>CM067338.1:169026319-173993819 GCA_034376525.1 Nicotiana benthamiana | reverse complement strand
GAGTTTGAGCTGTATAATCAGCCATTGATACTTATATCAGGGTATGTTGCTTTTGAGGTGTGCGGCCGTTTTCCGGCCCTTGCATAAATACGAGATGCTTCGTGCATCGGGATGCCTTGCCTATTATGAATATACTCACATTCTCAAATGCCCTTTAAGAAGTGGGAAGAAATCTTCTAAACTAATAGCCTATGATAACATTATCAAATTATAGTAAAACAATAACGTGACTTTATACTCAAGGTTCATATTTTAGTCAAGTTAACTAGTTGTAGATCGATGAAATTGCAGCTGCATATTATGTGCACCTAAATAGCTAATGGAGTTAGAAATTTTATTAAGGTGATTTAAAATATAAAGAAGTAAACACACAAATAGTTTATTAAAATAAATGAACTTTTACTCACTATTATATATAATAAAATTATAAAACTATTTTTTCTTATCTCATTGATATAAATGAACTTTACTCGTTCACAGTAAAGTAACTAAATTATGTGCATTTGCTCAGAAAATACAGAGGAGAGAAAATTATTATGTAGAATTTTGACTACCTGTATTTCATAAAAGGAAAGACATTTTTTTTTGAATAAATAGATTTCTATTTCATTCCATCAAAAAAGTATACGTACAAAGCATAGATGCTGACCACCTATTCTCATATGCTATACAAAGTCGCTACACTATTATCATTCTAAAAAAAATAATACACTCTATGATAATACACTCTATGATAATACGTGTGACACAAACGATCTCGAGAAAAGTCTATCTCATTTGAAGTCTAGGGGAAATGATGTAAACTTTGTAGGACAACCCTCAACTTTTGCCTTGAAGCCCCTCTGAAATGGAGATGGACTACAATTTCCTTACATACAGTGTCGCTCATCAGCTTGCCTCCCTGGAATCTCAATTTATTCCGCTCCCTCCATATAGTTGGCACCAGGATCCCAAAGAGACAAGCAGTAATTTCTGCTAACCCATTTTTACTCTTCGCCAGCTTACTAACCCATTCACATTCCTCCTGCCAGTCAGCAATGGATCGCTTATAACCCAACCAGCTAAGGAGTCGATACCAGATTTCTTTGGTCTTCAAACAGTCAAAGAAAAGATGCTCAAAGGTCTCTCGATACAAACCACAAAAAAATACAATCTTGTGGAACCAAAATATTTAGCATCTGAAGTCGTTCTACAGTTGCAAGTCGCTTATGCAAAGCCAACCACAGTATAAATTTGTATCTGGGATGTAGTTGAGGCTGTAATATGATGGACTTCCACTGAACTTTGTTGCATTGAGGAAAAAACTGTCTGTATAGCTTATTAATGCTAAAAGACTTTCCCTGTTGAACTTGCCTCAATCTGTTTTCCAGATTTCCACCGAGTGTTGCAATGGCTTTAATCGAACTCCTCGACTCAAAAGGAAAGAGCTGTCAACCGGTCCGGGTTGACCCGGGACCGAACCGGACCGGCCCGGTATAAACCGGGACCGGACCGGACCGGTTCTTAAGGGGTGGGCTGGGCTGGGTTGGGGGGGAGGGGTTAGAACGGTTAGGATTTTAGGATTAAGACCCGTGACCGGACCGGCCCGGTAAGCAAAACAGTGCTTGAACCGGTCGATCCGGACCGGGACCGGACCGGTACAACGGTCAAAAAAATTTAAAAAAAAAAAAATAAATTCTGAGCATGTGGGCCCCACAGGACCGTTGGCAACGGTCCAGAACCGTTGGCCAACGGGAGTATTTTCAGAAATGGCCACTTTTTTGTTTTTTTTGTATTTATTAAATTACATTATTAACCCTTCTTAAAATCTATAAATACCCTCCCCTCTTCTTCATTTCCTCACTCAAAATTATCAATCTCTCTCTCAATTCTCAAAGTATCAATCACTCTCTTCTCTTTAATTTTCAAGAATTCATATTCTAATTTTATAATTTTATTGTCTTTGTTTTTCCGAATTTAATTTATCGTAATTTCTCATTCGGAAATCGGAATTCTAAGCTTGAAGTTCAAGTGTTCAACATTGAAATACTTGCTTGACGTTTGTTCGTGGTAACACCGGATTTGCGTAATCAAGTGCTCAATTTATTGTCGAATTCGGTGCACTCTTTCCAACTCTTTCTCTTATTTAATATTTTAATTGCATATTTAATTTAAGCTTATATTTTCATTTTTACAATATGTTTAATGATGCTAGTCCTGTAGCTTTTGGTAGTAATAGTAATGACCCGACTTCTAATCGTAAAAGAAGAAGTCTGGTATGAATTTTTTTTTGAAATAATAGAAGGTACTAATAGTGTTAAGTGCAAATTTTGTAACGAAACTTTTCAATATTTGACCGAAGGAAATTTAGGAGGGACTGGACCATTTGCAAGGCATATGAGAGCTGCCCATCCTATAGAATGGGTCAATAATGATGCTAATCCTGTAGCTTCTGGTAGTACTAGTAATAATGATCACCCGACTTCTAATCGTAAAAGAAGAAGTCGGGTATGGAATTTTTTTGAAATAATAGAAGGTACTAATAGTATTAAGTGCAAAATTTGTAACGAAACTTTTCAACATTTGACCGAAGGAAATTTAGGAGGGACTGGACCATTTACAAGACATATGAGAGCTGTCCATCCTATAGAATGGGTCAATAATTATGGGAAGCAATGATTTGTAAGTTTTAGACTTTTAGTATGTTTGACTGTTTGTACTTTGTTTCAGAGATTGGATTAGATAGATCGGAACGAAGAAATCAGGAAAGGAAGATGTTCACACTTCACAGTTCATACTTCATAGCCCAGAAGACGAAGAACTTTAACTTGGAGATATTGATTATGATGAAGATGAAGGGATGAACTGATGAAGTGATGCAAAACATTTGAAATTACTACTTCACTATAAAAAATGTAAACATTTCATTATCTACTTATTAATTTGAAATTGAGAAATAAAGTAGCACTTGCAATAAGTGCAATTTTTTCGCCATCTTTTGTTGTTTTCATTCAATTATTACAAAGTATTAATATAACTTAATATTTATACATAATTCTAAAAAAAAAATACAAAATAACGATACCCGGTCCGACCCGGACCATTACAACCCGTAACCCGTACGGTTCAATCTTAACCCCTAACAACCCAGCCCGGTTAAATCCGGCACTGTTTGGACCCGGTTGGCCCGGACCGGTAACCGGACGGGTCGAAAAAAAATCGACCCGGACCGGACCGGTGGAACCGGTTGACAGGCTTGGTTAAAAGGCATCTAAATGAATCCAATAAAAATAAAAATAAAAAGAAGGGAGAAAAAATAACTACTAGATGCAATAAATTTGACTTTCCGGTCATTAATATTGCTGAGCAATTTACACATGTATAGTTTAGTTATTTTAAAATTTGTGATTTTACCATCGGTCGTGAGTGATATTCAGTTACTTGTACTTTAATGTGACGAAAATACGTTAATAATAATAATGGACAAGTAAAAGTGAACGGATGGAGTAATAATTCTATTTCGTGCCTTACTTTTTTTGTTTTGTTGTAATAATGAAAGTTTATTCTTTATATTGTAATACATGACATCATGAAACGGCAACAAACAATACAATTTATCCAAATATTATAGATATCAAAACGATAGAGTCCAATACAATACAATATGATATTTACAAAACGTTACATAACACCCATCCAAACAAGCTATTAATATTTAAGACTTTATTATAGTAGTGAGTAATATTCAATTACTTGCACTTTAATGTGACATAAAAATATTTTTTTCTTATGCTCTTTCTTTTTTGTAGAGGTGGGGAGGGGGGATAGGTGTGGTCGGGGGGGGGGGGGGGGGAGGTAGCCGACCAATCACATCAAGATGAGGAAAGCAGATGCAGAAGGTAACAAAATAATCCAGCCTCAAAGATAACATGCACTCTCACTCCCTTCACGGGTTGACACAATTACCTCCCAACATTGAAACAAAAACCTCATATGTTGAGTTAATGGATTTCCCTATCACACTTTTTGGTTCAATTCCAACAGCTGTTACTTCTAATAAGGGGCTCAAAGGTAGAAGCTCAAAAACAAATTCGGTCGAATCCAGCAATTTTTACTTAAATAATATTTATATTTGTATTAAAAATTTATTAAATATAAGAAAACAATTCAAATGCAGAATCTAATTATTGACATTAAATGTCGTTGTCCTTGAATGTAGAACTCATAAAGTTTAGATTCTAAATCCCTACTTATATATGCAGGGACAAAGCCACATGGTCATAAGGGTGGTCAATTGACCATCCTTTGTCGAAAAATTATAATGTGTATGTAAGTAAAATATGATATTTTAGAAGTATATAACACATATTGTAACATTTTTTGTCGAGATTTTTTTTATTTCTTTTAATTTTATGTATGTTCTTGAGAAAATTTCTAACTTCGATGCTGTATATATGTATTTAGATATTTTGTGGCCCTTTAGGCTTAAGTCGTCTCTCTTTTGATCCAACTTCTCACCATGTTACTCTTTGCTGTATTTTTTTGGCTTACTACAGTAGTGTCCCACTCCCTTTTCCAATCCAATTTTTGCCCTTTTTTGGTACAAATCCCTTTCAATGAAAGATAGATTTAAGGCAGGTTTTATGAGTTTAATTCAATTTATTTTTCACTCGAATTATACATACATATATAAAATTTAATACTCATAATAATAATAGTAAGATCATATTCATTGTAAAGTCAGTGACTTTAAATTTTGGATTCACCAATATTTTCACTGAATGATTGTTATATCTACTACCTTTTGGGTTGGATGGAAATATAAACAAAATGCCATTGGACGACTAATTTGAAATGTTATAATAATTTGTTTGTATTATATATCACATAATAGGATTTTGTTTAACTCTAAAATGATAATAACAATTAGATTTGATTTTGTAGTTTTAAAAATATGTGATTTATTTTTATGCTAATTGTTAGGCAATAAATACTTAGTGTGAAACTAGAAAATAAGACAAGAGCTTGAAGGTAGTATGCTGCGCAAATCGAGTGGCCGAGAATCAGGGCCTCGAGCCAGACTATACAGGACCTCGGAGTCGTGCTAAGCATTAGGCTGAAGGCGGCCGACGAAGGACTAACAACTCTAAGAGCTTTGACGAGGGCTCTTTGTGATCAATGACGAGAAATAAATGAAGAACAATCAATGAAATGCAATAAATGTAAGTAATAAATCAAAGGAAAAACAATAGAGAGTGCTTAAGTTAGAGCGCATAGAATGTACTTGTTGTTATATTAAATATCATGTCTACAAGAAATAGCAAGGGTCACCTTTATATAAGAGGGAAAACCCCAACATGGTACATATATAATTATTGCAAGGAAAAGTAGCTGATAGTTGCTTAAAGGGTTGCTACAAACTTGTGCTATTCTTGCAGGCGTTGTCAGCTTTGATCACGTGCCTCAGGCATTTTCCAATTGTCCATGATAGCCATCGATATATGCTGTCCCGAGGTCAATCATAGGGAACCCCCGAGATCGGACTAGAGCTGGACCTTGAGTCTCCAAGCTACGGAATGTCATATCGATCATAAAGTCGGAGCGTCTGATTTTACCCGTGTATAGATAGTCCTTCTTAGAGTGGAGATGACAAGAATTGGCCTTGAATTCTTGCCTCTTCAATATACTCATCATGACATCAGCCACATCATATCAAGCGATTTATGTAAAAAAACCGGATGACCAAAAGTCACATCCATACATTCTTCGAAGAGCCTTTGAATTAACTATAGCGATTGGCTACCGTTTGGCCTGCTCCAACGTATATGTTTGGCCTCTATAAATACTTCTTCCTTCGCCCCATATTTTCCACTGTAGAAAGAGTTCTTCTTACTTCTCTTTCGTGCTCTTTCTCTGATTACGATCTCCTCTCTCCTCTAAAGCCTTTTAACAATAATGGCGAAGGCGTACATCTTTGTCCCTCAGGAGGATATGCCTGCCTATTCTCCACGCTCGTCTAAGAGTAAGACAATACTACCCCCTAAACCTTGAGGAATTTATCTGAGGATCCTGTGAAATAACCTTCGATTCCAAGGTCGAGAAGCCTTCTTCGAGATTGGGACGGTGTGAACCCGTGTCCTAATATATTAGTTTAATAGCAAACACTGAGAAGGTAAAGACTGACTACCGCTGCGGAGACGCGATGTTGGTGGAGATTCCTTCTCGGGGAGAGGACATAACGACATACAAGGCCCGTTTCCTTAGTATGTATACCTTATCCATTTACTCTTGGCCCGATGTAATCGTTGTCGCCTTCAATAGACCTCGTGATCCTCGACTTCTGTGAATGGTACCGTGTGGATCTCTACCAAATTTATCCATCGTATTGGTGTATTTTTTACATGACCAAATATTTTGCGAGCATGATTGCGGGGATGCCTTTCACCCTCGACCATTTGGTCAGAATGTACAGCCGTCCACTCCTCCGAGGGGGCCTGATTAAGCTCCGATGTCAGGCCTCAGAAACCCTTTTTGCTTGTATTGATGAGGTTAGGGATGGGGGGTAGATGAGCTGTTTCGTCTGAGTTAGTACCTCGGGCCTGATCAGTGGAGAAGATGTTTTTCCCAGAAAGGTGGAATGCGAAACATAAGTGGATATGCTGATAAAGTATTTTCTTTCCTTCAGGATCAATCTCCCATGAACTGACTTCTTTTGTTGTTGCAGCTGACGTGATGTACCATGGCGCTATTAGGGATCTCTCGGGCTGGGTTAGATGGATGGATTCGACCTTCCCATATGTTGAGCGCGTGGCATAACCTATCTAGGGCTCGATGGGAGGCCAAGGACCACGGTGAGCCTTTACTTCTACTGTGGTTGGATTTCTTAGAAAAACTATCACCGACTGGGCCCTCATTCCTTGTGTTCATAATTTGTATCTATGCAGGTCTAGGAGAGGCCTCTTTGATGAGAGAAACACTGCCTGGGGAAGAGGATGCCCCGAAAACTGACAGAGAGGAGAAAAGACGAAGGGAATCGTCAACTGAGCCTTCAAAATCCGAGAAGGCCAAAGTGGAAAATCCCGAAGCTGATTCAGAGGCCTTAACTCCAAGAGTAGTGTGGATTCCCCGAGCCAAAGATGAAGAGAAAAATGGTTCCCCAGTAGCATCTGAGGGAGGGAAAAACCTGATCAACCTTCACACTGCTGAGACGGTGGCTTCCAAGTCGGGACTTGATGCTGTTGTTGCCCTACCTCGGGCTAAAAAGGCCTTTAATGGTGTATCAGGTAATGTCCTCGAGCTAGTTGATGGCCAAAATATTCCTCGGGCTAAGGTGCATTTGGTAGGCGGTCTGGGGGAACCTAGTTTTAGAGCTCTCCGAAAACAAGAGATGGCATCGATTGATCCAATCGGGGTTATTGAAGTGATCGATTCCCCTCCAATACCGACATTACCTCCTAGGGTGATGCAAGATGCTCTGAATGAAGAACCTTTCGATATGGGGGCGCCCATCAGAGATAAAGATGCATTTGAAGGGCCTTTAGTTGCACCTGAGAAAGACCCTGAGCTTGACGCCTCACTTATTTTCAGTGAGATGGATAGGCTTTGTGAGCAGGTAACTTTTTTTTTGCAAATTTTATTACCAAAAATTTTTTTTTTGCAAATTCTGCTCGGCGTCCTGCTCTTCCTCTTTCTAACTTTATTTCTTTCATGGTTCCAGGCCGGGGTGCTTTATAATCAGACCTTTGCTAGGTTTCAAGTCGATTTGAATCGCTGCAGGGACGTGCACATGAAGCTGACCTCGGAAGCTGGTGAGCTTAGAGCTCTATTTATCAGAGGGAGGAGAAACTCCGTGGCCTTAAGAATTGTTTTGGGGGCGGCGTCCCGTGAGAAGACTCATCTTGCTGAGCAGGTTATGTAGTTTCCATTTTTTATCCGAATGTTTACCTGATTTCAGCGTTTTAACACCATTGGGCTGATCTATGCAGCTGGAGAAGAAGGATTTCCTTATGAGGGAGGAGCTCCGAGCTCTGAGCCAGAGACTCCGAAATTCTTGAACTCAAACGACACGTGAGTGAGATAGCTTTTGAGAGAGATACTCTCTAGGGGAAGGTGGTCTTAGTGGGGTATCAAATTCGTGATGCGAGGGCGGAGAGTAATACACATAGAGATCTTCATGATAAGTTAGTTGTTGCAATATCTAGGATCAAAGCTGAAGCCGGGACACTCGTATCCTCGCATAAAGTGAGTGCTATCGCTGTAAATGCTCAGGCTAGGAGGGTGCCCGAAAGGGACGAGCTGCAATTGACTCGAACAATGGAATATGGTCGGTTAGAATCTCGAAGGTGGAATCTCGAGGATATACATGCAGAGGGCATTGATCTGTTTGCCGAGCTCGAGAGGATGACGACCCTAGAAGAGAAGGCTACGACCCTGCTTGCTTCTGAAAGTGAGTCAAACAGTGGCTCCGTAGATGATGAGGTTGAAAGCGGAATCCCCAAAAGGGAAGAGGCCGTTGGGGACTCTGGGACCGTGGCCGCCGAAGCCATCGGGGGCACATCCTCCGAGGGATCCGTCGAAGGCATAGACCAGATGATAGATTAGGGATTTATTTGTTCTCTCCCTTGCAAGGGATTTATAGGCCTTGTAAATGTACCTTGTGGGCAATATATGTAGATAGCCTTTCATTTTTTGTTATTTCTCGTGTTTCCTTTGGTTTGAAGATTCGTCCGAGAATTTGGACCTCAAATTAAACCCTCGGTTTCTTGCTACTACTAGGAGATTTGTGACGGTCGAAAGTCGATCATTTGGGACTTAGTCCCCGAGCTAGGTTCTTGACTCGAGGTTTTACGACCTTTAGGTCTAGAAATCGGTCCTGGGGCACTTTTAAGCTGGCGACAATTGTTGGAAACACGTTCTCAAAGCATTATACTAAAACGTATGTTCATATGTGTAGGTTTTGATGAATGACAAACGATGCGCAAATTGATATATGACGAAGTTCAAGTACAAGCGCACAATTGATATATAACGAGATTCAAGCACAAGACCAAGTTTTATAGTTTTACATGAGTCGTTCTTAATTGTGATCTTGATCCGACAACTTGACTCATGACATGGCTTCTCTCGTAAAATTATTTTTACAAAATCATGCATATTTAATTTAATGCTAAATGATTTTAAATCATGCATATTTACTTTAGTCAAAATGATTTTTAAACATGCCTCAAAAATCTGGACTAAGATAATCGATTATGTACTTATGATAATCGATTATGTTAAGCCAAGACTGCATGACAATCGATTGTGAACTAATGACAATCGATTGTGTTAAGGCAGTGAGCATCAGGTTTTTCAAACCTGCATGACAATCGATTGTGAACCTTATGACAATCGATTATGATGAGGCAGTGTCCATTAAAGTTTTTCAACGCTCAAAATAATCGATTGTGAAGTTAATGACAATCGATTGTGAAGAGACAGTGTCCATCAGATTTTTCAAAGTCACAAAATAATCGATTGTGAACATATGACAATCGATTGTGTTGAGACAGTGTCTTCCAGACTTTTTCAAAGTTATTAAATAATCGATTGTGAGTATATAACAATCGATTGTCACGAGGCAGTGTCTAAATTGATTTTTCAAGACTGATATATAATCGATTGTTAGCTTAGTATAATCGATTGTATAACTAACCGTTGCCAAAATATTTTCAAATACCGTCAGGTAATCGATTGTTGATTTTGTACAATCGATTGTTGAAATTAAAATCTGGAAAAGATCTTTTGAACGTTGCTGAATAATCGATTGTTGATTTTGTACAATCGATTGTTAAAATTAAAATCTGAAAAGGATTTTTTGAACGTTGCTGAATAATCGATTATTGATTTTGTATAATCGATTGTTTTACGTAAAATCTGGAAATAATTTTTTGAACGTTGCCAATAATCGATTGTTGATCTTAGATAATCGATTGTTAAGCGTAAAATCTGGGATTGATTTTTGGAACGATTGGCAAACAATCGATTGTGGATTCTTGACAATCGATTGTCACAGAGTAAAATCAGCAGTTCTTAATTGGCAATTAGGCAACGGTAATGCCAAGTTTTTCAACTATAAATACAGCTTAAATTCAGTCTTTTGAGTACACAATAACACACAACAACTGATCATTCAATTGCTAAAGCTAGCATACTCTATTGCTTATTATTTTATATTCATTACATAAGTTTTTGAGAGCCAAAATATTGTTCAAAGTTGTTGTGATCTTGAGCGTATTCTTTTACTCATCTCTACTCATTAAGGAGTGTCTTGTTTGAGTGCTTAGTGTATTGTACACTTGAAGAGAATTGTTATTCTCTTGTTGTAAGAAGGAACTTGTGTTTCCTTGGTTGAAGTCTTGGAGTGTTGTATCTCCGAGCAAAGGTGTTGAGGCTTGTGTCCTCAAGTTGTAAAGGTTTGTTAAGCACCCGGAAGCTTGACAAGTTAGTGGAAATCTCGAGAGAGTCTCTCGGGGACTGGACTAGCCACGGGTTATGGTGAACCAGAATACTTCGGTGTGTTCTTTCTTATTTATCGCACTTATTTATTTCCTGCAAATTTTAAATTCCGCAAGTTTACGCTAATTTTTATTATAACGCTATTCACCCCCCCTCTAGCGTTAAGCGTATTATCTAACAATTGGTATCAGAGCCCAACTCTTTGAAGACTTAACAGTTTGAGAGAAACTTCCATGGCTTCTACTCGTGACTCTTTTGCAGGAATAGAGGAAGGACAGTGCTCCACCCGACCACCACTATTCAACGGTACAAACTATACGTACTGGAAGGAGAGGATGAAAATCTTCGTTCAAGCAAACAATTTTCATCTTTGGAAGGTGATAACAAAGGGAAATCAAATTCCAACCAAAAAGGTTGAAAACGAATGGGTTCCCAAGTCCGAAGAAGAATATGACGCGGATGATATCCGAAAGGTGCAAAATAATGCTAAAGCAATTAATTTATTATATTGTGCTGTAAATGCTGACGATTATAGGAAAATATCGTGTTGCACAACGGCGAAGGAAATGTGGGACAAGCTAGAAATTACGTACGAAGGTACGGACCAGGTAAGGGAGGCCAAAATTGATTTCCTAACCCATGCTTATGAATTATTTCACATGAAGGAAGGTGAAAAGGTGGATGAAATGTTTGTACGATTTTCAATAATCGTAAATGACCTACATGCTCTCAAGAAGACTTTCACGGATAGGGAACTTGTCCGAAAAATCCTTAGAAGTCTCACTCCGGCATGGCGATCAAAGGCCGACGCGATTCAAGAGTCCATTGGCGTCTCAAATGTTACCATCGACGCATTAAGAGGTAATCTTAAGACTTATGAATCTACTATACTTAACCCTCTTGTTGATGATCAAAGGAGGCAAAGAATCGCTCTAAAGGCAAGCACAAGCCAACCGCAAGTTGATGAGGACGGAGACGACGAGTTTGGACTCGTTATCAAAAGATTTCAAAAGTTCATGCGAAAAGAGTATGAACGAAAGGGCAAAAAGCAAGGAGAACAAATAAAGTGCTATGAATGCGGAGAAACCGGGCACATCAAATCAAATTGCCCAAACATCAAAAAGGAAAAGAAACCTTTCAAAAAGCAACGTGCATATATATCTTGGGGAGGAGACTGCGGAGATGAGTCAAGCGAAGGAGAAGAAGAGGAAAGCGCAAACCTTTGTCTTATGGCACTAGAAGACAAGCAAGATGAGGTATGTCAAATCTCTTCTAAAAACTTCTTTTCCCTTGAAGAAATGCAAAATGCTTTTGATGAGTTATATAGTGAATTTATTAAAGCTTCAAAAACTGTTAAATGCATAAAGGAAAATGCTTCTTCAAAAGAAAAAGATTTTCAAAAACAACTCTCATTGAAAGAAAAGGATTTGGAAAAACTGGTTTTAGAAAATGAGAAGTTGAAAGAGGAAAACAAGTTTTTCGGAAAAAGAAGCGCCGACAAGCCCGAAAGCTCTATTAGAAATTGTACTTCTTGCATGCATCTCAAAAATGAAGTCGAAAGGCTTAAGGGCACTTTAGATAAGTTTAATTCTTCTCATAAAAATTTGAATGAGGTCCTTGTTAGTTTGAAGTCAACCAAGCATGGCATAGGTTTTAAGAGTGAGCCTAAAGAAAAGGTTGAAGCCAAACCCCAACCACCTAAGGCTCAACCTAGGATTAATAAAACAAATGCTCATCCTAGAAATAACAACCCTAGAACCAATATGCATGCTAGACCAAATGTTGAACACTTTAGAAGACCTAGAAATGACTTACCACCTAGAAATAACTACTCTAGAAATGATGCATATTCTAGGCCACACACTAGAAGGAAGTTTGAACCTTTTAGAACACCTAGAAATGGCCATCAACCTAGAAACAATTATTCCAGAAATGCTGCTCATAATAGTAGGAATGACTTTCATGAAATGCGCAATAGCCATACTGTCGAAAATAGAGTGAACAATTTTCGTCCGTCTAATTACTATGAACCTAGAAGGATGCATAATCCCAACGTGACCTGTCATTATTGTAGGCGAATTGGTCATATTGCTCCTGCATGTTTTACACGACATAGACATATCACTCAATCGCATCATTATGATATGCCTAACCCTCAAGGACCCAAAATGGCATGGGTACCTAAAACGCATTAATTTGTTTTGTAGGTGTGTTTGAAGGGATCAAGTGTACTGTGGTACCTTGATAGCGGATGCTCCAAGCACATGACGGGAGACGAATCCAAATTCCTTCAACTAGAACACAAAGAAGGAGGAAGTGTTATTTTTTGTGACAACAATAAAGGAAAGATTATCGGCATCGGATCGGTGGGTAAGGATGAAAATTCTTCTATTAAGCATATATTACTTGTTAAAGGTTTAAAGCATAATCTCTTGAGCATAAGTCAATTATGTGACAAGGGAAATCTTGCCTTATTTGATTCGGATGAATGCTTAGTATTTAGACGTAGTGATTTCAAAATTATCCTTCGTGGTTTTAGAGTGGATAATATTTATATGGTTGATCTTGCTAATTCCTCACCCGAATATGTGGATTGCCTTATGAGCAAAGAGGATGATACTTGGCTATGGCATCGTAGAGTAGCACATATAAACATGCATCTTTTGAACAAATTGATTTCACAAAACTTAGTTATTGGTCTTCCCAATTTGAGATTTGAAAACGACTCTATTTGTTATTCTTGTCAAAAAGGGAAGCAAACAAAAGCATCTTTCAAATAGAAAAACATTGTTTCAACTACTAGACCATTGCAATTGCTTCACATGGATTTATTTGGACCATCTCGCATTGAAAGTCTAAGAAGAAATCGTTATGCTTTTGTGATTGTTGATGATTATTCTAGATTCACTTGGACTTTATTTCTTGCCCATAAAAGTGATGCTTTTCAGAATTTTAAATATTTCCTTAAACGTGTTCAAAACGAAAAGGAAACAACCGTCACTTCAATTAGAAGTGATCATGGGGGAGAGTTTGATCACAATCTCTTTGCGGACTTTTGTGATGAACTCGGTATCGAGCATACCTTTTCCGCTCCACGAACACCACAACAAAATGGGGTGGTGGAAAGGAAAAATAGATGTCTCGAAGAGATGGCTAGAACCATGCTCGAAGAGGCTAAGATTCCCAAACATTTTTGGGCGGATGCCGTGAGTACCGCATGCTACATCTTATATAGAGTAGTCATAAGGCCTTCATGAAGACCCCTTATGAACTCTACAAGGGAAGGAAACCAAATATCTCCCATCTTAGAGTATTCGGTTGTAAAGTTTTTATTCATAACAATGGAAAAGATCAATTGGAAAAATTTGACGCTAAGTCCGATGAGGAAATTTTCATTGGTTATTCTTCACGTAGCAAATCATATAGGGTTTTTAATAAAAGAACCGAAACTGTGGAGGAATCCCCTCATATTGTATTTTCCGAAACTAATGCTCGCTTGGCGAGAAAGGATTCCGGTTTTGATCTTGCAGGTATCTTAGATAGCTTGAAAGACAAAATACAAGAGGAAACGCCTAAGGAAAATCAAGACGAAATTTTGGAACAACCAATGGAGGAAGCGCCACAATTGGAGAAAGAAACGAAAATGCCTAACGAGTGGAGAACAATCAAAGATCACCCTCTCGAACAGGTAATTGGCGACGTCGGAGAAAAGGTAAGTACCCGAAACACACTTAAGAACACCTTAGGACATACTGCTTTTGTTTCTCAAGTTGAACCAACAACCATCTCCGAAGCAATTGGGGATGAATTTTGGACCTTGGCAATGCAAGAGGAGCTTAACCAATTCAAACGGAATGACGTTTGGGATTTGGTGCCAAGACCCGAAAATCATACCATAATTGGTACGAAATGGGTTTTTCGAAACAAGCTAGATGAAAATGGTGTAATCACTAGAAACAAAGCTAGGCTTGTAGCAAAAGGCTATAATCAAGAAGAGGGTATTGACTATGAAGAAACATATGCTCCCGTAGCTAGATTAGAAGCTATTCGTCTATTGCTCGCATTTGCCTCTTCTATGAATTTCAATTTATATCAAATGGATGTGAAAAGTGCTTTTCTAAATGGTGTTATTCAAGAAGAAGTTTATGTGGAACAACCCCCCGGTTTTGAAGATTTTAAATCTCCCGATCATGTTTTCAAACTCAAAAAGGCTCTTTATGGTTCAAAATAAGCTCCCCGAGCTTGGTATGAAAGATTGAGTAAATTTCTATTGGAAAATGATTTCATTAGGGGGAAAGTTGACACCGCCCTTTTTGTTAAGCATAAAAATAATGATATTTTATTAGTTCAAATATAAGTGGATGATATCATATTTGGTGCTACTAACAATGTCTTATGCAAGGAATTTTCTGATTTAATGGCAAGCGAATTTGAGATGTCTATGATGGGAGAGTTAACATTCTTTTTAGGACTACAAGTAAAGCAAATGAAAGAAGGTACGTTCATTTGCCTAAAGAAATATTGCAAAGAATTGTTGAAACGATTTGAAATGACCAATGCAAAAGCAATGGCAACCCCCATGAGCACATCCGATCATGTAGACAAAGATGAGAAAGGTAAGGAAGTCGACATCAAAAAGTATCGAGGTATGATTGGCTCTCTCCTTTATCTTTCTGCTAGTCGTCCGGACATCATGTTTAGCGTGCGCTTATGCGCTCGTTATCAATCGTGTCCGAAGGAGTCTCACCTAGCTGCGGTGAAACGGATATTGAAGTATCTTGTTGGTACTGTAAATGTGGGTCTATGGTACCCCAAAGGTTCTTCATGCCAACTTGTTGGCTATTCCGATTCCGATTTTGCTGGATGCAAATTGGACCGCAAGAGCACTAGTGGCACTTGCCATTTGCTCGGTAGCTCTCTCGTTTCTTGGTTTAGCAAGAAACAAGTAAGTGTTGCGTTGTCCACAATCGAGGCTGAATATGTAGCCGCGGGGAGTTGTTGCGCTCAAATCCTTTGGATGAAACAACAACTCTTGGACTATGGCCTAAGTCTTGATCATATCCCTCTTAGATGTGATAATACTAGTGCCATATGCTTGACGAAGAACCCCGTTCTTCATTCGCGAACAAAACACATTGAAATTAGACATCATTTTATAAGAGATCACGTTCTCAAGGGCGATGTGGAAATCGAATTTGTTGAAACCAAAGATCAATTGGCCGACATCTTTACGAAGCCCTTAGAGAAAGAGTCCTTCTTCCGAATTCGTAGTGAACTCGGGATTCTTGACTCCACGTTGATCTAAGTCATACATTGCATTTTTTTATATACATGATTTCTAACTTGAGCGTCGGAGATACCTAACGAATTTTTGCAGGTATCGCCCTAAAGGTAGGGGGAATTATAAAGCATGACGCGCAATAATCGAGTCTTCTTCAGAAAAATCGGTTTCTGTCGTCTAATAATCGATTATCTCGTATCAATAATCGATTGTACTGCTATTATTTGAGTTATTGTACCTTATTTAAGAAATCACGCTTTATTTTCAATAAATAAACAAGTATTTTTAATCCTTGCCATCTTATTACATTTTTTTGCTAATGGCAAAAGGGGGAAGATAACGGGTATGCACTCTCAATACTTATCAGCATAAATTGAGGGGGAACAAATTGCATATCCATATACTTGTTGCATATCATTACTTGTCTTGAATCGTCATTATGAATTGTTTAATTTGCATATCCCGCTTAAAGTTTGCCATTATCAAAAAGGGGGAAATTGTTGGAAACACGTTCTCAAAGCATTATACTAAAACGTGTGTTCATATGTGTAGGTTTTGATGAATGACAAATGATGCGCAAATTGATATATGACGAAGTTCAAGTACAAGCGCACAATTGATATATAACGAGATTCAAGCACAAGACCAAGTTTTATAGTTTTACATGAGTCGTTCTTAATTGTGATCTTGATCTGACAACTTGACTCATGACATGGCTTCTCTCGTAAAATTATTTTTACACAATCATGCATATTTAATTTAATGCTAAATGATTTTAAATTATGCATATTTACTTTAGTCAAAATAATTTTTAAACATGCCTCAAAAATCTGGACTAAGATAATCGATTATGTACTTATGATAATCGATTATGTTAAGCCAAGACTGCATGACAATCGATTGTGAACTAATGACAATCGATTGTGTTAAGGCAGTGAGCATCAGGTTTTTCAAACCTGCATGACAATCGATTGTGAACCTTATGACAATCGATTATGATGAGGCAGTGTCCATTAAAGTTTTTCAACGCTCAAAATAATCGATTGTGAAGTTAATGACAATCGATTGTGAAGAGACAGTGTCCATCAGATTTTTCAAAGTCACAAAATAATCGATTGTGAACATATGACAATCGATTGTGTTGAGACAGTGTCTTCCAGACTTTTTCAAAGTTATTAAATAATCGATTGTGAGTATATAACAATCGATTGTCACGAGGCAGTGTCTAAATTGATTTTTCAAGACTGATATATAATCGATTGTTAGCTTAGTATAATCGATTGTATAACTAACCGTTGCCAAAATATTTTCAAATACCGTTAGGTAATCGATTGTTGATTTTGTACAATCGATTGTTGAAATTAAAATCTGGAAAAGATCTTTTGAACGTTGCTGAATAATCGATTGTTGAAATTAAAATCTGAAAAGGATTTTTTGAACGTTGCTGAATAATCGATTATTGATTTTGTATAATCGATTGTTTTACGTAAAATCTGAAAATGATTTTTTGAACGCTGCCAATAATCGATTGTTGATCTTAGATAATCGATTGTTAAGCGTATAATCTGGGATTGATTTTTGGAACGATTGGCAAACAATCGATTGTCACAGAGTAAAATCAGCAGTTCTTAATTGGCAATTAGGCAACGGTAATGCCAAGTTTTTCAACTATAAATATAGCTTAAATTCAGTCTTTTGAGTACACAATAACACACAACAACTGATCATTCAATTGCTAAAGCTTGCATACTCTATTGCTTATTATTTTATATTTATTACATAAGTTTTTGAGAGCCAAAATATTGTTCAAAGTTGTTGTGATCTTGAGCATATTCTTTTACTCATCTCTACTCATTAAGGAGTGTCTTGTTTGAGTGCTTAGTGTATTGTACACTTGAAGAGAATTGTTATTCTCTTGTTGTAAGAAGGAACTTGTGTTTCCTTGGTTGAAGTCTTGGAGTGTTGCATCTCCGAGCAAAGGTGTTGAGGCTTGTGTCCTCAAGTTGTAAAGGTTTGTTAAGCACCCGGAAGCTTGACAAGTTAGTGGAAATCTCGAGAGAGTCTCTCGGGGACTGGACTAGCCACGGGTTGTGGTGAACCAGAATATTTCGGTGTGTTCTTTCTTATTTATCGCACTTATTTATTTCCTGCAAATTTTAAATTCCGTAAGTTTACACTAATTTTTATTATAACGCTATTCACCCCCTCCCTCTAGCGTTAAGCGTATTATCTAACAACAATATCTCTTACGCATTGGGTCGGTACGACCTTTATCTTAAGCTAGCGATAATGGCTCTTACACATTGGGTCGGTATGACCTTTAACTTAGGTTGGTGACAGTGGCTCTTACGTATTTGGTCGGTACGACATTTAACTTAAGCTGGTGATTGTGGCTCTTACGCATTGGGTCGGTACGACCTTTAACTTAAGCTGGAGTGGTTCTTATGCATTGGGCCGATATGACTTTTAACTTAAGATGGCGATATTGGATCTTACGCGTAGGGTCGCTACGACTTTTAACTTAAGTTGGCGACAATGTCTCATACGCATCGGTTCAGTACGACCTTTAACTTAAGTTGGCGATAGTGTCTCTTACGCATTGGGTCGGTACGAGCTTTTACTTAAGCTGGCGATAATGGCTCTTACGCATTTGGTCGGTACGACCTTTTACTTAAGATGGCAACACTGGCTCTTACGCGACCTCTAGTATAGGATTTATTTTTGCCTCATTGAAGTTTTTACGCTCGTCCGACTCTTCGACGATTCAATAAGAACCTCAATTATGAATTGTTATGTGACGATAGATGAGCACCTAGAGAGGTTTTGCTTGATGGTTGAATCGTTTTGAAGCCTTTTTATTGTTTGGAGATGATATGATTGAAGCTCTTTTGTTCATGCCGAGGGTAGCCTGGTTAACCGGTTCTTTTTGAAGCATTTCAAAGTAATTGAAGGCCTGTGATTTCTTGGCGACGGTCGGGCGTTCTCTAGTCGCGTTAGTTTGGCTTGAGCCTTGTGACCGGAGTCATTGTATTTGGCTGTTGCCTTTTAGTCCCCGAGTTAGGTAGCCTCGGGTATATATCGAGGGTATACCTTTTTAAGGGTCTTTCAAATTCGAATATATCCTTGACTTTATGATTGAGATTATGCCTTTTGTAAGGTCTTATAAATTTTAGCATGCCTTGCTTGAGGTCTTACAGGTAGGTTACTTGGTATAAGTACAAATCATGTTTGTCTTGAGGTTTTACAGGTAGTTTACTTGGTACAAGTATAAATTGTGCCTGGCTTGAGGTGTTACAGATTTGGCATCACCACATAGAGGGCTTTCGGACTCGAGGTCTTATGGCCTCAGATTTTGATAGCTTGAAGGGGTGTCATTCAGTGACAGTCCCCGGGACATCAAAAAGTTTTTTTCAGCTCTGGAGCCGTTCTTTGTAAGCTTGCTGTTGAGCTTGCAGTTTCCGGCCCGGAGGTCTTACGAATTCGAGTTTTTCATGTTAGTTCCCGAGTTTTTAGGAAATTTCTGGCCTTGGATCCGTTGCTTGTATAAATGGAAAACTTATTTGAAGTGCAAAAGAGATACTCCTTAGATAACTTGGGTACAAGTATACATGTTTTTGTCGTAAAAGGTTTGATTATTCTATGCTGACACAGTTCATTTGATCGTTTGGCCCGATACATCATTTTTCTATCGAGACCCTCTTTGACTTGTCTTGATTTCTACAGGGAGGTGATCTCCCGGGGTGATTCCTCCGAGTATTCGAGGTTGATATAAGAGGAGCCTTGAATGCTCGTTTAGTTTTCCTTAGGTAGCATGTAGATGTTGGCTCATTAAAAACCTTGTCGGCAAAACCCTTCTTGGGATAAAAGTTCGAACGAAGAAAAATAGTGTAATGCATGCTTTAAAACCTAAAGTCTCCAAGCTGGAAGGTGCTTTAATTTTTCTTATCCGGACATCTGCATATAAGTTAGTGTAAGGTGTAAATGAAAAAAGGAGACGGTTATGCCTTAGCAGTTATGGCGCATCAAGCCTTGATATTCTTCAACTTATTTCTCCGGGGATTCGGTACGGTCCCTTTCTCATTCACTCGGGTGCTGCCGAGAGTGTGGCTTACGATTGCTACTTTTTGTTTGTTTATCTTTTTGGCTCCTTCAATGTTGAAGGGGTTGATGTCGGAGTCGTAGGATGTTTCGATGTCTTCCAGCGGACACCTCAGCAGTAATAGCGTTGGAGCATCGATATGTTCCAATTGCTTGGAAGATGTTTGCCTTCCATGGTACCGAGCTTATACGACCCTTTACTGATAACTCCGAGAATGCAGTACGATCCTTCCCAGCCTGGTCCTAGCTTCCCTTTATTATGGTTTTAAGTGTTTAGGGTGACTTTCCTTAGGACTAAGTCCTCGACCCCGAAATGTCGGATATTTGTTCTCCTGTTATAGTACCTTTCGATGTTTTGTTGTTGGGCGGCTATTTGAACCAGTGAAGCTTCTCGCTTTTCATCTAATAGTTCAGGGGCTGCAGTCATAGCCTCGTTGTCTGAGCTCTTAGTGGCATTTCAAAATCTAGCTCTTGGATCTCCGACCTCGACCAATATTAAAGCCTCGGATAAGTATACCAGAGAGAAAGGAATCTCTCATATGCTCGATTTTGCAGTTGTTTGATATGCCCATAGCACCCCGGGTAACATTTGTCTCTATTTTCCTTTTGCATTTTCCAACTTCTTTTTTGATTTTTTAATGATGGTCTTATTTGTGGACTCGGCCTGGCTATTTGCACATGGGTGGTAGGGTGTTGATAGGATCATTTTGATTTTATGATCCCCGAGGAACTTTGTTATTCTACTCCCAATGAACTACTTCCCGTTATCACATGTTATCTAGGAGCGAATCCCGAATCGACATATGTTATGGTCCTAGATGAAGTTAATGACTTCTTTTTCCCTTATCTTCTCTAAGGCCTACGCTTCCACCCATTTTGAGAAGTAGTCAGTCATAAATAAACTAAATCTAGCTTTACCTGGTGTCGTCTGCAGGGGTCCAACGATATCCATACCCTATTTTACGAAAGACCATGGTAACAAGACTTAATGCACCTGTTCATCGGGTTGGTGAATCATGGGTGCAAATCATTGCAATTTGTCGCATTTTCGATTGAATTCTGTGGTATCCTTCTCCATGTTGTTCTAATAGCAGCCTACTCTAATCACCTTTCGGACTAAGGAGTCGGCACCTGAGTGATTTTCGTAGGTGCCCTCGTGGATTTCTCAGAGAACGTAACGGTGTACCCTGGTGACATACTTCTAGGGGCCCATCAAAGGTTCTATATAGAGTTCTATTTTCGTCGAGCGAGAACCGGGTTGCTTTGGTTTGCTGGGCCCTTGTTTCTTTCGGATCTGTGGGTAGCTTCGCACTTTCCAAATAATCGATATATTTGTTTCTCCAATCCCATGTCAGGCTAGTAAAGTTGATCTCAGCATGGCCTTTTTTGATTACCAATTTGGACAGTTGAACAATAGCCCCGGGGAGTATGTCATCTTTCTCGACAGATGATCCCAGGTTTGCAAGGACATCAGCCTCATTATTGTGTTCTCGAGGTATGTGGACTAGAGTCCATCCTTTGAAGGAGTGAAACGTAACTTGAATTTTGTCTAAGTATCTTTGCGTCCTGTCTTCTCGAACCTAGAAGTTCCCATTTACCTGATTTACCAACAGAAGGGAATCACATTTTGCTTTGATTACTTCAGCTCCTAGACCTTTGGCCAATTTCAGACCTCCAATCATAGCCTCATACTCGGCTTCGTTGTTAGTCAACCTTGCCATTTTTATAGATTGCCTAATCAGGCCACCCGTTGGTGACTTCAGAACTATGCTGAGCCCGGACTCTTTCACATTCGAGGCACCATCAGTGAATAATGTCCATACCCTCGAAGATGTGCTTGTTTTTAGAAGGATTTATTTATCTACTTCGGGAACAAGGGCGGGCGTAAAGTCGGCCACAAAATCCGCCAAAATTTAGGACTTGATAGCCATTCGGGGCTGATATACCGTTCTTTTTCCGCATGTTGTTCCACATATACCATTTTTATACCGTTTTTGTAGGAAATTTCATCATCTGATGAAGAGTTGATGGTACTGCCCTAATATTGTATATCCATGGCTTTCCCAGCAATGCATTACCTCATGTCACCTTCGATGACGAGAAATTTGGTATTCCGGGCTACATCAGACATGTTAACCGGGAGGGTGATCTCCCCCTTTGTTGCTTCGCTGGCCATGTTGAAGCCGTTAAGGACTCGTGATGTAGGTATGATTTGGTAGAGCAGTCCGAGCTATTCTACCATTTTCAACCTTATCACGTTGGCCGAGCCACTTGGATCGATGGATACACGTTTAACTTGAACGTTATTCAAGAGAAATCAAATTACCAGCAGATCGTTATGAGGATGAGACAAGGTCTCCTAGTCTTTTTCACTAAATACTAGGATGTCCTCGGGCATGCAGCCCCGAATCTGCCCATCCGTTGCAGCGGAAACTATTGTCTATTTGATCATGGGTCCTTGAGGAACGCGGTCCCCGAAAGATCATATGAATGATGTGCTTAGGTTTTCCCATTCCGTTCCTTCTGTCTGCCTCTCTTTCCTTCCGGGCGGGGTTTACCGGCTTCCTGTTGGTTTTCTTGATTATACTCTTATAAGTATAGGTGCTTATATCGACATGTTGGGCATTGCGTGAGACCCCATCCATGGGATTGGCTCTGGTGCATCCTCAGGGTCTCGTAGTGGTATACCAACGCCTGGAACATCTACACCATTTTCTCCATGGTCTTCAAGACTGTTGTTTTAACGTGCATTTGGTGAGTTAGACATTTTGACCTGAAATCAAAGATTCTTGGACAAGAAAAAATGCAATGAATAACTTGTATTTTCAGTAAACCAGCACGAAAACAATCACTATTTTCTTTAGCCCCACGGTGAGCCCCAAACTGTTTACCTCGAAAATGGTAATAACAAATAGATTTGATTTTGTTGTTCTAAAAACATGTGATTTAATTTTATACTAGTTGTTAGGCAGTAGATGCTTAGTGTGAGACTAGAAAATAAGATAAAAGCCTGAAGGTAGTATACTGTGCAAACCGAGTGCCGAGAATCGGGGCCTCGAGCCAGACTATAGGGACTTCGGGGTCGAGCTAAGCGTTATGCTGCTGGCGGCCGACGAAAGACTAACAGTTCTAAGAGCTTTGATGAGGGCTCTTTATGATCAATAATGAGAAATAAATGAAGAACAATCAATTAAACGCAATAAATGTAAGTAATGAATCAAATGAAAGACAATAGAGAGTGCTTAAGTTAGAGAGCAGAGAATTTTTCTTGTTGTTGTATGAATATCATGTGTGCAAGAAATAGCAAGGGTCCCCTTTATATAAGGGGAAATCTCAATATAGTATATGTATAATTATTGCAAAGAAAAGTAGCCGGTACAACTACTTAAAGGTCTGATACAGACTTATATTATTCTTGCTGGCGTTGTCAGCTTTGATCACGTGCCTCGGAAATTTTCCACTTGTCTGTGCTGCCCCGAGGTCCGGCATAGGAAACCCCATGGATTGGACTAGAGCTGAACCTCGAGTTTTCCGAGCTACGGAATATCATATCGATCATAAAATCGGAACGTCCGATTTTAGCCGTGTACAAATTTGAATGTGCATTGTGAGATTATTGTCATTAAATGATAATTATTTGGAGAATATTTCGCATAGACGAAGCAAGAATAAAAAATACAACTTATGAAATGGAAAAATTTACAGGTAATTTCCAGAATATTACTATAACTTAATAATATTGCATGGATTTGCATGAATTCCAGCGTAGTGGTGGTACCAAAAGTATTTAACCACAAAAGTGATAAAAAGAAACATAAAATCCATAAATAAAGCTGATCTTCCTTCTTTCCTATCTTTCTTGTGTTCCACTTTTAGTTGTTTAACATTTATGTGACTCATTATCTCCCATGACCGGTTATAATTTGAATATAAGAAAATGATCGTACAAAAATCTTATGTGTTTCATATATTGGTCTCATATAATATTTTATTTTATTGATCTCCTATAAAATGGCTATAAAAGTAAAATTGAATAACATTTGTAATGAGTCATAACACCGATCTTCCCTAAATAACTTCAAACGTGATGATTGCATAGTTTTTGTGCAGTAATCATTAATTAAGTTGTTAATTTAGGAGTCTCCATTAATAAATTAATTATTCTTTTTTGGTGGTTAATAGAGCTTCAAACTTACTACCACTTTCTTTTAACAGCTAAGTGTTACGTCCTTAGTCTTAAACTAAGCGTACGTGCGACACTTAGAATTTCGCTCAAAATCTTGCACAATTTGCTCATATTCTTGCTATGCCAAGCTAGCCTTACTACACTCAAGATCTCTAAGAGAATGGAAGAAAAAATACAAGAGAATTGTTAAAGGAAGCTTTGTATTAGAGAGAACTTAAATTGTTTGCTTTTTGAATTACAAATGAATGGCCCCCTTTATATACGAGTCTCCTAGGGATTAGTGTTTAAATATTAATTATTATACAAGCCCTTGATATTTACAAGATAAGGCCTTTCTCTAGAATTCTCTACAAGCCTAGATTCTAAGGACTTTCCTAGCAAATCCATAAGGATCTAGGTTCTTCCTAAGAAAATATCCATACTTCTCTAGAATCTTCTTACAAATACTAGCCTTCTTCTTATATAAGCGTCCACATGGAATTAAATAAATGCCAAATGGTGCCTATGTGGAATAATGACATGGCGGGTCATCACACTTTCCCCCACCCAATATTGCGACGACCGCGACACAATGATGCTGCATAAACTCTCAGATCTTATCTTTGAATTGCCACAAGAATTCATATCGTCCCCACGTGGCCTCCTTTGGCGATTGCCCTTTCCAATGGATGAGGAATATAGCGATGGATTTTTGCCCTTGTTTCGCCTGGCCTGGTTATTAATGATAGCCTCAATCTCAGGATCATGCGAGGCGGTGATAGTCATGGGCGCTCTACTTGATTGGCCCCTACTCGGATCATCCTTATCTTCATGATATGTCATATGCATGCTGGCATGGAAGACAGGGTAGATCTTAAGATATGATGGCATGTCAAGATTGTATGAGATTTTTCCTACCTTGGCGACGATCTTAAATGACCCCTCGTACTTGTGAATCAGATTCTGATGCATGCCCGGTAGTGCCTTGAACTTCCTTGGGTTAAACTTCACCATGACCATGTCTCCAACTCTATAGTCTGTGGGACGTTGCTTCTGGTCCGCAAGCTTCTTCATCTTCTTAGCTGCCTTATCCAAGTAGGACTTAGCAGTGTCGAGTTTCTCTTCCCATGCTTTGGCCATATGATAAGCCCTCAAACTCTTTCCCTCGAAGGTGGCTGGTAATGAATGTGGTGTTTGTGGTTGTTGGCCTGTGGCTAGCTCAAATGGTGTCCTCCCTGTGGACTCACCCGCTGTAAGTTATAAGAGAATTGGGCGATGTCTAAGAGCCTTGCCCAATCTTTCTGATGCGCACTTACATAATGTCTCAAGTAGCATTCTAGTAAGGCATTGACCCATTCCACTTGTCCATCCGTCTATGGGTGGAAACTAGTAGAAAAGTGCAGTTCCGTGCCTAGTATGTCGAACAACTCTCTTCAAAAGACCCCAATGAAGCGAGGGTCTCGATCAATAATGATATGCCTTGGTAAGCCCGAGTACTTTACCACATTCTTAAAGAATAGCTTGTCATCTTTCTTAGCTATACAACTCGTTGAGGCGGGCATGAAGGTGGTATATTTGGAAAATCTATCCACGACCACCATTATAGTACCATAACCGGCAGACTTTGGTAGGCAAGTGATAAAGTCCATACTCACACTCTCCCATGGACGCTCTGCAATTGGTAGTGGCTCCAAAAGTCCTCCGGGTTGTTGTTGTTCAACCTTGCCCTGTTGACAGACAAGACAAGTCTGTACATAGCACTCTATGTCATCTCGCATGCATGGCCAATAGTAGAATGACTCAACCAAGGCCCTAATGCAATGTTGACCTGGATGAACAACCCACATTGTTTCATGACTCTCCCTTATTATCCGTCTTCTAATGTCTCCAAACTTAGGTACGTAGCCGACCTGTGGTAATTAGTAGACCGTCTTCTATCCAAAATCGTCTTGTCTTTCCTATGTTGGCCAACTCGATAAGCTGTTTGGATACTGGATCATGATGCATGCCTTCTTTTACAGCCTCCCAAATATCCCATCTCGCTGAAGTGATTGCAGCAAGCTCGGCTTTTCAGTTCAAGGCATCTGCAACAACGTTACCTTTGCCCGGTTTATACTCCAGCGCATAATCAAACTCAGCCAAGAAATCCTGCCACCTAGCCTGTTTTGGTGTGAGATTCTTCTGTGTTTGAAAGTAGTAAGTAGCCACATTATCAGTACTGACCACGAACCTCGACCTGAGTCGATAATGTCTCCAAGTATGAAGTCAGTACATAGTGGAAGCATTTCCTTCTCTTGCACTATGTGACACCGTTCTGTGTCATTTAAATTGCGACTCTCAAATGCTATGGGATATTTATCCTGCATCTGGACTCCCCCAATGACGAAGTTTGAGGCATCTCTGTGCACCTCAAATGTCTTGGCAAAGTCAGGTAATGCCAAGACTAGCTCCTTTATTACAGCCGCCTTAAGGCCTTCAAATGCCTTTTGATAATGCTCCGTCCAAACCCATGGATTGTTCTTCTTTAGCAGCTCGGTTTATGGTGCGGCCTTTGCTGAGTAGTCACTGATGAACCGACGATAGTAATTAACAAGGCCAAGGAATGATATCAACTCAGTTACCTTTGTAGGTGCTTCCCACTCCTGGATAGCACGTACCTTAGCTCGTCCATGTGTAGCTCTCCATTTCTAATGACATTTCCCAAGAAGTGCACCTTTGATTGTGCAAACTTGCACTTCTCCCTCTTGATGTATGGCTCGTTCTCCCGTAAGAATTGGAAAACCTTCCTTAAGTGCTTCATGTGTTCATATAAGGTGTTGTTGTAGATGACTATGTCATCTAGGTAGACTACCATGAACTGATCAATATAGGGATGAAAAATCTTGTTCATAAGGGTGCTAAATGTGGTCGGTGCATTGGTTAAGCCTAAGGTCATCAACAACCATTCAAAGGCTCCATATATCGTCACACATGCTGTCTTTGGCTCATCCCCTTCTGCAATGCGAACCTGGTAGTAACCTTTTCGAAGATCCACCTTGGTAAAGTACTTGGCTTGACCAAGTCTATCGAACAAATCAGCAATGAGCGGGATCTGGTACTTATTCTTCACTGTATCGATAGTCGATGCACAAGCGCATCGATCCATCTTTCTTTTTCTGGAACAATACTGGTGCGTCAAAAGGTTCCTTTGATGGGCGAATGTGACCAGCATCTAGCAGATCCTTCAATTGTTTCCTTGGCTCCTCTAGCTTGGTAGGTGCCATACGATATAGAGCAAATGCGGGTGGCTTAGCCCCTGACTCCAACTCAATATTGTGATCCACCTATCGCCTAGGCGGAAAGTGCTTAGGTAACTCCTCGGGCATGACATATTTGTTTTCCTCAAGCAACTTCTCTATGCAAGGTGGCACTATCTCTTGAAAATTCTTGTCTTCCTCTAGACTTTCAATGGTTACCATGAACGTCGGCTTCCCCTTCTTGATCCCCTTGACAACCTGCAGAGCTGAGAGTTGTGCTTGGATTTGTCCGTGTGGCATAGTCACTGTAGGTACCATGCAATCTCATTCTCTCTCCATAACCAAGAGATGTTGGAGGTAGGGGTCATTCAAAGTATGATAATGTCTAAAGAACTCTTGCCTCAATATGATATCAAAGATATCTATAGCAGTTACGGTAAAGTTTGTAATACCTTTCCAAGTACCCAATTTGACACCAACTCCATTAGCTACCCCGCGAGCATGTTGTACCTCGGCATTCACAGTCTTGACGTGAGAGTTGGTTGGAGCAAGCTTCAATTCCAGTCTCTTTGTGAAAGCCTCGGTCACAAAACTATGAGTTGCTCCAATATCCACCATTGCACGAGTGGGCTTGTTGTTGATGGTGAAATCCACGTACTGATTTCCATTCTTAGTAGATTGGATAGCTTGCTTTGTGACAACACGACATAATCTGATCATACCCAATTGTGCGTTTCCCGAACTCTCTCTTTGGGGCTACTCCTTCCGTTCACAGACCATGGCACTGAGGCTTTTGAGTTCGGGACAAATCCCAAAACTGTGCATCCCTTCTTCTCCGCCTGTGCCTTGTTCTTAGCGTAGCCTTGACGACCAATCGACCTTTTGGGATATTAAGTCTGGGAGTATTGTTATTGTATCTCCTTGCCTTTGCCACGATCTCCCATACCTTTGATATTGTTAGCCTTTGACTCATTGCCATTGCCTTTGTCATGCTTGTCATGCCTGAAATCCATCAATGATTCAGCCTCCACTATGGCGTGGTCTATATCAGTGACTTGTAGGCATTGCAACTCCTTCTTACCCCAATTTTGCAACCCGTCCATAAAGTGAAACAACAAGTCATCATTGGTCAGGTTTGGGATTTGAAGCATAAGGGTAGTGAACTCCTTGACATAGTGTGCTCCCTGTTTGCTTCAATTCCCTAAGCTTGCGCCTTGCCTCGTGCAAGACATTATTTGGAAAGAACTGTCGCTTGAACTCCAATTTGAACTGATTCCATGTGCTAATAGTACATAGACCATTATCTATATCGGCTATCTTCCTTCTTAACCATAGCATGGCAGTCTCTGAAAGGTACAATAATGCAGTGTTGATATTGGCCTCGCCGTCTCTCACTTTGCCGTGCCTGAAGTAGTTCTCCAAGTGCCAAAGGAAGTTTTCCACTTCTTGTGCATCATGAACACCTTTGAAGACCGGGGGTTTGGGAGCCTCGATCTTGGCCTCCCTCATCACCACAACATTGCTGGCTAACTCGGTCACGCCAGTATGGACATGCTTCTCGAGTGACTCTATCTTTGCCTTCATAGCATCGATAGTACTCAAAGCCTCCATGAGTCTTCACTCTAAGGCAGTGACAATTTGCCTTATTTCCACCTTAGTCTATGTACGTCCCTCCAATTCATTTTGGATACTTTCAATCTCTTCAAGAGTGTGCCCCTTAAGAATGTTAAAGGTGCCTTCCACCTTCCCCAAGCGTTGGCCAAAGACCTCCACGGCATCCATCCCCGCGTTTATCTTCATCACCCACTCTTTACCGATAGAGAAGTCCTCTGGAAGGACCTCCACTTTATCCTCGCTCGCCTCAGTGGCAGATGGTTCTTGGGATGTAAGCCCTTCGTTTGAGACAACCTCAGGTGGAACCTCCTGGCTCATGTTGGTGGCATTCCTCTTTTTTATGACTGCTCTTGCCATAAACATCTTATATGACGTTGGCTTGGGTGTTGGCATCGTTAATTTCTCCGTCGTTCGCCATTCTCTTAGTTGAAACCTTCGCTCTGACACCACGTTGTCACGTCCTTAGTCTTAAACTAAGCGTACGTGCGACACTTGGCTTCGCTCACGATCTTGCATAGCTTGCTCACATTCTTGCTATGCTAAGTCAGCCTTACTACACTCAAGATCACTAAGAGAATGGAAGAAATAACACAAGAGAATTGTTAAAGGAAGCTTTGTAGTAGAGAGAATTTAAATTGTTTGCTTGATGAATTACAAATGAATGAACCCTTTTATATACTAGTCTCCTAGGGGCTAGTGTGTAAATATTAATTATTATACAAGTGCTTGATATTTACAAGATAAGGGCTTTTTCTAGAATTCTCTACAAGCCTAGAAGATTCTAAGGACTTTCCTAGCAAAACCATAAGGATCTAGGTTCTTCCTAAGAAAATATCCATACTTCTATAGAATCTTCTTACAAATACTAGCCTTCTTCTTATAAACTCTTCCACATGGCATTCATAAATAACAAATGGCGCCTATGTTGAATGATGACATGGAGGGTCATCACATAAGTGTGTAAGAGCTTATGTAGGCTCTTTTGCTTTGTTTCTCATTCGTGATCGGAATCATATTGGGGTTCGACGAAATTCGGATTTGTTATATATAACTTGATTATTTTTTTGTATTTTTAAAAATTCATAATCCCTATAGGTTTAGAAAAATCAATTGTCCGAGTAGATTTGGGAAAGGAAAAGCTATTTTCCTCGTCAAATTGGGAAATCTTTCTCTAATAGGTTTGAGATTTTTTGGGATCTATATATAAGGATTGTAGTTGGAGATTCTACAGATTCTATTATGCTTCTGTGCTTCTGTCCCGAGGATTAGGCTTAGCCAAACCTCGTTAAATTGATTGTGTTAATTATTCTTCTCTATTTGTTTTATGTGTCATTATGTGCTAGTTAACTTACGTTCTTCCCCAACAATTAGTATCAGAGCAAGGTTCGGGTTTTTACATATAATCTAGAGTTAATATGTCTTCATCATCTTTAACAAAGTAAGAAGAGACAAATTTGATGGGGGTTCTAGTTTCGGTCTATGGAAGATTAGGATGAAATCGTCCATGGTGTTACAATGGTTATGGAAGACAATTGATGAATATTTCCTGAAGAGATGAAAGAGACAGGGAAGGTAGACCTGAAGGAGAGGGCTTTGAGTGCGATCTTCATAAGCGTTACAGATAGCGTTCCTCGGGAAATTGTTGAAGAAACTTCTGCAGCAATGGCATGGAAGAAGCTAGAAGATCTATATTCTAAGAAATCGCTGACAAACCTCCTCTACCTGAAAAGAGGTTATGCAATCTCCGTATGAATGAAGGCACATATTTTAAAGCTCACATTGATAAATTTAATTCAATTATAATGGACCTGAAGAATGTGGATATTGAAATTGTGAGTGAGGATCAGGCCTTGATAGTCTTATGTTCTTTACCATCGTCTTATGATACTTTTTGGCGATACACTGCTATATGGGAAAGACAGTATTTCACTTGAAGATGTTAGTAATGCACTAAAATCTAAAAAGTTGAAAAAGAGCTTTTCAGACAGCAGAATTGGGGGTGAAAGTCTTGTGAGTAGAGGAAGAATACAACAAAATATCTTTAATAAAAAAAATTCAACCGCCAAATTGAAGCCTAGAGAAAGGAAGCAGAACTGTTATGAGTGCGGGGAGCAAGGTCACTACAAGAGATTATTGTCCTAAGCTGAAGGAGAAAAGTGAGAAGTAGAAAATAGATAATTCGGAAAATATTATTGACACTGGCAATATTCTGATGATAGTGACTATTTAGGGGAAGTCTGTGTTGTGAACTCTAGTTATGGGTAGATTTTTTGGGTTCTTGATTCTGGTACTACTTTTCACATGTGTCCACATAAGAAAGAGATGGTTTGAAACTTACAAGCAAATGAGTGGAACTGTCTACACGGGAGATGACAATCCATTACCAGCAGAGAGGATTGATAACATCAAATTGAGAATGCTTGATGGAATTATTAGAAACATTGAGTGTTGGTATGTTCCTCGGATAAAGAAAATTTGATCTCTTTTTCGACATTGGATGATCAACGATATTTTTTACTCTCAGAATGGAATACTTAAGGTGTGTAAAATCTTTATGGTATTCATGAAGAGTAAACTACATTAAAGATTGTACCATCTTCAGGCTAGTGAAGAGAAGGGGAAGCTACTGTACCTTTTGGGAAAAGTGATCTGAATCAGTATCACTTGTAGCACTTGCGACTTGGTCATGTGAGTGATAATGGATTGTCTTTATTGAGTAAGCAGAATTTACTGAATCAGTACAAAAATCAAGTTTTTAATTTTTCTGGGCATTAAGTGTTTAGTAATTATACAAGGGTAAAGTTCAACGAGAAGGCCGATCACTAGAGTAGAGACAAGTTAAATTATGTATATTCACACTTGTGGGGTCCAAACAAAGTTTCATCCCAGAGTGGTGCCAAGTATTTTATGACTTTAATTGATGATTACTCAAGGATAATATGCGTCTGAAATAAAAGATGAGGCATTTCCGACATTTGTTACATGGAAGGAAATGGTTAAGAGGCAGACGGAAAGAAAAGTTAAGCGTTTTCGAACTGAAAATGGGTTAGAATTTTGTAATTATGAGTTCGATAATTTCTGCGGCACAGAGGGTATAGTGAGACACTACACTTGTGTCGAAACACCACCACAAAATGGTATTGCAGAATATATGAACATAACACTTTGTTATAGGGTTCGAAAAATGTATTCACACTCATGCGTTTGCAAGGATTGTTGCGCTGAAGCAATCAATACAATTTGTTATTTGGTCAACAGATCTCTATCCACAATAATTGACTTCAAAACTCCTTTTGCGATATGATCTGGTTCGCCTGCTGATTATTCAAATTTAAGGATATTTGGTCGTCCTGCTTATGCTCATATGACAGATGAAAAACTTGAGCCAAGGGCAAAGAAGTGCATATTTCTAGGGTATGCAACTAGAGTGAAATGTTATAGGTTGTGGTTCACAGATCAAATACTCCAGGGATAATTATCAGTAGGGATGTAACATTCAATGAATCTACCTAATGGAAAAATCCGAGGGAGAAGGTAATAACAGAAGCAGATCGCGGTGTCAGCGATCATATAGAGCTAGAAATTGAATCTTCACTAGCTTATCTTAGTAATTTTAAAGTAGAGGAGGTGTAAAACATTGATCAAGATGATAATGTTGATGCACCTGCGCAATAGCAATTATATAACATTGCAACTGGCAAAGAGAAGAGAGTGATCAAACGACTGCAAAGGTTTGCAAACGAAGTTGATGGGAATCTTCTTGGAAAGAAAAATCCTGTGGGATTTGCTACAGTAGTTGCAGAGACCATTGATGTGTCTGAGTGTTATAACTATCCAGAAGCTATTTAGAGTACAAAATCAAATAGACGGATTAGTGCTATGGCTAAAGAGATTGAGTCTCTTAATAAGATTAGGTGTTGCCTAGACTTGGTTGATGTATGCGGCAATGGGTAGAGCCCTTGCGAGGGCTGAGGGCAAGGTAGAGAGACGTTGTTCCTATTGATAAAGAGAGTTCAAACCAATGTGAAGATTTGTTATTTGTATATTGAATTATTTTCTTCTATTTATAGGATACCCGTAATCCCTATAGGTTTAGGAAAACCTATTATCTTAATTGATTTGGGAAACAAAAGTTATAGTTCTTGTCAAATTGGAAAACCTTTCTCTTATAGGTTTGAGACTTTTTGGGATCTCTATATATAGGGGTTGTAGTTGAGGATTATATATATTATATTGTATTTTTTTCTGATTCATTGTGGAAAACTCTCTCTGCTTCAGCCCCGAAGATTAGGCTTTGTCGAACATCGTTAAATCCTTGTATTATTTATTTTTGCTATTTACTCTGTTTGATAGTGTGCTAGTTAACCCACAATCTTTCACAACAGAATTCGTATTGGAAAGCCCCACTTTAAAGGATAAATCACTCTAAACAAATATAAATTCATATCCAAAATTCAAACTCGAATACTCTGGTCAAAGGTAATTGCACATAAGCTTGATATTTCATATCAATAGGCTTCTGTCAATGGTGACAATTATCACTTTTGACCAAGGTGAAAATGACTGGCGATTTCTGTCAGCCTAGGTATAGGATTAATTACGCATAGAAATTGACAGACATATCAACCTAAGCACGTACCTCAGACTCAATAATTTTACTACAAATGAATCCCCACACTGTACCAATATCCCTATACCCATGGAGGTAAGTGGGAATATGGGGAGAGTCAAGTAAAAAGAGCACAAGGATAAAAGCTTATTTATAGATAATAGTGATGACCAGATCCGCTTGGGTGTATCGATCTTGATTGATCTATCGAATATATTCTAGCTACCTCTTTAGAGGCGAATGTAATATATTTGCTATAGGAGTTCAACCAAAATTAATATTTTTGATATTGAGTAAATATATTATAAAAAATTATTAATATTTCAACAAATACTAAAATTCGAAGACATAATTTCAAATTTACAGTAGGCCAGAGGTAAAAGTTTTGAAGGTCGTTATCCATCAAAAATTTTGAATTCGACTCTAATCATCTCCTACCAGCATAAATACTGATATTAACTTTGTCCGTCGAAACTTAAACATATACAAGGAAAATAAAAGTTTTCCTTTCATGCAGTCAAGGGTGGAGCCAGAGCGTGTGATGCGGATTCAATCGAACTCAGTAACTTTTATTCAAATTATGTAGTTTTCTTAAGAAATCAATTGAATGCACATTATTAAGTTATAATCGAGATTATGATCCAGAACTCATAAAATTCAAATTCTGATTTCTTAGCTGCATGCAATGCCACAATTCTCACTTGTAATTAAATTGGCTAGTATTAACTGTATTTTGTCAGTTTTCCATAATTCTTACTAGGGTCTAGGAGTACTATTTTATTAAAAACACCTTCTTTTGTTGTGTACAAATGGAAGATTTGTTTTATCCTGCAACTTGTAACATGGATTTCCTGTCAATAATTTTTTGTGAAGCATAAGTTATGGGATAGCTCTAGCCAGGAAGTTGATTTGTATGGTTTTTGTATCAACTATCTGTATTATAACGCTCCAATTTTTTCATATTTTATATACTTAATATTGTCCACAAAGATATTGTATTAAAATTGACTTAGATCAAAGATTAACATTCATTGGCTGCATTTTTTATCGAATAAATACATGAAAAAACTCATATGAATTCATAACTCAATTCCTTCCTTCATGGAGTTGCCCATGCATTCAGGGCAGATTCACTATGTTAGTTATGGATTCACGTGAACTCGATAATTTTTGCTTAAATTTTGTACATAAATTTACTAAGTATTTATAAATATTTAATTGTGTAATCATGGATTATTATAATATAAACTTGAAATCGCTAACACAAACTGATATACTTTAAATTCAGAATCTCTCTCTGCATGTACTTTAAATCAGGGGTGTACGTAGAAAATTTTGTAAGCGATTGACAATTTATAGAAGAACGAGAATAATAACTTGTATTATCATATTTCTAAACGAGAAGTAGCCTTAGTCTATTTGTTTTGTTGAGTCTTAAGTTAGAAAAAGTTCTGAGTTCAATTCTACTTCATTATCATAACTTTTAACAAGAGGCTATCTCAAATATTTGCAAAAAGAAAAATTGTGCTTGATGAGTTTCGAACCTTTGACCCACTTAAAGAAAAATTAAGCACATAACCAACATATTAAAAGGTAATTTACATCATAAAGAGTGTCATTTTATCCTACATAGTCATTTCCTCAAAGTATTAATACATATATTTTCGACGAAACAGTATTGCATAAGACCACTTCGTGATACGTGCATCCGCTCCTGCTCTAAATGATTCGAACTTTCCTAGAGCGAGCCTCCCATAGATGGCAAGTGAAGCTATTGAGCTTCCTTGTTAAGTTGACATGAGTAATCATGATTAGACATAATAATCAAGATTAAGTAAAAGTATTAATACAGATTCATGCACATGCATGCAAGACAATTGAGTTGCCAACTAGCAAAAATCGGCCATATAGACCCCTTGTTCACGTGCATTGGTTTTAGGGTTTATTTTGTTTGCATTCACCAATCATCAATTCACTTCATATCTATATAATACCATACTCTTTGTACCAAAACCTCAACCTATTCCCTCTTGTCTTTCCTTTCCTCATATGAAAATGGAGTCATCTAAAATAAAATGTCTTCTTTTCATTTCCATGCTTTTCCTTTCTTCATTCACTCCCATTCTTGGTTGTGGATATTGTGGAAAACCCTCTCACAAACACAAAAAACCCAAAACTACCTCTCCAAGTATTAAACCCCCTATTAACTTGCCACCCATTGGAATTCCACCGGTGACAGTTCCGCCGATTGTAAAACCACCTATCAACTTGCCGCCTGTTATTCCACCAGTTATTAAGCCGCCCATCGGAATTCCACCTGTCACAGTTCCACCAGTAGTAAAACCACCTATCAACTTGCCACCAGTTATCAAGCCACCTATCGGAATTCCACCCGTTGTAAAACCACCTATCAACTTTCCGCCCGTTGTTCCACCTGTTATTAAGCCACCTATCGGAATCCCACCGGTGACAGTTCCACCAGTTCTTAAGCCACCAATTGGTTTACCACCTATTGTAAAACCTCCAATCAACTTACCACCTATCGGAATTCCACCCGTGACAGTTCCACCAGTTATTACACCATCCCCTAAAGGAAAACCATGCCCTTCACCACCAACAACAAAGGCAACATGCCCAATTAACACCCTAAAACTTGGAGCTTGTGTAGATCTTCTTGGTGGTCTAGTTCATATTGGAATTGGTGACCCTGTTGTTAATGAATGTTGTCCAATTCTACATGGACTTGTTGAACTTGAAGCTGCAGCTTGCCTTTGTACAACACTTAAAATCAAGCTTCTTAACCTAAAAATCTTTGTCCCTCTTGCTCTTCAGCTCCTTGTTACCTGTGGGAAGACTCCACCACCTGGCTACACTTGCTCTCTCTAGATTTAAGTTAAGTATCTATACCTTTTGTTTCATAAAGCTTAACTTATCTGCACTGACAGTATATAACGTTATAACATTATCGAGTTAAAATTATCTATATAACAAGTAACGACCTATTATGACAAGTTAAATACATTAATAGTATAAAAAATCATGATTATATTAGTAGTATATATAAGTTAAACTCGTAAGTGAAATCCTTTAATTTTCCCATAATCCTTTAATGAGCATTGTATGCTCATTTGCTTTTGATCCTATTTTGAGGAAAAAGTTGATTGCATAACTCGACTTTTCAATAAATAATTGGTAATGTCAGAGAAATTTTTTTTTTGGCCAAAAACAATATCATGTAGAATGATTGTGGTATGTTAGTATTAATCGACACAGTACAAGATTTTAACTTATTTATGCCTTGACAGTTGACAGTGTAAAAGAAAAACTTACAGTATTAATGCAAATTGATTGATTTGTACTCCCTCCGGTTTACTTTTTTTATTTTGGTCTAAAATAAATATCCATTTATATAATAAAAAAAAATTCAATTTATTATTTCAAAATTATCCTTATGTATATATCCTAAAAAGTCATTTACTTCCTCACATTTGAGAAGAGAAATAAGTATTACTATAACTATGGTGCAATATTTAACAAAAAATAATTTAGTCACACTAGCTATTTTCGTCTAGAATTTAATATTTTCTTAATGGGTGTGCTCAAAACAAATTGATTACATAAAAGAGAATAGTAGATATTTAACTCTGACTTACTATTTAAATAATAGTTATTACCTATTATTTATATTGTAGGTCAATTTACAAAACCAAGACCATTGGGACTAGGATACTTATTATTCTCTTCATTTATAACTAGATTAGAAGCTAGGTTTTTCAGTCAAGTGGATCTTAATATGAGGGTGAATTAACGTAAGGTATTATCACTTCTAGTTCGCACAAAAAATTATTTATATTTAGTAATCGATAAAGTGTATAAAATTTGTATAATTTTTGTATATAACATACAAAATATATATATACAAAACCTATACAAAAACCATATATTTTCTTTGGCTATTATTTTGAGAGCGTCTGTGCAATATCATTTTCTCATTAATAATGTAGAGGTCTGATTAGTGGTAAACTTATAATTTTAAGATAATTTGTGAAGTAATTGTCGGCAATATTTTTTTTTGTCCTTTTTTTAAATATTTTTAAATAAGGAACTTAAACTCATTAATCATAAATTCTGTCTAAATTACAGGTTTCAGCTTGCATGGATCGACATGAGAGGATGTCGAGTTTCTTGATTTATTTTCTCTTCCCCTTCCCTCAAAATTGTATCTTTGTGGATTGTGCTATTGTTGAATAGCGATTTATTTATGAAATTATTTCAGTGTATTATTGTATTAATGTCATTTGTTGCAAAGAAGTGACGAACCAAGTAAACTTTTATCTTGAAGTGGACTTATATTTCAATCTTTAATCTTGTCTAATTTAGTTTATTAAAATCGTTTGTTGGTCTGTGTTGTAAGAGAAACTTTATGGAAATATTTTTTGTATATATTTAATGAAATTTTTAATATAAATGTAAGATTTAAATTAAAGTTATTGAATTTTACTAAACACATAGCTAATCGTTTAGCTCCGCCTCGAAAGATGCTATCGTACGTGAACCAAGTAAGATACTAAGAAGTGTAACCAATAAAATTTGAAGATTGTAACTTTAGATGTAGTATCAAACAAGAGAAAAATCGTCAAAATGAGATAAGTAGGACCATGGAATTTTGGACACATTATTGATTGAACCACACAATCTAGTCCATACAATATTCACAAATCTCATCGAGGACGGAGTTACTAGTCATAAAAAAGTACGGTAAAATTTCACGGAGTGTTTTACTTGGCCGCCTTATTTAATTTGTACCCAATAATAATAACAATAACTCAGTATAACCTTATAATGAAGTTTGAAAAAGATAAAATATACACAGATTTTATCCCTACCAAAGAAGAAAGAGAAAATGTTTCCGGGATCTATTTAACTTGTATCCACTTCTAAAACATATTTAAGTAGTAGTCAAACAATTTTAAGCTTTTACTTCCTCCCTTCTTCTTTTTCTTAGTTGCTATGAAAAATTGTAATTGTATTCACTTTTTCGTGTGTTTTAGTACATGTTAATTCTCTAGGACTTTTTTGACGGGCGATTGGCCTAAAACTTCGTAGATCCATAAGAAATGACCTAGTGACTAATACTTATCTGTTCGCCATGAATTTCAGGTATTTTTTGGTATTTTGAATTCATGCAAAACAAGTTGATGATTATACCCACTTTTTTGTATGTATTAGTAAATGCTGATTCTCTAGAATTTTTTTGACGGATTTCGATTGGACCGAAATTTTATAAGTCCATAAAAAATGACCTAGTGAACAATACCCATTGCTTTGCCATGACTAACATCTCTTTTTTGCATTTTGGATTCATTTAAAGACGCGTTGGGTCATGCAGCACGAATTTGTAATTATATTCACTTATTTTATGTATTAGTACATGTTGATTTTGTAATTTTTTTTATCAGACTCCGACTGGCCTGAATCTTTGTAGGTCCATAGGAAATGGCCTAATGAGCAATACTACTTGCTTCACCATGATTTTCGGGGTCATGCAACACGAATTTATGATTATTCACTTTCTCATATATATTAGTACATGTTGATTTTGTAGAATTTTTTTGATGGACTTCGATTAGCCTAATATTTTGTAGGTCTATATGAATCGGCCTAGTGACAAATACTCATCGCTTCCCGACGACTAACATCGTTTTTTGTCATTTTGGTTTCATTTAATGATAGTTCAGGATCATGGAACACGAATATGTGATTATATTCAATTTTAATGTGTTAAAGTACATGTTAATTTTGTAGAAGTTTTATGACGGAATCTGATTGGCCTGAATTTTAATAGGTCTATGAAAAATAGCCTAGTGACCGATACTCAGTGCGCTATCATGACTTTTGAATTTATTTTATGGCATTTCGGGGTCATACAATACGAATTTATGATCCACCTTTTTTGTATATATTAGTACATGCTATTTTAGAATATTTTGATGGACTCTGATTGGCCTAAAATTTTGTAGGTACCTATAAAATGGCCTAGTGACCGATATTTATCGCTTCACCATGACTTTCGACTATATTTTTTTCATGTTTTGAGGTTATGCAACACAAATTTTTGATTATATCTATTTTTATGTGGATTACTGTCATCACCGTAATTCTTTATTTTTTTGTACTTCTGAGGCAATAAAAAACTCTTATTTTGTTGCCTCGATTTATATGTACAATCCGGGCGCGAAGCCGAAAATTTTATATGTGAAAATATTTGAAATTTGTGTTAAAAACTATGAATTAAGATAATAATATTGCTATAGTTGACATTGGTAAACATTTTGGGTAAGCGGACCCAGACCCATAATTTGACGGTCTCGGAGGGTCCGTAGTAAAATTTGGGACATGGGCGTACTCCCGAAATCGAAATCCGAGGTCCCAGGCCCGAATACGGAATTTTTTGTGAAATTATTTTCTAAAAATGCTTACGGAAAAATGAAAATGATATTTGATCAAAAGTAATTGTATCGGGCTTGTATTTTGCTTCCGACGCCCGGTACAAGTCTTAAATGAGCGTTAAGCGCTATCTGTAAAGTTTTGTTGAAAACTGACGCCGTTTGACGTATTTCGGACTAAAAATGGAAAATTTAAAAGTTTTGAACTTTGAAATGAAAATCATGAGTTTTGGAGGTTGATTCTTTGATTTTGATGTTATTTTGGCGATTTGATCGCAGGAGTAAGTCCGTAGGATGTATTTGAGGTTGGGTGCATGTTTGGGTTGGAGCTCCGAGGGCTCGGATGAGTTTCAGATAGGTGTTATGTTCATTTTGTAGCATTGTAGCAGCTGGTATCCGCAGTCTTCGCATTTGTGAAGCCACCCTCGCAAATGCGAGACTTTCCTATTGGCCTGCTATATCGCAAATGCGAGGAATGACTCGCAAATGCAATCCCCCATTTTTATAGCCAGTCTTCGCAATGCGATCCCCTCTCTATAGCCTAGTCTTCGCAAAAGAGAATGCATTCTCGCAAATACGAGTCCCGTTCAAATCTAACCTCTTCGCAATTGCGAACAATTTCTCGCAATTGCGACATCCGCTATTCCTTCTGCATTCTTTGCAATTGCGAACAAAACTTCTGTAACGACCTGACCCGTTGTCCCATGTATTATCTCCCCGTTTTCCCTATTTTATGCTGTTATATATTTCAATATATGTATTTGGAGAGTTTGAAGTAATTCGAATGCAGTTTGGATAGAAATGAGACAATTAATCTCTTTAATAGAAAGTTAGTTTGGAAAAGTCAACCGAATGTTGACTGATGAGTTGGAGGGCTCGGACTGGATTTTGGATGATTCGACTAGTTTCGGATGGTAACTTGTGACTTATGAGCAAAATCAGAACTAAATTTGGAGGTCCGGTGTAGAATTAGGCTTGAATTGGCTAAGTTAGAAATTTTGCGAAGTCTGGTTGATAGGTGAAATTTTGATCCGGGGGGTCGAAATGGAATTCCGACAGTTGCAGTAGCTCCATTAGGTGATTTTGGATTGCGTGCAAATATTCAGATCATTCGGAGGTGTTTAGGTCGGGTTTTGGATAGAATGCAAGTTTCAGAAGTTTTATTTTAACTTAGGCTTGAATCCGTGGAAATTGGATGGTTTTGATGTTTATGATAGTGTTTTTATGTTGCGAGCAAGTTTGAATGAAATAATGGAATATATCTATGCATTTGGTTGGGGTCCCAAGGGCCTCAGGGTGATGTCAGATGATGAAAACGAAAATTTTAGAAGTTGCAACAGGTCTGTTGCATAGGCTTCTGGTATTTCCGCGAAAGCGGAAGAATGCCGCAAAAACGGTCGATTGACCGCAGAAGCGGTCATGGACTAATTAGGGGACCGCAGAAGCGACCAAGGGGATCGCGTAGGCGGAGACCGCAAAAGCGGTTTAGGACCGCAGAAGCGGTCCCAGTTGACTCAAAGGAGACCGCAGAAGCGACAACCACGGAAGCAGTCACTGTGTCGCGGAAGCGGAAATCGCAGGGAATTATTGAAACAGTGTTTGCGAAATTTCATAAGTTAAGAGAACACTTTGACTTCGGGAAGAGATGATTTGTGGGCGATTTTGAAGAGGGTATCGAGAGTTTCCTTCAGGTAATGATTCTTGGCCTCGGATTATGTCTATATGGTGTAAAATAGTAGATTAAACAATGAAATTCAAGGTTATTAAGGTTAGAAATGGTGGTTAGGGTTTGAAGCCTAAGAAAGAGTAAAGTGGCGATTTGAGAGGGTAAACGTACTTGTAGCGAGACGAGGAATCCAAAGATGTAATTTTCAGAATTTTTCGAGAAGTGGGCCCGGGGCTCGAATTTTACAAACTTCGTAATTTTTTATTTTTTCGAATAATTTCAATTGGGTTATGTTTATTTATCCTACAATATAACCTATTCACTGTGGTTTGAATAGATTCGATGCTCGTAAAAGAAGATTCGAAGGGAAAAGGCATTGCAGACAAGTCTACGACCGGTTAGAGGTGAGTAGTTTGTATAGATGATGGCTTGAGGGTTTGAATCCCGGGTTTATCATATCGTGACGCTATGTTAGGGCGTGATTCGCCCCCCATGGCAGGTGTGGGGTTGTAAATGATTGGGGATTGTGACTTGGTCCATCCCGAGAGCTGAATATGAATTGTTGGCATCTGATACGCACATTGTGTTGTTGATAATTGGGCTTGATGCCATATTTGGGGCCTTGTACGGACCTGTAGTATTCGTCTAGGGTGAATATCTGTGTGATAACGGTACAGCACAGAGGTGCCAAGCAGGTTACCTTGGGTGATTACGGAGTTTTGAGACTACAGGATCGAGTTTGTGTGCCTATTGTAGATAGACTCCAAGATCTAATTTTAGAGGAGGCCCATAGTTCTCGGCACTCTCTTTATCCGGGTGCCGCGAAGATGTATCAGGATTTGCGACAGCATTATTGGTGGAAGAGAATGAAGAAGGATTTCGTTGTATATGTGGCTCGATGTTTGAATTGTCAGTAGGTTAAGTACGATCATCAGAGGCCCGGTGGTTCATTTCAGAGGATTGAGCTTCCCGAGTGGTAGTGGGAACGCATCACTATGGATTTTTGTTGTTCGACTCCCGCAGACTCAGAGGAAGTTTGATACAGTATGGGTCATTGTTGATAGGCTGACCAAGTCAGCGCATTTCATTTTTGTGGCAGTCTCCTATTCTTCGAAGAGATTAGCTGAGATCTATATCAGGGAGTATGTTTGCCTTCATGGTGTGCCCATGTCTATCATTTTGGACCGAGGTACACAGTCTAACTCACGCTTTAGGAGGGGAGTCAGCAAGAGTTGGGAACGCGGGTTGAGTTGAGCACATCGTTTCAATCTAGGATGGAAGGGCAGTACGAGCGGACCATTCAGATTTTGGAGGATATGCTTGGAGCTTGTGTCATTGACTTTGGAGGCTCGTTGGATCAATTTTTGCCTTTAGCAGAGTTTGCCTGCAATAACAGCTACCAGTCGAGTATTCAGATGGCTACTTATGAGGCTTTATATGTTATTCGGTGTCGATCTCCGGTTGAATGGTCTGAGCCAGGAGAGGCTAGGTTGTTTGGTACGGATCTGGTTCAGGATGCCTTGGACAAGGTTAGGATTATTCAGGACAGGCTTTGTACTGCTCCGTCCATGCAAAAGAGTTATGTCGACCGCAAGGTTCGTGATTTGGCATTCATGGTCGGTGAGCGGGTATTGCTTCGAGTGTCGCCTATGAAGGGCGTGATGAGGTTTGGGAAGAAGGGAAAGCTTAGCCCTAGGTTCATTGGCCCGTTTGAGATTCTTGAGAGGTGGCTTATAAAATTGCATTGCCGCCGAGTTTATCAGTCGTGCACCCAGTGTTTCATGTTTCCATGCTTCGAAAATATCATGGTAAACCATCCCACGTGTTAGATCAGCACCGTCCAGTTGGACAAGGACTTGTCTTATGAGGAGGAGTCGGTAGCTATTCTAGACCGGAAAGTTCTTAAGTTGAAATCGAAGAGTTTTCCTTCTGTTTGTATTTAGTGGAGGGATCATCTTCCTGAGGCATCAACCTGGGAGTACGAGTCTGATATGTGGAGCCGTAGTCCCCATCTTTTCCCCGGCTCAGGTACTTCCTTCTTCTATCCGTACGGGGACGAATGATTGTTTTAAATGAATTCTACATTTTGAGACCTTAAAACCCACTTTTAGCATCACATCGATTTGTGTGCGCAGTCCGGGCAGCCGGAAAGCCTATATGAGAAAATCTGTGAAAATTAATAAATTTTGACTATAAAATGAATTAATTTGACTTCGGTCAATGTTTTGGGTAAACGGACCCAAACCCGTAATGTGATGGTCCCGGAGGGTCCGTAGGAATATATGGGACTTGGCGTATGTTCGGAATTAAATTTTGAGGTCCCAAGCTCGAGAAATGAATTTTTTAAAGAAAATTATTTTCTGGAAATATTTAAAGGATTTGGAAATGAACTTTTATTAGAACCTGTTGGTATCAGGTCCGTATTTTGGTTCCAGCACCCGGTACAAGATTTGTATGCGATTTAAGATAATTCTGTGAAGTTTAGTAAGAAACAGAATGTGTTTGACGTGATTCGGACTTTAAATGCAAAATTTGGTGTTTAAAGAAGTTTTGAGAAATTTCATTGATTTTACGGTTTAATTCTATGTTCATGATTTTATTTTGGCGATTTGATTACACGAATAAGTCCGTAGGATATTTTTGAGATTGTGCATATATTTCCTTTGGAGCCCCGAGGTCTCGAGTGAGTTTTGGATAGGCCACGGGATGCATATTGGACTTAGAAAAATTGCAGGTTTTTAGCTAATGTGCGTAGGTCTGCATTGCGAATCGTGGCTTGCAAATGCGAGACCTCTATCGCAAATCCAAAAATAGGACCTGGGCAGGCTTGAACGCAAATGCGACCACTTCGCTCGCAAATGTGGAAGGCTAGTCGCAAATGGGGCATTTCTTATCGCAAATGCGAAACTCCTCTATTCAGCTTTGCAAGTGCGAGACACCCTTTGCATTTCCCAACCAAGCAGAGGTCGGGGTGCGAAACTCCTCTATTCAGCTTTGCAAGTGCGAGACACCCTTTGCATTTCCCAACCAAGCAGAGGTCGGGGTTCGCAATTGCGAACCCTATTTGCAATTCCCATACCTCAGACCTGCAACTTTAATTCTTAGACGATTTTAAACCCATTTTTCATATTCTCTCAATACATAAACACGCTAGGGAAATTTTTGAAAGGCTTCTTCTCCTCCAAATCAATTGTCAGTCATTTTTAACTAGTTTTCTTCAATCATTAACATCTTTTAACATAATTTCAACTTAAAATCGATGACTTTCAAGGGGAAAATTTGGTACTTTAGGTAGAACCTAGGTTTTTCAAAAATTGGGGATTTGGACATTGATTTGAGGAGCGCTTTCAAAACAAATTATATATTTGGGTTCATGGGGGAATGGGTAATCGGGTTTTGGTTCAAACCTCGGGTTTTGACCATGTGGGCCCGGGAGCAATTTTTGACTTTTTGAGCATAACTTTGGGAAATTCATTTTCATGCATTCAAATTGATTCATTTAACGTTTATTGATGTGATTAAGTAACTTGTGACTAGATATGCGCGAATTAACGGTGGAATCAAGGGTAAAGCCATAATTGAAACTTAGTTATGTTCGTGGCATTGAGGTAAGTGTTCGGTCTAACCTTAGCTTGAGGGATTAGGAGTTGTGTCCTATTTGGTATTTGCTTCTTGTTGAGTACGACCTATAGGAATAGTGACGAGTATCTATACGTTGGTGTGAAGTATGACCTTGAGTCTTAAATTGTAAATTATTGTGTTCTTAAATAATACTAAATGCTTTAATTGATGATTCTCGGTATTAAGCAGTGATTAAGATTTTATTCGTGGAAATTACTTATGATTGAGTATTGGTGTTAGCTGAGATGAGTAGATGTTGGGTTAAGATTGGTTATAGATGTTTCTCCCTTGCCGGGACATATTAACTTTTACTGTTGAATCCCTTGCAGGGACAGTGTAGTTCATTGTTGGTCCCTTGTCGGGACTCTTGGTATGGTTTTTGTTAAAGGTATATAAATATATGGACTAGGTTGCATGCCACAACAATACTATATATGGATCGGGTTGCAGGCCCCAACAATATTATATTGGATCGAGTTGCACGCCGTAATAGTGATATAAATGGATCGGGTTGCATGCCGCAACAATGATACAGCTGGATCGGATTGCACGCCGCAACAGTGTTAAATGATAGGGATCAGGTTGCGCACCACAACAGTGTTATTATTATTTTGTTGTAGATCTTGAATTGTTCTCTTACATTTCTCTTAATTTTCTGCTGGATTTGATGTTCCCCTGTAGCATCCACCCGCTCCCATTATTAATTGTTTATTTTAGTTGTATTTTTCACTGTATATTATATAACTGCACAAATTTATCTGGAGTCTGGTCCTAGCCCCGTCACTACCTCGCTGGGGTTAGGCCAGGCACTTACCAGCACACGGGGTCGGCTGTGCTGATGCTGCACTCTGAACTATGTGCAGATTTCAGAGCAGCTTTTGGACAGTAGAACTTGAGGATCCTGCCTTCAGTCAAGCTAGAAATCTCAAGTTAGTCCTACAGGCGTCTGCAGGCCCGTCGTTCTCATCTACCTTTTTATGTACTCTTTTTTCATTTCATTTTGAGACAGATTGTTGTATTAATCTTAGTCGGTCCATGATATTGTGACACCGAATTTCGGGTAGAGACGTGTGTTGTCATTTTCGTACTGGTTATGGTTATTATATTGTATTAAGTCTTGCGCTTGATTTCATTTATCGTTAATATGTAAATGTTTATTACCTATTAATACAGATTGTAAAAAAGGATTAAAATAAAAGAGTTAGTAATTTTTATGTTTCGCGACTTGCCTAGATTTTATGAGTATGCGCCATCATGACATCTGAGGGCGAAAAATTCCGATTGTAACGCCAAGTCCGAGTCTGTGGGCCCATGGAGAAGGCGTGAACTATAACATACAAAACTTTGGGAATTGGCTGAATTCCAGTTCCACTGCCCTAAGACGCATAAAAATGCATAACTGTCATGGCAAGGCGGTGAATATTGTTATTTAGGTTTTTTATGGTTCGGAAAAATCTTAGGCGATCCGGGTCCGATCGCCCGGCCTCATGCAAAAGGCATGGGATATAGCACATAAAAATTTGGGAATCAAGCAGAATTTCAGTTATATGGTCCTTAAACGCCAAAACAAGGAGGAACGATCATGGCGACGGGGTGACTATTGTTCCTTGGGCCGCTTTTTATGGTCATACAAAATTTTATGCAATCCGGGTCCGATCGTCCGGGCCTATGCAGAAGGCTTGGGCTATAGCACACGAAAATTTAGGAATCAGATAAAATTCTAATTTTATGGCTCTAAAATATCAAAAAACGAGTAACGGTCATGGAGAGGTGGTGACTACTGTTACTTAGGTCATTTTTGATCGACTGCAAATTTTAGGGGATCCGCGTCCTGCGTGGGCTAGCACACGAAAATATGAGAATCAGACGAAATTTTAACTTTATGGCCCTAAAATACCAAAAAATAAAGAACGGTCGTAGAGAACAGTGGCTACTGTTCCGGATTCTTTTGTATTGGGACAAGTTTTGGACAAATTCATATTAAGTTAAATAGTCGCTTAGACTTAAAATAATCGAAAAATATATAATATATGTGTATTTTATATATAATGTGCATAATATCATATAGTTATTATATAATTTATGTACATTCCTAGAAAATATAAACAATTAACTCGATGGCTATTTGTGCAAAAAATCTTTTCAAATTTAACCCATTATGGCAAGGGCAAAGTTTCAATTTTGAAACAAGAGGGATTTCATCTGGGGAAACTTACACAAATGTCCCAAATAAATCCTAACTTACCAATTTCTAGCCAATAGTCATAGACTTACCAAAACTAGCCAACAAAAATTGATAAATCAAATAATAGGGTTCTTTCTCTCAAAGAATCACATGTAAAAATCACCTTTCATATTTTTAAGTGTGATTAGCAACACTAGATACAAGACGGAAAGGAAATTTTATGGAAGAGATAGCAAAATAAGGTAATGAAATACAAAAAATATATACAATATTCCAAAAATCTAAACAAAAAAATAAACATTTTCAATAGATATAGTTGAAATTCATTTAAAATATATAGATAAGTCAATATATAAAATTTGAGGAAGATTGGAGGTGATTTGGACTGATTTTGTATCAAAATTCGTAATTAAATCGAGTTCAAAAAAGTCTTATGCGACACATGTATCACGCATGTATCTCACACACAAGTATACATGCATATACATGTGATACACAATAAATACAAATATGATATATAAAATGATACACATATCATTTTTTTCATGTTTAGTTTTTACCGAATTTTCAATTCAAACCACCTCAAAAACTTCACCAAATCATCTCAAAACTGTGATTCAAGCTCCTTAAGTTGTGACCAATTTATTCTAATAACATCCACTCAAAATAAAGCAAACATTTGATATTTTTTTGCTACAAATATCTAATTGGCTAATTTGGCTACTATTAATAATATTTTATCAATTGACCAATTTTTATAATGAGCTACCTATAAATGGACATAGTTGGTAATTTCTCTTTCATCTGATCAAGCCATTACTGGCTCAAGTCTTGTCATGAATGGACTTTAAGAGCACGTTTGGACATAAGAATATTTTTACTTTTTTCGAAAAATGTTCATTTTTTTTCAAATCATTGTTTGACCATAAAATTTTAATTTTTTTCACTTAAAGATGGATTTTGAAATTTTTCGATAATTTGAAAAACTCTAAAAAATTATTTTTCAAAATTTTCACTCATATCACTTACAGAACTTCAAACACAACTCAAACTTATATTTATGTCCAAACACAACTTTAATCTTTAAATACCATTTTCATTTAAAAAAAAATTTACTTTTGTTTTGAATTTTTACAATTCTTATGTCCAAACGCCCACTAACTCTTGTATTTTTGGTTCACAAAGATTTGATAGGATTAGGAAAAAAAACATTAAAGTAATTATATACTCTACATTAAAAAAAATATCTATTTAGTACAATAACACTACGCTCAATCAAATCAAGTTGAGATCAGCCGTATAAATCATCATTGTCTTATTTAAGCTCAACTCATATTTATCGTGAGTTGACAGGTTTTACTCGACCAGCCTATTGTAAAAGGTGTGATAGGATAAATCTATCTTTAATACTAAGATACCTCGAGTTTGAACCTTAAGAATGAAAAAAACTCCTGATGAAGAGCACTTTCCCCATAAAAGAATCATACACGACAAGGACATGCATATAATTTTTATCCAAATATATACTTATGCACTCTATGATATCGGGTATTCGTCAGAATTTAACGACATAATTTTGCTACAAATAATATTTCTCAATATTGACACTTTAGTCTTTGCAAATTTTGAACTTCATTTTTCTAGGACTGATAAATTATTGAAAACTTTGTTCGAAGAATATTTCAAGTAAAGTAATACTTACTAATTTGTTTGCAGGTTAAAGAATTGTTTTGTGAAAATGGTTGACGGGGGGATGAAGATAAAATTTTATGATTTGCAGTACTTCAATTAGTATAAATTGATTAATTTGACATTTCCATTTGCATATTAATAGGACTTTGATATGGTTTTTGTTTATTAGATCATAGACGGATTCAGGATTTGAGGCTTATGGGTTCCTACAGTAATTTTAAGATGAATACCCAATAACAATTGGGTTCCTAGTAAGATATTTATCAAATATTTAGTGAATTTCTTAATATAAATACAGGATTTACGCAAAAGTTACTAGGTTCCCGAGAACCCGTACTCTATACATTACATCCGCCCCTGTATTAGACGAAGCTCTAGTTCTTATTCTTTAGGGTGTTTCGTCTGGTCTTCCCAGTAGTATTAGTACCAGTCTTATATTCTACTATTCCTACCCCTTGCTATTTCACATTGTTTTTTATTTTCGGCGAGATTGACTCTATTCTTATAGTGTCATATTCTTAGATCTTTGTTATTGTATGTCTCTCCATTCGCACCCTTGTTTGATTATCTCTTGTTGTTGCTACGGTATGTTTACGACTTCATTTTCACTTCTCTTGAGCCGAGGGTCTTTTGAAAACTGTAGAGAGTTTTTGGAGAAGTGTTAATTCTTGTATTGCTCACAAAAGTATATATAGAGTACAAGGAAACCAAATCCTACCAACTATAGGAAACCAAATCCTACCAACTATAGGACTGTACAATAATGAGAGAATATTCTACCAATAATAAAAAAATACACAAATGGACTGTACAATAATGAGAGAATATTCTACCAATAATAAAAAAATACACAAATGATATTCTAATACGCCCCCTCAAGATGGAGGGCCGGAGGACACGCCAATCTTGGACATCAGCAGAAGAAGCCAAGGACATGATAAGTGCTTTGTGAGAGCATCAGCAAGCTGATCAGCAATGTCGTATGTGAGCGCGAGGATGTCCCAGGCCTCCTTAGAGGTTTCCGCAGCGGCAATAAAGGAGATGATCGTCGGTTTGATCGACGAGATGATGGCACTGAGAATAAGATTGTCCTGGCGAATCCAGTAAGGATATGCTGGATTGGGGGAAGTTACCTCCTTGTCAACGATAGTGACTGGTGGGCATGGCTTCGATCCGTCCAAGAAGCCGAGGAGGTCGTAACCCGTAAGAAGGGTTCGGAATTGGAATTTCCACGCCAGGTAATTAGTGGAATCCAATTTGAGTGGGATCTGAGCCGATGCATTGATGGCAATCGACTGGAGAAGAGCTTTTGAAGTCGTAGCGGCCATGAAGCGCGAGGCAAAGGAGAGGAGGCGTTGAACGACGTCAAGAGAGAGAGGGCTGCCGGTTAGTGCAGCGCCTGCGCGGCAAGATGCCGGAGAGAGGCGATGGGCCGAGAAGGTCGGCGGTGGCTGGCTGCCGATTAGTGCAGCAGCGGCGGCGGGCTGCCGATTAGTGCAGCGGCAGCGCGGCAAGATGCCGGAGAGAGGTCTGCTTCTAGAAGACGAAGCGTCCATTGTCGTTGTAGATTTACAAAGTAAAAAAAAAATGTTGATAGGAAAAAAAAAGGAATAATTTTCTGAATTTAGAAGAAATACCTTGCTAGTGCCGATTATGTAGAAGGTCGGCGGCGGTGGGCTGCCGATTAGTGCAGCCGCCGTCGCGGGTAGGGAAAAAAAAATTAGGGTTTGTTTGGCGATAAGCCGCTGGCGCTTTGATACCAAGTAGAGAGTTTTTGGAGAAGTGTTAATTCTTGTATTGCTCACAAAAGTATATATAGAGTACAAAGAAATCAAATCCTACCAATTATAGGAAACCAAATCCTACCAACTATAGGAAATCAAATCCTACCAACTATAAGACTGTACAATAATGAGAGAATATTCTACGAATAATAAAAAGATACACAAATTATATTCTTACAACCTCTTCACCGTCCTAACTTCTAAAGTAGGGGTAAGGTCTGCATACACTTTACACTCCCCAAATCACGCTTGTGAGATTTCACTAAATTTGTATGTTGTATTCATTTTTTATATGTCGGTTCCGCTTATGAAAAATGCTAACGTACGCCACTGCTAAAGTAATAAAGGATTTCTAGTTTTGGATATTTTTCTTCTGATTTATGTAGTTTTTCGAATCAAATGCATATTATGCAGGAAATTGATAATCCCTACTCTTAAATGTGATTACCTTGTCATGATATGAGAAATGTAGGTGTGACTTTATACAGAGACGAAGTCACGATTGAGAGCTTATGTGTTCGAGGTTCTAGTTTTGGGTTCTAAATTAATAATTCTTATATATTTAATAAATTTCGTAAGATAAATATATAATCTGGATAAAAGTGACCAGGTTCTGCCGAACCCGCAGTCTATGGGCTAACTCCGTCTGTGACTTTATAGTAGTACTAAATTTGGAACAACTAAACCAGCCAGTCAAGTTAATAACGAAAACCAACAAAATTACCAAAAGATGTGGTGCAGTGGATGAGAATGCCCCTTCCTTAACCAGAGAACTCGAGTTTGAGTCTGAATATGGAAAAATCTTTGGTAGGAACCGCTTCCCCCTAATGGGGCCTTATGCAGCAGAAATCCTAATATAGTCGGACTCCAATGTGGGTACCGGACAGCGAGCGGGAAACAAAAAAAGAACCAACAGAAAACATAAGGTGTTCCTGTGTACAGCTTCGCGTATTCATATACCACCAATGAAATGAACAAGGAGATTGCAACATGTCGATTTCTCACATAAAGTTTATGATAAAAGAAAGTCAATCCTCAGACGACAGAAAAAAGAAAAGTTTTACAATCTAAAAGGAAAATGAAGTCAGCTACGAATACCATTCTAGACATCTACTCAAACATCACAGCAACAACCTAAATTGGGACTTCCATTTTAATTGGCGCGTGTAAAGTATCTACAGATGCATTCTGAAGCCAGTCCTTGGCACAGATGAGGGCCTCCACGGTTTCAGGTCGCAAGGAACACCTGTACTGATCCATCTCTTTGCCTACCGTGCAAAATACAGAATCAGCTGTAACAGTTGAAACTGGAACTGACAAGATATCACGTGCCATTTTCGATAGAGTAGGGTACTTCATTCTGTTCAGTTTCCACCACCCCACAACATCAAACTCGTGAACACGAGGCAACAAAGATTCTTCCAAATATTGATCAAGTTCTGACCTTGACTGCTGGCTTGTTGTCTCCATAATATAGGCATCAAAATCTGTAAGTCCGGCTCCATTACTAGAGGCACCGAGGTCTTGGGCGTTCTCCTGCTTTATATCCCCACCATTTGCCTCTTCAGCATAAGTTGGGGTCAGAGGCAGAGGAAGTGCCACATATTCAAGAAAGAGCTCGTGGATTCCCTCTTCAACAATCTTCACATAGGTAGCAGCTTCTTCCCCGTATATTTTCGTAAAACTGAATTCAACAAGTTTCATTTTGAAGCGTGGATCCATTACTACAGCACTCGCTAACATCAGACAACAAGTCTTCCAGTATTTATCAAACTTCTCTTGCATCGTTTTGGTAAGGCTGCTGATGGATGGATCTTCACTTGCTGCAGCACGAGCCAGTTCCAATTGAATCTTCCACGCTTCATGGAAGAATGTATTGGTTGTTGGAATTGTTGGTGCAGTCAGAAGATTGGCAGTGTCGAAGAGGATTTTCAAGTAAGTACACAGAATTTCAACTTGCTTCCAATCTTCAACAGATGGGGCATCCTTGTAATCGGGGTCAGATGTATCCAAGCACGAAAATACTTCCTTTAGCTCTGACGCAGCCAACAACATCTCATATGTTGTGTTCCATTGTGTTCGGTCATCAAGCACCAACGTCTTTGTGCTTGGCACCTGAAGCTGCTGTTTGAGCTCAATAAACTTTTCCTCATGAGATTCTGATGTTTTCACATACTTTACGCTATCTCTTACTTTCTTAACAGTTCCATGTAAAAAATGAAACGCATCTTGGGCAATGCTGCTCAAAGTTCGAGCAAGACAATTTCCGACCAACAACTGACCATTGAGCACAAGAGGGTTCTTCACTGAGAGTAAAGCTCTAAGATTATCAACAGCTGCATCACCGATTGGATGATTAATAGTGACAGAAAATAACTTCCCCTCCATACTCCAGTCAGAAAGGCAAGTGGCAACAGCGTGGCTGAAAGCCGTGTCAGAATCTGGATATGGTTCCATGATGACATTGAGTATCTTCCTGTGAATTTTCCACTCACTGTCAATATACTGCCCAGTTATGAACACATAGCCGACAGTGTAGCAGGAGGACCACATATCAAGTGTTAAGCAGATTCGCCCAGGCACTCCCCCAATCACTTTCTGAATGGCTTGCTTCTCTCTAAGATAAGTTGCCACACAATCTCCCTGCACGGTGTTGAAGCTCACCATATCAAAACGAGGTTGAAGATGCTGGACAAAGGTAAGAAAGCCTGGATGCTCAACCATGTGAAGAGGATAGTCGTGCATGATGATCATCCTAGAGATCTCCTGGCGGCACCGGTCTGGATCAAAAGCAAGGAAAGGAGAAGCAGCAGTCCGATAACGTCGTTTTGGTGCATCATTACTACCCCCATACCCACTCATCTTAGAAGGTGTATTATATGGGCTGGATTGATTATTCTGTTGGTTACGTAGGACAACTGGACAGGCTCCTTTAGCAATATGGCGTTTCAGGTGACTAGTGCCTGCTACTTTTGAACCTGTACTATATGCAAATGATTGCTTGCACTGCTTACAGCATGCCCTTCTAGTTCCAGCACCAACGTTTTCAATGGTGAAATGTTCCCAAACTATTGACTTCTTTTTCCTACGCTTGCTGGGTTGTATTTCTAGATCGTTTGGAGGTGTTTCGATATAGTTGGGTTGTGGCTCCGCAAGGACCATCTCATTTAGTGGGATCATCTCATTGTCTGGAGCCACTTCATCACCAGGGACTATCTCATTGCCAAGCACTATGTGATGTTCATGTGTCGTCTCATGTTCCTGCACCATCTCATGATTATGTTCATGCATCATCTCATTTACCGGCACCAACTCATGATTATGTTCATGTATCATCTCATTTTCCGGCACCATCTCATGACTATGTTCATGTATCATCTCATTGTCCGGCACCATCTCATTTCTATGTTCATGTATAATCTCATTTTTCAGCACAACCTCGTGATTCTCAGTGGGGGTTGCTGGTGTAGCAGGCGTTTCTGGTGTCGCCATCAGAGACCAGAAGCTCAAGGCTATAGGAAGCAAAACAATTATCAATTATCTGTATAATATAATGATAAAAAAGGAGAAAGAAAAAGAAAATCATACGCATAGCAGAAGTGAAGAAAAAGAAGTGTGAATAAAAAATTAAAATAGAAAAAGCCTGAAGGTAGCTATGCGTGTGTACATCTACATATATTTTCTTTTTGAAGAAGTAAGGTGTTATTATAAAAAAACATCAAGAAGATGCAAAGTCACAAAGGACATAGTTACATATGTGTATACATATTCTGTGATAAGTCTAACGAAACTAAGAATCGTTTGTACTAGAAGAATCAATATGGATATACTGATGGGTCACATAACATTGCTAGTTATGGAATTCAAGATCTCTTTGACTGCGGTGTGCGTCACCTGAGAACTACTGGAAGAAGGGTAATTCTTATAGTGGCCATTATAGGGCTACAAAAATATCAACCAAAAAAATAAAAAAATGAGAACCAATCACATCCACTCAAAAGCGCTACAAAAGTAATCAACTTTTACTATGAGCATGTTCAGATTAATGAGAAACAGGAAACTTTAATATTTTTCTTTTTTTCGTCCTAATACACAACTGACACTTCAACTAGCATATTCCCAAGTAAACACTTATACTTGCTCCCAGTAAATACTTCTAACGGTTGATTATGCTTTATGCAGTATTTGAATCTTTCAACCAAGAGATTCAGTATGATGTTGTAGCCTATGGTCATTGGTAGGATTTTAATCCTGCACCTAACGAATGCATCGACTACTAGGCTGCAAGGCATAGTATTCACTCTTTGGACTAATAGATCAGGAGGCCCAAAACTTTAGGTAACAAAATGCATGAAATTAGCTCCTCAGAGCTGAAGAATCTTGTCCATTAGCACACCTTGGAGGGACCAAACTTAACTACATTAAGGACCGGCCCGGCCCGGCTCGAACTCATCCTGTCCATTGGCACACCTTGGCGGGACCAAACTTCACTCCATTAAAGCCCGGCCCGGCTCGAACTCATTCTGTCCATTGGCACACCTTGGCAGGACCAAACTTAACTCCAGGCCAGCAGGGTCCGACTAGTCCCTAAACTAAGCTGACTCAAAGTTTAATAGTAGTAATACAGGGAAATTTTCACAAATAGCCAACTTTTAGCCCCTATAATTGAAAAATATCCACTGTCCTACAGTTTCAAATTCCACAAGTGTTATCATGGAGTTCCACTAATAAAATTTGGAACTCCAAGACAATGGCTATTCTTCTAAGACAATGCCGAAAAGGAGAAAAGTGTCCAATAGACACTATTTCTAATAGTAATACCTTAGGAGGCGTTTGAACATAAAAACTTAAAAAAAGTGAGATTTGGAAGGAAGAAAAAAGCAGTTATTTAAATCCAGTTGAAAAAGTATTTGAAAATTGAATTTGTGTTTGGATATACAATTTTCTGAGAGAAAAACATTGTTTACTTGAAAAAGAGGCAAAAATCACTAACTCAAAATTAAAACTCACTTTCAAAATTTTTTGAAACTCATCTTCAAAAATTCAGTTAAATGTATAACCAAACACTAGTTTGCAAATATTTTCCAGAAAAAAGGAAGAAAAAAATTTATTTCTAAACAGCTGCTAAGGCAACAAGGAAGATATTACGACCAAAGGATGTGGTGCAGCGGATGAGACTGCTCTTTCCTTAACCAGATGTCTCAGGTTGAAAAAATACTTGGTAGGAAGCGCTTCCCCCAAATGGGACCCTACGCTGCGCAAGTCCGGATATAGTCGGGCTCCAATGAAGGTACCGGATACCGAATGCGAAACCAAAAAAAACAAGGAAGTATATTATTCTATTTCCAAGAAAATAAGGGTTAAAAAGGACATTTCCCAATACATGGGCTAACACGCATACAAACATAAACTTACTCGATCTAACTCAGAAAATTGATCAAACATGGGCTTTGACACAAATCTAAACAAGGCCCATACCACACACTCTTACTAACAACTGATCTATTTCGAGAATCATTTCACAGTCAGCCTTCAAATTTCAAAATAACCTTCAACTTAAAGCCCAGGACACAAGTAAACAATAAAACTTCTTTTTTTTAAAATATCAGCAAAAAGTTAAATTAACCCTGAAAAGTAAAACTTTAGTTAACTACCATAAAACAAGCACAAAATTGATGTTGAACCAAAAATATTACAACAACAAAATACTTTAAAAAAATATTTTAACCATGAAACACAGTATATAGCACACATTTACACCAAAACAACAACAACAACAATTATGCAGTATATTCCCACCAGGTGGGGTCTGGGAAAGGTAACTACCAAAAGGGCAGAGAGGCTGCTTCCAAGCGACCCGCATAAATATCAGAGACGGATCTTCACACTAGCACAATAGAGCATTAAAATATATCTAAAAAAGGAAAAATAGATCAAATATGGAATGAACAAAAGGAAAATAAGTGAGGAAAAATTAAAAAAGGTACTATACCTGAAGAAAAAAAACTGGTTTTGAGTGAAACCCAGATATCAAAATTCGATTTTGAGCAAAACCCGAATACCAAAATTCGATTTTGAGCAAAACCCAGATATCATAATTCGATTTTGAGCAAAACCAAGATAACAAAATTCGATATTGAGCAAAACCCAGATGAAAAAAATTCAATTTTGACCAAAACCCAGATGCCAAAATTCGATTATGAGCAAAACCCAGATAATAAAATGGAGCTTACCGGGATTTTAGGCTCCGATAGTGAACCAGATCTAGGGTTACAGCCGGAGAGGGAGAGAGGAGAGAGAAAGGGAAGAGAGAAAGAGAGGAGAGAGAGAGAAAGAGAATTGGGCTTGAACCCGATAAAACCAAACTGGACCTTTGTTATGATATTTTTGGGGTCGTATTAGACTATTAAGTGATAAGGTTCATTGACAAGAAAACCAAAAACATTAAAATTGTAGTATTGGATATGGACTTTTTTTTAGGTCCATTTATTATTGTTATTTTGACTATGTGAAATTGAAGGTGTGTTAGTGTGTGTGTTTCGGGTCACACCCTTTTTTTTTGTCAAGTGGTTTGATGTGTATTATATGGTTGTCATGGACCATAGCCACTTTTTATGGTATTTTTGGTGATTTTGTGTGGACTATATTTAAGATGGGGCCTACATTGGCTAAAATTGGAATTGCGGAGATGGGGTTCATTTTTCTAAGTAGAATTTTGAAATTTAGCCCATTATGGTTGGGGTAAAGGTTCACTTTTGAAATAAGAGGGATGACATCTCTTTCAAATCATATACCAAATTACTTCATTCTAAAGCAGAGCTACACATAACCCAATATTGAAAGAAAATTTTGCAAGTGCTAGAAACTAAGTGGGAGTTTGGACATAAGAATTGTAAAATTCTGAAAAAAAGTAAATTGTTTTTTTAAGTAAAAATGATCGTTGTGTTTGAACATACACATAATTTTGGATTTTTTTGATTTTTTTTTTTGGTAATTAAAATTTGTATTAATCACCAAATAGGTTTTGTTACAAATTCATAGTACAGCTAAGTGCCCAGCTGACTATCAAAAAGAAAACTTAAAACACTGTCGACTATCACTATGCCTATCCTTCTATTTACAGTAGAAAATGCTGAAGCTGTAGGCTAACTTTAGGGGTACCCCTAACATTACAAACATATGCAATGGCCCTAAGTAACTGATCACTAAAACAAAAGACATTCTTAAATAACCTCGAGTTCCTCTCTAACCAAGTAGCATAGAACAGTTCTGCAATGGTCATTTTGAATATATGAGCTCGACTGGTTTTCCCTTTAGCTTTGGTGAATATCCTGTGAATAAACTGCTCCCAATTCTAACAATTAGGATGAGTTACTTCAATCCACGCCATTGCTTGGTGCCTCAGTTGACTAGCAAAGATACAAGAAAAGAACAAGTGGTCTCTGGTCTCCACATCTTGTTGGCATAATACACAAGAACTATCCACATTCAAATTTCACTGGCCCAGCCTATCTTTAGTAGGCAATCTGTCTTGCAGCACCAACCATAGGTTAAAGACTGCCTTGGGTCTGGCATAATTTTGGATGGTTAGGTTCTTCCACATGACTCTAGGCAATTGTCCAATCTGGTGTAGGTACAGCAACCTTATATTACACACTGGATTATGCAGCATCTGAAATTGTTGCAATAGAACAGTAGCTTCAATTATCTTCCGGACCATCCAGCTGGCTTGCTTGGGAATAACAATGGATTCTAACTGCTGCTGTTTGATATAAACTGTGTGAATCCACCTTACCCATAGGACATCCTTCTTATGAGCCAAATCCCAACCAAGTTTAGCAATAACAGCTTTGTTCCACATTAATTTTTTTTTTTTAATTTTTGTGAATGATCTGAGTGAAATTTTTACAAAAATAATTTTTTGACGTTTTTCTAATTTTTGAAAATTTCAAATTTTATCTTCAAGTAAAAATTAAAAATTTTATGGTCAGATGCTAATTTTGAAAAAAATTTGGAAAAAGTAAAGAATGTCAGAAATTAGCATGACGTGACCCCAAAAGGATGATCTTGGCGGAACAATCTCATTTTTTACGATCTTAGCAAAGCGTCGTTCTCTTTTACTTGCACAACATAGTTCTTCAATTTTTAAAGCTTGAAATTCTTGATAGGTAGTGAGAAATAAAAACTAATAATAGATTATTGTTAAAAATATTTAAATGTTGATAATTTGTACTTTATTTTTGGTTTAAACATAAATTTAGGTGATTGAAAGCTTGGTTTCAAATTTGAGATCGGTATGCTTATCCAGTAGACTTCTATGAACAACTTAACAGATAGTTAGAAAAAGTATAGCATCAACTCTACCAACCTGGTAGATAAATACTTGAAGAGCAGAAGTAAGATAGCCTGATAGACTTCAATGAATAATTTAACATACAGGTAGATTAATAATAGTAACAACTCTATTAATTCGGCAGAGGAAATCCTAAAGAACAAAAGCATAACAATATGGAAGACTTCGATGTATAATTTAATCCAATAGAAAGACCTATAAGAAGCTATGTGCGGCTCCAGGATCATTTTTTAAATATCACCAATTTTAGACATATTCTGCTAAAAACAGTTCCCAATCGTCCCTTTTGTGCCAGTCGCCTTTAAACATGGTGACGAGGTTAAAATGACGTACAAAATAATTTTTACGCATTCTGACAGGCTTAGTGCCAATTTGGATTAGCTTATTTTAAGTAAGGGTGACAGACGGTTCAACCGGTCCGGTCCGGGTCGTGATTTTTTCGACCCGTCCGGGTTCCGGGCCGGGCCGGTCCGGGTTGAGCAGTACCGGTTTCTTAACGGGCCGGGTTTGTTCGGGTTAAAATTGAACCATACGGGTTACGGGATGAAGGGGGCCGGGCCGGGTTTAGTATATTTTCAATTTTTTTGTTGGAATTAAGTATAACTATTAAGTTATAATTATATTAATACTTTGTAATAATTGAATGAATACAAGTAAGATGGGAAAAAATTACACTTATTGCAAGTGCTACTTTATTTCTCAATTTCAAATTAAAAAGTAGAAAATGAAATGTTTACATTTTTTATAACAAGTAAACTAGTGAAGTAGTAATTTCAAATATATTGCATCGCGTTAGCAAGTTCATCATAATCAATATGAACCGATTGACCTTCTTCTGGGGAGTTAAATTCAGATTGGTTTTCATGGGTTAATATATCTCTAAGTTCTTCGTCTTCTGGGCTATCAACATCTTCCTTTCCTTGATTTCTTCGTTCCGATCTAATCCAATCTCTGAAACATACTAAAATTTCCAAAGCATTGCTTCCCAATGAGTGGCGGGCGGCTCCAAGTTGTTGTCTTGCTTGGCTAAATGCATTCTCCGATACAACAGTAGAAATTGGCACATTCAGCATGTCACGAGCCATAGCGAAAAGAACAGGAAATTGCTTTTCATTTTCATGCCACCATCCCAACGGTGAAAAGTCCTTTGTGCGAGGCTCCTGTTGCTTCTTCAAGTAGAATTGAAGCTCATCAATATTCCTGCTACTAGTTTGAGTGTTAGAAAATGTAGAAAAAATATTAAAACTATCAAGGCCTCCATCATTCACATTAGCAGAACTGCTACATTGCATAGCGGGATTAACATTGCCAGAAGCACGAGCAGTATTATCACATTCATTTGCATAATAATTAAATAGTTGTTGTAAATATTTATTTAGTTGTTATCATATTTTAATAAACCTCCAGTAGTAGGGATAATAGTTGTTTGACTTCCATCCCCATTATTTTCCCATTCTATGGGATGGATAGCCGTCATATGTCTAGTAAGTGTCCCAGTCCCCCCTAAATTACCTCCGGTCAAATGTTTAAAAGTTTCATTACAAAGTTTGCACTTAACTCTATTAGTACCTTCTATTATTTCAAAAAAATTCCATACCGGACTTCTTCTATTACGAGTAGAAGTTGGAGCCTACTGGTGGTCTTCTACCCTTTGTAGCACTAGCAACTCCAACTCCAATACTACCAACATTTTCACTACAAGGTGTAGGTGGTATCTCATCTTCTATTCCAATTTCATTATCTTCTATTCCTAAAGCTTCTTGTAATTGTTCATAATCAATCTCTACATCTTGCAAATTAGGCGGTGATTCAGAAACATGTGTTATTGGGTCATTACTATTACACCAGAAGCTACAGGACTACCTCTTTTTTTATTTCCACCCCTACCAGTAAATCTTCTACACGCTCTTTTAGCAGCATTAAACATATTGTAAAAATGATAATATAAGCTAAAATTAAATATGCAATTAAAATATTAAATAAGAGAAAGAGTTAGAGGGAGTGCACCGAATTCGACAATAAATTGAGCCTTGATTACGCAAATTCGGTATTACCACGAACAAACGTCAAACAAGTATTTCAATTTTGAACTTCAAGCTTCAAATTTCGAATGACAAATTGCGATAAATTAAATTCGGGAAAAGAGTGACAAATAAAATATGAAATCTTGCAAATTGAATGAAAGAGATAGATTGATAATTTTAGAATTGATTGAGATAGATTGATAATTTGAGAATTGATTGAGATAAGAATTTTGAGTGAAGAAATGAAGAAGAGATGAGGGTATTTATAGATTTTAAGAAGGGTTAATGTTGTAATTAATAAATACAAAAAAATAATGAAAAATGGCCATTTTTGCAAAATTGTCCGTTGGCCAATGAATTTATACCATTGCCAACGGTAATGTGGGCCCCACATATTCAAAAATAAAAAAAAAATATTACCGTTGAACCGGGCCGGTCCTACCGGTTCACGGTGCTGTTGACATATACCGGGCCAGTCCGGTCCGGTTCCGACACCAAAAAATCCTAACGGACCAACCCCCTACCCCCCTTGAACCCATCCTAGCCCAGCCCATGCTAACCGGTCCGGTCCCGGGTTAACCCGGCCCGGTTGACACGCTTGATTTTAAGTGCTTTTAAGCCAAAATAACTTTTAAGCCATCTTGTAGTGTTTGGATTAAATAAAAAAATATTTTTAAGCACTTATTTTTAAGCTAAAATGACAAAAACAAGCCAAAAGTCAAAAGCTAGAATTCCTAACTATAACTTAAAAGCCATTCGGCTTAATAGTTACTTAAAATAAGCCCATCCAAACGGGCTCATAATATCAGTAGGCTTATTTGGTAAGTTTTAATTAACATGTTTCCATTATCTAAGTATTTATTTTACTAATTTATCAATGCATGCTTAGTGTACAATTTTTAAATGACTTGATTGTGTTATATGATAACTATGACTTTAACACGTTTTATACCCATTTTTGCCTAAATTTGGGGGGGGGGGGGGGGGGAATTACCATAAATTAGTCCAAAAATACTTACAGGTTGTACTTCACTGTAGGTTTGAGCGACAAGATAACAAATGTGAAAGATCAGCTCAAAACCTAGTGAAATATGCCAAGTGTTAAAGTCAAGTGAAGTGGGGAACAAAGAGACCCAGCGCGGAGCGCACTGCTTTGCCAGGCAGCTGCGCTGGAAGTTCAAAGATAGGGCATTTCAGTTGTGACATGCACGGTCCGCGCTCATCCTAACGCGGTCCGCGCCTGAGACCAGAGAATGCAAAGGCAAACTCACGTGGTCGTACACAAAATTGTGCGATCCGCGTGGATGATGTTCAGAGAATGGATCATTTTGCAAAGGATTCCACGCGACCGCGCCCCATTAATGCGTGGTCCACGCCCTTCAGCCAGCGCGGCCGCGCTAACTTTTCGCGCGGTCCACGCCCCCAGCTTCATGAGAGAGAATTAAAAACCAAGACCCCTACGCGGTCGCGCTGCATTTATGCGCGGTCCGCGTCAGACTCTTTGGGGTTTTTTGTCAAGTTTTTCTTGTGTACTATAAATAGAATATTTTCCTTTTTAGATGATGTATTAGATATCAGATAGTTGTACCACTCGTGAGACTCAAGTTTTAGCCTATTTTGGGCAATTTCATCTTGTTTAATCGTGGATTCTTGTAGATTAACATCATAGTTAATTAACTTGTCAATTTTATCTACTATTTCTTCAATTTCTACTTCTATTATGTCTAGCGAAACCCATTAGCTAGGGTTGTGGCTCAACCGTAGTGTGGGGATGTGTGTGATTGTTTAATGAATGAATGATGTTGGGTGTTTGTTATTGGGTTAATTTTATGTTTTCATTAAGATTTGGTGGTTGCAAACACTAAGTTTAGCTTAGTGGATCTTGACTCTTCTTGAGAGAGAGAGTCTATGACCCCAACATTAATTCCAAAAAGGAATTGGGATGGACCCATGAGAATGGTAATCCCAATTAATGGGTTAAACCTCGAGAGAGTAACTACCTAACTTGAACCCTAAGTTGCTTGGGCAAATTGGCCTACCCAAATTGGTCTCTAAAGAGTCAATTGGGCAAAATCACTCTCTCTACTGAGAGATTTGAGAGTGGGTGCAATAGTGCAATGATTATATCGTTATTCACATAATCATTATTCTTGTATTATGAATCTCTACACGTTAGTTGACCACCTAGGTATATGCCACGACTCTAGTGTCTTTCTCTATCTTGCATACAACATAGAATTAAGATCTTAGCATAACTTAATTTTAATTAGTAATTGTTATTGTAGTTGATAATCATAAAAATCCCAAAAATGTTAGAAGTACAACTAGGAGCTAAAACGCATTTCTAGACCAAACAAATACTTGACTCCACTCCAAGCTCCCTGTGAACATTGACCACGACACCACTATTGAGTAAAAGTCTTAGCGCCCACTCTTCCTTAGGCCGAGTCCTGCGCGATCACTTTTTGGCGTCGTTGCCGGGGAGCTTTATAGTGTTTTACTATTTGTTAGATAGTTTTGTATTTTGCTTCTTTTTCCTTCTTTTTACTAATTTTATTTGTGTCAATTCACTCAACTACACATGGCTTTAAACGCAAATGACAATCTTGGCAACGTGGTCGTTGGAGAGGAGGTTGAGGATCTAGAACAAGAAGATGCATTACCTCATGCTCCTAGGAAAGGTCGAAATGAAAATATAAATGGCAATGCAAATGAGAACATACCAAGTAGCTGATATTATTTTGATTGATAGTATGGATGACTGTATATATTCTCGTTACTTTTTGTACATTTGTAGCTGATAGATGGTTTGTATATAACTTTTCATTCTAGATGCTTTTCAACTTTATGTATATATTCACTACCCCTAGTTGTATATTCTACTAACCTTTTGTACATATTCATTCGGTTTTTCATTTTGGTTTTCTTAATTTTCTGTTTTCATTAAAAAAATTCATTTTAGTTGCAAAATTTGGCTCGTAGCCTTTTTGTCTTATTTTGACGTTTGCAATAAGCCCTTGGCTTTCTTAATGCCACGGTTCTTTCCAAGGGTAGAGTGTTGTGTGAACCGGATGCCTCTTCCCAATGATAGATGGCGTGAAAACCTTCTTAAAGGTTGAGTCCATTTTTTATTTTCCTTTTTGATTTTTAAGTTTTGTAGTTAAGGGTACCTCAGGCAAAGCTTCACATGGGCCTAGCACATTTTCCTTTGATCCCGTGGTCAAAGGCATGATCTTTTGTTTAGGATGGTGAAAGTCCTGGCCTTGAGACTTTTGTGTTGACCAAACAATCATCATGTGGTCATTTTAGGCCACTGTGCGCTTGAATCGTAACTAAGGTCGTTGTGGGCCCTCGAGTCGATGTCTTTAGCAATCCTTGAGTGTGTGTGGTGAAAATTTGAATTGTGAGCCCAAGTACCGAGCCGATGGTCTAGAACTTGCCCTGAATGTTTGTTGATGCAAATCATAGGCGAAACTTGACTTGAGAAGTGATTATAGGCTCTCCTTGATCCAATCTGCCAAATTTGAATAACTCCCATGACCTACCAATGAAATGATCCCTAGTTCACCCCTTTTGAGCCTTAAACCTTTTTCTTTTATGAACCAAGCTACAAGCCTATACCCATTTTCAATGAGACCCTCTCTTGACACCCAAATATTCCCTTGAGTAATGGCAAATGTCTATGATTGGGGGAAGGGGGGGGGGGGAAAGAAAGGAATCAATAAGGTAAAAAGGTACAAAGGAAAAGAAAAGGAAGGCAATAAAAAAGAGAAAAAGAAAAAGATAAAGAAAAAAGTGAATAAGAATCAAAAAGGGAATCCAAGAACAACAAAAAATGAAAAGGTGTGAAAAAAGGAGAAAGGTTTTGAATTGCCAAAGAAAGAGTGACAATGTGTCTGTCTAACTCCTTAAAAGAAGTGAAATACTCAAATGAGTCAAAAAAGTATTCCAAAATGAATCAAAAGAAGTGTTTAAGATAAGATTGAACTTAATTGAACAAAAATATGTCCTACCTTTACCCAAAAGCCTTCACAATGACTCCTCAAAAGCCATATATGATCTTGAGTTGAAGGAAGCCTACATTAGTAGATACTTACACAAGGGACAAGCATATGGTAATAAGATCCGGACTTATGGCCTTTCCTTAAGAGACATGAGTGAGAATCCACCCACCTCGGGTTGTGTGTCAACACTCTAAAAGGTGAGGTGCACTTAGGGAGAGTTGAGGATGTGTGAGTTTGGGTTCCACAATGACCAAAGTAATTGAGAAAAGTTTTTGATGAAATGTGTCAAACTCTTGATGATATTGTGTCACACTTGATCCACAAGTTTTCAAAGATTAAATGTGTTTATGATGCATTCGCATTGAGGGCAATTGTTAGTCCCAATTGATGCGTGTTGGGGTTACTTTAGGATAGGCAGGAATTACTTGGATGTTTTCCTATGAGGGGCATGTCTTATTTTATTTGCTTGAGGACAAGCAAAGGATTAATTTAGGGGGAGTTATAACTATGATTTTAGCACGTTTTATACCCATTCTTGCCTAAGCTTTGTGCATGAATTCCCATAAATTAGTCCCAAAATTCTTACAAGTTGCACTTGATTGCAGGTTTGAGCGACAAGGTGACAAATATCAAAGATTAGCTTAAAACCGAGTGAAATTTGCCAAGTGTTAAAGTCAAGTGAAATGGGGAATAAAGAGACCCAGTGTGGACCACACTGCTTTGCCACACGGCCGTGCCGAAAGTTCAAAGATTGGGCATTTCAGTTGTGACATCCGCGGTCCGCGATCATCCTAACGCGGTCCGCGCCTGAGGAGGTTCAGAGACCAGAGAATGCAAAGGAAAACCCATGCATCCGCGCACCAAAGCAGTGCGGTCCGCGTGGATCATGATCAGAGGTGGATCATTTTGCCAAGTTTTCCACGTAGTCGCACCCCATTTATGTGTGGTACGCATCTTTCCGCTAGCGTGGTCCGCGCCCCCAGCTTCAAAAGAGAAAATTAAATACCAAGACCCCTACGCGGCTGCGTTGCATTTATGCGTGATCCTCGCCAGACCCGTAGGGGTATTTTTGTCCAATATTTCCTATGTACTATAAATAGAAAATTTTACTTTTTAGATGATGTATTAGATATCAGATAATTGTTGCACTTGTGAGACTCAAGTTTTAGCCTATTTTGGGCAATTTCATCTTGTTTTATCGTGGATTCTTGTAGATTAACATTATAGTTAATTAACATGTCAATTTTATCAACTATTTCTTTAATTTCTGTTTCTATTATGTCTAGCTAAACCCATTAGCTAGGGTTGTGACTTAACCCTAGTGTGGGTAACTAATGGGTGTGATTGTTTAATGCATGAATGATGTTTGGTGTTTGTTATTTGGGTTAATCTTATATTTTCATTAAGGTTTGGTGGTTGCAAACACTAAGTCTAGCTTAGTGGGTCTTGACTCTTCTTGAGAAAGAGAGTCTATGATCCCAAGATTGATTCCAACAAGGAATTGGAATGAACCCATGAGAATGGTAGTCCCAATTAACGGGTTAAACCTCGAGAGAGTAATTACCCAACTTGAACCCTAAGTTGCTTGGCCAAATTGGCCTACCCAATTGGTCTCGAGAAAGTCAACTAGGCAAAATCACTCTCTCTACCGAGAGTTGTGAGAGTGGGTGCAATAGTGCAATTACCCACACTAGGGATGAGCCACAACCCTAGCTAAAAGGTTTAGCTATGTATAATAGAAACAGAAATCGAAAAAATAGTAGATAACATTGATATATTAATTAACTATGATGTTAATCTACTCAAATCCATGTTAACACAAGATGAAATTGCCCAAAATAGGCTAAAACTTTGAAGTCACGAGCTTAGCTATCTGAGATCTAATGCTTGACCTTAAAAGGTAAAATGTCCTATTTATAGTACATAGGGAAAATTGGTCAAAAATACCCATAGGGGTCTGGAGCGGATCACGGAGAAATACAGTGCGGCCACGTAAGGGTTTTGGTCTTCACTTCTCACTTCTAAAGCTGGGGACGCGGACCACACAAATATGTAGCGCGTTCGTGCTAGATGAAGGGTGCAGACCGCGAAGAAATGGGGTGCGGCCGCGTGGACAACTTGGAAAAAATCTACCTCTATGAAATTCATCCACGCGGACCACACTAATTTGATGTGCGACCCTGTGTGCTTTTGCCTTGAATTCCTGAGTCTCTGAACTCTCATTGGTGCAGACAGCGTAAGAGTGTGCACGGACCGTGAAGGTTAGCTTTGAAATTGCACCATCTCTAAACTTCCTTGCATAGACGTGTGGAAAAGCAGTGCGGACCACGAAGGATACCATGGACTTGGCCCGGCCTCTAAACTCTTCTGCGCAGCCACGTGGCACATCAGTGCAGACCGCGCAGGTCAGCTTGTTCCTCACTTCACTTGTCTTTTGACACTTGGCAGATTGCACTCTTTTTTTGCTGATCTTTGACATTTGTCATCTTATCTCTCAAACCTGTAATCAAGCACAACTTGTAAGAACTCTTGGGACTATTTATGGCAATTCACGCACAAAGCTTAGGCAAGAATAGGAATAAAACATGTAAAAATCGTAGTTATCAACTCCCCCAAACTTAATCCTTTGCTTGTCCTCAAGCAAATAAAATAAGACCTACCCCTCAAAGGAAAACACCCACGTAATTTTTGTTTTTCCTAAAGTAACCTCAACAAGCATCAATTGCGAGTAACAATTGCCCTCAATATGAATGCATCATTAACACATTTAACCTTGAAAACTTGTGGATCAAGTGTGACCCAAGAGAATCAAGAGTTGATACATATTCATCAAAGAACTTTTCTCAATTACTTTGATCATTGTGGAACCCAACTCACACATCCTCAACTCTCCCTACGTGAACCTCACCTTTTAGAGTATTGACACACAAACTGAGGTGGATGGATTTCACTCATCTCTCTCAAATAAAAGGCCATAAGTCCGGCCCTAAGTACCATATGTTTTCCCCTTATGTAAGTATCCACTAATGTAGTCTTCCCTCAATTCAAAATCATATAGGGCTTTTGAGGAGTCACTGTGAAGGTTTTTGGGTAAAGGTAGGACATGATTTTGTTCAAATGGGTTCAATCTTCCCTTAAGCACTTCTTTTGATCCATTTTGACACACTTTCTTGATTAAATTGAGTAATTCACTTCTTTCAAGGGGTTAGAGAAACACATTGTCGCTCTTTATTTTGCAATTCAAACTTTTCTCCTTTTGTCTACTTTTCCATACCTTTTCACGTTTTGTTGTCCTTGGATTCCATTTTTGGTTCTTAATCACTTTTGTCTTTTTCTCTCTTTGTCATTTCCTTTCTTTTCTTTTGCTTTTGTGCCTTTTTACCACATTGATGCCTTTCTTGTCTCCCCCCCAAACTTAGACATTTGCCATTACTCAAGGAAAGATTTGGGTGCCAAGAGAGGCTCTCATTGAGAATGGGTATAGGCTTGTATCTTTGGTTCATGAAAGAAGAAGGTTTAAAGCTCATAAGGGGTGAACTATGGATCATTTCATTGGTAGGTCATGGAAATTGTTCAAATTTGGCATTTTGGATCAAGGATGGCATATAATCACTTCTCAAGTCAAGTTTGACCTATGATTTCGCCTCAACAAATATCAGGGCAAGGTCTAGACCATTGGCTCGGTACTTGGGCTCACAATTCGAATTCTCACCATACACACTCAAGGATCGCTAAAGACATCGAGGCGAGGGACCACAACAACCTTAGTTACGATTCAAGTGCACAATGCCCCAACATGACCACGTGATGATTGTTTGGTAAACACAAGAGTCTCAAGGCCACGACTTTCACCATCCTAAACACAACATTATGACTTTGACCATGGGATCAAAGGCAAATGTGCTAGGACCAATCTTTGCCTGAGGTACCCTTAACTACAAAACTTGAACATCAAAACGAAAAATAAAAAACGGACTCAAACCTTTAAGAAGGTTGTCACTCCATCTATCATTGGGAAGAGCCACCTGATTCGCACAACACTCTACCCTTAGAAAGAAACGTGGCAGTAAGAAAACCAAGGGCTTATTGCAAATGCCAAAACAAAACAAAAAGGCTACGATCCTAACCTTACAACTAAAATGAAAATTTTTAACGAAGATAGAAAACCAAAATGAAAAACCGAATGAATATGTATAAAAGGGATGTAGAATATACAACTAGAGGTAATGAATATATACATAAAGCTGAAAAGCATCTAGAATGAAAAGTTATATACAAACAATCTATCAACTACGAATGTCCTAAAAGTAAAGAAAATATATACAACCATCTCAAATGTCCATCAAAATAGTAGGGGGCACCCCCACGAATAAGAGCTAGCATTGTCCCTAATGCTAACTACCAAAATAAGCACCAAATAACAAGAAAGGATATAGATTGGCCCCTCAAGCGTCACTTGTCGCCCTGTGCTGATCAGTGGCCCCCAAGTCCTCTATACTGGCGGGAACCTCAGACTGGTCCCCGGTCTGCTGCTGCTACTCTGCTGGGACAAGTGCCGGATCAAAAACTAGTTGACTAACTGGTGGAGCAGTGGATGGACCCTCCTGAACTGGAGCCACCTCTATCACAACTCCCTCAGTGCTAGGAAGTCTCTTCTTCCTCCTTGGCCTATGCTCCTCCTCCTGTGGCTGAACTGTTGCTGGGTCTACAGCTGGATCCCCAAATAATAGATCAAGTGGCACCTGATCTGCCATGAGCTTATCCACATCGTCTCTCAACTTCGTCAGTACTTTTTAGAAGCCTTATTCTTCCTCAACTTCTTGTGCTCCCGAGCCAGTTTATCCAAAGCCTTGCTCTATGCCCCAACCGCCTTAGTCAAGGCATCCTGCGCTGCCATCATCTTTTCTTGGTTGGCCAGGATCTTCTTCAGTATTTCCTCTATAAATGGAGAACTCAACGGTAGCAGGAGCTGATGGTGTCCGGACTGCAGTGGTCAAAGTGGACAACTTGGATGTCGCAGCTGACATCTAGTTATTCAAACTGGCTAGGGAATGACTGAGCTGATGGGCAGTGAACCAGTGAGTCTTTGATGAAGGAACAACCGGGTCCGCTGAAGTAGATGTACCAGCACCAAAAGAAGGACCCAGGGTCAATGTCTTACCGACAGCAGGGATGGAGGAAGGCTCAGTGGAAAGCTCAATAACCGCTGGCTCCTTAGACTGGCCAGGTGCGATGGAAGTGGATGCCTGAGTCTTTTTGAGCCTTTTTGGGTTGTCCGAACCCAACTGACTGTACCATGAATAGGCCACTGGAGGTACCTTGACATCAAATTTCTTTTTCTTGACCATTAATTCTCTAAAGTACAGGGAGAGAGTGTTCGGGAAGGGATAGTTGGTATTGGTCTCCTATTTGACTGTAGAGGTCACCCTTGACATAATGTTGCCCACATTGAGAGGAAACTCGACCATAATAGTTGCCACCAAAATAGCACGGGGAAAAGGAATGGAGTGATCATGGGTGATGGGGTCTAATCTACTACATACGAGTCAACCCTTTTCCTCGAAATTCAAAGTGTTCCTCATAATCTTCTCCCCTGCTTTCAACCAAACTGGGACAGTACCCGGAGTTGTTAAGTGCTGGTCTAACCAAGGACGAACCTCTTCTTTCATTTCCACCTTTTCTAAGTATTGGGTTTCGTCCTCTTTGTTGAAACCCAAGAATTGATTAAGCGACTTTCCATCAAAGACCACGACTTTATCCCGTACTTTCGTTGCGTTTGAGTCTTGTACTACATGATAAACATTGTTTTAGAACTCTATTACCATATGCTCATTGGCCATTTCGGAATTGTGCTTGCACATGCGGGTTGAGAGGAACAAGATCATCGTCAATAAACTGCCTCTCTGGAATCAGCTTTCTTTTCGGCCACCACTCTCTAAATCTGTGGAATGCAATTTCACTGAAAAATCTGTCAGCCATGCTTCTGGCTTTCTGGTCCGCGCTATTCCCCCGACTTGTGGTCACCCCCTCACCAAATCCTCCACTCTCCCCTGATAATAAAGTTGTGGGAGAGGTGGAGAATTATTCTTCATTTTCTGCCTTAGACGAATCCGAGACCACATTTACTGGTCTCTTGGAGGTGGCTACATGATCATGATTAGGAGAAGGAGTATCCCGCGACTGTAATGATATGGACATGTGAGTGGGGGCAGATTCTGAAGTGACTTCTCATGGTGGTGCATACTCACTCCCCGTGGAATGGGATGCAGCCCTATCGACTGCCTACATTATCTTCCGGGTCTTTTTGACATTCTCTTGAATCTGGGGAATGAGTTTTACAATTCTCTTTCCTCTCCCCCATCGGGAGGAACCTTCTCTCACGGGTTGTTGTTCTTTGCTCCCACATTTTTGAACCATTATCTGAAAGGAATACAAGTCTAACATTGTTAGTAGAAGCACATGAGGTGAATTAGACATTACAATTAAGTTCAAGAATTGCAGACACAGTGACATAGGAAAGGTGGCGCGGACCGCGTGAAAAGGAATGCGGACCGCGCTGTTCAATGATTCCAACACATTCCTCTTTGAACAAACCGACGCGGTCCGCACTGTTTTGGACCACGCCCGCGCAGGGCTAGCGTGGACTTCGCAATAATGCTACATAGATCGTGTAGGTAAGAACTTAGCACACACTGCAGAAGCAGCGCGGACCGCGCAAAAAGGGTGCGCGGCCACGCAGGGATAAAATTTAACTGAGTTCGAGATTTTTCGATTAAGTCCAATTTGTTCAATTTATGGGTCCTACTTGTCCCTACTCAATTATTAAACATGATTCATCCCCTTTGTTCAAAATAAATACACAAAAATCTAACCGATTATTGTAATCTAATAAGAAAGAGAAGAAAAGAAGAAGTTATACTAGTGAAAAGCAAATAACATAATCAAGAATTAGACTATGAATAAGATAAGCAAGAATTGTTACCAGGGATTAATGAATTTTAACTATGTGAGCAGTTTGTATTGATGAACAGTGAAAATGAGAGACTCAGGTAGAAATTTTGCGAAAAGGTTAAAATGAGGCCCAAGGCCTCTATTTATAGAAGAACCCTGGGACCCACGACCAACCTACCAGCGCGGACCGCATAGGATTGGCCGCGGACCGCACTAGATTTTCCAGCTTCCATATCACTTGCTCAAGCCACACGGACTGCACTGTTTTGGTGCGTGGCTGTGTGGGGAACTTCAGAGACTCTGTCAGTTGTACCTTCCCAGCGCAGACTACACTACTTTGATGCGTGGTTGTGTAGGATTTTATCAGAGGGCCAACAGTTTTGGGTCTACCCAGCGTGGACCACACAAAAATGGGGCGCAGCCGCAGTGGGTCTTTTGAGACTTCACTCTTCAGTTGCTCAAGCCTACGAGGACCGCACTGTTTTGGTGCGCGGCCGCATAGGAAATCTTCAGCGACTCAGCATTTTTTATTTATGTCCTACACTGGTTCAACATTGTCCCAACAAAACTTCACAAACTATCGGCTCAAAAATCCTAATCTACACTAGAAAAACAAAGAGAAAGAATAAGAAATGGGTTGCCTCCCAAGAAGCGCTTGATTTAACGTCGCGGCACGACGCATGTTACCATCACAGTCACTTCAAATGAATGAGTGCCACCATGTGGCTTTAATCAAACTTTCCCAAGTAGTGCTTGACACGATGCCCATTGACCCAGAAAACTTAACCATTCTTATTTTTGAGATCAATGGCACGAAAAGGAGTTACACCAACCACTTCAAACGGACCGCTCGACTTAGACTTTATCTTGCCCGAAAACAACCTTTACCGGGAGTTGAAGAGAAGAACCATGTCACCTACTTTGAATTCCTTCCCTCGGGCATACTTGTTGTGAAGGTACTTCATCTTGTCCTTGAATAGGGACTAGCTGGAGTAGGCATGAAACCTAAACTCATCTAGTTCATTCAGTTGCTCAACCTGAAGATTTATAGCGACATCCCATTCTAAGTTCAACTTTTTCAAGGCCCACACAGCCTTATGCTCCAATTCCACCGGGATATGACAAGCCTTCCCAAACACCAACCGATATAGCGACATACCAATTAGAGTCTTAAAAATCTATAAGATAAGCCCAAAGAGCATCATCCAATTTTTTAGACTAGTAGGTCCTATTTGCATTAACAATCTTGGACAAAGTACTCTTGATCTCTCAGTTAGAAACCTCAACTTGGACACTCGCTTGAGGATGATAAGGAGTGGTCACCTTGTGATTTTCCCCGTACTTGGCTAGCAAAGAGTAAAAAGTCTGGTTGCAAAAATAAGAACCACCATCACTAATGATAGCACGTGGAGTGCCAAACCTAGTGAAAATACTCTTTTTCAAGAACTCCACTGCACTTCAAGCTTCATTGTTGGGCAAAGCGACGGCCTCGACCCATTTCAACACATAATCTATCGCTACCAAGATGTTGGTGTTACCATAAGAACTCACAAATGGCCCCATAAAGTCGATTCCCCAAACATAAAAAATATCGACCTCTAGAATCGTGTTAGGCATCTCATCTTTCTTAGAAATCCCTCCGGAACGTTGGCATTCATCACATCTTTTGACAAAGTCACCGGCATCCTTGAACAAAGAAGGCCAATAGAATCCACAACTCAGCACATTAGATGTCGTCGTCGCCCCGCCACGATGGCCATTGTAGGGCGAAGAGTGACAATCTTCCACAATACTTAACTGCTCTTCTTCGGGAACACACTGGCAAATTACACCATTGGTGCAAATTTTGAGAATATATGGCTCATCCCAATAGTAGTCCAAACAATCCCTCTTGAGCTTTTTCCTTTGGTTAGAAGAAAATTCATACGGGACCACACCGGTAACAAGATAATTGGCAATGAGGGAAAACCATGGCATATCTAGCATTGAAACCGAGAGGAGTTGTTCATCTGGAAAAGCATTATTTATCTCAAGGCCGTCCGAAGGCCTCCCTTCCTCCACTAATCGAGATAAGTGGTCCGCCACTTGATTTTCACTACCCTTTCTATCAACAGTCTCCAAATTAAATACTTGAAAAAGAATAACCCATCTTATTAACCTCGCCTTTGAATCTTTCTTGGTCATCAAGTACCTAAGGGCGTTATCAGTATGGATAACCACTTTGGCTCCCATAAGGTATGGTCAAAACTTCTCCATGGAAAGCAATTCCTTCTAGGTGACCTTGTAGTTCCTTTGAGATTCATTCATTATCTTACTTGAGTAGTACACCGGATGGAACAGTTTGTTGATTCTTTGGCCCAAGACCGCCCCCACCGCAACATCACTAGCGTTGCACATGAGCTCAAAAGGTAAGCTCAAATTGGGTACGGTAATGATGGGGGTAGTCATAAATTTGTGCTTTAGAAGCTCGAAAGCCTCCATAAATCTCTCATCAAACACTTACTTGGCATATTTCTCTAGCAATTTGCACAACGAGTTAAATACCTTAGAGAATATTTGACGAATCTTTGGTAGAAACCCGCGTGTCCAAGAAAACTCCTCACCCCTTTGACTGAAGTAGGGGGAGGGAGCCTTGAGATCACCTCAATTTTCACCTTATCAACCTCAATCCATCTTTTCAAAATCTTGTGACCTAACACAATTCCTTCTTCTACCATGAAATGGCATTTTTCCCAATTGAGAACCAAGTTTGTGTCTTCACATCGGGCCCACACACGATCCAAGTTTTGCAAGAATTCGCCAAATGAGTCCGCAACCATACTAAAATCATCCATGAATACCTCTAATATGTTCTCCACCATGTCGGTGAAAATTGCCATCATACATCGTTGGAAGGTCGCCAATGCATTACATTATCCGAATGGCATTCTAAAGAAGGAGAATGTGCCATAAGGACATGTGAAGGTTGTCTTTCCTTGGTCTTCTGTGGCAACGAGAATTTGGTTATAGGCTGAACACCCATCTAGAAAATAATAGAAAGATCGGCCCGCAAGACGACCAAGCATTTGGTCTAAGAACGGCATTTGGAAATGATTATTTCTAGTCACCTTGTTCAGCTTCCAGTAGTCCATACATACTCTCCTACCCATCATAGTATGAGTCGGTATAAGTTCATTGTTTTCATTGGTCACCCTCGTCATTCCTCCCTTCTTCGTCACACATTACACTGGAGAAGTCCATGAGCTATCAAAAATAGGAATACACCACACCGGCGTCAAGCCATTTAATAATCTCCTTCTTGACCACTTCTTGCTTAGCTTTATTGAGTCTCCTTTGGTGTTCAAGTGAGGGCCTTGCATCCTCCTCCAATATGATCTTATGCATACAAAAGGCGGGGCTTATACCCCGAATATCCGCCAATGTCCATCCGATCGCCCTCTTGTGCTTTTGTAGAACCGTCAAAGTGGCATCAAACTGTACGTTAGTCAAGCAAGACGAAGTAATAACAAGCAAAGTGAAATTTGGACCGAGAAATTCATACCTGAGGTGAGGAGGAAGTGGTTTCAACTCCAACACCGGTGGCTACTCAATAGACGGCTTGGTGGGTGGAGTTTTGCAATTTTCAAGTTCAAGAGATAACTTCCTTTGATCATAAGAGTACGACCCCATACCATGCACAACGTTTAAACATTCAACTCTCCCAGCATCATCATCAACATCGATGTTAAAGAGCACGGCCTCAAGTGGTTCCTCAACATTCACCATTGCACTTGTGTCATCCATTATCACCGCCGTGACAATGTCAACAAATGAGCACACCTCGGTGCTATTTTTGTTGCCTCATAGATTTGCACATGTGGAACACCACCTTTTCATCACCAACACAGAAGGTCAATTCTCCCGCTTCAACATCAACCAAGGCCTTCCCCATAGCTAGGAAAGGCCTTCCAAGAATAATAGGCACCTCGAAATCCACTTCACAATCAAAGATCATGAAATCGGCCGACAATATGAACTTATCAACTCGAACAAGGACATCATCAATAATCCCCAAGAGGCCGCTTCATTGATCGGTCTGCCATTTGAAGCCTCATAGAAGTTGGATGAGGTTGTCTGATTCCAGAGGTCTTGAAGACCGAATGTGGCATGAGATTGATACTTGCCCCCAAGTCACATAGCGCTTTTGCAAAATCGGCACTTGCAATGGTACATGGTATCGTGAATGCTCCGGGATCCTCTAGCTTTGGATCCATGGAGTGTACAATGAAACTCAATTGATGCATCATCCTGATTGTCTCGCACTCCATAGATCTCTTTTTATTAACCAAGTCCTTCATGAACTTTGCATATCCCGGCATTTGTTCAAGTGCCTCCACCAAGGGCACATTTATAGTCAAACTCTTCATCATCTCAATGAACTTTTAAAACTGGTTGTCACCTTTTTGCTTGGCCAACCTTCGAGGATATGGTGTAGGAGGCCTAGGCAAGGGTGCCTTGGCTTTTGGCACCACCGGTTCGGCATATCAATGACGTGTTCCCTAGACGGGTTCATGGCCTCTTGAGTCTCTTCCTCACCCTCATCAATTCCAGTTCTCACATCATCACTTGCATTTAGTTCAACAACATCCTCAACTACCAACGGGATCTCATCATTTTTCAACTCTTCTCTATCATCAACAACTCGATTACCTCTTGAGGCTTGCACATCACCGCCTCTTCTGCTTCTCGTGGTCACTGCCATCATATGATTTTTATGCCCACCCTTGGGGTTCACTATATCACTTGGTAGAGCACCCTTTGGGAGAGCGTTGAGATATTGCAAAATATGCCGAAGTTGTACTTCCAACTTACGGATTGAAGTGTTATTGGAGGCCCATTGAGCATTGGAGTCATGGTTCTTCTTCATCATTTGCTCAAACATGTTCTCTATTCGACCCATGTCATTTCCCGACGAACTCGACCCTTGTGATTGAAATGGAGGTGGGTTGTTGATACATCGGGGGACTTTGAAAACCTTGCCTCCTATTACCTTGACCACCATTATTGTTCCACCCGCTTTGACCACCATTATTCTTGTTCCCGTTCCAATTACCTTGATTCCCCAAATTATTGTTCCCCCAATTTTCTCCTTGATTGTTATTATAATTCCAATTGCCACCTTGTTGATTGCCCCAATTACCTTTGTGTCTCCATTGTTTATTGCATTGATTACTTCTACTCCCTTACTAGTTTTTGACATATTGGACTTCCTCACTTTGGTCATCAAAACATTCATTCGAATATCAACCACTATCATCATAGTTGTCAAAATTTTCTTGAGGTTGTTATTGCCTTTTTTGCCTTCTTTTCATCATATTCACTCCCTTCATGGCATTGACTTGGTGTGGATTTTGAACTTGTTGAAGTTCCGCCTTAGCCAATTGGTTCATTATTGTTGTGAGTTCGGCAATGGCTTGTCTGTGGTCATGTAGCTCCTTGTGCAAATGTATAACGTTAGGATCACCTTGAGGAACATTAGTCCGACTTTTCCTTGCCGATGATGTATCAGCCATCTCATCTAACACATCACAAGCTTCGTTGTACGGAAGCTTCATAAAATTACCACCGACCAACTGATTTACAATACACTGATTTGTTGTATTTATGCCCCAATAGAAGGTTTGTTGGATAATAACATCGTTCATGTAATTATTTGGGAACTCTTTTACAATCATCCGAAACCTCTTCCATATCTTGTGTAAAGGCTCTGTCGGCTCTTGCTTGAAAGCTAGAATCTCATCTCAAAGAGTCGCCATATGACTAGGAGAAAAGAATTTGGTAATGAATTTATCCAACTCATCCCACATAGTTATGGAAAGATTTGGGAGTCTCTCCAACTAATCCAATGCTTTCCCCCGAAGTGAAAAGGGGAAAAGCCTTAACCTCAGTGCATCTTCCAAGACATTCGCCTTCTTGATCCCCTAAAAAGTATCCACAAACACTTTCAAATGCTTGTATGCATTTTGGTCTGAGGCGCCTGTGAAATACCCTCGTTGTTCGAGCAAAGTGAGCATGACATTGGTGATTTGGAAGTTCCCCGCCCGAATTCGGGAGGAACTATTGCACTTGCGTACCCTTGATTGGGTAGAACTCTTGGTTCCACTCTTGGTGGAGGTGGAGGAGAGTCTCGTATGTTTTCATTAGCATTAGCATTTGAATTGGCATTTCGACCTCTCCTAGGAGCATGAGGTAATAAATCTTCTTGTTCTAAGTCCTCAACCTCCTCCCCCACGACCACATTGCCAAGAGGGTCATTTGCGCTTAAAGTCATGTTTACCTGAGTGAATTGATAAAAATAGAATTAGTAAAAATAAGGACAAAGAAACAAAACACAAAACTAGCCAACAGATAGTCAAACACCGAAAAGCTCCCCGACAACGGCGCCAAAAAGTGATAGCAGCGGACTCAACTTAAGGTAGAGCGGGAGCTAATACTTTTACCCAATAGTGGTATCGGGGTCAATTTCATAGGGAACTTAGAATGGAGTTGAGTGTTTGTATGGTCTAGGACTACGTTTTATCTCCTAATTGATCTCTAACATTTTTTATTTTCTTTTGATTATCAACTACAATTTATCAACTAAATTTATAGCTAAGTTATGCTAAGATATTAATTCTAGGTTATACGCAATATAAAAAACGCACTATGGTCGTGGCTTTTACCTTGGTGGTCAACTAACGGGTAGATATTCCGAACGCAAGAATAATGATTATTGAACTTATGCTATAACCATTTTACTTTTTCACCCACTCTCACACCTCTCGGTAGAGAGAGTGATTTTGCCCAATTAACTCTCTCGAGACCAATTGGGTAGTCCAATTTGCCCAAGCAACTTAGGGTTCAAGTTGGATAATTACTCTCTCGAGGTTTAACCCGTTAATTGGGACTACCATTCTCATGGGTCCATCCCAATTCCTTGATGGAATTAATCTTGGGATCATAGACTCTCTTTCTCAAGAAGAGTCAAGACCCACTAAGCTAGACCTAGTGTTTGCAACCACCAAATCTTAATGAAAACATAAGATTAACCCAAATAACAAACACCCAACATAATTTATGCATTAAACAATCACACCATTAATTACCCACACTAGGGTTGAGCCACAACCCTAGCTAATGTGTCTAGGTATACATAGTAGAAACATAAATTGAAGAAATAATAGATAAAATCGACATATTAATTAACTATGATGTTAATCTACTCAAAACCACGTTAATACAAGAGAAATTGCCAAAACTAGGCCAAAACTTTGAAGTCACGAGCTTAGCTGCTCTCTGATATCTAATACTTGACCTAAAAGTAAAATATTCTATTTATAGTACACAGGAAATCTCTACAAAAATATCCCTACAGGTCAGGATAAGACCGCGTAGAAATGCACCGTGGTCGCATCGGGGTTTTGGTCTTCACTTCTCTTTTCTGAAGCTAGGGATGTGGGCCACACAAATATGTAGCGCAGTTGCGCTGTATGAAGGGCACGGGCCACGTAGAAATGGCGTGTGGCCGCGTGGACAACTTGGCAAAAATCCACACTCTCTGAACTTCATCTCGCGGACCACACTGATTTGGTGTGGGGCCGCGTGGGATTTTGCCTTGAATTCCTAAGTCTCTAAATTCTCATTGGCGCAGACCACATAGGAGTGAGCGCGGACCGCGCAGGTTAGCTTTGAAATTACACCATCCTTGAACATCCTTGCGTTACTGCGTGGCAAAGCAGTGCGGACCGCACAGGATACTATGGACTTGGCCCACCCTCTGAACTCTTCTGCGCGGCCACATGGCACCTCAGTGCGGACCCACAGGTCAACTTGTTCCCCACTTCACTTGTCTTTTGACACTTGGCAGATTTCACTTCTTTTTGAGCCGATCTTTGGCATTTATCATCTTGTCGCTCAAACCTGCAATTTAGCGCAACTTATATGCATTTTGGGACTAATTTATGATAATTCATGCATAAAGCTTAGGTAAGAATGGGAATAAAACTTGTAAAATCATAGTTATCAATGACCGGGTACGTTTTCATCGAGTCCTCTTCGAGGTCGAGTATGATATGATGTGATGCTCATAGAGGCGTATGTTTTAAAGTATATGTATATATTTATGTATCAAGCATTTCATGTTTGTCGCCCTCAGAGACACTAGATATTATAGGTTGTATCTCCTATGCCTTTCTTTACATTATTATTCATATTTATGCTTTCTGCCTTACATACTCGGTACTTTATTCGTACTAGTGTCCCTTTTGCCTAGGGATGTTGCATTTCATGCCCGCAGCTACCAATTGAAAGGTTGACAGTCCTCCTAGCAGGCTATCAATTCAGCGGAAGGTTTTGGTGCACTCCACTTGCTCCGGGTCGCCTATTTGGTCAGTATGTGTAACGACCTGACCCGTCGTCCCGTGAATTATCGCCCCGTTTTCCCATTTTATTTTTATATATGTTCCCCTATATGTATTTGGAGATTTTGAAGTAATTCGGATGGTTTTTGGGTAGAAATGAGACAATTAGTCTCTTTATGAGAAAGTTAGTTTGGAAAGGTCAACCGAATATTGGCTTATGAGTTAGAGGGCTCGGAATGGACTTATGATTATTCGACTAGTTTCAGATGATGATTTTTGACTTAGGAGCACAATTGGAATTGAATTTGGAGGTCCTGTGTAGAATTAGGATTGAATTGGTTAAGTTTGAATTTTTGCGAATTTCAGTTGATTTATGAGATTTTGATCCGGAGGTCGGAATGAAATTCCGATAGTTGGAGTAGCTCCGTTAGGTGATTTTGGATATGCATGCTACTTTTCAGATCATTCAGAGGTGTTTAGGTGGTGTTTTGGATCAAATGCATGTTTTGGAAGTTTTAGTTTAACTTAGGCTTGAATCCATGGTAATTTGAGTATTTTGATATTTATGATAGTGTTTTTATTCTAGGAGCAAGTTTGAATTATATTAGGACACACATGTGCTTTTGGTTGAGGTCCCGAGGACCTCGGGGTAAATTCGGATGGCTAATATACAGTTTAAACTTGGAAATGTGCAGTAGAAAATGCAGCAGCAGTGCAGGCCAATTTTAGCCTTCGTGATCGCGAAGGAAGGCTCGCGTTCACGTAGAGTGGATGGCCTGGAGCATCTCACTCATGTACATCTGATCGAGTTCGTGTAGTGTTAGCAGGTGAAGCATCGTGTTCGCACGGGAGGTAACGCGTTCGCGTAGAAGGGCCCTACGTGGTTTTGTTCAATGCATTCACGATGGGGTCACGTTCGCGTAGTGGGAGGACTCAGAACATCGCGATCACGATGGTGTTGCCGCGTTCGCGAAGGGTAAATGGGGGTCAGCAGAAAGTTGTTCATCATGAATGCGTGGCTTGGACCGCGTTCGCGTAAGGTAAAAACTGGGCGACAGAAGGGCTTTTATATGATATTTCATCCACAAACCAAATATAATTTCCTCCATTGTTAAGCAACCAAGAGAGCCTTTTGAGCAATTTGAAGTGTGATTTCAACGGGTATTGATTGGAGGTAAGTATCTTGACTTAAAAACGTCATTTTTAGGAAGAATCAACCCTTATGTCCATGAAATTGTGAAGAATTAGGGCTTAGTTTTTAGAAACTAATTTTGGGGATTTGAAGGGTCATTCAAGCTGCGTTTTGGACAAACTTAATATGTACAGACTTGTAGCGAGACGAAGAATCCAAAGATGTGATTTTCAAAATATTTTGAAAAGTGGGCCCGGGGCTCGGGTTTTACCAACTTCATGATTTTTAGCATTTTTTCGAATAATTTCAATTGTGTTATGTTTATTTTTCCTATAATAACATATTCGTTGTGGTTTTGATTGGATTCAACTCGCACGGATGGAGATTCAAAGGGAAAAGGCATCGTGGACCAGTCTACGACCGGTTAGAGGTGAGTAGTTTGTATAGATTATGGCCTGAGGGTTTAAAATCCTACTTTATCACATTATGACGCTATGCTAGGGCGTGACTCACACCCAATGGCAGGTGAAAGATGGTATATGATTGGGGATTGTAACTTGGTCCATCCCGAGAGCTGAATATAAATTATTGGCGGCTGATACACATATTGTGTTGTTTATAATTGGGCTTAATGCCATGTTTGGGGCCTTGTGCCGATCTGTAGTACCCGTCTAGGGTGGATATCTGTGCGATACCATGATTTACATAATCATTTATCTCAGTCCTGTGCTTAATCACTATTGTTAAATGCTAAGTTACCTTATTTCTGAAATTGACTAATTAAATTATATTCACCTTAATAATTGGAACTGAGAAATTAGATTGAATCTGTTATGTGACTAATATGCATACTATGGACTGAATCTGGGTCGGGATACACACCGTAGCTACTATCATATATTGATAATGAGGCCGAGAGCCTGTTCTATGCCGGTACCTGGCTGATATTACGCTTGGGCTGAAGGAGCCCATGCAGAATCTGTACACACCCTAGTGAGCGCAATCGACGTCAAATGGATCGGGCTCCATGCCGTAGCGTATTCATGTGCATTTCATTGCATCTTTATCTGATTCTTGAATGCTATAATTGATATTGTTGTGCTGTTTGTTTCGTAGCTAAGATATGACGGTTAGTTTTAGCTTTGTCTTGTGGAATTTCGTGGATTTCTTACCTTCAGACATTATATATGCTTATTATTCACTGAGTCGGTAGTACTCACCCCTACTCCCTGCACCATGTATGCGGATTCAGTTACACCGCAGGTTTAGCTGACACTCATAGTTTCCAGCTATTTTCCAGAGTCGTTGAGGTAGCTTCTTGACATTCGTAGGACCTATCTGTTCTTCATATCCCAGTTCATTATTATTATATACATTTACATACTTTTATATTTTTGTTCAGCTATTACTATCCAGCTTTTGTTTGGAGGCTCTAGACTCGTGACCCCAGATCTTATGGGTGTGCTTATCGGTTTTTCGTATTTATCCATATTATTCTATTAATATTTTTGGATTATTATTATAAAATTACTATAATATTCTTAAATTGTCGGTCTTGAACTTACAGTTCAGTGCAAAGCGATTGATGGCCAGGCTTACCTAGCTTTAGGGTTGGGTGCCATCACGATCGGGATTGGGTTGTGACAAGTTGGTCTCAGAGCCTAGGTTACTAGGCCTCACAAGTCATGAGCCGGTTTAGTAGAGTCTTGTTTATGGGTGTGTCGTGCACCACACTTATAAGCAGGAGGCTACAAAACTTTTAAGAAACACCTCACTTTCTTGAAATTCATATCGTGCGGCTTTGTTAGCATGAAAACTAAATCTCTGTATTCTATTCTCTCGCAGATGGAGAGAACTCGTGCAAACGAACGTGGAGGACGACCACCAGTACATCCGCTAGAGGCCGTGGACACGGTCGTGCTGCTGGACGAGGTGGACCAGCAGGGGCAGCACCTGTAGACCCACCAGCTGCCCAAGTCTAGGATCAGCCTCCAGCTATAGATGCTCCAGTAGCACCTGTTCAGGCACCGGAAGTTCCCATCATGATTCCTGGTCTCTAGGAGGCTTTGGCTCAGATTTCGTCTGTCTGCACTAGCCTGGCTCAGGATGTTTCAGCCACTACAGCAGCGACTACTTCTCAGACCGGGGGTCGTCATCAGACCCCGTGATGCTCGCACACCCGAGCAGGTTGTTCAGGGCTTACAGACACCTGAGGTAGCTCAAGTTAAGCCAGTTGCACCAGTTGCACTGGTTGTTCCAGTTGCACCGTCGCACCTGCTCCAGCTCATGTGGTTTCAGCTATGCCAGATGATGAGCAGTGTCATATGGAGAGCTTCGCTAGGCTCCAGTCTCCGACATTTAGTGGTGATGAGGGCGAGGATGCCCAGGGATTTTTAGAATGCCAGCGTATGCTTCATACTGCGGGTATTCTGGAGTCTAGCGAAGTGGCTTTTACCACCTTCCAGTTCACAGGAGCTTCATATACTTGGTGGGAAGAGTTCCAGAGGCGTAGGCCTATTGAAGCATCGTCCCTCACCTTGCAGCAATTCTCCATGGTATTTTTGAGAAGTATGCGCCCCAGTCTCACAGGGAGGAGCTGCATCATCAGTTTGAGTGGTTGACTCAGGGAGATATGACAGTGACTCAGTATGAGTTGCGGTTCTCTCAGCTGGCTAGGCATACTATGTGGATGATCCCGATAGATAGAGAGAGGATCATGAGTTTTATAGATGGCCTCAACTATCCGATCCGTATATTGATGACTAGAGAGAGGGCTACAGGAGCAACATTTGAGGAGGTTGTGGATGCGGCTCGACTGATTGAGACAGATCGCCGTCGGGAGCGTATGGAGAGGGAGGCCAAGAGGCCTCGAGGTTCATTTAATTCTAGTGGTGCTCCGTCTAGGGGCCAGTTCCAGCATGGTAGAGGTCGTTCCTTCAGGCCTCCTCAGTCCGGGCGCACAGAGTCCAGTGGAGCCCGGGGCCATCAGGGTCATCAGCAGAGTCAGCCTGCACTAAGTGCTTTTCCAGCTCAGAGCTCTGCTCCTGCTCCTTTAGCTCAGGGTTCATCTGCAGCGAGGGGTTCTCATCAGTCCCCTTCTCTGGCTTCAGTTCGTTGCTATGATTGCGGTGAGTTGGGTCACATCAGGAGACAGTGTCCTCGACCCCATAGTAGGCACTCTCAGCATAGGGATCAACCATCGTCTTATGCACAGGTTTCTTTGGCCCCCACTCAGTCAGCGAGGGGTGGAGGCCAGGTAGCTAGAGGTCGCCCCAGGGGTGAGGACCGTACAGGCGGTGACAAGGCTCATTTCTATGCCCTTCCAAATAGGAGGGACGTTATTGCTTCAGATGCAGTTATCATTGGTATTATCTCAGTGTGCCACAAGAATGCTTCTATTTTATTCAATCCCGAATCCATGTATTCATATGTATACTCCTATTTTGCTCATCATTTGGGTACGACCCGTGGTTGCCTTGCCTTTCCCGTGCACGTATCTACCTCGATGGGTGATACTATTATTGTGGATCATGAATATCGATCATGTCTGGTGACTATTAGGGGTCTGGATACCCGAATTGACCTGTTATTATTGGGCATGGTAGATTTCAATGTGATTCTGGGTATGGATTGGCTATCTCCGTACCATGCTATTCTGCACTGTCACGGTAAGACAGTGACGTTAGCTATTCCGGGTATTCCGAGGATCGAGTAGTGAGGCGTGACTGAATATGTACCTAGCAGGGTGATTTCTTTCCTAAAAGCCTAACGGATGGTTGGGAATGGTTGTCTATTGGCTTTCATGAGGGATGTGGAAACTGAGGCTCCTAGATAAGGGGTTCATTCGCGCAAGTGTGTCACCTTTGGGTGCACTGGTGTTATTTGTCAAGAAGAAGGATGGCACAATGAGAATGTGCATTGACTACAGGCAATTGAATAAGGTGACAGTGAAGAACAAGTACCCACTACCCCATATTGAGGATTTATTTGATCAGCTCCAGGGAGCAAGGGTATTCTCTAAGATTGACCTTCGATCGGGTTACCACCAGCTGAAGATTAGGGATTCAGACATTACGAAGACGACTTTTAGGACGAGATATGGGCACTACGAGTTTCTAGTGATGTCTTTTGGGCTGATTAATGCCCCGGCCACGTTCATACACTTGATGAATAGTGTATTTTGGTTGTATCTGGATTCGTTTGTGATCGGGTTCATTGATGATATTATAGTGTATCTGCATAGCTAGGAGGAGCACACGCAACACTTGAGGGTGGTATTGTAGAGATTGAGAGAGGAGAAGCTTTATGCGAAGTTCTCTGAATGTGAATTCTGGCTTAATACTGTGACCTTTCTGGGACACGTGGTGTCCAGTGGTGGTATTCAGGTTGACCCAAAGAAGATTAAGGCATTGCATAGTTGGCCCAGACCGTCCTCAGCTACTAAGATTCGGAGTTTCCTCGGTTTGGTGAGTTATTACCGCAGGTTCGTTCAGGGCTTTTCATCCATTGCTTCACCTTTGATGAAGTTGACGCAGAAGAATGATCCATTTATGTGGTCAGATGAATGTGAGGAGAGTTTCCAGAAGCTCAATTCGGCTTTGACCACAACTCTAGTATTAGTGTTGCCATCAGCTTCAGGTTCTTACATAGTGTATTGTGATGCTTTGAGAGTTGGGATCGATTGTGTATTGATGCAGGAGGGTAGAGTAATAGCTTATGCTTCTCATCAGCTAAAGCCCCATGAGAAGAACTATCATGTTCATGACTTAGAATTGGCTGCAATTGTTCATGCCTTGAAGATTTGGACGCATTATCTTTATGGTGTATCTTGTGAGGTATATACGGACCTTGCAGTCTTCAGCACTTGTCTAAGCCGAAGGATCTTAATCTAAGACAGCGAAGATGGCTTGAGTTACTCAATGACTATGATATTACTATTCTGTATCATCTTGGGAAGGCCAATGTAGTGGCCGATGCTTTGAGCTGGAAGGCTATTAGCATGGGTAGTTTGGCGTACATTTCAGTTGGAGAGAGGCCCCTTGTGGTGGATGTTCAGGCCTTGGCCAATCAGATGGTGAGGTTAGATATTCTCGAGCCCAGTTGGGTGTTGGCTGGTGTGGTCTCCCGATCTTCTTTGTATAGCCGCATTAGAGAGCGCCAGTATGATGACCCGCACTTGCTTGTCCTTAAGGACATGGTTCAACATGATGATGCCGGAGATGTTACTACTGGTGATGATGGTGTGTTGCGGATGCAGGGTCGGATTTGCGTGCCCAATGTGGATGGTCTCCGGGAGTTGATATTAGAGGAGGCTCACAACTCGCGGTATTTGATTCATCCGGGTGCCGCGAAGATGTACCAGGATCTGAGACAACATTACTGGTGGAGGAGGATGAAAAAGGATATTATGAACTAGTGGCTCGGTGTCTCAACTATTAGTGGGTCAAATACGAGCACCAGAGACCCGTTGGGGTACTCCAGTGGATGGATATTCCGGAATGGAAATGGGAGCATATTACTATGGATTTTGTTAGTGGTCTTCCTCGTACCTCGAAGAAGTTTGATTCAGTTTGGGTGATTGTGGATAGACTGACCAAGTCCGCACACTTCATTCCAGTATGCACTACCTATTCTGCGGAAAAGTTAGCAGAGATTTTTATCCGGGAGATTGTACGGTTGCATGGGGTTCCGGTTTCTATTGTATCAGATAGGGGTACCGTGTTTACCTCCCAGTTCTGGAGGACTTTTCATTGGGAGTTAGGCACACAGGTTGAGCACATCATTTCATCCACATATGGACGGGCAGTCCGAGAGTACTATCCACATATTAGAGGACATGTTGTGTGCCTGTGCTATTAATTTCGATGGTTTTTGGGCTGAACTCTTGCCACTTGCGGAGTTTGCATATAATAACAACTATCAATCCAGCATCTAGATGGCGCCGTATGAGGCCTTATATGGGAGATGGTGTAGATGTCCAGTTGGTTGGCTTTAGCCTTGCGAGGCTAGATTATTAGGCACAGAGTTAGTTCACGATGCCTTAAAGAAGGTGAAAGTAATCTACGAGAGACTTCGTACAGCTCAGTCGTGTTAGAAGAGTTATGCAGACCGGAAGGTTCGAGATGCATCTTATGCAGGGGGCGAGAAGGTCTTGTTGAATATTACGTCTATGAAGGGCGTTATAAGGTTTAAAAAGAAAGGGAAGCTGAGTCCAAGGTTAATTGGGCCTTTTGAAATACTTAGGAGGATTGGAGAGGTGGAATATATGCTCTCTTTGCCACCTAGCTTCTCGGGAGTTCACCCGGTGTTCCATGTTTCTATGCTCCGGAAGTATGTTGGGGACCCGTCTCATGTGTTAGACTTCAGCACGATCCTGTTGGATGAAGACTTAACCTATGATGTGGAGCCGGTGGCTATTGGGTCGTCAGGTTCGAAAGTTGAGATCAAAGGACATAGCTTCGGTAATGGTACAGTGGAGAGGTCGGCCCGTGGAGGAAGCCACTAGGGAGACCGAGCAGGAGATGCGGAGCAAATATCCTCACTTGTTTGATACTCCAGGTATGTTTCTTGACCCGCTCGAGGACGAGCGTTTGTTTAAGTTGGAGAGGATGTAACTACCTGACCCGTCATCTCGTAAATTATCATCATGTTTTTCCTGTTTCATATTTATATATGTTCCATTATATGTGTTTGGAGAGTTTGAAGTAATTCGATGGAGTTTAGGTAGAAATGAGACAATCAGTCTCTTTATGAGAAAGTTAGTTTGGAAAAGTCAACCGAGTATTGACTTATGAGTTAGAGGGCCCGGAATGGATTTCGAATTATTCGACTTGTTTCAGGTGATGATTTATGACTTAGGAGCGCAATCGGAATTGAATTTGGAGGTCTGGTGAAGAATTAGGCTTGAATTGGCTAAGTTTGAATTTTGGCGAATTCCGGTTGATAGGTTATATTTTGATCCGGGGATTGGACTGGAATTTTGACAGTTGCAGTAACTCTGTTAAGTGATTTTGGATATGCGTGCAAATTTTCAGATCATTCGGAGGTGTTTAGGTCGTGTTTTGGATCAAATGCAAGTTTCAGAAGTTTTAGTTTAACTTAGGCCTTAATCCGTGGTAATTTGATGATTTTGATGTTTATGATTGTGTTTTTATACTACGAGCATGTTTGAATGAAGTATTAGGACACATATGTGCTTTTGGTTGAGGTCACGAGGACCTCGGGGTGAATTCGATGGCTAACAGAGAGTTTAAACTTGGAAATGTGCAGCAGAAAATGCAGCAGCAGTGCAGGCCTATTTTGTCCTTCGCGATCGCGAAGGAAGGCTCGCGTTCGCATAGAGTGGATGGTCTGGAGCACTGCGTTCGTGTACAGCCGATCGCATTCGCGTAGTGTTAGCACGTGAAGCATCGCGTTCACGTGGGAGGTAACGTGTTCACGTAGAAGGGCCTGGGGCCCTGCCTGGTTTTGTTCAATGCGTTCGCGATGAGGAGGTCGCGCTCGCGTAGTGGGAGGACTCAGAACATCGCGATCGCGATGGTGTTGCCGCATTCATGAGGGGTAAATGGGGGTCAGTGGAAAATTTTTCATCGCAAACGCGTGGCTTGGACCGCGTTCGCGTAAGGTAAAAACTGGGCGATAGAAGGGCTTTTATATGATATTTCATCCGCGAACCAAACATAATTTCCTCCATTGTTATGCAACCAAGAGAGATTTTTGAGCGATTTGAAGCGTGGTTTCAAGGGGTATTGATTGTAGGTAAGTCTCTTGACTTAAAAACGCAATTTTTAGGAAGAATCAGCCCTTAATTCCATGAAATTGAAATTGTGAAGAACTAGCGCTTAGTTTTTAGAAACGAATTTCGGGGATTTGAAGGGTCATTCGAGCTCCGTTTTCGACAAACTTAATATTTATGGACTCGTGGCTAGACGAAGAATCCAAAGAAGTGATTTTCATAATTTTTCGAGAAGTGGGCACGAGACTCGGGTTTTACCAACTTCGTGATATTTAGCGGTTTTCGAATAATTTGTGTTGGGTTATGTTTATTTAGCCTATAATAACATATTCGTTGTGGTTTTGACTAGATTCGACTCACACAAACGGAGGTTTGAAGGGAAAAGGCATCGTGGATCAGTCTACAACCGGTTAGAGGTGAGTAGTTTGTATAGATGATGGCCAGAGCGTTTGAAACCCAGTTTATCACATCGTGATGCTATGTTAGAGCGTGACTCGCACCCCATGGCAGGTGCATGATGGTATATGATTGGGGATTGTGACTTGGTCCATCTCAAGAGCTGAATATAAATTATTGGCGGCTGATACGCATATTATGTTGTTGATAATTGGGCTTAATGCCATGTTTGGGGCCTTGTGCCGATCTGTAGTACCCGTCTAGGGTGGATATTTGTGTGATATCATAATTGCATAGTCATTGATCTCAGTCTTGTGCTTAATCACTATTGTTAAATGCTAAGTCACCTTATTTCTAAAATTGACTAATTAAATTATATTCACCGAACTGAGAAATTAGATTGAATCTGTTATGTGATTAATGTGTATGTTGTGGACTGAATCTGGGTTGGGCTACATGCTGTAGCGATTATCATATATTGATATTGAGGCCGAGAGCCTGTTCTATGCCGATACCTAGCTGATATTGCGCTTGGGCTAAAGGAGCCCCTACTGAGTCTGTACACACCCCCAGCGAGCACCGTCGACGTTAAACGGATCGGGTTGCACGCCGCAGCTTATTCATGTGCATTCATTGCATCTTTATCTGATACTTGAATGTTATAATTGATATTGTTGTGCTGTTAGTTTCGTATAGGACAGTTAGTTTTAGCTTTGTTTTGTGGCATTTCGTGGATTTCTTACCTTCAGACATTTTATATTCTTATTACTCACTGAGTTGGTAGTACTCACCCCTACTCCCTGCATCTTGTGTGCAGATTCAGGTATATCAGAGGCTTAGCTGACACTCATAGTCTCCAGATATTTTCCAGAGTCATTGAGGTAGTTGCTTGACGCTCGCAGGACCTGTCTGCTCTTCATATCCCAGTTCATTATTATTATATACATTTTCAGACTTTTATATTTTGTTCAGCTATTACTATCCAGCTTTTGTTTAGAGGCTCTAGACTCGTGAGCCCAGATCTTATGGGTGTGTTTATCGGTTATTCGTAGTTATCTATATTATTCTATTAATATTTTTGGATTATTATTATAAAATTACTATAATATTCTTAAATTGTCGGTCTTGAGACTTAGACCTCAGTCTAAAGCGCTTGATGGCCAGGCTTATCTAGCTTTAGGGTTGGGGGCCATCACGACCGGGTTTGGGTCGTGACAGTATGCTTTGGACATGTATTGATTGGTGAGGCGAGGCCCTTGTCCCGGCCTTTATGACGTTTATATACTCTTAGATGTATGTAGACAGATGTCATTTATATGGATACTTGTATGGCCTTGTCGGCCTATATTTTGAGTGTCCAAATGATCATTTCGGTCTTATAGGCCCGTATGACACGTGTATAAGTTTGTATATCATGTTGGGTCGTCATATGTTGAGTATTCCCGTATATTTATTTCTTGGTATCTCATGAAAACCTTTGTGGCTCATTCTCCCGTAATAGTATGATAAGAAAGATATGCTGCGTTAGTACTCGATTGAGTAAGGCACCGGGTGTCCATCCTGACCCTTCGTTTTGGGTCGTGACTCAATTTCGGTCAATTTTATTAAAAATATAAAATTACCGACTGAAATCGGCCTTTTTTTAAAATGACCACCGATTTCGGTTGATTTTTTGAGTATTAATTTTAATTTATTTGATATGAAAAACTGACCAAAGTTGGTCAATTTCTTAAAAAATAAATTTCGGAAGCCAAAATAGTTTGCCATTTTATTGAGCTAAAATAAATCGACCGAAGTTGGTCGGTTACGTAAAAAAATATAAAATAAAATATTTTAAAATACCGATCGATTTCGATCATTCTTTTGACTGACTTGCCGCGGTCGATTTTAGCCAAACTTCTAGTAGTGATTGGACTTGTGAGTTCGGTCGAATCCAATTATTTTGATCTAAATCTTGTATTTATTATAAAAAAATCTATTGAATATGTATAAATTGATTACTTAAAACCCAATAACTTAAATGGACTAGAATCTTGAACCCACGAGCTTTAGGTTCTGGTTCCGCCTTTAAATAAAACATAAATTTATAAAATATAGTTTATACAGTTTTCACAACATAATTTGAAAAAGAAAACCATGTATTATTATACGAGTTGATTAATATAGTCCTTACATATAGCTTATTTGGTCAAGCTTCTTTTTGGCCAAAAGTATTTTTTTTTTGTCAAAAGCTTTTACCCAAAAATTGCGGTGTTTGACCAAGCTTTTGAAAGGAAAAAATGTACTTTTGAGGAGAAGCAGAAGCGGTTTTGAAAAAGCAGAAAAAAGTAGCTTATCTCCAAAAGTACTTTTTTGGGAAACACTTTAGAGAAAAGTACACTTAAAAGTAGTTTTTTAAAGCTTGGCCAAACACTACTTGCAGCTCAGAAGTGCTTTTCAAACTAATTAGCTAAACACAAACTGCTTCTCACCAAAAGTACTTTTGAGAAAAATACTTTTGAAAAAAAAATAAATAAGCTGATTGTTACAGCTTGGTTAAACGGGCTAATAATGTCCGTAATTGATTGGTTAATTTTGACATAAATTAATTACTGATTGTGAATGAATGAATGAGCTACTTATGCCTACTTTCCACCAGCTACATTAAATAAAATCCTTTTACCTGTTATTTTAATAATTATTTGTTGCGATAATGTAACTAGACCTAAATTTCAGTGAATTACTCTGACATTCTATATTCCAGATAATTCAATAATTAGTAGGAAAATGTTGATAATTGCAAACCCTACTTTTTGTCGAATCTAACCAGTAATAAGCAACTAAAATATATACTAGCAAACAATATGACTAAAAAAAGAACATATGAAAAAATAAATGGGAGAAGAGATTGCTAATATTGGTGGACTTATTAGGCTCTTATGACTTTGGACTAGTTGTAAGAGTACAACACATAATGTATGGATATATAGCGGGTTGCCCTATTTTCTGGGGCAGCTAGGAGTGTTATTGGATATTCGAAAACCAATTGTACCGATCGAACCGTACCATACCGTATCGAATCAATTTTTATATTTTTTTAAAGAAATCATAGGTTTTTATATAAAATTGTAACCGCACCAATAATTAGGGTAGGTTTTTTATTTTATAAACTAAATCGAAAAAATACCGAACCGTACCGAATAAATTTTACATGTGAAGAATATATTTATCTAATAAGTTTGAAAATAATAATACTTTAAATATTTCTTTGGGCCTTGGAATTATGAAAACTATTACAAGCCAACAAGTAATTAAACTCAAAACACTATTTTTAAAACGTATTATGCTACTTCTACTTAAACTAAGTTATTTCAAGTATCTTTATTAGCAAGACACAGTATTCTAGCGATTATGAGTAGCAAACTACTTGTATTGAATATGTTTCCTTTCATATAATTTAGATTTATCTTTATCTTTTATAGACTTTATTTTTGAGTTCCAACTTGGTTAATATATTTCAACTCGTGTGATTTATCTTTTTTTGCCTTTATTTGATTTCTTTTACATTGTTGTAGAATAGTATGATGGATCTATACTCTAGCCATTTTCTTTAATTCATCACCCTTTAAACAGTAAAAATATCTAGAGAGTTTTGCTAAGTCCTATAAAAGAATATATGTTGTTGCATCCAATTTCTACTGGTGAATTTTACATGACATTTAAAAAAATACCGAAAATTAACCGAATCGTACCTATACCGAAGAGAAACCAATATAATTGTGCAGGTTTCGAAAAATCTAATTTTGGTTATACATAATAAAATAACTAAAAAATTAGTATGGTATAAATTTTAAAAAATAACCGACCGAACCGAACCATTAACACCCTTAAAGGCAGCTATTAAAGTTTAGTTATACTTTAAATTGTAACACCAAAATAATCATTTATCTGATTAAATTGACATGTTCACTCTTAACTAAAACTCGGAATATAACTCTAGTAATTATTACTGGAATTCGAAACTTTGACAAGTGAAAATTCAGCAAACTATACTGAAATTCAAAACTTTGCTGCATTTTTAAACCTAGGAATGAGTCTTAATTTTTGAACTTTTATTAGTGCAAAAATCCAAGAATGATTCATCACTTATAAATTCAAAGTCCAGTAGTCTTTCCTGGAGTTGTTCCTTATTTTAGATAGGAGTATTTTATCCAGACTTATATATTTGCATTAATAAGTAGCTACTTTGCCAATATAATATAAAATATGATTAGATTCTAATAGTCGACCTAAAAAGTGGCTATTTACCAAGATCATCCAGATATACACGCACGTAAGAGTTTGAATTTTGCCACAAACAAAAAGCTTCGTATTTAAGTGAAGAAGGATAGAGATATAAGCTCATTATCCTATCATATACCTTGAAAATTCTCGATTATTTTATTTAAAAAATAAATGATGGTGGTTTATTAGGTAACGGGTTGTTAATTACAGTGTTATGCACAAAGGTCCCTATCCTAACCTAAGGTTGGCAGATCAGTTGATGAATTAGTTGAAGGCCAGCCCACCACTATACGTTTAGTTAGGAATTAAGATTTTACCCAATTAAAACATACATAGATTTTTCCCAACTTTTTCTTTTGTTTTTATATTTATTTTATCTTATCTATTATAATGGCATGAATTTTTTTCCCATAAACAGAGGCATTATATTACTTCCTAATATGTCTCAAATGCTCAAAAGGATATATATATTGTATTATTTATAACCCAACTTGGAAAAATAGTATCTCAAATTATTTTGTGTAAAAGCTACATAGAGAATTTAGATACATAATGTGGGGAAACTTATACAAATGTCCCAAATAATCTCAATTTACTAACCTCTAGTCATTAGTCATAGACTTACCAAAACTAGCAAACAAAAATTGAAAAACCAAATAATAGGGTTCTTTTTATCAAAGAATCACATGCAAAAATTACCTTCCATATTAAAGCGTGATTAGCAACATTAGATACAAGATGGAAAGGAAATTTCATTATCGGGGTAGTAGATAAGGTGATAAATACAAAAGCCTATACAATATTCCAAAAATCTAAACAAAAAAAGGAACTTTTTCAACGGGTATAGTTGAAATTCATTAAAAAAATATATAGATAAGTCAATATACAAAATTTGAGGAAGATTGGAGGTGATATGGACCGGTTTTGTATCAAAATTCATAATTAAATCGAGTTCAAAAAGGTCTTTTGCAACACATGTATCAAACACGTATCACTCATATATCTCACACACAGGTATACATGGATATACATGTGATACACAATTGATACAAACATGATATCTATGTGATAATCAAATGATACACAGTGTGATACACATATCATTTTTTTCGTGTTCAGCTTTTACTTCGAATTTTCAATTCAAACCACTTCAAAACTTCACCAAATCATCTCAAAACTGAGATTCACGCTTCTTAATTTGTGCCCAATTTATTTTAGCAACACCCACTCAAAACAAAGCAAAAATTTAATATTTTTTTGCTACAAATAGCTAATTGGCTAATTTGATCAATATTAGTAATATTCTTTCAATTGACCAATTTCTATAATGACCTACTTATAAATAGACATTGCCGATAATTTCTCCAATAATGTACTAGTACAAAGATTAGAGATGTGTGTACCCAATGATGAATTAATTGAACCCCATCCCCACTACTGAATGTTTAGTTAGCATTGTACCCCAATAAGAACACACATAAATCTTTCCCGAATTGTCATTTGTGGCATGCGGGAAGGGTTGGTGCAGCTGCAGTAAGATTTAAAAAAGAATTGATCGTATTTGCTCAAAATTATCATGTACTTTATGAGTGTAAAATAATATAAATAAATTACGATAAAATCATAGAAAATCGTAATAATTCATTAGACCGAACGAAGGAAATGAAAATAAGTGCTAAGAGTGAGGAGGAAAAATGTTAAAAGCCTTTATAGATAGTATAGATTTGGTATGTCTCTCTATGGAGAGGATCAGAGCCTTACAATGGTGTTCCTTTTCCCACCATATGGGTACTGTTGTGTGTTTTCTCTCTCAGGAATAGTGGCGAAGAAGAAGCCCCCTTTCTAGGGTTTCCTTTCTTGGTATTTATAGCTGTGAGCTTTGTGAACTAGCAATAAGTGGTCGTAACCACGTCGAGGTTTCGCTTTCATGATGGCGGATAGGCTGTGGCCTTGTTGATCGAATCCGATGACAATCGAGTATCATTAACTATAAGTGGTCTACCACTAATTACTCACGAATTGGCTTAAGACATGGTTAATATCGTTAATTATCATGGGGTCGAATTTTGACCCATAAATTAGTCCCTACGCTTATTGAGGTTGTGCTTCGGCCGAGCTCGATCAGCGGACTTCATCGACTATAGTTTGAAAACTCGGTAGGGATGTCAACTATCGCTTCGGTCGAGGCCGAATTCTCCTTGATGATGGCCTTAGCCGTATATGCGACTTCGACTGTTGTCGAATTGTTTGCTTGTCATAGTCGAATTGGGTCGACGCCTGACGGCGATGGCCTTGGCCAGAATAAAGTCGATGGCGTTGGCCATATCGTGTCGATGGCCTTAGCCGTTTACACATTGGAAATGGCCGTAGCCGGTTATACATTGGAGATGGCTGTAGCCGCTTATACCGTGGAGATGGTTGTAGCCACTTATACATTGGAGATAGGCGTAGCTGCTTATACATTGGAAATGGCCTTAGCCGTTTACATATTGGAAATGGCCTTAACCTTGTAGAGCGTCAGTGTTTTGTTATTATGTTATCTAGTCGTCGTTCGATCAAGGTCGAACTCTCTTTTTGGCGAAGGCACTTAGCACTTCAAATTAAATCGAATAAGGCTGATATTTATTATGCTCTGACCCTTACATTTGTTTGGGATGTAAACATCGACCACAGCAGATGGGTTGTATGTTGTGCGGCTGAGGGGAGTGAGGGCACACTTGATATTCATTTGGAGACGTACAAAATTCTTAAGTCGCATGGAACGTCTCCTCGGTGTTCACAGGTCGTTACAACCGTTTCAAAGGCGAAACGCCGGTTGGTGACTGAAAAGCCTCTTCATGGAACCTGTCATAATGACGCACATTTTTGTGGAACTGAACCGTTTTACGGTTGGTCATGTAGTTAATGATGACAATTGGGTTTCGTGAAAACTATTTGTGTTGCCTTATAAGTAAAGGACGGAGACATTTACTTCTTATACTTTCGTTGTTTGTCTGAGAGAGATTCTGAAGAAGTTTTCCCTCTTGCTAGTTCATCTTCATCTTTGTTCTTCGATCGTTATAACCTTCTCCTTTTCCGTCAAATCTTGTTTCTTTCTTGTTCGTGAAGCAACAACGGCGGGCGTTTCTTCCCAAAATGTTCTTCCGGTCAATTTTTCGATGGTCTAAGGGTCATCTCTGGCAACGGGAGGTGCTGAACTGGTGGAGACCAATGAAGTTCCACCAGTTGATGAGATAGTATCTCTGCCCGGAGGTCCGATGAAAGACTTCACTGTCGATGGTGGAGAGGATCGGGTAGATGAAGCCCCGGTAATGGGAGAAGTTTGAATGGCCCAACTACGGGTACAATGGAACATCCCCGGCTATGCTGACATTGTTCTCGCCGGAAGCGATGAGAGGGTCTGCAGGGGATACGGCGTATTTTATGCCTATCCCTTCAAGTTGGGATTTAAGCTTCCGCTCCCGAGCTGGTGGTAAATTTCTATCGATACTACGATGTATTCCCGGGTCAGCTTTCTCCTTCTCTTTAAAAATTGCTGTCGATGTTTATCAAGTATGCGAAGTTGGCCGGTAGGAAGGTCACGGTGCGGCACGTGCTTAGTCTCTACGCAAGTACGCCCTCGTGGGTCGAGGGGCCTGACAATAGAACTGGATGACGAGGCTGGGCTTCTCCCTTTTGAGCACTTCTTTTACATCAGGACTAATCATTTACTGGCATCCCTACCTGGGTTCCCAGAGGCTTGTAACCATGCACGTAAGTTTTTTATTCGTCGAATTCTCCTTTTTTCCCTTATTACGTCTTATACTTGTAAGCGCTCACTTGTGTCAATTCTGTAGCTGAAAGGTCGCCGCCAGCTCCACTAGCTGGGATACATGAGTGGGTAGAGGCGTGCTTCCCCATGCGGCGGGGATACGCACGCGGGCGTCGTTTTGGGAGAGGCATGGTCGTAGGCCTGTGATAGGCAAAAAGTTGATTTATTCTTCTGTCCCTCTTTGTTTCAACTATATTTATCAACTTTGTTTTTTTGTGATCAGGAAGGGCACGACGCGTCAGGGATCCTCAGCTGGCCTTTCGACGGTCGGTCACGACTGCTCGGCTTATTGCAGCATCGGTGTCGTGCCCAGTACCGGGGGTTGCCCTGGTTGGCTTAGGCCATGATGATACCGTCACTTTGGCGACTCCATTAGTGGTTCCAGTCGCTGAGATGTGAGGCACTTCCTCAGCGAATGCTATTATTGGCGAATCAAGCGCTCCTTCGGTGGATATGGCGGGTGTTTCAACCTCGCGGACGGCGGGAGGAGGAAGTAGTGCTGTAGGAGATGAATACGTGTCTGAGTCCGACTTCGACCCTGACGGCGTCCGTATGTTCCAAGAAGGCCTCACCAATTCAACAGCGCGCGTTGAGGGGCGATCCCGCTTCATTGAGGTTCCCACGGAGTCGAACTTATTGCTCCAAGGGAATAGCTTGGTGCCACTATTTGAGGTTCTATGCTCAGAGGCCGAGAATGCATCTTTGAGGGACATCACAGATATCAGACTGATGACTGAAGTGGCCGTGATAGGCTTGAGGGTACACATTACAACCTTATTCCATTTTTTCTTTCCTTAGTTTATTCTTTATGTTAATCATTGTCTTTGCTTTGTAGTCTTATCTTTTGGAGGTGGAGAGCATCCGCCGAGCCTGCATCGGCTGGGGGGGTCTTTTTGCGGGCACTAGAGAAGTACCGTCATTACCGAGATTAGTGTTGAGAGATATGCGATCTCTTGAGGAACGACCCCAGTAGCCGGGCCTTAGTCGAGGAGCTGCCGAGGCGAGAGCTTCAAATGCAGCAAACACTTGGTAGGGTACGTTCCCTCGAGGAGCAGCTTCGTTAGAAGGATGAGGAGCTCGAGGCAGGGAGGAGGGTTGCAGCTGAGGGCGAGTGCAAGGATCAGGCTAAGGCAGCTGTGGCCACTGCGGCATGGAGTGGGAAAGCAGCTATGTTGGAGAGTGAGGTTGCGGATCTGAAACTTCAGGGGAGCGTTGCGTCGTCGAGAGTCGCAGGGTTGGAGGAGGCGATCCGTGTGCCCGAATCTCAGCGTGGGTCGGAGAGGGCTACGTCGAATAACAGGGAATCAGGGTTCGAGGAGTGGATCGGACTTCTTGAGCAGGAGGCCCAAGTTATGGAGGATCAGGTCACGACCTTTTGAAAGAGAGAATCAGCGGCTACGGGACCAAGCTGCCGCTTTCAGCCATGCTCGTGAGCTTTGGGTCTTTGTTGAGGCAAAATGAAATGTATATATAAACTTGTGGGAGGCTGGTATCGTGACCTAGGCTGCTTTCGAGGAAGCGCGTCAGAAGGCTCGTAAGGCCTGTATCGACTGTGGTTTTGACGCAGCGACGGTAGAGGTTGGCGATAGTGCAGATGGCGCCGAGTAGGAAAATTTGTTTTTTTTTCTTGTCCCGCTCGACGCTTGGCATTTTAGGCTTTTTTTGTTTTTCTTTGTTTCTTTTATTGACTGGCCTTAGCCGGGTGTAAGCAGGGATGACCCGTCATTGAATTTGTAAATATTTAAATTTTCTTTTCCATTTCCTGCCTTGTGCTTGTTTTGTGTCTTCCCCTTTCCCCCTTAGACTTCTCTTTTTCGCGTGTTCAAGGGGTGATTTGCCTTTGAGATTGACTCAGGTAGGCACGTTAGTTTCTGATTATTAACGGCCTTGCTTCTTCTTCTCGGTTCAGGCAAGTCTTAGCCGTTATTTGGCAATAGTGGTGCTTAGCCTTAGTCCCAGTTTGGACGCGGTCGAACTACCGGTCGTGATGGTAAAAAACGCGGCCTTGTAGTTTGACCGGGACCGAACTTTACGTGGCCCGAATCATAATTTGAGGTGGGAGTAATTACTTGAATGGCCAGGGTGCCTCTCCCACGCCTCGATTCGTTGGAGGTTGGGCTTTGCTTTCATTGATGAAGGCGTTTGGCCTGAGTCCTGGTTTAACTGTGGTTGAACTAGATAAATTTGAGGATGAAGGCGTCCATCCCCATAGTTCAAGCGAGGTCGAGCTTATTGGATTTGACGTCGAATGTGTATAGCTTGAGTCTTGGTCCAACCGTGGTTGAAATTATTGGCGAAGGCATGTCGCCTGAGTCCCAGTTTAACTGTTGTTGAACTATGCTAAATTTGACGGTGAAGGCGCATAGCCTGAGTCTCGGTTCAATCGTAATTGAACTAATTGGCGAAGGCACGTAGCTTGAGTCCCAGTTCAAATGTTGTTGAAATTTTTGGTGAATGCGTATAGCCTGTCATGGTTCAATCATAGTTTAACTTATTGGCAAAGGCACATAGCCTGAGTCTTGGTTCAACTGTAATTGAACTAATTGGCGAAGGCACATAGCTTGAGTCCCAGTTCAAATGTTGTTGAACTTTTTGGTGAAGGCGTATAGCCTATCTTGGTTCAATCGTAGTTTAACTTGTAGGTGAAGGCGCATAGCCTATCTTAGTTCAACCGTAATTGAACTTGTTTGCGAAGGCGCATAGCCTGTTCCACTGTTGTTGAACTTTGATAATTTTGATGGCGAAGGAACATATCCTGAGTCTTGGTTCAACCGTAGTTGAACTAATTGGCGAAGGCGCATAGCCTGAGTCCCAGTTCAACTGTAGTTGAGCTTTTTGTTGAAGGATCATAGCCTGTCTTGGTTCAACCGTAGTTGAACTTGTTGGCGAAGGCGCATAGCCTGTCTTAGTTCAACCGTAGTTAAACTAATTGGGGAAGGCGCATAGCCTGAGTCCCAGTTCAACTGTAGTTGAACTTTTTGGTGAAGGCGCATAGCTTGTCTTGGTTCAATCGTAGTTGAACTTGTTGGTGAAGGAGAATAGCCTGAGTTCCAGTTCAAATGTTGTTGAACTTTGTTAATTTTTATGGCGAAGACAACTAGCCTGAGTCTTGGTTCAACCTTAGTTGAACTAATTGGCGAAGGCGCATAGCTGAGTCCCAGTTCAAATGTAGTTGAACGTTTTGGTGAAGGCGCATAGCGTGTCTTGGTTCAACCGTAGTAGAACTAATTGGCGAAGGCGCATAGCCTGAGTCCCAGTTCAACTGTAGTTGAACTTTTTGGTGAAGGCGCACAACCTGTCTTGGTTCAACCGTAGTTGAACTTGTTGGAGAAGGCGCATAGCCTGAGTCTCAGTTCAACTGTAGTTGAACTTTTTGGTGAAGGCACATAGCCCATCTTGGTTCAACCGTAGTTGAACTTGTTGGCAAAGGCGTAACTGAGTCCCAGTTAAACTGTTGTTGAACTTTGTTAATTTTGATGGAGAAGGTAGATAGCCTAAATCTTGGTTCCACCATACTTGAACGTGTTGGCGAAGGCGCATAGCCTATCATGTTTCAACCGTAGTTGAACTAGTTGGCGTAGGCACATAGCCTGTCTTGGTTCAACCATAGTTGAACTTGTTGGCACAGGCGCATATCCTGTCTTGGTTCAACTATGGTTGAACTAATTGGCGAAGGCGCATAACCTGAGTCCCAGTTCAACTGTAGTTGCACTTTTTGGTGAAGGCGCATAGCCTGTCTTGGTTCAACCGTAGTTGAACTTGTTGGCGAAGGCACATTCCCAGTTCAACTGTAGTTGAACCTTTTGGTAAAGGCACATAGCCTGTCTTGGTTCAAGTGTAGTTGAACTTGTTAGCGAAGGCGCATAGCCTGAGTTTCAGTTCAACTGTTGAACTTTGTTAATTTTGATGGCGACGGCACATAGCATGAGTCTTGGTTCAGCCGTATTTGAACTAATTGGCGAAGGCGCATAGCATGAGTCCTAGTTCAACCATAGTTGAACTTTTTGATGAAGGCGCACAACCTATGTTGATTCAACTGTAGTTGAACTATTTGGCGAAGGCGAGTGGGTATTGCACGCTCGAGCTCAACTTCACTTCGAGATCTTGAGAAGCTTATACGTTGTCTTCCCAATCGGGGAATGTAGGCTGTCTTGAAGTGACTCTCGATTCGAGATTACTCCGTGTCGGCTTCCGGCTGGAGCCCTTATCAGGGATATGGGAGATCTCTTACAGAGATCCTCCCTAAAAGTGGGGGAGGGGGGTCCTTCTTCTTGTTTGCACTATCCGAGAGAGGAGAAACGGAGGAATGATCTCGATTCGAGATCTTCGAGTTCCATCGACCCGAAATGCCGCTTTGGCTTGTTTGAGCTGGGTTGTTTTTCCTTATTAGGCGTTTCTTTCCTTTTGGTCCATGGAAGAACTATGCGATTTTGCTATGAAATCACAACAAACGGCGCTAAATTGTTTGCTCAAAAGTTATCATGTACTTTATGAGTGCAAAACAATACAAATAAATCATGGAAAAATCATAGCAAATTATAATAATCCATTAGACCGAATGAAGGAAACGGAAATAAGTGCTCAGAGTTAGGAGGAAAAACTTTAAAAGTCTGTATAGATAGTATAGATTTGGCCTGCCTCTCCATGGAGAGGTTCAGAGCCTTGCAATGGTGTTCCTTTTCCCACCATATGGGTACTGTTGTGTGTTTTCTCTCTCTCTCTCGGGAATAGTGGCGAAGAAGAATCCTCCTTTCTAGGGTTTCCTCTCTTGGTATTTATAGCTGTGAGCTGGCAATAAGTGGCCGTAACCACAGTGGGATTTCGCCTTCATGATGGCGGATAGGCCGTGACCTTGTTGATTGAATCCGATGACAATCGAGTATCATTAGATATAAGTGGTCATACCACTTATTAATCACTAATTTGCATAAGACGGGATTAATTTCGTTAATTATTATGGGGTCGGATTCTGACACATACAACTATTTCGCTGTAGGGGTTGGTCATATATACAATCTTTGTAACTTTATCGTATACTCGTGGATTGACCAATTCTTATTTGGAAGGCCGTAACTTTTTAACTGGCGCGATTTTTACTCCAGCTAATAATCTAGCAAATGTAAACATCTACTTATATTACTTCATAATATGTCTCAAATGTTCAAAAGGATATTACCGTATCATTTACAACCCCATTTGGGAAAATAATATCCGAACAAATCATATGTAAAAGCGAAATAGAAAATTTAACTAAATTACGAGCTAGTACAAAAAATAGAGATGTGTGTAACAAAAATCATAGAGAACCTATAACGTTAATAATCGAGTTGAATATTAATTTCTTATTAGGCAATGTACGTTTAACTATTAAAGTAATTATCAGGAAAAATAAAAATGTTCAATAATAAAGTATGGAATTTATATAATAAAAGTATTATTAATAAGGAAAATAGACAAAGTCATGGGTAAAATCAAATAGATAAATTGCCTCTTTAAACTTGTCGGATTAATAATGCTTTGATTTCGTAGAAACAGAAGTCATATGAGGTGACTAATTGGTACACATGAATTTCCATGCATATGTTTCCCTGCAGCTACAACTACATCAAATTCTTAATTACTTGTACCACAATATCTTAAACTAAATCTATCTTCGTACGATGTAATTATACCTTGTAGGGAAATAATATAAAAAATAACAATGATAATATAAAATATTTTTTTAGCAGAAATACACCAACTGGCTTGAGTCGTGCTAAGCACTGTTCTAAGAGACTATATTAGTAGTGTGAAATATTTTTCCAGGATTAAACAAGCCTACCTCTATTAGGGAGGATACAAAAATCGATAAAATTAAATATTACAAATCCAGCTAAAAGGAAAGAAGAAAGACCAACTAATATTAAATATTGATTAATAATATAGAAAAGAAAATTTTGTAGGAAGAGGAGAGAGAGAGATGTATAAATTTTTTTTGATGTAGAAATGGTCTTGTGAAAGACCAATTTATAGGTAAAATGACTTAAGATTTGCCATGCCATTTGGCAAGGTTCTCGACACTTGCCAAGACAAACTTAAGATTTGCCATGCCATTTGATAATTTTCTTGACATTTGTCAAGACAATTACATGTTACTTGACAAGCAATTGTCTTCTAGAACCTCAAATTTAAAATATTATCACAGTCCCCCACTATTTTAAATACTTTCAAAATAAACTTTCTGGATTTATATGGTCCAAATGTAATAGGTTAGGTGTCTTCTAGACTATGAACCAAACTTAGACCAATAAAATTTAACTCACAGAATTACTGGTGAAATATAATATTTCTATGAACCAATAATTCTTATTGTAAGTCAGAGATTTTATCAGTCACATTTCGACTCCCAGTAATTTTGCTGGTCAACGCGGTTTTGAGCCCAATAGGCCATGCGCGTGCGTGGTTATTCATGAGAGCTTTAGAGACTAAGCCAAAATCTCATAGGAGCGGCCCACTCCACTCTCATATAGGTGAATTCATCAAGTGTATCCTGCTTTTAAATACACCATCCATAGGGACTATAAATTTCATTAAGAATTATAACTCAGCCTCTCAATTAGTAGCAGTCAAGCACTCTCTTTCTAGTGCATTAGTGCCAAATATCGACTTGTTATTACCCATATGAACCTACTTCATGGGATCTCCAATCACATAGGTTGGGTTACCATCTCTATTAACAACATGTCGGCCTTAAACCCATCTCTTTTGAGGTTTGAAGAATTAATTTTCTTCCCACGGGTTTAGTCAGAGGATCGGCCAAATTTGTCACTGACTTCACATAATCAATGGAAATTATTCCATCTCTCAACAGCTGTTTTATGACATCATGTCTCAGTTTCGTGTGTCTACTTTTACAATTATAAGATTTATTCTTTGCTATAGTTATTGATGCTTGGCAATCACACTGTATATACACAAGAGGCAATACGTCCTTTATCAGAGGAATATTAGCTAAGAAGTTTCTTAGCCACTCAGCCTCAGAACCAGCTAACTCCAGAGCTATAAACTCTGATTCCATAGTTGATCTAGCAATGATCGTATGTTTAGCTGATTTTCACGATATTGCACCACCACCAATGGTGAATACATAACCACTAGTGGATTTAGTCTCATCTGAATCAGAAATCCAGTTTGCATCATTGTAGCCTTCTAAAATAGAAGGAAATCCACTATATAGGATACCATAATTCATGGTTCCTCTCAAATATTTCATTAGTCGCTCTAATGCAAACCAATGTTTTCTATTGAAATTATGAGTATATCTACTCAGTATACAAACAACATAGGCTATATCAGGCCTTGTAAAATTTATTTAATACATCAGACTCCCAACAATCTGAGCATATTTAGACTGAGCAACTCGGTCACTGTTATTCGTTTTCAACTTAGAGTTAGCATCAAAAGGAGTGCTCACAGGTGTGACATTAACATATTCAAACTTCTTAAGAAGTCTCTCAACATAATGTTCTTGAGACAACATTATTCCATCTTCACTCCTTATAACTTTAACTCCCAATACTGTATTTACTTCACCCAGATCTTTCATATCAAAATTAGAAGACAAGAATAATTTAGTACTTTGCACAATATTTAAACTTGTACCAAATATAAGTATGTCATCAACATATAGACATATTATCACATAATCATTGTCTACCACTTTAGTATAAACACATTTATCCACCTCAACTGAAGAAAAACTGTCTCTCAGTAAGACTTGTTCAAATTTCTCATACCACTGCATAGGAGCTTGTTTAAGGCCGTAAAGAGATTTAATAAATTTACAAACTTTATTTTCTTGTACAGAAATGACACAGCCTTAAGGTTGAACCATATGAATCTCTTCTTCTAAATCACCATTTAGAAAAGCAATTTTCACATCCATTTGGTGGATAAAAAACTTATGATTGAAGCTAAGGCAATTAAAATTCGTATAGAAGAAATTCTAGCCACTGGTGCAAATGTATCAAAATAATCTATATTTTGTTTTTGAGAAAAAACTTTTGCTACTAACCGAGCATTATATTTATATAAAGATCCATCAGGATTAAGTTTCCTTTTTAAAATCCATTTACAACCAATAGGCTTTGCACCAGCAGGTAAATCAGTTAAAATCCATGTATTATTTTTTCATTATAGAATCAATTTCAGCATTTTTTTGCCTCTTTTCAATATTTAGCATTTGAAGAAAATATAACTTCAAAATAATTTGATGGTTCATTATCGACAAGAAAAGTTTGAAAATCATTTCCATAAGAAATTTATTCTTTCCTAGGCCTTTTGCTCCTTCTCAGTTCCTCATAAGAGGTAATTTCATTATTTGTTTCAACAGGTTTATGAGAAATTGTATCAGATAATGGATAAATATATTCAAAGAACTCAATATTCTTTGTCTCAATTATAGTATTGTAATCAAGCACATCACTTTTTAAAACAAGATATCTATATGCAACACTATGTTCTGCATATCCAATTAACATGCAATCAGTAGTTTTAGAACCTATTTTTCTCTTTTTAGGTTCAGGAAAAAGAACTTTAGCGAGGCACCCCCACACTTTTAAATATTTTAAGTTAGGTTTATAGCCCCTCCACAATTCATACGGAGTTTTGCCAGTTCTTCTATGTGGTATTCTATTTTGTAAGTGACATGCAGATAAAATTGGTTCACCCGACAAATTATCAGGAGCATTAGGACAAATTAACATAGAGTTCATCATCTCTTTCAATGTTCTATTTTTTCTTTCAGCTACTCCATTTGACTCAGGTGAATAAGGCGGAGTTACTTCATGAATAATTCCTTCTTTTTCACAAAATTCATTTAAAGATAAATATTCTCCACCTCTCTCTGATCTAATTCGCTTGATTTTTCTACTAAGTTAATTTTCAACCTAAGTTTTATAAGAAATAAAAGCATTAAAAGCATCATCTTTATTTCTAAGCAAATACAACTTAGAACATCTACAAAAATTATCAATAAAAGTCACATAATATCTTTTACCACCTCTAGTCATAGTCTGCTTCAAGTCGCCTAAATCAGTTTGAATTAAGGATAACAATTCAGTTTCTCTATTTACGGAAAAACAAGTCTTTCTAGTATTTTTAGCTTCAACACATATTTCACACTTGTTAGTATCATTTGAGTCTACGCCAGATATTAATCCTAGTGACTGCAATTTATTTATATATGTGACATTAACATGTCCTAGTCTAGCATGCCATAGAGAAATAGACTCCATCATATAAGCAGAAGCAGATACATTTCCATTGATAACATCATAAATATTAAGTACAAAGAGTCCTTAGTTACAATAGCCCTTTCCTACAAACATTATTTTTGGTCATTATGATCTTATCAGATTCAAATGACACTTTCACTCCGGCTCTTCCCAACAAGGATACAGAGATTAAGTTTGCCCTCATAGTAGGAACATGCGGTACATCAACAAGGTCTAAAGTTTTTCCCGAAGTGAGTTTTAGGAGAACTTTACCCATACCCAAGACTTTGGTAGTACTTGAGTCTCCAAGATAGTCTTATTCTATGTCATCCTTTACAGGAGTATAAGAGGAAAATGCTTCTCGATTTGCACAAATATGTCGAGTAGCCCCAGAGTATATCACCCATTCTTTTGCATGTGGTATAATATTTACTTGAAAAATGACAACTGCAATAATATCACCTCCTTCAGCTAAGTTAGCCTTAGGAGTATTAGTTTTTTCCTTGTCATTTCTTGCTTTGTACCTGCACTGTAAGGCATGATGACCTGGTTTTCCACAAACAAAACAAGAGCCCTTTTTCCTTTTAATGTTTGGATTTTTAGGCTGGCAACCTTGGGACTTATTCTCGTACCTTTTGCGGTTGTTGTTGCTGCTTTGTACTAAGTTTGCTTTGAGAGCTGTCATCCTAGTTTTGGCAGATTCTTTTCTGTTGGAATCTTCAATTAGGATGTGGGTCACAAATTCCTCAATAGTGAAATTTTTCTATTTGTGCTTTAAGTTATTTTTCTAGTCACTCCATGAGTCAGGCACCTTCTCAATTAGCACTCCAGCGGCAAACTTTTCTGCTAAAGACATCCCCTCGACCTTCAAATCTTCTAACAATTTTTGAAATTCATTGATTTTTCTGTTCATCTCTTTGTCATCTCTCATCTGCCACTGACAAAATTTTCCCACAACAAATTTTTGTTTTGTAGCATCTTCAGCAGTGAATTTTTTAATTAATGCCTCCCATATATCTTTTGCTTCTCTATAACTACAATACACGTCAAATAGTTCCTTAGAAATAGTTTGCAATATTGTATGACGGCATACCTTGTTGGCATATTGCCATGATTCCATTATTTTATTATCAGCATCTGCACTAGGTTGTGAATGCAGCAATGCATGTGCAAAACCATGAACATCAAGCAGTGAGAAAATACGTTCTTGCAAACACTTGAAATTTTCATTGGCAAGAATTTCAATATTTGACACATCTGAAAATGGCCTGCCATATGGCAGTGTAACTAGGGATAGAGCAGTGGCCGTAATGCCAATATTGGTGGTGTCTGTAGTATTTTCAGTATCAGTGTTATTTGCCATAGTTTCTAAGATTGTAGGGAAATAATACCGAAAATAACAATAATAATAATAATATTGCAATAAATTTATTTTTAGCAGAAATACACCAACTGGCTTGAGTCGTGCTGAGCACTGTCCTAAGAAACTATTTCAGTAGTGTGAAATATTTCTTCAGGATTAAACAAGCCTACCTCTATTGGGGGGATACAGAAATCAGTAAAATTAAATATTACCAATCCAGCTAAAAGGAAAGAAGAAAAACAACTAATATTAAATAGTGATTAAATACTATAAAAAAGAAAATATGGTAGGAAGAGGAGAGAGAGATATGTATCAATTTTTTCTGATATAGAAATGATCTTGTGAAAGACCAGGTTATAGATAAAATCACTTAAGATTTGCCATGTCATTTGGCAAGGTTCTTGACATTTGTCAAGACAAACTTAAGATTTGCCATGCCATTTGGCAATTTTCTTGACATTTGTCAAGACAATAAAATGTTACTTGACAAGCAATTGTCTTCTAGAAGCTCAAATTTAAAATATTGTTACATACCTTGGATACACATACAACTAGGCGCGGGCCACTTAATCGAGTCAGGTCGGGTCGAGTCTCAGCTCAGCTCGACTCGGCTCAATGCATTCGAATTTGAAAGAATTGTACGAGTTTGCCATATTTTGGATAACAATAGCACGGGTTAGTTAGTTTTCGGACTGATAATTGAAAACATCCAGCGTTTGCAAACTCATTAAAAAATAAGCAGTATTTTTCTAATACACGAAAAGTTCCAGCGTAATATTGTTTACCTCGAAAAATATCAGTAACAATAAAAAGTGATTTGTGGTTTTAAAGATATATGATTTATTCCAATACTAATGAATATACAAGGAAAATTAGGTTTAAGTAAGAAGAATTGATGAACAAAACTAGTGTCGTTAGAACAACAGGCACCTCGAGCTTGATTATCTCGGGGGCCTCGAGGTGAGTTAAGAGCAAGTACAGTATGAACAATAAATAAAAGGAATAAAGCTGAATGACAATTGTGGAGCACGAGAAAAGCATAGTAGAATGTTATATTGCAATGAATGAGATGTTCATACAAACGATTTGGGTCCCCTTTATATAGGAGGAGAAAACCCCAATATAGTACATTCCTAATTGTGGTAAAGAATTCTATTGGTACAGCTATATAACAACCTAGTACGGACCTGTACCAACTCGTACAAATCATATTCTTAGATATTTATGCCTTTAAGAAATTTTCTCTCTCTCTTGAGTGTCATCGAGATTGTACTGCTCTCGAGACAGATCATGATGGGTCACCGATTTGTTCCCTCGAGGTATGTATTTTCCAATCAGACCCGGTCTTTACTTCGTGCTTCCCAAACTCGAGCTCGGGGTACCGTTAAGTCCTCAAAATCGAGCTCTCTGATTTTGACCGTATACGAATATGCTGGATTAGGAACTCATGTGTATAAATTTCAAACATATTATGTTGGAAACTCCAACAGAAAATAAAATTAAAAAACCTACAGAAATGTCGCATATAAGTTTCAACTTACCAATCTCTAGCCCATATTCCAAAAATCGAAACAAACAAGAAATTCTTCTAATGGGTATAGTCGAAATTCATTGAATACATATAGATAAGTCAACATACAAAATTTGAGGAAGATTGGCGGTGATTTGGACTGGTTTTGTATCAAATTTCATAATTAAATAGATGTCAAAAAATTGTTCTGTGACACATGTATCACGTATGTATCTCACACACAGATATAAATGGATATATACGTGATATACAATAGATACAAATATGATACATTGTGTGATACACGTATCATTTTTTTTTCATATTCAGTTTTTACTTCGAATTTTCAATTCAAACCACCTCAAAACTTCACCAAATCATCCCAAAATTGAGATTCAAGCTCCTTAAGATATACCCAATCTTTTCTAATAGTACCCACTCAAAAGAAAGTAAAAATTTGATTTTTTTTCCTACAAATATCTAATTGGTCATTTTGGCTAATATTAGTAATATTTTATCAATTGACCAATTTTTGTAATGAGCTAATTCTAAGTGGACATAGCTGGTAATTTTCCTATAAAATTCCAGCACATTATGCCGATTTCATGTGTAAAAAATTCAAACTCCAGCATATTATGTTGGTTCCAAATATTTAAGGGTATTTTTGTTCAAATTTTATTTCTACATGAAAAATGGCATTTCGATTACTTTTGAAAGTGTGGCTATTTTTCAATTGCCAGTTGTAAATCTGTCTATTTCTTATTTTTCTCCATATTTTGGATAGTTTTTGACTAATATTTAGTGTTTGAAAATTGTTGAAAATAGTTAATTGTATTGCGAAAACACCATATAACAGTGTCATGAATTTCGAAATTAAACAAATGAAAAATGTATGATACTAATTTTTGAATCCATAACAGTGTTGTGAATTTCAAATTTTTAAAGAACGTGAAAGAGTTTCACTTACAACGAATATTGAAAATATTAATCTCTTTAATATTGAAAATAGATTCAAAAGAGAAGCTGCTGAGGAATATTCTAGATCTACTTTAAAAAAATAAAAAATACCAACGATGCAATACATATTAATTTATCGTGAAAAGATGACTTTAATAAATACAGTGATTGCCAGATAACTTTACTCACTAACTTCCATAGGTCTAATACATCCATAATATGCGTTAATGTTCCTATTTCATTTCACATTCCCTCCAATGGCTGGAAACAGGCTGCTAGAGACTGATAAAAACCAGTATAAATTTTCGACACAAAACATAAATATATATTTAAAAAGTAACTAACAGATCAACAAATTAATTATTTTATGAATGCATAAATTCAAAACATACGTACAATAAATTCAGCGAAAAAACAGTAAGGTTCAAACTCATCAAATTGAATTCCTAAATCCGTCATTAGGACAAAATATAGTTGGAGAACATCGAGTACTGATTAGGGGCGAACGTAGTCTTTCGTCGACGAGCTTAACTGAACTCATAACTTTCGATACGGACCTTTCTCCGGACCCTGCGCATAGCGGAAGCTTAATGCATCAGACTTTCTTTTTTTTACAACTTTTAATACAGAGTATGAATTTATATGTAAAAACCTACTAAAATTTCAACAAATATTACCTACTAAAATATTAAATGATGAACCTATTAAATTTAAATCCTAGGTCCACCTCGGGACCACATCTATAATTCTAACTTTTAAGTCGAGGTATATATCTATATATATATGTGATGACCCAAAAGGTCATCACTTGCTTTAAATTGAATTCTGTGTTTTCGAGGTCTTGAAAATCTCATTTAGCGTTACCTTGATTTGCATGTGCATTCCGGACGCGTAGCCGGAAAGCTTAAATATGAAAATCTGTGAAAAATGATAAAATTTTGCTATAAAATGAGCTAATTTGACTTCGGTCAACGTTTTGGGTAAACAGATGATTACGCCCAACTATGCCTTATAAAAAGGACAATGCGAACGTTGCAAATATAACCTAAGTATTATGTCCAGAGTCGAATCCACAGGGAATTAACCAATCAATCACTATCTTTAGACCTACTAAACTCTTTAGAATCAATTTCCCAAACGTTGAGAATCACAGTTGATGGTATTTTTACTAACTAAGATTAACAGTAAATAAATAGTTGTAAACTAAAGATGCTAATTGTAACAAAAGCGTTAAGGTAATGATTTCCCCTATTGATGGAATTCCTTCTGTTTATGTTTCATACAAAATTCACCAACATATCTCGATCAATCATAAACGCTCTTCTTACCGTAAATCTCTCCCAAGTAATCACAGTAATTTACTAAATGCATTCTCCCGAGATACACTAGCTAGCTTCGTTTATCCCAGTTCACTTAAGATTGCACCCAAGATTTTGTTATTCCTAATTCCGCCTTTAAACCCGCAGTTATAGATTTCTCTTATACTTTGGGAGTGGAGTTGTTCAACATTTACCTAAATATGCACTCTCTCCCGAGTTCTGCACACTAAATAGGCACAACTAATTGAGGATCCTGTCAATTAACTACAACAAACACATAGCTGAACAAATAGAGATTAAAACTGACAAACTGTATTCACATAAATAATAAGTTCATCTCTCAATAGGTTCCACCAAAACCCTAGACAAAAGATTTAGCTACTCATGACAATGGGTAAATAAAATAGAACAATATTCATAATCATAAATGCAAGAAAAATTAAAGAAGAAGAAGATATGATGTTATGTGTGATCTCTTACAATTACTTTTCTTACCAATGTACTCTCTAAAACAATATATGCCTCCTTTGCGCGAAGTCTAGTGTTTAAAATAGGATTTTGGGCTAAAAATCATATATTTTGCACTTAAGTCCCTGAACTTTTTCGCCTCTGCCGCGGTTACGGTAGAACTGCAACCAAACACCTTCTCTGAATCTCAACTTGTCCGCGACAATCCTCTACCGCGGTTCTGCCACGGTTACGGTGCAACCGCGACAGTCCTTCTCTAGGCCTTGCTTGAGCTGCCTTCCCGTGGGTCACTTGGCGGATATTTTACGAGTGACCTCTTTTTCTCCATATTCGATCCCAAAAGTATTACATAGCCTTATCTTGTCATATATAACATGCAAAGCATGAAAAACGCTAATCAGAGCATTTTGTTATCATTTTTATTATCAAAACTATACAAGAAGGTGGTTTTTTAGGGCCTAATAATAGTTAAATTCACATATAATCAATACACCACACTTAAACCTTTGTTCGTCCTCGAGCAAGATAAACCACACTTCTAGGCCTAACCGTTAGATGCATTACCCCAAGTTTATGTCATACCCGCCATTATGAAGGAACAACCTAAGTAGTGCAACAGTCATACCTCAGATGCTGACTCTAACGCCATAACACACTCGTGCTTACTCCAGTTACTCTAAACAGAGGTGAAAACTCATTTTTTCTTCCTCAGTCACATGCCCTCACATCACGATTATGAGAGAAGTTCCACACACATAAAACTCAAGCAACAAGGAACTATAGATAGACAAAATTCACTCACTCTCAGCAAAGACATTCACATGACACAGAGATACACCATGAGCTTGCCCCTATTATAATACTCTACCAATCGAGTTGTTCATTCCAAGATAGATAGGTCTTTATTTGGGTGTAATGTAGGCTAAGGGACGTGTAGGATATATTCGGATATAGTGACTAACCTCCCTAAGCACTTTTAATACAAACTTTCTTTTATTCCAATTTTCATGTTCAGCCCATTCATTCCTCCACATTTGTTTCATAGGTGAACCCCACTTTTCTTTAGGTGCAATTGGCCTTTTTTCTCTTTTTTTTTTTGTTTTGTTTTGTTTTCTTCTCTTTTTTAAGCAGCCATTGCACCATTCAAGTAATTTTTCTGTTCCCTTTTCTACTCCACTACCACCTCACACTTTGACTTTATATGCTCTTTAATAATTTAAGTGCTTCTAGGAGGTACGGGTTCAAACAGTCAAACTATTCATATATGGGGATGTAGGTTATTATATGGTCATCAAAGAATAGGCTTCAAGCTCGAAGGGGTTAGCTATGGTATTACGCACTGGTGGATTCACAATCATACAGGCTACACAAAGAAATGCCTCAATCATCCCTAAAACCAAACAACTTCTATTTTGCTTTGCAAACACACAAGGCAAGTTCTAGGCATCGCATGCAAGCACAGGATACAACTATTATCTCACACAGACTTGGCATGTAACTCATTCCAAATCAATATATCAACACACTCACATGAGCTTTCAAGCAAGACAAGATGTGCAAATTAAGGCATCAAAGTATGAGTCTACAAACGAGCCAAGACGTCGCACCCTCATGTTCGTTTTAGTTATTTGCATGTGTGAACATTAAGGGTTTTATTCTTGACTTCACCCGTCTTGGTCTAAGAGAGTCCTAAGGGTACTAAAATAATAAAAGGAAAATCTACCTAACCCGGTTCAAGAAAATCCCTTGGAAAAGAACCGTGATCAAAAGAAAAAATAAGGAAGAATTACTGCACTACCTATAAAGGAATAATAAAATAAAATGCAAAAATCTAAATGGACTACTTCCCTCAAGAGTATTGTACAAGTGGTTCGTCCTCAGGAAGAGTCCCCTACATCTTTTATCAGTTTTTGTTTTGATTAAATCCGACTTTGGCCCTCAAGAGACCCTTCGACAAGTGTCGGTCGTTGGGCCAAGTCATTTACTTCTAAGGTGAGCACAATCAGCTATACACAACACATATACAACATTACAACATGCTCCATATTTATGTATACTACAACACAGTACCAAGGTAAGTCTCCCACCCCAGACTTAAAACTATGGCATGTCCCCATGTCATATCAGAAATAAAGAACATAAGGGTAAGAAGACTTCCCTGAGCATCGATCGGAGTCGGAGACGATAGTGTGGTCCACATGACAAGCTCTCCCCAAAGCAGGAAACCAAGCCATCATCCGGCTCTCAAACCTGGCTTGCCGTGGCCTCCATACGCACGTACAGGCCATCCACCGAGGTGCGAAGATCCACTATCTCTTCCTTCATAGAACGCAACATAGCTCTGGTGGACTATGATCTAAAGAATCTTGCCCTAGTATGAGGTAGCTGAGAGGGTCCGGCTCCATCATAGTATCTCCTGGATGGTGCTGGGGCGTCATCCTCATCATCGATCTGGATGGTGGCGGGTGCATCTCGGCCCACTCCGATGCCCGAAGCTTTGAATGGTGCTTAAGCGAGCAGGGCTCCATCTGTAGACTGATGGGTACATTTTTTAGTAAACACAACCTCATCTCCAGTGAGGGGAAGTAGAACCCCTTGGATAGCAACGGCGACCGAAGGACCAATTCATCTCCAATAATTCTCGCCGCATCAAAGTCTTTCTTGATGACGAAGCACCAAGTCAATAGAGCTCTTTGGTAGTTCACATCAATCGTGTTACATGTGGGCAAGAACCGGCTGCAAATGATGGTGAACCAACACTTAGCCAAATGTGTAAATGACTTGGAGTGGAGGGCAATGTTGTCATGTAACCAGATTGGTTGACCCCCTACATAGAGTACCTCAGTCATCGTCTCCCAAGTGACTCCATGTGCGTCTTGGTAATAGTCAATGTCACCAGTGAACTTGGGCAGCCTCAAGACCTGGCGAATCATCTCAACTGAAGAATTTACCACCCTGCTCCGCACAATCACATCCCGCAACGTATGTTATGGGCAGTTCACATAGAACTCCCTTACTATCATGGGGTTCATCGTCTCAGGTTCATCAAATAAGAACTTCATCTCCCTCCATCGGATTTCATCATACATCTCTTTTTTTTTCGCACGGAGGGATGCCCTGTCAATAGACATCTCAGGGATAAAGTTCTTTGTGGCCTTCGCATGGAATTGGTCCTTTGCCTCTGGTGACTCGAACCTGGAGGCATCATATTGTGGGCCTTGGGAAGTGCCTGCCGAGCTCTTTTGCCTTATACGAGCCATATTAGCTACAAAGAATTCAGAAGAACTATCAAATGCATCCTAACTATTGCCAGTCAGATGGGTATTCAGACTTCTCCACCCGATGGCACCAAAAAGTATCCCCATTTATTTCTTTCTTTCAACTATGCCAAGTACCCAACTAGCAGGGTGTCTAAGGTTACAACCTCCACAATGGCCCTTACAACAGTACTAACTCACAATATTCGGCAAACAACACCCTACATAATCTCCCTCAAGTGGTTCACGCCTAACACTACACCACCAAAACCTAACGGGGGCACAAAGTGCCCCAAAATATCACAACAAACCCTAAATTTTCGGCCAAATAGGCCCTTTCACCACACTTCACAACAAAAAAATTAAATCTAGGCCTCCAAACATTCTAAACACCCCCCAAAATTGAAACACAATGAAGACCCACCCATTTAAGCATCAAGCAAGTTCATAAGAAGCAAGTACAAAAAAATAGAAAATAAAGTAAAAAATTAAAAAAATTAACACTACTCCTACCTAGGGTTTAATTAATCTAATAAAAAGAAAACTATATTACACTAATGGAGAGGAAGAACTTGAAAGAGAAAAAGAGAAAACTTACTTGATGAAGGTTTGAAAGGGGTGGGTAGTGGAGATGGATACTTGGAGAGGATTACAATGGAGTTTTGGTGAGAGAGAAGGGATATTTGAGAGAGAAAAAGAGAAGAGGGTTTTTGGGTGAGGGGTGCGTTTGTGGTCTGATGGGAATGAGGTGGTGTTGGGGTAGGTAAGGGTTTGGGTTAATTAGGTGGGCGGAATAAAAATTAAAAAATAAATTTCCTGCGTACTTGGGCCCGACATGGTCTACCGCGGTTCAATTGCGGTTACGGTGGAACTGCAGTGACGAGGTTTAGAGAGGGTTTCCCTACCCCGCTTCTTCCACGGTTACGGTGAAACTGCGGTAGACGAGGTTCAGAGAGGGTATCCCACTGCGGTTTGACCGCGTTTATGGTGCAACCGTGGTGGACTAGGTTCAAAGCGGGTGTCAGACTACGGTTGGACCGCGGTTACAGTAGAACCAAGGTCTGGGCAGTTTTTATGATTCTGCACTTTTTTTAAGTTCTTTATTACATTTACAACAATTTCGTGAGTTGCCTCCCACGCAGCGCCTGATTTAACGTTGCGGCATGACGTAGGATATGCGCATTTAAGGCTCGCTCGACCTTTGTGGTTCAGTCAGGTACAGCTCAGACATTTCCTTTAGCTCGCTCATTGCCCACATATGGCTTCAATCTTTGACCATTGACTCTAAATGTACGAGATTCATTCTCTTTGGCAATCTCGACAGCCCCTGAAGATAAAACTTCAACTACTCGAAATGGTCCAGACCATCCTGACTTAAGCTTACTTGGGAACAAACGTAGTCTTTAGTTGGAGAGCAATACCATATCCCCAGATTTGAAATTCCGGTCAACAATGTTCTGGTCTTGCAGCCTCTTCATTCTCTCATTGTACAACTTTGTGCTCACGAAAGCAATATGTCTGAACTCCTCGAGCTCATGTAATTCAGTGATTCTTCTTGTGACCGCAGCTTCCATATCCAAGTTTAGTTGTTTCAATGCCCACCACGCTTTATGTTCAAGTTCCACTGGCAGGTGGCAGGCCTTCCTAACACCAACTTGTATGATGACATACCAATTAGTGTCTTAAAAGCAGTTCTATAACCTAGAGTGCATCATCTAGCTTCCTTGCCCAATCAGTTCTTGTGGCATTCACAGTTTTGGTTAACACACTCTGGATTTCTCTTTTGGACATTTCTACCTGTCTACTACTTTGCGGGTGGTACGGAGTAGCCACCTTGTGGTGCACATCGTACTTAGCAAGCAACTTTTCAAAGGCTCTATTGTAGAAGTGAGTGTCCATCACTGATAATTGCTCGTGGTGTCTCGAAGCGGGTGAATATATTCTTTTTTAAAAATCCCACTATCACTTTTGCATCATTGGTGGGTAACGCAGCAGCTTCTACCCATTTGAACACATAGTCTACAGCAACAAAAGTGTACTTATTGCCATAAGAGCCGACGAAGGGACCCATGAAGTCAATCCCCCAGTCAAACACTTCCACCTCTTGTATTGGGTTCATGGGCATCTCGTGGCATTAGGAAATGTTCCTGGTCCGCAAACATTTATTGCAGCCCTTCACCCATAGGTGTGCATCTTTAAACACTGCTGGCCAGAAGAATCCAGCCTCTAGCACATTTGTCGTTGTCCTGACCCCTCCAAAGTGTCCACCATACGCCGACACGTGAAAAGCCTGCAAAATAGAAGATTTTTATATCTCGGGGATGTTTTTCTGGATCATATTATCAAGGAATATTTTAAACAGATAAGGCTCGTCCCAGTAATACTGGCGGCTTTCACAATAAAACCTTTTCCTTTGGACCGATGAAAGGTCGTGAGGAACTATACCACTGGCCAGGTAATTAGCAAAGTTTGCATACCATGGCGCTTTCTAAAGAGTGGTGGTGAGCAGCTGCTCGTCTGGAAAAGTTTCCAGAATTTCCTCAACCTCAACTGCATTTTCAGCTCCCTCAAGTCGTGATAGATGATCAACGACTCGATTCTCTGTGCCCTTACGGTCACGAATCTCAAGATCAAACTCTTTCAATAGCAACACCCAATGAATCAGGTGTGGCTTAGATTCTTTCTTTTCAATTAAGTACCTGAGAGCTGCATGGTTAATATATACAATTACCTTGGACCCTATCAAGTAGGATTGGAACTTATCAAACATGAACACCACAGCTAACATCTCCTTCTCCGTCAGAATGTAGTTCAACTAGGCTCCACTCAGCATTCTACTGCATAGTAGATTGGGTGCATCAGTTTGTCTTTCCGCTGGCCTAGCACTGACCCCACTGCGAAGTTAGTGGCATCACACATTAGGTCGAACGATTTCTTCCAGTTGGGGGAAACAATGATGTGCGCTGTGACCAGTATCTATTTCAACTCCTCAAATGATACCATGCAATCATCATAAAACAAAAATGGGTGATCTTTATCTAGCAACTTACAGAAAGGGTTGGCAATTTTGGAGAAGTCTTTTATGAACCTCCGGTAGAAATCGGCATGCCCAAGGAAACTTTTGATTGCCTTGGCTGAGGTTGGGGGAGGCAGCTTTGCTATTACATCCACTTTCGCACGATCCACCTCAATCCCATCTTGACACCCGGTGCCCCAAGACTATGCCTTATTGTACCATGAAGTGGCACTTCTCTCAGTTCAGAACCAAGTTGGTCTCGATGCACCATTTCAGCACTCGCGTCAGATTTATCAGGCACTCATCAAATGAATTCCCCACCACTGAGAAGTCATCCATGAATACCTCCATTTTTTCCTCTACCATGTCAGTGAATATGGCCATCATGCACCATTGGAATGTGGTAGGTGCATAGCATAGGCTAAAGGGCATGCGTCTAAAGGCATAAATGCCACACGGGCAGGTGAAGGAGGCGTTCTCTTTGCCTTCCGGTGCAATGGAGATATGATTGTACCCTGAGTACCCATCCAGAAAATAGAAGTGTGACCTCCCTGCCAGTCTGTCCAACATCTGATCAGTGAAAGGAAGTGTAAAATGGTCTTTTCGGGTGGTAAGATTTAACTTCCGATAGTCCATGCATATTCTCCAGCCTGTGATGGTTCTTGTAGATATCAACTCATTGTTTTCATTTTTCACAACCATCACGCAACCCTTTTTAGGAACACATTAAACTAGGCTCACCCAGCTTCTGTCGGAGATTGGGAAAATAATTCCCGCATCTAACCTTCTTCACCACTTCTTCATGTTGGGGTTCAGCCTCCTCTCGTGTTCCCTGAAAGGTTTGTGACCCTCTTCCACTATAATCTTAGGCATGCACTAGGCGGGGCTGATCCCCTTGATGTCTGTCATGGTCCACCCAATGGTATTTTTGCACTCCCTTAGTACCTATAAGATTTGTTGAGCCTGCATATAGATGAGATAATAACAGGTAATGTGGAGTCAGGTCCCAAAAATTCATACCTGAGGTGGGCGGGCAAAGGCTTTAACTCCAGCTTTGGTGGTTCTTCGATAGAGGGCTTGGCTAGAGGAGTTTCCCTCTTTTCTAAGTACAAGGGCTCATATTCTAGATTACTAATTCTGATCATGTTCCGCATTCCAAGGATTACCAATTGGCTGACTAATGCAAGATGTGCACAAGCCCCCATTGGTAGTATCTACAATATTCACTTGCTTTTTCTGCCTGATTCCTCCACCTTTTTGGTGAGTATGCTCATCTGTGTCAGTAGGGTCGCCACATTTTTAGCCATTTAAATTGATGGATCAAAAGGCACTGTGTGCACCAGTGGAGTGATAGGTGCATTCCTGGTAGTCCACCTCGAATTATGTGCTATTTTGTCAAGTAAAATCTGACCTTATCTCCAGGTTTTGCTCAAAAATGCCTCACCAGCTGAGGCATCTACAATGTTCTTCATGCTATCTGACAGCCCCATGAAAAACCGTTGTCCTAAAATCTCATATGGAATACCATGGTGTGGAAAAATAACCAACATTCCTTTAAACCGGCTCTATGTCTCATGCAGTGTCTCCATTGGTTTTTGTTTAAAGCTTACGATCTCATAAATTTGTTGAGCCGTTTTGTTGGGCGGGTGGAACTTGATATGAAATTTCTTGACTAACTCATCCCAAGTTTCTATAGAGTTAATGGGGAGTGAGTTTAGCCAGACCTGAGCAGCTTCTGTCACCGAGAATGGAAACAATAATAGCCTGATTGCTTCAGGAGTTATGTTGGGCTGCCTTAGGGTTTTGTAGATAGACAGGAAGTTCTTCAAATGCAATATATTATTCGTGATCTGGAACGATTCAGCTTGTATCGTGGGTACAATAATGGCAGTGGCCAGATTGTCAACTACAGGTTGTGCCCAGTCATATAGTGCAGCCTAAGGCACAAGAGTTGCCACTTTTCTGACGTTTCCGTTGACGTTGTTTACGTCATCCATGTCAATTTCGAGTTTGTGTGTTTGTTGGGATTGTTGAAGTATTTTGTTGGAATGGTTCAATATCTGGAATATTTTCTCGGGGTCTGAGATTCCGTTAAATAGTTCTCCAGTCCTCGTAGAATTTCTAGGAATACACCTGTGCAACCAAATCAACAACAACAACAACAACAACAACCCAGTACAATCCCACTTAGTGGGGTCTGGGGAGGGTAGTGCGTATGCAGACCTTACCCCTACCCTTGGGTAGAGAGGGTGTTTCCAAATTGACCCCCAACATCCTTCCCTCCAAGAACTTCCCACCTTGCTCTTGGGGTGACTCGAATTCACAACCTCTCGGTTGGAAGTGGTTGATTGTGCAACCAAATCAACAACCGTCAAAATTTCAATGAAAAATTGGGTATAGAGAAAACTAAATACACTAAGAATTTTCATATTTCTATCAATGGTAATTGATAATTCCGTTAATTCCCCGGCAACGGCACCAAAATTTCACGCCCAATTATGCCGTATAAAAAGGACAATGCGGACATTGCAAATATAACCTAAGTATTATGCCCAGAGTCGAATCCACAGAGAATTAACATATCAATCACTATCTTTAGACCTACTAAGCTCGTTAGAATCAATTTCCCAAATGTTGAGAATCACAGTTGATGACGTTTTTACTAACTAAGATTAATAGTAAATAAATAGTTGTAAACTAAAGATGCTAAGTTGTAACAATAATGAGAAAAAGCTAAGGTAATAATTTCCCCTATTGATGGAATTCCTTCTATTTATGTTTCATACAAACTTTACCAACACATCTCTATCAATCACGAACGCTCTTCTTAGCGAAAATCTCTCCCGAGTAATCACAGTAATGTACTAAATGCACTCTCTCGAGATACACTAGCTAGCTTCATTTATCACAGTTCACTTAATATTGCACCCAAGGCTTTGTTATTCCTAATCCCACCTTTAAACCCGCAGTTATAGATCCCTCTATACTTTGGGAGTGGTGGTGTTCAACATTCAGCTAATATGCACTCTCTTCCGAGTTATGCACACTAAATAGGCACAGCTAATTGAGGATCCTGTCAATTAACTACAACAAACACGTAGCTGAACAAATAGAGATTAAAACTGGCAAACTGTATCACATAAACAATAAGTTCATCCCACAATAGGTTCCATCAAAACCTTAAACAAAAGATTTAGCTACTCATGACTATGGTTAAATAAACTAGAACAATATTCATAATCATAATTGCAAGAAAAATTAAAGAAAAAGAAGATATGATGTTGTGTGTGATCTCTCATAATTGTTTTTCTTGCCGAAGTACTCTCTGAAACAATACATGCCTCCTTTGGACGAAGTCTAGTGTTTAAAATATGGTTTTGGGCTAAGAATCTTGTATTTTGAACTTAAGTCCCCTAAACTTTTTCGCCTCTGCCATAGTTACGGTAGAACCGCGGCCAATCACCTTCTCTGAATATCAACTTGTCAGCGAGAGTCCTCTATCGCGGTCCTGCCGTAGTTACGGTGGAACCGCGATAGTCCTTCTCCAGGCCTGGCTTGAGCTGCCTTCACGTGGGTCACTTGGCGGATATTTTACGAGTTGCCTTTTTTTTCTATATATTCGATCCCAAAAGTACTCCATAGCCTTCTCCTTTCATATATAACCTGCAAAGCATGAAAAACGCTAATCAGAGCATTTTGTTATCATTTTTATCATCAAAACTATACGAAAGGTGGTTCTTTCGGGCCTAATTGTACTTAAATTCACCTATTATCAATGGACCCATGATTTGACGACCTTAGATGGTTCATAGGAAAATCTGGAACTTGGGCGTATGTCCGGAATTGAATTCCGAGGTCCCAAGCCTAAGAAATAAATTTTTAATGGAAATTATTTTCTGAAAATGTTTGAAGAAATTTGAAATAAAATTATCTTATAACATGATGTATCAGGCTGTATTTTTATTCCGGCGCTCGGGAAAGGTCTTAAATATAATTTAAGATTTCTTTGTAAAATTTGGTGAAAAACAGATATCATTTGACGTAGTTCGGACCTAAATTGCTAAAGTTGACGTTTCATGAAGTTAGAGAAAAATCCTTTGATTTTGAGGTTTAGTTCGTTGTTAATGACGTTATTTTGGCGATTTGATCCTCATATGATTTTTTTAGTTATTATGTATGTTTGGTTAGGAGCCCCAAGGGCTCGGGTGTGTTTCGAAAGGTTTTAAAACACTTAAAAGTTGCAGGTTTCAGCTGTTGGATTTATATCATGTCCTCCTTCACGCTCTCGGGAGAACTCTCGCGAATGCGCTGTGCTAGCTATTGCTGAAGGAATTTCCTTCTACGCGAACATGTAGCTCAGATCGCGAACACGAGGCAGTGGGGGGCTATCCCTTCGCGAATGCGGTCTAGGCCACGCGAACGCGAAGGCCAAGTTGGCCTGGGAAGGGGGTGGGGCAATTACCCTACGTAAACGCGATAGTTTGAATGCAAATGTGAGGCTCGAGGAGTTTCTACTCCGCGAACGCGAGCCGTTGTTCGGAAACGTGAAGGCTTATCCTGCCTAACCCATCGCGAATACAAAGGGTTTGTCGCGAACGCGAAGAACATTTTCGCGCAGTGACTTTTAGAAAATTTCATAAACCTATTCTTCTCCAATACTCTTAGGCGATTTTTGAAGCATTTCTTCACCATAATCTCTTGGGTAAGTAATCTTTAACTTGTTTTCATCCATTTTTATCAACACTCACAAGATTTCTAGACCTAAAACATGAGATTAAGGGTAGAAAATTAGGGATTTGGGTAGAATAGAGATTTTTGATTAATTACTATTTAGGCCACGTTTTAGGGTCGAATTCTGAAACTAATTATATATTTGGGCTCGTGGGAGAATGTCTGATCGAATTTTGGTTCGAACCTCATGTTTTGACCAAGCGGGTCCGGGATCGATTTTTGAGTTTTTGGGAAGAATGATTAGAAAGCTATAATAAAATATTGGAATTGGATTGTTTATCATTTATTGATGTTATTAAGTCGATTATGTATAGATACGATTGGTAATTCGAAAGGAAATGCGGTATTTGAGGATTGAGTTGGCCGTGGAAGTTTGAGGTAAGTGCTCGGTCTACCTTAGCTTGAGGGATTACGAGTTGAATCCTATTGTCTATTTGCTTCTTGTTGTATACGACGTATAGGTATGGTGAGGAGTATCTATAAGTTGGTGTCGAGCATGACCGTGAGTCTTAAATTGATACTTGTTGTATTCCTAAATGATACTATGGATGCTTTAGTAGGTAAATCCTTGATATTGAACAAAGACTTAGTTTATTTTTCGTGGAATCTACTTATGATTGAGTAATGGTGATAACTGAGACGAGTAAGAGTTGAATTAATATTGGTTATAGCTGATTCTCCCTTGCCATGACGTATATATTTGTACTGTTGAATTCCCTTGCCGGGATAGTGTAGTTTATTGTTTATCCCTTGCTGGGACGGTTATTATGATCATTGTTGACTACATATTTTGAACGAGTTTCGCACCGCAACATTATTATTATATATGGATCGAGTTGCACGTTGCAACATTATATTATAGGGAGCGGGTTGTGCACCGCACCATTATTATTATATATGGATCGGGCTGCACGCTGCAACATTTCATTATATGAATCGGGTTGTACGCCGCAATAGTGATATGTTGGATCGGGTTGCACGCAGCAACAAAAATTATATTGGATCGAGTTGTGCACCGCAACAGTAGGATTATCGTATTGTTGTAGATATTGTACTGTCCTTTCAGATTTCTATTTGATATCTGCTAGATTTGATATGTTCCCCGCAACATGTACCCCCTCCCTTCTAAACTGCTTATTTCCTATTTATTTTTTTGCCGAATATTATATAACTGCAAAGGTTTATCTGAAGTCTAGTCCTAGCCTCGCCACTACCGCGTCAGGGTTAGGCCGGACATTTACCAACACATGGGGTCGGTTGTGCTGATACTACATTCTGCACTTATGTGCAGATAAGCATCACTGGGTCAACAGCAATAAGGGAGAAAGCCTTCAGTCCACCGATATTCCGTGGTAGTCCTGCAGGCGTTCGCAGGCCCGACGTCTCTTCTATCAGTTATTATGTTCTATTATTAGTTTTATTCGAGATAGACAGTGTTGTTTCTTTCAAATGTTTGTATGTAGTAATCATAGATAGTCCACGGATGTTGTGACACCGGTTTTTGAATAGAGACATACGTTGACATTTCGTATTATTTTTGTTTTATATTTGTCTAAGGCTTCCGCTTAATCTCATTTTACACTATTATTAAATGTTTATCACCTGTTAATACAAGTTGTTAAAAATATTAAAACAATGAGTTAAAGATTTCGAAGTTCGTGGCTTGCCTAGCTTCCACGAGTAGGCACCATCACGACTCCCGAGGGTGGGAAATCTGGGGCGTGACAATATAAGTTGAATTAATATTTCATGAATATGTCTTTTTCATATATAGATATACTAATTTCACTCTCAATGTCATAAAGTAAAAATAGCTTAGAGGTAACAGTTCTATAGCTTAAATTTCTTAATACGTGTATTTAATAAAAAGTTCTCTGCTTCCTCTCCATATATGTGTTGTATATGTATATATTGTTTACCTTCAAATCGGATATCAATTGAAGGTATACGCAATATTAAAGAAACGTGATATAACTTAGTACAAATAAAGAAGAATAAATTAGTATTGATATTGATGATGAAAGAAATAATGAAAACCACATGAATGGAACAGCCTTGGCACTCGAGTTCAGTCACGCTTGAACCAAATATGTTTCAACTTGCGTATGAACAGAATAACAAGATAATAAAAGCTAGAAAATGACAGTATATTACTTAGTATTGCGTGAATATATCCGTTTACAAATGACCAGACCCCCTCTATATAGTAGAGGAGTCCTACTCTAGGTACAATTCTATATGAATAAGAAAACTCATGATCTGCTAATTAATCGGTCTCTTCGATACGTACCAGAATGCGCACCGTGATCCTCGTCCGATTGAGGATATTTCGACTTTCCGTTAGTCGGCTTTAGTACGCTTCACTCGATCTATATCTTTTTCGGTCTCGATTATGGTCGATCTCGATCTTGAACAGTCTCAGGGCCATGAGCTCGACAACCTAACTTTGCATAATGGTTGAATATGATACCTTTTTGCTCAAAAATTATATTCATATTTTTTAAGCCTAAAAATAATCAAAAATATATATGGGTAAATCGTAATCAAATATAATAAGCCCAAGAGATGATTATTCCTTCGAGAGTCTTTGTAGATCTGTAAATAAATAGTAAAATAGACTTAGCTTAAGAAGAAAGCAATGGTTAGGAGCTCAAGAGAGAGAAATAGAGAGAGAGAGAGAGAGAGAGATTTTAGTATTCGAGATAATCCTCCTAATGTCTATTACAATGGGAAGGGTTTCTTTATATAATAGGAAACCTTCCTCGAAATAATAAAAAAATACAAAAGTTGGTGGCTTCCACTCAGTAAAAAATTTAGGTGCTAAACAACATCACTTCATCTTTACCGATTTGGCCACACCCTTGCTTGGGTCGCCCTTATCATAGGGGACATGCCCACCTAGCGTGGGGACACTATGATCCAAATTATACAGTTAGTCTCTTCGTCCGTTGGAGACGTACTCGATGATCATCTTCAATGGACTAACATGCACGATTTTCTTTTTACGGAAATTTGGCCACGTCCATTGGCGCCTCTTTCGCAGAGCACGAGTGTGGATAATACTTGTTGGGCCGTTGACATGCGATTCCCCCCCCCCCCCCCCTTTTATGGTTATGTCACCAGTCACATGCATCATCATTATACCTTTTACTGAGACTATTCAGAACATGATGTGATGTTTCGGTTTCCTATGCCGGTTTCAGAATTGTGCCTCTTCGGTTTTTCGTGTGCCTTAATCCTATAAATAGAGGAGTGGCTCAAAGAGATTCATCTTTTTATCCTTTGGAGAGTTTCCCTTTGCTTCTTTCTTTTCCTTCTTTCTTGCGATAGTAGCATCGCTTTTAGAGAAATACCATTTCTGGAAATTGTATGTCTCATTGTTAATACTTTTTTCTCTTATTATATATTATGGCTAAACGCCATCAAGGAAGAGAAAAGGATAAGTACAGTGCTCTTTCTAGGGTTCTTCCCTCTTTCGATGGTGAAGGGGAAGGAACGGAAAAAACCCTCGTTCCTTTGATAGTAAATAATGTTTTACAGAAGGACTTGAGTGTAAGGAAAGACTTCAATAGAACACGCCCCTCTTATCCCTGGGAGCAGAGCGACTTACGCCAGTCTCACCTGGACATTATCAGAACTAGATACAATATCCCTGGTCATGTTGAAATAGCTCCGGCCGGGACGGACTATGCCAATGTGCATAGGCTCGATTTTTGTACATTCTATGAGTATGCTCTTGGGATCGGGTATAGCTTCCCGCTTAAACCTTTTTGTGGAAGAGATATGTCGTTTATATCGTGTATGCCTAGCTCAACCCACACCTTACGCTCCAAAGGTGTGTCGGATCCTTACCACACTTGCGGGCGAGACCGGGACCGTCATTTCCTTTCACCACCTGCTACAGATGTTCATCCCTAGTTACATAAGGGGTACCATGCTCCAACTGAGGATCCGTGGTAAGAACTTGATCGTGAGGGATGACGACAAAGTCAACCGTGAGTTCTGGAATAGATTATTTTATGTTAGGACAAGTCATCTAGTGTCCGATCCTGAAGGATTTCCAGAGATGTGGAATGAGACGTGGAATGCAGGATGTAAGTATCTCTGCATGTAATTTGCGATGCCCTGTTTTGACTGACCAATCACTCTTGACATACTTTCTTCCCTTTTTTGTAGTGGTGGCTCACTCACCCTGCCCCCTCGACGATATTAGTTCGTGGGTGGCGAGGTTGATACTGTATGCGGAGAGATCCCGCACTTGGCCTGAATTCCATAGGTTGTACGGCCCAGCTTATAACAACCTTCCATTTTTCCTTTCATTTTGTTTTGGCTTGGAGACCTTCTTACCTGATGTGCTTTTTTTTGCTAGGTCGGGGTGCTTCTACAAGGACAAAGAAGAAGAAAACTGACACCGGCCCATCTAGGGTGGAGTCTGACTCCGACGAGGGAGACATACTTGTGGGTGGCACACCCAGAGGTATCCCCATTTAGACTCCTAAGCAACGGGCTACATTGACAGCTGCATCGGAGGCGGTACCGGAGGCTGCTTATGTGGAGATACCAGAGTCCGGAGCAACAACGGCGCCTGAAATCATTCCCATGTCGATACATAAAATCGCTCCAGCGGAGGCAACTTTCGAAGGAAACGAGCGCATGAGAAAAAGAGGCGGCGACCGAGGGAATGAGGAGTCCTAGTGAGCCCTGCCAAGAGCCAAGGTCAATTTTTATGGCCGAGGCCATTCGTTCTGAGCGAACAGCTCTTCTAAGAACAGCTGCCACTTCCCATTTGGTTCGCGCCCCAAGAGGCAGGTCATCTTCTGTTGTTGGTGAGACAGCTGTGGAGATTGAGCGGACGACTCTGAAGCCGCTCTCGGGGAAGCACCGGCAGCTCGGCTCGTGCGGAGATGAGGGAGGACAGGTCTACTCGTCGCATTGTGATCACATGTGGATACAATTTATTAGAAGATAGCAAGCAGGTCGCGGTGGACATGACCCTATTGTGTGCGGCTATGGAGCACGAGTCATTGAGAAGTGTCAGCAACAGGGACCTGTCGAGGCGGGTAGCCGGCTCAGCTTTGCAGGTAGCTTTCAGCTCTTTTTTTGTTTTGTCGTAAAAAGTGACTGTGGTACGTACTGACGCATTTCTTCTCTTCTTTTTCAGACCCTCATCTTGGAGGTGGAGAGTAGGTGGCGTGAGCAAAAGAAGGCGGCCACCTTCACCGAAATGGCGAAGAAGTATAAGGAGGTTCGTGCCAAGCATCAAGCGTTGACAGACATGCTTAAGCAGGACCCCCAGTTCCGGACGTTCCATGAGGGCCTTGAGGAATCAGAGGCTCTTTTGGAGAAAAGAGCAGCTGAGATGAAAGAGATTGACGAGCAGTTGATGGCTACTTTGGCTCAAAATATCGAGTTGAAAACTCTCCTTCAGTACAAAGAGGAGGACTTGGAGATCTGTTGTGGGGTGGCGGCCGAGGCTGTAGAATTACGGGCTCAGGTTACTGCCTTTACAGCTGAGCTTGATGCCAGGACGGTTGAAATTGAGGCCCTCAGGCAAACGCCCCCACAGGATGTCGTACACCATGAGGCGCACGAGATATAGGTGTATTATGACGCCAGATTGGTCGATTTTTAGCAGGTTTTGGCGGCAGGTCGAGCTTCCGAGGCGAAAGTATAAAGGCAACAAAACTTTACTCATTTTGCCCGTGAAGCGGCCGGTTATAGCTCCAAATCGCCTGGTAGGGAGGGCTATAATTCTAAGGATGTCAACTTTCTGGACTCCAGCTTGTGGATTTACAGGAATTATCAATCTGGCGACGACAACGGACCAGATGGCGACCAGGCGGGTCACGATGGGAGGGGGTGGTGAAGGCTCTTATGGCTTGTATGTGTGAATATTGTTTGTGTAGATAGGGCCTTTTCTAAGGCCAATTGTATGTATATCTTTTGGAGATAAATGAAATATGATTTCTCTTCCCCGTTTTTGTCACTGTTCTTCTTTCATCCTTTAGAGCTTTTGTTGCGGTCTTTGTTGACCATCGGCGTTGGTGGCCTAAGTCAAACTTTAGATCGACAATTTTAGTCGTGATGGAATCAACGGCCTTATCCATAATGGCGACTTTGACCGTCGTCGAGTCGTTTAACTTTCGCAGTCGAATCTAGGTCGACCGTTAGCAGTGATGGCCTTAGCCATTATGTAGTTGATGGCTTTAGCCATATAGGCGACTTTGACTGTCGTCGAGTCGTTTACTCACCGTAGTCAAATCTAGGTCGACCGTTTGTGGTGATGGCCTTAGCCATAATATGATTGATGGCCTTAGACATGTAGGCAACTTTGACTGTCGTCGAGTCGTTTACTCATCGTAGTAGAATCTAGGTCGACCGTTAGTGGCGACGGACTTAGGTATAATATAATTTGATAGCATCACTGATAAGGATAGAGTCTTGGAAGCTCCAAGAAGGCAATTTACAAGATCTCAAGCAAAAGAATTGCATATGAAGGTTGCTGTACTTCATAGGGAAATAAAGAAGCTTCTAACTATAGACGAAGTGCTCAAGCCCAAAGGAGAAGAATTGTCTAAGTTTTAAAATTGTTTGGTGGCTCACGTTGTATTCCAAGAAGAGGAGGATTGGATCACCCATATCAGTTCTTGAAGCCCATCAACTGGGCTCAAAATGAGTTCAAAAGAGGTCTAAAAGGAAGTGTTTAAAAAGGAGCCCAATTGGAGTCCAAACCATTTGCCCAAAGTAGTTGTTTTAAGGCCCGAATATGCCCCCAAAGGGTATTGGCCGCCCTACCTAATTGTAATGACTTTGGATATCTTAGCAATTATCCTACCTAATGGTAATGACTTTGGATGCCTTAGCAATGATCCTATCTAATTGTAATGACTTTAGGTGCCTTAGCAATCACCCTTCCTAATTTTATGGACTTTTATGCCTAAGTACTCTCCTATAAATAGGGAGTTCTTCTTATTCATAAGACACAACATTATTGATTAAGTATATCATACTTTGAGAGTTCTTTTGAACCTTTGTTACTTGTGCATTGAGATTTATCTTTCAACCTTTACTAGTTCATAGTTCAAGGTAGTAAGATTTATTCTCTTTTATTATATCTTTGATTCCTTTGTGGTATTCTTAGAAGGCGATTTATACTAGTTACTAATTATTGTCTCAAGTTACTCCTAAAGCGGTGAAGAACCAAATCTATTATTTTGATTTTTTTTTAAATAAAGGCGTTTGATTTCTTCCATAAATTAAGACGTTACTTTGATCTTGTCAAGGCTATAGAACTTGCGTCTTGGAAGTTCTTGGACTTCTTTCCCTGAATTTTCCCATATCCTTTATTTTCATCTGTTTAATTCTAGTTGTTAAATTCCTTGTTATTATTTCTTCCGCATTTACTTCTCAAATTCTTACTCTAGTTTGGATTTCCGACCTAGTTGTTATCATAATTGATGGCCTTAGCCGTGTAGGCGACTTCGACTGTCGTCGAGTCGTTGAATAACCATAGTCGAATCTAGGTTGAACATTGGTGGCGATGGCCTTATCCATAATATAACTGATGGCCTTAGCCATGTAGGCGACTTCTACTGTCGTCGAGTCGTTTACTCACCGTAGTCGAATCTAGGCCGACCGTTGATGGGGATGCTGTTAGCCATAATGCAGTTGATGGCCTTTGCAATGCAGGTGACTTGGACTATCGTTGAGTCATTTACTCACTGTAATGAAGAATCTAGGTCGACCGTTGGTGGTGATGGACTTAGCCATAATACGATTGATGGCCTTAACCATGATAGAATTGATGGACTTAGCCAAGTAGGCAACTTCGACTGTCGTCGAGTCCTTTACTCACCATAGTCAAATCTAGGTCAAACGTTGGCATTGATGGCCTTAGCCATTCATTCATTAGAGATGGCCGTAGCCTTTCATGCATTGGAGATGGCCGTAGACTTTCATACATTGGAGATGGCCGTAGTCTTTCATACATTGGAGATGGTCGTAGCCTTACGTACATTGGATATGGCCGTAGCCTTTCGTACACTGGAGATGGTTGTAGCCTTTCGTACACTGGAGATGGTCGTAGCCTTTCATATATTGGAAATGGCCGTAGCCTTTCGTACATTGGAGATGGCCATAGCCTTTCATACATTGGAGATGGCTGTAGCCTTTCATACATTGGAGATGGTCCTAGCCTTTCATACATTGGAGATCAAGCTAGTCCAGTCTCTTTATCATGTCGGCCTGGAGGTCGTAAGGAGAGGTTGATATGATAAACTTTGTTCCGCAAATATCTCCAGGTATCTCCTCTGCCGCCTCATTAAAAACCTCCCCGAGAAAACCAGTTGGGACAAAACTTGGGTAAGGGAAAAAGAGTACGACTTGGGAGACACCTTTTAGAAGTGGAAATACTTGAGGTGAGTAACGTTCCAGTTGTTTTGGAGTGTTTTCCCTTCCATTGTTTCCAACTGGAATGCGCTTTTGCTGGCTATTGCTGTGGTTTTGTAGGGTCCTTCCTAGTTGGTGCCCAGTTTCCCTTCACTTGGGTCTTTGGATGCCAATGTCTTGGCCTTGAGGACATAATCTCCCACCTTGAGTGGTCTTATTTTCGCCCTCTTGTTGTAGTATCTTTCGACTTGTTGCTTTTGGGCCACCATTTTGATATGGGCCATTTCTCTTCTTTCCTCAGCTTCGTCGAGGTCTTGGCGCCTATTGGCGTCGTTTTCTATTCCACTGGTGTGTGAATATCTTAGACTTAGTTCGCCGACATTGACAGATATTACTGCATCGGTTCCATAGACAAGGGAGTGCGGTGTTTCCCCTATGCTGGATTTGGGTGTGGTCTTGTGTACCCACAACACATCGGGTAGCAGCTCGGGCCATAGCGCTTTGGCATCCTCGAGTTTCTTCTTCAGTATGTTTAATATTATTTTGTTGGAGGATTCTGCTTGGCCGTTGGTGGCAGGGTGATATGGCGTGGAAAGTATCCTATTGATGCGCCATTTCTCGAAGAATTCAGTCATTTTCTGACCATGCACTGTCATCCATTGTCACAACTGATTTCTTTGGGGATGCCGAAGCGGCATATAATATTTTTCCATATGAAGGCGATTACCTTCTGTTCACGTATTTGTGCATACACACCTGCTTCTACCCAGTTAGAAAAATAGTCAGTTAATACTAATAAAAATGGAACCTTTCCCCGTCCTGCAGGCAGGGGGCCGACTATGTCCATTCCCCATTTGATGAAACACCATGGGGAGGTGACTGAATGGAAGGGCACTCTTGGTTGGTGTATCATGGGGCGTATTTTTGGCATTGTTCGCATCGACGAACGCATTCTGTCACCTCCTTCTTCATGGTCGGCCAGCAGTAGCCGGCCCATATGGTGCATCGTACGGAGACATGGTTGCCTGTATGGGTACCGCAGTGACCCTCGTGTACTTCTTTGAGTACCGCCCTTGTTTGATGCGGCCCTAGGCACTTGGCCAAGGGTACGCCAAACGTGTTTTTGTAGAGATTGTTGTTTATCAAGAAGTACCGAGCGACTTTCGTGCAGAGTTTCTTTGCCTCTTTCTTGTCAGATGGCAGCGTTCCGTCCTTTAGATAAGAGACAAACTGGTTGCGCCAGTCCCAAGTCAAATTTAAAGATAATACCTCATGTGATCAATGGCGGAGTGGAGAATGGTGACTACGCTTTATTTTCTGAAGTTCTTAGTGGTCATAGCCAGTTTTGCTAAACCGTCTTCTTTGATGTTTCGTGCCCTTAGGATCTGTTCCAGGCGTCATTCATTGAACTCAACTATTAACCTGAAGATTTCTGACCGGTATTTTTGTTGTCTCTGTTCTTTGATCTGGTAATTCCCTGTGACTTGGTTTACCACGAGTCGGGAATCGCAATGGAGGGTGAGTCGGCGAGTCTTGTATTTGGTGGCCAGTTTTATGCCTATAATATTGGCCTCATACTCAGCCTCGTTGTTAGTCATTTCAGGGCATCGTATGGACTGGCAAATTGTTTCTCCCGTGGGGACCTCGAGGACGAGTCCCAGTCCCAATACCGATGCATTGGCGGCGCCATCAGTGTAGAGGACCCATAGGTCGTTATTGGCGGAGGCATGTTTTCCTCAACTTCTGGTTTTTGGCAGGATTTCTGTGCTAAAGTCAGCTATAAAATTAGCCTGAACCTGCGACTTAATGGCGGTTCTTGGAATATATGAGATGTTGTGCTCACTGAGCTTAATGGCCCATCTTGCGAGCCGGCCCGATAATTCAGGCTTGTGTAAGACGCTTCTTAATGGGAAGGTCGTTATCATTTTTATGGGGTGGCATTTGAAATAGGGCCGTAGCTTTCGTGAAGTTACGACCAGTGCCAATGCTAATCTCTGGAGGTGCGGGTATCGAGTTTCGGCGTCCACTAAGTTTTTGCTAATGTAATAGATAGAGGATTGTGTACCTTTGTTTTTGCGGACTAGGACACCGCTGACAACGACCTCAAATACGGCTAGATATACTAGCAGGGGTTCGCCTGGACTTGTCTTGACCAATAAAGGTGGCGAAGACAAGTATGCTTTCAGCTTCCTCAAGGCTTCGACGCATTCCTCGTTCCATTGTAGTCCTTGATCTGTTTTTAGTACGTTGAAAAATTTATGGAACCTATCAGATGACCGTGAGATGAGTCTGGAGAGGGAGGTTATACGCCCCGTCAGCTTCTGTACCTGTTTCTTGCTGCTCATCACCTCAGGTATTCTGTCTATCGCCTTGATCTAGTCTGGGTTAACCTCGATGCCTCGTTGCAATACGAGGAATTCTAAGAATTTTTCTGAAGCTACACCGAAGGCGCATTTCTCGGGGTTCAACTTCATCCCGTACCTCCTTAATATCTCGAAGGCCTATTTTAGGTGGTCGATATGGTCCTCTTTCTTTGCTGATTTTACCAGCATATCATTGATGTAGATTCCATGGTCTTAACGAGTTGTTCTTTGAACATTCGGGTGACCAGCCTTTGATACGTCGCTCCTGCATTCTTGAGCCTGAAGGGCATTTACCTTGTAGCAGTATGTCCCCTGGTAGGTGATGAAAGTTGTTTTTTCCTGGTCCTCTTCAGCTATCATGATTTGGTTGTAGCCAGAGTATGCATCTAGGAAACTTAAGAGCTCATGCCCCGCGGTCGTGTCTATTAGCTGGTCAATGTGGGGCAGTGGGAAGGAGTATTTTGGGCATGCATTGTTCAAGTCGGTGAAGACTACACACATTCTCTACTTCCCATTCTTCTTTTTGACCATGCCGACATTAGCGACCCATTGGGGGTACTTTGATTCCCTGATGGATCCGTCGGTCAGGAGTTTGTCCACTTCTTCGTTGACCGCTTCGTAGATTGCGGCGTTGAATTTTCTTCTCATTTGTCACACGGGTGGGTGTAGCGGGTCGACATTTAGCTTGTGAGCGGTGATTTCTCATGGGATCCCCGACATATCTGAATGGGAAAAAGCAAACATGTCTGCATGGTTAGATAAGCATTCACGATACCTAGTTGGATTGGAGAGGTCGTGCCCGATATAAGCTTTCTTTGTAAGGTCGTTGTTGTCTCGTTGGAATGGGTCGAGATCTTCGACTGTAGCCGTACACGCTTTGATTACATCAGGGTCTTTGATGGCATTCTCTGTCTGGTAGACCTTAGTCCCCGACACAGCTGATTGCTATGCGTCTGCGCTCGCCCCTTTAAGCTGGTTGGTGCGGGCGCAATCTTGAGCTATTTTATAGCACTTTGAGTGGTGTGAGGCTCGCCTCGAATGCTGAATACCCCCAAGGGGTGGGAAATTTGATCATTTGGTAAACGCTCGACTGGACTACTCTCTTGGCATGTATCCACGATCGTCCAATGATGGCGTTGTATGTTGTTTATTGGTTCATCACGTGGAAAGTTGTTTCCAGCGTGACCCCTCCTGCTAGGACGGGTAGTGTTATTTTCCCAGAGGTTCGTTCTACTGCATTATTGAAACCAGTTAGTGTTATGCAGCGCGGTATTATATTTTCCTCGAGTCCTATCAGTACGAGGACCCTCGTCTGGATAATACAGGCACCGCTACCATCATCGACCATAATTCGTTTAACATCCATATTTGCTGTAAAGTGATAACTAAAGCATTATAATGAGGGAAAGACAAACTGTCGGCATCGGACTTATCGAAGGTGATACTATCTTCAAAGTCGTCATATCGTTCGTGGGCGATGGTTCACTTCAGCTTGTGCATAGTGGTGAATTTGACGTGGTTGATCACCTAGTCATCACTGTTTCCAATGATCATGTTGATCGTGCATGTTGGTGAATGTGGCTTTGGTGGCCTGTGTTACTGCTCTCATCCTTGTGCAAAGTTGATTATTCCTTTGTCACTGAGCAACTCTCTCAGGAACCCTTGGTTCAACATCCTGAGCACCTCTTACCGTAGACCTATACAGTCTTCAGTTTTGTGCCTTCGCTCCTGCTGGAACTTGCACAAGGCATTTGATTTTCTGGTGATGGGGTCTGACTTCATATTTGCCGGCCATAGTACCTGCTTGCCCAGCTTCTCAAGTGCGCACACTATCTCTGAAGAGGAAACACAAAAATTATGGGCAGATAATAAAGGGGGCATACCTCTGTAGTTTCTTAGTGGAGCGACGTGTCGCTGTAGTGCGTCTGCGTGCCTGGGTGGCGGTAGGTGAGAGGATATGATGTCGGGTTGATGTCTCTCCCTATTGGGATGTGGGACTGGTTCCTGTCGTCCTTCATTGCGTCGATCCCTCCTGATTTCTGGATGTATTATCGTTAAACGCTGGGTCGGCCCATTCAGGCTGTCCTCATCTGCATATACCTCAGCGCAATAGGCGTTGTGAATCTCTTCCCACGTGATGGGCAGGTACTTCATAAGGTGATTTAGTAGTTTTTTGGTTGCAATTGAGACGTCCCGCTCAGTCCGTTTTGGAAGGTAGCGACCACCATGCCTTCTGACACGTTTGGTAGGCTCATCCTTACCCTGTTAAACCTTGCTAGGAAGTCCCTGAGCCCTTCCCCTGCGGTTTGCCGAACAACGAAGATGTCGTTGACCCTTGCTTTTGCTTTGTTTGCTCTTGCATGGGCGATGACAAACTTGTCCGCGATCTTCTCGAACATGGAAATGATTTTGGTTGGTAGCTGGGAATACCAGGTCAGTAATCCCCCTGTTAGTGTTTCGCCGAACTTCTTCAGTAGCACAGACGGTACCTGTTTTTTTGAGAGGTCGTTACCTTTTACAACAGTGATGTAGTGGATCAAGTGGTCCTCGAGATCTGTAGTTCCGTCGTACACTCTCAGATAAGGCGGCATTTTGAAAGTTTTCGGAATGGAGTATGGTGCAACCTCTCCCGTGTAAGGTTGTTCAACAAATCTCCCCACGTCACACTTTGGCAGCAATTTGGGGGCACCAGGGATTTTTTCCACCCTTTCCTGGTGTTCCTTCATCTGGTCACGGAGTGACCTGTTTTCATTTTTCATTTCCTCTATCTTCTTGAGGATAGCTGTGAGAGTGTCGTCGTTGGCCCGAGTATCGAGGAGCGCATTGTTTCCTCGTGCGATCTCGCGTTTGCCTCTGACTGCAGCAAGATCTGTGGTAGGCTTGCATCTGACATTGTTCCGGGGTGAATTCTCAACCAAGTCACTTAGAGTTCTCGTTAGCCACTCTTCTAGTAATTTCCTGACCTCTGGGGGTGCTTGTTCTGACGTGGATGTAGAAGCGCCTTTTACCTGCAAGATCGTTAGATCTTCGGTGGTGGAGGTAGGATTACTCCGCTTGTGGTGGTGCTAGGAGTTGCAACCAAAACTCCTTCTTCGCCGGCTTCGCTGAGAGGACCGACGAGGTTGGTTGCAACATCTTCTATTGTTTTCATTCTTGCGTTGGTATTAGCCATTTTTCATCTTTGTGTTGTAGAGAAGGGTTTTCGATGGTTCTCTAGGTGCAAACTATGGTTTTGATTCTCGAAATCCCCATAGGCGGAGCCAAATTGTTTTGCTCAAAAATTATATTCGTATTTTGTAAGCCTAAAAACAATCGAAAATATATAGGGGTAAATTGTAATCAAATATAATAAGCCCAAGAGATGATTATTGCTTTGATATTCTTTGTAGATTTGTAAATGAGTAGTAAAATAGACTTATCTTAAGAAGGAAGCAATGGTTAGGAGCTCGAGAGAGAAATAGAGATAATAGAGAGATAGAGAAACTGTAGTATTCGAGAATAATCCTTACAATGGGAATGTTTCCTTTATATAATAGGAAACCTTCCTCGAAATAATTAAAAAAAATACAAAAGTTGGTGGTTTCCACTCAGTAAAAGGGTCAAGTGCTAAACGACGTCACTTCATCTTCTCCGATTTGGGTTGCGCCCTTGCTTGGGTTGCCCTTATCATAGGGGACGTGTCAACCTGGCGTGGGGACGCTATGAACCAAATTTTACCCCATACAGATACGAAGCTGAACCTTGACTTATCGCTTTTCAGTCTTGATCAGTCAAACAAAAGTAGCAAACCAGATTTTGACCGTATATATTAAGAGAAAACAGATGTGATGAATCGCAAAAGATGGCACAAAAAGAATAATAATATATGAATAAATAGTAAAAGTATATATATATATATATATATATATATATATATATATATATATATATATATATATATATATATAATGTCCGTTTCATTAAGATTAAATAATAACAGGATTACAAAATCACGACCCAAAATCTAACTTGTCATGATAGAGCCTAACGTGGTACCAGGCGAGCCGACATTTCAAAATATTTTCCAACTCTTTTAACAGAAAATGAGTTAAAGCAGCTTTAACTAATAAAAGTTCTCATAACCGTGATAAAAACCCCAAAACATTAAATTCCCAACAATCAGGGTGTCACAGAGTACATGAGCATCTATACATCATAAGTCTGAAAAATTATTGTATATGATAGTTTGAAAATAAATACAATAAGCAGAAAGATAGGAAAGGAGAGACAAGGTCTGCAAAACGACAGGTTGCTACCTCGAAATCTCCAAAGAATCAACAATGCAAAGGAATCAACACCTATCTTGTCTAGAAATACCTGGACCTGCACATGAAGTGCAGGGTGTAACGTGAGTACAACCAACTCAGTAAGTAACACGACTAAATAAAGAACTAAAAGTGGTGACGAGCTTCAAAGTTATAGTTCATTTATGGTAGTTTCAACATAGGAAGGTAGGCATGCTTTCAAGTTTGACAATTTAGAGCAAATCAGTTAATTCATGTCAGGTTCAAGTGAATAGAATATAATATCTCTCAAAAATTTCAAGATAGTGATATATGACAACTAAGCACAACCGTAATAAAGTCAAATGCCTCTTCTCAGAGCAACTGTCACTTAGTCCTTCCATTCTCTCCAACATTACAATCACTCATTCCTCAAAGTCACCCATTCCTCACAGTCACTCATTTCTCTCAGTCCCTCAGCACTCAGCATCGACTCAATAGGTACCCTTCGCTCATTGGGGGTGTGTACAAACTCCGGAGGGGCTCATTTAGCCCAATCTCTATAACAAGCCAAATCATGGTATAAATCAGTGAAACATGCTTCGGTGTACAGCCCGATCCCATAAATATCCTCACAATCAGGCCCTCGGTCTCACTCAGTCATCAATCTCTCCAACCTATCGGAATCTCAGTAATTACGAAAAATCAGCCAAACACAAATGATATAATGTATCAATAAGGAACAAAAACGACTGAGATATGATATGAAAGTAAAATTGTGACTAAGTACAAGCACTAATTAGTACGATACAATCAATATGGCCGAGTGCCCAGTGCTAAGCGACTGAGAGGAATGAGTGACTAGGAGAAATAAATGACTGTGAGGAATGAGTGCTTGTGATGTTGGAGTAAATGTGAAGACTAAGTGATTGTTGCTCTGAGATGATGTATTTGACTTTATTACTTTTTCACTTAACTGTCATATATCACTGTTTTGAAATTTTTGAGAGATATTATATTACGCTAACTTGAACCTGACATGAATTAACTGATTTGATATAAACTGTCGAACTTGAAAGCATGCCTACCTTCCTATGATGAAACTACTATAAATGCACTATAATTGTTAAGATCGTTACTACTTTCAGTTTTTTTATTTAGTCTTGTTACTTAATGAGTCAGTTGTACTCACGCTACAACCTGCACTTCGTGTACAGATCCAGGTATTTTCATACACGGTGAGTATTGATTCCTTTGTGTTGTTGATCGTTTAAAGGTTTTGAAGTAGTTGTATTGTGTATCGCAAATCTTATCTCTCCTTCCCTATCATTCCGCGTATTGTATTTAGTTTCAACCTAATATTGTCACGATCTGGATTTCCCACCATCGAGGGGTCGTGATGAAGCCTACTAATAGGAGCTAGACAAGCCAATTAATTTAATTCTTCTCTTAATAACATCAACAATATAAGGAAAGATGAGACAATTAATACAAAAGCAGAAGTCTTAAAGAATAGATAACTGAAAGCAACTGCAGAAGTTCAAATACAACTCTACCCATATCTGGTGTCACTAACTCGCGAACATCTAAAGAGTGCTAAATATAAAGTTTGAAATAAAGCACAACGTTGTTTGTTCCGGTACAAAGATAACAAAGAAAGATAAACTAGAAGAGACTCCGGCCATACGGACACCAGCAAGGCTACCTCGGGAATCTCTGGACTGAAGTCAGCTCCCAACGCTTCTACGGTGGTCTACAAGCTGCTCCAGCTCCGTAATCTATGCAAAAAGATGCACAGAGTGTAGCATCAACACAACCGACGCCATGTGCTGGTAAGTGCCTGGCCTAACCCCGGCGAGGTAGTGACGAGGCTAGTCAGGACTACCAATCAAACCTGTGCAGATAAATATATACAAGTACAATAAAATAACAACGGAAAGTAATAATTAAGACTGGGAGGGGAACATGCTTTTGGGGGTAGCAAATAAATCAAAACACTGGAGATAAATAAGGGAAGTACAACTGATTTCCTTCTAACACAGAATAAGTGGTCGGCATACCATATGATCCCATTTCATGATATATAAGTTGTCGACGTACCACACAATCCCATTTCATAATATATAAGTGGCTGGCGTGCCATACAATCCTATTTCATAATATATAAGTAGTCGGCATGCCACACGATCCCATTTCATAATATATAAGTGGTCGGCATGCCACACGATCCCATTTCATAATATATATAATGGTTTCCCGGCAAGGAAACCAGAATCAATTCGACTATCATGGCAAGGGAGAGAACAAGTAAACAGTAAATTTCCAGCAAGGTAGCAATAAATATAACTTTCACATCCCAACAAGGGAGATAATCAATGTACTCAAATAGCCAGCAAGGGGATAATCACATTTCTTTCTATTTCTTTAATTTCTTGCTTCTTAATCATGTCATCATTCGAGCCAGTGCTCCAAGGAGTTTACAATTCATATTTCCTTTTTATACTCTTCACATTATGTAAAAACCATCAAATAAACAAGGAAGAGTCACTACAGAATCCCAAATAATTACAAATAAGGACTCAATGTCATGCTAGACACCGGTGTATAGATGTTCGTCACCATACCTATACACCATACTAAACATTAAGCAATTAGCAATTAATGCTCTAATCCTGTTCCCTCAAGACACAGTGAGATCAAACACTTACCTCTAATGCTTCAAACTCAACTTAAGCCTCTAGTATAGCTTTACCCCTCGAATTCACCACAAAACCGCTTGAATCTAGTCACAAATTACTTTAATGTATCAACAAATGCTAATTGAATCAATTTGAATACATAAAAATGAATTTCCCAAAAATTTGCTAGAAGTTTCCCAAAATTCCCTCGGGCCCACATGGTCAAAACTCGAAGTTCGAACCAAAACCCGGTTACACATTCCTCAACGAGTTCATATCTATAATTTGTTTTGAAATGGGACCTCAAATTGAGGTCCAAATCCCCAATTTTAAGAAAATCCAAGTTCTACCCAAAATCCCCATTTTCACCCATGGAAATCCTTGATTTGAATATGAAAATATGCTTAACGATGTTAAACATTAAAGAAATTAAGTAAAAGTTGACTTATAAATGATTTGGGAAGAAATATTTCTGGAAAAATCGCCTATGGTTATTTGAGTTTGAAAGAATGTGAAAAAATGAAGTTTAAAATCATCTAAGTATGAAAAATGCAGGTTGCAGACGTGGGAAATGCGAACTTGGGTTCACAATTACGAACCCAACATGCTTGGGAAATGCGAGATTGAGCTCGCATTTGCAAACTCTGAACAATACAGGGGTTTTACGCTTTTGCGATCAAATATGTCGCATTTGCGACTCACCAGCTCCGCATTTGCAAACAAATGGATCGCATTTGCCATCCTAGGCCAAATTCCCAGACTCTGCATTTGCTAGCTCGCAATTGCGAGTCTCCTCTTCGCATTTGCGAAAATCACATAAGCCCAATATACCAGATTTTTCCTAATGTTCTAAATGCAACTCGATGCCTATCCAAAATTTACCCGAGCCCTCGGGGCTCCAAACCAAACATACACACAACCTCAAAAATATCCCACGGACTTACCCGTGCAATCAAATTGTCAAAATAACATCATATATATAGAATCAAGCCTCAAATCACTTGATTTCTTCCAACTTTTCATAAAACACAAATTTTCCATTTTCAAGTCTGAAACAAGTCAAATGACGTCGGTTTTCAACCAAACTTTACAGAAAGCGCTTAAATCACGTATAAGACTTGTACCGGGCGTCGGAACCAAAATACGAGACCGATTCCTTTGTCTTCTCATAAATTATATATTCCAATTTCCTTAATTAATTTCAGAAAATAATTTCACACAAAAATTTATTTCTCGGGCTTGGGACCTTGGATTTCAATTTCGGGCATACGGCGAAGTCCAATATTTTCCAACAGACTCTCTGGGATCATCAAATTACGGTCTGGATCCGTTTACCCAAAATGTTAATCGAAGTCAATGTTAATCAAATTAATATTAAAATTCATCATTTTTCTCAAAGAATTCAAATTTAAACTTTTCGATTACGTAATCGTACTATGCATGCAAATCGAGGAAGCTCTAAATGAGTTTTTCAAGGCCTCGGAGACACAGAATAAATAAGAAATCAGGATATGACCCCTTTGGGTCGTCACATTCTCTACCTCTAAAACAAGTGATCGTCCTCGAACGAACAAAAGAAAGAAGTACCTAAGTCACGAAATAGATGAGGATAACAGCTGCGCATATCAGACTCGGACTCCCAGGTTGATGCCTCAGGAGGCTGACCTCTCCACTGAACACATACTAAAGGAAAACTCTTCGACCTCAACTGTCGAACCTGCCAGTCTAGAATAGCTACCGACTCCTCCTCATAAGACAGATCCTTGTCCAACTGGACAATGCTAAAATCTAACACGTGGACCGGATCGCCGTGATACCTCTGAAGCATCAATATGTGAAACACCGGGTGAACGGCTGACAAGCTAGGTGGCAAGGCAAGTCTATAAGCCACCTCTCCCACATGATCGAGAATCTCAAATGGACCAATAAACATACGGCTAAGCTTGTCCTTCTTCCCAAATCTCATCACGCTCTTCATAGACAATACACAGAGCAATACTCGCTCACCAACCATAAAAGCAACATCTCGGACCTTGCGGTCTGCATAACTTTTCTGCCAGGACTGAGCTGTACGAAGCCTATCCTGAATGATCATGACCTTATCCAAGGCCTCTTGAACAAAATCTGTACCCAATAGCTGAGCCTCTCCTGGCTCAATCCATCCCACTGAAGACCGATATCGCCTATCATACAAAGCCTCATATGGAGCCATCTGAATGCTAGGCTAGTAACTATTATTGCAGGCGAACTCTGCTAAAGGTAAAAACTGGTCCCTCGAGCCTCCAAAATCTGACACATGCTTGGAGCATATCCTAAAATATATGAATAGTCTGTTCGGACTGTCCGTCCGTCTGAAGATAAAATGCTATGCTCAACCCAACTCGGGTGCCAAATCCTACTGGACTACTCTCCAGAAACGCGAGGTAAACCGCATACTCCGATCCGAAATGATAGATATCAACACCCCATGAAGGCGAACAATCTCTCTAATGTAGATCTCAGCTAACCTCTCCGATGAATAAGTGGCTGCAATAGGAACAAAATGCGCTGACTTGGTCAGCCTATCAACAATGAACCAAATAGCATCAAACTTTTTCCGAGTCATCGGAAGTCCAATAACAAAATCCATAATAATCCCCTCCCACTTCCACTCGGGAAGCTCAATCCTCTGGAATAAACCACCCGGCCTCTGCTGCTCATACTTAACATGTTGACAGTTTAAACATATGGCCACATATGCAACTATATCTTTCTATATTCTGTGCCACCAATAGTGTTGCCTCAGATCATGATACATCTTTGCGGTGTCCGGATGAACAGAATACCGAGAACTATGGGCCTCCGCTAAGATCAACTCTAGAATCCCATCAACATTGGGCACATAAACTCGCCCATGCAATATCAAAACACCATCATTATCTAAGGTCATCTCCTTAGCACCTCCACGCTGCATCCTGTCTCTCAGGACGCACAAATGGGGATCATCAAACTGTCGATCACAGATACATTCCCATAATGAAGAGCGAGCGACCGTGCAAGCTAACACTCGTCCAGGCTTCAAAATATCCAACCTCACAAATCAGTTGGCCAAGGCCTGAACATCCAAAGTAAGCGGTCTCTAGTTGACTAAAATATAAGCAAGACTACCCATGCTAGCTGACTTCCTACTCAATGCATCAGCCGCAACATTGGCCTTTCACGGGTGATACAAAATAGTAACATCATAATCCTTCAATAACTCCAACCACCTCCTCTGCCTCAAATTCAACTTCATGTGTTTGAACAGATACTGAAGACTCTTGTGATTAGTGTAAACCTCACATGTCACACAATATAGATAATGTCTTTAAATCTTCAAAGCATGACAAATGGCTAGCAACTCTAGATCATGAACCGGATAATTCTTCATGTGGATCTTCAACTGCCTCGAAGCATAGGCAATGACTTTCCTGCATCAATACTGGACCAAGCCCAATACAGGAAGCATCACAATAGACTCTATAAGGCCCTCAACCTATGGGAAAAACCAATATCGATGCCATAGTCGGAGCGGTCTTGAGCATATGGAAGCTCGACTTACACTCCTCTAACCATCTGAACTGAGCACCCTTCTGGGTCAATCTGGTCATCGAGGCTGCAATAGATGAAAACCCCTCCACGAACCGACGGTAGTAACCAGCTAATCACAAGAAACTTCGAATCTCTATAGCTGATGCTGGTCGAGGCTAGTTCTTGACTGCCTCAATCTTCTTCGGGTCCACCTGAATACCCACTGCTGAAATAATGTGACCCAGAAATGCAATCGAACTCAACCAAAACTCGCACTTCAAAAACTTGGCATATAACTGACTATCCTTCAGAGTCTGAAGAACCACTCTGAGGTACTTCTCGTGCTCCTCCTGACTGCGGGAGTATATCGGAATATCATCAATGAAAACTATCACGCACAAATCCAAATAAGGCCTAAACACCCGTTCATCAACTCTATAAATGCTGATGGGGCATTGGTCAACCCAAATGACATGACCAGGAACTCATAATGTCCATAACGAATGAGGAATACTGTCTTAGGTACATCAGACGCCCTAATCCTCAGCTGATAGTAGCCAGATCTCAAATCTATCTTTGAAAACACTTTTGCACTCTGAATCTGGTCGAATAAATCGTCGATCTTCGGCAGTGGATACTTGTTATTTATCGTCACCTTGTTCAATTGCCGATAATCAACGCACATCCTCAATGAACCATGCTTTTTCTTCACAAATAATACTGGTGCACCCCAAGGAGAAACGTCGGGTCTAATGAAACCCTTCTCAAGAAAATCCTGCAACTGATCATTTAACTCTTTCAACTCTGGCGGGGCCATGCAATACGGAGGAATGGAAATGGGCTGTGTGCTCGAAGCCAGAACGATACAAAAATCAATATCCCTGTCGGTCGGCATGCCTGGAAGGTCTGAAGGAAAAACCTCGGGGAACTCCCGAACAATAGGAAAAGAATCAATAGAAGGGACCTCTATGCTGGAATCGCAAACATGTGCCAAGTAAGCTAAACACCTCTTTTCAACCATGCGTCGAGCTTTCATATATGATATAACACTACGGGTGGCATGACCCGGGGTCCCTCACTATTCCAAACGGGGAAAATCCAGCAATGCCAAGGTCACGGTGTTGGCGTGGAAATCCAAAATGGCATGATATGGAAACAATCAATCCATCCCTATATTACGTCGGAATCCACCATGTCTAAGAGCAATAAATCAACACAGGTCTCAAGACCCTTAAACATTACCACACAATGTGTGAACACGTGATTTTTTCCCCATAAATGAATAATTCCCAAAAAATTCAAACAAAATAATTTTTATTTATTTTACAATTTATGTGAATTTTGGTGTCATTTTGTGTTAATAGTTTGCATTTTTATTTGTGCATGTTAATTCATATAAAAATACAAAAATATGCATTTTCATTTAGTATTTAATTTTATATTTTAGTATTAATTAGGGGGTTAATTTGTTTTAGAATAAAATATGAAAAATCACGAAAATTGGTTCCCTTTTGCATTTTTATTATTTTTATTGTGAATTTATCATGAAAATAGTTTTAAATAATTTAGGGATTACTTAGTCTTTGCTTTGAAATGTTCTAGGATTTTATATTAATTTTGCATCTTTATGAAATTAGAAAAATATATAAAAAGTGAGAAAATAAAAAGGAGAAAACAAAATAGGAAATAAAAAGAAGGTTTGGCCTTAATAATAAACACAATTGGGCTCTTTTCATTTAATTGCTAACTCAGCCCAAAACACCATACCCCAGCCGGCACAATTTAATCACCCCACCCGATCCAGCATCAGACTAGGAAATAATGGAAACGACGTAGTATCGTGGCCAAATTACGTCGTTTTGAGTTTAAAAATTAAAAGAGATATTGGCCTTCTATTTAAACCCAATCTGATGGTCATAAACCCTTCCCCAATTCCTTATTTATGTCCGAAAATAACTCCCTAACCTATGACTAAACCAAATGCCCCTCGTATCTCTTCTTCTCTTTCATTCAGCGCTAGTCAGCCCCTTTTTTCGACATTGTTTCAGACAAACCATGCACCACGAGCCACCACCCAAATACAACCACAAGACCACCACCCGCCCCTGAGCCTTAATCCATCACCATTTTTCTCCAAAGCCTGACCAAATCGGACCTGTGGCAAGTCTAAATCATGGGAAGTAACACTTCAAGACTTCTATGAGTGATATGGTTCGAAACGGATATTGATCGTGTGTTTTCTTCGAAAAACAAATGGTTAATGTTTGTTTTGACTCAAATCGAGGTCGTGGAGTTCATCGAAACCTTGTCTGGGCCTTTGAAGGCTTTAGTCTCGTCTTTTCTTTGTTGTCTTCCTCGTCGCTTTAATTATTCGAATTCTTGCCCCCTCTGTTTCCTCCCTTCTGGGTCATTTTTTTCTTTGTCATTTTTCTTGCTGTTTTTTTTTTCTGTTTTAGATCGTTATGTTCACATGTTTAAGATTGAAGTATCTCAGTGCCATTTTTGGTTTAATCTATTTTGTTTTTCTAGTCGTTAGTTATGGCATTTTTGTTTTATTTTATTTCTGGCTATGCTTTGGGGTCTAAACCATGAAATGGAGTCACTTGTTGATTGGGTCTTTAGAAAACTCAGCGGGTGTAATTGAGCGAAAGGCTACCAAAGCCCAGAAGGCTGTTGAAGCCCGTCGTCGCAAAAGCCCAGGGCTTTTGGCTAGTTTGGTTTGTAGGTGGGGGTAATTAACAAGGTTGTTCAAGGTCGTTTTGGTAGTTCGGGAAGGGGATGTTTTCTGTTGTATAGGATAAGATTGAAATGGCATATGAAGGTGAGAGAAAATAAGATTTTTGGGGGAAGGTTAAGGGAGTGAAATCAGTGGTAGATTGGGTAAAGCACTTCGTGGAATCTTGCATTAACCACCTATGAAGCTTCTTAGAAGCTGATAAAAGGCCTGACTTGGCCAACAAGTCAAGAGTTCAGGGATTGGGTAGCAAAAAATAAGAATTAGCTAGGGACTGATTTGAAAACTGAACATATTTGGAGTTGCCCTAAAAGGTGCCTATAAAAGGATAGCTAAGAGAGTCTTAGAAGGAGGGGAGCAAAAATCTGGAAGGAGAACAGATCTCCAATGGAAAAATTCAAATAACTCTCTCCCAAATATTTATTTTTAAATTTAAAAAAAAGAGAGAAAAATCCAAAAAAAGGGCATTCAAATACTGTTTTATTGAAATTTTAAGTTCAGTTTCAAGTTGTGGTGTGGATTTACATTGTTTAGCTCCAAGTCTGATTGCTGAAGTTTTCTAGTTGTTCTTGAGGTAGCTTTCGAGTGGTTTTGATTGTAACAAGCTGAATCTGGACCATTTTCACTGGTGTTGTTCTGTTTCTATCCATTGTTTGTCATAATTGGTGCTGGTTATGGTTTTGAAATCTTCCTGGGTTGTTGATTCTATTTCTAGAGCATTTCGAGTCCACTAAAGTGCATTCGAGTGATTTGTAGTTGATTGCTTGGGTCTGCCTGGTTTCAAACTTTTCTGGGCTGTGGAACTAACTTTCTGGGCTGTCGTTTGAGTTCTGCTTGTTAATGTTGTTGATTTCATCTTCCCTTTCTTATTTGCGATTTCCAGGTACCCTACTGAGCTCCAATTGAAGCTTCACCTGTGGAAGTCATGAAATAAAATTGTTGCAAAGTTTCCTGCTGATCATCTGCACCTTAGTTAATTTTAGTCATGTTTCGAATGAGTGGTTCATTGTATTCAAATTGGCATTGTTGTTGAATTGTTTAGATTGTTTTGATTCAAGGATTGTTTGGGTTTGGACTGTGCTTATTTATTAGTCATAATAATTTGTATAGTACACTATTAAATCAAAAGTAGCTGGAAGTTGAACAGGAGAATGTTTTGGAACCCATGGATTTACTTGTTAGAATATGAAAATTGAATCAGTGTTGCTGTTGAAGAGCAACTATAATCGTTCTTAGTTAGTGACACTCAGAAGCTTAGCAATCATTAATATTGGGTTGATTCAATTAAGATTTTGGCAAAGGTTGAATCCTTGCAACTGGTTGGGTAGTTTTCATATCAGTTGATAGTGGTTTCTTGTTTGATTTGGCTCATGCTAATATAGTAATAAAGCAGGAACTTGATTGAATTGGCTATGACAATAGGTAACTTAATCTACAGGTTGGTAACGAGTAGTGTGGCTCTGTTGATGTGATTTTAACAATGTGGGTGGGCACTTTATGCGGCCCAAATCCAAATCGTAAAACGTTGAATAGAGTGTGTCTAGGATTGCGGGTTCATTTGATGCGGCGCAATCCGAAAACACATTTTAAATGACGTTCACTTTCTTAAAGAAATATCATATTAAATAAAAGCGGTAAAAAGTGAAAACTGGCACATAGGCTCTTCATATAATAAAATTAGATTAAAGCTAAATGCAACAGTTGAGCGACCGTGCTAGAACAACTGAATCCGGGAATGCCTAACACCTTCTCCCGGGTTAACATAATTCCATATCCGAATTTCTGGTTCGCAGACTGTAACAGAGTCATATTTTTCCTCGGTTCGGGATTCAACCGGTGACTTGGGACACCATTAATCTCCCAAGTGGCTACTTTGAATAATTCATAAACTAAATCCCGTTCTGATTGTCCTTTAAGTGGAATAACTCCTTTATGCCCTTGCGGGGTGTATAATAAAAAAGGTGGTGTGACAACGAATGATGCACTAGGTCGACCACTATAGAATCACCCATCGGTGTAGATACATAAACAGGAGCACTCAAGGCTTCGCTAGGCATAACCAAGTATGGTCCAAAATAGCATGACACATATGAATACGTAGACCCAAGGTCAAATAGCACTGAAGCATCTCTATCACAGACCAGAATAATACCTGTAATAGCAATATCTAATGACTCAACCTCTGGCCTAGCTGGTAAAACATAACACCGGGGCTGGGCCCCATCTCCTTGAACCATATCTCTAGGACGGTCAGCAGCTGACTGGCCTCTACCTCTGGCGGTCCGAGCTCTACCTCTATGATCTCTACCTCCACCTCTATGACCTCTACCCCCGCCTCTAGCTGGCTGGGCCGCCCTTGGATCACCTGATGCCTATATCATAAGACGAGGACCCTACTGCTGAGAGCTGTCAGATGCTCGAGGGAAATACCTGAAATATGTCTCGTGTCGCCACACGTGTAACTATCCCTCGATTGCTGAGAATAATGGAGTGGTGGAGCACTCATAGGTGCTGATGGTGCACTGAAAGACTACTGATCAAAATGATGCTACTGAGAACCACCTCTAACTAAAGTACCATGAGAGACCTGGAGTGCTGACTGAAAGGGCCTCGGTGGATGGCCTCTACCATAAGAATCCCTACCTCCAGACGAGGTACCACTGAACCTACCAGAATGACGGGGCCTCTTATCTGACCCCTGACTACCTCCTCGTGCAAGAGCCATCTCAACTCTACGGGCTGCGTTGGCTGCCTCCTGAAAAGAAATCTCACCCCCGACTCTCATAGCCATCTGGAGACGGATCGGCTGAATCAATACATTAATAAACCTACATACTCTCTCTCTCTCTCTCTCTATCTCTCTCTCTCTCTCTCTCTCTCTCTCTCTCTCTCTCTCTCTCTCTCTCTCTCTCTCTCTCTCTCTCTCTCTCTCTCTCTCTCTCTCTCTCTCTCTCTCTCTCGGTGGGGAGTATAACAATAGCATGACGTGCCAGATGAATGAACCGGGTCTCATACTACGTGACTGTCATAGAGCCCTGATGGAGGCGCTCGAACTGCCTGCAAAGAGCCTCTCGTTGAGTAACTGGGAGAACTTCTCAAAAAATAACTCTACAAACCGGTCCTAAGTTAATGATGGCGACCCTGCTTGTCTGGATAAACAATACTCCCTCCACCAAGTCTTGGTGGATCTTGCTAGTCGAAAGGTGGCGAAGTCGACCCCGTTGGTCTCCATAGTACCCATAGTCCAAAGAACCTCATGGCAGCTGAACAAGAAATCATGGGGGTCCTCTGTAGAAGCACTGTTGAATGTGGCGCTGAAGTGTTTGGTGAACCTATCAAGTCTTCAAAAAGCATCCGCGGACATCGCCACACCATTGACGATCTGAGCCGCAATACCTGGCTGAACTGCCACAGCTGGCTGAACCGCTAGAACTTGAGTCTGAGGAGCTACTTGCTCCGGAGTACGTGTAGCGGGAGTTTGAACTCCTCCCCCAGCCTGAGAAGTGGCTGGTGCTACTAGAAGCAAACTCGCTCTAGTGACGCTCTACACAAAGCCTATCAATCTGACCAAAGCGTCCTGAAGAACTGGGGTGGCTATGTACCCATCTGGGACCTGAGTTGGGCCCATCGGAGCTGCTGGGCTGGAACCTCCTCACATAATCAACATGAGGCTCCACCTCCGGGACTGTTGCTCGGGCTGAGCTCTACCCCTGCCTCGCCCTCTAGCGCGGCCTCGACCTCGCCATCTGCCCCTCGTAGGAGCTGCTGTTGGGGGTTCGGGCTGATACGCGGTAGAAGAGGAAGCACGTAATTTCTCCATATGCGAAAGAACAGAGTGGAAAGACAATGAGTATTTAAGAAGCAGAATCGCATGACACGAAAGAACAAAAGTGAAAATTTTCTAACTCTGCAGCCTCTGGGGGATAAATACAGATGTCTCTGTACCGATCCCTCGGACTCTACTAAGTTTGTCCGTTAGTTGTGAGATCTATGTAACCTAGTGCTCTAATACCAACTTATCACGACTTCTAATGGTAGGGAATCCGGGTCGTGACAATCATAGACAATATTTTTCAAAGACCTATGATGTATAGAAAGGGAATGGCTAAGTGACACACTTAGTTTGAATTAGAGAGTTCATAGTTTACATGTTATGGTATTAGAAGCAGATGTAAAGCTATATATGAAGCACAGAATAGGAAAACCAGAAGGGAACTAATATAGTAAAGGAGGATTGTAAGTAGCTGAGAATATTGTACCTGTTTGTGGAGATCAATAAAAAAAATTCCTTCACCAATAAAAAAAACATAAGTATATATTAATTTTGATTCATCCGAGAAAAAATAGGATATATTAGGTATAATATGTGTTTGGCTTTACAATAACTAAATCCGAATAGACAGTTTTCACTTTAAACTTAAGTAATTTTAAAAGACTTTGGAAGAAGTGCTTTCCAGATGTTTCATTTGGCTGTTAATTTTGTGCTGGAATAATAAACTATTCCATAATTAGTATTCCTAATTTAAAATAACAAAAATAATACCAAAATTGTAATATAACTAATCTCAGAAGAACAAAAAATAAAAATTCACAAAAGACGAGATTAATTTGCTTTTTATATTTTATCTCAAACCTATTTCCACTATCTCGTGAACCAACGAACCCACCGTGGATAGAACTTAAACTCTTACTCTCTCCGTCATAATTTATATGACGTTATTTAATTGTACATGGAAGTTAATAAATAAAAAGTAGACTCTAACAATACTTTTGAAATATGTGGTTTAAAATAAAGTCTAAATATTTATGTGGATATAAATCATTCCATAACGGTAAAATAAAAAATTTAAAGTTAAATTATTTCTAAAGGTAAAATACCTTAAATCATTCTTAAATTTGGTTCAGATTATTAGTATCCTCTTCAAATTATGCCCGGTCTTAATTTCAAACTATGTATTTTTTATATCTTTTCAGATGCATTGGTTATTTATTTCAATTGTATAAATCTTTATTTTCAAGTCAAATTCAAAAAAAGATTAACTGAAACATTATTATTTTTTGCCAAACAAAAATATTTAACCTAAATAGTGTAGTTCTATCGAAATTTTATTATAAATTATATTCAAAAAATTATATAAAAGGTAATATTCTTAAAAAGGTAAAAAAAATATTTTATTTTTCAAAAAAATGCCACATAGACATAAAAATCCACGTAGCAGGTGAATGCACCCACACTGTTTGCTACATCAGCGTCTAGGGGGTAATGACTCTGAAAAGGCTAAATTGAGGGGGCAATTAAGACTGAGCATAGTTCAGGAAGAATACTAAAAATCTGAGTTAAATTTAGGGATGGTTTAAAATATTTTTCCTATTTCTAAGTAATACAATACGATGGAATGAATACTCCATTTGTTATTGGTATAATTTTGAGGTAGAATACTGTAGTACAAATAAATACTGTGGGTGTATATTTTTTGTTAAATTTATTAATGGGATCAAATGAAGTCTGCTTTTAAGTAGGTAGAAAAAGTAGGATAGTTCAGTTTCTTGTAGATCCAATATTCTTCTTGGGATCGGTGGTGGAAATACCCTCAATTCTTCCTATAAATACTGCCCATTCTTCTCTTCTCTCAACACTTCACTTTAAAAAGAAGAGATTTTCTCAAGAAACCCTATTTAGGGTTAATGGGGTTGCAGCTATAGAGGTTTTTAGTTTTTTTATTACGATTTTGAACCATAAATAAGTCATTGATGCTTGTATTAGGATAAGCTGATTACATTAATATGTCCTTTGGGTGCGACTCTTCCCCTTGGATGCGGCTCTTCCTCAATCCTTTGTGAAAGCAAGATATTTCGTGTATCGAACTGCCTTAAGGTGGTACACAAATGACTCTTTTTGTACTTTTCAACAGCTTTCTTGAACTGCATCTGTCAAAAAACTCAACTCATCAAACACTATTTTTCTATTTTGGAGATGAAGAGATTGTTTGCAGTTCAATAAAGCTGTGGGAAGATACACATAGGGTCATAAACAGTTTTTACAGTTGCAGATTTTGATTTTATTACCGCATGGTAAATTTCAGGGAAATTTAAACTGGAATTCTGATGGTGTTTAAGCTTGCTTTCCTGTAGTTGTTTATGTATGTTGAAAATGAAAAGGTATTTATTATGATTCATAGTATAATTTTTCGGCAAGGAATATCAGAGACCCCTAAGTACAAAAAGATAAGCAAAATTTACAAGTTTTCATCCTTTACCTTTTTGCCTATTTTAAGAGTAGACACGCCTGTCCTTTTACACTTTGCTATTTAACTTGAATCACATATTTGTGTCTTTTCGAGTATTAGGATTGTAGGTTGATCGAGATTTTCTCCTAGTCTCACCAGGCATTATTAGTATTAGTTTTAATTTACTATTTTTAGTCCCTTGTTGGTACACCATGTGTCATTCTTACCGATAGTATTGAAACTATTCTTGTATTCCTACCTTTGTTATTTACATGGCTGTTTGCTTTTATTGTCCTATTATCTTGATGATTCTATTATTTGTATATTGCTCCCTCTTTTGTTCCTGAGGGCCTATCGAAAACAAGTACTCTACCCTTATTAGGTAAGGATAACGTTTGCGTATATATTATCCTCCCCAGATTCTACTTGTGAGATTTCAAAGAAAAAAGTAAACATTTATTTTGATAAGAGAGGAAGATCTAGTCCTTCGTCAATCGAATGTAATTCAAATTATAAGGTATATCTAGTTCTACATCAATCGGATTTTATTCAAATTATAAGGTATATCTAGTTCTACATCAATCGGATTTTATTCAAATTATAAGGTACGTCTCTATTATCATGTTTTATCTAGAAATTTATTATGTTAGATTGCTAACATGTTTTAGATCGGACAATTTTAATTGCAACTTTACAGATTTTTTTTCTCTAAAACTTTACGCCTTTAGGTGGCGCCTCCTTTAATTAAAGGATTTTATTTAGAATCCATATGGTAAATTATATTATGGTTCTTAAAACGTAGTGTGTTGAATTACATAATTTAATTTGAGGGATTAAGTGGAACAGAATTGACTGGTGGTATAGTCGTGGAAACACTTGTTTCTTTCATATTTTGGACCTAGCTCTGTGGAAGAATATATAATTTGTGAAATATGAAAGATTTGAAATCTTAGATCAAAACTCTAACATAATTAGATCCCTTTTTATGGATTATTTTTAATACAAAATTTCTAGCAACATTATACTGCATAGCTTATAAATTTAATGAGCAATATTTTCCTTGTATTTGAATGTAGGATGGACCACATTTTTGGCATTTCCTTCTCATATGGAACCTTCCCAACCAAGTCTACAAAAATTTTAAAGCCATTTATTTAAATTACGTAAAGCATTTTGTATGTGCATGCATAGATGTCAGACCAGAGTTTTGCCAGCCATTTTGACCACTACAACAGAAATTGCAGGAAATACAAGTGGGGTTGCTTACCATCAAAACATATCTTACATATTAAGTACTAAAAATATATATATGTAAAATATATATTTTGTATTTATTGGTTTGACGTAATTAAACACCGAATATGAATAAATTCTACACTGTAAATTTTTTTTTTATTGTATATATTTACAAACTGCTTGGTCCAATAATATATATCATGTGCCAGGTCATTACAGATTAGTACTGAAAACGATTAATCAATAGTATGTACAACACAGTTTATTTCAATTATATCATTCATCCAATCAATTTAAATACAAAGATTCATGTGTTAAATTTAGCTGTTTATACAGAAACGGACTCCTAGGCAATCAGCTAGCCAGCTGTGACATATTAAATTTAAGGGAAAAGGTTTAAATTTGCCATGTACAATCAGAAATTGCTAATATTGCCCTCAATCGATCACAACTTAGTACATTCATACCCTTATTATTCTCAAATTGTCTCGTACTTGCCCTTACTATTGACGGTGGTTAATGTGAAATGAGTTGACTATATGTCATTTTTCAAGGAAAAAAGGTCCAAATTTACCGCTCTAACTATTAATTATGGTGTAAAATCATCCTTAAATTGAAGTGTTATTAATCGTGGATTCTTGAAAAAAAAAAATTGAAGTGTTATTAGGAGTCAAAGGCAAAACTGAGACCTTTCTTTTAATAATGGCGACATAGTATTAGAACAAAATTTTTTCGGAAGATAGAGTTGCTAATTCAGATAGCATAAGGGTAAATTTGAGGCTTTTATTTAATTTTAGCCTACTTTAGAAATAATTTATATTTGGTAGTCGAAAAAAAGTATAAAATTTGTATAATTTTTCATATAGCATACAAAAATGTGTATATAGATATACATATACATAAAAAAATATATATGTGCTTTTGGCTATTATATTGAGGCTATACCATTACTATTATTTTCTCTAATAATATGCTCAACTATTCTTTAATAAACACTGTTTAGTTAAAAATTTGTCATTCTTTTAGCTGCAAGATTCTCATACTTAATTTTGATGTTTTAAAATGTAAATAACTTAGGTTTGCATTTACCTTAGAGGGTCAAGTTCTTCTTTTTTTCACAGATAATGTTGGTGTAAAGTTAAACATATGGGATCAACATGCAATTTTATATTTAATTTGGAGTCATACTAAGTAATAATTTTGATCAAGAGTCAGAAAAGTTAGTAATTTCTTTTGTCTGATAGGCAAATGTAGTTTTGCTTTTGGCCAAAAGAGACAGGATTGGAAAGGTAAGATTAGACACCTATATCTCCCTTTTGATTATTTAAATAGAATTAATTGGAAGAAAGCAGTAAAAGATAAGAAAACAACTAACAAACATAATCTTCTTTTGATTTGGCTGTCTTAGCAATGTTTGAACCTCTTTTGTAAATTATAAGATGCTATACACAAAGATATAGCTCTATCTTTAATTAGAAATCTCGTATTCGAATATTGAAAATAAAAATAAAAAATCTGACAGAGAGTGTGTCCCACTTTAATGAGCCTTTGCAAATTTTGATTAGCCAGGATTTCAATGCGGGTACTAAACATCAAATGGAGGAAGAAATTAAAAAATATTCAGATTTACAAGTGATCATTTAAAAATAGTTATATTTTCAAAAGTAATAGAAAATTTATCCACTTTTCATATAAAAATAAATCTAAACGAAAATACTGTTCAAAATTTGAAAAATACTCCAGCATAATATATTGGAGTTCTAGCATAAGTATACTGGAACTCCAGTATATTATAATGGAGTTCCAGCAGCATAACTCCAATAAATTACAATAGAATTCCAGCATAAGTATACTGGAACTCTAGTATAATATAGTGGAGTTCCAGAATAATATACCTGTCCAATATAATATGTTGAAAATCCTTACACATGTGCTCCAATCTCCAGTATATTATGCAAGAACTTTTCACGTGTCGAAGTTCCAACATAATATTGTAACGACCCGATCCGTCATCTCATGTATTTTCGCCCCGTTTTTCCCGTTTTATGCTTCTACATGTTTCATTGTATGTGTTTGGTGAATCTGAAGTAATTCGGATAGAGTTTGGTTGGAAATGAGACAACTAGTCTCTAGGGAAAGTTTAGTTTGGAATTGTCAACCGGACGTTGACTTGTGAGTTAAAGGTCTCGGAATAGATTTTTGATGATTCGAATAGTTTCGGGGGATAATTTAAGGCTCAGGAGAGCAATCAGATGTAATTTTGGAGGCTCGGTATAGAATTAGGTTTGAATTGGCTAAGTTTGAATTTTGGCGAATTCCGGTTGATATGTGAGATTTTAATCCGAGGGTCGAAATGAATTTCGAGAGTTGCAGTAGTTTCGTTAGGTGATTTATGATGTGTGTGCAAAATTCAGTTGAATCGGAGGTGTTTAAGTCGGGTTTTTGATCGAATATGAGTTTTGGAAGATTTGATAAACTTAGGCTTTGATTTGGTGAAAATTGAGGATTTTGGTGTTAACGATAGTGTTTTGATGATTCGAGCAAGTCTGGAGTCGCAAAAGTGGTCCTTTGAGGCCTAGGCAGCTTCCGCAAAAGCGGAGAAGTTTCCGAAAAAGCGGAGATCGCATATGCGATCTTGGACCCTCATAACCAGTCTGAGCATTTTGGGAGAAAAGTCAGAAGCGGTTGGAGCACCGCAAAAGCGGTCATCGCATAAGAGGTAATTGGAGCGCAAAAGCGAATAGACTTGGACAGATTTAAGTTACGTCTTCTTGGCGAATTTTGAAAGAACAAACATTTTGGACTTCGAACCAAGAGGGTTTTGGACGATTTTTGAAGAAGGTTTCAAGGGTTATCATCAGTTATGAATTCTTAGAATTAAATTACGATATTACGGTGTATAAACATGGATTAATACTGAAAAACCAAGGGACTACAGGTTATAAATGGAGGTTAGGGCTTGAAACTTAAGTGAGTTTAAATTGATGATTTGAGGGCTCGAATGGACTATGATTCTTGTGAACTTGATATGTATAGACTCATGGTGAGATAAGATTCGTTTTGATGTAAAGTTTTCTAAATTTCGAGAAGTGGGCCCGGGGCTCGGGTTTTGCGAATTTCGTGGTTTTCGATATTTTTCGAGTCTTTTCGATTGGGTTGTATTTCCTTAGCCTAATGTAATGTATTCGTTGTGGTTTTGGCCAGATTCGACGCGCGAGGAGGCCGATTCGAGAGGCAAGGGCATTGCTAGCTAGTTTTCGGCCGGTTAGAGGTGAGTAATAGATGTAAATGCTGCTCTGAGGGTTTGAAATCCCAGACTTTCACATCGTAACGCTATATTGAGGCATGACACGCATTAGACGATGAGTGCGGGGTTGTTTACTGTTGGGGATCAAGACTTGATCCATCCTGAGTGTTAATTTCTACTATATTGGCGATTGAAACGCATATTTTATCATTATGAATTGGGCTTATTGCTGTGTTTGGGACCTTGTACCGAGCTGTAGAATCCTTAAGGGATCCTTATGTGTTTTACTCACTTATGTGCATAACATAAATTTTTAGTCATGTTTTCAAATATTAAAAATGATATAATAACTGTGTTTTATACATGAACATTAAATGAATAAGGGTATGATGGCTGAGATCCCTATAGTATGTCACGCCCGATTGGCTACGCACTTATTTGACTGAGATGGGTCGGGGACTCGATAGTGAGGATATTTCCTTGATATGGATCAGGTTGTACACCGCAGCGATTATATATATTGATATTGAGGCCGAGAGCCTGTTTTATGCCAATACCTGGCTGATATTGCGCTTGGACTGTAGGAGCCCCTCCAGATTCTGTGCACACCCCCAGTGAGTGCCGTCGACGTTAAATAAGTGGAGCGGGCTGCACGCCGCAGCGGGTACTAGTGTGTACAGTTATATGTGTTGCATTCTTTCATGCATTATTCTTGACTGTATTACTTGTTGTTTACTATTTCCACTGTTTGGATATAAACTGCTAGATATAGAGTACTTTGTGCCTTTTCTGCGTTTTTTTACTTTCAGATTGTAGTTATGTTTATTACTCACTGGGTCGGAGTACTCATTTTACTCCCTGCACCTTGTGTGTTGATCCAGGCAGTCTCAGGCTGAGTAGATCCGGTTGATCCAGAGTTCTTATCTTCGGGAGTATTTGAGGTAGCTGCAAGGCGTTCACAGCGGATGATTCTCCCCTCTATCTTTATCCTTTATTTCCGCATTTTCAGTTTTAGACAGACTTAGTAGTAGGATATTACTCTGTATTCTAGAGGCTCATGTTCGTGACACCGGGTCCTAGTTAGGTTGTATTGGTATTTTGTTAGATTTTTCGCATTTTTATCGGTATTTCAGACTTTTGATTAAGTGGCTTCATCTTTATCTGTTTAATAAATTGGGGTTATTGTTAAAAATGGTCAGGTTTGCCAAGTAGTGTGCTTGGCTCCATCACGACCGGATTGAGGTCGTGAAAAATATGCTGGAAGTTCATACATAGGTGCACCGAACTCGAATATATTATGCTGGACCGGTCCCCATTGTAGCAAAATAATGATTTTTTTCAATGGCTTTGTAAATGCTGGCCATTTTTGAATGACCAGTCCGAAAACTGACTAGTCCATGTTAATTTTACCCAAATAGAAGACCAAAAAGAAAATATTTTTGTTGGTCATTTAGGTCATTCGATCTGTTCATAATATCATAAGAATAGGAGATTCATAATCCTTCCTATTTCTGACAATCATTTTGTGATTTATAGCCATTAATTGGGATCCTCTGGCAGCTAAATCATGGTTCCTCTCATGCAAATTAGTACATATAATTGTATAACAATTAATAATTCAAGAAGTACCAGCAGACTTATAATGCCAGCATTTTTCCACTCACATTTGCCTTGCAAGTTGGCCATAAATGATTATCTCTATTAATTATCCAATAATAACTCTGACATTTGATTTGGAATAAATACTAAAATCCTCTATTATTAGCTAGCTACAGCAATAAACATATGAACTACCAATTATCTCCTTACCCATAAATCACTATGTAAAAGAACGGGAATTAGCAACGCACAAATATTATAATTAAACAAAAAAATTTAGAGACAAATTATTTAGCGACGATTTAGTAAAAAATTATCAAGAAATTTTGTTAGGTTGTGAAGGGAGACTAATAAAGGAAAGCTAAAGTGAAGAACAGAGAGAGATGCCAATTTATATGTACTATGTGAATGCAAGTATGATTTAAGTTATATATATTGAAGTGCAAAGATTATCTAAGAAGATCTAACAACGTACCTAAACTTTTGAAATTTTGACATTGGTACCCAATTTGACTAAATAACTAGAGTCAGATCTCTCTATAATATTTCTATATAACAATACTTCACTATAAAAATTTGATAAGAGAGGTTGCACTGATGGTAAGCAACCCCCACTTCCAACCGAGAGGTTGTGAGTTCGAGTCTCCCCAAGAGCAAGGTGAAAAGTGTTGGAGGGAAGGATGCCGGGGGTCTATTTGGAAACAGCCTCGCTACCCCATGGTAGATGTAAGGTCTGCGTACACACTACCCTCCCCAGACCCCACTAAGTGAGATTATACTAGGTTTTTGTTGTTGTTGTTGTAATACTTCACTATAAAAGTTAAGCTTTTTCGGAAACAATTTTTATATTATGTTATAATATATGTTCTCTATAGCAACACTTCAGTATAACATCCAAAAATATTCGAAACAAATGAAATCAGAGGTTTAATTTGACTGTAATATAAAATATTATATCCATTCATATAGTAGAATAATTAATTCACTTAGCTGTAGTGATGCACCTGCATGAAATTCATGGAATTACTAAGCTTTTGTTGATAATGTTTTTTTTTTTTTTGGTCTGATATTGAATGGATGCCTTATTTCAACCTGATAACACAATGTTTTGTAGAAGATCCAACAACCAAAGCCCCTGAATTCAACACAATGCACAAAATTAAATTTTAGAAATCCAACAACCAAAACCTTTTGAAAATCCTTAAGTGGGGTTTTAATTTGACTCGCCAACAAATGTATAGTTTCATAAACTAACATGTAAAACAATTATTTCAGTAGTTTTGGTCATGTACTTGCATGACCTTTAATTTCTGCAAGTAGTTTATAAGAATCAATTTATCATGTTTTTCTCTTTCTTTTCTTTTCTTTGTTTGTTTCTCACCTGTATTTAGTAGGGTATTATCATTTTTAGCCTGCATCAAAAATTATTTATATTCAATAGCCGAAAAAATATATAAATTTATATAATTTTTATATATATATATACAAAAAATATATTTTTTGGCTATTATTTTGAGAGTGGCTATACACTGTCATTCTTTCGGGAGAAATTCAAAAATAGCAAGATTTACAACTGGCCATTTAAAAATAGTTCAATTTCAAAAGTAATCAAAATTTAGCCACTTTTCATCTAAAGAGAAATCTGAGCGAAAATAATGTTCAAACCCCAAAAAATACGCCAGTATATTATGCTGGAGTTCCAGCATACTTATCCTGGAACTCCGGCGTAATTCCAGCATAAGTATACCTGAACTCCATCAATATACCGATCTAGCATAATATACTGGAGTTTGGAGCATCGGTGCTCCACTCTCCAGTATGCTATATGCTGGAGTTCATACATAGGTGCACTGAACTCCAGTATATTATGCTGGACCGGTTTCTGTTGCAGGAAAATAGTGGCTATTTTTCATTGACTTGGTAAACACTGGCTATTTTTGATTGACCGGTCCGAAAATTGGCTATACCGTGTTATTTTCACCATTTTTCCTATTTAGTACGGGAGAAATTTAAAAATAGCCAAATTTACCACTGGTCGTTGAAAAATAGCCAAGTTTCAAAAGTTATCAAAATTTAGTACTTTTTATGTAAAGACAAATCTGAGCGAAAACACTGTTCAAAATCCGAAAAATACGCCCGCAAATTTTACGGGAGTTCCAACATAAGTATGTTTGAACGCACACATATTTTACGGGAGTTCCAGGATAACTATGCTGGAACTCCCGTATATTTTACGAGAGTTTAAGCGTAATTATGCTAGAACTCCCGCATATTTTAGGGGAGTTCCAGCAATTATAAATGTCCAGTGTAATATACTGGAGTTTGGAGCATTGGTGCTCCAGTCTCCCGTATATTATACAAGAGTTAGCAAAGTATACCGGTCCAGCATAATATGCTGGAGTTTGCAAACTAATGCACCTGAACTCCCGTATATTATACGGAACCGGTTCCTATTGCAGCAAAATAGTGGCTATTTTTTATTAACTTGTTAAACGCTGGCTATTTTTGATTGACCAGTGTGAAAACAGGCTATACCATGATCTTTTGTCATTTGGAAGAAATTCAAATATATGAAGATTTACGAGTGGTCTTTTAAAAATAGTCATAGTTTCAAAAATAATCGAAATATAGCTACTTTTATATAAAGTTAAATTTAAACGAAAATACTGTTCAAAATTTGAAAAATACTCTAGCATAATATACTGGACTTCCAGTATAATATACTGGAGTTCCAACATAATATACCGGTCCAATCTCTAGTATATTATGCTGGAATTTTTCGCGTGCTGGAGTTCCAACATAATATGCTGGAAGCTCAGACACAAGTGCACATATGTCTAGTATATTATGCTAGAATATTTGTGTTGCAACAATATAGTAGCTATATATTTTTCAATGACTTTACAAATACTGACTATTTTTAGATAAACAGTTCGAAAACTGGCTAGCCCGTACTATTTCTACCTTCAGAAAAGGTAAGGAAAATAGAAGGCAAAGAAGATGACCCTATGAGATGATTATTGGATTAATTATCTATTTAAGAAAAGGCGGATATTACAATTTGTGAATTCTCTAAAAATAAATTGATAGAAAGAGCTTATGAAATATAATTGTCGGATATTAACATGTTCTTTGACATCTCTCATTATCGTTGGAAAAAAGAAAAATATTTAGTTATCACCCGAGTTTAATTCTCTACACCATCTAAACCTTTAAACTAAGAAACTTTATTTGTTACAACATATTACAACACAAACAGTAAAGTTGTTTCCGTATGACTTATAAATTAAGGGTTCGAGCTGTAAAAGCAGTCACTATTGCTTGTATTAGGATAGAGTATTTACGTCACACCCCTTAAGGTACGACCCTTTTCTGGACCCTGCATACACACAAAATATCTTGTGCACCCGATTATTCTTATATTAAAATATATTAATATTGTAAATAAAATTTACACTTTCAGTGATATATTATAAAGGCATTTTATCTATCAGTATCTTCTATGAGAGAGTCCGAAACTTTTTTGATGCTTTTTTGGACAAAAAGCATATTTTTAATGTTAAAAAAAAGTTACACAAATGAGTAATTTGCAGTATTATATTGCGAATTACTTTAACGCTAATTTAGCCCTTAAAGTAATTCTTAGTATACTAAGGCGAATAACTAAAAAGAAATTGACTAATTATTAAGTTGGCCCCACCAATTAACAGACATAACAATAATTCAAATAAATAAATTAAAAAGAGTCGCCACCTAATTATTTTAACGGTGAATTAGGACACCAGTTATAGCTAAGTAATGCTTAGGAATACTATTAGAAGAACTTTCAATGTTATTATTACCTTGATGATTTTAATAAATAGCATCTAATACTTATTAAGATTCTAAAGAGATTCAATTAAGTGTAATTACCTATTTGATAAATAAGTACTTTCACTAGAAAAAGTAAATTCCGCACAATTAAACAAGACCCAACTGGGATATAATAAACTCAGACTTCAGCAACCAATAACACAACCAAAATAAAATTAGTTAATTATGTAAAAACAAAGTTGCTTTCATGTAGAAAAATTTAATAATTAATTTGTGGTATAGTACTACGTTTTATGTGTTTGAATTATTGTTATGTCAGTCAATTGGTGGGGCCGCCAATAAATTTTTTTTAGTAATTCACAGTATAATACTACATAATTCAATTTTTTTGGTGGGGCCGCTAGTTAAAGTAACTTGCAGTATAATACTGTAAATTACCTATTTGTGTAACTTTTTTTTCTAACATTAAAAAAGTGCTTTTTATCCAAAAAAAAAAAAAAAAAAGCATCAAAAAAGTTTTGAATTCTTGTATGAGAGGGGTGTGGGGTAGGGCGGGGAGGTGATTGTTTTTATTTCACATAGTAACAAAAATTAACATTTTTCACGGAAACATATGATATCACACAGAGTAGCTAAAAACAAAGGGGCAAACAATATGAACTATATATATCAATTATTGATGGTAAAAAGGAAAGCCAGGGAATCTTCTCTGCCACTTTAATTATCTCAATTTTCGCCATTCTGAATGAGTATTCAGGATTCTGAAAATTGATCTACCATAAAAGTCAAGCAAATCAGAGTAATAAAATTAATAGAAAAACAGTCAACTTTCTCTAATTTAGAATTCTGAATTTTAAGGGGCACAAGGCATCTCGCATTAATATGGGGTCCGAAGAAGGGCCGCACCCTAAGGATATGATGTAGACAGCCTACGTACCTTAATGCAAGCATTTCAACCCGTGATCTATAGATCACATGAAGATAATTTTACCGTTGCTTCGAGGCTCCCTTTCGAAATTCTGAATTCAGGAATGATAGAATTACTATGGTAAGTTATCAATTTTCCATTCCATGAAATAAATTCTAATAATTCAAGAATTCTAGTAATGGATCTACTGTCTTGTCAATGATTGTCAAAAATCCAATCTAGAAAAAATAAAATTCATAATAAGTTAAAATCCATAATTCTCAAAAAGATTGATATAGCAATCAGAAAAGAATTCACATGGACTATGCCAAATTCTTAGATTTGTGTCACTCTATACTGCTCGGACTCTCTAATAGTGTTGTCGCATCCGTATCGAATCCTTCAAAAATGCATAAAATTTGGAGAATCCGAGACACACCCAACAACATTTTAAAAGACTACATGAAAAAAGAAGTCCTAAATTCACCATGTTTTCCCACAACTTTCTTGAACTTTTAGAGCTTAATCTCATCTCATATCAATAACTCAATTGCTAGAGATGAAAATTCAGAAAAGAAGTTCAAGAAAGCTGTGGAAAAGCATGATAGGACTTCAAGTAAAACTAGTAAAAGTATATATCTTCAAATCTTCATCACTTTAAATCATCATTAGGAATTATAAGAAATAATATTGTCTACAAGTAGAAGGAAAATAGCAATGAGGGAGGGTAAAGGAAGCTAGGAATGGAGAGAGTAGTGAAGTGAAACTTGATGCAATGCCCATACAAACTAAATAATATTTCAAGGACCACAATAGCATATATAATTTGTGAAAGCAACTTTATAGAGAGGGTTTCAAATACAAGTGGCTATAAAATGCTATTATGTAATTTTTTTTTCATCTGTCTAAGTTTTAATAGGCAAAATTATTTGATATTTGTGCTTGTGGCAAAAGTGCATATATATATATATATATATATATATATATATATATATATATATATATATATATATATATATATATGAAATGACCGAGATGTGTCTAAAAATTGGCGGCTATTGAAAAAAGAGAAAATGAACCAAAATACCCCTCTATTATTGAAATATTTTAATTTTATCATCCATTATACTTCGGGGTCATTAAGATATGCCCTTATCATTAGTAAGTTATCTCGTATTTACCCTTTACCGAAGCTCTAACAAGAATTATGATAGAGGGAAATTTTAAGCCATAACAAAAGTAGAACAATAAATTTGAATTAAATTTGAATTCTTTTTGAGTATTTTATGTAAAAAATTTACCGTATCTTTCTAGAAATTTCTAATGTGGCTCACATATAAGGTAATAAATTATTTATCTTGTTTCTCAAAAGAAATAATATATCAGATAATGTTCTATAGTTATGCATATATGATAGTTTCTTTTATGGAAAGAAATTACCATATATTAGTAGTCTCTAGGTAATTATAATTTATGAGAAGTCCCTATGGCTAAAGTATTTGCCTAAGAGTCCCTAACCTACCTATAAATATCCCCGTGACTCCGTCAGTCTGGCATCCTACAATAGGCACAGACTAGAAGACTTCCTAAGTTTTCCGTCAAAGTTTTACAAGGCGATTCTACAACACTTGAACAACTATGGTTGAAAACACAGGCTAGAAGACTCCCTAGGTTTTCCGTCAAAGTTTTACAAGACGATTCTACAATACTTGAACAATTATGGCTGAAGGTACGTTCTTCATTTAATTTTTGCTGCATTAACTCTGTGTATGTGTTTAAATTACAACATATGATATTAGAGCCTACCTTTAGCTGTGTTGTTTGGTGTTTCAAAATATTTGTTGACGCCATTTTACTCATATATCGATAGAAATTTAGGATCTTTTGGTGTTAATCTTATGGCAGAGCACGCCAATTAATTTAAGACCCACTTGCTTTGCCTTTCTTTAGACTAAAAGTTTATTGTCTTTGAATTAACTTTGTCAGTGACATCGCATCTATTTTGAACCTTGTACTATTTGTTAAAAGTTTGTGTTTTGTGTGTAATTTTATGACCATTACTATACAGTGTCACTTCTACAATTTGTTTCCCAATTAGTAGTCATCTCATCTGGGTAAAACCCTTGTTTCTTCAAATAATCATTTGGATACATATTTGTGGTGGTTGTTTTTGTTATGCCAAAAGGAGTTGCTCTAATGGTAAGCAACCCCCACTTCCAACTGAGAAGTTGTGAGTTCGAGTCTTCCCAAGAGCAAGGTGGGAAGTTCTTGGAGGGAAGGATGCCTGAGGTTTATTTGGAAACAGCCTCTCTATCCTAGGATAGAGGTAAGGTCTGCTTACATACTACCCTCCCCAACAATATGTGGGATTATACTGAATTTTTGTCATTGTTGTTTTGTTATGCCAGATAAGGGTAAATAGAATAAAATATTTTATTTTGAGATAAAGATGCACATGGACATTGACTCTTTTGCCTACTGTCCCTTTTCAATTATATTATTTGATTAAATAAAGTCCATGGGAACTTAAGTGTGGTTGATGGATTAGCCGTCACTTGTATTCATCAGTAATTTGCCTTAGTTTAAGTCTCAATTTCAACTTTATTTTGAATAAATGTTGAATTTTTATTAGATGTGTTTGTTCTTTTCACCAAATACAACTGGACTAAAATCTAGGCACCATCCGTAAGAAATTCAAGTGTTTTGGAATAAAGGAATTTGACTAACTGCTCCTTTATAGTTATTTAAGTTCGTGAGGTGTAAATTAATAACCCATTTGTATAGCGTTATGCTTATATCAAGTAAGGCAATATTTGTTTAAGTTGATTGCTAAAGTTAATTATTCTAAGATGTAATTTTGAGTTTTCTTTTATATGATGTATTTGGGAGTGGTCATAGCATCTTGAATACTTGATATAAAAGAAATTGAGTTTATTAATCACATTAGGTTTAGTGATTAAATATTTTAATAACATTTATTTAGTCCAGTTATCTTATTAAAATGGTAACACGGCCCTACAGGGAGGTAACTATTTTTGCGAGATTAATTGGAATGAGAAAGTAAACCTTTAAGATAATTTATCTTATGCCCACAGGTACGGATAAATTTTTATGTATTGGTTTACTAGTCTAATAAAGTTAGTTAATTCTATGCATGGGTTGCAACCTCTGCCCACATGAAGGTCTAGGTTTACTATGAATCAGTATTTTACGCGATTCACCTTTGATGGATTGTACTTCATAGCTTATGTATGTTTATCCTTTTTTTCCAGTCTTTATCGTTTTTCCTACAGCTATTTTTAATGAGAATGTTCGTTCCAATGCTTTCTGGTGACAATTATGTTGAATAGAAGGAGAAAGTCCTTCTCACTTTAGGGTGCTCGGATTTGGACCTGGAACTCAGTGTCGATGAACCACCTATCCCCACGGAATCAAGTACACCGACTGTAAGGCTAATTATGAGCGGTGGGAGCGATCTAATCGCTTAAGTTTAATGCTCATAAAATCTCACATAAGCCAAAGCATTAGGGGTTCTATCCCTAATAGCGATAAGGTCAAAACTTACATGAAGGCAATTGATGAACAATTTGTAAGCTCTGACAAGGCATTGGCCAGCACCCTTATGAAGAGGCTCTCAAGTATGACTTTCGACAAAAGTCGTACAGTGCGTGAGCACATTATGGAGATGAGAAACATTGTTGCTAAACTCAAGTCCCTTAAGGTTGATATGTTTGAACCATTTCTTTTGCATTTCATTCTCAACTCACTTCCTGTGGAATATGATCCGTTTAAGATTTCTTACAACACACATAAGGATAAATGGTCAATAATTGAACTTTTGACCATGTGTGTTCAAGAAGAAGAGAGGTTGAAGCATGAGACATCTGAAAGTGTTAATATGGTGACTCATGGTAAGAGAATACGAAGAAGGCAAAAATGTTCCCATGAAGAAGAAAAGCACCTTAGACAAAGATGTTTATCGTTTCTATAAAAAGAAGGGACACTGGAAGAAGGATTTCCTGAAATACAAGAAATGGCTTAAGAAGAAAGGTAATTTTACCTTTGTATGTTACGAATCTAATTTTACTGAAGTTTCTGATAATACATAGTGGATTGATCTGGTGCTACAATTCACAATGCCAAAATCATGCAGGGTTTTCTAACTCAGAGGAAGTCGATAGGAAGTGAACAATATGTCTATTCTGGCAATAGGACGCGTTCACGTATGGAAGGCGTGGGGACTTATAGGCTCATTTTGAAGGATGATTTTTACTTAGATTTAGAAAATACTTTTTATGTTCCAGAATATTCTAGAAATTTAATTTCTCTTTCACGGCTATCGATTAGTGGATATGATTTGAATTTTCATTATCCTTCTATGAAACTTTTGAAAGATAATAAAGTTATTTGTTTTGAAAATTTAAATGAAAATTTATATAAACTTGAGCTAGGCCCCACATTTGAATGCAATGTTTTAACTTTTCATGATAAAGAAATTGACACTAAGTGATGTATTATCAATGAGAACTCATCTAATCTTTAACATAAGAGATTGGGACACATCTCTATTGATAGAGTCAAAAGGTTGGTTAATGATGAAGTTCTAAAAGCTCTTGATTTTTCTAACTTTGGAACTTGTATGGACTGCATCAAGGGTAAGCAGACCAACAAATCAACTAAAGGTGCTACAAGGAGTTCACAATTACTTGAGATCATACATATAGATATATGTGAACCTTTTCCTACCCCTTGCTTGAATGGTGAGAGATATTTCATCTTGTTTATTGATAACTATTCAAGATATATGTATCTCTATTTTCTGTTTAGCAAATCAGAAACACTTAACAGAAGTAGAGAAACAAACTGGTGCTAAGATCAAAATTGTAAGATGAATATTATGGTAGGTACACAGATAAGGGACAAGTTAAGGGTCCATTTGCTGAGTTCCTTGAAAGTGAAGGTATAATTGCTCAATATACCATGCTAGGAACACCACAACAAAATGGTGTGGCAGAAAGAAAGAACCGGACATTAATGGACATGGTAAGAAACAATATTAGCTGATCAAGTTTACCTTTATCCTTCTGGAGTGAAGCTTTAAAAATCGCTGTGTATATTTTAAATAGTGTTCCATCGAAGGCTGTCCCAAGACACCTTTTCAATTATGGAAAGGATGGAAACCTAGTTTAAATCATTTACACGTTTGGGGATGTCCAACTGAAGTGAGGGTTTATAAACCATAACTAAATAAGTTGGATGAAAGAACAGTAAGCGGTTACTTTATAGGCTATGTGGTTAACTCTAAGGGATTTAGGTTTTATTGTCCTTCTCATTCTCCTAAAATTGTTGAAGCTAGAAATGCTAAATTTCTTGAGGAACATGAAGAAAGTGGGAGTAGTTTGACTCAAATGGTGGAATTGGAAGAAATAAGGGAACCACCTGTGGTACAATTATATATTGGGAACTTGAATGTTACTCAGAAAAGTTATAATGAATTATCTGAACAACAACAAGTTCTAGAGCCACCACCACTTGAGGAGCCACATGAAGATCAACTCGATTTACCTGAACCCACTGAAGAAGTGTCTGAACCAGTGGGAGTGAGAAAATCCTCAAGAATTCGAACTTCAGCAATTTCTAGCGACTATGTTGTATATCTCCAGGAGTCTGATTATGACATTGGACTAAAAGATGATTCATGCTCATTTTCACAAAGTCACGAGTGGAGAAAAATCCACACTTTGGTATGATGCCATGAAAGAAGAGTTAGAATCTACGAATAAACATAAAGTCTGGGATCTCGTCGAATTACCAAAGGGATTCTCTATCATAGGTTCCAAGTGGGTCTTTAAAACTAAAAGAGACTCATCTGGTAATATCGAACAATATAAAGCTAGACTTGTAGCCTTGGGTTTTACTCAAAGGGATGGTATTGATTCCCATGAGACCTTCACTCCAGTATCGAAGAAGGATTCATTGAGAATAATCATGGCATTAGAAGCTCATTTTGATTTAGAGCTACATCAAATAGATTTGAAAACAACTTTCCTGAATGGAGATCTTGAAGAGGAGGTATACATGCATTAGCCTGAAGGATTTTGTGATAGAACAAAAGTCATCTTGTTTGCAAGTTAAATAAATCTATTTATGGGCTAAAACAGGCTTCCCGCCAATGGTATATTAAATTTCATAATGTTGGTTCTCCATTTGGATTTACGGAGAACATCATTGATTAGTGTATATACCTTATGATAAGTGGGAGCAAATATGTTTTCCTAGTCTATATGTGGATGATATTTTGCTTGCAAGTAGTGATTTGGGATTGTTGCACGAGACTAAACAGTTCCTTATCCAGAATTTTGAGATGAAAGATATGGGTGACGCCTCTTATATCATTGGCATAGAGATTCACAGAGACAGATCCTAAAGACTACTTGGACTGTCTCAAAAGGCTTACATTGAAAGAATTCTGGAAAGATTCGGGATGAAGAACTGTTCACCTAAAGCAGCACATTAAAGGTGACAAATTTTCATTGAATCAATGTCCACAAAATGCATTGGAAAAGAAGCAAATGAAATACATTTCCTATGCTTCGCTTTTTGGGAGCCTTATGTATGCATATGTCTGTACTAGACCTGATATTGCTTTTTGCGGTAGGAATGCTTGGCAAATATCAAAGTAACCCTGATCTTGACCATTGGAAAACTGGTAAAAGGGTCTTGAGATATTTGTAAGGAACCAAGGATTTTAAACTCACATACAAATACTCTGACTCATTGGAGGTGATTGGATATTCAGACTTTGATCTGGGTGGATGCAAAGACACTAGTAAATCTACTTCAGTATATATTTCCTTCTTGCTGGAGGTGCTGGGTCTTGGAAAAGTGTCAAGCAAACTATTGTTGCAACCACCACAATTGAAGCTGAATTTATAGCATGCTATGAAGCTACATCACAGGCATTATGGTTGAAAAATTATTTCCGGCCTTAGGATTGTCAATTCCATTTCAAGGCCATTGAGAATATTTTGTGACAATTCAGCTGCAGTTTTCTTTTCTACAAATAATAAAAATGGCAGCCGAAGCAATCATATCGATATAAAGTACTTAATGGTTAGAGACTATGTGAAGAAGCAGGATGTTAATTTTGAGCATATTAGTACTACTTTGATGATTGCCGATTCTATTACTAAAGGTCTGCCAGCTAATATTTTCAAGGATCATGTAACACATATGGGTCTTAGTAGCTCAATTTAGCTTACTTTATTCTCTAAGTCTAGACATTATAATTATTTTGATATACATGACAGTGCACACTTTTAATTTTTCATGTATTATTTGTGATAATTGAATCTATAAAGTTGGACTCTGAATGACTTATATTAAGTTAATTCATAAAGCTGTTAGACACTTTATTCGAATATATTGTACATTGTAATACATGGAAGGAAGTGTTTGTTTAAAAGCATGACCGCCGTGATTCATATAATAATATATTCTAGTTAAAGTGATTGTCGCATAACTTCTAGTTGAGTGATAAAGTTTATGGCAGTATTATATGTTTACCTTTCAAAAAAGATTATTTGATTTTAAATATGTCGGCCAAGTAGAAGAATGTAAGAAATTCACCGTATATTTCTAGAAATTTCTAGTGCGGCCCACATATAAGGTAATAAATTATTACCTTATCTCCTAAAGAAAATAATATATCAGATAATATTTTGTAGTTATGTATATATGGTAGTTTCTTTGACGGAAAGAAATTACCATATATTAGTAATCCCTACGATAATTATAATTTATGAGAAGTCCCTAGGGATAAAGTATTATACCTAAGAGTCCCTAGCCTACCTATAAATACGCTTGTGACTCCATCAGTTTGGCATCCTAAGATAGCAACAGGCTAGAAGACTCCCCAGGTTTTTCGTCAAAGTTTTACAAGGCGATTCTACAACACTTGAACAACTATGGCTGAAGGCACAGTAGAAGATTCCCTAGGTTTTTCGTCAAAGTTTTACAAGGCGATTCTACAACACTTGAACAACTATGGCTGGAGGCACAAGCTATATGACTCCCTAGGTTTTCCGTCAAAATGTTACAAGACGATTCTACAATACTTAAACAACTATGGCTGAAGGTACGTTCCTTGTTTAATTTTTGATGCGTTGACTCTTTGTATGTGTTTAAATTACAACATTTTAACATTTGGAATCCATCCAATTTATGCCGAAACTCAGTTAAAAACAAGGGGAAATATAATATGACTTGCCAAAGATAAGGTTTATATAACCTCAAAGCATAACGGAGAGTAAAATTAAAAACATTTCATATAATAGGTGAGTAAGTAATTTAAATCTTTCTCTTTAAAATATAGAGGGTAGGGTAGGGACAATATATAGGTTTCATTTTCCCCATATAATATGGCTTACTTTGCTTTATATGTGAGTGCGCAGTGGGAAAACTGAGCAAACGTTAGATGGGGTCATAAATCATGAATAAAAACAAAAATCTTTATATCAATGTGTTTTTTCTTCTTATGAAATTTGATACTCCATATTTTTTTAAAAAATATTTAAAGGTTAAGCCAAAATCATATAGTAATAAGAAAAAAGAACTTGAAAAAACTAAGGGCATCCCCTCTCCATAGCACGTTACCATGTGGGCATGATGTTCTTTAAAGTTTTTTAGAACAAAAGGTATGGGAGATTTTATGGTCCCACAAATTTTACTTTCTTCTGCATTATTAAAAAAAATCATAGAGCAGTGCACACTAATTAGGGTGTGATAGATTAACCTTGATGCAAGTATTAGTGGCTGATTCCACGGCTCAAACTCGTGACTTATATGTCACGCGAATAACTTTACCGTGTATATTATCTAATTTTAATACTCATGTTGAGGATGTAGCTTTTCTGTTAAGGTATTTTGATCACCAATAAGAGCTTTTGTTTCAAGAATGAGTCCAAAAAAAAAAAAAAAAAAAAAAAAAAAATATATATATATATATATATATATATATATATATATATATATATATATATATATATATATATATATATGGTCATTTTTATACAACCCTTTCAAGATTTGCTTCTGGGCTATTAGATGATGAGAAGAGATGTGCTTCTCTACTATTGGATAGCGGCGAATTCTATAAGAAATGTCTCCAGTTGTATTATGATGCATAGTGTATATTGAATTGGTTAAAAGATGTGACTGCAAGATATACATACCTATATAGATAAACTAGTTTTTTGATACGTGCTTTGTTCATGTTATTTCGTACAAGCAGCAAAAAAAATTAAATATTATCAAAATATGTGAAATATTATACCAAAATTTCAAAAGAAAAAAATACAAGCTAAAAATAATAAATAGATTTAGAGATGTAGGGTTGAACTCAAATTAACTGAATAGCTCTGCGAAGATCAATAATTATATCTAGTTAGACAAATGTATTTTATAATTACATAATTTAGTTGTTATGAGTTACAAACATATAATATGACCGTATATTTCTCCTAATATTTCTTTGTAGATATTGTCCTTGAAGTTATTCCATTTTGACATTTCAACGAAATGATCCGTGCAACAAATAAAAAAGAGATTCTACTACTTATTTGTACATGATATATTTTTTTAAAGAATGAAAGAATTAAATATTTGTGAACAATTAAGTAAGAAGTGACTGACAATAATAAAAACATAACAAATATAATTTTTTGGTCATAATTATGCAAAATTATACAAGAATTTTGAAATATTAATTGCAAAAATTGAGGGAATTAAAAGTTCTGTACTTATTTATGAAGGTATAATTTTTTAAGGGTATTATAGTCACTTACGTTATAGGATTATCTTAGTCTTTATATTTAATTTTTGATCTTTCATGTTTATAATATAGGAAGATATGATGATATGATAAATAAGAAAGTGATAAGATGTCATGTTGGTGTCTACGTATACAAACATATGGTGGAGATGAGCTCATCTTTTCCAATTGAGCCTATGAGATTTTGGCTTTACCATAAATAACAAAAAGAAGGAAAAAAAATAAAAACGAACAATAGCATTTTACACAATAAGAAATTAGTTGTCACTAAAAAGAAAGTAATTATTGTATTGTAATATAGATATAGCACATGTAATAGTTAGTTAGTCACGTGCCTTTATCTATTAATGATTGTTAATGAGCTGTCAATTAATTAGTGGGCTAGCTTAAGTTAATGATAGTTAGATGTATAAATGTACTATTCTTCTTCTTCAATAAAATAGTAGTTAATTTCTCTCTTAACCGTCTCTATCTTCTCAAAGTTTTTGTCATTTATACACCTTCAAATCCTTGCAATTTATCATGGTATCAGAGCGGAGATACTGAAATCTCACGATGTGACGCTCTTAAGCTGATTACTGGTCTAAATCTCTCCAATTTTCATTGATCAATTATTGTTATTGACGCAACAATGGCAGAAAACACAATTGACCACACGCATCCCTTGTTTTTGGATCCTTCAGACACTCTGAGCTCAGTATCGATTCCGGTAAAGCTCACTAGGTCAGAAAACTATGGCCTATGGAGTAGGTTGATGAAGATCGCACTTTTTGGAAAGAGAAAGCAAGGGTTTTTGACCGGTACATGCAAAAAGGAATCCTACAAGACAATTGATTTACAGGAGCAATATGAGACTTGTAATGCTATAATTTTGTCATGGATCATGAAGAATATGTGTGAGGAGCTCCTTGGTGGTATTTTGTATACATCAGATGCTCATCTCGTTTGACAGGATCTATGGGAGAGATTCAATAAGGTTAATAGAGTAAGAATTTTTCAATTACATCGTAAAATTGCAACTTTCTTACAAGGAACTTGTTCAGTTTCAATCGACTTCACAAAAGTAAAGGAACTTTGGCATGGCTATGATGTGCTTTTCCATTTTTCTAATTGCGGATGCCTTAAGTGTGAGGAAAATCTAGAACAAATACATCAACAACAAGTTATGCAATTTCTCAGCGGATTGAATGAGTCTTATGATCAGGCTAGAAGGCAAATTTTCATGAAGACAACTGCACCTACGCTAAATTAGGCATATGCAAGGATTGTACAGGATGAAAGTTAGCAGAGTGTGGGTGCCAATGTTGTGAATGATAGACGTGATCCTACCATGGATATACAATCAACTAGCAGAGGACAAGGATATCGAGGAAAGAAACAATTTATACAATATGAACACTGCCGGATGAAAGGGCACACCAAGAAAAATTATTACAAAATTATTGGCTATCCATCAGAGCTTGTTCCAAAGAAGAACCAAGGTACATGGCATCCTAACAACTGGAGAGCTATCAACAATGGGAATCAAAATGGTTGAGGAAGGCCAGAAAATTAGATGAGAGAACTAATCATGCCTAACTCTGAGTATTTATAGCCAGAGTCGAACCCACAAGAAATTAACCTATCAATTACTTTCGTTGGACTTACTAAATTCTATGGAATCAACTTCCCCAAACATTGTAAATAACAGTTGATGGTATTACTAATAACAAACACTTAAAGTAAATAAATAGCTGAAAACTAAATATGCTAGAGTTGTAAACAATTATGAGAAGGTTCTAAGGCTATGATTTTTTCTATTGATGGAATCCCTTCCGGTTATGTTTCATATAGATTCACGAAGACATATTTATTAATTATGAGTACTGTTTTTACCGTAAATCTCTCCCGAGTAATCACGATAATTTACTAGACACACTCTCCCGAGATACGTTAGCTGACTTTGTTTACTACAGCTCACTTTAGATTGCACCCAAGACTTCGCTATCCCTAATCCCGCCTTTAAGACCCACAGTTATAGATCTCTCTTACATTTTGGGAGTGATATTGTTCAAAAACTACCTAAATATACACTCTCTCCCGAGTTATGTACACTGAATAGGCACAGCTAATTGAGGATCTTGTCAATTAACTACAACAAACAGGTAGTTCAACAAACAGAGATTAAACTGGAAAACTATATTAACATAATCAAGAAGTTCATCCTTCAATAGGTTCCATCAAAACCCTAGACAAAGGCAGCTACTCATGACAAAACGAGAATAAACTACTAAATTATTCATAACGGGTAATTGTAAGAAAATAAAAGAGATAGAAAAACTCTAATGTTTGGTTGATCTTATCACACTTGTTCTTTCATCCAAAATTAGTCTAAAACAAGATTAAAACAATCTTGGACGAGTCTCTAAAGCTTCTAAGGATTTTAGAAAAGTTTTCCAGAAATTACACTTTGGTCCGAAGACGTTCGCGGCAGGACCGCGGTTGACCGCGGTGAAGGCTGACCATTCTGTTTTGTGTTTTATTCCACCGCGGTCCACCGTGGCCATTTTCTGCTCCTTTGTGCTCGGGTACTTCTCGAGTGGATGTTTTCTTCACATTATCACCTCCAAAATACTCTGTGTCGCTTCCTCACATATAATATTTGATGCGAAACAAAAGAACACTATTTAGAGAATTTTGTTGGTAATTCACCTATAAAACAACAACAAAGCATGGTTGTATTAAGGTGTAAATATCAACTATATAGCCTAATATCAGGAATCCCTGGTAGCTGTGAATCAGGCAGATATAGGATCATGCTCACAAGGAGATGGCCATTGACAGACAACAGCTGAAAACAAGGGAGACTTTACTTATGCAGAGTACAATCAAATTCTAAATTTGCTAAACAAAGAATATGGTGATCATCAGGCTAACATGGCAGGTAATGTCACTTGTTTAATGTCTAATTCCAACCAAAAGGAAGAAGAGTGGATTGTTGACTCAGGAGAAACTCATCACATTGCCTCAAAATTAGAATTATTAGCTAACACTGGAACTACAGACAAATCTAACAATGACAGAGTACATCTACCTACAGGGGAAAAGGCTAATATCACACATACTGGAAGTGCATGCTTGCTGGATAAAGAAGCAGTAAAAAATATTCTTTATGTATCTAATTTTAGGTTCAACATTTTGTCAGTCTCAAAGCTCACAAGAGCACGGTCTTGCAATGTCAACTTCTCTCATGTCTTCTATGTATTTTAGGACTTCTGCAATGGCAGGGTGAAGGGGACAGATAGAGAGAGAGGTGGATTGTATTTGCTTAGAAATGGAAGATTAACTAACAAGCTGAAGGTCATTTGTGTAATGAGCTGATTGTGTAGAGGAACCAGCAGTCTATGGCACATGATACTGGGACATCACTCACTGTCAACTATGAAGAATATAAAGGACTTATATAGCTGTGTTAGTAGTATAGCAGAGAATAATTGTTTTGTTTGCCCCTTAGAAAAACAATCTAAGTTGAAATTCCTATTTAGTTACTCTAGAGTTGATGGATTGTTTAATCTTGTAGATATGGATTTTTGGGGTCCTTATAAGGTTCATACATTCAATAACAAGTACTACTTCCTTACTATTGTAGATGATCATTCTAGATACACATGGGTACATTCTTGCAACTAAAGTTTGAGGTGATACGAGCAATAAAGTAGTTCTTTTAACATGGTTCAAAAGCTGTTTGGAGTCATGGTTAAGATACTGAGATTAGATAATGGGAATGAGTTCTTTAACTCAAAATATATAGCCTTATTGAGTAATCTTGGCATCATTCATCAGAGTAATTATCCTTATACCCCTCAACATAATGGCATAGTAAAAAAAAAAGCATAGGCACATTCCCGACACAGCTAGGGCATTGAAGTTTTATTAGTCCATTCCTATAAGGTATTGGGGCATATGTGTGAATGCTTCAGTATATTTGATTAATAGGTTTCCATCAATAACTTTAGGGGGCAAAGTGACTTTTGAGCTACTATATGATAGGAAGGCCTCTCTCATTCATCAAAGAGTTATAGGTTGTCTGTGTTATGCAACAAGCCTGCCCAAGGGAGACAAATTTGCTGAAAGAGCCAAAGCATCAGTTTTAATGGGATACTCTAAAACACAGAAGGGATATATACTTCTGGATCTACAAACTAAGCAATTCTTTACTAGCAGTGATGTTATTTTCAGGGAATCCGAGTCTCCTTTTTGCCAAAGGAAGTACTAATATGAGTAAGGAATCTGAATTGTCTATGTCTCCTCTTCTACATATAAAGATTGTAGATCACAACAGTACTCTAGCTGGATCAAACTTACCAGAAACAGCAGTAAATGTAGATCACACAGAAATAGAAGATGATACACAACACGTAGTTGAGGAGGCAAATTCTGATGGTTCTGATGCAGCAATCCTTCAGGATGCAGAAGTTTAGCGTCCTATTGTTCATGATGCAGATGCTTAGAATGCGTAATACAATGAAATGCAACAATCACTTTAGGAAGAAAATGGAAATGTACCATCAAACATAGAGAGGAAGTCTTGAAGACAGACCAATGAGTCACTATGGATGAAAGATTATATCACTACAAAGAAGGCTGCTGCTTGCAATTATCCTATTTTAAACTATTTGTCTTATGACAAAACATCATACAACTATTAATGTTATTTGGCCAAGTCCTCTCAACATATTGAGCCATAGTCCTTCAGAGAATCTGCCGAAGAAAGTAGATGGATTGAGGCTATGAACCAGGAGATTAAAGCATTGGAAGATAACAAAACATGGTACATAGTTGATTTTCCAAAGGGCAAGAATACAGTGGGCTCAAAATGGGTATATAGGATTAAATATAAAGCAAATGGGGAAATTGAGAGATATAAGACAAGGCTAATGGCAAAGGGGTATAGTCAAAGGGAAGGATTGGACTATCAGGATACTTTTTTACCAGTGGCAAAAATGATCACTGTAAGGTCAATTGTAGCACTTGCTGCCTCAAAAGGTTGGAATCTGTTCCAACTAGATGTGTACAATGCCTTCTTGTAAGGTGATTTATACGAGGAAGTTTATATGGAATTACCTGAGGGATTTAGACAACAAAATGACGAGAAAGTTTGCAAGTTAATGAAGTACTTATATGGTCTTAAACGAGCTTCAAGACAGTGGAACATCAAGCTAACAAAAGCACTTCTAAGTGTAGGTTTTATTCAAAGCAACTATGACTACTCTCCATTCACTATGAGAGGCTAGGAAGAGGTAATGATTGTCCTAGTTTATGTGGATGATCTTCTCAATCACAGAAAGTAGTTAAAATTTGATCAAACGGGCCAAGTATACTCTACACCAGAAGTTCAAAGTCAAGGACCTAGGAGAACTTAATTACTTCATTGGAATGAAGTACTAAGATCCAAGGCTTGGATTTTGTTGAACCAGAGGAACTATGTACTGCGACTTATCTCAGAGATGAGATTAAGTGGGGCTAAACCTACTTGCACACCCTTGGAGGCTAATGCAAAACTCACTTCAGTAGAATATGATCAGGCAAATGAAGTCAAGGATGATGCTATGTTGCAGGATATTAGTGCCTATCAAAGGCTAGTCAGAAAGTTGTTGTATGTCACCATCACAAGACCTGACATCAATTATGTTGTGCAAACCTTTGATCCAATTCATGCAAAGGCCCAAGAAGTCTCACTGGGACAGTTAGAGTTTAAGATACTTAATGGATACATAGGGAATCTTAATGGCTTTTAATCATATAGGGGAGTTAACATGGTGGTCTAATTCAGACTGGGCAGCATGTCTCAATACAAAAAGGGTCAGTTACTAGTTATGTGATAAAGTTTGGAACTTCCTTGGTGTCTTGGAAACTAAAGAAACAACAAACTGTGTCAAGAAGCTCAGTTGAAGCTGAGTGTAAAAGTATGGCCGCTGCAACTGCTGAAATCGTATGGTTACTAGCTCTGTTTAAAGAGTTGGGTGTGAAGATTAGACAACCAGTGACAATTCTTAGTGACAGTAAGTTTGCCATTCAAATTACATCAAATCCCATACTATATGAAAGGAAAAAATACATGAAAACAGATTGTCATTTTATTAGGGACAATATCAAAGAAGGAATAGTTCAAGCAGTGCATGTGAATACAAAGGATCGGAGCATCAGACTGATTTACTAACCAAAGGTTTTGGAACTGCTCAACATACGCATCTTCTTGACAAGCTTGGAGTTCTCAACATTCTACACCCTCCAGCTTGACGGGGCATATTGTAATATAGATATAGCACATGTAATAGTTAGTTAGTCACGTGCCTTTTCCTGTTAATGACATTTGTTAATGAGCTGGCAATTAATTAGTAGGTTAGCTTAAGTTAATGGTAGTTAGGTGTATAAATATATTGTTCTTCTTCTTCTTCTATAAAACAGTAGTTCATTTATCTCTTAACCGTCTCTCCCTTCTTAGAGTTTCTGCCATTGATACACCTTCAAATCCTTGCAATTTATCACATTGTTATGCATTTCCAAAGCTAGGATTTTGAGTTTGTGAGTTCTAAATTCTAAAAATTAAAAGATAACCTATTGAAGTTTGAATAAATTATTTGTACATATTAAACAAATTTAAATATTAATACAAAATTTAATTCGGAGATAGTGCTTCTGTCAAACTAGTACTATTAGCTCGTCCTACTATTAGTCGGGTACGTTGATCAGTTTCGATTTATACAGCTTCTTCTTTTGTTTGTTTTTGGCACATGTTGAAGCTTTATTTAATATTTATCTATTTATATATTTATTTTACTTCTTATTGCAATAAATGATTTAGGTAATTGTTCGTTAGAATTGTCGATCTCATTTCACTTCAAGATGTAAAGTGGTTATTATTAGAATTGTTGCAATAAATGATATAAAGGGGGATGACTCTTTGGTAGCGAAGTCAGAAATTCCCTCATGAAGAGTGTTCATACTTGTAAGAAAAGGAAATCGAAAAAAATATTCAATATATGTTATAAACATTTAAAATTTAATGTTTTACTTATATATACAGTATAATTCGACGAAGGGTAGTCAATTGATCATTCTTAAAATTGACTTCGCCTGAAGGGCTCACTATATATTAGGATTTAGACATATGGTTAAAGAAAAATAAATAATTCTATTCATTCTACTATAACCTTTACGGTCATATGTTAAGTAGACTCAGTTTATACATACATAGCTTAAACAAATTACGAATATACATTTATTAAACTTACTCTAATATAAAGTTATGAATCTGTCTCTGATTAAATTATTTACGATAAACGGAGGTGTTAGGTTTTTCAGTTAGTGACATGCATACATGAATAGAAAAGGGGAGGCGGGTTTTCTCGTGTGGTTGCCAAAGTCTGAAAGCAACTGACTGCACTTTCTGGAGGACACTGTCTTTCTCTGCACTCCTCTCTGTATACGGATTCAGGATGTAGATCATATGGAATTAATGCTCAAGGTTTTTAACATTAGATATATTATATTTTAAAATTATGGGTTCATATTTATTGTTTTTGCAATTTTATTTAATATTTATATATAAATTTTTTACTCCGCATAAAAAATTATTGATTCAATTATGATTGTCTAACGGGCAGGGTCAGCCCATTTCCAGACTGGCCCAGACAGGATAAAACCGGAATCGGCCCGAACCGGTAGAAGGGGGACGGGTAGAGCTGGGTTAAAGGGGTAGGGGGTTTGGTCCTTTCACCTTGGGGCTACCGGTTAACCGGACCTGTCAAGCCCGGTCAACGATTTTTACTGTACAACCGATTAACCAACACGGTCTAGACCAATATAACGGCTACTTAACTTTTTAATAATAGGGCCTTGTAATTTACTCTTTTTTCGTTAATTTACTTGTTGTTAAATGTAAACATTTCAATTTGTAAGTTTGAATTTTGAAATAAACGTAGCACTTGCAATTTATAAGTGCAATTTTTTCTCATTTTTATGGTATTCTTGATATTTTTACTTTACTCCAGATTATGAACACCCGATCGGATCTGTCAAGAACGAGCTAATGACTACAAGGGACAGCTGACTGCAGTCCCCGAGCCCGCAAGCCAAAAAAGAGTTTGACTTGAACCTACCTTTGCTAAAGAAGAGAGAGAAGGGAAAGACAGATGGCAGAAAGAAATCCTTCCAACCGCAGAATTGTTCACCTTTGGACACTGTTAAATCAATATGATGAATGTGTATAAACTGATGATTCTTGTCATACCAATACACGGCTAAACAGCCCCTTTAAATACAAATACAATAGAAACAAATCCCGCTCTTGTAGGATTTATATTTAACTTAGGATTCTCATATTATCCCTAACTAGTAGGATTTATATTTAACTTAGGATTCTAACATTATCTCTAATATTATCTTCAATACCCCCCCTCAAGTTGGAGCATACGGATTACAAATGCCCAACTTGCGAAGTAAAAATTCAAACTTGTCTCTTCCCAAGGCCTTAGTGAATATATCCGCTAGTTGTACCGTAGTGGACACATATGAAGGGTGAATAGTACCATCGGTAATCGAGTCCCGAACAAAGTGACAATCTGCCTCAATGTGTTTCGTTCTCTCATGAAACACCGGATTTTGAGCAATGTATAACGCAGACTGACTATCACAATAAAGATGCATGCCACCCTTGTGTTCAACACCCAAATCCCCTAAAAGTTGTTTCAACCATTTCAATTCACAAGTCAATGCAGCCATCGAACGATATTCTGCTTCAGCAGAGGAACGAGAGACCGTATGCTGTTTCTTAGTTTTCCATGAGACAGGAGACAAACCAAGAAGAACAAACCAACCACTTAAGGATCGTCTGGAAATAGGACAAGTAGCCCAATCTGAGTCGCACCAACCTTCAAGCTGCAATGCACTATCCGATCTCAACAATATACCTTGTCCTGGGTTTTTCTTCAAATACCGAACAACACGCAATGCAGCTTCCCAATGTTCCACTCGCGGAGCCTGCATGAACTGAGATAATATGTGGACCGAGTATGCCAAGTCAGGCCTAGTGACAGACAAATATATCAAACGACCAATTAGTCGATGATACTTCTCTACATCTTGCAACACATCTCCTCCTGCCAGGGCTAGTTTGTGATGTTGCTCCATTGGGAAATCTGCAGGCGAGGAACCAAGCATACCTGTTTCTGTAATGATGTCCATGGCATATTTGTTCTGACAAATAAAAAATCCCTGTTTGCTACGAGCTACCTCCAAACCCAAAAAATATTTTAAAAGACCCAAGTCTTTCATCTTGAAACAGTTCCCCAAGTATTGTTTAAAATTGAGCATAGCAGATTTATCATTACTTGCAACAATCAAGTCATCCACATATACCAGCACATTTAACTGTGTTTTACCTGTCGACAAAGTAAATAGGGAATAATCAGAATATGACTGATTAAAGCCATAAGTTTTCAAAGCTGTTGCGAGCTTGGCAAACCAACATCGGGGAGCCTGTTTCAAACCATACAGTGACTTTTTCATCCTGCAAACTTTGCCACAATTTATATTATCAAAACCAGGAGGGATTTTCATATATACTTCCTCTTCAAGATCTCCATGGAGGAAGGCATTATGCACGTCCATCTGATGAACCTCCCAGTTCTTCACTGCTGCTACTGCTAGAAAAGTACGAACAGTTACCATTTTAGCTACCGGAGCAAATGTCTCATTGTAATCCAAGCCTTCAATCTGATGATGACCAAAAATGACCAAACGAGCTTTCAATCTTTGCAAGTGTCCATGCTCGTCATACTTCTCTTTATATACCCATTTGCTTCCGAGGGCCTTTTTGCCAGGAGGCAAGTTAACAAATTCCCAAGTACCTTGTTTCTCTAGAGCCTTAATTTCATCTGCCATGGCCTTTCGCCACCCCTCGTGTCTCATAGCTTCTTTGAAATTTCTTGGCTCATTCCCTACTGAAATAGCTGCAATATAGTTTCTATGTTTTTGAGAAAAATTGTGAGAATCAACGAAATGTGTTAATGTAAAGACCATACCTGAGGGAGATGTTGTCACGGGAATAACTGGAGGCGGAGATGGACGTTTATTATTTCGCACAGTGGTCACAAAGTCACGATATTTCACATTTGCATACTTAGTACGCATTCCCTTTCCCATAGCATCACCTTGCTCGCGCACCACACCCCGCTCATCAACAAGCTGCGGATCACTGACCTCAGGTTGCGTTACAGTAGCCTCCTCGCCACCAGCAGCATCCTCGCCACTGGCAGTCTCCTCGCCACCAGCAGCTGCCTCGCTACTGGCAGCCTCTTCGCCACCAGGCTGGGCAGGCTGTGCCGCTGCGGCACCAGCACAAATGTCCTCATCAACAGCCCCCCTAACTCGTAGTCCACCCTCATAGCACTCATCTTCATCGTCACTTAACACACAATCCCCCTTAAACGAGGCCGGAGTTGGATTAGATGTCACACTACTGCTAGTTATGAAAGGGAATTCATGCTCAAAGAATTGCACATCACGAGACACAAATCGTTGGTTAGTTTCTACATCAAAAACTTTCCACCCTTTTTTCCCAAAAGGATATCCTAGGAAAACACATTTCCTACTACGACTTGCAAATTTATCCCCTTTTCCCCGTTGATCATGGGCATAACACAGGCATCCAAAAACTTTGATGTGGTCATAAGAAGGGGTTTTATTGAACAAAATTTCAAAAGGAGTTTTATGTTTAAGCAATCTAGAAGGAGTACGGTTAATCAAATGACATGCGGCTTGAACACATTCCCCCCAAAATTGAAGCGGTAATTTTGCCTGAAATCTTAAAGCTCTGGCTACATTCAATATGTGTTGGTGTTTTCTCTCAACTCGCCCATTTTGTTGGGGGGTACCAACACACGAGGACTCAAATATTATCCCATTAGCCACAAAATAATCATTCAGATTATTAAACTCTGTTCCATTATCACTCCGGACTATTTTAATGTCACAAGAAAACTGACGTTTAATTAAAGCAATAAACGAAAGAAACAAGTATTCAACTTCCGTTTTATTGCTTAGCAAATATGTCCACACACTTCTAGAAAAATCATCGACGATGGTAAAAAAATAACGAGATCCACACAAAGAGGGTGTCTTGTAAGGGCCCCATAAATCAATGTGAACCAATTCAAATAAACGACTAGCTTTACTATTGCTAATTGGAAAACTATTCCTATGTTGTTTTGCACGAGGACAAACATCACAGTATTTATTTTTAATGTTTCTAGTAGAACCACTCACAAACGGAAGATGTTGTAGAACTCTTCCCGACGGATGTCCCAACCGTTGATGCCATAACTCTGCAGAACTACTTCGATCAATCTTCAAAGCTTTCACCCCTGGAACCCCGCGGAAATAATAAAGTCCTTCCACCCGATCACCCGCTCCAATCACCTTCCTCGTCGCTAGGTCCTGTATAACACACAATTTTTTAGTGATTTGCAAAGTACAATTTGATTCATCACATAATTGTGAAGCAGAAATTAAATTGCAGTTTAAGTCTGGAACATAGAGAACATTATTAATAGTCAATCCTTCCAGTTCCACCGAACCCTTCGAAGAAGCATTTGCACATCTGCCATCCGGTAAACCTACCGGATAATGAGACACACGGACCGCATTAATCAAAAGAGACGCATCATATGTTACATGATTTGATGCGCCGGTGTCGATTATCCAATCAACACCCTGCTTACCATGGAGTTTTGGCTTGAGAGAATTAAGATGGTCTAGGAGTTGCTGAACCTGAGCCGCGGAAACCCCTGCAAGAGCTGAGCCATCAGCGTGAGTAGCAGGCTGCGTACCTGGAGCAGCAGACCCTCCTGTCTTGTTTGCACGAGCAGGAGGTGTTCGTAGTCCGCGACCTGCTGTACCTGCTGCACGCCCCCCTCCGCGAGCCGAAGACGTGCTACCACGACCATTACCACGGCTTCCTCGAGGCCTATCACCCCACCATTCTGGGTATCCATGAAGCTGAAAGCAAGAAGCTTCGACATGCCCCTCACGATTGCAATAGGTACAAAGTTTATCCGAATTATCAGGTCGAGTAAACTTTGGTCGCGGGTCAGATTGCACCTTGAAAGCCATGACGCTTTCTCGATTAGAGGCCACTGTATCGGTCGAGCTTAGCCTCTCTGCCTGAATAATTTGCTGATATGATTTGTCCACCCCCGGAAGAGGGTCTTGAGCCAGAAGTTGACCTCGGATGGAAGCGAACTTGTCATCCAAACCAATCAAAAAATGATGTACGTAGTCATCTTCCCGCAATTTTTCCACCTGGGAAACAATATTACAGGAACAATTCCCACAAGAACACGACGGAACAGTGAGATACGTGTGGAGTTCATCCCAAATTTTGGCCAGACGACCAAAATACATTGCAACAGGTTCATTTTTCTCCTGCCTACACAAGCCCAGAGAGAGCTTCAATTGACAAATCCTAGTGCCATTGACAACACAAAAACGATTTTTAAGGTTTGTCCATAGCAAGTGAGCATCATCATATTCACCAATCGTAGAACGAATAGTCGGTTCTAGAGTATTGGTAATCCAAGAGACCAACATTGAATGAACGACCTCCCAATCCTCTTGCTTCTGGACATCAGTAGGCTTCACAATCGAGCCATCAACAAAACCAAACTTTCGTTTGGCCTTCAACGAGGTCTTGATCGCCCTCGCCCACTCATCGTAGTTTTCACCACGAAGCTGAATAGGGGTGATGATATTTCCTGGACCATCACTGGAGCCCAAGTGATAGATTAAATCGACTTTGGGTACTGATTGGTCTTGCGCAGCAGCCATGGCAGCGAATGTGTAGAGGAAGAAAGAAAAAAAAAAAAATATGTGAAGGCAGCGAATGTGTAGAGGTCGTGGAAAGGCTGCTGGAAAAGCCACAGCAAGTAAAAAAGGGCTAATAGAAAGGTTCTATAATCCAGAATCAGGTGAGATATATTTGGATGGTGTGGAGATCAAACAATTCGTGACAACATTGCCTACAGCAGACAAGGGAATGCAACAGAAGAAGAGATCATTCAAGCAGCAAAATCAGACCCAGGAAATCGTAAGAGTACAAATATACGTGATTAATGAATAATACGTATAAGAGATTGAAAAAAAACTAGGCTCTTGATACCATGTTAAATCAATATGATGAATGTGTATAAACTGATGATTCTTGTCATACCAATACACGGCTAAACATCCCCTTTAAATACAAATACAATAGAAACAAATCCCGCTCTTGTAGGATTTATATTTAACTTAGGATTCTCATATTATCCCTAACTAGTAGGATTTATATTTAACTTAGGATTCTAACATTATCTCTAATATTATCTTCAATAGACACGAACACTATTCCGTTCTCAGCGGAAATCCGCCTTAGAGATTGAACGGCAATAAGATAAGTCAACATTCAATCTATGAATGACAAAGATATTGTTGAGAAAAAGCTGGCTTTTCCCGGATAAAATGAAAATTGGATTCATGTAACAGGAGAAAGATTTCCCATTCCATAGCCGGAAAGATATGTGGCCATGAAAGAGGGATTAAGTGGAACAGAATTGACTGGGTGGTAGAGTCGTGGAAACGCTTGTTTCTTCCATATTTTGGACCTTAGCTACATGGAAGAATATGTTGCTGCTGAAACACATTGAAATCTTAGATCAAAATACAATATATGGATGGTATGAACTGCCTAAACAAGAATTATTGAACAGCAAACAACCATCAGATATTCACGACATTAATATAACTTACAATAGTTATACAAAAATAAAGTACAAAAAAAATTAAAAATTACGCTAACTCGGCCCAGCCCATTGTACCCGTAACCTTTACGATTCATTTTTTACCCAAATAAACTCGAATCTATTAAATCCGGTAAGCCCCAATCCGTTACCGGCCCGAAACTCAACCGTACGATTCCAAATTTTGCCTACGCAGCCCACCCGTTAGACACCCTTAGGTTCAATTGAACCTTTGAAACCATTGGCCAAAAGGCCCATGAGTCCCACCACTTTCTCTCTGCTAGAAACTGTTCTTTACCCAAACAAAAGATGCACCATGAAACATCTCGTGAACTACGACTCATGAGGGGAGAGCTATGATTTTAAGGCAACGTAAAGTTTGGGATTTGATACATAAAGTGGTAGTAGCTGCAGCACAAAATACTAACTTATTTTTGCTCATTAACTTTGGCATATGACATTTCTAGTTTAAAGATATACTCCATATAACAACAATAACTACATTTGAGCCTCAACCCCAAATAAGTTAAGGTGGATTATATGAATTTTCGCTTGCCATATTTCTCCATTTAAACTCATTTAAATCAATATTATGCCAGACGGATTCAAAAAGTTAAAAAGTAGTAGAAGTTTTGTATATATTTTACGGACATATAAATCTCCGGGAGGATAATAGACTTCTAGGAAGCAAAGAACTAAAGGTAAAAATAGCACGGTATAGCCAGTTTTCGGACCGGTCATTCAAAAATAGCCAGTGTTTACGAAATTAATGAAAAATAATTCCTATTTTGCTGCAACAGAGACTGGTCCAACATAATATACTGGAGTCGGTGCACCCGTGTATGAACTCCAGCATATTATGATGGACCGGTATACTTTGCTGACTCCGGTATAATATACTGGAAACTGGAGCACCGATGTTCCAAACTCCAGTATATTATACTGGACAATTATACTTGTCGGAACTCCATCATATTATGATGGAGTTCCCGCATACTTATCCTAGAACTCTAGTATAATATGTTGGATTTCAAGCATACTTATACTAGAACTCCAGTTTAATATACTGGCGTATTTTTCGAGTTTTGAACAATGTTTTCACTCGAATTTATCTTTCCATGAAAAATGACTAAATTTGAATTACTTATAAAATTGGACTATTTTTTAGCCAATTGTAAATCTAGCTATTTTTTAATTTTGCACGACCTAAAGTAACGCACTAACAACATTGGCCCTTATTACCGTACTATGAATGGCCCTAACTAGATTTATTTTTTCTTCTGGTACCTCAGATAGACTAAATACAGGGGCATTTGCATCTATGCCTGTTTTTTGTGACATATTTTAATTTGTGTCCGCTTTACAAAAACAATTGCAAGCATACTCGCTTTTTTTTACATAACTTCAGCCCACTGGGCTAAAGTTTTTCGAAAAACTTCAGCTGAAATTTTTGTCTTTGTGACCTAAGCTCTAGTTATAAAATAAAACTTAAGCTCTAGAGCTTAAGTTTTCCAGTTATAAAATAAAACTTAAGCTCTAGAGCTGAAGTTTTTATGTTGTAACTGGAAAACTTCAGCGTTAGAGCTGAAGTTTTTACCACCTATTAATATTACATATTAGAGCTGAAGTTTTTCAGTTACAATAATTTGTGTCTGGCCAAGCTTTTCAGAAAGTGCTTTCAAGTATCAAATTACAAATAAAGACATGAATAATTCTACTTAATAGTTAATATTATTAATAAATAAATAATCTCAAAATTTTGTTATTACAGGCATTAATTAAATCTTTTCATTTTATTTATGTAAAATATGAAAATAAAATTAAAAAGTACATATTTATTTTAATATAAGTTAAATATATTAAAATCATTTAGTAAATATAAAAGCATACTTGTAAGAAATAAAAAAAATTGAAAAAAGATATTCAATATATGTTATATACATCTAAAATATAATATTTTACTTATATATACAGTATAATTCGACAAAGGGTAGTCAATTGATCATTCTTAACAAAAATTGGCTTCGCCCGAGGGACTCACTATATATTAGGATTTCTTCTATACATAGAAGTCAAAGACACATGGTTAAAGAAAAATAAATAATTCTATTCATTCTACCATAACCTTTACGGTCATATGTTAAGTAGACTCAGTTTATACATACATAGCTTAAACAAATTACGAATATACATTTATTAAACTTACTCTAATATAAAGTTCTGAATCCGTCTCTGATTAACGTATTTACGATAAAAGGATATGTTAGGTTTTTCAGTTAGTGACATGCATGCATGAATAGAAAAGGGGAGGCAGTTTTTCTCGTGTGGTTGCCAAAGTCTGAAAGCAACTGACTGCACTTTCTGGAGGACACTGTCTTTCTCTGCACTCCTCTCTGTATACGGATTCAGGATTTAGATCATATGGAATTAATGCTCAAGGTTTTTAACATTAGATATATTATATTTTAAAATTATGGGTTCATATTTATTGTTTTTGTAATTTTAATGAATATTTATATATAATTTTTTACTCCGCATAAAAAATTAATGGTTTAATTATGATTGTCTAACGGGCCGGGTCAGCCCATTTCCAGACTAGCCCAGACTGGTTAAAACCAGAATCAACCCGAACCGGTAGAAAGGGGTCGGGTAGAGCTGGGTTAAAGGGGTAGGGGGTTTGGTCCGTTCACCTTGGGGCTACCGGTTAACCGGACCTGTCAAGCCCGGTCAACGATTTTTACTGTACAACCGGTTAACCGACCCGGTCCAGACCAGTATAACGACTACTTAATTTTTATTTGTTTAATAATATGGCCTTTTAATTTACTCTTTTTTCCGTTAATTTACTTGTTGTTAAATGTAAGCCTTTCAATTTGTAAGTTTGAATTTTGAAATAAATGTAGCACTTGCAATTCATAAGTGCAATTTTTTTTGCATTTTCATGGTATTCTTTCCAGATTATGAACACCCGATCGGATCTGTCAAGAACGAGCTGACGATTACAAGGGACAGCTGACTGCAGTCCCCGAGCCCGCAAGCCAAAAAAAAGTTTGACTTGAACCTACCTTTGCTAAGAGAAGAGAGAGAAGGGAAAGACAGATAGAAGAAAGAAATCCTTCCAACCGCAGAATTGTTCCCCTTTGGACACGAACACTATTCCGTTCTCAGCGGAAACCCTCCTTAGAGATTGAACGGCAATAAGATAAGTCAATGTTCAATCTAAGAATGACAAAGACATTGTTGAGAAAAAGATAGCTTTTCCCGGATGAAATGAAAATTGGATTCATGTAACAGGAGAAAGATTTTCCATTCCTTAGCCAGAAAGATATGTAGCAATGAAAGAGGGATTAAGTGGAACAAAATTGACTGGGTGGTAGAGTCGTGGAAACACTTGTTTCTTTCATATTTTGGACCTTAGCTCCATGGAAGAATATGTTACTGCTGAAACACGGAAGAATTGAAATCTTAGTTCAAAATACAATGTATGGATGGTATGAACTGCCTAAACAAGAATTCTTGAACAGCAAACAACCATCAAATATTCACGACATTAATATAACTTACAATAGTTATAAAAATACAAAAAAAATTAAAAATTTTGCTAACTCGGCCTAGCCCCTTGTACCTGAAACCTTTACGGTTTATTTTTTAACCAAATAAACCCGAACCTATTAAATTCGTAAGCCCCAATCCGTAACCGGCCCGGAACCCAATCCGTACGTTTCCAAATTTTGCCTACGCAGCCCACCCGTTAGACACCCTTAGGTTCAATTGAACCTTTGGACCCATCAGTTCAATGCTACGACCGTCCCTGGGTCCCATGAGAAAAATTTAACGGGTTCAACCTTTAAATTTTTTAACAATAAACACATCACACCGTTGAAATTATGAGTTTAAATTTAATATTTTTATTCTGGTTTTTTTTCCATATAAATTTATAATTCGTGCCAAAAATTACGGGTTCAAGTAAAACCATAGCCAAAAGGCTATATTGGCCCATGAGTCCCACCACTTTCTCTCTGCTAGAAACTGTTCTTTACCCAAACAAAATATGCATCATGAAACATCTCTTGAAGTACGACTCATGAGGGCAGAGCCATGATTTTAAGGCAACGTAAAGTTTGTGATTTGATACATAAAGTGGTAGTAGCTGCAGCACGAAATACTAACTTATTTTTGCTCATTAACTTTGGCATATGACATTTCTAGTTTAAAGATATACTCTATATAACAACAATAACTACAATTGTGCATCAACCCCGAGTTAAGGTGGATTATATGAATTTTCACTTGCCATATTTCTCCATTTAAACTCATTTAAATCAATATTAAGCGAGACGGATTCAAAAAGTTAAAAATACTAAAAGTTTTGTATATTTTTTACGGACATATAAATCTCCGGAGGATAATAGACTCCCAGGAAGCAAAGAGCTAAAGGTAAAAATAGTACGGTATAGTCAGTTTTCGGATCGGTCATTTAAAAATAGCCAGTGTTTACGAAATCAATGAAAAATAATCACTATGTTGCTGCAACAGAGACCGGTCCAGCATAATATATTGGAGTTCGGTACACCTGTGTATGAACTCCAGCATTTTATGATGGACCGGTATACGTTGCTGACTCCAGTATAATTATACTTGCCGGAACTCCATCATATTATGCTGAAGTTCCAGCATATTTATCCTAGAACTCTAGTATAATATGCTGGAGTTCAAGCATACTTATACTAGAACTCCAGTTTAATATACTGGCGTATTTTCCGAGTTTTGAATAATGTTTTCGCTCGTATTTATCTTTACATAAAAAATGACTAAATTTGGATTACTTTTAAAATTGGACTATTTTTTAACCAATTGTAAATCTAGCTATTTTTTAATTTTGCACGACCTAAAGTAATGCACTAACAACATTGGCCCTTATTACCGTACTCTGAATGGCCCTAACTAGATCTTTTTTTCTTCTGGTACCTTAGATAGACTAAATATAGGGGCATTTGCATCTGTACTTGTTTTCTGTGCTACATTTTAATTTGTGTACGCTTTTAAAAAAATTGCAAGCGTACCCGCTTTTTCACATAACCTCAGCCGACGAGGCTAAAGTTTTTCGAAAAACTTCAGCTGAAATTTTTGTCTTTGTGACCGGAAAACTTAAGTTCTAGTTATAAAATAAAAACTTAAGCTTAAGAGCTTAAGTTTTCCAGTTATAAATAAAAACTTAAGCTCTAGAGCTGAAGTTTTTATGTTGTAACTGGAAAACTTTAGCTTTAGAGCTGAAATTTTACCACCTATTAATATTACATACTAGAGCTGAAGTTTTTCAGTTACAATACAAAAACTTAGCTCCCCACCTAATAATATTACATACTAGAACTGAAATTTTCAATTACAACACAAAAATTTCAGCTCTAAAATTAAAATTTTATTTTATAACTGAAACTTCAGCTCGCATATGAATATTACATACTAAACTGTTGACGAAGACCTCAACTAGTAATAATTGCATAACTGTTGTATGATAACTACGGTATAACATTGAGACAAGATAAAGGTACATACCGTCATGGGAATTCACTTGTGTCAATTCCTTTTTGTCACCTTCAATTTGGTACGTTTCATGGCCTTTACCGACAACTAGCTGAACTTTCTAGTTAAAACATAAAAATTTCAGTTGTAAAGTTATTTTATGTTGTAACTGGAAAACTTTAGTTTTAGAGCTGCAATTTCTATGTTATAAGGGAAGGAGAAAGAAAAGATGAAGTTTTTAAAAAAGTAGGTACGAATACAAATAAAAAGATAAACAACTAAAGGTTAAAAGGGCGTCCAAATAGAACACCTCGTGCAATTTTTACCTAAATATATGATAGGAGGTCCATGCTCTAAAGTAAGGCCACTTCAGCCCACTAACACCTAGCTAGAAATGATAAAAGATCACAAGATGCACACTATAATAGCATATTTGGTCAAGTTTCCCCAAAAGTAAAAGTATTTTTTTTTAAAGTTCAAAGTGTTGAGTCAAGCTTTTAGAAAGAAAAAAAAAATAGTCTGTTTGCCCAAGCTGGAGTGAAGCAGTTTGTGTTTGGCTAATCACTCTGAAAAGCAACTTTGAGCAATAATTTGTATCTGGCCAAGCTTTTCAGAAAGTGCTTTCAAGTATCAAATTACAAATAAAGACATGAATAGTTTTACTTAATAATTAATATTATTAATAAATAAATAATCTCAAAATTTTGTTATTACAGGCATTAAATAATCTTTTCATTTTATTTATGTAAAATATAAAAATAAAATTAAAAAGTACATATTTATTTTAATATAAGTTAAATATATTAAAATCATTCAGTAAATATAAAAGCATTCACTCCTAAAGTCACTATATATTAGAAAGATATCCTAAAAAAACTTGGCCAAACACCTCAAGTTAGGGTGAAAAAGTGCTTTTGAAAGAAAAAAAAACACTTTTGGCTTCTTGAGAAACTTGGCCAAACATGCTAGAAGTATTTTTTTAGGAGAAGTGGAGAAGCAAAAAATTGGCTTCTCTCCAAAAACACTTTTTTGAAAAGCACTTTTGAAAAAAATACATTTCGAAGTACTTTTTAAAAGCTTGACCAAATTACCGCTCAGAAGTGCTTTTAAAATTAATTAGTCAAACACAAACTGCTTCTTATCAAAATTACTTTTGAGAAAAATACTTTTGAAAAAAATGTTCTTAAGTTGATTTTTAAAGCTTGGCTAACAAACTATAAATCATTACAAAAAGAAAATTGTTATAAATAGAACTCTATTTAAGGTGAATGTCTATCTTATAAGAAGAGTCTTACTTCAAGGCTAAGTCTTTTATCTTCCTATAAATAGAGGGGTCTTACCCCATTGTAAATCATCCCAAAAGTATTAATAAGAATACTCCTCTCTCTACTTTTCTCTCTATTGTTCTTGTTCTTGTATTATTGTTCTTGTTCTTATATTATTTCATAACACGTTATCAGCACGAGACTCTACCGTCTCAAGAATCTTCTCGAAAAATGTAAGGTATTTCTCTCTTCCTAATTTGATTTTTTCGATTATGTCTGACATTATGAAAAGACAGTTCGTTGCCCTTGAAATTTCGGGCAAGAACTATATGACATGGGTGTTGGATGCTGAAATCCACTTAGATGCTATGGGTCTTGGAGAAGCCATTAAAGACAGAGATAAAGCATCCACCCAAGACTGTGCTAAGGCCTTGATTTTCTTGCGTCATCACCTTGATGAAGGTTTGAAAATTGAATATCTCACAGTCAAAGATCCACTTATCTTGTGGAAGGGCTTAAAGGAGAGATATGACAACCTGAAGTTGGTCACTCTGCCACAAGCACGATATGATTGGACTCATCTGAGGCTCCAAAACTTTAAGTCCGTTTCTGAATATAATTCTGCAATGTTCAGAATTACCTCCAAATTGAAACTCTGTGGAGATAATATCACTGATTATGATATGCTTGAGAAAACGTTTACAACGTTTCATGCCTCCAATATGGTACTGCAACAACAGTATAGAGAGAAAGGTTTCAAAAAGTACTCTGAACTGATTTCTCTTCTCCTTGTGGCTGAGCGAAACAATGACCTGCTCATGAGAAATCACGAAAATCAACCCACTGGGTCTACACCATTGCCTGAAGTAGATAAGGTGTATTCCCATTATGCTAAGCGTGGAAAAGGCTATGGCTTTAATCGTGGTCGTGGTCGTGATCGGGGTCATGGCCGTGGACGTGGACAAGGAAGAAATTTTCCTGATGTTAGTCACCCCCCAAAGAGAGATAACCACCAAAAGCGGAAACAGAATTATGAGGATCCAAAAGCAAATAGTTCAGAAACTATGTGTTATCGTTGCGGTGGAGAAGGGCACTGGGCAAAAATTTGCCGCGTACCAAGACATTTGGTTGAGCTCTATCAAGCATCTCTATAGAGTAAAGACCCTGAAACCAATTTTGTCGCTGACAACAATTTTGAAAACACCCACTTGGATGTGGCAGACTTCTTTGAGCACCCTGAGGGGAAAATAAACCACTTGATCGGTGACGGATCCATGATTAAGGATGATGGAGTTGTTTGATTTTATTTTACTTATTTGTATTAGCTAGTGGATAAACTATTAGTCATTAGTATCAGCTCGTATTAGTTAGTTTATGATATAATGTTAGTATTAGTTCTTTAGAATGTTTCAATATGCTTAAATTTCGATGGTATTTTTATTTCCAGCAAAGTTAGTCGATTAACTAATAAAATCGACTATCTAATATTTTGTATTAAAACTGGAATTTCCGCAAACTAAGATATTCGAATATCTGATTTAGATATTCGAATAACCTGATTTAGTTATTCGAATAACCTGATTTAGTTATTCGAATAACCTGATGACTGTTTACTAAGTTAGTCGAATAACTAATTAGTTATTCGACTAACCAATATTTCGCATTAAAACTGGATTTTTCCGTAAGGCAAGATAGTCGAATATCAGGTTTAGTTATTTGAATAACCTAATGACTGCTTCCCTAAAGTTAGTCGACTATCAATCCAGTTATTCGAATAACCTCAACAGATTTTGAAAATATTGTTTAAATTAAGAAGCAACGGATTAAATTTGTTTACCACACTGATTTGTAGAAAATTAATCTACATAAAGTATTTAAGCAACTTTTGCAAACACACTCGTAATGTACTTAGCAACTAACGTACTTACATGACATTTCAACTTGAAACATTGTACCCTATATAGAGATATTATTTACACAGTGTACTGTCACATGTCTGCATTGGCTTATAAATGTACACTTCTATACTATTCACATATTCATGTCAATTGCTTAGTTCCAAATTTGTAATTATGTGATCGTCCATGATAATGTGCTAAATTATTCATCACATAACTTTTACACATTCTTTACATATTACATACACTACTCGAGTTTTATGATACGATGTCATCTATTCACTGTATTACCTGTGTATATGTCCGTAACATACATGCGTGCATCTTTGTAACTACTGCACAATATAGTTTCCACCTCTATATGTTCATTCATTTATGCATCACATTCATGTACCACACACACGATACCGGAAAAGCAACTTTTCCCAAAATTAGGGGGAGAAGTTGGTGAAATTTTGTGGAAAAATGCATCATTATCTCATCTTGATCAAAATACCTCTATTCGTGAAAAAGAGGTGCAAAAGATTATCCATTTGCAATGAATAGCAAATCAAATGCCAGACGCATTTACAGATTTGAAAAGGATAACAAAATCACATATCCCCGCAGTGAATGTGACAACATATGATTCACGAATACATATTCATTATTAGAAGAATATGAACATGAAATTGGTATTGAATATACCAGACTCACCCCTAGAAGGAGGTTTGAAATGATACCACACTCACCCCTAGAAGAAGGTTTGAGATGATGTCATTATTATGGCATGAATGGTCATTGGTCACGTACCTATTGTACGCCAAAATAATTTGTCAATGTGATTACCAAAGGACAATAATAATGCAAGAAACATATCTTGCATATAATTTTTGACATGACCATAATGGTATAACTTTCTCTTTAAAAGAGATATTCACCACATGGATGTTGATGAATTTGTGGTAGTACAAAATTAATTGAGAGCTCTAGAAAAGCCAATTACTACTATGTTGGAGAAACACAATTGATTACCAATAAGGTATTGTGTTGTAGTAAGTCTCAAAGAAACTTATTCAGTTTCCAAAGTATATGTGAAAGTGGTTGATTATATTGAGACTATAAATAAAGGAAAGATTTGATATCTTCTATTACTACAACTTGTAGCGGGATAATTTGTGTGTGAAAAGCTACCCGCTTCATTCTCCAGTTTGTACTACTTGTTCTCATTAATTAATTGACCAACTAAAGAGTTCGGGTTGAATCCCAAAAATTCTGGAAATATCAAAGGTGAATATGGACCCATTCACCTGCCATGTATACCACATATGATGCATCTATGATATGGTTACATGCGCGATTGTTATTAACCTGCAGCCTGGCCGGTGCTTGCGAGGTAAATTGCTCAGTAATCTAACTTCGAGCATAATTTCCAGATTGTCTATTCAAGATAATTCATCTTGATAAGTTGGTTTACATCATAGTTGGTTTAGCAAAATGATTTATTGAGTGCCTCCACTTAATAGCTAAACTATTGCTTATGAGAACAAAGTTATATATATCAGTTTGATATACGTTGTATACGAGAGTATATTATATTCTCCCCTCATAAATGGTTCAGGGTCAGGAACCAAATAATTTCATCTTATTATTATTAATGTGCTGTGTATATTGACATGATAATGCACAAAGATGATTTCCCAGAGGTGAGGAAACATGTTAGTTTTCCTAACATGAGGAGGAGACATGATAAACACTTGAGAAAAGGTTACATGAGATGAATTATCATTTGTATATATAGATCCTCGAATATCATAATATGAACATGAAGTTCATAAAAGGATAATTCAATTGCAACATATTGCAAAGCATGCTACACCCAAAGAAAATAACTATATTCTCACTGCAAATGCTCATATTAAGTCCTAGAAGGACAAAGTCTTCGATACGCTTAAAACGTATAGACAAATCGGTTTCAAAATAACTTCTTAATAAAGAAGATGAGCAAATGATCAAAGTAATCATAATAAGGAGGCAAGTGATCCAAAAGATCACGCGACATAACACGTCATAAAATCTCATGAGAGATTCAGGTACCTGAATGTATGAATGAAGAGATCTCCATGTTATGTCTTTATGAAAATTTACTGGAATCGATATAAAATGATCGTCGACGACATCTATGATAGCGCTAAATATCGATGAGGATCTTATGTTTGTCGAATACAAACAAAATATTGACTAAATGGAAAAGATACAATTCAAGAAGAATTGATTCCATATGAAAGACATGTGGTTTTGGACATGTAGTTCAAATACTTGAAAGTATAAGGTCAAAGGTATGTGTAATCAGTTTTCGATATTTTATTTGTTTAGCATGACATGAAAACTTGATGTGCATCTAAAGTTTATTATATGGCTTATATGACTTAACTTGAAAGATTTAAGTTGCTTAAAGCATATACAATTCTTGGTCCTGAAGTACCACATCCTAAGTGCAATTTGTGTACATATGTATCTTGCTATAACTATGATAATGTGATGGCGAGGATATCCCTATGGAAGTATTGAAGAGTCATTCCACGACATTACATGAAGATGTTCATATCTATCAAGAATGATAATTTCAAGGTACGGAATATTCATTCAAGTCAATATGGTTGATTTATTTATCAAATATCTACTAACGATTTCTTGAAGCTAGTGCACAAGATTGGAATGTGAAGGTTCAAGGATGTGAATTGATGTTCTTTTTAGGGGGAGTTAATGCGCGTCGCACTCTTTTTCCCTTACAAGGCTTTGTCCCACTGGGTTTTCCTTGCAAGGTTTTTAACGAGGCAACAAATAGGCGTATTTCTAAACATATGTACTCTTTTCTTTTTCTAGAATTTTTCCATTGGGTTTTGTTTTAGTTAAGGTTTTAACGAGGCACATTATTGAATAGACATTCAAGGGGGAGTGTTATAAATAGAACTCTATTTAAGGTGAATGTCTATCTTATAAGAAGAGTCTTACTTCAAGGCTAAGTCTTTTATCTTCCTATAAATAGAGGGGTCTTACCCCATTGTAAATCATCCCAAAAGTATTAATAAGAATACTCCTCTCTCTACTTTTCTCTCTATTGTTTTTGTTCTTGTATTACTGTTCTTGTTCTTATATTATTTCATAACAAAAATATGTTTCTTTGGATCATTGGATCTTATTTGATTCTAAAATCAATCTGATTTTTCGGAAAGTAGCCTGAGAATTTCCCGCGCTTATTACTCCTATAGAACGAAAGATTCAGCAGTATTAATTCCTTGAATAAAATCAAACATCCACTTATTTTCATAAAAACTTCTTCTAAGCTAATTTATCTTATAGTCCCACATTCAAAGTGTGCAATGTTAATAATGTCTTTTAGGTTAACTTAACCAAGTTGACAACAACTACATATGAAAGAATAAATTGCATGAACTTACATTAATCAAATAATGATATTCTATACATATGAAATTATTCGTCCTTATTAATTTGTTCATTTAAATTTATCTCGATGGAATAATAAGAAAAGGTAAGGCTCAAAAGAATTTACAAAAAGAAATTTTTTTGAGTATTTTAGAAAGGGTCAGTTAGGAATCAGAGGAAATGCGACGATTTTTTCCCGGAAATTCCCAACAAAAAGTATATACTATTCCTTCTTTTCTATCGAATCGATCATAATCACTACCTACATTCCAGGAAATTGTGCACCACAAATAAGAGCTAATAAAGAGACCGCAATTCCGTAGAAAGACATCACGAGTCCTTGTTAAAAAAAAAAAGATTTGCTGAGATGGAAAAAAAGATATCAAATTTCTACCAAGGTAACTGAAAGTTCCAACTAATAAGAAGCCCCACATATATATGATAATATCATTACACCAAGCAGGCATCCAAAAAGAATATGTTAATACCATTTCTTGAATTATATAGACAAAATTACAGAATAATGTACTTCATAGTTGATCTTGCATTATTTTAGCACAATTACAAGTTTGTAAATGTGTTGTCAAATATCAAGAAGATCTTTTTTTTTCTCATTCCCTATGATTATAACAACCTCATTTATTCCTACCTACCCCTATTGTAGCTCTCTCCTTATTTTTCGCCCATAAATATTTAATTTAATTAATGAAAAAGAATCATATGCAGACAAAACTGAAAAGAAAAATTAGTTCCTCATTCAATAAAATTCGTGACATCTTCCATAACCAATGATTCTCTATTTTTTTTTAAATTTTGTATATCTTCGGGTTTATACATACCTATCACAACTGCATAAGGCAAAAACAGACACGAGAAACCTAAAATCTCATCTCCTTTAATGCTAATCTTGTTAAATTTCGATTATGATTTTGTGAGAATTAGGAATGGGTATTGTTTGAACTTATTAGAAATAGTCTAAGTAGGTTGTATACAAAGTTTAAAGTTATTTGCTGGAGATTTGGACTAGTTTTATACAAGAATTGCAGGTAAAAATCGTACACAAATTTCGTCAACGGTGCTTATACACTTTTATACAATGTTATACGCTTTTATACAAAGAGGTACAGTATGTATATAGTTGTATAAAAGTGTATAAAGATGTATATCGCATAGTGAAAATATTCTTGATACACTATGCATATAGGTGAATAGGAGGAGGAGGAGGAGCGAGAAATTCACCAAATACCTCTAAATAATGTATCAACCTTGAATATAATAGTGTATAAGTTGTGTTTATACACTATTATATACTATTTATACAATATTATACATTATTATACAAATGAATCATATCAATGGAGCTTCACATGTTCTTTTTCTTCCTTGGGCATCCTCTGAAATTTAACTCAAATATAGCATAAAACTACTCCAAATCACTTGAAATTTAAGTTTTGAACTCATCTTGTTGATTCTAATCAATTGAGACAGCACCCATTCCAAATAACTAACAAATCGAATAACTCAATTTTTGAAATTTAACTCAAATATAACCTAAATCTATTCCAAATCACTTGAAATTTAAGTTTTAAACTCATCTTGATGATTCCATTAAGTGGGACAACATCCATTCCAAACAACTAACAAATGAAAAACTCAAGTTCTGAAATCGAATCTTCGAACCACTTGTAATTGTGACTTTTATTTTTTAAATCCTTAGTTAACCATTGAAATTCAAAAAAAAAATGAAAGAGAATAACAATAATAGAAATTTTTTGTGGTGCAAAGGCTGGCATGAAAAGGAAAAGAAGAACGAAGAAAAAAGGGGACGAAGAAATAAGCGGTGGGCCAAGTGAGAAGGATGTAATTCTCCCAATTGCAAAAGGACCACATTATTTCTCTTTGTTTCAAATTGTATTTTAGCCAAACTTTTGAAATATTGTACTGAGAGGCTAACAGAGTTGCCTAAATTAACCAATTTTTCTCTCTTCACCTACGTTTGTTAAAGAGCGCACTTCTGCTACCACAATTGTTAAAATAGCATGAGCTAGTTAATTTTTTGATTGGTAATTCAAAAACAACTAGTGTTTGCAAAGTTATTGAAAAATAATCATTATATTGCAGCCATACAAAAATCTCCAGCATATTATATTAGAGATTGGAGCATCCGTTTATGAACTTTCAACATATTATGCTGGAACTCCAGCACACGAAAATTCTAGCATAATATACTAGAGATTGGAGTACATGTTTATGAACTTCCAGCATATTATGTTGGAACTCCAATCACATTATGAATTCCAGCATATTATGCTAGAAGTTCACATGTAAGAAATTCGAACTCCGGCATATTTTGCTGGAATATTTTTCGTATTTTGAACACTATTTTTGTTCAGGTTTATCTTTACATAAAAATGGCTAAATTTCAATTACTTTTGAAACTATGACTATTTTTCAATTACTACTTATAAATCTGACTATTTTTGAATCTCACCCCCACACTTTGTTTGTGAAATTCCACCTTAATCTGGCAATTTTCCATTACACGTCCAATAGTCTAAATTATTCAAGATAACCATCTTTTGCACCATAGGGTAGTTTAATAAGTCCTCTGTGCTAAGTGATCAACTTACTCTTACGGTAAACAGTTATCTATAGTTAAAAGTTTTTTAGTAATATAATTGTGAGAATATACTTTATACTATATGAATACAAACGTTAGACCGATGCTACACTTAATAACAATAGCTTGAGTTCACCTAGACATTATTTGGACCGGACTATAAGTTGTGCCTAATATCCGCACATAAAACTTACACAAATGTCCCAATAAGCTTCAACTTATCACACTCTAGCCATTAGTCATAGACTTGCCAAACTAGTCATGTACATACAAAATTGAAAAACCAAATAAATAAGGTTCTTTCTCTCAAATAATCACATACAAAATCACCTTCCATATTTTTTAGTGTGATTAGCAACATTAGATGCAAGACGGAAAGAAAATTTCATGGATGAGGTAGCAAATAAGGAGATGAATTACAAAAAGAATAATTCTAAAATATTTCAAAAATCTAAGCCAAAAAAGGGGCTTTTTCAATAGGTATAGTTGAAATTCATTGAAAACATATAGATAAGTTAATATACAAAATTTGAGGAAGATTGGAGGTGATTTGAACTGGTTTATATCATAATTCGTAATTAAATCGAGTTCAAAAAATCTTCTGCGACACATGTATCAAACATGTATCACGCATGTATCTTACATACAGGCATATATGGATATACATATGATACACAATTGATACAAATATGATACATATGTGATACACATATGATACACAGTGTGATACGCTTATCATTTTTTTATGTTCAGTTTTTACTTCGAATTTTCTATTGAAACCACCTCAAAACTTCACTAAATCACCCCAAAACTGAGATTCAAGCTCCTTAAGACATACTCGATCTATTCTAATAACACACACTCAAAAGAAAGCAAATATTTGACATTTTTTTCCAAATAGCTAATTGGCTAATATTAACAATATTTTATGAATTAACGAATATTTATAGTGAGTTACTTATAAATGGACATAACTGATCATTTCCCGAAAAATTATGTATAACTAAAAATAAGTCAACTATCCATTTTGTTGGGCCACCATATAGAGAGATTGGGCTTTGTTGATCAGTGTTGTGAAGCAAAAAGTTTTTGGGCCTCGGTCTTGTTGGGTGGAAAACAAATCCTTGTTCTCCAAATTTATTATGGACAAAACGTGATCTCACAATGTGGCGGGTTAGAATTTGAACTTTTACAAATATTATTGTTTGTTTTTGTTTGTTTGGGGGGGGGGGGGGGGGGTGTGGGAGGTTGAGTGAAGAATCCATTAATCCAAATCAAATCAATCTATGCATGATAGCTACGCAAAGTATCGATGCTGTGATTGAATTTTTTCCCTTTTTGGTTTCCCATTCGTGGTCTGGTACCCGCATTGGGACCCAACTAATTTAGATTTGTGCCGAACAGTCCGACTTTAGGGGTAAAATACTCCATGCTAAATGTGATTTTATACTCAAGGCTCTGAATTAAAAATCTCTAACTAAGAATGAAGAAGTATTTATTACTCCACCATAATATTCTAATTGAATCACTTGTGGAACACTTTATTGTTTGGTTAAAGTCCACAGGAAAACTTTATTTGGTATATGCCACTAAAACTTAAGTAGGGAGTATATACAACCCAAATGATAATTAAAATAAGAGAGATTCTATCAAACATTTACAATGTATTCCAAGAATTACTTTTTATTATTCTGATAATTGCTACGACTGATAAACTAACTTATTTATAAATGATCATATTCACTTAACTTGCTTGAAAGAGAATAAAAGAAGAAAAATATGAAACTTTGCAGGTCATGTTATGTTAATATATATAATTTTGTTATGAAATAATATAAAAGACAAGAACAATAATGCAAGAACAAGAGCAATAGAGAGAAGAGTAGAGAGAGTTCTTCTTATTGATACTTAGAGAATGTTAGGAGTGGTTTATAATGGTAGAAGACCCCTTTATTTATAGGGAGGGGGATGATTTATCTACCAAGAATAGAACTCTAGAATCTCTCTAATTATAGACATTCACCTTAAATAGGAGATTTCATAACACTCCCCCTTGAATGTCTATTCAACAATGTGCCTCGTTAAAACCTTAAAACCAAAACCCAATGGGAAAAATTAAAGAAAGGAAAAAGAGTACACATGTTTGAATATGCGCCTATTGGTTGCCTCGTTAAAAACCTCGCAAGGAAAACCCATTTGGGACAAAACCTTGTAAGGGAAAAAGAGTGCAACGCGCATTAACTCCCCCTAATAAGAACATCAATTTATATCCTTGAGCTTTTGCATTCCAATCTTGTGCATCATCTTCAAAACGATCTTTGATAGACGTTTGACAAATCAACTATATTGACTTGAATAAATATTCCGCACCTTGAAATCATCATTCTTGATAGATATGAACATCTTCATATAATGTCGTGGAATAACTCTTCAATATCTCCATAGATGCATTCTCAATGCCATCATGCTTATAGTTATAGCAAGATACATATGTACACAAATTGTACTAAGGATGTGGTACTTCAGGACCAAGAATTGCATATACTTCAAGCAACTTAAATCTTTCAAGTTAAGTCATATAAGCCATATAATAGACTTTAGATGCATATCAAGTTCTCCATGTCATGCTAGACAAATAAGATATCGAAAACTGACTATACATACCTTTGACTTTATACTTTCAAGCATTTGAACTATAGGTTCAAAACTACATGTCTTTCATATGGAATCAATTCTTCTTGAATTGTCTCTTCCATTTAGTTACTTTCTTTGGGTCAGCAAATGAGTATAGCATGCTTTGCAATATGTTGCAATTGAATTATCCTTTTATGAACTTCAGGTTCATATCATGATATTCGGGGATATACATATACAAATGATAATTCATCCCATGTAACCTTTTCTCAAGTGTTTATCATGTCTCCCCCTCATGTTAGAAAAGCTAACTTGTTTCCTCAACTTTGAGAGTTCATCTTTGTGCATTATGGTGTTAATGAAAATATACACCGCACATCAATAATAATAAGATGAAATTATTTGGTTCCTGACCTTGAACCACTTGTGAGGGGAGAATATAATATACTCTCGTATACAACGTATATCAAACTGATATATATAACTTTGTTCTCATAAGAAACATTTTAGCTATTAAGTGGAAGCACTCAATAATTATCTTGCTAAACCAACTTTGATATAAACCAACTTATCAAGATGAACTATCTTGAGTAGAGAATCTGGAAATTATGCTCGAAGTTAGATTACTGAGCAATTTACCTCGCAAGCACCGGCCAGGCTGCGGGTCAATAACAATTGCGCATGTAACCATATCATAGATGCATCATATGTGGTATACATGGCAGGTGAATGGGCCCATATTCACCTTTGATATTTCCAGAATTTATGGGCTTCAACCCGAACTCTTTAGTTGGTCAGTTCATTAATGAGAACAAGTGATACAAGAGAATTTGTAAAGAACTTTCTAGTTCTTTGATATTCACCTATGTGAATTTGCACATCATACTCAAAATGAGATGGCTAATACGAATGCTAACTGAACAAATTATCAATATTGGTAAACTTCAAATTTACACCATGACATGTGCACTTAATAAACTTCAGGTTTATTATGACATGGGTTTTTATACCAATAGATATCCACTTTATTGTGGCATTCTTTCTTTTGTGTAGTACAAACTGGAGAACAAAGCGGGTAGCTTTTCATATGCAAATTACCCCGCTACAAGTTGTAGTAATAGGAGATATCAAAGCCTTCCTTTATTTATAGTCTCAATAAGGTTGACCTAGCCCTCTCTTCTCTCTCTTTGTCCACGCGAAGATTCCATTCCTTTCCTTTCCTAGCATCCATCGCTTTCGCGTGTACTTTGGAAACTGAATAAGTTTCATTGAGACTTACTACAGCACAATACTCAATTGTGTTTCTCCAACATAGTAATAATTGGCTCTTCTAGAGCTCTCAATTAATTTTGTACTACCACAGATTCATCAACATCCATGTGGTGAATATCTTTCTTAAAGAGAAAGTTATACCATTATGGTCATATCAAACTTATATGCAAGATATGTTTCTTGCATTATCGTTGTCCTTTAATAGTCATATTTCCAAAATACTTGGCGTACAATAGGTACGTGACCAACGATCATTCATGCCATATATCATCTCAAACCTCCTTCTAGGGGTGAGTGTGGTATCATCTCAAACCTCCTTCTAGGGGTGAGTGTGGTATCATCTCAAACCTCCTTCTTCCAATAATGAATATGTATTCGTGAATCAGATGTTGTCACATTCACTTCGGGGATATGTGATTTTGTTATCCTTTTCAAATCTATAAATGCGTCAGGCATTTGATTTGCTATTCTTTGCAAATGGATAATCTTTTGTGCCTCTTTCACAAATAGAGGTATGTGGATCAAGATGAGATAATGATGCATTTTTCCACAAAATTTCCCGTTTGGTTTCACCAACTTCTCCCCCTTATTTTGGGAAAAGTGTCTCATCAAATTGACAGTCTGCAAATCGTGCAGTGAACAAATCTCCTGTCAATGTTTCGAGGTAGCGAATAATGGAGGGCGATTCAACCTCAACATATATTCCTAACCTTCTTTGCAGACCCATTTTGGTGCGGGATGGCGGTGCTACAGGCACATATACTGCGCATCCAAAGATTCTTAAATGGAATATATTGGGTCCATGACCCAAAACCAATTGCAACGGGGAATATTTGTGTCAATTCGTCAGTCAGAGACGAACTAGCATTGCTGTATGCAAAATGGCGTGTCCCGAAACCGAAGTGGGCAGCCGACAAACTAAAATGCTGCATGCAAAATGGCATGAACCCAAACCAAAGTGGGCAGCCGACGAACTCGCATTGCTGCATGCAAAATGGCGTGACCCCAAACCGAAGTGGGCAGCCGACGAACTAGCATTGCTGCATGCAAAATGGCGTGACCCCAAACCGAAGTGGGCAGCCGACGAACTAGTATTGCTGCATGCAAAATGGCGTGAACCCAAACCGAAATGGGCAGCCTCGTTTTCATGAAGAATTCAAGATTATTCTCATCTATTGTCTCAATATGATATCCATTTTGAATGATATCTTTAAAACTCAACAAGTTCCTTTTAGACTTGGAGGAGAACATTGCATTCTCTAAGATAAACGTTGTGCCTTTGGGCAGAGTTACAGTTGCTCTTCCGGAGCCTTCAATCAATTTACTTCCCATGGTTTGACATATAAAAGAAAATATACGAACATGAGAATAAACAACTTCAATTCGTTTGTGTCACATAATATTTTCAAAATCTGCTGCTAACAGTTGACTAACAAAATCAGATATGTTATCCATAATTGATTACTTTGCAGTTTGAAAATTTCAGTTTAAGCATTTTCTTCAAACAATCGATTGTTAAACACAAACAATCGATTGTTGGCTATTTTGAAAAATTCCAGAGCACACTGTTTTAAGACAATCGATTGTTAAGTATAGACAATCGATTGTTGGCTATTTTGAAAAATTCCAGATTACTCTGTCTAATGACAATCGATTGTTAGATATAGACAATCGATTGTGGATGATTTTTAAAAAATTCCAGAACACACTGTTTTAAAGACAATCGATTGTTAATCATAGACAATCGATTGTTGACTGTTTTTGTAAAATTCCAGATCACACTGTTTTAAAGACAATCGATTGTTAATCATAGACAATCGATTGTTGACTGTTTTTGTAAAATTCCAGATCACACTGTTTTAAAGACAATCGATTGTTGATCATTGACAATCGATTGTTTTGCAGTTTTTATGCGAAATATGAGATAACCGACTAGTTTTTCAGGTTAGTCGATTACCTCTACTGGAAAGTAAAAATATTATTGATATTTGAGCATATTGATACATTCTAAAGAACTAATACTAACATTATATCATGAACTAACTAATACGAGCTAATACTAATGGCTATTAGTTTATTCATTCACTAATACAAACAAGTAAAATAAAATCAAATAGCTCCATCTTCTTTCACCACGGATCCATCACCGATTAGGTGGTCTATCTTCCCCTCGGGTTGCTCAAAGAAGTCGGCCACATCCAAGTGGGTAATGTCAAAGCTGTCGTCAGAGACAAAATTCGTTTCAGGGCGTTTACTCTTTCAAGATGCTTGATAAAGGTCAACCAAAAGTCATGGTATACGGCAAGCCTTTGACCAGTGCCCGTTTTCACCGCAACGATAATATATAGTTTATAAACTATTTGCTTTTGGGTTCTTATCGTATCGTGCTTGTGGCAGAGTGACCAACTTCAGGTTGTCATATCTCTTCTTTAAGCCATTCCACAAGATAGGTGGATCCTTGACGGTGAGATATTCAATCTTCAAACCTTCATCAAGGTGATGGCGCAAGAAAATCAAGGCCTTCGCACATTCTTGGGTGGATGCTTTTTCTCTATCTTTGATGGTGTCTCCGAGACTCATAGCATCTAAGTGGATTTCAGCATCCAACACCCATGTCATATAGTTCTTGCCCGAAATTTCAAGGGCAACGAACTTTCTTTTCATAATGTCAGACATAAAACAAATTTACATCAAGAGCGTGTTCATACTTACGGGCTCTATTACAATTATCACATTCACTTCAGGGAATGGATCATAATCATGTGCTTTACACAATCTCATGTCAAATATTACTTTCATAAAGTGAAAGATTATTTTGAGAATCTTTATTATTCTCATTATCACAATAATGACGATTATAATTTCGTCTATTGCCATGTCCACATCCATTGATACCTTTACGGTAATAATTTTGTCTTCTTTCAGACTTATCAAATTCTGCTACCACATTCTCTAAAGGGAATGGAGCAAATTCAATTGGACGGAATTCTTTGCCACGTCCACATTCATTGATACCTTCATGGTAATATTTTAGTCTTCTTTCAGACTTATCATATACTGCTTCCACATTCTCTAAAGGGAATGGAGCAAATTCAATGGGACGGATTTTTAATTCTTTGCCCACAATCATACATGAATTTAATCATGGCAGGGCATAGAGATTTAACCACTTCATGTGGTTATAATTTCTTACAAACTCCATTAGAGTTATAATCAAACTTTGTTTGTATATTAAATCAAATCGTAGAATTTCAAGAATTTGAAAGGGAAAAGTAAATTACTTACCTTTAAGGTATACCAATTATATTTTCAATGTTTTCTTCCTTTTCTCTCTTCCGATTCTGTTTCCTTCTTTTTTCTTTGTTTTCGTTTCTTTTCTCTTTTCTGTTTCCTTCCTTTTTCTTTGTTTTTCGTTTCTGTTTCGTTTATCGAATAAGGCTTCTGCCTTTTTGTTTCTTTTCTGAATAAGGCTTCTGCCTTTTGCCTTTGCCCAAGGAATTGTCCGCACAGCAACCAACGTAGGAATTGCAAATTATTATGCTCAATCTCAAAGCTTCTACCCAATAGGTTAGAGTCTCGTGCTGATAACGTGTTATGAAATAATATAAAAGACAAGAACAATAATGCAAGAACAAGAGCAATAGAGAGAAGAGCAGAGAGAGTTCTTCTTATTAATACTTAGAGAATGTTAGGAGTGATTTATAATGGTAGAAGACCCCTTTATTTATAGGGAGGGGGATGATTTATCTACCAAGAATAAAACTCTAGAATCTCTCTAATTATAGACATTCACCTTAAATAGGAGATTTCATAACAAATTTTATGTATACCTGCCGGCTCCAATTTATAACTTATTTTAATTTTACAAATAACTGAACATGAAAATTAAGGAAAGATTCTTTGCCTAGGTAAAACGCATTCCAATTTGTACTTTACTGTCAAAGAGGTAACCATTTCCAATCAAAAGTTTTTATTTTTATTTTTTATATAGTATTCATTATCTCCTCTTTATTGGTATTATAATATTATCGGTCCACCAAAAGTCACGGGTGGATTATTGATACAAGAAAAGGCATTTTAAAGGAAAAAGAAAGAAATCAGAATGATGTCACGAAAATAGGAGACCAAAATGGGACTACAATATGCCTAATAATCGTCAAAATAGCACGGCGGCCTAGTCAATTTTTGGACAGATAATTGAAAAATAGTCAACATTTCAAAGTCATTAAAATATAGTCACTATATGCCTAATATGTTGGATTATGGAGCTCTTGTATATAAACTTCCAGCATATTATGTTGGAACTCCAGTACACGATACATCATAACATGCTCGATTATGAAGCTCCTGCGTATAAACTTCCAACATATTATATTGAAATTCCAACACATTACGAAATTCCACCATATTAAAAGAAAATCAATAATCACCACGCAAGAGCCCCACACGTTGTGCAAAGTGCTTCCCCCAAAAAGAAGTAATAAAAATTAAAGAAAATCAACAAATTAGTATGTAGGAACCCCACACGTTGTACGAAATATAACCATACGGTACTTTCTGTACTTTTAAGGTTTCCGTTAAAGATTTAATTTATATACAGCAGCATCGTTAAAAAAAAATTGCACATTCATAAAATTTTGAATTGCTATAGTCAATAAATTAGTTGATTTCTGTCTTACTAAATTAGGATTATTACCAGTTAAGAATTCGCCCCTCTATCCTTCTCTATTTTACCATTTAAGCACAATTCTTCATCTCTATCACCTTAATATTTCTCTTTCATTTTCTTCTTCCCCTACCCCCATTAAATTTCAAGAACTCATACAGCAAAAGAAAGATGTCGACAGTACTAAGTATTTTTTTCTTAGCAATTCTCTTCATTATTGGCCTTATAACAACTCTTTTTAGTTTCCCAAAAGAAAAATTCCAAACATGGATTCAATCAATATCTCTAAAATCTCCACCTCTCAATGAGAAGAGCATAAGTACAACATGTTCATCCTCAAGAAGTATGGATGAAAAGAAGGTAAAAAACAGCAGCATCAAAAGCAGAAGCTCTAACAATTACAACAAGCTTGAATTGAGAAGTATTTTTGCAACTTTTGACAAGAATAATGATGGTTACATAACCAAGCAAGAATTGAAGTTATCTTTAAAGAATATTGGGATTTACATGGAGGATACAGATATTGTTGATATGGTTGAGAAAGTTGATTCCAACAAAGATGGTTTAATTGATCTTGATGAGTTCTATCAACTTTGCCACACTTTCTTAGGTATAGAGGAAGTGAATGAACGAGAAATGAATGAAGAAGAAGAAGCAAATAGAGAGAAAGATCTTAAGGATGCTTTTGATGTGTTTGATTATGATAAAGATGGATTAATATCAGCAGAAGAATTGAGTAAGATTCTTTCATCTTTAGGGTTAAGACAAGGGAAGAAGTTGGATTATTGTAAGGAGATGATAAGGAAAGTTGATGTGGATGGAGATGGAATGGTGAATTTTGATGAGTTTAAAAAGATGATCAAAGGTTGTGGAACTCTTGTTCCAATTTCTTAAGCAAAATCATGCAAAATTAGTTCTTCATATCGTTTGGTTAGAAAACCAAAGATATTTGTATGCATGATATTATATTTAGTTTCTCTAAAAATTATTTCGAATTAAGCTGCTTCTGTTAGCAATTAGATATGACTCTTTCCTCCTCTTTTTTATTGTTGGTGTCAGCTTGCATGTATCTTGAAAGTTTACACCAACTTTATCGATCGCTAGGCCACACAGTATTTCTTTTGTTTTCATGATCTTCCTTTATTTCTTGTGGTCCCTGGAGTTGGGGTACCCATGAATATGTAGGAGAAGGATCAGAACATATGACAACTGACCTGGGTCTCCATTCAAGTATTGATCTAATATGTACACTTGATCAGCACTTGGTACTAAATATGCACCTGCACACAGTCACACAGTGTTTACATCAAGTCAAGCAATTAAGAGTTACAAAATTTAGAGAAAATATGTCACTTAATCATCGTGTATGCAAGACAAGTGTCTAGCATTTATTCGTTTAGTGTCAACATCGAGCGTGTATAAGAGCAACTACAAAGGATTTCACTCCTGTATCTGCTTGTGATATATCAAAGTGTAGACATAAGAGAACCTTTTAACCTATGCTAAGTTCAAAGTTTTATGAACGTTGTGCCCCCAATCCCTTTCCCCTTGTCCAAGAGAAATGGTCCCTTCTCTTTTATAAGTTGGGCAAAGTAAAAAGGCTCTATTCAATAGCAATCTTTATTTACAGTTTAAAGTGATCATCAGAACACAACTCAGCCACAAGGACAAAACAAGAACTGGGACACTTCAGATTACTTAACAATGAAGAATTTATTAAAGGAAAAAGGTTAATTATTGGAGCGACTGAAGAGTACACCGAAAGTGACGTACAAAATGGGAAGGAAATCAAACCAAACAAAAACTAAAGCAGAGAAACAGTGTTAATAGTTTTTTATCACTAGAAGAAGCCCGTAAATGTAAGAACTTCGATTCTAATTGCAAAAAATGGAGAAAAGCAAATAAAAACTTGTCTATAAATGATACAAGTACCCTTTTGGCTAATAACTGCAGCAGCGCACCTTAATCAAATAAACAGAAGTTCTAGCTTAATATTATCGCTAGAAGACACTTGTTACAACTGTGATAATAGGACATAACTGTTGCTATCCTACAGATTATGCAGCCAATAAGGACATGATACATACTAAAAGACATCAGGGTTGAAACGCCCGAGAATAGAGTTGCTTTGTTGAGCCTGCTTGAGGTGCATCGAGAGAGCATAATTACTAACCTGATGACATGGAAAGGTCAAACAATCAATACAGTGTCATACATGAGAACTGGAATACTAAGAAAAAGATGCAATCAGAATCATAAATCCAGACAAGCAGCTAACGGTCATGGGTGCATTATAGTTCGTAATAGGGCAAACTAAAATTGGGTTGACCCCTCAGATGGTCTAAAAAGCACCCTTCCCTTCTCTTTAGAATGTACGCACAAGCATATGCCAGTAATACAATTTCAGAAGGGATTTGCATTCCCAAGTTTCATATTAAAAATCATGCTTTTAAAGAAATGCAACCAGATTTTGATCCATTATCCTTTTCCTTTTCTTTAATCCTTTTGATATTTGGTCACAGTGAGGATGAAAAAGAGTGCAAAGCAAATGCAATGAATTTCCAGCCAAGAAATGAACAACAAAAACATCATATCAGATTTAAGAGTGTGATCTCACCTCAAGGGTTCTAACCTGCTCCTGGTACTGAGCCAACGACTGCTTCAGCTGATTCAACTCGTGCCCTCTATCCTCGAAGTCTTTCTGACGCTCATACTGGATGGCAACTGCTCGCTTTAAAATAGCATTCTCTTGTATAAGAGTTTCAAGCTGTTGCTTCAGCATTATGTTCTCCTGCTATCACTGCCAAACTATAAGCATCTGATTTTTTTATTTACAAAATTGATTAGAATAAGATAGAAGTAACAGACCAGAATAAACAAGATAATTAATCAGGGTTATGGAACTATGCCAGCACACACACCAAACCCTCACAAGCGTTAATTTTTATAAGCGGGAGGGGGAGGTGAAGGGGGATATGAAATGGCTAAAAGACTAAATATGACAATCACCAGACCTAATCAAACACAAATGCTCAAGATCTAAACATCCTTCCTTTCATAAGAAGTGTCTCCTTCATGTATATTTCATTCTTATTTTCTTCTTTCCACTTATGTTTATGCAATTTGTTCTTTGCTACTTCCATTCATCCACCTGCTATTGAGGTCTCCAAAAGCAACTTTGCACTTAATGCCCATAGCAAGAGTAGACATGATAAAGAAAATAAAAAACAATAATATCAGCATTTAAGAACCTCGTGCATCCAATTACGATAGTGTGAGCAAGTAAAATAGAAAAACAAAGATAAAAGAGATGTAAGTGTGTTTATAATGCAGGGAAAATAAAATACTGAAAAAGCATTTGGAGACCACCTGCTGGAAATTGCAAGCTGTTGCCTCTATTCCACGGGCACATATGGACTTCTCCAACACCTCAAGAGCTCGTGAGGCACGGGCTTTAGCATCATCTATATTTGACGCACTCATCATTTCTCTGACAAAGAGCTCCACCCATTCGGTACTGTCCATATGCACTACTTCTGCAGAAGATAAATCCTCTGCAGGTGTGGTCTCGCCATTATATGTAGCTGTACCTGCAATAAAGTGAAGGAACTATGTCTATGTAAGGAGCAAAGTAGAATTATGCTAGAAAATTTATATCCAGTTCTTCGGAAAACACCCAGTGAATGTACTAATACAGCTTGACAGCATGATGAATATCATTAACAGCAAGCGGATCAAGAAAGAGACATAAATTACACAATTTTTCAGATGCACTCAGCAAAGCAAGGCTGGAAACAGTTTAACTTTATGACACAAAAGCTACTTCGTCTTTTTATAACAGGATCTTTCTGAACCTATTTTGCATGAAAAGAAGCACATGGAGAATGCAGAAATTGTATCCGTAATTTAACTTTCATTGTCTGATGAAAAGATCAAAATTAAGGGGATTGGCAACAATGTCTTTCAGGAAACAAGAAATTTTTGTTACGGTAAACAAAACAGCTCAGCCCTGACCAAACTTAACTGAATCACGAACACCGAGCGCGTCTCTCTTGAATTAACACTTGATTCCCTTATTGACTTGTCAAACTTTTTAGTCGAATCACGAGCATAAATAAGGTACTTTCATTGTTTAGTGTCCTACATAGTTCCTCTCAATGACATGTTATTACTCGGCCCTTCACCATGACCGAAATAAAAGTAATTGAGTAATGTCTGCATAAATTAATACGAGGAATATGCATCAGAGGAAGAAAGTTAAGGAGGTGAAGTTATTAGAAGAAGGACCATGTTATTAGACACTTCAATAGTTAGTTGGGTTAAGATTTATAAAGTGGAGGTTCGTTTGCTCATAAATCAAGGAGCAGACAAACCTCCACGAACTATATCAAAAATAATACAAGTTTGAAATTCACGGAACAATAGCAAGATAACGAGTCGATATATGGACCACAAATGACCACATCCTCAATTTAAAGAGCACAAAAACCACCAATTGTGAAGCATACTTACACATTCACAATTGGAACATTTCCAAAACTGATAAAACGTTATAAAGCAGAAAGTAGGTGAGCTGACAGGCCGCTGACAAACATTTGGAAAACTGGAAAATCAATAAAGATAATCAGGTCGGCTTAAGCAAGAGCAGAGTTTTAGACAAATGAATGATGACATCACATGGATCTGCTGAGAATTACAAAAAGATCAACGATAAGGAGTAGTAGTACAATGGGTAAGAAGTTGAGAATTTTTTACATGTAGGTTTGACAAATGATCTCAGTCAAGGCAAAGGCCAAAAAGGGGCCAGAACATACCATCAAACAAAAACAAACAAACATCATTCAATGTGCACCTTGAGTAAAAAACTGGCTGCTGGAATCCTGGGCAGCACTGGAGCTTCCTGCCACAGACCTCGGATTCTCACCAGATCCCAAGCGAAGCTCATTTAGGCCTTTGATAGCAGAATCTAGATCATCACCGCATTCTTCAAGTGCTCTCTCAACCAACTGAAAAATCAAGTCTCTAGGTTAAGGTTTCTCTTTTTAAGGTAAATCAAGAAAATTGTATCAAGAACTCAAGATATCTAATGTGAATAAATGCTTTCATGCCCAAACCAGCAACCTAGACATGGAAATTATTTTAAATGAAAAAACAAATGTTAGCTTCGTCCACGATATCACAAGATGACAGTTATCAGAGTGGGTACCATTTCTGAATCACAGAATCAATAGGAATAGAGCGCAGATTCTAAATCCTACACCCCATGTCGTTAAAACAAATGAAGAGTGGAATTTTGAATCTGCATCTATGACGGATCAACTTAAGTAAAATTAACTCCACCAGTAGCAAACAAAAGAAACAACCTGTTTTTTCATTCTTGGTTATCTTTCCTTCTTTTTTCGTAACGTAACAAGGCTTTAAATTAGCAAAAAAGTCAACAGACACATTATATATGATATGCATCAACAATAACCCCGAGAAAGGAGCAATTTTTCAGTTCTTTTAAAGTAGAAAAGGAAATTTGGCATTTTGTAGTTAATGGGTTCCACAATGTTTTCAGATGCTCAAAATCCTTGTTATGTTACAAGAGCAAAACATGACATGTGTTCTCAAAGAAGCACTGTTTTTTTTAACCTCATAATCTTTAATTGGTTTGATACCCTCATAAAATTTCCATTTTTCTTTCTACGTTAGTCCACACCTAAAATTGGTGGATTTCAGGAATTCATTAATTCTAAAACACTTTAAAGTTGACAGAATCTGATGACACAAGTTGTGCCAAGATTCTTTTTATTCTAGACGGCGAATCAATAATGCTAGCACCAAGTTCCTACAGTGCAAATTAGGAATATTGAGTGATACATCTCCAACTTAAAACTGCAAACAGCATATGAAAGACAATGTTGAAGACAATTATGCGGTTCAAAGTTGTATGTTCAGATAGTTCTCCAAACGGATAATAGTATGCAAATCTTCATCCAGTAAAATCAGTATACTCAGCACATTTCAATTTCCCACTCAAGTTACAACATCATAAGAATACATTAATAAACCTAAGAGTTCCTATCCCACTCAAAAGATACTCTCCACATCCCAAAACAACAAAATTAAGGACGTACAAAGCTTCTTTTTTTAAGTCAACAGAGCTTGTCCAATACTTTCTTTTATAAAGATAAGTCCAATACCTTTTTTGAAAACATTGCTTGTCTAATAGCTAAATTAACGATGATAAATCAAGCATATTTTTCTTCATCATCAAGCTTTATCCAATAATTAAACAATAAAAATATGATTTTACAGCTAAAATCCCGAAACCATATGAAACACCAAACAAATTACACCGAAATTGCAAAATACTAACAAAAAACGATTGAAACAATTTAAAACAAAAAGAGCTAAACCTGTTTGTCCATATCAGTAAAGAGCATGAGAAGATGATCGAGTGCCGACGACGACGAAACCGAAGAACCGGAGAAAATATTAACAGCAGAAAATGAATGATTGGAATCAAAATTCGACCTCGACGGAGAAAAAGACGAAGAAAAACAGCGAATTTTCTTCGGAACCGGCGGCGAAGACTGAAAATCCTCAAAAAAATAGTTCGATCTCTTCCCGCACAATATAGCAGCAGCAGACATGTTTTTCCTTTTTCAGATTTTTATTCTGACTCGGAATTACAACAATTCCTCTTTCACCGTTCCGATCATGCAGATTTGTATATAGTAGTGGTAGGACAGGCGCTCGTCTCAATAATTATAATTTTTTTAAAACTTATATAAATATTATATTAAAATATCTTTGAGTTAATTGTAAATACAAGTTAAAAGAAAAGGTATAAGTTCCTAAAAATAATGATTATTGATCGTATTTAGCTGACTCAATAAAAAAAAAAAAAAATTTACCCATAGAAGTCCTCAGTTAACATATTTGGCTTTAATGTTCAAGTTTTATAATTTTATTACTTCAATTTTGTTATAAACTAAAGCAAAAGACAAGAACAATAGAACAAGAACAATAGCAATAGAGAGAAAAGTAGAGAGAGTTCTTCTTATTGAGTTGAGAGGGGTGAATTACAATGGTAGAGAGCACCTCTATTTATAGGGAGGAGGAAGATCTTGCTACCAATAATAGGACTCTAAAATCTCTCTAATTAAATACATTAAAGACATTCACCTTAAATAGAAGTGTAAGAATCTTCTATTTCATAACACTCCCCCTTGAATGTCTATTCAATGGTGTGTCTCGTTAAAACCTTAAAACAAAACCCAATGGGAAAAATTAAAGTAAGGAAAGAGTACACATGTTTGAATATGCGCCTATTGGTTGCCTCGTTAAAAACCTTGCAAGGAAAACCCAGTGGGACAAAACCTTGTAAGGGAAAAAGAGTGCAACGCGCATTAACTCCCCTTAATGATTACATCAATTTATATCCTTGAGCATTTGCATTCCAATCTTGTGCATCATCTTCAAAACGATCTTTGGTAGATGCTTGATGAATAAATCAACCATATTGACTTGAATAAATATTCCGCACCTTGAAATCATCATTCTTGATGGATATAAACATCTTCATATAATGTCGTGGAATAGCTCTTCAATATCTCCATAGATGCATTCTCAATGCCATCATGCTTATAGTTATAGCAAGATACATATGTACACAAATTGTACTTAGGATGCGGTACTTCAGGACCAAGAATTGCATATGCTTCAAGCAACTTAAATCTTTCAAGTTAAGTCATATAAGTCGCATAATAGACTTTAGCTGCATATCAAGTTTTCATGTCATGCTAAGCAAATAAGATATCGAAAATTGACTATACATACCTTTGCCTTTATACTTTCAAGCATATGAACTATAGGTTCAAAGCTACATGTCTTTCATATGGAATCAATTCTTCTTGAATTGTATCTCTTCCATTTAGTTACTTTCTTTGAGTCAGCAAATGCGTATAGCATGCTTTGCAATATGTTGCAATTTGAATTATCCCTTTTATGAACTTCAGGTTCATATCATGATATTCAGGGATATACATATACAAATGAGAATTCATCCCATGTAACATTTTCTCAAGTGTTTATCATGTCTCCCCCTCATGTTAGTAAAGCTAACATGTTTCCTCAACTTTGGGAAATCATCTTTGTGCATTATGTCAATATACACAGCACCTTAATATAAAATGAAATTATTTGGTTCCTGACCCTGAACCACTTGTTAGGGGAGAATATACTCTCGTATACAACTTATATCAAACTGATATATATATATAACTTAGTTCTCATAAGAAACAGTTTAGCTATTAAGTGGAAGCACTCAATAATTATCTTGCTAAACCAACTTTAATATAAACCAACTTATCAAGATGAACTGTCTTGAGTAGAGAATCTGGAAACTATGCTCGAAGTTAGATTACTGAGCGATTTACCTCACAAGCACTGCCAGGCTGCGGGTTAATAACAATGGCGCATGTAACCATATCATAGATGCATCATATGTGGTATACATGGCAGGTGAATGGGCCCATATTCACCTTTGATATTTCCAGAATCAAGGGGCTTCAACCCGAACTCTTTAGTTGGTCAGTTCATTAATGAGAACAAGTGATACAAGAGAATTCGTAAAGAACTTTCTAGTTCTTTGATATTCACCTATGTGAATTTGCACATCATACTTAAAATGAGATGGCTAACATGAATGCCAACTGAATAAATTAACAATATTGGTAAACTTCAAATTTACACCATGACATGTGCACTTATCAATAAACTTCGGGTTTATTATGACATGGGTTTTATACCAATAGATATCCACTTTATTGTGGCATTCTTTCGTTTGTGTAGTACAAACTGGAGAACAAAGCGGGTAGCTTTTCATATACAAATTACCCCGCTACAAGTTGTAGTAATAGGAGAATCAAAGCCTTCCTTTATTATAGTCTCAATATAATCAATCGCTTTCGCGTGTACTTTGGAAACTGAATAAGTTTCTTTGAGACTTACTACAGCACAATACTCAATTGTGTTTCTCCAACATAGTAATAATTGGCTCTTCGAGAGCTCTCAATTAATTTTGTACTACCACAGACTGAGGTTCGAGATCCTCACATTCTTGCATTCCGTATTTTCAAGAGTCTCAGGCTCAATAGATTCTTCGTGAATCTCGGAATTAATCAAATCATGAGCGTCCTCATGTGATTCTTTCATAGTGTCATTTAGATCGTTCTTTTTCCTCTTTCTAGGATTTCGATCTTTGGAACCTAATGGTCTGCCACGCTTCTGGCGTGCATTTGACTCATTGGATATGACACCAGATATTTGTCCAATAGGGACTTCAATACGGATCGGAACATTTTCCGCGTGAATGTGGGATTTCGTTATCCTCTTCAAGTCCGTAAATGCGTCAGGCATTTGATTTGCTATTCTTTGCAAATGGATAGTCTTTTGTACCTCTTTCTTTCAAATAGAGGTATGTGGATCAAGATGAGATAATGATACATTTTTCCACAAAATTTCCCATTTGGTTTCACCGACTTCTCCCCCTAATTTTGGGAAAAGTGTCTCATCAAATTGACAGTCTGCAAATAGTGCAGTGAACAAATCTCCTGTCAATGTTTCGAGGTAGCGAATAATGGAGGACGATTCATACTCAACATATATTCCTAACCTCCTTTGCAAACCCATTTTGGTGCGGGATGGCGGTGCTACAGGCACATATACTGCGCATCCAAAGCTTCTTTAATGGGATATATTGGGTTCATGACCCAAAACCAATTGCAATAGGGAATATTTGTGATAATTCGTCAGTCAGAGACGAACTAGCATTGCTGCATGCAAAATGGCGTGACCCTAAGCCGAAGCGGGCAGCCGACAAAGTAGCATTGCTGCATGCAAAATGGCGTGAACCCAAACCGAAATGGGCAGCCTCGTTTTCATGAAGAATTCAAGGTTATTCTCATCTATTATCCATTAACTTTGCAAACGCAAGGTTGCGTGATGGAAACAAGCATACATTAGACCATCTACAGGATGCGTCTATCAAGACCATGAAATACCTAAACTACCCATTAGGTGGGTGAATAGGTCCACAAATGTCCCCTTGTATACGTTCCAGAAACTGGGGTGACTCAGTCCCAACCTTTGTTGGGGATGGTCTGATAATCAGCTTGCCTTGATAACACGAAGTGCAAGGATATTCATTACTTGAAAGAATTTTGAAATTCTTTAACGGATGCCCATATGAGCTTTCTATAATCCGTCTCATCATGGTTGATCCTGGGTGACCCAGTCGATCATGCAAAAGTACAAATGTATTGGACTCAGTATTCTTTAGATTTACTGTTGAATGTGCCTCAATTGCACTAATTCTTGTCCAATACAGGCCACAAGATAAAGACGGGAATTTCTCAATAACCCTCTTTTTGGCCGGAGACATTCTTTGAAGTGAGGACGAGATATTCGAGATTATCTTCATCCATTGTCTCAATATTGTAGCCATTCCGGCGTACATCTTTAAAACTCAACAAGTTTCTCATAGACTTGGAGGAGAACATAGCATTCTCTATGATTAACGTCGTGCCCTTGGGCAGAGTTACAATGGCTCTTCCGGAGCCTTCGATCAATTTACTTTCCATGGTATGACATACAAAAGAAATACAGGAACATAAGAATAAGCAAGTTCAATTCTTTTTGTGTCACATAATATTTTCAAAATCTGCTACTAACAGTTGACTAACAAAATCAGATATGTTGTCCATAATCAATTACTATGCAGTTTGAAAATTTCAGCGTTTTTCATAAGACAATCGATTATTAAACACACAATCGATTGTTGGAACATAGACAATCGATTGTTAAACACACACAATCGATTATTTGTTATTTTTGATAAATTCCAGACCTTACTGTTTCAAGACAATCGATTGTTAGACAAAGACAATCGATTGTTGGCTATTTTTGAAAAATTCCAGAACACACTGTTTCAAGACAATCGATTGTTAGCCAAAGATAATCGATTGTTGATCAATTGTTTTTCAACTTTAATGCGAAAATAGTTGATAATCGACTAGTTTTTCAGGCTAGTCGATTACCCCCACTGGAAAATAAAAGTTTTATTGATATTTGAACATATTGAAGATATTCTAAAGAACTACTACTAACATTGCATCATGAACTAGCTAATACGAGCTAATACTAATGACTATTAGATTATTCACTAACTAATACAAATAAGTAAAACAAAATCAAATAACTCCATCTTCTTTCATCATGGTCCCATCGCTGATTAGGTGGTCTATTTTCCCCTCGGGTTGCTCAAAGAAGTCTGCCACATCCAGGTGGGTGAAGTCAAAGTTGTCGTCAGAGACAAAATTTGTTTCAGGGCGTTTTCTCTTTCGAGATGCTTGATAAAGGTCAACCAAGTGTCTTGGTATACGGCAAGTCCTAGACCAGTGCCCATTTCCACCGCAACGATAACATATAGTTTCTGAACTATTTGCCTTAGGATCTTCTGGACCCCGTTTCTGCTTTCGGTGATTATCTCTCTTTGGGGGGTGACGGACTTCTTTGGAATTTCTTCCTTGTCCCGTCCTTGGCTTTGACCCCGTTTATGACCGTGATCATGGTCCCTTTTATGTTTGGCATAATGCGAGTGCACCATATCTGCTTCAGGCAGTGTTGTAGACCCAGTTGGTCTATTTTCGTGATTTCTCATGAGCAGATCATTATTTCGCTCAGCCGCTAGTAAGAGAGAAATCAGTTCAGAGTACTTCGTAAAGCCTTTCTCTCGGTACTGTTGCTGCAGTACCATATTGGAGGCATGAAACGTTGTAAACGTTTTCTCAAGCATATCGTGATCGGAGATGTTATCTCCACATAGCTTCAGTTTAGAAGTAATTCTGAACATAGCAGAATTATATTCAGAAACGGACTTAAAATCCTGTAGCCTCAGATGGGCCCAATCATATCGTGCTTGTGGCAGAGTGACCAACTTCAGGTTGTCATATCTCTCCTTTAAGCTGTTCCACAAAACGAGTGAATCCTTGACGGTGAGATATTCAATCTTCAAACCTTCGTCAAGGTGGTGGCGCAAGAAAATCAAGGCCTTCGCACAATCTTGGGTGGATGCTTTTTCTTTATCTTTGAGGGTGTCTCCGAGACCCATAGCATCTAGGTGGATTTCAGTATCCAACACCCATGTCATATAGTTCTTGCCCGAAATTTCAAGGGCAACGAACTTTCTTTTCATAATGTCAGACATACTCGAAAATTAAATTAGGAAGAGGGAAAATACCTTGGATTTTCGAGAATGATACTTGAGACGGTAGAGTCTCGTGCTGATAACGTGTTATAAACTAAAGCAAAAGACAAGAACAATAGAACAAGAACAATAGCAATAGAGAGAAGAGTAGAGAGAGTTCTTCTTATTGAGTTGAGAGGGGTGAATTACAATGGTAGAGAGCACCTCTATTTATAGGGAGGAGGAAGATCTTGCTACCAATAATAGGACTCTAAAATCTCTCTAATTAAATACATTAAAGACATTCACCTTAAATAGAAGTGTAAGAATCTTCTATTTCATAACAAATTTCATAAATTATCATACTTGTTTTTATACTCCTTTTTTAGTTTTAGCAAAAACGCAGAACTCCTGTGAATAGAGTTTCATGCTTTTATAATAGTATAGATAGATAGATTTTTGAAAATATATTTTACACATGTACCCTTTTTCACTTGTTACATAGCTTGCAGATAAAAGACATTATTATAATAACTTAATTAACTGCATACAAATTTTAAAATATTTTGAGGTTAAAAATAGAACTCGTAGTGTAGAAAATAAAATTTGTGATTATATTATTATTATCGTTGTTATTATTATTTTATTAGATACATAAATGTTATTGGTTGAATCTCATATAATTATTTTATAAATACTATTATTAATTCATGTATTTAAAATATAAAATCTAATCGCACTTATAATTAAAATGTTAAATTAATATTTGTTGCAATCTGCAAGTATAAAATTATGGTCTTCCGTTTGTAAATGAACAAAAGGATTCGAAACAATGATTATTTTGGTTGAAATCTAAGTCACTTTTTTCTTATTAAAACCGGTCTACTATTGCTATGAAGATTTTTCATCTTCTCGAATTAGCTATTTGTACAAATATATCAAAGGTAAACTTTAATTAACTTTAAATTCCTACATAATAGTTCAAATAAGGAAAGACTTAATAAGTAATATTTTAGTTAATTTAAAAGTCCTAAATTTTAGAAAAATAGTTCATTGACTATTTTGTCTAGTATGAATTATATTTTTAAAGGGTAAAAAAGGCGAACAATATTTCACTAAAGACCTTCGTGCTTTTAATATAGTATAGATATAGATAAATAGATTAAGAATATTTGAGAAAAAGATTACAAAATTTAAATAAAAAATCAGTTGAATTACTCCAAAGTCATCTAAACACAAAAATACGGTTGAATTTTTAAAAACTTTACGTGTTTATATGTCCGTCTATATACTAACCTATTTGAATGGATATGGAATTTAAACAACAACAAAATATTGAACTCGAATGAGGCGTGTATATATATATATATATATATATATATATATATATATATATATATATATATATATATATATATATATATATATATATATATATATATATATTATACGAATTGAAAAAAAAATTTCCCACAAATTGAAACTGATGAGTATTATACCTATAACCAACATCAGCTCAGCTATTTTGACAAACGCAAAAAGAAAATTAGAAAAATCCTTTAACAGTAACTTTCCAATTTTTAACTTTATTAGTATTACTGTATTAGCACTAGGCTAAGAATTGACGGGTGATCGGGTCTTAGAATCCTCAGGAAAGTGTAAGCACCTGTATACAATTTCTATTTTGCTTTCTATATATAGATATGGCTTTCTCTTGATGGAATATACCAAGCTAAATCTTCTTTTTAGAACCACAACTCAGTGAAGTAGGCGACAACTGCTATTAGGGTCTGTCTTAAGGCATTGGCTCTCTAAAAAAAGGATTTCCTATCGTTGCATGGGTTCCTTTTTGTATAAAACATATTGACTACAAATTGAACTAAAGAAAGAATGTTGACTGTTCGACAACGTGAAGACTGCAATCTCGACTTAGAATAATCAAACGCCCATCACGAGTCACATGGGCACCCCCACCAGGTAGAATAGTTGTGATATCCCCATCATCAGTAGTTTTCAATTATTTCTATGAAAAAAAAAGAAATGAAATATCTTCAGGTGTTATTGAAAAATCAAAAACAAAAAAAGACAGGAGAGAAACAATGTTCTTTAATTTATGTTATAATATATTATATTATGGATGTTCATTTAGTACTTCGCTGTACATAAGCTTCTTCAACTTCGCCATAAATACGTTTTTGTATAAGCTTCTGAAGAAACTTATCACATCAATATCCGGTTATGGATAAACATTACTCCCAGTAGAAGATTATCCATACCGGGTATAATAAGCTTATGCTTTCATTATCTGGTTATAGATAAATATTAACCCGGTAGAAGATTATTCATACTGGGTATAATCAGCTTATCCTTTCAATATCCGGTTATAGATAAATATTACCCCCCCCCCCCCCCAGAAGATTATCCATACTGGGTGTAATAAGCTTATCCTTTCAATACTCCATTGTGGATAATTATTACCCCTAGTAGAAGATTATCTATACTGAGTACAATTAGTTTATCCATTTAGTAACCCGTTATGGATAAACATTTCTCTCAGTAGAAGATTATCCATATCTGGTATTGTAGCAGCTTGTTGTAGCAGCTTACACAGCAGCTTGCAGTAGCAGCGTACACAGCAGCAACTTACACAACAGCTTCCTTTCTTCTATAAATAGAAGAGATTTCAGTTCATTATGTACATCAGCTTGAATTCGAATAATATAACAGTTTCTCCCTACACTTGTCTTTACTTTACAGTCTTTATTTTATAACACGTTATCAGTACGAGACTCTGCCATCTCGAGCAAATATTTTGGAAGTATCTAAGGTAAGAACTTTCTTTTCCTAAATAATGCCAAACTTTCTAAACTTCAATTTGTTGCCTTGGATATATCGGGCAAAAGCTACATGTCTTGGGTGGTTGATGTTGAAATTCATTTTGACGTGATGGGTCTGGCAAACACCATCAAAGACAACAATTAGGCATCAAATCAAGATCGTGCCAAAGCAATCATATTCCTACTTCACCACCTTGATGAGGGCCTGAAAATGGAATATCTTACTGTTAAAGGTTCAGTCATACTATGGAATAATTTGAAAGATAGATATGACCACCTGAAGATGATCGTTCTTCCACAGGAACGATATGATTGGACTCATTTAAGGCTACAAGATTTTAAATTTGTCAGTGAGTATAATTATGCTATGTTCAGAATTATTTCCCAATTGAAATTATGTGGTGATAATATTACTAATCATGATATGTTAGAGAAAACTTTCACCACTTTTTATGCCTCGAATATGCTCCTGCGGCAGCAGTATCGAGAGATGGGATTTAAAACGTATTCTGAACCTATCTCACATCTTCTTGTAGCCGAAAAACATAATGGGCTATTAATGAAAAACCATGAAAGCCGACCTTCTTTTTTTTGTCCATTCCCTGAAGTGAATGAGACGAACTTCCACTAAGCTAAATGTTGAAAAGGTTGTGGCCCCAGTTGCGGTTACAGCCGTGGTCAGGGATGAAATCTCAATTATGGTAATAATAATAATGCACCAAAGAACCCTCCTCGCCATCTGCAGTGGAAAAGGAAGGAACAAAAGCATGAAGCGGTGCAAGCACCAAATGCAGAGAGTGCATGCTATAAATGTGGAGGAAATGGGCATTGGTCACATACCTATCGTACGCAAAAGCACCTGGTTGAGCTTTATCAAGACTCCCTGAAGAAGATAGAAAAAAATGCTGAAGCAAATTTTAATTCTGAAGATAATTTAGACTTATTGCATTTAGATGTAGCTGATTACTTTGCACTCCTAGGAGGAGAAACAAGTCATGCAATCGGTAATGAATTTGTAGAAATATAAATATTTTAATTTTTGTTGTTTGTAATAGATATTATAGTTATGTAATTGTTGTGCATAAATAAAAGTTATGTTTTGATATTGTGCTTACTATAATATATTTTATTTATGTCAATATGAAGAATATGAATAATTTTTAAATTATGTTTGGATGAAAGACAAATCATGAAAATATTTGTGCTATTAATAGTGGAACAACTCATGCCATATTCAGGGATAAGAAATACTTTTCTTATTTGCATAAAGAAAAAGCAAATATTTCAATAATCTCTGGTAATATAAGTTTGATTGACGGTTCCGGAAGAGCCATTATCTTTTTGTCTAAGGGGACAAAACTTATTATAGAAGATGCATTATTCTCCTCCAAGTTCCGAAGAAATTTTTTGAGTTTTACAGATATCCGCCGAAATGGGTATCATGTTGAGACAATAGATGAAATGAATGTGAATATCTTTGTACTACAAAGAAAATTTCTGGCCAAAAATGCATTTTAGAAAAGTTACCAACTTTATCTTCTGGCTTATACTATTCAAAAATTAGTACAACTGAAGCACACTCTATCGTAAACTAGAAGTTTACGGATTCAAATACTTTTGTACTTTTGCATGACCGTATGACCCATCCTGGATCAATAGCGATGAGACAAATTACTGAAAATTCGTGTGCGCATCCATTAAAGAACCTGAAGATTCTTACAAATGATGAATTTTCTTGTGATTCTTGTTATCAAGGCAAAATAATCACTAGACCATCACCAATGAAGGTTGGCATACATGGGGATATATGTGGACCTATTCACCCACCAAGTGGGTTATTTAGATATTTTATGGTTCTAATAGATGCATCTTCAAGATGGTCTAATGTGTGTTTAATATCTTCTCGCAACCTAGTGTTTGCAAAGCTATTAGCCCAAATAATTCGATTAAGGGCACAATTTCCAGATTATCATATAAGGTCTATTCGCCTCGATAATGCTGGAGAATTCTCATCTCAAGCTTTTGATGATTGTTTTCTGTCAGTTGGGATAAAAGTTGAACATCCTGTAGTTTATGTTCATACTCAAAATGGCCTTGAAGAGTCATTTATTAAACGCATGCAATTAATAGCAAGACCACTACTTATAAAAATAAAATTGCACACTACTGTTTGGGTCAATGCTATCTTGCATGCAGCATCACTTATCCATCTCAGACCGACACATTTTAATAAATATTCTTCGTCACAATTAGCTTTTGGTCATGAACCAAATATTGCCCATCTACAAATTTTTGGTTGTGTTGTATATGTGCTAGTAGCACCACCACACAACGCACTAAGATAGAACCATAGAGAAGGAAAGTAATATATGTTGGGTTTGAATCACTCTCTATTATTCGCTATCTTGAACCATTGACATGAGATTTAGTTAGTGCTTGATTTGCAGATTGTCGGTTTAATGAAATAAATTTTCCACTATTAGGAGGAGAGCAAAAGGAAATCAAAAGAGAAATCGTGTGAAAGTTTCATCATTATCTCACTTTGATCCACATACCCCTATATGTAATCAGGAGGTCCAGAAGATCATCCATTTACAGAATATAGCAAATCAAATACCAGATGCATTTATTGATTTGAAAAGGATAACTAAATCACATATCCCTGCAGAGAATGTGCCTATCCGAATTAATGTCTCAGTAGAACCATCTACTAGTATGAGAGCTAGTGAATATAAAGCACGCTTGAAGAGCGGTAGGCCTTGGGTTCTAAGGATCGAAATCCTCGAAAACGAAAATAAAAAATGATCAAAATGATATTATGAAGGGATCTCCTGAAGAGACTCAAGATCTGATTAGTTCTGAGATTCCTGAAGAAATAAATGAACCTGAAGCTCATGTGAGTGAAGAACTTTTAATAAGTTCGATCAGTGATGGGATTAATTTAAATCTATCTGAAATAGTGGTGGATAATATTTTTTCATAAAATATTGCACTTAATATTATGCAAGATAGTGAGGATCTTGAACCTCGATCTGTCGAAGAATGTCGACAAAGATCTGACTGGCCAAAATAGCAAGAGGCAATTCAATCGGAATTAAAGTCACTTGATAAAAGAGAGGTCTTTGGATCAGTAGTCCAAACACCTGCTAGTATAAAACCAGTTGGTCATAAATGGGTTTTTATGCGAAAAAGGAATGACAAAAATGAAGTTGAAAGATACAAAGCTCACCTTGTTGCACAAGGATTCTCACAACGACCTGGAGTTAATTTTGATGAAACATATTCACCTGTTATGAATGCCATAACATTTCGATATCTCATCAGTTTATCACTACATGAAAAGCTTGAAATACATCTAATGGATGTAGTTACAACTTATCTGTACGGTTCACTTGGTAATGCAATTATATGAAAATCCCGAAAGGATTTATAATGTCTGAAGAAAAATCTCAGGAAATATATTCAATCAGATTACTAAGATCTTTGTACGGTTTAAAGCAATCTGGATGCATGTGGTATAGCTGCCTTAGTGAATATTTGCTGAAAGAAGGTTGCATAAATGATGTTATTTGTCCATGTATCTTTATAAAGAAAAAGACATCAGAATTTGTTATACTTGTTGTTTATGTTAATGACATAAATCTTGTTGGAGCTGCAGAAGAGCTCCAAAAGGCAATTGAATATCTTAAGAAAGAATTTGAGATGAAAGATCTTGGAAAGACAAAACTTTATCTTGGTTTATAAATTGAACATTTAGCATACGGGATCTTTATTCATCAATTCGCCTATACAAAAAGGGTCTCAAAATGCTTTTACATGGACAAAGCGCACTCATTGAGTACACCAATGGTTGTTCGATCACTTGAAGCACTTGAAGTGAATAAGGATTTGTTCCGACCTCCAGAAGAGGACGAGGAACTTCTTGGTCCCGAAGTACCCTATCTCAGTACAATTGGTGTATTAATGTATCTTGCTAATTCTACATAGCATTTTCTACAAAGTTTTCATCAGGGGGAGTAAAATACGTGATGCGCTCTTTTTCCCTTACTAAGGTTTTTTCCCATGAGGTTTTCCTTATAAGGTTTTTAATGAGGCATATAGCAATGCGTATTACTAAATATGTGTACTCTTTTTCCTTCACTAGAATTTTTCTAAATATATTATATTATGGATGTTCATTTAGTACTCCGTTGTAAATAAGCTTCCTGAAGAAGCTTATCCATATGGTAATCCACCGTAAATATATTTATTTATTTAATATTCTATTCGAAATAAGCCTTCTGAAGAAGCTTATCACTTCGGTACCCGGTTATAGATAAACATTATCACCGATAGAAGATTATCCAGACCGGGTATAATAGGTTTATCCTTTCAGTATTCGGTTATAGATAAACATCACCCAAAAAAGGATATTCCATTCTGAGTATAATAAGCTTATCCTTTCAGTATCCGACTATAGATAAACATTACCCCCGGTAAAAGATTATCCATACTGGGTATAATAAGCTTAACCTTTCAATACTCCATTATGAATAACCATTATCCCCAGTAGAAGATTATCTATACTGGGTAGGGGTGTTCAAAACCGATCCGAAACCGAAAACTGATCTGAAATCGAAGCTTAATGGATTATTGGTAACGGCTTAACAGACGGGGAACAGATTGAATTTTTCTTATTAGCGGCTTAACGGTTTGGGGACAGATTATTTAGTTTTCTTAACGAGTAACCCGTTAACCCGTTAAGAATATATATATATATATATATATATATATATATATATATATATATAAAAAAATATTTTCCACTTTCTAGAATTCCAGTAATCTTTGTCTACTTGTCTAGTGTGAATTGTCTATTATATTTGTCTAAGTCCTCTAAAACAGTAAGTAAGACTAACATTACCCTGTTCTTGAACTAACCCATCAAGGCTTCGAATTCTAATTTGTTTGATACTAATAATTGATACTTACTTGGCATTTGTTTGATACTAATGATTGAGTTCTTCTCTCCAGGCATGGATGAAGTGGTTTCTGTTAAAATAGATATATGAAGCTACAGAAGTACAAAAAAAAGGCTGAAATCCTGCTCAAACTCGAAAGAGTTCTCTGCTCAAGATTGCATTGAAGTCCAAAAATTAGATTTATGAATTTTGACTGAAAAACAAGACATATGTTTGCTTGCTCTTGTATTAATACGTCTGCTTAGTGCTTACTCTTGTATTAATCCGTTTGTATGTAGTGCTTGATCTTATAGAGTTTTGTTGTTTTGTAGCACTTACATTCTATTATATTTTTCGAGCAGTCAATTGCGATGGATTTGAGTATCTGTTTGGCATTACAGGTTGTGATAGTTGAGCAGTAGTTGAATTGCCATAGTGTCATACACCTCATTTGGTATACACTACACAATATAAACTTAATTAGGCCGATAACCGCTCGTTAAGAGCTAAACCCGTTACCAATCCGCCCGATATCTTATCGGATGGCTAACAGATTAATACATTTAAAAGCCGATAACCGTTAAGCCAAATCGTTAAGAGTAAATAACTGCCCAATCCGCCCGATAAGCAGCCCTAATACTGGGTACAATGTGTTTACCCATTCAGTATCCCGTTATGGATAAATATTGCTCTCAGTATAAGATTATCCATATCTCGTATTATAGCAGCTTGCAGTAGCAATTTACATAGCAGCTTCGTATTTCAGTTCATTATGCACATCAGTTTGAATTCGAATAATATAACAGTTTCTCTTTATACTTTTCTTTTTTTTTACAGTCATTATTTTATATCACTTTATAGCACACAGACAAATAGACAAAAATGGTTTTTTTCAAAAAAAGAAGAAGAATAATTTACAATAACAGAGGTGGGTCCCAAGAAATTTAAGCTTTTCAAAAACTTTAGTATGCGTTTGAACATGAGAATTGTAAAATTTCAAAAAAGGACAAAAAATATTTTTAAGTAAAAATAATACTTGATAGAGTTGTGTTTGGATATGAATATAATTTTGTGTTGTTTTTGAAGTATTGTGCGTAATTTGAGTGAAATTTTTGAAAAATACTTTTTCGGAGTTTTTCAAATTTCGAAATTTTTTAAAATGCATTTTCACGTAAAAATTAAAAAATTTGTAAACAAATAATGATTTCGGAAAAAAAATAAAAAAAGGAAAAAATTCCTTATGTCCAAACAGGTAAATATAACCTGGAGAAAGTAAGGAAATGGGAATGCATTGCGTAAGTGTACTAAAAGCGACTTGTCACTTGTAAATTGCATTTGAAATGAGATTTATAAGGCGTGCTTAGCAAATACAATTTATAAGTCACATTACGTAAATTCGAGTTGTGCTTGCTTTAATGCATCCTTACCTATAGTTGGTTTGCTACTGCATCAAGTACACGGAAATTAATTATGCTTCATCTCCTTGAAAAATAAGAGAAAGAAAGAATGAAATTTATTTTGCAATGTGTGATCTTGAAGCAATACAAATATTTTTTTACTCTTATAGTTTTTTTCTTATATAATAGGTGAAATGACTTCCTAGCCATTCAAACTTGCACCGGATTTTAAAGCTGATACGTAAACTTCTGTCTTTTCCATTTAAACACTTAAACTCCCGAAACCTAGAACTAATAAATACATTTGACCATTGACACATCCCATGGGCGTCAGTTGGTCTTAGTCAGCCCCTGCCCTAATGTCACGACTTTTAGGAGTGTGAGAGACTCATTCCCAACGCCCAACGGTAAAAAATAGGGGCTATTTAAGTGGGGTCTTCTCTCTATTATATTCATTCGAAGCTTCTCAGCTCGCCTAATTTCTTAAAATCTGAAGCTTTTGTTTTCAATTTCTTTTTCCAGATTGTGATAATGAATGAAAGACATGTATTTTTTTCATTGTGGAGTTGAAGCTCATATTGCATCACTTGGAAGCCAACAAATCCAGGAAGGAGGTTTTATGGGTGCTCAAACTATGGTCGAGCCAATTCTTGTATATTTAGGTAGTTTGACCCACCTCTTCAGGATCACTATAAAGATTTCAGGGCTGTTATCAGGAATTAAAGAGAGAGATCGATAACAGAGTAGGAAGAGGGTGAAGATCATTGTAACTTTAGTTGGTGAAGTAGCACTAGTAATTGTAATTTTCTGCTTAGTTTAGTTAGCACTACTATCATAACCCTATGTACAATGATAATGATATAATGGATGATGTATTTTTTGTGGAATTAAAAGCAAATTTAACATAAACAAGCAAACATATATAAACAACCAAGTTCAATCAGCCTTTTTGGTTGACAAAATTAGCACTGACTGTAGTCTAGTAGTAGAAATAGCTTAAACATAGTTCCAAAAGAAAAGTCATAGTTAAACAGACTTAAGTTAACTAGAAATTAAGTTCTACAATTGACAGACTTAAGTTACCACAAAAATAAACATTTAGTCAGCTTCAAGGTTGAGTGATCACGCCCAAGTATGCCCTCTAAAAGGATTCTGCGGACGTTGCAAATAAAACCCGAGTATTATGCCCATGGTCGAATCCACAGAGAGTCAACCTATAAACTACCACCTTTAGACCCACTAATTCTTCAGAACCTGCTTCCCAAGACTTTTGAATCACAAGTGGAGATTTTACTACGAACTAAGATTGTAGAAAAGTAACAAACTATAGCTAACTAACTAAGGTTGTAAACAAGAATGAGAGAAACGCTAAGGTAATGACTTCCCTCAATTGATGGAATCTCTTCTGTTTATGCTTCATACAAATTTACCAACACACTTTATCAATAATGAACACTCAACTTACCGCAACTCTCTCCCAAGCAATTACAATAACATACTACTGCACTCTCCCGAGATACACTAGATAGCTTTAATTAACACAGTTCATTTAATATTGCACCAAGGCTTTGTTATTCCTAATCCCGCCTTTAAACCTACAGTTATAGATTCCTCTTATTACTTTAGGAGTGGTGTTATTCAACAACTACCTAAATATGCACTATTTTCCAAGTTATGCATACTAATTAGGCACAGCTAATTGAGGATCCTGTCAATTAACTACAACAAGAACTTAGTTGAATAAATAAATATTAAAACCGGCAAATTTGCATTAACATAAAGAAGAAGTTCAACCCCCAATAGGTTCCATCAAGACCTTAGACGGAGAATTTAGCTACCCATAACTATGGGTAAACAAACTAAATTAATATTCAACATAATCTAGCAATAAAAATCAAAAGAAAAGAAGAAATAGGTTTAAGGTATTCTCTCACACTTGTTTTTCCTTCCAAGAACTCAAAGAAATCAGTACATGCCTCCAATGGGCGAAACCTAGTGACTAATATAGGTTTTAGGGCTAAAACTTTACGTTTGGACACAACTGCCCTTGACCATCAGCACGTCCACCGTGGTCCCCTCTGCATCCAATTTTTATCTACAGCTATCTTCCACTGCGGTTCTGCCGCGGTCGCGGTGGAACCGCGGCAGACGCCCTCCCCTGATTCTTCAGCCTTCTTCCGCGTGGTTTACTTGGGATTTTTCACAGTTGGCCCATTTTCCTTCATTTTTTGACTCAAAAAGTATCCTAGCCTTCTCTAGTCATATATAGCTTGCACATCAAGAAAAACACTAATAAGAGCATTTTCTTATCACTTTCATTATTAAACTATGTAAGAAGGTGGTTATTTAGGGTCTGAATATAGTTAAATTCACCTATTATAAACACCCCACACTTAAACCTTTACTCGTTCTCGAGCAAACTAAACCACACTTCTAGGCCCAACTGTTTGCTGCATCGCCTAAAGATATGCCACACCCCCATTTTGACGAACCAACCTAAGCAGTACAACAATCCTACCCCAGATGAAGACTCTACTGCCATGACACAATTTAGCTCACTCTAGTTACTTTAACTGCGGTGAAGACTTACTTTTCCTTCCTGAGTCACCCCTCACATCAAAATTTCGAGAAAAGTTCCACACACATATAAAAAATTCAACACAAGGAACCAAAAATTATAATGAATTCACTCACTCTCAACAATGAACATTCACATGCCACACTGACACACCATAAGCTTGCCCCTAGTGTAGTACTCTACTTCGAGCTATGAGTCAAAGATCAAGAGGTCTTTATTTGGTTATAATGTAGGCTAAGAGACAGGTAGGGTACATTTAGATGTAGTGGCTGACCTCCCTAATCACTTTTAATACATACTTCATTTTTCATGTTCAACCCAATCATTCCTCCACAATTTGTTTTTCACATGTAATCCCAATTTTCTTTAAGTGCCACGAGCTTCTTGTTTTCTCTTCTTTTTTTTTTTCTTTTTTTATTATTTATTTCGCTTTGTTTTCTTTGTTTCACTTTTTTTTCTTTCTACAAAACTCGTTCACTCATCATTATTTATTCATGATTCCCCTTCTTTTGCTAACTCCCTACCACCCCACACTTTGACTTTTGCATATTCTTTCGTGATTCAATTGCTTCTAGGAGGTATAGGTTCAAAAAATCATTTATTCAAATACCGGGATATAGTTCATTTTAGGGTTATCAAAGAACAAGCTTCAGGCTCAAAGGGGTTAACTAATGGAAATATATATACAGGTGGATTCATAATTAAACAGACTTACGCAAAAAAATGCCTCAATCATCTCTAAGACCTAACAACTTCTATTTCGCTTTGCAAACACACATGGCAAGTTCTAGGTATCACATGCAAGCACAAAATGTAAGTGAGGATCTCACACACACTTGGCATGTAACTCATTTAGAATCAGTTTATCAACACACACAAACGAGTGTTCGAGAAAAACTAGATGTGCAAAATTATGACATAGATTTACAAGTCTGCACTGAGCCAAGACCTTACACTCTCAAGTTCCTTTTAGTGATTTGCAGGTGTGAACATCAGGGGTCGCATACTAGACTTTTACCCATCTTAGTCCTAACACTATAAAAGAAAATATCTACCTAAACTGGTTCAAGAAAAGCCCTTGGAAAAGAACCGTGGTCAGAAGAAAAACCAAGGGGGACTTAATACACTACGTAAAACTGAAAATAAAATAAAATGAAAAATCTACATGGACTACTTCCCTCAATGAGTACTATCCAAGTGGTCCGTCATCAGGAAGAGTCATCTACCTTTGTTTTTTTGTGTTTTTGTTTTTTTTATCCGACTTGGACCCTCAAGAGACCCGTCGACAGTGTCCGTCATTGGGCCAAGTGAGTTACTCCTAAATTATCATCCATCCATTATATACAACAACACCATTTTCAACAACAATATCTTCATACTACAACAATCACCATATCTATATACAGTAAAACACAAACACAGAGTAAGTCTTTCACCCACACATAAAATCATGGCATGTCCCCATGTCATATCAATAAATTAAAGCACAGAAGGGTTAGAAGACTTCCCTGAGACTCAATCAGAGTCAGAAATGGTACTGGGATCCACATGGCAAGCTCTCCCCAACGCACAGAACCATGAAATAAATCGTCCCTCTGACCGAACATGCCTCTGAGACATGGCATCAAGCCGTGTGTGGAGGCCATCAAATGACGTGCGCATATACGCGGCCTATTCTTCCATGGAACGTAACATCGGCCGGGTGGATTGAGACCTGGAGAAACCTGCCCCAGTATAGGGGCGGCGAGATGGTCCGGCACTGTGAACTGATAGTCTGGATGGTGCGAAGGGAATCGGGGCCTCATCATCATCTATTTCAATTGTCTGTGGGCCCCTGCCTACTCTGATACAATAGGCTCTGAAAAGTGCTTCAGGTTCCATTGTCCTGTAAGTAGGATGTGTGGGAACATTCTTCCGTAAGCACAACTGAGTCACCAAGGGGAGGGGGGGACGTAAAATCCCTTTGACGGCAACGGTACCCTCAATATCATCTCATCACTAATAACCTTAGCTGCATCAAAATCTTTCTTGGTGACGAAGCACCAAGTCAGTAGGGCCATGTTGAAATTCACGTCCATCGTGTTGCTAGACGGCATGAACCTGCTGCAAATGACTGTCAACCATCACTTAGCTAAGTGCGTGAACGAGTTTAAATGCAAGGTGATTTGGTCCTTTATCCATGTTGGCTGCCCCCCGTTACAAATGACCTCGATCATATCCTCCCACGTGACATTCGGTCGATCGTGGTAATAATCAACATCGCATGTGAACTCAGGCAGCTGCAAGGCCTGGCGGACATAGGGAATATGTGCTGGAATGATCTTACCTCACACAATCACATCTCGAGCATGGTTAGCAGGGCAATGCTTATAGAACTCCCTTACAATCATCTTGTTGACCGGGCAAGGATCCTCAAACAGGAATTCCATCTACCTCCTCCGAATATCCTCATACATATCCTCCTTTTCCGCTCAGAGGGTTGCTTGGTCAATTGGAATTTTGGGAATGAAGTTTTTGTGCGTCTTAGCATTGAAATCATCCTCAACTAGTTCCGAGACAAACCGTGACTCATCATAAGTCGGTTGGCGAGATGGGACAGCCTGTCTCCTATGCCTCTTAGGAGCCATAGTACCTGGGGTCATCGCGGTTCTATCGTGGTAGGACCGCGGTAGACCAAGTTCAGAGAGGGGTCTGCACCGCGTTTGGCCCACGGTCGCAGTGTTACCGCAATCGAATTTGCTCAGAGCGGGGCTTTGACCGCGGTCGCGGCAGAACCGCGGTGTGGGCCCTTCTCAAATTCTGATCGCTTTTTTTTAGCTAAAGGGTTAAAATTACAATAATTTCATGGGTTGCCTCCCATGCAGCGCCTGATTTAACGTCGCGGCACGACTCAGATGAGCGTATTTACGGCTCGCTCGACCTCTGCGGCTTGTTCAAGTGCAGTGTAGATCCTTCCTTAGATTCGCTCATTCCTAAGTATAATTTCAACCTCTGACCATTGACTGTAAATGTGTGAGAGTCATCCTTAGTCGCAACTTAAAACTCCAAACAAGAAGACTTCAACTACCCGAAATGGTCCGGACCATCGTGATTTTCGCTTACCCAGGAAAAACCTCAATCGTGAGTTGTATAACAGTACCTTGTCCCCCGATTTAAAAGTTTGCTCCACAATGTGCTGATCATGCAACCTCTTCATTATTTCCTTATACAGTCTTGTGCTCTTAAAAGCCAGATGTCGGATCTCATCAAGCTCGTGGAATTCTGTGACTCTCGACAAGCCCGTAGCTTCCATGTATCGATTCAGCTCTTTTAGTGCCCACCACGCTCTGTGCTCAAGTTCTAACGGCAGGTGACAAGCTTTCCCAAACGCCCACTTGTATGGAGACATACCAATTAGTGTCTTGAATGCTGTTCTATACGCCCGGAGTGCATCATCTAACTTTCCGGCCCAATCTGTTCTTGTGGCGTTTACAGTTTTGTCAACACACTCTTTATCTCTCTGTTGGAGACCTCCTCCTGTCCACTGGTTTGCGTATGGTAAGGAGTAGCCACCTTGTGGCGCACATCGTATTTTGCCAAAAACTTCTCAAATGCTCTGTTGCAGAAATGAGTGCCCCCATCACTTATTATCGCCCGTGGTGTCCCAAAAGGGGTGAATATGTTTTTCTTCAGAAACCCCACCACCACCTTTGCACCATTGGTGGGTAATGCTACAGCTTCCACCCACATTGACACGTAATCAACAACAACAAGAATGTACTTATTGCCGTAAGAGCTGACGAAGGGACCCATGAAATCTGTCTCCCGCACATCGAACACTTCAACCTTCTGAATCGGGTTCATGGGCATCTAGTGGCGCCGGGAGATGTTCCTGGTGCGTTGTCATTCATTACAACCCTTTACCCATGTGTTAGCATCTTTGAAAGTTGTCGGTCAGAAAAACCCGGCCTCAAGCACCTTTGCTGCAGTCCTTACTCCTCTAAAGTGTCCCCCATAAGCCGATGCATCACATGCCTGCAAAATAGAAGATTGTTCCATCTCGGAGACGTATCTCCGAATCATGTTATCCAGGCATATTCTAAAAGGATAGGGCTCATCCCAATAGTACATACGGATTTCACGAAAGAATCGCTTCCTCTGGACCGAAGACAGGTCGTGAGGGACTATACCACAGGCTAGGTAATTGAAAAAATCCGCATACCATGGTGCTTCTAGATGATTGGGTACGAGCAGTTGCACGTCTGGAAAGGTTTCCAGAATGTCCTCAACCTCTACTGTGTTTTCAGCTCCCTCATGTCATGATAGATGATCAGCGACTTGGTTTTCAGTGCCCTTCCAGTCACGTATTTCAAGATCAAACTCTTGCAACAACAACACCCAACGAATCAGGCATGGCTTAGAGTACTTCTTTTCTATGAAGTATCTAAGAGCTGCATGGTCGGTGTATACGATTACCTTCGATCCTATCAGGTAGGACCGAAACTTATCGAATGCAAATACCACATCTAACATCTCCTTCTCACTCACTGTATAATTCAGCTGGGCTCCACTCACGTTCTACTTTCCTAGTAGATTGGATGCATCAATTCGTCCTTCCATTGGCCCAGCACCACCCCCACTACATAGTCACTCACATCACACATTAGCTCGAAAGGTTGCTCCCAGTTGGGGGCAACAATGATTGGTGATGTGACTAGCCTTTGCTTCAGCTCCTCAAATGCTACCCTGCATGCATCAAAAAATACAAACAGGTTATCTTTTTCTAATAACTTACTGAGAGGGTTGGCGATTTTGGAGAAGTCTTTAATGAACCGTCGGTAGAAACCGGCATGTCCAAGAAAGCTTCTGATTGGTTTGACCAAGGTTGGCGGAGGAAGCTTTCCTATGACATCGACTTTGGCTCGATCTACTTCTAACCCTTTGCTTGACACGCGGTGCTGCAAGACTATGCCTTCTTGCACCATGAAATGGCACTTCTCCCAATTCATCACCATATTAGTCTCGATGCACCGTTTCAACACACGTGTCAGATTCACAAGGCACCCATCAAACGAATTCCCCACCACTGAGAAATCATCCATGAACACCTTCATTATGTCTTCAACCATATCAGTGAAAATAGACATCATGCACCGTTGGAATGTGGCGGGTGCATTGCAAAGGCCAAATGGCATCCTCCTGAAAGCATAGATGCCACAAGGGCATGTGAAGGAGTTCTTTTCGCGGTCCTCAGGTGCAATGGATATCTGGTTGTACCCTGAGTACCCGTCAAAAAGCAAAAGTATGACCTCCCTGCCAATTTCTCCAGCATCTGATCAATAAAAGAAGTGGGAAGTGGTCTTTCCGGGTAGCCATATTCAACTTTATATAATCCATGCATATCCTTCAGCCGGTGACGGTTCTTGTTGAGATCAATTCATTTTTTTCATTCTTCACCACCTTCAAGCCACCCTTCTTAGGCACACATTGAATTGGGCTGACCCAGCTGCTGTCAGAAATTTGGAAGATGATTCCCGCATCCAACCACTTTATTACTTCTTTCTTCACCACTTCCTTCATATTCGGGTTCAGCCTCCTCTAACGTTGCCTGGAAGGTCTCTGTCCCTCTTCCAGCAGAATCTTGTGCATATAAAAAGTGGGGCTGATCCCCTTGATGTCTGCCATGGTCCACCCGATGGCAGTTTTCACTCCTACAGTACCAGTAAAAGCTTTTGCACCTGCATATCTAGCAAACCAGATGAGATAATAACGAGTAAAGTGGAGTCAGGTCCAATAAATTCATACCTGATGAGAGCTGGCAAGGGCTTTAGCTCCAGCTTCGGTGCTTCTTCAATGGACGGATTAGCTAGAGGACTCTCTCTTCTCCAAGTGTAGGAGTTCAAACTCAAGATTTCTATCCCGAAACCCCTTTCCTTCCAAAGCCAACACCCATTCCGCCAACTCCTCACCATTCGCCTCCTCCAAATTTGTCAGACATGCAGCTAATGGATCCTCCACCGTCAATACTTCATCATCAGACTGTACGATCACATCCATGACATCAATTAGAGAACAATTGGTAAACTCACTTGGTCGCCTCATAGATTTTTGCACATTAAATATAATCTCCTCGTCATTGAGCCTCATCTTAAACTCCACAGTCTTACAATCAATCAAGGCTCTCCCTGTGGCAAAGAACGGTCTTCCTAAAATGATTGGAATCTCTGCATCCAACTTCCAATCCAAGAACACCAAATCTGTAGGGAACACGAATTTCCCCACCTAAATAAGCACATCATCGATGATCCCAAATGGACGCTTCACCGTCCTGTCAGCCGACTGCAATAACATAGAGATGGGTCTAGCTCTACCAATGCCCAACCTCTTGTACACAACTAGGGGCATAAGATTAATGCTGGCCCTTAAATCACAGAGTGCCTTTGCAAAGGCATAGTTCCCAATAGTGCACGGGATAGTAAAGCTCCCAGGATCAGAGGGTTTTTCAGCAACAGGTCTAGTTACCACTTCACTACAGGTCTGCGTGAGAGTCACTGTGGCTAAGTCTTGGAAGTCAGACTTCCGAGACATCAAATCTTTCATCATCTTTGTGTACCAAGGCATTTCCTTTAAAGCTTCGATCAATGAAATATTTACCTGAATCTGCTTGAGCATGTCAAAGAACTTCTTGTATTGCTCTTCCTTTTGGTGCTTGGCCAATCTATGTGGGAATGCTGCAGGGGGTCTTTTCTTCCCAATGACTTGGGACTTTTCTTTCTCAACTATTATTTCCTACACTGGCTCTTCTACTGGTTCGACAATTTTCTCTCTGTCTTGCTAAATATTCTGATTTTCGGAGCAGGTTGGACTGTCACATCTGCCAGCCTTGTTGATTCATCCAGCTCAATAGTTTACCTGAATGAGGGTCTCATCCTGTACATTCTCTCGAGCTCTCTTCTGTTCAACATCAAGATCTCTACCATTGCGGAGACTCACTGCCATCAGCTGCTTCGGGCCCTGATCTTTGGGGTTGGTTTAGGTATCTACATGTAATGTCCCTTGAGGACAGTTATTCAAAGATATAGCAATCTGTCCCACCTGCACTTCAATGTTTTTAATAGTTGTGTCATGTGCATCTACCCTCTCATTTATCTTTTCATTGGATCCAATCACTTGTTGCATCATTGTTTTTAGCCTAGTGAACCCATCTTTTTATCTCCCACCATGCTGCTGCTGAGGCGGGTAGTACCCTTGCTGTTGATTATTGTACCCTTGCGGTCTAGGATAAGGAGCCATGTTGTTGGGGGGTCTCATACCTCCCATATTCCCGACATTGTATTGTGGTTGTGGCGGCATGTACTGCTGCTGAGTTTGTTGGCCCCAATTCTGATTTCTTTGCCTCTGACCACCATAGTTAGCCACATAATTCATATCTTCAGGTTGCTAATGATGAAGGTCATGCTCTACATTCCATGGATTACCAATTGGCTGACTGATGCAAGATGTGCACAAACCTCCATTGGTAGTATCAACTATGTGTACCTGCTATTTTTGTCCTGACTCCTCTACCTTCTTGGTGAGGATGCTCATCTGTGTCAAAAGAGTCGCAACATTCTCAGCCATAGTGTTGGAAGGATCAAGAGGCACTGAGTGCACCACCGGAGTGATAGGTGCGTTCCTGGTCGTCCACCCTGAATTCTGAGCCATTTATCTAACAGATTCTGCCCTTCTCTCCATGTCTTGCTAAAAAATGCCCCACCAGCTGAGGCATCCACAATATTCTTCATACTGTCAGAAAGTCCATGCCCGTTAACCCAACATCTGCTCTGGGATACCATGATGGGGACACATCACCAACATTCCTTTGAACCTTCCCCAAGTCTCGTGCAAAGTTTCCATAGGTTTCTGTTTGAAGCTCACGATCTCATCAATCTGTTGCGCTATTTTGTTGGGCGGGTGGAACTTGTTATGAAATTGCTTGACTAACTCATCCCACATTTCAATGGAGTTTATGGGAAGTGAGTTTAGCCAAATTTGAGAAGCTCATGTCACTGAGAAAGGAAATAATAGCAGCTTGATTGCTTCCGGAGTCACATTGGGCTACCTCTGAGTTCTGCATATGGACAAGAAATTCGTTTAGTGCTGCTGAGGGTCTTCTACTTGCGTTCCAGAAAAGATTCCCTTGTTTTTGCAACAAGTGTAGTATATTGTTTTTGAACTGGAATGACTCAGCTTGTATGGCGGGCACAACTATGGCAGTGGCCAGATTGTTAGCTATGGGTTGTGCCCTATCATAGAGTGCACCCTCCGGCACAAGAGGTTCCCCCACTCCAGCATTTAAGCCATCTTGCTGGTTCCTGTCGTCTCCATTAGGATTTTCTACGTTTTCCATATCAGTTTCGATTTTGCCTATCTGTTGAGACGGTTGAAGTCTTTTGTTGGCACGGTTCAACACCCAAAATATTTTCTCAGGGTCTGAGAGTCCTTCAAGCAGTTCTCCAGTCCTTGCAGAGTTTCTAGGCATACACATGTGCAACCAAGTCAACCATCAAAAGTTTCAACCAAAAATTGGGTGTACAGAATGCCCTCTAAAAGGATTCTGCGGACGTTGCAAATAAAACCCGAGTATTATGCCCAGGGTCGAACCAACAGAGAGTCAACCTATCAACTACCACCTTTAGACCCACTAAATTCTTCAGAACCTGCTTCCCAAGACTTTTGAATCACAAGTGGAGATTTTACTATGAACTAAGATTGTAGAAAAGTAACAAACTATAGCTAACTGACTAAGGTTGTAGACAAGAATGAGAGAAACGCTAAGGTAATGACTTCCCCCAATTGATGCTATTTATGCTTCATACAAATTTACCAACACACTTTATCAATAATGAACACTCAACTTACCGCAACTCTCTCCCGAGAAATTACAATAACATACTATTGCACTCTCCCGAGATACACTAGCTAGCTTTAATTAACACAGTTCATTTAATATTGCACCAAGGTTTCGTTATTCCTAATCTCACCTTTAAACCTACAGTTATAGATTCCCCTTATTACTTTAGGAGTGGTGTTATTCAACAACTACCCAAATATGCACTCTTTTCCAAGTTATCCATACTAATTAGGCACAACTAATTGAGGATCCTATCAATTAACTACAACAAGAACGTAGTTGAATAAATAAAGATTAAAACTAGCAAATTTGCATTAACATAAACAAGAAGTTCAACCCCCAACAGGTTCCATCAAGACCTTAGACAAGAAATTTAGCTACTCATAACTATGGGTAAACAAACTAAATTAATATTCAACATAATATAGCAATAAAAATCAAAAGGACAGAAGAAATAGGTTTAAGCTATTCTCTCACACTTGTTTTTCCTTCCAAGAACTCAAATTAATCAGTACATGCCTCCAATGGGCGAAACCTAGTGACTAATATAGGTTTTAGGGCTAAAATTTTACGCTTGGACACAACTGCCCTTGACCATCGGCACGCTCACCGCGGTTCTACTGAAGTCGAGTAGAACCACAGCCAAACGACCCCTTTGAATCCAATTTTTATCTGCAGCTACCTTCCACTGCGGTTCTGCCTCGGTCGCGGTGGAACCACGGCAGACGCCTTCCTCTGATTCTTCAGCCTTCTTCCGCGTGGTTTACTTGGGATTTTCACAGTTGGCCCCTTTTCCCTCATTTTTTGACTCCAAAAGTGCTCCCTAGCCTTCCCTAGTCATATATAGCCTGCACATCAAGAAAAACATTAATAAGAGCATTTTGTTATCGCTTCCATTATTAAACTATGCAAGAAGGTGGTTATTTAGGGCATGAATATAGGTAAATTTACCTATTATCATTGAGATTGGTTGATCTTTTTCTGAGATTGGCTTGGCTGAGATGGACATGGATATTGGCTTGGCTGAGATTAAGAATGGACTTGAGGTTGGCTAAGGCTTGCTTGAGCTTGTCTTCTCCTCAACTATTGTTGAAGTTTCCTTTGTGTTATATCATTTCTTCCTTGCCATCTTAGTCCAGGTGCATTGTATCCAAGATCGATATTGGTCTGCCTGGCATCCACAACTTTTGTAGGAGCAGAGTGTATCCTATCTCTTGCTCCACACTATATACGAACCCGAATTAGTACCCAAACTACTACTGTTTAAATAAAAATTCAAATCCTTAATCATCTTACCCTTTCTATCACTGTTCCGAAATCACTAAATAATATACCAAATCCAGTAGTTCTTGGTATTTCTTGTAGTCCACTACCTCTTGGCCTTCCTCTAACACTATCTATTATATCCTCAGAAGTTATTAATCTCATACATCCAGTTTTCTAATGTAAGATAAAGTACTATCTAGTAACTTAAAAATCTTGATCCTAATAAAGATTAACTAAAATAAATACTTACAGATGCACTTGCAACAACTGATGGTTGAGTATTTCTGGCCCTTGCAGTTCCAGAATCACTTGTAGGACCTCATTGTTGAGTTGTTGTTTGAGCAGCCTGTGATAGCAGCAGCATTACTGGTTCTTGCTGTTCCAGATCCGTGTCCTCTCTAAAATTTTCAAAATAAAAAATAAGACATAGAAACAACCAAAGTACAGGACACAATCAGACACAAAATTGAATACATTACTAGGATAGGACACCCTTTCTTGTTATGGCCTACTGTCTTACTTTAGAGCATGTCATTGGTGTCCCTTTTTTTTGATCTCTTACAAAGCTTCTTCTTAGGTTCATCTGCAACTTTTTTCCTGTTTTTCTTAGGTCTACGAGGCATCTTGGTAATCACAGGAGGCTTAACATTTGGATTTTGTGTTGATGGCCACATCTCCATGTTGGTTACTAGCTGTATGTAACAACTAAAACCCTTCAGATATGTTTCTTTTTTGTACCAATGGGTTACATAGTCAGCAACCTCAAATTTCTTAAAAAACATTGCACATATTGCATGGGAGCATGGTAATCCTTTGAGCTGCCATGATCAACATGTGCATGTACTGTTGGAGAAGTCAATAATATGTTTGTACACCCCATGTTTTATCTCATACCCAGTATCCCTATTCCATTTAAATTAATGCTGAACAACATATTGAGATTGTTCCTATATGTACCTCATTGCCATAGGAGATACATCAGAAATCCACCTTACTGCAAATTCTCTCATGGTATTCATCCTCTCCATCACCTTCACTCTAATCTCTTCTAACATGGTTATGATAGACTTGTGCCTAGAAGAAAAGATCCAATTGTTAAAGGTCTAATACATATTGTTCTACACATAATCACATTTACTCCAATCTTTGAAGAATGCTCTATACCAACACTATTTTGGGTATTTCAGCAACTCCTTAATGATCTTACTATCACCTAATTCAGCCAGCTCATCTAACTTAGCCTTCAAATATTCTTTAAATAAAGCCCTTGCACAGGCCCAAAACTTCTTCCTTCTTTCCTATCCTTTCCACTTTTGTTTCCAGTTGCTCCATATGAGTCTTGCACATAATCTGTGTTCAACATTTGGTAACAACTCAGAGACAGATGCAACAAGTCTCTTAAGAAACAAAAAATAATAATTAGAATATCAAAAACATATATAAAGTAACCAAGTAATTAGAGGAAGAACATGGGTGTATACCTTCTGCATATCAGAAATGATGGTAAGCCCCTCACCTTAAGATTCACTAAGCTGCAGATCATGCATCATGCACCTAAAGAACCATGACCATGTGTTCTTTGTCTCCTTTTCCACCACCTCCTAGGAAACAGGGTACATTTGGTTGTTTCCATCTTTAGCAATGCATGATAGTAGCTCACCTTTACACACATCATTCAGAAATGCTCCATCAAAGCCAATAACATTTCTACACCCTTCCAACCAACTTTGTAAACATGTAGACAAATATAGATACCTACAAACACCTCCTTACCAGGTATTGTCTCCTTGGAGATCTTCACAACAACAGTGCTGCCAGGATTTGTAGACATCAAAATATCAACATAATCAAATATTCTAGCAAACTCCTTCTAGTAATCACCAAGATACTGACCCATGACCTGATGTTTAGCCCTAGCACATATGGATTTTCCCACATACACACCATACTTTATCCTAATCAAATCCTACAAATTCCTAAGCTTAATGTCAATTTGGTTGATAATCTTGTCCTTGAAATGTTTAGCTACCCATGTTGTATTAGCCATCTTGTTTCTAGTTGCTCTAAAACAGTTATGAACATGATAGTAGTTCTTGACAATGAAATTCCCTGTATGTCCCTCCAAACTACCCAAAATTCCATCTACATCTTGTTGAGTTCACACATTTTTCCCAAACCCTATGTTGCTCATTAGGCCTCAACTTAATTTGAACTATTCTTTGTACAGCATAATCTTGCAAAGCAGATCTGAACTGTTTCACATTTTCAAACACCATTTCCAACTGGAAATAAATTTTCTTACAAGCAGGATCAAAGTATACCAATTGTTCTATCTTCTTGTTTGAGGGTTATGCACCCATCTTCTTCATTATCTGTATCCTCACTACCTGGATTTGAACTGTCCAGATATTGCTCATCCCCTCCCAACTTTCTAGCATATTTGGATCCCCTGTCTTTATACATGTCTTCAAAACCAGGGTCTACCTATAGGTCCACTAGGTATTTCATTAGTATCATCTTTAGAAGAACTTAATTTACTACTCTTTGCATTCATTTTAGCCTGTCTAGCAGCAACAACTTCAGGTTCTAAGTCACTTGTCTCCCCAACAATATCCTCATCAGAACCATATAATGACTCATTTGTATCATCATCATCACCTTCATAAACAACCTTCTAATCATTATCACTCTCAGTACTTAACTCATGACCCTCAGCATCACCCTCAACATCACCCTCAATATCACCCTCAAAATAAGTTGCTAGATAAAAGGTATAGAAGTCACCTTCATCTTCACTAAAATCTTCTGTTGGAGAATAACTTTCAGTAGAAGAACTTTCAGCAGCCCTCTTTTTACCCTTCACATGAGTGTTATCATCCCTATTTATCTCATTGTTAGGTGGGTGTGTTGCCCAAGAATTAGGATCCCCTGTCTGTCCATGTGGCATTTCATTAAAACCAGCAGGCTGAATAGTAGTGGGGACCACATTTAAACCACCACTACTTAACATTTCATCTAGTTCCAAATCAACACATGGTGTATTAATTGTGTGACATATATACATAACAATAAAATCCCCATCCTTAAGGTCTTGATACAAAGCTAACACATCAACATCATATTTCAAAAATCTAAATTCTCCTTTTTAATTTATTTTACATTCATATTTATCTATTGTTAAGTACCCCATATCCTTAGCCCAATCATGAAATTGAATTATATGTAATTCATCAATGTCTGCTTGAAGAACAACTGGCCAAGTTTGACCATTTACATACCTCATAATTTGTTCAGCCACTAACCACCCTAAATGATGAAATTGTAATTTTACATACACAACCATTGAAACCTATAAAAAAAGGGGGGGGGGGGTGGACAAGTCAAATATACTTTAACCCTAAAAATCCATAAACTTTAACAAAATGGGAGATAATAATATTTTGGTATTCAAAAAAGCCCTAATTTTTAAACCCAAAATGCCATATCACTCAAGAAAAAGACAAACCCCTAAAATAAACTGAACATATGACTAGTTTCCCCAAAATCCTAATATAAAATTCCATAATTTTTGCATGCAAACAAAAGCCTTAATTTTTTAACCCAAAATGATAGATCAGTCATGAAATATAAAATGCCTAATATCAGATGAAAAATTATGCATGCAGATAGATAAATTTCATTATCAAACATTACCCATATTATTTTATAAGAAATTAGAAGACAAAGATGAAGACGACTTCAAAATAAACAAACTAACCTTCAGATACTAACGTGACTGGAATCGAAATCCCAGACGAAACTCGAACAACTTTTAGTTAAAAGATGGGAGACCCAAATCATTTAGTTTTGGAGTGATTAAAAGTACTTTGGAAGTAGGGTACCAGGTTAATCGACCATCCTTTAACCTATGTTTATGAGGGGCGGATTGGTTAGAGAGAGAAAAGAGGCGAAAAGTAGGGGAGGTTTTGTCGGTGTACAGCTTAAAAGAGGGAAACCCCAATCTTTTGGGTTTAATTTTGTGCCATTGATGTGTACCGTCTCATTGGTTATTTGCTAACTGGATGGACATGTTGGCAAATGTCAATACACGCGCATAGGGTCAAGGATAAAATGTGTTTATTAGTTCTAGGTTCCAGGAGTTTAAGGGTTTAAATAGGAAAGATAAAAGTTTATGTATTGACTTTAAAATCCACTGCATTTTTGAGTGGCCGGGAATCCATTTCGCCTATGTAATATCTTATTGAGTTTTTTGTTATTAAGGGTATGTGCTTCAAGTTGATGGTACGTGGGTTTCTTTACTTCTTAGTTCTTAACACATATTGGTCAAACATAAAACCATTCACAACTTATTTAGCACGTGTACAACTAAAACCTACAAGAATATCTCAATAATTAATACGGAAAAGAGTTAAAAATACTCCTAACATATTGAAAGTCGCTCACAAATTCCTCTACTTAGATTTACTTCGCCTTCACCTTGTTGTTCACGCTGTGTGGGATATCAATAGTTTCAGATGATAGTATTGTCGGGTTTTTTAAGTACATAATTAATATATTAAATACTTATAAGATGGTGAATGGGAAATGGAGGAAAATAAAAGTTTTGAGTAAAATTTCTAGTTCCCCTCTGGCATATAGATATTGTCCCATATTGGGAGAGGAAGATATTTTTATGGGTTTATAAGAAATTGCTCTTCTTCTAGCTATTAAAGAGTTGAGAAGAAAGACAATGTGATCATTATCTTGGGTTCTAGAAGGGGATTAAATTCCTTAAGGAGACACTGTGAATTCAGTGGTCTCGATTGTTTATGATCATTTCTATTTATGTCATTTCTGTTTATTATAATTTCTGTTTATATTAATTTATATTTCCAGAATTCTTTTATAAATACAGTTTAATAAAAAGCTAAAAGAATTTAATTTATATTTCTGTATTTGTATTATTGTTTCTGGAGAGTAAAACCTTTGTGGTTTTGTAATCTATTAAAATCTACGTGATTTTAACGTTGGTGTCATTCTTTTACATAAATGACTAATGGAAATGCAAACCAAGATGTTCCTATGGTGACTGCTAATGCTTCAACGTGTCGAACACCGGCAGCATTGGCACCGACGGAGAAACCTGGAAAAAAAATCGGGATTGATTTCAAGCACTGGCAGCAAAATATGTTCTTCTATTTGACTCCTTTAAGTCTTCAGAAGTTCATCAAGGTAGATGTTCCTGCATTGGCCGATGAAACTCCTGATAATGAATGCTTTCTGGTGACTGAGGCGTGGAAGCATTCAGATTTCTTGTGCAAGAATTACATTCTTAGCTGGTTGGAGGATGCGTTGTATAATGTCTACAGTGGCGGGGAAACGTCAAAAGAACTGTGGAATGCGCGTGAAAATAAATACAAAACTAAAGATGTCAGGTTGAAAAAGTTTGTGGCTGCAAAGTTTTTGGACTATAAAATGGTAGATAGCAAATATGTTATTACCCAATTCCAAGAATTGCAAGTGATTATTCAGATCTCCTTGATGGAGGTATGAATCAAATTAATATTAATGTTGAAAATAATAATCTTATTATTCTTACTAACGGAAATTTTATTGTAGGTTTTATTATCAATGAAGCATTCCAAGTAGCAGCAATGATTGAGAAGTTGCCTCATTTGTAGATGGCTTCAAAAACTACTTGAATCACAAACGCAAGGAGATGTCCCTTGAAGATCTCATTGTTGGATTGAGAATTAAAGAGGACAATAAAGCTGCTAAAACGAAATGTCGTGGAAGTTCAACAATAATGGGAGCAAATATTGTTGAAGGGAACAAGAAGAGGAAGAAGGCTTCTGGTCTGAAATACAACCCAAGTAAGAAGCGGTTTAGTGGAAACTGCTACAATCTACGGAGTGTCGTGCTCCGAAGAAAGACAAGAAGAAGGGTCAAGCAAACATGGTTGAAAAGCATGATGATGTTGATGACTTACGCGCCATGCTTTCCGAATGCAACTTGGTGGGCAATCCTAAAGAGTGGTGGATTGATTCTGGAGCCACTCGCCATGTTTGTGCTATCAAGGAAGCTTTTGTTACTTATGCCCCTGTTGGACCCAACGAGACAATTTCCATGGAAAATGCTGCAAAGGCCAAGAATGAAGGATGTGGGAAGATTTTTCTCAAAATAACTTTCAGCAAAGTAGTGACTTTGAACAACCTCCTTCATATTCCCGAGATTAGGAAAAATTTAGTCTCTACTGGACTTCTTGCTAAGAATGGTTTTAAATGTGTTTGTGTTTCCGATAAGGTTGTAATAATCAAGAATGAAATATTTGTAGGAACAGGTTACCTCACTGAGGGCCTTTCAAGTTGAATGTAATGGTTGTGGAGAATAATAATAAAATTTCAGCTTCGTCTTACTTGCTTGAGTCAAATGAATTATGGCATATACGTTTGGGCCATCTTAATTATAAAACCTTACGGAAAATGATTAATTTTGAAGTATTGACTAAATTTAAATGTGGCAAATCAAAATGTCAAGTATGTGTGGAATCCTAGTATGTTAAACATCCTTATTAGTCAGTTGAAAGGAATTCAAATACTTTAGACTTAATACACACAGATATTTGTGACATGAAGTCAATACCATCTCACGGTGGAAAGATGTATTTCATAACTTTTATTGATAATAGCACTAGATATTGCTATGTTTACTTACTTAATAGTAAAGATGAAGAAATAGACGCATTCAAGCAATACAAAAGTGAAGTTGAAACACAACAAAACAAGAAAATCAAAATGATAAGAAGTGATAGCGGTGGTGAATTTGAATCTCCTTTTGAACAAATATATTTAGAATATGAAATTATTCATAAAACGATGGCCCCTTACACGCCCCAATCCAATGGGATTGCAGAAAGAAAGAATCGTTCATTAAAAGAGATGATGAACGCATTACTGATAAGTTCTGGTCTGCCACAGAACTTGTGGGGGAGCCCTTCTTACGGCTAGCCGAATACTAAATCGAGTACCCCATAGCAAAACAAAATCAATTCCATATGAAAAAATGGAAAGGAAGGAAGCTCAACTTGAAATATTTTAATGTGTGGGGGTGTTTGGCAAAAGTGCAAGTTCCTAAACCCAAAAGGATACAAATATGACCAAAAACCATTGATTGTGTTTTCATAGGGTATGATACTAATAGTAAAGCATATCGATTTCTAGTCCATAAATTAGAAAATCCCGACATTCATAATAATATGGTTATAGAATCAGATAGTACTGAGTTCTTTGAAAATATATATCCGCATAAAAATTAATGTGAGTCGGTTGGTGAAGGATCTAAATGACCTCGGAAAGAAACAAAAGAAAGTACACTTAACCAGGAGGATCCAAGACGTAGTAAACGTCAAAGAACGTCTACTTCATTTGGACCAGATTTTGTGACTTTTTTATTGAAAAATGGGCCTCAAACGTTTAAAGAAGCTATGTCTTCTTTGGAGTCATTATTATGGAAAGAGGCAGTCAATAGTAAAATTGAATCCATACTGAACAACCATATATGGGAATTGGTTGATCTTCCTCCTGGAAATAAACCGTTGGGTTCTAAATAGATATTTAAGAGGAAAATGAAAGATGATGGCATTATTGACAAATATAAGATAAGACTTCTGGTCGAAGGGTATAGACAATGAGAGGGTCTTGACTATTTTGATACATACTCTTTAGTTACTAGAATTACGTCCATACGAACGTTGGTAGCGTTAGCTGCAGTTTATGGTCTTGAAATTCATCAAATGAACACATTTTTGTTAATATTTTACTATAAACAAATAAATTTTGTCCAAAAAGTTCATTAATCAATCGACTATTTCACAAAATCTGAATCTGAATCTGAATTCGAAGCTGAGCCGAGCTGAGCGATCCACGACGATGAAAGCGCAAGGCTTGCTTTCTTATCAACTCTTCAAGAGCTAGAAGAAGAGAAATTGCTTATAAACCCACAAAAAATCTCTTCCTCTTCCAATATGGGACAATGTCCATATCCCGGGGGGAGGGGGGACTTGAAATTTCACTCAAAATTTCATTTCCCTCCATTTTCCATTCACCCTCTTTTAAGTATTTAATATATTAATTAAATACCTTAAAAACCCAACAATCCCCCACATTAATGGGGATTGGCTATATCACGGAAGTATGCATGAAAAACTGTGTGATTCGCAAGTTAGCATACATTGTATCTGGATAAATAGGTTTCCCTTAGAACTTTTTGTAGTGAACTTATGTCGGATATACTCGATCAATCGGTAGATTTGATATCTTTGAACTGTCAAACTTTTGTGTATACCTAGACAACCAGAAGTCACACAACCAACCCTTAACCATCTTTGGTTCTCATTGTTGTGTTCGTTTCAGCCATGAACACCGTCTGGTTTCATAAGTGCGTCCAGAACTGGCCTTACAAAGTTCTCCTTGAAGTGGCTAACACTTCACACTTACATGGGTGATTCCTAAACGTGTCATCCCATAGAGACACTATTTCATATACCACGTATCAAATTTAGAAATCATTAAAAAGGACTAATGCTTTATCCTTTGTACTGAACATTGTCTCATCACGAGAATGGACCAAAACTTTAATTGACAATGTTGAACCGCCATAAATAACTTTGTTTGATCTCCTTGAACCTAGATCTTGGGATCTCCAGTCTTCTAGGTAGAGTTACCGCCACTATGACTTGTTCTTGGCCACAGTCCCATTCTCCTTGATGACTTCTCAACTGCATCTCTAGTTAGGCCTTTTGTAAGTGGATCCGATACATTATCACTTGACATTACATAGTCAATCGTGATAATTCCTCTAGAGAGTAATTATCTAACGATTTTATGTCTTCATCGTATATGACGAGATTTGCAGTTAAACATAACGCTCTCAGCCCTTTCAATTGCCGCTTGACTATCGCAATATATGCATATTGGTACCAACGGCGTGGGCCAAAATGGAATATCTTCCAAGAAATTCCAGAGCCATTCAGCTTCTTCACTGGCTTTATCCAAGGCCATGAACTCAGCCTCCATTGTAGAGCAGGTAATACATTTGTTTGGACGACTTCCAAGATACTGCTCCTCCATTAATAGTGAATACATATCCACTTGTGGACTTAGAATCAGTTGATCCGGTGATCCAATTTTCATCATAGTATCCATCAATGACTGCAGAATATTTACTGTAGTGCAAAGTAAAGTCCTGGGTATGTACTAAATACCCAAAAACTCGTTTCATGGCCATCCAATGAGATTGACATGTATTACTCGTATATCGACTCAATTTACTTATAGCACAAGCTATATTTGGTCATATACAATTCATGATGTACATTAAGCATCCCAAGACATGAGCATAATCTAACGGAGATATGCTTTGGCCTTTGTTCTTTGCTAATGCAAGATTCACATCAATTGGAGTATTTTCAACTTTAAAGCCCAAGTGCTTGAATTTTTCAAGTACCGTCTTAATATAATGAGATTGTGACAATTCTAGACCTTGAGAAGTCCTATGGATCTTAATTCCTAGAAATATATCAGCAACTCCCAAGCCTTTCATATCAAACTTGCTAGTTAGTATATGTTTAGTAGCATTTATGTTGGCAATGTCATTACTCATTATGAGCATATCATCCACATACAGGCAAACAATGACTATGTGATTTGGACCATTTTTAATGTACACACATTTATCACATTCATTTATATTAAGCCCATTTGACAACATTGTTTGGTCAAATTTCGTATGCCATTGTTTGGGTGCTTGTTTTAGTCTGTAAAGGGACTTAATAAGTCTACAGACCTTCTTTTCTTTACCTGGAACCACAAACCCTTCAGGTTGATCCATGTAAAATTCTTCTTCCAACTCTCCATTTAAGAAGGCCATCTTAATATCCATTCTGAAGAGTGTAACTCTTCAAATTCCAGCCCAAGTTTTAGCTATAAATATAATACTATTCTGCTCAGAATTTTACTATGAGTTTATGAGTTTCTTCTCCTTCTTCTGCATATTTTTAGCATAAAACAAAGCAAAAAGTAAGTGTGATTTGTTACTGATCTTTGTATTTGCTGAAACACTGGCGTTTGGAGTACCACTACACCAGTGTGTAATTCATTCTAACCTGGGAGGAAATAATACATAACCATGGGTGCTAGAAGGGGATTAAATTTCTTAAAGAGACATTGTGAATTCAGTGGGCTAGAATTGTTAATGATCATTTTTGTTTATATCATTTCTATTTATCAAAAATTCTGTTTATATTAATTTATATTTCTAAAATTATTTTACATATACAGTTTAATAAAAAATATGTTCTTCATCTTATTGAGCTTATGATAGGACTCGGGCTGTCACGACCTGGATTTTTCCCACCATCGGGAGTCAAGATGGCGCCTACTGTCGAAGCTAGACATGCCAACCTTTATAATCATTTTCACAAAACTTAAATGCAGAACAAGTTAAATACTAAAATAATTAATTAAAAAATGCGGAAGTCTTTGAACAACAATAGCGAACAAAATGCGGAAACTAACAACATATCTCTACCCAGTATCTAGCGTCACTACTCACAGACGTCTAAGAGTACTAAAGCAATAGTCTGAAAGAAACACATCGTATGTCTGTTTTGATACAATAAAAACAAACTAGATAAGATACAAGAGACTCGGGGCCCGCGAACGCCAATGAACTACCTCAGAATCTCTAGACTGAAGGATCGTCCACTAACTACTGCTGTGGTCCGTAGGCTGCGTCCTGACTTGTGCAGAAAAGGCACAGAAGTGTAGTATCAGCACAACCGACCCCATGTGCTGGTAAGTGCCTGGCCTAACCCCGGCAAAGTAGTGACGAGGCTAGACAGGACTATCATATAAACCTGTACATTTCAACATGTATGGGCAATAGAAGGGGATACATAAATTAAAACAAATAAAAGGGAGGGGAGCATGCTGGGGGTATAACAGTTCAATTATCTAATCGACAACAAAAAAGGAATGGAAACGGTATAATAAACATCAATAAGAGGAAACCAGTAAATCAAATATTGCACGGCACCACCCATCGTGCTTTTACTCTCGTCCTCACCAAGAAAATCAATTTAAGTGTACAGCATCACCCAGCGTACTTTATCACTCTTCCTCACCAATCAATAGCATAAAGTAGTTACACGGCATCACCCATCGTGCTTTATCACTCTTCCTCACCCAATCAATTGCATAAAGTAGTTACACGGCATCACCCATCGTGCTTTATCACTCTTCCTCACCTAATCAATTACACGGGATCACCCATCGTGCTTTATCACTAAACCTCATCCAAGCAATTACACGGCATCACCCATCCTGCTTTATCGCTCATCCTCACCCAAACAACATTCACAAATAATAGGGAGAAGATATGAACGAAACTGCAATAGTAATAACCCCGGCAAGGGGAATACAGCTCAACAATGAGTCCCAGTAAGGAAAAAATGGCTCAACAATAAGTCCCGGCAAGGGAAAACAGCTCAACAATAAGTCCCAGCAAGGGAAAACAGCTCAACAATACGTTCCGGTAAGGGAGAAAAGTACCAAAATTTCCTTCTTTAATTCATTGCTTCTCAACTATCACTTTATAGTTCATTTAACAAGTAATTAGCAGAATTGTTTACTTCTTTCGAAATTTAATAGAAATTATGACTCACGGTCATGATAGACTCGGGCGCATAGGTAACCGTCATCATACCTATACACCGACTCCACATAGCACATAGCAAATATTGACCTAATCATATTCCCTCAAGCCAAAGTTAGATCAAACACTTACCTCGAAGCCGAAAATAGCAACTCAAAGATCAACAGTCACCTTTCCTCTAGAATTCGACCCCGAACCAACGATATCTAACATAAATTGATTCAATATTATCAATAAGAATCCAAAAACACAATCTCATAGCCTAGAAATGCATTTCCTAGCTTACTTTCAAAAATACTAAAACTCGACACTAGGACCACGTGGTCCAAACTCGAGGCTCGGATCAAAACCCAATCCCCCATAACCCCACGAGTTCAAATATATGATTAGATTTAAAATTCAACCTCAAATTGAGGTTGAAATACCCAAAATCCCATAAACCCTAACTAAATCCAAAACCCCCTAAATCCTACTTTGATTTCATGTTTTAGATCTAGGATTTCAATGATTGTTGATGGAAAATGGAAGAATTTAGCTAGAATTTACTAACCCACGAAGTCTAGGTGAAATGGGGCTTCAATGGACGCTTGGGAGCCTTGGAGAAGAAGAAGTTCGAGTGAAAATTGTGAAAACTCCCGTGCACACTGTTATGGAATTATTTAAAATCACTGGAGCATTTTGTACTTCGCGAACGCGACACTAGGGTCGCGTCCGCGATGAAGAAATTTACTAAGGCACCACGTTCGCGATGTGACTTATGCGAATGCGAAGAAGGAAAACAGGGGTTGGGGGGTCCTGGGTAGCTCTACGCGAACGCGATGAAGGATGTGGCTAAGCTACGGGAATGCGTGGAACAGGATGCGATCGCAGGGTAAGGAACTTGGGTTACGGGAAGGAGAGCCAAGTGTCGCGTTCGCGAAGAAGAAATGGCTCTGCAACAGCTGTTGGAAAATCTGCTATTTTTCTAAGTTTCAAAACACTCCGAGACACCCCAAAATCACCCTCAAGCCCTCGGGGCTCCCAACATAATGCACACACTAACTCAATATCATCCTATGAACTTGCTCGAGCGATCAAATCGCCAAAATAACATCAAAATCAACCCCCAAAACTCATGATTTTCATTCCTAAGTTCAAAATTTTCAAACTTCCCACTTTTAGTCCGAAACACGTCAAACGACGTCCGTTTTCAACCAAACTCTACAGATAGCGCTTAACGCTCATTTAAGACTTGTACCGGGCATCGGAACCAAAGTACGAGCCCGATACCATTATTTTTTTATCAATTTTCATTTTCATTTTTTCCTTAAGCATATTCATAAAACAATTTCACAGAAAAGCTCCGAACTCGGGCGTGGGACGTCGGATTTTGATTCCGGGAATACACCCGGGTCCCAAATTTCATTACGGAACCTCCGGGACCGTCGCATCACGCGTCCGGGGGTCTGTTTACCCAAAACGTTGACCAAAGTCAACCATAGCAATATTGGTATCAAAATTCATAGTTTTAACACAGAATTCAAATATTTTCACATAAAAATCTTCCGTCTTTGCGCACGGGCTGCGCACACAAATCGAGACAAACCAATAAAAGGTTTTCAAGGTCTCAGAAGCACACGGAAAGGGAGAATTTACGGTGATGACCCTCTGGGTCGTCATACGGGCATATGGCTGGCATATATTGGGTATAATTAATAGCCCAAACTGTGACGACCCAAAGGGTCATGACCATAATTCCCTCTTTCTCCATGCTTCCGAGGCCTTATAAACCTCTTCTTTGATCACCTCGATTTGCGAAGCCGAAAAGTTTTTATGTGGAAGTATATGAATTTTATGCTAAAAACTATGAATTTTGATAATAATATTGATATAGTTGACTTTGGTGGGTAAACAGGTCTGGACCCGTGATGTGACGGTCCCAGAGGATCCGTAGGAAAATATGGGACTCGGGCTTATTCTCGGAATCAAAATTCGAGGTCTTAGACCCCAGTACAAAAATTTTTAAAGAAATTATTTTTCTAAAAATGATATGGAAATATTGAAATGAAAATGAGTTAGAAAATATAGGTATTAGGCCCGTATTTTGGTTCTAACACCCGGTAGGTCTTAAATGAGCGTTAAGCGCTTCCTATGAAATTTGGTCGAACTTAGATGTCGTTTGACATATCTCGGACCTAGATATCTAAAGTTGAAGGTTGATGAACTTTGAAATGAAATTATGAGTTTTGGGGGATGATTCTTTGATTTTGATGTTATTTTAGCGATTTGATCGCTCGAGGAAGTTAGTATGATATTATTGAGTTGGTGTGTGTGCTTGGTTGGGATCCTCGAGGGCTCGGAAGTGATTTCGGGGTTGGTTCGGGATGTTCTAGAACTTAAAAACACACCAGAAAATTTAAAACTGTTGCAGAACAATTTATCTCTTCGCGATCGCGCTCCCCAGTTGCGTTCGCACAGCTTTAGCATTTTCACCTTCCACGTTCGCGTCTGACCATCACGTTCGCGAAGCAGTGAGGTCCTTCTTCATCATTCACAGGCTTACCCTCACGAACGCGTAGGCCTTTCTTCCCCTGACCCAAGTTTCCTCTTCACGTTCGCATCCCATCTTCGCGAGTGCGAAGCTTTCCCGCCCAGTGCCTTTCGCGAACGCATCGTCCTGTCGTGATCGCGTAGTGTATTTTGCCTTCAGCGATTTTTAATAAAAACATAAGTTTGAACGCGAGATTTTCACACTCTTCTTACACGAATCCTTCTTCTTCACCCTCCATTGACGAGTCCCAAGCTTCCCTTCCTCCACAACTCCTTGGGTAGGTATTTTTAACTCCATTTCCTCAATATTTCTTCATCTAATTAGTAAATTTCTAGCCCTAAATCATAAAAATAATGGTAGAAAATGGGGAATTTGGGTAGAACTAGGGTTTTTGGTATTTTGGGTGATTCAACCTCAATTTGGGGTTGAATCTTAAAACAAATTGCATACTTGAACTCGTGGGGTTATAAATGATTGGGTTTTGGTCCTAGCCTTGAGTTTGGACCATGTGGGCCCGAGGTCGGATTTTGGTATTTTTGGAAGAATGATAGGAAATTCATTTCTAAGCTATGGAATTGTGTCCTTGAGCTATTATTGATAATATTGAATCTAATTATGCCTAGATATTGTTGTTTCGGAGTTGGATTCGAGAGAAAAGGTGATTTTAGAGCCTTGATTGCTGTTTTCGGATCGAGGTAAGTGTTTGATCTAACTTTGGCTTGAGGGAATAGGATTAGGATATTATTTCCTATGTGCTATGTGGAGTCGGTGTATAGGTATGGTGACGGTTATCTTTGCGCCCGAGTCTAGCATGACTGGTCTTAAATTGCTTCAATTTGAATAATGTTGTATGACTTGCTGCTTAAATTGATTGAGTTCACATTATATGATCGGTTGAGGACAAATAGAGACTTGTATAGATTATTGAAGCATTGTCTCGACTTAGAGTTGTTGGTAGTTAAGTGTAAGAAGTGGAAGTCCTGTAATTATTTCCCTTGCCGGGATTTTGTATAAATTGAATCCTCCCTTGCGGGGATAATTGAGCTGTTAGTTATATTCCCTCGTCGAGACTCTTGTATTTATGTTACTCCCCTCGCACTTGAGTTTCGAATGATGTTGGGTGAGTTTTGTTGGTGAATATCGAGGATCGGGTTGCACGCCGTAACGGTACTAGATATAGAGGATCGGGTTGCACGCCGCAACGAATTAATTGTCGAGGATCGGGTTGCACGCTGCAACGGTATTAAATGTTGAGGATCGGGTTGCACACTGCAACGGGAATATGGACTGAGTATATTATTCTGTGTGTTAAGCTTTTCGGTATTTCTTTATCAGTTATTATCCGCTCAGTTTTCATTCTTGTTAGCTGATTTCTGTATTTGAACTATTGTACCCCACATCACGCTTCCCTCCCCTTTTAACCGTTTAGATTAGTGTATTCTCCTATTATTGCATATACCTGTACAAGTTATTTGTGGTAGGTCCTGTCTAGTCTCGTCACTACTTCGCCGAGGTTAGGCCAGGTACTTACCAACGCTTGGGGTCGGTTGTGCTGATGCTACACTTCTGTGCCTTTTTCGTGCACAGATCAGGGAGTAGCTTACGGACCGCCGCAGCAGTTCTAGACCGGGAGACGACCTTCAGTCCAGAGTCTCTTAGGTAGCTTAGCTGACGTCCACGGGCTCGGAGTCTCATCTATGTTATTTTATTTTGTTTATTTGTATGGAGACAGGCTTCTGTATATTTTCTTTCAGACTGATGTTTTTGGTACTCCTTATTAGTCTGCGAGTGGTGACATCAGATACTGGGTAGAAATTGTAATTTGAGACCTTCATATTCTATGTTTTCTGTTTAAAGTAGTTAAAAGTCTTCCGTGTATTTAAGTATTTATTTCAGTTTATCATATTGTTTTAAATAAAAATTTTGCGAAATGTTTAAATAGTTGGCTTGCCTAGCTCTAATAGTAGGCGCCATCACGACTCCCGATGGTGGAAAATTCGGGTCGTGACACAAACCGAGAAAAAGCTTATTGGGATATCGATATCGGGTTATTGGATATCGGTTCGGGCCTCAATTTGTCCAGTTTCTTAATGGGTTAACCAATAACTCAATAAGATTTAATAAAATTATGATTTTACCCTTAAGCATATAAATACACACTCGTCAGACTCTGATTCAATTCTTCATCAGTTCTTCTTCAAAATTTAATTTTTTGGCAGAAAACAAAAAATTATTATTTATGTTCGTGTTAACTACTATTTTCAGTGAATTGGAGAGGGAATATTTGTGGAGTTATAGTATCAATTTTTGATATTGCACAGGTCTTGAATTTGTCAAAATGAAGCATGCTTCAAATATTAGTTGTGGCCAAAACGCAGAAATGGGTAGTATTATTATATGTGAATTCTTCTCTTTTTTTCATAACTCTAGTGAATTGTTGTTTCTCTTTTTTGCTTAACTCTAGTGAATCATCTTCTCCTTTTTTTGCTTAAATCTAGATTGAGTTATATCTTATCGGGTAAACCGATAATAGAATCGATAATAATTGATAACCAATAACCGATAACCGATAAGAGATATCTTATCGGTTTGGTTATTGCTTTATCATATTTGTAAACCAATAACTGATATGTTAAACCGATAATATTCAAAATCGAACCAAACTGACATATGCCTACTCCTACTCAAGCGAGTCGGATTATGATAAGAAAATGGGTGGAATAATTAATTATAAGTAATACACTAGGCAAGTTTAGAAAATGCAACATGGCCATTATAATTAAAGACCCAAATTTATTCATGCATGGTCTGTTAGTTTCAAGGGTATATTTAAATCCAAGAAACATTTTAGATGTATGTTTAGACCAAAAGATTAACTAATGGTATTTATGAATCATTTTTAATAAGTTATGAACATTTAAACCCTTTTTCATAATTAATACAGGTAGTCACATTATTTAAAAAATTAGTTTCTGGGCACGCGCGTTGCGCGTGTACCCAATCTCAATGAGTATAAAAATTTAAAATCACATGAATAATATTTACTTTAGAACGCAAGAAAGAATAACAAAAACGTGTGCTCACAACAATATCTCATGCATTACATGACCTTTATATTTTTTTAGAAAATAACTTTAAAAAGGCAAGCTTGAATGTCACGAGAGCTTTCACAACTGTAAGAAGGTGAAACAATATATATATATATATATATATATATATATATATATATATATATATATATCATAGGTTTAACACAAATATCATTGCAAACAAAGTGAGTCAATTTAATTAGAGTTATTTGGATGCCTATCTGTATGGTGATATACATGTATGATAACTTCAAACGACTACGAAAAATTCGATGTATTTAGAAACATATAGTATAACAAATCTTTTAAAAATCTAGTTAGAATTGTTTTATAATCCCAAAATTAAATATTTAGTATACATTTTATACATAAATATTGAAGAAATGAATTAGTTATTTTCGAAGTTATAAACTTGTGACTAAATATTATCCACATGGTAATGTACTTGAATGTAATTAGAATTATATTCAGAAAATATATGGATATTTTACTGATTAATTAATATGCAACATGAATCAAATCCTTGTTCCTGCTTGTACCACTTAAGAGACTCTATGTTTTGACAAATTAAAACAATTAAATTTTCTATTCCAAGTTGGAGTAACTAACTTCTTCCATCCTTAGACTTCTTTTCCCGTTCATGATGACATCTCTCCTTTGCGACAGACTTTTGTGCCTTAGTAGTCATGAACACTCTATAGGGACAAATTTAGAAAATAAAATAAGTAATTTAAGAACATGCTATACAATATATATACAATTCACTCGTTTCATATAGTCATAATGTATCTTTTAATAGGAAGCCAATTGAATAGCCAACTTTATTTTGTGTAATCTACCAAAACTGGTATAGAAATATTTCAAATAAAATATTTAATGGCTTGTAATATAACTTTCTGGTAGAGGGTAATTTGGTCATTCAATTATTGAAGGATAATTTAGTAAATTAACTTTGCCTAAAGAGCTTCACACTTATAATATAGTATATATATATATATATATATATATATATATATATATATGATGATGATGATGATTTATTGAGAAACATTCAAAGAGGAAAAAAATGAAATGTGCCGTTTGGTGTTATTATATATTATACAAGTAGTGCCAATTAAAATAACGAAAAATAATTCCTCATGAAAAAAAGAAAATGCAAGGAAACTTACAATGTTTAGAGGCAGCAACATCAATTATTCCCATAAGGTAAGTAATCCAATTATCCAAAACCTATACGTATATAGCCAAATTAAAGACTTAAAACACATTATGTTAGATATAATAAAGAAGCAAGCTAAATTACGCAGTTAATTACTTTCAACTAGAATACTAATCCATATATATTACTTGACAGAAAAACATACATTTATCATATGTCCAGAACAACAGATAAGATAGAATATGAGAGTCTTGTGAGACATCATATTTCTAAGTAGGAATTAATTCCAAAAACAAATACACCTAAGTAGGATAGCAGAATATAAGCCAATTAAGCAGGATAAATTGAATCATCCACCATCTAATTATGTTCGTAATTATCAAATATACCGACTTAAAGACTAAAATAAGTATTGTGATTTAAACCTAACTGCATAAAATATTGTACTAAGTAACAACGATTTTCATTGCCAAGAACAAAAACAAAAAAGAAAAGTAATTAAGAGAAATTTAAAACCTCTCATCAAAGGTGTGACTTAATAGTCAATGAAATGGATTAAGAACTATGAGGTATTACGTTTAAATTCTAGTGGACACAAATCTTCTCATTTTGTCCAAACCTTAATGAACAAAATTATTCGATACATGCCTTGGTAAAAGGTCATATATATTGTGAAATTAGTCGAAGCTAGCATAATTAATTGGCCCGAACACCATGATTATTAAAAAAAATTATAAACATTACATATGAACAAGAAAATAATAATATATAGGAAGTGATATTGGTGCGGCTCAATCTGAGATCGTTTTTAACGAAAACAAAACGTAAACACGTCTTCGGATTGAACCTCACCAACATCGCTTCCTTTAATTTACATGGTGAAGTGTTTCCTTTTCTTTGATTTTTTTTATTTTGGCTGCTGTTTGACCACAAAATATATGTGGAAAGCTTAAATCAAAAGAACGAAAAAGAAAAATCAGTTCCATATATCGGGTTAGAATAATCTGGCTTTAATTCAAGAGGTGCTCAAAATTATATACAACAACAATCCCGTATAATCCAATTTAGCATGGTCTGAGGATGGTAGTGTGTAGGCAGACCTTATCCCTACCCTGGGGTAGAGAAGTTTCCAAATAGATCCCTAGCATCTTCCCTCCAAGAACTTCTCACCTTGCTCTTGGGGATACTCGAACTCACAACCTCTTGGTTGAAAATGGAGGTTGCTTACCACCAGAGCAACTCCTCTTGTCGAGCGAAACCAAAATACTAACATCCTCGCACGCCCCGATTACCAAAGCATAAAAAACATAACATGAGGGTTCAATATCGGGTGAAACAAAAATTGGATGTGTCTGATTTTAGTAGAATAATTAAAAATTAATTTTTAATCTAATTTAGTCCCAAAAGCTAGCTCAAAAGAGAATTGCCGAAGACATATAAAGAAAGACCAAAGAACTAATACCGCACTGGTGTGAGATATCCAACCAAATTAGAAGATTGGAGAGACCATGAACTATAATAAGGTAAAAGATGAACTATATAAATTAAATCAGTATATAGAGATTACTTATCTGAATTCTATCAAAAGCCATGAGAAAGCAGAACTATGAGCTCAAAACCTAATATATCGCTCTAGGGTTTTAATATGAAAAAATAAAAAATCCCCTTATGAAAGGAGGACTTAAATTAGGGTTTTCCCATAGAGAATGAATAGATAGGGGAGAACTCAATAACAAGCATATGACAGTTAATTATATACCACAAAAACTGCAAGTTTCCATATATAAAGATTTATGGCTTGAGGTAGAAAAAGGGTTAATTGAGTTCGGGTTTGGTGGGGTGGGGGAGGTTTGACGGGGGGAGGTGGGAGGTGGAGATATGATGAAAAGGAAGAGAGATGTATAAAGGGGAGTAGGGTTTCCAGTTGCATTGGGATGAGAAGGAGAAGAATGTGAGGGAATGATGTCAATTTGGTAGCAACTTATTAATTATTTTATGATATCTGCATTCTTATATCCTGCCTAGACAAAAAAAATTAGTGTACAAAGCATCACACATTCATATAAGGTTCAAAAATTAAAGGGCCACACTCCTAGAATTATAATGTAGAAAGTAAGGGTATATATAAATCGGATTGGTTTGATTTTATCGGGTTTTTCGGGTTTTCGAGTTTTTTTGTTACACGTATATTATTTCAACCTTACTTTATTAAAATTATAGATAAAGCTTTGATAAGTGAATATATGTTTAGTAAATATGAAAAAATTGACAAACATACGATCTATTAAAATATTCTAATGGGAGAAATTTTTTAGTAACACATGAATAGTTATTTTTTTAGTCGTCTAACAATAATTTTTCGTTAATTTACGCTTTCAAGGTTAATATATGAGGGGATCCCAAATATTTCTATATTTTTTAAAGAAAATCACGATAAATTCTTAAAAATATAAATAAAATTTATATATCTATATGTCGGTTTTGGTCGGATTTTGTTACTCAATACCAAACCAAGTCAAACCAAACTTAGTCGGGTTTTTAAGTCGGTTTAATTTTATTTTTCGGTTTGGTGCGGTTTTCTTGTTCAGTTTGAACACCCCTATTAGAAAGCTTACCCTAATGAAAGCATTATTGACTACTTTCATGGTTCGAACCTGTATAGATCATACGGAAATAAGTTTAGTATTGCTCCAAGCCTACCCTGATGCAAGCATTACTGAGTGTTTCCACGGCTCAAACCTGTAATCTATAAATCATATGAAAACAACTTTAGCGTTACTCCAAAATTCACCTTCAATACATCCTACAAAATACACCATAAAAATCACACAGATAAAGAAAAGAGTATTTCTCTTACTCCTTTGGCTTCTTGCGCATGCACCTGAATTATTCTCCAAAAAGATTAAATAAATCTCAAATGAACTTTTTTATTTGTTGGTAAACTCCTCTTTCTGACTATTATTCTTCTAATAATCATTCTTCAGATCACGCTTGCATGTTATTAATCATCTGATCAGAGAATGAAATAGTTGCATTGGCTTATCTATAACCTTTGAAATTATAAACAATTAATGACTTATACGCATGTAATTAATAATTAATTATAAACTTATACTCCTATATATGTCCTTTCAGACATGAGAAAGCACACCTAAAGAATGGATAATGGCATATCAAAATTGAGTTTAGCTCATTTAAACCGATAGTATACTAGTGAAAAATAATAACTTATACTATCATCAGCTCATGCGCACATAATGTAGCAAGTAGCCTATTTTATTTTTAAAATTAAGAATCTCACTTTTTATGAATTGCTATCTATAAATATTCTTTGAATTACTTGATAATGAAAACAAAAAAAAGATTATCTATGTGTAAGTTAAACTCTTGGGGATCTTTTCTTATGATGGATAAACAAATTAATTCGGGGATAAAAAGTTATTACCGCCTTATTCCTTATTTAGTTATTAATTTTGGAATAAGTCATTAGGGAATTAAAAATATCACCGAGATAAATTGAGAATCTCATAATTAAAGCAACATACCAAATAACCAACTCCAACATAACTAATTCTCGTATAATTAATAGCATAATTTATTCTGCTATAACTTCTTCAAACTAAATAACCCTTGGTACGTTAATTTTTCAATATTACACGTAACAATTTGAAACAACCGTGAAAAAAATTTTCTATAAAATAAGGTTATGTACATCTGCGGCACTTTTTATAACAATTTGAGAACCCATATAGAAGGAAACTAGCAAAAGCAGGCTAAAGGCAGGTGATGAGAGAGAAGGATGAAAATTTAATATTGGAAACAGGTGTGCAGAATGTCAGCAAAAGTGTCTAGAAAGAAGTTTCTAAAAAGTATTTTTAATTATTTTTTGTGTGTGTAAAAACAAATATCATCTACTCTTTCACACAAACGCACACAAAGAAAAAGACACACTAATTACACTACTAATTATTAATATTATACACTAAAAAAGCAAGCATAAGCTCATGAACATGAAAGTATGTTATAATAACACATAGGAGCGGAGACACCGGCGCCAAATGAGGCCTTGCCTTGATCCTTCATTTGGGGACATAGCTCTTGGTTTTCCTACCACTTTTATGCACCCTCATGGTCATGCCCCCTCCCCCGTCCCGCCCCCTCTAACCCACACTTTCTTCTGGGCAGAGGCGGATTTAGGATTTCTAAATTGGTGCACCATTGAAAAAAAGGAAAAAAAATATTAAGTGAGAATTGGTCTTTGATTCTTAGGGTAAACAACTCAATATTCAACCAAGTTCACCATTCAGACTTTGTAGAGCATGAGTGCTAGCAAATAGTATTGGACTAATTCTAAAAAAAATATACATAAAATATCTAATTTTCGGAGAGACCATGGGTTCACGTGTCCCGTAAACTAACCTATACATCCGCCATCAAGAATTCAAATTTTATGAGTTTAATTTTTAAGAGTTTTAGCATTAAACTCATTATATTTTTAAAGTTATGTGTTCATATTTACTATTTTATAATTTTAGTAATTTTTTAAACATAAATTTTTATTCTACGTCGAAAGTTATGGGTTCAATTGAACCAGTCACTAACACACTATATATCCATGTGTGATGACCCAAAGGATTATCACCATAATTCTCCCTTTCTTTGTGCTTCCGAGGTCTTGAAAACCTCTTATTTGGTTGCATCAATTTGCGTGCACAGTCTGGGCGCGAAGCCGAAAAATCTTTATGTTGAAATACTTGAATTCTCTGTTAAAAACTATGAATTTTGATAATAATATTGATATAGTTCACGTTGGTCAATATTTTGGGTAAACGGACCCAGACCCGTGATGAGAAAAATATGGGACCCGGGCGTATTCCCGGAATCAAAGTTCGAGGTCACAGGCCCGAGTACGAAATTTTTTTCGTGAATTTTTTTTCTGAAAATGCTTAAGGAAAAATGAAAATGAGATTTGATCAAAAGTAATGGTATCGAGCTTGTGTCTTGGTTCTGACGCTCGATACAAGTCTTAAATGAGTGCTAAGCGCTATCTGAAAAGCTTGGTTGAAAAGGACGTCATTGACGTGTTTGGGACTAAAAATGGAAAATTTAGAAGTTATGAACTTTGAAATGAAATTATGAGTTTTGAAAATTGATTCTTTGATTTTTGATATTATTTTGGCGATTTGATCGCTCGAGCAAGTTCGTAGGATGATATTGAGTGAGTGTGTGTGGTTGGTTGGGAGCCCTGAGGGCTCGGGAGAGATTTCGGGGGTGGTTCGGGATGTTTTGCACTTAGAAAAATTGCAGTAGGCTTCTCTTCATCGCGTTCGCGTCCCTCTGGTCGTGTTCGCGATGCCCTCCTTTTCCCCTCCTTCGCGTTCGCGATTAGCCCATCGCGTTCGCATATAACAAAACCTGGACCTTTGTCTTTTCCTCTACGGGTCCGCGTGAAGGCTCCCACGTTGCGTAGGCCAATTGTGAAGCCCCAACTTTTATTCTACGCGTTCGTGATTCTCCCCACGCGAACGCGATGCTCAACCTACCCAACCCTTCGCGAACGCGACCCTGTTCATGCGAACGCGAAGGGTAATTTCCCAGCGAATTATTTAAGCTCCAAAACAGTGTTCACTCCGGATTTCTTCCATTGTTTCACTCGAACACTCTCCTAAAATCTTCCATTGACGAAATTCAAGCTCTACCTTCTTCCTAACTCTTTGGGGTAGTAATCTTAATTTCATTTCCTCACTTTTTCTTCATCTAACTATTAAATTCCTAGCCCTAAATTATAAAATCAAGGTAGAAATTAGGCTTTTGAGTAGAATTAGATTTTTGAGAATATTGCGCGATTGAACCTCAATTTGGGGTCGAATCATAAAATAAATTATATATTTGAACTCGTGGGGTTATGGGTGATTGGGTTTCGGTCCGAACCTCGAGTTTGGACCATGTGGGCTCGGTGTGGGATTTTGATATTATTCGAAGAATGATAGGATATTCATTTCTAAGCTATGGAATGGTGTCTTTGAGTTATTATTGATAATATTAAATTGAATTATGTTAGATATCGCTGGTTCGAGATCGAATTCTAGAGGAAAGGCGATTGTTGAGCTTTAAGTTGCTATTTTCGGATTCGAGGTAAGTGTTTGATCTAACTTTGGCTTGAGGAAATAGGATTAGGATAATATTTGCTATGTGCTATGTGGAGTCGGTGTATAGGTATGGTGACGGTTACCTATGCGCCCGAGTCTAGCATGACCATGAGTCATAATTACCTTTGAAATTCGAAAGAAGTGAAACAATTGAGTTAAACTTGTTAAATGAAATATGAAGTGATAGTTGAGAAGAAAATGAGCTAAATAAGGAATTTTGGTATTTTCCCCTTGCCGGGACTTATTGTTTAGTTATTTTCCCTTGCCGGGACTTATGGTTGAGCTGTTTTCCCTTGCCGGGACTTATTATTGAGTTTCTCTCCCTTGCCGGGACTTGTTTTTGAGTTGTTCTCCCTTGGTAGGATTTTGAAACTTGTTGTATATTCCTTTTCCAGTTTGGTTGTGACCATTGATTGGGTGAGGAAGAGAGAGATTATGCACGAAGGGTCTTTCCGTGTCATATTTCGATAATTATGCACGAAGGGTCTTTCCGTGCCATGTTCTTGATTATTTGAGCACGCAGGGTCATTCCGTTCCTTGATGTGAGAATTATGTGAGGAACGTACGAAAAGTGATGTCGTGCACTATATTTGAAAATAAAAGCACGAATGGTGATGTCAAGCACTATATTTGATAGGTTTGGTGAGGAAAGCACGAACGGTGATACCGTGCATTATATTTGACAGTTTTGTGAGAATTGAGAGTAAAAGCACGAAGGTTGGTGCCGTGCAGTTGTTCATTCACTGGCTTTTCTTTTATTGATGTTAAATATTAAGTTTCCATTTCTTGTTCATTGGTCTTATAATTGAATTGTTACACCCCACAGCATGCTCCCTCCCCATTATCTGTTTAAATTTTGTTATCTTTCCGTTATTGCACATATATCTGTACAGTTTGATTGTGGTAGGTCCGGTCTAGCCTCGTCACTACCTCGCCGGGGTTAGGCCAGGCTCTTACCAGCACATGGGGTCGGTTGTGCTGATACCACACTTCTGTACCCTTTTGTGCACAGGTCAGGAGACAGCTTACTAATTGCAGCAGTAGCTTGGGAGCGCGCCTTCAGTCCAGAGACTCTTACGTAGTTCGCTGGCGTTCGCGGGCCCTAAGTGTCATCTATTTCATTCCGTTTGTTTTCATTGTATCCGAACACACTTAATATGCAACTTCTTTCAGACTGATGTTTTTAGTACCCTCTTTTAGTAGTCCGTGAGTAGTGACACCAGATACTGGGTAGAGACATGTTACAAACTTCAGCACTTTACTATCGTTATTGTTGTTAAAAGTCTTCCACGTGATTTTTAATTAATTATTTAGTTATTATACTACTTTAGATTAAATTTTTGTGAAATGTTTAAAAAGGTTGGCTTGCCTAGCTTAGATAGTAGACTCCATCACGACTCGTGATGGTCGGAAAATTTGGGTCGTGACAAGATGGTATCAGAGCACTAGGTTACTCAGGTCTCACAACTCACGGACAAGATCGGTAGAGTCTGAGGGATCGGTACGGAGACGTCTGTATTTATCCCCCAGAGGCTACATAGTTAGGAAAATTTCACTTTTTTAATTCTTGTCGTGCGATTTGGTTTCTCAAATATTGATTGTTGTTCTACTCTGTTCTTTCATAGATGGCGAGAACACGTGCATCTTCTTCTACCGCGTAGCAGAACGAGCCCCCAGCAGCAGCTCCTGTAAGGGGCAGGGGCCGAGGCCGTGCCAGAGGCCGTGGTAGGGGAAGAGCTCAGCCCCAGGCAGCAGTTCCAGAGGTGGAACCGCATAGTGACTTTGATGAGGAGGTTCCAACCCCACCATCTCCAGTGGGCCCAGCTCAGGTCCCAGGAGAGGTTATGTTTTCCCCGGATCTCCTGGATGATCTCGTCCGCATAGCAGACATAATGGATAGTGTCGCTAGAGCGGGTTTGCTGCCAGTAGCACCAGCCACTTCTCAGGCTGGATGAGGGGTTCAGACTCCTGCTACATGTACTCTGGAGCAGGTAGCTCCTCGGACTCAGGTTCCAGTGGTTCAGACCGCAGTGGCATCTTAGACAGGAATTACAGCTTAGGTCGGAGATAAGATGGTCATGTCTTCGAATGCTTTGTGGAGACTTGATTGGTTCTCTAACCTTTTCACCACCACTTTCAACGGTGCTTCATCAGAGGATCCCCAGGATTTTCTATTCAGTTGTCATGAGATCCTCAGAACTATGGGTATAGTGGAGACCAATGTGGTCGATTTTTGCACCTTCAGGCTTACAAGATCTGCCAAGACTTGGTGGAGAGATTATTGCCTATCTGGACCAGCTGGGTCTCCAGCTTTGACATGGGATCAGTTTGCGGAGTTATTTTTGGAGAATTTTCTCCCCGTCACTCAGTAGGAGGCACTTCGTAGACAGTTTGAGCGCCTCCAGCAGGGCTCCATGACAGTTATATAGTATGGGACGAGATTTATTGACTTGGTACGCCATGCAGTTGTGATACTCCCTATAGAGCGAGAGAGGGTCCGGAGGTTCATTGATGGATTGATTCAGCCGATCCACCTTCAGATGGCCATGGGAGTTGGCAGTGATATTTTCTTTCAGGAAGCGGCCAATGCGGCACGCCGGGTAGAGATGGCACTGGTTCGAGGAGGTAGTCAGGGTTCAGACAATAGGCCTCGATATTCTGGTAGATTTAGTGGTACCTCATCTGGAGGTAGGGATTCCTATGATAAAGGTCATCCCCCGAGGCCCTTCCAGTCGGAACTTCAGGTTTTGCATGGCAATCCAAGTGGTGGTGTTCCTCAGCAGTATTATTCGGATCAGCAAACTTTTAGCGCAACCAGCCCCTATCAGTGCATCGCCACTTTAGAGCTTCAGGAGATGACATACAGGTCAACAGGGAAAGCAGTCTCAGCAGCCGAGGGAATGTTATGGTTGTGGTGACCCAAGCCAAATTTGTTAGGTTTTGCCCTCGAGCCTCGAGTAGTTCTCAGCAACAGGGTCCTCGCCCTACAATTCAGGCAGCAGGTGATCCACAGGCCGCCCAGCCAGCTTGAGGCGGGGGTAGGGATCATAGAGGTGGAGGTAGAGACCATAGAGGTGGAGCTCGGACAGCCAGAGGTAGGGTTCAGCCCGCAACAGATCGTCCCAGAGATACAGTTCAGGGAGGTGGGGGCCAGTCCCGTTGTTATGCATTATTTGATCTGGGATCTATGTATTCTTATGTGTCGCCCTATTTTGCACCTTATTTGATCATGCCTAGTGAGGCTTTGGGTATTCTTGTATATGTGTCCACATCGGTTAGTGATTCCATAGTGGTCGATCGAGTGCATCGTTCTTGTGTGGTGGTATTAGAGGGTCTTGAGACCCGTGTGGACTTATTGCTTTTAGATATTGTGGACTTTGACATTATATTGGGGATGGACGGGTTGTCCCCATATCATGCTATTTTGGATTTTCATGCCAAGACCGTTACTTTGGCTTCCCAGATTTGCCCCGACTTAAGTGGAGAGGGACCCCAGGTCACGCCACCCGCAGTGTTATTTCATACGTTAAGGATCAATGTATGGTCGAGAAGGGGTGTCTAGCATATTTGGAGTATGTTCGCGACTCCAGCACAGAGGTTCCATCTATCGAATCTGTTCCTATTGTTCGGGAGTTCTCCGAGGTTTTCCCTTCAGACCTGTCGGGTATGCCGCCCAATAAGGATATTGATTTCTGTATTGATCTGGCTCCTGGCACTCAATCTATTTTCATTCTCCATATCGCATGGCCCCGCCAGAGCTGAAAGAGTTGAAAGAGCAGCTTCAGGACTTGCTTGATAAGGGTTTCGTTAGACCCAGTGTATCGCCTTGGGGTGCACCAGTGTTGTTTGTGAAGAAAAAGGACGGGTCGATGAGGATGTGCATTGATTACCGGTAGTTGAACAAGGTGATGATAAAGAATAAGTATCCACTGTCGAGGATTGACGATTTGTTCGACCAGCTTCAGGGTGCTAGGGTGTTCTTGAAGATAGATTTGAGGTCTGGTTGCCATCAGCTGAGGATTAGGGCGTCTGATGTCCCTAAGACATCATTTCGTACTCGGTATGGGCATTATAAGTTTTTGGCCATGTCGTTTGGGTTGACCAATGCCCCAACGACATTCATAGAGTTGATGAACCGAGTGTTCAGGCCCTATTTGGATTTATTTGTGATTGTATTCATTGATGACATCTTGATATACTCCCGCAGTTAGGAGGAGCATGAGCAGCACCTCGGAGTGGTTCTTCAGACTCTGAAGGATAGTCAGTTGTACGCCAAATTCTCGAAGTGCGAGTTTTGATTGAGTTGAGTCGCATTCCTGGGTCATGTCGTATCAGCAGAGGGTATTCAGGTGGACCCGAAGAAGATAGAGGCAGTCAAGAACTGGCCTCGACCAGCTTCAGCTATCGAGATCCGGAGCTTCTTGAGGTTAACTGGTTACTACAGAAGTTTCGTGGAGTGTTTTCATCCATCGCAGTCCCAATGACTAGATTGACCCAGAAGGGTGCCCAGTTCAGGTGGTCAGACGAGTGCGAGGCGAGCTGTAGAAGCTCAAGACAACTCTGATTACGGCACCGGTATTGGTTTTGCCCACGGGATCCGGGCCTTATGCTGTATATTGGGATGCTTCCCACATCGGACTTGGCGCAGTGTTGATGCAGAATGGCAAGGGCATAGCATATGTTTCGAGGCAGTTGAAGATCCACGAGAAGAATTATCCAGTTCATGACTTAGAGTTGGCAGCCATTGATCATGCCTTGAAGATCTGGAGGCATTATTTGTATGGTGTGACGTGTGAGGTGTACACGAATGACAAGAGCCTTCAGTACTTGTTCAAGCAGAAAGAGTTGAATTTTAGACAGCGAAGGTGGTTGGAGTTGTTGAAAGACTATGATGTTTCTATCTTATACCACTCGGGGAAGGCCAATGTGGTGTCCCGATGCATTGAGTAGAAAGTTCGCCAGCATGGGTAGTCTTGCCTATATCCCGGTCAGCCAGAGACCGCTTGCCTTGGATGTTCAGGCCTTGGACAATAGATTCGTGAGATTAGATATTTCTGAACCTAACAGGGTGTTAGCTTGCACAGTTGCTCGTTCATCATTGATGGAGCGTATCCGGGAGCGGCAGTTTGATGGTCCCCATTTATGTGTCCTGAGAGACACGATGCAGCGGGGAGGTGCTAGAGAGATGACTTTGGGAGATGACAGTGTATTGAGATTGCAGGGGCGTGTTTGTGTACCCAATATTGATGGTATCCGGGAGTCGATCATAGCGGAGGCCCACAGTTCTCGGCATTTTATTCACCAAGGCGCCACAAAGATGTATCAGGATCTGAGATAGCATTACTGGTGGCGCAGAATGAAGAAAAACATTGTTGCATATGTGGCTCGTTGTCTTAATTTTCATCAGGTTAAGTACGAGCATCAGAGACCCAGTGGGTTATTCCAGAGGATTGAACTTCCCGAGTGGAAGTGGGAGAGAATCACCATGGATTTTGTTACTGGCCTTCCGATGACTCGGAAGAAGTTTGATGTTATATGGGTTATTGTTGATAGGATGTCCAAGTCAGCGCATTTTATTCCGGTTGCCACCACCTATTCATCCGAGAGATATGCTGAGATTTATATTAGAGAGATCGTTTGCCTTCATATGTGCCCATATCTATTATTTTGGACCGGGGTCCGCAGTTTACCTCGCATTTCTGGAGAGCGGTACAGCATATGTTGGGCACCCAGGTTCAGTTGAGTACAACATTTCACCCCCAGACGGACGGTCAGTCCGAGAGGACTATTAAGATTCTTGAGGATATGCTCCGAGCCTACGTTATTGATTTTGGAGGCTCATGGGACAAGTTCTTTCCTTTAGTTGAGTTTGCCTATAACAACACTATCAGTCCAGCATTCAGCTGGCTCCGTACGACGCGTTGTATGGTAGGCGGTGTAGGTCCCTGGTTGGATGGTTTGAGCCGGGAGAGGCTCGGTTATTGGGTATAAATTTAGTACATGAGGCCTTGGATAAGGTAAAGATCATTCAGGGCAGACTTCAGTCAGCTCAATCTAGGCAAAAGATTTGGTTCCGATCGTAAGGTCAGAGATGTTGCTTTCACGGTTGGTAAGCGAGTGTTGCTCCGTATAGCGCCTATGAAGGGCGTGATGAGATTCGGGAAGAAGGGCAAGCTTAGCCCTAGGTTTATTGGCCCATTTGAGATTCTTGACCGTGTGGGGAAGGTGGCTTATCGCCTTGCCTTTCCGCCTAGCTTGTCGGCCATGCATCCGGTTTTTCATGTATCCATGCTTCAGAAGTATCACGACGATCCCGCCCGCGTATTAGATTTCAGTACTGTCTAATTGTACAATGATCTGTCATATGAGGAGGAGCCGATGGCTATTTTAGACCGGCAGGTTCGACAGTTGAGGTCGAGGAGATTTCCTTCAATGTGTTTAGTGGAAAGGTCAGCCTCCTGAGGCATCGACCTGGGAGTCCGAGTCTGATATGAGGATTAGTTATCCCCATCTGTTCCCTGACTCAGGTACTTCATTATTTTGTTCGTTCGAGGACGAACGGTTAGAGGTGGAGGATGTGACGACCCAAAGGGTAATCACCATAATTCGCCCTTTCTTTATGCTTCCGAGGCCTTGAAAACCTCTTATTTGGTTGCCTCGATTTGCGTGCACAGTCCAGCGTGAAGCAGAAAAATCTTTATGTTAAACTACTTGAATTCTGTATTATAAACTATGAATTTTGATAATAATATTGATATAGTTTACTTTGGTCAATATTTTGGGTAAACGGACCCGGACCCATAATATGACGGTCCCGGAGGGTCCATCGAAAAATATGGGACCAGGGCGTATTTCCGGAATCGAAATCCGAGGTCCCAGGACCGAGTACGGAATTTTTTCGTAAAATTATTTTCTTAAAATGCTTAAGGAAAAATGAAAATGAGATTTGATCAAAAGTAATTGTATAGGGCTCGTATCTTGGTTCCGACGCCCGGTACAAGTCTTACATTAACGTTAAGCGCTATCTGTAAAGTTTGGTTGAAAAAAGACGTTGTTTGACGTGTTTCAAACTAAAAATGGAAAATTTAGAAGTTATGAACTTTGAAATGAAACTATGCGTTTTGAAGGTTGATTCTTTGCTTTTGATATTATTTTGGCGATTTGATCGCCCGAGCAAGTTCGTAGGATGATATTGAGAGTGTGTGGTTGGTTGGGAGCCCCGAGGGCTCGTGAGTGATTTCGGAGGTAATGCGGGATGTCTTGCATTTAGAAAAATTGCAGCAGGCTTCTCTTCATCGCGTTCGCGTCCCTCTGGTCGCATTGGCAATGCCCTTATTTTCCCCTCCTCCGCGTTCGCGCTTAGCTCATCGCGTTCGCATATAACAAAACCTGGACCATTGTCTTTTCCTCTACGCGTCCGCGTGAAGGCTCCCGCGTTCGCGTAGGCCAACTGTGAAGCCCCAACTTTTATTCTACGCGTTCGCGATTCTCCCGACACGAACGCGATGCTCAACCTACCCAACCCGTCGCGAACGCGAGTCTATGCGCCCGAGTCTAGCATGACCGTGAGTCATAATTGCCTTTAAAATTTGAAAGAAGTGAAACAATTGAGTTACTTACTTGTTAAATGAACTGTGAAGTGATAGTTGAGAAGCAAATAAGCTAAAGAAGGAATTTTGGTATTTTTCCCTTGTCGGGACTTATTGTTGAGCTGTTTTTCCTTGCCGGGACTTATTATTGAGCTATTTTCCCTTGCCGGGACTTATTGTTGAGTTGCTCTCCCTTACCGGGACTTGTTATTGAGAGGTTCTCTCTTGCCGGGATATTTAATCTTGTTGTATATTCCTTTCCCCGTTTGGTTGTGACCGTTGATTGGGTGAGGAAGAGAGAGATTATGCACGAAGGGTCTTTCCGTGCCATGTTTCGATAATTATGCACGAAGGGCTTTCCGTGCCATGTTCTTGATTATTTGAGCACGAAGGGTCATTCCATGCCTTGATGTGAGAGTTATGTGAAGAAAGCACGAAGGGTGCTGTTGTGCACTGTATTTGAGAATAAAAGCACGAAGGGTGATGTCGCGCACTATATTTGATAGTTTTGGTGAGGAAAGCACAAAGGGTGATGACGTGCACTATATTTTAAAGTTTTGGTGAGAATTGAGAGTAAAAGCACGAAGGTTGTTGCCGTGCAGTTATTGATTCACTGGCTTTTCTTTTATTGATGTTAAATATTCAGTTTCCATTTCTTGTTTGTTGGTCTTATAATTAAATTGTTACACCCCACAATATGCTCCTTTCCCATTATTTGTTTAAATTTTGTTATCTTTCTGTTATTGCACATATATCTGTACAGGTTGATTGTGGTAGGTCCGGTCTAGCCTCGTCACTATCTCGCCGGGGTTAGGCCAGGCACTTACCAGCACATGGGGTCGGTTGTGCTGATACTACACTTCTGTGTCCTTTTGTGCGTAGGTCACGAGACAGCTTACGGACCGCAGCAGTAGCTTGGGAGCGCGCCTTCAGTCCAGAGTCTCTAAGGTAGTTCTCTGGCGTTCACGGGCCCTGAGTCTCATCTATTTCATTTCGTTTGTTTTCTCGGAACACACTTATTATGCAATTTATTTCAGACTGATATTTTTAGTACCCTCTTTAGTAGTCCGTGAGTAGTGACAGCAGATACTGGTTAGAGACATGTTACACACTTCCGTACTTTGCTATTGTTATTTTTGTTAAAAGTCTTTCGCGTGATTTTTAATTAATTATTTCAGTTATTATACAGTTTTAGAATAAAGTTTTGTGAAATATTTAAAACGGTTGGCTTGCCTTGCTCCGACAGTAGGCGCCATCATGACTCTAGATGGTGGGAAAATTCGGGTAGTGACACCACGTGCCCTTGCTGTCGGAGCATTTCATCACCAGTGACGGAGGCAGAACTTTCACCAAATAGATTCAAAGAAGCCCAAAAATAAGAAAATTCATCATTATATATATATATATATATATATATATATATATATATATATATATATATATATATATATATTTGACCTTATAATAATAATTTGATTTTTTCGGTGAAAAGAATTCGAATGAACCACCTTCCGATTAAAGACGGATCATGATTTGAAGTTTATAGGTTCTACGGCAATCTCAAGTTAATAATTAGGTTCACAATCAAATATTTATAAATATTTAATGAATTTTTTAATACATATACAAAATACAAACAAAAGCTAGTGGGTCCCCGAAAGTTCACATCTTAACCCCTACATCCGCCACTGGTCCGTCCCCTAGCTCCATCTATGTCCAGAGCAACAACCACTTTTTCCTTGAATTTAATTTTTATTCCCTGACAATATAAATAATTTTTGACATTATTAGTTTAAAGAAGAGGAGTATTTAGAGATGAGAGGGGGAATTGGATATTAGGTTTTAATATGGGATTAAACTATGCCACCAATATCTACATGGAAATACTAGCCCTCCTTCACGGAGTCAAAATAGCACTAACAAAGAATCTCCTTCCATTAGTAATAGAGACGGACTGCATGGAGCTATTAAACCTCCTAAAATCTAACAACTGTCTCTATCAAAATTTAATTGATAACTGCAGGTACCTATTGCGGAGGGCGAATGATCCGCAGTTGAAGCACATTTATACAGAGGCTAATGGAGTAGCGGACCTATTAGCTAAAAATGGATGTAGCCTAGATACTTTTTGTAACTTGCAAGTTTTTGATGTACCGCCTATCTTTACTTTCCATACACTAAAAAGAGACAGTCTTGGTATTATGTGGCCTAAACTGATTTCTTGTTGTAATAGCTCCTAGTTTTATTGAATAAATCTTTTTTGCCAAAAAAAGGTTAAATAAGAGGTAATTACAAGTAATTATTTAGAAAAATGTCACTTGAATTATATAAAAGTTATATATCACGATACTATAAAATCTTTAAGAATTATAAGCGTAGTTTAACCTATAATAGCATGCATATAGAGTTTTAGGTCTTATATATTGATGGTTTATAAAATAATTATAAAATAAGATAATTTATAAATAAATTATAAATATATTTTTATTATTACCATTAATTTTGATAATCTATTAAACATAATGAGTAATCTATTATTATAGATTAAATTAATTAGACTGATACTAATATAAAAAATCTATCATTAACCCCACATATTTTTCTTTTTTTCCTCTTCTTAACTCCATCTTTTTTTAATGATTTTTGATAGTCTAAAAACCCTACCACCCCCTTTCGTGATTTAAGGGAGATTAGGTACGCATGCCACTAACCAAACAGACAACCCCACGCCTTTATAAAATTCAATTTAATTAGTTTCAATATTTTATGTTCACTTTGTTCTTCTCTTTAATTTATACACCAGATCCAAGGACACACTATTTGTTTATTACTAGCTAGGATTGCCACATTCTAGAAAGAAATAAAGAATAAAAGGTCAAAAGTTTGCCCAAGAGAATTCTCCTATTTTTATTTACTTAAACATATGACAGCTTCTTTTTTTTACATGTTTATAAAATGTTCTATATTTGACTCCAATTTTTGTTTCCATGAGTCGATAGCTTCATTCTAAAGAAATATTTATGTTTTTGTTAGTATTAATATATGGAATACCCTTTAATTTGTAATTCAATATTACTGTTGGAAGTGTTTAATAACACTTGGTAGCGCTTCAAAGAATAAATTGCAATACCACCAAAAGAAATAAGAAATCCTTAAATATATCATAAGTGTTATGAAATAATACAAAAGACAAGAACAATAATTCAAGAACAAGAGCAATAGAGAGAAGAGTAGAGAGAGTTCTTCTTATTGATACTTAGAGAATGTTAGGAGTTGGTTTACAATGGTAGAAGACCCCTTTATTTATAGGGAGTGGGATGATTTATCTACCAAGAATAGAACTCTAGAATCTCTCTAATTATAGACATTCACCTTAAATAGGAGATTTCATAACACTCCCCCTTGAATGTCTATTCAACAATGTGCCTCGTTAAAACCTTAAAACCAAAACCCAATGGGAAAAATTAAAGAAAGGAAAAAGAGTACACATGTTTGAATATGCGCCTATTGGTTGCCTCGTTAAAAACCTCGCAAGGAAAACCCGGTGGGACAAAACCTTGTAAGGGAAAAAGAGTGCAACGCGCATTAACTCCCCCTAATGAGTACATCAATTTATATCCTTGAGCATTTGCATTCCAATCTTGTGCATCATCTTCAAAACGATCTTTGATAGATGTTTGATAAATAAATCAACCATATTGACTTGAATAAATATTCCGCACCTTGAAATCATCATTCTTGATAGATATGAACATCTTCATATAATGTCGTGGAATAACTCTTCAATATCTCCATAGATGCATTCTCAATGCCATCATGCTTATAGTTATAGCAAGATACATATGTACACAAATTGTACTAAGGATGTGGTACTTCAGGACCAAGAATTGCATATGCTTCAAGCAACTTAAATCTTTCAAGTTAAGTCATATAAGCCATATAATAGACTTTAGATGCATATCAAGTTTTCCATGTCATGCTAGACAAATAAGATATCGAAAACTGATTATACATACCTTTGACTTTATACTTTCAAGCATTTGAACTATAGGTTCAAAACTACATGTCTTTCATATGGAATCAATTCTTCTTGAATTGTATCTCTTCCATTTAGTTACTTTCTTTGGGTCAGCAAATGCGTATAGCATGCTTTGCAATATGTTGCAATTGAATTATCCCTTTTATGAACTTCAGCTTCATATCATGATATTCGGGGATATACATATACAAATGATAATTCATCCCATGTAACCTTTTCTCAAGTGTTTATCATGTCTCCCCCTCATGTTAGAAAAGCTAACTTGTTTCCTCATCTTTGGGAAATCATCTTTGTGCATTATCATGTCAATATACACAGCACATTAATAATAAGATGAAATTATTTGGTTCCTGACCCTGAACCACTTGTGAGGGGAGAATATAATATACTCTCGTATACAACGTATATCAAACTGATATATATAACTTTATTCTCATAAGAAACAGTTTAGCTATTAAGTGGAAGCACTCAATAATTATCTTGCTAAACCAACTTTGATATAAACCAACTTATCAAGATGAACTATCTTGAGTAGAAAATCTGGAAATTATGCTCGAAGTTAGATTACTGAGCAATTTACCTCGCAAGCACCGGCCAGGCTGCGGGTTAATAACAATTGCGCATGTAACCATTTCATAGATGCATCATATGTGGTATACATGGCAGGTGAATGGGCCCATATTCACCTTTGATATTTCCAGAATTTATGGGCTTCAACCCGAACTCTTTAGTTGGTCAGTTCATTAATGAGAACAAGTGATACAAGAGAATTCGTAAAGAACTTTCTAGTTCTTTGATATTCACCTATGTGAATTTGCACATCATACTTAAAATGAGATGGCTAACACGAATGCCAACTGAATAAATTATCAATATTGGTAAACTTCAAATTTACACCATGACATGTGCACTTATCAATAAACTTCAGGTTTATTATGACATGGGTTTTTATACCAATAGATATCCACTTTATTGTGGCATTCTTTCTTTTGTGTAGTACAAACTGGAGAACAAAGCGGGTAGCTTTTCATATGCAAATTACCCCGCTACAAGTTGTAGTAATAGGAGATATCAAAGCCTTCCTTTATTTATAGTCTCAATATAATCAATCGCTTTTGCGTGTACTTTGGAAACTGAATAAGTTTCTTTGAGACTTACTACAGCACAATACTCAATTGTGTTTCTCCAACATAGTAATAATTGGCTCTTCTAGAGCTCTCAATTAATTTGTACTACTACAGATTCATCAACATCCATGTGGTGAATATCTTTCTTAAAGAGAAAGTTATACCATTATGGTCATGTCAAACTTACATGCAAGATATGTTTCTTGCATTATCGTTGTCCTTTAATAGTCATATTTCCAAAATACTTTGGCGTACAATAGGTACGTGACCAACGATCATTCATGCCATATATCATCTCAAACCTCCTTCTAGGGGTGAGTGTGGTATCATCTCAAACCTCCTTCTAGGGGTGAGTGTGGTATATTTAATACCAATTTCATGTTCATATTCTTCCAATAATGAATATGTATTCGTGAATCAGATGTTGTCACATTCACTTCGGGGATATGTGATTTTGTTATCCTTTTCAAATCTATAAATGCGTCAGGCATTTAATTTGCTATTCTTTGCAAATGGATAATCTTTTGTGCCTCTTTCACAAATAGAGGTATGTGGATCAAGATGAGATAATGATGCATTTTTCCACAAAATTTCCCGTTTGGTTTCACCAACTTCTCCCCCTAATTTTGGGAAAAGTGTCTCATCAAATTGACAGCCTGCAAATCGTGCAGTGAACAAATCTCCTGTCAATGTTTCGAGGTAGCGAATAATGGAGGGCGATTCAACCTCAACATATATTCATAACCTTCTTTGCAGACCCATTTTGGTGCGGGATGGCGGTGCTACAGGCACATATACTGCGCATCCAAAGATTCTTAAATGGGATATATTGGGTCCATGACCCAAAACCAATTGCAACGGGGAATATTTGTGTCAATTCGTCAGTCAGAGACGAACTAGCATTGCTGTATGCAAAATGGCGTGACCCCAAACCGAAGTGGGCAGCCGACGAACTAGTATTGCTGCATGCAAAATGGCGTGAACCCAAACCAAAGTGGGCAGCCGACGAACTAGCATTGCTGCATGCAAAATGGCGTGAACCCAAACTGAAATGGGCAGCCTCGTTTTCATGAAGAATTCAAGATTATTCTCATCTATTGTCTCAATATGATATCCATTTTGAATGATATCTTTAAAACTCAACAAGTTCCTTTTAGACTTGGAGGAGAACATTGCGATTGATATCATTAAAACTCAACAAGTTCTTCTTAGACTTGGAGGAGAATATTGCATTCTCTATGATAAACATCGTGCCTTTGGGCAGAGTTATAATTGCTCTTCAGGAGTCTTCAATCAATTTAATTCCCATGGTTTGACATACAAAAGAAATACACGAAAACAAGTTCAATTCGTTTGTGTCACATAATATTTTCAAAATCTGCTGATGTCAGTTGACTAAATAAATCAGATAGTCGATTATATGTTTTCCATAATCGATTACTATGCAGTTTGAAAATTTCAGTTTAAGCATTTTCATAAAACAATCGATTGTTAAACACACATAATCGATTGTTGAGTATTGACAATCGATTGTTAAACATAGACAATCGATTGTTGACAATTTTTGAAAAATCCCAGATTACACTGTTTTAAGACAATCGATTGTTAAACATAGACAATCGATTATTGGCTATTTTGAAAAATTCCAGAGCACACTGTTTTAAGACAATCGATTGTTAAACATAGACAATCGATTGTTGGCTATTTTGAAAAATTACAGAGCACACTGTTTTAAAGACAATCGATTGTTAAACATAGACAATTGATTGTTGACTGTTTTTGAAAAATTCCAGATCACACTGTTTTAAAGACAATCGATTGTTGATCATTGACAATCGATTGTTGACTGTTTTTGAAAAATTCCAGATCACACTGTTTTAATGACAATCGATTGTTGATCATTGACAATCGATTGTTGACTGTTTTTGAAAAATTCCAGATCACACCGTTTTAAAGACAATCGATTGTTGATCATTGACAATCGATTGTTGTGCAGTTTTTATGCGAAATATGAGATAACCGACTAGGTTTTCAGGTTAGTCGATTACCTCTACTGGAAATTAAAAATATTATTGATATTTGAGCATATTGATACATTCTAAAGAACTAATTATATCATGAACTAACTAATACGATCAAATACTAATGGCTATTAGTTTATTCATTCACTAATACAAACAAGTAAAATAAAATCAAATAGCTCCATCTTCTTTCATCACGGATCCATCACCGATTAGGTGGTCTATCTTCCCCTCGGGTTGCTCAAAGAAGTCTGCCACATCCAAGTGGGTGATGTCAAAGTTGTCGTCAGAGACAAAATTCGTTTCAGGGCGTTTACTCTTTCGAGATGCTTGATAAAGGTCAACCAAATGTCATGGTATGCGGCAAGCCTTTGACCAGTGCCCGTTTCCACCGCAACGATAATGTATAGTTTATAAACTATTTGCTTTTGGATTCTTATCGTATCGTGCTTGTGGCAGAGTGACCAACTTCAGGTTGTCATATCTCTTCTTTAAGCCATCTCACAAGATAGGTGGATCTTTGACTGTGATATATTCAATTTTCAAACCTTCATCAAGGTGATGGCGCAAGAAAATCAAGGCCTTAGCATAGTTTTGGGTGGATGCATTATTTCTGTCTTTAATGGTGTCTCCAAGACCCATAGCATCTAAGTGGATTTCAGCATCCAACACCCATGTCATATAGTTCTTGCCCGAAATTTCAAGGGCAACGAACTTTCTATTCATAATGTCAGACATAAAACAAATTTACATCAAGAGCGTGTTCATACTTACGGGCTCTATTACAATTATCACATTCCCTTCACGGAATGGATCATAATCATGTGCTTTACACAATCTCATGTCAAATATTACTTTCATAAAGTGAAAGATTATTTTGAGAATCTTTATTATTCTCATTATCACAATAATGACGATTATAATTTCGTCTATTGCCACGTCCACGTCCATTGATACCTTTACGGTAATAATTTTGTCTTCTTTCAGACTTATCACATACTGCTACCACATTCTCTAAAGGGAATGGAGCAAATTCAATTGGACGGAATTCTTTGCCACGTCCACATTCATTGGTACCTTCATGGTAATAATTTTGTCTTCTTTCAGACTTATCATATACCGCTTCCACATTCTCTAAAGGGAATGGAGCAAATTCAATGGGACGGATTTTCAATTCTTTGCCCACAATCATACATGAATTTAATCATGGCGGGACATAGAGATTTTACCACTTCACGTGGTTATAATTTCTTACAAACTCCATTAGAGTTATAATCAAACTTTGTTGTCTTTATTTGTATATAAAATCAAATCGTAGAATTTCAAGAATTTGAAAGGGAAAAGTAAATTACTTACCTTTAAGGTATACCAATTATATTTTCAATGTTTTCTCTTCTATTTTCCGTATAGAAGATTTTGGGATTTGGTTGCGGCAGAACCTCATGTGAAACCCAGCACCAACGAGGATAGTGAACTTGCCGAGAGGGAGAGCCATGGAGATTTTCGGAATCGATCATGAAAAAGAGGAAACCATTGATTTCTATTTGCAATCTGAGAATTGCAAAGTAACAAGTCACTGAGCTGCGTTGATTAATTAAAATAGGACGTCTTGGAGAACAAGACAGAGTCGTCTGATCGTTCAACCTTACACAAATAAAAGTTAAGACAATCGAAAATTTCAATTGGTTAGAGACTCGTGCTGATAACGTGTTATGAAATAATATAAAAGACAAGAACAATAATTCAAGAACAAGAGCAATAGAGAGAAGAGTAGAGAGAGTTCTTCTTATTGATACTTAGAGAATGTTAGGAGTTGGTTTACAATGGTAGAAGACCCCTTTATTTATAGGGAGTGAGATGATTTATCTACCAAGAATAGAACTCTAGAATCTCTCTAATTATAGACATTCACCTTAAATAGGAGATTTCATAACAATAAAATCGATAAACAATTTTATAGCGTTGATATTTCGGATCAAATTCCGCATGTACGTGCTTGCTCACGTTGGCGATTTCAAATTTTACGAAGGAAGAAAGTTGGGATAGATTTGCACTCAGGGGAGTATCTACGAGGGTTCTATGGGCCACGTAAACCCATGCTCTCCTCCTTAGATCATGTATTATATTTTTTATCTAAAATATTTAAATATATATGTATATACCCAAGCTCAAAGTATCATGATGCGATAATTATTAGATATATCTCTCTAAATAGATTGTGAGTTCAAATATCATATCAATTATTTTTTATAGTTTAACTAGGCGTTCATACGAGATGGACATGTCAGGTGACACTTTTTGCTAATCAATTAATGACTTCTTCTTTTTCTTTCTTTATTTGATTAATTCTTATAAAATTTTCGAATTTGCATCTGTTTGCACTTAATTTAAAATTGTAATTGTTCCATGATGGATCCTCATATACGAAATATAATACGCCTAAACAAAACATTTATGATATTAAGGATACATACAACCAACTTAAATACATTGAGATTGAATAACAATTTATTGTGAATAAGATACAAGCAAATTACCGTTTGCTCATCGTTGTAACACGTGCTTTTTGGGGTTCTTGAACAAAAAGGTTGGAAAACGATCACACATACCAATAAGAGTTGTATTGGCGTGGTAATCATTTCTTTATCCTTAATCAGAAGTCTTGAATTCGAGTTATGAGTATGGAATCACTTTTTTTTGGGATCGTTATACTTTCAATATGAGATTTTCCGCACGAATTCGAATTATAAGTTTAAGCTCTATTAAAGTATAAGCAAAGCAAAACATGCTTTACTAAGTTGTGTGTTGGGTGTTACTAATTTTTGTTCGGAAGCGTTTTATAGTTTAGTGTGAGAGTTTTTGGTGCGAATTAAAATTTAATTTGACTCAAATGCGAACCAGACACTAGGTGAAAAATAAAAAAAAATAAAGAAACTTGTGAAGCTCCTGTCCAAAAAATCAATATAATTGATTACTTGACAAAAGAATAATTTTGCTGACCACGCAAATCTCCTTTACTCCCACGCTTTGGCATTCTCTTGCTACAACTTTTTATAACTACTAGTTGTAGTCCTTCTGGGGGTCTAAGGAAGATCTCTTTGATTACCCTTTTTGATTTTGCCACATTGAGAGTGACATAAAAGATAATGGCTGACGGGAAAGGTGGCATTCAAAAAAAAAAATTAAATTTAATTCTATTGGGATGTATTGGAGGGGCTGTGGGGAAATATTTAAATATTTTACAAAAACAAAAATGTTTTATTGAGAATATTTTTTCAGTATTTAAAAAAGAAAATATTTTATTAAAAATATTTTTTTGTTTTTACAAGAAAATGCTTTAAAAACTGGAAAAATTATTTCTTTGTAAAAAGTGAATTGTTTTTGTAAAAATTAAAAAAAGAAGAAAAAGAAGAAGAAGACTTTACTAAATTAGTGTACTACTGGTGTATTAGTTTAAAAAAATGAAAATATTTTGTATTTTTTTTAAGTTTTACAAAAAGAATAATAATTATTTTTAATTCAATATTGACCTAACAATCAAAAGATATAAGTGAACCAAAAAGGTGGATGGGAGGTATTATTAGCCCAATAGGTGGATGAAATTGTTAGTAAACTGTATTTGTAAAACAATTCTGGAAATATAAATTAATATAAACAGAAATTATGATAAACAGAAATGACATAAACAAAAATGATGAGAATGGAATTTATCCTTTATTTTGTCCTTTCCATTCACTCGGATTTCTTCCGTTTCATCGATTTTGTCCGGATCCCATCTTTCTTCCGAAAAAAAGGAACATAAACAATTCGAGCCCACTGATTCACAGTAGCTCTTTAAGGAATTTAATCCCTTTTTAGCACCCAAGGTTATGGATTATTTCCTCCCAGGATAGAACGAGTTACACACTAGTGTAGTGGTACTCCAAACGCCAGTGTTTCAGTGAACACAAAGATCAATAGCAAATCACACTTACTTTGTGCTTTGTTTGTATGCTAAAAGTATGCAGAAGAAGGAGAGAAAACAGAGAAATTCGTAGTGAAATTGGATTTAATATTAATATTCTGTTATTAACAAATATTTAATAACATATTTCTGTTAATATTTTACTAATGGTCCAAAAAGTTAATCAATCAATCGATCATTTGACTGAATCCGAAGCCGAAGCTGAATGAGCGACGACGACGCGAGGCTTGCTTTCTTCTCAACTCTTTAAGAGCTAGAAGAAGAGAAATTACGTATAAACCCATAAAAATCTCTTCCTCTTCCAATATGGGACAATTTCCATATGCCAAGTGGGAAGAACTTGAAATTTCACTCAAAAATTTTATTTCCCTCCATTTCTCATTCACCCTCTTTTAAGTAGTTAGTATATTAATTAAATACCTTAAAACCCCAACAATCCTCCACATGAATGGGGAATGGCTACATCACGGACGTATGCATGAAAAACTGTGTGATTCGCAAGTAAGGATTAATTGCATCTGGATAAGTAGGTTTCACTTTGAACTTTCTGTAGTGAACTTATGTCGGATATACTTGATCAATCGGTAGATTTGATATCTTTAAACCGTCGAACTTTTGTGTATACCTAGACAATCACAAGTCACACAACCAATCCTTAACTGTCTTTGGTTGTAATTGTCGTGTTCGTTTCAGCCATGAACACCGCCCGGTTTCATAAGTGCGTAAAGAACTGGCCTTACAAAGTTATTCTTGAAGCGGCTAACACTTCACACTTACATAGGTGATTCCTAAACATGTCATCCCGTAGATACACTATTAGATATACCCCGTATCAAACTTAGAAATTATTAAAAAGCCTTAATGCTTTATCCTTTGTATTGAACATTGTCTCATCATGAGAATGAACCAAAAGTTTAGTTGACAATGTTGAACCGTCATAAATGACTTTGTTTGATCTCCTTGAACCTAGATCTTGGGATCTCCAGTCTTCTAGGTAGAGTTATCGCCAATATGACTTGTTCTCGGCCAGAATCCCATTCCCCTTGATGACTTCTCAACTACCTCTCTAGTTAGGCCTTTTGTAAGTGGATCCAACACATTATCGCTTGACTTTACATAATCAATCGTGATAATTTCTCTTGAGAGTAATTGTCTAACTGTTTTATGTCTTCGTCGTATATGACAAGATCTACCGTTATACATAACGCTCCCAGCCCTTCCAATTGCCACTTGAATATCACAGTGTATGCACATTGGTGCCAATGGTTTGGGACAAAATGGAATATCTTCTAAGAAATTTCGGAGCCATTCAGATTCTTCACCGGCTTTATCCAAGGCTATGAACTTAGCCTCCATTGTAGAGCAGGCAATACAAGTTTGTTTGGATGACTTCCAAGATACCGCTCCTCCATCAATAGTGAATACATATCCACTTGTGGACTTCAAATCAGTTGATCCGGTGATCCAATTTGCATCACAGTGTCCCTCAATGACTGTAGGATATTTACTGTAGTGCAAAGCAAAGTCCTGGATATGTACTAAATACCCCAAAACTCGTTTCATGGTCATCCGATGAGATTGACCTGGATTGCTCGTATATCGACTCAATTTACTTATAGCACAAGCTATATCTGGCCGTGTACAATTCATTATGTACATTAAGTATCCCAACACACGAGCATAATCCAATTGTGATATGCTTTGGCCTTTGTTCTTTGCTAATGCAAATTCATGTCAATTGGAGTCTTTGCAACTTTAAAGCCCAAGTGCTTGAATTTTTCAAGTACTGTCTTAATATAATGAGATTGTGATATTGCCAGGCCTTGAGAAGTCTTATGGATCTTAATTCCCATAATTAAATCAGCAACTCCCAAGTCTTTCATATCAAACTTTCTAGTTAGCATACGCTAAGTAGAATTTATGTTGGCAATGTCATTACTCATTATAAGTATATCATCCACATATAAGCAAACAATGACTATGTGATTTGGAACATTTTTAATGTACACACATGTATCACATTCATTTATCTTAAACCCATTTGACAACATCGCATGCCATCGTTTGGGTGCTTGTTTTAGTCCGTAAAGGGACTTAACAAGTCTACAGACCTTCTTTTCTTTACATGGAACTGCAAACCCTTCAGGTTGTTCCATGTAAATTTCTTCCTCCAGCTCTCCATTTAAGAAGGCCGTCTTATCATCCATTTGATGAATTTCAAGACCATAAACTGCAGCTAACGCTACCAACATTCGTATGGACGTAATTCTTATAACTGGAGAGTATGTATCAAAATAGTCAAGACCTTCTCGTTGTCTATAACCTTTAACCACAAGTCTTGCCTTATATTTGTCAATAGTACCATCATCTTTCATTTTCCTCTTAAAGATCCATTTAGAACCCAACGGTTTATTTTCAGGAGGAAGACCAACCAATTCCCATGTATGGTTGTTCAGTAGTGATTCAATTTTACTAGTGACTGCCTCTTTCCATAACAATGATTCCGAAGAAGACATAGCTTCATTAAATGCTTGAGGCTCATTTTTCAATAATAAAGTCACAAAATATGGTCCGAATGAAGTAGACGTTCTTTGACGTTTACTACGTCTTGGATCATCATGGTTAAGTGTACTTTCTTTTGTTTCTTCCCGAGGTCATTTAGATCCTTCACCAATCGACTCACATTCTTCTTTATATGGATATATATATTAAAAGAACTCAGCACTATCTGATTCTATAACTGTATTATTATGAATGTCGGGATTTTCTTATTTATGAACCACAAATCGATATGCTTTACTATTAGTTGCATATCCTATGAAAACACAATCAACGGTTTTCGGTCCTATTTTTACCCTTTTGGGTTTAGGAACTTGCATTTTTCCTAAACACCTGTTGGAAACACGTTTCAAATGCAATATACTAAACGTGTGTTCTTTTGTAGGTTTTGATGAATGTCAAACAAAGCAATAAGCGATATATAGCAGTGCTCAAGGACAAGCACAAAATGGATGCATTACAAGAAGCTCAAGACAAAGTTTAGAAATGTTATAATTGAGTCAATATTAATTGTGATCTTGATTCCTCAATCTTGGCTCATAACATGGCTTCTCTACTAAAATTATTTTTCCAAAATCATGCATATCTAACTTAAGTGTCAAATGATTTTAAACTATGCATATTTATATTTGTTTTTCAAACATGCCTCAAAAATCTGGGCTAAGATAATCGATTATGTACTTATGATAATCGAGTATCTCTACGCCAAGACTGCATGACAATCGATTGTGAATTAATGATAATCGATTGTGAGTAAGTCAGTTAACATCAGGTTTTTGCAAACTGCATAACAATCGATTGTGTACTTTTGATAATCGATTGTTAACTGAGGCAAAGTTTTCAAAACTCAGAAAAATCGATTATGAACTAATGGTAATCGATTAGAATGAGAAAAATGTCTCCCAGTGTTTTTAAATAAATTAATAATCGATTGTGGCTTTTGATAATCGATTATATATGAGACAGAAAGTTTTGAAATTAATTAATAACCGATTATGGCTTTTGATAATCGATTATATATGAGACAGTAAGTTTTGAAATTAATTTATAATCGATTGTTGGAACTAACCGTTGTCACACATTTTCAAATTACCTTCAGGTAATCGATTGTTGATATTTAACAATCGATGTTTTGCGTAAAATCTGGAAAAGATTTTCTGAACGTTGTTAAAATAATCGATTGTTGATTTCCTGATAATCGATGTTTTATGCCAAAAATTGGAAAGGATTTTTTAACGTTATAAATAATCGATTATTGATTTGAAGTAATCGATTGTTGACGTAAAATCTGGGATTGAATTTTTGATCTGATAGGCAAACAATCGATTGTTTAGTCTTGACAATCGATTGTCACTGAGTAATTTCAGCAATCCTTAATTGGCAATTAGACAACGGTAAGACTGAGTTTTTCACCTATAAATACAGGCTTAACTCAGTGTTTTCACAACAACAACATATACAATTTAAGTATTTTCATTGCTAAAAGCTTTCTTACATTGATCATCATTTTCATTCATCCATAAAGCTTTTTGAAGAGCCATTCTATTGAGCTAAGTTGTTGTGATCTTGAGCGTACTATTTCTACTCATATCTACTCATTGAGGAGTACTTTGTAAAGTGAGTTTGTTTTGTGTTTGTAAGAGAATTGCGATTCTCGTTTGTTGAGGAACTTGTGATTCCTCAGTTGAAGTCTTTGGGATTGTTATCCCCGAGCAGTTGAAGTCTTTGGGATTGTTATCCCCGAGCAGTTGAAGTCTTTGGGATTGTTATCCCCGAGCAATTGAAGTCTTTGGGATTGTTATCCCCGAGCAATTGAAGTCTTTGGGATTGGTATCCCCGAGCAATTGAAGTCTTTGGGATTGTGATCCCCGAGCACCTAGGTGAGGCTTGTGTCCTCAGCTGTAACGGTTTGTTAAGCACCCGTAAGCTTGACAAGTTTAGTGGAAATCTCGAGAGAGTCTCTCGGGGACTGGACTAACCACGTTTGTGGCCAACCAGGATACATCATTGTGTAAGTTTATTTTACTGCACTTGTTTTAATTTCTGCAAAGTTTTTAAATTCCGCACTAAAACGCTTAATATTTTTAAAACGCTATTCACCCCCCCTCTAGCGTAAAGCGTTATTTCCAACAATTGGTATCAGAGCCATACTCTCTGAAAGACTTAACCGTTTGAGAGAATCTTTCCATGGCTTCTACTCTAGACTCGTTTGCAGGTATTGATGAAGGACAGTGCCCCACAAGACCTCCTTTGTTCAACGGGACTAATTATTCATATTGGAAAGAAAGGATGCAGATATTCGTCAGATCAAACAGCCCTTACTTGTGGAAGGTGTACACCAAAGGAAATGAGGTTCCTGTCAAACAGGTGGAAGGAATATGGGTGCCAAAAACAGAAGAGGAATTCAACGCCGAGGATAATCGAATGGTCCAAAATAATTTTAAAGCTATTAATTTATTACTCTGTGCTGTTAATGCTAATGATTACAGGAAAATCTCCTGCTGCAAAACAGCGAAAGAAATGTGGGACAAGCTTGAGGTCACTTACGAAGGGACTGACCAAGTAAGAGAAGCTAAAATTGATTTTTTAACTCATGCTTACGAATTGTTCCATATGAAGGAAGGCGAAAAGGTAGACGAGATGTTTGAGCGGTTCTCATCAATAGTGAATGATCTCCACGCACTCAAGAAGACGTTCACAGACAAAGAACTAGTTCGAAAAATCCTTAGGAGCCTAACACCGGCATGGCGATCAAAGGCCGATGCGATTCAAGAGTCAATTGGAATCACGAACGTCACCATAGACGCTCTTAGAGGTAATCTTAAAACTTATGAATCCACTATTCTTAACCCTGTTGTTGACGAACAAAGAAGGCAAAAGATTGCTCTAAAGGCGAGCACAAGTCAATCACCAATTGAAGAGGATGGAGATAGCGAATTTGGACTCATCATCAAAAAGTTCCAAAAATTCATGCGAAAAGAATATGACCGCAAAGGGAAAAAGCAAGGTGAGCAAGTTAAATGTTATGAATGTGGTGAAACAGGGCATATCAAAACAAACTGCCCAAATCTTAAAAAGGAGAAGAAACCCTTCAAGAAGCAACGAGCATACATATCTTGGGGAGGAGATTCCGGAGACGAATCCAGTGAAGAAGAAAACGAAGAAGCGGCAAATCTCTGCCTCATGGCACAGGAAGAAAATCAAAGTGAGGTAAGTCAAATCTCTTCTCAAAATTTTTATACTCTTGATGACATGAGAAATGCCTTTGATGAATTGTATGCTGAATTTCTCAAAGTTACAAAAACCGTCACTAGTTTAAGAGAAAATGCTTCTCTAAAAGAACAAGATTTTCAAAAACAGTTTTCATTAAAAGAAAAAGAATTAGAAAAATTGGCTTTGGAAAATGAGAAGCTACTAGAACAAAACAAGTTTTATGGGAAAAGAAGTTCTGACAAGCCCGAGAGTTCTACAAAAAATTGTGCTTCTTGTGTAGACCTTAAGAATGAAGTAGGTAGATTAAAAGGCACACTAGATAAATTCAACTCCTCTCATAAAAACTTGAATGTGGTGCTTGATAACTTGAAATCAACCAAGCATGGAATAGGCTTCATAAATGAAGAAGAGGTTGATGCAAAAACCCAACCACCTAGAGCTCAACCTAGGATTAATAACAAAAATGTCTTTCCTAAAACAAACATGCATGCTAGACAAAATATTAGGAGACCTAGACATGACCTTCCGCCTAGCAATCGTCACCATAGACATGATGCATATTTTAGGCACAACAATGATCATGCTAGAAGATCCCGAAATGTTCAACCTAGAAATGACTATGGTGTTCAAATTAGGAGAAATGAAAATAGAGTAAACAATGTGCATTATTCTAGCTACTATGAGCCTAGACGCATGCATAATCCAAATGTGACATGTCATTATTGTAGACGAATTGGTCATATTGCTCCCGCATGCTTTACTAGACATAGACATGCTACTCAAACATATCATTATAGTATGCATAACCCTCAAGGACCCAAAATGGCATGGGTACCAAAAGAGCATTGATTTGTTTTGCAGGTGTGCTTGAAGGAATCAAGTGTAGTGGATGCTCCAAACACTTGACGAGAGACGAATTCAAAATTCCTTCAATTAAAGCACAAAGAAGGAGGAAGAGACGGAAAAGTCGACTTATGTTTTTTTAAATCGGAAGTATTTTCGAAAAATTCAAAAGGCAAAATTGTGGAAAAAGCTTCGTAAATTGGAGAATGAGCCAAAAGACCAAAATGAACGGAGGATGTTCAAAATCAGGTAATTGGCAAAGTCGAAGGGAAGGTAAGTACCCTAAACCCTCTTAAGAACATCCTAGGACAAAATTCTTAAGAGTTCATTTTTTTTCACCCGACTACACGAGTTTCAAAGTTATTATTTCATTTATAGATTACTGACTTGAGCGTCGGAGATGTTTAATTCTATTTTGCAGGCATCCCCCAAAAGGTAAGAGGAAAGTATGAATTATCTTGATACAAGAAAAAAAAATCGATCATAATCGATTATTTATGCTTACAATCGATTATCAGTATCAATAATCGATTATTTGTTGATTCAATTTTTTTTGCCATGAAATCTTGTTAAATGTTTACATTGCCTGATAGAATTAAGTCTCATCATTTCAGCATCCCCCTTCCAAACAATCGATTATTTGTTCTGCCAATCGATTATTTGCCAAAATTCAAACTCTCTGTGAGTGAAACAATCGATTACTATATATTGACAATCGATTATCTGTTTTAAACTTATGTTACCGTTTTGGCTCCATAATCGATTCCTGACAGGTCATAAATATGAAAAACAATCGATTACCAAGTTTGACAATCGACTATCTTTTTCAAATTTTCTTACCGTTCTGGCGTGTAATCGATGTGTCAGATCATTTTCATTAATGACAATCGATTATTCCATTCAAACAATCGATTGTTGAACGGTCAGTGAATTTATTTTTACCGTTTCAGACTTCAAATCTCTTCAAATCATTTCCAATAAATGTAAGATTCATTCCTTCTCTATATATAGGCTGCACATATGCTCTTGTATACTCACTCAAGCCTCCCAAGCATCAAATTCTCTTGTTTTCTTTGAAAAATCCTAGCACATCCTTTCAAAAAAAAAAAAAATGTCAAGCCGCAACTCAAAACGTGCTCGTTCCAAACAAGGTGCTTCTTCTTCTCGCCATCCATATCAAGATGGATCGGTTCTATTCTTTGAATCCAATGAAGAGCTCACCCGTTTCTTAACCAAATTTGAGAAACGCCTTATTCTCCCTCCTCGCTTTTCAACAAACGCTCTTGTTGCACCATTCATTCCAGCCGCAAATATGCTAAGAGAGTGCAACCTTTTCAATTTCCTACTCCTTACTCACCCCTACTACAACATTTCTTTGGTTGAAGCTTTTTACTCCAACCTTCACAAAGATGATGAGGGTGAACTTGTTACCAATGTTAACGGCATTCCCATTCTAATTTCTGAAGATAACCTCCACCTCATTGCCGGCATTCCGCATGATGGTGAAGACATCTACCAGTACATAAATGATGCCGGGGTCATGATTGATGAAGCTAATCTCTTCCGCCAAGCCGGAGTAGCCTATGATGAGTCCTCTTCCCGTCGTCCCACCATAAAGGGTATGGACCCGAATTATCGTTTCATTCTCTATTTCATCACTCGTGTTCTCAAACCCCGTAAACTCAATCACACCACCATTTCCCAAGAGGATGCCAAATTTCTTCATGCTATTGTCACCGGTGTTAAAATAAATTGGTGCAAACTTATTCTATCTCATATGTTCAATGTCACCAGAGATGACATACCTCTCCCCTATGCCCTCTTAATAATGAAATTTCTTGAAGCTTCCGGAGTCAATATTGCTAATGGTCCTCTCAAAAAGAGCACCAAAATCTGGGAAATTTCGGAGTCTTCCTTTCATCATGATGGTGATCATGCTCCCGCTCCTCCTCAAAATCGACAAGCCCGTCGTGCTCATCCTCCTCAGGAGCCTACCCTCCGGACCATTTCTGACCAAATTACTCAACTAACCCGTGAGGTCCATGGTTACTTTGATCACGTGCATTATGCCTATGCTCAGATGGTGCCATATCAAGCGCCTACCAATGATGATGAAGGGGATGGGGGTGATGAATGATGAAATTGTTGTTGTTATGAGAAATTGTTGTTTTTGGTCTGTTTGTTCTTGATTGGTTAGTTATGTTTGGTTTCACCCTTGTAATGTTATCTTAATTTTCCAATAAATAAACTTGTGTTTATTTCACATTTTTTTCATATTCTTCCCTTGTGTAAATTTTTGCTAATGGCAAAAGGGGGAAGAAACGGGATATCAAGAAGTATGCTATATCACTCTCAACTTCATTCATGCTTAAAGTGAGGGGGAACATGAATTGAGGGGGAACATCAAATTGCATACTTTACTCTTGTCTTGGATTATCAAAATAATTATTGCATATATCCCGCTTATGTTTGCCATTATCAAAAAGGGGGAAATTGTTGGAAACACGTTTCAAATGCAATATACTAAACGTGTGTTCTTTTGTAGGTTTTGATGAATGTCAAACAAAGCAATAAGCGATATATAGCAGTGCTCAAGGACAAGCACAAAATGGATGCATTACAAGAAGCTCAAGACAAAGTTTAGAAATGTTATAATTGAGTCAATATTAATTGTGATCTTGATTCCTCAATCTTGGCTCATAACATGGCTTCTCTACTAAAATTATTTTTCCAAAATCATGCATATCTAACTTAAGTGTCAAATGATTTTAAACTATGCATATTTATATTTGTTTTTCAAACATGCCTCAAAAATCTGGGCTAAGATAATCGATTATGTACTTATGATAATCGAGTATCTCTACGCCAAGACTGCATGACAATCGATTGTGAATTAATGATAATCGATTGTGAGTAAGTCAGTTAACATCAGGTTTTTGCAAACTGCATAACAATCGATTGTGTACTTTTGATAATCGATTGTTAACTGAGGCAAAGTTTTCAAAACTCAGAAAAATCGATTATGAACTAATGGTAATCGATTAGAATGAGAAAAATGTCTCCCAGTGTTTTTAAATAAATTAATAATCGATTGTGGCTTTTGATAATCGATTATATATGAGACAGAAAGTTTTGAAATTAATTAATAACCGATTATGGCTTTTGATAATCGATTATATATGAGACAGTAAGTTTTGAAATTAATTTATAATCGATTGTTGGAACTAACCGTTGTCACACATTTTCAAATTACCTTCAGGTAATCGATTGTTGATATTTAACAATCGATGTTTTGCGTAAAATCTGGAAAAGATTTTCTGAACGTTGTTAAAATAATCGATTGTTGATTTCCTGATAATCGATGTTTTATGCCAAAAATTGGAAAGGATTTTTTAACGTTATAAATAATCGATTATTGATTTGAAGTAATCGATTGTTGACGTAAAATCTGGGATTGAATTTTTGATCTGATAGGCAAACAATCGATTGTTTAGTCTTGACAATCGATTGTCACTGAGTAATTTCAGCAATCCTTAATTGGCAATTAGACAACGGTAAGACTGAGATTTTCACCTATAAATACAGGCTTAACTCAGTGTTTTCACAACAACAACATATACAATTTAAGTATTTTCATTGCTAAAAGCTTTCTTACATTGATCATCATTTTCATTCATCCATAAAGCTTTTTGAAGAGCCATTCTATTGAGCTAAGTTGTTGTGATCTTGAGCGTACTATTTCTACTCATATCTACTCATTGAGGAGTACTTTGTAAAGTGAGTTTGTTTTGTGTTTGTAAGAGAATTGCGATTCTCGTTTGTTGAGGAACTTGTGATTCCTCAGTTGAAGTCTTTGGGATTGTTATCCCCGAGCAGTTGAAGTCTTTGGGATTGTTATCCCCGAGCAGTTGAAGTCTTTGGGATTGTTATCCCCGAGCAATTGAAGTCTTTGGGATTGTTATCCCCGAGCAATTGAAGTCTTTGGGATTGGTATCCCCGAGCAATTGAAGTCTTTGGGATTGTGATCCCCGAGCACCTAGGTGAGGCTTGTGTCCTCAGCTGTAACGGTTTGTTAAGCACCCGTAAGCTTGACAAGTTTAGTGGAAATCTCGAGAGAGTCTCTCGGGGACTGGACTAACCACGTTTGTGGCCAACCAGGATACATCATTGTGTAAGTTTATTTTACTGCACTTGTTTTAATTTCTGCAAAGTTTTTAAATTCCGCACTAAAACGCTTAATATTTTTAAAACGCTATTCACCCCCCCCCCCCTCTAGCGTAAAGCGTTATTTCCAACAACACCCCCACACTTTAAAATAATTCAAGTTGGGCTTCCTTTCTTTCCATTTTTTATATGGAATTGGCTGTGTTTTGCTATGGGGTATTCGATTTAGTATTCGGCTAGTTGTAAGAACGGCTTCCCCCCACAAGTTTTGTGGCAAACCAGAACTCATCAACAATGCGTTCATCATCTTCTTTAATGAATGATTCTTTCTTTCTGCAATCTCATTGGATTAGGGCATGTAAGGGGCCGTTGTTTGATGAATAATTCCATATTTTAAACATATTTATTCAAAAGGAGATTCATATTCACCACCCCTATCACTTCTTATCATTTTGATTTTCTTGGTAAGTTGTGTTTCAACTTTATGTTTGTATTGCTTGAATGCATCTGTTGCTTCATCTTTACTATTAAGCAAGTAAATATAGCAATATCTAGTACTATCATCAATAAAAAATATGAAATACTTTTTTCCATCACGAGATGATATTGACTTCATGTCACAAATATCTGTGTGGATTAAGTCTAAAGGATTTGAATTCCGTTCAACTGACTTATAAGGATGTTTAACATACTTGGATTCCACTCACACTTGACATTTTGATTTGTCACATTCAAATTTAGGCAATATATCAAAATTAATCATTTTACGTAAGGTTTCATAATTAACATGATCCAAACGTATATGCCATAATTCATTTGAGTCAAGCAAGTAAGACGAAGCTGAAATTTTACTATTATACTCCACAACCATTACATTCAGCTTGAAAAGGCCCTCAGTGAGGTAACCTTTTCCTACAAATATTTCATTCTTACTTATTAGAACCTTATCGGAAACAAAAATATATTTAAAACTATTCTTAACAAGAAGTCCAGTAGAGATTAAATTCTTCCTAATCTCGGGCGTGAGCACGTGATTTTTGCCCTATATATGAATAATTCCCAAAAATTCAAACAAGATAATTTTTCTTCATTTTTACAATTTTTGTGAATTTTGGTGTCATTTTGTGTTAATTGTTTGTATTTTATTTGTGCATGTTAATTCATATTAAAATACAAAAATATATGCATTTGCATTTAGGATTTAATTTTATATTTTAATATTAATTAGGGGTCAAATTATCTTAGAATAATGCATGAAAAAGCACAAAAAATAATTCACTTTTGCATTTTTATTGTTTTAATGGTGAAATTGTCGCAAATTAGTGTTCAAACAATTTTCTAAATTAGCTTGCTTAGTGTTAGAATCAAATTAGGTTTTATTTTTAATTTCTTTCATCCTTTTTCAAGATTGAAAATTAAAAAAAAAAACAAAGCAAAAAAAGAAAAAATGAAATAAAAGAAGTGTAATTAAAAGAAGAGAAGAACACAAAAGAAGGCTATCATGAGTTGGGCCCCTTCAGATATCCCAGCCCAAATGCCCATTACCCATTTTATCCCAAGCTCAATCCACCCAAACACGGTCTGCTACTGAAAGAGCCAAACGACGTCGTCCAGGCCATCCCTTTTTGATCTCAGCCGTTCAGGCTTTCAAATCGACGGTCCGGAAGTGTTGAGGCATTTTACATATATATGTAATAATATGTGTGTAAAATGTAACGACAGAAGCCTCCTTCATCGTACCTTTCGTCTTCCTCGAGTCCTCTTCTGTTACTCTGCTATTGATGCCGCCGGAAATCGTCTCCGTCGGCGGCAGAGCTCCAATCGACCCCAAAACTCTACCCTATAATCCTCTTCTCACCCCCATTCCATTCCCACCGTTATTTTCTCCCAAAACCTAGCATAGACTCTAGAATTTCAAATCTGAAGATGGGTGAAAAACCCTAGTCCGCCCCAAAACTTTACAAAATTGATATAAAAGGGTCCTCAGACCTCCTCTCCTATAAACCTATGCTCAAAACCTCTCAAAATTATCTGAAGTTCATTGAATGGGAAAGCTAGGTTTCATCAGTTTTCGGGCTTTTCTTTGAAGATTTGAAGTCGAATCGAATTCCCTATTAGCGTTTGAATGAGAAAATAACATTAACTGGGTGCCGACTCCGTTGGATTACTTTTTTAGGGCAGAGTTCGAGGGTGAGTTTTTCTTATTACCTTTTTAGTTTCTTTGCTATTTGTTTCTCTCGTTTCATTTCTGATAATTGATTTAGATAGATAATTATTAACTTAGTTAGTTCGTGTATTCTGATTTCCAACCCTGTGTTTCATGTTCTAATTTGATGCTTGATTGTTAAGTTCAGATTCATCTCCTTCCTTCTCGTTGTCTCGTAATTATTATCTATTAGGTTTTATTCCTGCTAGATTAGTTTACTTTAGTTTTAATTTCTGATTTCCAATATGTGTTAAGTTTTCTTTCTAGTTTGGTCATTTGATCTTATTTAGTAATTGAATTCTAGTCGACTTTCTTGTTACATTTAGTCTACGGTTAGTCTCATACTCAGTTTTATGTTTTTTAAATGCCGGGTATTCTTCTTTTCTTTTGATTCAAGCTTTTTAATCTTTTTAGCTAATTAGTTTAGTTTCTAATAAGTTTAGTGTTGATTAATTTCCGTTGTTAAGTTCATTTTAGATAATTTCAGTTTCTTAAGGTTACTTTAAAATTCAGTTAGTAATTTCTCTGAATATTAATTTGTAGGTTAATGGAATTCGTTATAGCCGAAGAAAATCTTTTGTTAGTTAACTACAGTTATGTTCTTAACTAGGGGTAAAGGGTTGGGTCAATTAGTATGAGCTGTAATTGTAGGGCTGTTCGAAGGGTAGTTTAGGCATAGAAAATGGCAGAATCTTTAAAAATAGTAAATTCAAAATAGTGGAGGGGTAATTTAGGGATTTCTTAGCAAAAAGGGCATCTTAGATGCTTCTAGAGTAGGGTACAAGTACAAATTTCAGTTCTTAAAAGTATTTACTTGGTGAGCAAGTTAAAAATTAAGGGACCAAGCTGTAAATAAGCAAGGGCTGAAAGTTCAAATTGAAAATCTGACGGTTGCCCTGATTTTTGCTTATAAAAGCATTGAATAGTGCTCTAAGAAAGGGGTCAATCTTTTCAGCCTAAAAAAACACTACAAAAAATCTCTTTTATTTCCTTCTCTTTGCAATTTTCAGTTTTCTAGTTCAAAAATCAAAGGAAAATACAAAAAAAATATATTCCAAAAATAGAAAACCAAAAAAAATGGTTGTTCCATTGTTTTAAATACAGTTTCAGCCGAAGATCTCTTGTTAGTTTTGTTGTTCTGGGTTCCAATTTCAAGTTTTCCTGCATCAGAGTTCAGGGTCCTCGAAATTTTCTACTGGATTCTATGTGTTTCGGGTGCATTTTCTAGTCTGGTGAGCTGTTTGCTTTCGATTTGGGTTGAAAATTTTGGGGTCATCCATTCCTATATTTGGAGGATGTTGTGGGTTTTCTGGTGTTGTGATTAAGTTGTTCTAATTGTTGCTGACTTGCTTTCCCTTTTCTTGTTTCCTTACACTTCCAGGTAGACATTTGAACCTGCCTCGATGTGTCTTTGAAGCTTTAATGAAAATGAACTTGGTCTCTGAATCATGCTCTGTCCAGATTTACTCCCAGTTGACTCAGTTAAATATAGCTTTTGTTTTGATTTGTATATTATTGAAGTTTAGCGATGTAGATTTGTTTTAACTAGACATTAGTTTAATATTGAGCTGTGAAGGTTGTAATTAGACATTTAGAACTTCTCTTAGTTTTTGGGTAACTGATTGTTAAATAGGTTGGTATACTCCGTTTGCGTGGTTGTTCTTTCTTCGAAATTAAGTGACATAATCAGAAAAATAAAGGAATGGCTTATGAGAATTGAAGTCACGTTTTATTTTATTTAATCTCTTTTACTGGTTCATTGTTAAGTTTGCAAATTGGAAAGGCTATTCAACCTAAGTTAAATTGGATTTTCATTTTAGCTAATTTGATCATTATAGTGTTTTTATGTGGCCATTTCTTTAGAGTTTAATAGAAAGATTGAAACAAGTTTTTAACCAGAGAATTGGCGATCAGATTTGTTAATTGTCTTGGGATAACATGGTTTATGAGATTTAACATTAGCATGAAGTAATGACTGTTGATAACTAGAGGAATTTGAAATTGAAATAGCATGAAATATTGTTAATGGTTGGATGTCCAATTCATCTGAGTAACGTTGAGATGATGTGAGTCTTAAACCTTGCTAGGGATTCGACCTTGTGCCAGCCCATTTGGCTGCGTCTAACTTCATTTAAAAGTTGTTTTTGTTGAAATTGGGCCATAGCCCATTTTGTGTGATTATGGTTTTAAGGACTGGACACCTCGTCCTCAACTCCCCTTTTATCACCTTAAATTGGGCCAACTCTTTGTGTCCAGTTCAATGTTCTTTCAATTGGTTTAATGGGTATTTGAGATTCGGGTTATGAGTTAGGTAGCGGGTCTTTAAACTAAAAGGTTCGCTCTTTTGTTTGGACCCGGACTTGAACTTAATGCCCAGATTCTTAATATAATTAATTAGGAATTTTTTTCCTTATTAGAGACCAAATCGAAATAGAAAATATAGTCATCTTTTAGGTTTATCCTTTAAAATAAAGTGAGATGAGTCTCGCCCAATTAAATGCAAAATTGCGGGGCCCTCAGTAAAGGTTTAATAATATTTAGAAAATCAGGAAGGATCATTTAGCGAATTTTACGACCCTCCCAAAATATTACGACGCGCTAGACTCTATCAGGCGCTGATTTAATAAATTACATTCCTAAATACGGGTGGGCATCTTATGCGACCCAAATCCAAATCCTAAAACACTGAATAGAGTGTGACTAAGATTACGGGTTCATTTGATGCGGTGCAATCCAAAGCACACTTGAGACGACGTTCACTTTCCTAAATAAATATCATATTAAATAAAAGCGGTTAAAAATAAAAATTGGCACATAGGTTCTTCATGTGATAAAATCAGATAAAAAGCTAAATGCAACAGTTGAGCGACCCTGCTAGAACCACGGAACCCGGGAATGCCTAACACCTTCTCCCGAATTTACAGAATTCCTTATCTGGATTTCTGGTTCACAGACTGTGAACAGAGGGATCTATTTCCTCAGTTCGGGATTCAATCAGTGACTTGGGACACTATTAATCTCCCAAGTGGCGACTCTGAATCTTTAATAACCAAATCCCGTTCTGATTGTCCTTTAATTGGAAAACTTCTTTACGCTCCCTTTGCGGGGTTGTATAGCAAAAAATTAGGTATGACAGCTCTGGCAACTCTGCTGGGGACATAGAACCCAGAACGTTTTGTTCAGGGTTCAGAATTTGATCTTAGAATAATTGTTGTGTTTGGCTTTATCTGATTTTGTTACATGATATGTGCTAAATGTGTTAATTGATTGTTTTTACCGCTTTGATATTATGTGAACTGTATATAAACTGTGACGAAACTCATCTCCTCATTGAGTCTTCTGAATCGTGAAGAAGTGTGTAAGGCGTATGGCTTCTTTTCTGTATAGTGTCAAATCCTAATTTAGAAGGAGGTTTGGATAAGTCGCAAAGCCGGCGAAGCTTCTGTATTGCCGGATTACCACCTCTTCCTCGGCTCGAGTTGTCCGCTTGGATAAGCCAGGTCTAGAACAAACACCCAGGTTTTGAACCTAGAATAACTTAACCTCATGTCGGATCCCTGGTAGGAACGCTTATTTGCATCATGTGCATTTTGACTTAGGGGACTCAACACAGGGATTGGTCCGTCTAGGGTTAGCAACCTGAAATGAAAAGACCATCCTGATGCATCCTACTTGTTTTCTGTGCATTTATTTGCTCGGCCTTGCGTGTTGACCGGCTTCTGAATCTCGGGAATGTTAAAAAATTAGAAAGAAAAAGAAAAAAAAAGAGGAAAGAGAAAAATAGTAGTTGGAGAGTTAATTGATTGTTTTAGAAAAACCGATGCCCAAGTACTGTCGGAACTTTGCCGAAATTTTGAAAAATGAAAAAATATTTTTATATGTAGTTTGTTTTATTAAAAGCCAAAGAAAAATAGAAAAGAGTTTTTGGAAAATTATTGGAAAAATAGAAAAAACAGGGGTTTCAAAAATAGGAAAAAGCTTGAAAAAGAGTTTTGTTTTAAAATTTTAGTTAGCCTACTTGTCCGAACTACGCATGGTTTGATTCTCACAGAGCGTGAGATACGTAGGCAACCCTCATTGGGTCCAACCTCCCTTTTACAAAATATAGTCCAAAAATGCCAAAATTTTGATTTTTGTCATAAATGAGTCAAGTAAGGCCGCTTTGTCAAAAAAATCCAAATGTTCCCAAACGGGACGCCGGAAGGCTGTATTTGCATAAACGGCCATTTTTCGGTCAATTGTGATTTTTGACTGGTTGACTACACATCCTTATAATCTTCGTTCCCGAAGTGTTGAAAGGCCGTGTTTGAAAATCGAGCCTTTTATTTTCCAATTTGAAAACACACAAAACAGCATAAAAATAGTTTTATCTTTTTCTGAGTCAAATAAAAGTTTTTCTTTTGCTTAATCGCCTTAATAAATGTGTAGCATGAGCACAAATCAAATTGAACAGTTCTCTGTCTTTAGCGAGGTCCCTCTACAACTCCACATGTGGTGGAATGATTTGGGAGATGATTGTAAAAAGGCAGTGGAAAGAATTTTGGGAGGTCTCGTCAGTCTGTTAGATATCAAGTTAAGGACAGATGTCATTGAAGCTTTAATACCGTTCTGGGATCCAACCCGTAATGTATTCCACTTTACAGACTTTGAGCTTACACCTACACTAGAGGAGGTTGCGGGTTATGCAGGAATGGATGGAAAATTGAGGGGGCAATATTTGCTTTCACCTACACCGGTGTCTCCACATGGGTTTTTGAATTTGCTAATCATTAATCGGAAGGTGCAAGATGACGATTTGTCAAAAGGCTATTGTGCTCTTCAATTCTTATATCAACGGTATGGTACTCCTCGAGATTTTGAAGAACCGAATCTCTGACTAACTCATGATGGGGACAGAAACAAGTGGGAGGCAAGACGTCCTTTAGCTTTCTTGAAGGCCTTCCTGGAATCGTGGTTTGTCCATGCAAAGATAAGAAAATAGAGATAGGCCTTGTAGGGATGGCCGACGTTGCGATCAAAAAGCCTAATAGTATTGTGGTCCCTTTGGTTCTATCTGAAATCTACCAAGCCTTAACTGTGTGTCGGATGGGAGACAATTTCTTCTACGGTTGCAATCTATTACTCTAGCTATAGATACACGAACATCTCTATCATCGGGTAGGATACATGAATCACGGGCTGACTGGAAAAATTGCATCAGTGGTTTTGAGAAGCGGGTTACGGGCGTTGAATTCCCTGAAGGTGTCGAAGCATGGTTTGCATGATTGAGGTCATTGACAGCTAATCAAGTTGAATGGGCATTTGGATGGTTGCCTGATACCGAGGTAATACACATGGCGGCCGAAGAATGTCATATTCTTTTTATAGGGGTTCGTAGTATCCAGCCCTATGCTCCTCATCGAGTATTGCACCAGTTAGGAAGGTTTCAGACAATCCCCACCGATGAGGATCCAAGAAAGCGTGCTATTGAGTTAAGTATATGAGCCACATTTCTCGAAAAGGAAGTTTGAAAGCTGTGGAATGAATGTAGATTTCTCGAGTCAAAGACCATGGTTCGAGAACGAGCTAAGGGAGAAGTAGATCCAGAGTACAATGCTTGGTTTGGAAAAAGGTTCCAGATTTAGAGACATACTAAAAGAGCCCATGTCCAACAATTTACGGATGATTCACAAGAACAGTGGGGCTGGTCGGCAAAGGAAGAGAACTATCGGGCTGAAATTGGAAAATTGAAGCAACATATTGCAAGTTTGACTTTCGAGAACAATGTGCAAGCTGCGGCGGACCAAGGTGAAAAGAATAGACTGGCTCGAGAAAATGAGATGCTCAAGGATCAAATACAGCAAATGAAGGTAACCGTCAATAATCAACAAAAAGTAGGCCGGATGAGAGACGCATAAAAGGTTTGGAAAATGAGATCAATGGGTGTCGTGACAAGTTGCAAAGATCTGAGAACATCATGGCAAGCTCAAGGAACAATGGGCTACAAAGACAGAAGAGCGTCACCAGTATTTAAACCAATGGAAACGGGATCACGAGAAAATTGTGGCCGGCTTGAAAAGAAAGGTGGTTGCCCTCTAGGGAAAGGTGGTTAAGCAGGCCAAAGATTTTGAAGTTGAAAACGGGCATTGTTATGACTTATTGGCCCAAATGGAGGTAGAAGTGCAGCAGCTGCAGAATCAGCACCTGCAAGATTCTCAGGCCCTAGAAACATGCAGTAATCAGATGAGGCGCCTACTCATAGAAAGGAAGCAAGCCAAAGACAGGGTCAGAGCCATTGCTCATGCCATTTTGAGAAGATGTCGGGCATGTGAAGATATGACTTATAGTACCTTTGTCCCAGCTGTAGTGATCTTTGTTAAACGAACTATCAGTGAATTAGAGCAACTTGAACATGACTTGGAACCCAGGCCCGTGGCAAGGCCGAACGATGCCCCGCAGGCACCTAGATTTGGGGCTTTAGAATATGCATAGTCAATGCCTGTTGTTTTCTATTCTTGAGTCTGTTGTTTGATTTTCCATTATCTTTTCATGTCAAGTATACAGGTAGTCTTTGGGTCTGTGGTTTGTTTTAGTTTATATCTGTTATTTTCATTCTGCAAAAATGTTTAGTTTGTAATAATTTGTTTTAGTAATGAAAATTAAAAATTCCAAAATTTTATTTCCATCCTTTATTTTTGCACTATTTTCACAAACTACACTTGGTCTGATTCGTGCGAGGTCACGATACGTAGGCGATCTCCGTAGGATTCGACCGTAATCGTAAAAAAGAAAAGAAAAAGAGAAAAGCAGAAAATGAGAAAGAAAGAAAAGAGTGAGAAAAATAAAGGCAAAAATAAAGAAAGAAAAGAGCAGAAAAATAAGGGAAAAGAGGAATGAAAGTAAAAGAAAGAGAGGAATAAAAGAGCGGAAAAACAAAGAAAGGATAGAATAAGAAAGCGAAATAGAAAGAAGAGAGGGAGAAGAGAAAAAGAAAAGAAAGTTGTGATGCAAAATAATAAAAATCCGGGATGACGCATGCAGTCGAACAAAGGCATAATAGAAATGGTTAATTGTATAGGTGCATTCATGCCAACGTGTGGTTACCCAATCTATTAAAGACTGGTCACTAACCAAGTTGTTGTCCAAATATGTGAGTCGAGACAGGTGGTTAGTTGATCTGGCATTCTGGAAACTCATCCGTACAACACCCGGTTAAAAGATAAAGTAGTCATGACAGGACATGATGAAGACATCAGTATTGTGGACCCAGCAAATGAAGCTGAGGTAATAGATGTGGGTGTTATGAAAGAAGAGATGAGGAAACTGAAAGCGCAAATGGCCGAAATGCATCGTGCTTGGTCTCAGGTGCATCCGGCACCATAATACCCCGCCAACCCACCCTACATCCCACCTCTGGCTCAGGCTCCGGAGCCCACCACCCCCCACACATCTTCAACTTTCCCCTATCCCACCCATAGATATGGTACCACTTCATATGCTCCTCCAGCCCCACAACCCAAACAGAACCCTCCTCCGCCCATGGTTCCAATCTTTGTGACACCTCCCCCGGCCACATTGCATAGATCGTCCAGTGAACCATTGTTCAAAGCCCATTACACTCAATATTGTCCTCCTGAACCCACTTTTAAGGCTCCGGAGCCATATACTTACACACCCCATTCTGAAATCCCAGGAGAAGTTGGGAAACCCGTTAAGAATGTGGAACAGGGAGAAGTGATTCGTAAAGTCAAAATCCTGGAGCAATCCCTCAGGAACATGCATGGTTTTAGCAGCCAAGTTAGTGTTGCTTACAAAGATTTGTGCCCTTTTTCCTGATGTTCAGTTGCCCGCACGGTCCAAGATGTCCAAGTTTGATTTGTACGAGGGACATGGCGACCCGGTAACCCACCTTCGAGGTTTCTGTAGTAAAATGAGAGGAGCTGGGGGAAAAATGAATTGATAATAGCCTATTTCGGTCAAAGTCTGAACGGGTCTGCTTTAGAGTGGTATACATGACAGGACCTTAGCCGTTCGTACACATGGGATGATTTGGCACAAGCATTCATTAGCCATTTTCAGTATAACCTTGAGATAGTCCTCGATTTTCTGTCATTGTTAAAGTTGGAGAAAAAGCCTGAGGAAAGTTTTAGAGAATTTGGTTTTCGTTGGAGAGAGAAAGCAGCAAGAGTTGATCCTCCTATGAGAGAAAAAGAGATGGTAGATTATTTCTTGCAAACATTGGAGCCTACATATTTCGGCCATCTAGTGACGTCTGTCGGAAAATCATTTAATGAAGTAGTAAAAATGGGAGCCATAATTGAGGAGGGATTGTAGTCTAACAAATTTTTAAGCTATTAGGCGCTGAAGGCAACCACCCAGGCCATCCAAAGCGGTACTGGTGGGATGCTCGGAAAGAAGAAGAAGGAAGAAGTTGCTACAGTCGAAGCTAGTACTTGGTCCAGGACCAACAACCCTTCACCCTACTACAACCAACCTAGACACCACCACCCAAATTATCCATATACCCCATATGGCGCACCACAACATTGCTATCCACCACCATAACCCCACTTTTCTGTCCACTACGCTCAGAGATACCCTCACCCTTCGGTGCACCTGCAATGGCGTGCACCGACCCCCCCAAAATACATATCCACCTCCACAAAACACCTACCCACCTCCCAGGGCTAATAGATCAGGAACCGGCTTTCGCCCAAACCAATCTTTTAGAAGTGAGAAGGCCCAGAAATAGAAAACATTACTCCGTTGGGAGAATCTTACACCTCTCTCTTCCACAAATTGAAGCAGTTGTGGATGTTGACCCCAATTAAGTCCAAAGTACCGAATCCCCCTCCCAAAAACCTAGACAATTCTGTTAGCTGTGAGTATTGCTCAGGGATGTCGGGGCATGACACTGAGAAGTGTTAAAAATTGAAGAACGCGGTGCAGAAACTTATTGATAATCATCGTATTAAGGTGCGAGCTCCGGAGGCGCCAAACATTAACCAGAATATGTTGCCAGCACATCACGAGACTAACATGATTGAACTGATACATGAGGGGGCAGAGTCTAAAAATCCCTCCCAGACGGTCATGATGATCCATTCTATTGAAGCCAAGGGGAAAGAAAAGGCATTGAGGTAAAGCCAGCAATTCAGCCAGAAGAGATAAAAGATGAGCCGGTGGTGGTACTAGGGAAAGGGCCATTTGTTGAGGCAAAAAAGCCAGAACAAGCCAAGTTAGTGGTATCAGGGGCATCATCTGCGCCCATGGTTGTTGTGAAAGGGGCATGCGTAGAACCGGTCATCATAAGGCCGGTAGTCCAATTACCCATAAACAATAGCAAAGCCGCACCGTGGAAATATAAGAAGGTAGTAGTGACATACAAAGGAAAAGAAATTGAGGTAGAAAGTTGTGAAGCACAAGGACAAACTCGATCAGGACGATGTTTTGCTCTTGAAGAGCTGAGGAAAGCCAGGGTCACTAAAGACAATAAACGCTAATCAAGAAGGTTGTGACAGAAGAAAAGGCAGAGAAATTTCTGAAAAATATGAAAGCACATGATTATTCCATTGTTGAGCAACTGAGAAAAATACCAGCTCAGATCTTGTTTTTGTCATTACTGATCCACTCAGACGAGCATCGCCGAACTTTGATGAAGATATTGAATGAAGCTCATGTGCCCGACAAAATTTCAGTCAACCATCTGGAGACAATTTCCAACAAGATCTTTGAGGTGAACATGATAACATTTTTTGATGATGAATTGCCCTTGGAGGGCAAAGAACACAACAAAGCTCTCTACTTGACGGTCCAGTATGAAGATTCAAAAGTTACTCGGGTATTGATCGATAAGGGGTCCAGTGCCAATATTTATCCGTTGTCTACACTGAACCAATTGAAGATTGATGATGATATGATCCACAAATAAGTTTTTGTGTTCGAGGTTTTGACAGAGGAGGAACAGACACAGTGGGGGATATTATACTTGAATTGACTATTGGCCCACTCGGGTTCACTATGGAATTCCAGTTGTTGGACATTGCAGTATCTTATAATCTTATGTTGGGTCGACCATGGATCCATGAAGCCATGGCAGTGCCTTCCACATTGTACCAAATGGTCAAGTTCGAGTGGGACAGACAAGAAATCGTGGTACGTAGGGAAGACCCCACGTGCGCTGTAAGTGACACCATTGTACCTTTTATAGAAACTGATGATGATAAGAGGCCATGGGTTTATCAGGTCCTCGACACAATTCCGGTGAGCCGAGTGCCAGAGGGTAAAAGCATTCCATGTCCCAGGGTGTCAGCTGCGGCCGTTATGGTAGTATCAGAAATGCTGGGTAATAGGTTCGTTCTAGGGAAAGGTTTAGGGGTCGAGCTTCAGGGCATTGTTCAACCCGTTTCCTTGCCCAAGAATTTGGACACCTTTGGGCTGGGGTTCAAGCCAACAACAGAAGATATCAGAGGGGCTCTAAGTTGAAAAAGAAAGCTTGGGTTCTTCCTAAACCAATTCCACGTCTGTCCAGGTCCTTCGTCAGGCCGAGGGCCAAAAAGCAGTTATCAACACAGGCGACGGGTCCACTGATTGGTGCAGAGGGGAATTTGGACAAAGTGTTTGAAAGGGTATTTGCTGAAGTAAATATGGTTGAGGCTGGTGAATGTTCCAGTAATGCAGACATTCAGCACATTGGGCCACATGCTAGGATCAATAATTAGGAAGCCACTCCTCTGCCAGTTCAGAGGGAGTCCCGGTAGTGGGACTTTGTTTTTCCTTTTTTCTTTCACCTGGATTATTCCAGGGTTTGTAATCCTTGTGAAGATGTTCCGTCCATTTGGATGAGCTAAGCCCTGTTATCTTTACATTTTAATGAAATGCAATTTTCTTCCTTTTTCCTTTCCTAATTTTGTTTCTATTTTTCTTTTCTTTTATGTACAGTTCTTCTTATGCTGATATTAATGACATGACATGCATGAGTACTTTTCGGCCCAGTTTTATAAGAAAACCTAACTCAGAAATAATAATACAAGAAATTGAATGTGACGATGAAGAGTAATACGATGATGATGAGGCCTATGAAGAAATTAGTAAGGAACTAAAACACTTTGAGGAAAAACCCAAACCAAACTTAAATGACACAAAAGCAGTTAACCTAGGGGACCATGATAATGTCCGTGAAACTAAAATAAGTGTTATCCGGAGCCGCGGCTCAAGGAAGAAATAATCGTGGCGTTGTGGGAATATAAAGACGTTTTTGCTTGGTCCTGTGATGATATGCTGGGGCTGAGTACTGATTTGGTGGCTCACAAATTTCCTATCGACCCATCACTCCCACCTGTTAAGCAGAAACTGAGAAAGTTCAAAACAGACATAAGTGTGAAGATTAAAAAAGAGATCACCAAGCAGTTTGATGCAAAGGTCATTCGGGTTACACGATATCCCACCCGGTTAGCTAATGTTGTGCATGTGCCGAAGAAAGATGGCAAAACCAGGGTGTGTGTTGATTATTGAGATCTCAACAAGGCAATTCCAAAAGATAATTTTCCATGACCAAACATCCACATATTGATCAACAATTGTGCCAAACATGAGATTGGTTCTTTTGTGGATTGTTACGCGGGTTATCATTAGATCTTAATGGACGAGGAAGATGTAGAGAAGATGGCATTCATCACACCGTGGGTAACCTACAATTATCGGGTCATGCAGTTTGGTCTAAAGAATGTCGGGGCAACCTATATGAGGGCCATGACGATAATATTCCATGATATGATACACAGGGAAATCGAGGTATATGTGGATGACGTGATCGTCAAGTCTAAACAGCAGTCTGACCATGTCCAGGATTTGAGAAAGTTCTTTCAAAGGCTTCACAGGTACAATCTTAAGCTCAATCCTGCAAAATGTACTTTTGGGGTGCCATCTAGGAAGTTGTTGGGGTTTATAGTCAATCGTCGGGGCATCAAGCTAGACCCATCAAAGATCAAAACTATTCAGGAATTGTCGCCTCCAAGAAATAAAACTGAGGTGATGAGTTTGTTGGGAAGATTGAATTACATCAGTAGGTTCATTGCTCATCTCACAACTACTTGTGAGCCTATTTTCAAACTGCTAAAGAAAGATGTTGTGGTTAAATGGACGGATGAATGTCAGAAAGATTTTGATAAGATGATGGGATATTTGTCGAATCCACCCGTGTTGGTTCTGCCAGAACCAGGGAGGCCTTTGATTCTGTATCTGACGGTTTTGGATAATTCGTTCGGCTGCATTCTGGGGAAGTCATGATGTTACTGGCAGAAAGGAGTAGGCTTTTTATTACCTCATCAAGAAGTTCACATCTTACGAGGTTAAGTACATTCATCTAGAGAGGACGTGTTGCACCTTCACTTGGGTGGCACAGAAGTTGAAACATTATTTGTCGTCCTACACAACTTACCTCATATCTCGCTTGGACCCATTGAAGTATATTTTTCAGAAGCATATGCACATATGGAGGCTTGCAAAGTGGCAGATCTTGCTTACAGAGTTTGATATTATCTATGTGACACAGACTGCAATAAAAGCACAGGATTTAGCTGATCATTTGGCTGAGAGTCTAGTTGATGATGATTATAAGACTTTGAAAACTTACTTCCCTGATGAAGAGGTGATGCATGCCGATGAGTTGGAACGATTTGAGAAGCCAGGATGGAGATTGTTCTTTGATGGAGCGGCAAATATGAAAGGCATGGGGATAGGAGCCGTGCTTATTTGTGAAACAGGTCAGCACTATCCTGTTGTGGCTCAGCTTCATTTTTATTGTACGAACAACATGGGGGAATATGAAACATGTATTTTAGGGTTTAGATTAGTTGTAGATATGGGTGTCCGGAAAGTCTTGGTCATGGGTGACTCGGACTTACTGGTACACCAAATTCAAGGGGAATGGGAAACACGAGACTTGAAGCTTTTATCATACCGACAGTGTTTACATGAGCTTTGTCAACGGTTTCAGTCGATAGAGTTCAGGCATATCCCAAGGATTCATAAAAAGGTTGCCGACGCTTAGGCTACTTTGGCGTCGATGTTGCACTATCCAGATAAGGCTTACGTAGACCCATTGCAGATTCAGGTCTACGATCAGAATGCTTATTGTAATATGATAGAAGAGGAACTTGACGATGAGCCGTGGTTTCATGAAATCATGGAATACATCAGGATGGGAGTATATTCGGCACAAGCCACCGGTGATCAGAAAAGGACTATTCGTCGATTAGCAAACAGGTTTTTCCTGAGTGGCGGAGTATTATACAAAAGAACACCAGATCTCGGACTGTTGAGGTTCATGGATGCGAGGCAAACCACGTCTATCATGACTGAGGTACATTTTGCAGTTTGTGGACCGCATATGATCGGATATGTTTTGGCAAAAAAGATCCTACGGGCAGGTTATTATTGTCTTACTATGAAGCGGGATTATATCGATTTTGTGCGTAAATGCCATCAGTGCCAAGTGCATGGGGATTTGATTCATTCTCCGCCATCAGAACTACATACGATGTCCGTGCCATGGCCTTTTGTCGTATGGAGCATGGATGTTATCAGGCCAATCGAACCGGCAACGTCAAATGGGAACAGGTTCATTTTGGTAGCTATAGACTATTTTACCAAATGGGTAGAGGCTAAGACATTCAAGTCTGTAACCAAGAAAGTTGTGGTGGATTTTTGTGAATGCGAACATTATTTGTCGGTTTGGTATATCAAAGGTGATTATCACAGATAATGGGGCTAATCTCAACAGTCATTTGATGAAGGATACGTGTGAGCAGTTCAAGATTACTCGCCGTCATTCTACGCCATATCGCCCTAAAGAAAATGGTGCGGTTGAAGCGACCAACAAGAACATAAAGAAAATATTGCAAAAATGGTCGAAGGGTCTAGACAGCGGCTGAGAAGTTGCCTTTCGCATTATTGGGATATCGCACCACCGTTCGTACTTTGGTGGGAGCGACTCCTTATTTATTGGTATATGGCACCGAGGCAGTAATACCGCGGAAGTGGAGATCCCGTCACTTTGAATCTTTGTGGAAGCCGAGATTGATGACGATGAATGGGGAAAGACCCGCCTGGAGCAATTGAGCTTCATTGATGAGAAAAGGTTAGCATCAATGTGCCATGGTCAACTACACCAGCGACGAATGGCAAGAGCATATAACAAGAAGGTGCGTCCGAGAAAGTTTGAAGTCGGGCAGTTGGTGCTGAGGCGTATTTTTCCCCATTGGGCTGAAGCAAAGGGAAAGTTCGCTCCAAATTGTCAAGGACCATTTGTTATGACCAGAGTGTTATCTAGTAGTGCATTGTATCTGACATATGTAGAAGGAAAATGTTATAAATGGCCATCAATTCTGATGTTGTCAAGAGATATTATGTATGATTTCTTTATGCTGAATGTACTTGTTTGTATTTGGCATATTATAAAGATTGAAATGACGAAGGCATTTTGTTGCTATCCAAACACTTTATCCTTTGTCGTCCCTTTTGAGCCATACTTATTTTTGTTCATACCCCTCTTTCGGAATCAACGGCACGATCAAGAAACGCATCTTCCAAACATAAGGATAGATAAAAGAAAAGAAAGGAAAAAGAAAAGCAAAGAAAAGAAGAAAAGAAAAGAAAAAGAAAAAGAAAAGAAAAGAAAAGAAGAAAAAGAAAAGAAAAAGAAAACAAAAGAAAACAAAAGAGGAGAAAAGGAAGAATCGCAACAAAGTAATTACGATAAAGTGAAATACGTTTGACTTGATCCCGAAAGGGTACGTAGGCAGCCTTCCTCCGAGGTTTAGTCACACCAAAATAAAAATCCGAAAGTCCCCAAGTAAGAAACTGGGGAAGAAGTTGAAATGGTCTTGAGAAATTGGATTCCGAAAGTTGTAAGTTTAACCCATTGGAAATTATTATGAGCCACTTATACCCCTTCTTTCTAACCCATCCAAAAGCCTACATTACGGTCCAATCAATTTTTGAGAAATGCCAAGTCGAGCAGGAAAATGTGATTCGCAACATGGGAAGCACTCTGGTAAGCAAGGGAAACAAAAGATAAAAAATGAGAGAGTCTTATTGGTGAAAACCCTCATGGGCACCGTAAGGCGACGAGAGCTAAGAGAAAATGAAATGAGAGAGTCTTAGTGTTGAAAACCCTCACGGGCACCCTAAGGTGAAAGCGAGATGAGAGATGGCAAGTGGAGAAACTCTGTTGGTAAAAAATGCTTTATGGCATCGCAGGTCAAACGAGGTTAAGGTTTGGGTAAAGTAATCAAATAATGGAAGTTCTGGGTAACGAGGTATGACCACTGAGAGCTGGTTAGTTGGATCGATTGGGCCGGTTAGTCCTAAATGCATGTTATGATCATTGGTGCCAGCTGTTCCGGTCACATAAGTTTCTTTTCTTTTTCCTATTCAACAGGCATCTGATTTTGGATTCTTCTTAGCCTTAAATTATAAAATTATAGCATTTCATTTGTTGGAAACACGTTCTCAAACTAACGTGTGTTGATTCATGTAGGTTTTGATAAATGCCAAACATTGAGGCAAGCATCGGTGATGGAACAATAACAGTCCAAGTACAAGATGGATAGTACGCGTTCAAGAATAGAAGATGAAATCCACTGTTGAGTAGGTCTTAATTTGTAATCTTGACTCAACGACTTATTTCTAATATTGGCTCTCACCTAAAATGATTTTCATAAAATCATGCATCATAAGTTTTTAAAGAAATAAGTTGCATATTTGCCAAAATGATTTTTAAACTCGTTTTGAGAAAATTGGGTTTAACAATCGATTGCCTTGAAGAAACAATCGATTGTCAAGTTCTATACTTAGTTTTTAAAATGTTGTCTTGAGACAGAAACTTCGTTTGAAATCATTTTTGAAGCAACAATCGATTGTCACTGTTCAACAATCGATTGTCAGATTTTATACTTAGTCTCAAATTTTTGGACAACTTACAGAATGTTTTCAAAATCTTCAAAAATGAAGAACAATCGATTGTCACTATTTAACAATCGATTGTGCTCAGTGATATTTCCAAACGGACTTCTTCCAACGGCTTTATCTATTTATGGTATAATCTTTACTCAATCTTTTAGTCAAAAAGTTGCCAGAAATATTTTGGATATTTGAACAACAATCGATTGTCTAAAGTTAACAATCGATTGTCATTCTTTTTAAATTCAACAGAAATCTTTTTAACCAGATTTTAAGGAATCTGTCTGTTGAATTTTTGCTCCAACAATCGATTGTGTAATATCAACAATCGATTGTCAGGCAGATTTTCAGGAGCGTTTTCTGGAACTAAAAGCAACGGTCTATTGCTCCATTTTCTCTATAAAACACTCTCTGAAAATCATTTTTAAAACACAACAACACTGCAGAAAAATTACAAAGCATACATTACATTCTTGTGATTCAAATTTCATATCTTACATTGTTTTTTGAGAGCCAAGATTATTGATTAAGTTGTTGTGTTCTTGAGCCATATATTTTTGTACTCATAATCCACTCTTTAAGAGAGTTCTTGTAAAGTGAGTAAAAGAGTGTTCTTGTTAAACACTTGTAGTAAGAAGAAGTGTTATATTTCTTCTTGTAAAGTCTTAGGGATAGGTTTCCTTAAGCGGGTTGGTTGAGGCTTGTATTGTATCAAGTTCTCAAGTTGTAAAGGTTCGTTAGGCACCCGGAAGCTTAACAAGTGAAGTCTTTGGGATTGTATCCCCGAGCAAGTGAAGTCTTTGGGATTGTATCCCCGAGCAAGTGAAGTCTTTGGGATTGTATCCCCGAGCAATTGAAGTCTTTGAGGTGAGGAACCTCCGAGCAAATTGAAGTCTTTGAGGTGAGGAACCTCCGAGCAAATTGAAGTCTTTGAGGTGAGGAACCTCCGAGCAAATTGAAGTCTTTGAGGTGAGGAACCTCCGAGCAAATTGAAGTCTTTGAGGTGAGGAGCCTCCGAGCAAGTGTTTGAGATTTGTGTGATTCAAGTCTCAAGTGTAAAGGTTTGTTGGGCACCTTAAGCTTGACAAGGTTGTTAGTGGAAATCTCGAGAGAGTCTCTCGGGGACTGGACTAACCACAAAGTGTGGCCAACCAGTATATATCGTGGTGTAATTTATTTTTACTGCATTTGTTTATTTCCTGCAAAGTTTAAATTCCGCAAGAAAACGCTTAATTTTATTAATACGCTATTCACCCCCCCTCTAGCGTAGAGCGTTATTTCTAACATCATTCTCTTTTGGGGGTTTGTTTTTCTAAATGTTCCAATGCCAATTTTGTTCAATAAAAGGGGAAAGGATTGCAAAGCCCACTTCCAGCTTCCAAGAATGGTAAAGCATAATGTGTCCAGGGCGTGTTAGCAACAATGTGTTATAAAATGGAGTAGGGGAAGTTGCCGGAAGTATCATCGGCGGAATATTTGGAAAATATTGTGGGAAATGTGAAGGTTCAAGAAAAAAGGGTCGGAAATGTGAAACTACAATAGGGGTACAAAAGCATTCAGGTTGTCATAAATTGGGGGAATGTGAAAGTCGGTCAGAAAGTCAGGCAGTTCATAGGAAACCAGACAACACAAAGCAAGGAATATGGAAGGATGATGCAACAACAATGCCATCAACTAACCACCATTTTAAACTAACAAAATTTTTGCTGATTGAAACAGGGGCAGAAAAATTGTTTGTCAGGAGGAATTCTCCGTGAAAGAAAAGCAGGCAGTAATCAAGTTTAATCACAAGTGTGTCATGGGTAAAATGAAAGAAAAGGATGAGTGTCATGAGGAGATTTTGAAATCAGGAGCCCACCTGGATAACAGATGAATACATTTTAGTCTTTAAATTTGAAATATCTTAGTCTTTAAATTTTCAAGTTTTGAAGTCAGGAGCCCGTCTGGATAACAGAGGAATACATTTCAGTCTTTAAATTTTTACTGTTACATTTTAGTCTTATCACAATTCAAGTTTTAGTTTCCAATTTTTGATAATATATGGTAACAAGCCCCACTTTGGTTTTCGTTGTTTTGTCTATTTTTGTGAAAACAGGAGCGGGCCTGGAGAATAGAGGAATATATTTCAATTTTAGTACTCAGGAGTACGCCTGAAGAACAGAGACATATATTTCAATTCCAGTATTCATGAGCTCGCCTAGAGAACAGAGGCATACAGTTCAAGTTTCAGCAATCAGGAGCCCGCCTGGAGAACAGAGGCATACAATTTAAATTTTAGCAGTCAGGAGCCCGCCTGAAGAACAGAGGTGATACAATCTATTTTTAGTTTTCAATCAACTTCTTTGTCTATTTTGAAGTAAGTAGTCCGCCTGAAGAACATAGACATACAATTTAAATTATTGAAATCAGGAGCCCGGTTGGAGAATGGAGGTGTTAAATCTTGAAGTAGTTGAAATCAGGAGCTCGCCTGGAGAATGGAGGTGTTAAATTTTTAAGTAGTTGAAATCAGGAGCCCGCCTGGAGAATGGAGGTGTTAAATTTTTAAATAGTTGAAATCAGGAGCCCTCCTGGAGAATGGAGGTGCTAAATTTTTAAGTAGTCGAAATCAGGAGCCTGCCTGGAGAATGGAGGTGTTCAATTTTTAAGTAGTTGAAATCAGGAGCCCGCCTGGAGAATGGAGGTGTTAAATCTTTAAGTTGTTGAAATCAGGAGTCTTCCTGGAGAATGGAGGTGTTAAATTTATAAGTAGTTGAAATCAGGAGCCCGCCTGGAGAATGGAGGTATTAAATCTTAAAGTAGTTAGAGTCAAGAGACCTCCTGGAGAATGGAGGTGTTAAATCTTAAGTTGTAGTCGAAGTCAGGAGCCAGTTGAAGAACGGAGGTATACAATTCAAGTTTCGAAAATCAGGAGCCCGCCTAGATAACAGAGGTATTTCGAACCAAGTTTTAGTCAAAATTCTTGTTAATACTTGGTAAAATGTTCCCAATTTCCAAACTGGGGCAGAAAGTTTTCTTTGTTTTATCTTTTTTATGAAATCAGGAGCCCCCCTGGATAATAGAGGAATACATTTCAAATTCAGAAGTCAAGAGTCCTCCTAGAGAATAGAGACATACAGTTCAAGTTTCAGCAATCAGGAGCCCGCCTAGACAACAGAGGAATACATTCAGTTTTAAGTTCAGTAGTCAGGAGCCCGCCTGGATAATAGAGGAACGCATATTATTCAAGTGCAACAATTTGGAGTGAAGGAACAACATCTCAGTTCTTGATTTGAAGTAACAACAATGAGTCTCATTTAGGGAACGCAAGACCACAAAGAAGTATAAGAGCAAGTTTTAAAATATTAGATAGGACTTTTGCAATTCATAGTTCATAGTTTAGTCTAGCTTCTTTTATTTTGACATGGTGTAATAAGGAAGGTCAGCGAGCAGTGCAGCAACAACAATTGCAGTGAAATCACAACTCTTGGTAGTCCCAGCTATCAGACACTACCGAACTACACTGACTTGATTCCTGTTTAGCCTAGAATATGTAGGCAACATCTAAAGTAGGGTGCGGTCAAACTTTTCAAAAAAAAAATGCTTCACACGGAATATGTGAACGGGCAAAAATCCCTCATTTCCGCTCACTTATCTTAGCACAAAAACTCTTCGTGTTTTCGAGTAAAGAGGGGCAGCTGTGAGCACGTGATTTTTTTCCTATATATGAATAATTCCCAAAAATTCAACAAGATAATTTTTCTTCATTTTTACAATTATTGTGAATTTTGGTATCATTTTATGTTAATTGTTTGTATTTTATTTGTGCATGTTAATTCATATAAAAATATAAAAATATAGCATTTGCATTAGAATTTAATTTCATCTTTTAATATTAATTAGGTGTCAAATTATCTTAGAACAATGCATGAAAATTCACAAAAACTAATTCACTTTTGCATTTTTATTGTTTTAATGGTGAAATTGTCGCAAATTAGTTTTCAAACAATTTTATAAATTATCTAGCTTAGTGTTAGAATCAAATTAGGTTTTAATTTAATTTCTTTCATCCTTTTACAAGATTGAAGATTTAAAAAAAACAAAGCAAAAAATGAAAAAATAAAATAAAATAAGTGTAATTAAAAGAAGAGAAGAACACAAAAGAAGGCTGTCGTTAGTTGGGACAATTCCCCTTTAGAAATCCCAGCCCAAATGCCCATTACCCGTTTTATCCCAAGCCTAATCCATCCAAACACGGTCTGCTACTAAAAGAGCCAAACGACGTCGTCCATGCCATCCCTTTTTGAACTCAGCCGTTCAGGCTTTTAAATCGATGGTCTGGAAGCGTTGAGGCGTTTTACATATATATGTAATAATATGTGTGTAAAATGTTACGACAGAAGCCTCCTTCATCGTACCTTTCGTCTTCCTCGATTCCTCTTGTGTTACTCTGCCATTGACGCCGCCGGAAATCGTCTCCGCCGGCGACGGAGCTCCAAGCGACCCCAAAACTCTACCCTATAATTCTTTCCTCACCCCCATTCCATTCTCACCATTATTTTCTCCCAAAATCCAGCATAGACTCCAAAATTTCAAATCTGAAGATGGGTCAAAAACCATAGTCCGCCCCAAACTTTACAAAATTGATATAAAAGGGTCCTCAGACCTCCTCTCCCATAAACCTATGCTCAAAAACTCTCAAAACTATATGAATTTCATTGAATGGGAAAGCTAGGGTTCATCAGTTTTCGGGCTTTTCTTTGAAGATTTGAAGTCGAATCGAATTCCCTATTAGCGTTTGAATGTGCAAATAACATTAACGGGGTGTCGACTCCGTTGGATTTCTTTTTTTGGGCAGAGTTCAAGGGTGAGTTTTTCTTATTAGCTTTTTAGTTTCTTTGCTATTTATTTCTCTCGTTTCATTTCTGATAATTTATTTAGGTAGATATTATTAACTTAGTTAGTTCGTATATTCTGATTTCCAACCTTGTGTTTCATGTTCTAATTTGATGCTTGATTGTTAAGTTCTGATTCATATCCTTCCTTCTCGTTGTCTCGTAATTATTATCCTTTAGGTTTTATTCCTGCTAGATAAGTGCATTTTATTTTTAATTTCTGATTTCCAATATGTGTTTAGTTTTTTTTCTGGTTTGGTCATTTGATCTTATTTAGTCATTGAATTCTAGTCGACTTTCTTGTTAATTTTAATTTAGGGTAAGTCTCATACTCAGTTTTATGTTCTGTTAAATGCCGGTTGTTCTTCTTTTCTTTTGATTCATTCTTTTTAATCTTTTCAGCTAATTAATTTAGTTTCTAATAAGTTTAGTGTTGATTAATCTCCGTCATTAAGTTCATTTTAGATAATTTTAGTTTCTTAAGATTACTTTAAAATTTAGTTAGTAATTTCTCTGAATGTTAATTTGTAGGTTAATGGAATTGGTTATAGGTAAAGAAAATCATTTGTTAGTTAACTACAGTTATGTTCTTAACTAGGGGTAAAGGGCTGGGTCAATTAGTATGAGTTGTAACTGTGGGGCTGTTAGAAGGGTATTTTAGGTATAGAAAATGACAGAATCTTTAAAAACAGTAAATTCAAAACAGGGGAGGGGTAATTTAGAGATTTCTTAGCAAAAAGGGCATCTTAGATGCTTCTAGAGTAGGGTACAAGTGCAAATATTAGTTCATAAAAGTATTTACTTGGTGAGCAAGTAAAAAATTAAGGGACCAAGCTGTAAATAAACAAGGGCTGAAAGTGCAAATTGGAAATTTGAGGGTTGCTCTAATTTTTGCTTATAAAAGCATTGAATAATGCTCTAAGAAAGGGGTCAATCTTTTCAGCCTAAAAAAACACTACAAAAAAACTCTTTTATTTCCTTCTCTTTGTAATTTTTAGTTTTCTAGTTCAAACATTAAAAAAATACAAAAAGAAAACATTCCAAAAATAGAAAACCAAAAAAATGGCTTTTCCATTGGTTTAAAAACAATTTCAGTCGAAGATATCTTGTTAGTTTTGTTGTTCTGGGTTCCAATTTCAAGTTTGCCTGCATCAAAGTTCAGGGTCCTTGTAATTTTTTGCTGGATTCTATGTGTTTCGTGGGCATTTTCTAGTCTGGTTAGCTATTTGTTTTCAATTTGGGTTGAAAATTTTGGGGTCATACATTCCTATATCTGGAGGCTGCTATGGGTTTTCTGGTGCCGTGATTTAAGTTGTTCTAATTGTTGCTGACTTGGTTTCCCTTTTCTTGTTACCTTACACTTCCAGGTACACATTTGAACCTGCCTCGATGTATCTTTGAATCTCTAATGAAAATGAACTTGGTCTCTGAATCATGCTCTGTCCAGCTTTACTCCTAGTTGACTTAGTTAAATATAGCTTTTGTTTTGGTTTATATATGCTTGAAGTTTAGCTATGTAAATTTGTCTTAACTGGACATTAGTTTAATGTTGAGTTGTGAAGGTTGTAATTAGACATTTAGAACTTGCATCTTAGTTTTTGGGTAACTGATAGTTAAATGGGTTGGTATACTCTGTTTGCGTGGTTGTTCTTTCTTCGAAATTCAGTGACATAATCAGAAAAATAAAGGAATGGCTGATTAGAATTGAAGTCACGTTTTTTTTTATTTAATCTCTTTTACTGGTTCATTGTTTAGTTTGCAAATTGGAAAGGCAGTTCAACCTTAGTTAAATTGGATTTTCATTTTAGCTCAGTTGATCATAATAGTGTTCTTATGTGGCCATTTCTTTAGAGTTTAATTGAAAGATTGAAACAAGTTTATAACCAGAGAATTGGCGATTAGATTTATTAATTGTCTTGGGATAACATGGTTTATGAGACCTAACATTAGCATGAAGTAATGGCTTTTGATAACTAGCGGAATCTTAAATTGAAATAGCATGAAATATTGTTAATGGTTGGATGTCCAATTCATTTGAGTAATGTTGAGATGATGTGAGTCCTAAACCTTGCTGGGGATTCGACCTTGTGCAAGCCCATTTGGCTGCGTCTAACTTCATTTAGAAGTTGTTTTTGTTGAAATTGGGCCATAGCCCAATTTGTATGATTGTGGTTTTAAGGGCTGGACACCTCATCCTCAGCTCTGCTTTTATCACCTTAAATTGGTCCAACTCTTTGGGCCCAGTTCAATGTTCTTTCAATTGGTGTAATGGGTATTTGGGATTCGGGTTTTGAGTTAGGTAGCGGGTCTTTAAACTAAAAGGTTCACCCTTTTGTTTGGACCCCGACTTGAACTTAATGCCCGGATTCTAAATATAATTAATTAGGAAATTTTCTTTTCTTATTAGAGACCAAATCGTAATAGAAAATATAGTCATCTTTTAGGTTTATCCTTAAAAATAAAATGAGATGAGCCTCGTACAATAAAATACAAAAAATACGGGGCCGTCAGTAAAGGTTTTAAAATATTTAGAAAATCGGGAAGGATCGTTTCGCGAATTTCACGACCCTCCCAAAAGATTACAACACGCTAGACTCTAATAGGAACTGCTTTAATAAATTACATTCCTAAATACGGGTGGGCATTTTATGCGGCACAAATCCAATTCTTAATACGCTGAATAGAGTGTGACTAGGATTGCGGGTTCATTTGTTGCGGCGCAATCCGAAACACACTTTAGACGACGTTCACTTTCTTCAATAAATATCATATTAAATAAAAATGGATAAAAAATAAAAATTGGCACATAGGTTCTTCATGTGATAAAATCAGATAAAAAGCTAAATGCAACAGTTGAGCGACCATGATAGAACCACGGAACCCGGGAATGCCTAACACCTTCTCCCGGATTAACAGAATTCCTTATCCGGATTTCTGGTTCACAAACTGTGAACAGAGTGATCTTTTTCCTTGGTTAGGGATTCAATCGGTGACTTGGGACACCATTAATCTCCCAAGTGGCCACTCTGAATCTTTAATAACCAATTCCCATTCCGATTTTCCTTTAATTTGAAAACTTCTTTACGCTCCCTTTGCGGGGGTGTACTACGAAAAAGGAAGTGTGACATTGGGAACATGAAGGACGTTGTTCAAAGTTACCACTTTGCCGGAAGTCATTTTGAGAAATATCTTCCCACATCCTTCAATCTTGGCCTTTGCAGCATTTCCCATGTAAATTGTCTCATCGGGTTTTGCTACCTTGACAGCACAAACATGGCGAGTGGCTCCAGAATCAATCTACCACTCTTTAGGATTGCCCATCAAGTTGCATTTGGAAAGCATGGCGCATAAGTCATCAACATCATCATGATTTTCAACCATGTTTGCTTGAACCTTCTTCTTGTCTTTCTTCGGAACACGACACTCCATAGATTTGTGTCTGATTTTTCCACAGTTGTAGCAGTTTCCACTAAACCGCTTCTTACTTGGGTTGTATTTTGGACCAGAAGCCTTCTTTCTCTTCTTGTTCTCTTCAACAATATTTGCTCTCATTATTGTTGAACTTTCACGGCCTTTTTTTTCAACAGCTTTGTTGTCCTCTTCAATTCTCGATCTAACAATGAGATCTTCAAGGGAAATCTCCTTGCGTTTGTATTTCAAGTAGTTTTTGAAGTCCTTCCACAAATGAGGCAACTTCTCAATCATTGCTACTACTTGGAATGCTTCATTGATAACAAGACATTTAATAAAATTTTCGTTAGTAAGAATACTAAGATTACTACTTTTAACACAATATTAACTTGATTCATACCTTCAGCAAGGAGACCGTGAATAATCACTTGCAATTATTGGACTTGGGTAATAACAGATTTGTTATCTACTATTTTGTAGTCCAAAAACTTTGCAGCCACGAACTTTTTCAACCCGGTATCTTCAGTTTTATATTTCCTTTCAAGCGCAGTCCACAGTTCTTTTGACGTTTTCACGCCACTGTAGACATTATACAAGCATCCTCCAACCCGCTAAGAATGTAATTCTTGCACAAGAAATCTAAATGCTTCCACGCCTCAGAAACGATAAAGCGTTCATTATCAGAAGTTTCATCGGCCAGCACAGGATCATCTTCCTTGATGAACTTTTGAAAACTTAAGGTAGTCAAATAGAAGAATATCTTTTGCTGCCGGTGCCTGAAATCAATCCCAAAAAAATTTTCGGGTTACTCCGCTGGTGCCAATGCTGCCGGTGTTCGGCTCGTTGAAGCATTGACAGTCACCATAGGAACAGCTTGGTTCTCATTCTCATTATTAATTTCTGTAAAAGAATGACAGCAACGTTAAAATCACATAGATTTAAATAGATTACAAAACCACAAAGGTTTTACTCCCAGAAATAATAATACAAATACATAAATATTTAAAATTACATTCCTTAAGTTTGTTAGTAAATTGTATTTGTAAATAATTCTGGAAATATAAATTAATACAAACAGAAATTATGATAAACAGAAATGGCATAAACAAAAATGATCATAAACAATTCGAGCCCACTGAATTCACAGTGTCTCCTTACGGAATTTAATCCCCTTCTAGCACCCAAGGTTATGGATTATTTCCTCCCAGGATAGAACGAATTACACACTGGTGTAGTGGTACTCCAAACGCTAGTGTTTCATCGAACACAAAAATCAGTAGCAAATCACATTTGCTTTGTTTGTATGCTAAAAGTATGCAGAAGAAGGAGAGAAAACTCAGAAATTCGTGATAACACATTTATGTTAATATTTTCACACCTCCTTTCGGCCCGTGCCCGCATGTGCGTAGAGGGGTTAAGGGAGTTTTTCCAATTAAAGGATAATCGGATATTTATTATTTAAGATTCAGAGTCGCCACTTGGGAGATTTATGGTTTCCCAAGTCACCGGTTGAATCTCGAATCGAGGAAAAGAATGACTCTATATTACAATCTATGCACCAGAAATCCGGATAAGGAATTATGTTAACCCGGGAGAAGGTGTTAGGCATTCCCGAGTTCTATGGTTCTACCACGGTCACTCAACTATCATATTCGACTTATTTATCTGATTTTAACACATGTCGAACCTATGTACAAATTTTAACTTTTAACCGCTTTTATTCAATTTATTAAAGAAAATTGAATGTCGTTTAAAACATGTTCTTGTATCACGTCACATGAAATGCACCCGCAATCTTGAACACATTTGACTCGACGTTTTGGGATTTGGATTTGGTTCGCATGAAATGCCCACCCGAATATAAGAAAGTAAATTATTAAAAGCGCGCCTAAAAAGTGACTAACATATTATTATTTTGGGGAAGGCCATGAAATTTGCTAGACGGCCCATCCCGAAGTCTAAGTATTTTTAATATATATACGTTTATGAGGGCCCTGCAGCCTGTACATTTTATTTGGCGAGGCTCGTGTCGTTTATTTTAAAAAAATAATCCTAAAGTGACTATATACTATTAAATGCACAAGAAAGTTATTGCCCTGGTTTTAACTCTTACGACCAGATTTACATACTATTAGGCGCGTTATTGCGTTTTTTAGAAAGTACCGGTTAAGCTGAAGTGCTATTAACTAGATAAAACTAACACATTCGAGGCTAGCTGATTTTAAAGAAACATGAATATTGACTAACATGTTTATTCCCAACACTAACACTGACCCAAGTATTAATTCAAATTCTTATCTTTCTAGATTTAAGGCATCACTATGTTCACTCAAATGTTATCTGTTAACAGAAGTCTATTATTTGCTATCATTAATGTGAATATGAACAACGGGGAAAGCTGGAAATAAACTAGTACAACAAAATACAGTCCATAGTTTGTTACAAGTCTAAAGGGTTCAAAATGGTAGAGGCAATCCTAATTGACCAGTTCTTAACTCAGTATAATTCAAACAAAAAGAAAATTAAACAATTGACAGTATTGGACTGACTATCACTACAAATATTCACATGAACATAGGCCGGAAATACTACTTCATTTCATTCCAATTCGAGGTTACACCAATAAATTCAAGCGTGTACCTGGTGTTGAAAATACAAGAAAGGAAGATGAGAATCAGCAGCAGTAGTAAGCAACACGGCAACAACAACAAACAGCAACAACCCGATAATAGATTAAAACCAGTAGAATCCCAGCAATAACCAATGGAACAGTAACGAGAAACCAACTGCAAATTCAGAAAAACCAATTGAAAACCCCAGCAATACCAAACTCAACCAGTAAACTCCCAAAAACAAACAGAAGGCAGAAATCAAACTCATAAATGCAATGAAGCAGTACTTTGATTTCTGTTTTCAAACTCTCAAAGACTGAATTTTAAGTGTTAAAATCCAACTTGTTCACTCTCAAACTACTGAACTTTAAAGATTGAAAGACCATTCAAGACTCTCTCTACAAAAACTGAAAGGAAACTGATTTCTATTTATGCAAAAATCAGCTTACTAAACTCTCAAAACTGAACTTCTTTATCAAAGACTTCTGCTATTCTCAAATGTGACCTCTCCAAGATGATTTCAAAAGTATCCCGTTCTTTTTTTCTTTCTTTTTTCCTCTCGATTAATCCTGAACTCTATGTATATATAATAACCAAACAGACCTGCCTTCCTTTGAAAAGCTTCACTTACCCGACCAAAAATCCCAAAAAAATATGTCTATTTTCACCTAAGCTTTTCCTTATTTTATTACCTAAATTACAGCTCATATGATATAATGGCTTGTTCCCCACTAACATTAAACTAATGTATAAGCTCTGGTTTATTTGTGCTTGACTAACAGATCATTAGTTTAGTCAATTCTGGCCATTTTCCATTCTGTAATCCTACTGTTATTACTGCCCTGCCCTTAAACTATTAATCAGTATTAAAACCAATTAATTATTAACCTAACAACTGACCAGAACCAACTTCTGATTATTCATTGCATCAATACAGCTATAACCAACCCTTAACATTAATCAAACTTTAACTTAATGCAGAAAGTTATACCAAAGACAAGAGTATCAGTGATTCACAAAAATGCTTATAATCAGACAGAATCTTAACCAATCAGCCACTAACAATTAGAGAACTACAAACAATCCGAATGCCAATTGTGATTTGAATTACTACATAAACAGGATGTCAAACTATATTGACACCAGAACCAAACAGAATGCCAAACAGTTCAAATATATACGAACGACCTAATAGACGAAGCTTAATTAATCGACTACATGTTACAAATGAGAAATAAATAAACAGGCAAACATGGATTCGAGTGGATTTTAATAGAGACTAACAGGCACCTAATTAATTGCCGAACTACTCGAGTCGATTACATAGTCTATACTATATACTTAGCGAACAGAAACAAATTTTGACCAAATAAATGGTCAGATGGAGAAGAAGCAGAGCAATTGACAAAAATAAAAAAAATCAAAAATAACAAAACTAAACACATAAACATATATTAATAATACAAAAAGAACAAAAGAAAAGAAGAAAAAATACCTTAAAAATTAAAATAAACAGAAACTGGACGACCTCAATTTGAACTCAGACTCGAGCCTTTTTGGGGTAGAAAATGGACTTTAATCCAGTGTTCTCGATTTAGAACACTCGACTAAAGTCAATTGACACCCCAATTTCTTCAATTTGGACATATTCAGGGTTTGAATATTTTTTTAGGGTTCTTGGGTCGGATTTGAGGCTTGAAGGGTTTTAGCTTGATTCCAACAGAACCAATGGTGGTTTAGTGACTAGGGAGGTCAGGGGGTGTCTGGTACGAATTTGGGATTGGTTGGGGTAGGTTGAGGTTTGGCTCGAATCTTCAAATGAATATTCAAGGAGTTCCAGGTTGATTCGAGGGAGGAGGGTAATATTTTGGGTACGAGGGTGGTGTGGTGGTCTTAGGGTGTTGGTTCAGTGGCCATCGGAGAAGATTGGGTTTTCGGCCAATCTTTGATTTAAGATTCTAAGGGTTGGCGTCCGATTCGAGGCAAGCTATAGTGATGGCTGGAAAGGGGGGGTTGAGAGGAGTTCGTGGTGTAAAAATGGAGTTGTTTGGCCCACCGGAACCGCCGTGAGGCGATTCCCGGTGGGTTGAGTCACGATGGTCATGGGCGGAGGGTTGTGTGGCGTCTCTAGGTTAGAGACGATGGCTGGGGTGGGGTATGTCTTGGGGGGCTGGGTAAGAGATGGGAATTATATACTATAGAGGGGAATAAATCCTAGCCGTTTGATCAATTGAAGATCAACATCCAAGATCTATTACTTAACCAAGAACGACGTCGTTTGGTTCAAATGAGGAGTCGGTCGAAAATGGATAATGGGTCGGGTCTGGAAATGGGTAAGGGAGATGGAATCTCGGGCATTGGATTGATTTAATCCAATGATCCTGATTAAGAGTGACCAAACGACGTCGTTTTAACTTTTAAGACGTCCCTGGCCAGGCTAGATTGGATCGGATCATTTGATATGTTTTGGGCTTGAATTTGTATTGAAATTGGTTAATTCCGGTTTGGTCCAATTTTCACTCCTTTCTTTTTTTCTTTCATTTTCTTCTTAATTCCTAAATTCCAAAATCCTAAATGAAATTGTAAAAAAAATTAAAAAGTATAAGTGAAAACCCTTAATAATTAACACACAATATTAAACACTAATTAAAACAAAAATCACACAAAATTACAACAAATACATGTTTTGTGATTTCCTTTCTTTTAAAACCAAATTATGGTTCAATTAATTCCTAATTGTAAAAATAAAATCCTAAGTGCACACGCAATATATTTTTGTATTTTTATTAATTTAACAAATAAATATGCACAAATACAAATAATACAAAAAAAATAACACAAAATTCACAACAATTGCAAACAAACTAAAAATTATTTTATTTTGATTTTTTGGGGAGTAATTCATATATAGAGCAAAAATTACATGATCATAAATATTTTATTATTAACAAATAAATTTGAGCCAAATAGTTAATCAATCAATCGTTTGACCGAAGCCGAAGCCAAACGAGCGACGACGACAATCGCACAAGGCTTGCTTTCTTCTCAACTCTTTAAGAGCTAGAAGAAGAGCAATTGCTTATAAACCCATAAAAAATATCTTCCTCTTCCAATATGGGACAATGTCCATATGCCAAGTGGGGGAAACTTAAAATTTCACTCAAAAATTTTATTTCTCTCCATTTCCCATTCACCCTCTTTTAAGTTTTAATATATTAATTAAATATCTTAAAAACCCAACAGAAACTAGTGTACATTATTTCTAATGAAAAGAATTATTGTACATTGACAACCAGTGTAAAACTAGTTTAATATAAAATACTTTGAAACGAGCTCATCCAGGCGTAAAGCTTAAATAGAACAATGTGGATAATGTTATAAAATATAAAGAACAAGAGCAATATTGCAGAGAAAGAGAGAGAAAATTCTTATTGAATTTTGGGGTGATTTACAATGGGTAATACCCCTCTATTTATAGGAGAAAAAATGACCTAGCCTCAAAGTAAAACTCTCTACAAGATAGACATCCACTCTAAATAGAATTCTATTCTTAACACTCCCCCTTGAATGTCTACTCAATATGTAATGTGTCTCGTTAAAACCTTAACTAAAACAAAACCCAATGGAAAAAATTCTAGAAAAGGAAAAAGAGTACACATATCTAACAAAATGCATTTTTGTTGCCTCGTTAAAAACCTTGCAAGGAAAACCCAGTGGGACAAAACCTTGTAAGGGGAAAAGAGTGCAACGCGCATTAACTCCCCCTGAAAAGAGCATCAATTCACATCCTTGAGCCTTCGCATTCCAATCTTGTGTATCAGCTTCTTGAAGGTTGACGTTGGTAGAGATTTTGTGAACAAATCAGCCATATTATCACTTGAACGAATCTATTGCACATTGATATCACCATTCTTTTGAAGATCATGTGTGAAAAATAACTTTGGTAAAATATGCTTTGTTCTATCTCCTTTTATGAATCCTCCATTCAATTGGGCTATGCATGCTGCATTGTCTTCATACAAGATCGTGGGTAGTTTGTCACATTTCAAATCACATTTGTCTCGAATATGATGTATTATAGACCTCAACCACACACACTCTCGACTTGCTTCATGAATAGCGATTATCTCGGCATGATTAGATGAAGTAGCCACAATTGATTGCTTGGTCGATCGCCAAGATATGGCAGTGCCTCCACAGATAAACACATAACCTGTTTGAGATCGAGCCTTGTGTGGGTCGGATAAATATCCAGCATCAGCATAACCAACAAGATCAGGACTGCAATTATTGCTATAAAATAAGCCCATATCGGTAGTCCCTTTTAGATACCGCAATATATGTTTGATTCCATTCCAATGTCTCCTTGTGGGAGCAGAGCTATATCTTGCTAAGACATTAACTGAAAAAGTTATGTCAGGCCTTGTAGTATTTGTAAGATACATTAGTGCGCCAATTGCACTAAGATATGGTACTTCAGGACCAAGTAGCTCTTCATTCTTTTCTTGCGGTCGGAATGGATCCTTATTCACATCAAATTATCGAACAACCATCGGAGTACTTAAAGGATATGCTCCATCCATGTAAAACCGTTTCAATACCTTTTCTATATAGGCAGATTGATGAACAAAAATTCGTTTGTCAAATATTCAATTTGCAAACCAAGACATAATTTTGTCTTTCCGAGATCTTTCATCTCGAATTCCTTCTTTAAATAATCAATTGCTTTTTGGAGTTCTATAGGAGTTCCAATAAGGTTTATGTCATCGACATATACAGCAAGTACAACAAATTCCGATGTTGTTTTCTTTATAAAAACACATGGGCAAATGGCATCATTTATATAGCCTTCCTTTAATAAATACTCACTAAGACGATTATACCACATTCGTCCTGATTGCTTTAGACCATACAAAGATCTTTGTAATTTGATTTAAAACATTTCCCAGAACTTTGAATTATGAGTGTTTGGCATTTTGAATCCATCGGGAATTTTCATGTATATCTCATTATCAAGTGAGCCATAAAGATAGGCAGTAACCACATCCATTAAATGCATGTCAAGCTTTTCAAGGACAACAAAACTAATAAGATAACGGAAAGTTATAGCATCCATTACGGGTGAATATGTCTCTTCATAATCGACACCAGGCCTTTGAGAAAATCCCTGTGCAACATGGCGTGCCTTATATCTTTGTACCTTGTTTTTCTCATTTCTCTTGCGTACAAAGACCCATCTATAGCCAACAGGCTTAACACTATTAGGTGTTTCAACTATAGGCCCAAAAACTTCACGTTTTGCAAGTGAATTCAATTCTGATTGGATTGCTTCTTGCCATTTTGGCTAATCAAGTCTTTGTCGACATTCTCCAACAGATTGAGGTTCAAGATCCTCACTTTCTTGCATAATGCTAGATGCAACATTATATGCAAAGACATAATCCACCACTATATCCACTCGATTAAAATTTGTCTCAATATCGATTGGATTTATTGATAGTTCCTTATTTTCCTGAGTCTCGGGCTCAATGGATTCTTCATGAATCTCAGAATTTATTAAATCATGAATTTCCTCATGAGATTCTTTCGTAGTGTCATTTTGATCATTTGCTTTCCTTTTTCTAGGATTTCGATCTTTGGAACCTAATGACCTGCCACGTTTTAGGCGTGCTTTCGACTCATTAGATATGACACTAGAAGATTGTCCAATAGGGACATCAATACGGATTGGAACATTCTCTGCGATGATGTGAGATTTTGTTATCCTTTTCAAGTCCGTGAATGCGTCAGGCATTTGATTTGCTATTCTTTGCAAATGGATAATATTTTGCACCTCTTTTTCACAAATAGAGGTATGTGGATCAAGATGAGATAATGATGGATTTTTCCACAAAATTTCCCGTTTGGTTTCACCAACTTCTCCCCCTAATTTTGGGAAAAGTGTCTCATCGAATTGACAGTCTGCAAATCATGCAGTGAACAAATCCCCTGTCAATGTTTCGAGGTAGCGAATAATGGAGGGTGATTCAAACCCAACATATATTCCTAACCTTCTTTGCGGACCCATTTTGGTGCGGTATGGCGGTGCCACAGGCACATATACTGCGCATCCAAAAATTCTTAAATGGGATATATTAGGTTCATGACCCAAAACTAATTGCAACGGGGAATATTTGTGATAATTCGTCGGTCTGAGACGAACTAGCATTGCTGCATGCAAAATGGCGTGACCCCAAACCGAAGTGGGCAGCCTCGTTTTCATGAATAATGGTCTTGCAATCAACTGCAGACGTTTAATTAAAGATTCTGCAAGACCATTTTGAGTGTGAACATGAGCTACAGGATGTTCCACTTTTATCCCAATTGATAAGCAATAATCATTAAATGCTTGGGATGAAAACTCAGCAGCATTATCTAGTCTAATAGACTTAATTGGATTATCAGGAAATTGTGCTCGTAATCGAATTATTTGTGCCATTAATTTTGCAAATGCAAGGTTGCATGATGACAATAGGCACACATGAGACCATCTAGAGGATGCGTCTATTAAGACCATAAAATATCTAAAGGACCCACTAGGTGGGTGAATAGGTCCACAAATATCCCCTTGTATACGTTCCAAAAACGTAGGTGACTCAGTTCCAACCCTTGTTGGTGATGGTCTAATAATTAACTTGCCTTGATAACAAGAAGTGCAAGAAAATTCATTATTTAAAAGAATCTTTAAATTCTTTAATGGATGCCCATATGAGTTTTCTGTAATCCGTCTCATCATAATTGATCCAGGATGTCCCAATCGATCATGCCAAAGTACAAAAGTATTGGAATCAGTAACCTTTTGGTTTACTGTGGAATGTGCCTCAATTGCACTAATTTTTGTCCAATACAAGCCACAAGATAAAGATGGGAACTTCTCAATAACCCTCTTTTGGCCAGAGACATTCTTTGTAATGATGAGGTATTCAAGATTATTCTCATCTATTGTCTCAATATGATATCCATTTTGACGGATATCTTTAAAACTCAACAAGTTCCTCTTGGACTTGGAAGAGAATATTGCATTCTCTATGATAAATATTGTTCCTTTAGGCAGAGTTATAGTTGCTCTTCCGGAGCCTTCAATCAATTTACTACTACCAGAAATTGTAGTAACATCTGCCTTACACATACTTAAATGAGAGAAATATTTCTTCTCTTTGAATATCATATGTGTGGTACATGAATCAATTAAACAAATATTTTTACAATTATACGTTGATCCAAGTTTGCTTTGTGAGATATCCATATTTGCTTCCCATGGTTTGACATACAAAAGAAATATACGAAAAATATCAGTATGTCGATGAACAGGCAACGGACATAAGGTTAATCGATTAACTAAAGTGATAATCGATTAACTTAGGCAACGGTCATTAGGTTAGTCGATTAACTAAATCGGATAGTCGACTAACATGCCTTGCGAAAAAGGTCCAGTTTAATAGAATATATTGGTTAATCGATTAACTAAAGTGATAATAGATTAACTTAGGCAACGGTCATTAGGTTAGTCGATTAACTAAATCGGATAGTCGACTAACATGCCTTACGGAAAAGGTCCAGTTTAATAGAATATATTGGTTAATCGATTATCTGTTATGTTAATCGATTAACTTACTGAAAAATCATTACAAATAAAGCATAAGATGAATGTGTAATCTAAAGTTATAAAACTTTAGATTACTAAAATAATATTTATAGTAATAAACAAAAAGATATTAATAAAGCATAAGATAAAAGATAATTATCACAAATATTCTTTACTAGCTTAAAGCAGAAAATATAAAATTTGAACCATATCACAATAATAGATAACTTATGTAAACTATGATAATTGTTTATTCATTAACTACTACGAATAAGTAAAAATAAAAATATCAAACTGCTCAATCTTCTTTAACCATGGATCCATCACCGATCAAGTGATCTATTTTTCCCTCAGGGTGCTCTAAGAAGTCTGCCACATCCAAGTGAGTGATGTCAAAATTATTGTTAGAGACAAAATTGGTTTCAGGGCCTTTACTCTTTAGAGATGCTTGATAAAACTCAACCAAATGTCTTGGCACACGGCAAATTTTTGCCCAGTGCCCTTTTCCACCGCAACGATGACATATAGTTTCTGAACTATTTGCTTTTGGATTCTCATAATTCCATTTCCGCTTTTGGTGGTTATATTTCTTTGGCGGGTGACTAACACAAGGAAAATTTCTTCCTTGTCCACGTCCACGGCCATGACCCCGACCACGACCACGACCATGATTAAAGCCATAGCCTTTTCCACGCTTAGCATAATGGGAATACACCTTATCTACTTCAGGCAATGGTGTAGACCCAGTGGGTCGATTTTCGCGATTTCTCATGAGCAGGTCATTGTTTCGCTCAGCCACAAGGAGAAGAGAAATCAGCTCAGAGTGCTTTTTGAAACCTTTCTCTCTGTACTGTTGTTGCAGAACCATATTGGAGGCATGAAACGTTGTAAACGTTTTTTCAAGCATATCATAATCAGTTATAGTATCTCCACAGAGTTTCAATTTAGAAGTAATTCTAAACATTACAGAATTATATTCAGAAACAGACTTAAAGTCTTGGAGCCTCAGATGAGCCCAATCATATCGTGCTTGTGGCAGAGTGACCAACTTTAAGTTGTCATATCTCTCCTTTAAGCCATTCCACAATATAAGTGGATCTTTGACTGTGAGATATTCAATTTTCAAACCTTCATCAAGGTGATGGCGCAAGAAAATCAAGGCCTTAGCACAGTCTTGGGTGGATGCATTATTTCTGTCTTTAATGGCGTCTCCAAGACCCATTGCATCCAAATGGATTTCAGCATCCAACACCCATGTCATGTAGTTCTTGCCCGAAATTTCAAGGGCAACAAACTTTCTTTTCATAATGTCAGACATAATTAAAACAAAATTAGGAGGAGAAAAAATACCTTAATTTTCTCAAAGAGATTCTTGAGATAGTAGAGCTTCGTGCTGATAACGTGTTATAAAATATAAAGAACAAGAGCAATATTGCAGAGAAAGAGAGAGAAAATTCTTATTGAATTTTGGGGTGATTTACACTGGGATGATACCCCTCTATTTATAGGAGAAAAAATCACTTAGCCTCAAAGTAAAACTCTCTACAAGATAGATATTCACTCTAAATAGAATTCTATTCTTAACAGATAGTGATTTATTCATATAATAGATTTTTATTATTTGTTTGGAATTAAGGCGATGTTATGGTATTGTTAGAAACTATTTGTAATATTCTTGAATAGATATGGGAAGTCAACATTCTCAATACCTAAAAATATTTTTAAAACATGCAATAATAAGGGTCAAAGGAGTGGAAAACTGATCAAAGTGGAGGATTTTGTGATGTGGTTGATGAGTATGATTCAATTTTGCATGGCAACAAAGGCCAATGTAACTTGTCAGCTTGTGAAGACAAGAAAGACACTTTTTTCTGCACAAACTCGAGTTGCTGCAACCTCGTCTTCCGTCTGGGGAGGATCTAGAGGCTCGCTACGTTCGCCTGAATATTCATTAAATATTTTATTGTGAAATTAATTATTATTTAATAATATTAACTTGAGAATGTTATAGAAATTTATAATCCTGGATCACAGCCCTCACCTCTCTCCTTAATTTGCCACTATTAATTTCCACTTGAATTAATCCAGAAATGTAGGCTTGTTTACCTTCTAGAATAACACAAAAGCGTAATATAATTGTGCTTAGTTTGGAGGTTAAGGGTGTGTTTGGTATCGAAAAATATTTTTTAATTTTTCTATGTTTGGTTGGGTTAAATATTTTAGAAAGTATTTTTTTTGTCAATTAATTTTCCTTTAATTGGAGGAAAATGTTTTTCTTATCAAGAGAAGGGAAAGCATTTTCCAAACCTCCTTTTCAACTTTCCCCACCTTCACTAACCCACCTTACCCCCTCTCCAAAAAACATATATTTTTTTTAAATTTCAGTTTTTCCGATACTACCCACCCTACTACCTCTCTACCCCTCCCCCCTCACCCCCCTGCAAAAAAAATATTATTTTACCTTAATTTTTTCTTTTTTCAATTTTAAATTTTTATTTTTTTTATTTTTCTGCACCATCACCCACAACTCCCCCCCCCCCCCGCCCCACCCCCTCCCCCCAAAAAAAATTTTTACCTTTTTTTTGTAATTTAATTTTCTATTTTTTTTGTTTTACTGCCCCCCCCCCCCCCCAGAAAAAGAAATTTAAATATATTTTTTAGTTTTAGTTTTATTATTTATCGGTTTAAATGCTCAAAATTTTACAATTTTTAAAATTATGAGTTCAGAGGTTTATGTGTTTGAAAGTTTACGGGTTTGAAATTTTGCGATTTTGAACATTTAGCGGTTCGAAAGTTTATGAAATTTGTGGGTACAGAAGGTTGTTACTTTGAAAGTTTATGGTTTCATATTTATTAAATCTGAATTATTTTTTAATACTCTTGAGAAGTCATTTTCCTTAATTTGCATACAAAACATCAGAAAATAAATAAGATTACTACTTATTTTTCAAGAAAATATTTTCTTGGAAAATATTTTTCACAGAAAATATTTTGCGTTATACCAAACACACCCTAAGTTTTTCAGTTTCTAAAAAGACATCAATAACATCGTACCTTACTACCTTCTGCAAACTGATCAAATGTTCAAAAATATTTGACTTTTAGAAAAAGAACAGCCTAATGCATGAAGTATATGTAGTAGTATATGCATGTAAAGAATTTTACATATGGCAAAATTTTTAGAATCTAAGGACAAATGGCTCTACTAAGCCAAGTGGCTATGAATACCAAAGATGTGGCACTTTGCAAGAAGATATATCGCCAAATGGCTAAGCCATAAACAAATGGCAATCCTCCTTCATGCAATCAAACAAACTAATGGTAATCTAAGAAGCTTTCCTTAGGCCTATAAATAATCATGATTAGACCATCATTCTTCAATCATCAAATATCAAGAAAATCTAATCATTAGCAAAGAAGAAATTCTTCTTTCTTCTTTCCCTCCTTCTATAATATTTTAATAGACATAAGATATAAAGTAGTTATTTTTTCTCTACCAAATTGCTAGATTTATTATCTAATTTTGCTGATTTCTGTATCCTCTAAATAAAATAGAGGTATGCGTGTTTAATCCTGGGAAAATATTTCACATTTACTGAAATAGTTTCTTAGGACAGTGCCTAGCACGACTCAAGCCAGTTGGTGTATTTCCGTTTACAAATAGTTCTATTGTAATATTATAATTGTTGTTATTTTTCAGTGTCATTTCCCTACTGTATCTGGCACTGATGTAGGGCTCGGGGAAGGATCGTACTCCAAGGGAATATAATGTAGGTAGTATAATCTGACCCAAACATCAATGACTAATTAATTATATGGGTTGAAAGACAACTTCATTGTTGATCCAAAACACTTATTCAAAATAAAAAATCATCAATTACCTCTTTTTTTTCTTTTTCTTTCAGAATTACTTATGTTGTGTTAATTAAAAGGGCATTTAAAGAAAGATAAAAAGTAACTGATCAAACGAATACAACAATACTTTTATGATTCTTTTAGTAGAGCATTTTCTGTTGACCAATTGGTTCTTTAATTTTAACACTCAAGATGAATTCAAGTCCTTCAGTGTTCTTAAATCATCTCCAAACTGGAAATTTTAAACTCATTCTTAAATCAAATGAAAAGATGCTCCACCAAAAGGGAAAGGACTAGAATTTCATTAAAGGCAATTTGGAAATAATTTTGTTCTCCTTGTTGGAAAGATGGAGAAAGTAATGTTATTTGAAGATTGAGGCACGTTAAAAGGAACCATAATGGAGCAAATATATGTTTGACCCAAAATATAGATCTAGGTTTAATCAATTAGATTTAAGTAAAATAGAGTTAATTTTAGTTAATAATAATATCCAAAAAATAAAGTTATCGGTTTTATAGAGAATAAGGTGTATGTTTGTTCGAATGGTAATGACTTTGAGCAATAATAACAATATTCAATAATCCAAAAATATGGAAGATAGCATTACATAATAATAAATAGCAAGGAATTACATTTAAGTAAATAAAAAGTCACTGAAAAGGGGTGGGATCTATGAATATTCTCTCTGACAATGATAAATGAGTGATGAGTCTTTGAACACGCAGGCTGTTCGTGGATCAAGTGGAAAAGCTAGAGATGAATCTTAGTAAAATAAGTTATTTTTGTATGCTTGTAATAGGGCCAGATTCTCTCGATAAAGTCAACGTGTTTCTTTACAAATGAATATTTCATGTCCCTATCTTTCTACTTATAGGGAACATATTTCAAAAAATTCTAATAGAATATCAACTAGAATATTTTCTTTTGTATCCTATCCTAAAATTAGCCTTTATAACCCTGTCTAAGATGCTTGACTTCTCGACCTTGATCCATGTCGACTTCTCGATCTTGATCCTTGCTAACTCTGGCAATCTGCAAATGCCTCCCTAATGTTAACATGATTTGATCATATTAAAGATAATTTTTGACACATATAATATATACAACTCTATAAAAAGAATCTCACCCACATAATAAATTAATTTCTTCCATCTAAAGATGATTAACAATATTCTGCTAGTTATACTTAAATTCTCAAAAGAACTTATGTCGCTCCATCCCCAGAGGCAGAGAACCTATCACGGTCTCAGCAGTGTTACCGAAAGCTCTGAGATCAGCAAGTTATTACGCTCAAGTATGCCCTCTAGAAAGGACTCTGCGGACGTTGCAAATAAAACTCGAGTATTACGCCCAGGGTCGAATCCACAGAGAGACAACCTATTAACTACCACCTTTAAACCCACTGAATCCTTCAGAACCAGCTTCCCAAAACTTTCAAATCAATGTTTGAGGTTTCTTTACGAACTAAGAATGCGGAAAAGCAACAAGCTTAGCTAACTAACTAAGGTTGTAGACAATAATGAAAGAAAAGTTAAGGTAATGACTTCCTCTATTGATGGAATCCCTTCTGTTTATGCTTCATACAAATTTATCAACACATCTATATCAATAATGAACATTCAACTTACCGTAAATCTCTCCCGAGTAATCACATTAATATATTATTGCACTCTCCCTAGATACACTAGCTCGCTTTTATTGATACATTTCATTTAACATTGCACCCAAGACTTCGTTAGTCCTAATTCCACCTTTAAACCCGCAGTTATAGATTCCTCTTATTACTTTAGGAGTGATATTATTCAATAACTACCTAAATATGCACTCTTTTCCAAGTTATGCACACTAAATAGGCACAGCTAATTGAGGATCCTGTCAATTAACTACAACAAGAACATAGTTGAATAAATATAGATTAAAACTGGCAAATTTACATTTACATAAACGAGAAGTTCAACTCCCAATAGGTTCCATCAAGACCTTAGACAGGGAATGTAGCTACTCATAACTATGGATAAACACAATAAATTAATATTCAACATAATCTTGCAATAAAAATCAAAAGGAAAGAAGAAATATGTTTAAGCTATTCTCTCACAATTGTTTTTCCTTCCAAGAACTCTAAAAACTCAATACATGCCTCATTTGGGCGAAATCTATTGACTAAAGTAGGGTTTTGGGCTAAAATCACGTTTGGACACTTCTGCCCCTGCATCTCCGTCGCCTATCGCGGTTCTGCCGCGGTCGCGGTGGAACCGCGACAGTACCTATTTTCTGACTCTTTGGCCTTCTTCGGCGTGTTTCACTTGGGATATTTCACAGTTGGCCTCTTTTTCTTCATTTTTGACTCCAAAAGTATTCCCTAGCCTTCCCTAGTCATATATAGGTTGTAAATCATGAAAAACACTAATAAGAGCATTTTGTTATCACTTTCATTACCAACAACAACAACAACAACAACAACAACAAATACCCAGTATAGTCCCACAAAGTGGGGTCTGGGGAGGGTAATATGTAGACGAGCCTTAACCCTACCCGAAAGGGCAGAGAGGCTGTTTCCAATCGACCTTCGGCAATCACTTTCATTACCAAAACTATGCAATAAGGTGGTTATTTAGGGCCTGAATATAGTTAAATTCACCTATTATCAACACCACACACTTAAACCTTTGCTCGTCCTCGAGCAAGCTAAACCACACTTCTAGGCCTAACTGTTTGCTGCATTGCCCAAAGTTATGTTACACCTGCCATTTTGACGAACCAACCTAAGCAGTCAACAATCCTACCCAAGATGCAGACTCTACTGCCATAATGCACTCAAGCTCACTTTAGTTACTCTAACAGCGGTGAAGACTTACTTTTCCTTCTTGAGTCACATGCCCTCACATCAAAAGTCTGAGAGAAGTTCCACAAAAAAAAAAATCAACATAAGGAACCAAAAATAGAAAGAATTCACTCATTCTCAGCAAAGAGCATTCATATGCCACATAGACACACCATAAGCTTGCCCCTAGTGTAGTACTCTACTAATCGAGCTGTTTAGTCAAAGATCAAGAGGTCTTTATTTGGTTGTAACGTAGGCTAAGGAACGAGTAGGATAAATTTGGATGTAGTGACTGACCTCCCTAAGCACTTTTAATACATACTTCTTTTTTCTGTTTTTTTTCAGTTTCCATGCTCAGCCCAATCATTCCTCCACATTTTTGTTCCACATGTAACCCCCACTTTCTTTAGGTGCAACCGGCTTCTTGATTTTCTTTCTTTTTTTCTTTTTTTTGTTTTGTTTTCTTTGTTTCACCTTTTTTTTTCTACAAAACCCGTGCACCAAGCATTATTCATTCATGATTCCCCTTCTTTCGCTAACTCCCTACCACCCCACACTTTGAATTTTGTATACTCTTTCGTGATTTAAGTGCTTCTAGAAGGTATAGGTTCAAATAATCATTATTCAAACACAAAGAAATAGTTCATTATAGGTTATCAAAGAACAAGCTTTAGGCTCAAATGGGTTAACTAATGGCAATATATACTGGTGGATTCATAATTAAACAGGCTTACACAAGGAAATGCCTTAATCATCTCTAAGACCTAACAACTTCTATTTCGCTTTGCAAACACACAGGGCAAGTTCTAGGTATCGCATGCAAGCACATAATGCAAGTAAAGATCTCACACACACTTAGCATGTAACTCATTTAGAATCAGTTTATCAACACACACACATACGAGCGTTCGAGCAAGACAAGATGTGCAAAATTAAGGCATAGATTTACAAGTCCACAACCGAGCCAAGACCTCACACTCTCAAGTCCATTTTAGTTGTTTGCAGGTGTGAACATCATGGGTCGCATTCTAGCCTTTTACCCATCTTAGTCCTAACATTACAAAAGGAAAATCTATCTAACCCGGTTCAAGAAAAACCCTTGGAAAAGAACCTTTGTCAAAAGAAAAACCAAGGGTGAATTACTACACTACCTACAACATGAAAAATAAAATAAGAAAAATATCTACATGGACTACTTCCCTCAAGAGTACTGTCCAAGTGGTCCGTCATTAGAAAGAATCCTCTACTTTGTTTTTTTTTTTTATTTTTTTTAATGTATCCGACTTGGACCCTCAAGAGACCCGTTGACAAGTATCCGTCCTTGGGCCAAGTCAGTTACTCCTAATATATCTAAGTCAGTTATATACAACAAATCTAAAGCTACAACAATCACAATATACAGTACAACACAAAACCAGAGCATTTCTCCCACCCCACACTTAAAACCATGGCATATCCCCATGTCATATCAGTAAAATACAAAGTAGAAGGGTTAGAAAACTTCCCTGAGGCTCAGTCAGAGTCAGAGACGGTGGCGGGATCCACATGGCATGCTCTCCCCAAAGCACGAAGCCAGGCCATGAATCGTCCCTCGGAATGGGCATACCTCTGAGACATGGCATCTATTCGTGTGTGAATACCATCAAATGAGGTGCGGAGATCCGCAACCTCTTCCTCCAAGGAACGCGGCATAGGCTGGGAAGACTGAGATCGGGGCAGGCCTACCCTAATGTGGGGGTGCCGAGATGGTCCGGCACTGTCAGCAGATCGCCTAGCTGGTGTAGAAGGGACTGGGTCATCATCTTCAACATTTATCACAATGGTAGTATGAGCACCCCGGCCCACTTTGATGTAGGGGGCTCTAAATGGTGCTTCAAGTGTCAATGTGCCATCTGTAGGATTGGTGGGCACACTATTTTGCAAGCACAACAAAGTCACCAAGGAGGGGAAGTAAAACCCCTTTGACAGCAACGGTCCCCGCAGGAACATTTCATCATCAATGACCCTAGCTGCGTCAAAATCCTTTCCCGTCACAAAGCACCATGTTAGTAGGGCTATGTTGAAATTCACATCCGTGGTGTTGCTGGACGGTATGAAATGGCTGCAGATGATTGTTAACCAACACTTCGCCAGGTGCGTAAATGAGTTGGAGTTCAAGGTGATGCACTCTTTGATCCAGATCGGTCTCCCCCTGCACAAAGCACGTCTATCATAACCTCCCACGTGACATTGGGCCTGGCGTGGTAGTAATCAATTTCGCCCTGGAACTCAGGCAGCCGCAATGCCCGTTGAATGCATGGAATGTAGATTGGGACATAAGTACCCCTCACAAACACCTCCCTAGCCAGAGCAGCAGGGCAGTTGGCATAAAACTCTCTGACAATCATCCGGTTCACCGGGAAAGGATCATCAAAGAGGACTTCCAATTCCCTCCTCTGAATTTCGTTGTACATCTCTTCCTTTTTCGCTCGGAGGGCTTGCCGGTCAATTGGTATCTCTTGAATAAAATTCTTTCGAGCCTTGGCATGAAAATCATCCTCCGCTCTGTCAGTGGTAAACCTAGACTCGTCATAAGTGGGCTGGTTGGACGTGCCTGCCCCTCACCTTTGTTTCTTGCGAGCCATAATAATTGCAGAGATTTCAGATAAACCATAAAATTTATCCAAACTAATACCAAACGGGTGGTATTAATTGAAGGAGATCAACTTATGGCTTTTGACTTATTTTTGGCTTATAAGCTCTTAATTTATAAGCACTTTTAATTTTACCAAACGCGTAGATAAGTTAAAAAGTGCTTATAAGCCAGTTTGACAAACTTATAAGTTTAGCCAAACACCCTCTAAATCTCCAAAATTTGAATAATCTATAGTCACTAGAAATAACAATTTGTGTACAACTTAACTATATACAAGTTCAAGTCTTTGTAGTTATTCATAACCTAAACTAATATTTCTTATTAACAATATATATTTGTTTTGTTTCTTAAAATATAATTTATCACCACATAACGCTCATTTAACTTTATTAAATACTAAAAGTCAAATCAAATTTAATTTTTTCACTATATGACGTGAATTACATTTTGTTTCCAATTTTTCCACGAAGAAAAATATACAATATATGACTAATGGATTGTGATAGCATGACAAATACCCGCTAATTTTAACTAGAAATTTCAGGTTTTATCTTTGATAAGTAAAATGGCTTAATCCAATCGTAAAGTGGGTATTTTAAATTCCCGATAAAAAAGAAATACTTGTTATGAAACAATATAAAAGACAAGAACAATAATGCAAGAACAAGAGCAAATAGAGAGAGAATAGGGAGAGAGAGAAGTATTCTTATTAATACTTGGGGTGATTTACAATGGGGTAAGACCCCTATATTTATAGGAAGAGGAATGACTTAGCTTCAAGCTAATACTTTTAGACATTCACTCTAAATAGACTTCTATTTTATAACACTCCCCCTTGAATGTCTATTCAATAATGTGCCTCATAAAACCTTAAAACCAAAACCCAATGGGAAAAATTAAAGAAAGGAAAAAGAGTACACATGTTTGAATATGCGCCTATTGGTTGCCTCGTTAAAAACCTTGCAAGGAAAACCCAGTGGGAAAAAACCTTGTAAAGGAAAAAGAGTGCAACGCGCATTGACTCCCCCTAATGAGTACATCAATTTATATCCTTGAGCATTTGCATTCCAATCTTGTGCATCATCTTCAAAACGATCTTTGGTAGAGATTTGACAAATCAACCATATTGACTTGAATAAGTATTCCGCACCTTGAAATCATCATTCTTGATAGATATGAACATCTTCATATAATGTCGTGGAATAACTCTTCAATATCTCCATAGATGTATTCTCAATGCCATCATGCTTATAGTTATAGCAAGATACATACGCACACAAATTGTACTAAGGATGTGGTACTTCAGGACCAAGAATTGCATATGCTTCAAGCAACTTAAATCTTTCAAGTTAAGTCATATAAGCCATATAATAGACTTTAGATGCATATCAAGTTTTCCATGTCATGATAAGATATCGAAAACTGATTATACATACCTTTGACTTTATACTTTCAAGCATTTGAACTATAGGTTCAAAACTATATGTCTTTCATATGGAATCAATTCTTCTTGAATTGTATCTCTTCCATTTAGTTACTTTCTTTGGGTCAGCAAATGCGTATAGCATGCTTTGCAATATGTTGCAATTGAATTATCCCTTTTATGAACTTCAGGTTCATATCATGATATTCGGGGATATACATATACAAATGATAATTCATCCCATGTAACCTTTTCTCAAGTGTTTATCATATCTCCCCCTCATGTTAGTAAAGCTAACTTGTTTCCTCAACTTTGGGAAATCATCTTTGTGCATTATCATGTCAATATACACGGCACATTAATAATAAGATGAAATTATTTGGTTCCTGACCTTGAACCACTTGTGAGGGGAGAATATACTCTCGTATACAACTTATATCAAACTGATATATATAACTTTGTTCTCATAAGAAACAGATTAGCTATTTAAGTGGAAGCACTCAATAATTATCTTGCTAAACCAACTTTGATATAAACCAACTTATCAAGATGAACTATCTTGAGTAGAGAATCTGGAAATTATGCTCGAAGTTAGATTACTGAGCAATTTACCTCGCAAGCACCGGCCAGGCTGCGGGTTAATAACAATTGCGCATGTAACCATTTCATAGATGCATCATATGTGGTATACATGGCAGGTGAATGGGCCCATATTCACCTTTGATATTTCCAGAATTTATGGGCTTCAACCCGAACTCTTTAGTTGGTCAGTTCATTAATGAGAACAAGTGATACAAGAGAATTCGTAAAGAACTTTCTAGTTCTTTGATATTCACCTATGTGAATTTGCACATCATACTTAAAATGAGATGGCTAACACGAATGCCAACTGAATAAATTATCAATATTGGTAAACTTCAAATTTACACCATGACATGTGCACTTATCAATAAACTTCAGGTTTATTATGACATGGGTTTTATACCAATAGATATCCACTTTATTGTGGCATTCTTTCTTTTGTGTAGTACAAACTGGAGAACAAAGCGGGTAGCTTTTCATATGCAAATTACCCCGCTACAAGTTGTAGTAATAGGAGATATCAAAACCTTCCTTTATTTATAGTCTCAATATAATCAATCGCTTTCGCGTGTACTTTGGAAACTGAATAAGTTTCTTTGAGACTTACTACAGCACAATACTCAATTGTGTTTCTCCAACATAGTAATAATTGGCTCTTCTAGAGCTCTCAATTAATTTTGTACTACCACAGATTCATCAACATCCATGTGGTGAATATCTTTCTTAAAGAGAAAGTTATACCATTATGGTCATATCAAACTTATATGCAAGATATGTTTCTTGCATTATTGTTGTCCTTTAATAGTCATATTTCCAAAATACTTTGGCGTACAATAGGTACGTGACCAACGATCATTCATGCCATATATCATCTCAAACCTCCTTCTAGGGGTGAGTGTGGTATCATCTCAAACCTCCTTCTAGGGGTGAGTGGTATATTTAATACCAATTTCATGTTCATATTCTTCCAATAATGAATATGTATTCGTGAATCAAATGTTGTCACATTCACTTCGAGGATATGTGATTTTGTTATCCTTTTCAAATCTATAAATGCGTCAGACATTTGATTTGCTATTCTTTGCAAATGGATAATCTTTTGTGCCTCTTTCTCACAAATAGTGGTATGTGGATCAAGATGAGATAATGATGCATTTTTCCACAAAATTTCCCGTTTGGTTTCACCAACTTCTCCCCCTAATTTTGGGAAAAGTGTCTCATCAGTCAATGTTTCGAGGTAGCGAATAATTGAGGGCGATTCAACCTCGACATATATTCCTAACCTTCTTTGCAGACCCATTTTGGTGCGGGATGGCGGTGCTACAGGCACATATACTGCGCATCCAAAGATTCTTAAATGGGATATATTGGGTCCATGACCCAAAACCAATTGCAACGGGGAATATTTGTGTCAATTCGTCAGTCAGAGACGAACTAGCATTGCTGTATGCAAAATGGCGTGTCCCCAAACCGAAGTGGGCAGCCGACAAACTAAAATGCTGCATGCAAAATGGCATGAACCCAAACCAAAGTGGGCAGCCGACGAACTAGCATTGCTGCATGCAAAATGGCGTGAACCCAAACCAAAGTGGGCAGCCTCGTTTTCATGAAGAATTCAAGATTATTCTCATCTATTGTCTCAATATGATATCCATGATATCTTTAAAACTCAACAAGTTCTTCTTAGACTTGGAGGAGAATATTGCATTCTCTAAGATAAACGTCGTGCCTTTGGGCAGAGTTACAGTTGCTCTTCCTGAGCCTTCAATCAATTTACTTCCCATGGTTTGACATATAAAAGAAAATATACGAACATGAGAATAAACAACTTCAATCCGTTTGTGTCACATAATATTTTCAAAATCTGCAGCTAATAGTTGACTAACGAAATCAGATATGTTATCCATAATTGATTACTTTGCAGTTTGAAAATTTTCAGCGTTTTTCATAAGACAATCGATTATTAAACACACACAATCGATTGTTTGAACATAGACAATCGATTGTTAAACACACACAATCGATTATTTGTTATTTTTGAAAAACTTCAGATCACTGTCTTAAGACAATCGATTGTTAGACATAGACAACCGATTGTTGGTTATTTTTGAAAAATTCCAGACCTCACTGTATAACGACAATCGATTGTTAGACATAGACAATCGATTGTGGATGATTTTTGAAAAATTCCAGATTACACTGTCTAACGACAATCGATTGTTAGACATAGACAATCGATTGTTAGACATAGACAATCGATTGTTGACTGTTTTTGAAAAATTCCAGATCACTGTTTTAAAGACAATCGATTGTTAATCATAGACAATCGATTGTTTTGCAGTTTTTATGTGAAATATGAGATAACCGACTAGTTTTTCAGGTTAGTCGATTACCTCTACTGGAAAGTAAAAATATTATTGATATTTGAGCATATTGATACATTCTAAAGAACTAATACTAACATTATGTCATGAACTAACTAATACGAGCTAATACTGATGGCTATTAGTTTATTCATTCACTAATACAAACAAGTAAAATAAAATCAAATAGTTCCATCTTCTTTCATTACGGATCCATCACCGATTAGGTGGTCTATCTTCCCCTCGGGTTGCTCAAAGAAGTCTGCCACATCCTAGTGGGTGATGTCAAAGTTGTCGTCAGAGACAAAATTCGTTTCAGGGCGTTTACTCTTTCGAGATGCTTGATAAAGGTCAACCAAAAGTCATGGTATACGGCAAGCCTTTGACCAGTGCCCGTTTTCACCGTAACGATAATATATAGTTTATAAACTATTTGCTTTTGGGTTCTTATCGTATCGTGCTTGTGGCAGAGTGACCAACTTCAGGTTGTCATATCTCTTCTTTAAGCCATACCACAAGATAGGTGGATCCTTGACAGTGAGATATTCAATCTTCAAACCTTCATCAAGGTGATGGCGCAAGAAAATCAAGGCCTTCGCACATTCTTGGGTGGATGCTTTTTCTCTATCTTTGATGGTGTCTCCGAGACCCATAGCATCTAAGTGGATTTCAGCATCCAACACCCATGTCATATAGTTCTTGCCCGAAATTTCAAGGGCAACGAACTTTCTTTTCATAATGTCAGACATAAACCAAATTTACATCAAGAGCGTGTTCATACTTATGGGCTCTATTACAATTATCACATTCACTTCAGGGAATGGATCAAAATCATGTGCTTTACACAATCTCATGTCAAATATTACTTTCATAAAGTGAAAGATTATTTTGAGAATCCTTATTGTTCTCATTACCACAATAATGACGATTATAACTTCGTCTATTGCCATGTCCACATCCATTGATACCCTTACGGTAATTAGTCTTCTTTCAGACTTATCACATACTGCTACCACATTCTCTAAAGGGAATGGAGCAAATTCAATGGGACGGATTTTCAATTATTTGCCCACAATCATACATGAATTTAATCATGGCAGGACATAGAGATTTAACCACTTCATGTGGTTATAATTTCTTACAAACTCCATTAGAGTTATAATCAAACTTTGTTTGTATATTAAATCAAATCGTAGAATTTCAAGAATTTGAAAGGGAAAAGTAAATTACTTACTTTTAAGGTATACCAATTATATTTTCAATGTTTTCTTCCTTTTCTCTTTGTTTTTCGTTTCTTTTCCTCCCCTTTTTTTTTTTTCGTTTCTTTTCCTTCTTTCTTCATTCTTTCTTTGAAGCAAAACCTTGCACAAACAAAAGTTAAGACAATCGAAAATTAAATTAGGAAGAGGGAAATACCTCAGATTTCTCGAAAATGGTTCTTGAGACGGTAGAGTCTCGTGCTGATAACGTGTTATGAAACAATATAAAAGACAAGAACAATAATGTAAGAACAAGAGCAAATAGAGAGAGAATAGGGAGAGAGAAAAGTATTCTTATTAATACTTGGGGTGATTTACAATGGGGTAAGACCCCTTTATTTATAGAAAAAGGAATGACTTAGCTTCAAGCTAAAACTTTTAGACATTCATTCTAAATAGAGTTCTATTTTATAACAATACTTAAATTTTCGTTCACATAAGTCCCACGGGAAAAAGAAAACCGTCACCTGCTCATTGCCTCATTCTCACCTTTTCCTTCGTCTCTAAGACAAGCTTTCTACTTCAACATAACCCCTCCCCACTCCCCCCCCCCCCCCCCCCCCAAACACAGAAAAAGCTCCCCCCACCCCTCACTCAGCCAAAACCTCCATTAAATTCACCGGCGATGCATGAAATTGACATACACGATCTCTCGGACGACGCCGATTACGCTGCTTCTATTCAGCAAGTAAGCAATTCGCAAATCATGTTTATCTCATCGTTATGTTCGAATCGTATAATTAGTACTTTACAATGTTTTATTTACGTTTGTGTGTATTAATTGATTTTATGTTGAGCATTTTATTTGATTAATTGCATATTTTATGATTATTTTTAGGTGTATTGTGTTTAACTGCTGATTGTTCTGTGTATGTTTATCTCATCATTATATTCAAATTGTTAGATTAGTATTTTACTATGCTTATATACGTATTTTTGCATTAATTGATTTTATGTTGAGCACCTTCTTTGATTACTTGCGAATTTTTGTGTGTGATTATTTTGAGCTTGAATTAAACTTGATTATTGAGGACTTATGATGAACTGTGTTTAACTGCTGATAATTACTGTACATTCGGATAAGTTAAATTTGTGCATATGCTGTGTAATTTGCATAGTTTTATTACTCTATGATAATTAAGCAGGCTGTCCATACAATTACTACCTTAGTCATCTTTTATAACCAATAAATCTCTGCGGGCACACGAGTTTCGCTGAAGTTGTTGGATATTGTCCGCAGAAAGATTCAAATTCGTGACGAGCGCCTAACCCACACATTATGCGCTATGCTCTTACCAATAGACCAAAGCGCTGGGGACACTACGATACCTTAGTAATAGCAGTTTGATTACTTGTTAGCATCCAATTAGCAAGCTGTCCATAGCATTACTATACCTACCTTAATCATTGTGGTTAGGTTATTTGACAGCACCGGTTAGCTTCCATGTGTTGAGAAGCTCTTAGCCAAAAGAGCCTACGAGTTCTATTAGTAACTGGCCATTTGGATCCTTTGGAACAACTATTTTAATAGATTGCGGAGAGGCCCTAATGACTATCGATGGAATCTATATATTGTGCTAGCTGTACCTACCATATTTTTTCAGATCAATGTCAACAATGCAGTTCATCCAGCGTAAACTTAATATGAATTCTGGAGCTTTGACAGACTAAATGTTGAATTGAACCTTACCCGTTTCTGCTGGTGGTTATACTTATTTTTGTACTTGGTAATTCATTTTCCATTTGTTTTTTTCAATTAAGAAATGAAAGAGAGCTGATAAGATTCTCCCAGCTCATTCTGATTTCTGAAGGATCTCATAATTTAATTATGCACGGCTGTTTTACGACTCTAGCATGACCACTTGATCGCGTGTTGAGGGGAAACGGGATTTTTTGTTTGATATATTCTGATTAGTAATTCAAAATGATCCTTCAAAAAAATATTAATATGAAATGACAAATTGAATGTGGTTTCTGTTGTCTGTGGATGAGCTATCAGGGTTCAGCAAGTATGAATAGGAGTGATAGCAGTAAGCAGAGTTCATCAGGTGAACAAGAAGGTGCTGAAATAGTATATTTGAAAGATAACGTGGCAATTCATCCGACACAGTATGCTTCAGAGAGAATCAGTGGTCGACTAAAGCTGATCAAGCAAGAAGGTTCTCTGTTTATGGTATACATCTACTTTATGTTTGTGGAGGGAGGGTAGGTTTACAACTGGTTCAGCTCTCATTTAGGAGAACTTACTTTTTGATAGTTTTTAGGGAGTAACAAAGTTTCACTTTTGGTGCATAACCATTGGGGGTTATATGAATGTTGTCAAGTCATTGTTTATGTGCCACAAACTGAAAAATGAGGGGGATGATCCATATTCCATCCTAAATAACATGGAGATGGATGTGATACATAGTTCTTAAATGGTCAAATTTTTATTGCTATGAAATCATGTCCTTGTGCTTTGCTTCTTATATAGGGCAGCCCGGTGCACTAAGCTCCCGCTATGCACAGGGTCTTGGGAAGGGCAGTCCGGTGCACTAAGCTCCGGCTATGTTTCCTTGTGCTTTGCTTCTTATATATAGTGATGTAAAGAGCTGGGTTCTTAAATTCTTGATGTAATTACAAAGCAAAGCATTGCTGTCAAATAAACAAGGAGAAAGGGAGAGGGGTTGTCTCTAACATTTGTAGCACATATTAAATTTTTGGTTCTACCCTCTGATTGTGCAATTGAATTGTTTTTACTGTGACAGACTTGGATTCCATATAAAGGGCAAAGCTCGAGTGCAAGGCTGTCTGAAAAAGGTGGGGGTCAATTATCTGTACTGTGACTCAGAGGAAAGAGTAGCTGCCTGCAGCTAATTTTCCATGGGCTGTTGTGTAATGGTTGTTCTTTATATATCTTGTTGCAGATAAGAGTCTTTATACTATACGAGCAGTTCTATTCTCGGATGTTCGGTCAATTCGCAGACACACTCCCACCCTGGGATGGCAATATGTTATTGTAGTTTTATCATCAGGTATTTTGCTGTGCTGTATTTCATTAGTGCATCTTTTTCATAATAGCACCTGTGAATTGCTGTTTTGATAGATTAGTTCGAGTTGTCACCCTTGATCTCTTTTGGACTTGTATAACCTTTCAAGTTAAAATGTTAATGTGCAATTACTCCTTGCAGAGTTCGAACTTGCTTAATCTAGTGTGCTATATGTTTCCTTGACTGATTTTTTGTATATCTTGAGAATCTAGCAAGTGGGAAGTCGGATGTGTATGTTGAAGTTATATGTATGCTCTCTCCTTGCATGATTAAGCCTCTTTAAATTTTATAATTTTGCTCATTAGATCTAGGTAAGGTCTTTCGGAAATAGCCTCTCTACGCCATCGGGGTAGAGGTAGGGTCTGCGTACACACTGCCCTCCCCATACCCCACTTGTGAGACTATACTGAGTCGTTGTTGTTGTTGTTCATTAGATCTAGGGTTTCTCGAGCACGTTCTCGTAAATTTCACTATTTTGATATCATGGCAATGTGACACGGAGCATGAACTAGGTGGTACCCTAAGAAAAATCTATAGTAAATCAAATTGGTCCTCAGTATGTGGATGACTTTGGTTTTATGCTGCAAACTGGAAACTGAGTATGCAACCTGAACCTAAAAACTAACCTGCCCTGAGTGAGGATATCTTTTTATATATTTTTAGGCTAGTTTATTTTTGTTATATTTAGATGTTTCTCTTTTTTGACATACATAGCTGTACATTATGATGGGTCAATTATTTAATGTGAAAATAAGCTTGTAATATTTCTGCTGTCCCATATTTGAAAACTGAAAAGGTGAACATAAGGGAATTTCCCCTACCAAGTTAAGTGAGTAGCAACAAGAAACCCCACTGTTAGCCCCACTAGCTTGACAACCTATAGACAGAAGAAAAAATATAAACCAAGAAATAGATTTTTTTTTGTTGGAGGCTACCCTCCTATTTCTCTCTTTCTATGTCACCCTCATGATTGCCAATGGAGCGACACTCCATGCCCTTGGACTTCTCTTTCCACTCATGTGAACCCAACTATGCAATGCCTCCTTCATTGTACACACCCCAATCAAATTAAGGATCACTCTCCACAACCGATTAGCCACTTTACAATGCAATAGGAGATGATCTACATCTTCGCCCGAGCTTTTGCACGTGAAGCACCAACTAACATAGGTGATCCCAGTGTTTTTGAGAGCGAGAAGCGCAAAAAAGCGACAAGGGCTACCCTCGCTTCAAAAGCGAAGCGCACACTTTATTGAAGTAAAGCACAATTCTTAAAAAATATAATGTAAACCTTGCAAAAACATAAAATAAACAATCAAAAAGTTCAATTTAGAAACTTAAAAGTAGGCACCACACTACCACCAATTCCTCCATAAACCATAGGACAAGCAAATTCACATAAAAATTAACTTCACAAACGGAAATACACATAAAAATTAATAAATAAAGGCTAAAATACTAATCAAATAAACAACAACAACAACAACTACCCAGTATAGTTCCACAAAGTGGGGCCTGGGAGGGTAATATGTAGACAGGCTTTACCCCTACCCCGAAAGGGCAGAGAAGCTGTTTCCAATCGACCCTCGGCTCAGTGAAGGAAAGGAAAAACAAAAACAAAAACAAAAGAGCATTAGTAACTTCAACAGAAATAGCGTAAATAATTATCTAAACACAAGAACCATAAAGAAAATAGCATGCAAACTAATCAAATAAACTGAAACATTATATATATATATATATATATATATATATATATATATATATATATATATATATATATATATATATATAATACACACATATATATATTAATTAATAAAGGCTAAAATACTAAATAAGTAGAAAAAAGGAGAAAAAAAATTTCGCACCTTCCCTAGCTATGAGCAGGTGCCTGGACAGGAACAAGACGAAGAAAGAAGAAAGAAAAAAAGCAGAAGAAGAAAGAAGAAAAATAACCTGGAGCTTCTCTGTTGAAGTCTTGAAACCTAGCAACAATTGATTTTGAGAGAAATGGTCTTTACTTAGGTTAGGGGTCTGTTTTGTATAATAAAAAAATACACAAACTTTTTAAAAAAAAAAAACTGACCCAAACTTTTTTTTTCCCTTAAAACTGATCCCCTCCACCACAAAAGCGAGCTCTTTGTCGCTTCTCGCTTTGTCGCTTCGCTTTTCGCTTCTTCTACTGAAGCGAGTGCTTCGTGTGGTCGCCTCGCCTCATGCATGGAAAAGCGACAAGGCATCGCTTCACGTTGCTTCTCGCTTAAAGCGATCGATTCATCGCTTTTGAAAACACTGGGTGATCCTTCTCTTTCTCAGATTTTCTGCTGTCAAAATCGCTCCCCTCGCCGCCAACCACACAAAGAAACACACATTTCTTGGTGCTCTAGTAATCCAAATAGAGTAATGAGGGAAAACTTGTTCCTCTCTCACTAAAAACCTTTTGTAATATGATTTAACCGTGAATAATCCATTTTTACTCTCCCGCCATCTCCATACATCCCATACATTATTCGGTGTATCCAACCCATACAATAGCTCAACTAGATTGTGAAATTCTTCCATCTCCCAATCGTGTAGGATCCTTCTAAATCTCAAATCCCAACGAAGCTCACCTCCGTGGACTTACAAATTTGTTGGACCATCATCTCTCCGGCAAGATACTCTATATAAGTTAGGTAAAGCTTCCCTTAATTCGTTCTCGCCGCACCATGTACGCACCCAAAAATTAATCCGGCTTTCGTCCTCAACCCTAAAGGAAATACTACTACAACAACAACCTAGTAAAATCCCACTAGTGGGGTCTGGGGAGGGTAGTTTGTACGCAGACCTTACCCCTATCCCGAAGGAGTGGAGAGGCTGTTCAACCCTAAAGGAAATATGGCCTCTAAATTTTTCCTACCCCTCCATAATACTCCTCCATAAGCCACATCCAAACGGTACTCTAATATTTCTAGTTCTCCAGCCCCCTTCCAAGGTCAAGTCCTCAGTGAGCTACAGAAATATTATATCATGCCTAATCACCTCGCTCCAATACTTCATAGGCCTCCGTATACCCCTAGATCCCCGTGTGCAACCTCTCACACTTTTTTACAGGTGCGTCCGAGTTCTCCTTTTCACATGTTCGAACCATCTCAACCTCACTGTTCGTAGCTTATCCTCAACGGGAAACACCCCTACCTTATCCCGAATAACCTTATTTCTAATCCTGGCTCTCGGTTCTCCTAGACTAGTATACCTACACATCCATCTCAACATTTTCATTTCCGCTACCTTCAACTTCTGGACATGGGAGTTCTTAACTGGCCAACATTCCGCCCCATACAATATAGACGGTCTATCCACCACTTTTTAGAACTTACTTTTAAGTCTTAGTGTCACGTTCTTATCACACAAGACACCGGAGGCAAGGTATTTGACATTATGGACCGGTTTTGGTTAAATTTTCTGCATATGTTTGTTCGTTTGTAAAAGTAGCTTCATTTTTTCTCTATTGTGGCACCAACTGCGTCAATCTATATACAAAGAAAGTGGAGCGGGCAACAAATTCTTTTTATTGGTTGGCTATGTATGAAAAATCAATTTGAATTAAGTTATTTCTTTTTAACCATTCTCTGTGTTTTTGAATGGATTTTAATTTCTTTAGCAACTCTCTAATCAACATTATTTTAGAATAGCTTTGGTGATTCTTCTTGTAAAAAGGAAATCATGATGATTGAAGAAGACAATTCTTCTTGGAATTGTATAATGCATGTATATGTTTTCTTGATGGATAAATTCTTGTATGCTCTCTACCTTATGATATTTCCACTTAGCTTTTAGTGGATTTTTTGTAACTGTGTTATCATCATATTTCCACTAAGCAACCCCCACTTCCAACCGAGAGGTTGTGAGTTCGAGTCTTCCCAAGAGCGAGGTGGGAAGTTCTTGGAGGGAAGGATGCCGGGGGTCTATTTGGAAACAGCCTCTCTACCAAGGGTACGGGTAAGTTCTGCCCTCCCCAGACCCCACTAAGTGGGATTATACTGGGTTGTTGTTGTTGTTGTGTTATCATCATATTATCAGTTTGTTGACTGCAACTATTGCATCTTGAGCTTACTTCCTACATCCATCACTTGCAGGACTGGCATTTCCTCCACTTTATTTCTACAATGGTGGTGTCTGGGAATTTCTTGCAACAATTAAGCAACATGCATATCTTGTGAGGTGGACTTATTTGTTCTTTAGTGCATTGGCTTTGTCATTGTCATGAAGAAGCAATAACACTAGTAAACCAAATTCACCTCAGCATTCTGTTTGGGGTCGGAGTTCATAAAAATGAGAGTAGAAATTAAAACTAGATAGTTCACATATTAATTGATGCTTGATGATAAATAACAGTAACAAAAAAAAGGAGGAGGATATATGAGTAATTGCAAAGGTTTTGGTTGCAAAGACACAGAACATTTCTTGCAGGAATCAGGTCTACCTAATTTGATGTGAAAAATGTTCTCCTTTTACTGCCAAGCGGCCATATTTCATTGGGTTCCGACCATTTCTTTTTCCTTTGTTAAAAAAATTACCAGCCACCAATTGTAAAGTATATTTGCTTATACTAGTCTGTCAATAAAGTATATTTTCTCATACTGCTAGAAATTGGGATCTCGATTTGTTTTTGTTCCAGTATTTTCTTGTTGCAGTGAACTAGTAGTGGGAGAGATAGCTTTTTTGTTAGATAAGGGCCTTTCCTTTCTTACTGATGAGTTGTATGTTTCCAGGTCAGCTGAAGATGCTAATGTATTTCTCGTCAACGACTTTCAAGATCCACTCCAGGTGTGACCAGTGTTGATTAATCAATTGGTTAACCAATTTAAGAGCTTGTGTGTGAAGAGCTTCATCATTATTCATGAATACTGACTTCTGCTCATACTTTAATTTGCTTCTTACAGAGAACTCTCTCCTCCTTGGAGCTTCCTAGGGCTGTTTCTGTAGCTAACAGTCCATCTTCAGCTGCTGCACGTGCTGATGGGGAAGCTTTTGATAGAAATTCTGCATATCATCAAGAAAATGCCAGGCAATGGCAAAAACATAATGATCCTGCTCGAGATTTGTCCATTCAAGTGCTAGAGAAATTTTCTCTTGTGACCAGATTTGCTCGTGAAACAACATCTCAACTTTTTCGTGAAGCTCAGGGAGATGGTTTCATTCCTAATGACAGGAGGGAGCAAGACCAAAAAACAAATGATTATCCTCGCATTGCTGAATGTAATGATGTTCAGAAGTTGCCTGAAGACGTTCAAGTGCCTGCAGATCCCTTGGAGGTGAAAAAACTTGCATAGTTTAATATTTGTTTGGGCATTTATATTATATGGTTAGTCATATTGTTCACTTGCATTATTCCCAGGTTTGCCAGGAGCCTTCTTCATTTCTTATAGAAAACATTAGAACTCCTACTAGGGATAATTGTGGGACTTAGAGAACCTTATTTTGATAAAGTAGGACTCTGAGAACCTTAGAACTCCTACTATGTACATTATTACAAACTTTTGAGTATTGGAGTGGAATAGGTCCATCTGGAGCATAATGGGCAAAGAGGATTCTTATGGCTGTCGGATAATCAGTTTCGCATTAAGGCTTAGTGCTGTCATAGCGTTGTTGTATTCGGTGATTTTCTTAGAAAAGCTCATCTTTTTCTCAAAATGGTAAAAGCTGGTTCGACACAAGAACTAATTACCGGAAATCAGTTTGCCTAATATTATGAGTAAATGTCCCATCAGTTAAGTCATTGAGTATCCTCTGACAAGTCTTAGCATACATTATAGCAGTATGGGAAGGATGAAACATTTGATAATAAGATAATTTTACTTCACTCCTTATCTACCAGAAACAACAACAACAACTACCCAGTATAGTCCCGCAAAGTGGGGTCTGGGAAGGGTAATACGTACACAGGCCTTACCCCTACCCGAAAGGTCAGAGAGACTGTTTCCGATCGACCCTCGGCTCAAGAAAGAAAAAGAAATACAAAACAAAAACAAAAACAAAAGAGCATTTGTAACTCCAGCAGAAATCACATAAACAAGTATCTAGACTTAAAACCATAAATAAATGGCATGAACTAATTTCCACCAGTAACTACCATAAGCCAATACAATACACAAGCCCTACCAAATCCCTCCCAGCCCCGGGTAGAAGCACGAAAAACTCTAGAAGCTCCTAACCTACAACCCTGATACTAGACCTCCGTACATTCCCGTCAAGGGCCATGTCCTCGGAAATCCGCATTCTATCCTTATTTACCAGAAAAAGAGTTCAAATTCAGTCCTTTGACTTTCGTGCTTACCTTGAGTGATATAACGTCCTTCAAAATTAATCGTAACTTTTTCCTAAACCAACCATAGTGATAAATCATTTCTTTTCCTTGATGTTCTGGAGTGTGGGGTCCAGGCACACTAGGCTGGATAAGATTAGCAATGAAGATATTCGGGAGAGGGTGGGCGTGGCTCCCATGGACGATAAGATGCGGGAAACGAGGCTTAGGTGGTTCGGGCACATGCGAAGGAGGAGCGTAGATTCCCCAGTTAGGTCTAGGAGCGGTTGGCTTTGGAAGGTCGAGAAAAGATAGATGGGCGGCATAAGAAGTATTGGGGTGAGGTGATAAGGACATGGCGCAACTTCAGATGTCCGAGGACATGGCCCTTGAGAGGTGTGGAGGTTGAGCATTAAGGTTGTAGGTTAGAGGGTAGTTGAGCGTTTTTCCTTGTTGTACCGGCTAGTCTGATAGTATTTTGTCTAGGACTGCTAGTGGTTTTTGTTTCATCAAACTATTTTTATTTTTATTGTTATCATTATTACTGACGTTCCACTTATTTGCTGCCATTTACGGTTCTGATATTATTGTCTGGTTTCTGTTGTTGTTACGGATCTTTTGTCTTTGAGTCGAGGGTCTCCCGGAAACGACCTTTCTACCTTCCGAGATAGGGGTAAGGTCTACGTAAACTCTACCCTCCCCAGACCCCACTAGTGGAATTTTTACTGGGTTGTTGTTCTAGAATGTGTGTTAGCCTCTAGGTCGGATAGAGATGGACGAAGTATTTGACATGTTTTCTTTTTTACTGATGAAAAATGTATAAGAAATACCTTCCCTTCAATGGCGTTCCCTTGCCAATAGTTGGACTTGTAGTGGTATATAAGAAGTAAATTTTTTATCACTGAGAAATTATTTTGTTAAATAGCAAACACTAACTATGTGCTGTGGTTTTACAGACAAAAGTATTTATACTCTTTCCTAATTTTAATGAAAGCTAGTATATTAACGGCATCCTCAATATACTCATTGCACCAGAAAGACAACCAGTTCTAGGCACCTACATATCCTACTGATTGACTCTGATTTGCTTTAAAAACTCCTAAATTTCCGTCTCTTCACAAGGTCAAACCAAATAATCTAATAACTTTTATGCTTGAGAATAGTATATTAAATTATAATTTATTGCCTAAGCTTCTTATAAATAATGATAATAATACTGCTTTATCCAACAAATAATAACAATATATTAGTATTAGTATAGTATATTAAATTATTATTATTATTTTATTGTCTAAGCTACCAACAGTATGGAATCATACTAGCAAAGGATGGGGATCAGGGTAGCTCACATGGTGGGATGCCCAAACTTTCACCATGTAGGTGGGGATTCGATTCTCCATAGAGTATTCCCTCCCTCATCCCTGCCCCCCCCCCCTCCCCCGGAAAAATAGAGTAGCTTGAGTTATTTCTGGACTTCTAATCTCCTTGTTTTTCTATTTCTAAAAGTTATAATTGCATTAGTCCTCTTTCTGCGTTTGATCTATGCCAGTTTTTCTTCCGCAGTTTGACAAATTGTCACTAGTATGGGGAAAACCACGGCAGCCTCCACTGGGAACAGAAGAGGTAGAAGGCTATCTTTTTGCACTTGTAAAATGCTAGTACAATGGCTATTAGGCCCAAGCAACTGTTTCAACATTCATTTCATGTCTATCTCATTTTATTCGATTTGTCATAATAACTTGTGCATGTGCCATGAAGCAGCTAAATTCATTGAGTTTTCAGCAGACTGTTGCGCAAGGTGTTAACTCTGTCATAGATTCTCAATCTTTTTCATCATAGCATGCAGATGTCCATATCTGTGACAGATCCCAGCGTCTCACCAATTTTCTACTTGCACATCTCTTTTAATTTTAACCATTGTATTAGAAGAAAATCCTACTTGGTCTAGAAGTAGCATTTGTAAACCACCTATCTCTGTCTTGTTTCTATTTATCATGTGGAAACTTTCTTTGCGTAAACAAGAAATTCTCTCTGTTTTAAATCAGTATATTCTGGACGCGTGATATTGCTAAACTGATGATTTCTTTGGTTCTTCTAACAGCAAATGTTTTTCAAAGAGAGAATGTTACAACTCTAAATATCAGGCCATTTTAGCTGAATATTGAGGCATTATGTCACTAATAAAAAAGGGGATTGTGTCTGTAAGAAATCAATTTAGTGACTCGCTTTGCAATCCAACTTTTGAACTCTTATGACATTTGATGTCATTGGAAAAAATTAAGCTATCTTAGTACCTGAACTAGTCTTGCAAGACTGCATGTATAAAAAATTTCTTGGAGGTAGTGCTATCAATGTCCAAGGCTAGTCTTTCTCAATACTTCTAATTAGTAATTTTGAGATCTGTGTGTTTTAGTTTTGACTTGTGACCTTTTGAAATGCAAGATGTAAAACATATTGGTTTTTTGTGATTTTGCTGTTGAGATTGTTTAGTTCTTTTAATTTTTGATACTGTTATTTGTGTGTGTGTGTGTCTGTTGTTGTATGTGTATTATTTGCACCACAAATCTTTCCCGGGAAAAACAGCTTGGGTAAATGTTAATGCATCTGTAAGTTTAAATAAAATCTTTTAATGTCTAATAAATTGTCATTCAGTGAGAGTATTCATTATCATAGAGAAATAGTCTTTATCAGAATTTCAGAGTCAAGTCTATATGATCCATTTTCACGATTAGCGTTTAGTAGAGCAGATATATGTCCAATACAATTTTATCTTAACTTGTGTTATTTCCTTTGCATGATTATCTGAGAATGCTAATCCATTGGGGTTGCTCTGATGGTAAGCAACCCCCACTTCCAACCCAGAGGTTGTGAGTTCGAGTCTCCCCAAGAGCAAGGTGGAAGTTCTTGGAGGGAAGGATGCCGGGGTCTATTTGGAAACAGCCTCTCACCCAAGGGTAGGGGTAAGGTCTGCGTACACACTACCCTCCCCAGACCCCACTAAGTGGAATTATACTGGGTTGTTGTTGTTGTTGTTGTTGCTAATCCATTGGCAAGACTTACCTTGCTTTTTTGTCAAATACTGCACATTTGGTGTGTGTTCAACGACATCTATATTTGTAAATTTGCATGGATTATAACAAATTGTGTGTTTTTGCCATGTTGGCCTATTGTTTTTATTGCATTCACAACTAAGTTCCTCGTGTTTTACACCTTATACAGTGGTCCGCTTTCCTGGACTGTGAAGGTAGAGTCACAGACTCGGAAGCAGTAAGAAAGAGGATATTTTACGGAGGAGTCGAACAAGGTCTACGTAAAGAGGTCTGTCCTTGTATAGGTCAACCCCACTCTGAGTCCGTCTCTATGAGCATGAATATATTTATGTCATTATGGCAGGTGTGGCGATTTCTGTTGGGATATCATTCATATGATTCAACTTATGCGGAGAGGGAATACATTGTGTCTGTCAGAAAGTCGGAATACGAAACAATAAAAAACCAGTGGAAGGTTTGTTATATTCTCACCTTGGGGGAGAGGGGGTTCAAAAGTAAAATGGTCCTGATTCCTTATTTACTACTCGATCTTTGTAAATGTTTTCCTTTAATTAGTAAAATGCTATTGCTTGGAACGTATGAGTATGCGATAGTTTAAATTTTAGATCACATTAGGTGCAATAAGATCCTTTTCTTTACATTTGTTTTGATGCTCTTGTAAGTTTAATGTCTCTGACACTTGCCTATTTGATATTTGGGGGTTCGTCTTACATTTTGCAAAAATACAGATTGCTTATTAATGCTGATTTCCATGTTGATGCTGCCATAACCTGGTTTACTAATGGATATAGTGATTGATCATAGTTAATTACAACAACAACAACAACCCAGTATAATCCCATTTAGTGGGGTCTGGGGAGGGTAGTGTGTACGCAGACCTTACCCCTACCCTGAGGTAGAGAGGCTGTTTCCAAATAGACCCCCGGCATCCTTCCCTCCAAGAACTTCCCACCTTGTTCTTGGGGAGACTCGAACTCACCTCTCGGTTGGAAGTGGGGGTTGCTTACCAAGAGCAACCCCTCTTGTCATTGATCATAGTTAATTAAGAATGAAAAAAAAAAAATTATAAGTGTTCCGGGAGATTGAACATCTTCCTGATACTTTCCTTATGGGAGACTCCAAACAGATCATCGAGGAGCTTGGAAAAAGTTGATTCTCTGGAATTTTGTTCCGGGAGTTATTCAATAATGTGAAATAGTATTTTCATTTGAAGGATTAAGTGAATTAGTTCTTTTATCTTTTAGATATGATTTTTCATGTGGGAAGTATATCCCCATGTTTTCCTGTTGTCCAGAAGGAGCCAAGACAAGAAAGTCTCTCTGAAATATTTTTTTTTGTTAAGATGTAGTTTAAATCTGATTTGCGCAACCTTTTCTCTGCAGAGCATCTCTAAGGAGCAGGCTAGAAGATTTACGAAATTTCGAGAGAGGAAAGGCCTTATTGAAAAAGATGTGGTATGTGTTATCTATTTTCACAGGCCTGTAAATGTTTTTTGTTTGAGAACCAAGGTGCTTTTTTCATCCTTGCAATTTATAGTCACTGATACTACTAAAACTACTATTATTGGTTATTATTATGTTTTATTATAAGGGGATAAACTGATATTTTATTCTTCTTTCTTCCATTGTTCTTTCTTATTTGATCTGCAAGGTGAGGACTGATCGGTCAATTTCATTTTATGATGAGGATGACAGCCCAAACATTAAGTGTTTGCGTGATATACTGCTGACTTACTCATTCTACAACTTTGATTTGGGTTACTGTCAGGTAACATCTTCCTATAGCTTAATTGTGCGTCTCTTTGCTGATCAATACATTCACACATTGTTTTCCAAACAATTTGATCATATGTGACATCTCTGCTGCATACATGCTTTTAAATTTTCTGGCATTCAAATCCTTCTGGTCTGTTGCTACCCTTTTGATCGGTTTGTAGCCAATATAGGATGACTTGAGCTTGAACATTGGCTATTTGTTGGTTGCACCCAGTCCAAGATTATGATGTTAACTTTGTCCAGACATCATCAGTAGATATTGAGAATAGCTTAGTAAAATGAAACAACAGAACTAGAAAGTTCTAATTTCTTTTTCTACACTATTCTAACTTCTGAAAATTTTACATTAAACTGGAGAATTTTCTTAGTCAGAAGATTTACAAACTATAAATTTTCTCCTCAAGAATGCGTTGACTAAATATTATAGGGTTTTGCCATAATGAAGCAGCAAAATATATATGTCATTTCTTGCAAGTCTATTAGTTACCACTGAAATTTCGTGATAGTTGACCTTTGCAACCATTTTATCGTGGGAAGATACATCCTTTCAGATTCTATGTAATATATATTACTTGTCCTAACTGATATTAACAAGCCTGTTTTATTGATGATTATTTGATTTTCTCATCTTCCCAAAAATCAATTCGTTGGTGTGATATTGGTGAAGATACCATACTATAATCCTATCGTGAAAGACCTTTTTGCTCAAATATTCCCTCTTCCTTTTCTTTCATAGTTTCTCAGTGATTAATAAACAAACATCTTATTTTCTCGAGTTGCAGGGTATGAGTGATCTCCTTTCACCAATATTATATGTCATGGAAGATGAATCAGAATCATTTTGGTGCTTTGTGGCATTGATGGAACGACTGGGGCCGAACTTCAACCGTGACCAAAATGGAATGCACTCTCAGCTTTTTGCATTATCAAAGGTTCTTTCCCTCACTCTCTCTCTCTCACTCACTCTCTCCCCCTCTCTGCTCTCTTGTTTCCAGTTCCTAAAACCCCCAATGGGTGGGATCTCCAACTTTACGAGAAGGTTCTGGCATCAGCATTTACCTCCCAGTGAACCCCAAAGAGATAGTGCACTTAACCAGAGATCTATTGTATGGGTACAGTGCAAGAGACTGTTACGCCTGCCCAAATTCAGAAGTTTATGTCCTAACCGTGTTTTGTTCTCTCTTTCCTTGATTCTGTAATAATTGTTTTGAAAGAGTAAATCGATACATGAGTAGTCGGCATGTGTTTATGTCCCAAGTATGTCAGAAAGCCATGGCAAAAGATAAAGTACTGATAATTCCTAGGTAATAGGATTTGACTGAGGTCTCTTTGGTGTTACCCCTGGACTTCGAGTATGCTCCTTTCTTAGTTGTGAAATAGCACGTGCCTTTAAAAATTGGGTTTTATTGCAATAAAGAATTATTGAGTTTTGGCCGTCAAATGAAGGATTAGCTTGATTGGTCTTTTAACGGATAAAGAAATGGACGTTGGGCCTAACCCAACCCCAAAAGCTAGCTCAAAGGGTGAGGACTTCTCAAGCCATATAAAGAGACCAAGTCCCCCATCCCTTAGCCGATATGGGAGACTCAAGACTAACATGCTACCTGTCTATGAAGGCCTAACCTTTGTTGATACACATTCATTGGCTTTATATATCTGTGCCGCCTGTTTATCTTGAGCTGGTAGGAACTGGTTGTTCAGCAAGTGATTCCATAAAAAAAATTTTGTTGTTCAGCAAGTGAATAGTCCCATGCCATCACTAGTTCATCCTTGTTTCCATCCCTTCTGATTCTTTCCAGCTATGTTAGATTCTTCTTTTGTATTATACACTTTGAGCTGATAAATATTTGCTTCCCTACAGAAATTAATGTTTTTACTGTGCTTATGCAGTTGGTGGAATTGTTAGACAGCCCTCTGCATAATTACTTCAAACAGAAGGACTGCTTGAATTATTTCTTCTGCTTCCGCTGGGTTCTTATACAATTCAAAAGGCAAGCTACATACTTGTTTTCATCTTCCTTTTTTCCTTTTGCATATATTTCTAATCTCCATTTTCAATCTTATATTTGAACTATTTCTGATCAAAAGAATCTTATTTGTACTGTTCCATATGATTAAGTGGAAATCACAAAGAACTTTAGCTGCCCTTTGATGTTGTTAGTCCCATCTCTTGTACTAGCTTCCTGCCCCTTTCTTTCAGTGTGCATGCCACTTTTGTATTTCCCTTTGTCTTACTATGTTTTTCCATCGACTCTTGGTCCTGGGACCTGAAGTAAAGAATTTCTTTCCCTATCTTGTTCGCCTGAATGCACTTCTGATACCTTAATCCTGCCCATTTTCTAGATGTCCTGAGCCTACCCGAGGTTTATTTCATCTCATACCTGCATACTCATATGAGTCCTGCACATTCATAAAGCTAAATGCATGAACGGAACAGCTAATCCTGTTCCTTCATTAGGGAAAAATGTGTGGGTTATCAAAATGCTACCATCTTGTACTTCACAGGAAATATTCACAATTAGACAGTCAAGTTTATGACCTCAGCTTTTAACTGCCACTATCTTGGATATTAGTCAAGATACTCACAAACAAGCATGAATCCAAATTGACTTGCTTACAACCCATGTCAGCACTTTCCTAACAAAGGGATGTGGTTTCCTGTTTCGTATGTGTGCATTAAGATTTAATGGATGTGCATTCTTTCCTCCAACAGCACCCTTCTCCATGGGAGAAAAGAACGAAATAAATAAATTATGCAAAGTTCTTTTATTTGCTTACCCATCACAGTGAACTGTGATGGGATACACTATCATTGTTTGAAAGTTACTGTTGTGGTTCTTCTAGTTTCTTCAGTGCAGTTCTCTTTTCTCAAATCCTGTACTGCTTTCTTTACTGTCAGCCTCGGGTGCTACTAACTATAATGCTCCAATATGCTGCTTCAATTCGTTTTCCTGTATTTGTTTAGTTTATTTATTTGTTGATTTTCATCTTTTGTAGGGAGTTTGAATTTGAGAAAACAATGCGGTTGTGGGAGGTATTATGGACGCATTATAGGAGTGAGCACCTTCATTTGTATGTTTGTGTCGCAATTCTGAAAAGATATCGCAGCAAAATAATAAGAGAGGAGATGGATTTCGACACGCTATTGAAATTTATCAATGAGCTGAGTGGCCATATTGACCTAGATGCTATTCTCAGGGATGCAGAAGCTTTGTGTATATGTGCTGGTGAGAATGGTGAATCTTGCATCCCTCCCGGAACTCCACCTTCGTTACCACTTGATGATGCTTCAATATACTATCAACAGGATGATGATGATGTACTATAATTTCTTCTTAGGCTGTAAAATTTCTTAGTTCGATAAATGATCTTGACGATCAACGGTATTTTTCCGTCTGCATATAATGAATTCATGTAAAGGGTATGAAGCAGATTTTTGCCAGCAATCTCTTCCACCTCAGGTTCTTTTTAACTATATTTCTTGTCTCTGTTGTAATGGCTTCAGCTTTTGTGTTAGCAGGACACCGTCGTCCGACGATCGGGAAAAAAATAGCCAATAATACCCTTATATCAGAAAAGCGTCAGTATTACCCCTTTAGCTTCACTTTCACAACTGACTTTCGTTAAGTCATTTTCAAGTCAATACAAAAAATTACTATTACTTTCTCAATCCCAATTTGTGTGGGCATTGTTTGACTAGGTAGTTTGTTTAAGGGAAAATAAAATTTGAAACTTGTGATTTAAAATAAAATTTAGACGTTTATGTGGTAATAAATAATCTCATTAACTGAAAAATGGGAATATTAAGATAGAATTTGTTTCTACATTAGGTGTCTTTTTTTTGGGGGGTTGGGGGGGAAGGGCATGAATTGAACGACTACAGTAAGAACAGATCAGGAGATTAGTGTATGGGGTCAAATTTGACCCGCCACTTTCCTGCATCGGCATCGATGATCGTCAGGCGTGCACTTACTAAGAAAGGGGTACGATCCAGGGATGATGGAACGAGCGGCACCTTAGGCCCCGTTGTCCTGTCTAGGGCATATATTCAGTTCGTGTATATTTAGTATTTCGAGCAGGGTCGCTGCGTGACCAAATGAAGGAGCACCAGGAAAGAGTAGACAAAATACCTGGCGCCCCTAAGCTACTGCCAAAGTGCAACGTAGGATGGTACGTTGAACAATCGTACAGTGAGGAGGCTGCCCCTCACCCAATCCTAAAAACCTTCAAGATGCCACCATGCTTAAGAATATATGAGGGGACTACGGATCCCGAGGATCATCTGATTCATTACGTGACCGCTGTGAAGGGCAACGATTTGTCTAAGGAACAAGTGCCATCCGTACTACTGAAAAAGTTCGGAGAAATGCTGACAGAAGGGGTCTTGACATGGTATTTCAACTACCAGCTAGGACAATATCGACGTTCGAGAAAATGGCGGACAAGTTCGCCATCGCCCACGCAGGAGCGAAGAAAGCCGAAGCTAGGGTCAACAATATCTTCGCCATCAGGCAAACAACAGGTAAGGGACTCAGAGTGTTCTTGGCCAGATTCAACAGGGTAAGAATGAGTTTGCCAAACGTATCGGAAGGCATAGCTGTAGTAGCTTTCCAAAATGGATTAGACAAAGATGGTTCGAGAGCTACCAAGAAGTTTCTAAGAAGACTCATGAAATATCCCCCCGCAACATGGGAAGAGATTCACAACGCATACTATGCCGAAGTAAGAGCGGATGAAGACGATCTCAATGGGTCAACCCAACGGCTAACAACGATACAACCAGAAGCAAGAAGAGATCAACGCCATGATAGGCGATGGGAACAACCCCCACACTTCAACAAATAAAGGCATCAGCCATACGTCAAGACCTCCAATCCGCCCCCTCCAAGGCACCCGGATGCAGTACAACGATATGTCGTCCCACTCCAAAACGAAAGAGGTATGCTTAACTTATTATCTGCCCATAGATTTTGTGTGTCCCCTTTAGAACTAGTGTACGCAATGGAGAAGCTGGGCACGAAGGTGTAGTGGCCGTAGAAATGAAATTAGATCCTAGAACAAGGAGGTCGAACGTCCTGTGCGAGTTCCATTAGGAAAGGGGACACATGACCGTAGATTGTATAGGTCTGTGACAAGAGGTGGTCAGGATGCTAAACCAAGGATACTTGAATGAGCTGCTTAGCGATAAGGGAAATATCAACTACTCCAGAGGACGAGATCAATCCCAAGGACCACCAAAACCACCTTCCCCAGCACACATCATAAAAATGATCGTCGGTGGCGGCGACGACTCCGCAATCAACCACGTAAAGCTCACCACCATCCACACCTGAAACGCACGATCGCCCATAACAGGTATGACTACTTCGAAGATAGTATCACCTTCGATAAGTCTGATACCGACAGATTATCTTTTCCTCATTATGATGCTTTAGTTATAACTTTGCGTATCGTCAATACTGATGTTAAGAGAATTATGGTAGACGACGGAAGTGGCGCCTATACTATCCATCCAAGAGTTCTCATGCAAATGAGACTCGAAGATAAGATAATACCGCGTTGCATAACACTAAAAGGTTTTAATAATGCAGTGGAGCAGACCTTCGAAGAGATATCATTGCCAGTCTTAGCAGGGGGAGTTACGCTGGAAACCATAGTCCATGTGATGAACCAGGAAATAGCTTGCAACGCCATCATAGGACGCCCTGGATACACGCTATGCAGGCAGTGCCCTCGAGCTTCTACTAAGTGATCAAATTCCCTACCCCATGGGGAGTATTCCGCATCCGAGGCAAGCCAAGCACCACTCAAGAATGCTACCGCATAACCCAAACTGCGGAAACACCAAACAACTGAAAGGAGCAAGTGCAGAAGCATTGCAATCAGTCGTGTCGGGGGCTAAAGCCAACCCGAAGCCATCAAAGACCCAGAAATCATAGAAGCATGCAAAGCAACGGTCGAAGCCTTAACCCGGCCCAATTGGACGATGCTGACAGCTCAAAGAAAGCCTACATTGGCCACAACCTCTACGACCAAGTACCACAAATTTTTACCTAACCACGTAGATTTGTTTGCTTTCTCCCATTCAGATATGCCGGGAATCCCGAGAGACATCGCACTCACAAGCTGAACCTCGACCCCCTATACCCGCATGTACGACAGATGAGGAGAAAGTTCAACGCAACAATCAACGAGGAGATCAGTGAATAAATGGACAAATTATTAGCCAACAGTTCCATCAGAGAATCGAAGTACCAGCATTGGGTCTCTAATGTCGTCATGGTCAAAAAGAAAAATGGGAAATGGAGAATGTGTGTGGATTTCACCGACTTGAACAAGGCATGACCAAAGGACCCATTCCCATTACCCCACATCGACCAGCTGATAGACGCCACCGCCGGGCATGAATTGCTAAGTTTCTCAGATGCCTACTCCAGCTACAACCAAATAATGATGGCCGAAGAAGATAAAGAAAAGAAAACTTTCATCACTCACCAAGGGATGTACTGCTATAAGGTGATGCCATCCAGGCTCAAAAAATGCAGGAGCAACATATCAGAGGTTGGTCACCAAAATGTTCAAGGAACAACTCGGCAAGACCATATAAGTTTACATTAACGACATGCTAGTAAAGTCAAAAAAGAAAGAGGATCACATCGATCATTTTTAAGAAGCCTTTTAGATACTGACACAGTACGGGATGAAGCTAAACCCTAAAAAGTGCGCCTTCGGCGTAGCCTATGGGAAATTGCTGGGCTTTCTCTATCACAACGAGGCATCGAAGTCAACCCAGACCAGATCAAGGCAATAGACGCAATACCATAAGCTTTGAATAGCAAGAACCAGGTACAGAAATTAACGGGGCAAATAGCCTCCCTATCAAGATTTATCTCACGGTCCTTCGACAGATGCCATTCTTCAACGTACTGAGGAAGGATCATGGGTTAGAATGGAACGAAGAATGCATCGAGGCCTTGAGAAAATTGAATGCTTACTTGTCGTCGCCAACATTACTGGTCAAAGCAAATCCTGGCGAGTGCCTGTTAGTATATCTGGCCGTGTCCGAAGTTGTTGTTAGTGCATTCTTAGTCCGCAAAAATAAAGGTACGCAATCTCCTATTTACTATTCAGCAAAACCTTAGTGGATGCTGAAACACGCTATCCACACCTCGATAAGTTGTCTCTCGCGCTAGTCGTAGCTTCACGAAAGCTTAGACCCTATTTCAGTACCACCCCGTAAAGGTGATAGCGACCTTCTCTTTGAGAAGCCTCCTACACAAGCCAAAACTTTCGGGTAGGCTCGCTAGGTGGGATATAGATCTCAGTGAGCACGACATATCCTACCATCCAAGAACCGTCATCAAGGCATATGTACTTTCCAACTTTATCGCCGACTTCAGCGCAGAGATACTCCCAGAGGCAGAACTGGAGGCCATTCGCGCTTCCCCCAACGCCGACCGCTATACTCTCTATACCTACGGTGCCGCTAATGCCTCGGGATCATGACAGGGACTCGTCCTCGAAGTCCCCACGGGTGAAATAATTTGTCAGTCTATATGATGCCCCGAGATGACTAACAATGAGGCCGAGTATGAGGCTGTGAATACACGTATGAATTTATACATCAAATACGGGGCCCGAAAGCTCATCCTCCATTGCGACTCCCAACTCTTAGTAAACCAAGTCACCAGGACTTACCAAATTAAAGAACAGAGGCTGCAAAAATACCAATAAAAAATCCACAAGCTGATGACCGAATTCAACGAGTGCCACTTTGAAAAGATACCTAGGGTAAAAAATGTCGAAGTAGATGGCTTAGAAAAACTAGCCACGGCCACCAAGAATATCAACAAGGAAAATGTTGTCACGCTATCCATTCGGCTATCGATCACATTGAGGTACTTTCTTTAAATCTTACGTGGGACTGGCGCAACCAGCTTATATCCTATCTGCAGGATGGGACACTCCCAGCGACAAGAAAGAAGCCAAAAAATATCGCATGCAAGCCTCCCAATACAGCTTGATAAAGCATGATCTCTACAAAAGGACGTTTGGCGGACCCCTCGGTAAGTGCCTTGGGCCGCACCAAACGAAACAAGCATTAGAAGAGGTGCACAAAGGCCATTGCAGTGCTCATACAGATAATCGCGCCCTCGTCTGCTGCCTTATCCAGCCGATTATTACTGGCCCACTATGAAAAAAGAGGTAGCAGAATACGTCCGTAGGTGCGAACGGTGCCAAAAGCATGCCCCCACGATACACCGACTAGGAGAGCTTCTCCACTCAATCACCTCGCCTTGGACCTTCATCAAGTGGGGAATGGATATAATCGGTCCCCTACCGGTGCGACGAGGAAAGGTAAGATTTCTTCTAGTTTTGACTGATTACTTTTCCAAGTGGGTAGAAGCACGTGCGTATGCACATATATGCGAGAAGGAAGTCATCGCCTTTATATGGAAAAATATCATATGCCGCTTCGGCATCCCCAAAGAAATTAGCTGCGACAATGGCCCCTAGTTCATTGGTAAAAAGACAATTGAGTTCTTCGAGAAATGGCAGATTAAGCGGATACTCTCCACTCCATATCATCCAGTCGCCAACGGCCAAGCCGAGTCCTCCAACAAGACAATAGTGAAGAAGAAACTCGAAGAAGCTAAAGGGCTATGGCTAGAATTACTACCAGAAGTGTTGTGGGCACATCGAACCACACCCAAATCCAGCATAGGAGAAACGTCGTATTCATTGGCCTACGAAACTGATGCAGTTATACCTGTTGAAATCGAGGAGCCAAGCTTGAGATATTCACACACCAGCTGGGCAGACAACGACAAGAACATACTTCAAGACCTAGACGTGACCGAAGAACAAAGAGATATGGCCCACATAAGAATGACGTCCCAAAAACTAAAGGTTGAAAGGTATTACAACAAGAAGGCCAAAATAAGGCCACTTAAAGTGGGCGATTACGTCCTCAAAGCCAAAACATTGGCGTCAAAGGATCCAAGTGAAGGAAAATTGGGTACCAACTAGGATGGGCCATATAAAATTGCACCAGGAATAAATGAGCGTTCCAGTTAGAAATAATGGAGGGAAAAACACCCTAGAACAACTGGAATGTCGCCCACCTCAAATACTTCCACTTCTGAAAGGTGTCCCCGAAGTCGTACTCTTTTTCCCTTATCCGGGTTTTATCCCAATTGGCTTTTCTCAGAAAGGTTTTTAACGAGGTGGTGGAGGGGACACCTAGTGGTATCTGAGAGCAAGTTTATTACATCGACATGTCAACACGGTCTCCGGGCCGAAGGGACTACAGTAGTCAAATCTCTTCACGATGGGCAAAACTCTACATTTTACAGAATTATTCTATTATGTAAGCGGCTAAGGCCGTTATCTCCATTATGAAAGCGGCTAAGGCCATTATCTCCATTATGTAAGCGGCTAAGGCCGTTATCTCCATTATAAAAGCGGTTAAGGCCATTATCTCCATTGTGTAGGAGGCTAAGGCTATTGTTTCAATCCGTGAAAGCGGCCAAGGCAGTGTGAAAATCAACACTGGCTAAGGCCATCGCCATTAAGCCTCGACTCAGTTTGACCAAGACGGATAATATTTCGATGACAGTCAAAGTCATATCCCACTGGCTAAGGCCATCGCCATTAAGCGTAGACCCAATTCGACCACGAAGGATAACACTTTGATGATAGTCAAAGTCATATCCTACTAAGGCCATCACCATTAAGAATCAACCCAATTCGACCACGAAGGATAACACTTCGACGACAGTCGAAGTCATATCCTAATGGATAAGGCCATCGCCATTAAGCATCAACCCAGTTCGACCACGACGGATAACACTTCGACGATAGTCGAAGCATAATCCTAATGGCTAATGCCATCGTCATTAAGCGTCGATCCAGTTCGACCACGACGGATAGCATTCGATGATAGTCAAAGTCATATCCCACTGGTTAAGGCCGTCGCCATTAAGCATCGACCTTGTTCGACCACGACAGAGAACACTTCGACGATAGTCGAAGCCATATCCTAATGGCTAAGGCAATCGCTATTAAGCGTCGATCGAGTTCAACCATGATGGATGACACTTCGATAAAAGTCAAAAACATATCCCACTAAGTCCATCGCCATTAAGCGTCGACCCATTTCGACCACGAAGGATGACACTTTGATGATAGTCAAAGTCATATCCCACTAAGTCCATCACCATTAAGAATCAACCCAATTCGACCACGAAGGATAACACTTCGACGACAGTCAAATCCATATCCTAATGGTTAAGGCCATTGCCATTAAGCATCGACCCAGTTCGACCACGATGGATAACACTTTGACAACAGTCGAAGTCATATCCCATTGGCTAAGGCCATCGCTATTAAGCTTTGACCCAGTTCGACCACGACGAATAACACTTCAACAACAGTCGAAGTCATATCCTAATGGCTAAGCCATCGCCATTATGCGTCGACTTAGTCGACTATGAGGAATAACACTCCCACGACGGTCAAAGTTACATCATATCCTACCTACGACGATGGTTAGTCCTAGGGGTATCACCCTAAATTAATCCACCCCCAAGACCGCCTACATCATTTCAATGTCGCCCAAAGTCATGATAAATTTCCTACAAACAAATGAACATCGCCCCTGCGAAGGTGAAGTTTCAAAAAATGAAGAATAACCAGAAAGGTATAACAACAAAAGGTACAATTCATATATTACAGCAAAAGAATGTATCTACATTTAGCCCCATGAAGGGGCCTCATTACAGTCCAAAAAAGGAGAGAAACAAAACATATATCAACTTAAGGTTGCTCGCCCTATCCATCGATCCTGGGACGGTAAGCTTTGTAATATAAGGAATTGGAGTCTAGTCGGTTGACATCTTCTGCAGCATAGCCCTCACACTCAGGGGAATCTGAACTATACCTGTAGGCTTCCCGAGGGGGACGAGCCTCAAGCTACCGCATCTGAACCTCCTCCTCTGTAGCTTGACCCGCGGCATGAAGCTCCTTGAACACGTCCAATTTAGCTTCAAAATAAACCCACATCTTATGTGCGTTATGCCGCGCATCCCGATCAGATGGGAGATGAAATGAAGAAAGCTGCAAAGGCCGAACTGCGTCCTTGGACCTTGGCTGGGCACTCTGCTTAAGAATGCCAACCTCTGCCATCTTGGCTTCGAGTTCGACAGTCAATTCAGCTACCCTACGTTGTAGATCGGCATTCTACGCCGCCACCCCTCGACTTGAGGAGTGATTCCAACTCACTATTACGGGCCATGGCCCTCATCAGCTCCGCGTCCGTCTGCTCCAATTCCGTTACTCTATGTTCTAATTGGGCTTCCTTTTGCATATAACCCTCCCGAAACACCTGAAACTCAGGATCCTGCTGGAAAAAATCTGTCGCCGCTTGATGCTTGCAGCGGTACCGCTGGTACCTCTTTACCATCTTATTGAATGTGGTTGCCTTTTTCTGCTCACGCCGCCTCCGCTCCATCTCCAAAACAAGGGTCCGAGGGGAAAAACAAGAATTAGTAAACATCAAAACCGACCTCATGACATGCAAAAATAAAAGGTTACCTGTAGAGTCATGCCTGCGACCCTTTGAGACAGCTCCACAACGCTGAATTTTTTTAGTGTTTCACGTTCAAGGGCGGCACACAACAAGGCAAGCTCCAACGCTTCCTGTTCGCTATGCAGTAACAAGTTGTAAGCCCCCGGAATCATGATTCGGCAGTCACAACCGTCCACTGTCATATCCACGTGTGTGAGACCGCCCATAAAATCATCCACATCTCTCTGGATGATCTCATAATATGATCTCTCAGCAGCCCTACCAAATTCCAACAATAATGGTCGATGAGCCACTACGATGGCACAAACCGAGCTAGCACCGGCATCGGCAGTCCCCTGATGGGCCGGCCTCCCGGCACGAATAATGTTGGCATTATTGACTAGTATAGGCATTTGGCGAAGCACGCTACTCCTTTCATCTTCAGTAGCCACCGCCTTGCCTGTCTCAAGCCTTTGTCTATTTCTCTCCACCGACTCCTCGCCCTCAGAAGATTCGTCCGTAGGTTGCGGAGTCGGTACCGATGGCATCATTTAGCCTGCAACAGCCACCACAGGCACAACTCCTCGCAAAGGAACTATAGAGATACCCTCTCGGACGGTTGCACAAAATATATCTTGGGCATCCGAGGCCACGCCCGACCGTGCGGAGGTAGATACCGCTGCCCTCTTCTTGGGAACGTCTCGACCTATCGATATAGATGACTCCGTCGATGAAACTTGTAAAGCCACCAACTAAAGTCAAGAAACTACCTGAAGACCTGCAGGGCCATATTACTGATTGAATTCGGACCATGTGTGGGTCTCTTCCGCATAAGGTAGCAAACCGACTACCCATTGCCTAATACCATTGATGAGCCGAGATGGGTGAGCCCTCACTGCAAACAAAATGTAATAATAATATAATCAGAACTTCCGCAGCCACGTATGGTAAATAATTTAATAAATGGAAATGCTTACGTTTCGAATTCCACTTCTCCGGGAATTCGACAGGGTTGAATACCAGCTTCTCCATCTTAATGAAGAAATATATATGTATGTACCTATGAATGGGTCGGTCATCGGTCCTGACCACCAATCCCTTCGCACCATGGCTCCTTATATGTAGCATAGTTCCCCTTAGGTAGCCGACGCTGAATAGCTGCAAAAGATAGTGGACGGAGACCTCGCACCCAGCAAGCTCAGAGTACGTAGACAATATCCGACATACCTTTAAGGTATACGAAGTCAGCTGAGACAAGCACACGTTGTAAAAATAGTAGAGTTCCTCTGCTAAAGGAAAAATAGGGAGACTATAACCAATTAAAAATGGGTACTCATAGAATGCTTAATATCCCGATCTAGGGACGTTTGCATAATCAGTTCCTGCCGGAACAATCTCCACATGAGAAGGTATGCCGTGCGATGCACGAAGATTGTCAAAATTATATTTCTTTAACTAAAAACGCTCTCAAGGTGCCACGGGAGAATCCTTGTTGAAGTCATTCCGGGTTAAAAGTTTCTTCGGCAGCATATTATCCACAGTGAGAGGGGTGAGGTCCTCTTCTCCTTCTCCCTCATCACCGCCAGAGGGAGGTGGTATATCTGATGGAGTGGCATCAGTAGCCCTTGGGTTATCTCGCCGGGATTTAGCCATGATTTTTGTGTTTGGGAATATTGTATGACATAACGGGAAGGAAGGTTTCCGAGAAACGGTGGAGTTCCGGTGAAAGAAGGTGTTTATTCAGAAAGTAAAGGAAAGGTGCTTGCAAATGATCAAAAGTTGCATCAATTTAAACCCTTCCCCTATTTATAGGATTGGGTGGAATTGAAATCGAAGTGACATATTTCAAACGGGCGCAGGAAACCAAAATATCAGAATGCCTTTTTGTGTTACCTCAGGAATATGCGTAATGATGATGCATGCGCATACTGATGTCACTTCAATAAAGGGGTTGCACGTCAGCTTTACGACAGCCTCAAATATTATCTCCCACCAGTTATTTTACCGCCTTTGAACCAAGTCAAATTCTTCCCGAACGAAGTTCGAGGATTCACCCATCGAGGACGCATCTCGATGAGACCCCGACGAGTGGAGGAACTAACTGTATGGAGTCAAATTTGACCCGCTACATCCCTACATCGGCATAGATGACCATCAGGCGTACACTTACTACGAAAGGGGTATGACCCAGGGATGATGGATTGAACGACACCTTAGGCCCCGTCGTCCCGTCGAGGGCATATATTCAGTTCGTGTATATTTAGTATTTCGAGGAGGGTCCCTTGATATATAAAAGGGACCCAAGCATTGAAATAGAGGGGGATTATTGAACTATTATCTCTCTCTCGCTAAAAATCACATTCTTTATCTTTCAATCTGCTGAGATCGAAAACGAACAAACACATCATACATCCCAAGGCCTTATTATATTCGATTACGATTTACCCTTGATTTATTTTGATTGATTTGCTCGGAAAGTATTTGATAACTTTTAAGTCAAACAATTAGGTTGGAGACTTTATGTCAAATTAAGCTGAATTCAGTGAACTAATGCACATATCTGTACATGCAAACATGTTTCATCTTCTTTGATTCAATGATCAGCTCGTAAGCTGAGGATTTACAGAGATGAATGAGGAAGGAGATGACTCAAGAGAGAGAGAGAGAAAAGTAAGAATTGAATATTCTAGAATCTCAACTAACTAACTAATACAGAGATCCCCATATTTGTCTTTATACACGTATTCTATTATATTTTGTCTATTTACAAATTTCCCCCGCTCACTTATTTCTCTCTCCTATTTTGTCCATAGTCCAATAATACTCCCCCTCAAGCTGGTACGTGGAAGACATCTTCTACTCCCTGCTTGGATAACAGGGACTGATGTGCTGTAGCTCTCAACCCTTTTGTCATTAGGTCCGAAAGTTGCATTTTTGTAGGGATATACTGAGTCACAATCGACCCATCTTTGAGCTTTTCCCTGACAAAGTGGTAATCTATTTCAATATGTTTAGTCTGCTCGTGGCATATAGGATTTGCAGCTATTTGCATAGCTGCCTTGCTATCACAATACAAGTTTACTAGTACTTCCACTTTGTTTCCCAACTCGTCCAACAATCCAACCATCCAAGCAATCTTAGCAACTCTAGCTGCCTTACTTCTATACTCTGCCTTTGCCGAGCTCCTACTAATTATTTGTTGCTTTTTTTATTTCCATGATAATAAGGAATCACCAAGTTTCACAATATAACCTAATACAGACCTCCTTGTGTTGGGGCAGGCTGCCCAGTTTGAATCACAAAAGGCTGTAAGTGTTGTTGCTTGTCCTTTTCTCAACAGTATTCCCAATCCAGGAGCTGACTTGATGTATTTTACCACCCTAAGGGCTGCATCTAGGTAAGACTCTTGGGCTGCTGCATGAATTGACTCAGCACCTACACTGCAAAGCAGATGTCTGGTCTTGTGATTGTGAGATAGATCAGCTTGCCAATGAGCCTTTTGATAGGCTCCTACATCTTCAAGCCGGGGATCATCTGTTTTTCCGACATGACTGTCATAGTCAACTGTTGCTAACTTTTGATTCAACTCAATAGGAGTGGTTACTGGCTTGCAACCAGTCATCCCCACATCAGTGATTAACTCTAATGCATATGTTCTCTGATTCAACAAAATTCTTTTCTTTGATCTTAGAACTTCAATTCCCCAAAAATATCTTAGTTCCCCTAGTTCTTTTATCTTAAAGGAGCTATGCAGAGTGTCCTTTGTTTGGTCAATGAGGAACTAGCTGCTCCCAGCTATTAAGAGATCATCAACATAGACTAAGACTATCACAATGTCCCCTTCATGCCTTTTGGTGAATAATGATCATGGGAACTCTGAATGTACCCAGCTTGAAAAAGAGCATTTGTGAGTTTGATATTCCATTTCCTAGAAGCCTGCTTTAGTCCATAAAGGGATTTCTACAATCTACACACCTTGTACTCCCCCTGCTTGTGAAATCCCTGAGGAAGTTCCATGTAACCTTTTTCAAATAGGTCTCCTTGTAAGAAAGCATTGTTGACATCCATTTGAAACAAGGACCAATTCTTAGAGGCAGCAACACTGATCACAGTTCTCACAGTGACCATTTTTTCCACTGGGGAGAAAGTTTCATAATAATATAGCCCTTCTTGTTGTGTATAGCCCTTGGCAACTAATCTTTCCTTGAACTTATCTATTTCTCCATTGGCCTTGTGCTTAATTTTGTAGACCCATTTTGAACCAATGGGATGTTTCCCAGCAGGAAGGTCTACTATCTCCCATGTATTGTTTTCTTCAAGAGCTTTAATCTCCTGTTCCATTGCATTGATCCACTTATGATCTTTGACAGCATGTTTGAAGGATTTTGGTTCAGTATAAGTTGAGAAAACTCCCAGATAGGACTGATATGTTGGAGATAAATGATGGTAAGCAAGGTGAGAAGACAAAGGATGTTTGCAGCTATTTGAGGACTTGGTTTAAACTACATAACCCTTATGCCAAGCAGGAGGATTAGAGTTCCTTTGAGGTCTTGCATACTTAGCAGGTTGAGAGAGTTGAGACTCTGTGGCAACAGAAGGTTGTGAAGATTCAACTAGGTGAATTTCTGGTTCAGCTGAAGAATTTCTGTGGGTGAGACCACATGATTTGGTGGTTCAATGACTTCATCCTCAACCTCTATCTCCTCTCCAGATTGATGGAAGTCTGGTTGAGCCTCACAAGGATCCTCAAAGTTGTTGTCAGGACCTTGCTGACCCAGTGCTGGTGCAGAAGGTGTTGGAATGCTATCAACATTACCTTCCTGTTGAGTTATTGAAGCAGGGATAAGTGAAATTTCTGATCCAAGAAGTTGAGTATGAACAGGGTTTTGAGTGAACATATCAGCTTCTTCACCACCAATGTCCTTAAACGGGAAGATATGCTCCTTGAAGATGACATCCCTACTGACAAGAAATCTTTTGTTGTCTAAATCATAGAGCTTGTAACCCTTTTGATTATCAGAATAATCAAGAAATACATTCTTCTTGGCTTTGGGAGCAACTTTGTCTATTCTTGGTAGATTGCTTGCATAACTCAAGCATCCAAACATCCTGAGATGATCAATGTTGGATTGTTTCTCATACAACAGCTCATATGGAGTTTTTTCTTGCAAGAATGGTGTAGGCAATCTATTTATCAAATAGACTGATGTTTTCACGCATTCTTCCCAGAATCTAATTGGGACTCCACTCTGAAATTTTAGTGCGCTAGCCATTTCCAAAATGTGCCTGTGCATTCTCTCCATAATGCCATTATGTTGTGGAGTATAGGCACAACTACTCTGATGCACAATACCAAATGAAGTTAACAATTCATTACACTTAGAATTAAAAAATTCTGAACCGTTATCAGATCTCAGAACTTTCACATCAGCAGCAAACTGATTCTTTATTATAGAAAGAAAGTTTTTCAGCACAACTATCACTTCACATTTCGAATGTATTAGACAAACCCAAGTGTACCTACTATGATCATCCACAATAGTGACAAAATATTGCTTCCTATCATATGTAGGGACCTTATAGGGCCCCCAAACATCTAGATGAATCAGCTGGAAGATAGATGTTGAACTAGTAGTGCTTACAGGAAATTGTAATCTACATTGTTTTGCCAAGGGGCATATATCACAATCATCAACTTCACTACTACTAACTTTTATTCTTTATACTTGGGATTTGTTGAACAGTCCTCATGGCTGCATGTCCTAACCTCATATGCCAAAGACTGGACCCTGTTTCCTTTCTTTGAATCATACCAGCTAGTATCGACATTGCTTCTTGCTTATTCAACAGATACAAACCTGCTGACTCCTTACCAGTCCCCAGTACCTTCCCACTGAAGAGTTCCTGAAACAGACAAAAATTGGGTTTGAAACTCACCTAACTACTGAGATCCCTAGTAAGCTTTGACACTGATAGTAAATTGAACTTTAAATCAGGTACATGTAATACATTCTTTACCCATTGGTCTTTAAAAGTTCTGCATTTCCAGTATGTTCTATCTTTTCCCTCATTCCAGTTGGTAATTGCACACCGCTATTACTCTGGCCCTCAATACTTTTAACATTACTTAGGACCTCTTTATTGTGAGTAATGTGATGTGTAGCTCCTGAATATATTATCCAATCTACCATTGAATCACTAGAGAATAGAGAGACTATACCTTCCATGTTGGATGAGCATTGTTCAGCTGGTGGTTTGTTCAGTAGTCCCACTAGCTGATTATACTGATTCTCAGTTAACACATGTCCTTGGAATTGATTCATAGTTGTCCAGCTCTTCATTACTTGCTGCGTTAGCAAAAGGCTTTTGTCCTCCACTCTGAACTTTCTTTTTCCTTTTGAAGTCTGCTGGATAGCCATGATTTCGTAGCAGTTCTCTTTCAAGTGTCCTTTATACCCACAATGTTCACATATCAACCCAAAATTCTTGGTTGGCTTGAATCCCTGTGTCTTACCTGCCATCATAGTGAGAGGATCTCTGTTTGTGTCACCAACTACTAGTGATCTCTTACTTTCCTCCTGAATTACCACTGCATAGGCCTTGTTTACTGAAACAACTGGTCTTCTCATGAGAACATCCTATCATTGCTATAGCTTTCATTTAGGCCCATAAGAAACTGCAGTAATGTAATTTGCTCTAGAAGTTCAACTGAAGGTCTAGACTCCTCACAATCACAATAGAATTTTGGGGCCAGCACATCTAATTCATTCCACAAATCGCTCATTCTAGAATAATAGGTCGTCACTGAATCTGTGCCTTATTTTAGAGTAGCTATTTCTTTCCATAAGTGATATATTCTCGTTAAACTGCATCTATCAAACTTGTCTTTGAAATCACTCCATACTTTCTTTGCATTTGATGCAAACACAAATCCAGGCATCAATTCATTCACAACTGTGCTACCAATCCATGAGAGCACAATTGCATTACATTTTTTCCATTGTTCTGCGAGTTCTTCTTTATACATGCTTTTGACACAAGATACATCCACAAATCCTAGCTTACCTTTTCCCCTTAGAGCTATTTCATTTCCCTACTCCACAGGGCATAATTTTCTAGCCCTGTGAGCTTTATTGGGACTAATACTAACCCAGGAGCATATGAAGTTTGAAGAAAAATTAGATGATTGTGTTCAAGTTGAGTTACCTCATTTCCTGCCATGTCTGTCAAGTGCGATCCAGTAATTCTCCTTCGATCGCCGGAATCTTCATCGGAACCCTAGCTGTCAGATCGCCGCTCTGATACCATGTCAAATTGAGCTGAATTCAGTGAACTAATGCACATATCTATACATGCAAACATGTTTCATCTTCTTTGATTCAATGATCAGCTCGTAAGCTGAGGATTTACAGAGATGAATGAGGAAGGAGAAGACTCAAGAGAGAGAGAATTAAGAACTGAATATTCTAGAATCTCAACTAACTAACTAATACAGAGATCCCCATATATGTCTTTATACACATATTCTATTATATTCTGTCTATTTACAAATTTCCCCTCTCACTTTTTTGTCTCTCCTATTTAATCCCTAGTCTAATAATACTTTATTCACATAAACGAAGGCAATGCCCAATATCATACTCAATGCAGACAACAAACGTGTTACGGTTTTGTCTCGTCAAAGTTGCACGAAGTAGGAGGACAAAAGAGATTATAAACTATCCCGGGATTTCATATTTTTTGTCCATATTGGTTGAGGGAACGTGTTTTCCTTTAAGTGGTTTCGAGCAACTCACCTCATGAGCTACTTTTTGAGATTTAGTCGAACTCATTCTAGTTCTTGATTTACTCAATATTATTGCACGATATTATATTATATTATTATCCATGAACCAAATGGTCCATAGTTGCCTTAATGCAGTTGGAGTTGACTGCACATTTTTTTTAGTTCTTAACGCAATAAGTAGGTCTTAAGAAATAAATATGATGGATACAATGTCATGAGAACAATAGAAACATAGTGTTCTACTCGAGCTTGTTTGAAAGAATTATTATAATCTTTTTCTGCATAGTGATTATTTATTTTATCAATTGGCAGGACGCACTCATAGATTTAACAAGAAAATGACATCTTAATTTATTGGATAATCCAAAAAAAAATTTTGTCATCATCTTTGAGGTTATAATAGTGTCCCCCACCCCCCCTCCCCCCACCAAAACCCTCCCACACACATAGAATCAACGTAAAAGTTAAACACAATGCATATGTTAATGTCGTTCTCCAATTTTTGTTTAGAATAGTATGGCATAATTTACAAATTCATTAACTTTCATCACCAGAAATTGCGATTGATACCATGATGTGATCATTTCTTCTATAATTGGACCTTGCTGAAACTGGGAGATTAAATCGTAATATACCAAGCCAGTGGAAACTATAAGGGATCATTCAATTTTTTTCTTGAATAATGATATCTCAATCACAATTAACTACTTTAATCACAAGAAACTGAGATTTTGATCCTGACATTATAATATGATAAGTTCCTACGTAATTATAATTTGCTATACATAACTGAAGAGATTAAGACCGTAATCTTGTATTTATCTTATTTAATTTATACTTTTTTTAATCAAAGCTAAAGCCTTCGAACACCTAGTGAACATCAACGTACTAAATAAATATTAATTCTTACTTTAAAGTCTAACTTTTGCCATGAATGATGATATGACAATTACAAATTAAACAACTTTAGTCACAAGAAATTGTGATTGATTTTGACAATATGATCTGAGCAGTTCTCCTACATGTCATTATATTATAATTCCTCCTTCCGTCTCATATTATGTGAAGATATTTGATTGAAAGTTTAAAAATTTAAAAAATATTTTAACACGTAAGACAAACATAGTATAAGATACAAAATTACCATTTTAAATGAGTAGTGGTGAGAGTTGAAATATCCTCTTATTTTCTCTCCCCTTATAATAAGATGAATGTTATATCGAGTGAGATTTCAACTCTTGGCATTAAAGGTAAAATTAGAGTTCTGAGATTAAATAAGAATTATTAAAAAAAAATGTGTCACATAAAATGAGACATAATGAGTACTAAAAGAACTGATGATTTTTTGTTATTTAGATATTTATTATATATTTCCATATTTGTCACACCATTTTGCATGAAGTATGAAAAGTAATTATGAAGGATAAAGGAACAGCTTTTGCTCCTTCTGAGCTTTATTTTTCCAATTTTGTTTTCATGTTGCAACATTATTTCCATATATAGAAAATGAAATTAAGCAATTATTTTTGCATGAATAATGGTTGCATCGCGACGTAGATGAATGTATTATTTCCCAGCAATTCCCTTCATCTTAAGTTCACTTGACAATAACTAAGATGCTGGGAATTCGAAATTGGAATTTTATTATAATCATAATAACACATCCATTTCCAGCTGAAATTCCGAAAACTCAGCTTTATTGGTACAAAAAAGTCTCAAACTATATAAAAAATCTAAGATAAAGAAAAAAAAAGAATCATGTACAATAATATAGTAATACTATGATCTACTTCAACAAGTTAGCTAAAGCCATGGCCAAGAAAGTGACTGGCAATGTCGCAAGAGCCAAAGATGGTGCAGCAGCACTTGGCGGAGGCGGTGGCATAACCGGAGACTCGATCGATGGAATGGATGGTATGGCAGAAGATGGAGGTGTAGGGGCAGAAGGGATACCAGATGGTGGAATGACACTAGGGGAAGGCAGAGGCGTAACTGGAGAATCGGCCAATGGTGTCGCTGGACTCGCAGCGGGAGATGGTGGGTTAATAACGGATAAAGGTGTTGGGGCAGAAGGGCTCCTAGATGGTGTAGGTACAGGTGCTAGAGTTGCCACTGGTGAAGGAGCAGATATCGGGGTGGTTGTTGTTGCAGTAGTAGGGTTGGCAGGAGTAGATACTGGAGTGGTTGTTGGAGGAGTAGTACGCTTGGCTCTTGGTGGAGTAGCTGGGGTGTCAGGAGAAGATATTGGGGAGGCTTTTGGTGGCTTAGTTGAGGTGGTCGGAGCAGATACTGGTGCGGCTTTTGGTGGAGTAATGGGGGTGATAGTAGCGGATACTGGGGTAGCTGTTGGTGGAATAGTAGGGTTGGCAGGAGCAGATACTGGAGTGGTTGTTGGCGGAATAGTGCGCTTGGCACTTGGTGGAGTAGCTGGGGTGGCAGGAGCAGATATTGGGTTGGCTCTTGGTGGCTTAGTGGGGCTGGACGGAGTGGATGTTGGTGGAGTAGTGAGGTTGACAGGAGCAGATACTGGTACAGCTCTGGGTAGAGTAGTAGACGTGCTTCTTGGTGAAATAGTTGGTGCAACAGGAGCAGATATTGGAGTGTTTGTTGGTGGAATAGTACGCTTGGTTCTTGGTGGAGTAGCTGGGGTGGCAGGAGCAGATATTGGGGTGGTTCTTGGTGGCTTAGTAGGGGTGGACGAAGTAGATATTGGGGTGGATGTTGGTGGAGTAGTGGTGTTGATAGGAGGAGATACTGGTGCGACTCTTGGTGGAGTAGTAGACGTGCCTCTTGGTGGAATAGTAGGGGTTACAGGAGCAGATACTGGGGTGACTGTTAGTGGAGTAGTACGCTTAGCTCTTGGTGAACTTGTTGGCCTGGTAGGAGCAGATTTCGGGGTGGCTATTAGCGGGGTAGTGGGGTTGGAAGGAGCAGATATTGGCTTGGCTCTTGGTGGAGTAGTAGGATTGGTCGGAGCAAATACTGGAGTAGATGTTGGCGGAGTAGTTAATGTGGGTCTTGGTGGAGTACTACGGGTGATAGGAGCAGATACTGGGGTGGCTATTGATGAAGTAGTAGGCGTGGCTCGTGGTGGAGTGGCGAATGTGGGAGGAACAGATATCGGTGGAGTAGTAGGTGTGGCTCGTGGTGGAATAGTGCGCGTGGGTGTGGACGTGGGCGTGGGCGTGGCAGGAGCAGATATTGGGGTAGTTGTTGGTGGAGTAGTGGACGTCACAGGTACAAGCAGAGGAGCAAGAGAGGTGGAGGTAGCAGAGACAGTTATAACCAATTTCATGCCTAGATCACAATGCCCTGCAAATGTACAAATGAAATAGTGTGTTCCAACAGAGTTTAATATAATGTTTGTTGGTCCATTCACTGATATGGAAATTGGATTTGCAGTGTTGCATGAATCAAAATCAGCCTTAGATACTTCAGCAATATTGTGTGCTCCAGTAGCAAAGTTAAAAACTGTTCAAAACAAAGAATTACATCAATAATACAATTATTAGTAACAAAAAAAAAAAAAAGGAAAACATCCAAATTCACACTTTTACTATACGAAGAGCGTCTTAATTTTGTCATTCGTTATAATTTAGGATCATTCATACTCTTGTTGTCAGCAAATTATCTCATGCTTAACCTGGAGCTTGATGGAGTTACACTTACAGCATGGAATGGACGAATTCTACCTGTTCAAATATTTCAGGAAACTACCCAAATTTATCTATTTTCTTTTGACTATTTGCGTGAGCCGAGGTTTCCTGGAAACAGCCTCCCTGCCCCTCGGGGTAGGGGCAAAGTCTGTGTACATATTACCCTCCTCATACCCCACTAGTAAGATCATATTGGGTTGTTGTTATTGTTGTTGTTGCTTTTGACTATGGAGTATTATAGCCTTTTTGGCCACGCTTCTTTTGAGGCAAAAACGTTTTTTTCTAAAATTAAGGTGTTCGGCGATTTTTTTGAGGAGAACTAAAAATTAGTTTATTTCCAAAAGCACTTTTGAGAAAAATACGCTTAGAGCCAGTTTTTAAAAGCTTGGCCAAATACTAATTTCTACTCAGACGTGTTTCAAATTAATTAGCCAAAAAAAATTGCTTCTCACCAAAAGTACTTTAGAGAAAAACACTTATCAAAATAAGCTGATTTTTGTAGTTTGCCCAAACGAGCTATTATTATGGTCAAGGGCAAAGTACGAGACAATTTACTATTAGTAAATTATGAATAAATCCAAAGTATAACTAATGGTAAAATTAAAATATTTCGTATCGCCGAAGAATATTTTAGATTCTTTTTCAAGAAGAAAAGATCAATTTCATGTGACACTACTACTATTTTGAGCATTACCAAGAGTGTCGCCGACTGAGAAGATTTTCTGGGCAGCCCAGGTGGAATAAGCGGCGGCTCCGCCAGGAAGTACAGTCCAACCCAAAGCATCACCTACTACATAAGTATTTTGTGCCATTGAAGTATTGAACAAAGCAATTTCTACTACTAATATAGCCAAATTCAACTTTCTTGACATTCTGCTTTTTTATGTTACTATAGAGAACTAAATCTCTCTCTCTCTAAATCTTTAGCTTTCTCTCTCTATATGTATAGTAAAATCTTTGTGTTTCTTTTATGTTGGAAAAGAGCTCAAATTGGAGTCATGAGTATATATATATATATATATATATATATATATATATATATAAGCAGCAGAGCAAAGGCAGTTGTTGGGGCATTTGATTTTTGAAAGAACAAAGTCAGCTATTTTATGCATGACACGTGGTTAAGATTGTCTTGAAGTCTTTGGAGAACGGTAAAATTTATCTTCGTGTAATTTATAGGTCACGAGTTTAAGCTGCAGAAGTAATCGTTAGTACTATCTGTATCACACCTATTAGGATGCGGTCGTTCCCCGAATATTGTATAAACACAAAAATACTTTGTGAAATATACTGTTTGGGTCATTGGGTGAGACTTTATTTTCCAAAAAAAAAAAAATAGTTTTCTTGTATAAATTTTCTGTCCCTTTTTAGTTTCAAGCATGTTTCATTTTATTTCATCCTTTTTGACAGAAAACACAAAATAAATTCTCTCACAATAATCCTTGACGGTTCACCTAAAACTAAAGATATTACCAAGAAAAAACTCACAAAAAGAAGACCAAAACAAAACTGTTATAAAATCTCCTATTTTAGGTGAATGTCCATAATTAGAGAGATTCTAGGGTTTACTTCTCCCTATAAATAAAGGGGTCTTCTACCATTGTAAATCATCCCAAAAGTATTAATAAGAATACTCCTCTCTCTACTTCTCTCTATATTGTTCTTGTATTATTGTTCTTGTTCTTATATTATTTCATAACACGTTATCAGCACGAGTCTCTAACCAATATTTTGAAACTTGTCGTCCACAATTGCAGTTGGTTTGATAACGGACAGCTTATGCTATATATAGTCTATATGGGAATCACGTACAATGACTTTGCTGCCAATGCTATTATGCTGCTAATATTTCATGCCACACAATATTACAAATCCTTAAAGGTAAGTAATTTACTCTATTTATTGGTATACCTTAAAGGTAAGTAATTTACTTTTCCCTTTCAAATTCTTGAAATTCTACGATTTGATTTTATATACAAACAAAGACAACAAAGTTTGATTATAACTCTAATGGAGTTTGTAAGAAATTACACTCACATGAAGTGGTAAAATTTCTATGCCTTGCCATGATCAAATTCATGTATGATTGTGGGCAAAAGATTGAAAATCCGTCCCATTGAATTTGCTCCATTCCCTTTAGAGAATGTGGAAGCAGTATGTGATAAGTCTGAAAGAAGACAAAAATTATTACCATGAAGGTATCAATGAATGTGGACGTGGCAAAGAATTCCGTCCAATTGAATTTGCTCCATTCCCTTTAGAGAATGTGGTAGCAGTATGTGATAAGTCTGAAAGAAGACAAAATTATTACCGTGAAGGTATCAATGGGCGTGGACGTGGCAATAGACGAAATTATAATCGTCATTATTGTGATAATGAGAATAATAAAGATTCTCAAAATAATCTTTCACTTTATGAAAGTAATATTTGACATGAGATTGTGTAAAGCACATGATTATGGTCCATTCCATGAAGTGAATGTGATAATTGTAATAGAGCCCCTAAATATGAACACGCTCTTGATATAATTTTGTTTTATGTCTGACATTATGAAAAGAAAGTTCGTTGCCTTTGAAATTTCGGGCAAGAACTATATGACATGGGTGTTGGATGCTGAAATCCACTTAGATGCTATGGGTCTTGGAGACGCCATTAAAGAAAGAAATAATGCATCCACCCAAGACTATGCTAAGGCCTTGATTTTCTTGCGCCATCACCTTGATGAAGGTTTGAAACTGTGCTAAGGCCTTGATTTACTTGCGCCATCACCTTGATGAAGGTTTGAAAATTGAATATATCACAGTTAAAGATCCACCTATCTTGTGGAATGGCTTAAAGGAGAGATATGACAACCTGAAATTGGTCACTCTACCACAAGCACGATACGATGAGAATCCAAAAGCAAATAGTTCATAAACTATATGTTATCGTTGTGGTGGAAAAGGGCACTAGGCGAAAATTTGCCGTATACCAAGACATTTGGTTGAGCCTTGTCAAGCATCTCTAAAGAGTAAATGCCCTGAAACAAATTTTGTCTCTGACGACAATTTTGACATCACCCACTTGGATGTGGCAGACTTCTTTGAGCACCCTGAGGGGAAAATAGACCACCTAATCGGTGATGGATCTGTGATGAAAGAAGATGGAATTGTTTGATTTTATTTCACTTATTTGTAATAGTTAGTGAATAAACTAATAGTCATTAGTATCAGCTCGTATTAGTTAGTTTATGATATAATGTTAGTATTAGTTCTTTAGAATGTTTCAATATGCTCGGATTTCAATAATATTTTTATTTTCCAGTAGAGGTAATCGACTAATCTAACAGTTAGTCGATTATCTAATATTTCGCATTAAAACTGCAAAACAAACGATTGTGTATGTTTAACAATCGATTGTGAATGTTCAACAATCGATTGTGTATGTTTAACAATTGATTGTCTTAAGACAGTGTGATCTGAAGTTTTTCAAAATAGCAAATAATCGATTGTGTATGTTTAACAATCGATTGTGAATGTTCAACAATCGATTGTGTATGTTTAACAATCGATTGTCTTAAGACAGTGTGATCTGAAGTTTTTCAAAATAGCAAATAATCGATTGTGTATGTTTAACAATCGATTGTGAATGTTCAACAATCGATTGTGTATGTTTAACAATCGATTGTCTTAAGACAGTGTGGTCTGAAGTTTTTTAAAATAGCAAATAATCGATTATGTATGTTTAACAATCGATTATATTAAAACACAATCGATTGTGTATGTTTAACAATCGATTGTTTTAAGAAAATGCTAAAACTGAAATTTTCAAACTGCAAAGTAATCAATTATGGAAAACATATAATCGACTATCTGATTTAGTTAGTCGAATAACCTCAGCAGATTTCGAAAATATTGTTTAAGTATGAAACAAACGGATTGAATTTGTTTATTCTCATGTTCGTATATTTTCTTTTGTATGGCAAACCATGGGAATTAAATTGAATTGAAGGCTCCTGAAGAGCAACTATAACTCTGCCTAAAGGAACGATATTTTAGAGAATGCAATGTTCTCCTCCAAGTCTAAGAAGAACTTGTTGAGTTTTAATGATATCAGTCAAAATGTTCTCCTCCAAGTCTAAAAGGAACTTGTTGAGTTTTAGAGATATCATTCAAAATGGATATCAGATTGAGACAATACATGAGTATAATCTTGAATACCTCATTTACTCATGAAAACGAGGCTGCCCACTTCGGTTTGGGGTCACGCCATTTTGCATGTAGCAATGCTAGTTCGTCTCTGACTGACGAATTGTCACAAATATTCCCCGTTGCAATGAGTTTTGGGTCATGAACCTAATATATCCCACTTAAGAATTTGTGGATGTGCAGTATATGTGCCTGTAGCACCGCCATATTGCACCAAAATGGGTTTGCAAAGAAGGTTAGGAATATATGTTGAGTTTGAATCGTCCTCCATTATTCGCTACCTCGAAACATTGACAGGGGATTTGTACACTGCACGATTTGCAGACTGTCAATTTGATGAGACACTTTTCCCAAAATTAGGGGGAGAAGTTGGTGAAACCAAACGGGAAATTTTGTGGAAAAATGCATCATTATCTCATCTTGATCCACATACCTCCATTTGTGAAAATGAGGTGCAAAAGATTATCCATTTACAAAGAATAACAAATCAAATGCCAGACGCATTTACAGATTTGAAAAGGATAACAAAATCACATATCCCCACAGTGAATGTGACAACATCTGATTCACGAATATATATTCATTATTGGAAGAATATGAACATGAAATTGGTATAGAATATACCACACTCACCCCTAGATGGAGGTTTGAGATGATACCACACTCACCCCTAGAAGGAGGTTTGAGATGATATATGGCATGAATGATCGTTGGTCACGTACCTATTTTACGCCAAAGTATTTTGGAAATATGACTATTAAAGGACAACGATAATGCAAGAAACATATCTTGCATATAAGTTTGACATGACCATAATGGTATAACTTTCTCTTTAAGAAAGATATTCACCACATGAATGTTGATGAATTTGTGGTAGTACAAAATTAATTGAGAGCTCTAGAAGAGCCAATTATTACTATGTTGGAGAAACACAATTGAGTATTGTGCTGTAGTAAGTCTCAAAGAAACTTATTCAGTTTCCAAAGTACACGCGAAAGCGCTGATTATATTGAGACTATAAATAAAGGAAAGATTTGATATCTTCTATTACTACAACTTGTAGCGGGATAATTTGTATATGAAAAGCTACCCACTTTATTCTCCAGTTTGTACTACACAAACAAAAGAATGCCACAATAAAGTGGATATCTATTGGTATAAAAACCCATGTCATAATAAACCTGAAGTTTATTGATAAGTGCACATGTCATGGTGTAAATTTGAAGTTTACCAATATTGATAATTTATTCAGTTGGCATTCGGGTTAGCCATCTCATTTTAAGTATGATGTGCAATAATAGAGAATTCACATGGGTGAATATTAAAGAACTAGAAAGTTCTTTACGAATTCTCTTGTATCACTTGTTCTCATTAATGAATTGACCAACTAAAGAGTTCGGGTTGAAGCCCATAAATTCTGGAAATATAAAAGGTGAATATGGGCCCATTCACCTGCCATGTATACCACATATGATGCATCTATGAAATGGTTACATGCGCGATTGTTATTAACCCGCAGCCTGGCCGGTGCTTGCGAGGTAAATTGCTCAGTAATCTAACTTCGAGCATAATTTCCAGATTCTCTACTCAAGATAGTTCATCTTGATAAGTTGGTTTATATCAAAGTTGGTTTAGCAAGATAATTATTGAGTGCTTCCACTTAAATAGCTAATCTGTTTCTTATGAGAACAAAGTTATATATATCAGTTTGATATAAGTTGTATACGAGAGTATATTCTCCCCTCACAAGTGGTTCAAGGTCAGGAACCAAATAATTTCATCTTATTATTAATGTGCCGTGTATATTGACATGATAATGCACAAAGATGATTTCCCAAAGTTGAGGAAACAAGTTAGCTTTACTAACATGAGGGGGAGATATGATAAACACTTGAGAAAAGGTTACATGGGATGAATTATCATTTGTATATGTATATCCCCGAATATCATGATATGAACCTGAAGTTCATAAAAGGGATAATTCAATTGCAACATATTGCAAAGCATGCTATACGCATTTGCTGACCCAAAGAATGTAACTATATTCTCACTGCAAATGCTCATATTAAGTCCCAGAAGGACAAAGTCTTTGATACGCTTAAAGCGTATAGACGAATCGGTTTCAAAATAACTTCTAAATAAAGAAGATGAGCAAATGATCAAAGTGATCATGATAAAGTCAATGATATGTGTAATCAGTTTTCGATATCTTATTTGTTTAGCATGACATGAAAACTTGATATGCATCTAAAGTCTATTATATGGCTTATATGACTTAACTTGAAAGATTTAAGTTGCTTGAAGCATACACAATTCTTGGTCCTGAAGTACCACATCCTAAGTACAATTTGTGTATATATGTATCTTGCTATAACTATAAGCATGATGGCATTGAGAATACATCTATGGAGATATTGAAGAGTTATTCCACGACATTATATGAAGATGTTCATATCTATCAAGAATGATGATTTCAAGGTGCGGAATATTTATTCAAGTCAATATGGTTGATTTATTTATCAAACATCTACCAAAGATTGTTTTGAAGATGGTGCACAAGATTGGAATGCAAATGCTCAAGGATATAAATTGATGTTCTTATCAGGGGGAGTTAATGCGCGTTGCACTCTTTTTCCCTTACAAGGTTTTTGTCCCAACTGGGTTTTCCTTGCAAGGTTTTTAACGAGGCAACCAATAGGCGCATATTCAAACATGTGTACTCTTTTTTCCTTTTCTTTAAATTTTTTCCCATTGGGTTTTGTTTTAGTTAAGGTTTTAACGAGGCACATTATTGAATAGACATTCAAGGGGGAGTGTTATAAAATCTCCTATTTTAGGTGAATGTCCATAATTAGAGAGATTCTAGGGTTTACTCCTCCCTATAAATAAAGGGGTCTTCTACCATTGTAAATCATCCCAAAAGTATTAATAAGAATACTCCTCTCTCTACTTCTCTCTATATTGTTCTTGTATTATTGTTCTTGTTCTTATATTATTTCATAACAAAAACATTTTTTTAGTGAAAATAATTAGTTTGTTTCTCGATCTATTCAAGCAAAATAAGATGTCTTGTTTAGACGATAAATAAGTTTGTTAATTAAGTTACTTCGGATTAGTTTTGAAAGAAATAGAGATAGTTACCATTTTTTAATAATCTTGCCAACGAAGATATGTCGCAATACAATCTAGAAGCCGTCCATACAACAACAACAATAACAACAATCCAGTATAATCCCACTTAGTGGGGTTTGGAGAGGGTAATATGTACGCAAACCTTGCTCCTTCCAAATAGACCCCTGGCATCCTTCCCTCTAAGAACTTCCCACCTTGCTCTTGGAAAGACTCGAACTCACAACCTCTCGGTTAGAAGTGGGGATTGCTTACCATTAGAGCAACCCATCTTGTCTTAAGACGTCCTTACAATAATTTGAATAATTACCAAATGTATCTAGTATATACGGTTGAGCTCTTTTTAAATAATCTTGCTAATAAGGTATACTAACTCATGCTTAGTATACACGTTTATCTATGCAGTTGGTTTTAAAATATCTTGATTATGTAAATATTTTTTATGATCAAAACAAGGAGTAACGTGGACATCGAATTTGTGAACCTGTTAACAACATCGGAAGATTTTTGCAGAATTTGCTCCAATCAATTCCCCCAATCCAATTTCGTCTCTCTTGGAAATGAAATTCTTGTCATGAACTAAGTACATTCTTCTTTGCTTTTAGTATGTTTCTATCTTTGTAGGGAGAATTTCTCAGAGTGTCTGTTTCTGAAGAAGGGGAGCGTTGATTATATAGAGAAGAGAAGTTGTTAGAGAACCAAAAAAATACCGAGAAACTGACCCACATTGATCCTCACGCTCCCACTTACTTCTCTACACGCGGTAGTTTTATTTTAGTGAGTTAAACATTTCTTAGGTATCTTCCCTTAATCATATCTCCTTTAAAAACAGGTCGGGTCAGTCTATATGGGCAACCAGTGACCCAATTCCAATATCCAACATCTCTCACTTCGCACATGATGGGCTAGACCCAAACTAGTGCTATGTAAAAAAAGAAAACACACGTAATTCATACTGGTAAATAAATCGTAAGACCTGCGAGCATTAAGAGCTGTATCATTCTTACACCCTTTAAGGTTATTTAATATCTCTACGTAGAAATCCAAACACATGCAAAAATGATTCACTACTACTAGGAGGATCTTATTATTGTCCGCAATACCCCAGACATAGTTGGCTACTGTAGTAGCTAATTATCCGATCTCTCATCCTCGATAAGAGGTGACCTCAAGTTTATGTTTAACTTTATATCCACAATTGCACCCAATACCCTCATGGTAAGTGTAATGATCGATCTATGAATACATGTTAAATTGCTAAATTTTAGTCGTCTTCCCTTTCTACTCGAATCTTTTCATTCCAAATCAACTGCTTTCCTAGACATGCACTGCATTGCTGAATCACTCATGGCTATTAGTGACATGCTAAAGAGCAATACTAATTGGCACTTCAAGAGACAGTAAAATGTCAAAGGGTATTCTAATAAAAGTTGATATAATTTCGTTGGGATCTCACACAATGAGAAGCAAGGATTTATTCTTCCATTATCCCATGGTCAATAGCACACGTAGTATGAAACACATGTTACAGCGTTCTCACCTTATATTGGCGCGTGTGACTTATTCTTTTAATCATTCAACATTGCACAGATTTTGGTCTAAACACATCCAAATGTCTAATCTAAGTTTCTCACTTCAATAATCCTCAAACCATATTCTTAGAGAAACTCGCATCTGGCTTACAAAACAAGTCATAATAGTGAAATTCTTAAGTCTGATTAGTTGTCAAGACCGACCTTTACAAATAAATATAACCTCGCATTATCCAAGGTTCTATAAGGTCTCATCTCTTTACGATTCTTAACATAAGAGGCAATTGCTCCTGTGAGAGAGCTAATCTCGCGACTTGTTCGACACACTTTATCAACCAAATATTCATCATATCCATATGAGATATAAGCATAAATTCAAGAGTCAAATATTGATGAGCATGTTATAATACTAAAGTCATTTTACAATACATAAATATGTTCATATCCTTCACAAACCTAGAGCCATTACATGTTTCTCAAACAAGTCTCTTGATATCGCCTTTGTAAAAGGATCAACTATCATGCTTTGCGTAGGAATGTATTGTAAATTTATCTCTCCACTTGATACTATGTCTCTCACAAAGTTACACTTGATGTAAATGTGTTTGGTCTTACTGTGATGCTTAGGATCTTTTGTATATGCAATATCCTCTTGACTATCACAATATAGAGTCATGGTACCTGAGAGCTTTATAATATCCAAATGCTCAAAGAATCTCTTCAACCAAACAGCTTCTTATACTGCAGACGCAGAAGCCATGAACTCAGCTTCCATATTTAAAAGGGTTGTATATGTTTGTTCCTTACTTTTCCATGATATAGTACCACCATTAAGTAAGAAGGCATAACCGGATGTTGATTTTCTATTATTCCGGTCACCAACCCAATCAACATCTGTATATCCTCTCAAGGATAAAATCATTTCCATTATAACATAATGAATAATCTACTGTTCCCTTTAGGTATCTAAAAATTCTCTTCACAACTTTCCAATGATCTCTTTCAGGATTGGATTGACACCTGCTAACTCGACCTATAAAATAACAAATAGGTGGGCGAGTACACATCATACCATATATCAAGCTCTCGACAACCCTTGAATATAGAACTCGAGACATGCACTCCTTTTCATTTTTCAGTCTTGGGACACAATTCAAGGCTTAAAGTTTCACCTCTCGCTATAGGAGTATTCATGGATTTGCAACTATTCATGCGAAAACCCTCCAGAAATTTCTTTATATAAGTTTCTTGAGATAGACTCAATAACTCTTTGGAACGGTCTTTTTGAATCTTAACTCCAAGGATATAGTCTGCCTCGCCCATATCGTTTATGTCAATGACTTTGAAAGCCTTCCCTTGATAGTTTTCAAATACTCCAAATTGTTTCCAACTAATAAAATATTGTCCACGTAAAGAGAAGGAATTACAAACATCCCATTGGACTTCTTCACATAAATGCAATGGTCTTCATTGATCATGGTGAAATCATACGAGATCACCTCCATGTGAAATCTCAAATACCATTGCCTTGAAGATTGCTTCAGACCATAAGATCTTTTTAATTTACAAACCTTCTTTTCTTGTCCTTTAACGATGAAACCTACATGTTGTTCCATATAGATTTCTTCATTTAGTTCTCCATAGAGAAAATATGTCCTCACGTCCATTTGATGTAATTCAAATCCAATCGTGCAACAATAGCCAAAATTAAGTGAATTGACGTAAACTTCACAGCTGGTGAAAATGTTTCCTCATAATCTACTCCAGCTTCTTGAGTAAAGCCTTTTTCCACCAATCGTTCCTTGTATCTTTCTATTAACCCATCCACTTTGCGTTTAACTTTGAGAACACATTTGTTCCCAATGGCTCTACGCCCAGGCGGAAGGTCAACTAGATCCCAGATTTTATTGGTTTTTATGGACTCTAATTCTTCTTTATTGATTTCATTCACTCATCTTTTCTAGGGCTCGATAAATCCTCAGTCACAAACTTTGGCTCATCCATTTCTGTGGGAGATACCAAGAAAATATAATCTTCTATTTCATAAGTAAATTTGGGAATATTTTTTCTGGAAATCTTTCGCAGTTGAAATTTAGTTTCGTCAATAGGATTTTGGGATTGAGAGTTCCCAGTCTCACTCGGATCAAGAATAATGTCTTGATCAATTTGATTATCAACTATGTTAGAAGACACTTGCTGACTGTCTGAGTAAACCATTTCATAAAAAGGCTCTTTATTCTTTACCTCGCCCTTCTGTGGAAAATCTTTTTCAAAAAATGTGATACCTTGCGATTCAATATTTGTAACGCTTCTATCGTCTAATTCACCTATGAATAGATACCCTTTGGAGTGTTCTGAATATCTTATAAAGATACATTTCTTATCTTTTGGACCTAATTTATCAAACTTGAAAAATGAATCTTTTACATATGCAGCACAACCCCAAGGTCGTAAATTCTTTAAGTTTGATTTATGACTAGTTCATAGCTCATAAGGAGTGAAAAAACTGACTTAGTTCAATATGTAAGTTGCAATAATAACTCATCTACCCATAAGGAGATAGGTAAATTTGCCTGCGGCATCATGGGCCTTACCATGTCCAGTAGTGTTTTATTCCTCCTTTCTGCTACACCCTTTTGGTAAGGTGTGTATGGAATAGTTAACTGTCTGTGATGCCCTTTTCATTACATAGTTCTTCAAATTCTTTTGATATATATTCACGCCATCTATATGTTATTTAGGTCTTAATCCTTTTTTCTAATTGATTCTCAACTTCATTCAAATATTTCTTAAAGTATTCTAGTGCTTCAGATTTATCAGAAATCAAATAGGCATAACAAAAGTGTGCGAAATCATCAATTAACGTAATGAAATATAATGGACCAGACCTATCCCTCACATTTATTGGACCAAAAATATCGGAATGGATTAATTGCAATGGAAAATCAGCTCTCTTATCCTTTCCAAATGATTTACGTGTAATCTTTCCGACACAAGTTGACATTTCAATTTTAGAGAAAGAACCTGGATGTCCTTCCTTAGCCAATCTATTTATTCGATCCTGTCCTATGTGACCTAATCGCCATGTAATAACATCAACGTCATCATCTGTGGAAAACATGTTATAACATAACAACCAACATAATAGTTACACGTAGAAGGATTACAATCTAACATAATAAAACCATCATAAAAATGACCAAAATCATAAAAAACATTGTCTTGAGTAATCTAGGAACATTGCAACTAAAGTTCAAATTGAAATCTAAATCTAGCAGAACATACACAGACCAAGTTTCGTCGAATCTCTGGAACATATAGGATGTCATGTAACATCAAAGATAGGCCACCACACATGTCCATTCTGCAAGTTCCTATCCCTTTGACTTCAAGATTTGTATTATTTCCAACATACACATGCTTTGATCTATGTGGAACTCGACGAAGCTCAATAAACGTTTCTCTATCGCGACTCACATGGTCGGTGTCCCCTGAATATACAATCCACACAGGATAAAATTTAGTTAGTAAAATAGTGCTAGAAACATATATAGCACTTAGAGGTGCGTTTTGAAATGATACCTTTTTTGGCTCAGTGCATTCACGAGCAAAATGCTATGGGACTTGGCAATTGTAGTACTTCATCTTGCTCTTGTCTTTCTTTTTGTAGAACCATTTTTCTTTCTTCGAATTTGGCTTGTTTCTTTTCTTGGAGAATCCTTCTCCGATCTCCTTACCCTTTCCATCATTTTTCAAGTTTTTCTTGCACTTGAAGTTTGATCTCTTTGTACCACTTGATTCTGCCACAAAGGCATTAGGTACAACTTTAGCAGCACGCTGCTCGTCTTCAAGTTCTACATAACGGGCAACATCAGCAAAGGTTTTGATGCTATCATTGTGGGTCAAGTTAACCTTAAAAATTTCCCAATTATTGTGAAGAGACCGAATCATTACTTGAACCTGCTGCTCGTTTGAGAGAACATGGCCAACACTTTTTAGTTGAGTAATCATATTTGATATAACACTTAGATGTTGCTTGACACTGTGATCATGGTATTTTTTGTACGTGTCAAACTTGATTGTTAGTTGTCCAAGACGAGTCACATTTGTACCCCCATATTCCTCTCTTAAATGTTCCCACGTGGCTTGAGCAGTAGGATATTGCTCACACTCGTGGATGAGATAATCAACATCTGAACTTATAATAATTCCACGTGCAACGAAATATGTCTTTTTTCAAAGATTATTAGTTTCCAGATCCCTCATGTGTTGGGCAGTGTTACCCTCCTCTAGGTGACTCATACCATGGTTAATACTTTCAAGAGCATATTGTTCTTCGAGTACATACCATATCTTATGACTCCAGATGTCATAATTTTCATCATTCAGTTTGTCACTCTTGTTCAAGTCAGCAATGATAATTTTCGATGCCATGTATGTTATTAGAGACAATATTACAAGTTTAACTCATCAATAATATATTTCAGTTAATTTATGCATGTGATTACACACTCAAGTAAATTAATTATAACATTAATTCTGTATTTAGCATAGAATCGAAAGGTCACCACGTTTTCATTCATCATCTATATCTAAATATTTTAATTAATATAAAAATTACTTCTTAGTGTGTACTTTATCTCAAGTCTCAATCCATTACAAAAAAATACAATAAGTAATGTATATAACCGGTGAGACAAATAATACAATTTACATTTTATTAAGATAAAAAACCATAATGACAATCTACATGTTTGCTAGGACATACATGCACCAATCGAACGCTAACTCTTACACTTATATGATAAAAGGTGCACTAGGCCATTTATCATGATAAATTTCAGTTAAAATTTCATCCCAAGGCTCTCGAAGAGAATCTGCTAAAATAGCTTGATGCGTTTACAATACCTTAGCTTTATGTTTTAATGATCTAACAAACTTACTGTCAAAGAACCAAATAAGGAACCAGATACACTTGGTACACAACCCAATCAACGGACTCAAGCTAATTTGAGTTTCTATGACTTCGAAAGATAAAGAATCAACATAGGGACCTGATCTTTTCGGTTCCCCCGACAGCAGGACAAAGTCAATTCTCTACAGATGGAAAGTGACTACTGCATTGTGCACACAAACAATGTAGTAGTCACCTCTTATTGACCAACCAAGTGATTACACCATTCAAATGATGTCATCCAAATTGTATTAACAATAAATAGTACAACAAAATATCACTTGAACACTTGATAATTAATTCAAACATCTGACCATCAAGCATTCAATTCTCAAGTGCATCAAGAACAAAGTACAACAGTAATACAGACCAGTTCCTACAACAAGTCTCTTGTATGTCCTTAGTTGAGTTGTAACTTTATAATCGTTCTTCATTATAATTCCTACTTTGCTTATCTAGAAGCTATAATTAGGAACCCGCTGTAAACCAAAAAACTTTAGTGTTTGTGTCATGACTAGACTTAGTCATGGGTTGAAGTCTTTGTAATAGGTGTATTGAAAAGTGGCTTGTAATAGGTGTATTACAAGTTAGCAAGGGATTAAGAGTTTAATTCCTATAGGGTGTAATCTAAAGATTTCTCATAGTGAATTTGAAATCCTACCAGTGTAGGTCGTGGTTTTGTTTTGGTTTTTTTATCTCCTTAAGCAGGGATTTTGCCACATAAAATTTCCCTGTTCCATTTACTTACTGTTGTATTAGCCTTATCTATCGAAACCTATATAGGACCTGGTCTCTATATAGTTTGGTGGACTCATATATTCTATTAATTGGTATCAAAGCGGGTTCTTTTTATAAGGTTATCACCAAGAAATGATCCTCATAGCTGCTCTACTAAACTCCAAAGAGGGTCAGTTTACCTATAGAACACCAAGGTTCAATGGCCAATATTATGGGTGGTGGAAGACATTGACGCATGACTTTATCATGGCTAAGGATTTCGAGATGTGGGATGTTATATATGATGGCCCTTATATCCCTACAAAAAAGGTCAGAGATCCTGCTGTGATAGTGCCTAAGAGTAGGAAAAAATACAACGATGCTGATAGGAAGGCCGTGGAGAACCATTTTCGTGCCAAGGAAATTTTAGTGTGTGGTATAGGTCCTGATGAGTACAACAGGATTTCAACTTTTCAATCTTCCAAAGAGATATGGGAATGTTTACGAATAGCACACGAAGGAACTACTCAAGTAAAGCAATCTAAGATTGACCTGCTCAACACTAGTATGAGCTTTTCAGAATGAAGGACGATGAATCCATTCAAGAAATGCACACTCAATTCACTTCCATCGTAAATGAGCTACAATATCTTGGTGAAATAATTTATAGGAACAAGCTCATGAGGAAAATTCTCAATGTTTTGCCCAATTCTTGGGAGAGTAAAGTGAGTGCCATAGCTGTAGCAAATGATTTGCAGGAGCTGACTATAGATGAGCTGGTTGGGAATCTGAAAGCCTATGAAATGAAGAAGAAGAAGAAGAAGGACAGTGAAAGAAGAGAACCAAAGAAGGAAAAAAAAACCTGGTACTCAAAGAAGAAAGCAATGACTCAAGTGGAGAGGATAGTGGCATGGCTTACTAAACCAGGATGTTTTATAATATGGTTCGAAGGAATAGAGGTATACCAAAGAGGGCAGTTCTAGCAAGCCAAAGAATTATGACCTTTGTCATAAGTGTGGAAAACCAGGGTATTTCATCATAGATTTCCCTCTCCTGAAGCAAGAACACTTCAAACACAACTTTGGAAAAGCAACCAAGAGGAACCTAATTCCTGATAAACTCTTCAAAAGAAAGAACATCACTGACAATGTTGTGAAGCAAGCCCTTGCACCATGGGGAGATTCTTCCAGCGAGTCTGAAGAAGAAGATGATGCAGGTGAAAGCTCAAGGACGTTAGTTGAAAGGGAAGAAAATGAGTATGGATCAATATTTGCTTTGATGACTCAATCAGATGATGATGAATACAATAACAATGATGAGGTAAATTTTTGGGATGTTCAGAAAAATCAGAAGTCCTACTCTCCTAGAAAATGTTGGAAATCATGTATATCTAAGATATGTGCGCTTTGGTTGTATGAGCATGATTTTCAGGTATAGGTTTTGATGAATGACAAACAATGAAGTCAAGTGTCAAACAACGATATAATATGACAATCAATCAAATGGCGAGAAGCATACTGATGACGGAATTGCATGAACGAGCCATAGAGTTCAAGACCGAAGACCCAAGACGTAGGTCGTTTGGTAGAACCAATGTAAGGACAACGTTTAAGTTATCTTATCCTTTGGCTCAACATTAGGTCATCAAAAACATGCATAAGATATTTTATTAAATCATATTTATCATAAACATGCATCTTTGTGTTAATACAAAATGATGTTGAAGGTTTTAAACATGTCTTTTAAATCTGGGCCTCAACAATCGATTATTTGAATCCTACAATCAATTGTATTAAGACAGTGTGATCTGAAGTTTTTCAAAATAGCAAACAATCGATTGTCTACTTTTAACAATCGATTATTTTGAGACAGTATGCAACCGAAGTTTTTAAACATCTAAAAAATCGATTGTTTGTCATACAATCGATTATATTCATAAACAATCGATTGTCATTTTCATACAATCGATTATATTTTGACCGTTCCCACAGAATCAATTATATTTTGACCGTTCCCACAGATTCCTAAATTGATTTTTGAACGTTGAATAATAATCGATTATTTAGTCCATACAATCGACTGTTTAGCCTAAAATCAGGAATCTGTCTTTTGAACGTTGGTCAAACAATCGATTATCTACTCCAAACAATCGATTGTTTGAGCACAGAATTAGGGATTTTATTTGTAAATTAAGCAACGGTCAGCACCACTTTTTCACCTATAAAAAGAGGTCTTTTGAGCTGATTTTAGACACACAACTCCTCCATACATTGTTATACATATTGATCATTTTCAAGCATCATTTTAGAGCTTTTATTGAGCCATTTGATAGACAACTTTGAGTTGTTCATAGAGCTTATTGTGTATCTCTTTATCCACTCTATTGAGAGAGTATTTGTTGTAAAAGAGAGTTGTTTGAGAAGAACATATCTTCTCATTTGTCGGGTTTGCTAAGTACCCAAAGTCCTAGTGGTTGAAGTCTTGGGGTGAGGTATCCTCAAGCAAGTGAAGTCTTAAGGTGTGGTATCCTTGAGCAACTGTAACGGTTTGTTAAGCACCCGTAAGCTTGACGAAGATAGTGGAAATCTCGAGAGAGTCTCTCGGGGACTGGACTAGCCACGGGTTGTGGTGAACCAGGATACATCGGTGCGTTCGTTCCTTATTATTTACTTATCGCACTTATTTCATTCTTGCAATTTTTAAATTCCGCAAGTTTACGCTGTTTTTTATTATAACGCTATTCACCCCCCCTAGCGTTAAGCGTATATTCTAACATAAAACTCATGTCATTAGCTAATGTGTTAATTGATGCTTACCATAGTCTTGTAAATGATTAGTATGCCTTAACTATGGAGTTAGGATATGCTGAGCAAACTAGAGATGACTTGGTAGTTTGTGTGGTTGACTTGAAGGAAACTATAAATAATCTGGAAAATAAAATAGAGGTTCTAACTAAGAAAATCACTAGTGTAGAACAAGAAAAAGATGATTTGATGGTAGTAGTAGTTGACTTAAAAGAAACCACTGAGAATTACAGTAAAGAAAACGATGTGTTAGTGGAGAAAGTGGTTTTATTGAACAGGAAAGAGATGACCTCTTAGTGGTGATTGTACACTTAAATTAAATAATAGAGGAACTTAAAGCTGAATGTCGGCCTGAAAATTCTGAAAAAAGAAAAGCAAGTGTCTAGTGAGGCATATACTAAACTTGTAAATGAGTTAAATGATGTAAAAACTAGTTTGTGCACTGAACGTGAGAAAAATAGATAGCTTCATGCTGAATTGGAAAAAGAAAAAAGTGATCTTGAGAAGTCTCTTAAGTGGACCTGATCCGCAGATGCTATTACTACCATGATGTTAACAATGGTAGAAACAGGCAGAGAATAAAGTTTCAAAGGGAGAGAACTCCTTATAAGCCTCATAGTGAGTACGTTATTGTGCCTGATAATTTATTGTGTAACTACTGTAGGAACAATGGGCATTTCAAAGAAAATTGCCAAGCCATGGTTCAGTCTCTTCAGAAAATAAAGTTTTTGCTGAAAGAGTAGCCGCTTAAAGAGGACCAGGTGCCATCCATAAAAAGCGCATGTTACCTGCACGGTCTAGAAGAGCACATATTCATCCCCTTGCTTAATACAAGGGACCCAAAATTGCTTGTGTTCCTAAATCGAAACCTTGATTTACTTGTTAGGAAGAGTGAAAGGAAGTAGTCAACAATGGTTCATGGATAGTGGATACTCAAGGAATATGACTGGGAATACCATGGACTTTCTTTCACAAAAATCCCTGCACGGAGGGAGTGTATCTTTTGGAAATGGGGAAAAGGGGTAGGTTCTTGGTGTTGAAAAAAGTGGAAAATCACTCACTCACTCAAATGAGAATGTGTACTATGTCAATGGTCTTAAGTACAGTCTCTTGAGTGTTTCTCAGATATATGATAAAGGAAACAAGGTGGAGTTCTTGTCAAAGATATGCACAGTTACAAATCTAGTAACTGGTGAAGTGATAGTTATGGCTAAAATATACAAGAATATCTACGTTGCCAATTTTGAGTCCCTACAAAGTGGTGATCTGAGATGCTTGAAGCACTTGATGATGATGCTGAACTATGGCATAGAAGGATAGGGCATGCAAGCTTCTCTCTACTGAATAAGCTGGTCAAGAAGGACCTAATTCGTGGTCTACCCAAGTCAAGGTTCAAAGAGCACAAAGTTTGTGATGCCTGCGCTAGAGGAAAGCATGTTAAATCCTCATTCAAGCCAAAAAAGGATTTCAGCACATCAAAACCACTTGATATCTTTCAAATGGATCTATGTGGTCCAATGAAAGTGTAAAGTAGGGGAGGAAAAAGATACATTTTTGTAATAGTAGATGACTATTCCAGATTCACTTAGATTGTGTTCCTTAGAACAAAAGATGAGACCTTTGAAGTTTTTGTACTCTTTGTGAAGAAAATTCAAGTGACGATGGAATCAAAAGGAGCATGTATTAGATCAGATCATGGAACAGAATTTGATAATGCTAAGTTTGATGAATTCTGCAACGAAAATGGCATCACCTACAACTTCTCAGCCCAAGAACTCCACAACAAATGAGTTATAGAAAGGAACTCTTGAAGAAATGATAAGAACAATGCTAATCTATAGTGGGATTGCTAAGAACTTCTGGGGTAAAGCTATCAATACTACCTACTACGGTGAACAGGTGAATGATTAGATCTCTCTTGAACAAAACTCCCTATGTGTTGCTGAATGGAAGGAAACCCAAGCTGACTCACTTAAGAACATTTGGGTGCAAGTGTTATGTGATCAACAATGGAAATTATCGGCTTGGAAAATTTGATGCCAAGAGTGATGAAGGAATCTTTTTGGGGTAAGCCTACAAGGTATACAACAAGTAGACTCAGTATGTCGAAGAGGGTATACACGTAATCTTTGATGAGTCCTATCTCTCCAATGAGAAGAGCAAGAAGGATGATCAAGATGGAGAGACTCTACTGGTTCTCGAAGAGGTAATTGATATAGCAAATGAAAAGGTAGATATGATGAGTCAAGTGTAGGAGACAAGTAAAGACAATGAAATCTCTTCCTCATCAGCCGGAGAGGAACTAAGTACTACAATTACAACTACTGAAGCTGAAGAAAGAGTGGTTGATGCAGTTCAAAGTAATCCACAGGTAGCAGAAAGAAGGATACAAAGGAACCAGTCAGAATTACCTAGCTCCTCTACAGATGAAATTCAAGTGCCCAGCTGGAAACCCAATAGCTCATCCTTTAAACAACATAATTACTCCTCTGTATTCAAGAATCCAAACCAGATCAAAAGCCGGAAATTCACTTGCCTTCTCAACATTTGTCTCCTAAATAAAGCCCAAAAATATCAATGAAGCTTTAAAAGATGTAGACTAGATCACATCCATACAAGATAAGATGCATCAATTTGAAATGAACAAAGTATAACACCTGGTACCTAGACCCTCAGATCGGACCATCATAGGGACCGGGTGGGTATTCAGGAATAAGCTTGATGAACATGGAAACACTACAAGGAACAAGGCAAGGCTAGTGGTCCAAGGCTATAATCAGAAAGAAGGAATTGATTATGATGAGACTTTTACTCCAATTGCTCACATGGAAGCTATCAGAATCCTCATTGCCTTTGCATTACATCTGGAATTCACTATTTTCCTATTGGATGTCAAAAGTGCGTTTATGAATGGTTTCCTCAAGGAAGAAGTCTATGTAAAGCAACCTCCGGGGTTTTGAATGTCATGAACACTCTGAATATGTGCTCAAATTGGACAAGGCGTTGTATGGGTTGAAACAGGCTCCTCGAGCTTGATGAGGTTGTCAAAGTTCCTTCTTAGAAAATGGTTTTGCAAGAGGAAAAATTGACAACACTTTATTTCTGAAGAAATGAGGGAGAAACATGTTCATTGTTCAGGTATATGTTGATGATATCATTTTTGGGGAAACAACTAATTCACAATGTGAGGAATTTGCAAAACTCATGGGAAGTGAGTTTGAGATGAGCATGATGGGTGGGTTGAATTTCTTCTTAGGTCTTAAAGTGAAGCAGTCCATAAAGGGAACATTCATTAGTCAGCAGAAGTACATCAAAGAGCTCCTGAAGAGGTTTGACATCGAATCATCAAAAGTTATTGACACTCCCATTGCTACTTCTACTCGGCTAGACATGGACGAATCTGGCTTTTCTGTAAATCAAAGAATGTATAGAGGCATCATTGGATCTCTTCTCTATCTTATTGCAATTAGGAAAATATTGTTTTCAGTATGGGTGTATGTCCAAGGTTTCAGTCAAATCCCAAGAAATCTCATCTTAGGGCTACCAAAAGAATCTTGAAATATCTTAAGGGAACACATGACCTGGTTTTGTACTACCCTTCAGGTGATCATTTTAATATTATTGGGTACGCTGATGCTGATTATGCAGGTTATCTTGCGGATAGGAAAGAACATCTAGAATGGCTCACTTCTTGGGATTATGTCTTATCTCATGGGGCATAAGAATGTAAATTCCGTTAACTCCTTCAACACCTAAAGTAGAATATGTTGTTTCAGCCTTTTCCTGCTCTGCTTCTATGGATCAAACAGCAGTTGGAAGACTTTGGAGTGTACATTGACTGTATGCTTCTTCTGTATGATAATACAAGTGCACTTAACATGGCAAAAAATCCAGTCCAGCATAAAAAACCAAGCACATTGATGTGAGACATCATTTTCTCAGAGACAATGTTGAAAAAGGGCTTATATATATGAAGTTTTGCAGCACAGAAGACCAAATTGCAGATATCTTCACCAAAGCCCTGAGCAGAGAACACGTTAAGAGAAACAGGCTGGAACTGGGGCTTATAAAGCCTAATTGATAACATGATTCCTATCATATGGCTATGAAAATCACATACATGTAAAATTAGCTAAAGTATTTTTTGGCCAAGTCTAACTCACTTCTATACCATTACAGGTAGACACGATGATGATTATAGAAGCTGCTGAGGGAATGCATGAGCGGTAAAAGAAGGTTGAGCATTTTTTAAAGACTTGTCAGGAACATGGTTCTTCTGCCACATGTTAGTAGTCTTTTGCTTTTATCATACATATCTCAAAATAAAAATAAAAATAATTACACGTCATCAACCTTTTCAAATTCTATATGTCACGTCTTTTCGTACAAATTCTTTTACTTCCGTCTAAAACATTCCATGTTAGAACCCATTTCTCTATCCTTAATAATTGTCATTCACCTCATTATAACCCTTTCACTCCCAAAAACTGAACAACCATCTCTGTTCTCCTTAGTCTCTCCAGAACCTTCAAGCAAAATCCTCTACCATGGCTAATGATCAAACAATCCCTCCTATCACTGAAGAGAAAGACCTCCAGTTTTCTCCTGTATAAACAACACCAATCATCCTTTCTTTCACCATTGTTCAAATAGAAAACCCTAAACCAATTTCTCCTTCGCCCTCCACCCCTCTCTCTACTCCCTCTGACTCTGCTCCTCTTCTAAGTGTTGAGAAATCAGACAACCCTAAGAATGAACGCTTTTCTCCCTAGTTGTCTGAGACATTGAAAGAACAAAGTGAGGATGACATTCCAGCGCTAGAGGAAAAGAGTAAGTCTCCATCGGTAAAAAAACTTTATCGATCAGTCCTGAAAGAGCTAATGGTTATAAAGAAAACTTTGATCAGTCTACAGGTACTCCTATCTCATCTGTTGTTGCTCCTATGAAACCTCAAGAGAGGGAAGCCATAGAAAATATGTTGGCTATTATTGCGGAGGGAATTATTAGGAAGGAAATTTCTACTATGACCAAGTCTTAGGGGGAAAAGACCCAGTCTTTGGTGGGAGAAGCAACACTGGTGCTTTTTGAACAACATGAACCAGAAGAGGCTACTAGGACCTCTCTTGATGGACATGACCCTTCCTGAGGAAACAGGTAAAAAATAATCTTCCCAGGTTAATCTCGACCCTGATCTTTCTCCTCACTTTGATGCTAAAACCTTGGAAGTAGTGGCTCCTGTTATAAGGTCTAGTCATGAATAAGATAAGGATAATCTGAGTGTGTTCATTATCGTAAGGAGGCCAGTAGCAACTCTTGAGCCCTCTTTTAGCAACCTATCACAAGGTTGCAGCAGAAGAAGGCTCTTGAGTCTGCACTGAAAAAGAGTAAGAGAAGCAATAGAAAGAAGAAAAAATGGCGGTGAAGAATGGTGAAGTTATTTGTGACAAGAATATCCCAGCTGTAGAAGCTGATGAGGAAGTCATAGAGGAACCGAGTTCCTTGATCAAGAAGTCTCAGAAAAAGAAGCAATAAAGTTGTTGTAGAAGAGTCTTTGTCCGATAAGTATATGCAAGTGAAGTCTAGTGGGAAAGTTAAGTCTAGTGGGAATGTTAAGTCTAGTGTAAAGTCTGTGAAAAGGAAGTTGGAGGATGTGAAGGAACCCGGTTCTGTGAAGAAGGCAAGAAAGGGAAGTATATCTGGTAAAGAAAGGTTAAGGCATCAGAAAGTGCTGTGGGGTCGCACTTTTAACCCTGAGATATCTAAGATGGCTGGAATGCATCAAATGCTTGTTATGGTTGAGTTCCAATAGTGGGGATACCTTTTCAAGATGGTTGTTCGCAATGTATATGAGGAAGAAGTTCAAAGTTTCTATGCAGTCCTCTTTACATTTGAATCTGATCATATATGTGCACTGTTAAATGGTGTAGACATTGTTATGGACTCTGCTCTGTTAGGAGACATACTTAAGGTTCCTGCTGAAGGTCTGTCTCTCGTTAGAGATGCATGTGGCTCAATCTTTAGGCATGCTATAGTTAAGGTGGGATCAGTGCAGCGGGGGGAGCGAGTGCATAAGAAAGGTTTGATTCCTGTTTATCAGCTAATTTTTTAGTTGGTGAACAAGGTCCTACTTCCTCGCACTGAGAGGAGGTCCATCACATCCAAGGCTGATCTGTATCTGATGGAAGCACTGGATGGGTTCCAAACTGTTAATCTTCCACCCATAATGATTAAGCATATGCAAAAGATGGCAACATTCAAAGATGGGAATCTTGTCCTCCCCTATGGGTTTCTCCTCACGCGTGTATTCAAATTCTTTAAAGTACCTTTGGGATTGCCTAAGATGGGGACCAAGAAGCAGACTATCTCTAAAACTACTCTAGAGGAATGCACGTGTATCGACTAACTTGGAGGGCTAGGAAGCACTTCAACAATTTCCTAGCTTATAAATGCTCAAAACAGTGCTACTGAAGAGATCAGAAAGTTGAAAGCAAGGAATACCATATTAGAGACTCAGCTAAGGAAGGCCCAAGAGGCACCAGGGTGCTCCAGTTCTTCAAATACATAGGTTGCTCGTATGACTAAGGAAAATGTATATCTCGTGAAACAAGTTGAGAACCTGAGGGAGAAACTGCTCGTTGAGCAAATGTTCACCAATGCTAGGATAGATCTCGTTCTCAATACACTTGTTTCCTCTTCCAAGACCTCCTCCTCTAGTGTCCCCTAGGCATATCTCTTAGTGACTAGTGTCTAATTTATCTCTCTTGATAGTGTTTTAATGATGTTGTGGTGGTTGTTTTTGTTTTTCCTTTTGTTTTGTGGATGGAAAACACTAGTACCGCTCCCGTGTAAACTGTCCTAATATTTTTAATGAAAACTTTCCTTCTTTTGTTGTAAATGCTAATATGTTTCTACTTCTCTTTTCTATCATGTTGTGTGCACATAAGTGTCATGAGTTCACTAGGCTAGAATTATTTATGCTATTTTTTTGTTTGTTTGTTTTTAATTATGTCAAAAGGAGGCAATATAGATAAAATTAAAGGAGCTATAAAGAAAAGCAAGGATTAAGGGGGGAGCACAAAATCAGAGGGAACTTGTGAAGTTCCTGTTACTTTATCTGATTTTTGCTGCTCTAAATATGATTGTCAATTTCTAAGTTTGTCATCATTAAAAAGGGAAAAATTGATGAGTTTACGGTACCTTAGATTTATGTTTTGATGATCTAACAAACCTACTGTAAAAGAACCAGATAAGGAACCTGATACACTTGGTATACAACTCAATCAACAGACTCAAGCTAATGTGAGTTTCTATGACTTCCGAAGATAAAGAATCAACATAGGGACCTGATCCCCTTCTATTCCCATGACAACAGTCTCCATCTGAAAAGTGATTGTCTGCTCTGTACACAAAAACAGTGCAACACATCGCAACAGCCACTTCTCATTTGACCAATCAAGTGATTACATCATTCAATTGATGTCATCCAAGTTGCATTAACAATAAACATTACAACAAAACATCACTTGAACACTTGAGAATTCATTCAAGCATTCAAGCATTCAAGCATATGAAAATCAAGCATTCAATTCTCAGGTGCACCAAGAACAAAGTACAACACTACTACGGACCAGTTCCTACAACAAGTCTCTTGTATGTCCTTAGATGAGTTGTAACTTTGTAAATGTTCTTCGTCGTAATTCCTACTTTTCTTATCTAGATGCTTTAATTAGGAATCCCTTATCAACCATAAATCTTTTGTGTTTGTTTCATGACTAGATTTAGTCATGAGTCAAAATTTTTGTGATAGGTGTATTGCAAAATGACTTGTAATAGGTGGATTAAAAGTTAGTGGAGGATTAAGAGTTTAATTACTATGTTGCGTATGTTATAATCTAAAGATTTCTCATGGTGAAGTTTAAATCCTACCAGTGTAGGTCGTGATTTTTGATCCCCTTGGGCATGCTTTTTTCACGTAAAAGTTCCTTGTTCCATTTACTTACTATTGCATTAGCCTAATCTGTGAAAACATATATAGGACCTGGTCTCTATATAGTTTTGTTGACTCATATATTCTATCATAGATAATGCTTCCCAACAGTAATTTCTATGTAATTAGCCAAGTGAGCTCTTTTTAACCTAAAAAGTGTTCATGTTCAGGAATGGAAGTGTAACGACCCGGCCGGTCATTTTTAGAATTTATGCCCCGATCCCCTATTAAATGCTTCCCCTAAGTTCATTTATGCAATTTTGGTTTGTCGATATGTTCGGTGTTAGGATTCTGAGTGTTTTGGGACACTTAATCTCGAAATGAGAGCTTAAGTGTTGAAAAGTGGTCCATAATCAGAATAGTATGAAGACAACCTCGGAATCGAAATCTGATGGTTTTGTTAGCTTCGTTTGGTGATTCAGGATTGGGAGCGAGTCGAGAATGTATTTTGGGGGTCCTTAGCTCATTTAGGCGAGAAATGCCGATGTTTGAATTTTGTAAGGTTTCTGGTCCGATAGTGAGTTATTGATCTGAGGGTCGGAATGGAATTTCAGAAGTTGCAGTAGCTCATCATGTCATTTGGGGTGTATGAAAAATTTTAGGTCATTCGGACGTGTTTCAGTTAGGTTTTTGATCGAAAGCCTATTTGGAAGAAATTTGAAGTTCTTAGGCTTTAATCTTCGATTAATTCAAGTTTTCAGTGTTGTTTTAGGTGGTTTAAGGATTGGTACAAGTTTGAATGATATTATAGGATATTTTCCTAGGTTTGGTTCAGGTCCCGGTGAACTCGGGTGTGTTTTGGATGCTCAACGGAGCATTTTAGAGTTTGAATGATTGCAGAAAAATCCTTCAGCTGTGCAGGTCTAGATTTCTTCTTCGCGTTTTCGGACACCCTTACGCATTTGCATAGATGTAGCTCTCCCCTTCATCATGTTCGTGGCCCCTCTCCCGCGTTCGCGTAGTGTGATCCTGGAGAATGGGCCAGTTCCTCTTCGCATTCGCATCATCCTCCCGCATTCACAGGAGCATGAGTATTTCCATTTTGCATTCGCATAGATCGAGACCCCAGGCCTCTGCGTTCCACTCCTCCCTTTGCGATCGTGAAGGGAATTCTTGTCCAGCTAATATTTTCTTCTTCACGAATGTGAGACACCCTCTGCGTTTGCGATGCTTTAAAAATTTGAACAGTACTTAACATTTCAAAATCCAAGGGTTTGCCATTTTCGTCAAAATACAAGTTTGGGAGCTCTAATTTGGGAGAAATTTCGAAGGTTTTTCAAAGTCAACCACTAGGTAATGATTCTATACTCCCTTAAGCTTAAAACCCACTAATGTAATCATAAATTCATCCTTAATTTCGGATTTTTGAATGAAAATTGGGGAAAACTTCTTAGACCAAACTATGAAATTTTGAGTGGGTATTTGACCTCCGATTTGGGTGATTTTTATACGGTTAGAATCGTGAGAGTGCGAGGGTTCCAAATATGTAAAGTTTATTAGATTTCGAAAAGTTCAATAGTGGAATCTGTTTTTTGAGATGCTATTTATGATATGTAAGGCAGGATTTCTAGTTGATTTTTTGTACCGGTTCGAGGTAAGTGGCTAGTCTAACGTTATGTGGGGGACCTTTTCCCTTAGGATATTGATGTTACAAACTTCAATACCACACAATAGGGGCGCGGGGGTGATTTGTGTGGTACCTAATTTTCGCATTAAAAGAACCTGGTTCTTCCAAGTGTTCTAACTATAGCAGTTTGCAGAATAATAAATACTGAAAGTAAAGTGTACAAAAATTTTTACGTGGAAAACACCTGACTCAAAAGGTGAAAAAACCACGACCTACTACCAAATAAGATTTTCCCAAACTCCACTAAAATCACGTAGCCAAAACTATATTTACAAAACTCTTTTTAAACCTAAGGATTAACTCTAATACAAGTGTGGCACATAGCCTCAACTGTTGCGACACTTTCAAGTTAACTATAACTTGAATAGTCAGTGTACCTAATATAATTGATGCTAAGAAAGCTGAAAGGTACAGATGAAAACATACTACAATTGAACTAGACTTAGAATAAACACAATGATAAAACTGGTTCTTCTATCTTAGTTCATGTAGCATCAGATGTTCACACTTGTATCTCGCATATGTTGCTTGCAAATCAGACTTGCTTTTTTTGCTCTCAAATATGCTTAACTTCTGCGTACGTGCATTACCTGTAAAAGAGAACAACTTGGTTATTTAATATATTAGAAGTTAGAGTTTGATCGAGACTCCAATGCTTATCCTTAGTCGATTTGAGTCTTTAACCAATACAAACTCCCATAATCCATATGCTAGATTAGAATTCTCTTATGATAAGGAGACTGTCCTCCTTAGAACTCAATGCAATCTTTTCGATTCCGTTCAAAAGATATTTGTTGCGTATCTTCAATACATATATTCCCCACGTGCCTTCCATGTGCAATGGTTATGACTAACTGTGTCTCTTAGGATGGACCAGGTCCTTCCCTGAGTTCATTTGTCAATCTTCAAAACTACAGCTGAACTTGGGCCAACAAATTCCCCATTTTTGATGATGACAAACTCTGTGCTTTTAGTGATCAGAGAACCTGTGAAACTCAGCTGAAATATCAACACTAAGAAATTTTTCAATTTTTCATAAATGGCCAGATTTAAGTTAGGTCATAAACATCACTTGTTCAGATAATGAATTTCAACATAATATCTTCCCCTTTTTGGCATCATTGAAAAGTTGCATAACTAATGTGAATCCCAATAATTTAATTAATACTCATGGCTACTAGGGCAACTGCAAGTGAACACGTGCTTTAGTTAATCAGAAATCAACTCATCAAAGATAACTATTAAGAACATAATTAACAAAAAGCAAGAAAAGTTGCATTCATGGATTAGTGGGGTATTTTTACATAGCATTTCGTAAGAAGAAAAACAGAATTACCAAACCATGAGCAAAAAAGAAATGAACAGATAAAATCCCAAACTGGGTCACTGAAGGGGGGTCTAGAGTGGTTCACACTAGGACATGACACCTAAGGCTTAGAAGAGCTAGAGGGTTGAGTTTGTAGTAGAGTGAGCATCTGTTGAAGCATTTCAGTTTTCTCCTTCCCCTTAGCAAGTTCAGCTCTCAACCCATTCCTTTCTCCCTTCAATTTAGTAACTCTGGCCTGAAGCCTTGCTATCTCAGCATGCTTTGTCCCAACCTCCTAAACTAAGGCTCTGACCTTGCTATTCATAGGAGTCATTTCCAAAGAACCATGGTCAATAGGAGCTGTATTGAGCATATAATCACAAGCTTGAAGGATTTTGCTGCCAAAATGCTCTTTGCTCGAAGCCATTTCCCACGTTTTCAGGGGAACATTCAATCTTTCAAGCACAGTTGCCCATAGGGAATGGCATGATCTTTTGAACCATTGATCACCCTTTCAAGCAACTTCACAATAAAGGCAGGCAGTTGATCTGCTTCCCTTCATTGAGGCATTGCATAAGAACTAGATCCATATAATTTTCTGTATGCCTTCTTTCCTGTCTGGGCAAAAGGCATTTGTTGACAAACTCAAAAAGCACTTTGTGTTCTGGCCTCATTTCACTTTTCTAAACTGCCCTGGCCTCAGACACCTCTTCATCTGTTGTGGTGTCACAAAATTTCCTTGTGATCTGAAGATCAGTAGGCAACCCATCCACACAAGGCCACCTCTACCTTGTCTAGTCATCATATCCCTCACTAGGGATGTCTAGAATCTTTCCCAGCTTTGCAGCATTGAAATTCACTTGGATACCTTTCACTGTGCTAGTCACCAGCCCATTCTTCACTGTCCCATTTGCCATGAACTCTACAAGTTCTTTCCTGACCAATTTACCATCCATATGAAGGACCATGTACTTCCACCCCTGTGCTTCTTGTGCAGTCACAAGCCTCATCATACCTGGCTCCTCCAGGTCTTTGAGTAGTCTCCCTTTCAAGATTTTCCTCTTGCCAAACATGGCATATCTGTCATGTTCCTTCTCTGACTCATCTTCTTTGTCCTCACTCCATTCATCATCCTCTTCTTCAGTAATTTTCACTTGTTTTCCTTTTGCAGCTGACCTTGTTCTCTTGGCAAGAACAGGTTCAACAGATACTGGCTTGGAGGGCTTCTTGGCAGAAGTCTTGGTTCCCTTTGATTTGGTAGTGGGAACATCCATAGTAGTACTCTTTTCTAGATGGACCTGCTCCATTTCTTCTTCTTCTTCCTCTTCAACCACAGCATCCAAGCTTTAACCTATCTTTGCTTACCCTTTCTCTTTCCTCTTTTACTTACTTTCTTCTAAAGCCTTTTTCAGCTCTGCTTCACTTTACCTAACCCTACTTCTAATAGTTCTAATCCTAGGAGAAGACTTGGGTGATGAAGGTTTTCTTTCCTTGGTTGGTTTGGACGCAGCCTTGCATTTCTTTGGGTCATATCTAGCACCGACTTTCTTCAACAAATCAGCCAAGCTCTCTTCCCCAGATGAACCAGGTTCATCTTGTTGCTTGCTCAAATTAACCAACCCCTCAGCAGCCTTACCTGATCCACTTCCCCCTGACTTTGAGACTCCTTCTTCCCCACCCCCACATATGGCTAAAGGTTCCTTCTTCTTTTTTGTACTCATTTTCCCATAATCAATCCTTTTGTGATGAACATGGTTCTTTGTCGTACTAATTGCACTGGAGTTATCATAAAATATTAGTATGCACCCCACTTCAATTCCAAAGTCTACCAGTTGTTGCTTAATCCACAGTAATTGAGTACAACATGAAGCAGCAGCAACATATTCAGCTTCAGCGGTAGAGAGAGACACTGAAGTTTGCTTTTTCGTAACTGATGATACAAGACAATACCCTAGGAAGTGTGCCATACTTGAAGTGCTCTTCCTATCCACTAGAAAACCTGCATAGTCAGCATCAACATATCCAATTAAGTCAAAATTACTACCTTTGGAACACCACATACACAGATCAATTGTGCCATTCAAGTATCTCAATATTCTTTTGACAGCTGTCACATGTGACTCGTTTGGATTTTCCTGGAAGTGAGCACAAAGTCCTACACTGAAAACAATATCAGGTCTGCTGGCAGTAAGATACAAAAGTGAACAAATCATACCACAATAAAACTTTTGATCAACTGATAAACCAGGTTCATCAACATCTAGCTTTGTGGAAGTTGCTACAGGTGTATCTATTTCTTTGGATTCTTCCATTTTTAACTTCTTGATTAGTTCCTTTGTATACTTCTGCTGATGGATCATAGTTCCATCTGGACTTTGTTTAATCTATAGCCCCAAGAAGAAATTGAGTTCACCCATCATGCTCATTTCAAACTTACTTCTCATTAGTTTAGCAAAGTCCTTACTTAAACTATCTGTAGTGGCCCCAAATATCATGTAATCAACATATATTTGTACAATAAGAAGATCTTTACATTTTTCCCTTAGGAATAAAGTGCTGTCAATTTTACCTCTTTTGTACCCATGCTCCAGAAGGAATTTTGACAATCTTTCATACCAAGCTCTTGGGGCCTGCTTGAGACCATAGAGAGCTTTATCTAGCTTGTATATATGATCAGGACACTCTTTCCTTTTAAATCCTGGAGGTTATTTCACAAACACTTCTTCCTTGAGTTAGCCATTTAGGAAGGCACTTTTGACATCCATTTGATGAAGAGTGAATTCCATATGTGCTGCAAAGGCTATGAGGAGTATAATTGCTTCAAGTCTAGCAACTGGAGCAAAAGTCTCATCATAATCAATGCCTTTCTCTTGACAATAGCCTTGAACCACCAACCTTACCTTGTTTCTAATAACTGTTCCATCTTCATCTAGTTTGTTCCTGAAGACCCATTTTGTCCCAATGACTGACATGTCCTTAGGTTTTGGAACCAAGTGCCTCACTTGGATTCTTTCAAACTTATTGAGCTCATCTTGCATAGCATTGACCCAATCTGCATCTTATTGAGCTTCACTCACATTTTTAGGTTCAATGAGGGACAGAAAGGCATCAAATACACACAGGTTCTTCAGTTGTGATCTAGTCTTTACTCCGGATGTTGGATCATTGATGATGTTCTCAATGGGGTAGGAACTCAGGTACTTGTAAGATTTCCCCACCAGCTGGTTCCTGCTAGTTTCTCCTTCATTGTTATGCTGCAGAGGAACATGTTCAGGTACAGGATTTTTCAGAGAATTTTGTTCAGTTTCTCTCATATTGGTTCCCCCTGTCAGGTTGCCCTGGGTGGAAGGACCTGTTCCATCACCTGCTCCTTCCTTTGATGCCACCTTGACTTGTGTTGTGGCTTCAGTCAATTGTCTCACCAGTCCAATGGCTTCATCTTCATGTTCCTGTCTCTCAGAAAGAGTGTTAGATTCATCAAACACAATATGTACACTTTCTTCAACACATAGAGTTCTTTTATTAAACACTTTATATGCTTTGCTATGTGAAGAATATCCCAAGAATACTCCATCATCACTTCTGGGATCAAACTTACCTGGGGAGTCTTTGCCATTATTGTGCACATAGCACTTCCAACCAAAAGCCCTAAGATGGGATATATTTGGTTTTCTCCCATTAAGTAACTCATAGGGAGTTTTTCTACAAGAGGTCTGGTCATGCATCTATTTATTATATAACAAGCAGTGTTTATAGCCTTTGCTCAGAAGCTATGAGGTATTTTACTGGAAAGAAGCATGGTCCTTGTCGTATCCTGAAGGGTCCTATTCTTCCTCTCAACTACCCCATTTTGCTGAGGAGTCGTACAGGCAGAGAAATTATGATCTATTCCATTTTCATCACAAAATTCAGCAAACTTTGCATTTTAAAATTTAGTTCCATGATCAGGCCTAATGGATGCAAGTTGATTTCCTAATTGTTTCTGGGTTTTTCTAACAAAAGTAGTGAATATTTCAAATGCTTCATCTTTAGAAGTTAGAAACAACACCTAGGTAAATCTAGAATAATCATCAAAATCACCATTATATATTTTTTACCACCTCTGCTCATGGCTCTCATTGGACCGTAGAGATCCATATGAACCAGTTCCAACGTCTTGGACGTACTTACCATTTTCTTGGGTTTGAAGGATGACCTTACCTCCTTCCCCTTGCACATGCCTCACAAACTTTGTCTTCCTTGAACTTGATATTAGGTAACCCTATCACCAAGTCCTTGGAGGCTAATTTTTTCAATTGATTTAGACTGGCATGGCCAGGTCTTTTGTGCCAAAGGAGGGGATCATTAATTAACACACTCAAGCAAGTGAGTTCATTTCCAGAGAGAGTTGACAGATCTACAATGTAAATATTATTAACTCCAATTATCTCACCTTTCTTTCCATTTCCAAAGAAGACATTACCTCCTTTTAGGTTCTCAAGTAATAGGAACTTGTCCTTGTTACCAGTCATATGTTTTGAGCAGCCACTATCCATGTACCATATTTGGCTACTCTCCTTCACTTGGACCTGCAAAAAGAAATCATGGGTTAGTTTTAGGAACCCAAACTAGTTTGAGTCCCTTTCTATGGAAAAAAGGATTAATTAGATTTTTCTTTGCCCAACTAGGAAGTTTGTGCTTTTCTTGAACAAAGGCTTTGTTCGTTTGACTGGCCTTTTCTTTTGCATTACATTCATTTTTGTAATGGCCAGTCTTACCATAGTGTGTGTAGATCTTAGTCTCCGGAAGTGTGAGGTACTTGTTTGGAGCTTATGTCCCAAATCCAAGTCCTCTCTTATTGCTACTATGATGTTCTTGCATCCAGGAGAGTGCATCTGAAGCCTTGTTCCATTTGCATGTTTTGTCTAGTTTATGCTTTATTTCCTAAATCTTCTTTTAGGACTTTAATCAATTCATCTTTATTGTACAGTTCATCTTTCATTTTTCCTAGATTTTCTTCTAGGGTGAGAAATAATTGATCAGCCTTTTTCTTTCCTGTCCCTAATTTCAGTTTAATATTTTGAGATCTAAGTTCTAGGATCTTATTGTCAAATTGATGAACCTGGTTCTTCAATACAGTATTTGTGTTGTCAGTCTCATCATCCCTAGACTCTAGACTTTTGTATTTTTCTTCTAGGATAACACACTCCCTAGACAGAACATCCTTCTCACTATTTATTATTTCAGACTCGTCTATGAAGTCCATCAGTAGATCAACCAATTTTTCTTTAGACAAGAACTTAATCTTTTCTTTAAGGTGTAGAATACTTACCTCCTGTTCATCTTCTGATTCTCCGATGGCCATAAGAGCTTGCTCATCTTCAGCTTCATTTTCTGAGTCCTGATATGATGTTTCTCCCCATGCAGCAACCATAGCTTTAGTTGATCCTTTGTTCCTTCTTGGTTGAACCTGTTCCTTCTTCCTATTTCTTCTATCTGCTCTTTTTTTCTTCCACTCAACCTCCCATTGAAGGCAGTTTCTGATGTGGTGATCAATCTTTCTACACTTGTAACACCCCTCATTGGTTTTTTTTTTCAGGAGCCCTAGGTTTGTTAAATGTTGTTCCTTTTTAAGTACCCTTTCCTCTCATCAGATATTTCTTGAAATCTCTGGTTATCATAGACATTTCATCATCTTCAAGATCTGATCCCTCTGAGATTCTGAGAGCCAGACTTCTTTATTTCGTTGGAGAATCCATATTCATTGTTTGCTTTCTCAATTCATAGGCAGTAAGATTTCCAATCAGTTCATCCAATTTTAAAGTAGCAATATTTTTGGATTCCTGAATAGCAATGATTTTGCTTTCCTAGGAGATTGGCAGAAATCTAATTAGAATCTTCTCCACCTTGTCTTCTTCCAGGATAATCCTTCCAAGAGACTCAAGTTCATTTGTCACTGTAGTGAACCTGGTATACATCTCTTGGATAGTTTCTCCATCGTTCATAGTAAATTTCTCATATTAAGAATACAACAGTGTTCCTCTTGACCTCTTCACCTGAGGTGTTCCTTCATGAGACACTTGTAAAGTGTTCCTAAATATCCTTGGCAGTAGTACATCCTTGAATCCTGATGTACTCGTCAGGACCAAGTCCACACTAGCCATTTCTTGGCTTTTGCATTTTTCTCCCACTTCCTTAGATCTTCAGAAGTACAATGTGCTCTTGTCTTTGGAACATCCAATCCTTCAGCATTCTTCTTGGTTGTGGCTAAAGGAATGTCAGTGATGATATCCTAAAGCTCATAGTCTTCGCCCATGATATGGTCCCTCATTCTCTTTTTCCACCAGGAGTAGTAGATGCCATTGAAGAGAGGAGGCCTGGCAGTGGATTGCCCTTCCCAGTTCCCAGGGGGTGCACTCATATTGATCTTTTCCTGAGGTGTTAACCTCTTTAAGGATAACCCGCTCTGATACCACTTGATGTTATAAAGGTCAATACCACACAAGAGGGGGGTGATTTATGTGGTATCTAATTTTCGCGTTAGAAGAACCTGATTCTTTTAAGTGTTCTAACTACAACAATTTCGGAATAATAAATACTGAAAGTAAAGTGCACAGAGATTTTTACGTAGAAAACACCTGGCTCAAAAGGTGAAAAAACCCATGACCTACTACATAGTAGGATTTTCCCAAAATCCACTAAAATCACTTAGCCGAAAACTATATTTACAGAAATCTTTGTAAACCTAAGGATTAACTCTAATACCAGTGTGGCACACAGCCTCAACTGTTGCGACACTTTCAAGTTAACTCTAACTTGAATACTCAGAGTACCTAATACAATTGCTGCTAAGATAGCTAAAAGGTACAATATGAAAACCTATTACAATTAAACTAGACTTAGAATAAACACAATGATAAAGCTGGTTCTTCTATCTTAGTTCATGTAGCTTCAGATGTGTACACTTGTATCTCGCATATGTTGCTTGAAAATTAGATTTGCTCATTTTGCTCTCAAATATGCTTAACTTCTACATGCGTGCATTACCTGTAAAAGAGAACAACTTGGTTATTTAATAGATTAGCAGTTAGAGTTTGATCGAGACTCCAATACTTATCCTTAGTCGATTTGAGTCCTTAACCAATACAAACTCCCATAGTCCTTATCCTAGCTTAGGATTGTGTTATCTTATGATAAGGAGACTATCCTCCTTAGAACTCAATGCAATCTTTTTTATTCCGTTCAGAAGATATTTGCTGCGTATCTTCAATACATATCTTCCTCACGTGCCTTCCGTGTGAAATGGTTATGACTAACTGTGTCTCTTAAGATGGACCAGGTCCTTTCCTGAATTCATTATTCAATATTCAAAACTTCAACTAAACTTGGGCCAACAGATATGTTATTTGATGTTAGAATGCCTTGTACGTGAGGTGACGAGCGCGTACTTGGGCTAATTGTAGAGAATCCATTTTTACTTAGAATAGTCAAATTGAGTTTTTTTTTCCTACTTGATTATTTTAAATGCAAGCTTAACCTGTATTAGTTAGAAAAACATGCTTAGTTGAATTTAACAGCCGATTTGTTCAAGTCGGCCAAATTGCACTACGTGAAGCATGTAAGGCTAGTATTACCTATTTGCTGGTGCTTTGTGCTTGAAGTCTGAATATCATTGGTTGTGGTTGCGCATTTACATTGGGACTACGGATGTGGGATTATTTACTTTGGGACTACGAGTTAGATTCTCGATAGCCCTCCCCCCCCCCCCCCCCCACATATTGATAGTCGGAATATGGGGCGATATCCTAGGAGAACCTTCGGATATACATATAAAATGGACTACGGGAAAGTACCCTGGGAGATTTACTGGACAGTTGAGAAAGGACTATAGGACGGTATCCTGGGAGATCCTCATGGCATCATTGGTATTGAGTTGTACCTTTGCGTATTTATTCCTTAGTTTCAGTTATTTGTTGTTGACTTGTAGATTCTGTCTTATTTCACTGCTGTTTTCATACTGTACATTATTATTATTATGTTTATCTCAGTTGGGCGCTGACCTTCCTCTTAACTACCCGATTGAGGTTAGGCTTGGCACTTACTAAGTACTGCTGTGGTGTACTCACGCCTCTTCTGTGCATATTTTTCATGTGTAGATCTAGGTACTTCCTCCCAGGCGTATCATCCTCATGGTGGAGTGATCTAGTTGAGACTTGTAGGTATATCTGCTACGTCCGCTGACCAGTAGTCTCTATTATATTCCAGCTTTAGCAGATTGTTCCTTTCTTTCCTTTCCTGTTGTTTAGATATTCTGGTGGAGAGCGGATTATTACATTCTATTAGCTTGGGTTTCCCGTGAGTTTTCGGGTTTTGGGATTTGTTTTAAACTTGTGATGTTGAGTTGTATATGCTAAACGACAATTATTAGAATTTCCTATTTATATATTAAATTTTGTTTTCTCTATTTTCCGTAATTATTTTATTTTCCACAAATGTTAGGCTTACTTAGTCATGGGGACTAGATGCCATCATGACATATTCAGGGTTGGTGAACTAGGGTCGTGACAAGTTGGTATCAGAGCTTTAGGTTCATAGGAGTCACGGAACACATGCCGGTTTATTAGAGTCTCACTAATCGGTACAGAGACGTCTGTACTTATCTACGAGAGGCTATGTAACTGTTTAGGAAAAATCTTCTCTTCATTGAATTCCTTGTCGTGCTATATTTTGACATCTATTCTAAAACTTCTGTCTTCTATTCTCTCATAGATGGCGAGGACACGTGCTACTCGAGATGACCAGGTACCCGCGACCCCTGCTGCAGCCGTTAGGGGTCGAGGCAGAGGCCGTGGATGCGCACGTGGTGCAGCGAGAGCACCTGCGCGAGCTACCGCTGAGGTACCGCCAGTATATCCAGCCAGAGTTCAGGCACTCGACACGCCTACCGCCACTACTACTCCAGCACTGCAAGAGATATTAGCTGAGTTCATGTCTATGTACACCACCTTGGATTAGGAAAGGTTGCTTCCCCTTGCTACAACCACATCCGGGGTCGGGGGAGGGGCCCAGACTCCCACATCCCGCAGTCCTGAGCAGAAGGTGTATACAGAGCATGTCCCAAAGATCATTTTTGTGCCACATGTATTACCAGGTCAGCCCGCGGATGGGGCGGCTATGTCTGAGGACGAGCAGCGGAGGTTGGAGAGGTTCAAGAAGTATGATCCTCCAGTTTTCAGTGGATTAACGACAGTTGATGCCTTGGGATTTCTAGAGGAGTGCCACTGTATTCTTCGCACCATGGCATAGTAGAGTCCACCAGGGTTTCTTTTAATTCTATTAGCTTTAGTGAGCCGCTTATGATTGGTGCCGCACTTATGAGATAGATAGTCCGGTTGAGGCTGCTTCTGTGACTTGGACCTAGTTCTCGGAGATGTTTATGAGAGAGTTTGTCCCCCAAAGTCTCAGGGACGTATGGCACGCAGAGTTTGAGCATTTGCGCCAGGGTGCTATGACTGTTTCGGAGTATGCTATCTGTTATACCAGGTTGGCCAGACATGCACCGGTTTTGGTTGCTACAGTCCAGGAGAGAGTTTGCAAGTTTAATGAGGGTCTTATCCCACCCATCAGATCTAGCATGGCTCGATAGTTGGATTTGGACATTCCTTATCAACAGGTAGTGAGCATTGCTAGGAGGATCGAGAGTATGCTCGCCAGGGAGCAAGTGGAGAGAGAGGCCAAGAGGTCTCGAGAGTCGATTCACTACTCTAGTGCCCGTACTCTAGCAGCAGGTCGACATGGTAGGAGTTTTGTGGGTCACCCTATTCATTCAGCTCTTCTAGAAGCCAACAGTGCTCCGGCTTTGCCTATACCTCAGGAGCCTTATTATGTACCTCCAGTTTCTAGTGCGCCTCCTGCGCGGGTGCTTCTAGGAGTCACTCCAGCAGACCTGGCCCTAGCCATTCACAAACGCCACATCCGCCCAGAGCTTGTTTCGAGTCTAGCGATACACGTCATATGGTTAGGGACTGCCCCAGACTGGGTAAGGGTGAATCTTCATAGACTGCTCAGCCATAACATGTTTCTCAAAGCTCTCAGGCCATGATCACAGCTCCAGCTGCCACCCCATCTGCCCAGCCAGCTAGGAGAGGAGGTTGGGGAGATGAGGGTCGCCCTCGAGAGAGGGGTCAGGCCAGATATTATGCTATTCCTGCTCATACCGAGGTTGTTGCCTCCGATTCTGTCATCACAAGTATTATACTGGTTTGTCACTGAGATGCATCGGTTCTAATCGATCCAAGCTCCACCTATTCATATGTGTCTTCTTATTTTGCACTGCATTATTGAGTTCTCCTATTTATGTTTTTACTCCTGTAGTAGATTCTCTTGTTGTGGACCGCGTTTATCGGCCTTGTTTGGTTAATAGTTGTGTTTTTGAGACTAGAGTGAATTTATTGTTACTCGGTATGGTTGACTTTGATATTATTTTGGGCCTGGACTGGTTGTCGCCCCATCATGCTATTCTTGATTGTCACACTAAGACCATGACGCTTGCTATGTCGGTGTTCCACGTATTGAGTGGAGAGGTACTTTAGATCACACTCCTAGTAGAGTTATCTCTTTCCTTAGAGCTTAAAGCATGGTTGAGAGGGGGTGTGCGGCGTATTTAGCCTATGTGAGAGATGTCAGTGTTGTTACCCCTTCTGTTGATTCTGCCCCAGTGGTACGGGATTATCCCGATGTGTTTCCAGCTAATATTCTTGGTATGCCACCTGATAGAGACATTGATTTTAGCATTGATTTATTGTCGGGCACTCGACCTATTCCCATTCCTCCGTATGGTATAACTCTTCCTGAGTTGAAGAAGTTGAAGGACCAATTACAACAATTGGTTTATAAGGGTTTTATTCAACCTAGTGTTTCATCATGGAGTGCTCATGTCTTTTTTATAAAGAAAAAGGATGGTTCTATGCGCATGTGTATCGATTATCGTCAGTTGAACAAAGTTACGGTGAGGAACCATTATCCTTTGCCTCATATTGATTACATATTTGAACAACTTCAGCGTGCACAAGTATTTTCTAAGATTGATTTACGCTTAGGTTATCACCAGTTGAAGATTCGGGAGACGGATATTCTGAAGACTGCCTTCAAGACTCGGTATGGTCACTACGAGTTCCTTGTTATGTCATTTGGGCCGGCTTATTCCCCAGCAGTTTTTATGCATTTGATGCACAGTGTGTTCAGGCCTTATCTCTACTCGTTCGTCATTATTTTTATAGATAATATTCTTGTGTACTCCTGGTCGGGAAGATCATGAACAACACATCAGGATAGTGCTTCTGACCCTGAGAGAGAAGAAATTATATGCAAAGTTCTCAAAATGTGAGTTTTGGTTGAGTTCTATGGCATTCTTGGGCCACATGGTATTGAGTGAGGGCATTCAGGTGGATCCGAAGAAGGTGGAGGGCGTGCAAAGTTGGCCCAGGACCTCCTCCACTACAGAGATTCGCAGTTTTCTTGGCTTGGCGGGTTAGTACCTTCATTTTGTAGAGGGGATTTCATCGTTTGCAGCCCCAATGACTAGACTGACCCATAAGAGCACTCCATTTCAGTGGACAAGGGAGTGTGAGGCGAGCTTTCAGAAGCATAAGACAACTTTGACAACAACCCCTATTTTGATATTGCCTACTAGTTTGGGGTTCTATATAGTTTATTGTGATGCCTCACGGGTTGGAATTAGAGCGGTGTTGATGCAGGATAGTAGGGTAATTGTCTGCGCATAGAGACAATTAAAGATACATGAGAAGAACTACCATGTCCATGACCTTGAGTTAGTTTCTATTGTTCATGCCTTGAAGCTCTGGCGTCATTATTTGTACAGCGTGCCATTGAGATTTACACGGATCATCAGAATTTACAGCACTTGTTCAAGAAAAAAGATCTAAACTTGCGCCAGAGGAGGTGGTTGGAGTTACTGAAGCATTATGATATTACTATTCTATATCACCCGACAAGGCCAATGTGGTAGCCTATGCATTGAGTCACCAGGCAGAGAGTTTGAGGAGTTTGGCATATTTACCCGCTTCAGAGAGACCTATGGCAATGGATGTTCAGGACTTAGCCAGTCAGTTTGTGATATTGGATCTTTCGGATCCTAGTTGGGTTCTAGCCGTTGTGGTTTCTCAGTCTTTATTGTTCGATTGTATCAGGGAGTGGCAGTTGTTTTTCCTCAAGGACACGCTTCAGCATGGCGATTCTAGAGATGTGACTATTGGAGATGACCGGGTATTGAGGACGCAGGGTCGGATTTGTGTACCCATGCAGAAGCACATAGTTCGTGGTACTCCATCCATCCAGGTGCCGTGAAGATGTATCGGGACTTGAGGCAGCACTATTGGCGGAGGCGGATGAAGAAGGACATAGAGAATTTTGTAGCTAGATACCTCAACTATCTGCGGGTGAAGGCCGAGCACTAGAGACCGGGTGGGTTGCTTCAGCAGATGGAGATTCCATCTGGGTTGTTGTAGATCAGCTGACCAAGTCCGCGTACTTCATTCCTTTATGTACTACTTATTCATCAGAGCGACTTGCAGAGATTTATATTAGAGAGATTGTTCGTTTGCATGGCATTCCGGTTTCTATTATTTCGGACAAATGTACTCAGTTTACACCACGATTCTGGAGAGCTGTTTAGCAGGAGTTGGGTACTCGGGTGACGATGAGCACATCATTTCACCCCCAAACAAACGGACAGTCCGAGTGCACCATTCAGATTGTTGAGGATATGCTCTGCGTGTGTGATTGAGTTTGGAGTGTCTTGGGATCAATTCTTGCCACTGCCGGAATTTGCTTACAATAGCAGTTATCGTTCCAACATTCAGATGGCACCGTATGAGGCTTTATATGGTAGGAGATGCAGATCCCCGGTGGTTGGTTTGAGCCAGGTGAGGCCAGGCTATTGGGCACAAATTTGGTTCAGGGTGCGGTGATTCAGGATAGACTCCGTACAACCCAGTCCAGACAGAGTCTGTACATCTCAGTCCAGACAGAAGAGTTACACGGACCAAAAGGTTCGTGATGTTTCCTATATGGTTGGTGAGCGGGTGCTACTTCGGGTCTCTCCTATGAAGGGCATCATGAGGTTTGGAAAGAAAGGGAAGTTGAGTCTGATATTTATTGACCCTTTTGAGATCTTGAGTCGAGTTGGGGAGGTTTCTTATGAGCTTGCCTTACCTCCCATTTTGACCGGGGTTCATCTGGTATTTCATATTTCGATGCTCCGGAGGTATCATGGTGATCCGTGGCATGTGTTGAATTTCACTTCAGTCTAGTTGGACAAGGACCTATCCTATGTTGAGGATCCAGTGGATATATTGGAAAGGCAAATTAGAAATTGAGGTCAAAGAACATCGCTTTAGTGGCGAGGTCAGCCAGCCGGGGAGGCGATTTGGGAGGCCGAGTGGGATATGCAGAGCCGATACTCTCATCTTTCCACTACTTCAGGTATGTTACCTATGCTCGTTCGAGGACGAATGAATGTTAGGAGAATGTAATAATCCAGCCGGTCATTTTTAGAATTTATGCCCCGATCCCCTATTAACTGCTTTCCCTAAGTTCATTTCTGCTATTTTGGTTTTCCAGGACGTTCGGTGTTAGGATTCGAAGTGTTTTGGGACACTTAGTCCCTAAATGAGAGATTCAGTGTTGGAAAGTGGTCCATAATCAGAACAGTATGAAGATGGCCTCGAAATGGAAATCTGACACTTCCGTTAGCTCTGTTAGGTTATTTTGAGGTTGGGAGCATGTGCAAAATGTATTTTGGGTGTCCGTAGCTCATTTAGGCTAGAAATTCTGAAGTTTGAATTTTCGAGGTTTCCGGTCCGATAGTGAATTTTTGATCCGAGGGTCGGAATGGAATTCTGGAAGTTGCAGTAGCTCCTTCATGTCATTTTGTGCGTGTGTGCAAAATTTCAGCTCATTTGGATGTGTTTCGATTAGGTTTTTGATCGAAAGTATATTTGGAAGAAATTTGAAGTTCTTATGCTTTAATCTTCGATTAATTCGAGTTTCAAGCATTGTTTTAGATGGTTTAAGGATTGGTACAAGTTCAAATGATGATATGAGATATGTTCATAGGTTTGGTTGAGGTCCCGGGGGCCTCAGATGTGTTTCGGATGCTCAATGGAGCATTTTAGAGTTTGAAAGATTGCAGAAAAATCCTTCAGCAGTGCAGGTCCAGATTTCTTCTTCGCATTCGCGGCCACCTTCCGCGTTCCCGTAGATGTAGCTCTCCCCTTCATCGCATTCGTGGCCCCTCTCCTGCGTTCGCGTAGTGTAATACTGGAGAAGAGGCCAGTTCCTCTTCGCGTTCGTGGAGCATGAGTAGTTTCCATTTCGAGTTCGCATTCCCTATGTCACGTTCGCATAGATCGATACCCCAGGCCTTCACGTTCGCACTCCTCCCTTCGCGATCGCGAAGGGAATTCTTGTCCAGCTAATATTTTCTTCTTCGCAAACACGAGACACCATCCTCGTTTGCGATGCTTTAAAAATCTGAACAGTACTTAACATTTCAAAATCCAAGGGTTTGCCATTTTCTTCAAAATACATGTTTGGGAGCTCGAATTTGGGAGCAATTTCGAAGGCTTTTCAAAGGAAACTACTGGGTGACGATTATCTACTCCCTGAAGATTAAAACCTACTAATCTAATCACAAATTCATCCTAAATTTTGGATATTTGAACGAAAATTGGGGAAAACTTCTTAGACCAAACTATTGAATTTTGAGTGGTCATTTGACCTCCGATTTCGGAGATTTTTATATAGTTAGACTCGGTGTGAGGTTTCCGAAAATGTAGAGTATATTCGATTCCAAAACTTTATCCTGAGGGGTATTTTGGTTATTTTACCTATTTTCGCGCCTTGACTTTAAATTTAATAGTGGAATCAGTTGCTTGCGATGTTATTTACGATATGTAATTGAATTGCATAAATTCGGGCCATTTGGAGTCAGATACTCATGGTAAAGGTGGGATTTTTAGTTAATTTTTGGTACTGATTCGAGGTAAGTGGCTTTTCGAACATTATATGGGGGACCTTTCCCCTTAGGAATATGTTATTTGATGTTGGTATGCCTTGTATGTGAGGTGACGAGCGCATACTTGGACTAATTATTGAGAATTTGTTTTTACTTGGAATATTCAAATTGAGTTGTTTTTCCTACTTGATTTTTTTAAATGCAAGCTTAACCTGTATAAGTTAGAAAAGCATGCTTAGTTTAATTTAACTGTCTATTTGTTCAAGTTGCCAAAATTGTACTACGTGAAGCATGTTAGGCTAGTATTACCTGTGTGCTAGTGTTTTGTGCTTGAAGTCTGAATATCCTTTGGTTGTGGTTGCGCATTTACATTGGGACTACGGATGTGGGATACGGTAGCTCCCCCTTGTTTGTTTATTTTTGGACTATGGGTTAGATACCCGGTAGATCCCCCTGCACATTTACTTTGGGACTACGGGTTAGATTCCCGGTAGCTCCCCCTGCACATTGATAGTCGGACTATGGGACGGTATCCCGGGAGATCCGTCGGATATACATATAAAATAGACTACGGGATGGTACCCCGGGAGATCCACTGGATAGTTGAGAAAGGACTACATGACGATATCCTTGGAGATCCTCATGGCATCATTGGTATTGAGCTCTACCTTTGCGTGTTTATTCCTTATTTTCGGTTATTTGTTGTTGACTTGTAGATTCTTTCTTATTTCACTGCTGCTTCCATTATTTTACCTGTTTTCATGATGTACATTATTATTATTATGTTTATCTCAGCAGGGCCATGACCTTCCTCGTCACTACCCGACCGAGGTTAGGCTTGGACTTACTGAGTATCGCTCTGGTGTACTCACGCCTCATCTGCGCATATTTTTCATGTGCAGATCCAGGTACTTCCTCCCAGGCGTATCATCTTCGTGGAGGAGAGATCTAGTTGAGACTTTGAGGTATTTCTGCTACGTCCGCAGACCAGGATTCTCTATTCTATTCTGACATTACCAGATAGTTTTTTTCTTTCCTTTCATGTTGTTAAGACATTTTGGTGTAGATCATATTATTACATTCTATTAGCCTGTGTTTCCAGTGAGTTTCCGGATTATGGGATTTGTTTTAGACTTGTGATGTTGAGTTGTTCATGCCGAGCGACATTTAGTACAATTTCCTTTCTAGATATTTAATTTGTTTTCTCTATTTTTCGTAATTATTTTATTTTTCACAAATGTTAGGCTTACCTAGTCGTGGGGACTAGGTGCCGTCATGACATGTTCACGGTTGATGAACTAGGGTCGTGATATGGATTATCAGGGCCTATTTTAAATTCCTTAAGCTCCCTAAATTTCTTTTCTCCTTCCCTTCGTTCAGCCATTCGATCCCCTAACTCATTTTTCCTTGCCCTTGTGACATTCCTGATGACTTCAGGCTCCGAGTCTGAATCATCATAGAAATAAGTCCTGCAACGACGTATCCTTTTATGTTGTCCCCTTCATTGGCTTCCAGAACTCCCATTTGGAGCAATTCGAACATATTCATGTTCAGTCATATCTTAAATAGGACCAAAGAAATAATAAGAATAGCTACAAACATTCAATGTGACAACATATGTCGTAATAACTTATAGAAGGGTATTAATTGAGGGATCAAGACTAAACTTATGTGAATATTAAGCATGGTAAATTGGTATATCGACCAAAAAATGGTCGGAATATATAACACTTTTCTGATAACACATTATTCAATATCTCCTAATTAAACAAAGTGCGTACAAGAGTATATCATTATTTCAATGTAATTTACATATCATTATGTACATTCTGTAATTAACTGATGTAAGCAACCCACATTTCCAATCAAGAGGTTGTGAGATCGAGTCTTCCCAAAAGCAAGGTGAAAAGTTCTTGGAGGGAAAGATGCTCGGGGTTTATTTGGAAACAGCCTCTCTACCCTATGATAGGGGTAAGGTCTGCGTACATACTACCCTCCCCAGACCCTATTTAGTGGGATTATACTTGGCTGTTGTTATAAGTAACTGATGTAGTTACATAAATCATACTCATACCATATGGTTCGTGGAATCAATGGTAAACAACATACTCATTTTAATTATGAAAGAAGTAGAAACTTTTTGACTACAAAGGAATACATTGCACCGCTTTGCCAACACACAAATGAAAGAACATACTCATTTTAATTATGAAAGAAGTAGAAACTTTTTGACTACAAAGGAATACACTGCACCGCTTTGCCAACACACAAATGGATCCACAGCTACGACGGCACAAGATAAAGCCACCTTGAAATAATTTCTTAAACCTAGAAATTATATGATGTAAGAACAACCTCAAAATGACCCAGGACTTCAACGAGTATCTCAATTGAAAAGATCTCAAGCAGGCAAAACTCTCTCAGTTTCTCAGTTATCTTTGCCCAAAAACCCTTTGTCCTCTGCCTTCTATCTAGGAAGAAGGGTGAATAAAATACACTATTCATCGAGTGAATAGTGATTCTGACACTATTCATCGCGCATATTTCCGGAATCCGGCGGTGGATGGTAGCAATTGTGGTGTCATATTAACCCCATTTTTATTGCGATCATTCCCTAATCGTTTTCTTATCCAAATCTTTATCCATTTCTTCAAGATCTTAATTTGAATTCAATTCACTGTAGCTTGAAGAATTTTCAGAATTCATATCCAATTTTCTTTTATTATCGGTTGTTTTGAACAATGGATGAACACTTGTTCTAGCGATAGGATTTTGACGTCTTCGCGCGAGCTTGGCAGCCATGGCTGCGCAGATCTCTCCCCAGCCTTTGGCTGTGGGAGAGATTGATAAAAAAAACTCGTTCCATCATATCCAATTCAAGGTTCAAAGCCATCATATGCTTCAATTATTCAAGCTAAACAGTCTGTTCAGACAAAAATTGAGCTGTGCATAGTTAACTTCGACCATGAAGATCATGTAATTCAATTCACAATGGAAGACGTTAACAACTTCACCAGAGAAGAAGGTTTTCACCAAGCTGTTCATTTAAAATTTTCTTATGGCAGACCTGATCTACCGGAAGTGCGAAAAATTTTTTCATCGCAATTTGATGTTAAAGGTCGTTGTAACGTTGGACAGTTGAAATTTCGGCACCTCATAGTCAGATTTGATCTTTTCAAAGATTATGTTCACTTCCTTTCAAAGTCGACTGGATATCTTAAATCCAAAGGCGATGAATACTTTTTCAGAACATTTCCATGGTCTTTCGGATTCAATCCGAATGAGGGACATCGATGGAAGTTGTATGGATCTCCCTTCCAGGTCTGCCACCAAATTTATTTGCTAAGAGGTCATTACTGTCTATAGCCTCAGCTGCTGGAAAACCTCTTGCTGTTGACAAGGCGACGCAGGATAGAACGAGACCTAGCGCGGCAAGAGTTAAGGTTATAGTGGATCTTTTGGATAAGCCTCCTAAAAAGGTCATGCTGCAGATTTTAGATTCTGTTTCAGGAATATCTGCCGAGTTCCATCAACAAATTGTTTACGACAACCTTCCTAAGTATTGTGCTTAGTGCAAACATCAAGGGCACGATGAGAAGGCTTGTAGATTTAAAAAAGAAAAAACTGGACCAGAGGAGGTAGCAGAGGATAATCTGGTCAGAGACATGAGTAGTATCAGGGAAGATGTTGTCAAATTGCAAGGGGATGCAAGGGACTATCTAAATGGTAAAAAAGCTGTACAAGGAGGGACTGTGCACAATAATGCAGTCTTGAAGGAGGGTGTTGGTCGAATTGATTCAGCTGTACAACATGCTATGGTAAAAGATGTTTTGAAACAGAATGTTGATCCTAAGACTTCCCAATCTGCTGTGATTGATAAGGGAAATGCATAGCAACATGTAATGTTGAAGACTGCTGTGATTACTAATTTTTCAGAAGTGTCACAAGGAGCAGCTCTAGTGAAGTCTATGAATGAGGTACTGAATTTGGACAATCGACCTCCTAAATTTTCTAGGGATGTACCTGCTTCATATGTGGATAGTGCAGGGGCAATTCTGACCTCCACAGATCATATCACATCTAATGCTAACACTGGACAGTTGTTTGATCTTGCTGGACAGTCAGATAAGGTGGTGTCAAATTTGAATTCTACTGTTGCATCTTCTGTAATAGCAGGTGACAATGAAAAAAGGTCTGGCCAGTTTTTGAGAGATATCTGTAAGCAGGATAAAACCATCGAGCAGCGGCTCTTGATACAGAATAGTAAGACTCACAACTGTGCATCTTCTGATAAAAGAAATGGTACAATTGTAGAGGATTCTGTTTCTTTGAGTGTCAATACAGATTCAACTGTTATATCTACTGAACCTGTAGAGAAGTCAACAGTGCCAATTCTTTCAGATGCTTCAAAAAAGGAGATGTCAATTTTGTTTTCTGTGAAAGCAAATGACAATGCAATAAGGCAGGAAAATACTTTGATTGACCAGCAGCATATGTCGCAGAACTCTATTCTGTTTGATCAAACTTCTGGTACAAAGGACAACAATACAACTGAACTATCCAAAGGACAACAAAACTGGAATAAGGTTCAGCACCTAGCAGCAGAAGTACATGTCCTGACTACTGTGCAGCCAACTCTAGCATTGGATGGCATTAAAGCATCTGTTACTGAGGGTAACAACAGCTCCAACTGGACATTGCATAATGAAGCAGCCCCTGTAGCCTGTATTCTTCCAAAGATGGATCTACACTGCAAAGTTTTGCAGATCGAGCTATAACTGTGAGTGATGATGCTGTCATAACAGCAAGCCCTTCAGATGACGATATTGCGCAGAACTCATCTCGACAGGATACATGTCACAAGCTAGAGATGGTCCAACAAAGCAATTTGAACATCTCAATAAGTAAGACAGCTGCAATTGTCTCTAACAGTACTTTGCCTCAAAGGGATTTTGATCCACATCCTTCTGATGATTCACAACAATCAAAGGCAACTGGACAACATAATGCAAGGAACAATTGGTCAGCCAGGTCCAACAGACATGAAACTCCGAAAAACAAAATAAATAAGCAGATCGCAGAGAAGAGTCCAGCTTTAATAACAAGCTCCAATTCATTTGTTGCGCTTGCAAATGTCAGTAAAAATGATGGAAAGGTGGCTGGAGGGAAGTTACATATGGTTCAAAGTTATCCTCCCATTCCTTTATCCAGTACACATGTAGAGAAAGGTATCAACGATTATGGAGAATTTTCAATCTTCAATGGAAAGAACAAACAACTAGTTCTAGCTAACATGAGAGATATGGTAATTAAATCGAAACTCTGGGACCAACGAGATTTTGATGAGGAAGAGAGCTGGGATGAAGGTTCTGCTGGTTGCTCATCTGCAGAAGAAGACCAAGAAGATGATTACAATAGCTCAGGAGAAGACATTGACGCTCCAATAAAGCCAAAATTTCAAGGGAAACATGCAACTATAAATTGGAATACAAATCTGCCATCTGCAGAAAATCCAAACAACATTTTGAACCATAATGCTCCAGTTTACATTCCAAAAAATAAAACAGCAGGTACTTCAAGGACAGCAACCGCAAAGATCGACCAAAAAGAAATAGCACAAAATGTAATCCAATTCTCGGGTGAAACCTCAGCTGTTGGAAACAAAACAGCACTGCCAAATTGTGGACAAAATCAGATTATACCTTTACACATTAGACAGTGGCAGTAAATGAATGAAAATACACCAATGAACTGCCCTTCTGTTGATAGCAAATTAGTGGAATTTTCACAAGTAGGACAGTACCAGCATGTATCTTCTGCTCCACTAATCTCTTCAGAGCAAATACATCTCCAGAATGATACGGAAGGAAGACACATATATGAAGAAGGGGAGGAAGAGGATATCTTATCGCAATGCCGGAAATATGCTGCAAGAATAGGGGATTTGTCACAAACGCACCATAAAACAAGTAAAAAGTGTCGTCAAAGGGATAGAAGCTAGGACGGCAGGGTGGTTGAAGACGCAATCATAAGGAGGCTTCCAATGAGAACTGCAAAATAAACACAGGTCACCCAAACTACTCTTACAATGTCCAGTCGAACAAAGAACAAAGCATGAATTTTGAAGACATTTTGAGAAAATTTGTGGATAAAATCAATATTCTTCATTTTGAATTCATCACAAAGTTGGAGAAAGGACAGCAACTTTGTCGCTTCCTCATATTTTTAGTTTACCGTCTTAATATCCTCATATGTAATATAATCACGCAGTATGTTATAAACTCTATGTTGATCATAGCTTATTTGGCACGATAAAGTTATTATGTTGTAATTTTATTTTCTGTTGTTAATAAAATCCTAACCCTAGGCTCTGCCTAGTGGATTTGCCAAAAAAAAATATGTTGTAGAACAAATAGAAGTTACATAGTAGTAAAATTAGCAATTTCACTTGAATTAATTTGAAATTTCTCTTCTATATTTTCTGTCAAGTCAATTATAGACGATTCATATCACATATTTGAGGATATTTGGTTTTTGATGGAGTTACTAATGCTCTTTTCTTTTTGTTTTTGTTTTTCCTTTCCTTCTCTGAGCCGAGGGTCGATTGGAAACAATCTCTCTGCCCTTTCGAGTAGGGGTAAGGTCTGTCTACATATTACCCTCCCCAGACCCTACTTTGTAGGACTATACTGGATAGTTATTGTTGTTGTTGTTGGTTTCAAAGAATCCCTTCTTGGTCAAAAGTTATAATCTGGCCTCTTTATGCGTCACTTTATAGAGATCAAAGAAGCCAAACAAATTATCACAAAATAATTCACTGATTACGAGAAGTTTGGATCAAAATTGAAACTGGCGGTTGGCAATAATTAGGAGCAAAATACTTGGCTCTGATGCCACTTATGATTAAAAACGAGAAACAGGGACATCGAATTTGTTTACCTATTAACAACATCGGAAGCTTTTTGCCGAATCTATTACAATCTATTGCCTGAATCCAATTTCGTCTCTCTTGGAAAAGAAATCACTACTAGAATTCCTGCAAAAAGCGACCAAAAAATAGCGACCGAATTTGGTCTATGGGAAAAAGTGACCAAGTTGGTCGCTAAACTAGCGAAAATAATAAACTAAATTCTGGAAACAAAATAGCGACAAAAGTTGGCCGCTAACTTAGTCAAAATATTGACTGGCTTGGTCAGGCTTGCTTGGTCAAACTTTTACTGAGATTAGCGACCAAACTTTGTCACTAATATATATATATATAATGAATTAGCGATAGCGACCAATTTTGGTCGCTTAACTGGGTCCCAGTTATTCAATTTTAATAATTATATTATTAATTTAATTATTTTATGAAATATAATTAAATATGATTTAAAGTTAGCGACCAAGTTTGGTCGCTAATCTAAATTCATGATTAAATAGCGACCAAAATTGGTCACTATTTTGGTCAACAATGGTCAAAATTAAAAATCACTTTTGTGTTTACTATGTAAATAATATAAATATAAGTCGTTAATACTTTTGTAACATAAGGGATGATATGCACTACGAAGCGGGCGTGTGTGTCTATATATACAATATATGTACTTACATTATACTATGCACTAAGTATAACCGTATGAGGTGTTACCGTACCGAATACAACTTATATTTATACAATATATGTACTTACGCTATACTATGCACTAAGTATAGGTGTATGTGGTAATACCGTATCGAATACAGCTTACATATATACAATATATGTACATACGCTATACTATGCACTAAGTATAGGCGTATGAAGTATTACCGTATCGAATACAGCTTATATATATATATATATACAATATATGTACCTACGTTATACTATGCACTAAGTATAGGTGTATGAGGTAATACCGTATCGAATACAACTTGTATATATATATATATATAATATATGTACTTACGCTATACTATGCACTAAGTATAAGTGTATGAGGTATTACTGTATCGAATACAGCTTGTATATATACAATATACGTACTTACGCTATACTATGCACTAAGTATAGGTGTATGAGGTAATACCGTATCAAATGCAGCTTATATATATACAATATATGTACTTACGCTATACTATGCACTAAGTATAAGTGTATGAGGTATTACCGTACCGAATACATCTTATATATATACAATAAATGTACTTACGCAATACTATGCACTAAGTATAAATGTATGAGACATTATCGTATCAAACACAGCTTATATATATATATATATATATATATATATATATATCTTAAATTGAATTAAAATCCTAAATTTATATAAATATATATTCTTTTTTTTTAAATAGCGACCAACATATTTTGGTCAAACGGTCAGAAAACAGCGACCAACGTTGGTCGCTATTTCTAAAAATTCAAAACTATTTTACCCACCAAAATAGCGACCAACATTGGTCGCTATTTTAATTACAGTTCTGTCAAAACCGGGATCCCCTCCCATTCTTTCTAAAAATTTCCCAAAATCCATCTTTTCTCTCTCACACTCAAACCCCACCCCCCTTCCAACACTCACCACCAGGCCCCACCCACGCCACCAACGACCACCGCTCAGCTGCCGCCGCCGCCTCTATCGTCACCTCCAAAAAATTTAAGGTTTAATTAAAAACCTAGGGTTTCAATTATTGTTTTAATTGACTATTGTTTCAACCTAGAATTAGTGTTTCAATTGATTATTAACATTATATTTTATACCAACCTAGGGTTTAGATTGTATTTATCATTATTTAATATTTTATAGAAATCTAGGGTTTAGGGTATGGGTTAAATATTTAGGCTAGACTTTCTTGAGTATTTCTCCTTCAATATTTTAGTAAGCAATATGTACTAATTTAATGTTAAAGACTTGATTCATAGGTAGATATATATTAGGGTATAAATTAAACTTTTAGTTTAATCTTGATTAGTTTATAGGTAGATAAAAATAATATGGACACATGATAGTATATTTGGATATTTAATATAGACACATGATATATATTAGGATATATTTGGATATGAATCTTTGTATTGTCTTGAAGCTTTTAGGATATGACTTGTACTTTTAGGATATGGCTTGAGCCTTTTAGGTATGAGTTGGAGCTTTAGGATATAAATTGAACTTTTTTGTTTAAGTTTAAATTCGTAGGATATGAATATAACTTTTATCATATAAATTGAACCTTGAATCATTGTATTGTCTTGAAGCTTTTAGGATAAGACTTGAACTTTTAGGATATGACTTGAGCCTTTTAGGTATAAGTTGAATCTTTAGGATATAAATTGAACTTAAACTCGGAGGATATGAATATAACTTTTAGGATATAAATTGAACCTTGAATCTTTGTATTGCCTTGAAGCTTTTAGGATATGACTTGTACTTTTTGGATATGACTTGAGCCTTTTAGGTATGAGTTAAAGCTTTAGGATATAAATTGAACTTTCTAGTTTAAGTTTAAACTCGTAGGATATGAATATAACTTTTAGGATATAAATTGAACCTTGAATCTTTGTATTGTCTTGAAGCTTTTAGGATATGACTTGTACTTTTTGGATATGACTTGAGCCTTTTAGGTATGAGTTAATGCTTTAGGATATAAATTAAACTTTTTAGTTTAAGTTTAAACTCGTAGGATATGAATATAACTTTTAGGACATAAATTGAACCTTGAATCTTTGTATTGTCTTGAAGCTTTTAGGATATGACTTGTAATTTTGGATATGACTTGAGCCTTTTAGGTATGAGTTGAAGCTTTAGGATATAAATTGAACTTTTTAGTTTAAGTTTAAACTCGTAGGATATGAATATAACTTTTAGAATATAAATTGAACCTTGAATCTTTGTATTGTCTTGAAGCTTTTAGGATATGACTTGAGCCTTTTAGGTATGAGTTGAAGCTTTATGATATAAATTGAACTTTTTAGTTTAAGTTTAAACTCGTAGGATATGAGTATAACTTTTAGTATATAAATTGAACCTTGAATCATTGTCTTGAAGATTTTAGGATAAGACTTGAACTTTTAGGATATGACTTGAGCCTTTAGGTATGAGTTGAACCTTTAGGATATAAATTGAACTTTTTAACAATAAGTTGAACCTTTAGGACATGCATTGAAATTTTGGTTTATGTTTTGGAATTTTAGATTGCGGGAGGTAAACGGTCAGAAGATGTTGATGACGTTATTAGACATGTAATGGAACTTCCACCAAGAATAACTAAGATAAAGTACCTGGCAAAATGTGCCTTTAACTGATGTTCAAATTAGCGACATTGATGAGGAGAAGGCAATGGCATGTGTTGCACTAAGTGATGGTGTAGGTAGAAATTTAGTATTTCCTAAGTAGATAAAATAAGAGCTTATAGATTAATTCTCTACTTTATTTTCCATGAAGAAAAATAAGTTTAATTGAGAGTGATGAGGTTGATACAGATGGAATGTGTTTCATCGGTCATGACGGTTCCCATAAAAAGGGGATCATAAGAGTGTATGATGACAAAGATTTTAGGAAGCTTTGTACTCGATTTTCTTCCAAGGTTAATAAATACAAGATTAATGTGATATTAGTGATAGTTCATCGGATTCAGAAGATGATTTGACGGACAGAAGTATGAAAATTTTGATAAAAAGAATTAGAGGTTGAATGTTTTTACCTCTAATTCTTTTTATCAAAATTTCTATACTTCTGTCTGTCTAATCGTCGTCTGAATCCGACGAACTATCACCAAGATCACATTAAGCTTGTATGTATTAACCTTGGAAGAAAGTAGAGTAAAAAACTTCCTAAAATCTTTGTCGTCATAGAGTTTTATGATCCACGTTTTATGGGAAGTGGCACGACCAACGGAAAATATTCCATCTTTATCAACCTTGTCGCTATCAATTAAAGTTTTCTTTCCTCTAGTAAAATGAAGTAGAGAATTTCTCTATAACCTCTTTTATCTACTTAGGAAATGTTAAATCCTACCTTCACCATCACTTTTTTTAAACATATGTCGTTGGCTTCTCATTATCATTGTAGCTAATGAGATCAATAATTGATCAAAGACACACCCTATCAGGTACTTTATCAAAGTTATTCTCTGAATCCAAGCTCATCCCGAGTAAGAGTACCACGACGAGGTTGATGACGTTATTAGACATGCAATGAAACTTCCACCAAGAATAACTAACATAAAGTACCTGGCAGAATGTGCCTTTTATAGTTATTCTCGTTAGCGGCAATGATGATGAGAAGGCAATGGCATGTGTTTCAAATAGTTACGGTGTAGGTAGGAATTTAGTATTTCCTAAGTAGATAAAAGAAGAGCATATACAGTAATTATGTACTTCATTTTTCATCAAGAAAAGAAGTTTGATTGAGAGTGACAAGGTTGATAAAAACGGAATGTGCTTTGTCGGTCCAGGCAGGCCCATAAAGCGGGGATCATAAGACTCTATGATGACCGATAGGAAGTTTTGTTCTAAATTTTCTTTTAAGTCTGATCCAATAAGTTTAATGTGATAATTGTGATATTTCTTCGGATTCAGACACTGATTGGACCGACAAAAGTATGGAAATGCTCTTAAAAAAAGTTATAAGAGCATTTCTATACTTTGGTCGGTTAAATCAGTCTCTGAATACTTATAAATATCACAATTATCACATTAAACTTGGTAGATCGGACTTGAAAGAAAATTTAGAACAAAACTACCTATAATCTTTGTCATCATAAAGTCTTATGATCCCCGCTTTATAGGAATTGACACGACCGAGGGGAAATATTCCGTCTTCATCAACGTTGTCACTATCAATCAAACTTCTTTTCCTCTTGGAAAGTGAAGTAGAGAATTTCTCTATAACCTCTTTTATCTACTTAGGAAATGTTAAATCCTACCTACACCATCACTATTTTGAAACACATGTTGTTGGCTTCTCATTATCATTGTAGCTATAGAGATAAATAATTGATCAAAGACACACCCTATCAGGTACTGTATCCAAGTTATTCTCTGTATCCAAGTTCATCCCAAGTAATAGTACCGCGAAGAGGTTGATGACGTTATTAGATATGTAATGGAACTTCCACAAAAAATAACTAAGATACAGTACCTGGTGGAATGTGCCTTTAATTGTTCTTTTCATTATAGTGACAATGATAATGAGAAGGTAATGTCATGTGTTCAAATAGTGATGGTGAAGGTAGGAATTTAATATTTCCTAAGTAGATAAAAGAAGAGCTTATAGAGTAATTTTGTACTTCATTTTCCATCAGGAAAAGAAGTTTGATTGAGAGTGACAAGGTTGATGAAGACGGAATATTTTCCATAGGTTGTGTTAGTTCCTATAAAGCGGGGATCATAAGACTCTATGATGACAAAGATTATCAGAAGTTTTGTTCTAAATTTTCTTTCAAGTCTGATCCAACAAGTTTAATGTGATAATTGTGATATTTATTCGAATTCAGACACTGATTTGACTGACAAAAGTATGAAAATTCTCTTAGAAAATGTTTTAAAAGCATTTCTATACTTTTGTCGGTCAAATCAGTCTCTGAATCTGAAAAAAACCACAATTATCACATTAAACTTGGTGGGTCAGACTTGAAAGAAAATTTAGAACAAAACTTCCTATAATCTTTATCATCATAAAGTCTTATGATCCCCGCTTTATAGGAACTGATACGACCTACGGAAAATATTCCATCTTCATCAATGTTGTCACTATCAATCAAACTTCTTTTCCCCTTGGAAAGTGAAGTAGAGAATTTCTCTATAACCTCTTTTATCTATTTAGGAAATGTTAAATCCTACGTACACCATCACTTTTGTGAAACACATGTTGTTGTCTTCTTGTTATCATTGTAGCTAATGAGATAAACAATTCATCAAAGACACACTCCGTCATGTACCGTATCCAAGTTATTCTCTGTATCAAAGTTTATCCCGAGCACGAGGATAATTACCAATGCCACCAGACAACTTTATGATGCCAATGAAGCAAGATGAGTTATTCAATGAAACTCGTATTGTAAAGAAGAAAAAAGAGACGGATTCAAAAAGGAGGGTCGAGCTTCGACTTCATACATGTAAGTTTTTTACTTTTCATTAAATATTTTGATTTGATTTTATATAGAATTTGAAATACTAATTCAATATAATTTTTCATATAGGTTCAATTCGCTTCACAGCTGATGTGGGAGAATTCATACGCAGTCAACCACCTAATGAACCGAGCGAGGCAATCCAACTTTCAGACGAGGATGCTGAAAGAACACTCCTTCAGTACTTTTTATACTATTGTGTTAGTTCTAATGTGTTAGAACTAATTTACTATTATGTTAGAACTAATTTACATTGTGTTAGTTCTATTGTGTTAGAACTAATTTACATATCAATTTAGTATTGTGTTAGTTCTCTTTAGTTTGAATGGGCTTGTAATAAGCGTTAACTAAATTTTATTAGCTTAATGTATTAGTTCTATTGAAGTTTATTTTTTGTTGCTTTTAATTACTTTTTATTGTTGTTGTTGTTGGCATAGAATGCCTATTTAGGAAATTGGTATGACTGGCAGGTGGTGTAGCTGCAGAAACATGCCGTTTCTGGCAAAATAATACACAGAAAAGCGACCAAAGTTGGTCTCTATTTGGTCGCTTTTCAAATAAAAAAATATTTTTCTGGAGAAAAGCGACCAACATTGGTCGCTATTTTTCCAGATTTCTAAAAAAGCGATCAAATTTGGTATCTATATCATTAAAAAAAATTCTGCAAATATAGAGACCAAATTTGGTCGCTACTATTTAAAAATTAAATTAAATTCACGTATTTAGGGACCAAAGTTGATCGCTAAATTAATAAAATAAATAAATAATTGAATAAAATAGCGACCAATAGTGGTCTCTAGTTTCCATATTTTAAAATATAATTTTTGGATTAGAGACCACAGTTGGTCGCTTTTTAACGATTAATAATAAATAAATAAATAATATTGTTTTTATTTAGAGACCAACTTTGGTCGTAAACTTATATTATTAAATTAATATAGCGACCAAAGTTGATCTCTATAGCAACATCCGGAAAAATGGGTCCATTTAGAGTAGAGCCCTAAATAAAAGGGACCATCAATATAGCTACCATGCTACTTTGATCGCTTTTTAGCCAAAAAGCGACCAAATTTGATCGCTTTTTACGTTCGCTTTTTCCGGAATTTCTAGTAGTGAATTCTTTTTCACGAACTAAATACCTTCTTCTTTGCTTTTAGTGTGTTTCTATCTTTGGTGGGAGGATTTCTCAGAGTGTGTTTGTGAAGAAGGGCAGCGTTGATTATATAGAGAAAGGAAGTTGTCAAAGAAAAAAAACTACTGAGAAACTGACCCACGTTGATCCTCATACTCCCACTTACTTCTCAACGTTGTAGTTTTATTTTAGGAGTTAAACCTTCAATAATAACTTTTCTTAATCATATCTCCTTTAAAAGCAGGTTCGGTTACTCCATATTTTAAAATATAATTTTTGGATTGGAGACCGCAGTTGGTCGCTTTTTAACGATTAATAACAAATAAATAAATAATATTTTTTATTTAGAGACCAACTTTGGTCGCAAAATTATATTACTAAATTAATATAGCGACCAAAGTTGGTCTCTATAGCCAACATCCGGAAAAATGGGCCCATTTAGAGTAGAGACCAAAGTTGGTCGCTAATTAGCGACCAACTTTGGTCCCTAAATAAAAGGGAACACCAATATGTCTACCAGGCTACTTGGTTGCTTTTTAGCCAAAAAGCGACCAAAGTTCGTCGCTTTTTGCGGTCGCTTTTTCCGGAATTTCTAGTAGTGAATTCTTGTTCACGAACTAAATACCTTCTTCTTTGCTTTTAGTGTGTTTCTATCTTTGGTGGGAGGATTTCTCAGAATGTGTTTGTGAAGAAGGGGAGCGTTGATTATATAGAGAAGGGAAGTTGTCAGAGAAAAAAACTACTGGCAAACTGACTCACGTTGATCCTCATGCTCCCACTTACTTCTCAACGTTGTAGTTTTATTTTAAGAGTTAAACCTTCCATAATAACTTTTTTTAATCATATCTCTTTTAAAAGCAGGTTTGGTCAGTCTATATAGGCGATCTGCGATCCAAATCCAATATTTAAGAATTTTTACAATATTAGTGCATAAATCTTAAAATCGGACCCGCGTTTCATGCATGCAGTGGTATGTAACCACTTAGGCGTCTCTTTAACAAGTTTTGGTTATACGTAATTTTTAATTGATCAAATGAAATTAAGATAAAAAGATTAAGTTAATCCAATTTCATTTTTTTTCTTATAACGTACATTCAATTTGTTTATTGCCGCAATTTTACCTTGCAGCCTTAATTCAAGTGGGGTTTGAGTATGCAAACTTTACCTCTACTTTACAAGGGTAAAAAGACTGTTTTTGATAAATCTTCGACAAAACATATGTGATTGCTAGGATTCGAGCCCGGGTCTCCATAGCCACAACACGGAATTTTCACCACTAAACTATTCAAATTCAAATTGTAATTAATGGGTTTGAATAATTATTTTCTTCTATTCAAATTGTAATTGATCATATTTTTGTAGGAGGAATTGTTTGATGTTTTTCCTGACTAAAGAAGTTAAATATTAACTGGTCATGTGTGGAACAGTGGAAGATAGGATATTCTCTTAATTTTATTTGCTTTCTTTCAATTTGTGTTTGTTTGGTCATAAACTGACTGAAATACCCTCAACATTTTAATGACTTGAGAATGGTTCTGATATGAGGGAAATCTTGTAATCTTATCCTCTATACTCCAACTTGTCACACTGCCACCATATACTAACTGAAAAAACAGAGAAATTTAAGAGGAAAAATAAAAAGAAAGGAAAAAAAAACAAAAGAAAAAAAATGGCAACAGTGTGCCTCTCAAATCCTAAATCTTTTCTTCCTTCTCTTCAATCATCTTCTTTGTCCAATTTAAATGTCCAAAAAATCAATGTTAAGAGACAATTAATTATGTGCAAAGCAGAAAATAATGTACCTAATTTTAATAATTTAATTATTAGCAAAAGAAGTCTTTCAATTAGCATTGCATCAAGTTTGTTGCTTTCTTTAGCTGGTAATGGATTTTTTAATGCCAATGCTGCAATTTTAGAAGCTGATGAAGATGATGAGTTGATGGAAAAAGTTAAAAGGGATAGAAAGAAAAGGCTTGAAAGACAAGGCATTATCAATTCCTCTACTAAGGAAAAAGGTAAATAACTTCCTTTTTTGGTTTCTTGATATATTTCCATAGCAAACTTAAGAAAAGTTAAGTATACATTAAATAGTTCTGTGTAATAAATTTACAGAAGCTCCTCTTATTTGGTGGTTAATTTTTGGTTAAAGGTAGTCTGGTACACAAAATATCCCGTGTTCATGCAGGTTCCGGGAAAGGGCAATATCCCAAGAGGTGTGTGATGTAGACGGCCTAATCTAATCCAAGCATTAGTGAATGACCTATAGGTTACATGGAGACAACTTTATCATTGCTCCAGGACTCCTCTTCGGTGGTTTTGTTTCAAGGGTAGCCCAGTGTACAAGGCATCCTGCATTCACGCAGGGTCCGGAAAAGTGCCGCATTCCAAAGGGTGTGATATAGACAGCCTAACATAATGCAAGTATTAGTGGCTACTTCTATGGCTCGAATCCGTGACCGATAAGTCACACGGAGATAACTTTACTGTTACTCCAAGGTTCCCTTCTATGGTTAAGTTTTGTTTAGGGGAATAATTCTTGGAGTTGTGCAATATGCATATAAAAGTACAGGTTGGACATTGAGATGTAGAGAAATCAAAAGTTACCCTATTCATAGGTTCTGCTGTTTCCTAACTTTCACCATTGTATTGCAGTTGATAATATAAGGTTCTTTGTTTTCATATCAGTAAGTTGGTAAAATAAAGGTTTGACTGGTTTTTGTTTAAAATGTTATTTGCAGAATGAGAAAAGCAACAAAAAATACAGTGTATTAGTTAAATATTTTCCATATTACCATATTTAATTTTGTATTATAGTTGAACATTTGATTACAGAATTTCAAAAAGGAAACTATATTGTTAATTGACTAGTCTGCATTGTACGAAAGGGAGCTTTGGCGTAACCGGTAAAGTTACCTCTATGTGACTAGGAAGTTACGAGTTTGAGTTGTGGTAACCTCTCGAAAAAATGCAAGGTCAGGTGAGGCTACGTACGATAGACCGGTTCAGCCCTTTCCCCGGATCCCGCACATAGGAACTTGGTGCACGGGCTGCCCTTTTACTAGTCTACATTGACTTAAGCGCGAATGTCGGTGAGCAATACTATGCAGTATGAGGAATAATCAGCAGAACATTCTTGTTTCTAGATATCCATTTTCTTAAGTATAGTATCGTAATGATGAATCAACCTAGTTATAGTTTTATATTTTTATTTATGGATCGCAATCAAGTTTATTTTATCAGAAAAGAATGCAACACTAGAAAGTTCCTAAATAGGGATGCCAAATTGTTTGAGTAGTCAGTTACCTGACATCTTAGGTAGATAATGAAGTGTGAGCTACAAAGGTATAGAATTCTAGTCTTGGTTGCAGTTAGATTTGAATCTTGATGTATACCTGATTCAGAAGCGGATCGAGGATATTAATTTAATCTGTTCAACTTTTAAGATTTTCAGCAATAAACTCATAAAGTTATGGGTTCAGATTGTATATTTATTGGGATTTTAGTAGGTTTTTACATGAATATCTATACTCCGTTTTAAAAGTTATAGGTTCAGATGAACCCTTAGTAGGTGAGCTACATCCGCTCCTGTGCCTGAAAACATAATACTTTTCTAACCAGGAAAAATGGCCTAATAATCTTATCTGCATGTAATTAAAACTAGCTTAATCCGTTAGAAAAAGAGTAGCCCGGTGCACAAAGTATCCCGCATTCACGTAGGGTCATCCATGGAAGGGCCGTACCCCAAAGGATGTGATGTAGGTAGCCTACCGTGAAGCATTAGTGGCTGATTCCAGCCTGAAACATTGCTTAATCTGTTAATATAATGAAATCTTGCAGTAATGTTAAGAAGTTTTTGAAGTATAGAATTGTTAACTCCTATTTATTATATACAAAATGGTGAAGGGTACTTGCAAGATCTGGTATACAAGCTCAGTATAGTAGGTCAAGCCATTGAGAAGAATGATTTATCAGCTGCAAGTTCAGTTCTTGGCCAAAGCACTGATGCAGATTGGGTTCAGAAAGTTAATTCAGCATTCAACAAGGTTTTTTTAGTTGATCTTTCCATTTCATGCACATATTTCTCACATTGTCTATTTTGCAAATGATGTTCATGTGCACTGAATATTGTTTTCCTCGCGTTGTTACAGTTTAGTGGTAGCGATGAGGAGAAAACAGAGATCGATTCCTTCAATTCTTCGCTATCTTTTCTAGTTTCATCAGGTATTTTTTTTCCTTGAAAATCCGGTGATCATAAGATCAAGAGAGTGTTTTTATTTGAATTTTTTATAATGGTGGTGTCCGAACTAGCTTGTGGCACCTCAAATATTTCACCAAATATATGCTAGATCTCACCAGCGACCCAAGCCCATGGGACGTATTGTCCACTTTGGGTCTAGCCCCGTACGGATTTGTACTTTTTGGGCTACGCCATCTCGAGCTCCAAAAGTGCGCGTCTATATGAACTTTTGTCATGCCTTATAAAGCTCTTCACTTTCCTCTTGTGGGATTCGTCTAAGGTGACATGTACACCCTTTCTTCAAAAGCTTGCCAATCTAGAAGCTGTGTACTAGGTAACTTTGATACTAAGGCTTGGGCAGATGGGAGAAATTATGTGGCGTTATTTGTCTCTGTTGGAATTTGAACCTTGGTTTCCCATGGTTTTCGCCCATTTTATTGACTGCTGCCACACCCTCGGGTGCCATAAGATCAAGATATATGTACTTGTGTTCAAAGAAAATTAACCATTTTTTCTGCGTATTCTGTATTATGCAGTTACTAAGAATGACATTGAAGGAACAAAGACAGCTTTTTTGGCATCAGCAAGTGCATTTGAGAAATGGACAACATTAACAGGATTGATTGAAGAGCTAAAAGGGCTTTGAGCAAAAGGAATTAGCATTTCCCTCTTGTATCTGATACCTATTACTATATGAGAATTGAGTAAATTTGGTCCATGCCAACATGTTTTCACCTTTGACATTACTTTTACTGTTTATGCATCCACAAAGAAATAATCTTTTTCATTGTTTTTTACCCTCTGTCAAATGAAAAATATACAATGTATTTGAGTTTCAGTTGTAGCTTAATCTCTGAGCAAAATGACTAGACTATTGTTATTAGCTTTTCTTTTTTCTTTTGCCTCTGCCAGTGCACTTCAAACAATTACCAGTGTACAATTTGAAGGGAGCCTTGGTGGTATCATGAGTTCGAACCGTGGAAATACCCTCTTGCAAAAATGTAAGAATAGAACCCTTGTAGTTCGGCTCCTCAAACCCCGCACATAGCTGGAGCTTAGTGCACCGGGTTATCCCAATATGGATATTTTATTGCTTTCGAAAAGGAAACAAGCTATTGAAACTTCAGCATTGCAGCTATAATAGCCGGCCCACTAGTGATATGCCCGCTTTGGACCTAGGCCTGCACGGGTTTAAAAATGCGTCACAAGGGTCTAAGTTTTGTTAACTTATATACCCAACATCCCTCTTGTGTGTTGCCGATATTGTCAGTCTTGCCGAGTTTAGGCAAATCCCGGTTAGGTGGGGCAAACCTCAGCGAGGACAAGTCCATAAGAGGTGGTGCATGTAACACCTCAAATTTTAGACAGAGTCCCATATCGGCAAAATACAAGACGGATGCTAAGTATATAAGTTAACAAGCCTTAGACCCTAGTGACACGTTTTAAACCGTGAGGGCGTATGCCCAAAGCAAACAATATCACTAGCAGGCTGGGCTGTTACAACAGCATAATAAATTTGTCAATTAGCATCAAGCCAACAACAGGATTAATCCTCAGATCGAGCTAAGAAAAATTATACAATTTTGGACAAAGACCACCTCAGCAATCATCAGAACTAGTTCTGGATTGAGATAGCTGATTGATTGATGTATTAATGAAAGGTAAGAACATAATCACTCCACCACAAACTGCAGCAACTCGCATTAGCCAACTCCCTCGTTAGTCAAGATAGCACAAAGGCTTTTATAAGCTTACATCACTGAGTTTCATACAACGAGCTATGCCGATCTTGACAACTACAAATTACCTCAGCACAATTAGTGTTTCTGCTGAAGGTCTAATCGATGACATAGATTAGTAATCGTACAAATATCTCAGCAGGCGATAAATCCTACCAGAGCAATATTTAGGTCCTAAATCTAAGATTTTGCATACAGACGTCTTGTGAACAATTAGAGTATCTATAATTTGCGACAATACAGTCATCAAAAAGAAGCAAAAAGAGCAAAAGGTTAGACAGAGAGAGCAGAGAAGTGGCACGAATCTACCCAGCTGCTGTTCAAGGCTTGGCCACATTAGTGTTGCTGCCATTCTCAGTTACTTCACCCTCCACCTTACTTATTTCACTGTTCATCAAATTATGTTGATCTTCAGTGCTCGTCGTTGCAGCACTATTTTTCTGCTCATCGTTCTGCTCTCCTTCCGCTTGATGCTTCTTTTCCTCAGCAGCGATAGAATCTGATGTCACTGTTTCAGTAGGCTGTTTGCTACTTTTTCTTCAACCGGTACATCCTTTTCCTCCTCATTCGTTTTAGTAGCTTCAAGATCATCAGCTACTTTATCACCAGGGGCCTCTTCAACATCTTTGGAATGCCCAACATTATCAGCCATCTCGACATCTTTCTCAACCTGAGTTTCTTCAGAAGGAGCATCTTCTACTTTGCCATCGGCATTTTGGCTTTCGTCTTTCTTTCCATCATTCTCAGAAGATTTAATTTCATCTTTCTCTGATACGTCCTTCTCAGTAGCTTCAGCTTCCTCTTTCTTCTCTAATTCGCTCTCTCCATCTTGAGTTTCATCTTGGTTCTCGTCTTGTTTTTGTTCAACATCTTTTTCAGCTTCCACTGCTACAGTATCCTTCTCATGTTCTTCAGCTTCTTCCATGTCATCGTCCTTTGCTGCTTCTGTTTCTTCAGGGACTTCATTAGAATCCTTCTTTGAAGCTGAAGACTTTCGGCTTCGCTTCTTAGCAGGCTCACTTTCTGCCGGGGATGGGGATACTTTTGCCTTTTCACTAATCCTTGAGGATCTTCTTGGAGTATCACCAGTTCCCCAATCAAACTCTGCTACCGATGGACCACCAGGATGCGACTTCAGGTACTGTTCCAACTGTTTTTTTGTGGTGAGCTCCTCCCCTGTTGGCGCAGTAAATACAATTTCATTCTTCTTTGGAGTACCTCCTGTTTTAGGCAGAAACTGCAAGGGAACAGAAAGAGTCAATTTTAAAAAGAAAGATTCAGTGTCCATAGTGCGGAACTCGGTAGATAATGGACCTATTCCTCTACCCTTCTCCACTTTATTGCAAGGCTTTTGTTCTGCGGCAGGGATCGAATCGGTGACATGTGCCTAACCCATAGATCACGCTCTGCGCTCTCACCACTAGACCAAAGTGTTGGGGGCAACAAAAGATTGAAAGCTACTTACAACAACAACAACAACAACAACCCAGTGGGATCCCACACGTGGGGTCAGGGGAAAGTAGTGTGTACGCAGATGTTATCCCTACCTTTGGGAAGCAGAGAGGTTGTTTCCGATAGACCTTTGGCTCCGTAAAGATTGAAAGCTACTTGATAGATGGAAAAGAAAATAAAAGAGGGCTCAAAGGAGTAATAAGTAATTAAGGAGTCTTCCTGAAACACAACCCCCACTATATAAAGATGATGCAACAAAGACATAAATCTGCTGCTTAACTAATATCCATGAAGATACATAGCACACAGTTTGTACACTTCCAACAGCAATTTCAGTAGAAAATCAAAATCAGAGCTAAAGGGCGTCCTATGGAGTTTCTCCTCTTAATCAAATGAGATTCTGTAGAGTTTGAAATTGTATAAAATTTATCTATTTCCCTGTAATAGAATCCTATGGATTCTTCCTCCCAGTGAAGATATGACAGGTTCCGCATTTAAATTGGGACATCAAACAAAGTCATCTTTAGCACACAGCTGAAAGACATGATCGCCTGCTTTAAATTCTTATTTTGTAGTATAGATGAATTTACCAGAAAGGAAACAAACTCACCCTAGGATTACATAACGGATGTTCATGTTAGAATCTCGTAGATAATCTAGAATATTCTAGGATCTTGTAAATAGAGTATAGCTTGATTGTGATTGATTTTCTTTCCTTTCTTATCAAAGAGTAACATATTCCATCATCATGAAAAAACAAAATAGAATTAACCTAAAGAGCTGCTCAGAAAGGGAGCCTTGGTGTAACTGGTAAAGTTGTTGCCATGTGACCAGAAGGTCACGGGTTCGATTAGTGGAAACAGCCTCTTCAAGAAATGCAGGGTGAGGCTGCGTACAATAGACCCTTGTGGTCCGGCCCTTTCCCGGGGCATAACGGGAGCTTAGTGCACCGAGCTGCCCTTTCTAAATAGCCGCTCACCCAACCACTTAAACTAAAAATAGCTGGTGGATGTAAAATATATGAAATACTCCATGTAAAATAAGTGTATAATCTATGTATATCGGTTAGGCAAAATAAATCGTGAATCCGGCCAACTATTTTTGTAAAAATCTCAAAAACAAAGAAGTCTTTGCTGCATAATATCTTATTCTAGCAACATACTAGTTCAAAATCAGTACCTCCATGATGGATAAGGCTTATATTTGGAATTTAGTCAAAATTCCCATTTTTGTGTTGCCAATCCTATACGCAGTTTCCTCTCATCTTTCCTCCTCCCTTCTAAGGTATCCCAAAAATTGGCAAAAACGCGCCCAAGCCAATGTTACTTAACCGTAAACCTACAGTTTTCAACTTTTATCCTTGTTTTAGACCTTAAAATATTTCCAAGCTAATTAACATTGGTTTAAGACGGTTTCAGTGAGAAACAAAAAGCATTTACTGCAATAAATGGGAAAAACCATAGGGGTGCAACCATGAGTAGGAAAAGATGAAACAATATTTTCCTAAGTTTTAAAGTCCTCTAATACGTGACAAAAAAAACTCAAGTGCATTTAATTTCACTGTTACTGCACAACCAGTACATCCCGATGAGAAAAACTTCTTTTCTGGATCCATTGGGCATAATTGCAGTACTGCAATAAATGGGATTACCTGGTTCTTTCATCTATAGCACGAACGCGTGAAGCTTTACTTATACAACAACAACAACTAAGCCACAGCCCCAAACAAGCTGGGCTGACTATATGAAGCTTTACTTATGATAAAACCAACCAAAACGCATAACCAAGTACTTCTTTGCACTACAAAAGAATATGAAGTTAAGAACAAGAAGAAATGCCTCGAACTCCAGTCTCAATTGCGTAAATCTAACTTACAGAAGCACGAGAACTCCAATATCAAAGAACACCCAGATTCAAATTCAACACTGATTGACAGTTCTTGCAGAAAATCTACAGAAACAAGACAAAACATCCTCCTAAATGCTCAGAGACACTATCTCTTAAACTGGTCTTAACTCTTCAAAACCAAAAATTCGACCACAGAACCAGAAAATTACATAATTGCAAATATGAGAGCTAAACAAACGAACTTTACATGAAATCGCTAAAATGGGGAACTTCGCAAGCAAACTTAGAGAGTGGAACATGGACTAATGTGAAGCCTGGGGAAAGCCATATATTTTAAACTACCCTTACTCTTTCAAAACAAGAATTCAACATCTGAATCACATAATATAACAACACAAAATTAAACAATACCTACTAAACCCATTTTAAAAGAAATTGCAAATACTAAACTAAAGAGTCGAACTTTACATGAAATCAATAAAAAATTTCAAGAAAACAGAGGCTGAAAATGAGCTAATCGAATATAAAGCCTATGCAAAACCCTACCTCCTATATGACTCTTACTCATCAAAACAAAAAATTCAACCTCAGAACCACAAAAATAAGCAAAATGAAACAATACCCACAAAACCCATTGTAGCAAATTTGCACATACCAAAGCTAAAGAATCAGACTTTACATGACTTCAATAAAAATCAGAACTTTTTCAAGAAACTAGAGGCTGAACATAAGCTAACATAAGGCCTGAACAAAATCCTATCTCAGAACCACAAAAATAAACAAATTAAACAATATATATATATATATATATATATATATATATATATATATATATATATATAACCCATTGTCGCAAAATTTGCAAATACCAGAGCTAAAGAAGCAAACTTTACATGAATTCAATAAAAATTGAAACTTTTTCAAGAAACTAGAGGCTGAACATAAGCTACCATAAAGCTTGAAAAAAACCCTATCTCCCAAATAACTCTTACTCATTAAAACCAAAATTTCAATCTCAGAACCACAAAAATAAGCAAAATTAAGCAATACCCACAAAACCCATTGTAGCAAATTTGCACATACCAAAGCTAAAGAGTCAAACTTTACATGAATTCAATAAAAATCAGAACTTCTTCAAGAAACTAGAGGCTGAACATATGCTAACATAAAACCTAAACAAAACCCTATCTCCTAAATAACTCTTACTCATTAAAACCAAAAATTCAACCTCAGAATCACAAATATAAGAAAAATTAAACAATACCCACAAAACCCATTGTAGCAAATTTGGCACAAACCAAAGCTAAAGAATCAAACTTTACATAAAAAAAAAACCCCAAAAAATTGAACTTTTCAAGAAACTTTAAGAACTGAACAAAAGAGAGAACTACCTTTTTCTTCCAACCAGGAGGAGCTGGAAGTTCAATGGAAACAACTTCATTTTTCTCCACAGAGCTTGCCATTTTCCACCAAACCAATTTTTCCCCCCAAAAAAAAAGAAGCAAACAAACTAGGAAACTAACTGTAAAATGGGTTCTCCAATAAAATTGGAACTAAAATGTCTTTAAGTATAATTTACTTTTTCTTTTTTTTTCTGGGTATTTTCTGTTTTCTACTTTACCTTTTTCTTGGCATTTTAGTTTTGAGAGTACAACAAAGTTAGTGCAAATATGACAAAAATTGTTCAAGTCTCTGAGATAGCTTTATTTATATTGTTATTTTGCTGAAATTAATTTTTATAGTTATTGTAGTAGTTTAAGACGTACTACTTTCTTATTTTGTTCTTTCTTCTTATGTATATACTAGTAGTCGTAGCCAGCATTAAAAAATATTAATTAAATTAAATTATGATCGGACATGTTTGATCATATTAGATTGTATTACTTTAATAAAATTTAATTATCATCTGCTCCCAAAACAAAATACATCTTGTGGATGGCAATGCATAGGCATTGGCAACAGTTGACAGATTAGCTAAATCGGGAATTCAAATTAATCAGTCTTGCATATCATGTGGGAGAGATATTGAAGAAACACATGACCATTTATACTTTGAATGCTTATATTCACAAGCCCTGTGGCAAGGTATGTTACAATGGTTGAAGTATCAAAGAACGACAGGCAAATGGGAGTCAGAAGTGCAATGGTTAACTGCTAATGTTAACAGCAGGAACCCCAGAAAAGCCATCCTAGGTGTGGTATTTGCAGCATTAGTCTACAACATCTGGATGGAAAGGAACAACAGAAGGTTTCAACAATCGAACAGAGACGCCCAAGATCGAGCAAAGGAGATTACACTTCAAGTGCACTTTACTGGACTGAAGCAACCTAAATGGTTACCCATTTTGCAGAATATTAATAGATATCCTTCGTGCGAGCCTTCACAATTGAAACAACACTCATCTTCTTCTGTGATAGGATTTTAGCTTAACAACAATAATTGCAGAGTATCTAATTGATTGTACTTTTGAGATCTGTTCTAGAGTCCAAAGGAACAGATGATGTAAATTTGCCAAATGGTTGGAATAAAATTTTCATTCGACCAAAAAAAAAAATCAATTGTCATCTTACTTGTCAATACGATATACTCAATAGTAAAATCTCTATTAAATCAAAGGTACTTCTATAGTTAGTGAATAACTTTTTTGTTTTATATATTTTTTATATTAATCAATATTTAATATTCGCTTTCTTTTTGTCATATATGAGAAGATTTATAATGTATTACTGTTGAAATATTTTTTATTTTAAAATTTATTCTATTGTTATTAATAATATTATCTAAATTTTAATGAACAAAATCTTTGTTAAACCAACGGGACTTATACAGGGAGCGCATTGAATAATTTTTTTGCTATGTATTCTCTTTATTACATCATATAATAATTAATATTATTATATTATTAATAGAAAGTTTTATTAGCATATTCCTTTATTAAATATTTTTCTAAGAATTATTTTTGGCTTTATTTTTGTTTTATTTTATTTTAAAATAATTTAATAACTACAACTTGAAACTACTCCCACCCAGTTAATATACATATATACATATATAAGTCCCGTTAGTTTAACAAAAAATTTTATTTATTAAAATTTAGATATATATATATATATATATATATATATATATATATATATATATATATATATATATATATATATATATATATATATATATATATATATATATATATATAAATTCAAAAATAATAACTAATAACTAATTATAAACTAAATAACTAATTATGCCATGTGACATTTCTTTAGGTTGCCACTTGGTTTAAGGAGACCTTTTCCTCTTCTTTTAATAATATTTAGATAGTGATTCTATTATTTTTAATAATATTATCTATTTTAATGAACAAAATTTTTTGTTAAACTAACGGGACTTATACCCGGAGCGCATTAAATAACTTTTTTTGTTACGTATTTTTCTTTATTATATTATATAATACTTAATATTATTACATTATTAATAGAAAGTTTTATTAGCATATTACTTTATTAAATATTTTCCTCTGAAATGTTTTTATTTATTTTTTTTATTTCATTTTAAAATAATTTAAAAATTATAACTTGAAACTACTCCCACCCAATTAATATATACATACTTATATCTATATTTATTAATCCAAATAAAGTAACCAATTAATATATATATATATATATATATATATATATATATATATATATATATATATATATATATATATATATATATATATATATATATATATATATATATATATATAGTAGTTTTTTATTTTATTTTATTATTTTCGTTTTTTATGTATATATAAATTAAAAAATAATAACTAATTATAAACTAAATAACTAATTATGTCATGTGGAATTTTTTAGGTTGCCACTTGGATTAAGAAGTGGGCTTTTTCTTCTCCTTTTAATAGTATATAGATTATTAAAAGGATAGGAAGAAGCCATCTCCTTAAGCCAAGTGGCAACCTAAAAATTTGCCACATGGCATAATTAGTTATTTATTTTATAATTAGTTATTGGTTATTATTTTTTCATTAAGTATATTTAAAAAACAAAAATAATAAAATAAAAGAAAAAACTACCATATATATATATATATATATATATATATATATATATATATATATATATATATATATATATATATATGTATATGTATATATTAATTAGTTACTTTATTTGGATTAATAAATATAGATAACTTATAATTAAATATAGAAAAAAAAGAAAAATAAATATATAAAATAATAATTACCCATTCAAATTGGATGGGAGTAGATTCAAGTTGGAATTTTTAAATTATTTTAAAATAAAAGGCAAAAAATAGCTATTAAAAACGAAAAAAGTGAAGAAAGAATACCCATTCAAATTAGAAAGTAGTTTCAAGTTTGAGTTCTAAAATAATTTAAAAATAAAAAATAAATTTAACAAAATAATGAATTACCAATTCAAAATTGGGAGTAGTTTCGAATTGGAGTTTTAAAATATATTTTAAATAAAATGAAATAAAAAAATAATGAATTACCAATTGAAAATTTGAAACTAGTTTCAAATTAGAGTTTTAAAAATTATTTTAAAATAAAAAACGAAAATAAAGAAATTAAAAAACTTTCGGAGAAACATATTAAATAAAGTTATACGCTAATAAAAATTCTACTAAAATATAATAATATTAAATATTAGATGATATAATATAGAAGAATACATATCAAAAAGTTTATTCAATGCTCCCTATTTAAGTCCCAATAGTTTAACAAAGATTTTATTCATTAAAATTTAGATCATATTATAAATAATTATAAAATAAAAATTAAAACAAAAATATATTTCATCAGTAATAAATTATATATCTTCTCATATATTACCAAAAAAATTGAATACTAAACATTGGCTAATATAATAAAGAAAAATATAGTACAAAAGTTATTTTTGAATTTAAATATATATAAAAAATGAAAATAATAAAATAAAATAAAAAATAACATATATATATATATATATATATATATATATATATATATATATATATTAACTTGTTACTTTATTTAAATTAATAAATTTAGATATCTTATAATTAAAAGATGAAAAATAAATATATTAAATAATAACTACCCATTTCAAATTGGGTGGGAGTAGTTTCAAGTTGGAGTTTATAAATTATCTTAAAATAAAAAAATTAGATATAAAAAAACGAAAGAAAGAGAAGAATAACTACACATCCAAATGGGGATGTAGTTTCAAGTTGGAGTTTTAAAAAAAAATTAAAATAAAAAATAAAATTAAAAAATATTAAATTACCATTCAAATTGGGGATTAGATTCAGGTTGGAGTTTTAAAATTATTTTATAATAATGAAAACAAAAATAAAGGTATAAAAACTTTCAGATAAAAATATTTAATAAAGTAATATGCTAATAAAACTTTCTATTACAATATACTAATATAAAATATTAGATGTATAAGTCATGTTAGTTTAATAGAGATTTTGTTCATAACATTTAGATACTATTATTAAGAACAATAGAATAAAATTTATAAAAAATAATTCAACATTAATAAATTATAAATCTTCTCATATATGACAAAAAGAAAGCGAATATTAAATATTAGTTAATATAATAAAGAAATATAGAACAAAAAAGTTATTCATTAACTATATAAGTACCTTTGATTTAATAGAGATTTTATTATTGAGTATATCATATTGATAAGTAAGATGAAAATTGAATTTTATTAAAGTAATACAATCTAATAGGATCAAACAAGCTCGATGATAATTTAATTTAATTAATATTTTTTAATACTGATCGTGCATCGCGCAAGTACGACTACTAATTATAGATTAACGGCTTGAGACCAGTTGACTTTGCATCAGATGATGACACGTGTTGCTGTTTTTTTTTTGGTCTTTTTTCTTTTTGCATTACGGTTTGGATTATGTTTGCTATTTTTAGATCTTCATTTTCCTTGATTCGGATCGGGTCGAATTTTCGAATTTCAGATTAGATTATTATGTCTTAAAGTTATAAACTCATATGTATGTAAAAGATGCAATAAAGTAAAAACAAATTCACGTTTCTGCAATTATAAAAGTACTATGATGTCAATATAGCTAAATCTATCAATTGTAAAGGTAATAAATTGGAAAAAAATGTAAAATAAGTACTAACTATTCGAATTAAAGTTTAGTATTTATACATGTCCTAATAATTTCGGATTTCGGATCGAATCATATTAAAATTATACCAATCTGAATCCGATTCGAAATCCGAAATTTTAATAAATATAATCTGAAACTCAATCCAATCCGAAATTTAATGAATCGGTTCGAATTCGATTATCTGATCCAAATAAATTACCCTATAGTTAACTACTTTCTTCACCTTTTATGGCATCACATAAAATGGAGAATTTTCTATTTATAGGGATTTGAATTTTGAGAGAGAAAAAAAAAATAACAAAAACTTCTAGCAGTATTTTTTACTTGTTGAAATAGCTAGACATTTGTCTTTATGGATGTTTAAAGAATAACGAGAATTTAGAATTCAAATCAGCGAGTTCAACAAGAGGGGTTGTTCTGACGGTAAGCAACCTTTACTTTCAATCGAAAGGTTGTCAGTTCGAGTCTCCCCAAGAGCAAGGTGGGAAATTCTTGGAGAGAAGGATGTCGGGGGTCTCTTTGGAAACAACCTCTCCACCCCACGGTAAGGGTAAGGTCTGCGTACACACTTCCCTCCCCAGACCTCACTAAGTGGGATTATACTAGATTGTTGTTGTTGTTGTTCATTATATATGTACATTTTAATTGTCATCTTTTGTATATTTACATAATTTGAGATTTTGAAAAATAAGTTAAGTCGCACTACAAAATCCATTTTAAATTTGCCTACTATTATATTGATGTATGAGTTAAAATCCATCTTTAGTCAAAATGGAATTAGTGAAACATTTCTGGGATGCCACACGTCGAAGTAATCTAATTATTAGCGAAGGTCCCGTCCGAAGAGTCAGCAAGTCTGAAGTCGAGGAGTTTTTATAGAGGCCGAGGTTGAGCACTCTTAACAGAGCTGTAACGGCTAATTTCGAGATAGGATATAAAAGAGAATATTCTCTGCACTTGTATATTAGGATTTTTAGTAATATGTTCCCTATAAATAGAAAGAGACACAGTGATAGGGAACATGTGATATTCATATGTGAAAAAACACTTTGACTTGAGAAAGAGAATCGAATCTCATTACTAATATACAAACATTATCTTTCACTGAGATTCTTGTCTACACATTTTCACTAGATCCGAAAATAACTTACTCATCATTATCAGAATGAACATTCACTAGTTCTATCTCTTCTTGGGTGACTCATTCATTTTATTTATTTAAATGTCATTTATTGCTATTGGTTGATATTGATTGCTAGATTGCTGCCTTTGATTTCTGGACTAGTTATTGCATACTGTGGCCGCCATCTGAATACATCTACATAGTATATGTTGTTTTTTTAAGAACTCCATCTTAGAGATATTATTGCTAGCTAAGATTAACCCCCATTTATATAAATTAATTATTTGCACCAAGATCTATATTTTTTTGGTCAAATAATTTGACGCAGTCTGTAAAGATTTGCCTAGCTAAATTTTAATTTCCTCTAGATCCATCGGCGGATCTATTAGCCCGAGAGGGTGGTATGCCGCCCGCAAGCTTCGGTATAAATTATATGTAATATGCCCGATATTTGAAAAATAAGGTTGTCACTCGGAGTAACAAAAGTCACCAAGTGCCAGTGGTAGAAGCTTAGCATATCGTCCTTAAGGCAAGGGATCGAGCAGACCTTGTGACAATTTTATGATGTTTTGGATTTGTTAAGATAGACAATAATTTGACTACAATTACGAAAGTAACCTTAATATTAGGAAAATTACTATAAAAGGTACTATAATTGTGTTACATAGTTTCAATAAGAAAATTCTTTATGTAAGCTTATTGGAACTTACCACCCCCTTAATAGGGGTCCTAGTAAATTGCTCTATTACAATTTTTTTTGGAGCCAAGTAGGGGAATTAGACAGATCCAATTTCTCCTTATACTTTTTTTTTTTGCATGAAAATGTTTTCAAGATATATCAACTATCAAGTGGATATAAAAAAAATGAAACCCGATCCAGATTGGTAGAAGGAGTCCCTCCTTCTCCCACCTATCCTTCGTTGATGATTTAACCCTAATGGCAAAAGCTAACAACACGAACAACCAAGCTATTAAAATAGGACTTGATTTCTTTTGCGACCTGTGATGACCCAAAGGGTCATCACCGTAATTCTCCCTTTCCTTGCACGTACGAGGCCATAAAAGCCTCTTATTTGATTTTCTCGATTTGTGTGCGCAGTGCGGGCGTGAAGCCGGAAAAGTTTTATGTGAAAATATTTGAACTCTATGTTAAAAACTATGAATTTTGATACTAATATTGCTATGGTTGACTTTGGTCAACGTTTTGGGTAAACAGACCTGGACCCGTGATGTGATGGTCCCGGAGGATCCGTAATGAAATTTGGGACCCGGGCGTATTCCCGGAATTGAAATCCGAGATCCCAGGCCCGAGTACGGAGCTTTTCTATGAAATTGCCTTTGAAAATGCTTAAGGAAAATTGGATGAAAATTTGATCAAAACTGATGGTATCGGGCTCGTATTTTGGTTCCGACGCCCGGTACAAGTCTTAAATGGGCGTTAAGCACTATCTGTAAAGTTTGGTTGAAAATGGACGTCGTTTGACGTGTTTTGGACTAAAAATGGAAAAGTTTGAACTTGAAATGAAAATCATGGGTTTTGGAGGTTGATTCTTTGATTTAGATGTTATTTTGGCGATTTGATCGCACGAGTAAGTCTGTAGGATGTTTTTGAGGTTGGGTGCATGTTTGGGTTGGAACCCCAAGGATTCAAGTGAGTTTCGGATAGGTGTTAGGCTCATTTTGCTGCATTTTTATCATCTGGTGCCTGCAGGTTTCGCAATTGCAAAGCCTGACTCGCAATTGCGAGTCCTCCCTTGTTTGGCCTTCCTTCACAAATGCGAAGTTTTTCATCGCAAATGCGACATCCCCCCCGGCAGCGAGACTTCGCAATGCGAGTTTCCCCCACCCTAGCCCAATTCGCATTTGCGAACATTTACCTCGCAAATGCGAGTCCTTCCTTTTCCTGGCCCAGTTCGCAATTGCGAACTATTTCTCGCAATTGGGGGCTCCCTCTCATTTCTCCCCAGTTCGCAAATGCGAAGTTAATATCGCATTTTCTACATCTGCACCCCTGCAACTGTTACTTAAACGGATTCAAACCTCATCTTTCATATCTTTCAAAACCCAAAACCACCATAGGTGATTCCTCTCGAACCCTTTCGTCTCCAAATCAAATGTATGTCAATTTTTACTAGACTTTAATCTCTATCATATTCTAACATAATTTCATCCTTAAATCAAAGCTTTCATGGTTAAAATGGGGGATTTGGGGTAGAACCTAGATTTTCATAAAATTAGAGATTTGGACCTCAATTTGGGGTCTGATTTCAAAACAAATTGCATATATGAACTCGTGAGAGAATGGGTAACCCGATTTTAGTTCGAACCTCAGGTTTTGACCACGTGGTCTCGGGGGCATTTTGGGAATTTTTGGGTAAAACCTTGGAAATTTTATTCTTTTGCATTCAAATTGATTTAACTAGCATTTTTTGATACATTTGAGTAAATTGTGGTTAGATTCGACCGGTTTTGAAGAGAATTCGAGGGGTAAAGCTATTCTAGAGGCGTGAGTTGAGTTGGAAGCCTTCGAGGTAAGTGTTTGATCTAACTTTGGCTTGAGGGAATAGGATTAGGTTGTTAATTATTATGTGCTATATGGAGTAGATGTATATGTATGGTGACGGTTACCTATGCGCCCGAGTCAAGCATGACCGTGTTGTCATTTTTGTTATAAAAAATGCGAAAAAAGTGAACAATTGTGATGAAATACTTGTTATAAGAGCTATGAAGTGAAAGTTGAGAAGTAAATGAACTAAAGATGAGTTGTTGGTACTTTTTCCTTGCCGGGACTTGTTAAATTGTTTCCCTTGCTGGGACTTGTTGTTGCATTGTTCTCCCTTGCCGGTATGATTATTACTGTTGTCCATATCGTCGCCCCCAATTTTTATGATCATTGTTTGGGTGAGGATGAGCGTAAAGCACGATGGATGATGCTGTGTACTTATTGATTTCCTCCACAAGATAGAGTGGTATTTATTGATTTCCTCCACAAGATGGAGTGGCACTTATTGATTTACTCCACACGATGGAGTGATATTTATTGATATCCTCCACAAGATGGAGTGGCACTTATTGATTTCCTCCATAAGATGGAGTGGTGATATTGATTTCCTCCATAAGATGGAGTGGTGTTATTGATTGGGTGAGGACGAGAGTAAAAACACGATGGGTGGTGCCGTGCAACGTTTGTTTTATTGGCTTATTCTTATTGGTGTTCCTTATACCGTTTTCTTTTCCTTGGTGTTGATGATTTGATAATTGAACTGCTATACCCCCATCATGTCCCCTTCCCTTTTATTGTTTAAATTCTTGTTCTCTTTTTGTTATTGCATATATTCGTACAGGTTGTTTATGGTAGGTCTGGTTAGCCTCGTCACTACCTCGCCGAGGTTAGGTCGGATACTTACCAGCACATGGAGTCGGTTGTACTGATACTACGCTTTTGTGCCTTTTTGTGCACAGGTCAGGACCCAGCCTACGGACCGCAGCTATAGTTCGGGAGTGATCCTTCAGTCCAAAGACTCAGAGGTAGTTCGCGGGCCTCGAGTCTTCTCTATCTATTTCTTTCAGTTTGTTAAATTGTATCAAACAGACATGCTATGTATTTCTTTCAGACTATTATTGTTAGTACTCTTTAGTTGTCCATGAGCAGTGACACCAGATACTGGGTAGAGAGATGTTGTTAGCTTTCAGCATATTGTTTTCGTTATTGTTATTAGAAGACTTTCGCATGTTTTAATTAATTAATCTAGTATTTGATTTGTTTTAGATTTAAGTTTGTGAAAATGATTATAAGGGTTGGCTTGCCTAGCTTCAACAGTAGGCGCTATCACAACTCCCGATGGTGGGTAAATCCGGATCGTGACAAGTTGGTATCAGAGCACTAGGTTACTTGGGTCTCACAACTCATGGACAAGCTCGGTAGAGTCTGAGGGATCGATAGACATCTGTATTTATCCCCCAGAGGCTACTGAGTTAGGAAAATTTCACTTTGTTCATTCTTGTCGTGCGATTCTGTTTCTCAAGTATTGATTGTCGTTCTACTCTGTTCTTTCGCAGATGGCGAGAACACGTGCGTATTCTTCTACTGCGTAGCAGCCCGAGCCCCCAGCAGCATCTCCCGCGAGGGGCAGGGGCCGAGGCCGTACTAGATGTCATGGCAGGGGCAGAGCTCAAACCCTGGCAGCAGTTCCAGAGGTGGAGCCTCATATTGACTTCGATGAGGAGGTTCCAGCTCCCCCAGCTCCAGTGGGCCCAGCTCAGGTCCCAAGAGGGGTGATGTTTTCCCCGGATCTTCAGGATGCTCTTGTCCGCATAGCAGGTTTTATGGACACTGTCGCCAGAGCAAGTTTGTTTCCAGTAGCACCAGCCACTTCTCAGGCTGGAGGAGGGGTTCAGACTCCTGCTACCCGTACTCCGGAGCAGGTAGCTCCCCAGACTCAGGTTCCCTTGGTTCAGCCTGCAGTGGCAGCTCAGATAGGTATTACAGCTCAGGCCGAGATGGGGCGGCCATGTCTTCAGATGCTTTGTGGAGACTTGATCGGTTCTCCAAGCTTTTCATTACCACTTTTAGCGGTGCTTCATCGAAGGATCCCCAGGATTTTCTGTTCAGTTGTCATGAGATCCTCAGGACTATGGGGATAGTGGAGACCAATGGGGTTGATTTTTGCACTTTCAGGCTTGTGGGTTCCGCCAAGACTTGGTGGAGAGATTATTGTCTGTCTAGACCAGCAGGGTCCCAAGCTTTGACATGGGATCAATTTGCAGAGTTATTTTTGGAGAAGGTTCTCCCTGTCACTCAGCAGGAGGCACTTCGCAGGCAGTTTGAGCATCTTCATCAAGGCTCTATGACAGTTACATAGTATGAGACCAGATTTTTTGACTTGGCACGCCATGCAGTATTGATACTCCCTACTGATCGGGAGAGAGTCCGGAGGTTCATTGGCGGATTGATTCAGCCCATTTGCCTACAGATGGCTGTGGGGGTTGGCAGTGATATTACTTTTCAGGAGGCGGCCAATGCGGCCCGCCAAGTAGAGATGGCATTGGATCGAGGAGGTAATCAAGGTTCAGACAAGACACCTCGACATTCTGGCAGATTTAGTTGTACCTCATCTGGAGGTAGGGATTTCCATGACAGAGGCCATCCCCCGAGACCTTTCCAGTCGGCACTTCAGGTATCTCATGGTACACCAGGTGGTGGTAGTCATCAGTAGTATTATTCGGATCAGCAGTCCTTCAGTGCACCACCAGCCCCCATTAGTGCACTGCCACTTCAGTGACACCAGATACTGGATAGAGAGATGTTGTTAGCTTTCCGCATATTGTTTTCGTTATTGTTATCAGAAGACTTCCGCATGTTTTAACTAATTAATCTAGTATTTTATTTGTTTTAGATTTAATTTTGTGAAAATGATTATAAGGGTTGGCTTGCCTAGCTTCGCCAGTAGGCGACATCACGACTCCCGATGGTGGGTAAATCCGGATCGCGACTAAGCCTTTCAGGGAAAAAATCAACACCACAAAGTCCAAAATTATCTTCTCAAATAATTGTCAACCAAAAACAATAAAAAATATAACATTGACCCTTGTCCTAAGGAAATGTAACAACTTTGGAACCTATCTGGGTTTTCCAATTTTGGGTAAGAACCCACGGCCTAGGGACTTCCTTTTTATCTTTGACAAAATGAGAGCAAGATTGGCAAATTGGAAGTCTAGATTTATAAACATAGCGGGAAGAACAACCCTTGCTCATGCTTGCCTTAATACAATCCCTAACTACTACATGCAATGTACACTCCTTCCAATAAAAATCCTAAAAAATATAGACAAAATACAAAGGGATTTTATTTGGGGTACTACTTCAGAAAAGAAACGACTTGTCACGACCCAACCTCCATACCCGGTCGTGATGGCGCCTTTCGTGAAGACAAGGCCAACCAACTAACCCAATTCGTTTCTTTAACACTTACTAAACATAAATAGATGGAAAAATGTAATTTAAAGAACATTAATTATCAACATTACAGCCTAACTCAGCCCGACTATGGTATCACAAGTCAAGCATCTAGGAGGATCTTGATTACAATTTTAAAATCTATAATACATAGAGTAAAGTTTGGAAAATCAAGAAGAAGAAGAAACTCGGTGTCGCAAACGCCGGCAATCACCTTGCTTACCTACGATAGCAATACCTTCAATCCGCTTTTAACCCGCTACCGGGTGAACAATACCTGAACTGCACGCGAGGTGCAGGGAGTAAAGTGAGTACTTCCAACTCAGTGGTAATAAGAGCGAATAATACCTTAGCGATAAGAAAACACGTATGAGCACTCCGAAATGCTACAAAAGACTGTGCAACCCTTTTTAAAAAAATATTAAAACCGTAACACCGAGGAAATCCTTTAGAAAATTTCAAGCTCATTTAAAAATCTCTTTTGAAAATATGCCTTTTCAACAGTTGGAAAAAAATATTTTTCAACGAGTAGGAAATAATTAGAACTCTGCCCCTCGGGCTCAATATCAGCCCCCCGGGCTCACTCCCAACTCACAAGGTACAACATGAGCCTCTCGGGCTCTACACTCCTTAACATGTAACACCAGGTTATCTGGTCAACCAGGCAAGTAGTATCATGTGTGCCAATGATGTGTGAGTGCATAAATGCATGAATGCAATGAAATGCACATGACCGCTGCGGCGCGCAACCCCATCCATTTGGGTACCCTGCGCTCACTGGGGGTGTGTAAAGATTCTGGAGGGGATCCTACAGCCCAAGCGCTATAATATTGTGGCGTGCAGTCCGATCCATATAATATACTACTGCGGCGTGTAGTCCGATCCATGCATGTATATGTATATACTGTTGCAACGTGCAGCCCAACCCATATCTCAGTCTAGAAATGCACTCATATCACTGTTGCGGTGTGCAACCCGATCCATGCTCTGTCTAACAATGCACATAAACCCCTTGGGCAATAGTAATATAGCAGTTCTCAGCTCAAAACGTCAGTAAAATATCATTTAGTTTTAAAATCTTATAAAAATGGCTGAGTTTGCAAAACAGTATTTAGAACCTTGGACCGAGATCAAATAATATGCAACGTAATACAAAACAGTGATATCAATCCCTGAAGGATTCAAATAACCGACACGAATCCCAAAACATGGCGATCAGCCCAAATCATGATAGCATCAAGTAGTTTTCAGTCAATCACGCAGTAAAGTCAACAACCGGGATGGACCAAGTCACAATCCCCAACGATGCTCTACCCCCACACTCATACCTGGCGTGCAAGTCACCATAATACAACATTATGATGTGCAAATCCGGGGTTTCAAACCCTCAGGATATTATTCACAAGTATTACTCACCTCGAACTGGGCAAATCTCAAGCATGCGACGCCTTTGACCCTAAAATCGGCCTCCACGCGCATCGAGTCTAGCCAAAAACAGAGCAAATACATCACAATATGCAAATGGGACAATACCCAATAGAAAATTATCGAATTATAGCAAGAACCTCGAAACTAGCAAAACCTGAGCCCCAGGCCCGCTTCTCGAAAAATTACAAAACTTACATTACCGGATTCCTCGTCTCGCCACGAGTCCGTGCATACTAAGAACTCCCAATTCCAAGCTCAAATGACCTATCAAATCCCAATTTGTAATATCAAAAACTCAAGCCCTAGTTCTTCAATTTTAGGCTTAAGCTCTTGAATTTCTAGGTAGATTGCACAATAAATACGAGGTTTAAGTTCAAAAATCTTACCTTCAATCGATTCTCCTTGAATCCCTCTTCAATTCTCTCTCCCAAGCTCCAAAATCTCTCAACAATGGAGGAAAATAACATAGGCTCACGGATGAAATATTATTAAAAACCCTTCTGCCCAGGTGCTTTACTCTATGCGATCGCATACAGTCCATTGCGATCACATAGCACCAGAAATCAATCTCCCAGAATTACCTTATGCAAACGCAACAAATCCTACGTGAACGCAACGACATCCCAAAATACTCTATGCGATCGCACACACTCTCACGCGAACGCATATGACAATTTCTACATAAATTTCCGGCCAAAATTTACACTGTGCGATCTCATGACACACATTGCGATCACATATAACAACCAATCACCCCTCATAATTTCTTCTATGTGATCGCAGGACACTCTCTGCGATCACATAGAGCAAACATGGCCTGCAATTTTTCTGCTGCAATTATGAAACTCAAAACCTCCCGATTGCCTTTCGAAATCGCCCCTAGGCCCCCGGGACCTCAACAAAAAGCAAAAATATGTTATATTACCTTATTCAGACTTGCTCGAATCATAAAAACACTATCATTAACATCGCAATCCTCAAATATCATCAAATCGAGGCCTAAGTTTTATTTAAACTTCTGAAACTCACATCTGAACAAAAATCCAACCAAACGACGTCCGAATGACCTGAAAATTTGCAGACATATCCAAAATCACCTAATAAAGCTACTGAAACTCTCGGAATTCCATTCCGACCCTCGGATCAAAATCTCACCTATCAACCGGGATTCGCCAAAATTCAAACTTCACCAATTCAAGCCTAATTCTGCACCGAGCCTCCAAAAACAATTCTGATCACACTCCTAAGTCGCAAATCATCCCCCAAGCTAACCAAACCATCGAAATTCACATCTGAGCCCTCTAACCACATAGTCAACTTCCATTTGACTTTTCCAAAACAAGCTCCCTTCTAAGAGACTATGTGACTCATTTCCAACTAAAACCAAATCAATTCTATCCGATCAACTAAAATAATGATATTGAAACATAGAACATCATAATATGGGGGAAACGGGGCAGTAAATCACGTGACAACAGGCTGGATCGTCACATCCTCCCCAACTTAAACAAACGCTCGTCCTCGAGCGTATCCAGAGTTGTCCTAGAAGGCAACCAATACTGAATGACCTTACCAAGCATACACCCGAGGTGATCCCAAGTCACCGTATCTCGCATAGGTCCGACAACACAATATAGCTGAAATTTTCCCAATCCAGTCTAGCCTATAATTTACAAAACTATTTTTTTTCACTTCTAAACTATCAATACGATCAAACCTCGCACCTATACTTTGAATAGTCCCGAACCACATGTAATAATCCATACTTGCATCCTCAAATAAAACCATATGATATACCACATAATCTAGCACCCGAAATGATAACATCTATTCACAGCAGCTGTCCACAACAACCATATAGCGATAGAAACCTCTCAATAGCTAAACCCCCATTCCAACACTTCGTATCCTATCAATGATAATGAAACCCACAACAAACCGTAGCCATTTCTCAAATCAACCACTCATGAGGCTACTCCCTTTTTTACTAATACCACAATCGATTTCCAAGATCATACTCAAAATTATAACCTCACGTCAATATTCATAATAAACTCGAACCTCGATATTATCCTTCCAACAAGCTGAAATCAAATCTGATTGTGTCCATTAATGACTCTAACAATCACCCCGAATTCAATGCACCACTCTAGTGATGTGACACCTCATCACATGGCTAAGCCACAACTTGCATAATCCACGCACCAAATGATGGGAGGTCCAAACATACTCAAATCATGAAAACGACTCAATGAAAGAGCTGTACCTCAAGCTCAACAGTACCATTACAACACAAAGTTGAGACCCCGCCTCACATCATAAAAATAGAGTACCTGAATCCTCCTCGAAAGGTCACAACTTCACGTGGCCTTGCCATAACGCGCGATCCTATCCAACACTGTTACACATGAAGCGCCTCAAGTCACCATGCTCAAAATAGACGGCGACGCAGAGTTTGATGTCTAAAACCAAGCAATCCATCACACCCACGGTGAATCTAGTAGTATACACTATTCAATACTGAAAGGACACAACCGATGCGCTATTCGTCGAGCAACACCCAATACAAACTTTCCTCATAACCCAGGAACAAGGCATACAAAGTAACATATAGAAACATATTCTCAACATCACACTGTTGCGGCGTGCAACCCGATCCAGATAACATACCTGTGGCAACGTATCACCCGACCCACACATATATCTCACAAAAGAAGATGTATATCGAGCCAAATTTGCTCATTATAATAAACACATATAGTCTCATGCCCGGCCACAAGAAAGGCACCCGAAACCTCAATACCGGAACTGAATCAATGGTAGAAACCTCTGCACTGACATCCGCCACGAAGGCCCAATTAATAAAGCAATACTTGCCAGCCGTCCGCTGGTCTTTGGGATACAAACTATCCAGCTAGAACATAATCCGATGCACCTCGCCACACAACCTGTGGCATTTTTCGTCATAGCTCACAGCACCAAAATCTAGAATAACCCAACACTGAGACAACCAGTCGGCAATCCAATATCATAACCAAAAATCAAACATCCAACCAAGGAAAAATTCCACTCGGTCCTCCAATTCCCATTTACCGCTAAACGGTGACGATACACATGATCTATAACCACTGCATAGTCGGATCACGAGAACTCCTACTTCCGGCTCCAATATAACACATGAATCAATATACATGATTCCACACTCCGCCGTACGAATACATATCATATATCAAGTATCCATTGATCCCACGAGAGATATTCTAAAATTTCCCTAAGCCATCAACAACTCAATTATCAACAGTCGATCCAATAAGACAATACCGTAATACTATCAAAATATTATCAGTTTACATTACCTTGCCCTTTTTTCTGAACATATACCCCCGTCAAATCAGTAGAATAGCAGTAACATTTTCCTTAACCATTAGAAGATCGATTCTTAAATCACCTGAAGCTGCTCGTTCTGCTTAGGAATTTAATGACTTTCCATTCCGAACTGAACCTAGCCTTACACACACAAACCTCAATCCTCCACAATATATCGCATCTACCATACCATATTCGGATAACATAAGAACTTTTATCTCCCTTTCGCGTCACAGACATCGATGCACTGAAGTAGTCTTGAACTTTCATTGATCCCATTTAGAAGAAAAATCATTACACACTCCATGCTTCACATACCCACCGAAATATACTCATTTTCAAACCACGGTAAAACCCAACAAGAACATCTATGCCAACTCTATTTGTACAAGCTAAATTGCCATTACTGGATCCATCTATCTAACCCAAGCTGAGCAAGCCATTAAAACCCAAGAGCATTGCTGCAAAAATGCCTGGAAAACTCATTACCTCAAACACATACAAAGAATTAATCATACCCTTACCATACCGATTTGGTTTATTATCAAGTTATTCCATATATCAAATTTCTTTTATTTGTCATCCACTTGATATTTCTCCCTCACTGCAGCATCACAATGCCTCAATCCAGGCTCACAACAGGAGATTCGAACATAATACCACACTGTCTAAGCCCCATAGGACACCCAATACTCTTTCCCATATTCCCAGGAATACCACATTCCCAAAATACTTTACTTGAAGAACTTTATGCGATTCTGAACTTTTTACCATGACTTCCCGATACCGATACATGGGATCCCATAATCAACATAAAAACACCACAAGTCTTGACTATTTCCAATGAAACTCAGCCGTTACTAACATACACCACCTTAAGACACCAGATTGTTACATGTAGAACCTTGAACACAATAAAACCATTCTCGAGAGTCATCTACTTCATATTCGATCTGCAATTTACTTGACTTAGCGAACACAGCCACTCGTACCTTAATAGCACCCTGACACCACAGGATGTGATCTCATTTAAGTACCAACAAACATCTTTCTCCTCAATACACTAAGCATTCTTTATCCACAACAGCTCAAAACAGCCTATTGTTTCCACACATCTACAAGTACCATATAACTCTTGTAAAAATTTTACTTCACTCGTGCCATCCTCGCCTCAATTTCTGCAACCAGAACTGGTCCTCAAGCATATCTCGAAACAGAACCAAAATAGCACATGACCGTGCAATCAGCTAATCTCCCCAACTTGGCTCGAAGCCATAGACCAAAATTATTCAATAGCTCATATCACTTTTACTTCATTGATGCCAAAAAAAAAACATAGTGAGGATACGCCCCAATCGTTTATAAGTTGTGAAACTTAGACTCTTCTAACATGCACACAAGGATCATACCATGCTAGAACACTCCGCAGGAGATAGCCCACCTGCTTCACCTCAACCTAACATATCCATATACCTTCCACAATCATACACCTTACACACTCGACCGGTCTTTCTGAGTCTGAACTCGAACCGTAACACGCTATTTACTTCACTCTCAACTAGGAGACTTGAAAAGATTCTTCATGCACCCATAACTCGGGGCAACACATCCAATCACAATGGAAATCAACACTTAATGGTTCATATATCATCCAAAAGACCTTCTTCAACACTCCCAAGTCATATAGGAACATCTCGCAGTACCAACATACTCACCAAATAGCTATCCAGCCGCCATTCCCACAATTAGGGACCTTACTGAACATATAAATTCATAGCACCAGCTCACAAAATCAGCACCTCGGTGCTCAAGCCATAAGCAAAGATCTGGCCTCAAGTCCTCCAGACTGGCCCAACATCAGCTCATAGAATTCATGCCTTGCCCCTCGATCGGGGAATCACAAATCGTCAAGGCACATCTTGTACTAAGCGCTTACGTGCGCATACAATCGCGTGGAAGGAATTTCAAGAGTTTTATTTTCACGCTGAATCAAAGGCGCACGATAAAAATTCAAGAATATGTAGTTCTTCCTAAAGGTTCTGCAGCCTCTCGAGGATAAGTATAGATGTCTCCGTACTGATCTGCGAGACTCTACTAAACCTGCTCATTAACCTAGGCTCTGATACCAACTTGTCACGACCCACCCTCTATACCCGGTCGTGACGGCGCCTTTCGTGAAGACAAGGCCAGCCAACTAACCCAATTCAGTTCTTTAACACTTATTAAACATAAATAGATGAAAAACTACAACTTAAAGAACATTAATTATCAATATTACAGCCTAACTCAGCCCGACCAGGGTGTCACAAGTCACGAGCATCTAGGAAGATCTTGATTACAATTTCAAAGTCTATAATACATAGAGTAAAGTTTGGAAAATCAAGAAGAAGAAGAAACTCGGTGCCGCGAACGCCAGCAGTCACCTTGCTTAGCTACAACAGCAATACCTTCAATCTGCTTTTAACCCGCTACCGGGTGAACAATACATACAACTGCACGCGAGGTGCAGGGAGTAAAGTGAATACTTCCAAATCAGTGGTAATAAGAGTGAAAAATACCTGAGCAATAAGAAAACACGTATAAGCACTCCAAAATGCTATAAAAGACTATGCAACCCTTTAAAAAATAGTAAAACCATAACACCAAGGAAATCCTATAGAGAATCTCAAGATCATTTAAAAATCTCTTTTGAAAATATTCCATTTCAACAATTGCAAAAAAATATTTTTCAACGAGTAGGAAATAATCAGAACTCTACCCCTCGGGCTCAGTATCAACCTCTAAGTACAGTATCAGCCCCGCGGGCTCACTCCCAACTCACAAGGTACAAGATCAGCCTCTCGGGCTCAACACTCCTTAACATGTAACATCAGGGTATCTGGTCAACCAGGTAAGTAGTAGCATGTGTGCCAATGATGTGTGAGTACAAAAACTCATGCCATGTAGTGCAAACAGGAATGAATGCATGAATTAATGCAATGCACATGAGCGCTGCGGCGCACAGCCCGATCCATTTGGATACCCTGTACTCACTGGGGGAGTATACAAACTCCGGAGGGGCTCCTACAGCCCAAGCATTATAATACTGCGACGTGCAGTTCGATCCATGTAATATACTACTGCGGCGTGCAGTCCGATCCATGCATGTATATGTATATACTGCTGCAGCGTGCAGCCTGACCCATATCTCAGTCCAAAAATGCACACATATCACTGCTGCGTGCGCAGCCCGATCTATGCTCAGTCCAACAATGCACATAAGCCCTTTGGGCAATAGTAAAATAGCAGTTCTCAGCTCAAAACGTCAGTACAATATCATTTAAGTTTTCAAATCTTAGAAAAACGGCTGAGTTTGCAAAACAGTATTTAGAACCTTGGACTGAGATCAATATGCAACGTAATACAAAACAGTGATATCAACCCCTGAAGGATTCAAATAACCGGCATGAAGCCAAAAAACGGCGATCAGCCCAAATCATGATAGCATCAAGTAGTTTTCAGTCAATCCCGCAGTAAAATTAACAACCGGGACGGATCAAGTCACAATACCCAATGGTGATCTACCCCACGCTCATACCTGGCATGCAAGTCACCACAATACAGCAATATAATGTGCAAATCTGGGGTTTCAAACCCTCAGGATATTATTCACAAGTATTACTCACCTCGAACTGGCGAAATCTCAAGCATGCGATGCCTTTGCCTCTAAAATCGGCCTCCACGTGCATCGAGTCTAGCTTAAAACATAGCAAATACATCACAATATGTAAATGGGACAATACCCAACCGAAAATTATTAAATTATAGCAAGAACCTCGAAACTAGCAAAACCCGAGCCCCGGGACCGCTTTTTTAAAAATTACGAAACTTATATTACCGGATTCCTCGTCTCGCCACGAGTCCGTGCATACCAAGAACTCCAAAATCCAAGCTCAAATGACCAATCAAATCCCAATTTGAAATATCAAAAACTCAAGCCCTAGTTCTTTAATTTTAGGCTTAATCTCTTGAATTTCTAGATAGATTGCACAATAAATATGAGGTTTAAGTTCAAAAGTCTTACCTCCAATCGATTCTCCTTGAATCCCTCTTCAATTCTCTCTCCCAAGCTCCAAAATAGCTCAACAATGGAGGAAAATAACATAGGCTCGCGGATAAATATTATTAAAAACCCTTCTGCCCAGGTGCTTTACTCTATGCGATCGCATACAATCCATTGCAATCGCATAGCACCAGAAATCAATCTCCCAGAATTACCTTATGCAAACGTAACAAATCCTACGCGAACGCAATAACATCCCAAAATACTCTATGCGATCGTGATGCGCCGGAGAATTTCGGCGCATTTCAATACTAATTTCTTAGATTCTAGTTTGTTTTAATGCAATTATAACCGATACTCATGTAGATTTGTTGTTATTATAGCACAAGAGGAATAGAAGACCAAGGATATGAAAATGGAGGCAAAAAGAGAAGAAAAGAGCATGATTTTTCACCAATGACCAAAATGCGGTCTAGTCTGCGGTCGCATAACACACATGCGGACCGCAGACTCGTCTCTCACATTGTAGAGAGTTACAAAGTATGGAGCCAAAAAATCATGTCAAGAATGCGGCGTGTTCTGCGATCGCAGAATCAATATGCGAACTGAAGATGAGCCGCATAATGATCAAGAAGAAACTCAAATACAAAGATGCGATGCAATTCAGTGGTCGCATAACTCAAATGCGGATCGCAGATTGAACATGCGATGAAGGCGTGGCACCTATGGTTTTGGATTTTGGAAGCGGCCACTCAAGATGTGGACCGCAGACCTATTCTGCGACAAGTCTGCGGTCGCAGACACGACCTGGAAGGGCAAAATTATCCATTTTCTGTCTCGAATTTGGTCCACCTACAAATAGTTTTAAGACACTTTTGTGAGGGAACCCTAACTTACCTTTTAGTTACACTCCAAGACATTAATATTCTCCCTTTTTGGAAGCTTTTGGGTAAAGAATCTTCTCTTTGTAAGTATTTATGACACTTATTATTATTTGATTTTTGTGTTTTAGCATGAGTGGCTAGTTCTAAATACTAAGGTTGTGGACCCTAAATGGGTGTTATATTAATGGGTGTTTGACACTGAATATATATATAATGGGTGGTTGATGTTTATTTACTAATTGTTCTTCATTCATTGTTGATGGTTGCAAACATTAACAAAAGCCATTAAATTCTTGCTTTGCTTGGGAAAGTGGGTTAGAATTTAGTTGGAGTAAATATCAATGACTCAAGGCTTTAAACCTTGTTTGATAAAATCACTTAGGAATAAGTGGGTTTTAATTGGCGTTTATTGATGGTTCTTAATAGCAACTCTTTTATATTTGGGAAAATCATAAAGAGGAAATACTACTCATTCATTGGAAAATATTGGGTAGTATCTTAGGCATCGTTTGCACATCCAAAGGACCTCCCATTAGAAATATATCATATTAATACATGTTGACATTACACTACATTAAAGGGGACACAACCTTGGTTGCTTTTATCACATTGTTCACTGTTTAATTGTTAAAAATTAGTTGTTAATCAAACTCAAACAGTCATACATACTCTTGCCACCATATACCAATCTTTCTTGTTACAATTAACCGAATAAAGATCAAACTTGAGTCGAGCAACACACTAAACAAGTACCCTTTTCACGCCTATTCCCTGTGGGATTCGACCCCAACCTTGTTAGGTTATTATATTTGACATCGGCTGCCTTACACTATTTATTAAAGTTTAATTTGAGCGTATCAGATCGCACACACTCTCACGCGATCGCATAGGACAATTTCTACCAAAATGTTTGGCCAAAATTTACACTGTGCGATCGCATGACACATATTACAATCGCATATAACAACTAATCACCCCTCATAATTCCTTCTATGTGATCGCAGGACACTCGCTGTGATCGCATAGAGCAAATATGGCCTGTAATATTTCTGCTGCAATTATGAAACTCCAAACCTCCCGATAGCCTTCCGAAATTACCCCGAGACCCCTGGGACCTCAACCAAAAGCAAAAATATATTCTATTACCTTAATTAAACTTGCTCGAATCATAGAAAAACTATCATTAACATCAAAATCCTCATCATTAAATCCAGGCCTAAGTTTTCTTTAAACTTCCGAAACTCACATTCGATCAAAAATCCAACCAACCGACGTCCGAATGACCTGAAAATTTGCAGACATATACAAAATCACCTAACGAAGCTACTGAAACTCTCAGAATTCCATTTTGACCCTCGGATCAAAATCTCGACTATCAACAGGGATTCGCCAAAATGCAAACTTCGCCAATTCAAACCTAATTCTACACTGAGACTCCAAAAACAATTCTGATCACACTCCTAAGTCACAAATCATCCTCCAAATCTAACCAAACCATCGGAATTTAAATCTGAGCCCTCTAACCATATAGTTAACTTCCGGTTGACGTTTCCAAAACAAGCTCCCTTCTAAGAGACTATGCGCCTCATTTCCAACTAAAACCAAATCAATTCTATCCGATCAACTCAAATAATGATATTTAAACATAGATCATCATAATATGGGGGAAACGGGATGGTAACTCACGTGACAACAGGCTGGATCGTCACGCGACTCCACTTAGTAAAGTGGGCTACTATTTGCCAACCTAAACCTAATGGAGTTCTTGGTATTAAGAATGCAAAAATAAAAAATGTAAGTCTACTAGCTAGTTTAGCATGGAGACTTCTAATAAATAATACAACTCCATGGGTAAACCTAATTATAAATACCTATGGCTATAGTAAAGTCATGAAGCATCACTATTTTGTTTGGCAAAGCATCTTAAACGGATGGAATGTGTGTACAAAAAGTATAACATGGTCTCTACGCTACAATACTAATATTGATATTTGGAGCACAAATTGTATCCCAGATGTAAAGAATCTTAGGAGCCTAATTGAAGGCCCCCTATCCCCAAAAGACCTTACTCTAAAGATTAAAGATATCTATACAGGGTCAAACTGGAACCCTAAACCCCTCTCTTTAGAACTCCCTGATACCATAACTTAACAGATTGGTAAAGTTAGAGTAAGAAAATATGGTACTCAAGGGATAAACCAATATGGACAATCACTAATAAGGGTATATTCTCCACAAAATCTTGTTACCCTCTAATAGATTCGTCAAATCCTAGTAACCTAGACTTTGACTGGATTTGAAAACAAAACTGCTCTAACAAAATAAAATTTTTCATGTGGCAATGTCTTCTCAACCGGCTTCCCTACAGAACTTACCTATCCCATATCTCCATAAATATTGATCCCATGTGACCCATCTATAAAACTAAGGAAGAAACACCTATTCATATATTCTTTGAACGTAAAGCCAGTAGGTCAATATGGGACAATACATGATGGCAATTTAATTACAATTCTAATGACTATACTGGCTTCTCAAAGTAAAGCAATTGAACATAAACCCTCAAAATGTGCTTGACTGGAGCTATCTCCTCCTTTTATTCTTTGGAATACCTGGATTAACAGAAATAATAACAATTAGAATAACACATCTAATTCTATTAATATAAACTTCATAACTCAACGAGCCATGGAATACAAGCTTCTAACTGAAAGCTCAAACAGTCCATCAAAGAAAAAACATGTTCAAGTAAAGTGGAGTAGACCTCCTAAGAAGTTGGTACAAACTTAATATTGATGCTAGTTTCAAGAAAAATCAAACAAGTGACATGGGAGGTGTTTTCAGAAACACTAATGAAAATTGGGTAGTAGGTTTCACAAAAGCAATCCATACAAATGGAGCTCTGGAATCAGAACTACTAGCTCTCCAGGAAGGACTCAATACTGCTCAAGAATGGAATTTATTTCCTCATGAAGTAGAAACGGAATGCATACAGGTAATACAATGTATATATGAAGGAAATTATATCAATAACGATATTATAACTGCATGCAGGTTGTTAATGCTCCAGAATAAGGACGTAATCCTGAGACACAATTTCAGGAAAGGGAACGAAGCAACACATAGGATGGCAAAACAAGTTGGAGAGAAAGAAACTAAGAAAAAGCTTTTTCTGAAACCTCCTCCTTTTGTAGAATCAGTCTTGGCAAGGGACCAAATGGAAGAAGTAGTTCTAGTTAAAAACTAAGTACTATCGCATGCAATAGTTTAGTAAGCTTTGGTAACAAATGTGTCCTAGACGACACAATATATTTCTGTAATGACCTAAACACTACTTAGTTCTAATATAATATTTTCTATGTTCTATCAACAAAAGAAGCTGATTGGAACATAAAGTTTAGGACTTTCTACTCAAATAAAAAAAAAGATTAATAACTATACTTTTAATTAATATTAAATTTCTAAAATTAAAAATAAATTGATGATAATTTTATCAGTATGATATTTATTTTAAAGGATAAAAAAGTCCACCAACATTTTTCATATATACATACATATATATATATATATATATATATATAAATTCTTCTCCCGAGAATCTTCTCTCCCATTAGAACGAAATACCTCATTGCGTCAAGTTGTCATAAATAGTACGTTTTTTCGTTTAATTGATTTGTTTGGGATTTCGTCAAGTTCTAATGAGGGATTTCGTTCTAATGGGAGAGAACATTCTCGGGAGAAGAACTATTTATTGCAAATAATTCGAGCAGAAGCACATAACTAATCAAACAGACTAAATATTTACTCTATTTGGACCGCATAAATATATTGTATTTAGACTGTATAAATAAGAACATGTATATGTTCAAAGTATATGGTACCCTCAATCTACATCTTAGATCCGCCTCTGTCTATATCTACGATTAATGCAAGTCACTAACGTAAAAAATGTCGAGATCTCCTTTCTTTGTGCATACAACACCCTACATGGTAGGTAATCAAGGAGAAAAGACAAAAATAACAAGTGACTTCCAAACCGACCTCGTGAACACCGAGGCCATTCGAAGCCGCCATCACCAGCTCATATTATCAATATGATCATCGGTGGTGGTGATGATAATTAGGGATTTTTATACATTTTATACTCCTTCTTGCTTATGTTTTGATTAGAAATTCATACAAAATAGTCCCAAAAGGCTCACAAGTTGTGCTTGATTGCAGGTTTGATCAACAAAGTGACAAGATGTCAAAGATCAGCTCAATAGGAGTGAAACTTGCACAAGTATGAAGACAAGACAAAGCTCAGGCAAAACAGACCCAATACAGCCGCACACCATTCTTTGTGATTCGCACAAGGAGGTTTCAGAGAGGTGATATTCAGGCAAAAAGGGCAATGCGATCGCACTAGGTTTTGTGCGGCCTGCACTAGGATCAATGCGGCCGCACTCTATTTAGTGCGGTCCGCAGTAAAAAGGATTAGAGAGTTGCCAGATTCCGAGTTTTAAGCTAATGTGGTCCATGCTACATTTTATGCGGACTGCACTAAAAGCCTCCACGGCCGCAATCGATTCTGTATGGTCCGCATTGCCCAAGTTCAGAGAGTTGTATTCCCAAGTTCAGAGACCTATTGCCGCCGCACTCTATTTTGTGTGGTCCGCACTAACCCCACGGGGTAATTTTGTCCATATTTTTTTCATCTTAGTATAAATATCTTCTTTTCCCATTTTAGAGCATCAGATTGTTTTCTCTTCAAGGCTGCACTCGTGGGTTCATAATTTTAGCTATTTTGGGAAATTTTATCTATATTTGAACATTGAATCTTATTGTTTATATTAGTAATTAATTAATATGAGTTGTTCTTCATATATTTCTTATTTTTCTTCTTTAATTATGAGTAGCTAGACCCATAAGTTAGGGTTGTGGCTCAACCCTAGTGTGGATAATTGATGGGTCTTGTATTGTAGGGCTAGATTGACTATGAGTTTTTGATATTTAGGCCAATTTAATTTTTAATTGCTGAATTAGTGGTTGTAAACACTAGTTTGTGTTTAGTTGACTTGAGCTCTTCCTGAGAAAGAGAGCCTAAGGCTCCGAAATTGGTCCAACAAGGATTTGGGGCATACTCAAGAGATTGATAGCCCCAATTAAAGGGTTAAACCTCGAGAGAGTAATACCAACTTGAACCCTGATTGCTTGTGCAAATTTGCATACCCATTTGGTTTTGAGAAAGTCAATTCGGGCAAAATCACTCGAACCACTGAGAGGTGTATAGTGACATACTCCCCAAATATGTCAATTGTGCTTTAGACTCAAATACACGTTAATTGACCACCTAGGCGGAAGTCACTACCCTAGTGCCTTTTAAACCATCTGAACAACCCGTACTATTTTACCCTTAGCTTAATCTTGTTTTATTTATGTAGTTTGATAATAGTAGAAGTAAAACAAAAACACCAAAAATGATTAGAAGTGCAATTTGAAACACATACGTGACCCTACACTAGATAGATACTCAATTCCAAATTCTAGCTCTCTGTGGAGATCGATCCCGACCCTAAATCGGGTAAAAGATGATCCGACCATCTCTTGCTACTTAATGGTAGTGCGGAGTAGGCCGCAATCAGGCGACAATGCCTCTATCAATAGCGGGAAGTTCACCACCACTCACAAGCTCAAGCGGTCTATCACACAAGAACGCTACGATAGACTCGAAGAAAGTACCATCTTCGACGATTTAGATGCCAATGGTTTGATTTTCCCTCATAGTTATTCCCTCGTCATCACTTTATGCATTTTAGATACTGATGTCAAACACATCATGGTGGACGATGGAAATGGCGCATGCATTATCATCCCCGATTCCTTATCCAAATGAGACTCGAGGATAAGATAGTGCCACAATGTATCACATTAACCAATTTTAACAATGCAACACATCGGACATCCTGGGACATCACACTCCCCGTCTTGGATGGTGGCGTGACTCTTGAGATGACATTTCATATCATGGACTAGGCTACTGCGTATAACGCCATAGTGAGACGACCATGGATACATCCCATCAGAGCCATCCCCTCCAGCCTGTACCAAGTAATTAAATTCTCAACACCATGGGGGATATTCAGCATACGGGGAAACATCACGCAATCCGAGAATGCTACCGCATTTCTTGGACAACACAACCACCCAACAGAAAAAAGACAAAGGAAAAGAGTCATAGCAATCAATAGGGTCGAGGTCGAAGCAAGAAGAGACCGGGGACGTTATCATGGATCCGACACGGACGAGGCTACATGTTTAACCATTGAAGACCTTGACCCCATTCAATTAAACCTCAACGACCATAGCAAGAAGGCCTATGTCAGCTATAAAATCCGAGAACCAGGTAAATTCAGTCAACTCTTAATTGCTAATGCAGATTTGTTTACTTTCAGCCAAGTGGATATGCCAGGCATTTAACGGAAATAGCGAACACATAAATTAAAAGTCGACTGATTCCACCCCCAGTAATACATCTCAGACGTAAATTTAACTCCATCGTCAATAATGCAGTTCGCGAGGAGGTGGAAAAACTGCTAGAGAACGACTCCATCTGGGAGCCAAAGTACCCCAAGTGGATCGCCAATGTAGTAATGGTCAAAAAGAAGAATGGGAAATGGCAGATGTGCGTGGACTTCATAGAATTGAGCAAAGCATGTCCGAAAGATTCCTTCCCATTATCCTATATCGACCAACTCATCGACGCAACAACCGAGCACGAAATATTGAGTTTCTTGGACTCTTACTCAGGATATAACTAAATTCTTATAGAGGAAGAATATCAGGAGAAGACCACATTCATCACCCACCAAGGAACATATTGCTACATGGTTTTTTTCCTAAAGAGCGCAGGGGCTACTTATCAAAGATTGGTAATAACGATGTTCAAAGACCATCTCAACAAGGCCATAGAGGTAAATATAGACGAAATGTTGGTCAAGTCCGAGAAGGAAAGGATCTTTCAGTGTACTCAGACGGTATGGAATGACGTTGAACCCGGAGAAATGCGCGTTTGGCATAGCCTCAGGAAAGTTCTTTCATTTCTTATTGTCTTAGCGAAGGATCAAGGTCAACCTAGACCAAATCAAAGCCATCGAGAGGATACCAGAAACCATAACCACCAATAATCAAGTCTAGGGGTTGACTGGTCGAATCCCCACCCTATCAAGGTTCATCTCGCGGTCGTCGGGTAGATGCCACAAATTTTTTTGCGTACTCAAAAAGGATAATGAACTCGAATGGAATCTGAGTACGTCCAGGCTCTACGAGAACTGAAGGAATACCTATCATCACCGCCCCTACTTTCAAAACCTGAACAAGGGGGATAATTCCTCCTCTATCTAGCCGTTTTCGAGGTAGCGGTAAGCGCAATCCTGATTTGCAAACACAAAGGTACACAATCTCCTATCTATTACATTAGCAAAACACTCATCCACGTTGAGACGAGGTACACATACCTCAAAAAATTGGCTCTGGCCTTGGTCATAGCTTCACAAAAGCTTAGACCCTATTTCCAATGCCACCCCATCTCGGTCGTCACAGCCTTTCCCCTGAGAATATTTTGCATAAACCCGAGCTATCGGGGAGGCTGGCCAAATGGTCCATCGATCTAAGAGAGAAAGATATCACATACCAGTCGTAAACAACGATAAAGTCATAAGTGTTCTCCAACTTCAGCGCAAAACTAATGCCTGAAGTTGAAAGGGAGGCCATCCAAGCTTCGCTCAAATCACAAGAGCTCTGGTTCCTATATACTGATGGCGCATCCAACGCATCAGGGTTGAGGCTGGGACTCGTACTCGAGGTCCCAACATGCGAAGTCATTTTATAGTCCATAAGGTGCCCGGATATGACTAACAGTGAAGCCAAGTATGAGGTCGTAATTGCAGGGTTGATGCTAACGCTCAAGTATGGGAGAAACGGCTAAAACTCCACTATGATCCCAACTTGTAGTAAAGCAAGTCACATGGACTTTCCAAATTAAGGAACAAAGTTTGTAAAAATACTAGACCAAAATATTTAAGATATTGTCTGAGTTTGACGATTGCCAACTCGATCAGATCCTACGAGAACAGAATGCCGAAGCAGATGGCCTTGCCAAATTGGCCGCAACTACTAAAAGCATCACCAACGGAGATAGAAATGTAGTCCATCTCCTCAACTCATCACTAGACCAAATCATGGTAAAAGCTATAAATTTAACTTAGGACTGGCACAATCTTATTATTGCATATTTGTAGGATGGCACACTTCAAGGAGACAAAAGAGAAGCCAAGAAACTAAGAATGCAAGCGGCCAGATACAGTCTCCTCCATAACGATCCATACAAGAGGACTTACGGAGGCCATCTGGAAAAATGTTTGGGCCCGAACCAAACCCAGCGCTTCCTCAAAGAAGTCCATGAAGGCCATTGCGGTGATCTCTCCGGCAATCGAGAACTGGTCAGATACCTTATACGGGCAAGATGCTATCAGCCATCCATGAAAGAAGACGCCACAGAATTCATGAGAATATGCTAACAGTGCCAAAAGTATTCCCCAATAATTCACCAAGCAGGCGAACACCTCCACTCGGTCACATCCATGTGGCTATTCATCAAATGGAGAAATGACATCGTGGCCCCCTCCCAGCAGGGCAAGGTAATATACGATTCCTTTTTATTTTAACTGACTATTTCTCTAAATGGTTGGAAGCATAAGCATTCGCTCAAATAAGGGAACATTAGGTAATCGCCTTTATATGGAGAAATAGCATCTCTCGATTTGGCCTACCTAAGGAAATCAGCTGTAATAACGGACCACAGTTCACAGGAAAGAAAATCATCGAATTCTTCAAGAAATGGCATATCAAGAGGATACTCTTAACTCCCATATCATCTATCGGGTAAGAAGTAAGAAAAATCCTCCAATAAGTCCACACTAAACATCAAGAAGAAAAGGTCGGAGAACCTAGACTAAGGTACTCACATGAAAGCGGTACGAGCAACGACGATAGCAAAAGGCAGGATCTCGATGAAATTTACGAACGAAGAGATATAGAATACATAAGAATGGTCATCCAAAAATAATAAGCATAACTCTATTACAACAAGAAAGAAAAGGTCCGGCCACTTAAAGTCGAGGACTATGTACCGAAAACCAAAACTCAAGCGAGCAAAGAGCCCGTAAAGCAAGCTGGGAACAAACTAGGATGGCCCATAAAAAATCACAACCAAAGTGAAATACGGTTCATTCCAACTAGAGACAATAGAAGGAAAAAAAACTACCAAACAACTGGAATATCAACCACCTCAAATACTTCAACTTCTGAGAGAAAAGTGTCCTTAGAGTCGTACTTTTTTTCCTCCACTTGAGCTTTGCCCCACTTATTTTTCTCAAGGAGATTTTTAACGAGGCGGAAAAGTGAACACTTCGGGTTGAAGTACGCAAGGGTGAGACCATCATTGCTATTTCATTGCTTAACTTCTTAGTACTCTCTAAGTTAAAAAATGAATGGACTAGGTAGACTGTATTCGGACGGGGATTGGAGTGCCAACCAACACCCAAAAATCTATAATTTTCTCCAAGTATGTAGCCAAAGTAACAATGTCAAAGCAATAAGAAAATTATGCTTATCAGAACACCTTTTTCATATAAAGGTTATGTTCGACCCCGCTCGAACAAAACACCTACTGGTGCTCGATCGCGATTTAATGAATGGTTGTGTTCAACCCAGCTCGAAAAACACCTACCGGTCCTCTATCACGATTTAATGAAAGATTATGTTTGAACCGGATCGAAAAAATACCTACCACCCCTTTGTGGTGACTTAACAAAAAATTATGTTCGACCCCGCTCTAACAAACACCTACCGGCCCTCGACTGCGATTTAACAAAAGTTATGTTCAACCTCGCTCGAACAAACACCTACCAGACCTCAGTCGTAATTTAACAAAAGGTTATGTTTGACCCAGCTCAAACAAACACCTACCGGCCCTCAGTCGCGATTTAACGAAAGGTTATGTTCGACTCCGCTCGAACAAACACATACCGTCCTTCTTCTTTTGCATCCAAGACCTTTCCTCCTCCTTAGGTCGCTCATATTTCTGATTGGGTCGATCATCTCTTCCCCCACATTGTAGGGATTCGTGAATGACCAAGTTTCTTCAAGAAGTTTGGGCCTACTCTCCCTTCTAATGGTAATTTCCTTTTCATCATTGGTGTCTTAACTCTTTTTCTTTCCTTATAATTTTTGCATTTCTTGTTTTTTTTCTTAGTTTGGCTACGCTATCTACGAGGTGGTCGAGAGCTCTCATGGATGTATATGAGTTGAGAATGATCACACGGGTCTTAGTCAACTTGACGTAAGGTTGGAAAAGGGTTCAAAGACTATTATGATATCTATGGATCGTAATCTTATTGTGGATACTGAGAAGATTATCCGTTCCCTTTTCCCTCTTTATTTTGAGATAGAGGGTACGACCCTCAATACAATAGATGACAATGCCCTATCAAATCACATTGCTAGTCTCTCCCTTCGGGTAAATGTATTCGCTGTTAGTTATTTTTCTTGGTTTTCGTTCTTTCATAGTTTCTAACCTCCTTTGTTCATTTTGTAGATACTCATCTTGGAAATTGAGAGTGCTCGTAGGGAGAATATACGCAAAGATATCTACGTGAATTTGAATGATAAGTACTTGAGATTCCTTGAGAAGAAGCATGAGCTTAGATGCCAGTTTTGTGAAGGCGGTGATGTGCGCCGACTGAGGGAGGACTTGAAGTCAAGAGATAAGGAGTTTGGGCGGATGATGGGGAAGTGCAGCGTCATGGAGGGGACATTGATGAGCAAAGAGGAAGAGCTTGAGCTTAGTAAGGGGGTCGAAGTCCAGTGCAACGATCTTCAAACTTAGGTAGTCATACTACAATGCCAGCTTAAGGAATGCCAGTTTAGGGCAGAAGCTCTTAGTGGAGAGGCAGTTGAGAAGCAAGAGGAGCTAGAAGGCGAAGTATGTGAGGTTGGAGTCTTTGAGGAATGCGAAGTTCCTCGAGGTGGTGATCCAAACTCTCTATTCCGAGCGAGAAAATGATTTAACGATGGAACATTTCAAAGAAGAATGACTCGATGAAAGGGTTGGGGAGTTGGAGAAAGAGATTTTTAATCTTTACGATCGAGTTGCTGCATTAGAGTCCGAGAAGGCCCAATTACTGGCACATTCATCCTCCTCGTGCACTTCAGATTTTTCCCAATTTTCCTAGGGAGATATATGAGGAGTGGATTCATTCTAAGGCCTAATTAGATGTCTTTTGAGATTTGCATGCAGCGGGAACCATTTTTGAGGCTGCCCTCGAAGATGTTTGTATTAAGGATCGTGAAACTCGGGTAACATATGATCCCGTTATGGTTGAGTCTGGTAAGGATGAGGGTACGAGGGTGTAGATCGACTTGAGGAGAGCGCCTGGTACAATGTTGTATATTCTAAGGGTGAAAGTGGTGATGGCGAGGGGGATCGAGATGGCGATGGCGAGGGCGAGGGTATTGGTGGTCAGGGTAACGATGTCATTGGGGGCCAAGATAGACAGGACACTGATGGTCGTGATGGTGGCGATGCCATACCAAGTTGGCGAGGACATTGATAGTTGTGATGGCGGTGATCAGTCGCTTTATTTTGCCCTTTTTATGTATTTTTGCTGACGTCTTCATGAGCCTTTGTAAATAGTTTATAAAATATCAAAGTTGTTCCTTGCATCTTTTTCCCTTGTGGTTTATTTTCTGTACTTGTATGTTTTTTGCCTTTATTGTTTGCTTGTTTCGCTTTGTCCTTCTTATTGTTGTTGTCTTTTAGCTGGTCTTGGCCTTGGAGCCAAATATTCATGGGTCGCATGTGTGTATTTGTTGAGATGTGTCCGAAGGTCGATTGGTGTTTGTTCGAGCGAGTTGGAACATAATTTTTCGTTAAATCATGACCGAGGGACGGTAGGTGTTTATTCGAGCAAGGTCAAACATAATTTTGTTGTTAAATCGCGACTAAGGTCCGGTAGGTGTTTGTTTGAACAAGGTCAAATCTGAAGTGCAAGAGGAGGACGAATGTGCCAGTAATTGGGCCTTCTCAACCTCTAAAGCAGCAACTCGATCGTAAAGATGAAAAATCTCTTTCTCTAACTCCCCAATCCTTTCATCGAGTCATTCTTCTTTGAACCGTGTCGTCGTTAAATCATTTTCTCGCTCAAAATAGAGAGTCTGGATCACCACCTCAAGGAACGCTACATTCCTCAAAGACTCCAACCTTATATAATCCGCCTTTTCTAGGTCATCTTGCTTCTCAACTGCCTCACTAGTAAAATCTTCTGCCCTAAACTGGCATTCCTCAAGCTGGGCTCGCAGTATGACTACCTGAACTTGGAGATCGTTGCACTAGACTTCAACCTCATTACTAAGATCAACCTCTTCCTCTTTGCTCCTCAATATCCCCTCCAGGACGCTGCACTTCCCCACCATCCACACAAACTCCTTATCGCTCGACTTCAAGTCCTCCCTCAGTCGGCGCACATCACCGCCTTTATGAAACTGGCATCTAAGCTCCTGCTACTTCTCAAGGAATCTCAAGTACTTATCATTCAACTTCACTTAGATATCTTTGCATATGTGCTCCCTATGAGCACTCTCAATTTCCAAGACGGCCGTCTACAAAATGAACAAAGGAGGTTAGAAACTATGAAAGAACGAAACCCAAGGAAAATAACTAACAGCGAATACACTTACCCGAAGGGAGAGACTAGCAATGTGATTTGATAGGGCGTTGTCATCTATAGTATTGAGGGTCGTACCCTCAATCTCAGAACAAAGAGGGAAAAGGGAAGGGATAATCTTCTCAGTATACACAAGAAGATTACGATCCATCGATATCGTAATAGTCCTTGAACCCCCTTCCAACATTATGCCAAGTTCAGTAAGACCTGTGTAATCATCCTAAACTCATCTACAACCATGTCAGAATCGGATCCAACATCGTTCTCAGCAACAACCTTCCCTCTAGCACCCGTCGAAGAAGTCACGTTCACCGCAATCCCAAAAGATGAGGGCTCTTCCCGCCTCAAAAGAACAAGGCCATCATCGCTTATGACTTCGATTGTATCCCCCACATGACGCATATTCTTATCCTCTAAACGAGTGACCTTGGGACTTTCCTCCGGGCTCTTCCCAATATGCACAATGGCCGTTTGTGAAGGACAAAGCCATTATCTCTTATATCGACGGTTGTCGACCTATCTTCCACGATGTCCTCGTCCCTCCTATTATGAGGCATCAAATCTCCATCACCAGGAAAAGGTTCATCGTCCTTGTCATGAGAGAATATAAGAGAGAAGTCGAATCTCCATGGTCGGAGTAGGGACAGATTTGGACGTAGCAACAAGAGAGACTGGAACAAAGGTAGGATCAGTCGTAGTTGAAGTAGGGGCAGAAACCGAAAGTGCAGTAACTTTCATCTTCCGAAACGAGGTTGTGAGAGATCCCGGCCTCCTTGTAGATCCCTTGGCCGAAGCTAAGAAAAAAACAAGAAAAGGAAAAATTAGAAGGTAAAAAAAAAAGAGTTAAGACACCAATGATGATAAGGAAATTACCAGTAGAAGGGAGAGTAGGCCCAAACTTCTTGAAAAACTTGGTCATTCACGAATCCCTACAATGTGAGGGAAGAGCCGATCGACCTAGTTAGAAATATGAGCGACCTAAAGAGGAGGCAAGGTCTTGGCTGCGAAAGAAGAAGGCGAGAAGTCAAAATTCAGGATCAAACACGAGAAAGAGACCAAACTATTTATGAGTATAGTTTCAAGCCTCGGGAAAATCATTGACATTGGTCACAACGTCCTCGATCCTGACATACAAGAATTTGAACCATAATTGACGACTAGACTTATCGTCCATATTCACCACCGGGAACTTTCCCCCACAGTGGTGAATATTTTAGCATCGTCCCCCTATAAAAGCTAGGAGCGAACAGATGGATTAAATGCTGCAGTGTTAGTTCAATTCCTGCCATCTCAGAAAGTTTGGTAAGCATCTTTATAAGTTTAAAGACGTACCGTGTAAGATGAGTTGGGAAAACATCATAGTAACGACAAAAATCCTCAACTAGTGGTAGGAGAAGGAGAAAATAGCCGACTTGGAAGGAGTAGGCATAAAGGGAGAAATTCCTAGGACGGTGGACCTGCACCATATGCCACCCGGCTGGGACCAATGAGTTATGATTGGGAATGCTGAACTTAGCCCTAAGATCCGCTAATTCCTTCACCATCATCACTGACCATAAGTCTCCACGTTCGACATATGGTGATTTGGTGAAATTGGATATGGAATTAGGGCTGCGTGGAATTATCTCCTCCACCAACGGGAAGGTTCCATCCTCAATGATGGCAGGAACACTCTCTTCATGGGAGGGGGACACCACTACCAAGCGACTCCCCTCGCCAGCTTCAGAAGGTACATTAGACATGTTCAATGTAAAGAAGGAGGATAACAAGAAAAAGTGAATGAGGAACGATGCAAGTCATTGAAACAAGGAGTAAAAACATTTTGCAGAAAAGATGAAGGAAAAGCTATTGCTTAAAGAGAAGGAAAAGATTGGAAAAGTTTCAAAATCGACAAACCTTCCCCTATGTATAAGGTTTGAGAGGCACCAGAATTGAAACGGCGGGTCATGATTTGCATGGAAATCAAAATGATAGAGCCAATCAAGGGTCACACCTAAACTAATGCAATACATCAAGAAGCAGCATTATCATGATGGATGATGTCATGACATCACTTCTTCTCTTGGACCAGATGGCTCCACAAATTTCACGTGTAATTCAAAAAATTCAAAATATGCGGACCTTAAAAGGCCACGTAGACCTATCTCCACGACCACGACCTCAACCAACTCTAAAGAATCGAATTATGAATGACATTGTCCGCTCACCAACCTCGACCACGGGAACGACCTCGATAAGCAGAGGCACTAACTATATCAGTCAAAATCCATATATATTCAAATAATATTAGTGAAACATTCCTAGGATACCACGCATCGAAGTAATATATTTATCAGCGAAGGACGCGATCGATGAGTTAACAAGTCTGAAGTCGAGGAGTTGTCATAGAGGCCGAGGTCAAGCACTCTTAACAGAGCTGTAACGACTATTTTCGAGATAGGATACAAAAGAGAATATCCTAGTTAATATTCTTTGCACTTGTACTATTAGGGTTTTTATGAACATGTTCCCTATAAATAGAAAGAGACACAATGATAGTGGACATGTGATATTCATTTGTGAAAATACACTTTGACTTCAGAAAGAGAATCAGATCTCATTACTAATTTACAAATAACACAATTTCACTAAGACTCTTATCAACACTTTTTCTACTAGATCCGAGAATAACTCAAATATTTGAAGGATCGTCCATCACTCATCATTGTCAGAAAGAACATTCACTGATTCTATCCCTTCTTGGGTGACTCATTCATTTTATTTACTTAGATTTGACTCATTCATATTTCTTTGTAAGAACACACGATTAACCTCAGATTTGGCCGGAAAATCAGAGGATTTGAAGACCCAAGCTCCCTCCTTCATTTTTCGATTTTTGTAAGGTATTTTTTTTCTACGTTCTGTTTAATTTTTCTTCATTTGTTTTCTTTTGTTTTCTGCTTCTCCTCCCTTCTCGAAAATTTTTGTTTTGGTTGTTCCGGAATCAAAAGGTTCGTGCATGAGTAATTCAAAATCGTATCCTTAATTACTTAATTAGTTTATTTGATCTAATAGTTTAGTTAATTCCTGTTATTTGTGATAATTAAACAATAATTTTGTTTAAATTTTTACTTGTGAAAAAATTGCTTCAATACTTATTCCATTTTTTGGAGGCTTATATAGTATAACTGGTTCAATATTGTTTGGTCTTTAGGATTGTTTCTGGTCATTGTGCAAAGGGCAATCGTTCAATTTGGGTTAAGCCATTGGATCAAAATTGACCCAGATGGAATTCTGAAGAAATTAATAGGGGGTGTGAGGGGTAGCATGAGAATTGTTCAATAAAAAGGGGTATTCACCTAACTAATTAGGAAGTTTCCATAATGGTAGGGTTTAGGATTGCACTACTGAATAATTTAAAGAAATAGAATTGGGTGGAATCAAATAACAAATTGTTGAAGGGGCAATTGTGAATCAAAAAGGCATATTCTACTGCCTATTTAAGCTATATAGATCCATAGAGAAAGGGAGAGATATAGAAAGAGAGCTTGAGAGAGCTAAGAAGAAGAAAAGGAAACAGAGGAGAACAAGATAGATCTTAAGAGATAAAAGTTCAGAAAATACCAAACGATAACCATCGAGCTTTAATAATTTTCTGATTCTTTCAATTTCTAAAAAACAATAGTGCTTCATTAATGTAAGTTGAGAGGGATTGATATTAGTTTTTGGAAAGTTTTGGGTCAAGTTGTCTTGAAGTTCACTGTTTCATTGAATTTGGAGTTGCTTTTGTAGTTTCAATTATATAAATCTGGGTTGTGATGTTGCTGGTGTTGATTTCTACTTTCAGTACTGCTGATCCTTCATTGTTTCTTTGTTCCTTTAATCCCAGGTATTTCCTTGGCTTTTTAACTGACATGTGGAGTTCAAATTTGAAATCATGTAACCAAAGTGGAAGATCCGAGAATAAGTCTCATCTCTGATGAATATCAGTCCCTGTTCAAATAGAATTTTTTTCCCTTATCTTTGTGTTAATTTAAGCTCTTTCATGGGGTGTCTATTCTGTTGTATTGATGTTCTTATATTTCAACTTCAACAGTATGTTTTAGGTTTCTAATTCATCATGTTACTCTGTAATTAAGTCGATGGACTTTGCATTTGAACATGTAAAGGATATGAACACTTCGATAGTGTTGGCTTAAATCAATTAGAGCATATCAAGATAGTTTGGTTTTAATTCATTTAAGTTCATGTGTGACCTCCAGTTCATGATTAGTATGTAGCATGATTATCTTGCCTTAAGTTTTTGTGTCTTGATTTTTAGGATTTAGTTCTAAGTTTGCATAGATTATGGGAGTTGTAATTCAAGCACGAAATCACATGTTCGATGACCATTGCATATTTAGGTTGGTTAAACAATGATTGTGGCATGAGAATGACTAATTGGCAGGGTCGAATCCCAGGTGTTTATTCTTAGTGAGAGTGTTTCAAAAGGATGTACAACATGTCATTAGGGTTGAAAGTTCAAAATCTCGCATTTACCTTAAAATAATGTGATGAGTCGTCGTTAGAGCTTTATTCGGGCTCCATCGATTCATTTTTGCCCGGCGTGAGGCAGGGACTCGATTTCGGGTTCGTGGGTCGGGGGTATATACTCACCCGTGAAATTTGGGCTCAACTTAGGCCCAGAGTTTTGAAATCAGTAAAAAAGTTATCGTAGACCCTGTTGTGCATGCTTTTCGTCACTTCAAACACTTCAAATAGGCTGTCATACCAGTGGAATAAATAATTATGACCCTTTAATTTGATAGTTGTTAATAAGTAGTACATCGACCTTGTCTAAGTAAGTAAAAATCCTGCAATTTTTCTTTAGTTGATTAATTGTTTTTAAGAATGGATTAATTGAGGTGCACCATATTAAACAATAAAAATAGTTTATGGCCCTCAAACACTTAATTTGAACTTTCTCTTAAAATTAGAATTTAGGCGCGCCATGCCAAACAAAAAATGACAATTGTATGACCCTCGTTTCAATTAATTTAGCTTTATAGAATTTGAGGCGTGCCACCTAGTGGAACTTTCATGGCCCTCGCAAACTTAAAAACGCGTAGTTGCTTTAGGCGCGTCATTCTAATAATTTATCTTCCTAAATTCGGGTGCGCGTTTATGTGACCCAAATCCAAATCTCAACGTTAGATAAAATGTGTTGTGGACTGCGGGTGCATATATGACTCGGTTCGAAACATATTTTAAATAACGTTGCAATCTTCCTTTAATTAATTAAATAAAAGCAATTAAAAAGTGAAAATTGCACATAGTTTTAAAATATTTTTATAATCAAATAATTGAGCCATTTATAATAGTTTAGCAACCGTGCTAGAACCATAGAAGTCGGGAATATCTAACACTTTTTTCCGGGTTAACAGAATTCCTTATCCGGATTTTTGGTTCGCGGACTGTTAAATAGAGTCAATCTTTTCCTCGATTCGGGATTTGAACCGGTGACTTGGGACGCCATAAATTATTTTATGTGGAGACTCTGATTCATAAATAAATAATCCTGTTTCTATTGTCATTTAAATTGAAAAAAACTCCATTATACCTTTTCGGGGTAGTAACAACGAGGTGTGACATTCTTGATCAAATTCACTTGTCTTTAGCAAAATTATCTGGGCCAACTGTATAATGAGCTCAGTTAATGGGGTTATTTCATGGGTAACCTGAACTTTGGGCCGTAAAAATATTAGTTGTGCTTATAGCTTATTCGGGTAAAACTGACACCGGGTAGCCTCTTATATATGTACTATTTAAAACTTAGCCAATTATTTCAAAGATTAAACTTTAGCTATTAGTTGTGCTTATAGCTTATTCGGGTAACACTGACACCGGGTAGCCTCTTTTATATGTGCTATTTAAAACTTAGCCAATTATTTCAAAGATAAAACTTTAGCCTGAAGAGCAGAACTTCATAAATATCTAACAATGGGATGTTGGTTTTCTTTTGATTTTATAGTTTTCTTTTATGAGTTTAAGTCTCATTTGTTTTAATTTGCATCTTATAACTTTTGATTCATAAAAGATTGTTAAATTTTCTTGTTGTTCGACTTTTTAGTTAGCTTCGCTGCTACTTTATGAATATTTGCCAGCATATATACCTATTACATATTAAGGCGAAAAAACTAAAAAAAGCTATATTTATAATTTGTAATTGAAAAATAGTCAGAGTTTCAAAAGTAATTAAAATTTAGTCATTTCTTTCACGAAAAATAAAACCTAAACAAATACACTCTTAAAAATTCGAAAAATTCCAACATAGTATGCTGTAATTCGAATTTTTCACATACGAGATTCCAACATAATGTGTTGGAATTTCATAACGTGCAGGAGTTTCACCATAACATGCTGGATGTTTATAAGCATGAGCTCCATAATCCCGCTTATTATGCTTGAACTAGGGTGTACATAGGCCGGGTTGGTTCGGATTTTGCAATTACCAAACCAAATCAATTGTGTCAGGTTATTAAATCTAAAGACCAAACCAAACCAATAAACTTGGGTTTTTCAATATCAGTTTTTGTCGGATTTTCTCGGGTTTTTGGGTTATTCGAATTTTTTCGGATTTTTTCGGTAAAATCTTCGTAGAACAAAACATATAACGTATGCTCAAAATATTTCTTTAATCCTAATAAGATACAACTATATAAAGTATTTTCCAAGAAAATAATACAAAATATGAGATATGTCATGACTCATGACATTATCCTAAAATATTCAACAATAAAGACAATAAAATTATATAATATAAATATTGCTAATTAAAAAGCCATAATAAAAATAAACATAATCTAAAAGCACTAAGTCATGCTAAACTAGATAGACTAATAAGGGAATATTAATATACGACTAAAAGCTAAAGCAAAATAAAAATAGATTATGTATTTTTATCTAAATTATTGCAAAATAAAAACTAGAGATTCAATACATTCCCGTTCGTAATATTGAATTGCATGTCTTTTGTTAGCATTAATATTGGTTGTTAACATTATTTAATTTACTAATATTAATGGCTATAAAACTTATTGGAGCATTCAAAAGTTCTAAATCCAACTTTGAACTAATACTTTAAAAGATGAAATTATGAAATTTTTTTAAGAAATATTTATAAATTACATTACAATAAGTATATTTATATATTAAATATATCTAAATTTCTATATGTAATGTCGGGTTGGTTTGGTTTCGGTTTAACTTTCTTTAATTAAAACCAATCCAAATCAATTATGGTCGGGTTTGTTTTTTCCAATACCAAACCAAGTCAAACCAAACTATAATCGAGTTTTTTTTCTCGGTTTGACTCGGATTATCGGATTGGTGCGGTTTGTCGGTTTTTTTTTGTACACCCCTAGCTTGAACCATAGGTGGATCCAGGATTTAAAGTTTATGGGTTCCTATAGCGGCCTTAAGTAAATATATAATAAATAACTGGGTTCATAATTAAAAAAATTATGGATATTTAGTATTTTTTAACATATATACCGGGCATACAAAAGCTAGTGGATTCACGGGAACCCATATGTAATAGGCTAGATCCGTACCTGGCTGGAACTTTCCGCGTGCTGGAGTTCCAACTTAATATGCTGGAAGTTTACATACAGGAGCTCCAAAATCTCGCATATCATGTTGGAACTTTTCGTGTTTCTGCAAAATAATGATTATTTCTTAATGACTTTGTAAACGCTGTTGTTTTTCTATTACCAATTCAAAAAATAGCTAGCCCGTGCTATTTTACGATATTAAGTTATGCCTACCTTCAATTGGACATTTAGGTCTGAAATTAAGTTTGATAGTCCTCAAACTTTTAAACTTCAACCCATAAGTCTGAAGTTGCCTAACTGCAATTCAAACTTCAGACCTGCGAGACTGAAATTTAATATTTCAGACTTGAAATTTTTAACTTAGTCCTGCATGACTGAATTGATTATAATGTGGTTAAACTTTAAATTTTTCATAAACTTTGGTTATTCTTTAAATTGGGTTCTTAAAACGGCTACATGCTAATACACGTATATATTTTTATTTTATCTTCAATTTTATACAAAATGATGTAGTCCATAATTATGCTGGTCATGTACATATCTGAGTTTTACACCGATAACCAAATTATGTGTGATTAATATAGAATTATATTTGTATGAGATTTATATCGAAAATTACACATCGATACACCCAATATATATATAGATAATTATATGCATGTTGATGTTGGTGGGTACGTTCAATTCCTTCTATTATTCCTCCATTACTGCTGGAAATTCTATCCAACTCAATATATATATATATATATATATATATATATATATATATATATATATATATATATATATATATATATATATATATATATATATATATATAAAAGCAGAAAGGAAGGAAGAAGAAAATTACATGGCCCCATTTTAACTATTATTGAAGTTGTATAACATTTTAAAACATTTAATTTATTTGCATAGTTTATTAAAATTAATCTCTTTTGCTAACAAGTGCTTAATAAATTATTCTCCCTCCAACTACATTTCATATTTAATGAAGTATCATGTTTTCTTTTGGATCATCCTAAACTTCATAGCGACTTTCCTCTAAAGGAAAGCCTTAATATATCTCATATACTTTAATAGAAAAAGTCATGTCATGGCCTATTTTTGCTCTTCTAAACTAAAGATAAATATAAAGGATTAGCCCGATGCATTAAACTCTTGTTATACGTAGGGTCCGGAAAAGAGCCGAACCATAAGAATCTATTGTATGCAGTCTTACCCTACATTTCTGCCAGAGACAAAATTTATATAATTATATGCAAAGTCAATTCAATAATTAGGGTTTTTTTTTTATTTTTTTTTGGAAGGGGAGGGGGGGGGGGGGGGGGGGGGGGGGGGTTGCAAGGGAAGCTATAAAGCTACCAGTTTGCGAAATGTTCATCAAGGGATATAGTGCGAGGACAGAAATACTCCGCTCTTAATTAGAGATCTCGCAATAGATCTAGTCTTTGGGAATTAAAAATTCCTTATAGGGAGCTCTTTTTCGTTCAATAAACGTTATACTATAAGATTCAGATTAGACTAGACTCTTTTACAAATATCGAACATCAAATGAAAAAAAAATTTGAAAAATGAGCATTATTAATGGTGAAAAAGAAAGAAGCAAATGAAAGTGAAAAGAAGCAAATATGAAAGTGTGTGATATGTCTGTACTTTAAGGGCTATTTATTGCGTTTGAGACATTGAAAACGACTCAACTCAAACAAGGTACGTCCACCACATTCACCAGTTTGGCTTTCCCAACAAAACTATATACTATCTCTTTATATTTGGCCCCTCTTCTCATTTTATTTTAACCATTTAGTCTTTTGTTTCGATTAATTTAAATTTGTATCGTATATAAATCTATCAAGGTAGAACGTTTTGTTGAGTCTCATGTTTTGACATAATCTCAAAATAATTAGGATGACATAATTCTTACTAAAAAAGACAACGGGACGTTTTGGGTTGAATTTGAGCGGGATGAAAATAAATTAAACAAAAACCGATCAAAATCCAACTAGTCTCATGCTAAGTCAAATTTGCATCGGGTCATTAATGGAGGGTTGAAATCCCAGGAAAATGGTTAATTAAAACGTTTTACCAATAGGGTATTGTGTGGTAGTAAGTCTCAAAGAAACTTATTCAATTTCCAAAGTATACACGAAAGTGATTGATTATATTGAGACTATAAATAAAGGAAAGATTTGATATCTTCTATTAATACAACTTGTAGCGGGATAATATGTATGTGAAAAGCTACCCGCTTTATTCTCCAGTTTGTACTATATAAACAAAAGAATACCACAATAAAGTGGATGTTTATTGATATAAAAATCCATATCATAATAAACATGGAGTTTATTGATAATTGCACATATCATGGTGTAAACCTGAACTTATCAATATTGATAATTTATTCAGTTGGCATAATCAGTGTAGCCATATCAATCTAAGCATGATGTGCAAAAAATAATAGAGAATTTACATGGGTAAATATTAAAGGACTAAAAAGTTCTTTACGAATTTTCTTATATTGGTTATTCTCATTAATTAATTGATCAACTAAAGTTGGGATTGAATCCCATAAATTCTGGACATATCAAAGTTGAATATGGGCCCATTCACATGCCGTGTATACCACATAAGATGCATTTATGAGATGGTTACATGTGCAATTATTATTAACCCGCAACTTGGTGTTTGCGAGGTAATTTGTTCAATAATTTAACTTAGAGCATAATTTTTAGATTTTCTGTCAAAGATAGTTTATCTTGATAAGTTGGTTTACGTCACAGCTGGTTTAGCAAAATAATTTATTAAGTGCCTCCACTTAATAGCTAAGCTATTGCTTATGAGAACAAAGTTATCTATATCAGTTGATATAGGTTATATACGAAAGTATATTATATTCTCCCCTGACAAGTGGTTCAGGGTCAGGAACCAAATAATTCCATCTCAATATTATTGATGTGCAGTGTATATTTTGATTAACACCATAAAACACAAAGATAGGTTCTCAAAGTTGAGAAAATAAGTTAGTTTTTCTAACATGAGGGAGAGACATGATAAACAATTGAAAAAAAGTTACGTGGAATGAATTATTATTTGTATATCTAGATCCTCGATTACGATAATATGAACTTTAAGTTCATAAAAAGATAACTCGTTTGCAATATATAGCAAATCATGCCATACACATTTGCTGGCCCAAAGAAAGTAACTATATTCTCATTGCAAATGCTCATATTAAGTCCTAGAAGGACAAAGTCTATAGTATGCTTAAAGCTTATAGACAAATCGATTTCAAATAGAACTTCTTGATAAAGAAGATAAGAAAATGATCAAAGTGATCATAATAAAGGAGGTAAGTGATCTAGAAGGTCACATGACATAACACTTCATAAAATCTCATGAGAGATTCATGTACCTGAATATATGAATAAAGAGATCTCTATGTTATGTCTTTATAAAAATTTATTGGAACCGATATAACATGTTCATCGACGACATCTATCATAGCGCTAAGTATAGATAAGGATCTTAAGTCTATCGAATATAGACACAAAAAGTATTGGTCAAATGGAAGAGATACAATTCAAGTAGAATTGATTCCATATGAAAGACATGCAATTTTGGACATATAGTTCAAATACTTGAAAGCATAAAGTCAATGGTATGTGCAAACAGTTTTCGATATCTTATATGTCTATGCAAGACATAAAACCTTGATATGCACTAAAGCCTCTTTAGATGGCTTAACTTATATGACAATCCTTGAAGGACTTAAACCGCTTAAAGCATATATAATTTTTGGTCTTGAAGTACCACATACTAAGTGCAATTTGTGCACATTTGTATCTTGCTATAACTATAAGCATGATAATGTGATAGCGAGGATTTTCAAGGTGCAATATATTCATTGGAGTTAATATGGCTGATTTATTCACTAAAACTCTGCCGATGTCAACCTTCAAGAAGCTAGTGCACAAGATTGGAATGCAATGGCTCAAAGATGTGAATTTGATGCTCTCATCAGAGGGAGTTAATGCGCGTTGCACTCTTTTTTCCATACAAGGCTTTTTCCACTGGGTTTTCATTACAAGATTTTTAACGAGGCAACCAAAAGGCGTATTATTAGATATGTGTACTCTTTTTCCTTTTCTAGAATTTTTTTCCCTCGGGTTTTATTTTAATTAGGTTTTAATGAGGCATATTATCTATTGAATAGACATTCAAGGGGGAGTGTTATAAATAGAATTCTATTTAAGGTGAAAATCTATATTTAGAGAGATTCTAGGGTTTATTACTGGGTGGCTAAGTCACCATCTCCCTATAAATAAAGAAATTCTATTCCATTGTAAATCATCTCATATCAATAAGAATTCCCTCTCTGTCTATTTTGCTTTGCAATACTTTTCTTCTTCTTTTATTATTTCATAACATATCCTAAGTTATCCGCTATGTTTCCAAAAAACATAAATTCCGTGCTAAGTGTAAAAAGAACAAATGCGTAAAAAGAAGAAGAAAGAATTTAAAAAAATTAAAAATTAAAATCACGTAGACATTGCGCCCCCCTCGTCCGCTGTGGTGTCGCAGAGATTGAAAGGGAAAGGGCATAGCCACACCACTCTCTTTTCTTCATCAGCACAAACAATTATAATGGCAACAAACAAACAAACAAACAAACATGGTTACCCCCCCTACCCCACACCCCCTTCCCTCAACCCACTATGAAAGAAAATAGAGTAAAATATAACTAGTTGATCAGCTGAAACTAATTGTATTATTATATTTTAGCATATAATAATACACATATATAGAAAATTCTTTCCTTAATTTTTGTCGAAGTCGGTTAGTGGCAGTGTTGTGTCTTACTATTCTTTTATTTTTTATAGTGTTGGGTCGAGGGGCAGAGCTAGAGTGCCGCCAGCGGATTCGACTGAGTCCAGTAGCTTTGGTTCAAACCATATAAAAATTCATTTAATATATATAAATTATTAATTTAGAACCCAGTAATTTAAAACGATTAGAATCATGAACCCATAAGCTTTAAATTCTGGCTTCGCCACTTGTCGAGTCTATGTACTCTCTATCTCTTTGCATTTACTTTCTCATTTTCATGATGTTATTTTTTCTATCGTTGCTATTGGTGGTAATAATATTCTCTCTTTTCGTCTTCTTGAGTCGAGGGTCATTCGAAAACAACCTCTCTATTCGGGGTAGGGGTAAGGTCTGCGTACACGCTACCCTCTCCAGACCCCATTATTAAAATTTTACTGGGTCGTTGTTATTGCTGTTGTTGTAATACACATATATAGAAAAGTATACATTTAGTCTGCTATTATTTTTGAAGAGTAAAAATATATGTTTTTCAAAATAATATTAGAAAGAAATAATAATTTCCGTACCCTTAAATTGTAGAATTTCTTTTACACTAATCAGTTACTTAAGAAATAAATATAAAAGTAATTACCGCTCATGATTAGTGAAATTAATAACATAAAATATAAGATCGCGAATAACCTTTTAAAAAGGTATATAGATGCCGATCAGTGGCGAAACTAAGCCGATTTTGAAAGGAGTTCCATCGCATCCCCTTCATTAAAAAATAACACTGAGCAGCAAAAAACAAATCTTTAATTTGTTGTTATATTTAAATTGTTGATCAATTTCCTTGCCATAAGAAAAAGTTCTAGTAAAGCGGCGAAGGAGTTCACACTCCTAGAAAACTGTCTAAAATTGTCCAAACGAAATCGATCGAATAATTGAAAAAATTGATTAATTTTTGACCGATTTTAATTTGTAAAAATTAGGTTGATCGATAATAAATAGCAATCGAAATATGTCGCTATTTTTGATCGATTTCGGTCGGTCAATAAAATTTCACAAGCGACAAAAAAAGAAAAAATATACCCAAAAACCAACCTAAGTCGGTTGGTATTTTCCCACCAAAGTTAGTAGGTATTTTAATTATGCAATCGAACTGAGGTTTGTACTGTGACAGGGTACTATTATGCCACTAGACCATTGTTATATTTTCGTTTAATACTATATTTTATTTTATTTTCACTCTTTAATTGTATTTTTGCGCGAAAATAATCGACTGATTTCGGTCGGTTTTATTAAAAATATAAAATTACCGACCAAAATCGGTCTTTTATAAAAATTCCTGACTGAAATAACCGACTGATTTCGGTCAGATTTTTGAATATTAATTTTAATTTATATAAAAAACCGACTAAAGTTGGTCGATTTATTACAAAATAAATTTGCGGGATGCCAAAATAATTTTTTGCACTTTTGCGCAAACAAAAAATTATTTCGTAAAGAAAAAGTTGAAAAATAAAATATTTCAAAATACCAACCGAATTCAGTCGGTCGAAGTCGGTTGGTTTTCCGCAATCAATTTTGGCCGAATTTCTAATATTGTCAAGAAGAATTTTAGGTTATCGGTTCAAATTTTAAGTATTGTTAAGAATAGAATTCTAATTAGAGTGAATGTCTATCTTATAGAAGAGTTTTACTTTGAGGCTAAGTCATTTTTCTTCCTATAAATAGAGGGGTCTTATCCCATTGTAAATCCATCCCAAAATATCAATAAGAATTTTCCTCTCCCTATCTTGCTCTGCAATATTGTTCTTGTTCTTGTATTATTTTATAACACGTTATCAGCACGAAGCTCTACTATCTCAAGAATCTCTTTGAAAAAAATTAAGGTATTTTTTTTTCTATATTTGTGCATGTTGATATAATCTGGTTTTAAAGTAAACAGTGACAATGCATTTTGTTGTAATATGGTACCTATTGTCTTAATAAACAATTTATACAGTGACTGTTGGATGTTGCTAACACAGTTTGTATCCTAAAATTTATTAAATGTTTGCACTTGTATTAATGAAACATATACAGTAACAAAGAAGAATGCTTATTTCTTATTTGTGTTATGATGTCATAGGCTGTTTGCTTATATTTTGACTGCTATTCGTGGCGTCATTCATATGCAAACTTCAATGAAATGTATTACAATTATTTGTAAGCAATAAAAAAAATACAAGTAATTATTGTAGTTAATCACGATTATTTTGTGTCTTTGCAATTTTCAATACTTGCCAACCACTTTATTACCATAAAATTTATTGTTATTAGTATTATTTGTCTGTTAATGTCCGGCATTGTGAAAAGAAAGTTTGTTGCTCTTGAAATTTCGGGCAAGAACTACATGGGTGTTGGATGCTGAAATCCATTTGGATGCAATGGGTCTTGGAGACGCCATTAAAGACAGAAATAATGCATCCACCCAAGACTGTGTTAAGGCCTTGATTTTCTTGCACCATCACCTTGATGAAGGTTTGAAAATTGAATATCTCACAGTCAAAGATCCACTTATCTTGTGGAATGACTTAAAGGAGAGATATGACAACTTAAAGTTGGTCACTCTGCCACAAGCACGATATGTTTGGGCTCATCTGAGGCTCCAAGACTTTAAGTCTGTTTCTGAATATAATTCTACAATGTTTAGAATTACTTCTAAATTGAAACTCTATGGAGATACTATAACTGATTATGATATGCTTGAAAAAAAAAACGTTTACAACGTTTCATGCCTCCAATATGGTTCTGCATCTACAACAACTTTATATAGCAAATTTCCATATAATCTGTAACTAAACCAAAGATCAAATGTTATGTTTATTCTGTGATATTTGCAATACATTGTACAATTCAATAATGTTATGCCATGTCGCCATTAAATTTATGTAGCGAAAACATGTAGTCTACATAATTATAATGTCTATTGTCAAATTCACATATCAGCTAGTTTATAAAATTGTATGTACGTTTATTAGCAATACAACAACGCTGTAGACGTTTGGTCTATTTTTAGACTGAAGCACAGCAGTGAACTAACTACATTACATTCAAAGTTCACATGTAAAAGCTTACATAAACCAAGCCATTCATTGTACTGTTTTACTTGATTTATTTCAATTGGCAACTAACCAATTTGTTATTTATTATTGCCTTTTGTAATGTTGTACATTTGTGTACAGTCTGCAATTGTTATTTATTACTGCCTTTTGTAATGTTGTACATTTGTGTACAGTCTGCAATAGTTGTACATTATACTAAAGTCCGATAGTTACATATTTGTATGCATAACATATTATAACTAATCAATTCATGTACCACACATACGATATTCAAAGAGAAGAAATATTTCTCTCATTTAAGTATGTGTAAGGCAGATGTTACTACAATTTCTGGTAGTAGTAAATTAATTGAAGGCTCCGGAAGAGCAACTATAACTCTGCCTAAAGGAACAATATTTATCATAGAGAATGCAATGTTCAATTGGGATAAAAGTGGAACATCCTGTAGCTCATGTTCACACTCAAAATGGTCTTGCAGAATCTTTAATTAAACATCTGCAGTTGATTGCAAGACCATTACTCATGAAAACGAGGCTGCCCACTTCGGTTTGGGGTCACGCCATTTTGCATGCATTTGCAATTAGTTTTGGGTCATGAACCTAGTATATCCCATTTAAGAATTTTTGGATGCGCAGTATATGTGCCTGTAGCACCGCCATATCGCACCAAAATGGGGCCGCAAAGAAGGTTAGGAATATATGTTGGGTTTGAATCGCCCTCCATTATTCGCTACCTCGAAACATTGACAGGGGATTTGTTCACTGCACGATTTGCAGACTGTGAGACACTTTTCCCAAAATTAGGGGGAGAAGTTGGTGAAACCAAACGGGAAATTTTGTGGAAAAATCCATCATTATCTCATCTTGATCCAGGTGCCTCTATTTGTGAAAAAGAGGTGCAAAAGATTATTCATTTGCAAAAAATAGCAAATCAAATGTCAGACACATTTACGAACTTGAAAAGGATAACAAAATTACATATCCCCGCAGAGAATGTGATAGCAGTATGTGTTAAGTCTGAAAGAAGACAAAATTATTACCGTGAAGGTATCAATGAATATGGACGTGGCAATAGACGAAATTATAATCGTCATCATTGTGATAATGAGAATAATAAAGATTCTCAAAATAATCTTTCACCTTATGAAAGTTATATTTGACATGAGATTTTATATAGCACATACAGATGATTATGATCCATTCATGGTGTGAATGTGACAACATATGATTTATGAATACATATTCATTCTTGGAAGAATATGAACGTGCTAGTGGTAGTGAATATACCACATCACCTCTAGAAGGAGGTTTGAGATGATATATGAAAATAATGTCATTATTATGGCATGAATGATCATTGGTCACGTACCTATTGTACGCCAAAATATTTTGAAAATATGATTATTAAAGGACAACGATAATACAAGAAACATATCTCGCATATAATTTTGACCATGACCATAATGGTATAACTTTCTCTTTAAAAGAAATATTCACCACCTGGATGTTGATGAATTTGTGGTAGTACAAAATTAATTGAGAGCTCTAGAAGAGCCAATTATTACTATGTTGGAGAAACACAATTGATTACCAATAAGGTATTGTGTTGTAGTAAGTCTCAAAGAAACTTATTCAGTTTCCAAAGTATATGTGAAAGCGGTTGATTATATTGAGACAATAAATAAAGGAAAGATTTGATATCTTCTATTACTACAACTTGTAGCGGGATAATCTGTATATGAAAAGCTACCCGCTTTATTCTCCAGTTTGTACTACACAAATAAACGAATACCACAATAAAGTGGATGTTTATTGATATAAAAACCCATATCATAATAAACTTGGGGTTTATTGAGAATTGCACATGTCATGGTGTAAACATGAACTTATCAATATTGATAATTTATTCAATTGGCATTCGGGTTAGCCATATCAATTTAAGTATGATGTGCAACAATAATAGAGAATTCACATGGGTAAATATTAAAGAACTAGAAAGTTCTTTACGAATTCTCTTATATTACTTGTTCTCATTAATTAATTGACCAACTAAAGTTGGGGTTGAATCCCATAAATTCTGGAAATATCAAAGGTGAATATGAGCTCATTCACCTGACATGTATACCACATATGATGCATCTATGATATGGTTACATGTGCGATTATTATTAACCTGCAACCTGGCCGATGCTTGCGAGGTAAATTGCTCAGTAATCTAATTTCGAGCATAATTTCCAGATTTTCTATTCAAGATAGTTCATCTTGATAAGTTGGTTGGTTTAGCAAAATAATTTATTGAGTGCCTCCACTTAATAGCTAAACTATTGCTTATGAGAACAAAGTTGTCTATATCAATTTGATATACGTTATACACGAGAGTATATTATATTCTCCCCTCACAAGTGGTTCAGGGTCAGGAACCAAATAATTTCATCTTATTATTATTGATGTGCAGTGTATATTAACATGATACTGCACAAAGAGGATTCCCAGAGTTGAGGAAACAAGTTAGTTTTTCTAACATGAGGGGGAGACATGATAAACACTTGAGAAAAGGTTACATGGAACGAATTATCATTTGTATATATAGATCTTCGAATATCATATTATGAACTTGAAGTTCATAAAAGGATAATTCAATTGCAACATATTGCAAAGCATGCCATACGCATTTGCTGACCCAAAGAAAGTAACTATATTCTCACTGCAAATGCTCATATTAAGTCCTAGAAGGACAAAGTCTTTGATACGCTTAAAGCGTATAGACAAATCGGTTTCAAAAGAACTTCTTAATAAAGAAGATGAGCAAATGATCAAAGTGATCATAATAAGGAGGCAAGTGATCTAGAAGTTCACATGACATAAATCTCATGAGAAATTCAGGTACCTGAATATATGAATGAAGAGATCTCCATGTTATGTCTTTATGAAAATTTACTGGAACCGATATAAAATGTTCATCGACGACATTTATGATAACTCTAAATATCGATGAGGATCTTAAGTTTGTCAAATACAAACAAAATATTGGCCAAATGGAAGAGATACAATTCAAGCAGAATTGATTCCATATGAAAGACATGTAGTTTTGTATGTAGTTCAAATACTTGAAAGTATAAAGTCAATGGTATGTGCAATCATTTTTCGGTATCTTATTTCTCTAACATGACATGAAAACTTGATATGCATCTATCTCTATTATATGGCTTATATGACTTAACTTATATGTCAATCTATGAAGGATTTAAGTTTCTTGAAGCATATACAATTCTTGATCTTGAAGTACCACTTTCTCAGTGCAATTTGTGCACATATGTATCTTGCTATAACTTTAAGCAGATAATGTGATAGCGAGGATATCTCTATGGAGATATTGAAGAGCCATTCCACGATATTTGTGAAGACATTATATATCTATCACGAATGATAATTTCAAGGTGCGGAATATTCATTCAAGTCAATATGGTTGATTTATTTATCAAATCTATACCAACGATCTCTTGAAGATGGTGCACAAGATTAGAATGCAAAGGCTCAAATATGTGAATTGATGCTCTCATTAGGGGGAGTTAATGCGCGTTGCACTCTTTTTTCCTAACAAGGTTTTGTCCCACTGGGTTTTCCTTGCAAGGTTTTTAACGAGGCAACCAATAGGCGCATTTCTAAATATGTGTACTCTTTTTCCTTTTTTTACAATTTTTCCCATTGGGTTTTGTTTTAGTTAAGTTGGTTTTAATGAGGCACATTACTTATTGAGTAGATATTCAAGGGGGAGTGTTAAGAATAGAATTCTAACTAGAGTGAATGTCTATCTTATAGAAGAGTTTTACTTTGAGGCTAAGTCATTTCTCTTCCTATAAATAGAGGGATCTTACCCCATTGTAAATCCATCCCAAAATATCAATAAGAATTCTCCTCTCCCTATCTTGCTCTACAGTATTGTTCTTGTTCTTGTATTATTTTATAACAAGTATCATATTTTAGTATTTTTGTTAATCCACTTATATAAATTCTTGACTCTGCCAGTGACATCGATAATATAAATTTCCTTTTTACTTTGATATCGTGTATGTTAAATTTTAAAAATAAAATAAAATAAAATGACTTGTTTTCTTCTTCTTGACTTATTGTGTGGATTGGTAGTATAATACAGCCAAAACCTTCTCTTCCTCATCTTCCCAAGTTAATTCCCAACAAAACCTTAACCCTTGTTTGGCCAATATCTGACACTTCTGAAAAAGAAGCCCACATTAATTCCTAAAAACCCAGTTTTTATGAACCGGATATTATATGGGATTAATATCCTCTATAACAGCTAGCAGTATTTTGCAGTAACTTTTTGCTTTTTCCTATTCACCAATTTTCTTATTGCCGTGGGCACTATTGAATTGACCTAACCTAATTTTCTTCTCTCTTTTTTTTGTTTGGATAAGAGAATTACAGAAAATTATATTCTTTTTACAATGAATCATTATATATAATATAGAATATCTTGGGTCTAGAGGGATTAAAGGATATTGATAATTTACATAATCACACTTCAGTTTTCTTAAAATTATACTATCTTCTTTCACTTTTCAGTTCTTATCAAACCTGCACTTATCGAAAACTATCATCTCGAATCACTATGGCAGACTTTCTCCTCTGTTACACGAATCGATATTATAGTCGGGTAGACTTATACCATTACACTAATGAGTAGAATCTTAGCTCCTAGGTACTTTGCACTTTGCCGTTATTTAATTAAAACTCTCTCCTCAATATAAGAATAAGACTTAAAATTTATGATTTTAAGTATATCGTAACATTTGTATTATATATGCCTATAAGACCTTTAAATCTTGAAGTCTTACACACCGCACAAATATTTATATGGCTATAATTTACTATGTTGTGTAAGATCAGAAGTTAAGTTAAATCATTTCACATTTAGAAAAGAAAATTTCTTTTGTAACAATCTAAAAAGGAAATAATACAATATAAACCGCCCGGAACGGAGGGAGTATATGTTTTTTTATATACCTATTTTAATTCCTTTGTATGCATAGCGCATTTTGAAAGCAATATATCCGCCAACAAGGTTATGCTGTACTCCTTCATTCTTAACTAGAGATTTGGGGATCGAGACGGAGTGGGAAATAACCAAAATAAATAAAGGCAATAGGCTAGAGAGGTAATAAAAGCCTATTCTCTTTAGTGTTTGCTTTTACCTTTGTGCTTCCAAGAGGGAGTAAAGGACTGTCTCCTCTTATTTTTGATTTCTCTATATATTTAGTTATTTCTTCTTTCCATTTCTTTATATCATTCTCACCATTTTCTTTTTTTCTTTCCCTTAAGCTACAGTACTCGAATAAACATGGCAACCTGCATTGATTCTACTAATTCTGAGCAACTCTGCTATATCCCTTGCAACTTTTGCAATATTGTTCTTGCGGTATATATCTCTATCTCTCTAGTGTTACTAATATGCATGTTTTTATCTGTATCGTATGTGTGTGTGTGTGAAGTTACTTTATTTTATGTCTTTTACTAGTTGAATAAAGCTGATTTGTAATTCAGAGATTGGCTATTTTGGTGGTATTACACAGAAATCTGTAGGTTTTCTCACTTGTTTTTTGCTTTCAAAAGTCAAGTCTCAATCCATAGGTATCTCTTTTTTTGCATTCTTTGATCTTTTGCAGTACTCAAAAAAAAAGTGATACCTGAAACACTGAATCTCTCTGTTGATTTTATGCTTATCTAAATTCAAAAAAATACAAAATAAAAGAAAATAATTATGATCAAGAAATGTTCTTTATATTCTACTCCTTAGATTTTTCTTATTTATGTGTTGTACCTTTCTCTTTACCGAAAAGAATGCACTAACAGGCAAGCTAACAAAGTAGTACTACACTCTTTACTGTGTTATCAGAGAAGAGCTTTTCTTTGTTAATGGCTTCATTCAAACACTGCCTTTGCCCTTCATGTGAGCACTCTGTGCGCACTGGGTAAACTCCCACTGTGTAATAGCCTTCAGATCACACAGGTGATATAAAAAGCATTGGACAAGCCCTGTGCTATAGGCCTAGACCTAAAAGATATTGAGGGTGGATCGAACTCAGATCATCACTATGAATAACTCCTCCAAACCAACTGGGTTGTCCTGAAGGACTCCAAATTGTTCCTCTAGGGTTTCTTTAGAATCTTACTAAGCTTTAAAATATGACTGACATAGATTTTACAAGTAGAATTCTCTTTTTCAGCTTTTGTTCACGTCTTAGATCTAGATATTTACTCCATAAAGGAGCCGTATGAGCACGAACGAGGTAGCTTACATTTTCACTACCTTGTTTCTGTCAATTTCTTGAATGGAAAAAATATATGCTTTTATTGATTACTTTAACTTTAGGGATTTACTTCGTCATTAGCTAAAGAAGAGAGATAAAGGGGAAGCTTAATCCCATTGTAGTTGGGTGAATATATGAACTCTCTCATTCTTTTTTGGTGCAATTTTGAGAAGAGATCTCAAGATTTAGACTTTTCCCTTCCACCCTAAGTGCCCTTCTCCCTAAGCTCAAAAGACGAACATAGATTATTTTGTGAGTTCAACTGAATCTGTTATTTGTTGTTGAAATCCGGATACATTATACGCAAAGAAAATTTTAGAATATATAATATGATAATATCACATTTTTTGAGACCATCACTCACTTGTGACTTGTCCCACATCGGAAGGATTTGAGATCCTTGGTCTCCTTATATGGCTTGGGCAATCCTCACCTCATAAGCTAGCTTTTGGGGTTGAGTTAGGCCCAAGTTCCATTCTTATCATGGTATCAGAGCCAGGCCCATCCCAATTTATTGTTACCGATGTTGGGCCCCCATTTATGTTGTCCACGCTCCAGAGATCTGGGCGTGATGGGGTGTGTTGAGTTGTCCCACATCGGAGGGATTTGAGGTCCTTGGTCTCCTTATATGGCTTGGGCAATCCTCACCTCATAAGCTAGCTTTTGGGGTTGAGTTAGGCCCAAGGTCCATTCTTATCAAGATCTTCAAGATTAAAGTCTGAAATTGCTGAGTTTTACATGACTCCTAATTTTTAAAAAAAAAAAAAATTATTTTGTTTGATTTCTTTTTTTTTTATGTTATTATATTAATGGGGTTTGATATATAATTGCAGGTGAGTGTACCATGCAGCAACTTGTTTGATATAGTGACAGTTCGATGTGGACACTGCACAAATATGTGGACTGTAAATATGGCTGCTGCATTTCAGTCTTCTTCTTCCTCCTGGCTAAGTCACACTCATCATCTTCACCAGGTCAAAATCCAAAAAAAAAAACATTTCTTTGTTGCAGCTCAAAATGTGGGGGTTACGTTTTTAATTTGTATAAATATAGGTTTCTGAAATCTAGGGTTTCTAGGTTTTGCTTCTTTTAAGGACATAAATATACAGACATTAATACTCAGAATATATATTGTGTTATTAAATCAACCTTTTTGGTTAGAATCTAAGTGCAGCCGCCACAACCAATACCTACATTCTAAATAGACTATTTTCTTTTCAATTTTTTTTCTCTTTTTGGTCCTTGACCTATATCATGGGCGGAGCTAGAGGTTCAATACGGATTGTATTTAATTGCTTTGACTAAAATTATGTATTCATGGGGTCATAATTATACTAGTTATTATTATTGCATGTCATGTATTTTTTGTTTTTATACTTTCTGTTACTATATATTTCTACAATTTCTGCTGACGTTATTGATGATTGTATCTTCTTGTTTTATTTCCGTTTTCCTGAGCAAAGGGTTTATCGGAACCCCATCGAGGTAGGGGTAAGGACTGCATAGACACTACTCCTCAGACCCCACTTTGTAGAATTTTACTTGGTTACTGCTGTTGTTGACTAAAATTATGTATTCATGTTATTGTTAAAAAAAATATTTATTCAAAACCAATAAATTGAATTTAAGCTGTGTTGTTAACTAAAATTATGTATTCATGCTACTATTAAAAAAATTATTTAATATATACAAATTGATTATACTGGGTTATTGTTGTTGTATTTAATATATACAAATTATTTATTTAAAACCCAATAAATTATATTTAAACATTCAATTTCTGAATCCGCTGCTTTTTAATTGATTTGTATGGATTGATATGAAATAATTTTGAGGTTGTTTCCCATCAGGATTTTTTGTCCTCTAATGTGGAAACACTGCCCAAAAGGTCAAAACTAACATTTTTGGTTTTCCCATATATTCCTTCTTGGATCTCAATCTTTAGTCTTTTAACATTCTGATTTATTCAGTCACTTCAATCTTGTCATGTTATCTTTTGGTCTTTCATAAATAATTTATTTAAATTAATCACTCGTTAACAATTTTTTTTTTCGCTGATTATTTCTTCTCATATTCTCCTTTATTTTTGTGAGTAAATTAATTTCAGGTGGCCAACTACACTCCTGAATACAAAATAGATTTTGGTTCATCATCCAAATGCAACAGCAAGATGCAGGCAATCCGACCATCTATCACAAGCAATCCTCCTGAGGAGAGGATCGTAAATCGACGTACGTTACCTGTTATAACATGTTAAAATATATTGATAATGTAAAAATTATTTGTTACGCTATGTGAATATAAGCTAAATCCTTAATTTATTTTTATTTAGTGAGATTAATTATTTGTATTTTTTTTTCAGCCCCAGAGAAGAGGCAGCGAGTACCTTCTGCATATAACCAGTTCATAAAGTAAGGCTGCTTTATATGTCTTTAATTAGTTCATATTAAAATATCTATAGTAAATGTGTTTTTTTAAGGAAATACCTTAACCACTATATATCAGTTTGTTGGTTAATTATGCATAAATTGTCTAAATATGCAGAGAGGAAATTCAGAGGATCAAGGCTAATAATCCTGATATCACTCATAGGGAAGCATTTAGTACTGCTGCAAAAAATGTAAGTGCAAATCCTTAGAAAACTTGACAATTTATATTACGTCCCTCCGTTTCATTTTATGTGAACTTATTTAACTTGTCATAGAGTTTAAAAATAAAATAAAGACTTTTAAAACTTGTACTAACATTTGTGCGGTTATAGAATTTTTTAAAACTTGTAATGTTAAACATGCCACAGTATTTGAGTAGTTATTAAAGCTTCTCATTGAGGTTATAATTGAAAATTTAAGTTAAATAGTTTACAATTTAGAAAAGAAATATTCTTTTTAGAAATGACTAAAAAGGAAATAGGTTTCTATAAACTTGAAAGGAGGGAGTACTTTTTAGCGTCCTGATCACCTTCCTTCTTTGTTTTCGAGCTCACTAAGGCAAGCGATGCCTCGTTTGTGTTTGTCTAGATGGGCAGTTCATCATGAGCTGCTATTTGGAACGAAGCACTAAGCACTCTTGATTTTGCTTTTTTTTCTATATATTTATATAGAATTGACAAATGTCATTGTTTCTTCTCTTAAAAAATTTCTTTTTGGCTGCTTTAATTCTTATGAGGGTTTAATAATTATTGATTTAGTTATCTTTGGTTTAGTGGGCACATTTCCCTCACATTCACTTTGGGCTCACACTGGAGACCAAGAATCAAGCTAAACTTGGTGTTAGTGAGGTAAACATTATTCAATCCTTCTTTTTCTCTTAACCCAAAATCATGAGTTTCATATTACCTACAAAGAAAACAATATCTCATAAGAATGAACCTTGGGCCTAACTCAACCCCAAAAGCTAGCTTATGAGGTGAGAATTGTCCAAGCCATATAAGGAGACCAAGGACCTCAAATCCCTCCGATGTGAGACAACTCAACACCCCCCATCATGCCCAGATCTCTGGAGCGTGGACAACATAAATGGGGGCCCAACATCGGTAACAATAATTGGGATGTGTCTGGCTCTGATACCATGATAAGAATGGACCTTGGGCCTAACTCAACCCCAAAAGCTAGCTTATGCGGTGAGGATCGCCCAAGCCATATAAGGAGACCAAGGACCTCAAATCCCTCCGATGTGGGACAACTCAACAATATCAAATACATAATCATTATGCTTTACTAATTATCATTAGAGGTGGCAAAATAGTTAAAAGAAAATAGTTATTCACCCATATTGTTCATTAAAAATGGATAAGATAATAAACTTTTTAAAATCAGGTCGAATATGGATAAGAACCATATTATCTACTTAGAAAATTGTTAACCAATGGATAACTAATGTGTTTAACTTTTACATTTGTGAAGCCTCAAATTGGGGGTTCCTCAAGTTTGGGAGACTGAGGAATCTTATGCAAGAAGCTATGGATAATATGGATATCCATATTATTCGCCGGATAATCGTTTTTTTCCGTCTCAAATATGGGTCGGGTCGGATAATTTATTTATTTTTGAATTATCCCTTTTCGACCCGATCCACATGTTTTCTATCCCTAACAACTTAAGTTTTTAATTAGTTTCGATGAAATGGACACATTCTCTGATATGGTATCAGAATATCTAGAGATCTTAGGATCAAATCTCATCACCCAATTATAAAAAAGAATTTAAGTGTGCTATTTCTCTAAAAGTTTAAATTTTCAAATAAGATGATCACACGCTTCAACAAACACTACTTACAAAATTTTCTGGGACAATGATGCATTTTTATTAGTACATGTACTTCCATAAACTAGCAATATTAGCTATGTGAAAACGTGAGTTTACCTTCGATACACTACTTCCTCGGTTCACAATAAGTGACTAATTTGCTTTTAAGAAAATACTAAATTCAATACAAAAATATCTAGTATGACTAAACTACCATTAATTAAATATTTAATGTGAGGAGTAAGAAATTTTTTAGGAATATGTACATAAGAGTAATTTTGTAAAAATAAATTAAATTTTATCTTAATTATATAAATGGACACTTATTTTGGACCAAAATCAAAAAGCAAATTGGTCAGTTATTGTTGACCGAAGGGAAAAATAATATTAACAAAAATTACGTACACACCATCATGTTACGACTGCCTAGGACAGGCAACTGTCCATAATATATTCTAGATTCGATAAAATGTCCCTGAACTATCCGTTTTGGTAGAATAATGCCCTCCATCCATTTATTGTGCCATATATGCCATTCCGTTAATGTTTTTGGCTCACAAAAAGGCCTTTGAGTTAACGGAGGGACACGTGTCATCCTCCTGTTGGCACATTCTAAATATTTTCTAATTAATTAAAAAGACCCATTATTCATACCTGAAAAATAATTTTCTAAAGCAATTTTTCTAATTTTGTTATACTAAAAACTGAAGAAAAAAGGATTTTTTTTCCAGTTTTTACAAGAAAACAGATTTTTTTTACTAAAACAGTGTTTTTGTAAAAACAAAAATAAAATCTAAAAAGTAATTTTCTAAAGCAATACTTTTGTAAAAACAGAAAAATAGTAGATGTTTTTTGCTAAAAACTGAAAAAATAAAAAAAAAAGTTTTTAGAAAAATATTTGCTTAAAATTTTTTTCAGTTTTTTAAGGATCTTCCCAATTTATTTTCTCCCGGTTTGCAATAATAACAACAAAAACAGGAAAATTTAGACAATAAAATTAGTAACAAAATTGAAAACTCTGTATGTCAATAACAAAAATAAACTATTATCTGGAGCAAAATGAAACTGGACAAAAGAATACCACTCCTGATCGTTATTTTACTTGATATATGCATCTTAAGCATTTACAAATTAATTAAAAAAACTGAATTTTTTTTAAAGAAATATTTTTCTGAAAATTGGATTTTTTGATATTTCAGTTTTTAGCAAAAACATCTACTTTTTTTCAGTACGAAAATATTGCTTTAGAAAATTACTTTTTAGATTTTATTTTTGTTTTTACAAAAACATTGTTTTAGTAAAAAAAATCTGTTTTTTTGTAAAAATTGGGGAAAAAATTCCTTTTTTTCTCTTCTGTTTTTAGGAAATTTTTTTTTAGAAAAATTGCTTTAGAAAATTATTTTTTAGGTATGAATAATGGATCTTTTTAATTAATTAAGAAATATTTAGAATGAGCCAACAGGAGGATGACACGTGTCCCACCGTAAACTCAAATGGTATTTTGTGAGCCAAAAACATTAACAGAAGAGTATATTTGGCCCAATAGGTAAATGTAGGAAATTGTGCCAAAACGGATAGTTTAGGGGCATTTTAGGCCCTTTTCCGTTCGAATTAACATGTGACCATGGACAAAGTTACATTAGTTATTCAAAATTAGCATGGTATTGTGGTAATTAATTTCAGTATTAAATTCAGCCCTAGGGCATTGTTAAGTAGTATGGAATGACGCCATGTTTAGGGGCCGGGCGGAGCTAATAAGAGGGAAGGCGGTTCAATTGAATTTCGTTCGTCAAAAAATTATACTATATAAATAGGTTAAATCATTGAATTCCTTTGACATTTTTTTAATGTAGTGGTAAATGGAGTTCAAAGTTGCTTTAGCTTACAAATTTGACTCCCAACTATGGAATTATTCTTTTTCGAATTCCCTTATATAAATTCGTGGTTTCGCCATTGACCACGTTCTGACTGTACGGGATATGTTTGGCGAATATAATCTCTGTTTTCTTCTATATATTTCTTTATTTTAATAATTTTCTTTTATTCCTATTTGCAGAATGCAGAAAAACATATAATGCATAGGGCTGCTTTGCCAAAAATAAAGAAGTTCACCTTCTGAGATTGAGATTCTACTATATGTTGCATTGAATACAAGTCAGAACTCAAGGTGTTCTAGCGTGTGAGTATTATTAATTAATATGAGACCCTTTTATTGTTCTATTTTGTTTCTTATATATTTTGTAATTTGTAAAACTTTAATGTCTACATTGTTTTTCTTTAATGAGAAATTTCAATTAACCTATTGTTTTTATATTATATGCTGCGTGGGAGGGATCGGCACTGTTTAGATGCGATGCAAGAAATATTCTCTTCGACATTTGAGAACTTATAATTCTTTATTGGTCTTAATATTACTTCTCCATTTCAGTTTATGTTGCAATATTTATTAGAAAAAATTAATAGCATTTTTTTGTTGAAAGAGAAAATCTTATTAATCATTCTGTTCTCGATTCTATGTTACTCCTCCTTGTCTATTCTATTCTATTACATCAATGTTTACTATCTATTTCTATCTCATCTACAGTAACTTTTGTATCCATGCTTTCTGCCTTCGTGTAGTTGATTTCTTTTCCAAAGTATTATGTATGATCACCCTGCAATCCTCCTGCACACTTTTAGTCAGCATCTGATGTCTTTGCACTTTGGAATTCCAAAGTGCATCATTCCTTGCTCTTCAAATATGGTATATAGTAGCTGCTAGTACAGAACATATAATATTTCTGCATGTTTTTCCTACTGTATTCCTTGTCATTCTTCTCCATAATCCTTCTAGCTTAAACTGTTGCACTCCAATTTGCATCCAGTTTAGTATATCACTCAAACATGCTTTAAAATAGTGATATTCAAAAAAGAGATACTCCACTGATTCTGTTCCTTCTCCACATATTGGACATTGGAGTTCTTTACATATTCCCATTTTGGCCAGTCTTTCTCTTGTCTGCAATCTCCTGTGCATAGCTAACCAGCAGATGAAGCTATGCTTTGGAATGTTGTTGCTATTTCACACCCATCTGCTACATCCCCATCTTCTTTTTGTTTCTTGCTTCCATGTATAGCCACTTTTAACTGTGTATTCTCCTTGGGTTGCCATCCATCCCTGCTGATTAAATCCTGCAGCAAATTGATCTTTTATCTTGCATATTTTCCTCCAGTACCAGCTGCAGTCATGAGGAGGTTTGTACTGCCACCAATCCTTCTTCTTTAAGTATATATGATCAACCCATTGCAGCCATAACCTGTCAGCTTTCTTTGCTACATTCCATACATGCTTGGCAATAGCAAAATGATTCCATGTATCAAAGTCTATAATCCCCAATTCACCCTCTATCTTTGGCATGCATACAAGCTCCCAAGAAATAAGATGTGTTCTATTTGTATTTGTTTTCCCATCCCATAAGAAGTTCCTACATATAGCTGTACTGGTCTTTGTCGCCTTCTTTGGTAGAATAAAGATAGATGACCAATAGGTATGGATGTGTAACAATACAAATTTTATTAGCAATACTCTTCCAGCATAGGTCAAATTCCTTGAGCCCCAATTCTTGATTCTAGCACACATTTTGTTTATTAACATTTCACAATCCATGCTTGAGATCTTCTTAGCTGAAATTGGAACTCCCAAATATCTAAAAGGCATGAAACCTTTTTTATATCATGTTAGTTCACAAAGATCCTCCAGGTCATGCACATTCATGTTTGCACTATAGATGTTTGATTTTGCTTCATTGGTTCTCAATCCTGAAGCTTCTGAAAATGTAGCTAAGCCCCTTATCATTAATAGAATTGCTGGCAGCTCTCCCTTGCAGAATAATAAAACATCATCAGCAAAGCATAGATAGTTCAGTTTTAGCCCTTTACACTTGGTATGGTACTCAAATCCTTGCATCGTTGCTACTTGCTGCATTATTCTTGAAAAGTACTCCATACAGATAACAAAAATTAAAGGTGATATTGGATCACCTTGTCTCAAATCCCTTTTTCCTTCTATATTCCCAAACACTCCTCCCTTTAGAGCTATTGAGTACCTAGTTATTGTGATACACTGCATTATCAATTGGATAAATCTATGAGGGAAATTAAGTGCATGGAGCATCTCATGAACAAAGTCCCATTCAACTGTATCATATGCCTTCCTCAGACCAATCTTGATGAGGTAGCTTTTCACAGATGCCTTCCTGTTATATAGTCTCACTAAGTCCTGACAGATAAGGACATTTTTTACTATTCTTCTTCCTGCAACAAAAGCACTTTGGTTAGGTGATATAAGGCCTGGCAGTACTGACTTCAGTCTCTAACATATCATCTTTGAAATAACTTTGAACAAAGTATTACAATAAGCTATGGGCCTGTAGTCTCCCACTTGTTGAGCATGATTACTTTTAGGTACTTGTGTGATCCTTGTTTCATTCAAATTCTTCTGCATAGGTCCAATATGAAAGAATTCAATCACTCCTTCTTCCACATCCTTGCATACTATCTCCCAGCAATCTTTAAAGAATTGGCTGGTATACCCAACAAGCCATAGGACTTTTTCTCATGCAATAGATCATACAGCTGCTTTTATGTCTTCTTTTTGGAACTTTTGTGTTAGCCATTCCCTCTGCTCCTATTTCAGCACTGGCCCTTTTCTTAGTAGTGCACTGCAAACACTTTTCCTTTTCTCATTTTTCTCCCCTAGTAGTTCCCTGTAGAATTCTATGAAATCTTGAGAAACCTCTTCTGTGTCTTTCCTGGTAACTCTATTCTTATCAATCACTAAGAATATTCTGTCTTCTTTTCTTGATATCACTGTGAAAGAACTTTGTGTTATGATCTCCTTTGGTGAGCCACTGCACCCTGCTTTTTTGCCTTAGATAGGTGTGTCTTGCTTCCTCCCATTGCCTGCTTGCCTTTGAAATTTCAGTTTCCTTCTCTATCAGTTCCTTGTTTCTACCATCCTGTTGTAAAGCTGCCTGGCATTTTTTAAGGTCAGCAGCAGCTAGGTCTGTTTTCCTCTCAACATCAGCAAACCTTTCTTGGTTCAACTTTGTCAACACAGCCTTTAGTCTATTCATTTTCCCTATTACTTTGAACATCCTGTTCCCATTTATCTTCTTTTCCCAACTTCGCTGCACTTTGTCCTTGAAGTCACTAGCCATTTTCCACATGTTAAAGTACTTGAATTGTCTTCTATTACTCCTTTTGACCTTATCCCAGTTTATGATAGTAGGGAGTGATCATATAGCCCTTCCTGCATAAAGTGAACCTCTAAAGTTGGCAAACTTACAATCCAATCATTATTTACTATGACTCTGTCTATTCTACAATATACTCTATCTTCTACTCCCTGCTTATTGGTCAAAGTGAAAAAAGCTCCAGAAGATCTCATTTTCTGCAGCCCACACAATTCTATACAGTATCTAAATTCTCTTACTTCAGCAACTGTAGCTGGCCTTTCTATTCTATCTTCTCTATTTAGAACATAGTTGAAATCTCCCATCACAGCCCATGGCCCTATAATCTTCCCTTTGATATCTCTTAATTCCTGCCATAGTGTTCTCCTCATGCCTGGTTCATTGAATCCATACACCATAGATATAGCAAAGCTCAGACTTGTTCCTTTATGTGTTACTTGACAGTGTATCACTTGTGCTGTTACAGATTACTTGCATTATTATGGTTTCCACACAAACCAAATTCTCCCTCCTGGATATGCACTTAGGTTGTTTTTTAGTGACCAGCCTTTAAACAGATTAAGAGAAGCTTTTTGAGCATTTCTTCTCTTAATCTTGGTTTCCAGGAGTCCAAATAAGATGACACTACAGTTGTGCAGGAAGTTATTTACTTTTTCCTGTTTAGCTAGCCTATTCAGCCCCATGGTGTTCCAAAAACCTATGCTATCCATTCCTTTAAGAAGGGCTTCCCCCTTCCCACGTATATGCTCACCTTCTTCATACTGGTTCTGATCTCCTTGATCTTCTCTATCTTTATCTAGCGGCAACATCTTGCTGTTTTCACCCAATGCCTCAAACGAATTACCTAGGTTAATATTCCCAGGTATATCTTTCCCTTTCTTTGCCCAAGCTCCTTTTTGTTGGAAACACATTCTCAACGCATTATACTAAACGTGTGTTCATATTTGTAGGTTTTGATGAATGACAAACTATGCGCAAATTGACACATGACGAGACCCAAGCACAAGCGCAAAATTGATATATAACGAGATTCAAGCACAAGACAAAGATCGAGATTAAGTTTTATATGAGTCGGTATTTAATTGTGATCTTATCCGACAACTTAAACTCAAGACTTGGCTTCTCTCGTAAAAATATTTTTAACAAATCATGCATATTTAATTTAGAGCAAAATAATTTTAAATAATGCATATTTACTTTAGTCAAAATGATTTTTAAACATGCCTCTGAAATCTGGACTAAGATAATCGATTATGTACTTATGATAATCGATTATGTTTAAGTCAGCTGCTTGACAATCGATTGTGAACTTATGACAATCGATTGTGTTAAGGCAGTGAGCATCAGATTTTTCAAATCTGCATGACAATCGATTGTGAACCTTATGACAATCGATTGTGATGAGGCAGTGTCTATCAAAGTTTTTCAAAACTCAAAATAATCGATTGTGAAGCTAATGACAATCGATTGTGAAGAGACAGTGTCCATCAGATTTTTCAAAGTCAGAAAATACTCCATTGTGAACATATGACAATCGATTGTGTTGAGGGAGTGTCTTCCAGACTTTTTCAAAGTTATTAAATAATCGATTGTGAACCTATAACAATCGATTGTCAAGAGGCAGTGTCTAAATTGATTTTTCAAGACTGATATATAATCGATTGTTAACTTAATATAGTCGATTGTATAACTGACCGTTGCCAAAATGTTTTCAAATACCGTCAGGTAATCGATTATTGATTTCCTATAATCGATTGTTTTAAATAAAATCTGAAAAAGATTTTTTGAAAGTTGTTGAGTAATCGATTATTAATTTCTCATAATCGATTGTTTTAATTAAAATCTGGAAAGGATTTTTTGAACGTTGCTGAGTAATCGATTGTAGATTTCTAACAACCGATTGTTTTACGTAAAATCTGGAAATGATTTTTTGAACGTTGCCAGTAATCGATTATTGATCTTAGATAATCGATTGTTATGCGTAAAATCTGGGATTGATTTTTGGAACGATTGGCAAACAATCGATTGTGGCATTTTGACAATCGATTGTCACTGAGTAAAATCAGCAATTCTTAATTGGCAATTAGGCAACGGTAATACAAGGTTTTTCAACTATAAATACAGCTTCAATTCAGTCTTTTAAGTACAACAACATACAACAACTGATCATACAATTGCTAAAGCTTGCATACTTTATTGTTTATCATTTTATATTCATTACATAAGCTTTTGAGAGCCAAATTCTTGTCGAAAGTTGTTGCGATCTTGAGCGTATTCTTTTTACTCATATCTACTCTTAAAGGACTGTCTTGTTTGAGTGCTAAGTGTTTTTGTACACTTGAAGGGAAGTGTTAGTCCCTTGTGTTGTAAGAAGGAACTTGTGTTTCCTTGGTTGAAGTCTTGGAGTGTTGTATCTCCGAGCAAAGGTTGTTGAGGCTTGTGTCCTCAAGTTGTAACGGTTTGTTGAGCACCCGTAAGCTTAACAAGTTAGTGGAAATCTCGAGAGAGTCTCTCGGGGACTGGACTAGCCACGGGTTGTGGTGAATCAGGATATATCGGTGCGTTTGTTCTAATTTATTTACCTATCGCACTTATTTATTTCCTGCAATTTTTAAATTCCGCAAGTTTACACTAATTTTATTATAACGCTATTCACCCCCCCTCTAGCGTTAAGCGTATTATCTAACAATTGGTATCAGAGCTCAACTCTCTGAAGACTTAACCGTTTGAGAGAAACATCCATGGCTTCTACTCATGATTCTTTTGCAGGAATAGGTGAAGGACAATGCTCCACCCGACCACCGCTATTCGATGGTACAAATTACACATACTGGAAGGAGAGGATGAGAATATTTGTTCAATCAAATAGTTTTCATCTTTGGAAGGTCATAATGAATGGAGAACAAATTCCAACCAAGAAGGTTGAAAATGAATGGGTCTCAAAGTCCGAAGATGAATACGATGCGGATGATATCCGAAAGGTGCAAAATAATGCTAAAGCTATTAATTTATTATATTGTGCTGTAAATGCTGATGATTACAGGAAGATATCTTGTTGCACAACGGCGAAGCAAATGTGGGACAAGCTGGAAATTACGTACGAAGGTACGGACCAGGTAAGGGAAGCCAAAATTGATTTCCTAACCCATGCATATGAATTGTTTCACATGAAGGAAGGCGAAAAAGGTCGATGAGATGTTTGAAGGATTGTCAAAAATCATAAATGATTTACATGCTCTTAAGAAGACCTTCACGGATAAGGAACTTGTCCGAAAAATTCTCCGAAGTCTCACTACGGAATGGCGATCAAGGCCGACGCGATTCAAGAATCCATTGGCATTTCAAATGTCACCATCGACGCATTAAGAGGTAATCTTAAAACTTATGAATCTACTATACTTAACCCTCTTGTTGATGATCAAAGGAAGCAAAGAATCGCTCTCAAGGCGAGCACAAGCCAACCTCAAAATGATGAGGACGGAGACAACGAGTTCGGACTCGTTATCAAGAGATTTCAAAAGTTCATGCGAAAAGAGTATGAACGAAAGGGAAAAAAGCAAGGAGATCAAATAAAGTGCTATGAGTGCGGAGAAACCGGGCACATTAAATCAAATTGCCCAAACGCTAAAAAGGAGAAGAAACCCTTCAAGAAGCAACGAGCATACATATCTTGGGGAGGCGACTCCGGTGACGAGTCAAGTGAGGAAAAAGAAGACGAAGCCGCAAATCTTTGTCTTATGGCACAAGAAGACAACAAAGAAGAGGTATGTCATATTTCTTCAAAAAATTTCTTTTCCCTTGAAGAAATGCAAAATGCTTTTGATGAGTTGTATAGCGAATTTATTAGAGCTTCAAAAACTGTTAAGAGTATAAAAGAAAATGCTTCTTTAAAAGAAAAAGATTTTCAAAAACAACTTTCTCTTAAAGAAAAGGAATTGGAAAAACTGATTTTAGAAAATGAGAAGTTGAAAGAGGAAAACAAATTTTTTGGCAAGAGAAGCGCCGACAAGCCCGAAAGTTCTAGAAATTGTACTTCTTGCATGCATCTCAAAAATGAAGTAGAAAGGCTTATGGGCACCTTAGATAAGTTTAACTCTTCTCATAAAAATTTGAATGAAGTGCTTGTTAATTTGAAGTCGACCAAGCATGGCATAGGTTTTAGAAACGAGCCTAAAGAGAAAGTTGAAGCCAACCCCCAACCACCTAAGGCTCAACCTAGGATAAATAAAACAAATGCTCATCATAGATAAAACAAACCTAGAAATGGTTTTCATCAATCGCAACCTAGAAATAATCATGCTAGAAATAATGCACATTCTAGGCCAAACATTAGAAAGAGTTTTGAACCTTTTAGAACATCTAGAAATGACTTCCAACCTAGAAACAACTATTCTAGAAATGATGCATATCCTAGAACAAATGGTAGGAGAAATGTTTTTCATGATTTGCGCAATAGTTATATTGTCAAGAATAGAGCAAATGAATTTCGTCCGTCCAATTACTATCAACCTAGAAGGATGAATAATCCTAACGTGACTTGTCATTATTGTAGACGAATAGGACATATTGCTCCTGCGTGTTTTACACGACATAGACATAACACTCAATCACATCACTATGATTTGCCTAACCCCCAAGGACCCAAAATGGCATGGGTACCTAAAACTCATTAATCTGTTTTGTAGGTATGTTTGAAGGGATCAAGTGTACTATGGTACCTTGATAGTGGATGCTCCAAGCACATGACGGGAGACGAATCCAAATTCCTTCAACTAGAACACAAGGAAGGGGGAAGTGTTATTTTTGGTGATAACAACAAAGGAAAGATTATCGCCATCGAATCGGTCGGTAAGGATGAAATTTCTTCCATTAAGCATATATTACTTGTGAAAGGTTTAAAACATAATCTCTTGAGCATAAGTCAATTATGTGACAAGGGAAATCTTGTTTTATTTGATTCGGATGAATGCTTAGTTTTTAGACGTAGCGATTTTAAAATTATCCTTCGTGGTTTTAGAATGGATAACATTTATATGGTTGATCTTGCAAATTCTTCACCCGAATATGTGAATTGTTTAATGAGCAAAGAGGATGACTCTTGGTTATGGCATCGTAGAGTAGCTCACATCAACATGCATCTTTTGAACAAATTGGTTTCACAAAATTTAGTTGTTGGTCTTCCAAATTTGAATTTTGAAATGACTCTATTTGTGATTCGTGTCAAAAAGGGAAGCAAACAAAAGCATCTTTTAAATCAAAAAATATTGTTTCAACTACTAGACCATTGCAATTGCTTCACATGGATTTGTTTGGACCATATCGCATTGAAAGTCTTGGTAGAAATCATTATGCTTTTGTTATTGTTGATGATTATTCCAGATTTACTTGGACTTTATTTCTTGCCCATAAAAGTGATGCTTTTCAGAACTTTTAAATATTTTCTTAAACGTGTTCAAAACGAAAAGGAAACAACCGTCACTTCAATTAGAAGTGATCATGGGGGAGAGTTTGATCACAATCTCTTTGCGGACTTTTGTGACGAACTCGGTATCGAGCATACCTTTTCCGCTCCACGAACACCACAACAAAATGGGGTGGTGGAAAGGAAAAATAGGTGTCTTGAAGAGATGGCGAGAACCATGCTCGAAGAGGCTAAGATTCCCAAACATTTTTGGGCGGATGCCGTGAGTACCGCATGCTATGTTTTAAATAGAGTAGTCATAAGGCCAATACTCATGAAAACCCCTTATGAACATTACAAGGGAAGGAAACCAAATATCTCCCATTTTAGAGTATTCGGTTGTAAAGTTTTTATTCATAACAATGGAAAAGATCAATTGGGAAAATCTGATGCCAAATCCGATGAAGGAATTTTTATTGGGTATTCTTCACGTAGCAAAGAATATAGGGTGTTTAATAATAGAACCCAAACTGTGGAGGTATCCCCTCATATTGTGTTTTCCGAAAATAATGCTCGCTTGGCGAGAAATGATTCTTGTTCTGATCTTGCAGGTATTTTAAATAGTTTAAAAGACAAAGTACAAGAGGAAACTCCTGAGGAAATTCAAGATGAAATCTTGGAACGATCAACGGAGGAAACACCACAATTGAAGAAAGAAACGAAAATGCCTAACGAGTGGAGGACAATCAAAGACCACCCTCTCGAACAGGTAATTGGCGACGTCGGAGAAAAGGTAAGTACCTGAAACTCCCTTAAGAACACCTTAGGACATACTGCTTTTGTTTCTCAAATTGAACCAACAACTATCTCCGAAGCAATTGGGGATGAATTTTGGACCTTGGCAATGCAAGAGGAGCTTAACCAATTCAAACGGAATGACGTTTGGGATTTGGTGCCAAGACCCGAAAATCATACCATAATTGGTACGAAATGGGTTTTTCGAAACAAACTCGATGAAAATGATGTAATCACTAGAAACAAAGCTAGACTTGTAGCAAAAGGCTATAATCAAGAAGAGGGTATTGACTATGTAGAAACATATGCTCCCGTAGCTAGATTAGAAGCTATTCGTTTATTGCTTGCTTTTGCCTCTTCTATGAATTTCAATTTATATCAAATGGATGTGAAAAGTGCTTTTCTAAATGGTGTTATTCAAGAAGAAGTTTATGTTGAACAACCCCCCGGTTTTGAAGATTTTAAATCTCCCGATCATGTTTTCAAACTCAAAAAGGCTCTTTATGGTTTAAAACAAGCTCCCCGAGCTTGGTATGAAAGATTGAGTAAATTTCTATTGGAAAATGATTTCATTAGGGGGAAAGTTGACACCACTCTTTTTGTTAAGCATAAAAACAATGATATTTTATTAGTTCAAATCTATGTGGATGATATTATATTTTGTGCTACTAACAATGTTTTGTGCAAGGAATTTTCCAATTTAATGACAAGCGAATTTGAGATGTCTATGATGGGTGAGTTAACATTCTTTTTGGGATTACAAGTAAAGCAAATGAAAGAAGGTACGTTCATTTGCCAAGCGAAATATTGCAAAGAATTGCTGAAACTATTTGAAATGACCAATGCAAAAGCAATGGCAACCCCCATGAGCACATCCGATCATCTAGACAAAGATGAGAAAGGTAAGGAAGTCGACATCAAAAAGTATCGAGGTATGATTGGCTCTCTCCTTTATCTTTCTGCTAGTCGTCCGGACATCATGTTTAGCGTGTGCTTATGCGCTCGTTATCAATCGTGTCCGAAGGAGTCTCACCAAACTGCGGTGAAACGGATATTGAAGTATCTTGTTGGTACTGTAAATGTGGGTCTATGGTACCCCAAAGGTTCTTCATGCCAACTTGTTGGCTATTCCGATTCCGATTTTGCTGGATGCAAATTGGACCGCAAGAGCACTAGTGGCACTTGCCATTTGCTCGGTAGCTCTCTCGTTTCTTGGTTTAGCAATAAACAAGTAAGTGTTGCGTTATCCACAACCGAGGCTGAATATGTAGCCGCGGGGAGTTGTTGCGCTCAAATCCTTTGGATGAAACAACAACTCTTGGACTATGGCCTGAGTCTTGATCATATCCCTCTTAGATGTGATAATACTAGTGCCATATGCTTGACGAAGAACCCCGTTCTTCATTCGCGAACAAAACACATTGAAATTAGACATCATTTTATAAGAGATCACGTTCTCAAGGGCGATGTCGAAATTGAATTTGTTGAAACCAAAGATCAATTGGCCAACATCTTTACAAAGCCCTTAGAGAAAGAGTCCTTCTTCCGAATTCGTAGTGAACTCGGGATCCTTGACTCCACGTTGATCTAAGTCATGCATTGCATTTTCCCTTTCACATGTTTTCTAACTTGAGCGTCGGAGACGTCTAACGTATTTGTGCAGGTATCGCCCTAAAGGCAGAGGGAATTATAAAGCTTGACGCACAGAACAATCGATTTCTCTTTTATATAATCGATTATCCAGTATCAATAATCGATTGTCTTGACATTATTTGTGTTATTAATTCTGAAATTGTTTTTTAAATAAACAAGTTTTTAATTATTCTATATTTTTTTGCTAATGGCAAAAGGGGGAAGAAACGGGTATGCACTCTCAATACTTATCGGCATAAATTGAGGGGGAATTCATATATTGAGGGGGAACAAATTGCATATCTTTACTTGTCTTGAATCGTCATTATGAATTGCCTAAAATGTATATCCCTCTTAAAGTTTGCCATTATCAAAAAGGGGGAAATTTTTGGAAACACGTTCTCAAGGCATTATACTAAACGTGTGTTCATATTTGTAGGTTTTGATGAATGACAAACTATGCGCAAATTGACACATGACGAGATCCAAGCACAAGCGCAAAATTGATATATAACGAGATTCAAGCACAAGACAAAGATCGAGATTAAGTTTTATATGAGTCGGTATTTAATTGTGATCTTGATCCGACAACTTAAACTCAAGAGTTGGCTTCTCTCGTAAAAATATTTTTAACAAATCATGCATATTTAATTTAGAGCAAAATGATTTTAAATAATGCATATTTACTTTAGCCAAAATGATTTTTAAACATGCCTCTGAAATCTGGACTAAGATAATTGATTATGTACTTATGATAATCGATTATGTTTAAGTCAGCTGCTTGACAATCGATTGTGAACTTATGACAATCGATTCTGTTAAGGCAGTGAGCATCAGATTTTTCAAATCTGCATGATAATCGATTGTGAACCTTATGACAATCGATTGTGATGAGGCAGTACTTATCAAAGTTTTTCAAAACTCAAAATAATCGATTGTGAAGCTAATGACAATCGATTGTGAAGAGACAGTGTCCATCAGATTTTTCAAAGTCAGAAAATAATCGATTGTGAACATATGACAATCGATTGTGTTGAGGCAGTGTCTTCCAGACTTTTTCAAAGTTATTAAATAATCGATTGTGAACCTATAACAATCGATTGTCAAGAGGCAGTGTCTAAATTAATTTTTCAAGACTGATATATAATCGATTGTTAACTTAATATAATCGATTGTATAACTGACCGTTGCCAAAGTGTTTTTAAATACCGTCAGGTAATCGATTATTGATTTCCTATAATCGACTGTTTTAAATAAAATCTGAAAAAGATTTTTTGAACGTTGCTGAGTAATCGATTATTGATTTCTCATAATCGATTGTTTTAATTAAAATCTGGAAAGGATTTTTTGAACGTTGCTGAGTAATCGATTGTAGATTTCTAACAATCGATTGTTTTACGTAAAATCTGGAAATGATTTTTTGAACGTTGCCAGAAATCGATTATTGATCTTAGATAATCGATTGTTATGCGTAAAATCTGGGATTGATTTTTGGAACGATTGGCAAACAATCGATTGTGGCATTTTGACAATCGATTGTCACAGAGTAAAATCAGCAATTCTTAATTGGCAATTAGGCCACGGTAATACAAGGTTTTTCAACTATAAATACAGCTTCAATTCAGTCTTTTAAGTACAACAACATACAACAACTGATCATACAATTGCTAAAGCTTGCATACTTTATTGTTTATCATTTTATATTCATTACATAAGCTTTTGAGAGCCAAATTATTGTCGAAAGTTGTTGCGATCTTGAGCGTATTCTTTTTACTCATATCTACTCTTAAAGGAGTGTCTTGTTTGAGTGCTAAGTGTTTTTGTACACTTGAAGGGAAGTGTTAGTCCCTTGTGTTGTAAGAAGGAACTTGTGTTTCCTTGGTTAAAGTCTTGGAGTGTTGTATCTCCGAGCAAAGGTTGTTGAGGCTTGTGTCCTCAAGCTGTAACGGTTTGTTGAGCACCCGTAAGCTTAACAAGTTAGTGGAAATCTCGAGAGAGTCTCTCGGGGACTGGACTAGCCACGGGTTGTGGTGAACCAGGATATATCGGTGCGTTTGTTCTAATTTATTTACTTATCGCACTTATTTATTTCCTGCAATTTTTAAATTCCGAAAGTTTACACTAATTTTATTATAATGCTATTCACCCCCCCTCTAGCGTTAAGCGTATTATCTAACACTTTTTGGATATATGTTGCCTTCTTACCTTCTTTCCTCACCTCCTGTTGTGTACCTTTCACATCCTTCACTGATTCATTCTGGTTTTGCTTCAGTTCTTCACCTTCTGTTTTTTTATTCTTACTATCTACTTCTTTGTTTTTCTTTTCTTCCCATTCTTGTTTGTTTGCCCTCTGCTTCTCCAGTTGGATGAACTTCCTGTATTCAGCTGCTTCATGCCCATAAATGTTATATTCCTTGCACAGAGTTGGTATCCATTCATAGTGCACTCTTTGTTCCACAATTCTCCCAACTTCTTTTTCAAACCTGATAGTTTGTGGGTAAGGCTGATCAAGTGTGACCTTTACCAGCACCCTAGAAAATGTCATTCTTTCTTTCCATGTTGTGGCTTTATCTGCTTTCATTGGTTTCCCTACTAATATAGCAATTTTTTCCATAGCATTCTTCCCCCAATACTTAATGTCTAGACCATGTAATCATATCCATATAGGTACAATGCTAAATGATTCTTCATGGTATCTATATCAGGTGTCCAAAGCTTTATTATAACAGGCTTTTTGTCGAACATCTGGATGCCCTCTTCAAGCACTTTACCTCTGCTTTCCATTTGAGCAAACCTCACCCAAAATACTCCCATGTTTACTTGAGCGACCTTATCAATTCCTAGTTCCCCCAAATTCTATGTAAGTACCTAGTAATAACAACATGCAGGGGATTTGAGCCCAAAACATAACATATTAATGCATTACTCCAGTATTCAACTTCCTCTTTGATATCATCCATGGAGATTTTCACATTTTGATTATCTACTTCTTTAGTTTTTAGTTTCAGTTCCTCTTCATCTGGGCAATTTGTTACTATTCTACTCCATAATCTCACTTTAGGTGAGCTAAGAGATTTTACCCTCGACGTACCTACATGCTCTGCTTCCTGCTCTGCAATGTCAGCCCACGAGTGTTTCCCAGACGAGTTCTGTTTCGGATCTTCTCCATGCAATAGCTTTCCTGATGAATTTTGCTTCAATTCTTCATCATGCACCAATTTTCCTGGAGTTTCCTGTTCCATTGCCGGCTTATCTATCTCCAATGGAGTAATTCCTTGTAATATATTGATACTCTTTGTTTTCTTCGCGTATGTTGAAGGGTGAATAGTGATTTCGTCACTATTCATCGGTCATATTTCCGGAATCCGACGGTGGATGGTAGCAAAAGTGGTGTCAAAATAACCTCCTTCTCATTGCGATCAATGCTCACTTGTTTTCTTATCCAAATCCTTAACCATCTCTTCAAGATCTTAATTTGACTCTACAAATCACTGTAGCTCAACGAAGTTTTTTAGATTTTTCATTAGTTCTGCTATTCTCGATTGTATAGAACAATGGATGAGTCCTTGTTCCATCTTTAGAATTTTGTAGTCGTTTTGTGAGCTGGGCAGCCATGGCTGCATTGATCTCTCCCCATCCTTTGGCTGTGGGGGAGGTAATTCAAAATCACGTAAAAGCTGATCCAAAAGACAGTTCAAAGCAATCATATGCTACAACATTACAAGCAAATCATCCTATTCCGACAAAAATTGAGCTTTGTCGAGTTAAATTTGATCATGGTGAACCAGTTATTCAATTATCAATGGAAGACGTGAACAACTTCATTAGGGAAGAAGGTTTGCATCACGCAGTTGTTTTAAAATTCTCTTATGGCAGACCTGATATATCGGAAGTGCAAAGAGTATTTTCGTCGCAATTCGATGTTCAAGGTTAATGTAACGTTGGACACTTGGAATTTCGTCATCTGTTAATCAGGTTTGATCTCTACAATGATTATGTTCACTTCCTTTCAAAGTCGACTGGATATCTTAAATCCAAAGGCAACGAATATTTCTTCAAAACATTCCCATGGTCTTTGGGTTTCAATCCGAAGGAGGAAACGTCCAGGGCAGTCGTATGGATTTCGCTTCCTGGCCTGCCACCAAGTTTCTTTGCTAAGAGATCGTTAATTTCTATAGCCTCAGCTGTGGGAAAACCTCTTGGTGTTGATAAGGCGACACAGGATAAAACGAGACCTAGCGCGGCAAGAGTTAAGGTTATAATTGATCTATTGGATAAACATCCTAAAAAGCTCATGCTGCAGATTATAGATTCAGCTTCAAGTAAATCTGTCGAGTTCCATTAAGAAATAGTGTACGACAACCTTCCTAAGTATTGTTCCTATTGCAAACACCAAGGTCACGATGACAAGTCCTGTAGAATTAAAAAAGAAAAAGCTGGAGCAGATGTGGTGGCAGAGGATAATCTGGTCAGTGATCTGCTTGGAAACGATGTGGATGCTGTTGACAAATTACAAGGGGATGCAAGGGATTATTTAAATCATAAAAGAGCTGGACAAGAAGCTAATGTTTTACAAGAAAAATATGGCTTGAAGGAGGTTGTTGGTCCAATTGATTCAGCAGTACCACATGATATTGTAAAGGATGTTACAAAACAGATTGCTATGTCTAACTTTACACAACCTACTGTGATTGATAGGGCTGATGCAGATCAACATGTAGTGACTAGGACTGATGTGGTTGCTGGTGTGAATGATAGGTGCATTGATGCAGCAATTCAAGTGGAGTATATGGATGAGGTTTTGCAATTGGATAAAGGACCTTCCAACCTTCCTAGAGATGCACCTGTTTCTACAAGTTATGCACGATCATATGTGAATACTGATGAGACAATTCTGGCTTTTGCAGATCATACTACTAGTGCAAAGGCTGGGCATGTGGTTGATCTTGATGGGCAGCATCACAAGTGCAATGGGCATGCTTCTGCTACAAGTGTTACAACTGCAGAAATTCCTACAAGGCCAAAGGAAGATTCTGTCCAGTCTTGTAAATTGCCAGACACTGTTCCATTGAAGTTGCCTATCAGTGTTGAAAATGAAAAGATGGTATCAAATTTGAAACATACAGATCCATCTACTATGCCACAAATAGACAATACAAAAAGCAATAAACAGAAGCTGATCGAGCAGCAGCAGATAATGCAGAATAATAACAATCAAAACACTACTATGCTTGGTCAAGCAAATGGAACTAATTTGGAGGCATCGGATAAAGTCACATCTGGTGCACATCATTCTATTTTGTCAGTTCAACCAAGGGAAAAATCGAAAGTTACAAATGTACTGGATGCTTCTCTAGACAACAACATTGTTTTGAACAGAATAAAGCATCAGTTTTGGTTTTTCCGGAACATACCAAAAAGGCTGCTGCCGCAAATGATAATAACAGTTCCAACATGTCGATAGATATTGAATCACATGATGCAGTTTTTATTTCAACAAAACTTGATCATACACCTCCTTTGCAATGTCTTGATGTTCGAGCTATATCTGGGAATGATAATCATGTTTCTATGATTCAAATAACAGCAAGTATCACAGACGATGAGCTTATACAGAACACGCTCGACATGATATAGCTAAACAAAGCACTGAGATTTCTTTGACAGATATAGCAGCTGCAGTCTCTAACAAAGCCTTATCTCAACGAGGGTTGGATTCACAGCATACTGATGCTATTCAACAAACAGTTGAAGCTGCTCAACATATTGCAAATAACTGCTTATCGATGTTCAACAGAAAATCAACTACAAAATACAAAAACGAAATGAACAGAGCAGATAAGAATCCAGCTATTCATAAAATTTCAAACTCATTTGATGCACTTACCAAGATCAATATGGACGATGGAATCATCACTGGACAGAACTTGCATATGACCAAGGCTCATATTTCTCCAACCATTTCGATGAGGGACATGGTCATCAAATCAAAACTGTGGAAAGACCAACGAGAGTACGATGATGACGAGGGCTGGGGAGAAGGACTGGCAGGTTTTTCATCTTTTGAAGACGACCAAGAGTCTGATGATGGCAGTTTAGGAGAGGACTTTGATGCTCAGCTCAAGCCAAAATTTCAAAGGAAATTAACAACAATCAACTGTCCAGCAAATCTACAACCTGTAACAAACACAAACAGCAACTTGAACCATAATGGTCCAGTATTCGTCCCAAGAAATACTACAAAATCAGGTGAAACATCAGCTGCTAATCGAAGCGCAACAACACTGCCAATATCTGCCCAGAATCAGATTGTACCATTTTCAAAGTCGGGGCAGAACTAGCTCATATCAAAAGCTTCAGATATCATTCTACTGGACAGACAACTTCTGGATGTGAGAACAGGAAGACATATATATGAAGAAGGGGAAGAAGATGATATCTTAACGCAATGCCGGGCAGAGGCGTTAAGAAAAGGTGATTTGAGTAAAACAAGTAAGAAGTCTCGTGAAAGGGATAGAAGTTGGGACGGCAGGGTGCTTGAAGTAGAAAACACAAGAAGATCCCCAATGAGAAATGCAAAATAAAAACAAGGCACTCAAACAATCCCTACAAAATCCAATCAATCGACGAACAAAGCATGAAATTTGAAGCAATATTGTCAAAAATGTAATATCGTCACAGAGCATTTATAAACTCTGTGATGATCATATTTTCTTAGTCCTTGCTACCTCTTTATTTTTGAATGCTTGAGTGATCTTGAGGCTTTTTTGGCCTCAATAGGATTAATAAGGTAAGGTTTATGCCGTCGGTTGTTATATGGGTAAAAATACCGGTGTTACTCCCCCCTTATTTTATTTTTCCTATGTGTTGTAATTTTCTTTTATTATTATTAGTGAAATCTAACCCTAGGCGATTGCCTAATGGATGCAAAAAAAAAAAAGAATCCTATATTTGCCATGAATCTGCTGGTAATCCACCTCTTGAGTCAACTCTCTTCCTCCTCTAGCCTTCGATTTCCTCGTCATTTCAGTTTTCACTGAGAGGAGACGCGCATTCTAGAGAGAGAAAGTCTTTTTTCAAAATAATAGTATTTTAATTTTTTTTTGGTAATTTTGGATTTCATTAATCACCAATGAAAACATTACAAAACCATAGTCTAGCTTTAACTCAGCTGACTATCTCTAATATAACATTTTAAAACTGTATCTAATGTCTTTACCTACCTAACAAAATTCTATTTGAAGATGTTGTAAGTGGTTTCTAATTCTTGGGGTCCCTCTAGCATTACAAGTGTATACTATGTCTCTCAAAAGGGCTTCATTGCAACGAAATGTCTTGTTGAAGATTCTTGAGTTCTTTTCCAGCCAGATTGTATATGCAAACTCAGCGACTACCATTTTGAAGATGGCTGCTCGACATGTTCGACCCTTGGCTTTGCTTATAAGCCATTGCATTTTTTGGTTCCAGGCAGTGATGTGAGGATAAGTCTCCTTCAGCAAATGCATTGTTTTCTCCCATAATTCAACAGTAACTAGGCAGAATAGTAGCAAATGGTCTCTGGTCTCTGGATGGTTTTGGCATAAGTTACATTGCGGATCAACACTCATTCCCCAGCCGTGCAATCTATCTTTTGTTGGTAATCTATCTTGTAGGAACAGCCATAGATTGAAAGTTGCCTTTGGCCTTGAATAGTTTTGGATGATCAAGTTCTTCCATGGGACTCTCGGCAGGTCTTGAAGCTGTAAATGGTATAGCTGTCTAACTGAGCAGCCCTGCTCTTTCCAGTGTTAAAATCTCTGCAAAACGTCTCTCGATTGGATGATCTTTCTGACTATCCAACTTGCATGTGCAAGTATTGGCATGGTTTTAATAGGTCTGTTTTTGATGTAGTATACAGAGATCTATCTAATCCACAGTTTGTCCTTTTTATGAGCTAGATCCCAGCATGTCTTTGCAATGGCAGCTTTATTCCATAGCTTGAGATTAGTGATATTCATCCCTCCTACTGATTTTGGGGTACACATTCTGTCCCAGGATATATATGCTTTCCTAGTGATAGTATTCATCCCAGACCAAATGAAGCTCCTACAAATGGCTTCTATCATCTTCAGGACTTTAACAGGGAATATGAACAGTTGTGCCCAGTAAGCTTGGATACCAAAAATGACAGATTGGACAAGTTGGATTCTCCCAGTATAAGACAGTGTCTTGGAAGTCCATGAGGTGATCTTGGCAGTGATCCTTTCCACCAGAGGTTGCCATTGGAGCAGTGTGATTTTCTTGGTGGACAGGGGAACACCTAGGTACTTGAATGGTAACTCACTTTGCTCATAGCCAAGGTGGTCGATAATCTGTTTCTGAATATCCAGTGCGACACCACCAAAGTAAACAGAGCTCTTGTCAGGTTAGCCTGTAAGCCAGATGCTTCAGAGAATTGAGAGAAGCATCTGGATAAGGCTATGACAGAAGTAGTATCACCTTTGGCAAACAGCAGCAAATCATCAGCAAAACACAAGTGAGTAATACCTAATTTTTTACATCTGGGATGGAACTGATATGCTGGATTTCCCACCAGTGAGTTGCATGTTCTGCTCAAGTACTCCATGACCAGAGCAAATAGGAAGGGGGAAATAGGGTCCCCTTGCCTAAGGCCCCTAGCAGCAGCAAAGGGTTCAGTTGCCTCTCAATTGACTAGCACAGAGAAGCTCACTGTCGAGATGCATTCCATTATCCATTTGGTGAATGTGCTGGGGAAGCCAACTGTTCCATAACCTGCTATAAGAATGTCCATTCTACTGAGTCATAGGCTTTCTGGAGGTCGATTTTAATCATGCATATGGGTGACACTTGTTTTCTGGTGTAGCTTTTGACTAGTTCGTGTGCCAAAATGATATTGTCTGTTATCTTTCTGCCTGGAATGAATCATGCCTGGGCTTCACTGATAATGCTTGCCATTACCTTCTGCATCCTATTGGCCAGTATTTTTGAGATCATTTTATAGAGGACAGAGTAGCAAGCAATTGGCCTATGCTCTTTGACTGTAGTTGGTTTGGACACTTTAGGAATTAGGGTAATAGTGGCACAGTTGATAGGTTTGTACATATTGGTTGAGGAGAAGAACTGCTTGATGCCACTGGTAACCTGCCTGCCAATGGTTTGCCAGCTCTTTTTGAAGAAGACAACATTATAACCATCTATCCCTGGTGCTTTGTCATCTCCAATAGCCTTGAGACTCTCCACAATTTCCATATCAGTTACATCAGCACATAGATCCCTTCTTTGTTGTTGTGTCAGCTTTGGTCCATTTGCCATGTACATTTGATTTATAGCTGGCAGGGTGGATGCAGAGGTTCCCATCAGTGCCTTGTAGAACCCAATGATCTCCTTTTTCATATCTTCAGCTGTAGTGATTTTCGTACCCATTGCATTTGTAAGTTCAGTAATCTGGTTGTGTTGAGTTCTCTCCTTCATGACTGCAGAAAAATATTTAGTGTTGGAATCTCCAAGCTGTATCCATTTGGCTCTGGCCTTCTGCTGCAGGACACTTTCCTCAATCATTGACCATTTTTCCAGTTTCAGCACTAGCTCCTTCTCCTTCTGCTGCAGAACATCAGTGTATGCTTGTGCCATCTGGGCTTGTATTGTCCCCAGTTCCTGTCTGCTAAGGCCTATTCTCTGTGAGATAGTCTTGAATTGCTTGATATTTAGGCCTTTCAGAGGAATTTTCAGAGCTTTGAGTTTAGACCATATGGCTTTCATAGTGTCTGAACCACCAGTATGCCAAACTCTTGTCACCATCTGATGGAAATCTGCATGATCAGCCCATACATTAAAGAACTTGAAAGGTTTTTTCCCATTCCAGGAAGATGATGTCAATGTCACTATCATGGGACTATGATCTGATATTAGAGGAAGATCATATTCAGTTACCACTTGGTTCCACTTGATCATCCATTCGTAGTTACCAAATACCCTATCCAGTATACTGCATACTCTGTCCACACCAGTTTGCTTATTTGTCCAGGTGTAGTATTCACCCTTCCAAGGCAATTCTGATAATCCAGCTTGTTGAATACATTTACTAAACTCTTGGGTTTCAGGGAGTCTTACAGGTTTGCAAGACTGTCTATCTTTGTCACATAAGATAGCATTGAAATCTCCAGCAACTACCCATGGATCTTGCATCCCTGATGACAATGTTTGGAGGCTGCTCCATAGTGATCTTCTTTGCTCCAACCCATTGAAGCCATACACCACAGTGAGGAGGCATGTGAAGTTCTCTGTCCTGCTACTAACCTTGCTATGTATCAATTGGCTTTCCTCCAGAAGACTTAGTATTTTAAATTTGGAATTAATATAACTTAACTTTTTAAAATTTTTTCGCTAGTGACAAGTTTTTTTTATAACCATAGAACCGTTATGACAAGTTTAAGACCACAAGTTTTAAAAATAATCTTTTTTTTCTTAAGCTCTATGCTCAATTAAACTTTGTTATATAAATTGGAATAGAGGTGTTAGTTCTTTGACGGAACGTAACCCGTTTAATAATAACCAATATGGGTTTGTGGTGGAGTGATTAGCACTTCATCTTTAATAAGAGGTCTCGGGTTTAATTCTTGAGTATAAAGTCGCCTTTGATTGGGAGCTTTACCCTCCAAATGGGGACTTCCTGACACGAATCCGAATTTAGTCGGACGACAATGCGAGTACTGAACAAAACAAATGATTTTTTTTTAAGACATATAGTATAACCTTGTTAATTAAGTATAGAAACTTGACTACAATCTACATGTGATAAACGTTATCAAAGATTTCATGAGTAAGACTGCGTAAGCACTATCCTCCCCGGTCTATACTTGTGGGATCTGGTACTTCAAATATTCACATTTAAAATGTTACACATGCAACATTTAGAAAATGAGCCATTCCATTGCCATCTTTTCCATCTTTTATCTTTAATTCCGATAATCTCGTGTAACATCACAATCGTATATGTTGTACTAAGATTTTGAAATAGCATGACTTGACTTTGTGGTTTTTAGTGGGGGATAAATTATAACTATATGCTTAATTTCACCAGTTAGTTGGATGGATATTGATGGCAAAAGTTGTTCTCTTCTTTCTTCATAAATTTGAACGTATATCTAGTAAAAAATCTTTTAGGTCCAAGCATGTATATATCGTTTACGTGCATCCCTATTAACAAATGAAAATGAGTTCGAACAACCGGGGCGGCACTTCCATAAAATAAATAAAGTGATAGCTTTAACTTTATATTTGTAAAGGTCTCATTTTTTTGTTACATCTAATAGACTATGTATAAGTTTAAAAAAGAGTTCTGTAAAGTGAAAACGTTTGATTTCTTTCTTTAAAAAATATCGAGAAGAATGATTTGCAACTACAATAATTTCTACCAAGAAAATTGTACTTGAAATGAATATCGAATTCGAATTTCGCAAGAAAAGTGTAATATATAGGAAGTAACAATTTGACGTGCAATTTTACATGCTTGGACAAAGTGTAATATATAGAAAGTAACAATCTGCAGATTCTAGTTTAAAAATGCAACTCGTCCCTATCCAATAGGCACATACTTGTATTTTTAAACTAGAATCTATAGATTTTGGCTTCAGGTATCTCAGACCTGCAGGCTTCGCAATGGTTCGCAAATGCGATATCGCAAATGCGAACAGCCCTTCGCAATTGCGAATGAAGGCCCAAGTATGCCAAGCTCGCATGTCACGACCCAAATTTTTCCACCATCTGGGGTCGTGATGGCGTCTACTATCGGAGCTAGGAAAGCCAACTTAAACATACACTTTCGTCTTTTATTCAACAGGATAAAAATAATAAACTAAAAATTCCAGTGGAAGTCTCAATTTAATAATAACTGTAAGAAATGCAGAAAGGTTAACAATCATCCTCTACCCAAGATTCAGTGTCACAATGCTCATGGACTACTATGAAATACTACAAATAAGAATCTTAAAGAAAATACATAAGAAGTCTGTTTCGATACAATGAAAAAAAACAAAAATGAAATAGATGAGTCTCAGGGCGTGCACATGCCAGCAAACTACCTAGGAGTCTCTGGACTGAAGGCACGCTCCCGATCTACTGCTGTTGTGGTCCATAGGCTGCTCCCAAATCTGTCACAAAAAGGGCACAGAAGTGTAGCATCAGCACAACCGACCCCATGTGCTGGCAAGTGTCTGGCCTAACCCCGGCGAGGTAGTGATGAGGCTAGACCGGACCTATCATAATTAACCTGTACAGATATATGTGCAATAGCGCAAAGATATACAAAATTTAAACAGATAATAGGGAGGGAACATGTTGTGGGGTGTAACAATTTAGATATAAGACCAACGAACAAAGAGATGGAAACTGAATAACTAACATCAATAAAGAGGGCAAGTAAATTAACAACTGCACGGCACCGATCTTCGTGCTTTTACTCTCAATTCTCACCAAAGCTGAAAAATATAGTGCACGACATCACCCTTCGTGATTTTCCTCACATAACTCTCATATCCAGGCACGGAAACACCTTTCGTGCTCAATTAATCAAAAACAAGGCACGGAAGGCCCTTCGTGCATAATTATCAAAACATGGAACGGAAAGTCACTTCGTGCAAAAATATTAAACATGGCACGGAAAGACCCTTCGTTCACAATCGCTCTTCCTCGCTCAATCAATGGTCACAACCAATTGGGTATAGGAATATACAACAAGACTAAACATCCCGGTAAGAGAGAACAACTCCACAACAAGTCTCGGCAAGGAAAAACAAGTCAACAATAAGTTCCGGCAAGGGTAAAATACCAAACTTCCTTCTTTAACTAATTTGCTTCTCGGCTATCACTTCATAATTAAATTAGCAAGTAGTTAACTTTATTATTTCACTTTTTTCGCATTTGAAAAGGAATTACAACTCACGGTCATGCTAGACTCGGGCGCATAGGTAACCGTCACCATACCTATACACCAACTCCACATATCACATAGTAAATAATGTCCTAATCCTATTTCCTCAAGCCAAAGTTAGATCAAACACTTACCTCGAAAGCTCCAAACTCAACTCACGCCTCTAGGATAGCATTACCCCTCGAATTTGCAACAAAACCGCTCGAATCTAGTCACAAGTTACTCAAATGTATCAACATATGCTAGTAAATCAATTTGAATGCATAAGAATGAATTTCCTACAGTTTTGCCCAAGATTCCCAAAATGCCTCTGGGCTCACGTGGTCAAAACCTGAGGTTCGAACTAAAACCGGGTTACCCATTCCCTCTCGATTTCATATCTATATTTTGTTTTGAAATCGGACCTTAAATTGAGGTCCAAATCCTCAATTTTAAGAAAACCTAGGTTCTACCCCAAATCCCCATTTTTGCCCATGGAAAACCTTGATTTTGAAATGAAAACATGATAAAAGATGTTAAAGATTTAAGAAATTGAGTAAAAGTTGGCTTATAAATGATTTGGAGAAGAGAGAGTTCGTGAAAAATCGCCAATGGGTGTTTGGGTTTTGAAAATATGAAGAATGAGGTTTAAAATTGTCTAAGTATAGAAATGCACAGGCGCATATCTCACATTTGCGAGACTGGGTTCGCACAGCAAGTTTGGGTTTAGCGAGAAAGAAGTTTGCATTTGCGAACCATGACCAGCCCATGGGTTTTCGCATTTTGCGATCCGACCCCATCCGCATTTGTGAGCTCAGCGATCGCATTTGAGATCCCAGCTCAGGCCACCCGGACTTCTCTTCTGCGACTGAAGGCTTGCGTTTGCGAGAAATACTTCGCAAATGTAAAGACTGCAGCCCAGACCTGCCACTTCCTTTCCAAATTCAAAAATGCAACTCAACGCTCATTCAAAACTCACCCGAGCCCTCGGGCTCCAAACCAAACGTGCACACAACCTCAAAGACATCCTACGGACTCACTCGCGTGATCAAATTGCCAAAATAATATTATTTACATAGAATCAAGCCTCAAAACTCATGATTTTTATTTCAAAGTTCATAACTTCCAAACTTTTCATTGTTAGTCCGAAACACGTCAAACGACGTCCGATTTCGACCAAATTTCACAAAAAGCGCTTAACGATCATTTAAGACCTGTACCGGGCATCAAAACCAAAATACGAGCCGGATACTTATATTTTCTAGCTCATTTTCATTTTAAGTTTTCATATCATTTTCAAATAAATACTTTTTTTAAAAAATTCCGTACTTGGGCCTGAGATGTGACGACCTGACCGGTCGTCTTTGGAATTTATGCCCCGTTTCCCCATTAATTGTTTCTCCTAAGTTTATTTCTGCTATTTTGGTTTGTCGGGATGTTTGATAATAGAATTCGGAGCGCTTAGGGACACTTAGTCCCTAAATGAGAGCATAAGTGTTGGAAAAGGGCCCGTAATGAGAATAGTGTCAAGACGACCTCGGAATGGAAATCCGATGGTTTTGTTAGGTGATTTCAGGGTCGGGAGCGTGTTCGGAATGTATTTTGGATGTCTTTTGCTCATTTAGTCTAGAAATGCAGGAAGTTAGAATTTTAAAGTTCCGATCCGATAGTGAATTTTTTATCTGAGGGTCGGAACGGATTTCTTGAAGTTGTTGTAGCATCGTCATGTCATTTGGGACGTGCGTGCAAAATTTCATGTCAATTGAACGTGTTTTTGTTGGGTTTTGAATCGAAGGTGAGTTTGGTTAAGTCTCTGAAATTATAAGTTCAAATCATTGATTAAATGGTGTTTACGGCGTTGTTTTAGGTGATTAAAGGATTGGTGCGGGTCCGAATGATGTTAAGGGATAGGTTTGTGGGTTTGGTTGAGGTCCGGGTGACTCGGGTTTGTTTCGGATGCTCGATGGGTTGGTTTTGGAATTTTTTGGATGAAGTTCTTGTGCTGCTTCTGTTGTTTCTGCATTTGCGGCTTGGGGACCACAAAAGCGGCGCTTCAAAAGCGGCTTAGAGGTCGTAAAAGCGGAAGGGGCCCTGGGCCAGGAGACCGCAAAAGCAGTAGACCTTTCCGCGGAAGCGGGGGTCGCCTTCGCGATATATCTGCGAAAGCGGAAATTGATATTTTAAGTGAAACCGTTGAAGCGACTATTTGACGGTGAAAGCGGGACTGCATAAGCGGTCCCTGGATCCGCAAAAGCAGAAATCACAGTAGAGAAAAGGGTTTATCCGAGGCTTAAATTTCATATGTTGAAAAATCAATTGAGAGCTCGGACCAAGGCGATTTTGAGTGAGTTTTGAAGAAGAGATTATTGGGTAACGTTTCTATGATCCTTTCTAGCTTTAATACATCTTTTAGTACTTTCCAAAAATGGAGGAATTTGGGTAGAAGTTCATTCACTAAATAATTGGGATTTGATGGAGCATTTGACCTCCGATTTGGGAGAGTTTTATATAGTTAGACTCGTGAGAGTACGAGGTTCCTGAAAATGTGAAATTTATTTGATTTCGAGACGTTGGACTGAGGGGCATTTTGGTTATTTTACCTATTTTTGTGCCTTAGCTTTAATTTTAGCAGTATAATTAGTTACTCGTGATGTTATTTACAATTTGTAATTAGTTTGAATAGATTTGGGCCACTCAAAGTCGGATACTCGTGGCAAGGGCGTTGTTTCTTAGCGGTTTTGTACCAATTTGAGGTAAGTGGCTTGTCTAACCTTGTGGGGGGACCTCTCCCCATAAGATATCTTTGTCATTGTTTAAAAGCCTGGTGCGTGGGGTGGCGGGCGTGTACTTGTTGAAGTTATTAGAAATTCACCTCATTTAGCTTATTTAGACTGTGTTTTCTTCTATATTTAACTTTAAAAATGAAACTTCGCTTGTTTTGATTTAGGGAAAGCACGTTAGTAACTTATTTACTTTATTTGACTAAATTGAAATTTCTGTTTTTCCTTGGGAATCATGCTAGGGACTTATTTTCTCTATTTGACTAAATTGCCATATTTGTCTTTCTTGCGAAGCATGTTAGATTCTCGACTTTACTTGTTGTTCGCATTTGGCTTCCTTCCCGTTAAATATTAAATTGTTGTGGTGTATTTTACTTTTGGGACTGCGGGTTCAATTTCTGGAGATCCTCTGTTACTGGTATGTTGGACTACGGGTTCAATTCCCGAGACTCTGATTTTGGCATGATGGACTACGGTTTCAATTCCCGGGAGATCCTATGATATTGATATTACGGACTGCGGGTTCAATTCCCGGAGATCCTCTGTTATTCGTATGAAGGACTGCGGGTCCAATTTCGGGAGATCCTCTGTTATTGGTATGAAGGACTGCAGGTTCAATTCCCGGAGATCCTATGTTAGAGATGTGATGGACTACGGGTTCGATTCCCAGAGCTCCATGTAGAGATCCTGACTTTCGAGTGATTTTCCTTGCATTCGTAGTCTGTACTTTTAGCCGTTCTGTTTTAATTACTGTCTTGTTAGATATTCAAAATTTACTTCATTATCTACTGTTTATTTATTTTTGCATTATTTCTTATGTTCTTCTCAGTAGGGCCTCGACCTTTCTCGTCAGTACTCCATCGAGGTTAGGCTTGGCACTTACTGAGTACCGTTGTGGTGTACTCATGTTACTCTTCTGCAGACTTTTGTTGTGCAGATCCAGGTATATCTGGTTAGACACGCTATTAGGGATTTCGGAGCCGCATTTGGAGGCTTGAGGTATGCATCTGGCCCATCCGCAGAGCCGAAGAGCCTTATTATATTCTACCTTTAGTTAATAGTTTCTTTCATATACTTAGTGTTGAAACACGTTCTCAAGGCACTAAACTAAACGTGTGTTCATATTTGTAGGTTTTGATAAATGACAAACGATGCGCAATTGACATATGACGAGGTCCAAGCACAAGCACGTAAATGTCACGTAACGAAGTTCAAGCACAAGACAAACAAAGATCAAGATTAAACAAAGTTATACATGAGTCGCTCTTTAATTGTGATCTTGATCCGACAATTTAACTCAATACTTGGCTTCTCTCGTAAAAACATTTTTATCAAATCATGCATATTTATTTTAGCAAAATAATATTTAAACATGCCTCTAAAATCTGGACAAAGATAATCGATTATGTACTTATGATAATCGATTATGTTAAGGCAGCTGCAAGACAATCGATTGTGTACCTTATGACAATCGATTGTGTTGAGGCAGTGTCCATCAGATTTTTGAAATCTGCATGACAATCGATTGTGTACCCTATGACAATCGATTGTGTTGAGACAGTGTCCATCAGATTTTTCAAAGCTACAAAATAATCGATTGTGAACCTTATGACAATCGATTGTGTTGAGGCAGTGTCTATTAGATTTTTCAAGACTGAAAAATAATCGATTGTCCATATCGCATAATCGATTATGTAAATGACCGTTGCCAAAATATTTTCAAACTCCGTCAGATAATCGATTATAGGATTTTAATAATCGATTGTTTGAAGTAAAATCTGAAAAAGATTTTTGAACGTTGCCAAGTAATCGATTGTATATTTTTGATAATCGATTGTTTTAAGTAAAATCTGGAAATGATTTTTTGAACGTTGCCAGTAATCGATTATACGTCTTAGATAATCGATAATGCTGCGTAAAATCTGGGAATGATTTTTGGAACGATTGGAAAACAATCGATTGTGCCAATTAGACAATCGATTGTCGTAGCACAAAATCAGCAATTCTTAATTGGCAATTAGGCAACGGTTATGCATGGTTTTGACACTATAAATACATCTTCAAATCAGTATTCTAAACACAACAACTGATCATATTATTTCTAAAGCTTGCATACTCTCTTATTCATCATTTTCTATTCATTACATAAGTTTTTGAGAGCCAAATTCTTGACGAAAGTTGTTGCGTTCTTGAGCGTATTTATTTTACTCGTATCTACTCTTAAGGAGAGTCTTGCTTTGAGTGCAAAGTGTTTTTATACACTTTAAGGGAAGTGTTAATCCCTTGTATTGTAAGAAGGAACGTTGTGATTCCTTTGGTTGAAGTCTTGAAGTGTTGTATCTTCGAGCAAAGGTTGTTGAGGCTTGTGTGACTCAAGTTCTCTGTTTGTAACGGTTTGTTAAGCACCCGTAAGCTTAACGAAGTTAGTGGAAATCTCGAGAGAGTCTCTCGGGGACTGGACTAGCCACGGGTTGTGGTGAACCAGGATAACATCGGTGCGTTCGTTCCTTATTATTTACTTATCGCACTTATTTCATTCCTGCAATTTTTAAATTCCGCAAGTTTACGCTGTTTTTTATTATAACGCTATTCACCCCCCTCTAGCGTTAAGCGTATATTCTAACAATTGGTATCAGAGCCCAACTCTCTGAAAAACTTAACCGTTTGAGAGAAACAATCCATGGCTTCTACTCGTGATTCTTTTGCAGGAATAGGTGAAGGACAATGCTCCACCCGACCACCACTATTCGATGGCACAAACTATACGTACTGGAAGGAAAGGATGAGAATATTCATTCAATCGAATAGTTTTCATCTATGGAAGGTTATAATGAAGGGAGATCAAATTCCAACCAAAAAGGTTCAAAATGAATGGGTTCCAACATCAGAAGATGAATACGATGCGGATGATATCCGAAAAGTGCAGAACAACGCTAAAGCCATCAACTTATTATATTGTGCTGTAAATGCTGATGATTACAGAAAAATATCATGTTGCACAACGGCGAAGCAAATGTGGGATAAGCTGGAAATCACGTACGAAGGTACGGACCAGGTAAGAGAGGCTAAAGTTGATTTTCTAACCCATGCATATGAACTGTTTCACATGAAGGAAGGCGAAAGGGTCGAGACATGTTCGAACGATTTTAAAAAATCGTTAATGACTTACATGCTCTTAAGAAGACCTTCACGGATAAGGAACTTGTCTAAAAAATTCTCCGAAGTCTCACTCCGGAATGGCGCTCTAAGGCCGACACGATTCAAGAGTCTATTGGCATTTCAAATGTCACCATCGACGGATTAAGACGTAACCTTAAAACTTATGAATCTACTATACTTAACCCTCTTGTTAATGATCAAAGGAAACAAAGAATCGCCCTCAAGGCAAGCACAAGGCAACCTCAAAATAACGAGGACGGAGATAACGAGTTCGGACTCGTTATTAAGAGATTTCAAAAGTTCATGCGAGAAGAGTATGAACGAAAAGGCAAACAACAAGGAGATCAATTAAAGTTCTATGGGTGCGGAGAAATCGGGCACATTAAATCAAATTGCCCAAATGTCAAAAAGGAGAAGAAACCCTTCAAGAAACAACGAGCATACATATCTTGGGGAGGCGACTCCGGAGACGAGTCGAGTGAGGAAGAAGAAGATGAAACCGCAAATCTCTGTCTCATGGCTCACGAAAACAATCAAGAAGAGGTATGTCAAATTTCTTCCAAAAACTTCTATTCTCTTGAGGAAATGCAAAATGCCTTTGATGAGTTGTATAGTGAATTCATTAAAGCTTCCAAAACTGTTAAAAACATTAAGGAAAATGCTTCTTTGAAAGAAAAAGATTTTGAAAAACAACTCTCTTTGAAAGAAAAGGATTTGGAAAAACTGATTTTGGAAAATGAGAAGTTGAAAGAAGAAAACAATTTTTTCGGCAAAAGAAGCGCCGACAAACCCGAGAGTTCTAGTAAAAATTGTACTTCTTGCATACATCTAAAAGATGAGGTAGAAAGACTTAAGGGCACCTTAGATAAGTTCAATTCTTCTCATAAAAATTTGAATGAAGTTCTTGTTAAGTTGAAATCGACCAAACATGGGATAGGTTTTAAAAACGAGCCTAAAGAAAAAGTTGAAGCCAAACCCCAACCACCTAAGGCTCAACCTAGGACAAATAAAACAAATGTTCATCCTAGAGATAACAATCCTAGAATCAACATGCATGCTAGACCAAACACTAGAAGAAACTTTGAACATTTTAGGACACCTAGAAATGGCCTTCAACCTAGAAATAACTATTCTAGAAATGATGCATATCCTAGACCAAACACTAGAAGAAACGTTGAACATTTTAGGACACCTAGAAATGGCTTTCAACCTAGAAATAACTATTCTAGAAATTCTGCATATCCTAGAACAAATAGTAGGAGAAATGATTTTCATGAAATGCGCAATAGTCATATTTTCGAAAATAGAGTAAACAAATTTCGTCCGTCCAACTACTATCAACCTAGACGAATGCATAATCCTAATGTCATTTGTCATTATTGTAATAGAATTGGACATATTGCTCCTTCTTGCTTCACTAGACATAGACACTTAACTGCATGTCAAGCACAACAGCATGTTACACCTAACTCTCAAGGACCCAAAACAGCTTGGGTACCAAAGACTCATTAATTTGTCTTGTAGGTATGTTTGAAGGGATCAAGTGTACTTTGGTACCTTGATAGTGGATGCTCCAAACACATGACCGGAGACGAATCCAAGTTCCTTCAACTAGAACACAAGGAAGGAGGAAGCGTTATTTTTGGAGATAACAACAAGGGAAAAATTATCGGCATTGGATCGGTCGGTAAGGATGAACCTTCTTCCATTAAGCATATATTGCTAGTTAAAGGTCTAAAACATAATCTCTTGAGCATAAGTCAATTATGTGACAAGGGAAATCTTGTTTTATTTGATTCGGATGAATGCTTAGTTTTTCGCCGTAGCGATTTTAAAAATACCCTTCGTGGTTTTAGAATGGATAACATCTATATGGTTGATCTCGAAAATTCTTCATCTGAGTATGTGAATTGTCTTATGAGCAAAGAAGATGATATGTGGTTATGGCATCGTAGAGTAGCTCACATCAACATGCATCTTTTAAACAAATTGGTTTCACAAAATTTAGTTATTGGTCTTCCAAATTTGAAATTTGAAAAAGACTCCATTTGCGATTCTTGTCAAAAAGGGAAGCAAACAAAAGCATCCTTTAAATCGAAAAATATTGTTTCAACTACTAGACCATTGCAACTTCTTCACATGGACCTTTTTGGACCATCTCGCATTGAAAGTCTTGGTAGAAATCGTTATGCTTTTGTTATTGTTGATGATTATTCTAGATTTACATGGACACTATTTCTTGCTCATAAAAGTGAACCTTTTCATAATTTTAAATGTTTTCTTAAACGCGTTCAAAATGAAAAGGACACAACCGTCACTTCAATAAGAAGTGATCATGGGGGAGAGTTCGATCACAATCTCTTCGCGGATTTTTGTGACGAACTCGGTATCGAGCACACCTTCTCTGCTCCACGCACACCACAACAAAATGGAGTGGTGGAAAGGAAAAATAGGTGTCTCGAAGAGATGGTTAGAACCATGCTCGATGAGGCTAAGATTTCCAAACATTTTTGGGCGGATGCCGTGAGTACCGCATGCTACGTTTTAAACAGAGTAGTCATAAGGCCAATACTCATGAAAACTTCCTATGAACTCTACAAGGGAAGGAAACCAAATGTCTCCCATCTTAGAGTATTCGGTTGTAAATGTTTTATTCATAACAATGGTAAAGGTAATTTGGGAAAGTTTGATGCCAAATCCGATGAAGGAATTTTTATTGGTTATTCTTCACGTAGCAAAGCATATAGAGTATTCAATAATAGAACCGAAACTATGGAGGAATCCCCTCATATTGTGTTTTCCGAAAATAATGCTCGCTTGGCGAGAAAGGATTCTGGTTTTGAACTTGCAGGTAGTTTAAACTCAATGAGTCCTCAAGACAAAGTACAAGAGGAAACTCCTAAGGAAATTCAAGATGAAATATTGGAACAATTATCGGAGGAAGCGCCACAACTGGAAAAAGAAACGAAACTGCCTAACGCGTGGAGGACAATCAAAGAACATCCTCTCGAACAGGTAATTGGCGACATTGAACAACAGGTAAGTACCCGAAACACTCTTAAGAACACCTTAGGACATACTGCCTTCGTTTCTCAAATTGAACCTTCAACCATCTCCGAAGCAATTGGGGATGAATTTTGGATCTTGGCAATGCAAGAGGAGCTTAACCAATTCAAACGAAATGACGTTTGGGATTTGGTGCCAAGACCCGAAAATCATACCATAATTGGTACGAAATGGGTTTTTCGAAACAAACTAGATGAAAATGGCGTAATCACTAGAAACAAAGCTAGGCTTGTAGCAAAAGGCTATAATCAAGAAGAGGGAATTGACTATGAAGAAACATATGCACCCGTAGCAAGTTTAGAAGCTATTCGTTTATTGCTTGCTTTTGCCTCTTCTATGAATTTCAATTTATATCAAATGGATGTAAAAAGTGCTTTTCTAAATGGTGTTATTCAAGAAGAAGTTTATGTAGAACAACCCCCGGGCTTTGAAGATTTTAAATCTCCCAATCATGTTTTTAAACTTAAAAAGGCGCTTTATGGTCTCAAACAAGCTCCCCGAGCTTGGTATGAACGATTGAGCAAATTTCTTTTGGAAAATGAATTCATTAGGGGGAAAGTTGACACCACTCTATTTGTTAAGCATAAAAACAATGATATTTTATTAGTTCAAATCTACGTGGATGATATTATTTTTGGTGCTACTAACAATGCTTTGTGCAAGGAATTTTCTGATTTAATGACAAGCGAATTTGAAATGTCTATGATGGGTGAGCTAACCTTCTTTTTGGGGCTGCAAGTAAAGCAAATGAAAGAAGGAACCTTCATTTGTCAAGCTAAATATTGCAAAGAATTGCTAAAACGATTTGAAATGAGCAACGCAAAAGCAATGGCCACTCCCATGAGCACATCCGACCATCTAGACAAAGATGAGAAAGGTAAGGAAGTCGACACCAAGAAGTATCGAGGTATGATTGGATCTCTCCTTTATCTTACTGCTAGTAGATCGGACATCATGTTTAGCGTGTGCTTATGCGCTCGTTATCAATCATGTCCTAAGGAGTCTCACCTAACTGTGGTAAAACGGATATTGAAGTATCTTGTTGGTACTGTAAATGTGGGTCTATGGTACCCCAAAGGTTCTTCATGCCAACTTGTTGGCTATTCCGATTCCGATTTCGCTGGATGCAAATTGGACCGCAAGAGCACTAGTGGCACTTGCCATTTGCTCGGTTGCTCTCTAGTTTCTTGGTTTAGCAAGAAACAAGTAAGTGTTGCGTTGTCCACAACCGAGGCTGAATATGTAGCCGCGGGGAGTTGTTGCGCTCAAATTCTTTGGATGAAACAGCAACTCTTGGACTATGGCCTAAGTATCGATCATATCCCTTTTAGATGTGGTAATACTAGCGCCATATGCTTGACGAAGAACCCCGTTCTTCATTCAAGAACAAAACACATTGAAATTAGGCATCATTTTATAAGAGATCACGTTCTCAAAGGTGATGTCGAAATTGAATTTGTTGAAACCAAAGATCAATTGGCCGACATCTTCACAAAACCTTTAGAGAAAGAGTCATTCTTCCGAATTCGTAGTGAACTCGGGATTCTTGACTCCACATTGATCTAAGTCATGCATTGCATTTTCCCTTTCACATGATTACTAACTTGAGCGTCGGAGGCGTATAACGTATTTTTGCAGGTATCGCCCTAAAAGCAGGGGGAATTATAAAGACTGGTGCAGAATAATCGATTCCTCTTTAGAATAATCGATTTCTCTTTAGTATATAATCGATTATCAAGTATCAATAATCGATTATGTTGACATTATTTGCTTTATTATCCCTATTATGAAGTTGAAATTTTTGATTAATCAATAAACAAGTTATTTACCAATTTTTTTGCTAATGTCAAAAGGGGGAAGAATAAGGGCTATGCACTTAATACTTATTGGCACAAATTGAGGGGGAATTCATATGTTGAGGGGGAACTAATTGCATATATATATACTTGTCTTGGATCGTCATTATGAATTACCTAATATGCATATCCCGATTAAGGTTTGCCATTATCAAAAAGGGGGAAATTGTTGAAACACGTTCTCAGGGCACTAAACTAAACGTGTGTTCATATTTGTAGGTTTTGATAAATGACAAATGATGCGCAATTGACATATGAAGAGGTCCAAGCACAAGCACGCAAATGTCACGTAACGAAGTTCAAGCACAAGACAAACAAAGATCAAGATTAAACAAAGTTGTACATGAGTCGCTCTTTAATTGTGATCTTGATCCGACAATTTAACTCAAGACTTGGCTTCTCTCGTAAAAACATTTTTATCAAATCATGCATATTTATTTTGGCAAAATAATTTTTAAACATGCCTCTAAAATCTGGACAAAGATAATCGATTATGTTAAGGCAGCTGCAAGACAATCGATTGTGTACCTTATGACAATCGATTGTGTTGAGGCAGTGTCCAACAGATTTTTGAAATCTGCATGACAATCGATTGTGTACCCTATGACAATCGATTGTGTACCCTATGACAATCGATTGTGTTGAGACAGTGTCCATCAGATTTTTCAAAGCTACAAAATAATCGATTGTGAACCTTATGACAATCGATTGTGTTGAGGCAGTGTCTATTAGATTTTTCAAGACTGAAAAATAATCGATTGTCCATATAGCATAATCGATTATGTAAATGACCGTTGCCAAAATATTTTCAAACTCCGTCAGATAATCGATTATAGGATTTTAATAATCGATTGTTTGAAGTAAAATCTGAAAAAGATTTTTTGAACGTTGCCAAGTAATCGATTGTATATTTTTGATAATCGATTGTTTTAAGTAAAATCTGGAAATGATTTTTTGAACGTTGCCAGTATTCGATTATACGTCTTAGATAAGCGATTATGCTGCGTAAAATCTGGGAATGATTTTTGGAACGATTGGAAAACAATCGATTGTGCCAATTAGACAATCGATTGTCGTAGCACAAAATCAGCAATTCTTAATTGGCAATTAGGCAACGGTTATGCATGGTTTTGACACTATAAATACATCTTCAAATCAGTCTTCTAAACACAACAACTGATCATATTATTGCTAAAGCTTGCATACTCTCTTATTCATCATTTTCTATTCATTACATAAGTTTTTGAGAGCCAAATTCTTGACGAAAGTTGTTGCGCTCTTGAGCGTATTTATTTTACTCATATCTACTCTTAAGGAGAGTCTTGCTTTGAGTGCAAAGTGTTTTTATACACTTGAAGGGAAGTGTTAATCCCTTGTATTGTAAGAAGGAACGTTGTGATTCCTTTGGTTGAAGTCTTGAAGTGTTGTATCTTCGAGCAAAGGTTGTTGAGGCTTGTGTGACTCAAGTTCTCAGTTTGTAACGGTTTGCTAAGCACCCGTAAGCTTAACGAAGTTAGTGGAAATCTCGAGAGAGTCTCTCGGGGACTGGACTAGCCATGGGTTGTGGTGAACCAGGATAACATCGGTGCGTTCGTTCCTTATTATTTACTTATCGCACTTATTTCATTCCTCCAATTTTTAAATTCCGCAAGTTTACGCTGTTTTTTATTATAACGCTATTCACCCCCCCTCTAGCGTTAAGTGTATATTCTAACACTTAGTGTTTATAGACACTTTGGGATGTTAAAGCATTATATTATGTTTACTCTTAGCCTGTGTTGCCCGTGAGTTTTCGGGTCTTTGGGGTTTTCTTACATTAATTGAGGCGACATGTATGTGCCAGGTGGCATTATAAACATTTCCTTATGCTATTCAGTATTATTTATCGTATGCGTAAAGTTTTGTTGGATTTCCGTAATGTATCGGGCTTACCTAGTCGCGAAGATAGGGTGCTGTCATGACAGGTTCACGATTGGTGAACTAGGGTCGTGACATGGAACCTCGGATTTCAATTCTGGATATACGCCTGAGTCCCATATTTTCCTACGGACCCTTTGGGACTGTCACATCATGGGTCCTTGTCCGTTTACCCAAAATATTGACCAAAATCAACTATATCAATATTATTATCAAAATTCATGGTTTTTAACACAAAATTCATATATTTCCACATATAAAAAATTCCGGTTTCGTGCCCGGACTGTGCACGCAAATTGAGGCAACCAAATAAGAGGTTTTCAAGGCCTCGAAGCACGGAGAAAGGGAGAATCACGATGATGACCCTTTGGGTCGTCACATAGCAATTGCGAGATATTCTTAGCAAATGTGAAGACCCCTACTCCCCTTCACAAATGCGAAGCCCGCATTTTATTCTGAGTTCGCAAATGCGAACAAGCCCTTTGCAAATCCCTAGACTATTAGTTTCGCATTTTCGAACCCAGTTTTGCATTTGCGAACCCAATTTCGCGTTTGCGATACCTGCACCTACATATTTCATACTTGGACGATTTTAAAGCTCATTTTTCATATTTTCAAAATCCAAACTCCCATTGGCGATTTATCACGAGCTCCCTCTTCTCCAAATCAATTATTCGAGCTATTTTGTGGTAAATTCGAGGGGTAAAGCTATATTAGATTCTTGAGTTGAGTTTGGAGCTTTCGAGGTAAGTGTTTGATCTAATTCTGGCTTGAGGGAATATGATTAGGATGCTAATTGTTATGTGGTAAATATGGAATACGGTGTATAAGCATGGCGACAGTTATCTATGCACGAAAGTCTAGCATGACCGTGAGTCATAATTGCTTTTAATTCGAAAGATGTGACACAATTGCCTTGTTGAACTGATAATTTCATAGAAAGCATTAGTTGAGAAGGAAATGAGTTAAAAGAGCCGGGGCTTATTTGTTAATTTGTTCTCCCTCGGGATGTTTAATATTGTTGTTTATCCCCTCCTCCTGATTGGTTGTGACTGTTGGTTGGGTGAGGAAGAGTGATTGTGCACGAAGAGTCATTCCGTGCCATGTTTTTATCATTATGCACGAAGGGCCATTCCGTGCCATGTTTTGATTATTATGCACGAAAGGTTATTTCGTGCCATATTTTGATAATTATGCACGAAGGATCATTCTGTGCCATGTTTTGAATAATTGAGCACGAAGGGTCATTTCGTACCTTGATATGAGAGTTATGTGTGGTAAAGCGCGAAAGTCATTCCGTGCCATGATATGAGAGTTATGTGAGGAAAAGCACGAAGTGTAATGCCGTGCACTTTATTTGACTATTTTGGTGAGAATGAGAGTAAAACTACGAAGGTTGGTGTCGTGCAGTTGTTGATTTACCTGTTCTCTTTAATTGATGCTATTGTCAATTCCATCTCTTCCTTCACTGATCCTATATCTGAATTGTAACACCCTATTGAATGCTCCCCCTACCTATTAGCTGTTTAAATTCTATATATTTTTCCCGCTATTGCATATGTATCTGCATAGATTTTTTTATAGTAGGTCCTGTCTAGCCTCGTCATACTTTGCCGGGGTTTAGGCCGGGAACTTATCAGTACATGTCGTCGGTTGTGCTGATGTTACACTCTGTGCATTTTTGTGCACAGATTATGACGCAGCTTTCAGACCGCGGCAGTACGATTTTCGGAAGCTATCTTCAGTCCAGGGACTCTCGAGGTAGCCTAGCTGGCGTTCGCAGGCCGCATCCCTTTCCTTACTTTTCGTTTCTTCATCTTGTATCAGAAAAACACTATGTATTTTCTTTCCATATACTATTTGTAGTATTCAGTAGTAGTCCGTGAGTAGTGACACCAGATACTGGGTAGAGGCGTATATTGAACCTTCCGCATTTCTGTTTTCAGTTAATTAAGTATTTAAAAGTCTTCCTCTTTAATTATTATATCAGTTTATCTTAATTGTTTAAATGATTTTTGTAGAAATACTGTAATGTTTGGCTTGTCTAGTTCCGGTAGTAGGCGCCATCATGACTCCTGATGGTGGGAAATCCGGGTCGTGATACTAAGATCGCTAGATGTTGAAAATTTGAATTAATTTTTCCTTAATTTTGGATGTTCCTTAAAGCATTATAATCAATTTGATATTGATGGTTTAGATTTATTTTCTCTATTGAAAGTATTAAGAATAATAGTACAATTAGAAGATAATAGTTGAATCGATAGACTTTATCAAATAAAAAGATTTAATTTTTTTCTAAAAGCCCAAATTGCTTATGGAATAATGTTAATAACTCATATTACCGTTACTTCAGGGGAAAGAATTTTTCAAAATTAAAATTAATAAAATCTTACTTAAGAAAAATAATGCCACAAGAAATGTTAAGTGGATTAGTTATATTGTGAATTGAGAAATACTTATTAGGAGTTATTGTTTGTAAGAGAATTATTTATAACTTTGTATCTAAGAAAAGCTAAAAAAAATAAATTCCAAATAAAAAATAAATAAAATATAAAGTTAAGGCCCCTCATAAAATTTGGCTTTAGGCCACAAAATTGGTGGGGTTGTTCCTGTCAAACAAATGTAGTATTTCTACTTAGGCATTCTATGTTTATTTGGAAATACATTAAATATAAATATTTAACCTTAAATTCAATAAATAAGATGAGTTTTGAGTACGATAGTAAATTAATAACCTGTAACTTCAAATTCTGATTTCGCCCACTGCCTATCTAATATACAAATAATTGCATGGACCATCATATGTGAATTGTCCTGGCCATCCTCCTTTGTATTCGTACGACCACATTTTCCACCATTGCAGCAAAACACTAAGAAGTTAGAACACACAACAACAACAACAATTACCTAGATAGTCTCACAAGGAGGGGTCTGGAGAGGGTAATATGTAGACAGGCCTTACCCTACCCGAAATGGCAGAGAGGCTGTTTCCAATCGACTCTCGGCTCAGGAAAGGAAAAGAAAACAAAAACAAAAACAAGAACAAAAACAGAAGAGCATTAGTAACTCCAGCAGAAATCACGTAAATAGTTATTTAAACATAAGAACCATAAATAAAATGACATGCAATAATATCAAACAGTAACTACCATAAGAGGGACACAATCCAATACACAAATCATCTATGGATAGCCCTGTCAAGCCTCACCCAACCCCGGAAAAGGAGTATGTAAAATTTTAGGAGCCCATATCCTATAATAATGATACTAGACCTCTAGACTTTTCTATAAGAAATTAGAACACACACTTTCGCAATTTGTTTCAATAGCTTACACAAGATCTTTCTCTTTATTCATTGAAGTTTTCAAAAGTATAAGATGGTCCAACACTTTTATATGTTTGTGCTATTAGAGGAATTTTTCTGTGACCAATCGAATCCCAAGGAAATATAATATATATACACACACTCCCTCGGGGTGAGAAGTTCCCTTCCCTTTTCTAAAATGCTTGAGTGATCTGCTATATATCCTATTATGGCCTGAGAATCATTGACTAATTTCACTGCTCGAATTAGTGACCTACAGTAGGGGCGTTCTAGCGAATTTTGTGGGCTAAAGCCAAATTTTACGATGGGCCTTTATTTTTTCTTTAAAAAAGAAATTTTTTGTATTTGAAGTCTAGCATTTTTAGATGTAAAGTTATTAATAGTTTTCTTACAATTATTTTCTCCTAATAAGTCCTTTTCAATTGACAATAAACTAATTCATTTAACCTCTCCTAAAACATTATTGATTTTAGATTAGATTTATCCATTTTAATTTTGAAAAACTTCTTTTCGCTGAAGCAATAGTAACAGGAGATAGATATTAACATTATTCTATAAGCAGTATGGACACTTCAAAAAGAAATAGATCTTTTTATTTGACTGAGTATATTAATTAAATTGTTTTCTCCTAATTGAACTATTTTTCTTAGCACTTTATTTCACAAAATAAATCTAAACCATCAATACCTTATTGATTATTAAGCCTTTAAGGAACATTCAAAATTAAGGCAATATTTTTTCAAATCTCCATCATCCGATCTGAGTTTTTTTATTGCAAAATAGAAAATCAAAAGTATTTTTATATGTTTCGAATTGTTCAAATTTATTTTAAAGTGAAAAAATAGTCTTATCTGCTACGCATAAAAAGTAATCACTCTAAAGGACTCTTCGAGAGAATTTGAGATTTCACTATCAATATTCTCATCAAACTGTTTTTCCTATATGTCACATGTTTCTTACAGAATTTGGGTTCGGTATTCATTTAAAATGCAATTTCTTTGACAGAGAAGTCATAGCAATTGCAAAACATTCTTTTCTATATTTGTAAAAGAAAGAAATCAAACTTTTTCACTTCATACAACTTTTTTCAAACTTATATATAACATATTAGGTATAACAAAAAATGGGAACAGATGCTTCACCTACATTAGGTAAGGCCGTCGTTGATGTATAGATCACAAAAAGATAACTTTATTACGGTCGACTCCCTTTCAAAAGAAAGTATGTGTAAAAACATACAAATGATTAAACAAAAGTTTCCTTGGGATCTGCACAGTTTGGTTAGCTCAGATTTAGGAGTACGTAGCAAACTAAATGGAGTAAACTAGTGAGGGAAAACTCAACAGGCTGGTGATGTTTCATCCTAGAAAAGAACATGGCAAACTGCTGTAGCATACAGAATCTGAAATATCAAGTTGTTGTCTGTTCAAGTATTTATTGTCATTTTATCTCTAACTTATTTTTATTTTGTGTCTCATACAACTTACACTAGTTATATAATACTTTTTTTTGTCTCACACATTTGTGGACCCCAAATCTTACACTTCTAAATCCACATATATCTGGGTCCACAAAACTAAAAATGACTCATTAACAAAGAAATTAGCCTTAGTCTTATCTTGGTCGAATAATAGGCATCTGAAATTTGTCCACTAGCACATGACAGGCTCTGGCTACATTTATATATAGACATAATTTAATTAGCAAAAGGTGTGATATAAGATAGTTAAAATTCTTTCACTTTTAATTAGAATTAGATTCCAACTCTCGACAATAAAAAGTTTTTGACATTAGTTAGCACAAATCGAGATAAGTTATTAATTTCAGATACTACACGAGTAAAGGAAAGAAATTGAAGTATTGATAGACAAGTACGTAAGTGCACTTTAACTATCCATATTGTACTCAAATTCTTCTTATACAGTAAGTTAAATATGGAAATAATATTACAGCCCAAAACTTTTAAAAGTGTATCAATTACACGTCTTTTTTGCCATGTATCACACGCGTATATTACACATAAAAGAAGTACGTGAAAACTAAAAAATTCACCTGAAATTAAGTTCTTCCCCTTTATTAAGGGATAAAGGCCAGATTTGTCCCTCTACTTCAGTATATTATCCACATTTATACCTAATTTTACTATGTGTTCAAATACGTTTCTACCGTTAAAAAAAGTTAATAACTTTGTCCCCAACCCTAACAGTGATTCATGATGGCACTGGGACACTTCTCTTTAACTGCCAACTAAGCAAATCCAAAATAAAAAAAACTCGTTCCAATTAATTGACCAAACTATCTAAGACACATTTATTTTACTAAAATAAGAAATAAATCTAGCCTTTTTCCCTAAAAATTATGGCTTCTTCTATCATCAAAGCAAACTACAGCACACATTCATGGAGTTGTACGATTTTCCACATTATGTTAAAGGTTTTACACCACTGAAAAACACAAAATTGAATAACGTAAGTGCATTTTGTCGAAGAAAGAGAGGAGGAAAATAAGGCTCTATTTTGTGTAATAAAAGAACAGATATTATAAAAGAAAAAGAGATGGTGAGGAATAAGGCTCCATTTTGTATCTGGCATTGACTGATTTGAAGCCAAAATATTCTAATTGATATCAACCCCTGTTCAAATGTTAGCTCAATTGATGAAGCTCGTGGCTTCTACAATGGTGGCGGTTAGAGCAGGAAAGCTAAGAGAGAAGATTAGAGTTGGAGAAAATATTGAAGTGTATTAACCGAATGTGTTCACACCTGTATATACAATGGAATTCACTTAACCTCTCCACTAACCAACTAATGATACCTAAGCTACCGCTGGAATAACATTAGCACTAACAACTAATTACCAATAATAACTAATTACCAATACTAACTAATTGAATACAAAGCCACGTAAGACACTGCGCATATATGGACGTATCAATACTCCCTCTCAAGCTGGAGGGTGTAAAATATTGAGTACTCCTAGCTTGCCCATTAAATAAAGATGTTGCACTTTGCTTAGCCCCTTTATCAGCAAGTCCGCTAGTTGATCTTTGGTACTAATGAAGATAGTGCGGATAGTCACTTGCTTGACCTTATCTCGAATTAAGTGACAATCAATTTTGATGTGCTTCGTGCGGTCGTGAAAGATTGGATTTGCAACAATCTGTATGGCCGCCTTGCTATCACTGTGAACCACGACAGCTTGGATAATAATAACTCATAATTCTTGAAACAACCCAAGTAACCATGTTACCTCAGCCACAACAGAAGTCACGCTTCGATATTCTGCCTATGTAGAGCTTTTTGAGGCAGTCTACTGCTTCTTCGACTTCCAAGACACCAAAGATTCACCAAACGTGACAACATAATCAGTCACAGATCTCCTAGTGTTAGGACAAGTAGCCAGTCAGAGTCATACCAAAATAAGATGTTGTGTTGGTTCTGCCTTCATAAACACCCCTAAACCAGGTGCACTTTTGAGATACTTCACAACCCTTATCGCAGCTTCCCAATATGATTGTTTAGGATCTTGCATGAATTGACTAAGTGTCTGCATTTTGTAGCTGGTATCAGGTCTGGTGATGGTTACATACAGTAGTTCCCCTAGCAATCTTTGATAAGCACAAACATCCTTCAGTGGCTAATCATCTGTTGCACCTACTGCTTTGTCATATTCTCTCGTAGTCAATTTTTGGTTTGTTTCCAGTGGTGTTATATAAGGCTTTGCTCCACTGAGTCCCATTTCTGAAATCAACTCAAATACATATTTTCGTTGATTCAATAAAATGCCCTGTTGAGATCTTAAGATCTCTATGCCTAAGAAATACTTGAGCTCCCCCAGGTCTTTGACTTTGAACCTGTCATGCACTACACTCTTTGCATTGTTCATAAGCTCTTTACTACTTCCTGTGATAAGAGATCATCCACATAGACTAGAATGATTACCACATCCTCATCCTTTTTCATGGTGAATAGAGAGTAGTCATGATTACTCTGAGTGAATCCGGCACTTGTCAAAGGCTTTCTGTCTTTCTACAAGCGAAAGGCGTTAATGAAAATGTTCAAGTAAAATAGCCATTCAGTTAATTTGATGTTCCATTGCCTAGATTCCTGCTTGAGCCCATGCAAGGACTTGTATAGCATGCACACCTTCTCCCCCCTGACTTCTCAAACCTTCTGGAATCTCCATGTACACCTCTTCACAAAGGTCTCCTTGCAAAAATGAATTATAGACATCTATTTGAAATAAGTCCTAGTTCTTTGATGCTGCTAATGCTATGATGAATCTTACTATAACCATCTTTGCCACAGGAGAAAAGGTATCATGATAGTCTAACTCTTCCTTTTGACTGTAGCCTTTGGCAACTAATCTTGCCTTAAATCTCTCTACTGCCCCATCTTCTTTGAACTTGATGTTGTACACCCACTTTGATCCCATGGTGTTTCTGCCTATGGGAAAATCAATCACTTCCCAAGTTTTGTTTTCTTCAAGTGCTGTGATCTCTTTTTTCATTGCTTCAATCCACATAAGATCCTTGACAGCTTCTTTAAAATTCTGTGGCTCAACTAAGGAGGAAAAACTTGCAAGATAACTTTGATATTTTTCAGAGGTGCCTGCGTAGGACAAGTAGTTTGATAAAGGATATAAGCTGCAATGTGACTTGGATTTTTCCTTGGTGAAATAGTCCTTCATCTATATAGGTTGTTTGCCTTATCTGATTGACTTCTTTTCTTCGGTCACAGTAGGCATATTAGCAGGAGTTGATGGAGTGTTATCAGCAGATGAAATGTCTTCGTTGTTCTTAGCAGCTGAAATATCTTCATTGTGCTCAACATCATCTTCAGGAAGGGATGTGGATGTTTCATTAGGGTTCTCATTGTCTTGAAATTGTGAATCAAGAATTATGTTGTCCTGGACATGATTGCTCTCCTCCTCTCTCACATTTGAATCAAGATCTGTGGTATCTGATGCAGTAGTTGTGTCTGATGCAGTAGTTGCATCTTGTAAAGGATGAAGCAAGATGGCATCTGGAAAATAGAAGCAGGAGGTACTGTGCATCCTGAAAACACCTGTGTTTTGAAAGGAAAATCTTTTTCCCTAAAATTCACATCGCTGCTAACAAAGAACTGCTTAGAAACTTAGTCTAGCAAGATGTAACCCTTTTGTGTTTATGAAAAACCAAGCAATAGAACAGGTTTATCCCTTTGTGTAAACTTATCTCCCTTGACCAAGTTAGTAGTATAGAAGAGACAACCAAGTATTCTGAGATGATCTAGCTTGGCACTTTTGTGATACAATTGTTCATATGGTGTGCTACCTAATAAGGAAGTAGAGGGCAGCCTATTTATCAAATACAGTGCTGCCTTCGCACACATGCCCCAGTATCTGAGAGGAATAGAAGCTTGAAATCTCAAGGCTCTAGCAGTATCCAGGATGTGTCTATGTTTCATTTCTACAATACCATTTTGTTGTGGAGTATTGGCACAACTACTTTGATGAATAATCCCTAGCTTAGTGAATAATTCAGTGCATTGAGAGTTAAAAAAACTCAATTCCATTATCTGATCTCACTATCTTGACCATACTATCGAACTGGTTTTTAATCATTGTCAGACTGTTTTAATACTACAATTACTTCAAAGTTCAGCTGCAGCAAATAGATCCATGTGTATCTAGTATGATCATCTATAATAGTGAGAAAATAATTCTTCTTATCAAATGTAGGAACTTTATAAGGTCCCCAAAGATCCATGAGTACAAGATGAAAAGGAGATTCAGCTCTAGAGGTACCGAGTGGAAACTACAGTCTGGTTTGTTTTTCCAAGGGACATATATGGCATTTATTTTGTACTCTGCTATTAATACTCTCATGCAGTTCTACTATATTTTTCATTGTTTCTAATGAAGGATGGCCAGCCTCATACTGCCTTTATTCCTTTAACTAGTTCATCATCATCTGAACTACTTCTCGGCATATATAATCCTTCGTTCTCCTTACCAATCCCCTTTACCCTGCCACTGTAAAGGTCCTGAAACACAACAAAATCAGGAAAAAATTGCACAGAACAGGACAACTGTCTGGTTAGTTTTGACACTGATAGTAAGTTGAATTTAAAGTCAGGCACATATAGCACATTGCTAATGGTCTCCCCGTTGAATAGCTTTGCACTACTAAAATTTGTAATATCTGCTTGTTTTGATAATGTGGTTACTTTCACTCAACAATTCTAAGCTAAGGGTGATGTGATGAGTAGCTCCTGGGTCTACAATCCATTCCCTTATTTGTTTGAAGTTAGACATTAGACAAATGACAATACCTGCCATGTTGGCTTGATGATCTCCAGACTCCTTATTCAGCAAATTCAGGATTTGATTGTATTGTTCAGGTGTGAAGAACAATCCTTTGTGCCATGTTACCTTGTGATTGTCTTCATCATTTTGTGCAACTGATAATGCTGCATATGCAGTATTAGCAGCAGCTAAGGGTTCCTTCCTCCAACCTTCATGAGATCCACTTTCAGGAGGCCTCCAACCATTAGAATTACCAGTACCAAACCTCTTCCTTTGCTTGAAATCAGATGGATAACCTACTATTTTATTGCATTTTTCCTTAATGTGACCTCTCATATTACAGTAGTGACAATATAGAAACTGTTTCTTCCCATTGAATCCTTGGCCTCACCCTGCCTGCATAATTAAGGGATTAATTTATTAGTTACATCATTAGCATTAACAACTTGTTGGCTTTCATCCTGAATGATCATGGCATAGTCCTGATTTAGAGTTGGTTCAGAGGAATTCATAAGGATTTTTCTCCTGGCTTGATCATATGTGTCATTCAAACCACATAGAAACTGCATTACTCTTTGTCTATGTAGATGCTCTACATGCTTCTTAGACTTTGGACAACCACAGTTAGGATAGGGAATTAACACATCAATTTCATGCCATAACTCCTTCAATTTGGAGAAGTAAGTAGAAATAGAACTAGATTCTTGTGACAAAGTAGCTATTTCTCTGTGCAATTGAAAAATACGAACTCGATTGATTTTGTCAAACCTTTCTCTCAAATCTTCCCAAACTGCATGCGCAGTGGATGCATACACAATTCCACCTATGAGTTCTTCAGACACTGTGTTCATGATCCATGACAAAATGATTGCATTGCATGTATCCCATTGCTCATGCAACTCCTTTTGAAAAGTCTCCATTTTGCACGTGCCTGTTACGAACCCTAGCTTCTTCTTCCCTAGTAACGCAATATGCATAGATCTGCTCCAAATGCCATAGTTCTCCGATCTTGTATGATCCACAAGAATTAAGACTGATCCTATAGTATCCCCTAGGCCTACATACAGTGGATGTGCATAGTCGATTTTTATTTCTGCCATTGTTGACAATTTGAAGAAATCTCAAGCTTCAATGTAATCCGGCAATGAATCGATGCACATGGAACAACATAAATTATGCAGGGAATTTCTCTGGTTCCGACCGCTCTGATACTATGTTCAAATGTTAGCTCAATTGATGAAGCTCGCGACTTCTTCAATGGAGGCGGTTAGAGCAGGAAAGCTAAGAGAGAAGATTAGAGTTAGAAAAAATGTAGAAGTGTATTAACTGAATGTGTTTACACTTGTATATACAACAGAATTCACTTAACCTCTCCACTATCCAACTAATGACACCTAAGCTACAGTTGGAATAACATTAGAACTAACAACTAACTACCACTACTAACTATTTGAATACAAAGGACATAAGACACTGCACATATATGGGCATATCAATAAACCCAACATAGATGTCACTGAGATCATCGAATATTATGGAATAATTGCAGTGGAAAAGTGATAAGTTTTTGGTGGCAAGTGGCATCGATTGATAGAAGAAGAAGAAGAAAGAGAAGTTGAAAAAATGAAGATGGTCGGAGAGGATGAAGAAATTAGGTTAATAAAGATGATCGCCGGTGTAACGACCCGACCCGCGTCTCATGTGTTTCCGCCTAGTTTTCCCCGTTTATTGTTTCTTCATATTTCATTATGAGTTGATTTAGATTAGATTTGGTAGGAGATGGGGTATGTAGTCTCTTGAAGGAAAGGTTGGTTTGGAAAAGTCAACTGGAAGTTGACTTGTGAGTTAGAGGGCTCGTATGTGATTTCCCACGATTCGGTTAGATTCGGGGGATAATTTGAGGCTTAGGAGCACAATCAGAAGTAATTTGGAGGTTCAGTGTAGAATTAGGCTTGAATTGGTAGTTAGTATTTTGGCGATATCAGGTTGATAGGTGAGAGTTTGATCCGAGGGTCGGAATGGAATTTCGAGAGTTGCAGTACCTTCGTTAGGTGATTTGTGATGTTTGTGAAAAATTTCAGTTGAATCGGAGTGTTTAGGTCAGGTTTTTGATCGAATGTGAGTTTCGGAAGAATTTGAAAAACTTAGGCTTTGATTTGGTGAAATTGGATGATTTTGGTGTTAACTGTGGAAATTTGATGGTTCGAGAAAGTTCGAATAAGGTTTTGGGTCACATCTGTGTTTTTGGTTGAGGTCCCAGGGGCCTCGGGGTGTTTTCAGATGGCCAACGGGTGAAAATTGGACTTGAGTGATTGCTGAACTTTTCTGGCATCTCGTATTTTCGCACCTACACTTTGGGGACCACAGGTGCAGTCTCGTAGAAGTGATGGATGGGAGCGCAAAATCGTAAGTGGTTCTCAACCCAGGTTCCGCAGAAGCGGAAGCCTGGCCGCTGAAGCGATTCCACAGGAGCAGATATTTTTTCGCAGAAGCGGTCTTGGATCTTTTAAGTTAAACTGCAGAAGCGATGGATTGGGTGCAAAAGCAATGACCGCAGAAGCGGTATTAAGACCGCAGAGGCAAAAACCTGGGCTATGTTAAGTGAACAGTGTTTTCACGATTTTGAAAGAGAACAAACATTTTGGACTTCGAACTAAGAGGGTTTTTGGGCGATTTTGAAGAGGGTTTCGAGGGCTTTCATCATGTATGGATTCTTGGACTTAGATTATGATATTATGGTGTAAAATCATGAATTAATACTGAAAATCCAAGGAATTAAAGGTAAAAAATGGAGGTTAGGGCTTGAAACATAAGGGAGTTTAAACTAGTGATTTGAGGGGTCGAATGGACTCCAATTCTTATGAATTTAATATGTATAGAGTCGTGGCAAGATAAGGATTGTATTGATATAAAATTTTCTGACTTTGAAGAAGTGGGCCCGCGGATCGGATTTTGCAAATTTCGTAATTTTCGATATTTTTCGAGAAGGTTGATTTGAGAGGAAAGGGCATTGCGAGCTAGTCGCAATATTCGTAGTGGTTTTGGCTAGATTCAATGTGCAAGGAGGTTAATTTGAGAGGAAAGGGCATTGCGAGCTAGTCTTTTGGCCGGCCAGAGGTGATTTATAGATGTGAATGTCGTTCTGAGGGTTTGAGACACATACTTTATTGAAGTTAATTGGGCTTGATGTCATATTTGGGGCCTTGTGCCGACCTGTAGAATCCTTCGGGAATTTATATTACTGTTTTAGTATATTTTGCATATCATTTGGTCTCAGTCCAAGGTTTTTTAATACTGTTTTGCAAACCCATCCATACTTCTAAGTTTTTGAAAACTCAATTGATATTTTAAATGATATATCGGGCTGGGAATTACTATTTTACAAATTACCAAGGGGCTTATATCGATTTTTGGACTGAGAATGGATCTGGATGCACGACGCAATAGTGATTTTGAAACAGTGATAACAATGACACTGTATGATATGAATTGAAACAATGGTAACAATGGCATTTTATGATGTGACTTGAAGCAGTGGTAACAATGAAACTGCATGATATAAAATGGTTAGGTCACAGTGACTGACCAAGTATTTATTTGATGCCACGAGATGGCTTCTTTTGCGCTTGGGATGTAGGAGCCCCTCTGAAGTCTGTACACACCCCCAGTGAGCGTCTTCGACGATAAATATATATATGGATGGCTCGGGTTGCACACCGCAGTGGGTATTGGATTGTACAATCATATGCATTGCATTCCAATTATGCATTTGTCTCATTAACTGCTGTTTTGTTGTTAATTGTACCTTATTACTGTATTATTGGGTTTTAGTTTACTTTATGTATCTCTATGATTTATTCCATTCAGTCTGTATTTATATTTATTACTTACTGGATCGGAGTACTCACTTTACTCCATTCACCTTACGTGCAGATCCAGGTTCTTCCCAAGTTGAGTAGATTGGGTCTGGTCGAGCAGAGACATTTTGGGGTGTTTCGAGGTAGTTGCACGGCGTTCGCAGCCTTGGATTCTTCCCTTATATCTTTATTTTGTTTCTTTCCGCATTTCTACTTTTAGACAGACTCAGTAGTTAAATGGAATTATGTATCTAGAGGCTCATGTTCATGACACCAGGTCCTAGCTGGACTATGTTCCTTTTTATTGGTTATTTTCGAACCATTTATTGGTACCAGGCTTCTCATATAAGTATTTAGTATTTTTCCACTGTGTTATTTATCTGGAATCTGCTTAACTATGCCGTGACAACGTCGGGCTTGACTAGTAGTGTGCTGGGTGCCATCATGACCGGGTTAAGGTCGTGACGAGTTGGTATTAGAACCTAGGTTACTTGGTCTCACGAGTCATGAACCAGTTTAGTAGAGTCTCACGGATCGGTATAGAGACATCTGTATTTGTCCCCGAAAGGCTGCAGAACCTTTAGGAAACTTCATATTCTTGGAATTCCTATCGTGCGAATTTGTTGATTCGAAAACTAAATTTTGTTATTCTATTCTCTGGGAGATGGTGAGAATCCATGCTATCGGACGTGGCGGATGACCACCTATACCACCTACAGAGGCCACCGCGGGTCGTGGATGCGATCGTGGTCGTTGTCGAGGTAGAGCCACTGGGGAAGCACCTATTGACCCACCAGTTGCCCTGGTTTAGGATCAGGCTCCAGCTATAGAGACTCCAGTAGCACCTGTTCAGGCACTAGCTGTGCCTATTGTGATTCCGAGCCTTCACGAGGCCCTAGCTGAGATTCTATCAGTTTGCACTGGCCTGGCTTAGGAATTCTCAGCCACTATTACAACAACTACTTTGCAGTCCGGGGGAGGCAATCAAACCCCCGCTGCTCGCACATCTCAGCAGGTAGTGCAGGGTTTGCAGACACCAGAGGTGCCACCAGCTCAACAGGTTGCACCAGTTCAGCCGGTTGCACCGGTTCAAAATTTTGTGGTTCCAGCTATGCCAGACGATGAACAACATCATCTTTAGAGGTTTAATAGGCTCTCACCTCCTACTTTCAGTGGTGCTCAGGGCGAGGATGCCCATGGTTTTCTCGACAAGTGTCGACGTATGCTTCGGACAACAGGGACTTTGGACTCAAGTGATATATCATTTACTACCTTTCAGTTCTCGGGAGAAACCTTCACTTAGTGGGATGCGTATGAGCGGCATGGGCCGGTAGGTGCAACGCCATTTTCATGGTAGGAGTTCTCCACTCTCTTCCTGGAGAAGTGGGTACCGCAATCTCAGAGGAAGGAGCTGCAGAGACAGTTTGAGTGGCTTTGTCAGAGAGATATGACTGTGTCTTAGTATGAGGTGAGTTTTTCGTATTTGGCTCGTTATGTTCCATGGATGGTCCCAACTGATCGGGAGAGGATTAGGAGGTTTGCGGATGGACTTATCTATCTCATCCATATTCTGATGACCCGAAAGAGGATTCTTATTCATACCTTTGAGGATGCAGTTGATATTGCTCGTGATATTGAGATGGATCACCGTCAGGAGAGAGAGGATAGGGAGGCCAAGATGCCTTGAGGATTGGGTAGTTTCTGTGGTGTTGCACCTAGGGGTCAACCTCATCAGAACATAGGTCGTTCTTTCAAGCCTCATCAGTCGACTCGTCCCGAGTATCGTGAGGTGTCTTCAGGCCATGGTCATCAGGGGTTCCAGCAGGGCATGTCTTCACTTAGTGCCCTCCCAGCTCAGAGCTTATCATATGCCCCTTCAGCTCAAGGTTATGATGCGCCTAGTGCATCACCCGGTCATTCTAGTGCGGGGGGTTCCCTTCAATCCCCTTCTCCAGCACCTGGTAGTTGCTACGAGTGCGACGAGTTTGGTCACATGAAGAGGCAGTGTCCTCGACTTCGTGGTGATCAGTTTCAGCAGAGGGATTAACCCTCATCTTTTGGTCCAGCATCTTCTTCATCTTCCTTACCGGCTAGGGGTAGAGTACGGCAACCAGAGGTCGCCCTAGAGGTGGAGGCCGATTAGGCGGAGGTGACCAGGCTCGATTTTATGATGTTCCAGGTAGGACAAATGCCCTTGCATCAGATGCTGCTATCATATGTATTATTTCAGTCTACCACATAGATGCCTCTGTCTTATTTGATCATTCTATCTATTCTATGTGTCATCATATTTTGCTCATCATTTGGCTACGACCCAATTGTATCTTGCTTTACCTGTGCATGTATCCACCACGGTGGGTGATACTATTATTGTGGACCATGTATATCGGTCCTGTCTTGTTACTATTGGGGGTATGGAGACCCGAGTTGATTTATTTCTTTTGAGCATGGTAGACTTCGATGTTATTCTGGGCATGGACCGGTTATCTCTGTGCCATGAAATTCTAGACTGTCATGCAAAGAAAGTCACTTTGGCTATACCGGGTATTCCAAGGATCGAGTGGCGTGGTATGACTGACTATGTCCCTAGTAGGGTTATATCTTTCTTGGAAGACCAACGTATGGTTGGGAAGGGTTGTCTATCATATTTGGCCTTCGTGCGTGACATGGAGCTAAGGCTCCCAGTATCGAATCTGTTCCTGTTGTGAGGAAATTCCCTGATGTATTTCCTGCAGACCTGGCAGGTATGCCCCAGACATGGACATTGATTTTTGCATTGACTAGATGCTGGGCACCAAGCCCATTTCCATTCTGTCGTATCGTATGGCACCAACGGAGTTAATAGAATTGAAAGATCAGCTTTAGGAACTCCTAGAAAAGGGGTTTATTCATCATAGTGTGTCACAATGTGGTGCACATGTGTTATTTGTGAAGAAGAAATATGGCACAATAAGAATGTGCATTGACTACATGCAGTTGAACAACGTAACAATGAAGAACAAGTATCCCCTGCCTTACATCGATGATTTATTCAACCAACTTCATAGAGAGAGGGTGTTTTCTAAGATTCATCTCCGTTCCGGTTATCACTAGTTGAAGATAGAGGATTCAGATATTCTTAAGACTGCCTTCAGGATTGGATATGGTCACTATGAGTTTCTAGTTATGTCTTTAGGCTGACTAATGCCTTGGCAGAGTTCGTGCATCTTATAAATAATGTATTTCGGTTGTATCTGGATTCATTTGTTATTGTATTCATTGATGATATTTTTGATACTCGCGTAGTCAGGAGGAGCACGCAGAGCATTTCCGAGTTGTATTACAGAGATTGAAGGAGGCAAAGTTGTATGCCAAGTTCTTGAAGTGTGAGTTTTGGCTTAGTTCTGTGGCCTTCTTGGGACATGTGGTGTCCAGTGATGGTATTCAGGTTGATCCAAAGAAGATTGAGGTGGTTCAAAATTGGCCTAGGCCCTCCTCGACCATAGAGATTTGTAGTTTCCTCAGTTTTGTGGGTTATTATCGCCGATTCATTCAAGGTTTCTCATCTATTTCCTCATCCTTGACCAAGTTGATGCAGAAGGGTGCTCTGTTTGTATGGTCGGACGAGTGTGAGGAGAGCTTTCAGAAGCTCAAGAAAGCTTTGACCACAACTCCAGTATTAGTCTTCCCATCAGCTTCAGGTTCTTACACCGTTTATTGTGATGCTTCGAGAGTCGGGATTGGCTATATGTTGACGCAGAAGGGTAGAGTGATTGCTTATGCTTCTCATCAGTTGAAGCCACATGAGAAGAACTACCTTGTTCATAACTTAGAGTTGGCTGTTATAGTTCATGCCTTGAAGATTTGGAGGCGCTATTTATATGGTGTATCTTGTGAGGTATTCATTGATCATCACAGTCTTCAGCATTTGTTCAAGCAAAAAGATCTTAATTTGAGACAGCGGAGGTGGCTTGAGTTACTTAAGGAATATGATATTACCATTTTGTATCATCCGAGAAAGGCCAATGTAGCGGTCGATGCTTTGAGACGAAAGGTAGTCAGCATGGGGAGTTTGGCATATATTCCAGTTGGGGTGAGGCCTTTTCCAATTGATGTTCAGGCTTTGGCCAATCAGTTTGTGAGACTAGACATTTCAGAGCCTCGTCGGGTATTGGCTTGCATGGTTTCTCGGTCTTCTTTATATGATCGCATCAGAGGGCGCCAGTATGATGATCCGTATTTTCTTGCCCTCAAGGACAGAGTTCAGCACGAAGATGCTAGAGATGTGACTATAGGTGATGATGGTGTGTTAAGGATACAGGACTGGATTTGTGTGCCCAATGTGGATGGGCTTAGAGATTTCATTCTTAAGGAGGCTCACAGTTTGCCGTATTCCATCCATCCGGGTGCCGCGAAGATGTATCAGGATCCCAGATAGCACTACTGGTGGAGGAGAATGAAGAAGGATATTGTGGGTTATTGAGCTCGGTATCTTATTTATCAGTAGGAGAAATACGAGCATTAGAGATCGGGCGGTCAATTTCAGCAGATAGCTATTCCCGAGTGGAAGTGGGAGTGAGTCACAATGGACTTTGTGAGTGGCCTTGCTCAGACCTCGAAGAAGTCCGCGCATTGTATTCTGGTGTGTACTACATATTCTTTGGAGCGCCTGACAGGGATCTTTATTCGGAAGATTGTTCGGTTGCATGGGGTTCAAATTTCTATTATCTCGGATAGAGGCACTCGGTTTACTTCCTAATTCTGGAGGACTTTTTAGCGAGAGTTGGTTACACAGGTGGAGATGAGAACATCATTTCATCCTCAGACGGACGGACAGTCCGAGCGTACCATTCAGATATTAGAGAACATGTTGCGTGCCTGTGTGATTGATTTTGGAGGTTCTTGGGATGAGTTTCTACCTCTTGTAGAGTTTTCCTACAATAACAGTTATGAGACTAGCATTCAGATGATCATATGAGGCCTTATATAGGAGACGTTGTAGATCTCCGATCAATTGGTTTGAGCCCGGTGAGGCTAGGTTGCTGGGGACAGATTTGGTCCAGGATGCCTTAGAGAAAGTGAAGATGATTCAGGAGAGACTTTGCATAGATCAGTCGCATCAGAAGAGTTATGCGGACCGGAAGGTCCGAGATGTGTCTTATATGGAGGGTGAGAAGGTTTTGCTAAAGGTTTCGCCGATGATGGGTGTTATGAGGTTTGGGAAGAAAGGGAAGCTGAGTCTGCTGTTCATTAGACCTTTTGAGGTGCTTAGGAGGATTGGAGAGGTGGCTTACAAGATTGATTTTCCACCCATATTGTCGAGTGTGCATCCGGTGTTTCATGTGTCTATGCTCCAGAAGTATGTTGGAGACCTGTCTCATGTTTTGAACTTCAGCACGATTCAGCTGGATGACAATTTGACTTATGATGTGGAGCTAGTGGCTATTGTGGGTCATCAGGTTCGGGAATTGAGATCAAGGATATAGCTTTGGTGAAAGTACAGTGGAGAGGTTGGTCGTGGAGGAGGATACTTGGGAGGCTGAGCATGAGATGCGGAGTAGATACCCTCACCTATTTTAGACTTCATGTATGTTAATTGACCTGCTCGAGGACAGTTTGTTTTAGTTGGAGAGAATGAAGAAGCAATAAACAGGGAAAGCTCAATGGAAACCCATCGTCTCATGTGTTTCCGTCGAGCTTTCCCTGTTTATTGCTTCTTCATGTTTCATTATATGTGTTGGGTGAATTTGAAGTTATTCAGATTAGATTTGGTAGGAAATAGGGTATCTAGTCTCTTGAAGGAAAGGTTGGTTTGGAAAAGTCAACCGAAAGTTGACTTGTGAGTTAGAGTGCTCGGATGTGATATCCGACGATTCAGTTAGCTTTGGGGGATGACTTAAGGCTTATGAGCGCAATCGGAAGTAATTTTGGAGGTTCGGTGTAAAATTAGGCTTGAATTGGCGAAGTTAGCATTTTGGCGATATCTAGTTGATTGGAGAGATTTTATTCCGAGGGACGGAATGGAATTCCGAGAGTTTCAATAGCTTTTTTTAGGTGATTTATGATGTGTGTGCAAAATTTTAGTTGAATCGAAGGTGTTTAGGTTCGGTTTTTGATCGAATGTGAGTTTCGGAAGAATTAGATAAACTTAGGCTTTGATTTGGTGAAATTGGATGATTTTGATATTAACTATGGTGACTTGATGGTTCGAGCAAGTTTAAGGTTTTGGGTGACATCTGTGTTTTTGGTTGAGGTCCCGGGGGCCTCGGAGTGTTTTCGGGTAGCCAACGGGGTGAAAATTGGACTTGAGTAATTGCTGAACTTTTCTGGCATCTGGTATTTTTGCACTTGCGGTTTGGGGACCGCAGGTGAGGTCTTGTATAAGCGGTCTATGGGAGCACAGAAGTGGAAATGGTGCTCAGGGTAGGTTCCGCAGAAGCGGAAGCCTAGCTGCCGAAGCGGTTCCGCAAGAGCGGATATTTTGCCGCTCTTTGATCTTTTAAGTTAAACCACAGAATCGATGGATTGGGCACAAAAGCGGTGATAGTAGAAGCAGTATTAATACCACAGAAGCGAAAACCTGGGATGTGTTAAGTGAACAGTGTTTTCACGAATTTGAAGGAGAACAAACATTTTGGACTTCGAACTAAGAGGGTTTTTGGGTGATTTTGAAGATGGTTTCGAGGGCATTTATCAGGTATGGATTGTTGGACTTAGATTATGATATTATGGTTTAAAATCATGGATTAACACTGAAAATCTAAGAAATTAATGGTTAAAAAATGGAGGTTAGGGCTTGAAACTTAAGAAAGTTTAAACTAGTGATTTGAGGGGTCAAATAGGTTCCGATTCTTGTGAATTTGATATGTATAGACTCGTGGCAAGATAAGGATCGTATTGATGTAAACTTATCTGACTTTCGAGAAGTGGGCCTTGGGCTCGAATTTTGCAAATTTCGTGATTTTCGATATTTTTTGAGTCTTTTCGATTGTGTTATATTCTCTTAGCCTATTGTAACGTATTTGTTGTGGTTTTGGCTAGATTCAACACGCGACGAGGTCGATTCGAGAGAAAAGGGCATTGCGAGCTAGTCTTTGGCCGGCTAGAGGTAAGTAATAGATGTAAATGTCGTTCTGCGGGTTTGAAACCCCGGACTTTCACATCATAACGATTGAGGCATGACACGCTTTCTATGATGAGTGCTAGGTCTTTTTCTATTAGGGTTCGTGACTTGGTCCATCCCGAGTGATAATTCTAGCTTATTGGTGATTGAGACACATACTTTATTGATGTTAATTGGGCTTGATGTCATGTTTGGGGCCTTTTGCCGACCTGTAAAATCCTTCGGATGATATTACTATTTTAGCATGTTTTGTATATCATTTTGTCTCAATCCAAGGTATTTAAATACTGTTTTGCAAACCCAACCATACTTCTAAGTTTTTGAAAACTCAATTGATATTTTAAATGATATCTCGGGCTGGGAATTACTATTTTACAAATGATCAAGGGGCTTATATTGATTTCTGGACTGAGCATTGATCAGGCTGCGTGCCAGAGCAGTGATTTTGAAACAGTGGTAACAATGACACTGTATGATGTGAATTGAAACAGTGGTAACAATGACATTGTATGATATGACTTGAAGTAGTGGTAATGATGACACTGCATGATATAAAATGGTCAGGCGGTGACTGACCAGGTATTTATTGATGCCACAAGATGGCTTTTTTCCGCTTGGGCTGTAGGAGCCCCTCCAGAGTCTGTACACACCCTAGTAAGCGCCATCGATGATATATATATGGATGGCTCGGACAACGCGCTGTAGTGGGTACTGGAATGTACCATCATATGCATTGCATTCATGCATTTGTCTCCTTAACTGTTGTTCTGTTGTTAATTGTACCTTATTACTGTATCATTGGGTTTTAGTTTACTTTGTGTATTTATGTAATTTTCTACTTTCAGTCTGTATTTATATTTATTACTCACTTTACTCCTTGCACCTTGCGTGCAGATCCAGGTTCTTCCCAGGTTGAGTAGATTCGGTGTGGTCGAGCAGAGATATTTCGGGGAGTTTTGAGGTAGCTATATGGCGTTCGCAGCCTTGGATTCTTCCCTTCTATTTTTATTTCGCAGCCTTGGATACATATGTGTATATGTATAGTTATATATATTATACGTATGTTTTACTTATTCTTCATTTCTTTGTAACAACTGTAGTTTAATGTATGTAACATCTATAATTAATTCATGGAACTAATCTAGTTTAAATCTTTTTATGTGACGGTCAAACAACTTGACTAGCTTTTGTTTGTGAATTATATGAGAAACACCATCAGAAATTCCTCTCATCCTCTTTGAAGTTGTTCTTCTCAATTCTAACTTTCAGACACGCGTGTACGTGTTAAGTGGTATTGTAGAACCCTGGGAAATGATTGACTTTAGCAATTTGCACCTTAATTGGGCCAAAATCTCTTTCAAAACAATAGTTTGCCACGACGCATCATTAAATCCAATGAGTTTTCTATTTTCTTTGTTCTTGGTCGATGTTATTACTTATTTTCCAACAAATTATGAATGGAATTAGCATTGGATTAGATTTAGCATATCATATTTCGTCTAATACTTTCCATATGGGAACACAATCAACTCATACAAACAGAATTTAGATAGTCATTAATTAATCATTGCATTTTTCTTATACATCATCACATGATCGTCGTATAATTCTTCCGGAATATGAGATATATTCGTTGATCACACCCAACTATATCTTAAAAAAGAATAATGCAGACGTTGTAAATATAACCTGAGTATTAAGCTCAAGTCGAATCCACTGAGAAATAACCTATCAATCACTATCGTTAGACCTACTAAACTCTTTAGCATTAGTTTCCCAAACATTGAGAATCACAGTTGATGGTGTTTTGAATAACTAAGATTAACAGTAAATAAATAGGTACAAACTAAAGATGTTAAGTTGTAAACAATAAAGCGAAAATGCTGAGGTAATGATTTCCCATATTGATGGAATTCCTTGTGTTTATGTTTCATACAAATTCACCAACACATCTCTATCAATCATGAACGCCCTTCTTACCGTAAATCTCTCCCGAGTAACAGTAATGTACTAAATGCACTGTCCCGAGATACACTAGCTAGCTTTGTTTATCACAGTTCACTTAAGATTTCACCCAAGACTTTTTCATTTCTAATCCCGCCTTTAAACCCACAGTTAAAGATCCCTCTTATACTTTGGGAGGTGTGTTCTTCAACAATCCTCTAAATATGCACCCTCTCCTGATTTATGCTCACTAAATAGGCACAGCTAACTGAGGATCCTGTCAATTAACTACAACAAATATATAGTTGAACAAATAGAGATTAAAACTAGCAAACTCTATTAGCATAAACAAGAAGTTCATCCCTTATTCCATAAAAACCCTAGACAAAAGATTTAGCTACTCATAACTATGGGTAAATAAACTAAAATAATATTCATCATAAAAATTGCAAGAAAAATTAAAGAAGAAGAAGATATGATGTGTTGGATGATCTCTCACACTTGTTTTTCTTGCCAAAGTACTCTCTAAAACATTACATGCCTCCTTTGGGTGAAGTCTAGTGTTTAACATAGGGTTTTAAGCTAAAAATCCCCTATTTTTCACTAAGGTCCATGAAGTTTTCCGCGTCCTGCCACGGTTACGCCAGAACAGCGGCCAAAAACCCTCTTAGATTCTTCATTGTCTGCGACTACCTTCTGCCTCGGTTCTGCCGTGATTACACCGGGACCGAGATATTCCTTCTCCAGACTTGGCTTGATCTGCCTTCGCGTGGTTCACTTGGCGGATATTTTACGATTGGCCTCTTTTTTTCCATATTTAATTCCAAAAGTACTCCATAGCCTTATCTTGTCGTATATAACCTGCAAAGCATGAAAAGCGCTAATTAGAGCATTGTGTTATCACTTTTACCTCAAAAACTATACAAGAAAGTGGTTCTTTATGGCCTAATTATAGTTCAATTCACCTATTATCAACACCCACACTTAAACCTTTGCTCGTCCTCGAGCAAGTTAAACCACACTTCTAGGCCTAACCGTTTGATGCATTATCCAATTTTATGTCACACCCGCCATTATGAAATAACAACCTAAGCAATACAATAATCACACTTCATATGAAGACTATAACGCCATGCCACACTCGTACTTACTCTAGTTACTCTAAACAGAGGTGAAAACTCACTTTTTGTTCCTGAGTCACATGCCCTCACATCACAATTCTGATAGAAGTTCCACACACATAAAATCAAGAAACAAGGAACCATAGATAGACAAAATTCACTCACTTTCAGTAAAGAATATTCACTTGCCACACAGATACACCATAAGCTTGCCCCTAGTGTAATACTCTACTAATTGAGTTCATCAGTCTAAGATCAAGAGGTCTTTATTTGGTTATAATGTAGACTAAGGGACGGGTAGGATATATTTTGATATTGTGATTAACCTCCCTAAGCACTTTTAATACAAACTTCTTTTTATTCCAATTTCCATGTTCAGCCCAATCATTCTTCCACATTTTGTTGCATAGGTGACCCCCACTTTTCTTTAGGTGCAAATGGCCTTTCTCTTTTATTCTTCTTTTTTTTAGCATCCATTGCACCATTCAAGTATTTTTTTTCCTGATTCCCCTTTTTCTACTCCACTACTACCCCACACTTTGACTTTTATACGCTCTTTAATAACTCAAGTGCTTCGGGGAGGTATAGGTTCAACCAGTCATACTATTCAACACAAGTATGTAGGTTATTATAGGGTTATCAAAGAATAGGCTTTAGGCTCGAAGGGGTTAACAATGGGAATATGTACAGGTGGATTCACAATTATACAGGCTACCCAAAGAAATGTCTCAATTATCTCTACAACCAAACAACTTTTATTTCGCTTTGCGAAAACACAGGGCAAGTCCTAGGTATCGCATACAAGCACAGAATACAAGTATTATCTCACACACACTTGGAATATAACTCATTCCGAATCAGTTTGTCAACACACTCACATGAGCATTCAAGCAAGACAAGATGTGCAAAATTAAGGCATAAATTTATACGTCTACAACCAAGCCTAGACGTCGCACCCTCAAGTTCATTTTAGTTATTTGCAGGTGTGAACATTAAGGGTTGCATTCCTGACTTCACCCTTCTTGGTCCAAGATAGTCCTAACGGTCCTAAAACTATAAAAGAAAAATATACCTACCGATTCAAGAAAAGCAATTTGAAAAGAACCGTGGTCAAAAGAAAAACCAAGGGAGAATTACTACACTACCTAAAAAGGAAAATAAAATAAATGAAAAACTTAAATGGACTACTTCCCTCAAGAGTAATGTCTAAGTAGTCCATCCTCAGGAAGAGTCCCCTACAAAAAAATCATTTTTTTGGTTATATTTTAACTCCGACTTTGACCCTCAAGAGACCCGTCGATAAGGGTACGTCGTTGGGCCAAGTCAGTTACTTTTAAGGTGAGTACAATCAATTATACACAACAACACATATACATCACTACAACATACTACCAAAGCAAGTCTTCCACCCGACACAAAAAAAAACTATGGCATTCCCCCATGTCATATCAGAAATAAAGAGCAGAAGGGTAAGAAGACTTTCCTGAGCATCAATCGGAGTCGGAGACAGTGCAGGGTCCACATGACAAGCTCTCCCAAAAGCACGGAACCATCCATCATCTGGCTCTCAGACCTGGCCTGCCACTGAGACATGGCATTCATACGTATGTGCAGGTCGTCCACCGAGGTGTGAAGATCTGCTACCTCTTCCTCCATAGAATGCAACATAGGTCTGGTGGACTGTGATCTAGAGAATCCTGCCACAGTATGAGGTTGTGGAGAGGATCTGGCTCCGTCATAGGATCTCCTGGATGATGCCATGGGTGCTGGACCATCATTCTCATCATCGATCCGAATGGCGGCGGGCGCATCTCGGCCCACTCTGATGCCCGAAGCTCTAAAAGCTATCTTTTTGGGCAAAGCTCCATCTGTAGGACTGGTGGGGACAACTTTTAACAGACACAACCTCATCACAAGTGAGGGGAAGTAAAACCCCTTAGGTAGCTGAGGTGACCGAAGGACCAATGTATCTCAAATAACTCTCGCCACATCAAAGTCCCTCTTGGTGACAAAGCAGCACACCAATAGAGCCCGAGGTGGTTCACATCGGTCATGTTGGCCGTAGGCAGTAACCGGCTGCAAATGATGGTGAACCAGCACTTGGCCACATGAGTGAATGACTTGGAGTGCAGAGCAATGTTGTCATGTATCTAGGTTGGTTAACCCCCTGCGCAGAGTACCTCAATCATAGTATCCCAAGTGACCCCTTCGGCGTCGTGGTAATGGTATGTCACTAGTGAATTCGAGCAACCACAAAACCTGGCAAACCTTGTAAATGAAGGCATCTACCACCCTGCCCCGCACAATCACATCCCGGCCCACATGTTCTGGGCAGTTCGCATAGAACTCCCGGACTACCATTGGGTTTGCCGTCTCAGATTCACCAAACAAGAATTCCATCTCCCTCCATCGAATTTCCTCATACATGCCTGGAGATTCCATATATAGGGAAGCCATGTCAACATAAATCCCCGAAACAAAGGTTTTGGTGGCCTTATCATGAAATGTGTCCTCTGTCTCCGGTGACTGGAACCTGGTGGCGTCATATGTTGGCACTTGGGGAGTGCTTGACAAACTCTTTCGCCTCTTTCGGGACATATTACCTGCAAATAATTCAAGGCAATAATCAGATGCATCCTAACAGGCGTAATTTGGATGGGTACTCAGACTTCGCCACCCGATGACACCAACAATATCAAACAATGCCTGTGCACGCAGCTAGTCAGGTGCCAAAAGGTGATAACCTCCACCATTTCCCTCACACCACTAATTAGTCTAAAATATCACCATACACAACTCCACACAATCCTTCACAAATTATCATGTCAATTTCTACCACCACCACAACATAAAGAGAGCACAAAGTGCTCCAAAATTCTAAAACACACCCCCAATTGTCGGCCAAATAGGCCCCTCCACCAAACTTCACCACAAAAATTATGTCTAGTCCTCCAAACATCCTAAAAATACCCCACAATTGAAGCACCATGAAAACCTACCCATTAAAGCATCAATCAAGTCCACAAGAAGCAAATACAAAGAAAACAAATAAAAAAGAAAGTAAAAAATAAAAAAATAACACTACTACCACCTAGGGTTTAATTACACTAAATTAGATTGCACTACACTAAATTAGATAAAGAAATAGAAAGAGAAGAAGAAAAGAATTACCTTGATTAAGAATAGAAGGGGTGGGTAGTGGAGGTGGAAGGTGGAGAAGACAACAATGGAGGATTGAGAGAGAGGGAGTGATTTGAGAGAAAGAGGAGAGGAGAAAATTTGGTGTGGAGAGCGTGGTTTTTTTCTTTCTTTCAGATTGGGAATGAAGGGGTTTGGGGGTAGGTAGGGGTTTAGTTTAGTTTAAAATGGGGGAGGGAAAAAATAAATAAAAATAAAAAATAAAAAATTCTGCGTACCTGCCCGTCTTGGTCTGTCGCGATCTTACCGCGGTTACGCTGGGACCGCGGTAGACCCCTTTCAGAGAGGGTCACTCACCGTGGTCCTGCCTCGATTACGCTAGTACCGCGGTATACCACATTCAGAGAGGGTCTCTCACTACGGTTGGATCCCGATTACGCTGCAAACGCAGTACTCTGCTATCAGAGAAGGTATCCGAACTCGGTCCTGCCACGGTTACGCTAGGACCACGATCTGGACGTGTTGCTGATTCTTTAGTTTCTATTTTTTTTATTAAGTTCTGCATTACACTTACAACAATTTCTTTGTTGTCTCCCACACAGCGTCTGATTTAATATCGCGGCACGACGCAGATGAGCGTATTTAAGGCTCACTCGACCTCTGTGGTTCAACCAGGTGTAGCTCAGACACTTCCTTTGGTTCGCTCATGCCCACATATAGCTTCAATCTTTGACCAATGACTCTAAATGTACGAGAGTCATTCTTTGTGGCAATCTCGATAGCCCCTGAAAGGAAAACTTCAACTACTCGAAATGGTCCAGACCATCATGACTTAAGCTTACCGAGGAACAAATGTAATCTTGAGTTGTAGAGCAATACCATGTCTCCGGGTTTTAAATTCCGCTTAACAATGTTCTGGTCATGCAGCCTTTTCATTCTCTTCTTGTACAACTTTGTGCTCTCGAAAGCAAGATATCTGAACTCATCCAGCTCATGCAATTCAGTGATTCTTGTTGTTTCCTCAACTTCCATATCCAAGTTCAGCTGTTTCAACGCCCACCACGCTTTATGTTCAAGTTCTACTTGTAGGTGGCAGGCCTTCCCAAACACCAACTTGTATGGTGGCATACCAATCGGTGTTTTGAAAGCAATTATGTAAGCCCATAGTGCATCATCTAGCTTCCTTTCCCAATTAGTTCTTGTGGCGTTCACAATTTTGGTTAACACACTCTTGATTTCTCTGTTGGACACTTCAACTTGTCCACTAGTCTGCGGGTGGTAAGGAGTAGCCACCTTGTGGCGCACATCATACTTAGCAAACAACTTTTCGAAGGATCTATTGCAGAAGTGTGCCTCCATCATTGATAATTGCTCTTGGTGTCCGGAAGCGGGTGAATATGTTCTTCTTCAAAAATCCCACCACCACTTTTGCATCATTGGTGGGCAACGCTGCAGCTTTTACCCATTTGGACACATAGTCTATAGCAACAAGAATGTACTTATTGCTATAGGAGCTGACAAGGGACCCATAAAGTCAATCCCCCAGACGTCAAACACTTCCACCTCTTAAATTGGGTTTATGGGCATCTCGTGGTGCCGGGAAATGTTCTCGGTCCGCTGACATTCATTGCAGACCTTCACCCATAGGTATTTAAACACTGTTGGCCAGAAGAACTCAACCTCTAGTACTTTTGCTGCTGTCCTGACCCCTCCAAAGTGTCCCCCATATGCCGATGCGTAACAAGCCTGCAAAACAGAAGATTGTTCTATCTCGGGGATGCATCTTCGAATCATATAATCAAGGCATACTCTAAATAGATAAGGCTCGTCCCAGTAATATAAGCGGCTATCACAATAAAAAAATTTCCTTTGGACCGATGAAAGGTCGTGAGGAACTATACCACTAGCCAGGTAATTAGCAAAGCCTGCATCGCATGGCGCTTCCTGAAGAGTGGTAGCGAGCAGCTGCTCTTCTGGAAAAGTTTCCATAAATTCCTCAACCTCAACTGCATTTTTAGCTCCCTCAAATCGTGATAGATGATCAACTACTTGATTTTCTATGACCTTACGGTCACGAATTTGAAGATCGAATTCTTGCAGTTGCAACACCCAACGAATCAGGCGTGGCTTAGACTCTTTCTTTTTGATTAGGTACCTGAGAGCTGCATGGTCAGTATATACAATTACCTTGGACCCAATCAGGTAGAATCAAAACTTGTCAAACGCGAACACCACCGCCAACATTTTGCTTCTTAGTTACAGTGTAGTTCAGCTGGGCTCCACTCAATGTTCTATTAGCATAGTAGATTGGGTGCATTAACTTGTCTTTCCGCTGTTCCAGCACTTCCCCCACCACGTAGTCCCTGGCATCATACATTAGTACGAATGGTTGCTCCTAGTTGGGGGCAACAATGATGGGTGTTGTGACCAGTCTATTTTTCAACTCCTCGAATGCTACCCTACAATCATCAGAAAACAAAAATAGGTGATCATTTTCTAAAAACTTGTAGAGAGGGTTGGCAATTTTGGAGAAGTCTATTATGAACCTCCGGTAGAAACCAGCATGCCCAAGGAAGCTTCTGTTTGCTTTGACTGAAGTTGGGGGCAGCAACAGTGCTATTACATCCACTTTCGCAGGATCCACCTCAATTCCTTTTCTTTACACCCCGTGCCCTAAGACTATGCCTTTTTATACGATGAAGTGGAACTTTACCAGTTCAGAACCAAGTTAGTCTCGATGTACCGTTTCAGCACATGTGTTAGATTTATAAGGCACTCATCTAATGAATGCCCTACCACTGAGAAGTCATCCATGAATACCTCTATTATGTCCTCTACCATGTCAGTGAATATGGCCATCATGCACCTTTGGAATGTGGAAGGTGCATTGTGTTGAAACACGTTCTCAAGTCGCTAAAACTAAAAGTGTGTTCATCTTTGTAGGTTTTGATAAATGACAAACCGACGCGCATGGAATATTGACATATGCCGAAGTCCAAGCACAAGAGAAACAAAGAACAAGATCAAGTAAAGCAACGAAGATATACATGAGTCGTTTTATATTGTGATCTTGATCCAACAAAAGATTCAAGTCTTGGCTTCTCTCAAAAAATCATTTTCATCAAACCATGCATCTTTGATTTAAAACAAAATGATTTTCAAATGTTTTCATTTTAGCCAAAATGATTTTTAAACAAGTCTTTCAAATCTGGACAGAACTGCCAGATAATCGATTATGTGATTTGACAATCGATTATGTTAAGTCAGCTAAAACCGGAATTTACAAAACAGCAAAATAATCGATTATGTAATATGATAATCGATTATCCTTTTTATTCAGATTAAATTAGAAATTCCGCATAGGTCAATAATCGATTATCCTATATAGCATAATCGATTATTCACTGACCGTGGCCAAAGTTTTTTTTAAACGCTGAAAGATAATCGATTATGCACAAGGCAATAATCGATTATGCTAGCATAAAATCAGCGTCTGATTTTTGAACGTTAACAGGTAATCGATTATGCAAATTGAATAATCGATTATTCTAGCTTAAAATCAGCATATGATTTTTGAACGATTTGTAGATAATCGATTATGCAATCAGATAATCGATTATTCTAGCACAAAATCAGCAATTAGTGATTGGCAATTAAGCAACGGTCTTGGTGACTTTGAGGGCTATAAATACACCTCTAAACCTCTCTTTTAAGCACAACAACTGATTACAATTCTTGCATAAGCTTACATACTCTCATCTTAATCATTTCATATTTATTTCATAGTTTTTGAGAGCCAAATTCTTGACGAAGTTGTTGTGTTCTTGAGCGTATTAATTTTACTCATATCTACTCTGTAAGAGAGTCTTGTCTTGAGTGCTAAGTGTTTGTATACACTTGAAGGGAAGTTCTAATCCCTTGTTGTTGTAAGAAGGAAAGGTTAGTTCCTCCACGTGAAGTCTTGAAGTGCGGTATCTTCGAGCAAGCATCGTTGAGACTTGTGTTCTCAGTTTGTAACGATTTGTTAAGCACCCGTAAGCTTAACGGAGTTAGTTGAAACTCGAGAGAGTCTCTCGGGAAACTGGACTAACCACACATTGTGGTGAACCAGTATAAGTTCGGTGTGTTCTCTCCTTACTACTTTATTTACCGCGCTTACTTTACTCCTGTAATTTTAATTCTGAAAATTTATCTTGATTTTTATTAAAACGCTATTCACCCCCCCCCCCCCCTAGTGTTAAGCGTATATTCTAACAATTGGTATCAGAGCCTAACTCTCTGAAAGACTTAACAGTTTGAGAGAAACAATCCATGGCTTCTACTCGTAACGTTAATGCAGGACTAGGTGAAGGACAATGCTTCACAAGGCCACCACTCTTTGATGGCACCAATTACACTTATTGGAAGGAGAGGATGAGATTTTCATTCAATCAAACAATTTCCAATTGTGGAAAATTATAAAGAATGGAGAACAACCACCCATTAAAAAGGTTGGAGATGAACTCGTCCCAAAGTCGGAAGACGAATATGATATGGACGATATCAAAAAGGTGGAATATAATGCAAAGGCCATCAACATGATGTATTGTGCTGTAAATCCCGATGACTATCGAAAAATCTCATGTTGCACCACGGCCAAACAAATGTGGGAATCACTGGAGATCACTTACGAAGGTACGGATCAAGTCCGAGAAGCTAAAATTGATTTTCTAACCCATGAATATGAATTGTTTCATATGAAGGAGAATGAGAAAATAGATGACATGTTTGAGCGATTTTCAAAAATCGTAAATGACCTTCATGCTCTCAAAAAGACATTTACGGATAAGGAGCTTGTCCGAAAAATTCTACGAAGCCTTACTCCGGAATGGCGTTCCAAAGCCGACGCTATCCAAGAATCAATCGGCATCACAAATGACACCATAGACGGACTTCGAGGTAATCTCAAAACTTATGAATCTACTATTCTTAACCCTCCTTTGGATGATCAAAGGAAAAGAAGGATTGCACTCAATGCATCTACGACTCAACCTCAAAACAATGAGGAATCAAGTGATGAAGATATCGAGTTCGGACTCGTGATTAAGAAATTCCAAAAATTCATGCGGAAATAGTTTAAAGGAAAGCGGCCAGGAGGACCCCTCAAATGCTATGGATGCGGAGAAGCTGGGCACATCAAATCCAACTGTCCAAATAACGAAACAGAAAAGAAATTCGCCAAGAAACAAAGAGCCTACATCTCTTGGGGAGGTGACTCCGGGGATGTATCAAGTGACGGAGAAAAAGATGAAACTGCTAATTTATGTCTCATGGCACATGAAGAAACTCAAGAAGAGGTATGTGAATCTACTTCTAAGAATTTTTTCTCTCTTGAAGAAATGCAAAATGCCTTTGATGAATTATATGGTGAATTTATTAGAGCTTCCAAAACCATAAAAGAATTGAAGAAACAATTTTCTTTGAAAGAAAAAGATTTGGAAAAATTGACTCTCGATAATGAGAAGCTAAAAGAGGAAAATAAGTTTTATGGCAAAAGAAGCGCCGATAAACCCGAGAGTTCAAATAATGGTTGTACTTCTTGCAAATCTCTAAAAGATTAAGTATAAAAACTTAAGGGCACCTTGAATAAATTCAATTCCTCACACAAAAATCTAAATGATGTTCTTGTGAATTTAAAATCTACTAAACATGGTATAGGTTTCAAAAATGAGTCTAAAGAAAAAGTTGAGACCATTCCTAAACAACCTAAGGCTCAACCTAGGCAAAATAAAATAAATGTTAACACTCAACATAGAAATAATAATCCTAGAATCGCTAAGCATCCTAGAATTAGCACTAGAAGAAATGTTGAGCAATTTAGAACACCTAGAAAAGATCTTCAAAAATTGCAACCTAGAAATACTCAACCTAGAAATAATTATCCTAGGATCGCTATATATCCTAGAACAAACACTAGAAGAAATGTTGAGCAATTTAGAACACCGAGAAAAGGTTTTCAAAAATTGCGTCAAAATTATACTTTCAAAAATAGAGTAAATGAATTTAGACCCTCCAACTATTATCATCCTAGAAGAATGCATAACCCCAACGTCATTTGCCATTATTGCAATAGAATAGGACATATAGCTCCTGCTTGTTTCACTAGACATAGACATCTCACTACATGTCAATCACACCACCCTTTTGCACCTAACACACAAGGACCCAAAACAGCTTGGGTACCAAAAACTCATTAATTTGTTTTGTAGGTGTGTTTGAAGGGATCAAGTGTACTTTGGTACCTTGATAGCGGATGCTCTACATATGACTGGAGATGCATCAAAATTCCTTCAAATAAAACCCACGGAAGGAGGAAGCGTTGTATTTGGAGACAACAATAAAGGAAAAATAATCGGCATCGGCTCCGTAGGTAAGAACTAATCCTCCTCTATTAAGAATATCTTATTAGTAAAAGGGCATAAACACAATCTCTTGAGCATAAGTCAATTATGTGACAAGGGAAATCTTGTATTGTTTGATTTGGAAGAATGTTTAGTTATACGCCGCAGTGATTTTAAAGTCATTCTTCGTGGTATTAGAATTGATAATATTTATATGGTTGACCTTGAAAATTCTTCATCAAATTATGTGAAATACCTTATGAGTAAAGATGACGACATGTGGTTATGGCATCGTAGAGTAGCTCATGTCAACATGAATCTTTTAAACAAATTAGTTTCACAAAATTTAGTAATTGGTCTTCCATGTCAAAAATTTGAAAAAGACACTATTTGTGATTCTTGTCAAAAAGGGAAACAAATAAAAGCCTCTTTTAAATCTAAAAATGTTGTTTCAACCTCTAGACCTTTACAACTTCTTCACATGGATCTTTTTGGACCATCTCGTATTAAAAGTCTTGGTGGAAATCTCTATGCTTTTGTAATTGTTGCTGACTACTCTAGATTCACATGGACGTTATTCCTTGCTCACAAAAGTGAGGCCTTTCAAAGGTTTAAAAGTTTTCTTAAACGTGTTCAAAATGAAAAGAACACAACCGTCACTTCCATAAGAAGTGATCATGGGGGAGAGTTCGATCATAATCTCTTCGCGGATTTTTGTGACGAACTCGGCATTGAGCATACTTTCTCTGCTCCACGTACACCACAACAAAATGGAGTGGTGGAACGCAAAAATCGATGTCTCGAAGAGATGGCTAGAACCATGCTCGATGAGGCAAAGATTCCCAAACATTTTTGGGCGGATGCCGTGAGTACCGCAAGCTATGTTTTAAACAGAGCTGTCATAAGACTGATACTCATGAAAACTCCCTATGAACTCTACAAGGGAAGGAAACCTAACCTCTCCCATCTTCGAGTTTTCGGTTGTAAGTGCTTCATTCATAACAACGGAAAAGATAACTTAGGAAAATTTGACGCAAAATCTGATGAAGGAATATTTCTTGGTTACTCATTACGTAGTAAAGCATATAGAGTTTTCAATAAACGTACTTCAACTGTCGAGGAGTCCCCTCATGTTGTATTTTGTGAAAATGATGCTCGCTTGGCGAGAAAGGATGTTTGTGTTGATCTTGCAGATTCTTTAAACAAAATAAGTCTTCAAGACAAGGTACAAGAGGAAAATCCAAAAGAAATTCAAGATGAAATCTTGGAACAACCATCGAAAGAAGCACCACCACAGGAGGAAGAAACGGTGCTGCCCAACGCCTGGAGGACATTCAAAGACCATCCACTCGACAAGGTAATTGGCAACATCGAACAAGGGGTAAGTACTCGAAACACTCATAAGAACACCATAGGACACACGGCGTTCGTTTCTCAAATAGAACTCTCAACCATTTCCGAAGCAATTGGGGATGAGCATTGGACCTTGGCAATGCAAGAGGAGCTTAACCAATTCAAACGAAATGATGTTTGGAAATTGGTGCCAAGACCCAATAATCACACCATAATTGGTGCGAAATGGGTTTTTCGAAATAAATTAGATGAAAACGGTACAATCACTAGAAACAAAGCTAGGCTTGTAGCTAAAGGATATAATCAAGAAGAAGGAATTGATTATGAAGAAACTTATGCACCCGTAGCACGTTTAGAAGCTATTCGTCTATTACTAGCTTTCGCCTCATCTATGAATTTTAATTTATATCAAATGGATGTCAAGAGTGCCTTCCTAAATGGGTTTATACAAGAGGAAGTATATGTTGAACAACCCCCGGGTTTTGAAGACTTTAAATCTCCCGATCATGTCTTCAAACTTAAGAAAGCCCTCTATGGTCCTAAACAAGCTCCCCGAGCTTGGTATGAACGTTTAAGCAAATTTCTCTTGGACAATGAGTTCAATAGGGGGAAAGTTCACACTACACTCTTTATTAAGAACAAAAACAATGACATCTTATTAGTTCAAATATATGTAGATGATATTATTTTTGGTGCTACTAATAATTCTTTGTGCAAGGAATTCTCTGAATTAATGACAAGTGAATTTGAAATGTCAATGATGGGTGAGCTAAACTTCTTCTTGGGGTTGCAAGTGAAAAAAATGAAAGAGGGAACTTTCATTTGTCAATCTAAATATTGCAAGGAGTTGCTAAACCGTTTTGAAATGAGCAACGCCAAAGCAATGGCCACTCCAATGAGTACATCCAACCATCTTGACAAAGATGAGAAAGGTAAGGAAGTAGACACAAAGAAGTATCAAGGTATGATCGGATCCCTTCTTTATCTTACTGCAAGTAGACCGGACATTATGTTTAGCGTGTGTTTATGCGCTCGATATCAATCATGTCCGAAGGAGTCGCACCTAACTGCGGTAAAACGGATAATGAAGTATCTTGTTGGAACTATAAATGTGGTACTTTGGTATCCCAAAGGTTCTTCATGCCAACTTATTGGCTATTCCGACTCCGATTTTGCGGGTTGCAAATTGGACCGCAAGAGCACTAGTGGCACTTGCCATTTGCTCGGTAGCTCTCTAGTTTATTGGTTTAGCAAGAAACAAGTAAGTGTTGCGTTATCCACAACCGAGGCTGAATATATAGCCGCGGGGAGTTGTTGTGCTCAAATCCTTTGGATGAAACAACAACTCTCGGATTATGGTCTTAGTATTGATCATATCCCTCTTCGATGTGATAATACTAGCGCCATAAGCTTGACGAAGAACCCTATTCTTCACTCAAGAACGAAACACATAGAAATTAGGCACCACTTCATAAGAGATCACGTTCTCAAAGGCGATGTCAAAATTGAGTTTGTTAAAACCAAATATCAATTGGCCGACATCTTCACCAAGCCTTTAGAGAAAGAGTCCTTTTTCCGCATTCGTAGTGAACTCGGAATACTTGACTCAACGATGATCTAGTACATGCATTGCATTTTTTTTCTTTTAACGATTACTAACTTGAGCGTCAGAGGAGCCTAATTCTTTTTTGCAGGTATCGCCCCAAAGTCAGGGGGAATTCTCGGGCACTGGTGATAAATAATCGATTTTTCTTATTCAATAATCAATTATTACTTCTTTCTGTCTTCCGAATATTTTGCTGGAAAAATAAAATAATCGATTATCCAACTGACAAAATCGAATATAATATGTATCTATTTTGTAGGAAAATGGCTGACACATTACACAATCGATTATCCAAATACTACAATCGATTATCTAACATATCGGTTTTGCAGGAATTTGGCGACCATATACAATAATCGATTATCAATATTACATAATCGATTATGTTGAGATTCTATTTTAACCATCTGTTAACGAACGAAAAGAATAATCGATTACTGAATAAAAATAATCGACTATCTAACATTTCTGTTTTACAGGTTTTAAGCCAAAGATAAAATAATCGATTATTGAAAATTGCGTAATCGATTTCCTCTTACCGTCTTGGTTTTTCGTCATTGCACTTCCTGAAATAATCGATTATCTCCAAAACAAAATCGATTATTCCCCGAGTCCTTAAAACACTGTGTAGCAATAATCGTTTATCAAAATCCAGTAATCGATTATCAACGGTCATTCCTTCAAATTTGTTACCAATTTCTGACCGTTTGGCACTACAAATCTGCAGCCTTTGTTGAATAAATGCCGTCAATTCTTCTATTCTATATATAGGTGCTTCCACCCTTCAAATTCTTCACTCCAACATCACTCTTAGCTCCTAATATTCTTCAAAATTCTCCAAAAATTTCTGCGAAGGCTCTCAAATTTCTTTTTAAATGACGGGCAAGAATTCTAAACGAGCTTGTTCCGGCAAACATATTGCCTCCTCTTCCATTGCTCCTCCACCGTTCACTGCTATAAAGACGGGTCTTATCTACGGTTCGACAGTGAAGCCGAAATTTTTCGATTCGTCGAAAAATTTGAGAATCGAGAAATCCTTCCTCCTCGGTTCTCCACTGGTCGATACCTTAGCCACAGCGCCCCCCCCCCCCCCATCAACGGCAAATATTCTTATGCAAAGCCAACTCATTGACTTCATATATCTTCAATCCCCTTACATTCACCATTCTCTAATTCGTGCCTTCTATTCCAATCAACGGAAGGACGAAGATGGTGAACTTGTCTCAAGCATCAATGGAGTTCCAATTCTTTTAAATGAGGAAAACTTGCAACTCCTCACTAAACTTCCACGAAATAGGGAAGATATATCACTCTACACTAGAGAAGAAGGAGCTTTATTTGATGAACAACTCCTTTTCAACCAAATTGGCATTGGCGAAGTTATTGCAAGTCCGGAGCATCGTCGCCCAACCATTACGCACATGCTCCCAGAATATCGTCTAATCTTTTATTTCATAACCCGCGTTCTCAAACCGCGCAAATTCAATCATAACACTCTCTCTCATGAGGATTTAAAACTCATGCATGCAATTATCACCGGGGCTCGCATCAATTGGTGCAAGTTCGTCATGACTCACATGTATGATGCAATTGGGGACGATAAGCCACTCCCCTATGCTTTTGTCATAATGGCTCTTCTTGTAGCCTCCGGTATCGACACCACCGTCGGTCCTCACAAAAAGACTACAAACATTGGGAAATTCAAGAATCTTCATTTCCTAATATCGGTGAACAACCGGCTCCTCCTCAAAGACGTCGTCCTCAGGCCCCTTCCGTTGCTACCCTCCAAACCATCTCGGAGCAACTTGCCTCTTTGTCTACGTCCATGACTCGTATTGATAGGAATGTCACTCGCACGGAACTTCACGTGCAAAGATTGACCCACGAGCTTCATGGATATTTTGACCACGTCCACTATCCCTATGCCCAAGTTGCCTTTCCGGAAGAAGTGCCGAATGTCGAGGCGGATGTTGATGCCGACGATGAATAATATATTGTCTATTTTGTCCTTGCTTCCATTATGTATCATTTGAATAATATTTTATCTACTTTTCTTGCTTTATTATGTATTTTCAATATTTTTTCCTCAATAAAAGTTTATTATTTTTGCAAATGTCAAAAGGGGGAAGAATAAGGCCTATGCACATTAGTACATTTGGCATAAATTGAGGGGGAACTCTTAAATTGAGTGGGAACTCATTCACATATTTATATACTTGTCTTGGATTGTCATTATCAATTATTTAATATGCATATCCCCATATTGGTTTGCCATTATCAAAAAGGGGGAAATTGTTGAAACACGTTCTCAAGTCGCTAAAACTAAAAGTGTGTTCATCTTTGTAGGTCTTCATAAATGACAAACCGACGCGCATGGAACATTGACATATGCCGAAGTCCAAGCACAAGAGAAACAAAGAACAAGATCAAGTAAAGCAACGAAGATATACATGAGTCGTTTTATATTGTGATCTTGATCCAACAAAAGATTCAAGTCTTGGCTTCTCTCGAAAAATCATTTTCATCAAACCATGCATCTTTGATTTAAAACAAAATGATTTTCAAACGTTTTCATTTTAGCCAAAATGATTTCTAAACAAGTCTTTCAAATCTGGACAGAACTGCCAGATAATCGATTATGTGATTTGATAATCGATTATGTTAAGTCAGCTAAAACCGAAATTTACAAAACAGCAAAATAATCGATTATGTAATATGATAATCGATTATCCTTTTTATCAGATTAAATTAGAAATTTTGCAGAGGTCAATAATCGATTATCCTATATAGCATAATCGATTATTCACTGACCGTGGCCAAAGTTTTTTTTAACCGCTGAAAGATAATCGATTATGCACAATGCAATAATCGATTATGCTAGCATAAAATCAGCGTCTGACTTTTGAACGTTAACAGGTAATCGATTATGCAAATTGAATAATCGATTATTCTAGCTTAAAATCAGCATATGATTTTTGAACGATTTGCGGATAATCGATTATGCAAATCAGATAATCGATTATTCTAGCACAAAATCAGCAATTAGTGATTGGCAATTAAGCAACGGTCTTGGTGACTTTGAGGGCTATAAATACACCTCTAAGCCTCTCTTTTAAGCACAACAACTGATTACAATTCTTGCATAAGCTTACATACTCTCATCTTAATCATTTCATATTTATTTCATAGTTTTTGAGAGCCAAATTCTTGACGAAGTTGTTGTGTTCTTGAGCGTATTAATTTTACTCATGTCTACTCTGTAAGAGAATCTTGTCTTGAGTGCTAAGTGTTTGTATACACTTGAAGGGAAGTTCTAATCCCTTGTTGTTGTAAGAAGGAAAGGTTAGTTCCTCCACGTGAAGTCTTGAAGTGCGGTATCTTCGAGCAAGCATCGTTGAGACTTGTGTTCTCAGTTTGTAATGGTTTGTTAAGCACCCGTAAGCTTAACGGAGTTAGTTGAAACTCTAGAGAGTCTCTCGGGGAACTGGACTAACCACACGTTGTGGTGAACCAGTATAAGTTCGGTGTGTTCTCTCCTTACTACTTTATTTACCGCACTTACTTTACTCCTGCAATTTTAATTCCGAAAATTTATCTTGATTTTTATTTAAACGCTATTCACCCCCCCCCCCCCTCTAGCGTTAAGCGTATATTCTAACACATTGCATAGGCCAAAGGGCATCCTTATGAAGACATAAATGTCATACGGGCGGGTGAAAGAGGTCTTCTCTCTGTCCTCCGGTGAAATTGAGATCTGATTGTACCCTGAGTTCCCACCAAGAAAACAGAAGTGTGACCTCCCTACTAATCTGTCCAACATCTCATCAATAAAGGGAAGTGGGAAGTTGTCTTTCCGAATGGCTAGATTTAACTTATGATAGTCCATGCAAATTCTACAGCCTGTGATAGTTCTTGTAGAGATCAATTCATTATTATCATTTTTCAAAACCATCATGCCACCCTTTTTAGGAACACATTGAACTGGACTCACGCAGCTTGTTTCAGAGATTGGGAAAATAATTCTCGCATCTAACCACTTTATTACATCCTTCTTCACCACTTCCTTCATGTTGGGGTTCAACCTCATCTAGTGTTCCATGGAAGGTTTGTGAAACTCTTATAGCAGAATTTTATGCATGCGGTAGGCGGGGCTAATCCCCTTGATGTCATGGCAGTTTTGCACTCCTTTAGTACCTGCAAGAGTTGTTGAGCCTGCACATCTAACAAACTAGATGACATAATAACATGTAATGTGGAGTCAGGTCCCAAAAACTCATACCTGAGGTGGGCGGGCAATGGCTTTAACTCCTTCTTTTGTGGTTCTTCGATGGATGGCGTGGCTGGAGGAGTTTCTCTATTTTCCAAGTGCAAGGGCTCAAATTCTAGATTTCTGTCCCAAGACCCTCTACCTTCTAATGTCAACACCCATTCCGCCAGATCCTCACCATTCACTTTATCCAAGTTCATCAAACATGCAGAAATGGGGTCCTCAATAGTCAACACCTCATCATCAGACTCTACGATCACATCCACGATATCAATAAGAGAGCAATTGGCGAATTTGCTTGGTCGCCTCATAGGCTTCTGTACATTGAATGTTATTTCTTCAACATCGAGTCTCATCTTGAGCTCCCCAATCTCACAATCAATTAGAGCTATCCCGTGGCCAGGAATGGTCTTCCTAATATTATAGGAATCTCTTCATCCACTTTGCAATCCAGGATCAGAAAATTTGCAGGGAACACAAATTTCCCTACCTGAATCAGCACATCATCTAGGATCCCGGAGGGTCGTTTCACGGTCCTGTCGACCAGCTGCAACAACATGGTGGTGGGTCTAGCTCTCCCAATGCAAAACCTCTTATAAATCTCATGGGGCATAAGATTAATGTTTGCCCCTAAATCACAAAGTGCCTTAGCAAAGGCAAAATTACCAATAGTGCATGGAATTGTAAAGCTCTCTGGGTCAGACAGCTTTTCTGCAAATGGTCTAGTCACCACTGCACTACAAGTCTGAATAAGTATAACCGTGGCCAAGTCTTGAAAATCAAACTTCTGGGACATCAAGTCCTTCATCATTTTTTCATACCTGGGCATCTCCTTTAAAGCTTCAATCAATGGTATATTTATCTGGATTTGTTTAAGCATTTCAAAGAATTTCTTGTATTGCTCTTCCTTTTGATGTTTGGCCAGCCTCTATGGAAAGGGTGGAAGAGGTATCTTCTTCCCAATCACTTGAGACTGATCTTTGTCAGCTACGATCTCAACTACTGGCTCCTGAACTGGCTCAGCTACTTTCTCGGTCTCCTACTGAATGCTCTTTTCTTCCTAAGCATGTTGGACTGTCACCTCTGTCAGTTTAGTTGACTCATCCAGCTCAAGTACAACATTTTATTTGTAATCTAGAATGACTTAGCTTGTATCTGCGGGACTAAAATTGTTATGGACAAATTGTCAGTTGTCGGTTGTGCCCAATCATATAGAGCAGCTTCTGGCTCTATTGATACAACTGGGTTTTTCTCGTGATGTCCCATGATTTTTTCGAATTGAGCAGTTGTTGGTTGATGGTTGTTCTTCCGGTTGGCCCGATTCAAGGCCCTAAAATTTCTCGGTATCTGATAATACTTCGTATAATTCACAAGATCTCGACGAGTTTCTAGGCATGCACATGTGCAATCAAGTCAACAACCGTTAAAATTTCAATGCAAAAAATTGGGTATAGAGAAAACTGACTACACTAAGAATTTTGTATTTCTTTCAATTGAAATTGATTTCGTTAATTCCCCAGCAGCGGCGCAAATATTTGATCGCACCCAACTATGCCTTAAAAAGGGACAATGCGGACATAGCAAATATAACCTGAGTATTAAGCCCAGAGTCGAATCCACATAGAATTAACCTATCAATCACTATCGTTAGACCTACTAAACTCTTTAGCATCAATTTTCCAAACATTGAGAATCACAGTTGATGGTGTTTTTAATACTAAGATTAACAGTAAATAAATTGCTATAAATGAAAGATGTTAAGTTGTAAACAAAAATAAGAAAACGCTAAGATAATGATTTCCCATATTGATGGAATTCCTTCTGTTTATGTTTCATATAAATTCACCAACACATCTCTATCAATTATGAACGCTCTTCTTACCGTATATCTCTCCCGAGTGAATGCACTCTCCCGAGATACACTAGATAACTTTGTTTATCACAGTTCACTTAAGATTGCACCCAAGGCTTTGTTATTCCTAATCCCGCCTTTAAACCCGCAGTTTAGATCCCTCTTATACTTTGGGAGTGGTGTTATTCAACAATCCTTTAAATATGTACTCACTCCCGAGTTATGCACACTAAATAGGCACAACTAATTGAGGAACCTGCCAATTAATTACAACAAACACATAGTTGAACAAATAGAGATTAAAACTGGAAAACTGTATTCACATAAACAAGAAGTTCATCCGTCAACAGGTTCCATCAAAACCCTAGACAAAAGATTTAGCTACTCATAACTATGGGTAAATAAACTAAAACAATATTCATCATAAAAATTGCAAGAAAAATTAAAGAAGAAGAAGATATGATGTTTTGGGTGATCTCTCACACTTTTTTTTCTTGCCAAAGTTATCTCTAAAACATTACATGCCTCCTTTGGGCGAAGTCTAGTGTTTGAAATAGGATTTTGGGCTAAAAATACCGTGTTTTGCACTTAGGTCCCTGAAGTTTTCCGTCTCCTGCCGCGGTTTTGCTGCGGTTACGCCTGAATCGCGGCGAAATACTCTCTTAGATTCTTTATTTGTCTGCGAATGCCTTTTGCCGCGGTTCTGCAGCGGTTACGCTGGGACCGCGGCAGTCCTTCTCCACACTTGGGTTGATCTCCTTCGCGTGGTTCATTTGGCGAATATTTTACGATTGGCCTCTTTTTTCCCATATTTTATCCCAAAAGTACTCCATGGCATTCTCTTGTCGTATATAACCTGCAAAGCACGAAAATCACTAATCAGAGCATTTTGTTATCACTTTTACCAAAAAAACTATATAAGAAGGTAGTTCTTTAGGGCCTAATTATAGTTCAATACACCTATTATCACCCGTATTGCCAAAAGAGTCATAAATACTCGAAGTAAGCTACTAACTCGTTCTTATTTCTAACTAAAGGGTCTTCCGAATAGGAGAATATTTCAACTTGCAAGCAAAGGCCAAACTCAAGTTTGCTTTTCACCCGGTGTCTCCCTAACTATTTCCGAGCCCGGAACCAAAATGTTGAGGTTTGGGACCCAAGTATCAAAATGGGTGAAAAAAATAACAGGTTAATTTTTTATATATAGCGCATGAAATTAATGTGCTATACCTTAATGATACATTTCTCTGTTAAGGTATAGCGCATGGATTACACGCGTTATACCTAATTTTCAAAATGATAGTCAAAGTTTTGGTGTAGCGCATATATTAGATGTGATGTACCTCAATCTAAAAAGACAGATAGCTTTAGCGCATCTAATATATGCGGTGTACTTATTTTTAGAAACGGCCAGTCTCCTTCTTTGGTCCGGACAGATGCGTGCAAGATTTTGACAAAGAATATGAAGACATTGACAATGAAATAGTGCTAGACAGTGACGATATGGAGAATGACAATTGTTATTTATTTCTTGAAGTTAATTTTAATTATTGTATTGAATATTCAATGCTAATTATCAATTAGTTTTAAGACTATTACAACCTAAGTAATAATATAGAAAATTTATTGATTAAATATTAATATAAAAATATCGCAATATATTTAAAGATGTTAAACGATTAAAGAGAAAAATACTTTAATTAATATTATTCAATTTACAGAAATCGTCATGGATTCTCCGTCGGTGAATCTTGGACTTGTTATTCTAGAGCTACTGTTGCTCCAGGGTGGCTATATGTCTTCACACATATAGGATGGACAGTTACTGTCCCAGACCTTCCACCCCAGACTTATGGACAATCTTTGGGAGTTCATTGGGGACCACCTACTTTGTCCCCGTACAACTACATGCATTCAGCAGATAGGGTTTTATCGAATTATAGAGATCGATCGATTGAAGCTTGTTTGGACCCTGATTGTGGCAATAATAAAGCATTGGAGAACAAAGACTCGAACATTTAAGCTATTTATCAGTAAGGCTACTATCACGCTATAGGACGTGGAGGTTCCACTCGGGTTTCACGTTAATGGTATGGATGTCAGGTACCCGCAAGCTCTTAGGGATTATACAAGAGAGGACTATCTACATATGTTGTAGAGGCTCACCAGTTTCCAGCCTGAGGAGCCGACTGCTATGAGTGGCGCTAGTAGATTGTAGTTGCTGCCCGTTTGGAAGTATCTGGAGATGCTGCACGCGGAGATCACGTCTGACTTATCGATAGAGGATATTGAGCGGCAGATGAGGATCTTGTTGTTGATTATGTTTGGTGGTATTATTTTCTCGAACATTTCGAGAAACCTTGTTAGCTTGCGATTTTGGCATCATCTGGAGCGGCTAGATGAGTTACCTACGCACAATTGGGGTAGAGTTGTTCTAGCCTACCTTTATAGGCAGTTGTGCAAAGCGTCCATGTGTACCGTGATCATTAGTTTTATTTCGCTACTACAGGTGATAACATTATCAATTCTTTTAATGATTATAATAGAGATAGTACAAATTCACTCAAATATACGTCCACATTCAATGTAAGGTTTGGGCTTGGGAACGGTTCTTGTGGGTCCAACCTCCTCTCCCACTGATAGCTCCAGATGCACCACCTCCATTGTTTCTACCAATTGCTAAGAGGTGGGTAGATAGTTGAGGCTGCGTCTGCGTGGTCGTGGCTCGACATCATCTCTCTTATTATAGGGATCTATTGTGGCATAAATTGAACACCCATTTCCAACAAGGACGATGCATTTCAGGATCTTTCAACAAACCTCGCCGTCATCTGCTTGAGCCATGGCAGTGACATGCAATCCACGGGCAGACTTCAATAACCCATTGAAAGACTCTGACATGTTTGTAGTCAAAATTTCCCATCTTCTACCACCATCCTTATGTAAAATCCAGTAATCAAGCTTATGTTGCTTCAACCAACAATAAGCTCCTGGGTCTTCCTGCCTAATTAATTTCGTTCGCATCCTGAATTAACACTTTGACAATTTGTTGCTGCCATGCACAGTAAATCAGGGAAGCTCTTATTCAGATATGCCCATTGGAAGTTGGCTTCAAATGCCTAAAATATTAACGATGACAGGCATGCGGTTCCTTCCATGCATCCAAAGTCTGCATAGAACTTAAAATTCCACCATGCCGTTCAGATAACAAATACCTTAACATTGTCTCACAATGTGTTCCTTCAAGTTGTTCAAAAATTCTGTCCAAGTCTCTTGATTTTCATTGGCATAAATAGAAAATACGAGGGGAAATATTCTTCCATTAGAATCTATTTCAACGACAATAAACATCTTTATATCATACTTTCTATAGACGTGTGTACCATCTATGGAGATTACTGGCCGACAATGCATAAAACCATGAATGGATGGTTTTATTGCACATAACATATATCTGAATATATATTCTGGTATTCCCGAGTTCCGCTTAAGCTTCTATTCAACAACAATCTCAGGGTTAAAGTGTTGCAGAGAAGCCATGTACCTGGGTATCGCGACAAATGACTTATCCAAATTATCATAAACAATCTCAAACGCACATTTATGTCCGAGAAATACCTTTCTTTTGGTAATGGTACAGCCATATACCCGGTGGATAGATGTTATATATTTTTTAATCCTATACCTTATTGGCGATTCAGTGTGTGGAATCATGACAAGAGAAATCAAGTCAATATTCAAGTTAAAATGATTCATATTGAATGTGTCCATATCACAAGTGTGGTTGTCAGTGTATTTTCCCACCATTCACATATTTTTTTTCAACTTTCTCGCAGGCAGCATCCACTTACGACTTTGAAACCATATACAACTAATAATATTATATACTTGCATAGATTACTCATGAACCTCGATCTCGCCATGGTGTTTATGCTGTAAATTCGCAATGCCCTGCCAAGGCACATTTTATCAGCCAAAAAACATATTCTTTGACAACTCTGTTGGTCTAGATTCATCCCACATTGTTATACGAATGTCATTTAGATCCCTTAAGAGGGCATCCACATCTGGTATACTTGGCAGCTGACCAAGATAGGGAATTTCCCTTAAATGAAAGGGCATATGGGACTCGTACACTCTAGATCTAATGGTAGGTGGAGTTTTCATATATTGAGCATGCTCATTTGTGGCATCATGCTCCCTCATCGAATCAGGTTGCTCATTCTCATTATCATCAGTAAAATGTGTTTCCTCATCATCGTCGCTCACATCAAGGAAAGGTGTATTCATCTCCAGACTCATCAGTATTGTTGTCATAATCAATATCATCTTCTTGACTTTGTGCATCTACAATCTTAATTAAATATATCGTCTTCAGGCAACTGAGTAAGGACATGACCATCATGTTGCTCGCTTTCATTGCACAATTAATAAAATAATGAGTTTTTCAAATTCATCCCTACATTATATATTAACTTTATCTCTTAACCTACAATTCATATTCTGTTGATAGCCCATAATGCACATTATTGAGTTGCTGATGACACGCAGATGGACCAGCATAATCCAAACCATCAAAATTGGGCATATTCCAATTGTTGGTTGGTTCATACCCTGCAAAATTCATATCTGGTTGGTACCCCATTTGGAAGATATGAGTGTTAGTATGAACATGATACATAAAAAAATCATATCACAATAAGATAAAATCTAAATATACCACTCGGATTGTGAATTATGTATATTTGGAGAGAAATTATATCCTATCTCCTTATTCGCCCATGGAGATAAGTTTAGATCTAGCCGGACTCTTTCAAACGGAACCTGTTCAGATAAAACTGCTCCAGAAACACCACTAGATGATTAAGGGTTATTCCTATTTTGCAGAACCTCAATATTACGTTCGTCTTCAGACTTGACGTACATTTTCAATATTTTTATCACAAGAAGTTCCCGGTATTCATCCAGAATCCTCAAAAAGTCTTTCAGAGTTTCATCGTCTTCGATGTTAAACTCAGCATAACAAGCAACCCTTTGCGGAGTAAGCGAATATGGATATCTTCTGATTACCTTAATATTAACCGAACATTTACTCACACTTATTCTTTTACAAATCAAGGATAACAATGTATTGTACTTCAATGTGAGTGGCAACTTAACAATATACTATGAAGACAACTATGTATAATGTATTGAGTTATTCTCCAAGACAACCTCACCCCCCTCCCTCCCCTCCCACAATATAATGTAACCCTAATTTTTCACTCTTCAGGGATTATGGAAAAATACAGAAAAAATTAAATAAATAACATTTCGTAATGAGTAAGAAAAATACAAAGGATGCTGAAAAATGAATTTTTCGAAATGAATTTTTGAAGAAAGAGCGCAACACCTTAAGTAAGCAAATATTATGTGCGAGATATACAATATTTGTTAATATAGCGCATTTATTAAATGCGCCGTAAATATAGCGCATAAATTGTATGTGTTGTACCCGCTAATTATTGTGCGTCTAGTCAAATTAACAGGTATAGCACATATAATACATGCGCTATACCTTAACGGACAAACGTGTCGTTATAGTATCGCGCATGTATTTCATGTGCTATATATAAAAAGATTACTATTTATTTTTTTCACCTATTCCTATTTTGATGCTTTGAGTCCAAAAAAACATCATTTTTGATTTCCGCTTGCATTTCCTCCATTAGTAAATATAAAAATGATATTCTTGACAATACTCGAAAGAATTCGAGCATCCAACTTAACCTAAAAGTTATATGTGAAGTGGAACATTATAAACCTCTTTGAAAATATGGACTTTGCAATTTGATACGTGGAAATATTCCACATGTAATATTTGATAGATACAATGCCACAATATAGAAATTCTTTCTTCCTTTCCTTGTCTTATTTTCTTTATTTATTCTTTTATAAGAAAATTAATGGTGACTAAATAACACGTCAAAACAATTTCTTAAAATCGGTTTTTTGGGGGGTGAGGATGGCCTGCAGTAGGATAAGGTGAAAAGAAATGTTCGACGAAAATCGAATTTTATACCTATTTGTAGAACGTAAAGTAATAAATTTATTATTGAAAGCGTACAACTCATTTCTCTAACACGACAAAGCCAAATCCTACCAGCTTATAATTTCTAGACTAAATCTAATGTATTTTATTTATGTACATAATAAGTATTAAAAAATTGTATTAACTAATAATGTATATACAGCTTAGCTGATTAGTGATATTGTTCTCTAGGTTGACTTTTAAAATGCGTCGTCAAAGTCTATGTTACTATTTTTTAGGAGTTGATTTTATGTGTTTAATTTGTGTACGTGGCCTGGCACATTAACAAAATATTAAAAAATCTTCAATCAGTAAACACGTTTTTAATCCCCATTTTACACGATAATGACACTTTTAAAGGATAAGTAGATGATGACACTTTTAAAGGATTAGTAGATAATGACACTTTTAAAGAATTAGTAGTTTGGCTCCTCTTCCTAGAACCATTTTTTTTCTTTTAAATATAGTTCCATTCCTTTTCAGTGTGACCTTTATTTTCTTTTGCAATTAAAGCTCATTTAAAAAAATGTTGAATTCAACATACACCACAAATTTTTAAAAAATTATTGTAACACTTTCAAATTTTATTATAACAATTTATTTTCTTATCTTTTCGAACTTTGACGTTCTTTAATTTGGACGTTAGCCACATTTAGGCCAACTTAAAATAATATAATTGGCTAATAAGCCAATTGATATACCAAAATAGTAAAGTTGATAAGATTTGCTAACCACCTACATATCCAAAATAGTTGGTTAGTATATAAATATCCAATTATTTCTTTCTATAATGTTATAAATTTTTATATATGTTTGGTTCCTAGCTAACAAACCCTAGTTTCTTTAAATGGCCATGCACTAACGAGACTGAAGAGTCCTAATCAAAGTTGTTGTAACGAGCTCTAAGTATTATTATAATTGCACTTTTGATCCTTTAGTTATTGATATATTGTGATTTTGGTGCTTGTGATATCTGATCAAGTATATTCAACCTTACAATTCAATTAATTTGTCCATCTTTGGTCCCTTTAGGTAGAGCATTTATATTCAGATTATTGTTAGACGTATAGTGTCGACAAATTACGATTGTATAGGTCAAAATCTGGCCATATGATGGTTATTCTTAAAAGAAACGATAATATGTCAACCAAGTTGTAATCATGCCCATGAGGCGTGATAGAAAAGATCACCTCGGCCATTGCCATGGTCAAATCGTCGGAAAGCTTATATTGCAGAACAAGTATAATGTTTGAGCGAGCGATGAAGGGTACAGTCATAAGAAATTACGCCGGTCAAAGATCATCGGATAAAAGGAAAAATTGCTTATATATATATATATATATATATAGAAAGAGCTTAGCCCAGAGAAAGGAGGGAGGATTCTTGATAACCATCATGATAGAGTCAACAAGGGAAATCTCTTCCTTCCTTACTTACACGATTATGGTGCAAATCTGTCTTAGATGTCAGCTTATCATTCATATTCGATGTACGATAATTATATTAAGAAATATTAAATGTTTTTGTTCATCTTCGATTCTGTACTCAATATATTTGGATCTAGAATTAATTGTGTTTGACTAAGATTTACCTTCTATATCTCTGATAGTTAATTTGACAAGAGGATTTAATACTTTTTGGTCAAACAATTTGGCGTCGTCTGTGGGGATTTCTTAGTCAAATCTCTTAGTTTTCTTTAGATCTAGAACCGGCGAAATGTCACTACCCACTCGAAAGAGCGGTAAATAAGTCTTTGAGATGGCTGTACCAATCTAGGTCAGGCTGTTACATAAAGTAGAAGTTATAACCAATGTCTATGCAAAACCCATGTCTCGCCTATAATGATAGGTTTGGCACGATGTGTGCACGTTCAAAATAGGATCACGGTCATTTGGCTCGACCACGGTCCTATTTGACGTATTTACCTTATATATTGACCCAGTTCCCACCCCCTGGGAGGGGACGACAGCTTGTTGTGCGGTCTTTTAAAAGCATGGGCACATCCTGCCCTATTTTAACATTCCCCAACATATTGGATGGCCTATGAGAAAAGTATGACATCTTTCCCTTGTTGTTGGTACGAATCGGACGCAATCGGACAGGGACTCGATATCAACACTTCAGCGAGTGAGGTAGCCCTAACCTATGTGAAGCCTAGACACTGTTAACAACGGAGCCGAACACAATAGCCACATCTAAAACCACCATTTGAGCACTAGGCGAAGCGAGTAACAATACAACGTCATTCCTTTCACTGACTAGTTGGGTCGAGGTAACGGAAAATTTCTTTTTTGTTTATTATCACTCTTTTATTAGTTAACTAGGAATGTGAGCACTAGCATTAGCAAGCAAGAAAAGGAGAATTCCAACTAGAAACAATGGAAGGAAAACTACAACATAATAGTTGGAATGTCTCCCACCTCAAATACTTCAACTTCTGAAAAAGAAGATCTCTCAAACGACCCTTTTTCCCTCACCCAGGTTTTTTCCCGACTGGGTCTTTCTCTGTGAGATTTCTAATGAGGTGATGAAAGAAACGTCTCGATGTTCAAGTATGATTCATCATCCCGCCCGCCGACTGCTTCCCTAGGCCGGGCGATGAAGGGACAAGATACATGGAAATTTCTCTAATATATGTATGAAACGAACATGTATAGCCTTCTCTAGTGAATGAAATAGAGCAACATTTTGTACTCTCCACCAAGGTATTCTCCAATGCAAGCAAAGTTAAGCAAACTAGGACTCACCTAGGAAGCACACAAAAGCGAACTGTGACTCACCCAGGAAATGCAGAAGCTAAGCAAAACTGGGACTCCCCCAGGGAACACCCAATATTCTCCAGTAAAAAAAAAACAAGCATGCCAGGACTTACCCCGACGTACGCATAATTAGTACGGCGACCTATAAAGTTCTCCAAAATCTATGACAATGAAACAATGGGTTGACATTTTGACCTTACTCGAAATAACACCTTACTGTCGAAGACTATCTGTAAAAGAAGAATTCGACCCTTCTCGAATTACAACGGACTAACAATTCGACCCTAGTTCAAAATAACACCCTTACGGCCACAATAAATCCCCAAATCAAATAGGTTACTATTTCGAGTTTACTTGAAATAACACCCCTTTGGACGAAGGCCATCGCCAAAACAATAATTCGACCCCGCTCGAATTACAACGGGTTAACATTTTGATTTTAGTTCAAAATAACACCCTGACTGGCAACGGCCATTGCGTAATCAAATAAGTTCCTATTTTGACCTTACACGAAATAACACCCTTGCAACCGAAGGCCATTATCAAAAGAATAATTTGACCCCCCCCCCCCTCGAATTACAACGAGTTAATATTTCGATCTTAGTTCAAAATAACACATATACGGCACCGGCCACTACCGAATCACATAGGTTACTATTTCGACCTTACTCAAAATAATACCCATACCGCCGTAGGCCATCACCAAAAGAAGAATTCGACCCCGCTCAAATTACAACAGGTTAACATTTCGATCTTAATTCGACATAACACCCTTGCGCCTCCAGCCATAGACAAACCAAAGTGGTTACTATTTCAACCTTACTCGAAATAGCACCCCTATAGGCAAAGGCCATCGCCAAAAGTTCGACCCTACTCGAATCACAACGGGTTAACATTTCAGCCTTAGTTTGAAATAACACCCGTACGGCCACTGGTCATCGCCAAATCAAATAGGTTACTATTTCAAACTTACTCAAAATAACACCTATACAGCCGCCGAACACAATCAAATAAAAGGAAATGTTCAAAATCGTTCTAGTAAGAAATCGACTTTGCCTAAAAATGGCGACTCCAAATTCAAACTCGTTCAAATAAAGTCAAAAATGGGCCTTGTTCCAAATGGCGGTTCCCAGTTCGACCTTGCTCGATTACACATGAAAAAATTGGTTCCGCCTAAGTCATTAAGTCTAAACTAAACCCCAATCGATCGTTCAAGTAAAAAATGACTTTGACCGAAATGACGGATCCGAATTTAACCTCGTTTGAATCAAAGATGATACTGCCTTTTGAAAAAATTATGGTTTAAGACTTGGGGGTGTATATGTCTAACATATACTTCCGATCAGGAGCACATACAAAACATTTTGTAAGCAGTATATCGATATTAAAGAAGTAGACAAACAAATAAATATAGTAACAATATTATATTTTAAAAAAATACCCTGCTATAACTCTGCTCGATGAGTTTTCATATAATATAAGGTATTCTTAATAGACTCACTAGGTATGAGACTAAATACTTCCTTTCGATATAAGGCACCAAACAACTACTCAAATACTCATTATCTACTTGATGATGTATTCATATCATCTATCCAAAACACGCAATAAACTATTACGGAACAAAATAACATAGTATTATGTGACGATCCAAAAGAGCCATAACCTATTTTCTTTCTCCTTCCGTGCTTTCAAAGCCTTGAAAACCTCACTTTTAGTCGCCTCAATTTGCGTGCGCAGTCCGGGCCCGTAGCCGAAAATCTTATATATTAAATTCTATGAAAGTTGCAAAACATTTGGCTTTAAAATAATTAAAGTTAACTTTGGTGAATATTTTGGGTAAACGAACTCGGACCCGTAATTTGATGGTCCTGGAGGGTCCGCAGAAAATATGGGACTCAGGCGTATGTCTGGAATCGAAATCCGAGGTCCCGATCCCAAGAAATATATTTTTTAAAGAAATTATTTTTCAAAATTAATATGGAAATTTGAAATGAATATGGATTAGAAAGTATTGGTATCAGCCGTATATTGGTTCCGGCTCCCAGTACATGTCTTATATGTGGTTTAAAACATTTCTGTGTAATTTGGTCAAAATCAGACGTCATTTTGCGTATTTCAGACCTAAATATCTAAAAATGAAAGTTTACGAAGTTTGATATAAAGTGTTGATTTTGAGGTTTGATTCCTTATTTATGATGTTATTTTGGCAATTTGATCGTACGGTTAAGTTCCTAGGATTTCGCTAAGTTAGCGTGTGTGTTTGGTTAAGAGCTTCGAGGGCTCGGAATTGTTTCGAAGGTGTTTCGGAGTGTAACCTGACATAGGAAAACTGCAGAAATGTTCAGTTTTGATATCTGGTATGTTGTTCTATACGATCGCATAGGAGCTTCCGCGATCGCAAAGTTTAAATTTTGAGTTGCCCGGTTTCGTTTTATACGATCGCATAGTAGACTATAAGATCGCATATCTCAGCCAATACCTTCTATGCGATCGCACCCTTACCTCTGCGATCGCAAAGTACAAAACTCAACCTGCATCTTAACCTTCTATGCGACCGCATTCACCAGCCCCCGATTGTGGTGCAGAACCAGCCTTACTCTATGCGATCGGAATCCCTCTTCTGGGATCGCATAGGGAAATTTTGCCCTGTGATTTTAAATGCCCAAAACAGAACCAATGACGATAGGAATTTCACAAAACACATGAGCTCTTCTTCTCCACAACCCCTAGGCGATTTCTAGAGCACTTCTTCACCAAACCTTCTTGGGTAAGTATTATCCAACTCGTTTTCTTCATTTCCTATCATCATCTATTGCAATCCTAGACCTACAATCTAGGGTTGAATTTGGGGGAGTTAGGTAGAGTTAGGGCCTTTTAATTCTCTTTGATTTACACCCTGTTTTGGGGTCTAATTTAAAAATAAATTGTGTATTTGGGATCGTGGGGGAATAGGTGACATGAAACCTCAGGTGTTGACGAAGCGGGCCTGGGGTCGATTTTTGAAATTTTGAGAAAAAATCTTAGAAATGTATATTTAGGCATTAGGTTTAGTTTGTTTAGCTATTACCGATATTATGAAATCATTATTTAATAGATTTGATTGAGTTGAAGCCGAATTCGAGAGGGAAATCGATCGTTGTGTATTATGGGATGGTGGCATGAAAATGAAAAGAAATTTCCCATTCTTTTCGCTATGGCTCGGGACGTCCTGAATGTGCCAATTTCCACTATTGCATCGGAGAGTGCATTTAGCCAAGCAAGACAACAACTTAGAGACATCCGCCACTCATTGGGAAGCAATGCTTTGGAAGTTTTAGTATGTTTCAGAGATTGGATTAGATCGGAACGAAGAAATCAAGGAAAGGAAGATGTTGATAGCCTAGAAGACGAGGAACTTGGAGATATATTAACTCATGGAAACCCATCCGAATTTAACTCCCTAGAAGAAGGTCAATCGGTTCATATTGATTATGATGAACTTGCTAGGGCGATGCAAAACATTTGAAATTACTACTTTACTAGTTTACTTGTTAGAAAAAATGTAAACATTTCATTTTCTACTTTTTCAATTTGAAATTAAGAAATAAAGTAGCACTTGCAATAAGTGCAGTTTTTTTCCATCTTACTTGTATTCATTCAATTATTACAAAGTATTTATATAACTTAATAGTTATACTAGACATAATTCCAAAAAATGAAAAAATACTAAACCCGACCCGGCCCCCTTCAACCCGTAACCCGTATGGTTCAATTTTAACTCAAACTAACCTAGCCCGCTATGAACCCGTCACTGTGCAACCTGGCCCGGCCCGGCCTGGAATCCAGACGGATCGAAAAATTTCAGACCCGTACTGGCCTGGTTGACCCGTTTAACACCACTAGGATTGATTTAGACGTAGAAGTTGAGGTAGGTATTTGATCTAACTTTGACTTGAGGGAATAGGATTAGGGTATTTTTGCTAATTCCTAATTGTCAAGTACGGTGTATAGGCATGATACGAGTATCTATACACTGGTATCTAGCATGACCGTGAGTCCTTATTTTTGCTTATTCTGATTTTTTTGTTACCCTTCCTTGCTTGATTGATGATTTCTATATAATGTAAAGAGTCTGAGAAAGAATTTTGAATTGGAAACTCTTTGGAGCGTTGGCTCGAATGATAAAGTAATTATTAAGTAAGAAGTGAAACAAAGAGGAAGAGATGTGATTATTCCCTTGTCGGGCTGTATTCGTATATTGATTATCTCCCTTACCACGATGTGAAAGCTATTGTTTTTGTTCCCTTGCCGGGATTGAACTGTTTACCTGTGTTTCCTTTGTCGAGACTTATATTACTGTTTGTTTATTCCCCCCGCCTGTGATGACCCGACCGGTCATTTTTGGAATTTACGACCCGTTCCCCCATTAACTGCATTCCCCTAGTCCATTTTTTCTATTTTGATTTGCTGGGACGTTCGATATTAGGATTTGGATTATTTTGGGATACTTAGTCCCCGACTTAGAGCTTAAGTTTTGAAAAGTGGTCTGTAGTCGGAACAGTGTGAAGACGGCCTCGGAAAAGAAATCTAATGGTTCTGTTAGCTCCGTTAGGTGATTTCGGGGTTCGGAGTGTGTTCGGAATGTGTTTTGGAAGTCCATAGCTCATTTAGGCTAGAAATGCCGAAAGTTAGAATTTGGAGGTTTTTGGCCCAATAGTGAACTTTTGATATGAGGGTTGAAACGAGATTCTGGATGTTGCTGTAAGACCGTCATGTCATTTTTGTTGTGCGTGCAAAATTGCAGGTTAATTGGACGAGTGTTGGTTAGGTTTTGGATCGAAAGCGTATTTTGGATGGAATTGGAGTTCTTAATCTTGAATCATTGAATTAATCGAGTTTCCGGTGTTTTTTTAGAAGTTTTAAGGACTGATACAGGTTTGAATGAGGTATTAGGTGGTATTGGTTCCTTTGGTTGAGGCCATGGGTGCATCGGGTGTGTTTCGGATGCTCAACGGGCAAAGGTTTGGAGTTAGAAGGAAAATTGCAGCAAGCTTCAGGTATTTTCGCTTCTGCATCTTGGGAACCGTAGAAGCGGCTTTGCAGTCGATGAAGCGAAGTGCAGAAGCAGTAATTTTTCCGCAAAAGCAAAATCGCTTCTGCGATGGGTGGACAGCAGAAGCGGATGGTCAGGTATACAGAGACCGCAGAATAGGCTAGTTTTTCCGCAAAGTCGGGACCGCAGAAGCGGTTCCTGGACCGCAAAAGCGGAAACGACTGTTCAAAAATAGGATAATTCGAGGGTTTATTTCAAAAGTTATAAAAAATCAATTGAGAGCTTGGGAGAAGGAGATTTTGGGTGGTTTTTGAAGAGGAGATCACTGGGTATTGTTTCCTTAACCTCATTTAGTTGTTCTCCATCAAAATCTTGTTAAATACACCATTAGAATTTGAATTAAAGGTGTAAAATCGGGGAAAATGGGTGAAACTTCTAGATTTAATTGTTTGATTTTGAGTGGACATTTCACCTCCGATTTGAGAGATTTTTATATCTTTATACTCGTGAGAGTACGAGGGTTTAGAAAATGTGAAAATTATTCAATTACGAGTCGTTGGCCTGAGGGGAGTTTTGGTTATTTTACCTATTTTCGCGCCTTAACTTTAATCTTAATAATGAAATCAGTTGTTTGTGATGTTATTTACGTTATGTAATCTAACTTTGTGTGTGGGGACCTCTCCCCTTAGGATATATTACTTGTTATTTTAAATGCTTGGTACGCAAGGTGATGAGCGTGTACTTGAGCTAATTATTGAAAATCCATTTTACTTAGAATATTTAACAGTGTTTTATTGCGTTTGCCTATTCTAAATGCTATTTAACCTATGTTAGATTAGGAAAAACATGTTTAGCTAACTTACTTGCTTATTTTTCCAAATTGTATTATCTGTCTTCCGTGAAGCATACTAGACTAGAAATTCTATTAATTGTTCTTATTTAGCATTATACATTATTTGAATTGTTGTGGTGTTTACAATTTGGGACTACGGGACGGTATCCCGAAAACTCCCCTTGTACGTGTTACTTTCTAAGATTGAGAGTGCAGGATACACAGATATCCCTGGCACAAATATGATTATAAAAATTGAGGATACCAGGAGATCCTCGGGATACTAAGAGATCCCTCATGTATAAATAGAGGATACCAGGAGATCCTCGGGATACTAGGAGATCCCTCGGGATACCAGGAGTCCCTGATGATAAATATACGATGGTGGTTGTACTTCTAGTTGTTTAGTGTGTTGGTTCAAGATTACTGTTTTATTTACTATCTTGCTAGATTCTCACAGTAGCTTATATCCATGTTGTCTTTTCCTTATCATAGTGATTATTATGTTTTTATCTCAGTAGGGCCTCGACCTTCCTTATCACTACCCGACCGACGTTAGGCTTGGCACTTACTGAGTACCGTTGTGGTGTACTCACACCTCTTCTGTGCATGTTTTTCATATGCATATCCAGGTACTTCTTCCTAGATGTATTGTCCTAGCAGCGGAGAGCATTAGTGGAGATTCGAGGCATATCTGCTATGTGCGCAGGCCCGAAGTCTCTATTCCATTCCAACTGTATTAGATAGCCCCCTTTTTACCTTCTCTTTGTGTTGTTTAGATACTTAGCATGTGTTTTGCCCGTGATATTCCGGATTTTGGGAGTTGTTTCAGAATTTTAAATTTTTAGGTGTATGTGCCAGGCGGCAACTTTATACATTTCTCATGTTATTTAATTTAAGTTGTTATTTTCCGTAAAGGTTGTTATTTACGCAATGTGTTAGGCTTACCTAGTCGTGAAGACTAGGGGCCATCGTGCCAGGTTCACGATCGGTGAACTAGAATCGTGACACCGCCCCATTTGGCTGTGATTGTTGCTTGGGTGAGGAAGAGTGATAAAGCACGAAGGTTGATGATGTGCATGATTTGTGCTGAGAATATGTTAATGCACGAAGGAACATTTTGTGCCATGTTCCTTCACGAAGAACATTGCGTGCCTTGATTTGATTACTAATGCACGACGGTTGATATGAGTATTTATATGAGGAAAAGCACGAAGGTTGATGTCGTGCACTTTATTTGTTTGTTTTGCTGAGAACGAGAGTAAAAGCACGAAGTACGGTGCCATGCAATTTGTTGATTTTCCTATTCTCGTGATTATTTTAGTTGTACAGCTTCATTTTCTATTTGTTGATTTTATATTCGGACTGTTATCTCCCCTACAGCATGCTCCCCTCTCTCTTGGCTGGTTAATTTCTATATTCTTTTCTATTGCATATATATTGAACTGAATAGATTTGTTTGGTAGTCCAATCTAGCCACGTCACTACTTCACCGGGGTTAGCCAAGCACTTACCAGCATATGAGGTCGGTTATGCTGATGCTACACTTCTGTGCTCTTTTGCACAGATCATGGAGCTGGAGCAGCTTTTGGACCGTAGTAGGAGTTTTGGGAGTTGATTTCAGTACAGAGATTTCGAGGTAGCCTTGTTGACGTCTGCATGGCCTGGAGTCTCTTCTATCTTTGTTTTCGTTTGTTGTCCTTTTGCCGAAACGAACAATATTGTGTTTAATTCAGACTTTGTAGTTAGTATTCTATAGATGTTCGTGAGTTAGTGACTCCAGTCTTGGGTAAAGTTTGTAATTGGATGTTCGCACCTATTTTCCGTTTATTTATATTTAAGACTTCCGCTTTTATATTAAATGTCACCTTGTTTTAATATTGTCGATATTTGCTGAAAGAGATAATAATTAATTGGCTTCCTTAGCTCCTAATAGTAGGCACCATCATGACTCCTAAGGGATGGAAATTCGAGTCGTTACTAGTTGGTATCAGAGCACTAGGTTACATAGGTCTCACAACTCACGGACAAACTTGGTAAAGTCTGAGGGATAGGAACGGAGAGGTCTGTATTTATCCCCTAGAGGATACAGAGTTGGGAAAAACTTCACTTTTGTTCTTCCTTATCGTGCGGTTCTGTTTCTCAATATTAACTGTCTTTCTACTATGTTCTTTCGCAGATGGCAAGGATGTGTGCTTCCTCTTCTACCGCTCAGCAGACCGAGCCACCAGCAACAGCTCCTACAGGGGTATAGGGCGAGGGCGAGGCCGTTCCAGAGGCAGAGACAGAGCTCGGCCTTGAGCAACAGTCCTAGAGGTGGAGCCTCATATTGATTATGACAAGGAGGTTCCAGCTCCAGCAGCTCCGGTGGCTGAGCTCAGGTCCTAGAGGGGTTTTTATCCACCCCAGTTCTTCAAGACGCTTTGGTTAGATTGGTAGGCTTTATGGAGCGAGCCTCTCGAGCGGGTTTTCTTCTAGTATCACCAGCAACTTATCAGGCTTGAGGAGGAGTTCAGACTCTCTCTATACATACTCCGGAGCAGGTAGCTCCCCAGGCTCAGGTTCCAGTGGTTCAGCCAACTATGTCAGTTCAGCGGGGTATTGTGACTCAGGCCAGCGATGGAGCAGATATGTCCGCAGATGCTTGGTGGAGGCTTGATAGGTTCACCAAGCTCTTCACCACAACATTTAGTGGTGCTTCTTCAGAGAACCCCTAGGATTTCTTATATAGCTGCTATGAGGTTCTTCGGACTATGGGCATTGTGGAGACCAATGGGGTCGTCTTTGCCACCTTTCGTCTAGCAGGATCCGCCAAGACTTGGTGGAGGGACTATTGTTTAGCCAGACTGGTAGGGTCGTCGTCCCTGACTTGGGACCAGTTTGTAGCGTTGTTCTTGGAGAAGTTTCTCCCCGTTACTCAGCGAGATGCTCTTCGTAGGAAATTTGAGTGCCTTCAGCATGGCTCCATGACAGTTACACAGTATGAGACCCGGTTAATTAATATAGACCGACATGCTATTGTTATACTCACCACCCAGAGAGAGAGAGAGAGAGAGGGTGTGGAGGTGTATTGATGGTTTGATTCAGCCGATCTGTCTCCAGATGGCTATGGGAGCCGGGAATGAGGTCTCTTTTCCAGAGGTGGCCAATACGGCCCATACAGTAGAGATGGCTCTTGCACAGGGAGGTGGTCATGGGTCGGATAAGAGGCCCCGTCACTTAGGCGATTCAATGGTTCCTCGTCTGGAGCTAGAGATTCTTACGATAGAGGCCATACTCCGAGGCCCTTTCAATCAGCTCTCCAGGTCTCTCATGTTACTTCAGGTGGTTGTGGTTCTCAACCGCATTATTTTGATCAGCAGTCTTTCAGTGCACCACCAGCTCTATCAGTGCACCGCCACTTCAGAGTGTTCAGGGAGGATATTCACGTCGACAAGGCCAGCAGTCTCAGCAGCCGAGGGTTGGTTATGGTTCTGGTGATCCGAGTCACATTATCAGATTTTTCCCTCGAGCTTCGGGTAGTTCCCAGCAGCAGGGTCCTCGACCCATGATTCAGGCAATAGGTGTTCCATAACCTGCCCAGCCAGCTAGAGGCGGGGGTAGAGGTCATAGAAATGGAGGTAGAGACATAAAGGTAGAGCACGGACCGCCAAAGGTAGAGGCCAGCCAGTAGCCGACCATCCTAGAGATATGGTTCAGGGAGGTGGGGCCCAGAACCAGTGTTATGATCTTCCAGCCAGGCCAGAGGTTGATTCATCAGATGCTGTCATTACAGTTACTATTATTGTCTGTGATAGAGATGCTTTAATGCTATTTGGCCCTAGGTCAATGTAGACTTATGTGTCGTCCTATTTTGCACCGTACCTGGTTATGCCTAGTGATGGTTTGAGTATTCATGTCTATGTATCTACACCAGTGGGTGATTCTATAGTGGTTGACAGAGTTCATTATTCCTGTGTGGTAGTGTTTGAGGGTCTTGAGACCCGTGTTGATTTTCTTCTCTTAGATATGGTGGATTTCGACGTCATATTAGGGATGGATTTGTTGTCCCCGTATCATGCTATTTTGGATTTCTATGCCAAGACAGTGACCTTAGCCTTACCATATTTTCCCCTTTTGGAGTGGAGTGGGACCCCAAGTCATGCCACCCGCAGTGTTATATCATACGTGAAGGCTCAACGCATGGTCGAGAAGGGGTGATAGATAATTTGGAATATGTTCCCGACTATAGAGCAGAGGTCCCTTCCATTGATTTGGTACCCGAGGTTCGGGAGTTTCATGAGGTTTTCCCTTCAGACCTATCGGGTATGTCGCCCTCCTGATTTTTGTATTGATCTGGCTCCGAGCACGCAGCCCATTTTTATCCTGCCGTATTGCATGTCCCAGCCAGAGTTGAAAGAGTTAAAGGATTAGTTGCATGATTTTCTTGAGAAGGGTTTCATTAGACCAGCGTTTTGCCTTGGGCGCGCCAGTATTATTTGTAAAGAAAAAGGATGGTTCGATGAGGATATGCATTGATTATCACCAATTGAACAAAGTTACGATCAAGAAAAGTATCCACTGCCGAGGGTTGATGATTTGTTCGACTACCTTCAGGTTGCCAAGGTGTTTTCAAATATAGACTTGAGATCTGGCTACTATTAGTTGAGAAGGCGTCCAATATCCCTAAGATAGCATTCCACACTCGTTATGGGCATTATGAGTTCTTAGTCATATCATTGCCCAATGCCCCAGCAAAATTTATGGAGTTGATGAACCAAGTGTTCATGCCTTATATGGACTTGTTCGTGATAGTTATCATTGATGATATCCTGATATACTCCCGCAGTCAGGAGGAGCACGAGCAGCATCTCAGGGTAGTTCTTCAGACTCTAAAAAATAGTCAGTTATACGCTAAGTTCTCGAAGTGCGAGTTCTGCTTGAGTTCGGTTGCATTTCTGGGTAACGTTGTTTCAGTAGAGGATATTCAAGTGGACCCAAAGAAGATTGCGGCAGTCAAGAACTAGCCTCGACCAGCACCAGCTACAGAGATTTGGAGTTTCTTGGGGTTAGCAGGCTACTATCATCAGTTCGTGGAGGGGTTTTCATCTATTGCATCCCTAATGATGTCCAGTTCAGATGGTCAGACGATTTTGAGGTGAGCTTTCAGAAGCTAAAGATGGCTCTGACTACGACACTGATATTAGTTTTGCCCACAGATTCAGGGCCTTTTATACACTATTTTGATGCTTCTCGTATTGGGGGCTTGGTGCAGTATTGACATAGGATGGCAAGGTTATTGCCTACGCTTCGAGGTAGTTAAAGATCCACGAGAAGAATTATCCGGTTCATGATCTAGAGTTGGCAGCCATTGTTCATGCTTTGAATATTTAGAGGCATTATATATATGGTGTGATGTGTGAGGTTTACACTAATCACAAGAGTCTTCACTACTTGTTCAAGAAAAAGGAGTTGAATTTGAGGCAGAGGAGGTGATTGGAGTTGCTGAAAGATTATGATGTTACTATCTTATACCACCTAGGGAAGGCCAATATGGTGGTTGATGCATTGAGTAGGAAGTCCGCCGGCATGGGTAGTCTTGTGTATATTCCGGCCATCCAGAGGCCGCTTGCTTTGGATGTTCAGATTTTGACCAATCGATTTGTGAGGTTGGATATTTTGAGCCTAGCCGAGTGTTAGCTTGCACGGTTGCTCGTTCTTCATTATTAGAGCGTATATGTGATCGGCAGTTTGATAATCCCCATTGTGTGTCCTGAGAGACACGGTGCAGTGTAGAGGTGCCAAGAAGGCGACCTTAGATGATGATGGTGTTTTGAGATTGCAAGGGCGAGTTTGTGTTCCCAATGTTGATGGGATTCGAGAGTTGATCTTAGCGGAGGCCCATAGTTCTCGGTATTTTATTCACCCGGTCGCTGCGAAGATGTATCAGGATCTGAGGTAGCACTATTGGTGGCGCAGAATGAAGAAAGATATTGTTGCATATATAGCTCGATGTTTGAATTGTCAGCAGATTAAGTATGAGAATCAGAGGACTGGTGGACTGTTTCATAGAATTGACCTTCCCGAGTGGAAATGGGAGAGGATTACCATGGATTTTGTTACTGGACTCCGTTGACCCGAAAGAAGTTTGATGTAATTTGGTCATTATTGATAGGCTGACCAAGTCAGTGACTTTTGTTCCTGTTGCCGCCACTTATTCATCAGAGAGGTTAGCTAAGATCTACATCAGAGAGATTGTTCACCTTCATGGGGTGCCGATATCTATCATTTCGGGTCGGGGTATGCAGTGTACCTCGCGCTTCTAGAGAGTAGTTCAGTAATAGTTGGGCACCTAGGTTGAGTTGAGCATAGCATCCCATTCTCAGACGGACGGACAGTCCAAGCGGACTACTCAGATATTGGGTGATTTTGCCTTTAGCGAAGTTTGCCTACAACAACAGCTACCAGTCAAGCATTCAGATGGCTCCATATGAGACATTGTATGGTAGGCGATGTCATTCTCCGGTTGGGTGGTTCGAGCGGGGAGAGGTTTGGTTATTGGGTATAGATTTAGTTCAGGAGTCCTTGGATAAGGTCAAGATCATTCATGATATCCTTCGGACAGCTCATTCCAAGCAGAAGAGTTACGCATATCGCAAGGTTCGAGATGTGGATTTCATGGTTGGAAAGCGAGTATTGCTCCAAGTGTCGCCTGTAAAGGACGTGATGAAATTCAAAAAGAAGGGCAAGCTTAGCCCTAAGTTCATTGTCACATTTGAGATTCTCGATCATGTGGGAGAGGTGGCTTATAGACTTGCCTTGCCACCTAGCTTGTCTGCTTTTCATCCAGTGTTTCATGCTTCAGAGATATCACGGCGATCCAACCCACGTATTAGATTTCAGCACTGTCCAGTTGGACAAGGATCTGCCTTATGAGGAGGAGTCGGTGGCTATTCTAGACCGACAGGATCGACAGTTGAGGTCGAAGAGTTTTCCTTCAGTACATATTCAGTGGAGAGGTCAGCCTCCTGAGGCATCAACCTTGGAATCCGAGTCTGATGTGCGGAGCCGTTATGCTCATCTATTTCCCAGCTCAAGTACTTCTTTCTTTTGTCCGTTCGAGGATGAACGATTGTCTTAGAGGTGGAGAATGTGACAACCCAAAAGGGTCATCATCTGTTTTCTCTCTCTTTGTGTGCTTCCGAGGCTTCGAAAACCTTATTTTTAGTTGCCTCGAATTGCACGTGTAGTCCGGGCGCGTAACCTGAAAGCTTATATGTTGAATTCTTTTAAAGTTTCAAAAATTTAGCTTTAAAATGATTAAAGTTGATTTTGGTCAATATTTTGGGTAAACTGACCCGGACCTAAATATCTAAAAATGAAAGTTTAAAAAGTTTGATGAAAAGTGATGATTTTGAAGTTTGATTCCTCGTTTATGATGTTATTTTGGCAATTTGATCATACAGTTAAGTTCGTATGATGTTTTTGAGTTAGTGTGTATGTTTGGTTAAGAGCCCAAAGGGCTCGGGAGTGTTTTGGAGGTGTTTCGGAGTATTTTCGGATTTAGGAAAACTACAGAAATGTTCAGTTCTCATATTTGGTATGTTGTTCTGTGCGATCGCATAGGAGCTTCCTCGATCGCATAGTGTAAATCTTGAGTTGCCCAGTTTTGTTCTATGGGAACGCATAGTAGACTCTGCGATCGCGTACCTCATCCAATCCCTTCTATGCGATCGCACCCTTCCCTCTGCGATCGCTAAAAACAAAACTCAGTCTCTATCTTAAACTTCTATGCGATCGTATTCACCAGTCTGCGATCGCAGTGTATAGACAACCTTACCCTATGTGATCGCAATCCCTCTTCTGCGATCGCATAGGCAATTTTGCCCAATGATTATAAATGTCCAAAATAGAACCAATGACGGGAGGAATTTCACAAAACACACGAGCACTTCTTCTCCACAGCCTATAGGCGATTTCTAGAGCACTTCTTCACTAAACCTTCTTGGATAAGTATTATCCAACTCATTTTCTTCATTTTCTATCATCATCTATTAAAATCCTAGACCTAAAATATGTAATCTAGGGTTGAAATTGGGGGAATTGGATAGAGTTATGGCTTTTAATTTTCTTTGATTTAGACCTCGTTTTGGGGTCGAATTTGAAAACAAATTGTATATTCAAGCTCGTGGGGGAATAGGTGACATGAAATTAGTTCGAATCTCACGTTTTGACCAAGCGGGCCCAGTGTTGATTTTTGGAATTTTGGTAAGAAAGCTTAGAAATCTATATTTAGGCATTGGATTTAGTTTGCTTAGCTACTATTGATATTATGATGACATTATTTCATAGATTTGATTAAGTTGGAGCTGAATTCGAGAGGGAAAGCGATCGTTGTTGATTTATTTAGCCATGAAAGTTGATGTAAGTGTTTGATCTAACTTTGACTTGAGGGAATATGATTAAATTCTTATTTGCTAATTTCTAATTGTTGATTACGGTGTATAGGCATGGTGACGAGTATCTATACACTGGTGTCTAGCATGACCATGAGTCATTATTTGTGCTTATTCTGATTTTTTGTGACTCTTCCTTGCTTGATTGATGATTTCTATATAATGTGAAGAGTATGAAAAAGAATTTGGAATTGTAAATTCGTTGGAGTGTTAGCTTGAATGATAAAGTAATTATTGAGTAAGAAGCGAAAGAAAGAGGAAAAGATGTAATCAATCCCTTGTCGGGCTGTATTCGTATATTGATTATCTACTTTGCCGGGATGTGAAAGTTATTGTTGTTGTTCCCTTGCCGGGATTTTACTGTTTACATGTGTTTCCCTTGTCGGGACTTCTATTACTGTTTATCTATCTCCCCGTCCCATTTGGTTGTGATTGTTACTTGGGTGAGGAAGAGTGATAAAGCACTAAGGTTGATGTCGTGCATGATTTGTGCTGAGAATATGTTAATGCACGAAGGAAAATTCTGTGTCATATTTTGTTTATTTATGCACGAAGGAACATTATGTGCCCTGATTTGATTACTAATGCACAAAGGATTATTTTGTGCCATGATATGAGTGTTTATGTGAGGAAAAGTATGGAGGTTAATGTTGTGCACTTTATTTGATTATTTTGGTGAGAACGAGAATAAAATAACGAAAGATGGTGCCGTGCAATTTGTTGATTTTCCTGCTCTCGTGATTATTGTAGTTGTACAACTTCATTTTCTTTTGTTGATTTTCTATCCGGACTGTTATCTCCCCTACAACATCCTCCCTTCCCTCTTGACTGGTTAATTTCTATAATTTTTTATTTTGTGTGTGTCTATATATATATATATATATATATATATATATATATATATATATATATATTGAACTGCACAGATTTGTTTGATAGTCTTGTCTAGCCTCGCCACCACTTCACCGAGGTTAAGCGAGGCACTTACAAGCACATGAGGTCGCTTGTGTTGATGCTACATTTCTGTGCTCTTTTGCACATATCACAGAGCCGGAGCAGCTTTTGGACCGTAGTAGGAGTTTTGGGAGCTGATTTGAGTCCAAAGATTTCGAGGTAGCCTTGCTGACGTCTGCATGGCCCGGAGTCTCTTCTATCTATGTTTTCATTTGTTGTCCTTGTACCGGAACAAATAGTATTGTATTTAATTCAGACTTTGTATTTAGTATTCTATAGACATTCGTGAGTTAGTGACTCCAGTCTTGGGTAGAGTTATAATTGGATTTCCGCACTTGTTTTCAGTTTATTTATATTTAAGACTTCCGCTTTTATATTAAATGTCACCTTGTTTTAATATTGTCGACGTTTGCTGAAAGAGATAATATTTAAATGGCTTGCCTAGCTCCTAATAGTAGGTTCCATCACGATTCCCGATGGTGAAAAATTCGGGTTGTGACATATTATTTTTTTTGTTTCAATCAACAATGGATAAAGAATAGAAAAGCGTATGCATTGTTCAGTGAGCGAACAAAGTCCCACATTGGTAGCTAAAAAGATTGGAAGCCTACGTATAAGGTGGAGGGATCTCTTAATGGCGTGAGGTCTTTTGAGAAAAACCATAAGGGCTTGGCCCAAAGCGGACAATATCACACCATGTTAAAAGTGTGTTTGAGCTAGTTTATCACAACAACTGATATCAGAGCCCAGTTTCAGCAGGACGAGTATAAAGATGGCACAATGATGGTGCAGAATAGCCACACCACTGGCGAAGCCAGAAATGCTTTCAAGGGTGTTCAAACTTGAATGATCTAAAAAAAATTCTTGACAAAGGGTGTTCATTATGTATTTTATACATATAAAATTAGTATTTTACTTATATTCACAGTGTAAATTTTCGTAATATTTCGGTGAAGGATGGTCAGTTGACCACCCTTTGTTAAGAATGGCTCCGTCCCTGGTCCACACACCAGAAAAGTTACGGACTTTGATTGCCAGGATACATGCATAATACATACATAATATCTTATTTGTAGTTATTGATGCGTCAAGTGAAAGAGAAAAAAGAGCAAGAAAAGGAAAAATGACTGAAGATACATCGTTTCCTCCATTTCAGCTTTCATTGAAATTATTTTTCAAAGATATAGTATTGTTTTTTTATCTTGGCTTATCCAAATTTGGTCTTATATTATTTGAGATTGTTCAATTTTTCCTTTCGTCACACTCTTAGACGAATAATATTATTTTTAGTCATAAGTGAATTGTCTCATATTTGTTGTTGCTATTAATGGAGCTCCAAAAATAAAATGAGTGGATACCACATGTATAAATTATTTGAGGAAAAAGATCGAAATTTATCTTTCAACATGTAAATTTGGTTTAAAATTGCCCTCGAGTTAGAGCTTCGTTAGGAATTAAGGGTAAAATAAAATTATTTCCAAACTGCAGAGATAATAAATCAAAATTTTAACAAAGAAAAATACTCAATTTCAAATAATACAAGAACATATTTAACCGTTTTCCAGTGTTAAAAAATACTTACTATCATCATTGTAAAAGTAATACTGTATGGGTCAGAATTAGACCCGTGGTAATTAGCGCGTCTAACTATTTTCTAAGCTTGTTCGGGCTAATAAAAGGTATAGTCATTCGCTGACCAAAGTACCCCAAGGTTACTCAACCTAATTAGCGAGACCACGGCCTACTCATTGTCCACGGATGCCCCTTCGACGCGGCTACGGCCAACCCTCGCCAGCTAGCAAGATTCACAACTATAAATATGAGGAGAAAGAACCCTAGGGGGGAGGGGGCTACTTCCTCTTCTTCACATCTACTTCTAAGAGAAGAGAATATACATCATTATAAGGCTCTGAACCTCTCAATGGAGAAACAGACCAACTCGATATCATTAATAAAAGATCTCTACTCTCCTCCCTTTAATCCATAACTATTGCCTCTTATATTTCATTCTTTTGGTCTTTTGATTTATTACAATCTGCTATGATTGGCCCTCCGTTAATTTTAATTGATTTATTCTAAAGTGTATGAGAACTTTGAGTTAAACAATTTGGCGCCGTCTGTGAGGATTTCATAGCAGGATCGCCTAGTTTATCCTTAGACCAAAAAAGGAAAGAAAACAACTCAGCTTGAACAAGCAAAAGCGGTATATCGGACCAAAGGAAGTCAAAAGCCCCGAGACCAGATTGCTTCCACATCCCGCGTCTCCGAGCAAGGGAAAGAGGAAGAAGAAGAAGTATATCCCCCCACCCCTATGGGAAAAATTCCCATAAGGTACCTTACTCCCATTTTCACATTGGATCCTGCCAAAAAGGAGGAAAGCACAAAAGCATCTCGAACCGAGATCTGTAACAGGTGACCTGCGCGAACCAGTCGAGAAGACTACAACCACGAAGCAGGTTATGTGGGAACACAAAAGGTTCAATTACGGTTGAACTGGGACTCAGGCTATGTGCCCTCGACATCAAAAATCACAAAAAGTTCAACTACTGTTGAATTGGGAATCAGGCTATGTGCCTTCGACATAAAAAAATTACAAAAGTTCAACTAAGTTTGAACCACTTAGGCTACGTGCACTCGCCCAAAAAGTTCAATTACGATTGAACTGGGACTCAGGCTATGTGCCTTGGACATCAAAAAATTACAAAAGTTCAACTGCGGTTGAACTGGGACACAAGCTATGTGCCTTTGACATCAAAAAATTACAAAAGTTCAACTACGGTTGAACCACTTAGGCTACGTGCCCTCGCCCAAAAAGTTCAACTACGGTTGAACTGGGACTCAGGCTATGTGCCTTCGACATTAAAAAATTACAAATGTTCAACTACGGTTGAACCACTTAGGGTACATGCCCTCGCCCAAAAAGTTCTATTATGGTTGAACTAGGACTCAGGCTATGTGCCTTCGACATCAAAAAATTACAAAAGTTCAACTACGGTTGAACCACTTAGGCTATGTGCCCTCGCCCAAAAGTTCAACTACGGTTGAACTAGGACTCAGGCTATGTGCCTTCGACATCAAAAAATTACAAAATTTCAACGACAGTTGAACCACTTAGGCTACGTGTCCTCGCCCAAAAAGTTCAACTACGGTTGAACTGATACTCAGGCTTTGTGCATTCAACATCAAAAATCACAAAAAATTCAATTACGGTTGAACTGGGACTCAGGCTATGTGCCTTCGACATCAAAAAATTACAAAAGTTCAACTACGGTTGAACCACTTAGGCTACGTGCCCTCGCCCAAAAAGTTCAATTACATTTGAATTGGGACTTACGATAAATGCCTTCGACATCAAAAAATTACAAAAGTTCAACTACAATTGAACCACTTAGGCTACGAGCCCTCGCCCAAAAAGTTTAACTACGGTTGAACTGGAACTCAGGCTATGTGCCTTCGACATCAAAAATCACAAAAAGTTCAATTACGGTTGAGCTGGGACTCTGGCTATGTGCCTTCGACATAAAAAATTACAAAAGTTCAACTACGGTTGAACCACTTAGTCTATGTGCCCTCGCCCAAAAAGTTCAATTACATTTGAACTAGGACTCGGGCTATGTGCCTTCGACATAAAAAATCACAAAAAGTTCAATTACGATTCAACTGGGACTCAAGCTATGTGCCTTTGACATCAATAATCACAAAAAGTTCAATTACGGTTGAACTGGGACTCAGGCTATGTGGCTTCGACACCAAAAAATTACAAAAAATTCAACTACGGTAGAACCACTTAGGCTAGGTGCCCTCGCCCAAAAAGTTCAGCTACGGTTGAATTGGGACTCACGCTATGTGCCTTAAACATCAAAAATCACAAAGGATTCAACTACGGTTGAAGGATCACTCAGGCTACATACCATCGCCCAAAAGGTTCAACTACGGTTGAACTGGGATTCAGGCTACGTACCTTCGACATCAAAAGAATTACAAAAAGTTCAACTGCGATTGAACCACTCAGGTTGTGTGCCCTCACCCGAAAAGTTCAAAAACGAGTAGAACTAGGACTTAGGCTACACACCCCCTTCACAAGAGTCACAAACTCAACCACGGACGAATTAAAGCCATACATCCCAGCGGCTACGCGCCGAGCCGCGATCAGGCGAGGCCGAATGCCTCCAAATGTTCAACCACGATCGAACCCCAGGTTGGGCCAAGCGCCCCCGCTATTCATGTAAGTACGACTAACTCCACACTACAATTTTGGCCCACTTAACGTTCGACCCAAGTCGAACTATAAGGTTGTTCTTTTCATTACCACGGCCACTAGCCCAACTAAACCTGAACTAGGACTAAGGCTATGTGCCGCCACTGCCCGAACACGGCTACAACCCACTCCCACTAAGTGGAGGAAGGTGATGACCAAAAGCGTCTATCTATGGACAAAGCCATCTACACCAATATTTCCTTAAGGCAAGGAACCAATCCGATAATGGTCGAAATCACATAATCGGTCGAGACCATTAACATGCCCACTATAAATCTCTAAGGCAAGGCCCTCTCAAACAGGCACACAAAAAAAAGAAACGCATGAAATCGATACAAAATAAACAGAAAGGAAGAAAGCCACATATATTTACAAGGGGCTACCCCCAATTACATTGGCCCAGGGCCGACAACAAAAAAATAATAAAAGAGAAAAAGAGAATGAAAACTAAACAATTATTATAAACTTTCTTTTTGCTCACTCGGCGCCACCAACGTCCTCTTCGACGTTGTCAACTCCCTTGGCGCCATCATCACCTCCGGACGTAGAGGGCCAAAATTGCAGTCGAGGTGGGCATCACGAGCCTTTTGGATGCTTCCTCATAGGTGGCCTCAGGCATAACGTCGACTTCCCACAACCGCCTATACACGTCGAGCTGGGCCTCGCATATGTCCAAAGCTCACAAGCAGGACCGAAAAAGGCGGCCTGATTCCTCAGGAGCTGGTTCTCAGCCTCCAAGGCCGCAATCCGATCCGATGTTGTACCGGCGTCTTGATCACAAACAGTAATGCGCCCCTCCAACGACCTCTCTCGGAAAGTAGCGGGCGGCCCTCTCCAATTCGCGTTCTCTTTCTTGGGTGCGGTTAGTCGCTTGTAACATTTCGACCTCGCCAGGGCATCCTCTGCTTGCTTCCTCAAAGAATCACTCTTCGTCTCTACGGCAGCCACCTGCCTAGTAGTAGCCTCAGCGGCCTCTGCTGTTGTAGCCCGGTTTTGGCGCTCTCTCTCTCAGCGGCCGCCCTCCTTTCAGCGTCCATCTCCTCGTTTATTTGACGGAGTGCCCCTCAAGAGCATTTACCATGCTAAGGGTCTGCTGCATATGAATCTCCCTCCTCGCCATCTCTTCTACCAGCTCCCAGTACCGCAGGTCGTTCCATAAGTGTTCACGCATATCACGGCACCGGTTCCGATAGCGGTTGTACTTCTCCAACAACCGCACAAAGACAGCCGAGCGGATGTTGGCCCGGTAAACGCACTCCACCTCCAACAAGAATGAATGCGGCAAGCAGGACAACAGTTAATACAAGAAGATACACTAAGGAAAGAAATAGACTAAGACATCAGATGTACGTTTATCCTCTGAGCGGCCACCTCGCCCATCAACGCGACGTCTGAAATTCCCCTCACGGACGGACTCTCTGCCTCCGAGCACGGAACCTCGAACAGCTCACCAGATTCTCCTCCTCGAGCAGTAGGTTCTGTTCATTAGGGATCTCCAAATAGTGGTAATCCCCTTCTGCCAGCACCGCTTGGCGGGTGTAACCCTCCTGAAATAGACGAACGTCCTCAGGGTCCATGTCAGACTTAGAATCATCCCCCTCTCTGACGTGCCCCTTCCCTCAATCGCCTAGGAAGTCGAAGCCTCCGCCGCTCGGGAAGTCGAAGAGCCAGCACTCGCGAAAACCTCGGCACCCGTCTCCTCCTCCAAAACAGTTGCTGAGGAACTACCTTCCCTCTCAACAACAGGAACCGGAATTTGAATCGTTGAAGCGATTGTGTCACCTTGGCCTAAGCCAACCGAGGCAACCCCCACTGAACGCTCGCCCTCTCAGACAGGATCCATTACATTCCCTTCCGCTTCCGATGGCGGAGAATCCAAGTAAATCACCATCGGGACGACCGGGGTGAATGCCACCATACGCCAAACCATCGGCCTTTCCTCTCCCTCCTCGTCTTCATTCGGTGGCAACTCCACCCTGGAACACATGGCCCCTGAAGATTCTTCAACTTGGTGCACGGACCGTGTTGTAGAGTGAGCCGCTGAGGATTCAACTAAGGTCTCCCTAGGGACCGAGCGAGGCTCCGGCATTGCAACCAATCGAGCATTCGCCTCCGGCCTTCGGAAAGCAAGCTGAGGAGCCCTCCTGCGATGTGGTCGTCCTAACCAGCATAGAAAGAAGGGTCAAGGAAAGGAAACTAAGAACTTCAAAAGAAGAACAACACAGCAAGTCAGATTCTTACCAGCGGCCGGCATACGGCCATGGACTTCCCAGAAAGATGCCCACATGCGAATCCCCGCTGTAACAGGGAGAACAGCCTCAACCCACTCACGGATGCCAGAAAATGGTATTGGTGGCGCACCTCCAGCTATAGTATAAGAAGAAGGCCAGTACGCACGACCATGAAACATGAAATTTAACTAAAAGAAATCAAGACCAGCGTAAAAGAAACTTACGTGCATGGTTCCATTCTTCCTGGAAGTCAGTAACGCAAGCCACCAGGTGCTCAGTCCTGATGTAGAAAAAGTGCTCATAAGGACCGGTATCGACCTCATCATCAAGCTCCGAAGTTAAGCCGTCGGCTCCATGAGGAACCAACCGAATCATGGTACCTCGTACCCTCTGGGGAGCATAGAGAGTCAGTACGTGCCCAATGGTAATATCCCTCCGTACCAACTCTGCATATTTTATCAACATCGCCAGTAACTTGTACCAGGAAGGGACGAGTTGACTAGGGCATACCCTGTAGTAGCGACAGAAGTCCACCACTAGCATTGGGAGATGAAGTTTAAATCCTAACTTGAAAGGGTAAGCGTAGAAAACGCAGTACCCTCGGTGGTCGACATGAACCCTCTCCCCGCTCCCAGCGAGGACGATGTTAGTAAAATGAGGAATATCACATTGATCCCTCGGTTGGGAGAGGCCTACCTCCCCCATCAAGGGGGCCTTGTCCACTTGGTCCTCTCATTCGGGGTCGGAGAAATCGGTCGCCGAGCCGCCGGGCAGAGAAAGAATGTCGGTCACCGACGGGAGCCTGTCAATACTCGCCGAATCGGTGGTTCTCACCACCGTAGATGGGCCCTCAGCCTCCGGAACCACCACCGGAGAAATATCAGAATGGGAGCTACTCGCCATTGTCAGTATATTAAAAGAAAGTGAGCAGAGTTCACCGGAAAAGCAAAGGAAGATGAAGATCTGACGATAAACGACAAAGAATGCAGCAACAAGGAACAGAAGATGAAGCAACCTGAAAATAAAAAGAGTTATCTCTCTCAAAATCTCACTTGAGCAAATATTGGGAAAGTGGGAATTGAACAATACAACCCTTTATTTATAGACAAAGCATAAATGGCTTTCACGAATCCCAAAGTCCACCATTAACTGCCTAACCAATCGCAAAACGGTTCAAGTCTACAGTAACGGGCATCATTATGACAAATACCGTGGAACAGCCATTCAACAGTCAGTTGGCATACCACCCTCGAAACGGCTGTAACGGTCCCAAGACACCAAGATCACGCCTCATGCGTCACTAAGCATATGATGCCTTCCCTATACGCGACAGGCCTGGTCGTATCCCTGCCAAAAGTGTGTAATCGGCTACGGCCGTCTCTAGATCAGTAGTGGCTACGGCCACCTCCAAAATACTTCAGGCCACGGCCGCCTCCGAAAGTAATGTTGATCACATCCATCTCTGAAGCAACAACGACCACTGCCGTATCTTGAATACGAAATGATTACGGCCACCCACTTTGTAAGGGTGGCTACGACCCTCTCAAAGCTACGAACGGTTATCTCCGTCTCGCAAAAATAAAGTGACTACGACCTCCAGCCCTAAAAAGAGTACATACAAACAAAAGGCTACGGCCGTTTCAGATATGCGAACGGTAATGCCCAGTCGCTCGTACGAAAACCAACCAAAGAATTGAGACCACGGTCGTCGATTGTAAATTCACTTAACGAACAACTCCATTCAATCAAGGATTGTCCGCATAAAATGGCTACGGCCATCTCCAAAGTATAAATGGCTACGTCCATATTCAAAAAATAAATGGCTACGGCCATCTCCGAAAAATAAATGGCTACGCCCGTCTCCAAAGAATAAACGGTTGCGGCTATCGGCAAAATCTGCTCCTCGAGCTCGATCGGATCCCGACCTCAATAAGTGGAGGGACTATTCGTTGGGTCAGAATTAGACTCGTGGTAATTAGCGTGTCTAACTACCTCTTAATCTTGTTCGGGCTAATAAAAGGTATAGTCATTCACAGACCAAAGTACTCCAAGGTTACTCAACCTAATAGCAAGATCACGGCCTAATCATTACCCAAGGACGTCCCCTCGACACGGCTACGGCCGTCCCTCGCCAGCTGGCAAGATTCACAGCTATAAATATGAGGAGAAAGAACCCTGGGGGGAGGGGGGCTACTTCCTCTTCTTCACATGTACTTTTAAGAGAATATACATCATTGTAAGGCTCTGAACCTCTCCATAGAGAGGCTGACCAACTCGATATCATTAATAAAAGATCTCTACTCTGCTCCCTTTAATCCATCACTATTGTCCCTTACATTTCATTTTTTGGTCTTTTGATTTATTATGATCTGCTATGATTAACCCTTCGCTGATTTTAATTTATTTATGATTATAAAGTGTATGAGAACTTTGAGCTAAACAAATACAATACTTTCACCATAAAATTATTAGTTGGGAAACTCGCTATCGATGGTTATTCATCTAACCTATTTTCATGCAAACAAGGTATAATCTATGGTCCTTTTGAAAATACCAATAAAGATCTGAATCGAAAAGAAATAATATAGTAAATACTTAAAGTTGGAGGAAATCGACTAACCTGAAAAACTAGTCGGTTATCTCATATTTCGCATAAAAACTGCAAAACAATCGATTGTCTATGTCTAACAATCGATTGTCGTTAGACAGTGTAATCTGGAATTTTTCAAAAATCATCCACAATCGATTGTCTATGTCTAACAATCGATTGTCGTTAGACAGTGTAATCTGGAATTTTTCAAAAATTATCCACAATCGATTGTCTATGCATAACAATCGATTGTCTTAAGACAGTGTGCTCTGGAATTTTTTCAAAATAGCCAACAATCGATTGTCTATGCATAACAATCGATTGTCTTAAGACAGTGATCTGAAGTTTTTCAAAAATAGCAAATAATCGATTGTTTGTGTTTAACAATCGATTGTCTTAAGACAGTGTGATCTGAAGTTTTAAGACACTATCTTAAGACAATCGATTGTTATGCATAGACATTCGATTGTGGATAATTTTTGAAAAATTCCAGATTACACTGTCTAACGACAATCGATTGTTAGAAATAGACAATCGATTGTGGATGATTTTTGAAAAATTCCAGATTACTGTCTAACGACAATCGATTGTTAGACATAGACAATCGATTGTTTTGCAGTTTTTATGCGAAATATGAGATAACCGACTAGTTTTTCAGGTTAGTCGATTACCTCTACTGGAAAGTAAAAATATTATTGATATTTGAGCAATACTGGATGTCCCTTTGTTCTTGTACAAGGGCACCACTGTACTCCACTTCCACTCCTCCAGCATCCTTTCGGTCCTGAAGATCACATTAAACAACCTGGAGAGCCACTCCACTCCTGACCTACCCATGCATTTCCAGAACTCCACCGGGATCTCGTCAGGCCCGGTCGCTCGACCCTTACTCATCCTACGCAAAGCCCCCATTACCTCATCCGCCCTAATGCGCCTGCAGTACCCAAGGTCTATATGTCGCTCAGAATGCCACAACTCCCCTAACTCTATGTTACGATCCCCCTCCTCGTTAAGTAAGTCTCGAAAGTACACCTGCCACCTCTGCTTGACTTGAGACTACCCCATCAGAACTCTACCATCATCGCCTTTGATGCACTTAACTTGGTCAAGATCATGCGCCTTCCTTTCCCTTGCTTTAGCTAACCTGAATAACTTCCTGTTCCCGCCTTTCTCCCCTAATTCCTCGTACATGCGACCAAACGCCGCGTTTTTGGCTTCCGTAACCGCTACTTTGCTTCTTTCCTTGCCACCTTGTAGATCTCCCTGTTCGCTCTCCGTTCTTCCTCGCTTGTGCTCCCTGCCAACTTAGCAAACACCGCCTTCTTCACCTTCACTTTTCCTTCGACTAGATCATTCCATCACCAGTCACCCTGATGTCTGCCTGAATAGCCCTTGGCTCCCCAAGCACATCCCGTGCTACCTCCCTAACCAAGTTCGCCGTCTTTGACCACATATCGTCTGCTTCCCCAGAACTTCTCCAAGCTCCGCCCTCAGCTAACCTCCTCTCCAACTCCTGTGCTTTCTCTTTAGTCAAAGCACCCCATCTAATCCGTGGTTGTCCCTGAGCACCCCTCCTCTTCCTCTTCACCCAGAGACTGACATCCATCACTAGGAGTCTATGAAGAGTCGAAAGGGACTCTCCCGGAATAACCTTGCAGTCCTTGAACATATCCCCTATCGCTCCTTCTGAGGAGGAGGTAATCAATCTGAGTCTTCTCCGCCGAACTCTTGAAGGTGACCAAATGCTCATCCCTCTTCTGAAATGTCGAGTTCGCAATCAGGAGCTCGGAAGCCCTGGCAAAATCAAGCAGTGAAGTGCCTCCTCCGTTCCTAACCCCAAAGCCGTAGCCACCGTGCACCTCACCATAACCACCAACATCAGCCCCAATATGACCATTAAAGTCCACTCCAATAACTAACTTCTCAGATTGGGGAATACTACACACCAGATCATTCAAGTCCTCCCAAAAACGTCTCTTAATCTCCTCGTCTAAGCCTGCTTGAGGTGCGTAAGCGCTGATGACGTTGAGGACGCAACCCCCAATAACCAACTTAATAGACATTAACCTATCATTCACTCGCCTAACCTCAACCATGGACTCCCTTAGGTCACTATCTACCAAGATACCAACTCCATTCTTACCCTCACGACCCCGGAATACCACAGCTTAAACCCGTCTGCATTCCTCGCCTTCGACCGTTTCCACATAGTCTCCTGAACACAGGCTATGTCCTCTTCTGAAGAACCTTAGCCAACTCAATGGACTTACCCGTCAGAGTGCCTATGTTCCACGACCCAATCCTTAATCTATGAGCGTCTGTTACCCTCTTCCCACCCTTACCCCCGCCCTACCCACTGGACTACTCCCTGCCCCCTACACGCCCCCGCCACGGCCCCCACCCCCCGAGGACATGACCTTACACTATCATCCCCCACCACGACCACTATCCCTCCAACCGACTATGGATAATAGTGACGCACAGACGTACTATAGCGGGATACGCAAAAAGATACAAACTAGATAGCAATAGAGTCAACCTCACACAAAATACTAGCTAGAATACGTAAAAGGTGTACATAGTAAACAAGAGAACGGGAGGTACCAACTCCCGGTGGAAAAACCTGGAAGTGGGCTTTGATGCGCCCGAGGTCAACTGCTACCAACTCTTGCCCGTCCGGGTAGTTCTGCTGCGTCCTGCCGAAAATCTGAACGAGAGTCGCCAGAAATACTGTAGCTTACCGGAAATCCTCGACGGAAAAATAAGGCACCTGGAGGTTGTCTTGATGTACTCGCCTGTATTACAGTATTGCGTCCACCTAGCTCGTTCGCGTCCAACTGTCCAACTGTAACTCCGGTCCTGCTGCGTCGTGACAGAAAGTTGTTCGAAAGTTGCCAGAAATTACTTGCCGGAACTCTGTACCCGTTTGAAAATAGCTTGACCTCACCAGAAAAGAATCTGCACCTCTGGCTTGAAGACAGATCTGGTTTTTGTGTCACCGTGGTGCCGCAATCTGGCATGAAACCTGACTGTGGTTGTTCCCACTCGCTGGAGACTGAGTCGAGTCTCGCCGGAGTACGAGGGGGTAAGACAGGACCGGAAAGGGGGAGAGGAAAGGCGGGGTGAGAGAGAGATGGGCGGAAAGAGAGAGAGAGAGAGAGAGATAGATATGAGGGGTGCTGGATGATGGGGAGGAGAGGGTGGGGGTGGCCTTACCTGAGCGGTGGGTAGTTGCCGGCGACTGAAATAGTCGCTATTGCAAAGTTTTGTTACCGTTAACATGCATACTAAAAAACAATTTCAACAACTATTTATACAATATACAACTTATTTACAACTTTTATACGTCATTCTTACCTAGTCAAATATAACTACACTATAATACAACTTAAATATAATTTTCATATACATATTATACAATATATTTTTTGCATGCATTTTGTATGCGGTGTGTTATTCTGCTTCTTCTTCGGATTTTAATTTAGAAATCCAGCCAAATCAAATATAATCTTTACCAAGTACCCTCAAAATCTAGGTATAAACTCCACGGAATATTCCCAATCGTTTACAATAACACCCAATGCAAACAAAAAAATATTTTTTGAAAATCCGAATTTGATTGCAAAGCTTCAAATCTTTTTAATGGCTGGCAATGGTGAAGAATCAAGCACATTCAATATTTATTAATTGATAATTTTAATTCGATCTATTCAGCCAAATAATTAATATATATCTATTGCTAGTCCACCATCAGAACACTAACAAGAAAAAGGGAAGCACAAAAAAGCTTCAAAATTCAGCCATGGCAGCATTCAAATCGACAAAAATTAATCCCTTTCTTCATCATTGTTAAAGAAAATTATGAAATTTAGAAGAAATAACATTGTAGAGTCCGTATAAACAGAGGGTTAATTTCAAAGAAAGAAAGAAGAAAATCCTTTAGAAAGAATGGGTTTCTCTGGGTAAGTAAGGAATTGTGGGAATTTTTCGGAATTTACCAAATTAAAAAGCTATATTCAAAGGATACTCATTTAAAATTAATTTGTATATGATTAGTAAATAATATATGATAATGTAATTAAATTAAAACTTTATTAGAGAGGATAAATAAATTTCATAGGTAGTATAAGTATGTAAAAATTCCTATTTCCCCTAATTTCTTGTTTCAAGCCCAGCCCAAGCTCAAACCTAAGTTAAATCTGATCAGATCACTATTTCAAGCATTTTGCGGCACAAGCACATCGTAAAAATAGCACGGTATAATCAGTTTTCAGAATGATGATTCAAAAATAGCTAGTGTTTTAATGGAAAATAGTCATACTTTGCTGCAATAACGATCGGCCTGACATAATATACTGGAGTTCGATGCTCCTGCGTATGAACTCCAGCATATTATGCTGGGCTAGAAAACTTTGCTACCTCCAGTATAATATACTGGAGCACCACTGCTCCAAACTCCAGTATATTATACTGGACCATTATACTTGTTGGAATACCAGTATATTTATGCTGGAGTTCTAGTGTACTTATGCTGGAACTCCATTATATTATGCTGGAGTTCTAGCATACTTATTATGGAACTCCAGTATAATATGCTGGAGTTCAAGTATACTTATACTGGAACTCCAGCATAATAAAATGGAGTATTTTCTGAGTTTTGAACAGTGTTTTCGCCCAAATTTATTTTTATATAGAAAATGGCTAACTTTCGATTACTTTTAAAATTGAGTTATTTTTAAACGACCAGGTGTAAATCTAGTTATTTTTAAAATTCTCCCGTGAGAAGCCCAAATGGCAAAGGGTAGTAAATCTACGAGCTATTAGAGGGCAAAGTTGTCATAAAGTAACCGACTAAGGATAAGTTGAAAGAACAAGTTGGCGGAAGGGCTTTTATGTAAACTTACTTAAAAAGAGGACCACTCCTTTTTCCCACCACCAAGCATCTTTCGCAATATTTAATTTCTGTTATGAAATAATATAAAAGACAAGAACAATAATGTAAGAACAAGAGCAATAGAGAGAAGAGTAGAGAGAATTCTTCTTATTGAGTTGATTGGAGTATCAAGGGATGATTTACAATGGTAGGGGGCACCTCTATTTATAGGGGAGAGGAAGATTTAGCTACCACTAATAGAACTCTAAAATCTCTCTAATTAAATACATTAAAGACATTCACCTTAAATAGAAGTGTAAGAATCTTCTATTTATAACACTCCCCCTTGAATGTCTATTCAACAATGTGCCTCATAAAACCTTAAAACCAAAACCCAATGGGAAAAATTAAAGTAAGGAAAAAGAGTACACATGTTTGAATATGCGCCTATTGGTTGCCTCGTTAAAAACCTTGCAAGGAAAACCCAGTGGGACAAAACCTTGTAAGGGAAAAAGAGTGCAACGCGCATTGACTCCCCCTAATGAGTACATCATTTTATATCCTTGAGCATTTGCATTCCAATCTTGTGCATCATCTTCAAAATGATCTTTGGTAGACGTTTGATAAATAAATCAACCATATTGACTTGAATAAATATTCCGCACCTTGAAATCATCATTCTTGATAGATATGAACATCTTCATATGATGTCGTGGAATAACTCTTCAATATCTCCATAGGTGCATTCTCAAAGCCATCATGCTTATAGTTATGGCAAGATATATATGTACACAAGTTGTACTTAGGATGTGGTACTTCATGACCACGAATTGCATATGCTTCAAGCAACTTAAATCTTTCAAGTTGAGTCATATAAGTCACATAATAAACTTTAGCTGCATATCAAGCTTTCATTAGTGATACTAAACAAATAAGATATCGAAAACTGACTATACATACCTTTGACTTTATACTTTCAAGCATTTGAACTATAGGTTCAAAACTACATGTCTTTCATATGGAATCAATTCTTCTTGAATTGTATCTCTTCCATTTAGTTACTTTCTTTGGGTCAGCAAATGCGTATAGCATGCTTTGCAATATGTTGCAATTGAATTATCCTTTTATGAACTTCAGGTTCATATCATGATATTCGGGGATATACATATACAAATGATAATTCATCCCATGTAACCTTTTCTCAAGTGTTTATCATATCTCCCCCTCATGTTAGTAAAGCTAACTTGTTTCCTCAACTTTGGGAAATCATCTTTGTGCATTATCATGTCAATATACATGGCACATTAATAAAAGAGAAGGAAACTGATATATATAACTTTGTTCTCACAAGAAACAGTTTAGCTATTAAGTGGAAGCACTCAATAATTATTTTGCTAAACTTACTTTGATATAAACCAACTTATCAAGATGAACTATCTTGAGTAGAAAATCTGGAAATTATGCTCGAAGTTAGATTACTGAGCAATTTACCTCGCAAGCACCGGCCAGGCTGCGGGTCAATAACAATTGCGCATGTAACCATATCATAGATGCATCATATGTGGTATACATGGCAGGTGAATGGGCCCATATTCACCTTTGATATTTCCAGAATTTATGGGCTTCAACCCGAACTCTTTAGTTGGTCAGTTCATTAATGAGAACAAGTGATACAAGAGAATTCGTAAAGAACTTTCTAGTTCTTTATTATTCACCTATGTGAATTTGCACATCATACTTAAAATGAGATGGCTAACACGAATGCCAACTGAATAAATTATCAACATTGGTAAACTTCAAATTTACACCATGACATGTGCACTTATCAATAAACTTCAGGTTTATTATGACATGGGTTTTATACCAATAGATATCCACTTTATTGTGGCATTCTTTCGTTTGTGTAGTACAAACTGGAGAACAAAGCGGGTAGTTTTTCATATACAAATTACCCCGCTACAAGTTGTAGTAGTAGGAGATATCAAAGCCTTCCTTTATAGTCTCAATATAATCATTCGCTTTCGCGTGTACTTTGGAAACTGAATAAGTTTCTTTGAGACTTACTACAGCACAATACTCAATTGTGTTTCTCCAACATAGTAATAATTGGCTCTTCTAGAGCTCTCAATTAATTTTGTACTACCACAGATTCATCAACATCCATGTGGTGAATATCTTTCTTAAAGAGAAAGTTATACCATTATGGTCATGTCAAACTTATATGCAAGATATGTTTCTTGCATTATCGTTGTCCTTTAATAGTCATATTTCCAAAATACTTTGGCGTACAATAGGTACGTGACCAACGATCATTCATGCCATATATCATCTCAAACCTCCTTCTAGGGGTGAGTGTGGTATCATCTCAAACCTCCTTCTAGGGGTGAGTGTGGTATATTTAATACCAATTTCATGTTCATATTCTTCCAATAATGAATATGTATTCGTGAATCAAATGTTGTCACATTCACTTCGAGGATATGTGATTTTGTTATCCTTTTCAAATCTATAAATGCGTCAGGCATTTGATTTGCTATTCTTTGCAAATGGATAATCTTTTGTGCCTCTTTCTCACAAATAGAGGTGTGTGGATCAAGATGAGATAATGATACATTTTTCCACAAAATTTCCCGTTTGGTTTCACCAACTTCTCCCCCTAATTTTGGGAAAAGTGTCTCATCAAATTGACAGTCTGCAAATCGTGCAGTGAACAAATCTCCTGTCAATGTTTCGAGGTAGCGAATAATGGAGGGCGATTCAACCTCGACATATATTCCTAACCTTCTTTGCAGACCCATTTTGTTGCGGGATGGCGGTGCTACAGGCACATATACTGCGCATCCAAATATTCTTAAATGGGATATATTGGGTTCATGACCCAAAACCAAATGCAATGGGGAATATTTGTGTCAATTTGTCAGTCAGAGACGAACTAGCATTGCTGCATGCAATATGGCGTGACCCCAAGTCGAAGCGGGCAGCCGACAAACTAGCATTGTTGCATGCAAAATGGCGTGACCCCAAGCCGAAGCGGGCAGCCGACAAATTAGCATTGCTTTATGCAAAATGGCGTGACCCCAAGCCGAAGTGGGCAGCCTCGTTTTCATGAGTAAATGAGGTATTCAAGATTACACTCATGTATTGTCTCAATTTAATATCCATTTTGAATGATATCTTTAAAACTCAACAAGTTCCTTTTAGACTTGGAGGAGAACACTGCATTCTCTAAGATAGGTTCTAAAAACTCAACAAGTTCCTTTTAAACTTGGAGGAGAACGTTTTGATTGATATCATTAAAACTCAACAAGTTCTTCTTAGACTTGGAGGAGAACATTGCATTCTCTATGATTAACGTCATGCCTTTGGGCAGAGTTACAATTGCTCTTCCGGAGCCTTCAATCAATTTACTTCCCATGGTATGACATACAAAAGAAATACACGAACATAAGAATAGACAAGTTCAATTCGTTTGTGTCACATAATATTTTCAAAATCTGCTACTAACAGTTGACTAACAAAATCAGATATGTTATCCATAATCAATTACTATGCAGTTTGAAATTTTCAGCGTTTTTCATAAGACAATCGATTATTAAACCCACACAATCGATTGTTTGAACATAGACAATCGATTGTTAAACACACACAATCGATTATTTGTTATTTTTGAAAAACTTCATATCACACTGTTTAAGACAATCGATTGTTAGATATAGACAATCGATTGTTGTTCATTTTTGACCTCACTGTATCTGACAATCGATTGTCAAATATAGACAATCGATTGTTGGCTATTTTCGAAAAACTTCAAACCTCACTGTATAAGACAATCGATTGTTTAGACATAGACAATCGATTGTTGATCATTTTTGAAAAATTCCAGGCCACTATTTTAAAGACAATCGATTGTTGATCATTGACAATCGATTGTTTTTCAGTTTTATGCGAAATATGAGATAACCGACTAGTTTTTCAGGTTAGTCGATTACCTCTGCTGGAAAGTAAAGATATTATTGATATTTGAGCATATTGAAAACATTCTAAAGGACTAATGCTAACATCATATCATGAACTAACTAATACGGGCTAATGCTAATGACTATTAATTTATTCATTGACTAATACAAATAAAATCAAACAGCTCCATCTTCTTTCATCACCGATCCATCATCGATTAGGTGGTCTATCTTCCCATCGGGTTGCTCAAAGAAGTCTGCCACATTCAAGTTGTCGTCAGAGACAAAATTCGTTATGGGGCGTTTACTCTTTCGAGATGCTTGGTAAAGGTCAACCATACGGCAATCCTTTGACCAGTGCCCGTTTCCACCGCAACGATAATATATAGTTTATAAACTATTTGCTTTTGGATTCTTATCGTATCGTGCTTGTGGCAGAGTGACCAACTTCAGGTTGTCATCTCTCTTCTTTAAGCCTTTCCACAAGATGGGTGAATCCTTGACGGTGAGATATTCAATCTTCAAACCTTCATCAAGGTGATGGCGCAAGAAAATCAAGGCCTTCGCACAGTCTTGGGTGGATGCTTTATTTCTATCTTTAATGGCGTCTTCGAGACCCATAGCATCTAAGTGGATTTCATCATCCAACACCCATATTATATAGTTCTTGCCCGAAATTTCGAGGGCAACGAACTTTCTTTTCATATTGTCAGATATATGACACAATTACATCAAGAGCGTGTTCATACTTACGGGCTCTATTACAATTATCACATTCACTTCAGGGAATGGATCACGTGCTTTACACAATCTCATGTCAGATATTCCTCTCATAAAGTGAAAGATTATTTGAGAATCCTTATTGTTCTCATTACCACAATAATGACGATTATAACTTCGTCTATTGCCATGTTCACATCCATTGATACCTTTACGGTAATTAGTCTTCTTTCAGACTTATCACATACTGCTACCACATTCTCTAAAGGGAATGGAGCAAATTCAATTGGACGGAATCCTTAGCCACGTCCATATTCATTGATACCTTCATGGTAATATTTTAGTCTTCTTTCAGACTTATCATATACTGCTTCCACATTCTCTAAAGGGAATGGAGCAAATTCAATGGGACGGATTTTCAATTCTTTGTCCACAATCATACATGAATTTAATCATGGCAGGACATAGAGATTTTACCACTTCGTGTGGTTATAATTTCTCACAAACTCCATTAGAGTTATAATCAAACTTCGTTGTCTATGTTTGTATATAAAATCAAATTATAGGATTCCAAGAATTTGAAAGGGAAAAATAAATTACTTACCTTTAAGGTATACCAATTCTATTTTTAATGTTTTCTCCTTTCTTTCTTTCCTTTCTTTCTTTCTCTTTTCAATCTTTTTCGTTCTTTTCTCCTTTGTCTCATTGTTCTGTTTCCGTTTCTTTTCCTTTTTTCGTTTGTCCCTTTTTTTTTTTTTTTCTTTTCCTTCTTTCTTCATTCTTTCTTTGAAGCAAAACCCTACACAAACAAAAGTTAAGACAATCGAAAATTTCAATTGGTTAGAGACTCGTGCTGATAACGTGTTATGAAATAATATAAAAGACAAGAACAATAATGTAAGAACAAGAGCAATAGAGAGAAGAGTAGAGAGAATTCTTCTTATTGAGTTGATTGGAGTATCAAGGGATGATTTACAATGGTAGGGGGCACCTCTATTTATAGGGGAGAGGAAGATTTAGCTACCACTAATAGAACTCTAAAATCTCTCTAATTAAATACATTAAAGACATTCACCTTAAATAGAAGTGTAAGAATCTTCTATTTATAACAATTAATTATTTATTCGACAAGCTTTACGTATGAGATGAAATACAAAGAGAGCAAACAATATTTCCAGCTCTTTGTAGATTGAATAGAAACAAAATAAATAAATAAATAAAGATTATTTTAAATAGAAGTGGGCCAAATGTTTCTAGAAAGGTCGACAAGAGAATATATATACCTAAAGAAAGATTAGTCCAAGATTATAAGTTTAGCTGCATTTTTATAATATAGATATTGAAACGTACATGTGATTTTTGTGTGTGTAGCATCTGACTTGTGACTAGTTGATTACGTGTCCTCCATTAATTATTAGATGGATCGTTTCTTTTTTCATGGATCTAATTATAATGGTATTTGAACAAAACATTAATTTAGGACCAAATACTGTTGGCTACAAAGAAAGATGAAATAACACGACCTTTGATTAGTTCATGGGATATTTATCGTATTTTATTTTTATTTTAAATATATATTTATATTTTAATTGTTACTTAAATTTTATTGTATCATATCGTTAAATTTGTTGATATGTGATGATCAAAAATGTTATTTTATGAAACAACGGATTGGGCATGGTGGCATCGTTACCTTACTTTTTTCTCTCATCTCATCCTTACTTATTATTAAATAATTATATTTTATCCTTATCTCTTTTTTATAATAATTGTACTCCTTGTTCTATTTTTTCTTAATAATATTATAAATTTATTTTTTATATTGTTGGCGCTTGACAATTAACATCATGAAACGGTAACAAATAATATAATTTATCTAAATATAATATTCATTAAACAATATAATACAATTCATTAGAAGATGACACCTAATAACATTTTTAAACAAGCTGTAGTTAAGGGTTGAAATCAAATTGTAAAAGTGCTATCACCGTTTTCTTAAATCAAATGAAACGTATTACAACTTATAATGGTGATGTATATCTCGATGATTTCTGTATGCACCCACAGGTAGTAAATAGAAAAGAAGTCATAAACAAAAATTAATATAATTTTTAAATAAATTGTTACGATTTTAATCTCGATTATGACGGCACCCAACACATTGCTAGGCCAGCCCGACCAACAATCAATTTCAACCTTTTTTTATATATAAAATTCATTACCAGGCAACAGAGTTTAAGTACCAATTTATCATCATATAAGTTTAAAAACAGTAGATTAAATATACGGAAGTCATAATAATATCACTACATAGCCTACTGATCCGATATCACGAGTCAAGAACCTCTATTATAAGTTTTAAGCAATCTAATACAGAGATAGTCTAAGAATACTGAAAAGTAAAAAGATAGAAGGAGAAATCGAGTCTGCGGACGTCGTGCAGCTATCTGGATGACTCCGATGAATGCTGGACATCAAGAAAACTCTCTCTATGCCTTGGGAACACCTGGATCTGCAAACACGGTGCAGGGAGTAATGTGAGTACTCCATCCCAGTAAGTAATAATCATAAATAATGACTGACAGAATGAAACACGTAAACGCACTAAGCAGTTCTATATCAAAGCAGGAAAATAACCTAAAACAGTAAACTAGTGATGAAATCAAGTGAAATCTCCTTAGATCAGGTAAAACATGGTAGCTTATCAGGTAATTAACAAGTATAAATCCGCTCCTCAAGCACAATATCCATTAAGTAGTACTTATCCTCAGCACCCAATCCGTATTTCTCTCACAATAACCGAAATCAAAATAACCACTGCGGCGTGCAGCCCAATCCATACATCGTTGTGGCGCACTACCTGATCCATGTAAATAATCGATTGCGCTCATTGGGGGTGTGCAGACTCCGGGGGTGCTCCTACAGCCCAAACGCTATATTGTTGCATCTCGCAACCCGATATACATAAACATTTGTTACGGCGTGCAGCCCGATCCATAACATATATATAATCCTCACTATTAGGTTCTCAATCCTTCTCAGGTTTTATACTCACAACCTCTCGGGCATAACAATAGAAGGTTGGGATCTCATCCCACATATTCCTTTCATTTAGAATTAGAATGATAAAACCGGCTAAAATCATTTAGAACAGATAGAAACACGAGTGATGGTATGATTTTTAACAAATAGAGTGAGGAAAATAGTCAAAAATGCTCATAAGGGTTTTAGAGGTCGACACAAGGCCCCAAACATGGCCACTAGTCCAAATCATAATGATAATAAATAAGTCTGAGCCAAAAATGCGGTAAAATCATCAATTGGGACAGACCAAGTCACAATCCCCAATAGTAAACGACCCTGCGCTCATCATCAAGTGCGTGTCTCATCTCAATATAGCAATATATTGTGCAAATTCGGGATTTCAGGACCTGATGACATCATTTACAATCATTACTCACCTCAAACCGTCTAAAGCTCTAGCTCGCGACGCCTTTGCCTCTCGAATCGACCTCCTCGCCGTTGAGTCTGAGCAAAACCAGAATAAATACGTCACGATATGCTAAGGAAATAAAATCCAAGCGAAACAATAGAAAAATATCAAAAATCCCGAAATTAGCAAAACTCGAGCCCCGGTCTCACTTCTCGAAACTCAGAAATTTTCACATCGACGAATTCCTTATCTCGCCACGAGTCCATCCATATCAAAAGTTCTCAAATCCGACCTCAAATGGCCCCTCAAATCCGAATTTAAAATCTCAAAATCCCAAGCCCAGTTTTAGCTAAATTTCCGTGAATTTCTTGTTTAATTTCTCAATATAATCACGTTTTTGGTTCATAGAATTTAATTACCTCCAATCACTTCTCCTTGAATCCCTCTTCAATTCCCCTCAAAGAGCTCTCAAAATACTCAATAATGGTGAAAAAATGGCTAAGACTTGCGGATGAAGTATTTAAAAACTCACTGCCCAGCTCCTGAAATTCCTTCATCGCGATCGCTGCCAAGGCCTCGCGATCTCCGCAAAGGGAAAAATTCCAAAACTCCAAAAACGTTCTATGCGAACGTGATCAAGGCAGTGCGAACGTGATGCATAAATTCCCAGACCGCTGTGAACGCGAGACTCCAATGCGAATGCAAAGGGTAATTTCCACTAGACTCCTGTTCGCGAGCTGGAACAATATAATGCGAACGCGAAGCACAACTAATTAACCTTCCGCAATCATGAACCCACTAACACAAACGCGAAGAGAAAATACCTAGACTTCCAAAATCCTTCTACGCGATCGCGAGGTACCTCACGCGATATCGAAGGCCAAAATACACCTGCAATCCTTAAGTCTCAAAACTTCCCGTTCGCCATTCAAAATCACCCGAGGCCCCCGGGATCTCAACCGAAAGTACCAACACATCCTAAAACTGTATTCAAACTTGTTCCAACCATCAAAACACCTCAAATAATACCAAAATCCATCAATTCACATCGAATTCAACCATAAGGTTTTTTAAAACTTCTGAAACACGATTTTGATAAAAAACCCAACCAAACCACCTCCGAATGACCTGAAATTTTGCACAAACATCCCAAATCACATGAAGCTACTACAACTCTCGAAATTCTATTCCGACCCTCGAATCAAAATCTTACATACCAACCCGAAATCGCCAAATACTAACTTCGCCAAATCTAGCTTAATTCTACACCGGACCTCCAAAACCAATTCCGATCACACTCCTAAGTCACAAATCACCTCCCGAAACTAACCGAACTATCGAAATTCATATCCGAGCCCTCTAACACATATGTCAATATCCAATTGACTTTTCCAAACCAGCCTTCCTTAAAGAGACTGAATGTCTCATTTCTTACCAAATTCACTTCGAACCAACTCGATCACATAAGACACGGATAACGAAGCATAAAAAACAGAAAATGGGAAAAACAAAGCGGTAACCCATGAAACGACTAGTTGGTCGTCACATAAATAAATAAGACCTATTTATATATTATACTAATACTTCCTATATCACAATTTATGAGTCATAGTTTTTTTGTCTACCTAAAAAAATGCCTTACTTCACCAAAACTTAAGTAAATAGAAATAAATCATAACATGAATCAATTTAATTTTTAAATAAATAAATAAGGTTGGTTTACATTTCATATTAATACTTTATTTGTCTTAATTTATGTGTTATATTTTTTTTAATCTATCTCCAAAAAATATTATATTTTATTATTTAAAAATATTTTAATTTTAAACTTTTTATTATACTTTTAAAGAATTGATATATAGTCATATTTAAACTATTTTTTTTAATAATCTTATATACAGTCGGACATAATGGTGGCAAAATGGTTAAAAAAATAATTAACCACCCATATTATCCACTAGAAATGGGTTGGATAATGAACTTTTTAAAAATGGGTCAAATATGGATAAGAACTATATTATCTATTTAGAAAATGGATAACCAATAGGTAACTAATGGATAACCAATGAGTCTAACTTTTACATTTGTAAAGTCTCAAATTAGGGGTTCCTCAAGTTAGGTAGACTAAGAATTCTCCCAAAAGTCATCATATGCAAAAGTCATGAATACTATGGTTACCCATATTATCCGCCGTTTAACCCATTTCTCTATCCGTATTATTGCCTGTTTCGACGTTAAAATAGCATGGTCTAGCCACTTCTCAGACTAATCATTCAAAAATAATCAGCGTTTGCCAAGTCATTGGGAAATAATCATTAATTTGCTGCTATAAAGACCGGTCCAGCATAATATAGTGGAGTTCGGTGCACCTATGTATGAATTTCCAGTATATTTTAATATAATATACTGGAGACTGGAGCACCGGTGCTCCAAACTCCAGTATATTATGATGGGCATGTATTATACTGGAACTCTAATATATTAGCTGTAGCTGTAACTGTATTTAAACAGTATTTTCATTCAGATTTTAAACAGTATTTTTCGTTCAGATTTACATTTATATAAAAAATAACTAAATTTCGATTACTTTTGAAGCTGTAGCTATTTTTGAATGACCATTTGTAAATTTAACTATTTTTAAATTTTTCTCTATTTCGATTCGAACTATATCTAACTCGACCAGTCCGTTTCCTCTTACACGCATAACTGGGACGGAAAGAGTAATATTTTGCAGAAATGACATAAACAAAACATGTATTGAAAATACATTTTCATATCAACTTATTAGCCAATATATAATAAATAGAATTTTGAGCGGTTAAAGTTAACCAATTCTTTCTTCTTCTTCTTCATCCTCCGCTGCTCATACCTCCCCAAATAATTAACCTCAGCTCCCAATCGATCTGAATTTCTTGGTTTCTCTGTTTTCCGGCGACTTTTCTACCGGAGCTTCTCCATTTTCCGGTAATAATTCCGTCTGCGAATTCACCATTTCTCTCTTTTACTCCTCAAAATGTGTTTGTACAGATATGTGTACGTTTTTGTGTACAGAAATACGAACAATTAATTTTCACACACACACACATTGAATTCAGTTTGGTATTCTCATCAAATCATCTTAATATGAATTAAAGTGGAAACTGTTGTGGAGATTCAGTTTTCATCATTTTTTTAAATCCAAAATTTTACAAAAAAGAAAATAAAATAAAAGAAAAGAACTAAATCGTGTGATTAGATTTATAAACAGTTCTGTAAATTAGTAAATTTTGTAAACAGTACTTTTGCCGATTTATGAGCAGTTCAAAATTCTAATTTTGCCAGCTGTAATGTCAGGTATTTTCTGCTGTTGTTCCATATATATACACATACATATAGTTTCTTCAATCATATGAGTATGTATATATTGCTTCGTAAGTTTTTTTTAAACCTGTGAAAAATTGCTTATTATTTATTTATTTTGTATTACGGCAACTATCCACTAGCAGAAGTACCCGGTAACTCTGTCCAAGAATTTTACATGTGAAATTTGCTTATTTATTATGTGTGCATATAAACTATGTAATGCATGATCCACTTGAATTGTTTCTAGATTATTGATTAGCTTTTATTATGAGTATGATTGATAGGTTTGTGATGAGCTAATTTTTAGGTATTTTCACTTTGTGAATTCTGTGGGAAATTAGTGTTGAAAGATGAAGAAAGTGAAGAGGAAGCTTGGGAAGTATGAGCTTGGTAGAACTATTGGGGAAGGGACTTTTGCCAAAGTTAAGTTTGCACAGAACACTGAGACTGGGGAGAATGTTGCCGTTAAAATCTTGGCGAAAAGCACCATTCTTAAGCACAGAATGGTTGAGCAGGTACTAAAATATACTTCCTTTCCTTTAAACTCTTGAGTTTATGCTTCATCTATCCTGCAAACTTTGTTTTTTTTTTTTTGATAAATGGTGCTATTCATATATCCTGCATTTAATGGCTGGAGCTTGATAAATTAGAAAAGTATTTCAAATTGGAAAGTGATTATTCTTAAAACAGCAAGTTTTTCCACAAAACAGTCAATGCTCACAGGAGATTTAATAATATAGCTCAGTTGATAGTAGAAGGGGAATCTATGCAAAACCCGGATGATATTAAGAGGAAGGTGATCAGATTCTATCAAAACCTATACACAGAAGAAGAGGAGTGGAGGCCAGTAGGTTCTATCAGAAACAATCAGATAATCACAACAGAGGATAACTCAATGCTGGAGAGTCCATTTTGGAGAGTAGGAAATATGGGACAGTGTTAAGGCATGTGCAGGTGACAAAGCACCAGGTCTAGATGGTTTCACAATGGCCTTTTCCAATACTTGCTGGAAAGTGATTAAAAAGGATGTGGTAGATGTTGTTCAGAATTTTTATGAACAAGGAATATTTGAAAAGAGCCTTAATGCCACTTTTGTCACTTTGATTCCTAAGAAGCTGGGGACCAAAGAATTGAGAGAGTTCAGGCCTATCAGTCTGATAGGTAGTATATACAAAATTATCTCAAAGCTACTGACTGAGAGGCTAAAAAAGGTGGTCAACAAACTAGTGGATTCTCAACAAATGGCTTTCATAAGAGGAAGATAGATCATGGACGATGTCCTTATAGCTAATGAATGCATTGACACAAGGAAACAAGCAGGGAACCGGGGATATTATGCAAGCTGGATATAGATAAAGCATATGATCGTTTGAATTGGAAGTTTCTGCTTGATATTAAGGAAAATGGGCTTTGGTAGAAGATGGATTAATTGGATAAATATTGCATATCAACTGTAAGCTTCTTTATACTCATCAATGGAGCCTCATCTGGTTTCTCCCCTTCCCAGAGGGGTCTGAGACAAGGAGATCCCCTTTCCTCTTTCTTATTCATTATTGCTATGGAAGGTTTGAACGATATGCTAAAGAGAGCACAGACAAACAATTGGATCAGAGGTTTCAAGGTGAATTGTAGGGTTGATAGCAACATGAGGATTTCACATTTGTAGTATGCTGATGATATTTTGGTGTTTTGTGAAACTGATAGAGAATAACTGAAAGTACTAAGGGTGATATTTTCATTTTTTTTGAAGCCACTTCTGGACTACGCATAAATTGGCACAAAAGTTTCATTTATCCAGTAAATGAGGTAATAGATTTACAAAATTTTGCTGATATTCTACGTGGGAATGTAGGTGAACTGCCTACTATATATCTGGGGATGCCATTGGGTGCCAAGAGTAAGTCAAAAGGAATATGGAATGGAGTGTTGGAGAAGTGTGAAAAGAAGTTAGCAAATTGGAAGAATCATTATCTATCTACGGGGCCAGACTAACTCTGATTAATTTTGTACTAGATGCATTGCCAACTTATATGATGTCTCTTTTTAGTCAATGTAGTGAAGAGAATCAATGCTTTAAGAAGGAATTTTCTATGGGATGGCAATAGTGAGAAGAAGAAGTTCCACCTAGTAAATTGGAACTGTGTGACTACTAGCAAAAAGGCAGGGGGACTGGGAATAAAAAACATGAGAATTCAGAACCAGAGTTTGGAGATGAAGTGACTATGGAAGTTTGCAGCAGATGAAAAATCATTGTGGACAGAGGTTGTTACGGAGAAATATGGAACAGAAGGAAAATGGACAATCAAATCAGTGAGAACTCCATATGGTGTCAGTGTGTAGAAGTCAATTAGGAATATGTGGCCAAATCTGATTAACAAATCTAAGTTAAAGGTAGGAAATGGTAGGAAAATTTCATTGTGGGATGAAAATTGGATAGGACAAGGACCATTGAAGAATATCTTTCCTGACATATATTCCTTGAATCAGCAACAACAAGTAATATTACACGAGGCATGGACTAATCAAGGATAGAATCTTACATTCGGAAGATTGCTAAATGATTGGGAGATTGAAAGAGTAATTGACTTTTACAATACTTTGGAGCGATTCAGTGGTATCAACTCTAATTAAGATTTTATCATATGGCAAAGGAATAGGCAGGGGAGATTTTCTGTTGGGTTTGCTTACAAGGAATTCAACGTGTCTAACAACCAGGTTGGTTGTTGGCCATGGGAGATGAAATGGAAAGTAAAAATTCCATACAATGTTGCTTGCTTTACATGGATACGGGAAGAAGAGGCATCACTAACACAGGAAAACTTAATCAAAAGAGGATTCAACCTGTGTTCTAGTCGTTACTTATGTGAAGAGGAGGCATAAACAGTTAGCCATCTTTTTTTGCATTGCAAAATCACTGTACAACTATGGAGAATCTTCATCACCTTAAAGGGAATTTCATGGGCAATGCCGGGAAGAATTAATGATGTTCTAACCCGCTGGAATAAAGAGGGCAACATTTCTAGCTATAAAGAGAGATGGAGAACAGTTCCAGCATGCATATGGTGGACAATCTAGGAAGAGAGAAACCAAAGATGTTTTGAAGACAAGTCCAGTAACATCCAGAAGATAAAGATGAAATGTTTGACTCTTTTCTATTTTTGGTGTAAAGGAAAGTTTATGGAGGATCATGAATCCATTTTTGATGTTCTAGATTCATTGTGAGATGATTAAGGTTTTTTTTTTGCCACTTCCTTTGTAAATATGGGTGACTTCACTATTTTAGTGAAGTCTTTTTATTAATATATAAATATGTTACCTTCTTCAAAAAAACTATTCTTAAAAAGAAGTCTGAGTTCACAAATCTCTTTTGTTGAATTCATTAGCAGTGGCGGAGCCAGAAATTCCTCTAAGAAATTCAAGAAGAAATAATAAAATGTCACACCTAGACCTAAAGCAATGCTTGAGAACCCATGTACTAAAACAGAATTTTCCCTTTTCAAGGGGATTCAACCGTTCATATATAACCAAAAAGATTGTTTTGGCCTTATTCATGCAGTATAATTCCCCGGTGAAGGAAATTCAATTAAACCCCCTTGGCACAAGCTAGCACTTCCCCGGTTCAGTAAGCTTTTCTGATCTGAAGTGAAGCAAGAGTAACCATGACATTTTCCATGGTAATCTCTTGTCAAAATTGAACCTATGTGAATGTGTTTGGTATCTGAGCTGAAGCTCTTTAATGAATATCAATATATTTATGTATTGTTGAGTAACAATTAGGGGTGACAAATGGGCGGGTTGGGCTGAACTTGGACGGGTCAAGATGGGTTAGATCAATAAATTGGTCATTGTCCAACCCACCGCAAAGTGTATTTGGTTAAGATGGGCTGGGTCAAGATGGGCTAAACAATGGGTCATAATCCAACCCACCGAACTTGACCCATGTTTTAGAACGATGCTCATTTTGCATAAAAAAACCTTTTACCTTAAAATAAGTAAGTTGACAAATATTTTATGTGTGGGGTTAGGGGTTAGGTGGGAGTGGGGGGTTGGGGGCGGATGGATGGTGCAGAAAAACGAAAAAATAGAAAACAGAAAACAGAAAATTAAAATTATAAAAAAAATGTAAAAAAGAAAAATTGAGGGGATTTGCGCGCGGGGTAGGGGTGGGGGGAGGTGGGTTAGGGGGATGGTGGGTGTCGCAGAAAAATAAAAAAATAGAAAATTAAAAATACAAAAATAAAAGTAAAATTTTTTTGGGAGACTTTGTGGTGGGAGGGGGGGATAGGGGTAGGATTGGTGGGTGGTGTAAAAAATAAAAGAACGAAAAATTAAAAATTCAAATAAATAAATAAATAAAATTGGAGCAACTAAATAAATGTCTAGATAAGTTGGTTGAGATACTTTGTTTTGCGTGAGTTTCATGGGTTGTATTTGGGCTGTTAAATAGGTCAGAATGGGCTATAAAAATAAATGGGTTAACTTGGGCTTAACCCAAATTGACCCATGAGCTAAAATGTTTGTAGCCCAACCCATTAATTTTGGGCAAGTTGGGCGGGTTAGATGGGTTTGGGCTCAAATTGCCACTCCTAGTAACAATACAAATCTCAGTAAGCTGATGGTTGACAGCAGTTTAGTTGTGTAAAATAATTAAAGCTTTAATCATATTGGATTTTGATTATAAAATGAGTTTTCTGTTAGGAGAGCATATTCTGGAGTCTGCGTGATTGTTGTTACTGTCCTTGTTCTTCTTCATCTCTTGCATTTTTGGCTGGTTAATTTGTTGACTTCTTTGAGATGGTTACCAGATCAAAAGAGAGATATCTATAATGAAGATTGTTAGACATCCTTGCATAGTTCGGCTTCACGAGGTAAAAAGAACAAATTTATGCATATTACGAGTACTATGGTGTCCAACTAAGTGTGGTTGTTTCTTCACTTTTTGCTGTTGCTGATGTTTATTGATTTTGTATTTCCTTATAGGTTTTAGCTAGCCAGACAAAAATATATATCGTTCAGGAGTTTGTTACTGGAGGAGAACTTTTTGATAAAATTGTAAGATTCATTCAGAATTTTCAATAAGGTTATTACATCATTAAATCAATAACTCTTGTAGACTCGCTGTTAGATTTACCTTGTATGTGATAATAACTTGATAACTTTCTATTAGATAATGACTGGAAACATATCTGTAAATGAGAATAGAGGCACGACTGACGCATTATTGCAACTACTGTGCGTGCCTATGGCAAGCTTCTATGAATTGATACTCTTCATTTATTCGGAAAAGTTGTAGTTTTGGGCCACGATACTTTAATGGAGATTCTGAAAATAGATAATAGAGTGGTCAGCTGACATCTTTGGTGCATCCTATTCAATATTCACAAAGCACTAGACTGGTGGAGTAATATGTATAATGAGAAAATTGAGGTATGACTGAGAATTTTTTTTAAATAAAAAGCCACCGTTGTGGTGGTGGTGGTGGTTTGGGGGGGGGGGGGTAGGTAGACACCTCGACCTGTGAATTATAACATAAAAAGAGTACATGAAGAAAGATGTAGGTCGTACCTCCAATACAAAATGAAGAATGTTTTTAGACATTCTTGTACATAAGTGTTCAGAATACAACAAAGTACACGAACTCTCCTCCTTTACACTGAACTTTTTTACTCTAGGTAAAGTTAGTTAAAAACCGTAAAAATATATTATTGTAACTACTCATAATCAAAAGTGAAGTTTCTTCTTTGTCCTTTGATCCGAAGGACTGGTATGCCATTGATGTCATTCTTCAAAAAGTTTTTTAGCTTTCAAAGGGAGAGTTAAATCCTGTGTGAAGAATGAACTTTGCATTGTGTGCTCTCCAAAGTTAGCTAAAAAGTCAGCTACACAGTTCACTTCCCTGTAATAATGCTGGGAAAAAGAATTACCTTGCACTTTTAGCTCTAAAATCGTCCTGACATATGTTTGACTTGGCATGGTATAGCATGTGTCCCATTAATCATTCCAATAATGACCAAAGAGTCAGATTCAATTATAACGTTCAAGTAACCCATGTTAATACTCCACTGAACTCCCATAAGCACTGCTAGAGCCTCTGCCACATTGTTGGAACATACCCCCAAAATAATTTGCATATGATGAGATATGACTGAGATATCTCTCTTTTTTATCTGGAAAATAGGGGCATGACTGATATATCAGAAAGAAAAAAGAACTTCTGTATTCGGATAAATAGTAGTATGGGCCATGTTTGTTATGAGGAGAGCTAGGAGATAGGTTGCTTTGCACTGAAAGTAGTTGAAGTGTACTGAATATCCTTCAAGTAAGTAAAAATTTCCATCTAGTCAAGCTGTTCCACTAGCTAGATCTTAGCAATCTTATTTTGAGCATGAGATACCGATTTGCAAAGCTTAATTTGTTAGTGACAATTTAGCTTCAATTCGATTATTCTCAGACAGTGAGGTACGACATCCAGAAAGATTCGTTCATTATGCCTGAATAGTTGGTATGAATTTCGCGGGCCTCATTCTGATTTCTGAGCTTTTGTCCACAAGGATGGATAGGAAACCAACTATATTTTTTCTTCCATCAAATATATAAATTGTTGGGTTACTTAGGTATAAATGTTCATTGCCAGTAGTTCAGTTTCCATTTAGGCACTTCCATCTTTACTACTACAACAACAACAACAACAACAACCCAACATAATCCCACTTAGTGGGGTCTGGGGAGGGTAGTATGTACGCAGACCTTATCCCTACCCTTGGGTAGAGAGGTTGTTTCCAAATAGATCCCCGGCATCCTTCCCTCCAAGAACTTCCCACCTTGCTCTTGGGGTGCTCGAACTCACAACCTCTCGGTTGGAAGTGGGGGTTGCTTACCATCAGAGCAACCCCTCTTGTCTAATTTACTAATTTACTTAAAATCATGGAACTTTGACTTTTGTGGTTTATTTTGTCCTTTCTCCCCTAAATGAATTTTCAAGGTGTGAATTTCAAGATCTGGTGATTCATCTGCCTCTTCAATAATATTGTCGCTCAATTTATAGGTTCATCAAGGTAGGATTTCTGAGGATGAAGCGAGGCGGTACTTTCAACAACTAATAGATACAGTTGCTCATTGTCACAGTAAGGGTGTTTACCACCGAGATCTGAAGGTTGGCAATTGCTGATTGAGAAATATGTTGTGAGAATTATCTATCCTAAGCATTTAACCATTATTGTTCCTTGTTCTCCAGCCTGAAAATTTGCTTCTTGATTGCCAAGGGAACTTAAAGATTTCTGACTTTGGGCTTAGTGCATTGCCTCAACAAGTAAGAAGTATCTCATTTTAGTGTCATCAGATGGTATAGCTATTTTTGTTTCTTTCCTTTTCCCAGTTAATTAGAGCTTCTAAAAGGGCATTTACTCAAATCTCTAACAGGGAGTCGAGCTCCTCCATACCACTTGTGGGACTCCAAATTATGTTGCACCTGAGGTATGATCCACATGTGGTTTGAATCATTCAGTGACCTTTTAAGTTATTATGAGTGCTTGCCTCCTGTTTTATACATGCAACCCCTCATTCTTCATTTAATTGGCCTGCTGTCTTCAAGAACCTATTTTTCATCTTATACCTTAAATGAACCAAGAAGAAATGATGTACTTTCACGTCGCTAGTCCTGATTTAGTAATTAGGTTAGTCATAAGGAATCTTCTTTTCTTTTTAGCAGTAAATTCATTCATATCATTTTCTAAACCATTAAGTATCACTTTTACCAGCTATGATTATTGTTTGGTTTTGCCTCTTCAAGATGAAGTCTTATGGGCGATGAGGAGTGTGCCTTTACGTTGTGGTGCCTGCACTGGGTGCTGCCTAAGCGAGGCGAAGTTCTCTGACGGTAGGACCTAGCTTCAGGGCTTAGCCGCCAAACCGAGGCTCTGACAACACTGTGCTAAAGTTTACAAGTGATGACTTTTATTGTGAGAAAAAAGAAAGCTGAGTTTGTTAGTTTTAGTGCTTGTCAGTTCCACATTCTTTTTGGTCTTTTACTGAAGGGTTGTGAGTCTGTTAGACTGTTATCCCTTACCATTTAGGATTCCTCCCTAACATACTTCTTCCCTGCTATCATTATCACACTTAATTCTTCCTAAATGCTACAGTTATAAGATACTTAAGGAATAAAAAGAAGGTTTATTATTTGAGAACTGGCTTTGAAGAATTTCTGGACTTAGCAAGAATTGGTTCTTTGCAATGTGAGAAGTTCCAAAACCATGCTACAACCCAGCTCTGGAACCATGTTTTGCCTTCTAGAATATGAGCTCCCAATATATTCTAAGAAAATGAAGTTCCTAAAGGTGCTATCTCCTATCTTTCAGCTTGATTGACTAGAAAATTAGGTTCTCTCAGCTATGTTCCCATTCCCTTATATATCTTCTGCGAAGTCCACAATAAAAGTACCTTCATTATTTGTTTTATCTGCAAGGAGCTTGAATCAGAAAGAAGCTAAACAGAGGGTTTGTTTTCTTTGTTTTAATTCATTGCCAACCCTTTCACCTAGCAAGATCAATTGACTTTTTGATTAGTCATCAAACGAGAGAAAATAGAATGTATTTCCCTTTCAAGAGCCCTGTCGTAATGTACCTTCAAATTATTGCAGTTAGAGTCTGTTAGATATGTAAATATAGTAGAACTCTAGTTATAGTAGAACTCTAGGTTATTAGTATTATATATAGGGCTCATTGTATTATGTTTAATCTCAGTTATATTCTTCTCCCGTGCTTTCTCACATGGTATCAGAGCTTTGGTGAGATAATTATCGTTGTGCGTCATTCCAACGACATCCGGGAAGAAATAACTCGGTCACCGTGCAATTTTCCGGTGACCTAAGTGACTAATTACGTCAAAGTCACTAATTATCAGTGTTGTGCAGAAACCAACACCACCACAAGACTCGGAACAGAATTCCGACCAAACCCCAGAAATTTCTCCGGCAGACTCCCCGTCACGCGCCGCCACAGCTGTCGGCGCGTCAGACCACGCGCCGGCGCGTGGGGCTGTTTCCGGCCAGTTTTTGGCTTCGCTCCAGAAGGACAGTTTGGTCGGCCTTAATTTCCGACCCTACCCATCCTTGTTCCGTTCGATTCCGACAACTTTCAGTTTTTCCGGCGACTTTTCCGGCAGCTACAGAGGCTTTCCGGCCAGAATTTCAAAAAGTTTCTTCAGGACAGTATCATCGCCCTCAAATTCCGAGCCTACTCATGTTTTTACTTTTCAATTCCGACAACTTTGAAGTTTTTCCGGCATCTACAGTGATTTTCCGGCAAAAAAAAAAAAAAAAACAGTTTTCCTTCATCTGTTTCAGCAAATTTTCAACGATGTCTTTGGGAATCGATGCTTTCGGGTCTAGAAACCTGGGATCGATGTTAAACTACATATGTAACAAGCTCGGTACATATGATTTATATGCACCAGCTTGAGGGGGAGTGTTAGATATGTAAATATAGTAGAACTCTAGTTATAGTAGAACTCTAGGTTATTAGTATTATATATAGGGCTCATTGTATTATGTTTAATCTCAGTTATATTCTTCTCCCGTGCTTTCTCACAGAGTCAATACCCTTTCTTTGGGTAACATCATAAACTTGTGCGAATTGTGTAATATAAGAGGTTTGCAACAAGTTGAATTTGTTCGGACTCTGTCAATTGCTGAACATATCTTAATTTTCTTAAGATGTTTTTCCATTTTAGAATGAGCTTGACCGCTTTCTTCTGTGGTTGTCTTATTACTTTTAGTTAATCCTTCAGGTGTTAAGTAACCGAGGTTATGATGGTGCCGCTGCTGATGTGTGGTCATGCGGTGTCGTTCTTTATGTTCTGATGGCAGGATATCTTCCATTTGATGAGGCAGACCTTCATACCTTGTATACAAAGGTTAGATGCAGTAATCACACATTTGTAATGTTTGAAATGGAATCTATTAATGATTTTCTTTTGGTTCTTATACAGTTACAAGTGCTAATGATTAATTATGGGTCATATGAGGGACAATGTTGGTTCTTTTCTGTATTAGCAATATGATAATGTGTTTGTTTAAGAGATCAGCCCCTTCTCATATGTATTGTATTCATTTCTATATGGGATTGAGGTGTAGTTAATTGCTTGGTATACTTAATTCAGTTTTCGGACCATTAAACACCACCTGCTAAGACAGTTTGAAGTTTGAAGGGTAAGCTCTATTTCACTTGGCATCGGCCACACTGCTCTTATCAAGACACTGTAGTTCCATATTTCTCATTTTATCTTAATCTGCATGAGTTGCCATTTTTTTTTGGCTATGATGGTGGTGTCTGGGCCACCTCGTGCGTCTCACTAGCACAGGCATCGGGCAACACTGCCAACTAAGGCTCGAGTATATAGAAAACATTCACCTAGTATTTTTTTTGTCGGGCTAGGATTTGAAATTTTGAATCTGAGATCTCATGGAAAGAAATCAGCTTCCTTATGTTTCTTTTTCTTTAATATTTGTATCTTTGTTTGTTGTTTTTAAATTAATTGGAGTTTTAAAAGTCACCTGACATTTCTTGCACATGGCTTACTATATATTAAAGTTATATTGTTTGTTCTTGTACGCGGCTTACTATATGTTAAAAGTTATTATTTGTTCTCCGCAAATGTCTTATTGGTTTTGATATTGAAACAGATCAATGCTGCTGAATTTACCTGTCCATTTTGGTTTTCTCTTGGTGCAACATCATTGATTCGAAAAATTATTGATCCAAATCCTCAAACAGTAAGTGCAGTGATATTTTTAACCCTGATATTATGGTGTATTGTCTGTAGGGCAGTCAAATTTGGCCCCAACCCGCCCTAGGTTGGGTTGGTTATTGACCCGCCCATTTATTGAAATTAGCCCATCTCAACCCAACACATCTCAACCCATTTAAAGTTGGCTAATTTTTAGCCCAAATTGATCCATGAGTAAGCTTGTCAAAATATCTTAGAAATAATTTTATTTATTGTTTAATATTTTAAGTATGACCATAACAAAAACAAAAAAACCTTATTTAGTAATTATACAATTTATAAGAAAATAACACATATTAATTAAAGTTTAATAAGAGTTGGGCGGGTTGGGTTATAACCTGAATTTTAACCCATCATGAACCGACCCATCTTAGCCCAAGTAACTTTTGGGCGGGTCATTTTACTGACTCAACCTATTTTGACCCAACCCGCCCATTTGACACCCCTAATTGTTTGCACTTAATTTCTCAATCGATTATAACCAAATGACATTAAACTTGAACTAGAAGAGATCTGAAGATAGATGGCTACCTAGAATGAGATTTCCCAATATTCACAAGTGAAGTAGCAGAATGAAATTTTAAAAATATATAGGAGACCCCAATCAAGTATGAAATCTGAATAAACACGCACTTTTTGGACATGATTTGTGTTTGATTTGATCAGGTGAAGGAGTATACGGATATCTTTTGGACAAAGTTAAAACATTTGACAGATATTGTCCAAAAAATGTAAAACTGATAGATGCTGGGAACCAAGGATTTCATGTAATGGTATAAGGAAGATATGACAATCTAGCTCTCATGCAGGGGGCCGGGGTCCCTGCCGGTGGGGGTGGGGGGGTTTGTTTAAGACTATTAGGGGTCGTTTGATTTGAAGACAAGTTATGTTGGGATTAGTTATGCTTGGATTAGTTATACTTGTATTATTTCTTATTGATGGGATTATACTGGGTGTTGTTAAATGTTTGGTTTGTTGTATTAATCCTAGGATTGTCAATTTTACTGCTTTATCGTGGGATTATTATTCTACCATCTGGTAGATATAAGTTATCCTGGTACTATTTTTAATCTTGGGATAACTTATCACATGATTAGTGACCAAACAAATGATAAGGTGGTATTAAAAATTTATCCCAAGATTATTTTTGCGTATCCATCGTACCAAATGATCCCTTAAAGTTTAAGCTCTAAGAATAAATAGAGAGAAATAATTGAATAGTTGGAAGATATTAATTTGGAGGAAAAAAAGAATAGATGGAAGATCCATTCTTGTGTCTACTATGATCCATGATTGAGTTGTACCACTTATGTAACTTGGTCCTGCTAATGAGTTCCACCTTGATAATCAATGTGAAAAATAATCGACCCAAAATTGTCAATCTAACCTCTTCAGTGGGATAAAATTAGATACTTGCTTTGAGAGCGAGTGAGATCTTAGAAGAGTTGACCTATTGACAACAATGCCTCATGTCTCGAGAATGCTTCTTCGATCTTCAGATAATAGTCAAATGTCTTTCTAATCAATATTCTGTCACTGAAAAGGCTAGTTAATCAAACAAAATTCTCAATAGTAGATAACAAAGTAAAGCTACTATTAGTTCCCCTATCATGCTAATTTGTGGTTGTGGACTTGTGGCCTTCTCTGCTGCTTCTTCTCTTTTTCTTTTTTCTTTCTTCTTTTTTCGTTCCACCTAAAGCTTAGTGCATTCCCCTACCTAAGAAATTCCTAATGCTTTAAATGATGCTTCACCTTATGCAAATTACATCTGCAATTAACAAAACTGCAGCCAAAGCTTTTTTACTGTAGTGTGTTCCCATGGCTTAGTTCAAGTAGGGTTGAGGGACTTGTGACTTAGGTCACAGGTTCGAGCCATGTGCCATGTAAACTAAGCCTGGTATTTAAGTGAAGAAGGGTAGAGGAGGGGGCCTATTATCCCCGAGTTTCAAAGGCTGCGGTTGGTCCTAAGGTTTGGCCCCAAATGGATTCCTCGGTCATCAAAGAAAGAAAAAAGGAAAAACTTCTTACCTGAAGTGAAGCAGAACTATGTTTGTATTCACAATTTTATCAAGAATAAAAGCTTTGTAGTTATTGGACTTGGTTGATGAAATAGCTAGGATGGATTTGACTTTGGTTGAGAAGCCACGATGAAAGAACTCCGCCGACTTGCAAGGCATTGTTCTGCAGTAATATATAAGAATTAAATACAATATTCCTAACTTCATCTAGATTTTCAGTGGTTATGGGATGTCTCGAAATATTTGACACTACTACAATTTTTTAACTTTTACAATATTCAGAAATCTTAATTCATTAAACTTTTCAGTATTGTTCTACTTTGACTTGATGTGATGTTTCTTGGTCAAACTAGCTTCTTGAACCATTACTTTTGTGAGAAAGCACGGGAGAAAAATATAACTGATATTAAACATGATACAATGAGCCCTATATATAATACACATAACCTAACCTACTCCTAATACACTTTGGATTAGAGTTCTACTATATTTACACTTCTAACACTCCCCCTCAAGCTGGTGCATATAAATCATATGTACCAAGCTTGTTACATATGTAGTTAATACGAGGACCAGTGAGGGACTTGGTGAAAATGTCTGCAAGCTGATCATTTGACTTTACAAACTTTGTAGCAATATATCCCGAGAGTATCTTTTCTCTGATAAAGTGACAGCCAATCTCAATGTGCTTAGTTCTCTCATGGAACACTGGATTTGACGCAATATGAAGAGCAGCTTGATTATCACACACAAGTCCCATCTGACTAACATCACCAAATATCAGCTCTTTGAGCAACTGTTTGACCCAAACTAGCTCACATGTCGCCATAGCCATTGCTCGATATTCTGCTTCTGCACTAGACCGAGCAACCACATTCTGTTTCTTGCTTTTCCAAGATACCAAATTTCCTCCTACTAAGACACAATATCCAGAAGTAGAACGCCTGTCAGAAGGCGATCCTACCCAATCAGCATCGGAATATCCAACAATCTGCTCATGGCCTCGATCCTCAAACAATAAACCTTTACCTGGAGTTGATTTTATATACCGAAGAATGCGAACAACTGCATCCCAATGACTATCACATGGCGAACTCATAAACTGGCTCACAACACTCACAGGAAAGGAAATGTCAGGTCTTGTCAGTGTAAGATAATTTAGTTTACCAACTAACCGCCTATATCTTTCAGGATCGTTAAGAGGCTCCCCCTGTCCTGGAAGAAGTTTAGAATTCGGATCCATTGGAGTGTCAACAGGTTTACAACCTGTCATTCGTGTCTCCTCAAGAATATCTAAGGCATACTTCCGTTGTGAGATCACAATACCTGAGCTAGACTGTGCGACCTCAATACCCAGAAAATACTTTAGTGTGCCCAGATCCTTAGTCTGAAAGTGTTGAAAGAGATGTTGCTTCAATTTAGTAATACCATCCTGGTCATTGCCGGTAATAACGATGTCGTCAACATAGACCACTAGATAAATACAGAGACGTGAATCAGAATGCCGATAGAATACAGAGTGATCAGCTTCACTCCGAGTCATGCCAAAGTCCTGGATAACAGTGCTAAACTTACCAAACCAGGCTCGAGGAGACTGCTTTAGACCATAAAGTGACCGGCGCAAGCGACATACAAGGCCACGAGACTCCCCCTGAGCAACAAACCCAGGTGGTTGCTCCATATAAACTTCATCCTCAAGGTCACCGTGTAAAAATGCATTTTTAATGTCCAGCTGATACAGGGGCCAATGGCGAACAGCAGCCATAGAGAGAAAAAGGCGGACTGATGCTATCTTAGCCACGGGAGAGAAGGTATCACTGTAATCAAGCCCAAATATCTGAGTATATCCCTTAGCCACAAGACGAGCCTTAAAACGATCAACCTTACCATCTGGACCAACCTTGACTGCATACACCCAACGACAACCAACAGTAGATTTGCCTGAAGGAAGAGGGACGAGCTCCCAAGTACCACTCGTATGTAAAGCAGACATCTCGTCAGTCATAGCCTGTCGCCACCCTGGATGAGACAATGCTTCACCTGTAGACTTAGGGATGGCAACAGAGGACAATGAAGATAGAAAAGCATAATAGGGTGATGACAAACTATGATAACTTAAACCGATATAATGGGGATTAGGATTAAGAGTGTTCCGTATACCTTTCCGAAGTGCAATCGGAAGAGACAAGTCCGCAGTAGGAGCAGGGTCAGGTGCAGGAAGTGAATCAGTCGGGCCGGATGCTGGGCGAGGACGACGATGATATGTCAAGAGTGGAGTGTCTTGTGCAGGGAGTCTAGGAGGAGCCACAGGAGATGGTCCAACGTTTGGAATGGGTAAGACTTCTGTAGCGGAAGGTGAAGGAGGAGATATAGTAGACTCCCTAAAGGCCGGTATAGGTAAAACCTCAGATATATCCAGATGGTCAGAATGGTCAGAAGAGGTAAAGAAAGGTTTAGACTCAAAAAATGTGACATCGGGTGACATAAGGTACCTACGAAGATCAGGTGAATAACAACGATAGCCCTTCTGAGCACGAGAATAACCAAGGAAGACACACTTGAGAGCACGAAGAGCTAACTTATCTTTCCCAGGAGCTAAGTTATGAACGAAACAAGTGCTCCCAAAAACACGAGGGGGAACAGAGTATAAGGGTGACTGGGGAAACAATACCTCATGCGGAATCTGATTCTGGATGGGAGATGAAGGCATCCGATTAACCAAATAACAAGATGTGAGAACTGCATCGCCCCAAAAACGCAGCGGAACATGAGATTCAATGAGAAGTGTGCGAGCAGTCTCAAAGACATCTAGACCCGAAAGCATCTAGTCCCAAAGACATCTTTGGATTATCAACTGAAAACTCGCTGAAACTGAAACAGAGAACTGAAAACTGGCGCTGCCGGAAAACAGGAACACTGTAGCTGCCGGAAAAATTCAAATTTGTCGGAATTGAAAGTAAAAATATGGATAGGCTCGGAATTCAAGGTTGAGCAAACTGTCCTAAAGAAATTCTAGCCGGAAAGTACTGTAGCTGCCGGAAAAGTCAATAAAGTCGCCCGAAAAAAATTGAAAGTTGTCGGAATCAGTCGGGCCGGATGCTGGGCGAGGACGACGATGATATATCAAGAGTGGAGTGTCTTGTGCAGGGAGTCTAGGAGGAGCCACAGGAGATGGTCCAACGTTTGGAATGGGTAAGACTTCTGTAGCGGAAGGTGAAGGAGGAGATATAGTAGACTCCCTAAAGGCCGGTATAGGTAAAACCTCAGATATATCCAGATGGTCAGAATGGTCAGAAGAGGTAAAGAAAGGTTTAGACTCAAAAAATGTGACATCGGGTGACATAAGGTACCTACGAAGATCAGGTGAATAACAACGATAGCCCTTCTGAGCACGAGAATAACCAAGGAAGACACACTTGAGAGCACGAAGAGCTAACTTATCTTTCCCAGGAGCTAAGTTATGAACGAAACAAGTGCTCCCAAAAACACGAGGGGGAACAGAGTATAAGGGTGACTGGGGAAACAATACCTCATGCGGAATCTGATTCTGGATGGGAGATGAAGGCATCCGATTAACCAAATAACAAGATGTGAGAACTGCATCGCCCCAAAAACGCAGCGGAACATGAGATTCAATGAGAAGTGTGCGAGCAGTCTCAAAGACATCTAGACCCGAAAGCATCTAGTCCCAAAGACATCTTTGGATTATCAACTGAAAACTCGCTGAAACTGAAACAGAGAACTGAAAACTGGCGCTGCCGGAAAACAGGAACACTGTAGCTGCCGGAAAAGCACCGTAGCTGCCGGAAAAATTCAAATTTGTCGGAATTGAAAGTAAAAATATGGATAGGCTCGGAATTCAAGGTTGAGCAAACTGTCCTAAAGAAATTCTAGCCGGAAAGTACTGTAGCTGCCGGAAAAGTCAATAAAGTCGCCCGAAAAAAATTGAAAGTTGTCGGAATCGAACGAAAAAAGTATGGGTAGGGTCAGAATTGAAGGCCGACCAAACTGTCCTTCTGGAGCAAACTGAAAAAGTGGCCGGAAGGGCCCTCACGCGCCGGCGCGTGGGCTTACGCGCCGAGGGTCTTGCCGGCGTGGCGGCGCGTGACTGGAGCTTTTCCGGTGATTTTTTTCTGGGGCTGGTCGGAATTCTATTCCGAACCTCGTGGTGGTCTCGGATTTTGCACAAAACCAACAAAAAAGGTAGTTTAGTTACTGACAGCCTCTTAAGTCGCCGGAAAATTGCACGGCGACGAGGTCTTTCTTCCCGGAAGTAGTTGGAATGACGCACAGCTATAATATTCTCACCAAAGCTCTGATACCATGTGAGAAAGCACGGGAGAAAAATATAACTGATATTAAACATGATACAATGAGCCCTATATATAATACACATAACCTAACCTACTCCTAATACACTTTGGATTAGAGTTCTACTATATTTACACTTCTAACAACTTTAATATTTTCTTCTTGAATCATAATATAATAAAGGGGAGCCTTGGCGTAACGGGTAAAGTTGCTGCCATGTGACCAGGAGGTCACGGGTTCAAGCCATGAAAACAGCTTTTTTCAGAAATGGTAAGGCTGCGTACAATAGACCCTTGTGGTCCGGCCCTTCTCCAGACCCTGCGATAGCGGAAGCTTAGTGCATGGGGCTGCCCTTTATAATAAATAAGTTAAATTAACATGTTAAGCTCTTTCTCCAATCGAATACTATCAAAGAAACTGGGACAAAAATGTGATATTTCATCATGAACCTTCAAAATCAATAACCATGTAGAATATTGTGAGGCATTGCTCCATTGAGAGGTAAAGCTCTGTTTCATTAGAACTGAACGAATATTTTGAGTCTGATTGCTCAACATGAAGTAAAACCCTTCCAAATCTCTCTGACTGGTTATAGAGATCCTTTTTAAGGCATTTTAAATGTGAGAAATGCATTATGCTTGCCTTCTACTCGTTTTCTGCTTTTTCAGTATAAAAAATGTTTTCCTTTCTCATCTTCTACGTTAGTTTGAGAAACCTCAGCCTAACTGGTACAGAATCAAGAGTCCTTTTGGTGTTTTCGTAGTGATTTATGTTAATCCAAAGCCATGTACATGCAGCGGATCAAGATTGAAGGGATAAGACGAGACCCTTGGTTTCGGAAAAACTACGTGCCTGTTAGAGCCAAAGCAGATGAAGTAGTGAATCTTGATGATGTACGTGCTGTGTTCGATGACATTGAGGTAGAATCCTTGCACACTTGTGCTTTTAGTATGCTAACTAGATAAGGAGATGGTGAAAGTGAAAATAATGGATATAAATCAGCTGAAGTGTTTGGCCTGTTACTGCATTGTTCTCCTCCATTCTACGTTTTGATATGCTCTATCTTCAATTGTTGCAGGATGCATTTGTAAGTGAAAAATCTGAAAATAGTGACAGCGGCCCCTTGGTAATGAATGCGTTTGAGATGATAACACTGTCGCAGGGATTGAATCTATCTGCCTTGTTTGACAGGCGCCAGGTACAATGATTAAATTTAGTTCATGGACCAAAAATAAACCAAATCAAAGTTCGTCATAGTTTATTTCATCTCCACTTCTCCTCTTTCTTCTCTTTCTTCCTCCCGACTCTTCTTCTAAGCTTTTCATTTCTCTGTTAAGAAAGGGAATCTGATGGAGATGTAAATTGTTTCTTCCTTTAATTTTTTAGTTAGGTTAGTTTCTCTCCCTCTATTTTTCTTATCTTTTTCCTCTTTTTTCTTGTAGTCGGAGCCAATGCTGCATAATGCCAACCATTTCAAATCCAATTTTGGATCAAATACGTCCCCTTTTTTTGTTATGAAATAAACGTGTCAGATATGATCCGGATAGCTTATAATTATAGGGAGTGAGTAGGCTAATGTTTCTACAAACTTAAAAGTGCTCATCATCTTTTGTTAAAAAGGGATTTGCAACTTCCTTGTTGTAACTAAGCACAATTGACTCTCCTTTTTTTTTGCAGGATTATGTCAAGCGTCAAACTCGATTTGTTTCCCGCCGACCTGCTAAAGTCATCATTACAACGATTGAAGCAGCAGCAGAGTCGTTGGGTCTTAAGGTCCACACACGTAATTACAAGGTAAAATTTCAAATATTCCACATATTTCAGCGACAACTGATTCTTTTATTCAAACAATTGAATCAGTATCGAGCAATGTTGTAAATGACTAGCCAGTTCTTCATCTGATCAACTATGATTTGTCAGCAATCTTCCACCATTTTCCCACTATCTATCAACAATAATTCCCTTTTCCTTCCATACACTGAGATTCTGTCCCAATTCCTGTGCAACCAACATAAAAAAAATGGGAATTCATCTTATTCATTTTTACCTTTTTTATCAGGAGCAAAATCATAACTCTGCCACAAGATATATTTTAGTTCATGATACTCGTAGGTAAACATTGCCATTGGTTGAGGTTTTTTTAAGGCTTTTGTGGTGCTAAGATCATGTTTTAAACCATAAAACGTAGCCTTAGAGTGAGTTCCTATTTATTGAATGGGCGTTCATATTTTCAACCACTATACTTATTGCAGACAAGAATTGAGGGGTTAACGGCAAATAAGGCTGGTCCATTTGCTGTTGTGATGGAGGTAACTTCAAGCTCCATAGACTAATTCATTACTAGATTATTGTTTCTTATTATCATTTGACAACTCTTTCTTTAATTTGTAAAGGTTTTCCAAGTAGCTCCCTCCCTTTTCATGGTTGATGTTAGAAAAGCTGCTGGGGACACCCTTGAATATCACAAGGTCTAATTCTATGCTCGACTTTTGCTTGTTGGTTTTCACTATAGCTTGCATTACAATTCTTATGTTTAGCATCTTTAAGGAAGTCCATGAAGCTTGGAACTGCTTAAAGGCAGGGGCGTATCTAGAGTATAGTATATGGGTATCTGGGAACCAGTATCTTTTGCGTACAGCATGTATTTTTATTAAAAAATTTACTAAATATTTATAAATACTCAACTCCGAACCCAGTTATCCTTGTATATTAATTTGAGATTGCAACATGAACCCATAAACTTCAAATCCTAGATCCGCCTCCTGCTTAATGGTCCCTTGTTACTGTGCTTTTGCAGTTCTACAAAACCTTCTGCACGAAAATTGACGACATTATTTGGAAACCAAAGGATGGCATGTCAAAAGCTGCTCTGCTTAGAACAATGACTCGCTGAACTGGATTCCTGGAAATGAAGTGAATCACTAAGCATTGTGATGTGTAATGAAGATGTTCCAATTTCGCTATCTGCCTTGTCTTGCACACACTACATCATCATCGGGTTGGTAAAGTATCTATGTGGTTTCGTGCGGTGAATTCCGCTACCCAATCCTTTGTGCCGTCTCTAAATCTTTGTAATTGCTTGTCTTACTGTTAATCTCGATCTTATTGCACATAAATAAGTGTGAACTTCCGAGATATCTTACAGTAAGATAGCAAATACATATCTTTAGTGCTGTCCAATCTGTAAATCACGGGCTCGAAAGCAATAGTTTTGACAAGAGTAGCATTTCATATTTTCTTTGCTTTTCCAACCAAGGCATCATTCTGGTTCTTATGTTGCTACCATTATTTCTTGATTTTTCTATTGATGGTACTGACATAGTGTTTTTTTTCGTCTTCTTGAGGCGAGGGTCTTTTGAAAACAACCTCTCTATCCCCTCCGATTGGGGTAAGGTCTGCGTATACACTACCTTCTTCAGACCTCACTTATGAGATTTTACTGGGTTGTTTTGTTGGTGTTGTGTTCCAACCAAGGCATCACACCCTCAAATCTTCAGCAAAGAGAAGGATGCATCATTGGTAGTGGTGTGTGGAACTGTGGTTGTTTACCTCCCAAGAACCAATATTGCTTCCCATAAACACATTGTCATCCCCACAAAAGTCAAAGACGAGGAAAACAAAAGAAAATTTATTATATGACATTTTAAGGTTGAAATTACCTAGTGTCACATCTACACTCCCACGAAAGGAGATAATAGCATTTATCTTGTATTCTTGTGTAGTTCCTATTGAAAAAGACTAGTAAAAAAGATGAAGGGATCAATATACGCTTTTCAAATCGAAGAGAACGAGTATCTATATATAATAAAAGGAGAGGCAAAAGTATATTATTAAGACAAGTGGCATAATCACAAAAAGCCAAGTGGCATTGTTAAGACAAAATAACCGACCTTTTTAACCAAAAAACTTTTTAAAATTTTGAATTAATTAGTTACTCTTTTTGAATTAATAAATATAAATATATTATAATTATATATATTAAAAACAAAAATATAAAAAAATAACTACCCATTCAAATTGGGGAGTAGTTTATGGTTGGTGTTTTAAAGTTATTTTAAAATAAAAAGATGAAAAATAATAAAAATTAAATTAGCTAAAATAAAAAAATGAAAATATTAATTAAAAAACCTACCTATTCTAGTAGGGGAATAGTTTTAATTTGGAGTTTTAAATTATTTTAAAATAAAAAAGAAAATAAGGAAATAAAAAATTGCCAATTAAAATTGGGGTATGGTTTCAATTTGGAGTTTTAAATTATTTTAAAATAAAAAAAAAATAGAAAAATAATAATAGCCAATATAAATTGAGGAGTAGTTCTTTTCTAATATCGTAGTCTCTCTCTATATATCTAAAATAACTACCCGTTAAAATTAGGGAGTAGTTTATAGTTGGTGTTTTAAAGTTATTTTAAAATTAAAAAAATTAAATTATCTACAATAAAAAGGAAAATATTAATTAAAAAAAACTACCGATTCAAGTTGGGGAATAGTTTCAATTTAGAATTTTAAATTTATTTTAAAATAAAAAACTAAATAAAGAAATAAAAAATTGCCAATTCGAATAGGGGTATAGCTTCAATTTGTAGTTTTAAAATTATTTTAAAATAAAAAATAGAAATAAAGAAATAAAAATTGCCAATTTAAATTGAGGAGTGGTTTCTTTCTAATGTAGTCTCTCTCTCTCTCTCTCTAATATATATATATATATATATATATATATATATATATATATATATATATATTAGAAAGAGAGAGATAGAGAGAGAGACTATGTATCTCTTTATACTTTTGATGAATTCAAAATTATAATTTTGTAAAAAAATTACTTTATTTAAATTTTTAATAAACTACAAAATTTAAAAACTGATCAAATAAGTATGACATTAGAAAGGAATGTATGAAAAGAGTGGGATAGAGATAATGTTATGATATTTATATTTTAAATTAATTAAAAAATAAAAGGTAAATAAATAACACTCAAGAAAGGTATCAATAACACCAAGTACTTGCTAATTCAATAATAGAAATAAAAAGGAACAACCAATTTATTTGATTACTATATGATTTGTACCCTTTAATTTTTTATTGATGTATTATATTTCTGCACACTATATAAAATAATAAAATACAACTAATAGTTATTAAGTTAATATAATATATTAGATCATAATTTTATTAGATTAATATTCTGTCAAATTTCTGCGCATCGCGAATTGTTATACTAGTAGTATAAGAAAGAAGATAAAAATGGGTTTCTCTATTGGTTCTTGTTGCCATTGATAAGAGTAAATGAGCAGTACCGTCCAAGGGTGTAGAGTAATGGTTAATGAAGTCGGTTGAAAATTATGAGATTTCAGGTTCAAATTTTAGCAAAAGTAAAAATATTAGGTAATTTATTTTTACATATTCAAGCCTTAGGTGGACAAAAATTATTTGATACTCTACTGATACCTGGGAATTAGTGGAGGTACATCCAAATTTTGGCTCGAAAGCACAAGTTGGAATATATTATCATTACACTGACAGCAAATGTTGGTCCATTTAGGTAGACAATAATGGTTGAAGCCACCATCCATTTGGGGTTATAGATTTTTGGTTGGTGAAGGATAAGTCATGAGGTGGCTCAAAATTTTTTGACACTTTAATTTTACTTGTTAGGTCATTTTTGTACCTTAATCCCATAATACCATACTATGAATTGTTCGAAAAGCTAAAAGAACAACACCAATAGCAATATTAGTTTACCCCTTTCAATATATGTGGTAAAATTTAAATAGGCACGATACATAAGAAAGAAATAAAAACGTTTAAACTTGTGATTATAAGTATATCCTAACATTTATGGAATTATACGACTTCTGAAACTTATGATCTCAAATGTTTCATGACATTATGTAGATATAAGAGCTTCTCATCAAGAAAAAGAAATAAGAAATTTAAATTAAATTATTTTCAAATATAGAAAGTTAACATTCTTATTCTTTTTCCTATAAAAACTTTTGACTTTAGACCATCTCCAATGCCACTCTATTTCTTGCATCAAATTTGATGCAAGAAATGGTATTTATTTGCTTCAATGCAACACTATTTTTTGTACTATTATAGAGCATGAATAGTGTTGCATGGTGCAACTCTATTCATTGCTCTATTTGGTTTAATATTATTTTATTCAATCTTTTTATTTTTGGACTTTTAATTTATCATATAATGTGTATATAATTAACTTTTATATTAAGATCTTTATAATTTTAATTTTATATCCTATTTTTTGATATATTAATTTTTGGATATATTATATTTATATATATTATAAATGTATAAAAAGAAATATAACCATTATTTAAAAATAAAAAGACGCAAATGTAAGATATCTAATGTTGTTAAAATTAAAAAGTGAAAACTAAAATTTAAAAAAAAATTAACAATACATAAAAAAAAAAATACATTATAATTAAAGTACATAGAAGAAGGATACATTAAAATTGAAATTACATTAACATAAAACATAAGTTTAGTAATCCCCTATGTCATTTCCAGGTGCACCAAAATTACCAAAATACTGAGAGAATGGGCTAGAAGATTGTTGAAATTGTTGACTTCATTTATCGATTATTCGTTTTTGTTCTTGTCGCAAAAATTCACTTTTTGTTAATTTATACTTTAAGACAAGAGGGGTTGCTCTGATGGTAAGCAACCCCCACTTCCAACCGAGAGGTTGTGAGTTAGAGTCTCCCCAAGAGCAAGGGTGGAAAGTTCTTGGAGGGAAGTATGCTGGGGGTCTATTTGGAAACAGCCTCTCTATCCTAGGGTAGGGGTAGGGTCTGCGTACACACTACCCTCCCCAGACCCCACTTATAGTGGAATTATACTGGGTTGTTGTTGTTGTTAATTTATACTTTAAATCAATTTTGTAACAATGATTATATAAGTGGCGAACGTTCATTATATATAATGAATATGAAAAAAAAAGATAGTATTAGTTTGAAGGAAATAAAATATGAAAAGTAAATAGAAGATAATAATATAATATAGAATATAGAGAAAATTTAGTGTAAAAAATAGTGTAATGATTAAAGTAAATTTAATGTTACACTATTTTAGTGTAAAATTTGGTGCAAAAAATAATGCTACTTTAAGTTAAACATATCAACTGAAATCATTGTCTGAAATGGACCTACATGTCCAATACATTGAATCTGCATTATAAGCAGATACAATGAAAGAGGAACGGGGAAACAAGAATTGTCAAGTGTCAACAACCTTCTAAAATGAATACAAAAGTTTGAATTTCACAGATGATAATTTCAAACATTGTGGCTGCTTGTTGCTGGCCCTCTCTCTCTCTCCTTCCTGTGCCGGCCGAGGATCTTTCGAAAACAGTCTTTCTGTTTTTTTAAGGTAGGGATAAAGTTTACGTACAATCTACCATCCTTAGATACTACTTGTGGGAATATACTGGGTAAGCTGTTATTGTTCTGGCTGCCTATTGCAGCTCGCATACATTCTCAAGTATTCATAACTTATATATACCGGAACTGTAAAGAATCTTTACATTATTAATGTATTTTAGCCAGTTCCAACAAGTTATTCCTTTATTTTTCAAGTTATTAATCTCACTCTCTTATTTTTCTAGTCAACTGACATGATTAGAGGTGGATAGAGCCAAGGTTCAAACTTAAAATTATGAAAATTCATTAAGTGTTAAATTCTGAACCTATAATTTCAGAAATACACTGAGCTAAGTTATGGATGATGAATCCATTAAATTTAAATCTTAAATCGGCATCTAGACCTGATAATGTAAAAATTCTTTTACATTATTGATATATATAGAAGATAAATTCTTTTATCATTTGCTTGATTCTTTTATCATTATTGCAACGTGGACAGGCGGGGACAGGAAGTTATTCCGGTTGGCTAAAGTGAGGGAAAGGAAGGCGCGGGATCTAGACTGAGTTAGGTGCATCAAGGACGAGGATGGTAGAGTTCTGATAGGGGAGTCCCAAGTCAAGCGGAGGTGGCAGGAGTACTTTCGAGACCTGCTTAACGAGGAGGGGGATCGAGACATAGAGTTAGGGGAGTTGGGGCATTCAGAGTGTCATAGAGACCTCGGGTACTGCAGACGCATTAAGGTGGAGGAGGTCATGAGGGCTTTGCATAGGATGAGTAGGGGTCGAGCGATTGGTCCAGACGAAATTTCGGTGGAGTTCTGGAAATGCATGGGTAGGTCAGGGGTGGAGTGGTTGTCCAGGTTGTTCAATGTGATCTTTAGGACTAAGAGGATGCTGGAGGAATGGAGATGGAGTACAGTGGTGCCCTTGTACAAAACAAAGGGAATATTCAGTGTAGCAACAACTATAAGGGTATCAAATTAATAAGTCAAACCATGAAAGTCTGGGTGAGGGTGGTCGAGGCGAGGGTGAGGGAGATGTCATCTATATCTGTGAACTAGTTCAGTTTCATGCCGGGTCGCTCTACTACAGAAGTTATCCACCTTGTGAGGAGATTGGTGGAACAGTTCAGGGATAAGAAGAAGGACCTGCACATGGTGTTTATCGAGTTGGAGAAGGCGTACGATAAAGTCCCTAGAGAGGTGCTATGGAGATGCTTGGAGGCGAAGAGCGTGCCAGAAGCCTACATCAGAGTGATCAAGGACATGTATGATGGAGCTAAGACTAGGGTTAGGACGGTGGGTTGCAGCTCAGACCATTTTCCGATGGTTATGGGGCTACATAAAGGATCTGCGCTAAGCCCTCTCTTATTTTCCTTGATGATGGATGCTCTAACTCACAATATTCAAGGGGATGTGCCTTGGTGTATGCTATTTGCTGATGACATAGTCTTGATAGACGAGACGAGGGCTGGTGTTAATAAGAGGTTGGAGGTCAGGAGACAGACTCTCGAGTCAAAGGGTTTCAGACTAAGCAGGTCTAAGACAGAATATCTGGAGTGCAAGTTTAGCGCCGAGTCGAGCGAAGTAGGTTGGGACGTGAAGCTTGGATCTCGGGTCATAGCCAAGAGTGACAGCTTCAGATATCTTGGGTCGGTGATTCAAGGGGACGGAGAGATTGACGGGGATGTCACTCATCGTATAGGAGCGGGGTGGTTGAAGTGGAGGTTTGCATCTGGAGTCTTGTGTGACAAGAAAGTCCCATAGAAACTCAAGGGGAAGTTTTATAGAGCGGTGGTTAGACCTGCCATGTTGTATGGGGCGGAGTGCTGGCCTGTGAAGAACTCTCATGTTGAGAGAATGAAAGTTGCGGAGATGAGGATGCTCATGTGGATGTGCGGGCTCACTAGGTTAGATAATATTAAGAATGAAGTTATTCGAGAGAATGTGGGGGTGGCCCCAGTGGATGAGAAGATGCGAGAAGCGAGACTTAGGTGGTTTGGCATGTGCGGAGGAGAAGCCCTGATGCCCCGGTGAGGAGTTGTGAGTGACTGGCGGTGGTTGGCACGAGTCGAGGCAGAGGGAGGCCTAAGAGGTATTGGGGTGAGGTGATTAGGCAGGATATATCTAGAATGAGGATTTCCGAGAACATGGCCCTTGATAGGAAAGTCTGGAGGTCTGCCCGAGGCTGGGTGGGGTTTGGTAGGGCTCTCTATAGTTGTTTTATGTATTATATTGTTCCTCTTTTGGTAGTGACTTATTGGTATTATTGCATGTCATTTTATTCTTGATTTTATTTTTAAATAATTATTAATGTGATTTATGCTGGATTTACTAATGCTATTTTGTTTTGTTTGATTTTCTCTCCCTTTCTCTGAGACGAGGGTCGATCGAAAACAACCACTCTACCCTTTCGGATAAGGATAAGGCATGTGTACGTATTACCCTCCCCAGACCCCACTTTGTGGGAATATACTGGGTAGTTATTGTTGTTATTTGCTTGATTCATATGTTGAGTTCTTTTGTTATATTGAAAAGAACTTCTCAAGAAACTATCCTCCTAATTGTTTTAAAAAACATGGTCGAGAAATAGCAAGGTCTCAAATTTGATTTGGTTTATGCTTTTGACATATTTGTTCTCCATTTATACAACTATTAGCACTTGCAAGTAGTTCCATTCACTATATTTAGTGTTGATAGGAGCACCATGTGGCTAAAATTAAAGAACTATTATGTACGATAATGCTGCGTACAATAGACCCTTGTGATCCAGCCTTTTCCCGAACCTCGTGCATGGCTAGAGCTCAGTGCACCAAACCTCGCGCATAGCTGGAGCTCAGTGCACCGGGTTGTCCCTTTTTTTGAAAAAAAAATTAAAAAGGAACAAATAACAGACAAACACAGTTGAAAACAAACTACCACTTTCACCTCGCGCATAGCTAGAGCTCAGTGCATCGGGTTGCCCCTTTTTTGAAAAAAAAAATTTTAAAAGGAAACAAATAACAGACAAACACAATTGAAAACAAGCTACCACTTTCATTAATATAAAACATAGTTGCAGTGTACAAATCTGAAAATGTTGGAACCTGCTAAAAATAGGACTGATAATCCTATCAAAAACTAGGACTTGGTCAGGAAAAAAACAACCTAGGTAGGTTGTAAAGCCAAGCCCCTGAATAACAGGCACCAAACTACAGATTTGCACAAAGCAATTAAAGCCTAATACACAAAGTAGATACTTACAATGAACAGTAAAATCTCTTTTAACATGATAGACTATGAACACACAGTCTGATTCTGTAATGTAGCACACCAAGGAGGCAAATGCATAACGAATCCGTCCACAGAAGTTTTAGCTGAATGATTCAAGCCGCGTAGCTTTACAAGGAGCAACATGAGTGAAAATGGTAAAGTCAGTGCTCGGTGACTGTATTCTCAGGAAACCATGGCACGATAGAGGCAGTCTCCATAAACATGTGAGACCAAAAATGTCAGAAACAGGCTTAGACTTGATGAAGCCTGGAAAAAAGTGGTTTGCCATAGCCTCCCAGAAACAACCGAGACACTGAAGTATCAGATGGCCGCGTATACACGGGCTAAAAAACAACACTCATGTGTGCTTTTGTCTCGCTAGAAGCTGAATGAACCAAATAGCTTTTCTGCTTCTTCTTTCAAACCCCTTTTTGACGCACCTTCGATTTAGAAGAGAATATCACATCTCCACAAATCCTCCACAAGAAGCTCAACTGTGCTGCAACTAACGGAGCAATGTTGGAGATTCAAACCAAGTAGATTACCCCCCAACTTTTTAAGAGAAGGAACGCTCTTGTTTGATACCATCGAGCAACCTGATAAGGAAAGGATCTGCAAATTAGCTTGCACTCCACAGGATAAAGCAGCAACACCAGAATCAGTTATTGCACACGTAGAAACATCGAGATCATTAAGTAATGGGCAATTATCCGCAACTGCCACCAAACTTTCATCGGTAACCTTCCTGCATCCATCAAGATTCAGCAATTCCAGGGTCTCACCATGTAGCCTAGCCAATGAGAGTACCACTCGATCTGTCAAGTTCAGGCAGTCGCTAAGATTCACCTTAACAAGTCCTGCTTCACAGCTCTCCAACAGCGGGAGGAGACCAGCATCCGTTATTCCACAAAGCCCACTGAGATCTAATTGATGCAGCTTGGGGCAGAGCTTGCCGACCATAGCTAAGCTAGTACTCCCGAATCCTGGACAGCTTCTGATAGACAAGGACCGAAGAGATTCACATGGAGACAACAAGGAAGTTTGTAGAGCTAGATCCTTGATTCCCATGCACTTCACTAGGGAAAGAGACTTTAATTTCCTGCAGTTGGAAACCGCATTAAGGATACCCGTTTGGGTAATCCTGTTGCACTCCTCCAAGTGTACACTCTCAAGAGATCCAGCAGCTTTGGCAAACGCGACCAGTCCACCGTCAGAAACAAAGCAACACTTACGAATGCACATATGTTTCAGATTCGGGCATCCCTTTCCCACAGCTTCAAGACCAACATCTGTGGCTCCTCTGCATAAGGTGATCGTCAAAGCAACAAGAGACTGGAGACCCTGAGCATTACCCATGACCCAAAATCCCTTCTGACTCACATTTCGGAGTGAACTAAGATTAAGATTGGCAATCATCTTGCCATAGTGACCAATGACAGCAAGCGAGAAATCCGTGATGTTTAGACCATGAAGTTTCACTTTTGTCAACATTGTAGCACCCGATGACAGAAGACTAGCGACTCCCTGATCGCCAACAAGAGGGCAGTCCTTAATGGTAAGAGACTGTAATTTGGTGCAACATCTTCCCATAGCTTGTAATCCCTCATTTCCGATATTCACACAAGATTCAATTGTCAAAGAAGTCAAGCTCGGACAATTCTCTGCTATAGCAACAAGTCCCTTGTTGGAAATTGAAGGGCATTGGCTTAGATCCAACTTTTCTAATGAATGGCATTCCCTTGCAATCTCAAAGAGACCTTCATCTCCAATAGAAGGAACATTCCACAATGATAGGACCCTAAGAGAAGGGCAACCATGTGCAATTGCGGATAGACCAACGTTAGTAATACCACGAACTGCGTTACTCCCACGGACAGAAAGCTTTCCTAGTCCCCCACGGCTAGAAGTTCCAACTGCAATCGCAGCAAGTCTAACATCAGTAGCTTTCTTCCCTTCCACAGACCTAGTAAGGTATCCATCACATTCTACTTCAAGATCTTCATCTTTAGAGATCATTATTGTATCATTTGAATCCCCATTTACTTCCTCTACACTTGACAGAGTGTTATGGCTCTTGCTCCTGCAAATTTCGGAGTTCCGCACGCTACTCAACAACATAAGCCAATGCTTAGAAACACAAGCTGCTGCACTCCTTTCACGGCCACCAGGCAATCGTCTGAGGATCTCGAATAGGCATTCATCAGGAAGAATTTCAAGAGATGGATCCTTTGACCGGTCTTCAACAACAAATGGGCTACTAATGTGCACCCTCTTCCTAGGAGGGTAGTAAACTTCGGCAGAACAATACGGTCCACCAGAATAGAACTCATCATCACCTTAAGTCCAAAGAGCAAAAAACATCATCAGCTTTCTTTTCCCTCAAATCGACATGCTATAGCATACTAAAATTTCTCTAGAAAAAAAAAAAAGAATTGACAAATATGCAGTCAAGTCATTTTTTACAAATTTTCATGTAAATTTCAAGAATAACCAAGTTATCTTATTTGCAAAAAGTGAACAGATAAACAATTATCAGATGTGAATTGAAGCTGTAGATCTACCTAATAGATACATATTTTCAGATAAGATAGTCAAAACAAAGCTAATTTTTATCCACAATTTTCTTCAGTAAACTTACCTATCTTTAAATATAGCTTCAGATTACAAGCCAAACAAAGAACTTTTTTTGTACTTTTTCCTTTATTGTTTATTTCTGTACATTAATGCTCATGTTCATCTCAACAATCATGCACCTATACAGATTTATAGACTCTATTCATTCTAAATAAATCATTGGTAAACCTAAAAGCTCATCCTTAATCAAGATACTGAATTGAGAACACATTAAAAATGAGCAAATCCAGACTTAAATTACCTATCTTTAATTCTATAGATACAAAGACCAAAACAGTTAGTATTTTTTCAGTTTCTTCATTAAAATTACCATCTTTTAATATAGATTCAGTTTCCCTTTTTTGTCATTTACAGTAAATTAATGCTCATATTTATCTCAATAATCATGCATCTATACAGAGTTATAGACTATATTCATAATACTAAATACTAAATCATTGGAACTAAACCTAAAAATTCATCTTTATCTAAGATATAGAATTAATTCAAAAAATAATACAAGAACTTCTTTTTTCAATATATAAAAAAGAAAAATGAACTCACCACTGTAATTAACAAGAGTAGGCATAGCTGCTGCTGTTCTTCAGAATAAAAAAATCCACAAAATAGAGCAAAAAAGATCAGATTTTGAACCAAGAAAAACACAACCCAGATTTGATCTTTAGCCAAAATTTGCATTCCAGTTGAGAAAATCCAAATTTTTCAAGAAAACAGCTAACCCCACCAAAAGTAGGGGAAAAAAGAGAGAATTTAAGGTCAGATAGTGAAGAAAAAAAAGGAAAGAATGGTTCTTTGCTTCATAATCGGTATGTGGCCATGTTATATATATAAAATAAAATTTAGTAGTATTATACTCCTATATGATATGAATTTAGTTATTTTTTACAAATTAAATGTATTTGGTGAGTTCAATGAATCATTCCCTAAAACCGGTATTTCCGGTTATTCTTCAGAACTAAGCCACTTGTGGTCGTACTGGGTGCCTCAAACCTAATGGTGTATTTTGTCTCGGGCCCGGGTTTAAACGGATTTTGCGGGTCGGGCTTTACAGATCTGGGTTTTGTGGTCTCGGGCTCTGACGATCCCGAGCCTGGCGGTCCCGGTCTTTGTGAACTCAATGGGTGAGATCAGCCAGTGACGGACCTAAGCCCATGTGGTCCTGGGCTTGGTGGGCCGGGCTTGGTGGGCTGACGGGCTTTTATTGTAATTTTTTTAAGGCAATATTTTGTATAGTAGTTATTAGTATAGTATATAATATATTAGTATAGAATATATTTATATAGTATACTAGTTATTAGTATAGTATTTATAATATATATTTCATTGTATATTGTATTATAGTAATTAGTATATATATTGTATATTATGTATATCCTTATATATTTTCTCTTATATATTTTCTTGTAGTATATATATTGTATCTTATGTATATATATTATAACTTATATAGTTATATATTTTGTTGTAGTATATATATTGTATCTCTTATGTATAATGTATATTTCTTCTCTTATATATATTGTATCTTATGTATATATGTTATTACTTATATATTTTCTTATAGTTTAGGTTGTATGTTATGTATATATATTCTTGTATATATTTTCCTGTAGTATATATTGTATGTTATATATATATATATATATATATATATATATATATATATATATATATATATATATATATATTGTACCTTATAAATAATTCGAAGTAAAGACAAAGAAAAATTGAGAAAAAAGATATTCAACGGTATGTCTTATAATTTTTATTACCCAAAATGACATATCTTTCTTAGTCTTCCTTCCCCCAATGGAATGAGCACAACAAAGTACTAATACAACCATTAAAAGAAAAAAACAAAAAGAAGATGTGTCAAAGTACATGTTACATCATAATCTACATTGTATCTCTAACAAATCTCATAAATCCGTCAAGGTTGGGAGGAGGTTGTGTTGGTGGTGGTGGAAAAGAAGCTTGTTCATCACCACTTCCGGGCGAAGCCGAATCCTCCGCAAGTTCCGCTATCATTTCTTCATAAGCTTAATCTGTCGCCGGTTGTGATTCTGCAATTCCAAAGTTTCTTCTTTCCGCGCGGATCCAATCTCTAAAAAATTCTGACTTTTCCAAGCTATCCTTCATCGTCGCTCTATGATCACCTATTTGCAGTCTTGCTTGACTGAAAGTGCTCTCCGATGCAACAGTTGAAGCTTGAATTGATAAAATATCCCGAGCCATTCTTGCAAGAACCGGAAAATATTTTTCCCTTGACTTCTACCATTTCAAAAGATCGAAAGAGTCGTCTGGATTCTCCTTTTCAAGTCCTTGAGAGAAGTAAACTTGAAGCGCATTTAGATGTGAAGTTCATCATAATTATCACCTTGAGAACCCCGGAACTCCGTCCAAGATTTAAGAGCTGTTAAGCCCGCAGCTCTTTTAGACGATTGTGAGCTAGACGAAGTAGGGGTTGGAATATTTGGCCTAGCATGCTCTAAGGCAAGTTGATAAGCATTATAAACTGTTTGAGCATTAATTTTAATTAATGCTTTTGCATCTGCAAGTGTAGCAACTTCCTCGTTTGAAAGATCTAATGTCTTATAAATATTTGAATACCAAAAATGAGGACCTCCCAATTTCATTGTAGGATTTAACATTGCAGCAACACAAAAAATGTGAGGGATAGGGAAAAATATTTTTTAAATTTTTATTTCATTTCATTTATAGCAAGTTCATAAATATCCCCACCCTCGCCAAATTCAACAAACAAATCAGCTAGTGCGGCAATATAAACTAAACAGTTTGAAATAGTAGGATAATATTGCCCAGAAAATGCATTTGTAGCAACTTGAAAATGTTCTAAAAAATCTAAAAGAATTTTAACATTCGTCCAATCTTGGGTAGTAAGCATTTCATCATCATCCTCACCACCTACCCGAGAATTAAACGTTGCATTAATTGGGTTTCTATATTCATATGCAACTACTAAACTTTCGTACATACAATTCTATCTAGTCGGGCAAGGTTTAGGAACCTTTCTTTCTCTACGGCCATATTCATCACATTTTTTAAAATACTCTCTAAGTCTAGTTCTACGGTTTGAATATGGTTTAAATATGGTCATTGTTGATTTTTAAAACAAAAATATTTTTTTAAAGAAATAGCCGTCGCCAGGCCCGTCATGACCGGCCCAGGCCGGGGTGACGGTCCCGGGCTCACGTCTAATGGTCTTGGACCGGTCCGTCACTGGCCTAAAGGTAACACCAGGACCATGACCACCAGGACCGGCCCGCCAGGCCCGCCAGGACCGTGGGCTCGGTCCGATCCGGTTCAGGCCCAGGCCACAGTGCACTCCTACTCAAAATAGGTAACACGTCCACTTACCGGTTACTTATTGCATCCGTCTTTTTGTTTTATTTTAAACTAGTATAAAAACTTGCGCGATGTGCAAAAATTTGACAGAATATTAATGTAAAAAATTATAATATATATGAATTGGCAATTTTTTATTTACTTATTTTTCGTTTTTTATTTTAAAATAATTTTAAAACTCCAAATTGAAACTATTTCTCAACTTGAATAGGTAGGTTTTTTTAATTAATGTTTTTGTTTTTTTATTTTAGCTAATTTAATTTTTATTATTTTTTATTTTTTATTTTAAAATAACTTTAAAACACCAACTATAAACTACTTTCCAATTTAAATGGGTAGTTATTTTTTTTATATTTTTGTTTTTAATATATTTAATTATAATATATTTATATTTATTAATTCAAAAAGAGTAACTAATTAATATGCTTTTGTCTTAACAATGTCACTTGGCTTTTTGTGATTATGCCACTTGTCTTAGTAATATGCTTTTGCCTCTCCTTTTATTATATATAGATTTATTTATTTATTTATATATATTAATATTTATTATTTATTATTTCCTTATATTCGTTTTTTATTTTAAAATAATTTTAAAACTCCAAATTGAAATTATTCCCCAACTTGAATAGAGAGGTTATTTTAATTAATATTTTCATTTTTTTATTTTTAGCTAATTTAATTTTTTATTATTTTTTATTTTAAAATAACTTTAAAACACCAACTATAAACTACTCCTCAATTTGAATGGGTAGTTTTCTTTTTATATTTTCGTTTTTAATGTATCTAATTATAATATATTAATATTTATTAATTTAAAAAGAGTAATTAATTAATTTAAAATTTAAAAAGTTTTTTATTTTTAGTCAAAAAGGTAGTTTATTTCGTCTTAACAATGCCACTTGGCTTATTGTGATTATGCCACTTGTCTTAGTAATATGCTTTTGCTTCTCCTTTTATTATATATAGATTTATTCATTTATTTATTTATTTATCTTTATTTATTTATTATTTATTATTTATTATTTCCCTATATTTATTTTTTATTTCAAAATAATTTTAAAACTCCAAATTAAAAATATTCCCCAACTTGAATAGGTAGTTTTTATAATTAATATTTTTGTTTTATATTTTAGCTAATTTTTTATTTTATTATTTTTCATTTTTTTTATTTTGAAATAACTTTAAAACACCAACTATAAACTACTCCCCAATTTAAATGGGTAGTTATTTTTTTATTTTCATTTTTAATGTATCTAATTATAATATATTTATATTTATTAATTCAAAAATACTAATTAATTAATTTATAATTTAAAAAAGGTTTTTAGTTAAAAAGGTAGTTTATTTTGTCTTAACAATGCCACTTGGTTTGGGTTGTGTAGAAACTAAAGTAAAGGAAGCAAAGGTAAATCAGATTGTCACAAAACTGGGAAATAATTGTAGACATACTGGAAACTACAGTGAGCATAGCAATGGGAGAATCTGGATACTGTGGAATTCAAAAGTGGAGATGCAGGTTTTGAAGGTTTATGAACAGTTTATTCACTGTGAGGTTAAAGAAAGGGGTGTTACTTTCAGAACATTGCTAACAGTTGTATATGCTAATAATGAATTGAGCAAGAGACATCAATTGTGGGCCAAACTGGTGACCTTAGCGGCTACTATTCAGGGCAGCTGGCTTATCAGTGGAGATTTCAATAATGTACTTCACACAAATGACAGAATAGGTGCCCCAGTTGTTCAGCAGGAGATTCAAGGATTCCAGGACACTCTCAATGCTCTTCAACTCTCTCAGTTGAAGAGCATGGGTTGTTTCTATACGTGGTGCAATAAGCAGAAGACAGAGACAAGAGTGTATAGCAGAATTGATTGGGCATTTGGTAATGTACACTAGATGCAGGAGTACAATCACATTGAAGCTGATGTGTTGATCCCGGGAGTCTCTGATCATTCCCATATCCTATTGCAGTGTACCCCTGAGGAACAGAGAAGGACCAATCATCCTAAACCTTTCAAACTTTATTCATCTGTTATGGACCATACTGAATTCCCTGGCATTGTGGAAAGAGCATGGAATCAGCATCAGCAGGGAGGGAAAATGCACAGAATATGGAATAAGTTGAAGACCCTAAAAGTGGAGTTAAAGGAGCTGAATACCTATATGGCAAAGTATAGGGTACATCTCAATGAGGCAAGGCAGAAGCTAGAAACCATACAGATCCAACTGCAAGCAAATTGTATGGATAAATGGTTGATTGATCAGGAGAGACTGTTACTTGTGGAGGTGGAGAAGTGGAGAAATATAGAGGAGAAGATCCTACAACAGAAATCTAGAGCTCATTGGATCACCTGTGGAGATGCCAACACAAAATACTTTCATGCTCAACTAAAGATGAGGACAAGCTTCAACACTATAAATTCAATATATACTGAAGAGGGGATTAAGCTATCTGACCCCAGGAAGGTGGAAGTAGAGTTTGTTGCATGTTTCAAGTCACTACTGGGGGGAAACAATAGCATCATCCAATGTCCAAACACTGAAATAATTCATCAGGGGCCCTGTCTCACTCTACAACAGAAGGGTGCTCTTGTGCAACCAGTAACAAGGGAGGAAATACTACAGGCAATAAAAGACATGCCACATGACAAGGCACCTAGGGTGGATGGTTTCCCAGTGGAGTTTTTTATCAAGCAGTGGCATATTGTAAGGGATGACATTTGTGAAGCTGTGACAGATTTCTTTACAACTGAGAAACTACATACTGGAGTTAGTAGTACTGCACTAACTAGAATTCCCAAGGTACAGAATCCAACCAAAGTCAAGGATTTCAGGCTAATTGCTTGCTGCACAACTCTGTACAAGATTCTCACAAAGATTATTATAGCTAGGTTGGGGTTATTGACTCTCTAGTGGGCAGGTCACAGTCATCTTTCATCGAGGGTTGTAGCATTATTGATAACATCTTATTCACACAAGAATTATTCAAGGGCTATTAAGGGCCTTTCTCCTAGGTGTGTGCTCAAGGTGGACTTAAAGAAGAAATATGACTCAGTTGAATGGGTTTTTCTTAGTAGGTTGCTGCAGGATCTGGGGTTCCCTTCTAAGTTTATAGGTTGGACAATGGAATGTATATCAACTGTAACCTATTCTCTCAATTTCAATGGAGGTCTCACTGCTCATTTAAGGGGAAAAGAGGTCTGCGACAAGGTGACCCGATGTCACCACACCTCTTTGTTCTGGCAATGGAGTATCTACATAGACAGCTTGTGCACATGATGATGAGGAAAGACTTCAGGTTCCATCATAAATGCAGAAGTTGGGTGTAGCACATGTATGTTTTGCGGATGATCTCCTCTTGTTTTGCAAGGCTGATATTCAATCAGTAAGCCTTCTGAAACAGATTCTTCAGGAGTTCTCTAAGGTCTCTGGTCTTCACGCAAATATTGATAAAAGTGCAGTGTACTTAGCAGGTGTTAACAACTGCAGAAGCAGGAGATTATTCAGATACTGGGATTTTCAAAAGGCAGTCTCCCTTTCAAGTATTTGGGGATGCCTCTGGATTCAAAGAAACTGTCAATTGCTCAGTACTGGCCACTGGTGGAGAAAATTACACAGAAAATAAACGGCTGGTCGTCAAGGCTATTTTCTTATGCTGGTCGGCTTCAATTGATAAAATTTGTTCTGTTTGGTATTCAAGCCTACTGGTCCCAGATTTTTATATTGCCGAAGAAAATTTTGAAGATGACAGAGGCCATCTGCAGATCCTATCTGTGGACTAGGTCTGCCACAATTTCAAGAAAGGCCCTGATTGTATGGGACACTATGTGCTTACCTTACAGTGCAGGGGGTCTGAATGTTTTAGACCTAGCTAAATGGAACAAAGCTGATGTGGTCAAGCATTTGTGGGCATTGACTAAGAAGAAGGATAGCCTATGGATAAAGTTGGTTCATACTTTCATATCAAGAACCACTGTTTTGAAGACATGCTGGTGCCTGGGGCTGCTGCCTGGGCAATCAGGAAAATTTTTGAGTCGAGGAGCCTGGTTAATGGTATTGCAACACTTAGTGGAAATCTGGAAAACAGATTAAGGCAGGTGCAACAGGGAGAGTTATTCAGCATTAACAAGCTATACAGACAGCTTCTTCCTCAATGCAACAAGGTCCAGTGGAAATCAATCATACTACAGCCTCAACTACATCCCAGGTATAAGTTTATACTATGGTTGGCTTTACATAAGCGACTTGCAATTGTGGAACGACTCCAGATGCTAAATGTTTTGGTTCCACAAGAGTGTATTTTCTGTGGTTTGTATCGAGAGATATTTGAGCATCTTTTCTTTGACTGTTTGAAAACTAAAGAGCTCTGGTATCGACTCCTCAACTGGTTGGGCAATAAGCGTACCATTGCCGACTGGCAGGAGGAATGTGCGTGGATTAGTAAGCTGGCGAAGAGTAGAAATGGTATAGCAGAAATTACAGCTTGCCTATTTGGGATTCTGGTGCCGACGATATGGAGGGAGCGGAATAAATTGAGATTCCGGGGAGGCAAGTTGATGAGCGACACTGTATACAAGGAAATCGTAGTCCATCTTCATTGCAGAGGGGCTTCAAGGCATAAGTGGAGGGCTGTCCTACAAAGCTTAGATCATTTTCCCTAGTTTTAAAATGAGATAGACTTTCTTCACGATAGTTGTATCACACGTATTATCATAGTGTGTTTTGTTTTTCCTAGAATGATAATAGGGTAGTGACTGTGTATAGCATACGAGAATAGATGGTCAGCATCTATGCTTTGTAAGTATATTTTTTTGACGAAATGAAATAGAAAGCTGTTTATTCAAAAAAAAATGCCACTTGGCTTTTTGTGATTATGCCACTTGTCTTAGTAATATGCTTTCGCCTCTCCTTTTATTATATATAGATTTTTTAATTTTAGCTAATTTAATTTTTTTTATTTTTTATTTTTTATTTTAAAATAACTTTAAAACATCAACTATAAAATATTCCCCAATTATGGGTAGTTATTTTTTTATATTTTCGTTTTTAATGTATCTAAATATAATATATTTATATTTATTAATTCAAAAAGAATAACTAATTAATTCAAAATTTTAAAAAGTTTTTTTAGTTAAAAAGGTAGTTTATTTTGTTTTAACAATGATACTTGACTTTTTGTGATTATGTCACTTGTTTTATTAATATGCTTTTGCCTCTCCTTTTATTATATATAGATCATTTTTTTAGCTTCTCTCTACAAGTAAAATTTAGAAAGAGTTTAAGTTACATACACTATTCCTATAATAACAATAATAACAATAAATTTATTAATTTTTATAAGTGAGCTTTAAGGAAGGTAAAATGTATGGGTCTTACCTTGCACCGGAAGAACAGAAAAGCTATTTCGTACAATAATAATAAATCAATATAATTTTATATGCGAAGGTTTGGAAAAGGCAGTTTATTCCAGGTCTTATCCCTACTTTGTGAAGGTATATATGTTATTTTTGATATACCCTCGACTCATGACAAGATGAAGAAGGAAGCATAAACAATAAGTAATGACAACAACAAGATTGAAAACTGAAGCAAAAGAGCTAACAGCTAATATTAAGGACCCGTTCGGCCATAGATATTATCAATATATGTTTGATATTTTTAAGCAAAAATATATTTGTTCATATATTTTATTCATATTTTGGCAAATGCCCAGAACCTAGATTCCAAAACTAGCTCAAGAGCCGGTTTTGGCCTAAATTATTATTATTATATTTCTTTAACATTGCCTCAAACTTCTATATTTTATAAAAGAGCACACCATTTATTTTTTTGTAAAAATGATGCTTTGTCTTTTCGGTCATCTGATAATATACTATGTAGTTCATTATAAAAATAATAATTTTGTGCCAAATTTATTTATGTTCAGGGTTATAGTTTGCGATAATATAATGAATATTATTTATGAAGATACCGTTGGGCATTTGTGATAGTTTTTAGAATTTGTTAGTATAAGTCATGTTTCATATTTTTTTCAAAAAAAAAGTGAATATGTTTTGAAAATTGATATCCAAACACATTTTCATCTTTAAATCAAACTTTGCCCCAATCAAAATTTTCAAAATAGATTAGGAGATGTATGGCCATCCACTAGCTAAAAGTATAGGTATAAGGAAATACTAGAATAGTACTAATACTACAGGGATGGAAAAGAGATACATTTAGACAACCTATTAAACTTTTACCCTTACCAATCGGTGTTGTGATGGAGTGGTAAGTACTTCTTCATCCTTAACCAAATGTTTCAGGTTCGAGTCCCTAGGTATGGAGTTGCTTTTGTTAGGCAGCGCTTTACCCCCAATGTGGGACTTCTCGGCGCGTATCTGAATTTAGTTAAGCCTCAATATTGATACCGAAAACTGGGTGAGAAGCCAAAAAAAAAAAATCTTCTACCCTGATTCTCAAGTTGAGAATCTCGACCTCGTACATATTATGTCCTCGTAAAAATTTTTTTTATAGTGTATATAAATTAAACTCATTTAGAATTTAGCTAAATCAGATTAGAATATGGAAAGCAATAAATATAACTAAAATTTGGAAAAAATTACTTAGTGAGTGTATTTAATTTCGATAGTAGTTTAAAAGGGTACTTATTGTTATATAACTTATCCATTTGGAATGAAATCACTAATTTAACTGATGATTCTGTTATTATTTTCTTCTAATAATTAAATTCAAATAAATATGTTGATACAAATAATGTACGTTTGGATGGTTGTTACCTGTTATTATTTTAAATATAATATTTATTTTGATTATTATTAAATTTTATTATATCATATTATTAAATTCGTCATTACACAATGATAGAATATTTCATTTCATGTAACCGGTGATTTGGTGTGTCACGTCGCTACTGTTTTTTCTTCTCATTTTGTCCTTAGTTATTATTTTATAATTATATTTTACCTTTTATCCTACTCTTTTTATAATAAATCTACCTTGTATCATACTCATATATATATATATATATATATATATATATATATATATATATATATATATATATATATATATATAATATTGTAAGCTTATCCTTTAATTTATTGGCGTGTGACATTATAAAACTACGAAAAACAATATAATCTCATATTTTGTTGTGTTATTTTTTTGAAAAATATATTATATGATTGTATCCTACTAGGACTAAAAAAATGTTTGGAGCAAAGATATATATTTTGTGCTATGAAGACTTTATCAGAAAAAATTCAAAATCCCAAAAAATTCGAGAAAAATCAAAATTTGTTAAGAATAAAATTCTATTTAGAGTGAATGTCTATCTTGTAGAGAGTTTTACTTTGAGACTAAGTCATTTTTCCTCCTATAAATAGAGGGGTCTTACCTCATTGTAAATCATCACAAAATTCAATAAGAATTTCTCTCTCTCTTTCTCTGCAAATATTGCTCTTGTTCTTTTATTGTTTCATAACACGTTATCAGCACGAGACTCTAACCAATTGAGTAGAAGCTTTGAGATTTAGCATAATGATTGTCAATTGTTCTATGAATTTCGTTCATGATTAAATTCTGGATGTAAGGTAAGCATTTTACTTTATTCTTCTCTTTTAAGTTCTTGAAATTCTATAATTTGATTTTATATGCAAGCAAAGACAACAAAATTTGATTATAACTCTAATGGAGTTTGTAAGAAACTACACCCACCTAAATTGGTAAAATTTCTATGTCTTGCCATGATAAAAATCATGTATGATTGTGGACAAAGAATTGAAAACCCGTCCCATTGAATTTGCTCCATTCTCATTCCTTTTAGAGAATGTGATTGCAGTATGTGTTAAGTATGAAAGAAGATAAAATTATTACCATGAAGTTATCAATGGATATGGTAATAGAGGAAATTATAATCGTCATCATTGTGATAATGGGAATAATAAGAATTCTCAAAATAATCTTTCACTTTATGAAAGTAATATTTGTCATTGATTTGAGATGAGAGTTTATAAAGAACACATAGATGGTTATGTCTCATTCATGATTTGAATATAACAACATTTTATTTATGAATACATATTCATTCTTGGAAGAATATGAACGTGCTAGTGGTAATTATGCCACACTCACATATAGAAGGAGGTTTGAGATGAAATAAGAAAATAATATCATTATTATGGCATGAATGGTCATTGGTCATGTACCTATTGTACGCCAAAAATATTTTGGCAATGTGATTATTAAAGAATAACAATAATGCAAGAAACATATCTTCCATATAATTTTGACCATGACCATAATGGTATAACTTTCTCTTTAAAAGAGATATTCACCATATGGATGTTCATTAATATGTGGTAGTACCAAATTAATTGAGAACTCTGCAAGAGCCAATTATACTATTTTGGAGAACCACAATTGGTTACCAATAAGGTATTGTGTTGTAGTAAGTCTCAAAGTAACTTATTCAGTTTCCAAAATATACACGAAAGCGATTGATTATATTGAGATTATAAATAAAGGAAAGATTTGATATCTTCTATTACTACAACTTGTAGCGGGATAATATGTATGTGAAAAACTATTGCTTTATTCTCCGGTTTGTACTACACAAACAAAAGAATGCCACATAATACGTGGATGTTTATTGATATAAAAACTCATATCATAATAAACTTGGAGTTCATTGATAATGGTGTAACCTGAAATTAATATTGATAATTTATTTAGTTAGCATACATGGTTTAGCCATATCAATTTAATTATGATGTGCAAAAATAATAGAGTGCAAAAATAATAGAGTGCAAAAATAATAGAGAATTCATATGAGTAAATATTAAAGAACTAGAAAGTTCTTTACGGATTCTCTTATATTGCTTGTTCTCATTAATTAATTGACCAACTAAAGTTGGGATTGAATCCCATGAATTATGGAAATATCAAAGATGAATTGGGCTCATTCACATGCCATGTATACCACATAAGATCCATCTATGAGATGGTTATATGCATGATTATTATTAACCCGCAACCTGGCCGGTGTTTGCGAGGTAACTTGCTCAATAATTTAATATATAGCATAATTTTTAGATTTTTTATTCAAAATAGTTCTTCTTGATAAGTTGGTTTACATCACAGCTGGTTTAGCAAAATAATTTATTGAGTGCCTCTACTTAATAGCTAAACTGTTGCTTATGAGAACAAAGTTATCTATATCAGTTTGATATATGCTATATACGAAAGTATATTATTTTCTCCCCTCACAAGTGGTTCGAGGTAAAGAACCAAATAATTCCATCTTATTATCATTGATGTGCGGTGTATATTTTTATTAATACCATAATACACAAATATGGATTCTCAAAGTTGAGGAAACAAGTTAGCTTTTCTAACATGAGGGGGAGATATGATAAACAATTAAGAAAAAGTTACGTCGAACGGATTATCATTTGTATATCAAGATCCTCGAATAGGATAATATGACATAAAAAGATAATTCATTTGCAACATATTGCAAAGCATGCCATACGCATTTGTTGACCCAAAGAAAGTAACTATATTCTCATTGCAAATGCTCATATTAAGTCCTAGCAGGACAAAGTCTATGGTACGCTTAAAGTGTATAGACAAATCGGTTTCAAATAGAACTTCTTGATAAAGAAGATGAGCATATCATCAAAGTGATCATCATAGAGGAGGCAAGTGATCTAGAAGGTTACATGACATAACACTTCATAAAATCTCATATGAGATTCAGGTACCTGAATATATGAATGAAAAGATCTATATGTTATGTCTTTATGAATATTTATTGGAACCGATATAAAATGTTTGTCGACGACATCTATTATAGCGCTAAGTATATATGAGGATCTATATCTTAAGTCTACCGAATATAGACGCAAAAGTATTGTCCAAATGGACGAGATACAATTCAAGTAAAATTGATTCCATATGAAAGGCATGTAGTTTTGGACATGTAGTTCAAATACTTGAAAGTATGAAGTCAATGGTATGTGCAATCAGTTTTCAATATCTTAAATGTCTAGCATGACATAAAAACTTGATATGCATCCAAAGTCTATTATATGAATTATATTAACTTATATGACAATCCATGAAGGATTTAAGTTGCTTGAAGCATTTACAATTCTTGATCTTGAGGTATCACTTCTTCGGTGCAATTTATACACAAATGTATCTTGCTATTATTATAAGCATGATAATGTGATAACGAGGATACCTCTATGGAGATATTGAAGAGTCATTCCACGATATTTGTGAAGGCATTATATATCTATCACGAGTGATGATTTCAAGGTGCAAAATATTCATTCGAGTTAATATGGTTGATTTGTTTATTAAGTCTCTACCAAAGATCGTTTTGAATACGGTGCACAAGATTGGAATGCAAATACTTAAATAAGAATTTCTCTCTCTCTCTTTCTCTGCAATATTGCTCTTGTTATTTTATTGTTTCATTACAAAATTAAAAAATTCGACTTTGTTGGCTTGATTTGGTTTATAAATTTCAAAATTCGACACCATTAGTTTAATTTGGTAATTAAAAAATCCGAATCAATCCAACATATATATCTATATCTCTAATAACAATCATCCAAACAAGTAATGAAAATGCAAAAATTTTTATATATATATATATATATATATATATAAAAAAGTTAAATTCGTCTTTCGCTTGCAAGTTGCACAACAAATAATTGGAAGTACAACTCATGAAAAAAATTGCAACGTGGATTGACAAGTAATATATTTGTCATTATGAAGTGTTACATGCTTTTCAGTTTTACGATTCTGAAAAAAAACAGCTTGCATTTTGCAGTACAATGAACTTGTCCATCATATTTGAAAATAAAAAATAAAAAGGACAGAAAGATAAGCAATTTGGCAAATGGGAACTTTTTTAAATTTGTCTTCTAATCAACTTTTTAAGTTTTAATATAATTAACAAACTTTGGATTAATTAAGATTTGATCACGAGATGCCACTCACGTGTAGTACTCATTTTTCATTTTATGCTTTTAAATTTTTATTATTCACCAATTTTTATTTGGATTTTTTTAAAATCCTTTTGCTTTATCATATGTTGAGAAGAATAAAATAGAAACCATTTTGACTATGGAAAGCAAATAGCACCATTAATGATGAGTGATTAATTCTATATTAATTACGTGTAGTTTAATTTCTTTTTTTGGTAAAATGTAGTTTTCAATCTCACTAAAAGTTCTTTGTATTTTACTTTACCTTTCTTATTATTCATATCCAAGAAAATTTTAAAAAATACAGCGCACAAAGTATCTTATATTCGGGGAAGGGTCGTCAGAGGCGAAACCAGAATTACAGACTTATGGGTTCGGGATTCTAATCGTTTTAAGTTACTGAGTTCTAACTTAATAATTTATACATATTCAATGAAATATTTAAGACAAATACAAGGTTTGAACCAAAGCTACTGGGTCGGCCGAACTTGCTGGCGGCACTCTAGCTCCGCCCCTGAGGGTCATACCCCAAAATATGTAATATATGTAGTCTAGCCTAATGCAAATATTAGTGGTTGCTCGGCTCGAACCCGTAACTTATAAGGAAAATTTTATTTTGTGTCTCATACAACTTACACTAGTTGTATGAGGTAACTTTTTGTCTCACAGTTTTATGGACCTAGAATTCTGTGGACCCAACAGTTTAAAGATGAAATCCATAATTCTGTAAGGCAGAAAAAAGTCTCATACAACTATTGCCAGTTGCATGAGACACAAAATAAAACTTCCTCTCTAAAATAGATCTTCCTATTGTAATTTTCGTGGCATCTAGAAAAATCATATCTTAATTTCAATTTTCGAGGCAGCCTAACTGTTTGTCCCAAATATAGTACGTTTGCAACAAAATTAGTTATTAGTAATTTCAACTTTCTTAATAGTATAAACAAGTTTAAAGTATATATATATATATATATATATATATATATATATATATATATATCTATATATATATATATATATATTTATATATATATATATATATTCCACTACTTAGGTGTAAGATTTATAAATCTTTGAGACTTAGAGCTGAATAATTCAAACAAAACTAATATTCCCTATGTTTCAATTATGTGAGGTATCTTGATTAGGCACAATATTTAAGAGAACAATATTTTTTTTATATTTATGATAGTAAACATGTCATGAGTTTTTTTGTGGTCACATAAACATATCACTGTGTGTGAAATAAAAAGTTTTGTTAAACTAATGCTAAATATAGTAAGGTATTATTCAATTTGATACGAAAGAGGGGTTTGAAGCAATAGTTGTTAGATAATACGCTTAACGCTAGAGGGGGATGAATAGCGTTATAATAAAAATTAGCGTAGACTTGCGGAATTTAAAAATTGCAGGAAATAAATAAGTGCGATAAGTAAATAAATTAGAACAAACGCACCGATGTATCCTGGTTCACCACAATCCGTGGTTAGTCCAGTCCCCGAGAGACTCTCTCGAGATTTCCACTAACTTGTTAAGCTTACGGGTGCTCAACAAACCGTTACAACTTGAGGACACAAGCCTCAACAACCTTTGCTCGGAGATACAACACTCCAAGACTTCAACCAAGGAAACACAAGTTCCTTGTTACAACACAAGGGACTAACACTTCCCTTCAAGTGTACAAAAAAACTTAGCACTCAAAAAAGACACTCCTTTAAGAGTAGATATGAGTAAAAAGAATACGCTCAAGATCGCAACAACTTTTGACAAGAATTTGGCTCTCAAAAGCTTATGTAAAGAATATAAAATGATAAGCAATAAAGTATGCAAGCTTTAGCAATTGTATGATCAGTTGTTGTGTGTTGTTGTACTTAAAAGACTGAATTAAAGCTGTATTTATAGTTAAAAAACTTTGTATTACCGTTGCCTAATTGCCAATTAAGAATTGCTGATTTTACTCAGTGACAATCGATTGTCAAAATGCCACAATCGATAGTTTGCCAGTTCTTCCAAAAATCAATCCCAGATTTTACGCATAACAATCGATTATCAAAGATCAATAATCGATTACTGGCAACGTTCAAAAAATCGTTTCCAGATTTTACGTAAAACAATCGATTGTCAGAAATCTACAATCGATTACTCAGCAACGTTCAAAAAATCATTTCCGGATTTTACTTAAAACAATCGATTATAGGAAATCAATAATCGATTACTCAGCAACGTTCAAAAAATCATTTCCAGATTTTAATTAAAACAATCGATTATAGGAAATCAATAATCGATTACCTGACGGTATTTGAAAACATTTTGGCAACGGACAGTTATACAATCGATTATATTAAGTTAACAATCGATTATATATCAGTCTTGAAAAATCAATTTAGACACTGCCTCTTGACAATCGATTGTTATAGGATCACAATCGATTATTTAATAACTTTGAAAAAGTCTGGAAGACACTGCCTCAACACAATCGATTGTCATAAGTTCACAATCGATTATTTTGTGACTTTGAAAAACCTGATGGACACTGTCTCTTCATAATCGATTGTCATTAGCTTCACAATCGATTATTTTGAGCTTTGAAAAACTTTGATGGATACTGCCTCATCACAATCGATTGTCATAAGGTTCACAATCGATTGTCATGCAGATTTGAAAAATCTGATGGACACTGCCTCATCACAATCGATTGTCATAAGGTTCACAATCGATTGTCATGCAGATTTGAAAAATCTGATGCTCACTGCCTTAACACAATCGATTGTCATAAGTTCACAATCGATTGTCAAGCAGCTGACTTAAGCATAATCGATTATCATAAGTACATAATCGATTATCTTAGTCCAGATTTTAGAGGCATGTTTAAAAATCATTTTAACTAAAGTAAATATGCATTATTTAAAATCATATTGCTCTAAATTAAATATGCATGATTTGTTAAAAATATTTTTACGAGAGAAGCCAAGTCTTGAGTTTAAGTTGTCGGATCAAGATCACAATTAAATACCGACTCATATAAAACTTAATCTCGATCTTTGTCTTGTGCTTGAATCTCGTTATATATCAATTTTGCACTTGTGCTTGGATCTCGTCATGTGTCAATTTGCGCATAGTTTGTCATTCATCAAAACCTACAAATATGAACACACGTTTAGTATAATGCCTTGAGAACGTGTTTCCAACAATTTCCCCCTTTTTGATAATGGCAAACTTTAAGCGGGATATGCATATTAGGCAATTCATAATGACGATTCAAGACAAGTAAAGATATGCAACAAGTATATAGATATGCAATTTGTTCCCCCTCAATATATGAATTCCCCCTAAATTTATGCCGATAAGTATTGAGAGTGCATACCCGTTATCTTCCCCCTTTTGCCATTAGCAAAAAAAAATATAGAAAATTAAAAAAAACTTGTTTATTTATTAAATCTGCAATTTCAGACATAATAACGCAAATAATGTCAAGACAATTGATTATTGATACTGGATAATCGATTATATAAAAGAGAAATCGATTGTTCTGTGCGTCAAGCTTTATAATTCCCCCTGCCTTTAGGGCGATACCTGCAAAAATACGTTAGACGTCTCCGACGCTCAAGTTAGAAAACATGTGAAAGGGAAAATGCAATGCATGACTTAGATCAACGTGGAGTCAAGGATCCCGAGTTCACTACGAATTCGGAAGAAGGACTCTTTCTCTAAGGGCTTTGTAAAGATGTCGGCCAATTGATCTTTGGTTTCAACAAATTCAATTTCGACATCGCCCTTGAGAACGTGATCTCTGGGTTCTTCGTCAAGCATATGGCACTAGTATTATCACATCTAAGAGGGATATGATCAAAACTTAGGCCATAGTCCAAGAGTTGTTGTTTCATCCAAAGGATTTGAGCGCAACAACTCCCCGCGGCTACATATTCAGCCTCGGTTGTGGACAACGCAACACTTACTTGTTTCTTGCTAAACCAAGAAACGAGAGAGCTACCGAGCAAATGGCAAGTGCCACTAGTGCTCTTGCGGTCCAATTTGCATCCAGCAAAATCGGAATCGGAATAGCCAACAAGTTGGCATGAAGAACCTTTGGGGTACCATAGACCCACATTTACAGTACCAACAAGATACTTCAATATCCGTTTCACCGCAGTTAGGTGAGACTCCTTCGGACACGATTGATAACGAGCGCATAAGCACACGCTAAACATGATGTCCGGACGATTAGCAGTAAGATAAAGGAGAGATCCAATCATACCTCGATACTTTTTGATGTCGACTTCCTTACCTTTCTCATCTTTGTCTAGATGATCGGATGTGCTCATGGGGGTTGCCATTGCTTTTGCATTGGTCATTTCAAATTGTATCAGCAATTCTTTGCAATATTTCTCTTGGCAAATGAACGTACCTTCTTTCATTTGCTTTACTTGTAATCCCAAAAAGAATGTTAACTCACCCATCATAGACATCTCAAATTCGCTTGTCATTAAATCGGAAAATTCCTTGCACAAAACATTGTTAGTAGCACCAAATATAATATCATTCACATAGTTTTGAACTAATAAAATATCATTGTTTTTATGCTTAACAAAAAGAGTGGTGTCAACTTTCCCCCTAATGAAATCATTTTCCAATAAAAATTTACTCAATCTTTCCTACCAAGCTTGGGGAGCTTGTTTTAAACCATAAAGAGCCTTTTGAGTTTGAAAACATGATCGGGAGATTTAAAATCTTCAAAACCGGGGGGTTGTTCAACATAAACTTCTTCTTGAATAACACCATTTAGAAAAGCACTTTTCACATCCATTTGATATAAATTGAAATTCATAGAAGAGGCAAAAGCAAGCAATAAACGAATAGCTTCTAATCTAGCTACGGGAGCATATGTTTCTTCATAGTCAATACCCTTTTCTTGATTATAGCCTTTTGCTACAAGCCTAGCTTTGTTTCTAGTGATTACACCATTTTCATCTAGTTTGTTTCGAAAAACCCATTTCGTACCAATTATGGTATGATTTTCGGGTCTTGGCACCAAATCCCAAACGTCATTCCGTTTGAATTGGTTAAGCTCCTCTTTTGCATTGCCAAGGTCCAAAATTCATCCCCAATTGCTTCGGAGATGGTTGTTGGTTCAATTTGAGAAACAAAAGCAGTATGTCCTAAGGTGTTCTTAAGGGAGTTTCGGGTACTTACCTTTTCTCCGACGTCGCCAATTACCTGTTCGAGAGGGTGATCTTTGATTGTCCTCCACTCGTTAGGCATTTTTGTTTCTTTCTCCAATTGTGGCGTTTCCTCCGTTGATTGTTCCAAGATTTCATCTTGAATTTCCTTAGGAGTTTCCTCTTGTACTTTGTCTTTTAAACTATTTAAAATACCTGCAAAATCAGAACAAGAATCCTTTCTCGCCAAGCGAGCATTATTTTCGGAAAACACAATATGAGGGGATTCCTCCATAGTTTGGGTTCTATTATTAAATACTTTATATGCTTTGCTACGTGAAGAATACCCAATAAAAATTCCTTCATCGGATTTGGCATCAAATTTTCCCAATTGATCTTTTCCATTGTTATGAATAAAAACTTTACAACCGAATACTCTAAAATGGGAGATATTTGGTTTCCTTCCCTTGTTGAGTTCATAAGGGGTTTTCATGAGTATTGGCCTTATGACTACTCTATTTAAAACGTAGCATGCGGTACTCACGGCATCCGCCCAAAAATGTTTGGGAATCTTAGCCTCTTCGAGCATGGTTCTAGCCATCTCTTCGAGACACCTATTTTTCCTTTCCACCACCCCATTTTGTTGTGGTGTTCGTGGAGCGGAAAAGGTATGCTCGATACCGAGTTCGTCACAAAAGTCCGGAAAGAGATTGTGATCAAACTCTCCCCCATGATCACTTCTAATTGAAGTGACGGTTGTTTCCTTTTTGTTTTGAACACGTTTAAGAAAATATTTAAAATTCTGAAAAGCATCACTTTTATGGGCAAGAAATAAAGTCCAAGTAAATCTGGAATAATCATCAACAATAACAAAAGCATAGCGATTTCTACCAAAACTTTCAATGCGAGATGGTCCAAACAAATCCATGTGAAGCAATTGCAATGGTCTAGTAGTTGAAACAATATTTTTTGATTTAAAAGATGCTTTTGTTTGCTTCCCTTTTTGACAAGAATCACAAATAGAGTCATTTTCAAATTTCAAATTTGGAGAACCAACAACTAAATTTTGTGAAACCAATTTGTTCAAAAGATGCATGTTGATGTGAGCTACTCTACGATGCCATAACCAAGAATCATCCTCTTTGCTCATTAAACAATTCACATATTCGGGTGAAAAATTTGCAAGATCAACCATATAAATGTTATCCATTCTAAAACCACGAAGGATAATTTTAAAATCGCTACGTCTAAAAACTATGCATTCATCCGAATCAAATAAAACAAGATTTCCCTTGTCACATAATTGACTTATGCTCAAGAGATTATGTTTTAAACCTTTCACAAGTAATATATGCTTAATGGAAGAAATTTCATCCTTACCGACCGATCCGATGCCGATAATCTTTCCTTTGTTGTTATCACCAAAAATAACACTTCCCCCTTCCTTGTGTTCTAGTTGAAGGAATTTGGATTCATCTCCCGTCATGTGCTTGGAGCATCCACTATCAAGGTACCATAGTACACTTGATCCCTTCAAACATACCTACAAAACAGATTAATGATTTTTAGGTACGCATGCCATTTTGGGTCCTTGGGGGTTAGGCAAATCATAGTGATGTGATTGAGTGTTATGTCTATGTCGTGTAAAACAAGTAGGAGCAATATGTCCAATTCGTCTACAATAATGACAAGTCACGTTAGGATTATGCATCCTTCTAGGTTGATAGTAATTGGACGGACGAAATTCATTTACTCTATTCTTGACAATATAACTATTGCGCAAATCATGAAAATCATTTCTCCTACCATTTGTTCTAGGATATGCATCATTTCTAGAATAGTTGTTTCTAGGTTGGAAGTCATTTCTAGGTGTTCTAAAATGTTCAAAATTCCTTCTAGTGTTTGGCCTAGAATGTGCATTATTTCTAGCATGATAATTTCTAGGTTGCGATTGATGAAAACCATTTCTAGGTTTGTTGTATCTAGGATGAACATTTGTTTTATTTATCCTAGGTTGAGCCTTAGCTGGTTGGGGGTTGGCTTCAACTTTCTCTTTAGGCTCGTTTCTAAAACCTATGCCATGCTTGGTCGACTTCAAATTAACAAGCACTTCATTCAAATTTTTATGAGAAGAGTTAAACTTATCTAAGGTGCCCTTAAGCCTTTCTACTTCATTTTTGAGATGCATGAAGAAGTACAATTTCTAAAACTTTCGGCTTGTCGGCGCTTATCTTGCCAAAAAATTTGTTTTCCTCTTTCAACTTCTCATTTTCTAAAATCAGTTTTTCCAATTCCTTTTCTTTAAAAGAGAGTTGTTTTTGAAAATCTTTTTCTTTTAAAGAAGCATTTTCTTTTATACTCTTAACAGTTTTTGAAGCTTTAATAAATTTGCTATACAACTCATCAAAAGCATTTTGCATTTCTTCAAGGGAAAAGAATTTTTTGGAAGAAATTTGACATACCTCTTCTTTGTTGTCTTCTTGTGCCATAAGATAAAGATTTGCGGCTTCGTCTTCTTCTTCCTCACTTGACTCGTCACCGGAGTCGCCTCCCCAAGATATGTATGCTCGTTGCTTCTTGAAGGGTTTCTTCTCCTTTTTAGCATTTGGGCAATTTGATTTAATGTGCCCGGTTTCTCCCCACTCATAGCACTTTATTTGATCTCCTTGATTTTTGCCCTTTCGTTCATACTCTTTTCGCATGAACTTTTGAAATCTCTTAATAACGAGTCCGAACTCGTTGTCTCCGTCCTCATCATTTTGAGGTTGGCTTGTGCTTGCCTTGAGAGCGATTCTTTGCTTCCTTTGATCATCAACAAGAGGGTTAAGTATAGTAGATTCATAGGTTTTAAGATTACCTCTTAATGCGTCGATGGTGACATTTGAAATGCCAATGGATTCTTGAATCGCGTCGGCCTTGGATCGCCATTCCGGAGTGAGACTTCGGAGAATTTTTCGGACAAGTTCCTTATCCGTGAAGGTCTTCTTAAGGGCATGTAAATCATTTACGATTTTTTGAAAATCGTTCAAACATCTCATCGACCTTTTCGCCTTCCTTCATGTGAAACAATTCATATGCATGGGTTAGGAAATCAATTTTGGCTTCCCTTACCTGGTCCGTACCTTCGTACGTAATTTCCAGCTTGTCCCACATTTGCTTCGCCGTTGTGCAACAAGATATCTTCCTGTAATCATCAGCATTTACAGCACAATATAATAAATTAATAGCTTTAGCATTATTTTGCACCTTTCGGATATCATCCGCATCGTATTCATCTTCGGACTTTGGGACCCATTCATTTTCAACCTTCTTGGTTGGAATTTGTTCTCCATTCATTATGACCTTCCATGAAAACTATTTGATTGTACAAATATTCTCATCCTCTCCTTCCAGTATGTATAATTTGTACCATCGAATAGCGGTGGTCGGGTGGAGCATTGTCCTTCACCTATTCCTGCAAAAGAATCACGAGTAGAAGCCATGGATGTTTCTCTCAAACGGTTAAGTCTTCTGAGAGTTGGGCTCTGATACCAATTGATAGATAATACGCTTAACGCTAGGGGGGGGGGGTGAATAGCGTTATAATAAAAATTAGCGTAAACTTGCGAAATTTAAAAATTGCAGGAAATAAATAAGTGCGATAAGTAAATAAATTAGAACAAACGCACAGATGTATCCTGGTTCACCACAACCCGTGGCTAGTCCAGTCCCCGAGAGACTCTCTCGAGATTTTCACTAACTTGTTAAGCTTACGGGTGCTCAACAAACCGTTACAACTTGAGGATACAAGCCTCAACAACCTTTGCTCGGAGATACAACACTCCAAGACTTCAACCAAGGAAACACAAGTTCCTTCTTACAACACAAGGGACTAACACTTCCCTTCAAGTGTACAAAAACACTTAGCACTCAAACAAGACACTCCTTTAAGAGTAGATATGAGTAAAAAGAATACGCTCAAGATCGCAACAACTTTCGACAAGAATTTGGCTCTCAAAAGCTTATGTAATGAATATAAAATGATAAGCAATAAAGTATGCAAGCTTTAGCAATTGTATGATCAGTTGTTGTGTGTTGTTGTACTTAAAAGACTGAATTGAAGCTGTATTTATAGTTGAAAAACTTTGTATTACCGTTGCCTAATTGCCAATTAAGAATTGCTGATTTTACTCAGTGACAATCGATTGTCAAAATGCCACAATCGATTGTTTGCCAGTTTTTCCAAAAATCAATCCCAGATTTTACGCATAACAATCGATTATCAAAGATCAATAATCGATTACTGGCAACGTTCAAAAAATCATTTTCAGATTTTACCTAAAACAATCGATTGTCAGAAATCTACAATCGATTACTCAGCAACGTTCAAAAAATCATTTCCGGATTTTACTTAAAACAATCGATTATAGGAAATCAATAATCGATTACTCAGCAACGTTCAAAAAATCCTTTCCAGATTTTAATTAAAGCAATCGATTATAGGAAATCAATAATCGATTACCTGACGGTATTTGAAAACATTTTGGCAACGGTCAGTTATACAATCGATTATATTAAGTTAACAATCGATTATATATCAGTCTTGAAAAATCAATTTAGACACTGCCTCTTGACAATCGATTGTTATAGGATCACAATCGATTATTTAATAACTTTGAAAAAGTCTGGAAGACACTGCCTCAACACAATCGATTGTCATAAGTTCACAATCGATTATTTTGTGACTTTGAAAAATCTGATGGACACTGTCTCTTCATAATCGATTGTCATTAGCTTCACAATCGATTATTTTGAGCTTTGAAAAACTTTGATGGACACTGCCTCATCACAATCGATTGTCATAAGGTTCACAATCGATTGTCATGCAGATTTGAAAAATCTGATGCTCACTGCCTTAACACAATCGATTGTCAAAAGTTCACAATCGATTGTCAAGCAGCTGACTTAAACATAATCGATTATCATAAGTACATAATCGATTATCTTAGTCCAGATTTTAGAGGCATGTTTAAAAATCATTTTAACTAAAGTAAATATGCATTATTTAAAATCATTTTGCTCTAAATTAAATATGCATGATTTGTTAAAAATATTTTTACGAGAGAAGCCAAGTCTTGAGTTTAAGTTGTCGGATCAAGATCACAATTAAATACCGACTCATATAAAACTTAATCTCGATCTTTGTCTTGTGCTTGAATCTCGTTATATATCAATTTTGCACTTGTGCTTGGATCTCGTCATGTGTCAATTTGCGCATAGTTTGTCATTCATCAAAACTTACAAATATGAACACACGTTTAGTATAATGCCTTGAGAACGTGTTTCCAACAATAGTAAAGTTGTTTATGTGTATATTATAACTTGAGAAGTTTTATTTAGTGTCTCATACAACTGATAATAGTTGTATGAGGCTCATTTTATCTCACAGAATTATGAACCCCAATCTTATACTGATGGGTTCACAATATTTTGGGTTCACAAAACTGCGAGACAAAAAGTTAAAGTGGTGAAATTCTATAAAAATTCCTATGAAGTACGTAAGAAACTTCTCGAAGAGATAAGTGAAAAGAAAATTAGGGCACTGTTAGAATATGTAATAATAGAACCCTAATCCAATGTGTATTAGGAGTAGCCTAATCCAATGTTAATTAGGAGTAGGTTAGGTTATGTGTATTATATATAGGGCTCATTGTATCATGTTTAATATCAAGATATATATTTTTCTCCCGTGCTTTCTCACATGATATCAGAGCTTTGGTGAGATAATTATCGTTGTGCGTCATTCCAACGACATCCGGGAAGAAATAACTCAGTCACCGTGCAATTTTCCGGTGACCTAAGTGACTAATTGCGTCAAAGTCACTAATTATCAGTGTTGTGCAAAAACCAACACCACCACAAGGTTCTCAAGAGAGATCCGACCAAACCCCAGCAAACCCCACCAGAAAACTGCTCTTCACGCACCCTCACGCGCCAGATTTATCAAGGCAGATCCGACTCACGCGCCCCACGCGCCGGCGCGTGAACACTGTTCCGGTGAGATTTGACGAAGGTCCTTCAAGGCTGTTGGATCGCCCTCAAATTCCGAGCCTACCCATATTTTTACTTTTTAATTCCGACCACTTTGAAGTTTTCCGGCATCTACAGTGATTTATTCCGGGATCTACAGTAATTTTTCGGCAAAAACAGTATTTCTTTCATCTGTTTCAGCAAGTTTTCAACTATGTCTTTGGGACTCGACGCTTTCGGGTCTAGAAACCCGGGTTCGATGTTAACTACGTATGTAACAAGCTCGGTACATATGATTTATATGCACCAGCTTGAGGGGGAGTGTTAGAATATGTAATAATTGAACCCTAATCCAATGTGTATTAGGAGTAGCCTAATCCAATGTTTATTAGAAGTAAGTTAGGTTATGTGTATTATATATAGGGCTCATTGTATCATATTTAATATCAAGATATATATTTTTCTCCCGTGCTTTCTCACAGGCACAAAACAAACTACTAAACAGACTGCTACAATAAATTTAAAAAATAAAATATTTCCAGTTTAAAAAAATATTATTTGGGGGATTAAATCCCATTAATTTACACGAAAGTCCGGAAAATTGTCAATGTTTTCTTCTATTTTTTCTTCCGAAACTAGAAAGTTGATTTCTACTTTTCTTTGAAAATTTATGAGTATTTGCCCCAAAAAAGAAAAAGAGAAAAAAAAAGTAAATAGAATTCAACGAACTTTTTAGTTTCCTTTAATATATTAATTTGAATGATAACGCGTAGGACCGATTAAAGAAAGAATACCCTCTATGTCAAAACATTCATTCTTAAGATTAAAATCCGAATCCTACAATTTAAAATAGAAACATTATTTAAGGGTCGTTCGATGCATAAGGTATTTCGTATATATGCAGGTCCAAAAAAGGATCAAATCCCAAAAAGTGTGATATAAATAGTTTATCCCAATATAAACATTAATAATTATTTTTACGGCTCGAACCCGTAACCTATAAGTCACATGAATAAAACTGGACTAGACCTGTCAAATGGGTCGGATCGACCCTTGAGCCGGCCCACGTAACCTATTAAAATTGACCCTTTAACCGGCCCATGGTCCACGAGACCCTAACCAGACCAACCCATTAATTTAAAGGGCATGGGCAGGGCTATAATATTTTGACCCACTGAACCGGACCGGACCGAAATCGGTAGCTGACCCACAGGTCAATCGACCCGGACCAGCTCTCTCTCTCTCACACACATGCGCGCGCACACACACACACACACACACATATATATATATATGTATGTATGTATGTATGTATGTATGTATGTATGTATGTATGTATGTATGTATGTATGTATATGTATATGTGTGCGTGTAAAAAATTGAATTCAGACATTAAAGAAAGAATATAGTACCAAATATTATGAGGTGTCATGTTGAAATAATCGAATTCCATATGATTTAGACTACTAGTTATAAAAATAGTCGAATCCCATATATGTTTAGTCTTAATATTAATAAAGTATGATTTTTCTTTCATTTTAATTCTAACTGGCTCAAGAAAATATAGTAATTAATTTCCGGATTAAGAAATTATGGGTATAGCAGGGTCAATATATTTTGAATAATAGGTCAAATCAGGATCGGCCCTATAATAAAGTGAACCGACCCGGCCCGGTTAAGGACCCACCGGACAAAAGTCAATAGATTCTGGTCCGAATCGGATGGACCCATTTAACCGGTCTAGGCTGGACTAATGGAGCCCAAAAGGGATAAGTTGCATGAATGAACGTAGAAAATGATAAATACGCTCATGTGTATTTTGCCAACTCTTTGAAGAAGAATTCAATCATATATTCTTTGAATGTGCTAATACTAACAGAATATGGTGTAGAATTCTAAAGTGGCTGGGGTACATAAGGACCATTAGATGCTGGGAAGATGAGTTGAAATGGATATGTAGTCAAGTCAAGAGTAAAAACTGTCGAAAGGCCATTACTGCCACAGCATTTGTGACCACAGTTGCAATCCTATGGAGAAGTCGAAATGCAATCAGATTTGAAGCCAAGAGATTTGATGAAGATCATTGTTGCAAGGAGATATCAGTTTTAATTCATGCAAAAAATAGGAATAGATGGAAGAATGAGCTTCAGCTGCTCAATTCTTACCCTTAGATTAGTCTGCTCAATCATTGTAAATGAATAGAAGAAATTAGAGTGAGATAGGGGGCAATACTGTATAGATATGTAGTAGAAGTCCATACTACTACCATTGAACTACATTGTATATTTGTTTTTGATATTAATACAAAGTCAGTTAAGCTAAAAAAAAAAATGATAAATACGTGTCTCAATTAACTGAACCTTTTGGGAATTGCTTTATTTTGTTTGAATCTTTAAAACACTAGTAATAATCAGCAGCAGTAGTCTAACCTTGGTTTATTCCAAAAACGTGTCTATCAAGTCCTCAGAATTTTGTTTTTGACATTAGGATACAGGGGCGGATTTAGAACCGAACACCCTTCGTCAAAAAATTATATTGTATATATATGGTAAAATTTATTTTTTATCTTTATATATTAAGTTTTGAATAGTCTTAACACAATCAAAAAATTTAGTTTAGTGGTCAAGGAGGTTCAAACTCTACATAAGGTCATGGGTTCAGTTCCCACTAGCTACAAAATAAATTTTTTGAGTTTCATTCCTGGAGATCCTGCATCCGCCACTGTTTGAATACATTTAAATAGCTTTCATCTTTTGGACTTTAAATAGCATAAAGGTAAGGGTTCGCAGGCCATGAAATGATGTTGTTGGGCTATGCAGATGGTGCCTTCGAACTATGGCACCTTTGAACGAGTTGGCGATCTTTCAGCCCATGAGAAGGTGGCAAATGTCTCAGCCAGATGAATGCAAAGGGTGGCGATTTTTCAGCTAGAGCAAGAAATTAAAAAGCAGGTGGCGATATTTCAGCCGGATGAGAATTTAAAATGCAGGAGGCGATGTTTTAGCCAGTCGAAAAATAAGACGACGATATTTCAGCCATGCAGGGCGGAGACAATGCTTAGTCTCGGAAGGCAGATATGAGCCTCATGCAATATGGAGGTAGAGCTTAACCTCGGAAGGCAGAGAGTAGCCTTATGCAAAGTGCGGATGGAGACAGAGCTTAGTCTCGAAAGGCAGATAATAGCCTTATGCAATAGGGAGGTAGAGCTTAACATCAGAAGGTAGAGAATAGCCTTATGCAAAAAAAATGCGGATGGAGACAAAGCTTAGTATCGAAAGACAGATAGTAGCCTTATGCAGTAGGAAGGTAGAGCTTAACCTCGGAAGGCAGGGAATAGCCTTATGCAAAAAAAAATACGGATGGCGACAGAGCTTAGTATCGAAAGGCAGATAGTAGCCTTATGCAGTATGGAGGTAGAGCTTAACTTTGGAAGGCAGAGAATAGCCTTATGCAAAAATGCAGATGGAGACAGAGCTTAGTCTCGAAAGGCAGATAAGAGCCTCGTGCAATAGGGAGGTAGAGCTTAACCTCGGAAAGTAGAGAATAGCCTTATGCAATGCAGGAATGTAAAAGAACGGACAATAGTAAGTTTTCCTTAGCTGATAGACGGTTTGTGAGATTAGGACTGTTGGGGAGTGCAGATACTGACCCTATGAGGGTTTCGATCCTGAAGAGCGAATGTGCTTTGATCCGTAACCTGAATTCCTACATCCTGCGTAACCTGGTGCCGCAGTAGATCAGGCCTGGTCAAGAGTGTTATGGGCCGAAGCTTATCCCAAAAACTAAAGGGGAAAATACACAAATAGCCAATTTTATGATTATTATTTAGGGTTTAGCCAATACTTATTTTGTCCTGAAAATTTGAACTAAAGATTTTAACTTCAAATCATTGTGTCTTGAAAAATTAAACTAAAAAACTGAAATTCAAAACATGCCGACTAATTTCTGAATAGCAGCACTCTAGAATGACTACTTGATGTATTTTTACAAAAACTGAAGTAAGCAGTATAAGCCCAAAATAGTTCATAAATGTAATAATTTCATGTGTATGTTTTGATTATTCCATTCCAAAATAACAAGAAGTTGAGAGTATAACAAGAGAATTCACTTGTCCAACTCTTTAAGCAGTTTGAGCAAAGACATTTAATCGTTATCCAACTTCTTTAGATGTCGGAAAGGCCAAATTTACCAAAAGCAATAATTCCAGACTATGCATGTATTCATTGGGCTTGGACTCACTCTCCTTTGGGCCCAATTCTTTTGGGGACCCAATTGGAGTCCAAGAGTTTTACCTTTTCATGTTTCTTAAAAGGAGAATAAGAATAGTCAGATTTACAAGTGGTTATTCAAAATAGTTATAGTTTTAAAAAAAATTCAAATTTAATTATTTTTAATGTAAAAATAAATTTGAATGAAACAACTGTTCCAAAATCCGAAAAATACTCTAGCATAATATATTGGAATTCTAGTATAATATACCGGTCCAGCATAATATGCTGGAAATTCATATACAGGTGTTCCAATCTCCAGTATATTATGAAACTTTTCGCGTGTTAGAGTTCCAGCATAATATATTGAAAGTTCATACACAGGTCCACCGATCTCCAGTAATTACGCTGGAACTTTTCGTGTTGCAGCAAAATAGTGGCTATTTTTAGTGACTTTGAAAATATTGGCTATTTTTGAATAATCAGTCCGAAAACAGGCTAACCCGTGCTATTTTTACTTTCTTGAAGGGTAAGTTACATATTTGGCCCGTCTGCTAATACCAATTATATCCGCTAGCCAAATATACAAAATATACATAGATTATGTATAGAATATTATACATTAATACACATATATATTTTGCCGATTATATCTTTTAGAGCAGTTATACAGTACCGTTTTCCCTTTCATGAAAGTATTATATTTCTCTTCTTTTTCCGAAGCAGAATTTCTTGTTTCTAGACAAGTTACAAGGACATGGTAAGTTTAACGATCATGGATAACTAGTCAGAGTTTAAGTTTTATATGTATATTACGATATAAACTATTTTTAAACAAAACTATTTAATTGTTTATAACAAATTATCACTCTATTTATAGAGCTCTTATATCAGATTTGATATGTAAAATTATATATTATGTAGGTCAAATTATCCGTGCGTAGAACGTAAACTTAATTAATAGCTGGAGTTATTCTCTCAGAAAATATGAATATCAAATGCTTTTCTATAAACAAAAATAACTCAACCAAGTTGTAGACTTGTAGGGCAAGATGACATGCAATGCTTATCCATTTTATCAATATTCTGGTCATCAACTTACTTCATTATAGTTTTATAACGATAATGTCGGTCAATACTTTTATTGATTAATCACACAAAAGAGGTTTTAAAATACAAAGAAACAATAGAATAAGAACAAACAAATAAGTATATATATATATATATATATATATATATATATATATATATATATATATATATATATATATGGATAACGACACGACTTAATATCTGTATTGGGAAAAATTAAATTTATGTATAGAATTCATTATGAGGTGACATGTCATGACATGTGGACCGGTAAAAGAATGACAGTTGGCAAAGGATAGATGAAGAGGCACGAGCTCTTCAGCAGGCATGGGCAGAGATCCAGGAAAATCAGAAAGGATAGGTCTCGAACCTCTTGATATTCAAAAGTCGCATCAGAAAAATGAACCTAAATAGCAAAAATGGTATAGTTACGTATTATTGGTAATTAATAGGAATTAATTACGAAAAATGTTATGGAATCTGTATTGAAATAATTATGATTACCAATTATAACGTTACATTAAATGTAATTAATTGTTCATAATGACTCCATTTTGAAAGGAGAAAAACGTATTACTTAGAAATAGCTATAAAAGGTGAGGAATGAACATCTATAAGGACACGAAATACTATTGGAATATATTGATTTACTTTACTTTCTATTCAGTTATTATTTACATCAATTTTTCCTATACTATTTGATTATCAGTAACCAAAGTTCTTCTAAAAATAAGCTTTGACCAAAATTCCTATTTTTTGTTAAACAAATTGGTTCTGTTACCGGTAATCTGATCATCTTCAACTTTCCAAATCGATTCTTTTATCAAAAACCATCATGTTGAATGCCAACAACAATAACCAACACAATTTACCACCTCAAGATCTACAGCATCAAGTGAACGATGCAGATGATAGAACCCACCTCCTTCGCCACAACATTCTTAGCGATAGTCATGAGAGGGGACTCCAAACGGATCTGAATCAAGTCAAGATGACAGAGTTGCGAATGAACAAACACAGGATGACGCTCTTAAGAAATTAATTGCTCAATATATCAATAACGCCTTCCTGGCTTTTACCAGTCAGTTGTCGGTTGCACCGCCAACACCAACTCCGAATAATAACACTTTGGAAAACCCACATTCTGGACTCGTTAATTCAGGCAGTGGTGGAACTCCCAGTGAGTCTTGTGATGGAGAACCAGGGAACATAGTCAATTTTGATTTACAGAATTTAGTATTAACTTTGTAAAGACAACTCAAGGAGCAAAGCGACCGCATAGAGCAAATACCTGGAGTACCGCCTGTAATCAAGGAAATAGATATCGATAAATATTCACAACAACCTTGGAAGCCCAGTGCTGCTCCTCTACCGATTCCGAAGAAATTCAAGACATATAATATTCCAAAATATGATGGAACAACTTATCTACGAGACCACGTGATTGCATTCACAACTGGTGTAAAGGGCAACGACTTGACCAAATATGAAATTGAATCACTATTGGTCAAAAAATTTGGCGAAACACTCACTAAGGGAGCATTAACATAGTATACTCTTTTATCCAAAAATTCCATAAATTCTTTTGGTGAGCTTGCAGATTCCATTATCAAAGTGCATTTGGGAGCTCAAAAAGTCAAAAAAAGAATAGAGGATATTTTCAAAATAAAACAAGGATATTCAAAGCTTCTTAGAGAATTCGTAGACAAATTCCAACGTGAAAGGATGATGTTGTCGCGTGTACCTGATAACTGGGTAGCTATGGCTTTTGCTAGTAATTTAAATGAGAAAAGTTCAGAAGCCACAAGACAACTCAAAGAAAGTTTATGTGAATTTCCAGCAACAACTTGGAATGACGTTTACAATAGATACATCACGAAGTTGAGAATAGAAGAAGATACCATCTCTCGGTCTCAGAAAGAGGAGAGAGTAAGTTCAAGACGTTGTGAAACTGAAAAATGGTCCGATAAAAATAGATACAAGCCTTACATGGGACCAGCAGAAAGAGACTCGCGTTCAATGCAGGACAACTCAAGGTACGATCATAGATCGAAAAATAGAGAGTCAGGCTCCAAGGTTTGAAAAAGAGCGAAACGCACGAGAGACGCGAGATGATGATAGAGGCACGAAGGCAAAATTTGGCGATTATTATTTCAATGTTATCACATCAAAATTAGTATCAGTATTAAGAAACATGGGTGATAAGTTGTGGTGGCCAAAGGAAATGAGATCAAATCTGAATAAGCGTAATCCTGATTTCTGGTGCGAGTTTCATGACGATCATGGTCAAAGAACGACAGATTGTAGATTGCTGCAAGGTGAAGTTGATCATTTGTTAAATCAAGGATATCTAACTGAGTTGTTTAGTGAAAATGTTAAACAAGCGTAAATGAAGAACAGGTAGGAGCCCCCTAAACCTCCTTCTCCAAAAAGGACCGTTAACGTTATATGCGGGGGAGAAGATATTAACAGCGTGACATATACGCGACCAAGAAAGTTTCAAAGGTTACAGTCACACATGGGAAGCGGGTTCGACATGTTTTGGAAGAAAAAAGTATTACATTTGATGATGCAGTTGTAGATGGCTTACTAACTCCACACAACGATGCACTGATAATATCTCTACTTTGTTGGAACTATTTTAATGATACAAATTAATATGGATGAACAGGAGTTCAAAGAAGCAAAAATGAACTATTTAAATTTCTATGTCGAACAAGGAAGTAAATCATTCTCAAATGAAGCTGCCTAAAATACTCACGATGCACAAAGAAAGAATCAATACTACATCAACAAAACAGGATTAACTCCATGATTCTAGGAAATCAAATATGCCATAATGTAATAAAGATTCAATGTAATCTATGATTGACGAATCAGATCAAATCACTGAAGACTAATTAAAGCTAGAAGATTCAGGCAGCGGCCAAGATCGGAAGGTCCAATAATCAAAGAAGATTTCTGTCAAACCCGTCATTTTCCAAAGGAAAAGATCTGAAGAGAAGCAACGACTAGTGCTTTATTCTTGGAAAGAATCAACTCTTTCCATGGATCAAAACCGTTGGGTTGACAAGCCTCCACCATTCATCCTTGTATAAATTCATAGTGCAACTCCATCCTTAATATAATTTGATCAAACCAAAATAACTCTCTTCAATTTACTGCAAATAAGCATAGTAGCCTATATAGTTCTACTGTGTAACAAGTCAGAGATAGAAAGAGAGAATACAACTGGTGAGGAATTGTATCAAACGAGTGCTAGAAAACTGTGCGACAAATATTAAATCTGTACTCGAAAGAAAACTCATTTTCTTGAAGAGAAATCCCTTGAAACCCAAGGGGACTAGTAGGATTCACATCGAATCTGAACCAGTATAAAAATTCCCGGTGTCTTTAATTTCTGCATTTACTTTCTGCACATTACTTCAAATTTCTCTATCTGCAAGATTGCCATATTCAGTCAAATACTAAAGTTTTAAGTCAACTTATTTACGACTAATTTTAATTATCTACAATTCACTCCCCCCACATCTTGTATTTTAAATTGGTATCAGAGCACGGCTCACACTTTTAATTTTTGCTTAACAGCTTGTGATAAAAAGATCATGGCAAATCAGGTTATCGTTGGAGCTCTATTTCAGGAAGTAACCTCTCAAGTAAGACCACCTTACTTCTATGGGCAACACTTCTCCCACTGGAAAATCTGTATGGAAATCTTCACCAAAGCATACGATGTCAAAGTATGGAGAGTTATCACGAAAGGAAACTACCATTTCCTGCCAGCACTCCACCGCTCGCTGAACCTGATGATATATATTCATACTCAAAAGAGCAATTGAAAGTTGTACAGATAAACCACCAGGCAAGGAATCTTCTTCACAAAGAAATGTGAGACAAACTCGAAGTTACCTATGAAGGTACTAGCAAGGTAAAGGAAACACACATAAATATGCTAGTTCACAACTATAAACTATTCTCAAGAGGAGAAAAAGAAAACGGGTACATTCAAAGCTACTACTGAAGCTGCTGAGAATGAAATTGATGATCCTGAAGTCCTATAAGACTATGATGTTTAGAAACATGGATGGATTAATGAGAAAATATAGAAATACAAAGAAAGGAAAATTTCCTCCAAGAAGATCGAGACAATACAATAAACAAGACAAGAACGATGGAAAATGCTATGAATGTGGAAAGTTTGGGCACATCCAAGTGGAGTGTCCAGAACTGAAGAGAAAGATCTCCAGAGGATTCAACAAGAACAGATCATTTGGAAGCTGGAGTGATGAGGATGACTCAGACCATGAAGATATAGCAAATCTCTGCTTCATAACAATTCTAGAAAACGAGATCAACAAAACTTCAGGATGATGGAAAGATGAAGACGATTGAGACACTGAAAACTGTTTTATGTCAAAAAGAGAAACTAGCAAGGTAAGATATTATGACTGTGAAAGATGCAATGAATTGCAAGACATTCTTGACTCCACCCTAATAGAGTTTCAAAAGATGATGAATGAACTTAAGAGACTCATCAGGGAAGTCAAAGAGTGGAAACTAAAACAGGAAGTATGTGAAATTGAAAAAGATGTACTTCAAGAAGAGTTTGAGGAATTGCAAATGCAGTTTAATAGCTTGCACAAATCCATCAGTCACAGCTCTGTTAGGTCAGCCTGACGACTTACAACTCGACTGGAAAAGAACAAATCAGAACTAGATCGACCGGTCGATCGAACCAGTCGACTTACAAGTCAACTGGAAAGAAATTAGCAAATCTTATGATTGCTAATTCCAACTCTTATGAAAGACCTGAAAACAGGTCTGGGGTTAAATGTCATTATTGTAACAGAAGTGGGCATAAATATTTTGGTTGTCACTTTTGTAAATCTCATATGTCTGGATGGGTTTGGAAACCTAAGAATTGTGAATCCAGTAACACTAATTCACCAGGACCCAATCAAGCTTGGGTACCTAAAAGAAAGTATAATTATGTACTGCAGGAATACCACAGAGTAAAGTGCAAAGGAAAATGGTATCTAAATAGTGCGTGTTCCAGTCACATGACATGTGACAAAAGCCTGTTTAAGGAAGTTACAAAGATTAATGGAGGAAGCGTCAAATTTGGAGATGATTCACGAGGCAAAATAGTTTGCACTGGAACTATTCCTTTCAACAACAGTTGTGAGATTACTGAAGTATATCTGGTTGATGGATTAAACTACAATCTCCTCAGCATAAGTCAACTCTATGACTCAGGATATGAGGTAAAATTTAAGAGAACTAGATGTGCCATCGAAGATGAATCAGGTAAAATAATTCTTCCAGGAAAAAGGTGCGGAAATGTTTATATACTTGATGGTTTCGAAAAAATAGATGGTCATATTTGCCTAACCTCTATGTCTAACGATACCTGGTAGCACAAAAGACTATATCATGCTAGCATACATCTAATTGAGAAATTATCCATGCATGATTTAGTCATTGGGTTACCTAAATTGAATTTTTCTAGGACTCACATTTGTAATGCCTGTCAGATGGGTAAGCAAACTAGAAACTCTTTCAAAACCAAATACATAGTGTCCACTTCAAAACCATTATTATTGATGACTTTTCACGTTTCACTTGGGTAATTTTCATGTCTCACAATGATGAAGCTTTAAGAAACTTTGAAGTTTTCTGCAAAAGGATTGAAAGAAAAAAGGGTTATCCAATCTCCTTAATCCAAAGCAACCATGGAGGCGAGTTTGAGAGCAAGGCATTTGAAGATTTCTGTAACGATCAAGGTTACACTCACAATTTCTCTGCTCCTTGCTCACCTCAACAAAATGGAGTTGTGGAACGAAAAAATATAACTCTTCAAGACATAGCAACAACCATGCTATTAGAACATTCTCTGCCAAATCATTTCTGGATGAAGGTGTGAGTATTGCATGCCACATTCTCAATCGGTGTCTCATAAGGCCCATTCTGCAAAAGACTACGTATGAACTCTGGAAAGGTAAGCGTCCTAACATCAGTTACTTCCATACATTTTGAATCAAGTGCTTCATTCATAACAATGGTAAGGACAATCTTGAAACATTTGATCCAAGAAGTGACGAAGGTATTTTTCTTGGTTATTCTTTAAATAGCAGATTATTTAGAGTTTTTAATAAACATACTTTGTGCGTAGAAGAATTAGTTGATGTTATTTCTAATGAAAATAATCCCTTGGTCGAGAAAGGCATTAATGCAGGTGACGAAGATCAGACTCATGAAGTTCAGGACAAAGAAAAATCACAGGAGTCAACTAGTCTCACAAATGTAGTCGAGTTGACTGAACAAGTTACCAACAACACTCCAGAACAACGTGTGGAGTCAATTACTAGCATTGTTCGACTAAATGAGTGGAGAAATGAAATTGAATATCTACAGAAATATATCATAGGGGATCCAAACGAATGAATAAAGACCGGGGTTGCCCCTAAAAAGAAAGAAAATATTGCTCTGATCTCTCAAATAGAGCCAAAAAAGGTAGAGTAAGCTTTGAAGGACTCAAACTGGGTGAAATCCATGCAAGAGGAATTAGATCAATTCAGCAAGAATCAAGTATGAAAGCTGATACCCCGACTTGAAAATATTTTCGTCATCGGAACAAAATGGGTGTTCAGGAACAAATTGAATGAAGAACGACAAGTCATATGGAACAAAGCCAAATTAGTTGCTCAAGGCTATTCACAACAAGAAGGAGTCGACTACGATGAAACTTTTGCTCCAGTTGCTCGATTAGAGTCTATACGAAACTTGTTAGCATATGCATCATTTAAAGGATTAAGATTGTTTCAAATGTATTCAAAAGAGCCTTTCTAAATGGATTCATTGAAGAGGAAGTTTTTGTGAAACAACCTCCAGGGTTTAAAGACTCAAAAATTCCCTTATCATGTGTACAAGCTTACTAAGGCCCTATACGGGCTGAAACAGGCTTCACGTGCTTGGTATAATAGGTTAAGTACATTCCTTGTTGATCATGGGTTCACCAGAGGTAACATTGATACTACTCTATTCATTAAACTATCAACAGAAGGTAATCTTATCATTCAAATGTATGTTGATAATATTTTTGGTAGTGCTAACTCTCTTATGTGCAAGAAATTTGCAAACCTCATGCAAAGTGAATTCGAAATGAGCATGATGTGTGAACTCACATTTTTCCTTGGGCTCCAAATTCATCAATCTGAAGAGGAAACTTTCATCTGTCAAACTAAATATACCAAGGAGTTGATCCAAAAATTTGGCATAAGCAATGCAAAATCAATTGGGACTCCTATGATTCCGGCTACAAATTTAGATAAGGATGAACATGGTACTTCAGTTGATGAAACCAAATACAGAGGAATGATTGGATCTCTACTGTATCTGACCACTAGTCGACCAGATATTATGTTTAGAATTTGTAAATGTGCCAGGTTCCAGTCGGCTCCGAAGGAGTCACATCTAACTGCTGTAAAAAGAATTATTCGATATCTTATTGGCACAATATCTCATGGATTGTGTCATCCTATCTCTAACTCGTTTAAATTGGAAGGTTTCTCAAATGCAGATTTAGCAGGTGATAAAGAAGACATGAAAAGCACGAGTGACACTTGTCAATTATTAGGAAAGGCCTTAATATCCTGGAATAGTAAAAATCAAGCATTAGTGTCCTTGTCAACTACTGAGGCTGAGTACATAGCCGTTAGTCAATGTTGTACACAACTGCTGTGGATGTCCCATCAATTGGGTGACTATGAACTTTCTATTAAACTTATGCAAATCTTTTGTGATAATTCTAGTGTAATTTGTCTTTCTAAAAATCTTGTGCATCACTCTATAGCAAAGCATATAGATATTAAACATCATTTTATTGGAGATCATGTTCTTAAAGGTGACATAGAATTAGCTTTTGTTGGCACCTCTGCCCAATTAGCTGATATTTTACTAAACCATTGTTGGAAGATAGATTTTGTTCTTTGAGAGAATTTCTTGGCATTATTTGTTTCTCCAAAAATTATTAGGAACAAATTGTTATTTTTTAAAAAACTTGTCATAATTTCTCCTTTCAGTGCATTAATTTTGCCGCCAATATTTTCCCTCTCTTTTCAGTCTGTTTGCAGCCGAAGTTGGAAATCCAATCATTACGTCGCTTCATCTGACACTCTTTCCTTTTCTATACTCAACCGCCAAATCTCATCTCTTTAAGTTAGTCCTTTTTCGTCTCTTTCATATCCACCATCTCCCTCTACCTCTACCAAATCCCACATCAACCTCTACCCACCCTCTTTTCTTCCATGGTGAAATCTTCCAAAACCTTCTCTGCTTCCACCAGAAAAAGTACCCGCTCAAAGACAAAACCCTCTTCCATGTCGCCTGAACAAGTAGACTTAGGGTCTGATTGTTCTGAGGGATGTGCCTCTTCTCAAGAGGGTAATCTAAACACTCCAAACTTTTAGGTGACAAATCCTTTAGTAAGTGCCCCATGGAGGATCCTCCTGCTTCTACTCCAAAGAAATCAAAGTTCGATTTCTCTGTCTTTCTCGAATCTAACCTAAATTTCTAGGACACCCCAAATAGGGATTTATTTGTTTCTCTTAAGGACAAGCCCATCGCCTATGGTAGAGTGGTAGATATCAATGTTATGGAGTCTCTCAACTGTAAGGTAAATGATCTTTTCGTGTATCAAGGGTGTGAAAAGTTTCTCTCTATTTCTCCACCCAAAGTGTATGAACCCCTCGTCCATATGTTTTATGCTAATCTTCGCTCTAGTAAACCTGATAGGCTTGAAACTCTTATTCTTGGTAAATTCATTGTTCTTGATTGTGATTTGTTCGATTCCCTTTTTCTCTACCATTGCTCTGGTTTCCCTACTATCTTTAAGAATGGCTGGCCTAAGGATTTTGAAATCACCTTTGATTAGGCTAAACAGTGAATTGCAGAAACTCCCTCTGAAACCCTTTCCAATCAATTAGGGCCTAGTGATGTTAGCTTTGAAACTAGGGTTCATGCTCACATTGTTGCAACCACTCTCCTTCCCAAAACCGGTTCCTTCTCAACCCTCTCTCAACGAGACACCTTCTTTGTCTACTGTCTTATCTCCAACCTCAAAATCAAGTGGTCCTCCTGGGTCATAAATTTTATGATTGAGAGTGTTGAAGATCCAACCAGTCTTCCTTACGTTATGGCCATCACCCACATTCTATAAGCTCACCAAATTACACTTTCACACTACCCCTCTATTCCTGTGTACAAGTGCTACAACTCTAGAGCCTTCTCTAGTATGAGGTATGTGAGTATCAAGGGTGTTTAGGTCAAGAAGGGTGATAGTGATGCAAAGCAAAACCCTGTGGAAACCAAGCCTTTGCATGTTCTTACACATCAAGACTCTCCTGTCCGCCACACAGTCGACTATGGATGCTATTCATGATATCGCTAAGGAAACATGGTCAGATGTGTTTAAAATCCAGGTGACTGTGCAAAAGGTAAGCGAGAATGCGGTTAAAGCCTTCAAGGAGGTGCATGACAGGCTGGATGGAATGAGCATTGCTGCCAACACCAGCTTTGAACAGTTGAAGGAGGCAATCTGCAACACTTTTACTTATTTTTTGCGTCAATGAGATGGATGTGGTCTACAGACTATTTTTCTTTTGTTTCAAACTTGTTTTGGCTGTGGTTGGGCTATGCCCGTGGATGTTTTCTTTTCCCTTTTGCGTGTGTGGATATTATTTTTGCTCCTCCTTCTTTGTTGATGTTAAAAAGGGGGAGAATATATATCTTCTGGATTATTAATGCTCTACGTCCAGGTTAAGGCTCTATTCATTATACATGTTAAGTCGACTATGCTACATACATAGACAATACCTCTTATTCTCTAAACATGTCAAGTCGACTATGCTATATGTATAGATAGTACCCCTTATTCGTTGAACTGGTTAAGTCAACTGTGTTGTCCATGCATAGACAATAATATACATGTATAAGTCGACTACATACATTGAGGGGGAGATCAAGTTAAGTTGACTACACATATTAAGGGGGGGACAAGTCGGCCAGTCCTAAACAGGAAAGCCAACTATTGTTTATCCCTTTACATCAATATATATTATTTTGCCATCATTAAAAAGGGAGAGATTGTTAGAACATATTGTAATGATGCAAATTAATATGCATGTGCAAGAGTACAAAGAAGCAAAATAAACTATTGGAATTGCTATGTCAAACAAGGAAGGAAATCATTCTCCATGGAAGCTGCCTTAAATACTCACGATGCACAAGGAAAGAATCAATACTACATCAGTAAAACAGGATTAACTCCATGATTCTGGGAAATCAAATCTGCCGTAATGGAATAAAGATTTAACGCAATCTGTGATTGATGAGTCAGATCAAATCACAGAAGACCAATTAAAGCTAGAAGATTCGGACAACGATCAAGATTGGAAGGTCCAATGATCGAGGAAAATTCTGTCAAACCCATCATTTTCCAAAGGAAAAGATTTGAAAGAAGCAACTGCTAGTGCTTTATTCTTGGAAAGAATAAATTCTTTCCAAGGATCAAACCTATTGGATTGACAAGCTTCTACCATTCATCCTTTTGTAAATTCATAGTGCAACTATATCCTTAGTATACTTTGATCGAACCAAAATAATTCTCTTCAACTTACTACAAACAAGCATAGTAGCATATATAAATCTGTTGTGTAACAAGCAGGGATAGAAAGAGAGCATACAACTGGTGAGGCATTGTATCAAACTAGTTCTAGAAAATTGAGTGACAAATATCATATATGTACTTGAAAGAAAACTCATTTGCCTGAAGAGAAATCCCATGCCACCTAAGGGACTGGATTAGGATTCACATTGAATCCGAAACAGTATAAAAATTCTTGGTGTCTTTAATTTTGGCATTTACTTTCTGCACATTACTTTTTCTCTATCTGCAAGATTGCCATATTCAGTCGACTACTAAAGTTTTAAGTCAACTTATTTACGATTAATTTGAATTATCTACAATTCACCCCCCCCCCCCCCTCTTGTACTTTCATACTTGTACATGACACTAATGTGAAACGAGTTTTGATTGATCTAGGTAGCTCCGTGAACATCATTTTGCTAAGAGTGTTAAACAAAATGCAAGTTGAAGATAAGATTGTACCCAAGGCGCATACTTTATCAAAGATACGAAATTTCAGGTGGTAGATATGGATATGGCTTATAATATGATTCTCGGTAGACCATGGATTCACGAAATGGATGATGTGCCATCTACCCTACATCAAGTTATTATATTCCATTCACAATGGGGAATATATCAGATCCGTGGCGATCAACAAACATCTAGGAGCATCAACTCCGTAGCAGAATTAATTTCAAAAAATGAAGAAAAATAGAAACTACAAAATCTAGTTGAGGATGCTGCAATACCATCCTTAACTGAACATGGGCAGATAGATGTAGACTCGAGGCCCGATTCCATCCAAGAACTAGAATAAAATAAAAACATCAAAATGACGATTGAAGAGTTGGAAGCTGTAGAATTATTCACACCTTGGATTGAATGGAAAGTCTACATTGGGGATAACCTAAGCCACAAAGTGAAAGGTAAGTTGACTGAATTCTTGAAAACTAACGTGGATTGTTTTGCTTGGTCCCATCCTGATGTGATAGGAATACCTCCAAAAGTAATGACTCACAAGTTAAATGAATATCCATCATATCCACCTGTCAAATAAAAGAAAGAAAGCAAGGATCGTTCAAAAATCAGGTGATTCAAGATGAGGTGCAAAAACTTTTAAAAATTGGATCTATCCGCGAAGTAAAATATCCAAATTGGTTAGCTAATACTCTAGTGTCCTAAAGATTCTTTTCCATTACCGCATATTGATCAACTAATTGATGCTAATGCAGGACATAAATTGTTAAATTTTTTTGATGCATATTCAAGGTATAACCAAATCAAGATGTGTTGGCCCAAGTTCAGTTGAGGTTTTGAGGATTGACAAATGAACTCAATGATGGACCTGGTCCATCTGGTGAGACACAGTGTTTATCAACCATTGCATATGAAATGCACGTGAGAAAGATATGCCTTAGAGACCAAGCAGCAATATTTTTTGAATTGATTGAAAAGATTGCATTTGGAATAAGGAGAACAGTTCCCTTATGAGAAGAGAACACGATCCTAATCAAGGATAAGGGTTGGAGTTTGTATTGTTCAAGGACGCAAATTCGTCTAAGGATCGCCAATTGAGTCTCAATCAAACTATGATTACTAACTCAATAAATAACTGAGTTTGTTCTCTTCTATAGGTATGCACATACGCCAAAGTTAAGCAAAACTGAGAGCAAAAGAGCAACGCTATTTTGCAAGCAATTTATGTAAGATTGAGTGTGCACGCCTGCAGCTACTTGAACAAGATAGGAGAACCAGTTCCATTGTGTGCCACACTGGGATTACAGTTAATCCTTAGATTTATAAGAGTTTTGTAAATGTTGTTTTGGCTCGGTGATTTTAGTGGAAGTTTGTGAAAATCCTACTGAGTAGTAGGTCATTGTTTTTGCACCTTTTGAGCCAGGTGTTTTCCACGTAAAATCCTTGTGTTCTTTTATTTCTGTATTTTAATTCTACAAACAGTAGTAATTAGAACACCTAGAAGAACCAGGTTCTTCTAGATCGAAAAATAGGGTATCACACAACCCCCCCCCCCCCTTGTGTGGTATTGACATCTGGAACATTAGTTAGTATCAGAGCAGGTTATCCTTGAAGATGCTAACACCTTAGAAAAAGATCAACATGATTGCACCACCTGGGAACTAGGAAAGGCAATCCACTGTCAGGCCTCCATTGTTCAATGGACTGTATTACTCATGGTGGAAAAACAGGATGAAGGATCACATCATAGGTGAAGACTATGAACTCTGGGACATAGTCACTGATGGTGCTTTGGCAACTACAACGAAAAATGAGGAAGGAGTGGAAGTGCCAAAGTCAAGGGCTGACTGCACTGCTAAAGATTTGAAAAAGTGGGAGAAAAATGCTAAGGCCAAGAAATGGCTTGTGTGTGGACTGGGTCCAAATGAATGCAGGAAGATCGAAAGATGTACTACTGCAAAAGAGATATAGGACACTTTGCAAGTGGCTCATGAAGGAACATCTCAAGTGAAGAGATACAAAGGAAAATCGCTATATTCTCAATATGAAAGAGGGAGAAATCATTCAAGAGATGTACACTAGGTTCACTACTCTGAAAATTGAACTGAAGTCTCTTGGAAGAGTTATTCTTGAAGAAGATAAGGTTGAGAAGATCTTGACAAGAGTTATTCCAGTTGCCTGAAAAAGCAAAATTACTGCCATTCAGGAATCCCAGAATATGGCCACTCTCAGGCTGGATGAACTGATTAGGAATCTTACTGCCTATGAAGAGAAGGCAAACCAGAAAGATGGATACACCCAAGAAGCAGAGAAGTTTGGCTCTCAAAATTACAAAAGGTTCTGACCTAGAAGATGATGAGATGGCTATGATCACTAGAGACTTCAAAAGGTACCTGATGAGAGGAAAGGGTTCATAAAGAGGTACAAACTTCAGTAAGACAAGAGCTCCCAAGAAACATACAAATGATGGCTATTATAAGTGTGGTAAGACTAACTACATGATCAAGCATTACCCTCAATAGGAGATTGAGTGGAAAAAAGAAAGGGTTGAACAGAGAAACAGGAAGAAGGAACAGGTTCAACCCAAGAGAAACAAAGGTTCAACCAAGGCTATGGTTGCTGCTTGGGGTGAAACCTCTGGTGAAGACTCAGAAGATGAAGCTGAAGAAGAGCAAGCTCTTATGGCCATTGGAGAATCAGTTGATGAGCAGGAGGTAAGTATTCTTCATCTCAAGGACAAAATTAAATTTCTTTCTAAAGAAAGGTTGGCTGAGCTATTATTAGACTTTATTGATGAGACTGAAATAGATAACAATGAAAAGAAAGTTCTATCTAGGGAATGTGCTATCCTAAAAGCAAAATGCAAAATTCTAGAATCTATGGCAGATGAGAGTGATAACAAAAATGCTGAGTTGAAGAACCAGGTTCTTGAAATTGACAATAGTATTCTTGAACTTAGGTCACAAAATCTAAAACTGAAACTAGGAACATGAAAAAAGAAAGGTGATCACTCATTTCTTACTCTAGAAGAAAACCTAGGAAAAATAAAACATGAACTGTATAAGAAAGATGAATTGATTGAGGTTCTAGAAGAAGATCTAGGAAAGGTGAAACATAAACTAGACAGAACTTGCAAATAGAACAAAGCTTCTGATGCTCTCTCATGGTTGCAAGAGCATCACAGTAACAATAAAAGATGACTTGGCTATGGGGCTCAAACTCCAAAATGGGACCCCAAAAACAAGTACCTCACTCTTCCTGAAAATAAGATCTGCACACACTGTGGTAAGTCTGGCCATTATAAAAATGAATGCAATGCAAAAAAAAGGCCAGTCAAAGAAACAAAGCTTTTGTTCAAGAAAAACACAAACTGCTCAGCTGGGCAAGAAAGAATATGATTCATCCTTTTGCCCATAGAAAGGGACCCACACTAGTTTGGGTTCCTATGACTAATACCTGATTTCTTTTTGCAGGTTCAAGTGAAAAGGGAGTAGCCAAATAAGGTACATGGATAGTGGCTGCTCAAAACATATGACTGGGAACAAGGACAGTTCCTTTCACTTGAGGACCTGAAATGAGGTAATATATCATTTGGAAATAGAAAGAAAGGTGAGATAATTGGGATTGGAAAGGAAGGTAAGAGAGATTCTCATTCCATTGATAATGTCAACTTGATAGATGGCTTGAATTATAGCCTAATCAGTGTGTCACAACTGTGTGACAGAGGTAACCTTGTAGCTTTCACCTCTACCAAATTATTGTGATTAACCTTACCACTGACAAGATTATTTTGCAGGGAAAAAGAGTTAACAATATTTACACTGTAGATTTGTCAACTCTTTAAGAAAATGAACTCACTTGTCTAAGTGTGCTTGTCAATAATCCCCTCCTGTGGAACAAAAGACTTGGCCATGCTAGTCTATATCAGCTAAACAAATTAGTCTCCAAGGATGTGGTGATATGGTTACTTAATATCAAGTTCAAGAAAGACAAAGTTTGTGAGGCATGTGCAAGTGGGAAGCAGGTAAGTTCATCCTTCAAATCCAAGAAAATTGTAAGTACCTCCAAGACGTTGGAACTGGTTTATATGGATCTTTATGGTCCAATGAGAACCATGATGAAAGGAGGAAAGAAATATGTGATGGTACTTGTTGATGATTATTCTAGATTTACCTGGGTACTATTTCTAACATCCAAAGATGAGGCCTTTGAAATGTAAACTGCCTTTGTTAGAAAAACATAGAAACAATTAGAAAATCAACTTGCATCCATCAGGTCTGATCATGGAACTGAATTTAAAAATGTAAAATTTGTTAAGTATTGTGATGAAAATGCTATAGATCACAACTTCTCTGCCCTAAAAACTCCTCAGCAAAATGGTGTAGTTGAAAGAAAGAATAGGACCCTTGCGGATATGTCAAGGACCATGCTTCTCTCTAGCAAATTACCTCACATCTTTTGGGAAGAGGCTGTAAATACTGCATGTTACATAATCATGACTATGCCTCTTGTTGAGAAAACTCCCTATGAGTTGCTTAAAGGGAGAAAACCAAACATATCCCACCTTAGGGAATTTGGTTGCAAGTGCTATGTGCACAATAATGGAAAAGACTCCCTTGGTAAGTTTGATGCCAGAAGTGATGAGGAGGTATTATTTGGATATTTTTCACATAACAAAGCATATCAAGTATTTAATAAAAGAACTCTGTGTGTATAGGAAAGTGTGCATATTGTTTTTTATGAAACTAACATTCTTTCAGAGAGACAGGAATATGAAGATAAATTCATTGGCTTGGTAAGAGAATTGACTGAAGCAGCATCAAAAGAAGGAACAAGTGATGGAATAGGTTCTTCCAGTCTGGGCAACCTGACAGGAGGAACTAATCAGGGAGAAAATGAAACAAACTATTTACAAGAACCTGTTCCTCATCAACAGAACACAGGAGAATCATCTAGTAGAAACCGGTTGTTGGTGAAATCTCACAATTATCAAAGTTCTCATCTAATTGAGAACATGATTTATGATCCAATATCTGGAGTCAAAACTAGATCACAATTAAAGAATTTGTGTGCATTTGATGCTTTTCTATCTCTTATTGAATCTAAAAATGTTGTTAAGGCTTTGCAGGATGCAGACTAGGTCAATGCTATGCAGGAGGAACTTAATCAATTTGAAAGAAGTCAAGTCTAGCATCTAGTTCCTAGACCCAAGGACAGGTCAGTCATTGGCACCAAATGGGTCTTCAGGAGCAAACTTGATGAAGATGGAACTGTTAAAAGAAAGAAGGCAAGTCTGGTGGTTCACGACTACAACCAAGAGGAAGGCATTGACTATAATGTGACATTTGCTCTAGTTGCAAGACTAGAGGCAATTAGACTCCTCGTTGCCTTCGCATCACATATGAAATACACTCTCCATCAGATGGATGTCAAAAGTGTCTTACCAAATGGCTACCTCAAGGAGGAAGTGTTTGTGAAACAACCTCCAGGATTTGAAAGCAAGGAATGTCCTGAGCATGTGTACATGGCTCAAACAGACCCAAGAGCTTGGTATGAACGACTATTAAAGTTCCTACTAGAGCTTGGGTACAAAAGAGGTAAAATTGACAACACTTTGTTCCTAAGGGAAAAAGGTAAAGACCTCCTTATTGTACAAATATACGTTGATGACATAATATTTGGGGCCACTACTGATAGGTTGAGTAAGGACTTTGCAAAATTAATGGGAAGTGAGTTTAAAATGAGTATGATGGGTGAACTAAATTTCTTCCTAGGCTTGCAGATCAAACAAAGTCAAAATGGGACCATGATCTATCAGCAGAAGTATAAAAAAGAATTAATCAAAAAGTTTAAAATGGAGAACTCCAAAGAAATAGATACACCTATTGCAACTGCCACTAAATTAGATGTTGATGAACCTGGTTCATCAGTTGATCAAAAGTTGTATAGGGGAATGATTGATTCACTTTTGTATCTTTACTGCCAACAGACGTACCATTGTCTTCAGTGTAGGGCTTTGTGCATGTTTCCAAGAAAATCCAAAGGATTCACATTGGACTGTTGTCAAGAGGATACTGAGATATCTGCAAGGCACCACTGATTTATGTCTTTGGTATCCCAAAGGTAGTAATTTTGATCTGATTGGATATGCTGATGTTGATTATGCAGGTTTATTCGTTGACAGGAAGAGTACTTCAAGAATGGCACATTTCTTGGGGTCATGTCTAGTGTCATGGGCTACTAAAAAGCAAAATTCAGTAGCCTTGTCTACTGCTGAATCTGAGTATGTTGTTGCTGCCTCTTATTGTGCTCAACTGCTATGGATCAAACAACAGCTGATAGACTTTGGAATTGAAGTGGGGTGTATTCCAATATTTTTTGATAATACTAGTGCTATAAGTATGATAAAGAACCATGTTGATCATAAAAGGACCAAGCACATAGATGTTAGACACCACTTCTTAAGAGATAACTATGAGAAAGGGTTAATCTCCATATAATTTTGTGCTACTGATAAACAAATAGCTGATATCTCCACTAGAGCAGTAAGTAGAGAAAACTTTGAAAGGAACAGGTTGGAATTAGGGATGATTAAGATCACCTAAAAAGGTCTAGTTCAGAATGCACAATGAAAAAAATGAAAAAAAAAACATTTTTTTTGGTTAGGAGTTCTTCATTCATTGTAAATATCTAGACTAATTCTTACTCAGTCTCATACTTTAATTAGTATACTCCTGTGACGTGTGTTTATATGAATCTTTAATCTCCTACAAATTTTTTCTGTTTTGACATTTGAGGCATGATCAAGAGAAGTTTTACTTGAAGAACCCGGTCCATCAATATATGCTCATGAGAAAGTTCAGGTATGTTTCTATGCTTTGCACAATTAGAAAGATAAAATTACCAATCATGAGCGGATGTCTTAATTACACCGAACTTTCTGAAATTCTATCCGTTGAGCATTGAACCAGTTTCATTAACCTAGGATCCTAACTATAACGGGTTTATTTCATAAAAACTAGCGATTTTCATTAATCACTAAGGAGAACGGAATTCTAACTTGATTAGACTCCTAATTGACCTCTGAAAAAACTACCATTACTTCCTTAATCATGACCCTTCTTTAAATACCCACCACACCAATTCTCTTCACTCATAACCGCCAATCTAATTCCCCAATTTATGATCATCTTCTTTCTTCTCCAAAAATTCCCAAAACTTTCAAAAATTCTCCTTCATGACTAATCCTCAAGACAACGCTAGAATTCCCCCACCAATATCCCCTAACACCTCCTAGTGAACCCCCAAAACCCAAATTTCATCACCAAAAAATGTTAGCTAGAAAAATGGTTGCATCTGGTTCTTTGAGGAAAGTCTTGAATGAAACATTACAGGCTAGTCAAATGAAGGAAGTTACAACCAAAGAAAGTGACTCAAGCTCTGAATCTGAGAAATTCATCTCTGCTAGTGAAAGAGAAGAACCTGGATCTTCTGACAATGATAAAAGTAAAGAAACCCCAGGAGAGGTAAACACTTGTTTATCATTTTCTGATGTAGTAGAAAGGGAGGATCGTAGGTTTATTTTGGTGGGTTCTGTTAAAAATGTTGAAGGGGATGAATCTAGTAGGAGGAGAAAGAAAAAGAAAAGGGAAGTTTTAACCATATGTGGTAGTGCAGAGGAGGGAGGCATGAAGTCGGGGGGAGGGGGGGTACGGGTCAGGTAAAGCTGCCGAGACTGGTAAATTTGAGTGAACAACAAGACGAACACGGTTCATCTGTGGAAGAGACTTTGGCATATATGCTAAAGAAGGTTGGGGCCAGTTATGATCCCAAGAAGCATAAGGCCTCATCACAAAGGACCCCTATTGTGTCTAAACCAACTAAGAAGAGTAAAGTTTCATCTACCAAGTTTGCTGCACCTTCTATTCCTAGAGGAAGAGCTACAAGAAGTAGAGTTAGGCAAAGTGAAGTATAACTGCAAAAGGCACTAGAGGAAAGCAAGAAAAAGAAGTAAGAAAAGGGAAATGCAAAAATGGTTGAAAGTTCTGAGGCTACTGAAGAAGACGAGGAGGAAGAGATGGAACTGGTCCATCAAGAGAGGGATACGACTGTGAAGGTTCCTACTGCCAAATCAAAGGGAGCCAAGTCTTTTGCAAAGAAGCCCTCCAAATCTGCACCTGCTAAATCCTCTCTAGACAAATGAACTAGGTCAGTTGTGAAGGGAAAATAAGTACAAGTTGAGGAAGAAGAGGATGATGAGTGGAGTGGAGAAGAAGAAGAAGAAGAAGAAGAAGAAGAAGAAGAAGAGGGAGAAGAGAAGTCTGAATAAGACCAAGACAGGTTTGCCATCTTTGGCAGAAGAAACATTTTGAAGGGTAGATTGCTGAAAGACCTGGAGGAGCTAGGCATGGTCAGATTGGTGGCTGTACTGGATCCAAAAGGATGGAAGGACATGGTCCTTTAAATGGATATAAGACTATCCAGAAGAGAACTGATTGAATTCATGGCTAATGGTACTGTGAAGAATGGGCTGGTAACCAGTGTAGTGAAAGGAGTGAAGGTAAAATTTGATGCACCTGAGCTGGGCAGAATTCTAGACATTCTAAGTGAAGGCTATGATGACTACATCAGGAAAAGCTGGCCTTGTGTAGATGATCTGCCTATGCACTCCAAATAACCAAGAACTTCTATGACACAAACGATGCTGAGGATGTGCCTGAGGCAAGGGTTGTTGAAAAGAGTGATATGAGGCCAGAGCAAAAAGTGCTCTTTGAATTTATGAACAAATGCATGCTGCCTAGGCAGGAGAGGAGGCATACAGCAAACTACATGGACTTGGTCTTCATGGAATGCTTAGTGAGGGGAAAGCAAATTAACTGGCCTACTTTCATTGTTAAGCTACTGGACAGAGTTCTCAATGGTTCAGAAGCTCATGCCTTTCCTTATGGGTCATTTTGACAACTATACTGGATAGGCTGGACGTTCCTTTGAAGAAATGGGAAATGGCCTCCCGTAAAGAGCACTTTGACATCAAGATCCTCCAGGCTTGTGATTATCTCCTCAGTGTAGGCCCTGTTGAGCCTGGATCATCAGTAAAGACACCATTGAATAGCAAGGTAAGAGCCTTGGTTCAAGAATATGCGACAAAGGATGCTGAGAATGCAAGGCTTCAAGCTCAAGTTGTAGAAATGGAAGATGAGAGGAATGGGTTGAGAGCTGAAATTGCAAGAGAAAAAGAAAAAAGTGAAGGTATGATCCAAACAATGCTCAATATGCTTCAAACCTAACCCTCTAGCTCCCCAAAGCCTTAGGTATCCTTGTCCTACTTTGAACCAGTCTAGAAACCCCAGTGACCCAAATTAGGGATTTTTCTTGTTTTTGCTCATGGTTGGTTGTTTTTGTTATTTCTTATTGTGGACTATTATGTAGAAGCACTATTTATCAATGACAATGTGCATTTCTCTTGCTTTATTTTGATCTTATAGTTATTTTTGTCAAGTTGATTTTTGATTAACTAAAGCATGCTTTCACTTGCAGTTGCCCCAGTTTCCACGAGTAATACTTGATATTCTGGGATTCACATTAGTTATGCAACTTTTCGATGATGCCAAAAGGGGGAAGATATTGTGCTTAAGCTCTATTATCTGAACAGTGATGTTTATTTCTTATTTTAAATCTAGCCCTTAATAATGAGTTAAAATTTTAAGTGTTGATAATTTAACTGAGTTCCGCAGGTTCTCTCATCAGTAAAAGCATAGAGTTTGTCATCATCAAAAAGGGGGAAATTGTTGGCCCAAGTTCAGTTGGGGTTTTGAAGATTGACAAATGAACTCAGTGATGGACCTGGTCCATCTGGTGAGACACAATATTTATCAACCATTGCATATGAGATGCACATGAGGAAGGTATTCCTTAGAGATCAAGCAGTAATATCTTCTTAACTGATCGAAAATATTGCATTTGGGATAAGGAGAACAGTTTCCTTATGAGAAGAGGGCATGCTCCTAATCAAGGATAAGATTTGGAGTTTGTATTTTCAAGGACTCCAACTCGTGTAAGGATCAGCAATTGAGTCTCAATCAAACTCTGATTACTAACTCAATAAATAACTGAGTTTGTTCTCTTCTACAGGTATGCACATAAGCTGAAGTTAAGAAATATTAAGAGCAAAAGAGCACAGTTATTTTTCAAGAAATTTATGTGAGATTGAGTGTGCACGCCTGCAGCTACTTGACTAAGATAGAAGAACCAATTCCGTTGTGTTTATTCTTATTCTAGTTCAATTGAAGTAGGTGTTTTTATATTGTACCTTTGAGCTTATTAAGAAGAAATTGTATTAGGAACTTTGAGTATTCAAGTTAGAGTTAACTTGAAAGTGTCGCAACATTTGAGGCTATGTGCTACACTGGGATTAGAGTTAATCCTTACGTTTACAAGAGTTTTGTAAATGTTGTTTTGGCCCAGTGATTTTAGTGGAAGTTTGAGAAAATACTACTGAGTAGTATGTCATGGTTTTTTCACCTTTTGAGTCATGTGTTTTCCACGTAAAATCCTTGTGTTCTTTTATTTCTGTATTTTAATTCCCCAAATAGTAGTAATTAGAACACCTAGAAGAACATGGTTCTTCTAGATTAAAAAATTGGGTACCACACAAATCACCCCCCTCTTGTGTAAATTGACGTCTAGAACATCAAAATGGATCCCCAGATGAGGAAAAAACATCATTTATAACAGACATGGGGACTTGTTACAAAGTAATGTCATTTGGCCTCAAAATGCTGGAGACGCATATCAAAGGTTGGTAACAAAAATATTTTGTTATTAATTGTGCTCCACCGGACTCTATAGAGAACCGAGTTCTCTGTGTGTTTCCTCTGAAAGTACTGATGAACCAAACTGTATAGCGATCTGGTCCTATATCAGTTTGGTACATTGCTAAGTTTGTGTGAGTCCACCAAATAGTAGAGTACCTGATCATTTATCGGGTTCTGAAAAGAATGCTAGTCAAGCTGAATGTAAATAAGGCTGAGGATTTTTACGTGGAAAAATATTACACAATGGGATCAAAAAATCACGACCTACACATGTAGGATTTTAACTTCACTAACTTGCAATCTCCCTATTACAAGCCATTTTACAATAACCCTATTGTAAAGACTTCAACTAACTTGTGATGCTCTCATCACAAGCCACTCTATAACTATCCTAACTACAAAGAATTTGACTAACTTGTGGTATTTCCACCACAAGCTACTTTGTTACACTACGATTACAAAGGCTTTGACTAACTTGTGATTTTTCCACCACATGCCACTTTGTCACACTACGGTTACAAAGCCTTTTTCTTATGACTCAACCTTATCAACGCTTCTAAGAAAGCTAGATAGGAGTTACAATGAAGAACAAATTACAAAGACTCTACAAACCTAAGGACTTAAGATATTTTCGATCTTGGATCGGGTCCTTGAGGTTGCAGCAACTTTGTTGAGAGAGGTTCTTGAACACTTGAGAGAATATTTTCCTTTTCTAATTTTGCAAATTTTGAAATTGTATTGTGTGGATTTGCATGAGGTTTATACTACACAAGACATTACCTTAGTGATGTCAATTCACAATAGTGATGTCCAATCTCAATGGAAAGTGATTGTTGCACTGTCGGTTGTACTGTTGTTGGCAGTCACTTTTTGCAATTGCTTTCCAAATGTAGTTGAATTTTTTACTTATGTCAGAGAACCCTAAGGGACCAGGTCCATGTTGTGTTCCTATTTCTTCAGTTATAGATAGTCACTCAGTTGTGTTCCAGATCTACAGTTTACTTGTACTTCTGTAAGAGAACCCTCAAGGATCAGGTCCCTGTTGTGTTCCTCTTTATACAGTTACAGACAGTCACTTTCTGCAGTTGCGATCCAACTATATAGTTGACTTGTACTTCTGTCAGGGGAGCACCAAGGGATTAGGTTCCTGATCTACTACTTGTGCACACTACCCAGATTTTCTTGAGTTGAGTAACTTGAATCATTGTACTTTAGCTGATCACAGAATGAGTGGGCACTGCAAATAGTGAAGTGCGGAAGAATCTTCATTTCCTGTTGTGTCCTATTGACTTTGTACTACCGTGAGGAACCCACAAGAGTATCAGGTCCTTATCTGGATTCCAACCTCCTAAAGCTGTAGCATGTTCACATTTGCTCCTGAATGCGACGACCCGACCCGACGTCTCATGTGTTATTGTCCTGTTTCCCCTATTTTGTACTTCTTCATGTATCGTTATCGTTATTCTATCTATTAGAGATAATTTGGATTGGTTTTGGTAGGAAATGAGACACTTAGTCTCTTTAAGGAAGGTTTGGTTTGGAAAAGTCAACCAGATGTTGACATATGAGTTAGAGCGCTCGGATGTGATCTTTGATGGTTCGGTTAGCTTCGAGAGATGAATTGTGACTTAGAAGCGTGATCGGAAGTGATTTTGGAGGTCCGGTGTAGAATTAGGCTTGAATTGGCAAAGTTAGTGTTTTGGCGATTTTCGGTTGATAGGTGATATTTTAATCCGAGGGTCGAAATGGAATTCCGAGAGTTGCAGTAGCTTCGTTGGGTGATTTGGGATGCGTGTGCAAATTTCATGTAATTCGGAGGTGATTTGGTTGAGTTTTTTTATCAAATGCGTGTTTCAAAAGTTTTTGAAGGACTTAATCTTGAATTCGATGAGAATTGATGGTTTTAGTGTTGTTTGAGGTATTTTGATGATTGGACCAAGTTTGGGTGATGTTATAAGATGAGTTGGTATTTTGGTTGAGGTCTCGGGGTCCTTGGGGTGATTTCGGATAGCTAACGAAGAGTTTTAGACTTGGAAATGCAGCAGAAAAGTGCAGCAGCAGTGCATGCCTGATTTGGCCTTCGCGTTGGTGAAGGTAGGCCCGCGTTCGCGAAAGATTAAGTTCTGAACCTTCGCATTAGCGGTGAGGATCTCGTGTTCATGTAGAAGAAAGTTGGGCCCCTAAGTATCTATTCTTCCCGTTCAAGTCTTTGGCATCGCGTTCGCGGAGGGTCCTTGAAATGTGCATCGCATTCGCAGTTGTGGCACCGCGTTCGCGAAAGGTATTTTGGTCTGAGGCAAGGATTGTTCATCATGAACGCGAGATAGCCCTCGCGTTTGCATAGATTAAAAGTCACCTGGGCATAAAGGTTTTTAAAAACATTTCCTCCACGAGTCTAAGTTATTTTTCACCATTGTTGAGCATCTTTGAGAGCTTTTGGATAGGAATTGAAGAGGGTATCGAAAAGGATTGATTGGAGGTAAGTTCTATGAACTAAAAATATGATTTAATTGTAGAATCTTCCTAGAAATTCATGAAAACATATCAAAAAGGAGAATTGCTAGGGCGTGGAAATTGGATATTTAAATTGGATTTTGATGGACCATTTGAGCTCGGATTTGAGTGTTCTTGATATGTACAGACTCGTGGAGAGATAAGGAACCCGTTAATATGAAAATTTCTGAGTTTTGAGAAGTAATCTCGGGGCTTGGGTTTTGCTAATTTCACGATTTGTGCCCATAATTAATTATTTTTACTTGGTTTTGTTGCCTTAACATATTGTGATGTATTCATTCTGATTGTGGCTAGATTTGGAGCATCCGGAGGTCGATTCGAGCGGGCGAGGCATCGAGGGATAGACTTTGGACCGGATCGAGGTGAGTAACGATTGTAAATGATATTCTGAGGGTTTATAACCACGGATTGCTCATCGTAGTGCTATAGTGCGGTGAATTGCACGCCAGATAGTGCACGTGGGGTAGAGAACCGTTGGGGATTGTGACTTGGTCCGTCCCGATTGATGAATATACTGCGTATTTGACTAGAATTTATTTGTTATGACTGTTGTTTGGGCTTATTTACATATTTGGGCTCCGTGCCAACTATTTGAGTCCTACGAGGATTATATTCACTATTTCCTCATTGTTTTGACTTATTACTTGAACTCAATCATATTGGTTCTCCACTATTTTACCACTCGGCCACTTTTACTCAGATTTGAATCTAAAATGATAATCTGGGCTGAGGACTACTATTTTACTAATGCCCGAGAGGCTTGTGACGATACACCGACTGAGTGTGGCCGAGGACCAGATGTGAGGATACACTGAGTGATGTGAGGCCGAGAGATGGGATGTAAGGATTGCATATGGATCGGGCTGCACACCGCAGCGATACTTATATGGGTCAGGCTGCACGCCGCATTAGTATATTATATGGGTTGGGTTGCATGCTGCAATAGTATATATATGTTGGATCGGACTACACGCCGCAGTGATTTAGCGTTTGGGCTGTAGAAGACCCTCCGGAGTCTGCACCCCCACAGTGAGCGTGTGTACCCATATGGATCGAGTTGCACGCCATAGCGAGCTATCGATTGGGCTGCACGCCATAGCGATATGTGGATCGGGCTGCACGCCAACGCGACTACTATGTGATACTGTTCTGAGAGTGACCTTAGAGAGAGAGCCCGAGAGGATGAGAGTGTTGTTGAGAGTGAGCCCGAGGGGCTGGATTTGTTCGAGATATTGCTCGAGGGGAAAACTTTTATGTGCTCATCTTGCATACTTATTTGCCCTTTTGGGGCAAACTTTTATGTGCTCATCTTGCATACTTATTTGCCCTTTTGACCTGTTATACTGTAGTATTTGTGCCCGAGGGGCGGATTTTCTATGTTTATCAACACTAACTATTTTAAAATCGATTCTGTAATTATTGAAAATATCATTTTTCAAAAAGAAAAGATTGGAAATGAGCCAAGGCATTTCTAAAGATTTCACATATTTCACTACTTTCTCATAAATTGTACCCAGCTTCTATACAGCATGTTGGTTTCTTTACATGATTTCTTGCTGCTCAGTTATTATTTATTTTCATTACTCACTGAGTTGGAGTACTCACTTTACTCCCTACACCCCACGTGCAGTTATAGGTATTTATTCACCTGGTAGCGGGTATTGAGTGCGTGGAGGCAGAGTTGTAGAGGTTTTAGCGAGGTGACTGCCTGCGTTCGCAGCACCAATGTCTTCCTATGTTATTCATTATTCTTGTTCAGTGTAATTCTAGATGGTAAAGTGGAAATTTCATTCTTATAGATGCTCGTGACTTATGACACCCCGATTAGGGCTATGTTGGGATGTAATTACGTTAATTAATATCATTAATTAATATTCAAACTACTATTGAACTGATTAACTGCTTAAAAGTGGTGTTTCGAAATGATCTGGCAGGCCTTGTCTTCACGAGGGGCGTCATCACGACCAGAGCGGGGTTTGGGGCATGACAGAAGCTGTAGCATGTTCACATTTGGTTGGAATCCATTAGTTGCGGTGTAATTCAAGTGAATTAGGTTCCCTATATGGTTCTTGACATTAAGTTTGCTGGATCATCAAAACACAAGACAAAGATATTGAAAACCTATTGATTTCCCCTTTTTGATGATGACAAACTTAGAATTGATATTCCCTCTGAGAACCAAATCTCCACATTTCCCCCCCTACAAATCAACCATATTCTTCATGAGAATCGAACCTAAGGAACTGATCACAATAGGTTCCTTAAGACTAATTGGCAAATCATCAAAACTCAAAGTACCATAACTTATCAATTTCCCCCTTTTTGATGAATGACAAACCCAGAATTATTCCCCCTAAGAATCGGGTTCCTTATATGCACTGATCACATCTAGTTCGTACCTAGTATGTTGAGAACATTTGTCATTATCAAGACAAGACATGGAATAACTTAGATAAGTTTCCCCCTTTTTTATGATGATAAATCTAAAATTATTATTCCTCTTGAGAACTAGATTCCTCACATGTTTCCCTGCAGATCAAACCTATAATCAACGTATTATCAGTATGTTCCCCCTACAAAGCACATCCATCAACAACGTTCCCCCTGCGAAGCACAGCGATCTTTTATGCACAACACACATATCAATTCGATTTTGTTCCTCCCCCATGTGGACACCTATAGTACTTCCCCCTTTTGAAATCATCGAAAAGAATAACAGAAGAAGTACCACCAAAAAAAAGTTCAGCAACATTAACTCAGGCCACTTGGGCAACACAACATAAATAAGAACAAGAACAACAAGTGAATGTTAGTGCAAAAAATAGAGTGATTGCCCATCGTGGAGTAATTATGATAAAAGCACAGTAGCTTCAACATTACATAATATGACAACTTAAACAATTGAAATACCAATGTCATCAAAAATAGGGATCAAAAGAAGGTAAGAATTAAGGGAATTTGAAAGGACTGAAAGACATGGATCACTGGGCAGGAAGAAAAGTAAGAGGTTAAGGCTTTGATGAGCTTGTCCATTTGTTCATTTACTCTCTTTTGATCAATGATATTCTGCTTTCTCAATTCCTTCACCTGTTTCCTCAATCTTTCATTCTCACCCTTTAGATTAGCGTTATATTCTGCCAAGGGTCCTCGAGGACCAGGTTCTTAACCTATCTGAGTAGGTTGAGCCATCAATCAGCGCACCAAGAATCTACCCAAGATTCATCTCATCAAGAACAGACTCAGTCCATGCACATATTGCTTCATAGTATCACATAAAACATAGAAGTTTTTTAACTTCTTAAGATATATTGGGACTTATAGGAACAAAGAGGTGATTCCAATTTTTAGAACTCAACAATGTCAAGAGGTTCCTCCATTTTTCAGCAATATCAGAGTCAACACTCTGCGTTACAGCACCTTTTGAGACTTCAACATTTTCACCCTCCAAACCTAATGGCTCAACCTTTTGCTTTTGTAAGGAACTGGGTTCCTCACTTACACTACCATTTCTATCCCTGAGCACCATGTCTCCCTCTTCTTCTTCTCAATCTGTTTTACCCTTATCATATGCTATATCTTTCTCAACCAACTTTATTTTATCCATTTTTATATTTATTTTTTATTTTTTATTTTAATTCCTTCTCACAAATAGAGATTTTTTTTTCACTTCATTCTCTCTTCCACAATCACCATATCAGCAAGTCACACCACTTCATCATCGATCATCCTAGTATTCGCAATTCTCTTTGTTGGATCAGAAGTTTGTTTAAACATAGAACTCAAGGAGAAAAAGATCATCATTAAAATTGACTTCATGAAAAGGACTTGACGCATCAGGTCCCTCATTCATTCCTCACATTTGCCAATTTCTCCATCCTTCAAGACTTCCACAAATCCAACCACGACTTCAGCCCCATGCTTTAGAATGTTAGATCTACCTTGTTCCCTTTCAGTTACACTTCCATCAAAATCTACCAAAGACTTCTTAGGGTTATGGTTCTGATGGAGTAAGTTTTTTTTGGAAAGTGAGAGATTGGATTCAACTCTGGCATATTCGGAAAGAAGGATTACTTTGAGAAAAACTTGATTCTAGTTTTGAAGAAAAGAATCCGTTTTATTTGGGTGTAAGATAGAGAAGTTCCTTTTTGGGAAACGGGTCAGTTTAGAAAAGGTTTAACATTTTGAACTTCAAAATTTAGGAGGAGAGGAAAGAAAAAAGCATAAACAAATTGATGACATGACATTTCAACAACTTAAAAAGGCATATAATTATTGAAGAGACTACTAACCTGAGTCATAGGAACCAGGTTCCGTGACTGTTTTTTGAAAATTTTGATCAAGGACTCCTAGAAGTGCAATGTCACTCTTACTTGTTTCCTGAGAATGCCATATGTGTATGCCTGTAACAGTATAGATTTGAGTTAGATGTCATTGAAAATACTTTTTAGCATTGTACCTTTCCTTCTTAACATAGCCAATCATCGAGGGACCAGGTTCCTCTGTTCCATTTTGAAGATTCTACCGCATCTCCTTCATCCTTTTGCTTGAATTGACTCATCAAATCAGTCTTTCCATTTGCAATATCTATAGCTTTACATGAACATTTGTAAATTCTCCATCTTCATCTGCTTGGTATTGTAACCCTTTTTCCATCATTGTTGAGAACAAAACATTTGGATCTAAAGGATCTCAGGTAGGTCAACTTAGATTTTCTCCCATTGAGTAGTTCATAGAGAGACTTCTTGAGGATGGACCTGATCATGCATTTGTTAATCAAGTAGCAAACATTGTTGACTACTTCAGCCCATGAACTAGGTCCGCCATAACTAACTTGTTCAACAAGTAGAAACTCACATGCATAGTCATCTTCACCATAATTCAGCATCATCATTAATGACACTTATGCATGTTAGATCACTACCATGATGGGACTTAAATTCAGCAGTGTAGATATTTTTGTATCTTTTAGCCACAAACACCACCTCACGAGTCACAATATTTGTGACTGTGCATATTTTGAACAAGAATTCCACTTTATTTACATTGTCACATATATGAGAAACACTTAAGAGACTTTACTTCAGGCCATAGATAGAGTACACTTTTTCAATTGAGTGAGTGAGTGACATCCCAATCCTTTCTGCTCCTAGAGTGTACCCCTTTTAGCTATTTCCAAAGGGTACATTCTCTCACTGCAGGGCCTTAAGTGAAAGGAGATCATTTGTACTTCCATTCATATGCTCTGAGAAACTGTTATCCATGTACCACTGTAGGCTGCTCCCTTTCACTGTTCCATGCACAAGAAAATCAGGAGTTAAAGTTAGGAACCCAAACAAGTTTGGGTACCTTGTAATGATAGAACGGGTGGATCAGACTTCTTTTTACCATGCACGCAGCATATATTTTCTTCTCTGGGAACCAATTTCCCTATCAATATGCCTATTTTCAACAAAAACTTTATTGTTCTGGGATGACTAAATTTTAACTCTACAGAAGTCCTTGCAATGAGATAAGGGGTGAATGAGGGCTCTTTTGGTCCTAGAAGGAATTATACCTTTTTTACGTGAAGGACCAGGTTCCGTAGCAACAGTTACTTTTTCAGCAGAAACCATATTTTTCTGCAACGACTGAATTTTTACCTTATAATTTTATTTAAAGTGTCCAGTGTTGCCACAGTGAGTGCAAAACCAATTGTCAGGTACAGTAATGTACTTTCTATAAGGGTTGTAGGGAATCTTTTCCCTTTGGAACCCAATTCCCTGCCTGTTTCCCCCATTGTTTGTGTACAAGGCAGTGATAGCATCAGAGGACCAAATCCACTTAAGTGATCTTTCAAGATCACTTTTCACTCTTCCTAGTTCTTTCTAAAGTTGTTTGTTTCTCTCAAGATCAACACACATACTAGACTTCACTGAATTCAACTCACTTTCAAGCTTAATGTGTGTCTCACTTGCACCTTCCTTTCCCTTTTGAGAATTTTCAGGCCTAGTTTTCATTTAAGTTCCCCAATTGTTCCCATTAAGTTTACAACTACCGCCAATAGGTCATCTCTCTCATTCTCAATCTTCCCATTCATTTAAAACCTCTTTTTCTTTCTTCATACTCATAATGGTTTCGTCTAAGTCTACAATGGAAACTCCCATATAATCCCTCTCGTGTTCAATGCCACCAATTTCTTCTATTAAATAATTCTTCTCATTAATGTGGCTGTGAAAAGCATCAATCAACACATTTGCTAAGGAAATCAATTTTTTCTTAGAGTAAGTTTTCAAATTTCTTTGAACATCAAGAAAACTTACCTCATCTTCCTCCTTATCCTCATCATTGTCATATTTGGCCATGAGTGCAAAGATTGAATCATATTTTGAAGATCCATTTCTCTTGAAGTTCTTGAGATTCTTGCTTCAAGAGAGGATAATTTTTCATGAAGTGTCCACCCTTTTCGCACTTGTAGCAAATATCATTGTTCTTTTTTTTTTTGTTAGAGTTGTCCCTTTTTAGCACTTCTCCATTTCTTCTGACCATCTTCTGAAACCTTTTGGTTAAGTAAGCCATGTAATTGTCTTCCTCACTCGAATCATTGTAGCAGTTTTAAGTGCCCGATACTTTTCTTTCTTTGGTTTTCTCCTTTCAACAATTGGTAAATCAGCAATGAGGCTCCTTCCAAGGTGCTAGCCTAATAAAAAGAACATGCTCTGATACCACTTGTGATAAATGTTGCGTCCACCAGACTGTATAGAGAACTGGGTTCTCTATGTGTTTCCTCTGAAAGTATTGATGAACCAAACTGTATAGCGACTGGTCCTATATCAGTTTGGTACAGTGCTAAGTTTGTGTGAGTCCACCAAATAGTAGAGTATTTGATCCTTTATCTGGTTCTACAGTGAATGCTAGTAAAGATGAATGTAAATAAGGCTGAAAAGTTTTTCGTGGAAAAATCCCACACATGGGGATCATAAAACCACGACCTACACCTGTAGGCTTTTAACTTCACTAGCTTGCAATCTCCCTATTACAAGTCACTTTACAATAACCCTATTGTAAGGACTTCAACTAACTTGTGATGCTCTCATCACAAGCCACTCTATAACTATCCTAGTTACAAAGAATTTGACTAACTTGTGGTATTTCCACCACAAGATACTTTGTCACACTATTGTTACAAACGCTTTGACTAAATTGTGATGTTTCCACCACAAGCCACTTTGTCACAATACGATTACAAAGGCTTTTTCTTATGACTCAACCTAATTAACGCTTCTAAGAAAGCGGGATAGGAGTTACAATAAAGAACAAATTACAAAGACTTTACAAACCTAAGGACTTAAGATATTTTCAATCTTGGATCGGATCCTGTTAGAAAATACGCTTAACGCTAGAGGGGGGGTGAATAGCGTAAATAAAAAATAGCGTAAACTTGCGGAATTTAAAAATTGCAGGAATTAAATAAGTGCGATAAGTAAATAAATAGGAACGAACGCACCGATGTATCCTGGTTCACCACAACCCGTGGCTAGTCCAGTCCCCGAGAGACTGTCTCGAGATTTCCACTAACACTGTTAAGCTTACGGGTGCTCAACAAACCATTACAAACTGAGGACACAAGCCTCAACAACCTTTGCTCGAAGATACAATACTTCAAGACTTCAACCAAAGGACTCACAAGTTCCTTCTTACAATACAAGGGAACAACTTTCCTTTCAAGTGTATAAAAACACTTTGCACTCAAAACAAGACTCTCCTTAAGAGTAGATATGAGTAAACTAAATACGCTCAAGAACGCAATAACTTTCGTCAACAATTTGGCTCTCAAAAACTTATGTAATGAATAGAAAATGATGAATAAGAGAGTATGCAAGCTTTAGCAATAATATTGTCAGTTGTTGTGTTTGTAAGACTGATTTGAAGATGTATTTATAGTGTCAAAACCATGCATTACCGTTGCCTAATTGCCAATTAAGAATTGCTGATTTGTGCTATGACAATCGATTGTCAAAATGATACAATCGATTGTTTGCCAATCGTTCCAAAAATCATTCCCAGATTTTACGCATAATAATCGATTATCTAAGACATATAATCGATTACTGGCAACGTTCCGAAAATCATTTCCAGATTTTACTTAAAACAATCGATTGTCAGAAATATACAATCGATTACTTGGCAACGTTCAAAAAATCTTTTCCAGATTTTACGTAAAACAATCAATTGTCAGAATTATACAATCGATTACTTGGCAACGTTCAAAAAATCTTTTTCAGATTTTACTTAAAACAATCGATTGTCAGAATTATACAATCGATAACTTGGCAACGTTCAAAAAATCTTTTTCAGATTTTACTTAAAACAATCGATTATTAGAAATCTATAATCGATTACCTGCGGTGTTTGAAAATATTTTGGCAACGGTCAATTTTACAATCGATTATGCTATGAGAACAATCGATTATTTATCAGTCTTTGAAGAATCTAATAGACACTGCCTCAACACAATCGATTGTCATAAGTTCACAATCGATTATTTTGTAGCTTTGAAAAATCTGATGTACATTGCCTCAACACAATCAATTGTCATAGGGTACACAATCGATTGTCATGCAGATTTGAAAAATCTGATGTACACTGCCTTAGCACAATCGATTGTCATAAGTTCACAATCGATTGTCATGCAGCTGACTTAACATAATCGATTATCATAAGTACATAATCGATTATCTTAGTCCAGATTTTAGAGGCATGTTTAAAAATCATTTTGGCTAACATAAATATGCATGATTTAAAATCATTTTGCTTTAAATTAAATATGCATGATTTGATAAAAATGTTTTTACGAGAGAAGCCAAGTCTTGAGTCAAGTTATCGGATCAAGATCACAATTTAAAGAACGACTCATGTATAACTTTATTTCTTGGTCTTGTGCTTGAATCTCGTTATGTATCAATTTCACGCTTGTGCTTGGACCTCGTCATATGTCAATTGCGCATAGTTTGTCATTCATCAAAACCTACAAATATGAACATACGTTTAGTATAGTGCCTTGAGAACGTGCTTCAACAATTTCCCCCTTTTTGATAATGGCAAACCTTAAGCGGGATATGCATATTCGATAATTCATAATGACGATCCAAGACAAGTATAGATATGCAACAAGTATATAGATATGCAATTTGTCCCCCCTCAACATTTGAATTCCCCCTCAATTTATGCCAATAAATATTAAGTGCATAGCCCCTTATTCTTCCCCCTTTTGCCATTAGCAAAAAAAATAGAATAAGTAAATAACTAGTTTATTTATTAATCAAAAATACGATTACATAAAAAGAAGACAATGCAACATAGAACAGTAAGCTAAAAAAATTATTCATTATTATCATTTCCCGCCTCGTCATCCGGCACTGCTTCATAAGGAACAAGACCAGCATATGGATAGTGAATATGATCAAAATATCCATGGATCTCATATGTCAAACGATTGACAGAGGTGGACAAAGAAGCAAGTTGGTCGGGAATAGATTGAAGTGTAGGAGCTTGAGGCTGACTCGTTTGACGAGTTGGAGGAGGAGCAGGAGCTGCATGTTCGCCGTCATGGGGAAAGGAGGATTCGGAAATTTCCCATTTCTTGGTGCTCTTTTTGAGCGGACCGATAGAGGTGTTGAACCCGGAGGCTTCAAGAAAATTCATTATAAGAAGGGCATAGGGAAGTGGTCTATCGTCCCCGATGGCATCAAGCATGTGGATTTTGATGAACTTACACCAATTGATGTGAGCCCCGGTAATAATGGCATGCATTAGCTTTGCGTCCTCTTGGGAAAGACTGGTATGATTATGCTTGCGTGGTTTGAGGACTCGGGTTATGAAGTAGAAAATTAAACGATATTCGGGGAGCATGCCCGTGATTGTAGGACGGCAATTGAACAGATTAGGATCATAAACTCCAAGTCTAATTTGGTTGAGGAGAATTCGTTCATCAAATAAGGCGCCGGCTTCTCTAATGTAGAGAGAAATGTTTTCCCCACTTCGAGGCAGGTGAGAAATAGAATGTAAGTTTTCGTTGGTTAAAAGAATTTCAACACCATTAATGTTTGTCACAAGCTCACCCTCGTCGTCCTCATGAAGATTAGAGTAGAAGGCTTGAATCAAGAGAGGATTAATGTGAGGATAGGATAGATATAGGAAATCAAGAAGTTGGCATTCCCTAAGCATGTTTGCAGCTGCAGCGGGGGCACTTGATTCAAGATATTTGCTGGTGGAAAAGCGAGGAGGAAGAATTTCACGCTTTTCAAATTTTGTCAAGAATCTAGTTAGCTCGGTTTCAGAGTTAAACCGTAAAAGAGACCCATCTTGGTAAGGTAAATTGGGAGTAGGAGGAGCAGCTGAAGAAGATGCACCATGTCTGCCTGAACGGGGGCGTTTGGTGTGTCTGCTCGACATTTTCAATAAGTAGTAATAGCCTTTGTAAGAAATTTGAGAGATTTTTGAAAGTTTGGGAGATAAGATTGATGCTTGAGTGAAGAAATTGAAGACATATGGTACCTATTTATAATGAGAAGGATGGCATTTCATTTATGGTGAAAATCTGCAGAAATTTAAGAGCAAAAACGGTCAGAGACGGTAAAAAAAATTTGCACTGTCCGTTAAACAATCGATTGTGGAATCACAATAATCGATTGTTATGGAGTTTTTGAATTGAACTCGGAAATGACAAGAATCGATTGAGGGAATCTTGCAGGACCCAAACGGTAACAAATATTTGAATTACTGACAAAAAAAATAATCGATTGTTGAATTATAGTAATCGATTGTTATGACACAGTGTGCACAGTGATTTTCTGACTTGGAAAATAATCGATTATACTTTTGAGACAATCGATTGTTTTAGGAAGACAGTACTGAATGTCCAAGACGGTAATCGATTATACAGTTAAAAAATCGATTATTGATTAACATCAAAAACTTGCTTAATAAGCATAAAACGTAAATAATCGATTAGTGATACTTGCTAATCGATTGTCCGGCACAGTAAACATGGGACATAAAGGAATGATAATTGATTATTGACTGTAGCAATCGATTGTTCTACACCATTGCCTTATAATTCCCCCTGCCTTTAGGGCGATACCTGCAAAAAAGAAATAGACGTCTCCGACGCTCAAGTTAGTAATTTGTAAAGAAATAATGACTTAGATCAATGTGGAGTCAAGATGTTGGCCAATTGAGAACGTGATCTCTTAAGAAGTGTGTCCTAAGGTGTTCTTAAGAGTGTTTCGAGTACTTACCTGTTGTTCAATGTCGCCAATTACCTGTTCGAGAGGATGGTATTTGATTGTCCTCCACTCGTTAGGCTTTTTTTTCTTTTTCCAATTGTGGCGCTTCCTCCGATAATTGATCCAAGATTTCATCTTGAGTTTCCTTCGGAGTTTCCTCTTGTACTTTGTCTTGAGGACTTAGTGAGTTTAAAATACCTGCAAGATCAAAACCAGAATCCTTTCTCGCCAAGCGAGCATTATTTTCGGAAAATACAATATGAGGGGATTCCTCCACATTTCCGGTTCTATTATTGAATACTCTATATGCTTTGCTACGTGAAGAATAACCGATAAAAATTCCTTCATCGGATTTGCCATCAAATTTTCCCAATTGATCTTTTCCATTGTTATGAATAAAGCATTTGCAACCGAATACTCTAAAATGGGAGATATTTGGTTTCCTTCCCTTATAGAGTTCATAGGGGGTTTTCATGAGTATTGGCCTTATGACTACTCTATTTAGAATGTAGCATGCGGTACTCACGGCATTCGCCCAAAAGTGTTTGGGAATCTTAGCCTCATCGAGCATGGTTCTAGCCATCTCTTCGAGGCACCTATTTTTCCTTTCCACAATCCCATTTTGTTGTGGTGTACGTGGAGCAGAGAAGGTGTGCTCAATACCGAGTTCGTCACAAAAGTCCGCAAAGAGATTGTGATCAAACTCTCCCCCATGATCACTTCTTATTGAAGTGACGGTTGTGTCCTTTTCGTTTTTAACACGTTTAAGAAAATATTTAAAATTATGAAAAGCTTCACTTTTATGAGCAAGAAATAGAGTCCAAGTAAATCTAGAATAATCATCAACAATAACAAAAGCATAACGATTTCTACCAAGACTTTCAATGCGAGATGGTCCAAATAAGTCCAAGTGAAGTAGTTGCAAAGGTCTAGTAGTTGAAACAATATTTTTCGATTTAAAAGATGCTTTTGTTTGCTTCCCTTTTTGACAAGAATCACAAATAGAGTCTTTTTCAAATTCAAATTTGGAAGACCAATAACTAAATTTTGTGAAACCAATTTGTTTAAAAGATACGATGCCATAACCATGTATCATCCTCTTTGCTCATAAGACAATTCACATATTCAGATGAAGAATTTGCGAGATCATCCATATAGATGTTATCCATTCTAAAACCACGAAGGATAATTTTAAAATCGCTACGGCGAAAAACTAAGCATTCATCCGAATCAAATAAAACAAGATTTCCCTTGTCACATAATTGACTTATGCTCAAGAGATTATGTTTTAAACCTTTAACTAACAAGATATGCTTAATGGAAGAAAGTTCATCCTTACCTACCGATCCGATGCCGATAATTTTTCCTTTGTTGTTATCACCAAAATAACGCTTCCTCCTTCCTTATGTTCTAGTTGAAGGAACTTGGATTCGTTTCCCGTCATGTGTTTGGAGCATCCACTATCAAGGTACCAAAGTACACTTGATCCCTTCAAACATACCTACAAGATAATGAGTCTTTGGTACCCAAGCTGTTTTGGGTCCTTGAGAGTTAGGTGTAACATGCTGTTGTGCTTGACATACATTTAAGTGTCTATGTCTAGTGAAACAAGCAGGAGCAATATGTCCAATTCGATTGCAATAATGACACACAACATTAGGATTATGCATTCGTCTAGGTTGATAGTAATTGGACGGACGAAATTCATTTACTCTATTCTTGACAATATGACTATTGCGCAATTCATGAAAATCATTTCTCCTACTATTTGTTCTAGGATATGCAGCATTTCTAGAATAGTTATTTCTAGGTTGAAAGCCATTTCTAGGTGTTCTAAAAGGTTCAAAGTTCCTTCTAGTGTTTGGCCTAGAATATGCGTTATTTCTAGAATGATTATTTCTAGGTTGCGATTGTTGAAAGCCATATCTAGGTTTGTTATATCTAGGATGAGCGTTTGTTTTATTAATCCTAGGTTGAGCCTTAGGTTGTTGGGGGTTGGCTTCAACCTTTTCTATAGGCTCATTTTTAAAACCTATGCCATGCTTGGTCGACTTCAAATTAACAAGGACTTCATTCAAATTTTTATGAGAAGAATTAAACTTATCTAGGGTGCCCTTAAGTCTTTCTACCTCATTTTTGAGATGCATGCAAGAAGTACAACTTTTACTAGAGCTCTCGGGTTTGTCGGCGCTTCTCTTGCCGAAAAATTTGTTTTCTTCTTTCAACTTCTCATTTTCTAAAATCAGTTTTTCCAAATCTTTTTCTTTCAAAGAGAGTTGTTTTTAAAAATCTTTTTCTTTTAAAGAAGCATTTTCCTTTATGCTTTTAACAGTTTTGGAAGCTTTAATAAATTCACCATACAACTCATCAAAAGCATTTTGCATTTCCTCAAGAGAAAAGAAATTTTTGGAAGAAATTTGACATACCTCTTCTTGGTTGTCTTCTTGTGCCATAAGACAAAGATTTGCGGCTTCGTCTTCGTCTTCCTCACTCGACTCGTCTCCGGAATCGCCTCCCCAAGATATGTATGCTCGTTGTTTCTTGAAGGGTTTCTTCTCCTTTTTGATATTTGGGCAATTTGATTTAATGTGCCCGATTTCTCCGCACTCATAGCACTTTATTTGATCTCCTTGCTTTTTGCCTTTTCGTTCATACTCTTTTCGCATGAACTTTTGAAATCTCTTGATAATGAGTCCGAACTCGTTGTCTCCGTCCTCATCATTTTGAGGTTGGCTTGTGCTTGCCTTGAGGGCGATTCTTTGTTTCCTTTGATCATTAACAAGAGGGTTAAGTATAGTAGATTCATAAGTCTTAAGGTTACCTCTTAATCCATCGATGGTGACATTTGAAGTGCCAATAGACTCTTGAATCGCGTCGGCCTTGGAGCGCCATTCCGGAGTAAGACTTCAGAGAATCTTTCGGACGAGTTCCTTATCCGTGAAGGTCTTCTTAAGAGCATGTAAGTCATTTACGATTTTTGAAAATCGTTCGAACATCTCATCGACCTTTTCACCTTCCTTCATGTGAAACAGTTCATAAGCATGGGTTAGAAAATCAACCTTAGCCTCTCTTACCTGGTCCGTACCTTCGTACATGATTTCCAGCTTGTCCCACATTTGCTTCGCCGTTGTGCAACATGATATTTTCCTGTAATCATCAGCATTTATAGCACAATATAATAAGTTAATTGCTTTAGCGTTGTTTTGCACTTTTCGGATATCATCCGCATCGTATTCCTCTTCGGATTTTGGAACCCATTCGTTTTCAACCTTTTTGGTTGGAATTTGTTCTCCCTTCATTATAACCTTCCACAGATGAAAATTATTCGATTGAATAAATATTTTCATCCTCTCCTTCCAGTATGTATAGTTTGTACCGCCGAATAGTGGTGGTCGGGTGGAGCATTGTCCTTCACCTATTCCTGCAAAAGAGTCACGAGAAGAAGCCATGGATTGTTTCTCTCAAACGGTTAAGTCTTCAGAGAGTTGGGCTCTGATACCAATTGTTCGAAAATACTCTTAACGCTAGAGGGGAGGTGAATAGCGTTATAATAAAAAATAGTGTAAACTTGCGGAATTTAAAAATTGCAGGAATTAAATAAGTGCGATAAGTAAATAAATAGGAACGAACGCACCGATGTATCCTGGTTCACCACAACCCGTGGCTAGTCCAGTCCCCGAGAGACTCTCTAGAGATTTCCACTAACACTGTTAAGCTTACGGGTGCTCAACAAACCTTTACAAACTCAGGACACAAGCCTCAACAACCTTTGCTCGAAGATACAACACTTCAAGACTTCAACAAAAGGACTCACAAGTTCCTTCTTACAATACAAGGGAAAAACTTTCCCTTCAAGTGTATAAAAACACTTTGCACCTCAAAACAAGACTCTCCTTAAGAGTAGATATGAGTAAACTAAATACGCTCAAGAACGCAACAACTTTCGTCAACAATTTGGCTCTCAAAAACTTATGTAATGAATAAAAAATGAAGAATAAGAGAGTATGCAAGCTTTAGCAATAATATTGTCAGTTGTTGTGTTTGTAAGACTGATTTGAAGATGTATTTATAGTGTCAAAATCATGCATTACCGTTGCCTAATTGCCAATTAAGAATTGCTGATTTTGTGCTATGACAATCGTCGATTGTCAAAATGATACAATCGATTGTTTGCCAATCGTTCCAAAAATCATTCCCAGATTTTACGCATAACAATCGATTATCTAAGACACATAATCGATTACTGGCAACGTTCAAAAAATCATTTCCAGATTTTACTTAAAACAATCGATTGTCAGAAATATACAATCGATTACTTGGCAACGTTCAAAAAATCTTTTCCAGATTTTACGTAAAACAATCGATTGTCAGAATTATACAATCGATTACTTGGCAACGTTCAAAAAATCTTTTTTAGATTTTACTTAAAACAATCGATTGTCAGAATTATACAATCGATTACTTGGCAACGTTCAAAAAATCTTTTTCAGCTTTTACTTAAAACAATCGATTATTAGAAATCTATAATCAATTACCTGACGGTGTTTGAAAATATTTTGGCAACGGTCAATTTCACAATCGATTATGCTATGAGAACAATCGATTATTTATCAGTCTTTGAAGAATCTAATAGACACTGCCTCAACACAATCGATTGTCATAAGTTCACAATCGATTATTTTGTAGCTTTGAAAAACTCTGATGGACACTGCCTTATTACAATCGATTGTCATAAGTTCACAATCGATTATTGTGTGGCTTTGAAAAATCTGATGTACACTGCCTCAACACAATCGATTGTCATAGGGTACACAATCGATTGTCATGCAGATTTGAAAAATCTGATGTACACTGCCTTAACACAATCGATTGTCATAAGTTCACAATCGATTGTCATGCAGCTGACTTAACATAATCGATTTTCATAAGTACATAATCGATTATCTTAGTCCAGATTTTAGAGGCATGTTTAAAAATTATTTTGGCTAACATAAATATGTATGATTTAAAATCATTTTGCTTTAAATTAAATATGCATGATTTGATAAAAATGTTTTTACGAGAGAAGCCAAGTCTTGAGTCAAGTATCGGATCAAGATCACAATTTAAAGAACGACTCATGTATAACTTTATTTCTTAGTCTTGTGCTTGAATCTCGTTATGTATCAATTTCATGCTTGTGCTTGGACCTCGTCATATGTCAATTGTGCATAGTTTGTCATTCATCAAAACCTACAAATATGAACACACGTTTAGTATAGTGCCTTGAGAACGTGTTTCAACAGATCCTTGAGGTTGCAGCAACTTTGTTCTTGAGAGAGGTTCTTGAACACTTGAGAGAATATTTTCCTTTTCTAATTCTGCAAGTGTTGAACTAGAATTGTGTGCCTTGCATGAGGTTTATTCTACACAAGACATTACCTTAGTGATGTCCATTCACAATGGTGATGTCCAATCTCAATGGGAAGTGATTGTTGCATTGTCTGTTGCTCGGTTTGTTGTACTGTTGCAGACAATCACTTTTTGCAGTTGCTTTCCGGCTGTAGTTTACTCTATACTTCTATCAGAGAACCTTAAGGGACCATGTCCGTATTGTGTTCCTCTTTGTGCAGTTGCAGACAGTCACTCAGTTGTGTTCCAGCTGTACAGTTGACTTGTACTTCTGTTAAAGAACCTTAGGGATCAAGTCCCTGTTGTGTTCCTCTTTGTACAGTTGCAGACACTCACTTTCTGCAGTTGCGATCCAGCTGTATAATTGACTTGTACTTCTATCTGGGGAGCACCAAGGAATCAGGTTCCTGATCTACTACATGTGCACACTGCCCAGATTGTCTTGAGTTGAATAACTTGAATCATTATACTTTAGTTGATCAGAGAATAAGTGGGCACTGGAAACAGTTTTGTGCGACAGAATCTTCATTTCCAGTTGTGTCCAATTGACATTATACTATCATGAGGAAACCACAAGAGTATTAGGTCCTTGTCTAGGTTCCTACCTCATGAAGTTGTATCAAGTTCACATTTGGCTCCTGAAGTTGTAGCAAGTTCATATTTGGCTGGAATCCGTTAGTTGCAGTGTAATTCAAGTGAGTCAGGTTCCTTATCTGGGTCTTGATATTAAGTTTGTTAAATCACCAAAACACAAGGAAAAGATATTGAAAACCTATCATATTTCAAAAACATTTAGGGAAAACAATGGAAGTCTACATAGATGATATGTTGGTCAAGTCACAACAAGCAGGGAATCATATTCAACACCTGTCTGATACATTTCTGATTCTCTGAAAATTTAACATTAAGCTAAATCTCGAGAAATGTGCATTTGGCATTTCATCAAGTAAGTTTTTGGGATTTCTTATTTCTAACCGTGGCATTGAAGTAAATCCCGTGTAGATTAAAGCTATTGAGTAAATTCCTGATATACTTACAAGTAAAAAAGAGGTACAAAGGCTGACGAGAAAAATTCAGCCTTGGAAAGATTTATTTTCAAATCATCAAAAAAATGCTTTAGGTTCTTCTCAGCTCTAAAAAGCAATGGTATGAGAAATGTCAGCAAGCACTCAAAAAATTGAAAGTATACTTGTCAAATCCACCGTTGCTCGCACAACCAAAAGATGGGGAAAAGCTACTTATCTACCTTGTTGTTTCAGAAGTTGCGGTGTGTGTTGTTTTGGTTCGTGAAGACCAAGTTAAACAGTCTCCTATTTTCTATGTTAGCAAGTCACTGTTAGATGATGAGACTTGGTATCCTCATTTGGAAAAGCTTGCACTTGCATTAATTATGTCATCTAGAAAATTAAGACCTTATTTTCAATGACACCCCATCTCTATAGTACCTATCTATCCCCTGCATATATTACATAAACTCGAGTTATCAGGTATGTTAGCCAAGTGGGCCATAGAATTTAGTAAATATGACATTACCAGTCAACCTAGAACCGCAATAAAGTCGCATGTGTTGTCAGATTTTTTGGCCGACTTTAGCCAAGGATGCAACTAGAAGCAGAAAAAGAACTACAAGTATTCAACGGGTCTAATCCAGGAACTTGGATTTTATTCACTGATGGTTCATGAAATGTAAAAGAGACAGGTCTAGGAATTGTTTTGGTACCACCTACGAGAGAAACAATACGACAAGCCATAAAATGTCACCTGTTACTAAGAATGAGGAAAAAGTATGAATCTGTGATTGCAAGTTTAGAACTAGCACACGAGCTTGGCATATAACAAGTCGTAATCAAAAGCGATTTGCAGCTCGTAGTTAACAAAATGCTATGTACTTATACATCTAGAGAGACAAGAATGCAACAATACCTCGAAAAGGTACGTGATCTAGTTAGGCAATTCCAAACCTGAAAAGTTCAGTAGATACCAAGAGAAGAAAATGTCGAGGCAGACGCCCTAGCTAATCTTGCATCTCCAGCAGAAGTGACAAATGATGAAAATTCTTCTGTAATTCATCTGTTTCATTTAGTACTTGATCAAGAGAAAAACAAGTTAAATTTAAATAATTTAACTTAGGATTGGAGGAACGAGATTGTCACTTTTTTGCAGTATGGAATTGTCCTTGAAGATAAGAAAAAGGCTCAAGCACTTCACAAAAAAGCTGCTCGATACTGTTTAAAATAAGGCAATATTTATCGTAAAATATTCGGTGGTCCCCTAGCACGATGCCTCGGACCTTCTCAAACAAGTATGTAATAAGAGAAATACATGAGGGGCATTGTGGAAATCACGCGAGAGGAAGATCCTTAATGAAAACCATGGTTAGACCCGGCTATTATTGACCCAAAATGGAAGAAGAAGTGGAACATTTTGTGGCCAAATGTGACAATTGAAAAAGATACGGTAACAATATGCATAGACATGCGGAATTATTACATTCGATCATTGCACCGTGGCCTTTTATGAAGGGGGGATAGACATCATGAGACCACTATCGCTGGCCAAAGGCAAGGTAAAATTTTTGCTAGTACTCACTGATTACTTTACTAAGTGGGTAGAAGCAGGTGCTTTTAAAAAGGTACGAGAAAAAGAGGTCAGACATTTCATTTGGCAAAACATCATATGCCGATTCGGCGTACCAAAGAAATCGTATGTAATAACGGCCCACAATTTATAGGCGCACAAATCACAGAATTTTTTCAAAGTTGGAAAATTAGAAGGATTACTTCAATGCCTTACCATCCGGTGGGTAATGGACAAGATAAATCAACAAATAAAGTCATTATCAACTATTTAAAGAAAAGATTGGAGGAATCCAAAGGCAATTGGCCAGAGGTGTTACCTGGTGTTTGGTGGGCTTACTGCACAATAGAAAAAACAAGAACAGGTGAAACACCGTTCTCACTTGTATATGGAGCTGAATCATTAATTCCACTCGAGATAGGGGAGCCAAGCACGAGATATACAGAAACAACTGAGAAGACAAACGAAGAAAAAATGCGAATAAACCTAGATTTATTTGAAGAAAGGAGGGAAGCTACACTAATAAGAATGGCAATGCAAACACAAGTTATGGAACGATACTATAATCAGAAAGTTTGTGCAAGATACTTCAAGATTGGAGACTTCGTACTCAAGAAGGTTTTCCAATCAACGAGAGCAGCTAATGCGGGAAAGTTAAGTCTAACTTGGGAAGGACCTTATATTCACGGTATCGTAGTAAATGGAGCATACGAGCTGGAAATAATGGATGGCAAGATTCTACATTCACATTGGAATGTTGTTCATATGAAGAGATACTATTTCTAAGGAAAGGAAATATCCACGGGCAGGTACTCTCGTTTTAAAATTTTATTTTTGAATTGTTAAAATTTTATTAACTATTTTAGATGATAGGCAAGCACTAAGTGATGAATCAAGACCTGCAAGACACATGAAAAAAATATAAATTTCCGGTCCAGTGTTACAACTATTCTGATAGAAATTTAAATGGGTTAAGCAGTCTTCATCTAAAATCGTACCTTTGAGTCCCGTATGTTTTTCCTTTTCAGAAAAAGGGTTGCATGGAAGGAGTAATCAAGTGCTCGAGATTTCGTACTTTAAAGCTCAAACACTTGGGGGACTATATCATATACATAGGACATATGTATAAAGAAGGAAACAAAGATTAAATGCAAGTTAAATTCAAGTCAAGACCAAAAGTCTGCTCATCAAATATATCAAGTACAGAGCGAAGTCACGAGCCAATAACACAAGACAGTCAAAAACCTATTTCAAAATCTTATGATGACTAGGTTAAAGGCAATGTTTAGTCATGGGTATAAAAAACCCCTTGGATTTTATTCCTTTTTTGCAAATCTGTTGTAACAAAAACAGTTATGAAAAGTTATAGAAGATATTTAAATACATGTAAGATATTACTTAAACTTGGCAAAGTTCAGAAGAAAACTTTATCAAAGTTATTTCAAGAAACATGAGTGTTCCTATTTCTATTTTCGTATATATACACCATTATAAAGTTGAGACGTCTTCTTAATTAAGTGTCGAGTATAAAAGGGACCTCTTTTATAAAATTTCTATTTGATTCAGATATCCACGAAGTTAATAAAGTATTTCTTAAAAATCAAAAATGCAAAAAGGGTAATACAAAAACCCACGAATTAACAAAGAAGACCTTGAATATAAAGGCAAGAACGAGCAAAACAGAAGCTCAAGACAATTAAGTTAAACAAAAACTTCCTAATATTAAAGTTTACACTAAGTACGAACCTAGTCGTAAACTATTTGTCATTTATACAGAAAATGATGTCTCGGGGAGATTTTTGTCCTTGTTAGCTTGATTTGAGGAAACCCTCTCAACTGCTAACTCTGAAGTCAAAACCTTCAATTGCTGATCTAAGGTGCACTTGTTTTCTTCTAACACTTCCATATCAATTTGAAGGCTTTCGTATTGTTCTTTCTCATTGTTTGCTTCAATTTGATAATCATGCATTAACTGCTCCATATGAGAAACCCTCTTCTTCATCTATGTGCCAACAAGATTGATCTAAAAAAGAGATGGGGTAAGAACCTTAATAAAATAAGGATGTAATAAAGTGTGAAAAGTAACAAATACCTTTAATGATGACTACACTATGTCATTCATCCAAGTCAAAGAGTTGTGACTCTCGAGCTTGGATTTCTCAATTGGACCGGTCAGAGGTTTCAACCACACGTAAGCCTGACCTGACTTTCTTAAAAGGTTACCATCGGCAGGAACCTCGATGATAATTTGCTTCATAGCTCCACTTCCACTTAAGGAACCAACCTCAGTATGATGGACAATAGCAAGGGGGAGCTGTGGAAGAAATCAAAACAACTTGGGGCGGAGCAGCAATAATAACAGTTACAACTGGTAAAGAAGACGTCACATGAGAAGGCATGGTAAATGAGGCAAGGGATACTTCATCAGAAACAAAACCCAAATTATCATTATCAAACACACGAGAAAAAAGCTGATCAATAGAGTCACGAGCTGCCGCAGGAGCGTCATCATCAGAGCTCACCAAAGTAGATTCAACAGGCTCGGTTATGGGAACAGAATGGGGAGGAGTTGCTTCTTCATTTGAAAAGACACGTCTTCTGGCCCGCGGCCTTTTAATAGAGGAACCTCCATCATGTTCTTCCTCTTCTTCAGAATCCTAGGTCGTATCAGCTTTCCTTTTCACTGAAGAAGCTAAGATTATCTCTTGAGATCTTTCCGAAGGAACTTTGGAAGCTATGACAGCAGCAACACTAATACCTCGAATGGAAATCCTAATAAAATGAAGGATCAAAACAAATTCTGAAGAAAGGGTGAATTAAAATACGACGAAGAGATAAGAAAAGCTTTTACCATGAGTTTTCACCTTCCAACCAAAACCTATGCGATAGGTTTTTCCAAGATCTACTTTCCATTGGAGCAACATTCAATAACTTTCCTACCCAACCACGGAAATTGGAAAACTCATCAACAGTTCCCATGGTTGCTGGAAAAGAATAAAAAGTTAAGCGGTAGCAAGAAAAATAAAGAGAAAAGACAGAAAAAGTTGTAAAAGGAAAACTTACATACAAAATTCCACTTCCCAGGAAATGGAATATTTTTTTCACCCATTAAACCAATAGTGGGGGCAGTAGCAAACCTGGCATACCAACCATGATCCTTTTCATCCTCTAGGCTAACTAACACTATCTTACTTCTTGCTACTAAAGTAAAAATCCCATGGCGGAAAAGTTTAGGAGAGTAGAGATGAATCAATCGGAAGAAAGTAAAAGGCAAACTAGCCATATTGGTTAAATGCCTTAAGCATGAAACAGCCCTCCACACAATGGTGCCAATATTTCCTAAACAAACGTCGAAAAAATGATAGAATTTGATGATAACAGGATCAATTGGGGGTTTAAAATTAAGTGTAAAAGGATATGTATACACAAAAGAAAACCCAGTCAACTAAGATGTAATCCTTTGGTTTGCATTGGGAATTATAACGGGGAAATCATGTCTCCAATGGCAATCCCTACGACTAATAGAGATCAGACCTTTAGTGATTTTAGATGGGTAAATATCAGCATGATCTAAAGAAGACATAGAAAAAACTTGGTTTCTGATCAAATCTCTACCAGTGTAAAAAGATAGTTGAGTAGGAACAATTTCATCTACCAAAGGCTCACGAATGGGTTCATTAGAATCTTTACTTCTAGGCGAAGATCTATGTGAAAGAGAATCCCTAGTTCTAGAAGGTGGAGTAGAACTCAGTGGGGGAATGGAAGAGCCCCTTATTGATGAAGACCATAAACTACGAAGTGTTCTTCATCTCCTGCTTCTAACCGGAGCAAGAGGAAGGTCATCAACAATGGGGACTTTTTGAGGGTTAGGGTTTGAATAAGACATAGTAGTACAAGGAAGAAGAAAACAATAAGTGAATATTCTAAAAAATTTATGAGAAAGACAAAGAAAAACGTTATATTTATACTCAGAAGCAGCTATCAAAGAAAAAAGGTGTTATGATGGAAACGTCATGATGGAAGCTGTCGCTTTGTAATTGATGAAGCCGTAAAAAGGCCATAAAATGCGCTGAATTGCAGAACCAATCGGGGGATTCCACGCATCACCAACATTAAATGGAAGTGACATATGAAGTGTCTGTTCTAGAGAAGAAATAATGGCGGAAAATATTTCCGTTTTAATGAGATCCACTTCCCAAATATTCAACTGATGAATAAATAGCAAGTGGGGGGACTGTCACGACCCCAACCCAGTTGTGATACCCCCATCACACTACTAGGAAAGCCCGACCATTTATCAAAACTTAACCCATCTAATAAGACAGAGAATCAATAAAACCATTTAAGTCAAATACCAGAAAATACTGAAGAAATGCGGAAGTTTAAAAAATACAGAATACAGCCCACTATGGAACCGGTGTCACGACCATGAGCCTCTACATACAGAGTTTTCATCCTAATACAAGTTTGTCTAAAAGATGAAAATGTGGAATATAATGATAGGGGTAAAAGGGAGAATCTACGGCTGCGAACGCCATGCAACTACCTCAAATACTCCCGGAGAATGGCCATAGAAAGCTGGTCAAAGCTCACTCAGTCTGGATAAGCCCTGAATCTGCACACAAGCTGTAGGGAGTAAAGTGAGTACTCCGACCCAGTGAGTAATAAGCATAAATACAGACTGAAAGTAAGAAATCACATAAATACAAAAAATAAGCTATAATCCAATAACACCGTAATGTGGATAACTTAACAACTGAATAACAATTAAAGGTACGAATGCATGAATGTAATGCAATGCAATGCATATGAGGGTACATTCCAGTACGCACTGCGGCATGCAGCCCGAGCCATCCATGATTATTTTTCATTGACGGCGCTCACTGGGGGTGTGTATAGACTCTGGAGGGGCTCCTACAGCCCAAGCGCAATAACAAGCCGTCTCGTGGCATCGATCAACACCTGGTCAGTCATTGTTACATGACCAATTTATATCATACAGTGTCATTGTTACCACTGTTTCAAGTCACATCATACAGTTTCGTTGTTACCAATGTTTCAAGTCACATCACACAGCGTCATTGTTACCACGATTTCACATCACATCATACAGTGTCATTATTACCACTGTTTAAAAATCTTTACTGCGGTGCGCAACTCGATCCATGCTCAGTCCAGAAATCATCAAAAGCCCCTTGGGCATTTATAAAACAGTAGTTCTCAGCCCGAAATATCATTTAAAATATCATTTGAGTTTTCAAAACTTAGAAGTACGGCTAAGTTTGCAAAACGGTATTTAAAACCTTGGACTGAGACCAATGATATGCAAAAATATGCTAAAACTGTAATGTCAATTCCCGAAGGATTCTACAGGTCGTCACAAGGCCCCAATAATGGAAACAAGCCCAATTAACATTAATAAGGTATGTGTATCAATCGCCAATATAGTAGAAATATCACGCGGGATGGACCAAGTCACATTCCCCGATAGTAAACGACCCTGCACTCGTCGTAGAATGCGTGTCATGCCTCAATATAGCGTTACGATGTGAAATTCCGGGGTTTCAAACCCTCATAACATCATTTATATCTATTACTCACCTCTATCCTACCAAAGACTACTCTGCGATGCCCTTTCCTCTCGAATCGACCTCCTCGTGCGTCGAATCTGTCCAAAACCACAACGAACACATTACAATAGGCTAAAGGAATATAACCCAATCGAAAAGACTCGAAAAATATCAAAAATCATGAAATTTGCAAAACCCGAGCCTCAGGCCCACTTCTCGAAATCCAGAAAATTTTACATCACTACGATCCTTATCTTGCCACGAGTCTAACCATACAAAAATTATCCAATTCCGACACCATTTGGTCCTTCAAATCTTCATTTTATATTTTTGAAAGATTCCACAATTATCTTCCCAAATTCCATCTCAAATCACTAATTAACTGATAAATTCAATGGTATATTCAGGTACTCTAACCAAATATGAGGTAGAATCACTTACCCCGATAAGTTTCTTGAAAAAATTTTGGAACATCGCCAAAATTCGAGCTCTACAGGTCAAAATATCAAATAAAATCCAAAACCTCGTATTTATAGGAGTGGCCATAACTGTCGCTACGAATGTTGAAATCATGATATCTTTAGCTTTCTGGTAACTAGACACAAAGGGCTACAACTTTCGATTTTGAATCACCTCAAAATTCCTTGTAGATCAAACGATTAGAGCTTCCAAAGTAGGTCCAGCGGCCTGCAGATCTTCACGACCGCGTTCGCCTGACCGCGCCCAGCGCTAGGCCAGCGCGCCCTGCGCTAATAGGAGCGGGGTCCGCACCCAAATGACTGCCCCTTCCATTTTATAAGTTCCGAGATGTCCGTACTCGCTCAAAACTTACCCGAAACACACCCGAGTCCCCCAGGACCTCAACCAAAAGCACCAGTGCATCCTAAAACATTATACAAACTTGTTCCATTCATCAAAACACCTCGACTAATACTAAAATCATCGAAATACATCAAATTCAAGCCTAAGTTCATCAAATTCTTCCGAATCTCGTATTCGATCAAAAACCCAACTAATTCACCTCTGAATCATCTGAAATTTTGCACACACATCCTAAATCACCTAACGGAGCTACTGCAACTCTCAGAACTCTATTCCGACCCTCATATCAAAATCTTACCTATCGACCGGATATCGCCAAAATGCTAACTTCGCCAATTCAAGCCTAATTCTATATCGGACCTCTAAACTCGCTTCTGATGACACTCCTAAGTCAACATCTGGTTGACCTTTCCAAAACAAGCCTTCCTTAAAGAGACTAAGTGTCTCATTTCCTTCCAAAATCAATCTGAATTAACTCCCACACACCAAATACCGATAACGAGACATGAAGAAGCATAAAAATGGGGGAAACGGAACAGTAACGCATGAGACGATGGGTCGAGTCGTCACATCCTCCCTAACTTAAACAAACGCTCGTCCCCGAGCATACCCAGAGTCGTCCTAGAAGCTAATCAATAGCTGAATGACCTTACCAAGCATATACCCGGGGGTGCTCCCACGTCACCCTATTTCACATAGGTTCGATAACCCGATATAACTGAAATTCTCAATCCATCCTAGTCCATAAATCGTAGAACCACATTTCCACTGCCGAAATCATCCACAAGATCAAAATCTCACATCTATGCTCTGAATAAGCCTGAACCAGCTGTAACAACCCATACCTGCAACCTTGGTGCCATTACATGATAAACCACATAACTTCGATGCACGCAACAATAACCTCTATTCACCGCATCTGCACACAACACACAAATACCGACAAAAGACTCTTATCAACAAATTCTCACTCCAACACCTTTCATACATTGCAACCGATCAATTTGACACACGCAATAAACCGTAACCATTTCTCAGATCAACCATTCATGACGCCACTTCTCCTCTGACAATTACCATAGCAAATTTCCGAGCCGAACCTCTCCGTTATTCTTCCAACAAGCTGAAATCAAATCCATTCGTATTCATTAGTGACCCCAACGATCACATCAAATCCAACACACTACTCTGGTGATATGACACCTCAATACAGGCCTAATCCACAACTTGCATAATACGCATTAATACGAAACGTTCTGAACATACTCAAATCATGAAAAAAAATGATTCAAACGAAAGAGATGTACCACAAGCTCATTAGCACCATCACAACACAAGGATGAGACCCCGTCTCACATCATAGAAATGGAACACCTAAATCTACCCCAAAAGGTCAAATCTCCACGTGGCCTCGCTAAAATGCGCGATCATATCCAAACACTGTTACACATGAAACGCCTCAAGTCACATATGCTCAAAATTTACGGCCACGCACAATTTGATGTCTGGAACCAAAGAAATTCATTATACCAACAGTTAAGCAAATATCATACACCACACAACCCTGAAAAGACTTAGCCGATGTGCCATTCTCCAAGCAACACCCAATTACTCTTCCGCTCGGCTGCCACTAAGAACCCCCAATAGAATCGCACCATACATGCCCATAACCAACAAAATCATAACATCTCGGAACACAGAAACAAGTCATAGAACACTCCAGATCATTAATAAGCTCAATAACGATCGAATCAACCTATCCCTCAACAATATAATTCGGCCCAAACAAGCAACTCAAGCTAGAACACACATCAGCATTGGCCTTCGAACAAACTTTTTACCAAGGCAACGTGAAGTTGTTCCTTTCCACTACTATAACTCCTTCCAGTTCCATCCGATATGGTGCCTGGCACCAAATCAATACCGAAATTTACAACTCTGCCCGGCGACATGCCCGTCCACAAGAAACACATTCTGAAAAGTCTTTTAACACCGGAATAGAACCAACGGTAGAAACCTCTACACTAACAATCATCACGAAGGCCCAATTAAGAAAAGCAATCCTTCCGATCCGCCCGAAGGGTCTTTGAAATATTAACCACACTGCTAGAAAAAAATCCAATGCACCTCGCCACTCAACCCGTGGCATTTCCGCCATAGCCCATAGCACAATAATCCAACATAACTCAACACCGAGAAAAATGGTCTAAACCCCGACATCATATCCAAAACCTGATACACCAGACAAATAAAGATCCACTCAGGCCTCTAAATCCCGATAGTCGCTAAACGGTGCTGATACACACGATCCACAACAATAACATAGCCTGAACATGAGAACTCCCAGTCTCTTACTCCATATAGCACACGAATCATAATACTTGATCCCAATTCACCGTCCGAACGCATACCACACCTTAAATACCCGATTATTACATGATAGATACTCTACAATTTCCCTGTGCCACCAAGCCAACCCGAATATCACCAGTTGATCTAACAAGAGAGTGCCGCAATACCACCAAAGTTCCATCCATTTAATCACACTGCCTTTTTTCTAAAACATATACTCTCGTCAAATCACTTTCAAATAGCAGTACCATTTTCCTTGATTAACTGAGGCTACCTACTGCCCAAGTGTATATGAACTTCCTTTCTGAACTAAATTGCAACCTAACACATGCAAGTCCTGATCCTCCACAACATACCGCACATAACATACCATCCGAGGATACATGAAAACCTACCTCCCTTTCGAGCCACAGACATCTATGCACTCAACTAGTCAAAAACATTCCATTTGTCCCATCTAGGAGAAAAAATTACTATACATCTCATGCTCCGCATGCCAATATAAAATATACGTCTCCAAACCACGATAAAAGCCAACAAGAACTCTTCCAGTTCTATTTGTGCCAATTAGACTGCCAGGACTGAATCGTTCTAACTTGACCGAGCTAAGCAAGCCGTCGAAACCCAAGAGCATTGCTGCAAAATGCTTGTACGAACTCATTACCTCGAACACATAGAAAGAACTAATCATATCCTTACCATGTCGATCTGGTATACCATCAAGCTACTCCATCTATTTAAATTTCCTTCTGGTTCACATGAAATTGATATTTCCTCTTGTTATAGCACCGCAATCCCTCGACCCAGGCTTACATGTGAATCTAAATCTGTTACTTTTACTTTCCAGATACTGATACATAGAATCTCATAATTAACCTAATAATACCACAAGTCTTGACCTCTTCCAATGGAAACTCGGTTCCTAATCACATATGCTACTTTAAGATACCCCATTGTTACATGTAAAATCTTGAACACATCAGAACCATTTTTGAGAGTCATTCACTCTATTCAACTTGCATTTAGACTGCTCAACTAACAAAACTTCTTGTGCCTCATTAGCACTCTAATACCGCAGGACACGACCTCGCCCCAATACAAACAAGCATCTTCCTTCTCTATACACTGAGCATTATTTACCAACAAAAATTCAAGATATCCTATTATTTTCACACATTTACAAAGCACCATATAACCTTTATCAAAATTTTCCTTCACTCGTGTCATCCTCGGCTCAATTTCCATTCAAAACTAATTCGCGAGGATGCCTCAAATCGAACCCAACATAGCACACAAACGTACAATAGTTAACCAATAGCAGTCTCCCCAACTTGGTTCGCAGCCATATATCAGAACACATAAAACTCATAAAGCATATACTCCATTGCTGCCTCAATACAGTAGTGAGATTAAACTCAAATCCTCGGTAGACTTGTGTAAACACATTTCATCTAGTACCTTTAACGTTTTGGCCGATCTCGCAACAATTAAACTCACTCTCTTATGTGACCCAAAATTTCAAACTTCAACACTTACAATTCACTGGCACATGAGATCTGATATTATTCACATAAGGATCGCACCACTTCAGGACACTCTGTAGGAGATAACCCACCCGATTCGCCTCAATATAATATTCCTCACACCTTCCACCGACATACACATTACACGGTGACTTAGTCTTCCTGAGTCTGAACTCATACTGCAACGTGCAATCTACCTCACTCCCAACTAGGAGACTTGAAAATATTCTTCACACGTCCATAACTCGGAGCTACACCTCCAATCAATGGAAATCATACACTTAATAGTCTACCTACCATCTAGCAAATCTTCCTCGACTCTTCCACATCCTATAGAAACATCACGCAGTGCTAACATACTCATCATAACGCTATCCAGCCGTCATTCCCACTAATAGGGACAATATCGAACATATAAGTTCAAAACACTTGCTCACACAATCAGCACCTCGGTGCTCAAGCCATAGGCATAGATATGGCCTCAAGTACTTCAGATTGGCCCAACATCAACTCATAGAGATCATGTCTCGCCCCTAAATCAGGGAACCACAAGCCATCAAGTCACATATGATATCGAGCGCTCATGCACACATGCGAACGCGTGGAAAGAATTTCAAGAGTTACTATTTCAAGCTGAATCAAGGACGCATGATAAGATTTCAAGAATGTGAAGTTTTTCTTAAAGGTTTTGCAACCTCCCTAGTATAAGTACAAGTGTCTCTGTACCAATCCGCGAGACTCTACTAAATCGGCACATGAATCACGAGACCAAGTAACCTAGGCTCTGATACCAACTTGTCACGACCCCAACCCTGTCGTGATTGTGTCCAGCACACTACTAGGCAAGCCCGACCATTTATCAAAACTTAACCCATTTAATATGACAGAGAATCAATAAAACCATTTAAGTCAAATACCATAAAGTACTAAAGAAATGCGGAAGTTTAACAAAATACATAATACATCCCACTATGGAACCGGTGTCACTACCATGAGCCTCTAAATACAGAGTTTTCATCCTAATACAAGTTTGTCTAAAAGATGAAAATGTGGAATATAAAGATAGGGGTAAAAGGGAGAATCTACGGCTGTGAACGCCATGCAGCTACCTCAAATACTCCCGGAGAATGCCCCTAGAAAGCTGGTCAAAGCTCACTCAGTCTGGATAAGCTCTGAATCTGCATACAAGGTGTAGGGAGTAAAGTGAGTACTCCGACCCAGCGAGTAATAAGCATAAATACAGACTGAAAGTAAGAAATCACAGAAATACAAAAAATAAGCTATAATCCAATAACACATTAATGTGGATAACCTAACAACTGAACAACAATTAAAGGTATGAATGCATGAATGCAATGCAATACATATGATAGTACATTCCAGTACCCACTGCGGCATGCAGCTCGAGCCATCCATAATTAGTTATCGTCGACGGCGCTCACTGGGGGTATGCACAAACTCCGGAGGGGCTCCTACAACCGAAGCGCAATAACAAGCCATATCATGGCATCAATCAACTCCTGGTCAGTCATTGTTACCTGACCAATTTATATCATACAGCATTTGTTACCACTATTTCAAGTCACATTATACAGTGTCACTGTTACCACTATTTCAAGTCACATCATAAAATGTCATTGTTACCACTGTTTAAAATCACATCATACAGTGTCATTGTTACTACTGTTTAAAAATCATTGTTGTGGCGCGCAACCCGATCCATGATCAGTCCAGAAATTATCATAAGCCCCTTGGGCATTTATAAAACAGTAGTTCTCAGTCCAAAATATCATTTAAGATATCATTTGAGTTTTCGAAACATAGAAGTATGGCTGAGTTTGCATAACAGTATCTAAAACCTTGGACTGAGAACAGTGATATGCAAAAATATGCTAAAACCATAATGTCAAATCCCGAAGGATTCTACAGGTCGGCACAAGGCCTCAATCATGGAAACAAGCCCAATAAACACCAATAAAGTATGCGTGTCAATCGCCAATATAGTAGAAATATCACTCAGGATGGACCAAGTCACAATCCCCGATAGTAAACGACCCCCCACTCACCAAAGAATGTGTGTCACGCCTCAATATAGCATTACAATGTGAAAGTCTAGGGTTTCAAACATTCAGAACATCATTTACATCTATTACTCACCTCTAGTCGGCCAAAGACTACTCCACAATGCCCTTTCCTCTCGAATCAACCTCCTCGCGCGTCGAATCTGGCCAAAACCACAATGAATACATTACAATAGGCTAAGGGAATATAACCCAATCTAAAAGACTTGAAAAATATCGAAAAATCATGAAATTTTCAAAACCTGAGCCTCGGGCCCACTTCTTGAAATCCAGAATATTTTACATTAATACGATCCTTATCTCGCCACGAGTCTGACCACACAAAAATTATCCAATTCCGACACCATTTGGTCCTTCAAATCTTCATTTTATATTTTTGAAAGAATCCACAATTATCTTCCCAAATTCCATCTCAAATCACTAATTAAATGATCAATTCAATGATATATTCATGTACTCGCTCAAAACTCACCCGAAACACACTTGAGACCCCGGGACCTCAACCAAAAGCACCAATGCATCCTAAAATATTGTACAAACTTGTTCCAATCATCAAAACACCTCGACTAACATTAAAATCGTCGAATTACATCAAATTCAAGCCTAAGTTCTTCAAATTCTTCCGAAACTCGCATTCGATCAAAAACTCTACTAATTCACCTCCGAATCATCTGAAATTTTGCACACACATCCCAAATCACCTAACGGATCTACTGCAACTCTCGAAATTCTATTCCGGCCGTCAGATCAAAATCTCACCTATCAACCGGATATCGCCAAAATGCTAACTTCGCCAATTCAAGCCTAATTCTACACCGAACCTCCAAACTCGCTTTCGATCACACTCCTAAGTCACAAATCACACCCCGAAGCTAACCGAATCACCGAAAATCACATCCGAACTCTCTAATTTATATGTCAACATCCGGTTGACTTTTTCAAAATAAGTCTTCCTTAAAGAGACTAAGTGTCTCATTTCCTTCCAAGACCAATCCGAATTAACTCCCACACACCAAATACCGTAACGAGACATGAAGAAGCATAAAAATGGGGGAAACGAGATAGTAACACATGAGACGACGGGTCGGATCGTCATAAGGACTATCTGTATTGGGAAAAAATAAGTTCATGTATAGAATTAATTATGCGGTGGCATCTCATGACACGTGGACCGGTAAAAGAATGATAGTTGGTAAAGAAATCATAAAGAATAGGTGCTTGAACCTCTTGATATTCAGAAGTCCATCATAAGAATGAACTTAAATAGCAAAAAGGGTATAGATACGTATTATTGGTATTTAGTAGGCATTAATTACGGAAAACGTTATGGAATCTATATTGAATTAACTATGATTACCAATTATAACGCTATATAAAATGTCATTAATTGTCCATAATGACTCCATTCTGAAAGGAGAAAAACGTATTACTTAAAAATAGCTATAAAAGGTGAGGAATGAACATTTGTAAGGATACGAAACATTATTGGAATATACTGATTTACTTTGCTTTCTATTTAGTCATTATTTACATCAATTATTCAATTTCTATTTGATTATCACTAACCGGAATTTTTCTAAAAATAAACTTTGACCGAAATTCATATTTTTGATTAAACAATATCCACAAGTGGTTAAAAAAAGTAATGAAATTTCATTATTAGTGCAATCCTAACTTGCTATAAAAGGTTATTTGCCTTGTTTTAAGGATAATAATTTCGTTTATATTATTTATGAATAACTACGTATAAAAAGAGTCAAAAAATTCTAAACGGCATAATATACCAAAATAATACTACTAATTAACTAATTGATTTTTTCTTTCCAAGAAACTTTGGATTTTCTTAGATTGAAAAGTCTTGTTAACTGTTGGAAAATCATCAGTTAGTAGTTGAAAAGTCCTTGTTGAAGACTGCAATCAAAGGAGAAGTGAATAAAACCATATAAAGATATGTCATTGTCAAAGATAACATAGAATATCATCAAACAATATGGTCCATTCTTGCTTTCTCTTTGTGGTCAAATATTTTAATTGGGATAATTCACTTTTGGACCCTTAAATATTAGTAAATTCTAATTTTGGCCGTGGGATATTTAGTAATAATATTTAACCTTAAATTAATAAAGACATGCAATTTTAGTTACTTTCAATAACAAAAATAACATACCCGTTGTGATCCTACAAGTGGGATCTGGGTGGATAGAGTGGATGCAGACTTTACTCATATCTTATATGAGGTAGAAAGGCTATTTTAGATAGACCCTCGACTAAAGAATTTTTTTCTAAAAATATATTACACTCAAATATGGGATAATAAGCTAGTACATATACAAAATTAATATAATATAAATAATTTAATAGTTAGTAATTCTTTAATTTTGTGAAAATTCAGAATTTTCACAAGTAAAGGGATAAAAGGTGTACGTTTCAGTTAATTGAAAGGTAAATGTGGTTATTTTTTGTAGTAAAAAACTAAAATTAAAGTCTGTCGATATTGAAGGGACTAAAAGCGCAAATTTCTTCTCTCAATAATAAATAAAACCAAAGAAAACTATCACCTCAAAGGATATGCTTGGCTGCTTTCTTGCTTTCTCTAGTGGTGTAAGCTCTCAATAAATAAATAAATAAAATAAAAATAAAAACCAAAAGGGAATTAAACCATTTCAAAGAATATGCTTTCTGGCTTCTTTTCTTTTCAATCACAAATTGAAATCTCATCCTATTAAGTTTGTGCACGTTTACTTGAAAGAAAGTTCCTAAGAATCTTATAGAAAATGCCATATGGATAAAGCATAAACTTTCACTAATCTAATCCAAGTTGTGCTTTCATAGATACGTTGTAGCACAGTCGAAAAATCTAATAAGAAATATGAAAAATGTTTTTTTTAAAAATTATTTTTATTATATTTGCATTGTATAATTTTACGATGATGGATATTCAGTCTTATGTTGCTCGAATTCACCGAAAATGTCAGCAGATACGTATGGAATCCAGAGGCGAACCTATATTAGGGGTACGGGGTTATCGGAACCCGTTGGCGTCCGAAAAATCAATGGATATAGGTTTTTTCTATAGATAAAAGACCACCGGTACCACTAAGATGAGAAAATGGTCCCATGACAGAGTTGGTTGAGTGTAGTGCTCTAGCCACCTAGCTGCCCCGTCCGTAATTGATTCAATGATTGTTTTTACTTCGTAGTGTTTTTATTTTTAATTTCATCTTTTTAAAATTCAATTATCATTTAATACTTGTACATAATAATCAGTTTAATTAATGTTAATTTTTTTCAGGTCCCTCCCTCAAAATCAAAAACTCCAAACTCCTATCTCTGCAAATAAAAAACTACAAACCCTTCTTTCTCTTCGACAAGGTAGCAATATTTATTGATTCCGGTTAACGGCAACTGAGAATTTTTCTTTATCATAAGTAATCATAATCGTTAAGTTTTTAAAGAGTTACATGCTGAATTTGTCGCCGGTAATTGACATATTTAAAGACAGTGTGCCCCTGTTGCACTTAAATCATGGATCTGCCTCTGATCGAATCCTTCAACAGTAGTATATTTTTAGAGAATCCGATACGAATACAGATAGCATTTTAAAGAGTCCGTGCAACATAGATTAAGTTGGACACTCACCCTCCAGATAATGTAACTCCACTTCGCTAAGTTGTTGTTTCGTGTTAGTCATAGTCAAAGAAGCCGCCCATTCATGAAAGTTATTCAGAAGATATTTTTTATTTGCATTCACACCTTTTAGGAAGACCGCCCATGGATCTTACGTAACGTAATTTTGAATTAATATAAGTTGGTTATAAAAAAGTGAGGCAAATATACTACAATAACTCTCCAAGCTCAGTAACAATTTTGTGTACCTCAGACTCAAACACTGATACCAATAATATTCAGGGAGTCACATTTTGTGTGAATGCAAATGTAATATCAGATATTATATTATATAGTAATATAAAAATATTTCTTTTTAAGAAAAGAAAAATATTTGAGATTGTTACCAAAACCATGGATTGTACTATTTTTGGCATATAACCTAATAGATCCGGATCTATCATTTTCTTGGGAGGTGCCAAAATGTCAAAAGAATAGAGACAAAATAGACAAAAACATTAATAACAATAAATAAATAAAGAGTAGCCCCATGAATGAAGTACCCCACGATTACGCATGATTCGGAAAAGGATCACATTTCAAAAGTATAATGTATGCAAATACCATTGTTTAATTTTACGACTCAAACAAACGAAAATAATCTTACCATTACTTTAAAACTTCCCTTCAAAAACATTAATAATAATAACTTAAAGGGAAAAAAATAAAAGAGAGATAAAAGGAGAAATTATAAATGCTTCTATTAGATAGGCATCTATTCCCATTAGTGATTAATTTATCTTTTTACTTTAGTCTAAAATAAGTGTCCATTTATATAATTAAGAAAAATTTTAATTTGTTATTTTAAAATTGATTTTATATACGTATCTCTAAAATTCTTTTACTTCTCACATTAACTATATTGTAATATTTAACTAAGGGTAATTTAATTATAGGAACTATTTTTATTTGAAATTTAATATTTTTTAATATGTATCCCAAGACAACTTGATTAGTTATTATGGACCGACTATAATTTTTCTATTTTTTTCTCTTTAAAATAGAAAAATTAGCCCCATTTGTTGGATTTATTGTTTGTCCTTTTATGGAATTTTGTTTTGACAAAAGCTACACGCATATTCCTCACACCTTGGAATTATACCAATCTTCTTACGTAGAATCTGCTGCAGTAAAGTCAATCAGCTCGGCTTCTGCGCGTTGGATTTCTTCTCGCTTTTGAGCCGATTATAGCAGCTACATTTATTTTTAAATATATTAAACCCGTTAAATATTAAAATATTTTATTTAGATCTCAATATTGAACGATTAAAACTGTTTGTTAAAGAATCCAGTAATAAAATCTGTCAAGTTATTATACATTTGTTTCACGTATTTTTGGGATGAAAGAATTAGTTCAGAACACCTTATCTGCTTATTATTATTATTATTATTATTATTATTATTATTATTATTATTAATGTTATTTCCTTTGATTTGTTTATCTTACCCTTTATTCTACCAATACTTTTCCTTTTTTTATTATTTTCATCGCAGCGTCTTTACTCTTATATTTTTTAATCCGTTTTGAAAACACTACTCTTAAGACTGATGACCTATCTAAAATAATTTCTCTACTTCACATAAAACAGGGATGAAATTTGTACACTACTACGTGTAGATTATTCTCATTATTTTCAAGAGGACAAAAGCAACTCCTTTCAAATGAAAAAGGCTTAACATATAAGTTACTATTCAGACTTGAAATTAAATTTCTTTGACACGCTCCTCTTTCACGTAAAATATTTTACACAATAAAGACGCATATAACCAAAGTAACACTTATTGTATTGGAGCGAAGCTATATATCTTAAAGGTTATCAACTAATCACCCTCAGTAGGAATATTATATTGTATATGTAGCTAAAATATTAGATTGTAGATATATATAACATATATTGAATATTCTTTGTCGGAGATTTTTTCATTTCTTTATGTTTGAACACGGCCCATTTCCGAAAAAATATTCCCTACCAAATATTTTTTCATACCCATAATCCGAACCCTAGACCTCTTGTTAACGGAACATCAATCTCATCTACAACACTTGTGGGTGCACCAGTTAATATTTTATGCTAAGTTAAGATCAAATAGTGTTCGAACGTCAACCGTTTCTTTCTCTGTCAACTTGGGTTGTGCACAGATCTGATCCGATGAAATTTAGCATATTTCGGATTCGGATTCGGATTTTAGAAAATGCAATTCGAATTTGATCCGAATTATATCGGATCGGATCGAATTTTAAAGTTTGGATCAGATTGAATTTCGGGCCGTATTATTATGCCTCAAAATTGCAAACTAATATGTATATATTCTTTGTAAAAGAGGCAATACATTAAGAAAAATTCATATTTATGCAATTATAATAGTATTATGATGCCAATATAGTTAAATCCACTAATTGTAAAGGTAATAGCTTGGAGGAATATGTAAATGAAATATTGACTATCGGAAAATAGTATAGTATTTATACATATCCTCCTAATTTCGAATTTCAGATCAGAGTTAAAATATATCAATCTAAATTCGATTCAAAATCCACAATTTTAATAAATATAATTGAAAATTCGATCCAATTCAAAATTAGAAATTAACTAAATTGGTGCGGATCGGAGGAACAATCCCGTGTCTACTCACTAGCTCCAACTATTATCTGGCCGCCACGTCAGGTGGCTAAAAAATGCGGTAAAATCCCAGCGAGCCCCACCAACGGCCAACAACAACCCAGTATAATCCCACTTAGTAGGGTCTGGGGAGGGTAGTGTGTACGCAGACCTTACCCCTACCTTTGGATAGAGAAGCTGTTTTCAAATAGATCCCCGGCATCCTTCCCTCCAAGAATTTTACACATTGCTTTTGGAAAGACTCAAACTCACAAGCTCTCGATTGAAAGTGAGGGTTGCTTACCATCAGAGCAACCCAACTTGTACAAACAAAAAGGAATAAACCCAAAGATATCCTCTTATAGAAAAAAAGAAATAAAGCACAATAGAAAGAATATTCCCAACTGTACCCACCACCTCACTAATATATTCTCTCCCCTCTTTCACTCTCTCTCTCTCTCTCTCACACACTTCACCTTTATAACCACCATTCAATTCCTCCAACTTCCCTTCATTTCCTCTCAAATTTTCACACTAACCTTATTTCACACCACATTTTGTATGTGTATTTGATTTTCTCGATCGAAAGATATGAAGTTCGGGAAAAGTTTAAGCAATCAAATAGAAGAAACGTTACCGGAATGGAGGGACAAGTTTTTGTCTTATAAGGATTTGAAGAAAAAGCTTAAGCTGATTGAGCCGAAGAAACCGGCGGCGGCGGCGACGACGGCGGTTGAGGAGGATGTTAGGGTTTGTAAAAAGATGAAGTTAGCTGCCGGAGATTTTGAAGGCTCACAAAAAGTGCCGATGACTGAAGCTGAAGTTGATTTTGTGAATTTGTTGGAAGATGAGCTTGAGAAATTCAATTCGTTCTTCGTTGAGAAGGAAGAAGAGTATATCATTACGTTAAAGGTAAACCTTTTTTATATTTCTGACGCCGAAGTGATTTTTTTAAATTTTTATATTTAGGATATCTGAAACTGCTAATTTTGTTTGTTTGAAAGAAAAATAAAATACTGAGAATTATTTGTCATTAACTGTACTAATTAGAAAATCAAACACAGTGATGTATGAAAGCATATAATAGTAGTAGCGTAATAAACAGGGTCGTATTTGTAGTGTAACTTAAGTGAGCCCATTAGCTGTTGCGCAAGCTCTGTATATGTATTAAAAAATTTACTAACTATTTATAAATATTGTGGTTCCAGTATTTTGATTATTATTATTTTTTAGTATTCTATTTTACACGTTCACCAATTAGGAATTGAGAATTTATATCTTTAGATCAAAGTTGTTGGAATAATGGTATCCATTGCTATTTGAGCTTGTTAGTAGTAAAATTGGCGAAATTAAGCGAAGTCACGAAAGCTGTCTTGGTAATTAATGGACAAGCTTAAAGGGAAAACCCCCTTAAATGAATGAAATAATGTAATTCAACTTGTAAATAGAGACAGCAGTAAAAAGTATACCGGTTTGTTGGATTGATATAGCTGCGTGCTTAATTTTTACTGTCGCATAATTGAAGTCCATTGAAGATATAACTATTCTCTTAGTCCAAAAGGTCCCTGTCCTCATCCAATTGAGTGTATATGATTTATGCAAGATTCAACCGTTCTGTTTGTTATTTTTTAGTTGTTTTTCAGGTTTAAGCTATCATGTGTGAATTTGTAATAGCAGGGTGAAACAATAGTTTTGCTCGGCATCCATGATTTCATTGTAGAGGTGTAGTTCCGACTAATAACTGATTATCCAAGGCTTGTTAAGTTTTTGATCTTATATTTGACATGTGTTGTAAATTGGTAACAGGAATTGCAAGATAGAGTGGCAAAGGCCAAGGATCGTAATGATGAGATCATAAAGATCCGCAGGGAGATAGTAGACTTCCATGGGGAGATGGTTTTGCTGGAAAATTACAGTGCCCTTAACTATACTGGTAAATACATTTCTCTTTTCAAGTCTCTCTGAAATTTAATTATTTCTTTGAATTGCATAAGAGTTGATGCTTGTGTGTTTGCTATTATATTGTATCTACACTCATTATCTGATTTCCCCGGACCCCATTAGTGGAATTTTACTGGATTGTTGCTGTTGTACTCATTATCTGATTGTGCACTGAAACTGGGGTGTCTGCTAAACTAGAAATGGCGCAGGAACACCTTGAGACATGATATAAGTCACTTGTATAATTTCATAGGTAGTGTTGAATAGTGGCGGATGTAGCTCTTGGGTAGCGGATTCATCAGATTTATTTTCAATATGGAGTGTGTGTATATATGTGTGTGTGTGTGAAACCCAACTAAACTCTCAACAAAAATTACATCTGCACCCATAATTTAGAAGTACAAGGAGTTCAACCCTAATAAACTTAAGGGTCCAACCAATCAAGTTTAAATCTTGGATCCGCTTCTGGTGATGAGCCAATCTGATCTATGTCTATTTTTTCTTATAGGGCTCGTGAAGATACTGAAGAAGTATGACAAACGAACTGGTGCTCTTCTTCGCTTGCCCTTCATTCAGAAGGTCTTGCAACAGCCCTTCTACACCACTGATTTACTTTACAAGCTTGTGAAGGAATGTGAGAATTTGATTGATCATTTATTCCCTGTCATTGATGCCCGATGTATGACTGATGAAGGTGATGGAAATGAACCTTCAACTAGTGGCGATGGTCTACTTAGAGCCCCAAAGGAGCTGACAGAGATAGAGTATATCGAAAGTTTATACATGAAGAGCACCATATCTGCTTTAAGATCTTTAAAAGAAATTCGAAGCAAGAGCTCAACGGTCAGTGCTTTCTCATTGCCCCCATTGCAAATTAGTGGACCAGAAGATACTTGGAAAAAAGTTCCAATCTTAGAACAAGTAGCAAAATAATCTAATTATATAGGGACAGTTGTTTTGGCCCCCTTGAATGTTTTCTGTTATGTACTAATATTATTTTTCCTTTTCGGTTCTGATGAATGCATGTTTATGCATGTATTGGATACTAATTAACACAGATGTAAAATGCACAAATTTAATCTCAAAGAGTGTCTGATGAACTCTTCTGGTTCATCTGTTCTATTGTACTGGTATGTGTTTTCGTAGTGTTTGTTATTGCCTTTAGTTTCTGCTTATGCACATTCTTGAATACAATCTACTTCACACATAAAGCAATTTTGCCTGTTCAACTATGAGCAAACTCATAGTTGCTTCTATTACGTATCAATCCGTTGAGCGACAACCCTTCCACTTGGCACCCTTAGGTCACTAAGGCCGACTTTTGCCTTACTCTACGGGTGGACCTTGTAGTCAAGCTCGCTTCTGCCTTTATACTTGAGGGCCAAGCTCCGTCGGATGTGAAGAATCCTTTGCACTGCTCTGTTACCTTTTGTCTGTCTACCTAAAATTGTCCCTTAGCCAGCTTTGGTTTTACCAGAAAACTGAGAAATATGACAATGAGATTTGTCTTCAAAATCTGCTTAGTTGGTATCAAAGAGAAATGGCTAGATAACATCTCAACACAACTACGCTAGATCACCCCATTTTTACATTTTGCACCACTAGTGTTTTTATTTTGTACGCACATAAACTATGAAATTACTAGTTTGAGCTATCAGATTACCTAAAGATAGCAGCTACAGCCTATCGGTAGACCAATCGTCCATAAAATAGATTCGTAACCTGAAAAATAAGGCAAGTTTTTTTTTTCATCAAACTGTCGTATACCATTAATATCAAATATTTACAATGTATCAAGATTAGCAGTAGTATGGACTAACTACTACACTGCTCAGTAATCTATTGTCTATTACTATCTATACACAAGTATGCAACTAAGTAAGCTATCTAAGGGTAAGAATTAAGCTTGCTCAATCCAGTCTTCCATTTCTTGCATTTCCTGCCTCTAAGGTGTAGAAGTGTTGCAATTTCTCGACATGTCAAATCTTCTACAAAAGTTGCACCTTCAAAACGAATATGGTTCCTTTCCCTCCAAATGATAGCAATAGTGGTAACAAAAGCAGCTGCTGTGATAGCATTCTTCTATAGCTTGCTTCTAGCCTTGCTACAAATCCAGTGTACTTCATTTTCCCAGCATCCAATGGTCCTGGAGTGTCCCAGCCATACACAAATTCTCACCCATAATCTGTTGGTGATATAACATTCAAAAAATAGGTGTTTGAAATCCTCAACATGCTGCTTACAAAATGCACACAGTATTGGAACTTGTATGCCCATAATCTGTAATCTATCAACTGTGGGAAGCTTGTGCAGAGCAGCTAACCAGACAGTAAACTTGTGCTTAGGAAGAACATTAGTAATAAGCATTAAGTTTTTCCATGTAACATTATTGAAGCTAGGCAGCAGAGCAATATACATTTTGTGAATATGAAACTTGTCCAGTTTGCAGACACTTTGCAGCCTGCATGTAAGAGTACCCTGCAACTGAGTATTGTTCATCACCAGGGTTCTACTGTCCAGGATCTTTTTGATCACCCAAGAGCTGGTAGTTGGTACAGCAATTGTATCAACATCCCTCTTCTTGATATAATAAGTATGCACCCATCTGACCCATAAACAGTCCATTTTCCTAGCCAAATCCCATAATAATTTGACTGTGGTTGCTTTGTTCCAGACATCCAACCTCAGAATATTAAGTCCACCAGAAGAAATAGGCTAACAAACCTTGTCCCAGGCAACTAATGCTCTTTTGGACAGTGTAGCTTTACCAGTCCAGAGATAAGTTCTGCATATTGCGTCTATAGTCTTCAAGACTTTCTTGGGTATAACAAACACTTGAGCCCAGTAAGTATGCATTCCAAAGATCGCTGACTTAATCAATTAAGTTCTGCCGGCATAAGATAACAGTTTAGCTGACCAACAAGTGACTCTAGCTGTAATCTTCTCAATAAGAGGCAAATAATGATGAATAGCCAACTTCTTTGAATCCAGAGGGACACCTAGGTATCTGCAAGGGAGGTGTCCTTCAGTGAATCCCAGAACTGCAATAATTTCTTCTCTGATATCCAGTGGAACTCCAGCCAAATAGATTGCACTCTTACTTACATTAGCCTGAAGGCCAGATGCTGCTGAAAATTGAAGGAAGGTCGTGTGCAATATCTGGATGGATATTAAGTCTGCTTTGCAAAACATGAGCAAGTCATCTGCAAAACAGACATGGGATATGTTGAGTTTCCTGCACCTAGGATGAAAATTGAAATTCCCATCTTTATGCAGCTGCTGAAGTAATCTGTTAAGATATTCCATGGCCAAGACAAAGAGATAAGGTGACATAGGATCCCCCTGCCTTATGCCTCTCTTAGCAATGAATGGTTTAGTAAGTCCACCATTAATTATTAATGAGTATGAGACAGTTGAGACACAAGCCATAATCCATGCAGTAAACTTGGCTGGAAATCCCAGGGTTATTAGAATCTGCTTCAGAAATCTCCATTCCAGTGTATCATATGTTTTCCTTAGGTCCACTTTAAGAACACATCTAGGAGAGACACCTTTCCTAGAATATCCTTTGAAAATTTCATGGCTAAGTAGGATGTTATCCATAATACCTCTTCCTTCAATAAATGCAATTTGGGCAGGCCCAATCAACTCTCCAATCACAGCCTTCATCCTTCTGGTAAGGACTTTAGATATGATCTTGTACAGTGTAGTACAGCATGCAATAGGTCTAAAGTCCTTTACAGTAGTAGGAGTGTTAATTTTAGGCACAAGGGCTATTTCAGTGGTATTAATCATATGTGGCATTTGGCAGGTTTCAAAGAACTCCTCAGCAGCTGATAGTCTATCTTGTTGCACCATCTCCCAGTTTTTAGTAAAGAATTCAATAGGAAAACCATCTACTCCTGGAGCCTTATCCTTTGGCATTTCAGTTACAGCTACCGTAATCTCCTCCATAGTAACTGGCCTGATAAGAGCTCTCTGCTAATCAATTGTAAGGTATTTACCTTCCTTCATAATGCTGATATCTACACAGGGAAGCTCAGGAGCATACTCCCCCATTAATGATTGTAACACCTTCAGAAGTTCCTGTTCCATAGCTAGAGGGTCTGTTAGTTTTATACATGTGTCAGTATAAATAGAAGTGGTATTATTTTGGCATGTCCTTATCCTCCATTGTGCATGAAAGTACTTTGTATTTGCATCACCACATTCAATCCATAGAGCTTTGGATTTCTGCCTCATTATTTGTTCCTCCACACTGTTCCATTTCTCAAGTTCTTCTAATATAACTCTTTCATCATTTATCAGTTCCTGTGAGAGAGGGTTACTTAGCAGCTGCATCTGAATACTGCCAAGCCTCTCCCTTGCCTGAACAATCTGCTTCTTGTAGGTTGCCATATGGTTATTTATACCTTTGAGTTGCTGCTTCATTGCCTTCAATTTACTCCAAATCTGCTGCATTGGTGAGCCTATATAATCCTGCTCCCAAACTTGTTTAACAATGTCATGAAAATGAACATGTTCCATAACAGCATTGTATAGCCTGAAAGGTTTAGGATGCAGTGGTTTATAATCACCAAATTTAACCAGAATTGGGGAATGATCAGATACCAATGGATTCATGTAGTCAGCTTCCAAGTGTCCAAACTGTTGCAGCCATTGATAATTGCCCAGAGCCCAGTCAATCTTGCTATATACTCTAGCATCAGCATCTTGCTTATTTATCCAAGTATAATGCCAACCTGTAGCTCTTAAAGCAGTAAGTTGTAAATCAGACATTGTATCTTTGAAATCTTTTACTTCAGCCTCAGTAACTAGGGATCCAATTATGTCCTCAGAGTTAAGGACACAGTTAAAGTCCCCACTAATTAGCCAAGCATCTTGATTGGAACCATGTATAGCTCTGAGATCATGCCACAGTTGAACTCTGAGAGGTGCAGTATTGTGACCATATATAACACTAAACTGAATTTTGATTTGTGTTCTTGTGTCATCAATAAAACAGTGAATAAGTTGATCTGTAAGAGAAGAAATATGTACTTGAATATAAGACTTCCACAGTAACCAGATTCTTCCATTAGTAGCCTTAGAATAATTGCATTGCACCTTCCAATCCTTGGCCACCTTGTCCAGTATTTTCTTGGCTTTGTGCTCCTTTACTCTAGTTTCTACTACTCCCATGACATCTACTTTATTTACAGCAAGGAAATTTTTCAATTCCTTCTGTTTATGGGGCTGATTAAGGCCCCTAATGTTCCAAGTAGCTATAATCATGGAAGGGGAGGGGGGAACACCTATAAGAGGGTCCTGGATCAATCTGTTGGACCCTATTACTTTCCACATTCATTGTTGCCTTTCCCTTGTCATAGTTGTCAGCCACTTGGTCAGTAACTCCATTACCTGTAGAGACAAGCTCCCCTTGACACACAGCTTCAGGCATTGTAATCTGCTGAGAATTGGATAGGCTCTCATCTATTCTACTAGATTCCTGCACTACCTGATTGCCCAGCACTTTATCTGTTACAATTTCCTCATGAGTTACCTGCACCTTTGCTACAGTTTGTTTGACCTGCCATTCAATTTTACCTAGTTGTTTGCCCTTTCCTTTCTATCTAGGTAGTTTATCCAGCTGCTTCACTTCCTTTTGTTTATTGTTCTCAGCAGAATACCAGCAGTCAAAGATGTCATGCCCAAACTTCAAACAATGGTTGCAAAAGCAAGGCTTCCAGTCATACTCAACTGTCTGGATTGTTGAACCATAAGGAGTCTCAATTTCCAATTGGTCAGGCAAAGGATAAGCAGCATCTACTTCAACTAGAACTCTGGCAAATGAGATCTTCTCATAGTGTGCTGTAAATTTATCAGTGTATAAGGGCTTGCCAATTGCACTGGCCATTTTGCTTAAATCTTCAGAAGACCAGTAGCCCACCGGAAGGCCAGGAAGTCTAATCCAAATTGGAACAGTGCTAAGAACATTACTGTGAAAATCAAAATCAACCTCCCAGGGTTTTAAAACCATCGGCTTATTTCTATAGGTGTAAGGCCCTGATTGCAACACTAGATCTCTATCCTCAGTGATATTAAAGCGAAAAATACAGTAGCCTTCAGCATGCATTAAAACTTGAGGCTTAGCGACAAAGTTCCATACATGCATGACAAAGCTATCCATACTCCTCTCACTAGGATTATCACCTATTACAAATCCAATCAGTGCATTTTGCCAGTAATCCAACTGAGGTTTAAGGTCTTCCTCAGTAATCTTCACTACTTTTGTACTATTACGCTCTGAAGGAGGCACAAAGGAGAGGATCTTACCCATATGAACATCTCTATTACCTCTGACAGCTTCAGCAGTAGTTGGTACTGATTTAGCAGGTTCATTCACTTTAGAAAACTCTAATCTCCTCGCAGTCGAGTTAATCAATTCTTCATTACCCTTCGGAGGTGTGTTGCTAGCTTCTTCAACCTCTGCATGTATCATCACTGGCGATTGGTACTTCTATGGGAGGAAGTTCCCATATGTCAGGGGTTCGAGTGTCGTAGTGACACCATGAGCAGGGGTGACGAGCTGGGGATGAGTTATTGTGGTCGTCAGAGCTGCATTTCGCCGGCGTCTGGCCATTTCCGGCGGACATCGCACCTTGCTATTGTGCGCCGGGAAGGTCACTGTTTTATTGCTTAAAATGCGCCGAGAGCATAGGCAAGTTTTAGTTTTGTCACAAAGTTGAAATACACTACTAGGGTAAAAGTTCTTTACACAATCAGTGTATATAAGTTAAATCATATTATCATGAATATGTTCTGATTTTTCATGGCATTTCTCGGAGAAGCGAAGCGATTTGCAGCCAAACTACAAGCAATAATAAAACAAAAGAAAAAGAGTATTTGCACACTAATAAGAAAGACTTTAGTAACTTAATCATAAGAGTATTTGTCTAAACTACCATACATTTCCTTAAAGATCTCCTCAACTATGAAAAAGAAAGACCCCAAAAGGACCCAAAGAGCTGAAATGGAAGACTTTTGATTCGATTTCATTCTCTATTGAACAAACAACTTAATTAATGTTGGAAAAAATGGTTTTAATATCTCAAAAAGAACTGTTTAAAAATCATATATAGATTTTGTATTGGGAAAAATCTGAGCTTATATTAAAGATGACATGGCATGACACGTGAATTGGTCAAAAGGTCAACAGACAATAATTAATTAAGAGACGCGAGCAGTGATAGACATGGGAAGAAGAACTCAAAACAAGAACGGGGTGCAATTCAGATACGTATCTTGTATCTAAACAAGGCATTTAAGATGAGGGATTCATAAGGATTCAAAAGATATGAATCCGATGACGAAAAGTGATCCAAATACAGTATTAAATACCGAATACGTTAGTAAACTGGTATTTAATAGCAATGATTGTGTAATGCCTCATTAAATGTCCGTTGTTATTCTTACTTAGACTAAGGAAGTGAGTCGTTGCTCCTTATTAGCTATAAAAGGAGGAGGTCTCATCATTTGTAAGGATGCAAAATATCATCTACATCATATTAAAATACAAATTTCTTTACTGCTTATTCTTATTCTCGGAAAATCTATTATTCTTTTTGGTCTCTTGATTATCAGTAACCCGATTTCTTATCTTAAAATTCTAGCTTTGACCAAATTATTAGTTTTTGGTTAGACAAATTGGTTCCACTACCGAGAATCTGATAATCCATTCTTTCTGAAGTTACACTCTACCCATTGTTAACATCATGTCAAACAACAATGATAACAACAATCAGGAAAATCAGATCCATCAAACAGAGGGCGATGAACTCAATAATGTTATCCCTCAAGCTTCTCCACGTGGATATCGAGAAGGAACTTCTAATGATATGTCTGAACATGCTGACGGAGGAGTTGAAACAAGAGATGAACTTTTACAAAAAATAATTGATGCACGAATTGACAAAGCTTTGGAAGGTTTAGTTAGTTGATTGCCTGTTGCGCCAACAACGCCTAATAATAACACGTTGAAAAATTCCCGCTCTGGTCTAGTTAATTCTGGTAATGGAACAACCCCCAGTGATTCACAAGAAGGAGAACCAGGTAATTCAGATAATTCTCATCTTCAAAATTTAGTACTAACCTTGCAGAAATAGCTGAGCAAAACAAGAGTATCGAGCAAATCCCAGGAGTTTCGCCTGTGATAAAAGGAGTAGACGTGGATAAATACTCACAACAACCTTGGAAACGAAGTGCTGCTCCCCTACCAATTCCAAAAAAAATCAAAATGCCTGACATCCCAAATAAGATGGTACAACGGACCCACATGACTACGTAACTGCATTTACAACAGGAGTGAAAGGCAACGATTTGACCAAATAAGAAATTGAATCAGTATTGGTCAAAATTTGGGGAGACGCTCATCAAGGGTGCATTAACCTGGTATTCTCTTTTACCTGAAAATTCTATAAATTCTTTTGTTGAGCTTGCAGATTTTTTATTAAAGCACACTTGGGAGCTCAAAAGGTGGAGAAAAGAATGGAGGATATCTTCAAAATCAAACAAGGGAACTCTGAGTTGCTCAGAGATTTTGTTGATAGATTCCAACGTGAAAGAATGCCTTTACTTCGTGTACCAAATAATTGGGCAGCGGTAGCTTTTGCAAGTAATTCGAACTACAAAAGTTCGGAAGCCACGAAAAGGCTTAAAGAAAGCCTTCGTGAATTCCCCGCAACCACTTGGAACGATGTTTATAATATGTACAGTACAAAGCTTAGAATTGAAGAGGATACCGTACCTCAGTACCATCCTGAAGAAAGGAGAGAATCCAGAAGGTCAGAAGCTGAAAAAAGATAAGGTAAGAATAGGTACGATCCATATATGGGATCTGCAGGAAAGGATTCACGATCAAAACAGAATAATCAATGATATGATCAAAGTCCAAGAGACAGGGACACCGGGTCTTCATCTAGGTTCAGAGATGATCGAAGTAACCAAGAGCCATGAGATAATGATAGAAATTTAAAGGCACGATTCGGTGGCTATAATTTTAACGTAACTAATTCTGAGCTCGTAGCTGGTCTAAGGAGTATGAGAGACAAGGTACGGTGGCCAAAGAGATGCGGTCAGATCCAAACAGGCGTAATTCGGACCATTGGTGCGAGTTTCACAATGACCACGGGCATAAAACATCAAAATGCAGATTCCTACAAAGTGAAGTAGACCATATACTGAAGCAAGGATATCTCAAAGAGCTGTTTAGTGAGAAGGGAAAACAAGCTGACATGAAAAATAGGCAGGAGCCACCAAAACCACCATCACCTAAGAGAACAATGAATGTCATCAGTGGAGGGGAGGATATTTACGAAGTAACGTACACGACTTCAAATAAGGTTTCTAAAATGAGGATCACACACGGGAAGCGAGTACGGCAAACCTTAGAACATGAGAGCATAAACTTCGAAGATGCAGATACGGAAGGAGTGATTATTCCTCACAATAATGCACTGGTAATATCCTTACTTATACATGACACTGATGTAAAACGAGTTTTGGTTGATCCAGGAAGTTCTGCAAATATCATTCTACTAAGGGTATTACGGGAAAGGCAAGCTGAAGATAATATGATACACAAGGCGCATACTTTGTCAGGCTTCGACAATTCAAGCGTGGTAACAAAAGGTGAGGTAATTCTAACAACTTTTGCTGCAGGTGTTATTAAAGAAACTAAATTTCAGGTAGTTGATATGGAAATGGCCTACAACTTAATTATGGGGAGACTATGGATCCATGATATGGATGTTGTTCCATCAACTTTGCATCAAGTTATCAAGTTTCCATCACCCTGGGGAATATGTCAAATTCGAGGGGATCAACAAACATCCAGGAGTATCAACGCAGTAACAGATATGAGTACTATGAGTAAAGAGAAATAGCAATTACAGGAAATAGTTGGGGGCGTCAATAATCAAACTTCAACTGAAAAAACGAATTTAGACTCAAGACCTGATGTAATTCAAGAACCTGAAGAAAATGAGAACATTAAAACAACAATAGAAGAGCTCGAGGCTATAACACTATTTGAACAGTGGCATGAACGAAAGGTCTATGTGGGTTCCAATCTAAGTACCGAGATGCAAGGTATGTTAATTGAATTTTTAAAAGCTAACGTGGACTGTTTTGCTTGGTCCCATGCTGATATGACAGGTATACCACCGGACGTGATGCCTCGTAAACTCAACGAGGACTCATCCTTTATTCCAATCAAGCAAAAGAAAAGAAAGCAATGGGATTTCAAAAATCAAGTAATTCAAGATGAGATCCAAAAAATGTTAAAGATTGGGTCAATCCGCGAGGTAAAATATCCTGATTGGTTAGCTAACACGGTGGTCGTACCAAAGAAGAATGGTAAGTGGCGAGTTTGTGTGGATTATACTGATCTAAACAAAGCTTGCCTAAAAGACTATTTTCCTTTACCCCATATAGATCAATTGATTGATGCAACTGCATCTCATCAACTTTTGAATTTCTTAGATGCATATTCGGCATACAACCAAATTAAAATGGACCCTAGTAATGAAGAAAAGACTTCTTTAATCACAGATCGAGGGACTTACAGTTACAAAGTAATGCCCTTTGGTCTAAAAAATGCCGGATCAACTATCAAATGTTAGTCACCAAAATATTTCAAGAACATTTAGGAAAAACTATGGAGGTATATATAGACGATATGCTCGTCAAAACCCAGCATTCTCATGATCATATCTCTTATTTAACTGTTACCTTTGAAATTTTGCAAAAATTCAATATGAAACTCAACCCTGAAAAATGTGCATTTGGAGTTGCTTCAGGTAAATTTTTAGGTTTTCTTGTTTCTAACCGTGGCATTGAGGTAAATCCTTCTTAGATTAAAGCGATTAAAGAAATACCTAATATCCTTACCAATAAAAAAAAGGTTCAAAGATTAACAGGAAGAATCGCGGCCCTAGGGTGATTTATTTCCAAATCTTCAGAAAAGTGCTTCAAATTTTTCTCTGCTCTCAAAAAGCAAGATTATTTCGAGTGGAATGAAGATTGCCAACAAGCCCTTAAAAATTTGAAAGCTTACTTGTCAAATCCTCCTCTATTGGCAAAACCAAAGGAAGGTGAAAAGCTACGCATTTATTTGGTAGCTTCAGAAGTAGCGGTAAGTGTTGTTTTAGTCCGTGAGGACCAAGGTGCAATCTCCTATTTATATGTAAGTAAGACTTTACTAGATGCTGAGACAAGGTATCTGCAACTAGAAAAGTTAGCATTAGCTTTAATCATGGTATCTATAAAATTAAGGCCTTATTGTCAGTTTCACCCTATTGTTGTAGTTACTTCTTTTCCATTACGAAATATTTTGCATAAACATGAGATATCATGCTGATTAGCAAAATGAGATATAGAATTAAGTGAATATGAAATAATTTATCAACCTAGAACTGTTATTAAATCCCAAGTACTTGCCGATTTCGTAGCTGATTTTAGTCAAGGAATGCATTTAGAAGCAGAAAAGGAGTTACAAGTTTTTAATGGTGCAAACCCGAGGACTTGGATGTTATTTACTGATGGTTCATCTAATGTAAAGGGGGAAGGCTTAGGAATTGTTCTTATACCACCTACGGGTGAAACAATTAGACAAGCTATAAAATGTTACCCTGTAACTAACAATGAAGTAGAGTATAAGGCTGTAATTGCAGGTTTAGAATTGGCACGAAAACTCGGTATAACACAAATCATTATCAAGAGTGATTCTCAACTCGTGGTTAATCAAATGCTGGGAACTTACACAGCCAGGGAAACGCGAATGCAGGAGTACCTCGACAACGTACGATAATTGATAAGACAATTCCAAACGTGCAAGGTAATGCAGATCCCAAGAGAGGAGAATGCAGAGGCAGATGCTTTAGCTAATCTTGCATCTGCAACAGACATAGCAAATGACACAAATGCTTCAGTTATACATTTATTTCACTCTGTTCTTGAACCTGATAAAAATAAGGTAAATTTTAGTCATTTGACATGGGATTAGAGAAACAAACTAGTTACTTTTTTGCAGTATGGAACCGTCCCTAATGACAAAACAAAGTCCCATGCACTACGCAAGAAAGCTTCCCGTTATTGTTTGCACCAAGGAAATCTTTATCGAAAGATATTTGGGGGTACTTTAGCAAGGTGTCTCGGACCTTCACAAACAGAGTATGTAATGAGGGAAATACATGAATGACATTGTGGAAATCATACAGGAGGTAGGTCACTGGTAAAAACGTTGATTCGAGCTGGATATTATTGGCCTAAAATGGAAGAGGAAGCAAATGATTTCGTATCTAAGTGTGACAAATGTCAGAGGTATAGCAATAATATGCATAGACCAACTGAACTATTACACCCTATTATAGCTCTGTGGCCCTTCATAAAATGAGGAATGGATATTGTAGGTCCATTACCACATGCAAAAGGTCAGGTAATGTTTCTACTCGTGCTTATTGATTATTTCAATACATGGGTAGAAGCAAGGGCGTTTAAACAGGTGCGAGAGAAAGAAGTTAAGGACTTCATTTGGAGAAATATAATATGCCGCTTTGGGTACCAAAGGAGATCGTGTATGATAATAGCCCACAATTTATAGGAGCACAAATCACATAATTCTTTCAAAGTTGGAAAATCAAAAGAATAACATCAACACCATATCATCTAGTGGGTAATGGACAAGCATAATCTACAAACAAGGTAATCCTCAACAACTTAAGAAAAGGTTACAAGATTCAAAAGGTAATTGGCCTGAAGTATTACCAACAGTATTATGGGCATATCGAATAACGACAAAAATAAGTACGGGAGAAATAATGTTTTCAATGGTTTATGGTACAGAAGATTTAATACCGATTGAGATAGGCGAACCAAGTACACTTCGTGTTCAAGCAATGAAGAGTTACGGGTAAATCTTGATCTACTCGAAGGGCGAAGAGAAGTTGCGTTAATAAGGATGGCAGCTCAAAAGCAAGTAATTGAGCGATATTACAACAGGAAGGCACGTCTCAGGTTCTTTAATATTGGGGACTTCGTGCTTAAAAAAGTGTTCCAATCTACAAAGACAGCTAATTCAGGAAAGCTAAGTCCAACGTAGGAAGGACCTTATAGAGTTCGTGAAATTGCGGGGAAAGGATCATACGAGTTGGAGACAATGGATGGCAAGTTTTACCTTCACATTGGAGTGATGTTCATTTGAAGAGATATTACTTCTAAGGAAGTACCCACGGTCAGGTATCGCCATTTTAGAATTTTTTTTCTTTGAATTGTTAAAATTTTACTAACGATTTTAGATGCTAGGCAAAAACCCTAACTCGTGTCAAATGATGAGTCACGGCCTGCACGGAAAAATGGAATACTCTTAAATTCCCAGCCCAAAAGGGTTACATTAATCTGATGGAAATACACACGATTTAGGCAGTTTTCACCTATAATCTCGCCTCCGAGTCCTGTATATTTTTCTGTTTCAGGAAATGGACCAAATTGTGAGAAAACACACAAGTGCTCGAGGCTTCATACTTCACCGCTCAAACACTTGGAGGACTATATGATATTCACACGAGTATGTACAGAAGAATAGATACGAGTGAGCAAGATTTAAAAAGAAAAATCAAGCTACAAGAAGTCAAGTGTCAAGCAAAAATCACGAAGTCAAAACACTCATCATAGTGTTCTTTCCTATGAGAACAAAAGAGTCACCTCTCAAACCCTTCCTACTATGTAAAGATAGGGTCATGACTATGTACTAAAAACAGGTTATGAAAAGGAAACCTTGTTTATTTTATAAATCTGTTACAAGAAAACAGTTACGAGAAAGTTATAGATGTACTTCAATACATGTAATACTCAAAAAACTTGTTAAAGTTCGTGAATAAAAACTTGTCAAAGTTATTTCATACAAAACATGTGTTCTTATTTCTTTCATCGTATTATAACACCATTAAGAAGTTGAGACGTCTTCTTCATTAAGTGTCAATAAATAAAAGGGCCCTCATGTTAATGATGTTAAATGGCACATTTCGTGTTAGCGTCAAACGAATCACATCAAGAGCTTGGTGATCTAATAGATCCCAATCTACTTTGATCATATTTTTTGATTTTACCTCGATCAGAGATAAGTGTAATTTTTTCTGGTATAAATAATCCTCTATTTGTATTTATTAAAATCCAAAATCATTGCCATTGAACTTGTTAATATTAACCTTCCCTTATTTCAATGTAATTTTTCACAATTTTTTTATGTGAATAGCGCTTATGAATAGTAACAGTGAATACTACTCCATGTAAGAAAAAATATCCCAAACGTATAAGGTAGAAAAAAATCATTATTGGTGAACAATATTATCACTATTAATGGATAGTACTTTACTATTATGAATAGTGTTAGTAATGATGATTAATAGTGTCATACTAGTTTTGTAAATAGTACCTGCACCAATATCGTGCTTTTCTACTAAAATTATAATATTTGTGCGTTGATATCATTTGTTGGGAAGCGTGTCAGACTAATAGAAGGGGAAAATATTTAAAAGATAAAATCAATAAATTACACAAGATAAGACAAGATAAAATTTACATGGTTCGATAATTTTCGCCAACTCCACGGCCACAAGAGAATAGTTCTTTATTAATTGAAAAGGAAGAAGAAGTTGATGGATGATTTACAATTGAGGAAGGGGATGCCTATTTACAGGCAGAACATCTGTTGAAAGAAAATTTTTAGCGAATGTGAATATAAGAGGACGACACCGCAAAACTGCATGCTGAATTTTTCTTTCACATTTGCTGCTTGCCAACTTGGACTCTTCCTTTCTTTTCACGTTTTTCTTTCTTCTCATTCTTGCCTTTTTTCTTTGTCCTCTTTCTTTTATTTTTTTTACAACGGGGTTTGTTCCTTTTATTGTTTCTCTATAAGATGATCTGTCTTTTTATGTATTCTTCAGTCAACCTTTGATTTAAGAATTTGTTAGGGTTTTATCTAATTATATCTTTTTGTATATCTTTGTATATCTTTCTTGATATAATTGGCTTTATAAAAAAAACTCTTTCCTCATTAATAATATACAACTCATTTTATTCAATCGACATCATATGCTCTTTATGGTATCAGAGCCAAAATGTATTCTTGCTAGTTAAGATCCCTTTACAAAAACTATTAGTAATATTTGTACAAAAGAAAGTAGTGTATAGTAGTAAAATAATCTACAATATTTATATTGTGATGCTTTCTCGTTAACGTAGTAGTTACCTCTAATTAATTTAACCCTCGTACTCCAAAAATGTTCAAACAAATCGAGACGTCAGTATACAATTTCTTCTTTGTCAATTATAAGTAAAATATCTTAATTAATATTGTAGTTAAAGAAAAAAATCGGGTAACTTCTTAAATAGTGATGGTGTGTGAGTGAATCCAACCAACAAGTTTTCGTTGTTATAGATTAGAATTTAGTCTAATGGAAATCTAATATAGTGAATAATTGCATAATAGCTTAATGTTACTTTCTTAATCTTCTTTTCAATCCATTATGTTATTATATTAGCATCAAAAACATTTATAATACTACTATTCTACTATGTATGTTACACCAAATATTATTCTTTTTTATGTTTCTGTATATTACTACTCTTAATGTGTTCTCTTTTAGAAATTTTATATAGACATGTGTATTTGCCATTAGACAAATTAAAATAAGGGGGACGAATTGCTATCCTCGTCACACTAGAATATTATGCAGAAGTGTGGTGGATGATTGAAATTCTTCTATTTTTAACTAGATATCTCAGGAATGTAAAACCTTTCTATAAGGAAAACTATACATGTTTAAGGGATTAAAAATAATTGTTTTTTGCCCATACTACCACTGTTCTTATCTTCATCAAAGCCTTTTTTGGTTTTTGGATCGGGGTATCTGCTGTATTTTTCATGGAAATTTTCGAAGTTGTTGGAGACAAGTTGGCCCCACGAGCACTAGCAAAGAAGAGCAACCTGGACGAGCGTCAGCAAGGAGCGGTGGGTAGCGGTGAGTTAGCGTACAACTACGTCAAGTACAACAATTCAACGCAGGTTTGGTCCTCGGGACTTGGTACCTCCCGTTCTATTGTTTCCCCTTTGGTGTTAGCTAAATTGTTCTTACTTTAGTTCGCAATAGTAAGATCTTCAACTAGTGTACTTTCAGTTACGTGTTTCCTTCTAGTTTGACTCGTTGTCCGTGGAGCACTAACGAGTATTCCTTAGATTTGTCATAGGAGTAGTGGCTGTAGTCTGGAATGATATATTAAGGGCATGTCCGTGGGTGGGTCAGAGTGTGGGGCCGGGTTCAGGGCGTGGGATGGGAGGCATGGGAGGTATAGGAGGCAAATGAGCATATAGGTTGAGAATCGGGACATGGAATATAGGTTCGCTAACGAGTAAGTCTATAGAGTTGGCGAAAATCCTTCAGAAGAAGAAGATTAATATAGCTTGTGTCCAAGAGACTAGGTCGGAACGAGGGCGATAAACGCGGATGAGTATAAGTTGTGGTACTCTGGATTCATGAGGGGTAAGAATGGAGTGGGGATCCTGGTAGATAGCCATCTTAGAGAGTCGGTGGTAGAGGTCAGGCGAGTGAATGATAGACTAATGGCTATTAAATTGGTGGTGGGTGAGTGGACTTTAAATGTTGTTAGTGCGTACGCGCCGCAAATAGGCTTAGATGAGGAGATTAATAGGCGTTTTTGGGAGGGGTTGGACGACATCATTCGTAGTATTCTGCCTTCCGAGAGGTTATTCATAGGAGGAGATTTTAATGGTCATATTGGATCGTCTGCAGGTGGTTATACGGAGGTACATGGCGGCTTTGGTTTCAGGGAGCGAAATGAAGGGGGCACCTCACTGTTGGACTTTGCCAAGGCATTCGATCTAGCGATTGTGAACTCAAGTTTTCCGAAGGGGATGAGCATTTGGCTACTTACCAAAGCTCGGTGGCGAAGACTCAGATTCACTATCTCCTCCTCAAAAGAGGCGATAGAAGGTGGTGCGTGGATTGCAAAGTTATCTCGGGTGAGACCCTTGCAACACAACATAGGATTTTGGTGATGGACTTTGGCAATATGATAAGGAGGAAAAAGAGGTCAATACGAGGCCGCACAAGAATTAGGTGGGGTGCTTTGACTAAGGATAAAGCTCAGGAGTTGGAAGGAAAGTTATCGGAATAGGAGCCTGGAGTAGTAGTGGGGACACAAACACTATATGATCGACGACGGCTGACTGTATAAGGAAGGCGGCGAGAGATGTGTTGGGGGTATCTTCTGGCCGCGTCGGTGGCCATAAAGGAGACTGGTGGTGGAATGCAATTGTCCAAGGTAAAGTGGAAGCAAAGAAGGCAGCTTACCTGCGGTTAGTAGGGAGCACTGGTGAGGAGGAGAAGAGAGCGAACAAAGAGAGATATAAGGTAGCTAGGAAGGAGGCGAAGATGGCAGTAACAGAGGCTAAGACGGCAGCTTTTGCTCGTTTGTATGAGGAACTAGGTAACAAAGGCGAGGAGAAAAAGTTATTCCGACTCGCTAAGCTGAGAGATAGAGCGGCTCAGGATCTTGATCAGGTGAGGTGCATAAAAGATAAGGACGGCAAAGTTTTGATGGGGGATGACCAGATTAAGAGGACATGGCATACCCACTTTCATAAACTTCTAAATGAAGAAGGGGATCAGGATATTGTACTAGGTGGATTGAGGAATGCCGACACCCCCCATGAATTAAGTTATTGTAGGGACATTGAGGTCGATAAGGTCATCGAGGTAATGCGTAAGATGAGGAGGGGCAGAGCTACCGGACCAGACGAAATTTCGGTTCAACTTTGGAAGTGTGTGGGTAGAGCAGGATTAGAATGGCTTACTAGGTTGTATAATGTGATATTCAAGAATAATAGGATGCCTGAAGAGTGGAGGTGGAGTACAATGGTTCCATTGTATAAGAACATAGGCGATATCCAGAGCTGTAACAACTATTGAATTATCAAATTACTGAGTCATACCATGAAAGTCTGGGAGAGAGTGGTAGAGATGAGAGTACGAAGGACGGTGTCTATCTCAGATAACCAGTTCGGGTTTATGCCGGGGAGATCTACCACAGAAGCTATCCATCTTATTAAAAGGATCGTTGAACAGTATAGGGATAAGAAGAAGGATCTCCACATGGTGTTTATTGATCTAGAGAAAACGTACGACAGGGTTCCTAAGGAGGTCTTATGGAGCTGCTTAGAGGTTAAAGGGGTTTCGGTAGCCTACATTAGGGTGATTAGAGACATGTATGAAGGAGCTAAGACTCGATTTAGGACAGTAGGAGGTGATTTTGAGCATTTTCCTGTTGTTATGAGGTTGCACCAATGGTCTGCACTAAGCCCTTTCCTATTTTCCCTGGTGATGGATGCCATAACGCATCATATTCAAGGAGATGTGCCATGGCGCATGCTATTTGCTGATGATATAGTCCTAATTGACGAGACACAACGCGGCGTCAACGAAAGGCTAGAGGCTTGGAGACATGCCCTTGAGTCTAAAGGTTTCAAGGTTGAGCAGGACGAAGGCGGAATACATCAAGTGCAAGTTTGGGGCTGAGCCGACGGAAGCAGGAGTGAAAGTGAGGCTTGACTCTCAAATCATCCATAAGAAGAGTAGTTTCAAGTACCTTGGGTCAGTTATTCAGGGGATTGGGGAGATCGACGAGGATGTCACACACCGTATAGGGGCGGGTTGGATGAAGTGGAGGTTAGCGACGGGAGTCCTGTGTAACAGAAAGTTCCAGCATTACTAAAAGGTAAATTTTATAAAGCAGTGGTTAGGCCTGCAATGCTGTATGAGACCGAGTGTTGGCCGGTTAAGAACTCACACACCCAGAAGATGAAAGTAGCAGAGATGAAGATGTTGAAGTGGATGTGCGGGCATACAAGGATGAATAAGAATAAGAATGAAGATATTCGAGAGAAGGTGGGTGTATCCCTCAAAGAGGACAAGATGCGGGAAGCAAGACTCAGATGGTTCGGTCACATTCAGAGGTGGAGCACTGATGCACCGGTGAGAAGGCATGTGCGACTGGCTGTGGTGGGCATGAGGAGAGGTAGAGGGAGACCTAAGAAGTATTGGGGAGAGGTGATAAGGCAGGACTTAGCGTGTCTTAGGATTACTGAGGACATGGCGGATTACTAAGGACGTGGCCCTTGATAGGGGATTGTGGAGGTCGAACATTAAAGTTGTAGGTTAGGGGAAAGTTGTGGATCTTTCTACAGCGCACTAGAGTGAGAATAGCTAGCTATGAGGTACTCTTAGGATGTTACTGGTCAGCTACCGATACAGGGAGCTATCTGTCGGATATTAGTATATCTTTTATCTATATCATTTATTTCTATTTCGTATTTCTTATATTGCTGCTATTTTGTTATTTTATGTTATATGGTGTATTTTATGTTATTTTTAGTATGCATTTATTGATTGTACTAACTTATTGTCTCTTGTTGATGTCTTGAGCTGAGGGTCTCCTGGAAACAACCTCTCTACTCCCCGGGGTAAGGATAAGGTCTGCGTACATATTACCCTCCCCAAATTTTATTTATGAGATTTACTGGATTGTTGTTGTTGTTTTATAGAAAAAGTAATCTGATCTTAAATTCTATTATTATTGTATTCATTATTTAATTCTTCGAGATTTTGTACATTGCGATTCATGCACAAATTTAATAATGTTATGAAGCATAACTATACCCATAAATAGTCACATGGGTATCTAGGGCCACAAGCTACCATCTCTAGGAAAATACGAAAATGTTAAAGACTATATATTCTATGAAATAATGAAACTTGAGAAATAGTCAATGTATGCAAATTGAGAAATAGTTTTTGGACTGGTAAATTGAGAAATAGTCCGTGTATGTAAAGTCATTAAAAATAGTTATTAGTTTGTTGAAATATAAAAAGTTTCATCATAATATGTTAGATTATGGAGCTCATGTGTATAAATTTTCAGTATATTATGTTGAAATTCTAGCACACGAGAAGGTCCAGCATAAAATGATGGATTGTGGAGTTCTTGCGTATAAACTTCTAGCATATTATATTAGAAATCCAGCATATTGTGAAATTCCGCCACATTGTTATGGAATTTTCTGGACTTTTTAGGTTGTTTTGTTTAGATTTTATCTTCACATGAAAAATTGATTAAATTTCAATTACTTTTAAAATTGTAACTATTTTTCACTTACCAGTTATAAATCTGGCTATTTCTGAATTTTTTCACCAATGTTGCCCAAGGACAAATTAGTCGTCGTCTACCAAAATTAAACCAAAAATAGAGTCGTACTAATGTCACCTTGGAATATTAAAAGTTGGATTTACTTAAACGTTAAGTAAATTACAAGTTAAATTTTGGGTAAAACTCCACTAATTCCATAGCACTGAATTTATAAGAACACCAACAAGGATAGAAATGTAATACAATATGCAGATTTACTTTATATAACAAAGATAAATATAAAAGGAGTAAAATTCCGAAGGGGACCGTAATTAATTATTTTCCTTTAACAATGAAAAACAAATCTTCTTTATTTCTTTTTCTATGGAAATTTATTAATGCCGCTAGCAATTCCATCTCAGCTTATGCGTATAACAAATTTTTTGCTTTTTTAAAATCAAACTTATTAATAGCACCATACAATAATAATAATAATAATAATAAATATAAAAAGCTCACAACAAGACGATAAATAACCAAGAAAACGTAAAGGGCCAAATCAAACGACGTTGTATTCATCCAATTCTCTACGGTTAAGAAAGCTTTTCCCAATGAAAAAAGAAATAGAGAGGAGAATATAACAAAAAATGGTCCCTTATATTTTGCGGTAGGTTGAAAGTGGTCCCTTAAGAATATTACTGAAAAGTTTTGGTCCCTTAGGTTTGCCAAAAGTAAGCATATTTAGTTTCCATCAAATATCTAATAAACTGTGGTCGTTAGATTTGGCAAAATTTTTTTAAAAATAGAATTTAACATGAACTCACATTTGAAGATTTTGTTTATGCTATTTATGGTATATTTATATTATTTGTGGAGTCTGGTGCAGTTTATTACTATTTTTTATTTATCTGTAGCAAGGAGGGACTTAGCGGGCGAAAGAAAGTTCACCCGAACCCCCTATGCCAAAATATTATACAGTACAGTATAAGGCAAAATCCATTTGATATTTTTATATATTATATTTTGAATATTCTTGACACAATCCAAAAATAAGTGTATTCTGACCCAGGCCCGGGCATAAACGGGCCGGGCTTCGCAGTCTCGAGCTTCGTGTGCCGGGCCTGGCGGGCCTGACGGTCCCGGGCCTGGCGGTCCTGGTGATTGACCGGCCCGTGACGGGCCTAAGCCCATAGTGGTCCTGGGCCTGGCGGGCCTGACGTTTTCTTTAAGGCAATATCTTGTATAGTAGTTATTAGTATAATGTAGAATATATTTTATATGGTGTAATAAGTTATTAATATAGTATATATAATATATATTTCATTGTATATTGTGTTGTGGTAATTAGTATATTGTGTTGTACTAATTAGTATATTATATATATAAATATATATATATATATATATATATATATATATATATATATATATATATATATATATATATATATATATATATATATATATATATATATTATCTCTCATGTATAATGTATATATATTCTCTTATATATATTGTATCTTATGTATATATGTTATTACTTATATATTTTATTGTAGTATATATTGTGTGTTATATATTGTATGTTATATATATATTCAAGGATTGATATCGAAGTAAAGACAAAGAAATATTGAGAAAAAAAGATATTCAAGGATATGTCTTATAATTTTTATTGACCAAAACGGCATATCTTTCTTAGTCTTCCTTCCCCCAATGGAATGAGCTCAACAATATACTAATACCACCATTAAAAGAAAAAAAAACTAAAAGAAGATGTGCCAATGTACAAGTTACATCATAATCTACAATTCTATATTGTATCTCTAACAAATCTCATAAATTCGTCAAGGTTGGGAGGAGGTTGTGTTGGTGGTGGTGGAAACGAAGCTTGTTCATCACCACTTCCGAGCAAAGCCAAATCCTCCGAAAGTTCCGCTATCATTTCTTCATATGCTTCATCTATCGCCGGTTGTGATTCTGCAATTCCAAAGTTTCTTCTTTCCGCGCGGATCCAATCTCTATAGAGCACCGATTTTTCCAAGCTCTCCCTCATCGCCGCTCTATGATCACCGATTTGTAGTCTTGCTTGACTGAAAGTGCTCTCCGACGCAACAGTTGAGGCTTGAATTGTTAAAACATCCCGAGCCATCCTTGAAAGAACCGGAAAATATTTTTCCCTTGACTTCCACCATTCCAAAAGATCGAAAGAGCGTCTAGATTCTCCTTTTCAAGTCCCTGAGACAAGTAAACTTGAAGCTCATTTAGATGTGAAATTTCATCATAATTATCACCTTGAGAACCCCGGAACTCCCTCCAAAATTTAAGAGATGTTAAGCCCGCAACTCTTTTAGACGATTGTGAGCTAGACGAAGTAGGGGTTGGAATATTTGGCATAGCATGCTCTAACACCTGTTTATAAGCATTATAAACAGTTTGAGCATTAATTTTAATTGATGCTTTTGCATCAGCAAGTGTAGCAATTTCCTCTTCTGAAAGATCTAAAGCCTTATAAATATTAGAATACCAAAAAGGAGGACCTCCCAATTTCATTGTAGGATTTAACATTGCAGCTACACCAAAAAAATAGGAGGGATAGGGAAAAATATTTTTTAAATTTTTGTTTCATTTCATTTATAGCAAGTTCATAAATATCCCCACCTCATCTATCTAGTAACTTGTAACAGTTAGATAATCACAGTCATTATTACTTCTACGAATATCAGTTGTAATAGAAATCTGATTAGGTATATGAGTAAATAAATAGCGCAATATTATTCATATTCATATTTGAATTTATAAATATCGGCCTTAACTGTTGCGCGAGGCCAACCTTTATAAGTAGGATTAAAAACTCTTCTAATATAATGAACCCAATTAGGATTAGAAGCAAAAGTATAAGGTAAGCACATAACAGTAATCATCTTTGCTAATTCTTCACAATCTCTATTTGGATCGTAATATAAAATACCTCCGGTGACGGTGTTAATTCCTGGTTGAACTAGATTTGAACTTGTACTAGGGTTAATTGCAGAATCTACACTTGTCCCCTCTTGATGCGCTTGCATTTGAAAAAATCTAGCCCTATCTGTAGGGTGTATTTTTATGTGCCTAACCAAACTACCTGTGCCGCTACGGTCTCCAGTAAATTTATGAACAAGTAATTTCCCACAAGTTTTACACTTAGCCTTATTTTTTTCTCTTACTTGAGTAAAAAAATGCCAAACTAATTATGTTTCTGCACGTTTAGCAGGTTGTCTACTAAAAGTTGGAGTTTCTACAGATGGGTGTGCCGGTGCATTACTTGAGTTATGAACATGACTAGTAGGTGTATCATCTAAATCCGGTGCTTGGTTTTCATCATCATCATTATCATCCTCATTTTCCTCTAAGATAGGTTCATTAGGATAAAGAGCATTCATAATTTCATCATCTAATCTATCACCTACTATAACATAATGTAGAAATTCACTATCGGTAAATTGAAAACAAGGGTGATCACTATCAAGCATTACGGGAGGCGGAGTAGGACGTCTAGGTTGGCGACTACTTTCAACTTGCTAATCTTTTGTAGGTCGGGGAGCCGGGGGAAGGGTAGTATTATGGCCACTAGTTTCACCGGTTTTACCTTTTTCTTTACCGAATATTTTTCTAAAAAAAATGCCATACTAACTAGAATTATGCAAACTAATCAACACAAAAATATATTATTAAAACGTAAGAGTTGAAACGAGTTTACTGGATTGCCGAACAACTTCTTGAAAATTGAAAATCGTTGAACACTTGAAAACTTCAATTCAACAACTTCACAATTTTTCACGAGTTTTCAACAATAAATTAAGCAATTGTAGTAGAAAGATTGAAAGAGAGATTGAGAGATATTGATGAATTGGTGAATAACAATGAAAGAATGAGGGGGTATTTATAGTTGAGAAATGGGAAAAAGTGTAATTATATAAAGTTTGGGGTTAAATTAAAGTTGGGGGCCAAATGGCTATTTTATAAAGTTCCAAACGGCTATTTTTGAAAAGAGCCGTTACTGATTTTTTTTAAAATAGCCGTTGGGCCCGCCAGGACCGGCCCACGCCCGTCTGGTGGTCCCGGGCCTGGCGGTTCGAAGCTATTGGACCGGCCCGTCACGGGATTAATGGACCGGTAGGACCGGCCCACCAGGCCCGCCAGGACCGCTAGGATCGCGGTCCCGGTCCGGTCCCGATTCAGGCCCGGCTCGTTTGCACCTTATCCAAAAATATAGTTCGGTGGTCATAAGGGTTCAAAACTTTTGGTAGGACGTTAGTTCGACTTGGCCACAGTCTCCTCTATTTTTTCTTTAATTTTTTCTTTTTGAGACTTTTCTTGTGTTGTCATTTAAGACTTTTTTTTCTCTCATAATTTTTGGTAAATCTAACAATTTTTGGAATCTGGTTATGCTATTTTTTATTTATTTCTAGCGGACGCTATAGTTTTTGATATTGTAATTTCTTAAATACGATTAAATTTTTGTGTGTTTCTGGTTAACTTTTTTTTTTTACCTCCTCAGAGTTTTTATTAGTTCTAACAAATCGAATCAGCCATTAAGAGTATGTTGCCTATATAACACCCCTTTGGAATGAGGTCATTATGTTGTACTGCCTATATCATATTCCCTTGAAATACGGTTCTTCCCCAAACTTTGTATGAATGGGTTATGCTTTGTGCCCAAGCTGTCTTTTTTTAACAAATTTAAAAAATCAAAACTACTCAAATGTATATTCAGAGGACCAATATGAACCTACACCCAAACATGAGGGACCATTTTTTTATTTACATAAAAAACAAAACTCTATCTTTCCCTCAAAAAACCAATCCATGAGGAAGAGCTTAGCCCTTTAACACAGTTCATAGCACACTCACCTATACATCAATGAAACTCTCCCCATAAAATAAAAAATTCCACCAAATGAAAAATTCCTTTTTATATTCAGTTTCTAGACAAAACATATAGATACACATAATTCTGTATCTATACCCTATTGCTTCAAGAAACTCCGTAGCCATAAAACAATAAAAGATTCATATTTTCTTCTTCTCTTTCTTCAATCATCACTCTTTTCTTGTTCCAATCCATTCAATCTGTCATTTTCACTCAAATTTTTCTAAATACCCTTTTCAAGAAATCTTCCTTTAAAAATGGCTTCAATTACACCCTTATCTCAATCACAACCCCTTTATGAAAAAACCCAATTTACACTACTAAAAACACCTCAAAATCAGTTTTGCTCAATACCCTTTTCAAGATTCACTCAAAGTTCAAAACTTTCATTGAAAAAATCAAGAATGGTTGTTGTTTCAGCTACAACTGCTGCTGAGAAATCCAATAAAAGGTATCCTGGTGAAGCTAAAGGGTTTGTTGAGGAGATGAGATTTGTGGCTATGAAATTGCATACTAAGGATCAATCTAAGGAAGGTGAAAAAGAACCTGAAGGTCAGCCTATGGCTAAATGGGAACCTAGTGTTGAAGGGTATTTGAAGTTTTTGGTGGATAGTAAATTGGTTTATGATACTTTGGAAAAGATTATGGAAAAGGCTCCTTTTTCTGAGTGTGAGTTTTTTTAACCTCTATCAGTCAAATTTATGTGACTGTGTTTGACTAGTTTGACTCTACCCCTTCGGGCGGGTAGGGATAAAGCGTGCGTACACGCTACCCTCCCAGACGCCACTAGTGATATTTTACTGGGCGGTTGTTGTTGTTGTTGTTTGACTAGTTTGACTATGCAGTTTAAGAAATGATAAATTTTGAAATATTTGTGTAGTTGTAAATTATAAGATTGAAAGTTTAAAGTCAAGTTATTTCAAAATATAGAAAGATGTCATTCTAGAGTGTGAGTTTTGCTTAATTTCTGTCCATCCATTAGAAATCTGATTGTTTTGTTTGGTTGAGAATATGTTTTAGTCATGTTAGCACTTTTACTTTGTGTTTTTAGGAGTTATCTAGTATAAATATATCAGAGTGGTATAAAGAACTTCTAGTACATTTTATTTTTGTTTTATATGATATTTGGCTTGAGATTAGTTTAAATGGAGTAACATAGTCGGTGCAAATTCATATAGCCGACCCAACTTGTTTGCAATTGAGGCGTAGTTGTTGCTATTGATTTACTGTATTGACAATCGAAAAACTTGATGGATTGCTCCGGTTGTGGGACAGTGTATTGTACTCTTTATAACTTCGGAAAAGATTATGAAAAGGCCTCTTTTCAGTGTGAGGTTTCAATTCTGTTAGTACTTCTGCTTTGTGGTAATTGATTTTTTACACATCCATTGGAATTCAACGATATATAGAATTCTTAATATAAAGCCCAGTTTGGTTCATGGTATTTATAATTGAAAAACATGATGGATTGCTCTGGCTGTAATACTATGTGTTATGCTCTTTAAACGTGCTATTTGCAATTTGATTGAATGGTTGTTACTAAGATTGCGAGTTAGGTGCCACTTGTGAAATAAGTGTGTTCCTGTCAAGTTAACCGGTTCATTATATCAGAGTAACTCTAACTATTTATTTTGTTTTCTTAGTGTTGTTCTAGGTGGAGATAGAACATCAATTTTATTAAGATGTTCCCCAATGTTTTAGGAAGCTTTATTTATTTGTCCCTCTTATTTATAGAGGGAAATGGTCTTCAAGGGTTACCATACATTTTTTGTTCGGGATGGAAGCTTGGTTGATTGATTGACCTTTTTTTTTTAAATTGGTAACTATTGTACTATATATTAATAAACATCAGTATATATGTTGCACTGAAACCCATATTTACATGAAAAGGATAAATAGATGTTCTGGTTTGCCATCTAGCAAGATCCTAGTATGTTTATGGTTGTCTATGTATCTTCTGTGTAAATCTTTTTACACCAAAAGCAAAAAAGAAGAATACAATTGAGTTTGATCTTCTGAACTGGATTGCTTCTGTCTTCAAAACATCTAGCGTTACTTTCTCTCCAAACTGTCCACCAGATACAAGTCGGGACAGTCCTCCACCTATCTCTACTAGTTGCTTCAGCTTCTTCCCAGCTTAAAGAACATTTTTAAGCCTGTATGGCATTGACCATGAAATACCCCTAAGACTAATAACGATTTTCCATAGTTGGTTTGTAATCTTGCAATGTAGAAGCAGATGGCTGACAGTTTCAGCATTTTCCCCACATAGAAAACATCTTGAACACAGAGAAATTCCCCTTTTTATGAGATTATCCTGTGTTAAAACCGCTTTCTTTGCTAGTAGCCAAGTGAAGCATGTTACCTTGTATGGAATCTTTGTTCTCCATATATGGTTCCAAGGCCATGTCTTTACCTGTTGATTATTATGATTCAAAATCTTGTATGCAGCCTTCACCTGATATATCCCTCTGTTGTGCCTCTGCCACCAATTTGATCAAAACCTTCCTGTAATCCTTTAAATGCTTCTAGCTCTTTGTAAATGTCAGCTAATCTTGTTATCTCCCGGTCATTCAAACGTCTTCTGATAGCGATTTCCCATCCTTGATAACTCCTCATCTCAGGTACTGTTCTATGCTGGTTTTGTGCTAAACCAAACATCCTTTAAGCTTCCGTGTCTCAACCAGTTATCATGCCAGAATGATGTGTTCCTGAAGAGTGATTCTTCATTATAGGCCAAAGTTCTCTGATGGATTTCCTCACACTTACACCATATGTTGCTCCATAAAGATTGGGGTTCTTGAGAGTACTTCCATAACCATTTCATTCTAAGAGCCTTGCTTTGATTCTTAAATATCTAGCATCATTGTAATTTTTCTGAAATATCTTAACTGATCACTGTGTATCTGGTTTCAGTTTCTTTATCGGATAATAAAATACGAGATGTTTTTAAAAAAAATGAAAAGGATCTTTCCCAACACTTAATGATACAAAGCCTTTCTTATTTATATGTTGTTTGCACGGTGCAAGACTTTGTAGTGTACAAGGAAGTTCCTGAATGATTGTTATAAGAGCTTTTGAAATATTAAATTTACATATATGATACTGGGAAATAAATAATCAAGATGTAATTTTCCGCTCTAGACTAGGTCATGTTCGTCAATAGATCAATTAGTTTTCCTAAGAAGATTAAGCATAGTCTATGCCTTGACCTTCAGTAAACAAGTGGTCAAAACTTGAGAAACAGTTGATGACATTTTCTGGCAGTTGGATATCTGTGAACATGCTTCTTTTTTTCTTTTTTCTGGACTTCTCTAATTATGACATGAAAGTATGAAGTGTGTAAAGATAAGTAAAGTGATAACATTGAATCCGTCTTCTGAATGATATAGAAGTTTAGATATGTCCGAAGTATTGAATATGCTGATGTTGTACTCTATTGGTTGCATTTCAACCTTAGTTCATATCCCCAGTATTGGTCTGCCACCCCTCGATTTCTTATTTCAGTGTTACTGTTAGAAAATTGGTGCTTAAATTAATTTATGCTTTCAGTAGTACCCGGAGTTTACGATATGAAGTTCTGTGCTTAGATTAACTAATTTTTTCGCTAGTACCTGGAGTTTACAATATGAAGTAGTTTTACGTAGCGAGTTTTACACCCAAAAAAAGGGGACTTGGTAATTGCATACAGCAAAGACAAGTGATAGTGTGCCTTCCTATACCGAGAACTCACTCTCTACATACACGTTAAACTAATAAATGATTGACTTGGTAGAAAAGCAGAATCTTACTGCTCTTTCATTTGTCTGCAGATGCTGAGTTCAGGAACACGGGATTAGAAAGGTCAGAGGCCTTAGCAAAAGATTTGGAATGGTTTAGGCTGCAAGGTTATGCCATCCCAGAACCATCAGCTCCTGGTCTCAACTATGCTCGTTACCTAGAGGAGCTATCAGAAAAGGATCCTCAAGCATTTATTTGCCACTTTTACAACACATACTTTGCGCATTCAGCTGGTGGTCGCATGATAGGGAGAAAGGTCAGTTTCTTTTAAGTTTTTAGTATTATTCCACATTTTCCTTCTAGTATTGTGGTATATCAAGCAAGATGTTGTGAGTTCGAGTCTCCCCAAGAGCAAGGTGAGAAGTTCTTGGAGGGAAGGATGCCGGGGGTCTATTTGGAAACAGCCTCTCTGCCCAAGGGTAGGGGTAAGGTCTCCGTACACACTACCCTTCCCAGACCCCACTAAGTGGGATTATACTGGGTTGTTGTACTGTGGTATATCAAGCAAGAGTTTTATCATAGAAATATGGAATGAGCAAAAGTTTAGCTGGTTTTAAGTCAAATTTGAAGAGTATCTGAAGCAACCGTCGTGTGGAGAACTCATTACGTTTGTCATTACACCCTTGTACATAGGTTCATATCCACTTCCCTCTTCAGATTCTGTTATCTATTCTCCACTTGGGTTGCCTTTCAACATGGATGTGAGGGGAAGTGTTCAATTTAGTGCATACAACAACTACTGTGCCTCAGTCCCAACCAAATTTGTTAATAAGCCTTAAAATACATTTTTCTCTATTTACCTTACTTTCATTCATTTCCATGCTACTCATTAGTGTTTCAGCTTTGATGGATAATTGAAATACTATAAGTTCCGGCCTTTATCATTTCTTAGTCCCAAAACCAACTAATGCTTGAGCAATGTGCGAGTGGAAGTTGTACAGTAAGAAACAAAAATTGAATATTCTCATTAGAAAATCAGTTTTAAAAATGCTAGGCAGATGATAAACGAGGAGATTAGAAGAAATGTAAAATGCAGGTAATCCTAAGCTCTCTATACTAATTACTTTGTTAGACTAGTGGTGTCTTCCAATTCCCCCGCCTAAAATTTAGTTTGGTGGTAGAATATTTCAGCCTATTGCATTTTTCGCCCTTTCCCTTCTCATTTTTAGAGTAGTGTTGTTAAAAGGGAAAGGTGGTTAATTGTCCACCCAATCTTGCCTTTTCTTGTTTTTAGGTGGCTGAAAAGATACTCAATAAGAAAGAGCTGGAATTCTACAAATGGGACGGTGACCTTTCTCAGCTGCTGCAGAATGTTAGAGAGAAGCTGAATAAAGTTGCAGAAGTAATCCTAACTTGTAACTTTAATCTTTCTTTTACTTAACTTGTTCATTGATAGTTAATGTGATGCATCGCTTCTTTGCTCAGAATTGGACTAGAGAGGAGAAGAATCATTGTTTGGAAGAGACGGAGAAGTCATTCAAGTTCTCAGGGGAAATCCTCCGATTAATATTGTCTTGATGCGCGGCTTTGCATTTGTACGTTGGATGGCCTAAAGCTCAAATTACTGTGAATAGTCGTGTTCATTTTCGGTTAGGAATCTTAAATTCTGTCTATTATGTATAATAACTTGATTCTATTCAAGTATTATGTTGTCATTCATCTCTCAAAGTTGCAGCTGCTTAACTCAAGGGGCTGCCCACCCAGTTGCAGTATTTGATGTTGGTTTTGTGTTTTGAGGACAGAGACACCAGATTTGTGCTGGAGTCTGATGTCTTCTACTGTTTCTATATTAATTTATTATTATTATTAGGGGTCGTTTGGTTGGAGGGATTAGAAAAAATCTGCATAAGTAATACACGTGTCGTAATCAGTAAGTTACTGGAGAAAGCTAGAGGTCAGTTGCACCAAAGAGAATCCGAAGCCATTGCACCCAAGTGTGTTGCCTAGTGGTGCATAACGTGGATGCAGATCCCAGTAAAGATGGACAGGATGTCGGGGTCTATTTGGAAACAGTCTCTCTACCTCTAGGGTAGGGGTAATTTCTGCGTACACAATACCCTCCCCAGACCTTACTAAGTTGTTGGGCAATATCTGGTTTTGTGACCATCTGTTTAGTTTCTTTGGCTGTCCATTTTCTGTCTATTTTACTTGCCCTAACAACACAACCATTAGAACTACACAATCAATAGAACTACAAATATGCTACTTGCCATAACAACAAAAAAAAGTAGCTCGATGCACTAAGCACCCGCTAGGCGCATGGTCCGGGGAAGGATCGGACAACAAAAGTCTATTATGCGCATCCTTATGCTGAAACAACACAACCATTAGGAATAACAAATAGTTGCAAATACTTCTTGCAAAAGAGAACCACAACTATAGTTACATATGCAACTATGGGTGTTCATAAAACCCCAAAAAACCGATCCAAACCCGACCAATAAAGCCGATACTTTTTTGGTTTGGTTTGGTTTGGTTTTTGTTTTGAATATTAAAAATTAAATTAAATTTGGTTTGGTTTTGGTTTTAATTAAAAAATAACCAAAATCGCACCAAACCGGCTATAGAAGTAGCTATTTAAAATTTATTACACTATAGATATGTATATTTTATACGAATTTTCTAAAAATGCATGGCACATATTAATCGTTTGCACTTTTAGCCTAGTTCGTTGATATTATAACAAACTAGTTCTTTGCATTAGTTTGAGTTGTAGTTTTCATTTGCTAAGTACAAGAATCTACTTCATGCTAAAAATAATCTATTTTTAATTGATTCCTCAAATTATTCATGACTATTTGATTCAATTATCAATATATCTTAGTAAATAATAGTTTTTTTTCAAAAGCAATTGGTTTTCTCGTGTTATGTTAAAAACGTAGTCGCCGGAATATATATTTGATAGTATATGTCTTATATTTAAGAAAAAATCGATAAATAACCAAAAAAAGCAAAAAATCCGACAAAACCCGATTCAAACCGAATCATAAAAAACCGACTTAATTGGTTTGCTTTGGTTCTATTATTTGAAAAATCAACTTACTTAATTGGGTCCGATTCAAATTGAACCATGAACACCCTGTATGCAACTAACTGAGACTAAAATTACATATGCAACTAAGTTGAACTAAAATTATACATGCAACTTGCCATTAGAACTACAATCACCGTTACAACTACAATAAGATTTCATTTCATCAACCCAAAGACAAGAAATCCAACTAATAATGCCCATGAAATCAAAATGATAATTCTCAACTTCTTGATTTTCTCCTCTAAATTACTAATTTTTTCGACCTCCACATGATTAACAAGCCATCAGCTTTCTTCTTCAATTTGTCCCTTTCATCCATAGTAACACCCAAAGAAGTTTTTAACTCTTTGATCACAATCACTGCTCTTCGGGGGAGCTCTTCGTCATGCCATTCCCAAAAGTCACATGAACTAACCTACAAAAAATCAAAATATTCAATGATACATAATCAGCCATTCAACTAAATAACATCACTAATAATCAATCACTTCCTTCAAAACAACCGTCTCTATCCCCTCTAGGTTAAGGGTAAGGTCTGAGTACACTCTACTAAACCGAGCATATGAAAATGATTCCATTAAGCCCATCAAAAACGAAAATTTCACTAACTTACTTTTGGTCTTGGACATTTGTAGAAGCTCCTTCTAGCATTGACGTCAGTCCAAGCAGTCAGATGTAAAGCAATCAGTCCGCAATAACATCTTCTCACATCCAGGGTTCCATTTGAATCCACAGAACCTTCAAATATTGACACAAAAAATTAATTGGAGTGAGGACTTCTTTATGAAATGGTTCCATCTAATCTTCTTCTTCTCTCTCTCTCCTCACTTTAGCAGTACATCTCACAACGGTAACAACCGTCTTCTCCGGCAACTCATCGGCAAACCAGTGCCCCCGGTTCCGGTTCAGGTAAGTCCCACTCCTCTTTCTCTCTCCTCTCTCTCTCCCCGCGTCCCCTCCTCTCACTCTCCATTTTTTTTTCTTCTCCTTTCTCTCTCCTCCCACCTCTTTCTTCGACACCTCCTACACCACCGAGACATACACCGTCAGGCGCACAACCCCTGCGAATTTCGTCGCCGGAAGCAGCCTCACGCGCCGCCGGCGACCACCCACGCGCCGCCACCGACAGCCACGCGCCACGCGCGTGACCACTGTTCCGGCAACTTTTTCAACTGGCTCCTTTTGGACAGTATTTTCCCCCCTCAATTCCGACCAACTCGGTGCTTACGGAATATTCCCCTGCTCACTTTCATTTTATACTGTCCGCTTAGCCACCTCATTTTTCTCACTGCTTACCACAACAGATCCCGGGCTGCCCAGAGGTCTGGGATTTTTGTTCTCGCCGGAAATTTTTCTGGCAACCCCTGCACTTTTCCTTTTATTCTCTCCTCTGCTTTTGTCGGTGTATTTTGTTTTCTTGGACAGGTGCCTATTTCACCGGCGAGGATCTCCGGCAACTCTCTTTCAGACTCGCGGCAGGACGCAATAGAGCCGCACACTCTGCTAAGATTCAGGAAAACTTGGGCGCAGCAAAGCACACTTTCAGGTTTTTCCACCGGGAGTTGGTACCTCCCGCTCTCTTGTTTACTTTGTGCACCTTTTTACGTATTTTAGCTAGCATTTCGAGTGTGGTCTATTCTGTTGTGATCTAGTTTGCTACATTTGCGTTTTTCGCTATAGCGCGTGTGTGTGCCACTGTACCCCTTATCGGTTGGTGGGATAGTGGCCGCGGCGGGGGATGATAGCGTAAGGTCATGTCCTCAGGGGGTGGGGGTGGTCGTGGGGGTAAGTAGGGGAGCAGGGGTTGGTCCTACGGGCAGGGCGGGAGGTAAGGGTGGGAAGAGGGCAGCGGACGCCCATAGATTAAGGATTGGGTCATGGAACATAGGCACTCTGACGGGTAAGTCCATTGAGTTGGCGAAGGCTCTTCAGCGGAAGAGGGTTAACATAGCGTGCGTCCAGGAGACTAGGTGGAAAGGGACAAAGGCGCGGGATGCTGATGGGTTTAAGCTGTGGTGCTCTGGGCTCGTGAGGGGTAAGAATGGAGTGGGCATCTTGGTTGATAGGGACCTAAGGGAGTCCGTGGTCGAGGTTAGGCGAGTGAATGATAGGTTAATGTCTATTAAGCTGGTTATTGGGGGTGGCGTTCTCAACGTCATCAACGCTTACGCGCCGCAAGCAGGCTTAGACGAGGAGGCTAAAAGGCGTTGTTGGGAGGACTTGGATGATCTGGTGGGGAGTATTCCCCAATCTGAGAAGTTAGTTATTGGAGGGGACTTTAATGGTCATATTGGGGCTGAGGCTGGTGGCTATGATGAGGTGCACGGTGGCTTTGGCTTTGGGGCCAGGAACGGAGGAGGCACTTCGCTGCTTGATTTCGCCAGGGCTTCCGAGCTACTGATTGCGAACTCGACATTCCGGAAGAGGGAGGAGCATTTGGTCACCTTCAAGAGTTCGGCGGCGAGGACTCAGATTGATTACATCCTCATCAGAAGGAGCGATAGGGGTTTGTGCAAGGACTGCAAGGTTATTCCTGGAGAGTCTCTTTCAACTCTTCATAGACTACTTGTGATGGATGTCGATCTCTGGGTGAAGAAGAAGAGAGGGGCGCCCGGGGTCAGCCGCGGATTAGATGGGGAGCTTTGTCTAAGGAGAAAGCACAGGAGTTGGAAAGGAGGTTAGTGGAGGGCGGAGCTTGGAGAAGTTATGGGGAAGCGGACGCTATGTGGACAGTGACGGCGAACTTGGTTAGGGGGGTAGCACGGGACATGCTCGGGGTAGCCAAGGGATATTCAGGCAGACATCAGGGTGATTGGTGGTGGAACGAGGTAGTCAAAGGAAAGATGGAGGTGAAGAAGATGGCGTTCGCTAGGTTGGCAGGGAGCACAAGCGAGGAGGAGCGGAGAGCGAACAGGTTGATCTACAGGGAGGCGAGAAGAGAAGCTAAGATGGCAATCACGGAAGCTAAAAACGCGGCGTTCGGTCGCATTTATGAGGAACTAGGGGAGAGAGGTGGGGATAAGAAGTTATTCCGGTTGGCTAAAGCAAGGGAAAGGAAGGCACGTGATCTAGACCAAGTCAGGTGTATCAAGGACGAGGATGGTAGAGTTCTGATGGGGGAATCGCAAATCAAACAGAGGTGGCAGGCGTACTTTCAGGACCTCCTTAACGAGGAGGGGGATCGGAGCATAGAGCTAGGGGAGTTGGGGCATTCAGAGCGTCATAGAGACCTTGGGTACTGCAGGCGCATTAGGGTGGAGGAGGTCTTAGGGGCGTTGCGTAGGATGAGTAGGGGTCGAGCGACCGGGCCTGACGAGATCGCGGTGGAGTTCTGGAAGTGCATGGGTAAATCTGGAGGGGAGTGGCTCTCTAGGCTGTTCAATGCGATCTTCAAGACTAAAAGGATGCCGGATGAGTGGAGGTGGAGTACAGTGGTGCCCTTGTACAAGAACAAAGGGGACATCCAGTGCTGCAACAACTATAGGGGTATCAAATTAATAAGCCACACGATGAAGGTTTGGGAGAGGGTGATTGAGGCGCGGGTGAGGGAGGCGACAACTATATCTGGGAACCAGTTCGGTTTCATGCCGGGCCGCTCCACCACAGAGGCTATTCACCTAGTCAGGAGGTGGCGGAACAATTCAGGGATAAGAAGAAGGACCTTCATATGGTGCTTATCGACTTGGAGAAGGCGTATGACAAGGTTCCGAGGGAGGTGCTATGTAGGTGCTTGGAGGTGAAGAGTGTGCCAGAAGCCTATATCAGAGTAATCAAAGATATGTACAATGGAGCTAAGACTAGGGTTAGGACGGTGGGTGGTGAATCAGACCATTTTCCTGTGGTAATGGGGCTCCATCAAGGATCGGCGCTGAGCCCCCTGTTGTTCGCCTTAGTGATAGATGCTCTAACCCGACATATCCAAGGGGATGTGCCTTGGTGTATGCTCTTTGCTGATGATATAATATTGATAGACGAGACGAGGGCCAGTGTTAGTGAAAGGTTAGAGGTATGGAGACAGACCCTCGAGTCTAAGGGTTTCAAAATAAGCAAATCTAAGACAGAATATCTGGAGTGCAAGTTTGGCGACGAGCCGAGTGGGGTAGGCAGAGAAGTGATGCTTGGTTCTCAGGCCATCGCCAAGAGGGGCAGTGTCCGATATCTTGGGTCTGTGATTCAGGGGGACGGAGAGATTGACGGGGACGTCACCCATTAGATAGGAGCGGGGTGGTCAAAGTGGAGGCTTGCTTCAGGGGTCCTGTGCGACAAGAAAATTCCACACAAACTCAAGGGGTAATTCTACAGAGCCGTGGTTAGACCTGCGATGTTGTATGGGGCGAAGTGTTGGCCCGTGAAGAACTCTCATGTTCAGAGAATGAAGGTTGCGGAGATGAGGATGCTTAGGTGGATGTGTGGGCACACCAGGCTGGATAAGATTAAGAATGAAGTTATTCGTCAGAAGGTAGGGGTGGCCCCGGTGGACGAGAAGATGCGGGAAGCGAGGCTGAGGTGGTTCGGGCATGTACGGAGGAGGGGTCCCGATGCCCCGGTGAGGAGCTGCGAGCGGCTGGAGATTGTTGGTGGTCGGCGTGGGAGAGGGAGGCCTAAGAAGCATTGGGGAGAGGTGATTAGGCAGGACATGACTAGAATGCAGGTTACCGAGGACATGACCCTTGATAGGGGAGTCTGGAGGTCTAGTATCAGGGTTGGAGGCTAAGGGCTCATAGAGCTCTTCGTACGCCTCTCTCGGGGCTGGGTGTGGGATAGTAGGGTTACCCATAGATGATTAGTGTTTTAGCTTATGTCCCCTTATGGTTGTTAGTATGGTAGTTACTGCTTGTTATTATTGCATGCGACTGTATTTATGTTTCCTATGTTTTCATAATTATTTACGTTATTTCTGCGGGATTACTTATGCTTTATTATTTTGTTTTGTCTTGCTTTTGTTTTTAATTTTGTCTTTGTTTTGATGCAGCTTTTCATTTTAGCCTATGCGCCGAGGGTCGATTGGAAACAGCCTCTCTGCCCTTTCGGGTAGGGGTAAGGCTCGTCTACATATTACCCTCCCCAGACCCCACCTGGTGGGAATATACTGGGTAGTTGTTGTTGTTGTTGTTGTAATGGTTGAATAAAACCATTGCTTTTTCCATTTATTTTTCTGATTCTTAGGTCGCTATCTCTTCCAAAACTCTGCAATGTATAATCGCGAGTCGCTCAAGGACAGGAAAATTGTCATTTGTAGCTTTCCAGTATTTGAGATCATTTTGGCCAATTAGCAAAAGCTTCAAACTAGTGAATCTCCCTACAATTGGATACCATTCGTTGCCTTTACAAGCATTCAGTCTCAGCTTCAGCACCTCAAGTTTAGGCAATTCACCTATCATGTCCAAATCCTCCCACCTTAGTTCAATTTGACGCAACTCTAACTTCTTCAGCGTTGGTGGAAAAGCTTTTGCACTTGGAATGGTCAGTGGTGAAATCTCATTGTCGAAAGACCACCGATCATATAGTTTAAAAGTCATTGTTTCAACTTGATGTAGATGGACAAGATTGTCAACAAGTCTACATTCTTGAAATCTTTTATAGTCACATGAATGACCACATATTCGTAGTTTTTTAACATTTCGAATACCTGAAATAACCTCCTTTGTGCAACAACTTGGGGACAAGCCAGACTTAGTTTGTATATTTGAAAAATTCAAGTACCTCTCTTCATCAACGGATTCACTTAGAGGATTTGACAAATAAAATTTATGCAGTTTGAGATGCCTTAATTGCATTACTTCCCAAATTTGCTCTGGAAAAACCATAGATGTTGATTGATACGAACCAACAGTCTTGAATGTTTGTAGATTCCATAACCTGCGAATTTCTGGAGGCATGATAAAACTCCCGCGCAAGACTAGGTACCTCAACCAAATGAGGGATAGTATCCGCGGAGGGAATGACCTATCAAACGATATGGGAGTTAAGTCCAAGACTCTGAGTAATTTGAAATGAACAAGCGCCGATTTGAGAGTAAAGGTGTAAGTATAACCACAGAAAGTGAGAATAGAATGAGTTCGCTTCAGGAGATGGTTGTCATCGTCATCATTTGTTTGCCTTATTAGACGATGATATCCAGGGGTAAGAAGGGCCCTATAAGAACCATAGTCGATATCATCCCCATCAGTCCATCGCTTAAAGGGCTGCATTTTATGCCTAGTAAGATGATGACATTGATCATCAAACACAATATCATCGCTATGTGCTTTTTGTGCTTCCGGACCATCATATACAATGTCATTCATGGCAAAAGTGTTTTGGCTTTGAACTTCTCTCAATCACAGCTCGTATATTAGATCATGGACCTTGCACGTTCTAATGTTCGTTTCATCCCAATTTTTCTTACTGACGAGAACTAAACATCTATCGATAAGATCTTGCAAACACTTCTCAGCCTCACCTTCCAAGTCTTCCACTAACTTCAAAAACCCTGCAGCAATCCATAATCTCATCAATCTCTTCGCTGAATCTCACTGTCTTCTGGAAAAACTCCAAAAGACAGAAGGCATGCTTTTAGGTCACTGGTCAAGAGATTGTAACTCAACCCAAGCACATGTAAACATTGTTTATCAGGATCATTTGTGACATTTTCCCAATCTTCTATTGTCCTTTCAGATTTAGACAAAAGCCCAGCAAGAACGACAATGGTTAACGGTAACCCCTGACATTTGTCTACAATTTGTTTCCCAATAGTCTCAAATTCAGATGGTAGTACTTCATTTGCAAACGCGATACTTTTGAAAAGCTTCCAACTATCAACTGGACCTATGAGATCCATCTGCAAAGAAAGATTCTGTGTACCAGCAGACCAAGCTACTTCAATGTTACGGGTCGTCAACAATATTCGTCTCCCATTATTTTCACTTGGAAAGCATAATCTCACGTCATCCCATGCTTCATTCTTCCACATGTCATCCAATACAATTAAGTACCTCTTTCCCTTTAAACTCTTTTGTAGCATGTCAGCTAGCTCTACCTTATCATCCATGTTAAATTTGTCACCCTTTGTATGACGCAGAAGGCTCAACAAGATTTCCTTTACGTTATGTTGTTGAGAAATAGTAGCCCATGCGCAAACATCAAAGTGAAGACGGATGGATGCATCATCGTAAACTTCTTTCGCTATAGTTGTTTTACCAATGCCCCCCATCCCCACTATCGGGATGACTTTGAGTCTACCAGACGAGCCACGATGTTGTGTTAGTTCTACAAGCAACCTTTTCCTTTGATCATCACGTCCCACCATATTGTTCTCCACATTTGGAGTATGCTTTTCTGAACTTGAGTCTTGAACCAAAGCTTCCTTTGATGCTTTTTTGCCTTCATTTTGAATCTTTGGCGACTCATTCTGGAGATGATCAATCTCCTCTGCTACCTGTTTTAGGCTATCAAGAAGCCTCTTATGCGCCTTTTCTTTCTGCATTTCATCCTTTGCCAGTAAAAATTTTGTTAGTCGCAATTGAATTGTGTGTTCAACAGCATTTGCAGTTTCTTTTATCTGTGCTTCCAAATCTGTCATTTTCCCAGAATTGTTGTTTTCTCAAAGTTCTTGAGTAGTACTTCCAAGAAGCTAACTTTTTCACGAAGAGCGAGAAATTCTTCTTTGTGATCACAAACTAGAGATTGCATTGGCGAGTTGGATGCCAAGACCGACTCCACCGTTCTCATAAGAGAAGCAACACTAGCATAAGCCATATCTATTGTATTCCAGTTATGACCTGAAACCTGCAAGTTGCAAGACGTCAATGTTGGTATTGTACTGTTTGACGTGCAAATAAATTGTAACATCCCGACCTCCTCGAGCTTATATTAGATGAAATTTGAAGCTTGTCATGTCAAAATGATGTGGAAATGTTGTACTAACGTGTAAAAAAATAAATGAATGAAGGCTTGGAAACAAATAAAGTTGGAAAATAAACTAAATGACAACAACATATACATGAGAGGAGGTGGGAAGTTCTTGGACAAGACAAGAGGGGTTGCTCTGATGGTAAGCAACTCCACTTCCAACCGAGAGGTTGTGAGTTCGATCTCCCCAAGAGCAAGGTGGGAAGTTCTTGGAGGGAAGGATGCCGGGTTTCTATTTGGAAACAGCCTCTCTATCTAGGGTAGGGGTAAGATCTGCGTACACACTATCCTCCCAGACCCCACTAAGTGGGATTATACTGGGTTGTTGTTGTTGTAGACAACATCATATACATGAATGAGCCATGACTCAACTTCAGGATGGTTTAACTCTTAATTTCGAAAGAATTTGATCATAACTTCCAAGAGGAAGTTGTAGGCCTTAAACCTACTTTCTAACGGTTAAAACAGTTCGTCAATTGGTTATCCCTACACAAAGTTATGGCCAATTTACTAAATGTGCAATTTCTAGAGGACCTGTTCAAGATTTGAGGTAAAGATTAAAACTTAATCATACTAACATATGAAATCTGATGTATCGTATTTATCCATTGCATTGTATTTTTATAAGGGAGCTAACAATTTATATACAAATGACTCGACTGAGCATCCTCTGTGATTAGTAGGAACCATACATTAAAAGTATATGAGCAATCAGCCCAGTGCAACAAAGCATCCCGTATTTACGTTGGGTTCGTAAAAGGGCCGCACTCCAAGGGGCACCCACGACTTACAGATCTTAGATCCGCCACTATGTGAGACAACATCTTAAACTATACTAGAATGTAACATACTACAAACAGCAACATACCCAGTATAATCGCACATAATGGGGTCTGTGAAAGATAGTATATACGCACGGGAACTTAATCCCTATCTTGCAGAGATAAAAAGGTTGTTTTCAATAGATCCTCAGCTCAAGAAAATATAAGCACCACATTAATAAAAAGCAAAACAAGAAAGGGCAACAACGAGAAGCCATATAAAAGCAACATAAATAACAACAAGATAGTAAGATGATCGAACGATGAGTAGTCATAGAAACGTAATACCAACAAAATACTATACCAGAGGCTCGTCAAATCATCATTCCCAACATATCCCAAATGCTAATTATTGCTAAATGTAGACTTGTACTATATATAGTTCTAAAAGTTTGATCAGCAACAAGTGTTCTTTAGCTCTAAAGTAATCAAATGACCAGTAAGGACAACTAACCTTTCAATGCAGATTGGCAATGCTGGATTTTGAAGTAGCAACCACCTACAAAAGCACTTAGTGGGGTCTGGGGAGGGTAGTATGTACGTAGACCATACCCCTACCTTTGGTAGAGAGGCTGTTTCCAAAGAGACTCCCGGCATTCTTCCCTCCAAGAACTTTCACCTTGCTCTTGGGGAGACTCGAACTCACAACCTTTCGGTTGGAAGTGGGGGTTGTTTACCATCAGAGCAACCCCTCTTGTCTACAACAAATATATCGAAAAAGTGTATAAAATAATATATGGAATCTATTAGTCTTCTTAAAATGTTTGATGAGAAACTCGATGAGAGTTGACCCGGGAAAGACAGAGTGTCTATTTGTTTTATTCCCAAACGAAGTATTGTATTATTATCCCAAAACAATACATTCTTTGTTTCAGTTTAGACGGAGTACTTTGAGCGGTATGGTAAAGGGGCGTCTTAGTGCAACTGGCAAAACTTATTATTTGTATAAGAATTTCTTTGTTTTAAATACAATTTATTTATATACACAGTATAATTTTCCAACGAAGCGGATACAATTGAACTCGGTTGACCCTCAGGGGGTATGCCGCTGGGTATGATTCATCGTTATCTTATATTTTTCTCTCATCTCAAACTTCATTATTATTAAATAATTTTATTTTATCACTTACCATACCTTTTTAAATAATAAATTTATCATGCATCATAATTTTTTTTATAATATTGCAATTTTATTCTTCATATTGCTGGTGTGAGATATCATAAAACAATAGGAAACGATGCAATTTATCCAAACATTATATTTATCAAACGATCACTCGACCATTATACAATATGCAATACGATACATTTACAATATACAATACGATACATCCAAACAAGAATTGAAACTACATGTATCCATGACCACATTTTTGTTTTATAAAATAACATATTATAAAGAAGTGAATCAAAATATGGAGTCATATATTGCATAAAGACGTATATGAATATATGGAGCTTTATGGAGCAAATTATAAAAAAGTACAAGTGTTCATGTTTTTCCTAAGTCGATACAGTCAAATCAAAAAAATAAAAATATTACTTAACAATATTTAATAATATAATCAATTAAAATATTATATATATAAATATACAAATGAAATAATATATTATAAAACGATAGATGTTAAAGACAACTGCATCTGACTTCACATTAGATAATCTATAGCAATACATGCACATAGGGTTTGATGGACTGCCTCCGTCGACTCACCGTTTATTTGACTCATTTTTTGAAAGTATATTTTAAAATATTGACATCTCTCTGTAAGATATATGGATTTATATTTAGATATATGGATTTATATCTACACACATATGAACAATATATGGATAATTATATGTTATGTGCTATCTTTTAGTTTGGCCTAATTATGTGGTCTTATGGACATTATGTTAAGGGGGCCAATGTATTGTCATACTAAAGTGTAGGACTAATGTGTAGATACCCAAAAGGGTAACCTTAGTTTATGATGGGCTAACTAAGGTTACATATGTAACCATGGTTACATGCTTGTGACTCTTGAGTTTTGTAACTCTTGCAAGACATAACTCAACACATAACTTTTGTCTTGTAACTCTTGTCTCTTGGGTTATGTAACTCCTAGAGTTATAAAGTGGGGTTATGGTTCCCATTCTAGTGCAAGACAAGTTCTTCTTCTTCCCATTGAATCAAGAACCATATTGTCCATTGTCTTGCAAATAGGGTGGAAAACCATAAGCCAAATTTTGATAATTGTCATAACACTATTATTGTGAACCTTTTCATATATTGTTGAGTCTTGTGGATACATTCTTGTGGGGACAAATATACTTCAAGAAACTTGAAGGAAGGCTAAAGGAGTTCACAACAAAGGACAATCATCAAAAGGAGGCTCAACATTTTCACATATGGATTCAGGTTAGCTTCCGCTCATGTAGTTTATATATCTGAATTATTCAATATGAAGGTTGTTGTCTTTAGTAGGAATCATAATCCTAACAATTGGTATCAGAGCCACCCTTCAATTTTGGATAATTTGGATGTTCATAAGGTTCATGTTATATTAGGATTCATGTTAAAGTATAATTAGAATTTTGTTTATGAAATTCTACCATGAAATAGCATGATAGCATGATCTTATGAATGTTATGATTTGATTCAGTTTGATGTTTTTATATCATGTTAAAACGTTGTATATAGCATGATTTAGTTGGTAAATAACATGTTTTCATGTTTAAAGATTCATGTTAAAAATCATGTTATAATTCAGAAAAAGTATACACTGTACAATCGATTGTATACACTCCAGTGAGATGAAATGTTTTTAAATTATACCTGACAATCGATTGTCTGGATTTGACAATCGATTGTCTGGTCCAGTAACTTAGAAAAATTTTTCCTTGTCACATCCAGTGACTTAAAATTTTTTCAGAAAAAACCAAACAATCGATTGTCTGTTTTGACAATCGATTGTCTGGTCCAGTAACTTAGAAAAATTTTTCCTTCACATCCAGTGACACCAAACAATCGATTGTCTGTGTTGACAATCGATTGTCTGGTCCAGTAAAGTTTAAGAAAAACGTTTCAACTCTCTTAAGTTTCAGTGAATGTTAATTGTTTTATAGTCCATCAATTCTTATATATTATAGAATTGTCCAATTCAGTAAACAACGATTAATATTCAAGTGTTACACATCCAATCATGTAACACATTAAGTTAAGATTCATAAAATGGCTTAAGGAACTAAAGTTAATTGCATCTAATATTTTAGTTTTTCAATTGAAGCATTATGTTGCCAAAGTAACCTCTATTGTGTAGATTGATTAATTATAAAATATGAGATGACTGTGGATGTTAGTCTTCCATGCGTTTAACATCGGCCCAAAGGAAGGTGTTATTTGGCAGGAATTCGAACATTCTTGTGGTGGTAAATATGAGATGATTATTTGGTTTTCCATGTGAATATTAAATCGGCCCAAAGGAAGGTTTAATATTTGACAGGAGTTTATTGTCTATGTTTGATCACTACACCAAGAGTACCACTTACAAGTTGATTTTCTGTCCAAAGACTAAAATCAATGTTGTGCTAGGTATCTTGTAATGGGAAATGCCTAACTTTGAATCTATAAAGTTAAAGTTCAAGTTTTGTAAGCATGTATTTAGTAATCCTTTGTTCAATTTTCAGTAAACTCTTCTGCTTCTACGATCTCTGCCAATATCAATAGCATCCCTGTGCTTAACGGCACTAACTTTAAGGAATGGAAAGAGAACGTCATGATCGTTCTCGGTTGCATGGATCTTGACTTAGCCCTTCGGACTGAGCAACCTACTCCTCTTGAGGATACATCCTCTCCTAATGAAAAGAGAGCGATGGAGAAGTGGGAACGCTCGAATCGCATGAGTCTAATGATCATGAAGCGTGCAATTCCAGAATCATTCAGGGGCACTATGAATGATGAACCTAATGCCAAAGTTTTCCTTGAAAACCTCGAACAGCGTTTTATTCAAAACGAAAAGGCGGAAACAAGTGCACTATTGAGTAAACTTGTTTCTATGAGGTATAAGGGCAAGGAAAACATTAGGGAGTACATTTTGGAAATGTCTCATCTTGCTTCGAAACTTAAGTTACTCAAGCTAGTATTACCTGAGGAACTGCTTGTGTACTTTGTTTTGATATCTCTTCCGGCACACTTTAATCAGTTTAAGGTCAGTTATAACTGCCTGAAGGAGAAATGGACTCTTAATGAGCTCATTTCACATTGTGTGCAAGAAGAGGAAAGGATTAAGCAAGATAAGGCAGAAAGTGCTCATTTGGCATCTTCTTCTAAGGCATCCTCTTCAAGGGATTCTAAGAAGAGGAAAAATAAGGAAGTTGCGGTTGTAAAGCCCAAGATTAAGCAACATAAGGAACCTAAGGTTGAAATTACTGAATTAGGTTGCTTTCTTTGTAATGGGACTGATCATGTAAAGAGAGATTGTACCAAGTACCATGCCTGGCGTGCGAAAAAAGGTACATTTCTGTCTCTTGTTTGTTCTGAAGTTAATATAATTTCGGTACCTAAGGATACTTGGTGGATAGATTCTGCTGCTACTACTCACATACGTATATCAATGCAGGATTGCCTGAACTGCCGAAAACCAAAAGATGGTGAAAGATACATCTATGAGGGTGACGGCAAGAAGGTGCCAGTTGAAGCTATTGGCAAAATTAGGCTGTTGTTTAAGACCGGTTTTCATTTAGATTTGAATGAGACTTTTGTAGTACCGTCTTTTAGACGGAATATAATTTCAGTTCCCCAATTGCACATATCCGGTTATAAATGTACATTTGGGGACAATAAAGTTAGTCTCTTTCGGTATTCAAATCTTATTGGTACTGGTGTTTTATCAACATTTGATAGCTTATATTTGGTTGATACAATAACTTCAAATAAAGAAACTTTGCATACAAGTTTAATGGTACCAAAAGTTAACTAATGAGAATTCTATTTCACTCTGGCATAAACGTTTGGGTCATATATCCATTCAAAGAATTCAGAAACTCGTGTCAGAAGGAATTCTTGATTCTCTTGATACCTCAAATTCGGAAATTTGTGTTGAGTGTATCAAGGGAAAACAAACAAACAAGACTAGATTAGGTGCTAAGAGAGATTCGGACGTCTTAGAATTGATACATACGGATATTTGTGTGCCATTTCCTACTCCTTGTCGGAATGGTCAACAATACTTTATCGCATTCATAGACGATTACTCTCATTATGGGTACCTATATCTTATTCATGAAAAGTCCCAATCCATATTAAAAACCGTAGCTTATATTCTTAATAGAGTTCCAACTGCAGCTACAATAAAAACCCCATATGAACTTTGGACTGGGCATAAACCCGGTATTCGGCATTTTCACATTTGGGGTTGTCCAGCTGAGGCAAGGCCTTATAGGCCGAATGAAAAGAAACTGGACGCTAAGACGGTTAGTAGCTATTTTGTTGGATACTCTGAAAATCAAGGGGTTTTAAGTTTTATGATCCCACATCACGAACTATTTTTGAGACGGGTAATGCTAGGTTCTTTGAGGATATTGAGTTTGGGGGTTGGGGAGATAAAGTTGTTAGAGATTTTGTCTTTGAGGAAGAACATGTGTCTTTCCCTCAAATTGTTGATCTTGGTCTTCCTGACAGTTCAAGACTCTTGGTCTTCCTGACTCGGATCACACAACTCCAGTTCAAGACAATCTCGAAAATCTCCCCCATCAGGAACCTGATATAACTAATGAAAATCAAACTCAACAACCTCAAATAACTGAAATGCTATTAAGGAGATCCACTAGAGAGAGGAGAAATGCAATTTAGGATGATTATTATGTATTTCTCCAAGAACAAGAAAGTGATATTGGACTTGAGGAAGATGATCCAATCAACTTCCGTCAAGTCATTAAGTGTTCTAACTCTCAAAAGTGGATTGATGCCATGAATGATGAGATGAAGTCTATGAGCGATAATGACGTTTGGGAGCTTGTTACGTTGCCCGAAGGTATGAAACCTATTGGTTGTAAATGGATTTTTAAAACCAAAAGGGATTCAGGGGGCAATGTTATCAAGTACAAAGCTCGTCTTGTCGCAAAAGGCTACACTCAGAAAGAAGGCATTGATTATAAAGAGACTTTCTCTCCAGTTTCATCGAAAGACTCTTTCAGGACTATAATGGCATTAGTAGCACATTTTGATCTTGAGCTTCATCAAATGGATGTTAAGACTGTTTTTCTTAATGGTGACATTGAGGAAACAATTTATACGGTGCAACCTGAAAACTTTGTTTCGGATGAATCAGAGGAAAAGGTTTGCAAATTAAAGAAATCCATCTATGGGCTCAAGCAAGCTTCTCGTCAATGGTATTATAAGTTCCATGCAGTCATTACATTTTTTGGTTTTGAACCAAATATTGCTGATGACTGTATATACCATAAGTTCTGTGGGAGTAAGTATATTTTCTGGTTTTATATGTCGATGACATACTGCTTGCCTGTAACGATATAGCATTATCACTTGAAACTAAGAAATTTCTTTCAAAGAAATTTGAAATGAAAGATCTTTGTGAAGCTTCTTTTGTATTAGGAATTCAGATACAACTAGATCGCTCTAAAGGTGTTCTCGGTCTGTAACAAAAGGGCTATATCGATAAGGTTCTGAAAAGATTTGGCATGCAGGATTGTAAACCAGGCAACACCCCTGTTACTAAGGGAGACAGGTTTTGTCTCACACAGTGCCCAAATAATACATATGAAATTTCGGAAATGCAGAAGACGCCTTATGCTTCGGCGGTAGGTAGTCTGATGTATGCTCAGGTATGTACACGACCTGATATAGCATACATTGTTGGGATGTTAGGCAGATATCTAAGCAATCCGGGTATGGACCATTGGTAGGCAGCCAAAAGGGTCATGAGGTACATACATAGAACAAAGGATTACATGCTTACATATCGGAGTTCGGACCAGTTTGAGATCATCAGGTATACCGACTCCAATTTTGCCATTTATGCTAATAACATATGTAACCATGGTTGCATATGTTAATAACAACAGTAATTTGACGAAAGCAAAATATAAGGACGTCAAATTTCGGGTTGTTAAAGAAAGAGTACAAAATGGACAATTGTGCATTAAGTACATAAGTACAAACTCCATACTTGCGGATCCGCTCACTAAGGGATTGACACCAAAAGTATTTCTTGAGCATATTGCTTGTATGGGTGTCAAATCAGATAAGGATTATGTATTTTAGTGGGAGTTTGTATTGCACATTTGTGTATTGTTCATTATATTCAGAAATTCAGTAATTCAGTTATATCTGCGCAGATATTCAGTTTTAAAGTTTTGTACTCTTACAGTTTAAGTATGATCTCAATAAAGAGAACCAGTTGGAAATAGACATTCTATTGACCACACTTTATGTTATTTCCATGCTACATACCTACACTTGATCCATGTCGTTGGTTATATTGATATACGTGATCTATGATTGGTTCTAGTTACGAATGAGTAACGACGAGCTCTTAGGTCCTATGTTGGTATGATTGATGGACCGGATTGTTCATGACAATTTTATTGTGATAGCAATTTTGTGCACCTAAGGTTTGTAACATATAATATTAAGGTTTGTACATATGTTTGTATATCTCGTCCAAGTGGGAGATTGTAAGATATATGGATTTATATCTAGATATATGGACTTATATCTACACACATATGAACAATATATGGATAATTATATGTTATGTGCTATCTTTTGGTTTGGCCTAATTATGTGGTCTTATGGACATTATGTTAAGGGGGCCAATGTATTGTCATACTAAAGTGTAGGACTAATGTGTAGATACCCAAAAGGGTAACCTTAGTTTATGATGGGCTAACTAAAGTTACATATGTAACCATGGTTACATGCTTGTGACTCTTGAGTTTTGTAACTCTTGCAAGACATAACTCAAGACATAACTTTTGTCTTGTAACTCTTGTCTCTTGGGTTATGTAACTCCTAGAGTTATAAAGTGGGGTTATGGTTCCCATTCTAGTGCAAGACAAGTTCTTCTTCTTCCCATTGAATCAAGAACCATATTGTCCATTGTCTTGCAAATAGGGTGGAAAACCATAAGCCAAATTTTGATAATTGTCATAACACTATTATTGTGAACCTTTTCATATATTGTTGAGTATTGTGGATACATTCTTGTGGGGACAAATATACTTCAAGAAACTTGAAGGAAGGCTAAAGGAGTTCACAACAAAGGACAATCATCAAAAGGAGGCTCAACATTTCCACATATGGATTCAGGTTAGCTTCCGCTCATGTAGTTTATATATCTGAATTATTCAATATGAAGGTTGTTGTCTTTAGTAGGAATCATAATCCTAACACTCTCTATATCTAAAAATAAATTAACTTTAAATTCTTTAATCTTATTAACATGGTTTTATGACAAAAAAATTATTTAAAATATATTATAGAATATATATAAATTTCAGAAGTTTTCATGCAAAGTCATATATACCCTTCGCATTGGATGCCGTTATCTTAAAAAATGTGTTTGAGATCCACAATTTACAGGGTAATATTCTATTATAGCTAATGCGCAACATTAAAATATATAACACAACATGTTGCAGATGGATGACTGGTAGCAGTGGCGTACCGCGGATTTTTTATAAGCGGTATCATAATTTAAAGAAATAAACAAATGTATAAATTAGTACAATGATAAGCGATGTCATTTTCTATATGTATCTCCAATACTTTTATTTTCTTATATACATCTATTAAAAAATTTTGGCGAAGCGGTGTGCCGTAACACCGTATAGGTCAAGGTGTATACGCCCCTGGCTGGTTTTTAAGTGTGCTGTGAATAGGAAATGAAGTGATATTCCAAAAGTTGACTAGGCCCTTTTTTGACTTGTTTAGCACCTTAAATTCTAAAAGTATTTATTTATTTTTAAATTTCGTATCCAGTCAAACATGTTCACATAAATTGGAATGGAGAAAGTAATATATAATATAGAGCAAATGAAAAGATATTGTGAAGTCATAAATTGCAATTTGGAATAAATCTCTACTATTTAATTGTTGCACTTTCTGACTTAATTACTAAGTTACGTCCACTCCTTATTTTTGGTTCTTTATACGAAAATAAATCATAACCTTTGACTTTGTTATTTTAAATTGGAATTTGGCCTAAAAATGACACTTAACTTTCAGAAATGGTCTATTCATGTCATCCGTTAAAAAAATACTCATTTTATGTCACTGTCGTTAAAGAAATGTCTCATCCATGCCATTATTGATTAACAACAGTAGCATGGATGAGCCATATAAAAATTGAGATGTTAGTCAATAATGATATGTATGAGCAATTTCTTTAACGGTAGTGTCATGAAAATAACAATATTTAAACGGATGACATAAATAATCTATTTTTGAAAGTTAAATGATATTTTTAGGCCTTTTTCATTTAAAATTTAGTCCGAGACCGTGTATAATAAAAGGTAAGTAATTTGATAGAAAAGAAATGACCTAAAAAATTCAAAGAAATATAAATGGCACTTGGTAGTTTGACAAGTCACATTGACTCAACATTTTGGATAGCTCTATTAAAGCATTTATAATGAATATAATAGATTACTTGATTATAATACAAGATCTTTCATGTAAAATAATATTTTCGGTAAGAAGTTGTTTTCACGGCTCCAACCTATGATCTTTTGTCACATATCAACAACTTTACCGATTACGTCAAGGACCCCTTCTGATATTATTAAGATCAGAAAAAGCTTTTGCACTTGGAATACATTATGCACACAGCAGGGGCGGATCTATGTTATCAAGTGAGGGGTCAATGACGCCCAGAAAGCTCGGCTAAATTTCCATGAATATATGTATATGATTTTAAAAAAATACTGGGATATTAGTGGTGACACTCTGTATATAAATTAAATTTCAATTGAAAATAAAACTGCACACCTAATCTTCAAATTCTGGATCTGTCTATGATACACAGAGAGAAAAAATGGCGGGATTATCAACTTTAATACTCAATGTTTAAAGCTTATATAAATTGACAAGATTATCAAAGTGTATTGAATTCATCGTCACTACATTGTGCTGCAGTTTGTTGTGTTATACTGCTTTTATTCTTTATTTTATATCCTTTATTGATCTTTAAGGGCAAGTGCATCCAAAGCTTTTCAACTAGCCCATTGATGTCCACATGATACTTCAGTAGTAATCCTAGTCATGATCGTTCCTTATTTTTTAGCGTTTTTGAGTCACAAACATGAAATTTCCTTCGATTTTAGAATTTTCGTAAGCACCCACACCATCTGCATGGGTTCGAGCGATACTTGACTCACCTAAAATTTTGCCCGAATATAAAAGACGACCTAAGGAATAATAGTCATCGTCTCGCCATGACCGTTCTTCGTTTTTTGTATAGCCGAAAAAATGAATAAAATTTTCATATTTTTTTTGTATATATATATACATTCCGTATGTTATATACAGAATTATATAATTTTTATACACTTTTACGACTACCAGATGTAAATAGTTTCTGGCATCGGTTAAAAGTGATAATATCCCAAAATTATTGTGGGGAATAAAAACCTTGTTCCACTAGAAATCTCAACAGACTACATGAAAGGTAATAAAAATTAATTTATGGGCACATTCCTTATGATCCTATTATTTATGAATGCAGGTTGTTGATGTAGTGATGGGGGAATCCAGTCATTAGACATAGCTATCGGGAACAAAATAGGGTGGCGGACCTCCTCGCTAAAACAAAGGCTAAGAATTTTTTTATAGGCTAGAATGTGGGTAGTTCCTCCAGTATTTGGAAATGCAACATGAGACAGCCAAAAAAAATAATAGTATGACGAAATTAGAGTAAACTAAACATTTCAATATTTCAATATTCCATTTTCTTGCACTCTTTTAGAGATATTCCTTAGTTTTGAGATAGAAATTATTTGGAAGAGACAAGTTCGAAGCTAATTGATCGGTAAATAGAATTTTCTGGTTTCGAGATGCCTTAATTGCATCATTTCCCAAAGGCATAATACATAGTTCGCCCCTGAGCTAGAGGCCAAATCCATCTGACACATTTCTCAAACATGAGAAATCTCTTAGACACCAAACCTTTTCCAAGTATGTCTAATACAATCAATAACATTATTAACAATCGCAGGTTCAAACGGTAGAGGAAGCCGTAGAATCAGCCACTAATGCTTGTATTAGGAATTCAGGATGGACAACCTACATTACACCTCTTGTAATGCAACTCATCTCCAAAGCATTCATGAATGCGAGATGGTTCGTGCACCTAGCTGCCCTTATTGTAAGATATATGGACTTATATCTACATACATATGAACAATATATGGATAAATTATATGTTATGTGCTATCTTTTGGTTTGGCCTAATTTTGTGGTCTTATAGACATTATGTTAAGGGGGCCAATGTATTGTCATATAAAGTGTAGGACCAATGTGTAGATACCCAAAGGGTAACCTTAGTTAATGATGAGCTAACAACATATATGTAACTATGGTTACATGCTTATGACTCTTGAGTTTCATAACTCATATATTATAAGTGGGGGGTTATGGTTCCCACATTATTGCAAGACACTCTCTTCTTCCTCCCATTGAAACTAGAGAGCCACCATTGTTGTCTTGCACATCTTTGTGGAAAACCATTCTCCAATATTTCTTGCTTGGAAGATATTCTTGTGAAACTCTTGGGAAAACTTCAAGACAATCTTGAAGAAGGATTAAGGGCTTTCAAAGAATCTTCTAAGAAGGACTACGGATTTCCACATATGGATTCAGGTACGCTTCCGCTCATGTTGTTGTTGTTCCAAATTATTCGATATGAAGGCTATTGTGTTTTAGTCGGAATCATTATTCTAACAATTGGTATCAGAGCCTCCTTCATATTTGGATAATTTGGAAGTTCATAAAATTCATGTTATATGAAGTTCATGTTCAGGTTAAGTTAGAATTTTGATTATAAAATTCTAGTACCATGAAATAGCATGATTTTATGAATGTTATGTTTGTTGATGAACTTTAGTGTTTCAATATTTTGTCATCTCTATATGAAATAAAATATTGAATTTTGCAAAATTTTGGTTAAAGATCAACATGATTTCTTGTTTAAATTTCTTGTTGAAAAACATTTTAAGTCGTTGGACAGAATACCAAAATAATCGATTATTGCCTTATGATAATCGATTATCTTGAATTGTTAATCAAAATTTTGCAAAAAAACAGAAGCCGGGAATAATCGATTTTTTGATAATCGATTATTTCAATTTTTGTCATAAAATGTTTGGGACAGAACACTAGAATAAACGATTTTTCATTGAGAATAATCGATTATTCAAGTTTTCAGCAAAATTTGGAAATTACAGTAAGCCAGAATAATCGATTATCAAGGACCTGATAATCGATTATCCTGGACCAGCAAGCCCTGATAATCGATTATCAAGGACCTGATAATCGATTATCAGGCAATTAAGTGCTGATAACGTTTTGTTTTGGCTCTTTAATGAGGACATAATGTAAGAAACGTTTTTCATAATTAATGAAACGTTTTAAGTCTATTAAGTTTCAGATTTTAATTGAATATTTAAAATATGTCAATTAATATTAAGTTTTTATAATTATTAATGTATTATACATTAATATTCAATTTTTAATATTAATTGTTTTAGTCCATCATACTTCAGATTTTGGAATTGTCCAATTAAGTCTAAAACAATTAATATTCAGATGTTGCATGTCAAAACATGTAACATATTAAGTTAAGATTCATAATATGGCTTAAGGAACTAAAGTTTTTAGCATCTAATATTTTAAATTAGTCAATTGAAGCATTATGTTGCCAAAGTAACCTCTATTGTGTAGATTGATTGATCTTGAAATATAAGATGACTGTGGATGTAAGTCTTCCATGCGTTTAACACCGGCCCAAAGGAAGGTTGTTATTTGGCAGGAATTCGAACATGCTTGTGGTGATAAATATGTGACAATTATTTGGTTTTCCATGTGAATATTAAGTCGGCCCAAAGGAAGGCTTGATATTTGACAGGAGTTTATTGTCAATATTTGATCACTACACCAAGAGTACCACTTACAAGTTGATATTCTGTCCAAAGACTAAAATCAATGTTGTGCTAGGTATCTTGTGATGTGATTTGCCTATTTTGAATCAGAAAACTAATATTAAAGTTCAAGTTATTGTAAGCATGTATTAAGTAATCCTTTGTTCTGTTTTCAGGGAATTCTTCAGCTGCTTCGATATCTGCTAATATAAACAGCATCCCTGTGCTTAACGGCACAAACTTTAAGGAATGGAAAGAGAACATTATGATAGTTCTCGGTTGCATGGATCTTGACCTTGCACTTCGAAATGAGCAACCAGCTTCTCTTGAGGATACATCCTCTCCTGATGAAAGGAGGGAGATGGAGAAGTGGGAACGCTCGAATCGCATGAGTCTAATGATCATGAAACGTGCAATTCCAGAATTATTCAGGGGCACTATGAATGATGAAGCTAATGCCAAAGTTTTCCTTGAAAACCTTGAAAAGCGTTTTGAACAAAACGAAAAGGCGGAAACAAGTACACTATTGAGTAAACTTGTTTCCATGAGGTATAAGGGCAAGGGAAACATTAGGGAGTACATTTTGGAAATGTCTCATCTTGCTTCGAAACTTAAGTCACTCAAGCTAGTATTACCTGAGGAACTGCTTGTGTACTTAGTTTTGATATCTCTTCCTGCACACTTTAATCAGTTTAAGGTCAGTTACAACTGCCTGAAGGAGAAATGGACTCTTAACGAGCTCATTTCACATTGTGTGCAAGAGGAGGAAAGGATAAAGCAAGATAAGACCGAAAGTGCTCATTTGGCATCCTCTTCTAAGGATATGAAGAAGAGGAAATGTTAGGAAGTTGCGGTTGCAAGGCCCAAGAATAAGCAACATAAGGAACCTAAGGTTGAAATTACTGAATTAGGTTGCTTTTTCTGTAAGGGGACTAATCATGTGAAGAAAGACTGTACCAAGTACCACGCTTGGCGTGCGAAAAAAGGTACATTTCTTTCTCTTGTTTGTTCTGAAGTTAATTTAATTTCGGTACCTACGGATACTTGGTGGGTATATTCTGCTGCTACTACTCACATAAGTATATCTATGCAGGGTTGCCTGAACTGCCGAAAACCAAATGATGGTGAAAGATACATCTATGTGGGTGATGGCAAGAAGGTGCCAGTGGAGGCTATTGGAAAGTTTAGGCTGTTGTTTAAGACCGGTTTTTACTTAGATTTGGATGAGACTTTTGTTGTACCGTCTTTTAGACGGAATTTAATTTCTGTTCCCAAATTGGACATATCCGGTTATTCATGTTCTTTTGGTGACAATAAAGTTAGTCTCTTTCAGAATTCAAATTTTATCGGTACTGGTCTTTTATCAACATTTGATAGCCTATATTTGGTTGATACAATAACCTCAAATAATGAAACCTTGCATACCAGTTTAATTGGTACCAAAAGAAAATTAACTAATGAGAATTCTATATCACTCTGGCATAAACGTTTGGGTCACATATCCATTCAAAGAATTCAGAAACTCGTGTCAGATGGAATTCTTGATTCTCTTGATTCCTCAAATTCGGATATTTGTGTTGAGTGTATCAAGGGTAAACAAACAAACAAAACGAGATTAGGTGCTAAGAGAGCTTCGGACGTCTTAGAATTGATACATACGGATATTTGTGGGCCATTCCCTACTCCTTGTAGGAATGGTCAACAATACTTTATCACATTCATAGACGATTACTCTCGCTATGGGTACCTATATCTTATTCATGAAAAGTCCCAATCCATAGACGTGTTCAAATCATTTAAGGCTGAAGTTGAAAATCAACTAAGCAACAGAATTAAATCCGTTAGATCTGACCGTGGTGGTGAATACTATGGTGGATATGATGGTTCAGGTGAACAACGTCCAGAGCCATTTGCTAAATTCCTAGATGAGTGTGGGATCGTTCCTCAGTATACTATGCCAGGAAGTTCTACGATGAATGGTGTAGCTGAGAGACGAAATCGGACCCTTAAGGATATGGTAAGAAGTATGATTTGTCGTACTACTTTGCCAGACTCACTCTGGGGAGAAGCATTAAAAACCGCAGCTTATATTCTTAATAGAGTTCCTACTAAAGCTACAATCAAAACCCCATATGAACTTTGGACTTGGCATAAACCCAGTATTAGGCATTTACACATTTGGGGTTGTCCAGCTGAGGCAAGGCCTTATAGGCCGAATGAAAGGAAACTGGATGCTAAGACGGTTAGTAGCTATTTTGTTGGATACTCTGAAAGGTCCAGGGGTTTTAAGTTTTGTGATCCCACTTCTAGAACTATTTTTGAGACGGGTAATGCTAGGTTTTTTGAGGATATTGAGTTTGGGGGGTGGGGAGATAAAGTTGTTAGAGATTTTGTCTTTGAGGAAGAACATGTGTCTTTCCCTCAAGTTGTTGATCTTGGTCAGGGTGTTCTCATTCCTGACACGGATCACACAACTCCAGTTCAAGACAATCTCGAAAATCTCCTCCATCAGGACCCTGCTATTACTAATGAAAATCAAACTCAACAACCTCAAGAAACTGAAGTGCCATTAAGGAGATCCACTAGAGAGAGGAGAAATGCAATTCCGGATGATTATGTTGTATTTCTCCAAGAACAAGAAAGTGATATTAGACTTGAGGAAGATGATCAAATCAACTTCCATTAAGTCATTAAGGGTTCTAACTCTCAAAAGTGGATTGATGCCATGAATGATGAGATGAAGTCTATGAGCGATAATGACGTTTGGGAGCTTGTTACATTGCCCGAAGGTATTAAACCTATTGGTTGTAAATGGAATTTTAAAACCAAAAGGGATTCAGGGGGCAATGTTATTAAGTATAAAGCTCGTCTTGTCGCAAAAGGCTACACTCAAAAGGAAGGCATTGATTATAAAGAGACTTTCTCTCCAGTTTCATCGAAAGACTCTTTCAGGACTATAATGGCACTAGTAGCACATTTTGATCTTGAGCTTCATCAGATGGATGTTAAGACAACGTTTCTCAATGGTGACATTGAGGAAACAATTTATATGGTGCAACCTGAAAACTTTGTTTCGGATGAATCAGAGAAAAGGGTTTGCAAATTAAAGAAATCCATCTATGGGCTCAAGCAGGCTTCCCGTCAATGGTATTATAAGTTTCATGCAGTCATTACATCTTTTGGTTTTGAACCGAATGTTACTGATGACTGTATATACCATAAGTTCGGTGGGAGTAAGTATATTTTTCTGGTTTTATATGTCGATGACATACTGCTTGCCTGTAACGATATAGCATTATTGCATGAAACTAAGAAATTTCTTTCAAAGAAATTTGAAATGAAAGATCTTGGTGAAGCTTCTTTTGTATTAGGAATTCAGATACATCGAGATCGCTCAAAAGGTGTTCTCGGTCTGTCACAAAAGGGCTATATCGATAAGGTTCTGAAAAGATTTGGCATGCAGGATTGTAAACCAGGTAACACCCCTATTGCTAAGGGAGACAAGTTTAGTCTCAAACAGTGCCCAAATAATAATTATGAAATTTCAGAAATGCAGAAGACGCCTTATGCTTCGGCTGTAGGTAGTCTGATGTATGCTCAGGTATGTACACGACCTGATATAGCATACATTGTTGGGATGTTAGGCAGATATCTAAGCAATCCGGGAATGGACCATTGGAAGGCAGCCATAAGGGTCATAAGGTACTTACAGAGAACAAAGGATTACATGCTTACATATCGGAGATCGGACCAGCTTGAGATCATTGGGTATACCGATTCCTATTTTGCTGGATGTCAGGATAGTCTAAAGTCTACTTCAGGCTATATTTACATGCTTGCTGGCGGTGCTATCTCTTGGAGAAGCATCAAGCAAACTCTTACGGCCACTTCCACCATGGAAGCGGAATTCATGGCATGTTATGAAGCATCCAATGAAGCATTATGGCTGCGGAATTTGGTTAGTGGACTGCGAATTGTTGATAGCATCAAAAGCCGCTTAGGCTATTATGCGACAACAGATCAGCAGTCCTTTATGCTAATAACAACAGTAGTTTGCTGAAAGCAAAACATATGGACGTCAAATTTCAGGTTGTTAAAGAAAGAGTACAGAATGGACAGTTGTGCATTAAGCACATCAGTACAAACTCCATGCTTGCGGATCCGCTCACTAAGGGATTGACACCAAAAGTATTTCTTGAGCATATTGCTTGTATGAGTGTCAAATCAGTTAAGGATTATGTATCTTAGTGGGAGTTTGTATTATACAATTATGTATTGTCCATTACATTCAGTAATTCAGTTATATCTGCGCAGATATTCAGTTTTAAAGTTTTTGTACTCTTACAGTTTATGATTGATCTCAATATAGAGAACCAGTTGGAAATAGACATTCTATTGACCACACTTTATGTTATTTCTATGCTACATACCTACACTTGATCCATGTCGTTGGTTATATTGATATACGTGATCTATGTTGGTTCTAGTTACGCAAGAGTAACTAAGAGCTCTTAGTTCCTATGTTGGTATGATTGATGGACCGGATTGTTCATGACAATTTTATTTTGATAGCAATTTTGAGCTCATAAGGTTATAATGTAAAATATAATGCTAAGGTTTGTACATATATATGTGTATCTCGTCCAAGTGGGAGATTGTAAGATATATGGACTTATATCTACATACATATGAACAATATATGGATAAATTATATGTTATGTGCTATCTTTTGGTTTGGCCTAATTTTGTGGTCTTATGGACATTATGTTAAGGGGGCCAATGTATTGTCATATAAAGTGTAGGACCAATGTGTAGATACCCAAAAGGGTAACCTTAGTTAATGATGGGCTAACTAAGGTTACATATATGTAACTATGGTTACATGCTTATGACTCTTGAGTTTCATAACTCATATGTTATAAGTGGGGGGTGATGGTTCCCACATTATTGCAAGACACTCTCTTCTTCCTCCTATTGAAACTAGAGAGCCACCATTGTTGTCTTGCACATCTTTGTGGAAAACCATTCTCCAATATTTCTTGCTTGGAAGATATTCTTGTGAAACTCTTGTGAAAACTTCAAGACAATCTTGAAGAAGGATTAAGGGCTTTCAAACAATCTTCTAAGAAGGACTACGGATTTCCACATATGGATTCAGGTACGCTTCCGCTCATGTTGTTGTTGTTCCAAATTATTCGATATGAAGGCTATTGTGTTTTAGTCGGAATCATTATTCTAACACTTATCACTAATAAGGGTCTCAAACTGAACTGGTAATCAATAGTTCCCCTTTTCTCGCTTATCGGAAACAACCTCTCTACACCCTCAGGGTAGAGGTACGATCTGCATACACACTACCCTCCCAGGCCCACTTGTCGAATATTACTGTTGTTGTTGATCTTATGCATTTTCCAAAAGTTTTGATCTGTCCTATATTTAGAATTCTACCTGTGCAAGGATGCTTTACAGAATCTACAACTGCTCTTCTCCCTTTTAAGACGAATAAAACAAGAAGAGAAACTAACTATTCAATAGCAGATCAGTAAAACAGAGTTTATACCAGTTCATTCAAAACAAGTAAACATGAAGATACAAGACGAAGAAGCTAAGGAGATATTGGTTTTATCTCCTTAACTGAAAGTAGGAACGGATATCCATTATTTATACATTATGATTTATGAATAAGCTAAACTAAGATTGCACTATCCATGATAAATCTGAACAATTCTTCACTCATCTAATCATCATCATCATAATTTTCTTTGTCTTCGGCATAATTATCGTCACCATCTCTTCATCATCATCATCTTCTCAATCGTCATCATCTGAGTCATTCATCATCTGTTTAATCTGAATCAGGATCTAAATGAAGACACAGAAGTAAAATATCTTGGGGTCATTTCTTTATACAAGCCGAAACTATAGTTCCAACATTATAAGATCTTAAGCACGGAGGGCCTCAAATCTTCAACGGCGAATATTCATCTACAACTACACAAAATAACATCTAACGCCATTCTGATCTGCTTCATTATTCTAATTTAATTAGCTTGTTTATCAAACAAATTTGTTGAGTCAAAATCAATTATTGAAAGTTCATTCTGGACTATAATATATTTTACTCACCTGGATTATTGTAGCAAAGAGCATCAACTGGTTTATTTCTTGAATTCTCTCAGCAAAAAACACAAGACAACGGTTACAACTCTTTAAGTCAATGAGCAGTAGTGAGTCCAATTTTGCACTATTGGAATCTTAAACGTCTTGGCAAATACCCTACCGAATCAGGCTAGTCGTAGGAAAGACGCTGTGCAGAAGTTCTCTTAAGAAATTGTAGAAAGAAAACAATTGAAGGTCTATTGGAAACAGCCTCTCTACTCGTCCAGAGTAGGGGTAAGGTCAAAATACACCCTCCCCTCCCTAGGCCCCACTTGTAAGATTCAACTGGGTGATTATTGTTGTTGTTGTTGAAACAATTGAAGTTTTTGGAAGCACAACTGAAGCCTCTAGAGGGAACTCAAGATATAGAAGACATAAATTTAAGTGTGAACACTTTGACTATAATACACAAAAATACAAGTATCACTTAAGACTAGGGGTGTGCATTCGAATCGGATTATCGATAAATCGAATCGATTATTTGTTATCGATTCATCGATAAATCGAATCAAAGAAATTGAAATCTTATTAAAATGATAATAATAAGCACATGTACAAATCGATAATCGATAAGTAATTATCGATAATGGTCAAAATCGAATCGATAAATCGAATGCACACCCCTAATTATTTCATCCACCACATTTAAGGAATGATCAAATTTTGAAGGTCAAGGGAATGAAGTTCAAATTAATAGAAAATAAAATTAGTAGTAATGATGTATTTTTGTTTTTTAATACCGTTGGAGTGTTGGTGACATATATTTGATCCCTTACTTTAGTTTCGTTGCATGTGCCTGTTGACACAAATTTGATGTTATAAACGGTGTTCGTCTTATTTTAGCTCTTTTTCTCCATATTAGTGAGGCGAGTTTATAGCGATATGCTTTCCGTGGAATCCCGTAAATTTTCTTATTGGTTTAATCGATAACCAAATCGATAAGCCCGAAAAATCGAAATCAAAAAAGCGAAACCTTATTGAAACGAAAACGATAAGCATATGTACAAATCAATAATCGATAAGGGTCAAAATCGAATCGATAAATCGAATGCACACCTCTACTTAAGACGTACTATATATGTGATACAATGTGTGGAAGTATGACTACAACACAAGCCTTTGTGTAAGAATCACATACATAGATCCTAATGCAAGGGAGGCCCTTAAGCTTCAAAATGCAAACACACATCACCTGCAACTATGCAAAATAAGGGCATTCAAGACCAACAACAACAACAACAACTATCCAGTATAGTCCCACAAAGTGAGGTCTGGGGAGGGTAATATGTAGACAGACCTTACCCCTACCCCGAAAGGGCAGAGAGGCTGTTTTCAATCGACCCTCGGCTCAGTGAAGGAAAGGAACAACAAAAACAAAAACAAAACAAAAGAACATTAGTAACTTCAACAGGAATATCGTAAATAATTATCTAAACATAAGAAACATAAATAAAATAGCATGCAATAATATCAGACAACAATAACAAATAACTACCATAAGGGAGACACAATTCAATACACAAATCATCTATAGATAGCCCTGCCAAGCCTCACCCAGCCCCGGGTGAGGGGTACGAAAAATCCTAGGGGCTTCTATCCTACAACCCTGATACTAGACCTCCAGACTTTCCTATCAAGGGTCATGTCCTCAGAAACCCGCATTCTAGTCATGTCATGCCTAATCACCTCTCCCCAATACCTCTTAGGTCTCCCTCTGCCTCGCCGAACGGCGACTATCGCCAGCCGCTCACAACTCTTCACCGGGGCATCAGGATTTCTCCTCCGCACATGCCCGAACCACCTCAGCCTCGCTTCTCGCATCTTCTCATCCACCGGGGCCACCCCCACCTTCTCTCGAATAACTTCATTCTTAATCTTATCTAACCAGTGAGCCCGCACATCCACCTAAGCATCCTCATCTCCGCAACCTTCATTCTCTGAACATGAGAGTTCTTCACTGGCCAACACTCCGCTCAATACAACATGGCAGGTCTAACCACAGCTCTATAAAATTTTCCCTTGAGTTCCTGTGGTACTTTCTTGTCACACAGGACTCCTGATGCAAGCCTCCACTTTGACCACCCCGCTCCCATGCGATGAGTGACGTCCCCGTCAATCACTCCGTCACCCTGAATCACCGACCCAAGATATCTGACACTGTCCCTCTTGGCGACGGCCTGAGATCCAATCATCACGTTTATGCCTACTTCGCTCGGCTCGGCGCTAAACTTGCACTCCAGGTATTCTGTCTTAGATCTGCTTATTTTGAAACCCTTAGACTCGAGAGTCTGTCTCCATACCTCTAACCTCTCATTAACACCGAACCTCGTCTCGTCTATCAAGACTATGTCATCAGCAAATAGCATACACCAAGGCACATTCCCTTGAATATATCGGGTTAGAGCATCCATCACCAAGGCAAACAAGAGAGGGCGAAGCGCTGATCCTTGATGGAGCCCCATAACCACTGGAAAATGGTCCGAGTCACCATCCACCATCCTAACCCTAGTCTTAGCTCCATCGTACATGTCCTTGATTACCCTGATGTAGGCTTCTGGCACGCTCTTCGCCTCCAAGCACCTCCATAGCACCTTCCTTGGGACCTTGTCATACGCCTTCTCCAAGTCGATAAGCACCATGTGCAGGTCCTTCTTCTTATCCCTGAACTGCTCCACCAGCCTCCTAACAAAGTGGATAGCTTCTGTAGTGGAGTGACCCGGCATGAAACCGAACTGGTTCACATATATAAATGTCATCTCCCTCACCCTCGCCTCGATCACCCGTTCCCAGACATTCATGGTGTGACTTATTAATTTGATACTCCTATAGTTGTTGCAGCACTGGATGTCACCTTTGTTCTTGTACAAGGGCACCATTGTACTCCACCTCCACTCCTCCTGAAGATCGCATTGAACAACCTGGAGAGCCACTCCACTCCTGACCTACCCATGAATTTCCAGAACTCCACCGGGATCTCGTCAGGCCCGGTCGCTCGACCCCTACTCATCCTACGCAAAGCCCACATGACCTCCTCCGCCCTAATGCGCCTGCAGTACCCAAAGTCTCTATGCTGCTCTGAATGCCCCAGCTCCCTAGCTCTATGTTACGATCCCCCTCCTCGTAAAGTAAGTCTCGAAAGTACGCCTGCCACCTCTACTTGACTTGAGACTCCCCCATCAGAACTCTACCATCCTCGTCCTTGATGCACCTAACTTGGTCAAGATCACGCGCCTTCCTTTCCCTTGCTTTAGCTAACCGGAATAACTTCATGTCCCCGCCTTTCTCCCCTAATTCCTCGTACATGCGGCCAAACGCCGCATTTTTTGCTTCTGTAACCGCCATCTTTGCTTCTTTCCTCGCCGCCTTGTAGGTCTCCCTGATTGCTCTCCGTTCTTCCTCGCTTGTGCTCCCTGCCATCTTAGCAAACGCTGCTTTCTTCACCTCCACTTTTCCTTGGACTACATCGTTCCACCACCAGTCACCCTGATGTCTGCCTGAATAGCCCTTGACTACCCCGAGCACATCCCGTGCTACCTCCCTAACCAAGTTCGCCGTTTCCGAACACATAGCATCCGCTTCCCCAGAACTTCTCCAAGCTCCGCCCTCAGCTAACCTCCTCTCCAACTCCTGTGCTTTCTCCTTAGTCAAAACACCCCATCTAATCCGCGGTTGTCCCCGAGCATCCCTCCTCTTCCTCTTCACCCAGATATCGACATCCATCACTAGGAATCTATGGAGAGTCGAAAGGGAATCTCCCGGAATAACCTTGCAGTCCTTGCATATACCCCTATCACTCCTTCTAAGGAGGAGGTAATCAATCTGAGTCCTCGCCGCCGAACTCTTCAAAGGGCATTCAAGACCATTTGAATAATTTTACTACTACAACAACAACAACCCAGTATAATCCCACAAGTGAGGTCTGGAAAGGGTAGTGTGTACGCAGACCTTATTCCTACCCTGGGGTAGAGAGGTTGTTTCCGATAGACCCTCGGCCCAAGAAGATGAAAAGCGACAATAGAATAATAACAACAGCATAACCAGGAAGATAGTACCAACAAGCTAAGAATCAGAAAATATACTACTCATATTATTGCCAAATAATAATTAGCCCAATCAATTAAATAAAAACTCAAATTATCAGTTTTATTTAATTAATTGGGCTAATTATTATTTGGCCATAATAAGAGAAAATACCTATATTTTTTTAACCATGACTTGATAACTTTTTTATTAACTAAACTAAAATAGTTTTATAATTTCACAATCAAAAAGAATGAAGCATTCGCCTATCCAAATGTTATGTGTATTAATCAAGAATAAAAAAAAAGTATTTAAGAGAGACAAGAAGAAGCAAGGTAGGAACTGCAATTGAACGACTATAATCTTGTGGAAATGAGAAATAAGTGTAACCTTTATAAATAAATGATAAGCAATTATGGGGAAGCTCATGCTGGAATATAATGTTATACTCACCTAGATCATTATTATAGAAACGAACATCCACAGGTTTGTTTCCGAGTTCTTCTTGTTCTTGTTGAATCCGTGTAGCAGAAGCCTCGAGCTTGGGCTTGCAGTCTATTAACACAACTAGTTGTAGTGAGTAAATCTCTGCAAACTCAATTGGTATCTCTTCCAAGTATCTGCAATATTCAATCAGGAGGCGCTCCAGGACGGGAAAGCTGTCATTTGTGGCTTCCCAGTACTTGATATTATGCTCGTGAATTTGCAAAAGCTTCAACCGAGTAAATCCCCCAGGACTTGGACACCATATTTCATCTTTACAAGCATCTTCGTGCAGCTTCAGTCTCTCAAGGTTTGGCAGTTCACCTATGATGTTCAAGTCCTCCCACCATAGATTAGTCCTCCGCAATGTTAACTTCTTGAGCGTTACTGGAAAAACTTCTGCACTTGGAATGGTCAGTGAAAAAACTTCATTCCAAGGTCCAAAAATTTCAAAACTCAGTGTTTCAAGTTGATGTAGATGGACAAGATTGTCGAAGAGTCTAGATTCTTCGCAAATTTGATATTTAACTTTCTCTCCAAAGATTCTTAATTTCTTAACATTCCGAATCCCTGAAATAACCTCCTCTGTGCAACTACATGGTCTCAAGCCGGAAATAGTTTGTATGTTTGAAAAACCCAAGCACCTCCCTTCATCAGCAGATACACTTGGCGGATTTGGCAAATGAAATGATTCCTGTTCGAGATGCCTTAATTCCGTTAGTTTCCAAATTTGCTCTGGCAAAGATGTGAAGAAAGAAGCAATGAATGTTTGCAGATTCCATAACCTACAAAATTCTGGAGGTATATCAAAATACCCGGACAATGCTAGGTACCTCAACCAAATGAGGCATAGTATCTGTGCAGGGAAAATTGGAAGCTCTATGGGACTCAAGTCCAAGACTCTGAGTAAACTGAAATGAAAAAGCTTTGATTCGAGAGAAAAATGTAGAGAAAGTGAACTGTGAAAAAAGAAAATAGAACGAGTTTGTTTCAAGAGATTAATGTTGCCAGCATCATCTGTCTGCCTCCTTATCAAATGATGATGCCCTGGTGTAAGAGGACCTTGTAATAACACCAGAAACTTTCATCATCTTCAATCCGTCTCTTAAACGGCCCCATTATATGCTTCATCGGCCGGAATCTTTCGTTAGACAACACGTCATCATCTTCACCTTCATCCAAATCATTAACTTCATCCAAACCATTGCCTTCATTCAAATCTTCTTCCGATTCAGCATAATAATATTCATCTTTATCCAAATAATCATAATCATCCCAATTGTCATCCACATCCTAACTATAATCTCCATCGCGATCAACATATACAATGTCATTCATGACAAAAACATTTTGTCTTTCAGCTAATTCTCTCAAACAAAGCTCATATATTAGATCATGAACCTTACATGATTTGATTTTTGACTCATCGAAACTTTTTTCGCTGACTAGAACTAGACATCTGTCAATAAGATTGTGCAAACACTTCTCAGCCTCTCCTTCTAAGTCTTTTTCCAACTTCAGAAAGCCCTCAGCAGTCCATAATCTCATCAATCTCTTCACTGAAATCTCACTGTCTTCCGGGAAAATTCCAAAATAAAGAAGGCATGCTTTTATGTCACTAGTAAGTGATTGTAACTCAAGCCAATCACATGTAAACATTGTTCATCTGGATCATTTTTGACAAATGACTTGACATCTTTTGCAACATTCTCCCAATCTTCTATTGTCCTTTCAGATTTGGACAGAATCCCAGCAACCACGACAATAGTTAGTGGTAACCCTTGACATTTGTCCACAATTTGCTTCCCAATAGCCTCAAATTCAGATGTTAATGCTTCGTACGCAGACGCTGCACTCTTAAAAAGGTTCCAACTCTCATCTGGATGCATGAAATCCATCTGCAAAGAGAGATTCTCTGCAGAGTTGTTCGCCGGAGCTATATCCATCGCCAGAGGCGGCGGTCGAGGTGGAGGAGTTGTTCGCCGGAGCGGGACATGCGACCACGTCGATAGATCGGCGATGGAGGTGTGAGGCATTCGTACAGGTATTGTGTTTGGAGTGTTGAGTTTTTCTATTTCTTTTTTATTTTTGTTTTCCACATGTCAGGAAAAAGTAATTTCACTTACTTCAGTTTCAAAGACTTTTTCACCTTGCTCTTTGGAAACTCGAATTCACAACTTATTCATTAAAGTTGCTTACCATCGAAATAACCTCTCTTATCACTTGTTTTTTTCATACAAAACCACTAAATGAAATAGTACCAAATATTCACTTCATTTTTACTAAGTTATAGAAGGACCCAAAATATAACTTTTTTATTATCTTATCCATAAAATTTCTTTTCCGTCTTGTATCGAATGTTTTTAAGTGTTTTGCTAATCACACTTAAAAATATAAAAGGAAATCTTTACGTGTGATTTTTGGAGAGAAAGAATCTTATTTATTTAGGTTTCTAATTTTTATGTGATTGTCTACTTTTGGTAAATCTATGATTAATGGCTAGAGATTAGTAAGTTGGAAGATATTTGGGATATTTATGTAAGATTCCCTTTAATTAACTTTTATTAGTAGGCGAAGTGCAACAATAACCACTTTTAAATCCGTAATTTAAAATATATTTACAATTTACAATGTACTTTGACATAACTAATTATAAAGAATAATTTTACAATGTATAAAGAATAACTAATTCACCAAAACTTCGGGACTATATATCGTATATTTGGAAATTCAATACTTAGTGTCATGAATTTTTGAGCCGCTAATTTGAATTTCAGCACTATGTGTCTTGAATATTATTTTTGAGCTGCTAATTTGAAATTTAGAACTATGTGCCTTGAATTTTCGAAATACTAATTTAAATTCAGGAAATATGATTCAAACTTCTAGATACAATTTTCGAAATTTTGAGGTTTAGCTAATCTTTAAATATATTATAATCTGTGAATATATTTTAAAGTGAATATCTGGTGTCATTTCCAACCTATTATTTGCCTCCTATTGCCCAAGCCTTGTATTATATTTCTTTTAGATATTTTACCCGGCATACTTCTTGAAATAGACTTTCAAAAAAAGAAGTTTTTTAGGCCTACAAAAGTGAATAATCTGAAGGGTAACTCGAGCTAAGCAATGTTTTGGGTTGAAAATTCAGAGTCGCAATTCAGTTAGTAAAGCTTTTCACTAAACACTATGATTTTTTTTTTTATGTTTTAGCTAGTAATATCCAATTATCCAGATATTTTCCAACTAAGAATTCAACTTCATTGCCCGAACATGATTGATACTGATCTCACTAGGCGCCACCAATTTAGATATTTCCCTATTAAAAGGTTAACTTCATTGTTCGAACACGATTGGTGCTGACCACACTAGGCGCCACCAGTGGCGGAGCCACCCTTACCCGACACCCCTTCGCCGGATAATAACATTGTATAGATAGGTATTTTAAGTATTTTTTTCTTAAAATTAAATATCTACAAGGGGTCGACAATCCTTTACACAAGTCAAACTCTTAGTGCAATGGTTAAGGGGTGTCAAATATTACAGAAAGCTGCAAGTTCCATTTCCCACAGTAGCAATTTTTTTTGACACCCCTTTATATAATTTCTGGCTCCGCCACTGGGCGCCACGACGATAGCAAGAGGAGGTGGGAATAATCTTGCATCTTCATCAAGCTTATTGTTCCAAAAGAACATGCACCTCTGTAACATCAGTAACTTGCTTAAAATGCTGGCATTAGCAAATAGGCTTTGCCAGAATGTAGTGCCTTTGTCATATAACAATAATTTCACAATGCAAAGCTTTTTTCACTTAGTTCATAAACATGGGTGAATGCAGCATGGGAGTGTCGAGTTCAACTAAATTCAGTAACTAAACTCAGTATTTTTTATACGTATCATAAATTTAGGGGCGGCTTGACATAATTGGAGACATAAAGCGTTACTTCAATTAGAGGCCCAAATTTTTGTAATCGATTTTTTAGTAATTATTTTTCAATTAATAATATAACTAACTAATTTAATTATTCTTGAAATGTTGATCTTATGTATTTTTATTTTGAAAAACTTCTTTCCGTTGAGGCAACTGTTAGGCACTATCAAGTCTTTTAATGTATTTATGAATATCGATTAGAGTATTATATTATCTTCTATTTGTATTCATACTCTCAACACTTTTGACTCAAAATATAAGTCTACGCCATCAATATTAGAGTGACTACTATGCTTTAAGGATCATCAAAGATTAATACAATATTTTTTCCCCTTCAAATTTTCATCATTTAGCAATCCCAGTTTTTTAAAATAATACTTATAGGTTTTAGTGGTCATAATGTAAAAAAAAAATGAAGCAAAATGAAGGCTACATCTAGTTTAAGGAAATTTTAAAGATATGCTTACTTTATCAAATGACTTTTCGATTACTCAACATTTACAACGACACATTTTTACTATAGTTTCTTAAACATATTTAAAGAAAAATTAACACATAACCTATTCATCCTAAAATTGGGGCCCCTCGAAATTGGGGCCTTAAGGCATATGCCTTATTTGCCAAGCCTTTTGAGCGGGCTCTCCATAAATTTAAGTGTAAAAGTCCACCAAAACTATAAAAACTAGCATATATGAACTCACAACTTTAAAAAATACAATAAGTTCAACGCTAAAAATACCAGAAGTTGAATCCATAGAGTTCAAATCCTAAATCCGCCTCTGAATATAAAGCTCAAGAAATCTTGAACATGTGAAACTGGAATAGGAAAATGATAATACAATCTGTTTATCAAATACTTCTTTATGCTTCTCTTGGGATCAATGGTGACAACCTACCTAGGGGTGGATGGATCATAACTTTTATGGATTTAACTAAAATCAAGTATTTTTGACAAGGAGCACGATTATATATGTGAAAAATAACTGAAATTTCAATAAATATTAAATTCTGAATTCATCATCTCAAAGGTAACAATAAGTTCAATGCAAATTTTAAAAGATTGAACCCATCAAAGTGTACATTCTAGATCTGCCTCTGAAACCTACCCGAGAATAGTGCATATGAAGTTTACTCATTGAACGTACTCATGAATCCACCAAGAAATCCAGCACCATTGCAATCACCACATAACATATCTTTTTTACCTCTGAAGAAAGAAAATGCAAACATGAAGGATATGATTAATCTGACGGCGTTGCAACATTTTTATTCGACTTGCGTAAGAACAAAATTTATAATGTGAAACCATAATCACCAAAAGCATAAATGAACAAGTACCTGCACAACCAACATAGTCCACCAGCTTTGAACCGCCCGTTGAAATGATCTTCAGAGTTAACCCCAGAGCCTTTGCACTGTGAGCACGCCACTGCACCTGAGAGCAATATGGCGTATAAGAAACAGAAAGTTCTGAACTAAATCCAAGTTGAAACATATTATTTGAGGCCTCTGTAATCAATACGTATACATCTATTTCTGAAATAATCCCATAAAGGCAAATTTAAGTATGTAACACGGCAAGGAACCAGTAAGGCTGCAGCATTAGCAGAAAAACTTTATAAATCCAGATACGCTGTAATTCTCAGATAAAACTTTGATGAATAATTTGAGGGAAGCTTGTAAGAACGGTGTTTTCCCATCGAGCACTTAACATCAAGAGTGAAATTACTACTCGAAGCAAATATTATTTTAAGAAACGAAATCTCAAGCTGAGGTAAAACAAACATTATACTGATAGAAGATATAATAGCTCTCGTACTAAAATCCAAAAGTACAAGATTTCTCACGAAAGTACTGCTTCCGTTACAATCCTCTTCATTCTTCATTGCCACAATTCGATAACCATTGAATAAATAGAAAGGCAAAATTACAGTATTAAGCAATATTAGTCACTTGAGACTCAAAACAGTATGAGAGTGTTTGCCGAGAGAAACACTGAGCCTCAACATCAATGACGCAAGAGAAAGTTTACACCAATCCACTTACCATTTCCATCACAATTTTGACAGACAATGCTCCTTACTTTCGTGTCTTTGTCACTGTCAGTGGCCTGGAAAATAGAGAATAATGTCAAAGCTCTGGCATAATTCAGCCAACTCAAGGAAATAGAAGCAAAGATGATTTAGAGTTAGATCACAAAAAAGAGGTGAAAGAAAAATTCTAGGAGAAAACCGAAGTTTCAATAGAACTACAGCTAGCATTAAGCCTAGGAGTTTTATCTTTACAAATGAGAGATGAAAAAAGAAAGCGAGAAAAAGGTTACTGATCCCATCAGGAATGAAATTATGCTGCCTGACGCCATTCACATAAATAGAGAGATAATTGGTATAATGTAGATGCCATCACATTAACGGAAGCAGGGCCAAGATGTCAACTTTATGGATTCTGAATTTTAGACCGACGACAACTTTATGGGTTCTTAATTTAGTATTTTGCACATATTTAACGCCTTTCTTAACACAAATGAGTGTTTGAGCAGATGCTACCGGGTTCGACCGAACCCATACCCGGGCTTCTAGCTTTGCGCCCCTGACCACATAGTTTTCAAATTCCCATGAACAAGTTTATTTGGCGGTTTACTTAGCCAAGTAGCGTCACCACAATACTGGACCAGTTTGAGCACAAAAACTTCTTAAACATTCATTGCTCCAGTCTCAAGCCAAGACTATGAGCACACAAACTTCTTAAAAGCCTCCTCTCCATTCAAAAATCAAAACTATAAGTCCATGAGCCTCCTTTAGTCCACCTAGCTCTGTACTGCCATCACGCTCGAGTTATATATGTCTAAAGTACTGGATATTAACCTTAGTGCTTAGGCATATAAGTAAAAAAATGCAGCCATTGTATATCATTTGAGCACATTTAACTGCAAATTTGCAGAATTATCTATACATAGAGGTCAAAAATTACCTTCACTTCCACAACTCTCAAGTTAGTCTTGGAGCTGTAGGTAGCATCTTTGATCCATTGAATCTTTCCTCCGGTGCAATTTCTATTAATCAGATTTAGACCTGACAAGAATATAAAATATCCCAATTACTACACACGAAAAAGAAATTTGAACCTATACAACCGAACACATTAGCATTCTACACACAGTTGCAGACCCATAAACAAACACAAAGAGTGACAATTTTGCGTAAAGTCGCTGAAATTTAACCACTGTAACAGTAAGAATACAAGTTTTTCGCTACACTGAAGTAACTGCTACATGTTGTTCCTTTCGCCTCGTTTTTCTTATTATCTTGTTGTCGTTACTGCTATTGCTTTCTTGTCATCTTTCCTTGAGACGGGAGTATATCGGAAACAACCTCTCTACCTTGCTCTACCTTCAAAGTAAGGGTAAGGTATGCGTACACACTACCCTTCAGACCCCACTTATGGGATTATACTCAGTTTGATGTTGTTGTTGTTGAAGTAACTAAACTTTACCCACTATAACAGCTATTGAACTTTACCCATTGACAATTCAGCCACATTGATGTACTTGAACTTAAACCACTATAACAATAAAATTCAGCTTCTTTTAAGCTATGTTGCACGGACTCTCCAAAATACTGCCGCACTCGTGTCGAATTCTCCAAAAATATACTGCTTCTGGAGAATCCGACACGCACCTGGCGACATTTTCGGAGAGTCCGAGCAACATAGCTTTGAAGTGTCAAAATATACTTTCGCAAGTAGATAGTTATAGAAGGTAAAAAAGGACAGTCTGGTGCACTAAGCTATAGCAGTCCGGGGAAGGGACAAACCACGAGGATCCATTGTATACAACATTACCCTGCATTCTGCAAGATACTGTTTCCATGGCTTGAACCCGTGACCTCTTGGCATGGCAACAATTTTACTAGTTAAGCTTCGAGATTGTTATAGAAGGTAAAGTAACTAAAGCTTAACCACTTTTATAGTTACTGAATTTTACCCATTTATAACAATTTTAGACGCATTAAAGTAACTAACTTTATCCATTAAAACAATAAAATTCAGCTTCATTTATTTAACAAACCATAATTGACAAAAAATACAACTACCCATTAAGCAAAAAAGGGATTAATTAATTACAAGAACAAATAGAAACTGGAATTTTACCTGGTTTATTGACAGAATTGAATGAAGCTAAAGGTGTGAAACACAGAGAATTTGCCATTAAGAGAATGAATTCAGTTTTTTTTTTCTTTTCTGAATTTAGTCAAAGAAACAATTTTGAGAAGAAAATAAGAAGTGAAGTTGGGAAAAGTGAAAGAGTTGCTAGTTAAAGTGCTGGAAAATGTTGGTTATAACGAAAACTACATGCAGCCGCAGGTTACTAGATAAGGCTCATTCATTTTTTGGTCTCTCCTCTCCGTTGATCTAAAATCTAAACTAAAATGACTAATATAACCTTTTCTCCAGCAGCCAAATAAGCAATAAAATATCTTCCCATTTTTCGTGTCGTTTTATCCCAAAACAAAAATACTTCAAATATCTGTTGTTTCGAAAGTCCCAAAAAAATACATCAAAAAGCATTTTTTTTTTAAATATAAAAAATAACAAAAAATATAAATATAATTTGATGTCTCAAACTGCAAACTGTCGGAGTATATTCTGGCATTAATAGGGCATCGTTTGCTTTAGACCAGGTAAATTATAATTGGACTGCTAATTTTATTGCGAATTTAGCCCGATTTGTCAAATGCTACTGTAACTAAGCAAATCTCTTTGCCCCTCTATTTAAACTACTTCATCTGCCTCATTTTATGTAACAATATTTGAATTGTGAGAGTCAAAACAAATTAAACTTTGACAGCAATTTTTTATATACCTTGTAACATGTGACAGATATTCTTTAAGTCACTAATACACTTTTTATGCACAATTATTTGTAGTTGCATTTTAGAGACAGCAATATAATAAATCTTTTACATCATTTTTGTATAGAAGCTAAACTCTAGAACCTTTAGTAGGACTCACTAACTCATTAGCACGAAATTTGAGGGGACCCGCTGATGTCGATCGCTCCAAGCTCGTCTCTCCAGGCACTTTTCACTGCTCGAGAACCATCGCCCCTGGTTTCTCTCTCAACACCCCTAGCTTGGGGGAGAATGGCCTCAACTCCTTTTGACTTGGAACTACAGCCAGAGCTCTCTCACCGACCTCCTCCTGTTGGGATGGTTCTCAGCACTCGGCAGTTCGAGAACTTCTTGTACCGTGACACTAGCCCGCACATGGGCCACCGGTTTGGATTTATATTCCTCTTCTTCTTCTTTGGACTTATCCCTTAGTCGATGGACTGAGTCAAAGGGTAAAGTGCCGGAACTTTCCCTAGGCTTGCACGACCTCTTTTTCAGTTTCTTCTTTTCCGAGTTTAGGGAACTCGAGGCCCTTTTCCTCTTCTTTTCATCACCCTATTTTGGATCAGGGGGCTCGAAAGGCACGTCCTCATCACAGGATGGAGGCCTCATAGCAACATATTTAGGGAGACCTACAAAAGGAAACAAAGCTAATAAGAATTCCATAGTGCAAGGAGGAAATCAAACAGTATTGAATCAAAGGAGAAAACTTATCATGATTACGGGTCTCCTATCGACCCTTTGATAACTCCATCCAAGCACCTCAGAGTATGATCTATGTGACACCAGGACCTCGACCCATTGCTTGAGTTCAGGAACTACGTCCGGCACATGGGACATAGCTGCAACACCAAATTCATCGATAAGGAAGAAGATAAGAGGTAAAACAATGAAATTGAACATGCAAGGCGAAGTATTACTCACAATTAATGTTTCATTTCTCAGGAAACGACATGTTATCAGCAAGGATCAGGTTCGAAGTCCTTATTCGGACAAATCAGCCTATCCAACTTCGATCCCGAGCCTCATCTCTACTCGAGAACATGGTCGTGCTGTCCTGGCAAGCAAGCTTGATTAGCCCTCCTCGATAAGTTCGAGGATTGTAAAGGCGCATAAGGTGATCGAGGGTGATGGGACATCATCTTTATAGGCTTCTCCCCCTACTGCATTTTGCTGCAAAAGTCCTTTCTCCTTTTCTAAATAAGGTAAGCTTTGAAGTCGTCTGGTTTTTCCATCACCCAATCCACAACAAATCGAATGAAACCTGGCGAAAAAGAAGTGAACACTTTGCTGAGGAACGAAGCTTCGAGTTTGTTTACGAAGAATCGGAGAAGAATCACTATTCTCCAGAAGGAAAGATGGATCTGGCCAAGGGACACGTCGTACCTCTTGTATAAGGCAACGATGATAAGGTCTAAGGGACCCAACATTAAGGGGTAAGTGTAAACACTTAGAAAACCCTCCAGGTGGGTAGTGATCGATTCCTCGGGCGAAGTACCACCACACCCAGTTGCAATCCTCTTTAACCTTGGTAAGGAAATCATCAGTAATTGTGCATATGTGCTTCAAGACCGGTTCACATCGACTCGATACCAAGGAGGTCTTTTCAATCTTAAAATCAGCAACAGTAGGGCACCCTGCAGGAATGAAATCCTCAAGGGGATATGCCACCGCAGCTTCATCGCCGGCGGGGCCGTGATGAAGAGGCGGCCTTCTTTTGTTGTACAGTCTTAGAAGTATTCGCTGTTGTGGAGCCGAAGAAAAAGGAATTAAGATGGTGTGCAGTTTTTTGAAAGTTCAAGAAATTTGGGTGCAAGAGTTGCAAAGCAAAGGGATATTTGAAAAAAAACAAGAATAGGAGGAGCTTTGAATGTAAAGTTTGAATAGAGGAAGGTTACAGTACTTATAGCTTACTGGTGATGGTTCAGAACGCATGACGGCCAACCAGCAACTGACAAGCATGTAATACCTTGGTACTGGACAGACGGGACATTTCGATATTCATTTGTTTCTTACGTCATAATCGGGTGTATTAGTGATGTTCATCGCCTATGTCATGGCCTATAGAGACAACGCTCGGAAGTTAATATAGTGATATCTCACATTTACGATAACGATAACTTAGCTATGGCCTTAGGTCATCTTTCTGTTCAAGCAAACTACAGGGCTTTTAGTGTCGTTTCAGCTTTTCTCATCATCTTCTCTTCAAGAAACAAGGGGACTATCTGTATACGGTCAAAACCGGGCTTTCCCTTTATGTGACTAATCGAGATTGGAATATGATAGATCAAGGTTCAACCTCGTATTATATCGAACCATGGTGAAAAGTTAGATCAGCGAGCTCATGACTTAGAGATCGATCAAGATCGAGATTTCCAAGATCAAGATCGAGCAAGATAGAGATCGGGAAAGATCGAGGGAAACTTACCAAGCCAAATAATGAAAAGCCGAAATATCTGCAATTAGATGAGGATTACGGTGGAAATCCCGGCATGTATCAAGAAGAGGCTGAGTAATTAGCTAATCATGAAATTTCTTACCTCATATAGAACTATATCAAGAGTAGGATTCTCCTACTATATAAAGGGGGCCTGATCATTTGTAAAACACGTCATATTTACGCAATACAAAGCAATATACTATCATTTTCTAACTTTCATTATCTTGTTTTTCTGTTCATAAGTCAGTTGAAACATCTTTTGGTTCAAGGGTGACTGAACTCGAGGGCCAAGGCTATTCAATTTATGTTGTTCGCATTTATTCTTTAATTGTTAATTTTATATTAATTTATTCTTCTTAATTTGTACCAAATTATACCACATATCCTTAAAACCACGTATACATTCAATTGTTATCCTATTTTAGGGTAAACACAATCATAATTAAAATAAAAATTATTGCTCGTCATTCACTAAGAGTGCGGTAATAGTAAATTTTATATATATATTTCATTAAAAATATTTATTTATTAACTTTTATGTCTTTATTATATAATAATCCATAGTGTTTTTATAATTACTTTTCTAAATATTATTTTTACGTTTACGAGATACAATACTTGTTAGTTTAATAACTCAGTATTAGCTAGTAACTATTTCCAAATAGTTAGTTATTATAGAGGGTGTTTGGCTAAGATTATAGGCTGGTCAAACTGTCTTATAAGTACTTTTTGGCTTATCTACGCGTTTGGTAAAATTAAAAGTGCTTATAAGTTAAGTGCTTATAACCCAAAAATAAGCCAAAAGTCATAAGTTGGTCTACCCCAACTTATTAAATTTCAGCTTATAAGCACTTTAGGTTTGACCAAGATATTTCGTATTCTATCCCTAAAATACTTCTTTTTAAAACAAAACTCTTTATATACCCAGTTCTTCAGCTGCTTATTATTAATTTCAGCAATTTTATCTAAACACGTAACTGCTTTATTTTTTAAATCAGCTTCAGCACTTAAAAGTACTTTTCAACACCTAATGCTTATCAGCTACTCTAAATCAGCTAAGCCAAACGGGCTCATTGTATAGCATGGTGAATTATGTATCACTTTATTAACTTGTTGAAACTTAAAAATAAATTATGCTAGGGAATCATATTTAAATTGTGAATTATATTTTTCTATAAATTCTCGTTCAAATAGAAAGCATATTAAATAAAAAAATTATTTCAAAAAAAATAATTAAATTATAATATCAAAATTCTTTCAAGATTCATTTGTCCTTAAGAGATACATATAATATTTTGCATCGAATATATTACTTTTGATGTTTGAGTTGTAACGACATTACTTTTGATGTTTGAGTTGAATTATAACTTATAAATATTTTAAATAGATTATTTGTTATAATTTTATGATTTTAATGTAATTTTATAATTATTTTTATTTTATACTAACTTAAAATTCTTGAAATTAGTAAAATTTAAAGATCAGTGGGACTTACGCCCTACGTCTCGGGGCTTACGCCTCGCCCCACACCCCGTCTTTTAAAATAGTGTTCACGTCCATTTTGCACTAAAGTTGTTCTTTGTATTTACATTATTATTTTTATCATCATTTCAAGAAAAAGTGTTATGTGAAATTGTGAATATGTGCAAAAGGATACTTTGCCTTGCCTCATCTGAATTCCAATACGGCTTGGTTTTCTGGTGACCCAAATTCATTATAAGTCGTGATGGCACCCAACACCATTGTCAATGTGACGACCTGACCCGTGTTACTGCTCCGTTTTCCCCTTATTATGTTGCTTCATGTTTCAATATTAGTATTGGAGTCGATCGGGTGTAATTGAATTGGTTTTGGTTGAAAATAAGGCGCATGGCCTCTTAGAAGGAAGCTTGTTTTGGAAAAGTCAACCGAAAGTTGACTTGTGAGTTAGAAGGCTCGGATGTGATTTCTGATATTTCGATTAGCTTCGGGAGATGAATTGTGACTTAGGAGAGCGATCGAATTGAATTTGGAAGTTCAGTGTAGAATTAGGCTTGAATTGGCGAAGTTTGAATTTTGGCGGATTCCGGTCGATAGATGAGATTTTGATCCGAGGGTTGGAATGGAATTCCGAGAGTTGCAGTAGTTTTATTAGGTGATTTTGGATATGTACACAAATTTCAGGTCATTCGGACGTCGTTTAGTCGAGTTTTTGATCGAATATGAGTTTCGGAAGTTTTAAGAAAATTTAAGCTTGAATCCGTCGTGATTTGATGATTTTTGTGTTAAAGGACGTGTTTTTATGATTGGAACAAGTTTGTATGATGATTCGGGGTATGTTGGTGTCTTTGGTTTTGGTCCCGAGGGCCTCGGGTGATTTCGAGTGTTCAAACGGACTAGTTTTGGCCTTGGGAGAGATCAGATTTTTGGTGTCATATGTTGCAGACCTTTGTTCATCGCGTTCGCATGAGGAGTAATGCGATCGCATAGAGTAATTTGCGGGCCTGGAATTCTTGTGCATCTCGTTAGCATGAAGGCTATCGCGTAGGCCTGGGATGCTGTGCTTCGCGTTCGCAGAAGAAATGTCGCGTTCACGTAGAGAATGGACGTTGTGCATCACGATCGCGGGTCTTTCGGTCAACATAATTTGGTCATCACGAACGCGCGGGTCTTGGACCGCATTCGCGTAGGGTAAATTGGCACCTGGGTAGAATTGATTTAAGTCATTTTTCATCTGCGAGCCTATGTTATTTTCCTCCATTGTTGAGCGATTTTGGAGCTTGGGAGAGCTAATTGAAGAAGGATTCGAAGAGGAATGGTTGGAGGTAAGATCTTTGAACTTAACTCGTTTTTATTGGGAAATCTACCAAGAAATTTATGCGAATAAGCCAAAAGTTGAAGAAACTAGGGCTTGAGTTTTTGATATTTCAAATTAAGATTTGGTAGGTCATTGGAGTTCTTGGTATGTATGAACTCGTGGCAAGACGAGGATTCCGAAATGTAAATTTCGTAATTTGTCGAGAAGTGGGCCCGAGGCTCGGGTTTTTCTAGTTTCGAGATTCTTGCTATTTCTCGATTATTTTCGATTGGGTACTGCCCCATTTGCATATTGTGATGTATTCGCTCTATTTTTGTCTAGATTCGACACGCATGGAGGCTGATTTGAGGGGAAAAGGCGTCGCAAGCTTGAGAATTCGCCGGTTCGAGGTGAGTAATACTTGGAAATGATATCCTGAGGGTTTGAAACCCCAGATTTGCACATCTTAGTGTTGTATTATGGTGACTTGAACGCTGGACCTGAGCGAGGGGTAGAGCATCGTTGGGGATCGACTTGGTCCGTCCCGGTTGTTGGTTTTCAATGCGTATTTACAAATGATTTGTTGTTATCATTATGACTTGGGCTCATTGCCATGCTTGGGGATTATTGCCGATTGTTTGAACTCTTTGTGAGCTATCATCACTATTTTCCTCACTATTTTAAATATTATTTGTACTTAGTCCAAGTGATTTACACTATTTCATGAACTCGACTATATTTTTACTCAAACTTGGAGTTTTAACTGATATTTGAATTATCATTTGAGCTGAGTATAATTGTTTTACTGATGGCCGAGGGGCTTTGTGACTATTTTGGACTGATTGAGGTTGAGGGCCATATGTGAGGACATGAAGATGATGTAAGGAGGCTTCAGGCCTCGAGTGTTATGTTTACATGTACATATACATTGCATGGATCGAGGTGTGATATTGATATTGCGCTTGGTCTTTAGGAAGCACACTAAAAGGTCTCAACGACCGAATAGCGTAAGAGCCACTGTCGCCAGCTTGAAAATTGAAAACTTGAGGATTAAAATAAGCTCGAGTCATAATTGGTTCGAAGCCTGGATCCAAAATAGTTAACTAGACATGCCGAAAGGCATGGCGTAAGTGCCATTGTCTCCAGCCATATAAGCCGCCTGGCCACATACTTAAATGGTCACTTCGACCCACAGCGCAAGAGCCATCGTCATCCGTCCATGCAGGAACGAAAAAACTTTAGGGTCAATTGAAGCTCGAGTCGAAATACGACTCGGAGACTGAACCCAAAATAGTTGAAACAACAAATGCCCAAGGGCAAGGAATAAGAAAAATTATCATCTGGCCATGAAGGCATAGGAGGTTGGAGGTCAGGTAAGCTTGAGTCAAAGCCTGACTCGGAGACTAGGCCTAAATAGTTGGGCAACGCACAAAAGCCCTAACGCCTACTCGCGTCAAAAAACTAAACCTAAGAGCCTCCGTGCCAATCTACTAAGCTCCAGATCCACAAGGCTCCTACCAGATATCGAAACCAGCCTGCCTAGTCGAAAGCAATGAAGAAAGAGATACAAAAGAGATAAGCTTCAAGTTTTCTCTTATTTACATACGCGAAAGGCGCACTCTCCATCTACAAACATGCTCTACAAATATCCAGTACAAAATGGAAAATCGGCAAAATCTACGCACCACTCCAAAAGATTACGGCTTACCAGCCCTGGCGTTGCTCAAACTTTTCCATGAGGACAAATCCCCTGGCGCTGATCTCTTTAGGAATCTCTCCTAAGGATCCCCAATGAATGTATCCCTCGATCCGTTTCTTATGATCGAGGACCTGTTCCAACTCAACTCGGGCACTGGCAACGTCCTTCAAATGGATCACCATTTCATCTTCAGCCTTGGTCCGACCCAATGCTGCTTCTGTCCAAGCATCAATTATTCTGACCTGGACCTTCGACAGATCAAACTCTAGCATCGCAATCATATCCACTTGACCCGAATCTTGAACCTGCACATAAGCCCTCAATTAACCACAAATGTTCCTAACTCGGCCGGCTTTGCCCCTAAGGTACTCCTGAGCCTTCATCCTTTTTGTTTTTGAAAAATAAAGAATAAGCGGAAGCCTAACCTCAAAGGTTTAATAAGTGAAACACTTACTACGAAAGGTTGCCTGCCCCATCAAAACTAGAGCTCTGGTACGCCAATATCTCCAGTACATCAACTCAACATCATTCCCTATGCCAAGGGGCCTAAGGGACTCACCTTAATCTAGAGCCCTCTGAGGTCTATCCCCATGGAGGAGTAGCTCAAACTTGAGCTTGTCAAAATCCTACAGGAAGAAAAACTTGCCAAAGAAGGGAACACACAAGATTTGACAGAATTAAGTTGAGGCCACATTCGTGCAGGCCCAACCCCATCGGGCTTGAGAAGCCCTTCGTTGAAGAATGATTACTCAAAGGAATCACCGCTCTGTGATAAAAAAAATTCAAGAATAGTAAGCTCGGACGATGTTCTCTTGCCAAAGAGACGGACCTGTTTAGCCTCACTAAAAGCTCCATCGCTCTATGAGTGTGTATCCCATCTATCGCCATCGTCTCCTGGCTCGAAATCCAACAACTCCTCCCCCTATCCGGAAAAGCATGGCCTCACCCCGGGGGGATCATATGATGCCTACAGACGTCTGTATAAGCATGTTAGGAGAAGGAAGAACCAACAAAGCGTGGAGCGCTCCGCCTAAAGAGCATTGCTCCATTTTTAAGAAAATAAGACGGATTCCTATGGTATAATACCAGCGGTCGTCACCCAAGCAGAGCGATTTGTCCATGACCGGTCCCTGCCATCCCCGGCATTAGCGATTGAGGTCATGATCAATCGACACCATGGAATCGGCATGCCCCGATGGCCTCGAAAAATGAGGTGGGGGAACTTCCCTCCTGTTAAATTAATCCCGTTATTGCCGCCATAGCAGCCGCAAAATTAGAAAACTAAAAGGCGAGGAGAAGTACATGCATGTTGATACCGGAAATGTAGCGTGGGAAATGGCAACTACATGAGACATAGTAACCGATGGGAGGGCATAAATAGCCTTATGCCATACATTGGAAGAACTGCAACGATTCAAGGCCGACCAAAGACGCTAACCAATAGCACCACCTCCAGCCTCGAGGCAATACTCAACCCTGAAGACCTCTGTCATAATAAGACGGTGATCCAAAGGGCCAACGCCTTCACCAATACAAGTCTGGCATGCAACTTCGAACGTCTCCGCTAAGGGAAACCAGTGTTTAAAGCAATAAGCATTTTTGAACAAACACCTATACAAAATGGGCTCTGGTGCTATCCAGGATGGTCTAAGCACAAGCGAGCCTCCATTCAAAGGCTGCCTTTATGAAATCATTGGCATCCCCCGACCATGGTTTCCCGAGCAAAATTCTTCTTAAAGGTTAATATGAGGCCTGAAAACATTATCCTCGTTCCACATGAAGTTAGGGTCCCGGCGGTTTGAGGATATTGGCCTTATTCGGGTTCAGCCTGGGGAACCACAAAAGGCCCCGCGTGAAGCCATGTCCATTAATTGAAGGCATGAAGGAATTCTTACATCTAAGGTCAGTGTTATAGACAACAAAACAAGATCGTGCATTCAGAGCTGAGGCAAACATAAAGAAATACGGCAAGTATCAAAGGCAGGAATCAAGGAAATATCTTTGTATTCATAAAATGTACACTTATAATGACCCTCATGGGGTCTTTACATATGATTACAAAATCCCGCAAGGGGATCCTTACACAAAAATGGAGAATTTCAAGGATATGTGTATAACAAGAGCCTAAGGATCTAGCATATTCCCAAAATAAGACATCTCTGTTGTCATCCCCTAAGGCGTATGACCTCAAAGAAAATATCTTCCAAGTCCAATCCCCTTGGGAACCTCGTACTGATCCTCCCGGAATAGCATCTTCAAATGGAAGGATATAGGAGAGGAAGGCAAGGGAGAAGAGCTAACTGATGAAAAAGAGGCCGAAAGAAGATAAGAAGTGGCTGGGTGAAAATTTTGGCTAGTACGAACTATGCTAGTACTACAATTTTAAAGCCACTTCTTGAGATGTTGCCTCATCTCGGGAGGCAACAACCAGCATAGACTGTTGTCATACCCCCTAGGAATCCAAAGGGGGTGTAACACGCCAAGCCGAGGAAGAAGGGTGAGCAGCGGTGTATAATTCGAGCTCCCTCTTGAGCAGTGGTACATAATTTGAGTACCTCCAGGGTTCGGAGGAAATGGGCCCCCCTACTTCATTGCCCCGAGCCAACAAGGACATCAACAACAGCAACAACAACAACAACAACAACGACAACAATAGCATCACAGCAACACAACTTTGTCCAACCAAAGAAGGATGGAGAGTTGGGTTATGGCACACATGACGTTAGATTTGAGGCCGTGGGCCTCAAACATAACAAGACAGGAAAGACTAAAAATGGCAGGAAAAAATGAAAGGATGGGTATCAAAGGAAGTTAAATGAAAAAATAATCGCAAGAAGCCCCATATATAGGGGAAGAGCAAAGTAACCGACGCCACCATTATCGCCCTCAAAAAGTGTAACAACCGGTGTAATCAATGCATTTATGGAAGCTGAATCGATAGCAATTACACCACCCCAAAGAATGGGGAGTCACAACATTTCGGATGATCGTGGAGAAACAAAAGGGTCAAACGCCTCAACACATGTAAAAGGGGTTGCGCCATTAGCACGACGTCATTACGGGAGCCCGAGAATTGGAAAGTCAAAACTATTTCTTATCTCTTACCTCTAAAAAACGCAGAGACTATCTATGCACGGTGAAATTGGAGGGTTGATTTCTCATTGACAAAATGCTTCAGAAGGTCACCCCGGAGGCCCAAGACCTCAAGTCGGTCACTTCCCTCAAGACCTGTCGACACCCAGGCAAGGATAACATAAGCCAAAACCCCAACAAATGCAGGACGCTCCCAAAGAATGCATTTGAGTTCGATTAAGTCCATTTGAGCAGCTCAACATCGGCCCACACATACGTCATAAAGCTAGTTGACTGTCCCCTCCCATTTTCTTTATCACACAACGCATCTTGTACTAAGTTTGGGCTCCCCCCTCTTATAAAAGAGGAATAGTTAACACCTTGTAAGGCAGAGATCCAACTATTCTACACTACATCAATAATATCTCTCTCTTTTCTTCTCTCTAACTTACTTGTCCTTACTAGCTCGAGGCCGTTTTAGCATTTACTACTCTTTAACTTGTTCTTCATTTATTGCTTGGTATTGGCCATAAAGAGCCTTGCTTGATCATATTCTAACTGTTGCTCCCATTCACGATTACCCCCCATAGCTCGAGATCAAGCCCAGATTTGAACCTCGAAGTCCTCCATCAAAAAGTCCGAAGATAGGGCAGCAAACCCCTTGGTTTGATTATTGCCCCGTTTTAGTTTGTATTATATTGTTAAACTTTATATTCTTAGCACCATCTGCTCTAACAACTATCATAAAAATAAATCACGTATTTTTAGAATCCCATTTATAAATTTAATTTGTTACCATTTTCATGGTAAACAATCATCAACCTCACAATCATACCCTCGGTCTATCTCAGTCATCAACCTCACAATCACTCAGGCCATTAGTAAATCAGAGAACTCAGCCCAAAAAGTTTTAACATTTTAAGAAGTAAAGTAATAAAACCAGATTTCAACGATGTCAAGTAAAACATGACTGGGGATATGCTTTCAAAACAAATAAAGTGAGGAAAAATTGTGCAAATTCCCCTAAGGTCTCAACAAGTCGGCAGAAGCCCCAAACATAGCATACAACCCAAAATATAATATCAATATTTAAAATATAAAAAATCATAGGATTTCCAATCAATTACACGACTTAAAAGTTGTACGGGATGGACTAAGTTACAATCCCCAACAGGCACGACTCCACGCTCGTCATCTAGCGTGTGCATCACTTCAAATTAGAACAACAATGTGAAAGCCAGAGTTTCAAACCCTCAGGACAGTATTTGCAATCATTACTTACCTCGATCCGGTCCAAACTCTAATCTGCGATGCCTTTACCCCCAAGAATCGACATCCGGATGCTCCAAGTCTAGCCACAATCAGTATATAACCATTAGATATGCTAAGGGAATGAAGCCCACTAGAAAATATTAAATTTACATTAAAATTCCCAAAATTGCTCAAACTCGGGCCCATTTCTCATAATCTGTTAAAATTAATATCAATAGAATTATTATCCTCTCACGAGTCTATACATACCAAGAACATCAAAATCGGAACTCAATTGCCCCCTCAAACTCCCAATTTACACTCTCCAAATTCAAGCCATAATTCCCCAATTTTAGGCTTTAATTTCCATATATTTCATGATTAAACAAGTAAAAATCAGCAAATGATCGAGTATAGAGTTCAAAATTCCTACCTCCAAGTATTTCCCTTCGATTACCTCTTCAATCCTTCTCAAAAGCTCCAAATATTGCTCAATAATGGAGAAAATAGACCAAAAATCGCGAAACTCACTTTTTAAACATTCTGCCCCAAGTAAAAATATACCTTCTTTGGGAACGCGATCGGTCTCTCTAAATTCACTGCCTCTCTAATTTTTCCATCGCGAATGCGGACAACTTCTAGGTGAAAGAAATGCTTCGCCTTAACAGCTTTTCGCGAACGCGGTCCAACTCTCGCGAACACATAGCACATGGGTCTGGGGTGCCCAACGACCTTACTCCTCTTTGAAACCGCGACCCCAGTCTGGCCTTCGCGACGCACATGAAGCCTTCACCTTCACACTTGCTCCCTTTACTCGTGAATGTATAGAACAAAAATATCAATTTATAAAAATACCCTTCGCGAACACGATTCCCTGATTGCGAACGCGAAGAACAAATTGTCTGCAATACAAAACCACCAAAAACTCCCAAGTCCAAAGTCCAAAAGTGATTCGTTTAGCAATCTGAAACTCACCAGAGGCCTTCAGGACCTCAACCAAACATGAAAACATACCCCATAACCTATTCAAAATTGTTCCAACCTTTGGAACACTCAAAACAACATCAAAACACCAAAATCACATCAAATTCAAGCCTGAGGATTTCGAGAACTTCCAAATTATGCTTTTGAAAAAAAAACCCAACCAAATCACGCCTTACTGACCTGAAATTTTACACATATGTCAGAAACTTCACAACGGAGCTACTGCAACTTCTAGAATTCCATTCCGACCCCTATATCAAAATCTCACCTATCAACCGAAAAATGCCAAAATCTCAATTTCGCCAATTTAAGCCTAAACCTTACACAAACTTCCAAAATGTATTCTAACCCCGCACCTAAGTCCCAAACCACCTAACAGAGCTAACAAAATCATAAAAGTTCCAATCTGAGGTCATTTACTAAGAAGTCAAAACTTGGTCAAGTTTTCAAATTTTATGTTTCAAATTGAGAATTTTCTTCCAAATTCATTCTGATTGCTTTGAAAACCAAAACCAACAATTTACATAAGTCATAATACATCACGCGGGGCAAGTCATGCCGAGAATTGGCGAGAAATGTGCAAAAGCTAAAAATGATTGGTCGGGTTGTTATATCCTCCCCCACTTAATCATACGTTCGCCATCGAACGTGCCCAGAGTTGTTCCAAAAGCCAACCAATCGTTGAATAACCTTACCATGAACATACCTAGGGGTGATCCCACGTCACCCTATCTCATATAAGTCCGATAACACAATGTAACTGAAATTTCACTATCCTACCTAGACCATAAACCCTAGAACCACATAACTCAAACATTTGTAGCGATAACTTCTAATCACAGTATCTGCACACAACAATCGAATATCGATAGAGAAGCTTTTATTGACTAGAGTCTCATTCCAACACTTTCATATGCTGCCAATGATAAATGAAACATGAAGTAAGCCATAACCATTTCCCAGATCAACCATTCATGAGCCACTTCTCCTTTGGGAAAGACCATAGCAAATTCCTAAGCTGAACCTCGATATTATCCTTCCAACATACTGAAATGGCATCCGTTTTTATTCATTAAAGCCCCCAACGATCTCATCTAATCCAACAGCATTACTCTATAACATGACACATCAATACCAGCTAAAGTCGCAACTTGTGCAATCCGCGCTCCAAAAAGCGACAATCCGAACATACTCAAATAATGAAAATGACTCGAATGAGAGAACTGTACCGCAAGCTCACCAGTACCACCACACACAATGTTGAGAACCCGTCACACATCATTGAAATAGAACACATGAATCTAACCCGCATGGTCATAACTCTACATAGTTTCTCTCCAATGCACGACCTCATCAAAACACCAGTTCACATGAAACACCTTATGTCACTATGCTCAAAATCAACAACCATATGCAATATGATGTCTAAAACCAAAGTGATCATCATACCCACCACGAAGAAATTACATAGAACCACACAACTTGAAAGGACATAACTGATACACCATCCACCGAGCAATACACAGTACTTGTCTTGCTCAAATTCGACTGGGAGGCTCCAATAACACCACACCTTATGTGCCTATAACCAACAAATCCTAGCATCTCGCAATCCGAAAAGATAACTCATAGATCCCCCTGATTACTAATACTTCAATAACAACCGAATCAACACATCCCTTACCAATAGCAACTCGAAGTCAACAAAGACGCCTCAATGAAAAACACACATCCATATAGGTCTACCAATGTACCACACATCAACTCTAGTCACACACAATAGATAAATAGCCCTTCGAATATTCACAATGACTAAATCATAGCATATGCTATCATCTGACTACTTACCCACATGTTTACAGTCCACAACCACGAGCTAACCTATTTATTAGAACTTTCAGTCTCCCAGCCCATAAAGCATACTAATTACCATATCTGATCTCAATTTTGCCGCTCGAATATACAACACACCTCTAATACTCAATTATCTCATGAGAGGTACTTATAATTCTTCTATGCAAACAAGCCAATTCGAATACCATCAATCGATCAGATGAGATAGTGGTGCAATACTAATAAAGCACCCATAACTGAAATATATCACCCTATCTGAAATGTATACCCTCATCAAGCCACACCAATCAGGGATCTCATTTACCTAGTCACCTGAAGCTGCCCATGCTATTTAAGAATTTGTGACCTTCCTTCGAAATCTGAACCATGACCTTACACATCCAAATCTCAGTCCTATACAACATACCACATAAACTATACCACTCTAGGATAACCACGAGAACTTCATATCTCTTCCGAGCCACAAGAAACTACATACTCAACTAACCAAGAACTTTCCATTGATCCCATCTAGAAGAAAACCACTATACATCCCATGCTCCTCATGCAAAATAGGAAAAATATACCTCTTTCACTGCGGTGGAAACCATCTAGAACTCTCCAAATTCCATTTGCACAAATCTAAATCGTCAGGATGGAATCCTCCTAACTCAACCGAGCTATGCATATCACTAGAACCCAAAAGGATCTACCATGAAACACCTGTAGAAACTCATTACCTCGTAAGCATCCAAGAACTAATCATATCCTTACCATATCGACTAGGCCTACTACCAAGCTATCTTATCTATCCGAGTTTCCTTCTGATTTACCTTCAACTTGATACTCCTTCTTGCTAAAACATCACACTTCCTCAACTCAGACTTACCATACAAGACTCAAGCATAAAACCACACCATCTAAGCTTACAACTCGCTGAATACCCTCTCAGATGTCCCCAAGGCACCATATTCGAAATCCTCTACTCTAAAGAGAATTCCTACAAAACTAAATCTATTATCTTTACCTTCCTTATGCTAATGTATATAAAATCCCCTAATTGATGTCGAAATACCATTAATCTTGACGCCCTTCAAATGCAAACCTCAATTTCTAGCCAAAAGTACAACTTGAAGATCTCCAATTATTACAGGTAAAATCTTGAATACATTATAACCAATTTCCAAAGTCATCCATTCTACTCAAACTGCAATTAGCTTGACCAATGAACCGAACAACATGTGCCTCATTAGCCCTCCGACACCGCAGAATGTAACCTCACCTTAATGCAACCAAGCAACTTCTTGTTCAATGCGCCGCACATCCTTAACCAATAACCACTCAATACTTTCCATGATCCTTATACACATATGAAGCATAACATAAACTTTGTCAAAATTTTCCTTTACTCGAGCCATCCTCGGTCTCAATCTCTATAAGCCACAACAGATTCACCCATACGCCTCAGACCGGGACCAACATACCACATAACCGTGCAATCAACTATTCAATAGAAAACTCTCACACTTGGCTAATCCATAGATCAAAACACACAATAACGGCATTCCGCACATACTCTATTATTGTCATAATACCATAGTGAGGTTAAACTCAATCCTTTATTACCTCATGAAGCACAGATCATCTGGTACTTCAAATCATGTGCAAATCTCGCATTCACTCTCATAACAATTGAACCACTCTCTTAAGCGACCCAAATTTAAGTTGCAATGCATATATTCTTGTAAATGAGATCTCCTAACAGACAACATAAGGATCACACAACCTTAGAGCACTTCGCAGGAGATAACCCACCTGCTTTGCCTCCAACTAACATTTCTGTATACCTTCCGCAGTCATAAACATTGCGCAGTCACTTAGTCTTCTTGAGTCTGAACTCATACTGGAACATAAAATTTACTTCACTCCTAACAAGGAAACATGAAAAATTCTTCACACGCCCACAGCTCAGGGATATACCTCAAATCAAGATAAACATAAAGTACTTAATAGTTCTTCCATCCTCGAGCAGACCCTTCTGGTCGCTTCCAAATCATATGAATACATCTCATAGTCATAACATACTCATCGCATAGCCATCCAACCATCACTTATACCAATAGGCACACTACCAAACATAAATATTCAAAATACGTGCTCAAACGATCAGTACCTTGATGCTCAAGCTATTGGCAAAAATTCGTCCTCGAGTCCTCCAGACTGGCCCATCATTAACACCTAGAGATCATATCTCGCCCCTCACTAAGGGAATCACAAGCCAGCGATGCACATCTGATACCAAGAGCTCATGTGCGCATATGAACGCGTGGAAGAAATTCAAAGAGTTATCTTTCAAGCTGAATCAAGGACGCATGATAAGAATTCAAGTATGTGAAGTTTCTCCTAAAGGTTTTACAGCCTCTCGAGGATATATACAGACATCTCTATACCGATCCATGAGACTCTACTAAACTTGCTCATGACCATGAGACCTATGTAACCTAGGCTTTGATACCAACTTGTCACGATCCAAAACTGACCCGGTTGTGATGGCACCTATCATGAAACTAGGCCATCCGACAAAACTCCCGAATCAACCATTTTTTCCAAGAAAAGTTGTTTTCATACCATTTATAAACAATAATTCTCATAGTGAAATTTTTAAGAAAAATGGGAAATAATTACACAAGCCCGACATCAGGGTGTCACTAGTCATGAGCATCTACCAGGGTCTGAATAAAACAAGAGTCTAAAAATATACTAAATACAGTAATGAAATGAGAGGAAGGAAGCAGTGTTGGGAACATCGTGTAACCATCTTGCTAATTCTGGCGACTCCGTCTCTGAGCAATCAACACTCGCTACTAGGTTCCCAAATACCTGAATCTGCACACGAGATGCAAGGAATAATGTGAGTACTCCAACCCAGTAAGTAATAAGAGTATATAAAGACTGAGCAGTAAGAAAACACATCAACTACGATATAGCACCATAGTGATTACAACATGTTTCCAAATCAGGATACCATTCAAATCATTTCGTTAAACTTCCAACTTTAGAAAAATCCTTTTAAAAATTATCTTTCTAATATTTTCAATATGGATTTAATATATATATATATATATATATATATATATATATATATATATATAAATAGTGTAAGTGATGAAAATCATAATCGCCCCCTCGGGCAAAATATAGTTCGTATACAGCACTCAGCAAAATAGAAATTCATACCCGTCTCAGAACTTAAAAACTTCAGTTCAAATGAAATTTGTTTAAAGAACTTCTTTAACATTTACAATAGAGTCTCGATCTAAAGATGAGTGAAAGAAGTAAATAAATCAACATATTCTATAAAAACTCACTTTAAGAAGATGTGAAAAACAGTAAGTTCATAAACAGGCCTCTCAGGCAAAGCATCACTCATGTACATGTATATCTATAGCCCCTCGGGAAAGCCTCTTAGTTACCCATAACTCAAATCTTACCGAGAAGTGCTCACACTCAGCGTTCACACTCAATAGGTACCATATAGTAACTGCTGCATCGCACAACCCGATGCAGATATTGCTGCGGCGTACATCCCAATCCATTTATCTCGTCGATGGCGCTCACTGGGGGTGTGCAGACTCCAGAGGGGCTCCTACAGCCCAAGCGATATATCTCTGCGGCATATAGCCCGATCAAATATATCGTTGCGGCGTACAATCCGATATATATATATATATATATATATATATATATATATATATATATATATATATATATATATATATATATATATATTATACTGCGGCGTGTCCAATCCAAAAATATATAATCCTCACAACCACTCCATCTGCCTCTCTAAGTCGTTAACCTCATAATGAGACTCTCGGTCTATCTCAGTCATCAACCTCACAATCACTCGGGCCATCCGTAAATTAGGAACTCAACCCAAATAGTTTTCACATTTTACGAAGTAAAGTAAAACCAGATTTAAAGGATGACAGGTAAAACATGACTGAGAATATGCTTTCAAAATAAATGGAGTGAGGAAAAATTGTGAAAATGACCCTAAGGATCTCAACATGTCGGCACAAGGCCCCAAATATGGCATATAATCCAAAATATAATATCAATCTGTGAAATATGGAATATCGTAAGATTCTAAATCTATTACGCGACTTAATAGTTGTACGGGACGGACCAAGTCATAATCTTCAACGGTGCATGACTCCACGCTCGTCATCTAGCGTGTGTGTCACCTCAGAATAGCACAACGATGTGAAAGTCGGGGTTTCAAACCCTCAGGACAGTATTTAGAATCATTACTAACCTCGATCCGGTCCAAACTCTAACCTGTGATGCTTTTTCCCCCACGAATCAACTTCCGGATGCCCCATGTATAGCCACAATTAGTACATAACCATTAGAATATGACAAGGGAACGAAGCCCACTCGAAAATTTAATTTACATCAAAATTACAAAAATTGCTTAAACCCAGCACCGGGGCCCATGTCTCGAAATCCAACGAAATTAACATCAATAGAATCTTCATCCTCTCACATGTCTATACATACCAAAAACATCAAAATCTGACCTCAATTTCTCAATTTACACTCTCCAAATGCAAGCCCTAATTCCCAAATTTTAGGCTTTAATTTCCACATATTTCATGATTAAACAAGTAAGAATCAACGTAGGATCGAGTATAGAGTTAAACAATATTACCTCCAAGTGTTTTCCTTTGATTCCCTCTTCAATCCTTCTCAAAAGCTCCAAAAATTGCTTAACAATGGAGAAAATAAACCAAAAATCGTGAAACTCACTTTTTAAACATTCTACCCCAAGTAAAATTACTTTCTTCGTGAACGCAATCGGTCTCTCGCGTTAGCGTAGACCAAATTCACTGCCTCTCCAATTTTTCCTTCGCGATTGCGGAAAATTTCCACGCGAATGTGATGTTTCATCTTACCAGTCTTCCGCGACACAGTACAACTCTCGCGAGCGCATAGCACATGGGCCTAGGGTGCCTAATGACCTTACTCCTCTTTGAGAACGCTAACCCAGTCTCGCGTCCGTGATGCTCTGAAGCCCCACATTGGCGTTCACGTCCCCTTCTGTGCAAACACGTAGAACAAAAATATCAACATATAAAAATACCTTTAGTGAATGTGAGTCCCTGACTGCGAACGCGAAGAACAAATTGTCTCTACATAAAACCAGCAAAAACTACCAAGTCCAAAGTCCAAAAATTGATTCGTTTAACCATGCAAAACTCATTCGAGGCACTCGGGACTTCAATAAAATATTCCAACACACCCAATAACCTCATTCAAACTTTATCCAACCTTCGTAACCCTCAATATAACATCAAAACACAAAAATTCCATTGGATTCAAGCCTGAGAATTTCAAGAACTTCCAAATTACGTGTTTGATAAAAAACCCAACCAAAACCGCCTGACAGGTTTTTACACACATGTCTCAAATGATAATACAGAGCTATTGCAACTTGCAGAATTCCATTCTGATCCCTATATCAAAATCTCACCTATTAACCGGAAAACGCCAAAATCTCAATTTCGCCAATTCAAGCCTAAACCTTCCACGGACTTCCAAAATGTATTCTGAACATGCACGTAGGTCCCTAACGGAGCTAACTAAATCATAAAAATTTTAATCCGATATCATCTACTAATAAGAAAAAACTTGGTCAAACCTTTTAAATTTTAATTTTCAAATTGAGAATTGTACTTCCAAATTCATTCCGATTACTCTAAAAACCAAAACTAACAATTTATATAAATTATAACACATCACGCTGGGTTAGTCATGCCCGAGAACTAGCGGACAAAGTGCAAAAGCTTAATACGATCGGTCGGGTCACATACATCCCACATTTTCGAATGTTAAAGTTTCGTTATAAGTTATTAACTTGGGAATGAGATTATATTTGAGGTTATAAGTATTATGCTATTTCAAACAAGTGATAAGTAAATTTATAAAGGTGAAAAGATTACCGTAACGAAGAAAGTGAGTTTCGTCAAAGTTTGTCAGTTTGGGTATAAAACACGATCCAAGCTATAATACCTCGTATTTATGGGCTAGTGACATATAATGTACCACATGACCATGATAATAAGGTGTATAAGGCATATTAAAAGTGAATAATGTTTTAATAATTTAAAAATTTTCTTAATTATACGGGTAATTGGTTAATTACCGGATAACAAAACATTACCTAATTAACTAATAAGTTAAATAAAAATTAAGATTTACCACCCCACCCCCACGTGGTAGCAAGCCACTTATTAAGCAAATGACTCCTAGTCATTTTTTATTAGGTGGCATTCTAATACACTATGTTCAAAACACATCAATATTCAAGACTTTCAATACAAAACTATATCATAATCAGATGGGGAGTTTTACATATTAATGTGATTTCTTGCAAAATTCCTACACCTTCCTACAAAAGATATACCACAACGTGACTCCTTGCAACAAAACAATTCCAGCAAGAATTGTTAAAATCTTAGCAACTTAAAATTTTACGGTTCTAAAGGAGTACGGTACAATTTTTTTTAAAAATATCATACGAATTTTTTTCTACTACAAGTATGTTAAGGTTATCACTTTTCTTTTGGTATGATCCATAAGATACAAACAAAACAAGAAAATATACATCTTCCATAAATAATTCTATTTATAGAAATATTAGAGATGCTTATGTTTTTAATTTTCTATGTAGCATATTATTCTATCATCTATTCATGGGTCTCAACAATGCGTAAGTTGGTAAAGTTTATTTCATGATATTAATCAGAGCCATAATGGTCTTATGACGTACTAAGAGATTTTACTAACGTATTTTATATGCATTTCACGCATTTATACATGCACATTGACCCATGACCAAATGACGTTATATATAGAGAGGAAAGGTTATGGCATTATACACGCACGCCACCTGATTAGGTGGTATACATTGATAATTTTGCCCACAGTGATCGAGATGATATGATGGGATGCCCTCAGAGACCTGATAATGTTATGAAACATGTACCTATGCACGACATAACATCATACGCATAATGCATGACACTATAAGTATTCATGATTTATAGAGTTATCCAGACTTACAGTTTTAGTTATTTACTCTATAATTCTTCCATGTCTTTTATGTACTTATTTATGTGCCTTACATACTCGGTACATTATTCGTACTGACGTCCCTTTTGCATAGGGATGCTGCATTTCATGCCCGCAGATTCCGATTGACTGGTCGAGAGTCCTCCAAGTAGGCCATCAGATCTGCGGAAGATGTTAGTGCACTCCATTTGCTACAGAGTTGCTTTTTGGTCAGTATGATTAGACGTGTACTGTTCAATATGGTGGGGTTCTGCCCCGACCTTTGTAATAAGTCTGTACTCTTAAAGGTCTGTCAAAAAATATTATATATACGGATACTTGTATGGCCTTGTCGGTCTATATTTTAAGTATAGAATGGATCATATTGGACTTATAGGCCCGCATGTCACAAGTATAAGTTTTTATATCTGGTTGGATCGTCCTATATTGAGTATTCCTTTATGTTTATTCTGGTTAGCCCATGATGGCCCATTTGGCCGTTTGCCAATGAAAGTACGATAAGAATGATATGTTATGTCGGTATTCGGTTGAGTAAGATACAGAATGCCCGTCGCAGCACATAAATTTGGGTCGTGATATAAATATTTGACTAAAAATTTACGTGCAGCACATGTACATAAAATTTAATATAATAAAATAAGTATATATTTAAAGAGAACAATTCACGTATCTAAATCCTAGATCTTCCGTGAGATAAATTATGATTCGAATGGGAGATGAGCATTTGTATATATGTCTTGAAATATTTCTTCCATCTCAATTTAAGTATCATATTTTCCTTTTTAATTAACCCAAAAGAATTATATTTTTTTATTTAAAAATAATCTTACCCTAATTTCATTTTTTATTATTAATTAGATAAATTATAGTAACTTTAATATTTATGACTCATTTTCGACAACAAATTTCAGAAGTCTTTTTTTTATTAAATTACGTATTCAACCAAATACTATTATATAAAATCGGGCCGAAAGGAGCAAGGTATACTTGTTAAGTCCATCAAGATATTGTCCAGTTCTTGTCAGATTTGGTGTTTCATGAAAAAATATTATTGGAGCATCTACGTCAGCAATATATATATATATATATATATATATATATATATATATATATATATATATATATATATATATATATATATATATATATATATTGGTCTTAGGTTGTTGAGATACAAGATGTTACATGATTATATGAAGTGTATACATAATGTATATTTATTGTAATTTTGGTATACAATAGCTGGGCTGTGATGATTGTCTTATTTGGGCCACTCCGAGCCCACTTCATATCTGAGTCATATCTGAGCCCCATTTAATTTTGGTTCCTTTGACCCGATCCAGTGTATTTGTATATATAGGGGTCCCTAGATATTTTGGGACCCCCGGACTTCATTTTCTCTTCTGTTCTCGGTTTAATACAAGCTCTCTGAGTTCCAGAAACTTCTCACCTACTCCTCCTTCTTTCTATTTTCTCTCTATAATTTTCATAATTCATCGGTTTAATCTCGATGTTTGCCGAAATTTAATTTGGTGTAGTCATGCATGAGCTCTGACGTATCCACTAGATACGACATGTATAACTAAACAAGTAGTAATAGCTACGAAGATATTACAGTTTGCTCAATTATGTTTTTAATAACCCTCCGAAAAATATTCAGAAGGTAAAATTCCCCAAGGTCATATAGTTAATTGAGGAGACAAACTAATAACTTAAGCTTGACTTCGAAAATGTATCCCGTAATTTTATGAGCTTTTAGATGAGATTATCGTAAATTTTAATAGTTTAAACACAACTTTAGTAAAACTTAATTTGATATTATTTTTTCCCATCCGATAATAATGATTTATTTAAGGGGTTTATAAATATTTAACTGTTCAATAACCAAACACTAAAAATGACTCCTTTATGAAATGCATTAGAAAAAAGACTCTAATCAAAGACTGTTTTTGCATGTGCAAGCAAAAGGGATAAAAGAAAAAGGGACGTCAGAATTAAATGTGAAACTTGCAAAAATTACAAATAAACTTTAAGCATAGCCTTAAAACTATAGATTTAAAACTTAATGTTTGTAGAAATTTTATAATTCTTCACGTATATATTTATATTTCACATAAAAAATATTGGATGTGGTGGATCCCCTAGCTCAAAATTAACAACCGCCATCGCAACTCTTCACCAAAAAGAGACGTGTGGAAGACTTAATTAGAATTCTGTATATTAAACGTTTCCAGACCCCACTTTGTGGGACTATACTGGGTAGTTGTTGCTGTTATATTAAACGTTTAGGGGAGAAAAACCAGTACCTAGCTAAACTGGTCATTATTCGCATATAGCTGCTCAATTTTGTTGAATTGGTTGGTCAACAGAGAAAAATAATTATGGGATAAATTTAAAACTGGTAATTTTTTCCCCTTCCAGTGTAAATTAAATACTGCGCCTACGTACTATGATTTAAATCTGCACCTGATTCAACTATTTCAAGCGTACAAAATTGCTTCCTTGTTGGTTTTTAAATATCATTTGTGTGTTACAATTAATTAATTAATATCGCTTTAGTTGCAATTAATACAGAATTAGCTCGAATGAAGCCTCAAGAGCGATAAAGATCGAAAGGCTATTTCAATACTCTAAATAAAAGGTACTTAATTGTATTCGTTCCCATTTACTATGTTATAAATAAAAGGTACTTGATATTATATTTCGCTTTTTTCTTGTTTGACTTATTGCAAATATTATACCATCTATTTACACATCAACATAAAATATATATAGCTAAGAACATCATCATCGTTTTTGAGTTATAAAATAGAATTAAGGAATAAAATTTAGTTCCTAAAAATGATGAATACTACTAATAATAATTTAGCTGACTCGATCAGGGAGGGTTTACGCTATGAAGCAGTGATATCGCTTAAAATTGAAATTTATTAGTATTTATGTATATATATACAAATAATAAGCAAAATAAAATACTTTATATATAGAAAATATTTCTACTTGAAAAAAAATGGTTAGTTGACTTGCTGGTGAAGTATTTCATTTTTGTCTGAGAGGTAAAGAGATAGAAACCCCTTGATTAGTACTTACGTAAATATATAAGTAACAAGCGAAATAAAATGATTTTAATTTATAAATACATTGGTGAAAGGCACATCGGAGTATTTGTTTAATTTTTTTTTTTAAATTAGCGATTATTATGCAGTTAGTGACAAAGTTTTGATTATTTTCTTAGATGACGTTCTAGTAACTATAGTAGTAGGAATTTTAAAATGAAATGAACTCCATCTTTTTCTGATATTTGCTATATTAGAAGTGTATCGAAACAATAAAAGAAGAAGAACAGTATTATAGAAAAAAGTAGGGAGAGGGTATTCTTATTGGTTTGGGATAAATTACAATAGAATGGAATCCTCTATTTATAGGGAAATGGTGACTTAGCCACCAAGTAATAAACCTTAGAATCTCTTTAAATATAAACATTCACCATAAATAAAACTTTATTTAACACTCTCCTTGACAGTTTATTCAACAGATAATGTGCCACATTAAAATTTTAACTAAAATAAAATTCAGTAGGAAAAATTCTAGAAAGGAAAAAGAGTACACATATCTAATAATACGCCTTTTGGTTGCCTCATTAAAAATCTTGCAAGAAAAACTCAGTGGGACAAAGCCTTATAAGGAAAAAAGAGTGCAACGCGTATTAACTTCCCCTGATGAGAGTATCAGTTCACATCTTTAAGTATTTGTATTCCAATCTTGTGCACCATCTTCAAAAGATCTCTTGAACAAATTTGATTCACCTTGAAATAATCATTCCTAATAGATGTATTGTCTTTATATGATCTTGTTGGAATCGTCAGTTCAATATCTTCACATAGAGGTGAAAACTCTTGCTATCATATTATCATGCATATAGTTATAACAAGATACATTTGCGCACAAATTGCACTGAGAAAGTGGTACTTCAAGATCAAGAATTATATATGCTTCAAGCAACTTAAATCCCATATAAATGGACTTTAGACTTGTATCAAGTTTTCATGTCATGCCAGACATATAAGAAACATAAAGGTGATAGCACACATCATTGTCTTTATACTTTTAAGTGTTTAAACTACCGGTCCAAAACTACTTGTTTTTCATATGGAACCAAATTCCACTTGAATGATTTTCCAGACTTAAGATCCTCATATATGTTTAGCGCTATAATCAATGTCGTCAACAAACATTTTATATCGCTTCCAACCTCCTTATTTTTCATAAAGACATAACATAGAGATCTCTTCATTCATATATTCAGGTACCTGAATATTTCATGAGATTTTATGAAGTGTTATGTCATGTGATCTTCTAGATCACTTGCCTCCTTTATTAGAAGATCATATGCCTCCTTTATTATGATCATTTGCTCATCTTCTTTATCAAGAAGTTTATGTAGAACCAATTTGTCTATACGCTTTAAGTGTACCATAGACTTTGTCCTTCTAGGACTTTATTATAATAGGAGCACTTGCAATGAGAATGTAGTTACTTTCTTTGGGTCAGCAAATGCATCTCGCATGCTTTGCAATAAATTACACATGACTTATCCTTTTTATGAACTTCAAACTCATATTATTTCATTCGAGAATCTAGATGTATAAATAATAATCCATTCTATGTAACCTTTTCTCAACTGTTGTCATCTCAAACTTCCTTTTAGAGGTGAGTATGGTATATTCAATACCACTAACACGTTCATATTCTTCCAAGAATGAATATGTATTCATAAATCAGATGTTGTCAAAATCACATCATGAATGGACCACAATCATATATATGTGCTTTACAAAATCTCATGTCAAATCGATGACAAATATTTTTCACGGTGTGAAAGATTATTTAGGGAATTATTATTGTTCTCATTACCACAAATAATGACGATTATAATTTCGTCTATTGCCACGTCCATATCCATTGATACATTCATAGTAATAATTTTTTCTTCTTTCAGACTTATCACATGCTGCTATCACATTCTCTTAAGTGAATGAGAATGGAGCAAATTCAATGGGACGGGTTTTCAATTCTTTGCCCACAATCATACATGAATTTGATTATGGCGGAGGCATAAAACTTTAACTATTTCAGGTGGTTATAATTTCTTACAAACTATATTAGAGTTATAATCAAACTTTATTATCTTTGCTTGTATATAAAATTAAATTATAGAATTTCAAGAATTTGAAAGAGAAAAGTTTTATACTTACCTTAAATTAGAATTTAATTATGAAGGAAGTTCATGAAACAATTGACAATCATTATGCTCAATCACAAAGCTTCTACCCAATTAGTTAGAGTCTCGCATTATAATGTGTTATGAAACAATAAAAGAAGAAGAACAATATTATAGAAAAGTAGGAAGATTATTATTGATTTGGGATGAATTACAATAGAATACAACCCTTTATTTATGGGGAGATGTTGACTTAACCACCAAGTAATAAACCCTAAAATCTCTCTAATTATAGATATTTACCATAAATAAAACTCTATTTATAATATGTCAATTTTTTGCATGTTCTATTTATAACCTAATTATAAAGGATGACCTAGAATTATTTTTCTCTACTCTTGATAAAATTTAACTTGTTAATTAATAATTGTTAATTGCATTTACTAATTATATTAAAATAATATGATTTGATATAAATAGGTAGCCGCCATTAATTTCCTATTTTCCAGGAAGATGGTTGGCTTCGATTTCCCACATGCCATCCCCCTGCATATATATAACTTCTTCATTCCGTCCGCTTTTTATTGGGGATAGTTTGATTTATTCCAACCAAGTTTTCTCCATCTCTTTTGTTGCTCCAAAATGAGTGGCCAAATATCAAAGTGGAACTTAAGCTTTCCTTCTTCAATATATGAAGATTCTTATAGGAAAATAACTTTGAGTCATTTAAAGGTTGAAGATGATGAAGTCTCTGAGACAAAGTTTTTGGACAATTCACCACCAACTCTACTAACCTTAGGTATCCCTGGGATGGAAAATCATGAGCTTAAGATTGATTCGTAGCAGTCAAAGCAACGCAAGAAGACTAGGTCAAGTCCCTGTCATGAAAAATCAAGAGGGATAAAGAGAAAAATGTGAAGAAAATATAGAGCGTTTAGTGCCTGAATTTGATGTGAGTTTCTAGTTCCCATCCTTGTATGTAATGACAATTAGCTGACTATTTTATTTTTTTTAATTACATCCAGGGATACTACACTACTTATTGGATTTGAACCCTCCACCTTAACTGTGAAAGGCAGGGAGCTCACCGAGCGATTTAGCCCTCAACACTACAATTCAGGGGCGAAGCATGCATGTGGGATACTGGTTCCGTCAAACCCAACAACTTTCGTTCAAATTCTTTGTTGTCTTAGAAAATCTAAAAGATATGTATGAATTTTCAAATTAGAACCCAGTAACTTCAACATACTAACCATTCTGAACCCATAAACTTTAAATCTTACTTCCATCTCTGCTACAATGAGTTGACTTAGCTCAAACATATCTCGATGTTCACTGTGACGTGTGATTTAATAGTATTTTTACTGTATTATAATTTGATTTTAATCTTGTTATATCAGGCTAATGAATGTGGGATAATATCAAGGAGGATTGAAGATGGTTTGCAGCCTTCAAATGCAAGTTTTGTAAAAATGCATAAAATGAGTGAGAAGGTCAGTCTTCTTGAATTACCTTTTTTTGTTTCTTAATTAATTACAATAGAAGTATAAATTTCTTAGGCCTCACTCCTATAGTAATTACAAATAGAATATACATTGTACGTGGTTTATATCAGTCTCATGAGTCATGCATGGCTACACATAGTATGATTACTGGTAGGTGTTACATATCATCGTTGTACATTTTGTGTTTATGAATATGAATTTAGAGATTAAGTATCTTGAATTTACATATGCTCCTTTAATTTATATTTGTGTTATATACATGCAGAGACGTAGACAACAAATTGCGAAAAGGGTGAAGGTTCTGGAGGAACTAATCGCCAACTGTAACTAGGTAGATATTACTCGCTCACGTTAACTATTCTATTTGTTTGGAACTTCTCTTAATACGAAATAACTTATTTCAGTACATTGCTTTCTTCTCAACTAGAATTTGCATAAGAATAGAAATCCCCATTGTTCCATTTAAACTTTGAAAAGATTAATGCTCTTGTTTTCACTTCTAATACCATTACTTTGCCTAGTCTTTTCCTCAGCTTTTTAATGTTTTCTATTGTCGGCTAGATATGATGTTTTGACCAGTCAGGTAGAGCCTCCGTGCTTGATCAGGCCATACAATACATTCAAACCCTACAACACCAAGTCCAGGTAACTGCTATCATCCTTTAGGTCTCAATGTGTGTTGTTTGGGGTGATGACTAGGACCGGGGCCAAAGCTAATTGGTTCGAGGAAGGTTCAATTGAATCCCCTTTCATTGAAAAATTGCCTCGAAAAATTAATATGTTTCCCAAATATAAGCTTTTAGTAGGGTGACAAATGAATCTACAAAATTGCTTCTGACCAGCTAAGGTCAAAGTTCCATTAAAGATCGTGTTTCCACATGGTAGAACTTCCTCGAGGAATATAAGGTTTTCGTGAGGCTGATCTTGAGCCGCAATCCAAGCGCAAATACCTTCATTTAAGAGCTATTTTTTCGTGTTTTATGTCTCAATGAAAAGCTGCTTTGAATATGAATAATTCCTAAGAAAATGCAAAGTTAAGTATTTGACAAAGATTTTTCTATCAATAAATAGGAATGAGTGTTTGATATAGGGGATACGATCCATTTGTTCTTTTATTTCACAATTTCTTTTTGTGAGAGATTTCTATATATTGTTTGTCTATCTCTTAAGTCTTGCCTATTTATCATTGTTTTCAAGTCGTTTTGTAGTTTCAAATCCAAGTTCTGGTATTCTTGCCTTTTATTTTTAATCCTCTTACTAAAATTTCTAGATACTCTATTAGCGAGGACGGGGGGTAGATAACAAGTTTGCTAATTAATATAATTTAATTACTTGCTTGCTAGGTAATGTCAATGGATGGATTTCCTGCATCCAATATACTTACGAGAAATCAAATGATGCAGAGTAACAACAATAACATATTCAGTGTGATCCCACAAATGATGCAGAACATTGTCCGATTTCATCCTCACATGCCCATAATGCGAAGGGTAGCAGTTGGATCCTTTTTCGGACTTGGAACACCAATGATGTCAAATCGATGACAAATATTTTTCACGGAGTGAAAGATTATTTTGGGAATTATTATTGTTCTCATTACCACAAATAATGACGATTATAATTTCGTCTATTGCCACGTCCATATCCATTGATACATTCATAGTAATAATTTTTTCTTCTTTTAGACTTATCACATGCTGCTATCACATTCTCTTAAGTGAATGAGAATGGAGCAAATTCAATGGGACGGATTTTCAATTCTTTGCCCACAATCATACATGAATTTGATTATGGCGGAGGCATAAAACTTTTACTATTTCAGGTGGTTATAATTTCTTACAAACTCTATTAGAGTTATAATCAAACTTTGTTGTCTCTGCTTGTATATAAAATTAAATTATAGAATTTCAAGAATTTGAAACAGAAAAGTAAAATACTTACCTTAAATTCAGAATTTAATTATGAAGGAAGTTCATGAAACAATTGACAATCATTATGCTCAATCCCAAAGCTTCTACCCAATTAGCTAGAGTCTCGCATTGATAACGTGATATGAAACAATAAAAGAAGAAGAACAATATTATAGAAAAGTAGGAAGAGTGAATTATTATTGATTTAGGATGAATTACAATAGAATACAACCCTTTATTTACGGGGAGATGGTGACTTAGCCACCAAGTAATATACCCTATAATCTCTCCAATTATAGACATTTATCATAAATAAAACTCTATTTATAATATGTCAGTTTTTTGCATGTCCTATTTATAACCTAATTATAAAGGATGACCTAGAATTATTTTTCTCTACTTTTGATAAAATTTAACTTGTTATTTAATAATTGTTAATTACATTTATTTATTATATTAAAATAATATGGTTTGATATAAATAATTAGCCGCCATTAATTTCCTATTTTCCAGGAAGATGGTTGGCTTCGATTTCCCACATGCCATCCCCCCTGCATATATATAACTTCTTCATTCCATCCGCTTTTTATTGGGGATAGTTTCATTTATTCCAACCAAGTTTTGTCCATCTCTTTTGTTGCTCCAAAATGAGTGACCAAATATCAAACTGGAACTTAAGCTTTCATTCTTCAGTATATGAAGATTCTTATAGGAAAATAACTTTGATTCATTTAAAGGTTGAAGATGATGAAGTCTCTGAGACAATGTTTTTGGACAATTCACCAGCAACTCTACTAACCTTAGGTATCCCTGGGATGGAAAATCATGAGCTTAAGATTGATTCGTAGCAGTCAAAGCAACGCAAGAAGACTAGGTCAAGTCCCTGTCATGAAAAATCAAGAGGGATAAAGAGAAAAATGTGAAGAAAACATAGAGCATTTAGTGCCTGAATTTGATGTGAGTTTCTAGTTCCCATCCTTGTATGTAATGACAATTAGCTGACTCTTTCATTTTTTTAATTACATCCGGGGATACTACACTACTTATTGGATTTGAACCCTCCACCTTAACTGTGAAAGATAGGGAGCTCACCGAGCGATTTAGCCCTCAACACTACAATTCAGGGGCGAAGCAAGCATGTGGGATACTTGTTCCGTCGAACCCAGCAGCTTTCGTTCAAATTCTTTGTTGTCTTAGAAAAATCTAAAAGATATGTATGAATTTTCAAATTAGAACCCAGTAACTTCAACATACTAACCATTCTGAACCCATAAACTTTAAATCTTACTTCCATCTCCGCTACAATTAGTTGACTTAGCTCAAACATATCTCGATGTTCACTGTGACGTGTGATTTAATAGTATTTTTACTATATTATAATTTGATTATAATCTTGTTATATCAGGCTAGTGAATGTGGGAGAATATCAAGGAGGACTGAAGATGGTTTGCAGCCTTCAAATGCAAGTTTTGTAAAAATGCATAAAATGAGTGAGAAGGTCAGTCTTTCTTGAATTACCTTTTTTTTCTTAATTAATTACTGTAGAAGTATAAATTTCTTAGGCCTCACTCCTATAGTAATAACAAATAGAATATACATTGAACGTGGTTTATATCAATCTCATGAGTCATGCATGGCTACGCATAGTATGATTACTGGTAGGTGTTACATATCATCGTTCTATATTTTGTGTTAATGAATATGAATTTAGAGATTAAGTATCATGAAATTACATATGCTCCTTTAACTTATATTTGTGTTATATACATGCAGAGACGTAGACAACAAATTGCGAAAAGGGTGAAGGTTCTGGAGGAACTAATCCCCAACTGTAACAAGGTAGATATTACTCGCTCACATTAACTATTCTATTTGTTTGGAACTTCTCTTACGAAATAACTTATTTCAGTACATTGCTTTCTTCTCAACTAGAATTTGCATAAGAATAGAAATCCCCTTTGTTCAATTTAAACTTTGAAAAGATTAATGCTCTTGTTTGCAGTTCTAATACCATTACTTTGCCGAGTCTTTTCCTCAGCTTTTTAATGTTTTCTAATGTCGGCTAGATATGCTGTTTTGACCAGTCAGGTAGAGCCTCCGTGCTTGATCAGGCCATACAATACATTCAAACCCTACAACACCAAGTCCAGGTAACTGCTATCATCCTTTAGGTCTCAATGTGTGTTGTCTGGGGTGATGACTAGGACCGGGGCCAAAGCTAAATGGTTCGAGGAAGGTTCAATTGAATTCCCCTTCATTGAAAAATTGCCTCGAAAAATTAATATGTTGCCCAAATATAAGCTTTTAGTAGGGTGACAAATGAATCTACAAATTTGCTTCTGACTAGCTAAGGTCAAAGTTCCATTAAAGATCGTGTTTCCACGTGGTAGAACTTCCTCGAGGAATATAAGGTTTTCGTGAGGCTGATCTTGAGCCGCAATCCAAGCGCAAATACCTTCATTTAAGAGTTTTTTTTTGCGTGTGTTATGTCTCAATGAAAGGTTGCTTTGAATATGAATAATTCCTAAGAAAATGCAAAGTTAAGTATTTGACAAAGATTTTTCTATCAATGAATAGGAATGAGTGTTTGATATATGGGATACGATCCATTTGTTCTTCTATTTCACAATTTCTTTTTGTGAGAGATTTGTATATATTGTTTGTCTATCTCTTAAGTCTTGCCTATTTATCATTGATTTTCAAGTCGTTTTGTAGTTTCAAATCCAAGTTTTTGGTATTCTTGCCTTTTATTTTTAATCCTCTTACTAAAATTTCTAGCTACTCTATTAGCGAGGACGAGGGGTAGATAACAAGTTTGCTAATTAATATAATTTAATTACTTGCTTGCTAGGTAATGTCAATGGATGGATTTCCTGCATTCAATATACTTGCGAGAAATCAAATGATGCAGAGTAACAACTATAACATATTCGGTGTGATCCCACAAATGATGCAGAACATTGTCCGATTTCATCCTCACATGCCCATAATGCGAAGGGTAGCAGTTGGATCCTTTTTTGGACTTGGAACACCAATGATGTCTCCACATTTTGCAGCAAGTTATTGGTCGTTATCGCATGCTGCCATTGTTAATTTGCCGCCTCTCATACCTGCAATGGAACTACTTTTGCAACAAAATGACTTTCATTCGTCCCTTCCATACGATAGAAGCTTTTTCCCCAACGATATTAACAGACAAGACAGTGATATGGAACAATCAAGCACTATTAATCTCTTCTAGTGTTGGATCGTTTTGTCGAAAAGAAAATCAGTGCTTATCTGAAATAGCAGCACTTTACAAGTTCTCTTGTGATGTTTCTGTGCGCAGCTATTCTTTTTTATATAAAACCTGTAGAAGTGTAATCGCCTTTTAGTTCCCAAAATTACTAATAGTTGAGTAAAATAAAAAGTTTTGTGACCTTAATGTGAGTAACTTGTGTTAGATCTAAAGTATTGTAGTTTAACTTGTCTTATATACTGTTTAAACTATATTTTATGATTGACTAAATTGAAATTCAAAAATGCGAATTGGAACACAAAAGAGGAAGTGAGTATTGAGATCCTAAAAGGGCTATACGGTTTACAGATGTCCTCCATCTATTTATTCGTCGAGAAAAGCATACGATGTTATTTCTATCATCAAAACAACTTTCACGACTAGTAGAAGAACTTGTGGAGCTTTCATTAAATGATATGGCTATTGTGCAACTAACCACGTGGTTATGTGGGGCTAAACCAAAAATTGGAATTTATTTTTATCAACTTACCTGATTCTACTTAAAGTTTTCTTAGGTGCATCACAAAATTAGATTAATCCATTTACCTAAACTTATCAAAATTCAATTTGGATATCTCATCACCCACCAGAAAGATTTCTTTCTCAATTAAGTACGCTTAACTTAATTTCTTGAAGATTGCAACGATTTATTTAAGTTATTTTTGAGTTCAACTGTATAGTATAAATAAAGATTTTTTACTGAATTTTCCATTAGCTATCTGTTACTTTAGGGGATTCGTATCTGGGAGCAGCGACCATGGTGGTGAAGTAAGCAAGGGGTTAGAGGAGGTGATGAGAGCAACGATTGTGGTAGTGGCAGTAGTAGCTATGATGATGGAGTCGCCGAGATAGCAGCTACAGTGGTGAATATAGGGATTGCGGTCAGTAGGGTGGTGGAGGTCAACTTCTGATGGTGATAGTAGCAAAAGAGGAGATGAACGGGGGCGTGATAATTGGGTGAAATCAAGAAGAAGATCGGGAAAATGGGAAAGCCATTGGGAGTAACACTTCTTTTGGAGGAGGTACCAGTGGAGGAAGCATCTTATGCTGACTAATCAGTTCCACCATGCTTTCCACGGCATTGGCATCGGTGCCGTCGCTTTCCCCCATCTACTGCATTGCTGAAGTTTCTTACAACAAGATGCCTGCCCCTTCTCACTCCACCTCTTCCACCACTGCTTCTTACTCTAACATAACTTTGGGTTAGATAAAGTAAATGGTTCCGGGAAAAGAATCCAATTTTTTGGTTAACCCCACATAGCCACGTGGCCCACTGAAAATTTGCAAAATCATTGAATGAAAACCTCACATGTTTTGTCGTTATTTAATCGTGGTGATAATAGATGGACAGTTGGTATCTGTAAACCATATAGAAAATGATAGGGATAGTTTAGGCTCTTTTTCGTATTGAGATTACATTAATAATGTGCGATGGAAAGATTGGGGTGATGATCCGATAGGTCATCTTATGTTTTAGAACCAAATTCTATGTTTCAAATCTTATTTTTGCTTTTTCTCAATTTGTGTGCACATTCGAGTGTTGATATAGAAGGCATATATGTTAAAAATTGATAAAAATAAGAATTTTTTCCTTAAAAATTAAGTTTAGTCGATAAACAGATTCGGATCTTTGTTTTGACGCTCTCGATGGGCCTGTATAGAAATATGGGACCTAGGCTTATGCCTGGAATCGAATTCAGAGGTTCCTAGATCGAGCTATAAATTTTGATTGAAAATTGAAAGTCTAAAAGTTAAATAGTTTTTAAGAATTGACTAATAGGTGGTCTTGTTGATACCGGGTCCGTATGTTAGTTCCGTAGCCCGACACATGTTCATTTTAATATTTATAACTAGTCCGTGAAATTTGGTGAGAAATAGAGTTAGTTTGATGTAATTTGAATGTCCGTTTGTGAAAATAAAACTTGTAAAGCTTTCTTGAAAATTTTATTCGATTTGGTATTCAATTCATAATTCTATATGTTAGAGCTCGGCCTGGTTGTGATTTTGAAGGGAGAACTCAACACCAATTCATTGGTTTTTTCTCTTTAACTCACTTTCTTCCATTTCTAACATCACCCTTTAAATTCTTAGCCCTAATCTTTGTTCTTTCATGGTAGAAAAACTAGGGATTTAGGAAGAATTGGGGATCTTGCAAATTGGGAATTTAGACCTCAATTTGGGGTTGGATTCCCTAACTAATTATATAATCGGGCTTAGGAGTTAACGGGTAATTGAATTTTGGTCCAAGCCTCAAATTTTGATCAAGCGGGCCCGGGGTCGATTTTTGACTTTTTGGAAGAAAGTTTGAGAAATCTAAATTTATACATTATAATTGATTCTTGTAGCAATAATTGATATTATTGAGTCAACTGTGGTTAGATAAGAGTGGTTTGGATGGAGATACTAGAGGAAAGCTGTGATTGCACATCGAATGGTCTTTGGAGCGAGGTAAGTGTCATGGTTAACCTTGACTTGAGGGAATTAGGAACCATCAGACTATGTGCTATTGTGAATTTCATGTGAGCAGCGTATATGCGAGGTGACAAGTGCTTATACGCCACCGAATTATCTGTTTTCCCTTATTTTTCTGCTTTTCCTTGATTATTTCCTTCCCTGTCTTAATTGTTATATGCTCTGAATACTTTACATGCTTAATTGCTACTTGTCAATCAATACCTTCTCCTGTTATTGATGTTGCTCTTCCATAGTTTCATCATTCCTTACTATTTGCTTAAATTGACTTTCTTGCTCCTTCTAATTTTCAATTGTTGGGTTGTCTTGCTCTGTAGTATTACTCGTGTAGATTTCTTTATTGTACAAGTTCACTTGGGTTCAGTTTGGTATTTATTGATCATAAAGACTTTGTGGTTGAACTAATAATTTGATTATGCTTTGAGTATTTAGTACTGATATGGTGGGATCGGGCTGCACACAACAACAAGTGTAACAATAGTGGATTGGTATGGTCGAATAAGGGTGAATATATTCTATTCTATATAGTGGGATTAGGTTGCACGCCACAACGGGTATAATTAGGATGGATCGATAAAGCGAAATAAGGGTAGACTATGATACTTACAATTATATATGGTGGGATCCGGTTGCGCACCGCAAAAATCTATATGTTTTTATTTCTTGAGCCGCTTTGGTTCCCAGTATTTTTATTTGAACCGTTAAGATTGGTAATTCTGGACGACACTGGTGTAAGGTTGTGGTTATTATTCTCAATTGACTATTTAATTTTGTTCAGTATTTCTATTTTTCTTACATTGTTATATATACAGCGTGCGGGTTATATTGTAAGTTACATGCATTAGCATAGTCATTACTTCGTCGAGGTTAGGCTCGATGCTTACTAGTACATGGGGTCAGTTGTACTTATACTACACTATGCACTTCTATGCAGATTTTAGAGTTGGTCCTAGCGCCGACTACAAGAGAGCTCAAATTTGACTGTGTGCGGAGACTTGAGATTCAACTGCTCAGTGCTCGCAGCTCATAGAGTCCCCATCTTTTTTTTATTTAGCTGTGCATCTTCATCTTAGACAGTTTTATGTTATTTCATACCCTTGTATTTACTATTCTTGTAGGTCATGCACTCGTGACACTAGGTTTAGGGATTTGTAGCAGATGCTTTCAATTTTAACTTCTGTATTTATAAGTTTGGGTTATTATAGTTGAATTGGTTCGTATAAGTTAATTAATTTTAAATTGTTAAAATATAAATTGTTCTAATGTTGCCTTGCCTAGCAAGTGGAATGTTAGGTGCCATCACGGTCCCGATGGTGCAAATTTTGGGTCGTGACAAGTGATTACCCGATAGGCCATCTTATGTTTTAGAACCAAATTCTATATTTTGAAGCCTTTAGAATCTAATTTTAGCCTTCTTCAATTTGCATGCACAGTTCGGTGTTGATTCGTAAGGCTTATATGTTAAAAACTAATAAAAATAAGAATTTTTGCCTAAAAAATTAATTTGAGTCAACTTCGGTTAATATTTTGAGTAAGCGAACACAAATCCATGCTTTAACGGTCCGGTGGGTCCTTATTGATATATGTGATTTGGGCATACGCGCAGAATCGAATTCGGAGGTCTGTAGCTGAAGTTATGAATTTTTGTTAAAAATTGAAAGTCTGAAAGTTTAATGGTTTTTAAGAAAATACTTATGATTGGTCTTGTTGATATCGGGTCCATATATTGGTTGAAGAGCCAGATGTAGGTCCATTTTAATATTTATGACGTGTCTGTTAAATTTGGGTGAAATGGAGTTAATTTGACGTGATTCGAACGTCCGGTTGTGAAAATAAAAGTTTTAAAGTTTTCTTGAAAATTTCATTCGATTTGGTGTTCAATTCGTAATTCTAGGTGTTATTATGGCGATTTGATTGCACGAACAAGTTCGTACGATATTTTAAGACTTGTGTGCATGCCTTTGTTTCCTTCTTCGTGTTTGTGAAGGTACTCTGGCAAATGCAAAGTGTGAGCTAGGCTAGGGGGTGGTTTGTTCTACGCGAACTCGAGGCCATGTTCACGAACGCGGAGCACTAGGGGGTCTTCTCTTCGCGAATGCATAGTGTGATTGGAGGGATACACCATTGCGAACGCGTGCAACCTTTCGTGAACGCATAGGCCTTCTGGACCGCGACCCTTCATGACACTGAAGGCCCTTAGAGAACACGAAGAAGGTCTGACCCCAGACCTTAAAACATTTCAATAACAGGATTTTACTCATTTTTCATAAACTCTCCATTAGAGCTCGACCTAGGTGCAATTTTAAAGGGAGAACTCAACACCAAATCATCAGTTTATACTCTTTAACTCATTTCTTACATTTCTAACATCACCCATTAAATTGTTATTCCTACTTTTTGTTCTTTCATGGTAGAAAAATTAGGGATTTAAGAAGAATTGAGGGTTTTCGCAAATTGGGAATTTACATCTCAATTTGGGGTCAGATTCCGAAACTAATTACATACTCGGACTTGAGAGAGGACGGGTAAATGGATTTTGGTCCGAAGCTCGAATTTTCCCCAAGCGAGCTTGGGGTCAATTTTTTCTATTTGGGAGAAAGTTTGAGAAATCTAGCTTTATGCATTGTAATTGATTCTTTTAAGAAATAAGTGATATTATTGAGTCAATTGTGGTTAGATACGAGTGGTTTGGAGGCAGATTCTAGAGGAAAAGCTGTAATTGAGCATTGAGTGGCCTTTGGAGCGAAGTAAGTGTCAGGGTTAACCTTGACTTGAGGGAATTAGGAACCCTCGGACGATATTCTATGTGAATTTCATGTGAGTGGCGTATATGCAAGGTGACGAGTGACTATATGCCGTTGTATTATCTATTTTCCCTGATTTTTCTGCTTTTCCTTGATTATTTCCTTTCATGTCCTAACTGTTATATGCTTTAAACGCTTTTTATGCTTAACTGCTACTTGTCAATCAAGACCTTCTCCTATTATTGATGTTCGCTCTTCCATAGTTTCATGATTCCCTGTTATTTGCTTAAATTTAATTACTTGCTCCTTCTAATTTTTAATTGTTGGATTGGTCTCGTTGTGTAGTATTACTTGTGTGGATTTCTTTATTATACAACTTTGTTTTGGGTTTAGTTTGGTATTTATTGATTGTAAAGGCTTTTTGGTTAAACTATTCATTTGATTGTGCTTTGAGTATTTTGTATTGATATGGTAAGATCGGGTGGCACGCCACAGTAGCTGTAACAAGGGTGGATTGATATGGTGGAATAAGGGTGAATATGTTATATACGGTAGGATCGGGTTCCATGCCATAACATGTGTAATAAGGAGGGATTGATATGGCAAAATACGGGTGAGCTATGATGCTGATATAGATATATAGTGGGATCGGGTTGCATGCGCGCCTTAATAACCAGATGTCCCATTATTTTTATTTCAACCATTAAAGTTGGTTTTCCTGGATGACACTAGTGTCTTCTTGAGGCGGTGGTTATTATTCTCACTCGATTGTTTAATTCTATTCAGTATTTTTATTTTTCTGTCACTATATATATCTTCATGCATGTTATAGTGTAAGTGACCCGCCTTAGCCTTGTCATTACGTTGTTGAGGTTAGGCTTGACACTTACCAACACATGGGGTCAGTTGTACTAATACTACAGTATGCACTTTTGTGCAGATTTTAGAGTCTGTCCCAGCTGCGGCTACTAGAGATCTCGGATTGACAGCTTAGAAACTTGAGGTACAACTGCTCAGCGCCCGCAGCTCCTAGAGTCCCCTTCTTATTTTTATTTAGCTGTGTATCTTCATTTCAAACATTTTTATATTATTTCAGACCCTTGTATGTACTATTCTAGTAGCTCGTGCACTAGTGCCACTAGGTTCAGGGATTTGTAGAAGATATTTAGTTTTAGCTTCCGTATTTATAACTTTGGGTATTGCAATTGAATCAGTTCTTATACATTAATTAATTTTAAATTGTTTTATAGATAAATTGTTCTAACATTAGCTTGCCTAGCAAGTGAAATGTTAGGCTATAACGGTCCCGATGGTGAAACTTTTAGGTCGTAACAAGTTGGTATCAGAGCCCTAAGCTACATAGGTATCACGAGTGATGACCAAACTTAGTAGAGTCTGGAGGATCCGTACGGAGACGTATGTACTTATCTTCTAAGTTTTTGAAGTTAGGAGCAATTTCACTTCTATTCTTCTCTGTCGTGCAATTTTTATTCTATCATTGCTTATTGAAACCTTTTATTTTATTCTATTGCGGATGGAAATAACATGTACCGCATCCTTTGTTGCGTAGCAGCCCGAGCCCCAGTGGCAGCTCCTACGAGGGACAAAGGTCAAGGTTGAGGCCATGGCAAAGGCTGAGGCAGGGGTAGAGCTCATCCCTGAGCCCGAGTAGCAGCACCAGTGGCGGAGCCACAAGTGAAGATTGATGAGGAGGCTCTATCCGAGACTGTTCCAGTAGGACCAGCTCAAGTCCCGGAGAGGTTCATTTCCACCCCAGTGCTACAGGATGCTTTGGTCTGTTTGGTGGGCCTTATGAAAAGTGTGGCCTAGGCCGACACTTTTCCCTTGGTACCAACCGTCTCTCAAGCTGGAGAAGGAGTATAGAATCCTATTACTCACACCTCAAAGCAGATGGATCCACAATATCAAACTCCAGTAGCTCAGTTGTTTAGATTAGTTCAGCTAGTAATTGCGGCACTAAGCTGGTGGTGGACATACTATGACTCCTGAAGGTTTATTGAGATTTGACAAGTTCACCAAGCTTTTCCCAGATCACTACATTGGGCACCTTCTGAGGACCCATAAAATTATCTTGACTTCTTCCATGAGGTGCTGCATAACATGGGGATAGTGGAGGCCAATAGGATCGATTTTGTCATGTTTCAGATGACAGGTTCCGCCAAGAGAAGGTGGAATGATTTTATATTGACTAGACCAGTTGGGTCATCTGCTTTTACTTGGGACCAGTTCTCTCAGATATTTCTTGAGAATTTTCTTTGTATCACTCAAAGAGAGATTGCTACCGCATATAGTTCGAGCGCCTCCAGCAAGGCACTATTTACCATCACCTAGTAAAAGACCTGCTTTGTGGACGTAGCCTATCATGCTATTCTTCTACTCCCTATTGAGAGAGAGAGAGAGAGAGGTTGAGAAGGTTTATTGAGGGACTCGCTCACCTATCAAGTTACAGATGGCCAAGGAGACCCGGAGTGGGATTTCTTTTCAAACGGCTGCCAATGTCACTAGGCAAATCAAGGTTGTTCTTTCACAAGAGATATGGCAGGGATCTGATAAGAGGCCTTGTGATTTTGGCGAGTTTAGTGGCGCCTCATCAGGAGGCAGGGGTACTTTTGGTAGAGGTCATCCTCCCAGGCCATATCATTTCGTGCTTCAGCATCCCAGAATGCTTCAAGTAGTCCTGGTCCTTATGTGCCTCATTCTGGATAGCCAGCCTATCATTGCACCTTATATTTAGAGTTATTATTGTGGTCATCCGGCCCATTTGGGCTAGTCTCAGTTCTAGCAGCCACATCGCTAGGATAAATGTTATGAGTGTGGCGGTTTTGGGCATATCAGAAGGTCTTTTCTTAGATTATTAGATGGCACTCTAGAGCAGAGTTCTCATTCCATGATTCTGGCATGGGGTGCACCACCTTCCTCTCAGTTAACTAGAGTAGGGGTCAGACAGAAAGAGGTAGAGGTCAGGTCGCTAGAGGTGGAGGTCAAGCTGTTAGAGGTGGAGGTCATGCCGTTAAAGGTGGAGGCCAGCCAGCCGGAGGCTGTCCTAGGGATATGGTTCAGGCTGGTGGAGCCAAACCCCGATGTTATGCCTTCCCAACCAGGCTTGAAGTGGAGTTTTTGGATGTTGTTTTCACTAGTACTATTTCAGTTTGCAGTAAAGATGCTTCAGTTCTATTTTTTCGAGTTCTACTTATTCCTATGTGTCATCTTATTTTGCTTCATATCTTGTTATGCCTCATGATTCTTTGAGTGATCCTATGTATGTGTCCACACTTGTAGGAGATTCTACTATTGTAGATCGGGTCTATCGTTCATGTCTAGTTATCATTGGGGTCTTGAATCTAGCATAGATCTTCTAATTCTAGATATGGTTGATTTGATGTCATTTTGGGTATGGATTGGTTATCACCTTATCTTGCTGTATTTGATTGTCAAGCCAAGACGGTGACCTTAGTCTTGGCGGGGCTGCCTTGATTAGAGTGGAGGGAAGCTCTTGGCTATTCTACTAGCAGGTTATCTCTTATATGAGGCTCAACGTATGGTGGAGAAGGGGTGTCTATCTTATTTGGCTTATGTTCGCGATTCTAGTGCAGAGGTTCCTTCCATGGATTTGGTACCAATTGTCCGAGAGTTTCCATGGGTATTTCTTGCATACTTGCTGGGGATGCCACCCAACAAGGATATCAGCTTCTGTACTGACTTTGTTCTGGGCACTCAGCCCATTTCTAATTTGACATATCATATGGCTCCGTTAGAGTTGAAAGAATTGAAAGACCAGTTGCACGATTTTCTTGATAAGGGCTTTATTAGATCTAGTATCTCGCCCTGGGGTATGCCCGTGCTATTTTTGAAGAAGAAAGATGGATCGATGAGGATGCGCATATACTGGTACCAGTTGAACAAAGTCACCGTCAAGAACAAGTATCCGTTACAGAGAATTGATGACTTGTTTGATCAGCTTTAGGGTGCCAAGTTTTTTTAAATATTTATTTTAAGTTTGGCTACCATCAATTGGGTATTAGGGCATCCAATGTCCCTAAGACAACTTTTCGGTCTCGGTGTAGGCATTTTGAGTTTTTAATGATGTTGTTTGGGCTGACAAATGCCCTAGCGGCAATTATGGACTTGAAAAACTGGATGTTCAAGACGTATTTAGTTATTGATGATATCTTGATCTACTCTCGCGATCAAGAGGAGCACGAGCAGCAGCTTCTCATCGTACTTCAGACTCTGAGAGACAGCCAGTTATATGCTATGTTTTCAAAGTGCGAGTTTGGGTTGGATTCAGTCACTTTATTGGGGCATGTTGTATCAGCAGAGGGCATTCAGGTAGACCCTAAGAAGATTGAGGCAGTTCAGAGCTGACCTAGACCTACATTAGCCACAAAAATTCAGAGTTTATTGGGATTAGCGGGTTATTACTATCGATTTGTGGAGGAGTTTTCATCTATAGCAGCTCCATTGACCAGGTTGACCCAAAAAGGTTCCCCATTCAGGTGGTTAGACGAGTGTGAGGTATGATTTCAGAAGCTCAAGACTACTTTGACTACGACGTCGATATTGGTGTTGCCTACAGGTTCAGGATCTTATACGGTATATTATGATGCATCTCGTATTGGACTTGGTGCGAGGTTGATGCACCATGGCACAGTAATTGCATCTGTTATGCAGAAATAGAAGGTTTAGGAGAAGAGTTACCCTGTTCATGATCTAGAGCTGGCAGCCATTGTTCATGCACTGAAGATTTGGAGGAACTATCTTTACGGCGTGCCGTGTGAGGTATTGATAGATCATCGGAGCTTAAAGTATTTGTTCAAGTAGAAGGAGCTTAATTTGAGGTAGATGAGGTAGTTGGAGCTATTGAAAGACTATGATATCACCATCTTGTATCATCTCGAAAAGTCCAATGTGGTGGCCATTGCTTTGAGTAGAAAATTAATGAGTATAGGCACCCTTGGGTACAGTCCATCCGAGGAGAGACCACTTGCATAAGATGTTCAGGCTTTAGCCAATAAGTTCGTGCGGTTGGATGTATTTGAGTCCAGTCGTATTCTAGCTTGTATAGTCACTTGGTCTTCTTTGTTTGAGCACATCAGAGATCAACAATATGATAAAACTCATTTGCTTGTCCTTAGGGACACAGTGCGGCACGGTGGTGCCAAGCAAGTTACTGTTGGAGACGATGGATTTTGAAGACATAGGGTTGTGTTTGTGTGCCTAATATGGATGGACTTCATGAGTTGATTCTTGAGGAATCCCGCAGTTCCAGGTATTCTATTCACCCAGGCACCGCCAAGATGTATTAGGACTTATAGCAACATTATTGGTGGAGGAGAATGAAGACAGATATAGTTGCATATGTAGCTCAATGTCTAAATTGTTTGCAAGTAAATTGTGAGAATCAGAAGCCTGGTGGTTTGCTTCAGAAGTTAGAGATTCCTGAGTGGAAGTGGGAGGGTATCACTATAGATTTCGTTGTTGGACTCCCATGGACTCTAAGGAAGTTCGATACAGTTTTGGGCTCCACAATATATCATTGAGCTATTTGAAAGGGCTACAACTTTCATATTTTTATTTCACAAATTCCCACTATCGCGGTGTGTGGTGCATGCACCTGTATAAATTTTTTGCAACCAGTCAAAATCAAAAAGCTAAGCTTTTCCACTGCCGCCCCGCATGGCGAGTAGCCCCATGCGGCATGGTAGTGCAAATTTTACAGAGTGAGTGTCCTATTTCGCACGGGGAAGGTATTTTCGTCAAGGCCCGACACTACTTGGTATAAATACATGTAAAATGCTATTTTGAGGAAGAGGGACGTACTTTTGACATAATTTAGAGATAAGGAGGCTAAGGAGATCGGGGATTCAACCTATGGAGGCAATAACACACTAGAAGCAAGGTAGAGAATTCTTCTACGAGTTTTTCACTTCCTTCTTCGTATTTTCATTATTGGTTATGAGTTATAGTATTGTACGTATGCATACTATTAGGAATAGCTAATTTGTTATCTTGGATTTTGATGGAACCTGTTGAAGGATGATTTTTTCGTTATGTTAACATAGATTTGTCGTAGTATTATCTCTATTTATTCACCTATATGCTTATTGCTATTGATTGAGGGGCTCTCAATTAGCTATGCCTATTTAGTGTGCATTACTTGGGAGAGAGTGTGTATTTTGACAGTTGTTGAACATCATCACTCCTAACATCTATGAGGGATCAATACGAAGGGTTAAAAGGTAGTATTAAGGTTAATGAAAACCTTAGATGCGATCTAAGTGAGCTGCAATTAAAGCTAGCTAGCGTAATGGGGGAGAATATATCTAGTATATTGTTGTAATTACTAAGGAGAGAGTTACGACAGTCATAGTGCTCATGATCGATAGAGAATACTTAGGCAAATTTATAGAAAACACAACGGGAAGGATTCCGACAATTGGGAAAATCATAACTCTAGACCTCCTAAATCTTTTCTCCAAACTATAGTATCTTTAGTTGTTAATCTACTACTTTAATTATTTAGTTTGTTAGATATAAGAATATTAACATTTATTACTTAGGAATTGTTCGAGCTTATCTTCTTAGCAATATTGAATTGTTGTAGCTAAGCCTTAGTTCTCTGTGGGATTCGACTCCAGACTTGTAAACCTGATTATATTTGCAACGACTACTTAGTTTTCTTTTATAATGCATAGTTGGTAGTGATCAAATTTTGTTGCCGTTGGTGGGGAACTAAAAGGTGTAGTTGTAGGTCTACATATTGCTAGGTTTTATGTTTGAACTTTTATTTTATTTTTTAGTATTTGATTTTTTAATTTTTTAATTTTAGTTTTATTTAGAAACATGGCATCATGGAATTATGAGAATTTTGATGTAGGTAATTCTCTTTGTGCATATTGTGAAGGAAACCACCCAGGGAAAAATAATCAAAATGTTAGTTTATATGAGTCCACCAAACTATAGAGTACCTGGTCCTCCATGAGACTGATACGTAGAATGCAGTAAAGACTGAATGTAAAGAAGGCAAGAGATTTTCTACGTGGAAAAATCCAACACAAAGGGATCAAAAAGCTACGACCGACTCTTATAGGCTTTTGACTCAACTAACTTGTAATATACCTATTACAAACCACTTTGCGAACACCCTATTGCAAAGACTTCAAACTGACTTGTGATTCAACCTCCACAAGTCACTCTATAACACTCTTAGTTACAGAGGATTTAACATATGACAATTCCTAGCCACAACACAAACTCTAAAGTTTATGAATTTGGTTTGTTCCTAAGACAACGCTTCTAAGAAAGCAAACTAGGAATTATAATGCCAAACAAATAACAAGATTACAACTTAACTATGAATGTACACAAAACTCATTTAGAAACTGATCCTTAGTGGAGTTGTCCTCTTGTTCTTGACACACTAGTTACTTCAATGTCGGATGAATGCTTTTACTTCTTGAGAGAATTTCACTTAATGCACAAGAGATGGTGTGTCTTGCACCATGTTATTTTATCACAAAAAGATATCACATTTGATAGTGATGTCAACTCTTGGTGTACTATTTCCCAATGAGAAGTGATTGATACACTATCCGCACAACCACTTCGGGCTAGTTGCATTTTAGCTGGATAGTGGACTTTGTACTTCTGTCTGGACATACCAACGGACCAGGTCCTAGTTATGTTCCTCTTCTGTAACAGTTGCCAGATGATCACTTTCTTCTGCTACGTTCCAGTTGTGCACTTGACTTGTAGTTTTGTTAGGGAAACCTAAGGGAGAAGGTCCTTATTATGTTCCTCTTTGTACTAATTTTGTACAGTTACTGACTTGCTTGTGTCGGAGTCTTCTAAAGGACCAGGTCATCAAGTCCCTGTTGTGTTCCTCCCTGTGGTCATTTATCCATTTGATAATTTTCAGGCTTCGACCGGTTCACATGAGATGTATATCCTGTGGGGCAGGTTCTCTATCTGGTTCTTCATTACAAGTTTGTTAGATCATCAAAACATAGACGTATAAGGCAAAAATATTGAAAATTCATCAATTTCTCCTTTTTTGATGATGACAAACTTTGGCATGGATAATATTTGTTTAGAGTAAAAATGACCAGACGAGATGCCAAAACTACACGAAGTTCCCCCTTAATCTCAGACTTGATATTCCCTTACCTATACACACAATCTTATCACCCCTCACCTCTCAGCATGCAGCTACACACACTTCTTCCCCCCCCCCCCCCCCCTTTTGGTATCATTGAAAAGAACGGGTATTAAGAAGAGCACAAGTAGGTGATAAGCATAAAGAAGTCTGACACAGCTAGTTCATGTCACATATGTGCACACAACATGATAGAAAAGAGAAGCTAGAGAAACATAGCTTTGTACAAGCAACAAAAGGGAAGTTGTTTCATTAATGTTTACATTGGTCTTGAGAAAATCAGGAGTAGTTATGGTTAAGCTCAACATTCCATCACAAAAGAAGGCAAACAAAAGTAAAACAGCAACCACAGGATGTTGGAGCAAAAATAGCTTGACACAAAAAGGATCCTAGGGAACACTAAAGGAAGGGGCTTGGAGGAAGAGACACCAATGGTTTTGAGAACCATGTCTAGTTTAGCATTTGCAGCCAGTTGTTCTTCAAGTAATTGAGCCTGAAGTCTCTCATTTTCCTTTCTCAGTCGGACAACCTCCTCATGTACTGAATCGGGTCCTTTAGCTACTTGGCTAAGCTGAGTTTCCAATATGGCATTTCGTGCATTCAACCTTCTTATTTCCTCAGAGGTTACATTTTGAGCGTGTATCAGCTGAGAAATGGTCGAGATGCTTCCACTAACTTTTTCTATACATTCACATTCTTCTAGAGTGGTCTTGGAGAAGGTCTGCTTACGTGTGCCCACTTTGAGATTTCCTAAGGGGACCTTATAGTATCTAAACATCTAAGTGAGGAGAAAGCCATAAGGTAACCCATGATTTCCACCCTTAAAATTTGCCTCCTTTAGCATATGATCTATCATGATTGCTAGCAAATTTATTGGTACAAACTCATCAAGCACTTCCATCGGGACCAAATCCTATTTTGTAGCAATGGAACACCTTTCAGAGCGGGGTAAGAGTACTTTATTGACCAGTTCAAAGAGACGTTGGTACTCAGGAAGCAATACCTTCATATGGACCGGTTCCCCCTGTTGAATAGCTTGCACTTTCATGATAGCTATCCGAAAGTTTATTCATAGACATCCTTAACTGAGGACACACCTTCACACAGAATTCATAGAATCTTTCCCAATGTTGTAGCGTCAAGTATAATGTCCACTCCATTTACAAGTTCACAGATGTGATCCCCCTCAATAGTGAAAAGAGATGCGTAGAAGGTTTGTACTGCATCTTCGTACACTAGAGGCATGCTCCCCTCAAACATATGTTCTCATTGTTGAAATTACACAATCTCCAAAAACTTTCTCATGCCTGCCATCTCCAAATTTGATGGATCAAATATTCGGCCCCACAACACCTTTTGAGTTCTCAATCTCTGCTGCACAGAACATCATCACAGGTTATGGACCTTGTTGAACCAGGTTCTTTAACAGTTTCCCTTTTTTGTTTTCTAGATCCTTCACCTGACTTTTCATTCAATCTTGCTGCCCCAACAGTATTGTCTTCAAACACGACTCTCTCAGTTTGACTAAGTTTAGACTTGATGTCGTACTTTATGGATGACCCTTTCTGTTTTTCAATACTTTCTTTAATTTTCATATATTGTTGCACTAAGGAACCATGTTCCTTAGAAGCATATTTGTCTGTCCAGTTTACTGACACACTCTTGATGAAGTCCTTTGGATTCATTTTCCTCTTTTCCTTGCCTTGACATTCCCCTTACATTTTGCAACGAGGATTCAAAACTCTCTTGCTGTAGTGGCCTGGTGGTGGGAGATTTAGAGGAAGACTCTACGAGCTTGGAATGAACAGGAGGTATAGGAGTGAGTTTGCATGGGAGATAATCAGGTTCATCAGAAGGCTTTTCTGAGAGTATCTCAAGAGCCAAGGACTCGAGGAGTGTTCTGGTTCTTACATCTCCTAAGAATGGAATTTATTCCCCCTGGTACTCAGTAGAGAGATATGCTCCTTCATTTATCAGACTCTCAACAATTATAGCCATGATATTATAAGCTGCTTCCTTTTCTGGTGACTTCTTCAGAGTCACTGAGTCCAACATGGAGGAGTTTAGACACTGATCAGGATTCATCCTCAGGGTCTTCTGACACTTGAGGAGTAAAACCTCATGTGTGGTCTTTGATGAGATCATAGGATTGACTAGAAATAGGATTTGCAATGTAATGGTAAACATGATTTATTAGAAATGGAAAAACTATAGGAGTAGAGGAGGAACCATGAGAGGATAAGGTGGTAGAAAGCGTGAAATAATGATGTTATGGAGATGATTTCAAGGATAATGACGAAGTGGGGTGGTGTTAATGGTGGGAGAATGAACAATTGTTTGATCGCCATTAGATGGGAATTTATAAGAGAGATAGGGAGAGGATCCTTGTGATACGAAGGAGATAAGTTTCGTGACTTGCCGTGAGAGAGAAAGAAGGTTTTATTGGAAGAGGGGCTAATGATGAGGGAAGAAAGAAACATGTTCTGAATAGTCTTGAAAACGATGGTAGGTTTGTGGGAAAGCGTTACTGTCAGAGAGGGAAAAATGATTTGAAAGACAAGACATGACATACTGATGTTCAAAAGTCGGATGGTGTGGCATTTGAATTAATTTTGTTAAACACACATTTTTGATTTGGGAGGACATACAGAATAAGCACATTACTACTAACCTAGATGCAAGAACCTGATGCAATAGCAATCTTTTAAACAAAGTTGTAGTAGCTCCCCTCTCACAGCTCATAGCTGCACCTTTAGCTTCTCTGGTCGTCATGCATGTTTACCTACAATAGTATTGATGTAAGTTAGGCTTGGTCAGAAAATACTTTAGCTACATTTACCTGGCAGTGTCTTTCACAGCAAACAGATGGATGACCAGGCTCTTCATTATGTTCTTATGACCTCGTCTTCTTCACCTTGATTTATCTGAAATATTCTCTACTTGAGGTTTTGATGCAGATATCTGGAGTTTGGTCTTCTATTCTACAATGCTTTCCACCGATCAATCCCTTCTTCATATTGACCCTCAGAAGAAGACCTCACCCTTTAATGTGTTTGCAATTCTCTCCAGTTATTGATGAGGTTTTTGTTTTACTTCCTTATCTCCCAGAAGATGAGGCATGAATCATGACAGGTGCAATTTGATTTTCCAATTTAAGACAGAAGTTGATTGAAGAAAGATATATGGAGGTTAATTTGATTTTCCCACACTTTGTGTTCTGTTGCTTGTGTAGTTCCATGAGTTGCATCTTTACTTCTTCCTTCAGCTTTAGTGGCAGCAAGTGATGTACCCGGTTCTTTGTGAGGCATGGAGAATAATGATGCGTTGTCTTTTTCCAGTCTCCCTCATCTTCCACACTTTATCATACTCCATATTTAAAGCCTTAGATATTTCCCAGAGACAGGATTGGTTCATCATATTGCTCATTGCCATTTCTTTCTTGGCAAGGGAGGTATCTCGTTGGATACCTCATGAGCATATCGTATCATTTAGTGCTTTCTTTATTGGAGACCTTGTGGCCTTGTTTTGTGGATTATATCCCAGAAGGATTCCTTCGCTCGTCCTTTTGCATTGAGCTTCCTAAGCTAATCCTTCCTGTTGTCAAGAACAAGGCATTTTCTTCAAATTTGGCACCTCTTGGTGAGTTTTAATATAGGAGGTCCTGGTCTGACACATGTTCTCAAGGTAGAGAACAGTATTCATTCCTTTTGCCTCGGATTTTTTGGCGATTCCATATGTGACGAGCACAGTACATGCAGTATTTTCCAATTCTATTTTTTCTTTCAGCTACGCCATTTTGCTGTGGAAACCTCGGCGTGAAGAAATTATGTGTGATAACTTCTCTCCCTCCTCCATTATTTTGTGAACTCATGTCCGGGTGACACTTGAGTTTTCCAGACCAAGGACTAGGTCTGGCAGAGTTAATTTATTCAGAGCTGAGAAGTTTGCATATACCAATTCTTCATGCCATGGTTGTGATTTCACTTATCTCATACCGTCAGCTTATGGAGATTGATGATTAGCAGGAGTGATTGTTCTTGTTTCCGTTGTTCATTGAGATAACTTGGCGAGTTAACAGATTGGTGACTGCACTTTGTAAGCCCATAGAGCTCGTTCCCACTCAAGTGCCAAAGGAACCTTTCTGCATTTCCATTCACTGAGAATGTATCCTTTACTTTTTTCTCAAGGATACATTCCCTTCCTACAAGGCTTTTAGTGAGAAGAAATTCATGATATTTTCATACGCATGCTTTACGCATCCATTGTCCATAGTCCATCGCAGTGTGCTTCCTCTTACTGCTCCCTGCTCATGCACATCAAGGGATAGATTTAGGAACCCAAACTATTTTGGGTCCCTTGTTACTATAAAAAGGATGAATTAGGTATTTCCTAGTCCATGCAGGCAGCATCCGTTTTTTGCGAGTGGTACCTGGTCCTTTGCTAGTAGTCACTCTATCAATAAACTCTTTGTTCTTTTGAGTAGAGTGAACCTTGGCTTGATAATTTTCTTTAAAATTCCCATTGTTTTCACAATGGGTACATAGTCAGTTGTCAGGTACAGTGACATACTTACTGTGTGGGTTGTATGGAGTTTTCTCTCTTTGGAACCCGATGAACTGCTTGTTCCAACTATTTTTGAGATATATAGTAGTGACAACATCTGAGGACCAGGTCCACTTCAGGGATCTCTAAAGATTATTTTTTCCTTTCTCCAACTCAGTTTGAGTTGTTGATTCCTCTCGAGTTCACTATAGTGACTAGTTTTTATAACAGTTAACTCCTTTTCAAGCATGATGTGCGACTCACTGGCAACTTCCTACCCTTTCCCAAGATTTACATTCATATGTTCTCTATTGAGTCTCTCAATGGTTTCCTCTAGATCAGTGCATTTCACTAGTAGGTCATCCCATTCCTCTTTATTATATGCAACTTTTTTTCTAATGTGTGTTTCTCATTGCTAAGGCATTGTTTTGTTTTTTTAGATCAACAACTACTACCATCAGATTGTCTCTCTCCTTTTCCACACTATTTATTCTTTCATTTAGGGCCTCCTTCTCTTGTTTAAGTTCTACAGTCTCATTTAAGTCCACTACACAAACCACTAGATCATCTCTAGATTGTTCTTGCTCTCCTAGTTCTATAGTCAGGATGTCCTTATCATTTACAAGACTATAATAAGCATCAATATGGATATTTGATAAAGACCTTAGCTTCATAGAAGAATAGGATTTTAGATTTCTCCGTAAATCCTTGAAGTTTACCTCATTGTATTCATCTTCTTCTTCTTCATCATCATCAAACTGAGCCATCAGCGCGAACAGTGAATTGTACTTTGTGGCTTCAGTTTCCACTGCCATCATGGAACTGTTTTCTGCATCTTATTCCCTTTTGTATACACGTGAGGAGTCACCCCACACAGCAAGAGCCTGCTTAAAGATATTGTCTGTAGCACTTTTTCAATTGAATCATTTCTCCAAAACCAGGTTCCTTTTTCCAGCATTGTAAGGATTTTGCTTGTACTTCTCCTTTTTTGCAAGTGGAAAGTCTTTGATGAAATTCCCTAACTTTCCACATCTGACAGAGACTGTTGTTTTTTGTTTTACTTGAACTACCCACTTTGGTATGACACCATTTCTACGAACCATTTTTTGAAATCTCTTAGTAAGATAGGCCATGTCACTATCTTCGTAACTTGAATCACCGCTTTCAGACTTGAGCACTAGGTTCTTTTCCCTCTTAGGCTCTCTTCTTTCATTGTCTTTCTTTCTTTTCATCTCGTATGTTTTCAGATTTCCAATGAACTCATCTGTGATCAGAGTCTACAGATCTTTAGCTTCAGTGATGGCATTTACCTTACTTTCCCAAGACCCAGGTAGAACACTGAGAAATTTTCTTACAAACTTGTTTCTGGAAATGACATCTCCAAGTTAGTGAAGCTTATTTATAATGGAGGTGAATCTGGTGTGCATTTCTTGTATGGACTCATCATCCTTCATCCTGAAAAGCTCATATTAAGTGGTGAGCATGTTTATCTTGGATTTTTTGACCTGAGTAGTTCCTCCGTGTGCGATTTGTAAAGCTTCCCATATTTTTTTAGCAGTATCACAAGCTGATACTCTGTTGTACTCGTCGGGTCCTATCCCACACATCAATATTTTCTTGGCACAGTAGTTCTTTTCTACAGCTTTTTTGTCAATGTCGTTATACTCTCTTCTCCCTTTGGGCACCAATGATCCTGTTTCTTCAAGTTTCTTCATAGGAACATGTGTACCATCACAAATGATATCCCATAGCTCTGAGTCTTCTGCCATTATGAAATCATCCATCCGGGTCTTCCACCAGCTGTAGTATTGACAATTGAATCTGGGAGGTCTACAGGTTGATTGTCCTTCTTCAAAGTTTGGTGAAGCAGCCATTGAGGATTCTTCCTAGGTGTAAGCCTGATAGGAGATACCCGCTCTGATACCAATTGTGAATCTACCAAACTATAGAGTACCTGGTCCTCTATGAGACTGATACGCAGAATGCAGTAAAGACTGAATATAAAGAAGGCAAAAGATTTTCTACGTGGAAAAATCCCATACAAGGGGATCAAAAGACCATGACATACTCGTGTAGGCTTTTAACTCAACTAACTTGTAATATACATATTACATGCCATTTACAAACACCTCGTTGCAAAGACTTCAAACTAACTTGTGATGCAAACACCACACACCACTCTAGAACTCACCTAGTTATAGAGGATTTAACATATGACTATTCCTAGTCACAACATAAACTCTAAAGTTGACGAATTTGGTTTATTCCTAAGACAACGCTTCTAAGAAAGAAAACTAGGAATTACAATGTCGAACAAATAACAAGATTACAACTCAACTATGGATTTACATAAAACTCGTTTAGAAACTGATCCTTAGTGGAGTTTCCTTCTTGCTCTTGACACACTAGTGACTTCAATTCTGAATGAATGCTTTTACTTCTTGAGAGAATATCACTTAATGCACAAGAGATGGTGTGTCTTTCACCAAGTTGTTTTATCACAAAAGATATTACAATGGATAGTAATACCAACTCTTGGTGTACGTTTTCCCAGTGAGAAGGGACTGCTGCCCTATCTGCACAGGCACTTCTAGCTAGTTGCGTTCCAGCTAGATGGTGGACTTTGTACTTCTATCAGGACATACCAACGGGCCAGGTCCTACTTGTGCTCATCTTCTGTAACAGTTTCTAGATGATCACTTTCTTTTGCTACGTTCCTCCTGTGCACTTGACTTGTACTTTTGTCAAAGAACCCTAAGGGAGCAGGTCCTTTTTGTGTTCCTTTTATACTAATTTTGTATAGTCACTGACTTGCTTGGTGTCAGAGACTTCTAAAGGAGTCATCAAGTCCATGTTATGTTCCTCACTATTGTCGTTTCTCCATTTTCTAATTTTCAGACTTCGACCAGTTCACATGAGATGTATATCCTGTGGGCTAGGTACTCTATTTGGTTCTTCACTACAAGTTTGTTAGATCATCAAAACATAGGACGCATAAGGCTAATATATTGAAAATCCATCAAAAAATATTCCTAAGAGCGAGTTTCATGCACCAACTCAATCTTATGTGTGGAATGTGTGTTATGTGTGTAGTAGTCAAGATTGTCACTTTTACGGTTGTGCTTATATTTTACCTTTCCCCAACCCCTTAATTTGATGGTTCTTCTTTTTCTTGTAAAGTCAATAGGAACAAATACAGGGAAATTGACCTAAAGAAGATCAAAGATATGTTAAACTGCCTTTTGGAACAACACAGTATTACAACTACAGATAGAAAGGCAGGAGGAAACTATTCATAGCTTGAAAGTCACGTGAGTCAACTGGTTGATGATTTTAAAGCTCAACAAGCCAATATTGCGAATAATAACCAAGAAGAGCATGAATTAAAAACAGAAATTGAGGTGCTACTGGAGAAGACCAGTATAGAACACCAATAATCAATCGAACGAGATTTTGAGGATGTCGATGTTATAAAAGACATACTAGAGTCAACCAGTGATATTGAAGATGCATATTTAGTTGACTCTATTGTCATTAGTATTGAGAATATAGGCAGTCCCAATATTCATATAATTGAGCGCATTGGTCCACACTCCAAGCATTTTTTTACATTATGTTTGGATGCTGATATGGAAATAGAGTCGTCCGGGCCACCTGAGGAATCAAGGAATGAGGAATAAGGTGCCTATATTTTGGAATGCTTTTTGCTAGAAAGTTGGGAATACACATCTCATCCAATGGCCAAGAAGTGCAGAAAACAAAATTATTTTATGGGGCCAGTCAGATTTGTACAACCACCCAAGGAGCATGATCATAGAGTAAAATCAAAACTTGGGGTCCAATTCATAAGTTCAAAGTGGAGGCAGAAACCGATTCGCGTCATGCTGCAACGTCAAATCAAGCGCTTGTTAGGAAGCAACCCAGCTTTACTACTTTCTTTTATTTATGTATTTATTTTATTATTATTATTTTAGTTGTATTATTTTTGTAGAGTCAATGTTTTATTTTAGGAGTACGGAAAGCAAAGGTAGTGGAAGAATGTAACAGCAAACCAGATGGTTGGAACTAAGTGTGAGGTACCTGCACGAAGGATCAAGCTTGGGAGAAGTCTGAGTACCCCATGAGCTACTAGTGCTTCGGCTTTTGGCCTACCAGGGAGTTTCTTACCCTCTTATTAATTATGATATGCATTGGGGATAGTGCACAATGTAAGTGTGGGGTGAGAAGATTGTCTGGGTGACTTTCTATGCTATTTTTGTTGTATTAGTTTAATTGAATAATTTTTTATAGAAAAATGAAAAAACATTGGACTTTTCCCGACAATCGATATCCTAGACAATTTTCTTGAGGGATTTAAGTCTAAATAAAAAAGAAAAAGGATTTTTTTTTGTATGTAGTATAGTAATCTCCCCTTGATTTTTCTTTGTACCGCGGTTCATTTCCAAGGGTTTTGTTTTAACTGGGTGTAGTTAGTTTTCTTTTTTTGGGGATTAGGAGCCATTGTGTGGTGTTTTGAATTGAAACAACATATCTTGACTTTGTTATACCTTGAGAATAGTGAGTACTTTGGTTGTGACTCTTAGGCTCAATATTTGACTCTTGTATAAGTACCTTAAATTGTATAAGCTTAACTTTGCTTAACTGCTTTGACTAGAGTGTCTTGATGAGTCCAATCCTGAGTAAGTTTATGTGTCATGTGTGTGTGAGATTTGTGTGTTATTCTATCCATTGCATTTGATGTCTAGCACTTGCCTCGTGTGTTTGTAAAGCAAAATAATAGTTTTGTTCTATCTTGAAAGTAATAGAGGCATTTTTTGTTGAGCCATATATGTATTTTACCCGCCTAATTATTATGTATCATAGTTAACCTCTTTGAGCCAGTAATTCTATTTCTTTGACAACCACATTACAGGTCTTACCCTTTTGTTGGAATTAACCATCTATTTGAACTTTTAAACTCTAATGAGCAATTGAATTGTTATGAACTTTCTAAAAGTTAAAATGTGGGTGGTTGGTTTGGCTTTTGAGTGAAACTAATAAAAAAAAGGAGAAAGGTGCATTGTTTTAGAAAAGAAAGAGCCACTTGAATTGAAAAAAACAGAATAAAAGAAAGAAAATCATAAGTGCTGACTTTTGATGTTATTGTGCTTAACGAAATATGGAGTTAATATATATTGATGTGAAGGTGGAGTTTTAGTTTAATATAAGTGGGGTTTTAAATGTTAAAATGTGTATATTAAAGTGCTTAGGGAGATGTAGTCACTCTTATATCTAAATGTATCCTACTCATCCCTCAGCCTACATTACAACTAAATCAAGTCCTACTTCATCCTAGACTAAATGAGCTTGTTTAATGGAGTAGTACACTACGGGTAAGACTATGGTGCTTTTTTTGTGGCATATGAATTTTATTTGTGAGAAGGTGTGAATTCTTTCTATCTTGCGTTCCTGATTGTTCTTTAATTTTATTTTGTATGTGGAACTATTCTCTTTTGTATTATGAGGGCGCTTGATTCATGAAGGAAAAGTAATTTTAGTGACATCTATGTTAGAATAAGTGGGTGAGTTATAAATAATGTGTAGTACTTGTGAGTCAAATCTAAAGGTGAAGATGTTACACTTTTGTGCTTATTCTATTTTAAATATTTTTGGTGTGATGACTAAGGAAAATTACTTTAAAAAGTTGTGTCTATATAAAGTGTAGTTCGGTTGCTCGAGGACGAGATGGTTTAAGTGTGGGGTGTTGATGATAGGCTATAATCGCATATTTTAGTCACTTATTACACTCTAATTTACTGCACTTTAACTGAATTTGAGCTTTAATCGCTAGTATTTTGCACTAATTATGTATTTTATGCCTTGAAGGCGTAATTCCGAGCTATGTAGATGTTATGGAATGAATTCAAGTGATTTGGAGCTTTGACGTCTGAGTAAAAGAACAAATAATCAAGCTAGGATCGTGTTCGGGGATCGACAAATAATAGTTAAGAAAGAAACAAAGAATCGAGCGGGCATACGATGCATTATCTAGTAAAATGCACATAACTTGTCACTCAAAACTCTGTTTGGGCTCCATAATATATTGTTCGAAAGCTATTTGAAAGGGATACAACTATCGTGTTTTGCATTTTCACAAATTCCCACTACCGCAGTGCGTCGTGAGCCACACTTGTGGAAATTTCTGCAGCCTATCAGAATTAGCAATCTGAGCTTTTCCACTGTCGCCCCGTAGGCGCGTCTCCCATACTAGTCGGTAGTACAAATTTCATAGAGTGAGTGTCCTATTTCGTGCGGGAGAAAGTATTTTCGTCTAGGCTATACCCTGCTTGGTATAAATACATGTAAAAATGGTATTTTAAGGAAGAGGGGCGTAGTTTTGACATAATTTAGACCTAGGGAGGCTAAGGAGGTCGGGGATTCAACCTAAGGAGGCAAGAACACACTAGGAGCAAGGCGGAGAATTCTTCTACGACTTCCTTCTTCCTATTTTCATTATTGGCTATGAATTCTAGTATTGTAGTTATGCATAATATTATGAATAGCTAATTTGTTATCTTGGAATTTGATAGAACCTGTTGAAGGATGATTTTCTCGTTATGTTAATATAGATTTGCCATAGTATTATCTCTATTCATTCAAATGTAAGCTTATTGTTGTTAATTTAAGGGCCCTCAATTAGTTGTTCCTATTTAGTATGCATTACTCGGGCGAGAGTGTATATTTAGGTAGTTGTTAAAGATTATCACTCCTAACGTATATGAAGGATCAATACGAAGGGTTTAAAGGTGGGAGTAGGGATAACGAAACCTTGGGTGCAATCTAAGTGAGGTGAAATTAAAGCTATCTAGCGTAATTCGGGAGAATATGTCTAGTATATTATTGTAATTACTCGATAGAGAGTTACGACATTTATAGTACTCATGATCGATAGAGAAGACTTAGGAAAATTTGTAGAAAACATAGTGCGGAGGATTCCGACAATTAGGGAAATCATAACTCTAGACATTCTTAATCTTTTTCCAACCAGTAGTATCTTTAGTTGTTAATCTACTACTTTAATTATTTAGTTAATTAGATATAAGAATCTTAGTATTTATTACTTAGGAATTTTTCGAGCTTGTCTTTTTAGAAATATTGAACAGTTGTAGCTAAGCCTTAGTTCCTTATTGCATTCGATTTCGGACTTGTAAACTGGATTATATTTGTAACGATCACTTTAGTCCTTTCTATAAGTCATAGTTGGGTGTGATCACTAACTAAGTTGGTGCACTTCATTCATGTGGCAGTTACTTGTTCTTTAGAGTGGTTGGCAGATATTTATATCTGCGAGATCGTTTGTCTTCATGGGTTCCCGTGTCTATAATTTCTGATCGAGTTTTAGGAAGTTTACCTCGCACTTTTGGTGGGCAGTACAATGTGAGTTAGGAATGCAGGTTAAGTTGAGCACAACATTTCATCCTTAGATAGACGGACTGTTTGAGCGCACTATTCAGATACTGAAGGATATGCTCGCTTATGTTATAGACTTCTGAGATTCCTGGGATCAGTTCTTGCCGCTTGCAAAGTTTGCCTACAACAATAGTTACCAGCAAAGCATTCAGATGGATCCCTATAAGGCATTGTACGATAGGCATTGCCGATCGCCGGTTGGATGGTTTGAACCATGATAGGCACGGTTGTTAGGTACAGAATTAGTACAAGATGCCTTGGATAAAGTCAAGATTATTCAGCTTTGACTCCACATAGTTTAGCCCAGGCAAAAAGTTATGCAAACCGTAGATTTCCTGATGTTGCGTTCATGGTCGCAGAAAGAGTGTTGCTCCGATTATCACCCATGAAGGGTGTGATTGAGATTTGGAAAAAGGGCAAGTCGAGCCCTAAGTATATCAGACCTTTTGAGATTCTTGAGCGAGGGTATAGGTGGCCTGCAAATTTATGTTTCCACCTGGTTTATCAGCAATTCATCTTGTGTTCAATGTGTCCATGCTCTGAAAGTATCACAACGATCCATCCCATGTGTTACTTTTAGCACCATCCAGTTGGACAAGGATTTGACTTATGAGGAGGAGTTGGTGTATATTCTAGCCTGGTGTCGGATGAGATTGAAAAGTTATCTTTAAGAGCATGTGATTTTTACCCTATTAAGACGACTCCTACAGGACTCTCAGGTTTAGGATTTTCCTTTTTAATATTTATTTTTAGGATTTAATTTAAAGGTTTAATTGTGCGTGTCAGTGCGTTTTCATTAATGCATGCTTAAAATCATAAAATATACAAATTGCATAAGCATTTAGTATTTAATTTTATATTTTTGCTAGTTTAATTGGTAATTAGGGTTATTTTTGCAAATACCAAAAATCAAAAAAAAATTTAATTAGTATTTCCGACATTTTAATTGTGTTGTATTTTTTGTGTTTTAATTTGTTGCATTTTATATTTGTTTTTCATAAATATGTAGTTATTAGGTTGATTAGGTAATTAGGAGTTCTAAAATGCAATTAGTAATTAAGAATAAATACGAAAACACAAAAAATAATAATAAAAATTGATCTTTCTAATGAACCACCAAGGCTGGCCACAATTGGGCCAGACCTGGGTGGCCCAGCCCAATAAGATGGTCTCCAACCCAGTTCATCAAGGGCGCCCAAAACGACACCGTTTTTGAGACAACTCATCTCAACCTTTGATCAAGAGGCCATCCAACGGCCCTGAAGCCAGGCCCAATTTCACATATATATATATGTTCAAATCCCTCTATACACTCAGAGACCAAACTAGCCATCTTCCTCGTACATATATCCCTGGTGTATCACCACCCCTTCACCGCCATTAGACCACAGTTGACCACCCACCAACCACCATAACGCCGCTTCCCGAAAATAGCCTCACGGCGGCATCCGGTCACCAAACAGCCTCAGCTTTACACTACTGGACCACCTCAACTCCCTCTTTCCCTTCCCGTGGTAAGCTTCCTTCGAACAAGTGCCCATCGCCTCGAATATTCTAAAGAAGGCTCGCCGGCACCACAGCCTCCGGCGACCCAACCCCAAACCAACCCAAAACAACACCCCTGAACCACCTCCCTTCCCTCTTTCTATCCGTCCAAACCATATCCTTCAAATTCTAATGAATCGGCTCGAATCTTGAATCAAAAACTAACCCTAGTTCCTGAAACTCACCAGAATCCAGCCAAAATGGCCTCAGATGACCCTCTCCAATCCCTATCCCCAGCCTTACCACCCACTACCCTCAAACCCATCTGACTACAAAGGAAAACCAAATCTGAGATCTTACGTGGTCTCTAAATCAACGAACACCATTCTAAACCCTTTCCCTCTTCAATACTCAGGTCGAAAGCCTTAGAAGAATAGTAGACCTCTCAAAAGAGGTCGGAGAGTTGTTGGAACTGGAAATATCCTAAGTTAGGGTTGCATGCACAAAAAAGCTAAGTTTCATGTCTTCAATGCTTATATTTTGTATATATATATTTCTTGTTTAATTGCTGTTTTCTTTAAAATTTTACTTGTTTTCTATGATCTCATCATGAAGTGTGTTGAGTAGTCATCTTTGCCTGCTATATTTTTTTGGTTCCCTTGGGTGTCACTGGTTTGAATTTATTTGCCTTCTATGATCTTCTGAGTAGTATGATATCATGTTCATCCTTGTTTCTTGACTCTTCATTTGTTTCACCTCTGATATTCTGAATGGTTTGTTCATCCTTGTCCCTTGACTCTTTGCTTGTTTCACCTCTGAAATTCTGAATAATTTGTTGATCCTTGTCTCTTGACTCTTCGTTTGTTCATCTCTGAAAGTTCTGAAATATTCATCTTTGTTGTTCTTAGATGCTTTATACCATGTTTGAAATTCTGGGTAGGTTTCCTTTAGAACCTTATGCCTATCATAGTTCTTGTCTAACTTGCATTTAGTGGGCTAAGTTTTCTAAATATTTTTTTACTTCTGATACCAGTTTTGTTTTCATTTGCGTGTATCCTGAATACCCATTACTTGACCTTTAGTTTTTTGTTGAGTAGGAAGTCCTGCATAGTTGATTTCTTTCCTTTCCTGATTGTTGTGATTCATTGGTTTTGAAATATAAAGAAAATGCATGAATATTCATATGATCCTAGTTGTGATAATTTTTTCCATCCTTTGTTACTGAATAGTGTAAAATCCATATTAAGATGCTTGTTTGAAACCTGAGTTGCATTGATTAATTCTTAAATTCTTTGATTGTTTTTACATAATCAAGTCTGTAGTTCAGACATTGACTTTGATCCATAACCTGAACGCAACTAACTAGGGTCAGATTTGACTAACCAAATGCAAACCAAGGTTAAAAAATCTTAGGTCAGTAATTAGGGAAAGAGATAGGGGTATAGAGGGTACTTTAATATAAAAGAATCTTTTAACAAACTCCTAGAACATTCTAGTGAGGGGTTTAAGCATATTTTCTGCCTCAAACTTGAGACACAAGTCAGAAAACTAAGGACTATTTAGGTAAAACTGAAAATTGGGTAAGGGACTAAAAGAAAAAAAGAAATTGGTGTTGCCCTAAGGCTTCAATTATAAATGAGGGCAATCTGAACATTTAAAGGGGCTGGAACTTTGAAATTTTTGAGCAGATTTTTCCTTTAAAGCTTTTTTTACTGAATTAGAATATCTAAAAAATACATATTAGCTTCTTATACATTCTTCAGAATTTCTTTGGGTTGTTCTAGAGATCAACTTATACTATTTGCTCTTTCTCAAAACCTCTTGAATTTCTGGGTGTTTATTGGCTGACTGGCTTTGCTTGCTTGCTACTTGCTTCATTCTACTCATAGGTTCTCTTTCCTATTGACACTCCAGGTACCAATTCTCACTCAAAAATCTGAGAAGTTGTAATGCCTAGGTACATTCGAGATTGGGGCTGATAAGGAGAAATAATACTTTGTTTCAATCCCATATTGTGACTATATTTACTCTTCTTTTCTTGTTTTAGTAGAATTTATGTGTTGTAATGAACGTGAATATGTATTATTTCATGGACTGTATCAGGATTATTTTTATTTGTTTAAGTTTCTGTAGATTTTGCAATAGTCGATCCAAAAGTTAGCTTAGTGTTTGCAATTTCAGTTATATTAGGAATTTTACCACTGAACATATGTATACTCTGAATGATGAGTATTTTAAGTTCTTTCTCCAAGTATTAAGATTGAAATTTGATGTGAAATATTTCTTGGCATCTTCCTTATTAAAATGCTTCTAGTATATTTTATAATGATCATGAGATAGTTTTGATGACGGTGGTACAATCGAAATAGGGCGTTACTCTCCTATAATGGACTCATTGGTCCAACGCTTCTGGGCCCAATTGGAAGGACCAATAGCTGTCAGTTGTGATATAACAGTACATATCCCTGGGCTAACTAAATGAAGCCCAATAGATAATTAGCCACGAATGAGGCTAAAAATGCAAGTATTGAATTCCTCCAAGTGTGTTACTCATGTATAAAATTATTAAGACACTTCTAGATACAACAATAATAGAAAACTTAGTATGCTTTAGGTTGCCTTTATAAAAATAAAGCGAGCCATGTTAACTAAATCAAACACCACACGAGGCTCCTTAATTTAATAAAATACTTAGAAAATTGGAAGAGCCGTTTAGCGAATTTCACGGCATTCCACGAATTTTTAAAGACGTAGTTGCAATAGGTGCGAATTTATTAATAAAAATATCTTCCTAAACTCGGGTGCGCATTTATGTGACCCAAATTCAAATCTCAATGGAGTTGAAATATGTCTAAAATTGCGTGCGCATTTATGTGACGTGATTCGCAATGTATTTTAATGACATTGCAAATTTCCTAAAATATATATTAATAGCGGTTAATAATTTAAAATTGTATTATAGGTTTGAAAACGTATAACAAATCAGATTTTAGCCACTTGTAATAGTTAAGCGACCGTGCTAGAACCACGGGATCCGAGAGTGCCTAACACCTTCCGTCGGGTCAACAGAATTCCTTACTCAAGAATTTCTGGTTCGGAGACTCCAATTGGGCAGTCGAAATTTTCCTCGATTTGGGATTCCCAATAAACTGGTGACTTGGGATACCAATAGCCAAACCTATCCCAAGTGGCGACTCTTGAATAAATAATTAATCCCATTTCGAATAATGTCACTTTAATTGGAAAAACTTCATTATACGTTTTATCCTTCGGGGTAGTCGTGTAACAAAAAGGAGGTGTGACAATATTTACCTTCGAGTGCAATGGAGAGGTCAGCCCGTTGAGACAACTACCTGGGAGCCTCCGTCGGACATACGGAGTAGATATCCCCACCTTTTCACCAGTCCAAGTATGTTTCGATGTCTGTTCGAGAATAAATGATTATTTTAGAAGTGGAGAATGTGATGACCAGATTGGTCATCTTATGTTTCAGAATCAAATTTCGTGTCTCGAAACCTTTATAATCTCATTTTACGCTTCCTCGATTTGCATGCACAGTCCGGGTGTTGACCTGGAAGGCTTAAATGTTAAAAACTAATAAAAATAATAATTTTTCCCTTAAAAATTATTTTGACTTGTCTTCAATCAATGTTTTGAGTAAAGGCACTCGGATCTGTGTTTTGGTGGTCCTAGTGGGTCCATATCGAAATATGGGGCCTAGGCATATACCTAAAATTAAATTCGTCGGTCTTTAGCTCGAGTTATGAATTTTTGTTGAAAATTGAAAGTCTGAAGGTTTAATGGTTTTTAAGAATTGACTGATATTTGGTCTTGTTGATATCGGGTCCGTATGTTGGTTCCGAATCGTGCTACGTGTCCATTATAATATTTATGACTTTTCTGTAAAATTGGTGAGAAACAATGTCAGTTAAACAATATTCGAACATCCGTTGTGAAAAGAGAAGTTTTAAAGCTTTCTTGAAAATTTCATTCGATTTGGTGTTCAATTCGTAATTCTAGGTGTTATTTTGGCGACTTAATTTCGTGACCAAGTTCATGTGAGCTTTTAGAACTTGTGTGCATGTTTGATTTGAATCCTCGAGGACTCAGGAGAGTTTTAGATAGGATATAGGGTGAATTGAAATTAGAAAAATCTATTTTTCTGCAGCTTCATGTGCCTTCTGGTTTCCTTCTTCGCGTTCATGAAGTTACTCAAAACGCAGTGTGAGCTGGCTGGGGGATGGTTTGTTCTATGCAAACGTGAGGCCATGGTTGTGAACGCGGAGCACAGGAGGGTCTCCTCTTCGCGAACGCGACCGGCAACATGCGAACGCGTACAGTTATTATAGGTGGGCTTCGGATCAGTGGGTTGTTCTATGTGAATGCGAGCCAAGGCTCGTGAACGCAATGGCCAAGGAGGACAAACCATCGCGAACGCGTGCAACACTTCGTGAACGCCTAGGCCTTCTAGACCGTTACTCCTCGCAAATGCGGCAAACCTTTCGCAAACACAAAGTAGGCTTGACCCCCAGGCCATAAAACATTTAAAATACGGGATTTTAGCCATTTGTCATAAACTCTCCATTAGAGCTCGGCCTAGGTGTGATTTTGAAGGGAGAACTCAATACCAATTCATAGGTTTGTACTCTTTAACTTATTTTCTTCCATTTCTAAAATCACCCATTAAATTCCTAACCCTAATCTTTGTTCTTTCACGGTAGAAAAACTAGGGATTTAGGAAGAATTGGGAGATTTTTGCAAATTGGGGATATAGACCTTAATTTGGAGTCGGATTCCGAAACTAATTACATATTCGGACTTAGAGGTGAATAGGTAAATGTATTTTAGTCTGAACATCAAGTTTTGACCAAGCGCGCCTAGGGTCGATCTTTGACCTTTTAGGGGAAAGTGTGAGAAATCAAAATTTATGCATTGTAATGGATTCCTTTAGCAATAATAGATATTATTGAGTCAATCGTGGTTAGATAGGAGTGGTTTGGCGGCGGATTCTAGAGGAAAAGTTGTGATTGAGCATTGAGTGGCCTTTGGAGTGAGGCAAGTGTCTTGGTTAACCTTTACTTGAGGGAATTGGGAAATATCGGACTATGTGCTCTGAAAATTTCATACTAGCGGCGTATATGCGAGGTGACGAGGTGCTTATACACCGCCGAATTATCTGTTTTCCTTGATTTTTCTATTTTTCCTTGATTATTTCCTTCCATGTCTTAATTGTTATATGATCTAAATGTTTTTCATGCTTAACTACTACTTGTCAATCAATAACTTCTCCTATTATTGATGTTAGCTTTCCAAAGTTTCATGATTCCTTGCTATTGCCTAAATTGACTTACTTGCACCTTCTAATTTTCAATTGCTATATTAGGCTCGCTGTGTAGAATTACTCGTGTAGATTTCTTTATTGTACAAGTTCCTTTTGGGTTCAATTTGGTACTTATTGATCCTAAAGGCTTTGTGGTTGATTTATTGATTTGATTGTGCTTTGACTATTTGTTATTGATTTGATAGGATTGGGTTGCACACCACAACAAGTGTAATAAAGGTGGATTGATATGGTGGAATAAGGGTGAATATGTAGTACAGGTGGGATTGGTTTCCACGCCACAACAGGTGTAATAAGGGTGGATTGATATGGTGAAATAAGGGTGAACTATGATATTGATATTAATATATGGTGATATCGGGTTGCGCACCACAAAAACCAATATATTTTCATTTTTTGAGTTGCGATAGTTCTCGCTATTTTTATTTGAATAGTTAAAATTGGTAATACACTAGTGTATTCTTGCGGATGTGGTTTTTATTCTTAGTTGACTATTTAATTCTATTCAGTAGTTCTATTATTCTGTCATTATTATATATATTGCATACATGTTGCAGTATAAGCGACTCATCTAGCCTTGTCACTACTTTATCGAGGTTAATTAGGCTCGACACTTACCAGTACATAGGGTTGGTTGTATAGATAGTACACTCTTTACTTCTGTGGAGATTTTGGAGTCTCTCCCGGCGGCGGCTACTAGAGAGCTCAGATTTGACAACCTGCAGAGACTTGAGATACAACTGCTCAATGCCCACAGCTCTAGGAGTTCCCTTCTTGTTTTTATTTAGTTGTGTATATTCATTTCAGACAACTTGATATTATTTCGGACCCTTTTATATACTATTCTAATAGCTCGTGCTCTCGTGACACTAGTCTTTGATGCATAGTGACCCACAATATAATTATGCTTGGGTAGGTTCATACTGCTCCATACCTATCTTCTCCATGTCCGGTGCTTCATTTCTCTCATTCTCCATGTATATCCCTCATTTACTGTGTACTATCCATTGGCACTGCTCCACAAGTTCTTATTATATCCGCAAGAAATTTTTTTCTTGATTTTCCATATTTTCTGCTAATACCAGCAAGCATCATTGGGGCATTTGTACTACCATCAATCCTTCTCCTTTAAGTAGATAGTGTTGATCCATTTCACCCTTAGGTTGTCAGCTTTTTGAGCAACATTCCATACATATTTTGGAATAGCAGCTTCATTCCATTTTATTATGTGTGTTACCCCCTAACCTATTTCATACTTTATCCTACACACTAAGTCACATGCCACTAATGGTGGTTTATGTGTGAACTTTTCCATCCCTTATGAAATTTTTACACACAGCAGTTACCCTTTCAACACTTTCTTTGGAAGCAAAAATATAGTTGACTAGTAGCTATGAATATGAAATAGTACTGAATTCACTAGTTGCACCCTTCCTGCATAAGATAAATGTCTTGTACCCCTACCTTTGATTCTAGCTACTATCTTGTCTATGAGTATTTCACAGTCCATTTTAGATATTCTCTTAGCTTATATATGCACACCAAGATACCTGAATGGTAGACTTCCTTTCTGGTATCTTGTCATTTCCATTAAGTTCTTCTGGCTCTGGCTTGGCATATTGACACTGAATATATTTGACTTGTTTGGATTTGTAGTTAGGCTTGAGCTTTCTGAAATTGTTTTCAAGCCCCTCAATAGTAGCAACACTAATTGAAAAGTTACTTTACTGAATAATAGGACATCATCTACAAATCATAGATGATTCACCTTCAAGCTTTTGCATTTAGTATGATACTCAAATCACACCTGCTCTGCAACTACATTCATTATCCTTGTAAAATATTACATGCATATGAAAAAGATCAGTGGGGATATTGGGTCCACTTGTCTAAGTTCTCTTTTCCCTTTTACATTCCCATAAAGAGTCCCATTGATTGAAATTGCGTATTGCACTGTGGTTATGCATGTCATAGTCCATTTGATGAATTGTTGAGGAAATTCCAGTGCATGCATCATTTCAGCTAAGAACTCACATTTTACTGTGTTATATTTTGATTAGGCAGCTACTGGTGGTTTGTTTCTTGTTATACAATCTTACCAGGTCTTCACAGATTATGATATTCTGAGCAATGGTTCTACCGGCCACAAAAGCACTTTGATTTGGGCATATGATATCTGGCAAGACTTTCTTCAACCTATTTGTTAACATCTTGGATATCACCTTATAGATAGTATTGTAGCAAGTTATAGGTCTATAGTCTGTTGCTGTGTCTGCATGATCGGATTCAGGGACTAGAGTCAACACAGTGCTCTTCCATGACCTCAATAATTTCCCTGACTTGAAGAATTCCATGACTCCTACTTCAAGATCCTCCTTAACTATTTCCCAACAGTCAATAAAATCTGGCTTCCTTAACCATCTAGCCCAGGTGCTTTATCTCATGCTATTTTCCACAAAGCTTGCTTCATTTCAGCCTTTGTAAATTCCTCAATCAACATGCCTCTTTGTTCTCTAAGACTACAGGGTCTTGTTTAACAGTGGCACTACATACCCTTCTTCTATTCTCAGTTTTAGTAACAAGAAAAGCAGAGTAATAATTCACAAAATCATCAGTAATACCCTCTATATCATCATTGATCCTCCCTTCAATGTCTTTTATATTGAATATTCTGTTAGCATTTCTTCTAACTTTCAGCATACAATGGAATAATTTAGTATTCATATCCCCTGAATTCAACCAATGCATTTTACGGTTCTGCTTAAGGTATTGATTCCTTGTCAGGTTCCGGTATGAAAATTGTTTAGCTAATCTTGTCTCTTCTTCAATCAACCTTATGTTTAAAGGGTCTTTAAGTAGCTTACTATGGCACTCCACCAGTTCTGTTTTTGACTGCACAGCTTTTCCTTCTACATCACCAAACTGAGATCTTTTTATTCCTTGTATAGTAGCTTTGAGTCTATTCAGCTTCCCAACTAATGTGTATTGCTTTGTACCTGTAATACCCTTTTTCGAGTTACTTTCCACTTGATGATAAAAATCAGTAGCTTGACTCCATATGTTGAAATATCTGAATCTGTACTGGCTATTATTAGGTCCTTGATCCCAATTAATCAAAGCTAGATGGTGGTTCATAAGACCTTCATTTCCAAAGTGAACTTCTACTCCTGGCAATTTATCACCCAATCTCCATTAGCTAGTACTCTATCAATTCTGCTATAGACTCTACTAGTGTCTCCATGTTTGTTGTTCCAAGTGAAAAAAGATCCAGATGATTTAAGCTTTTGTAGTGAACATCTTCCTACACACTCTTTGAAGTCTTTTATTTCTGAAACTATAATTGGACTCCCCACCCTTTCATCTCCATTCAATACACAGTTGAAATCCTTTATAACTGCCCATGTTTGACTAGTGACACCATGAATTATTTCCAGTTCCTGCCATAGTTGTCTTCTTAAAGCTTGGTCATTAAATCCATAAACAAATGATATCTGGAACTTGTGCTGAGTCTCTCTGTGTTCTACCTCACAATGCATCATTTGAGTTGATACATCAGTGATATTTATAGTGAATACATTTGGCTTCCAAAGCATCTTGATTCTCCCACCTGGATGATGAGCTAAGTTGTGACTAAAAGACCACCCATTGCAAAGATTAAAAGAAGCTAAAGATGTTTTTTGCCTCTTAATCTTTGTCTCCAAGAGTCCAAATAGGCTTACCTCAGTATTGTGCAAGAAAAAATTCATATCTTTCTGTTTATACTGCCTGTTTAGACCCCTCACATTCTAAAATCCCAATTTATCCATTTGGGAGGGAGTTTGTACATCCCCTCCCTATTCTTGGGCTCATCTCTATTTTTCTTTGTACTCCCATCTGATAGCTTGTTGTTGAGCTACCTTTTACTTATTGAGTACGTTCTCCTTGTGTAATTCCTTTAGCTTTATTTCTCCTTCCTTTCAATATTTGATCACTAGCATTCTTCGATGTTGTTTGCTCCTCCCCATGACTCTACAATGTTGAGATGCAATTACTCACTGGCATGATAATCTGCTTCTGTAAAGCTTTCCCTTGTACAACCTTTGCCTTTTGTTCCATTTTTTCCCTATTATGACTCGTTTTTCTTTCTGACCATTCCTTTCCACATGCTTCCATTTTTTCCTTACTTGTTCTACTTGTGGCTTTTGTTGTACTCTTTTGTACTGTTGATGTGTGTGCCCAAATAATTTGCATTGTTGATACATTATTGGCCTCCATTCATATTCTATTTCCTGCTCAATTATTTGTCCAATTCATTTTCAAACATACTAATTTTGGATATGTTTTGTTCAAAGGTACCTCCACCATTACCCTTGCATACATGAGTTTCTCCTTCCTCGTTAATGCTATATAATCCTTCACAGGTTTCCCCGCCAGCCCAGCTATTTTTGTTAGAGCTCCTTTCCCCCAGTATTTTAGATCTAGATCCACTAATCTGATCCATATAGGAACCTGCTCCACTATTACATTCGTTATTTCCATTCTTGGTTTCCATGGCTTAACTACCACTGGTTTTCTATCATATATCTACACTCCCTTTTTGATTGCGTTTGTACGCCTTTCATTACTGTGGAATCTGACCATGAACACTCGTTTTTTAATTTTTTCTACCTTATCAATTCCCAAATCCTTCCATATATGATTGAAATACCCTTCCACCACTACTAGAGGTGGATTTGATCCCAATACAAAACATACAATCGCAGTTTGCCAATATTTTATCTCCTCTTTTATATCTTCCATCGTAATTTTGACATTAGAATCATAATTCACTACGCCTTCTAGGTCAAATCCCTCAGCTATTGTTGTATTTCCTACTTACTCCAGGATTTCAAATTTGTAGCTAGGTTTAGAGTTTTACCTATGGTTTTCTCCTCTATTTCCACCTGTTCCGCCCATGATTTCTTCCTGCTAGACTGTGATTGATTGCTAGTATCCGTCTATGTAATTACTGTTGGTGTTGCCGTTGGCGTTTCCGTTGATGGTCCCGCCATAGATGTATGCTTCAATTCCAGCAGAATTACTCCTTATATCACATTAATACTCCTAGTTTTCTTTGCATCTTCAGTTTGTGGAATTGCTCTCATGCCAAAAGTTCTCTGTTGATTCATCGTTCCTAATTGCCATCTCCCTCTAGTCTGTTTATTCTTCTCCATTTTATCTTTAGCTGAGAGAAGCTCTCATTCTAGAGAGAGAAAGTATCTTAATTACTTATCTCCAAATTAAAGTCCAAAAATCCACTCGTGACACCGGGTTAAGTGATTTGTAGCAGATGTTTTTAGTTTTAGCTTCCGTATTTATAACACTGGGTTATTGCAATTGAATCAGTTCTTATATGTTAATTAATTATAAACTGTTAAAAGATAAATTGTTCTAACGTTGACTTGCCTAGCAAGTTGAATTATAGGCGCCATTACTGTCCGAATAATAAAAATTCCGGATCGTGACAATCGGCTAGATATATTAATTATTCAGAACATTGTGTTAGTTGTTTACTGCGAAAGTAGGGGGCTGATTTTCAGAAAGAATCGCATTTAGAATAAGCAAACCTGAGAATAGTACTGCAAAGACAAGTAATATAGTAGGCACCACAAGTCTTCTATAGTATTTAGTACATAAACTTTGTCAACATAGAGTAGTTGACTCAAAATCTCTTCCTTTCCTTTACGGGTCCCCTTGGAATCTTGTTAAGAACTTTGGTATCAAATTTCTTGTACAATTTCTTCATATCTTGGTTCCCTTTGCTTGCTAGATAGTCCACTTCGTCTTGATACATTTCGTACATAGCTGGTATTGTTGCCAGGCACAGAAACCCTAATAACCCAGTCAATACACCCTTAGATTAAAATCACAATTCCCTTGCCACGCATATTTCGTACAGATATATGAAAGGGATTGTTACATAATTACCCGGTCAGATTCAATTAGCCAATATCCATAAATTTTATATTATAATAATATATATATAAATTATTTATTCTTTGACTATTTTTAGTTTAAGAAATTAGATGGGCAGCTAATTGGCGGAGGTAAGGGAAAAAAGTCAGCAACTAATGAAGGTAGAAAATTCCAAAACCTTACCAAGATACAACAGATTCAGAGAGCTGAAATAATTTGCAATAACTGACAACACCCATAGGAAAGTGATTGCCTGAACCCAAAAATACCAAATAAGTTTTAAAAAAACTGCAAAAGGAGAATAAAAATGGCAATACTGTAGAATGTCTTATCTACCAGAAAAAAGGTTCTAAAATCTTTTCCAGATGAAATGTCATAGAACTTGGATAAAATGGAGTTGAATTTTCTGCATAACCATCTATACGTCTAATCTGATATCATAATTGCGCGTAAATCAGGAGGAGCCCTGAAGAATCAAAACAAAGGAACATATAATTATCAGCAAATAAAGAAATTAACTCACAACAGGGTAAATGTTCAGATTAATCGATAAAATCACAGAGAAACTAGAGAGAGAAAGTAGAGAGAAGGAAGAGAGTTTTAGAGAACCGAAGAGACGGTTATTGGGAAAAGAGAAAAGTAAAAGTAATGTCTGTCCAGAAGCTTCCCATACTTACATAATTAAGATGAAACGGACCGGGTCGGTACAATTGACCCGGGCTCAGATATGACCCATTAGGCTCATAAGTGTCAGTGGCTCAACACATGAGCCCAAAGTATTTATCATCACTGCCCATTATATACACTCTATATACATCAAATATACTAAACCAATATACAATTATACAGCTATGGAAATGGCTTAGAAGCCATGTAATCTTGTAAGTCAACACCCCCCCTCAAGTTGGAGGGGGACACCACCTTCAACTTGGACAGCAGTGGATGTAGAGCAGTGCCGGTTAGGGGCTTGGTGAGAAAATCAGCCAGTTGCCGAGAAGTAGATACATGGAACAACTTGATGAAGCCTGAATTGACCTGATCACGCAAAAAGTGACAGTCCACCTCTATATGCTTTGTGCGTTCATGGAAAACAGGATTAGTAGCAATGTATATAGCAAATTGACTATCACAGTAGATAGAAATTGGAAGGGAAATAGGAACACCAAGATCAGATAACAAGCGAGATAACCAGGAAAGCTTAGCCACAATTTTGCTTAAAGCCCGATACTCTGCCTCAGCAGATGATAAAGATACAACAGGTTGTTTCTTAGATTTCCAGCTGATCAAAGAACCACCCAGAAGAACAGAAAAGCCAGTGACAGACCTTCGGGTATCAGGGCAAGCAGCCCAATCACTGTCAGAATAGCCACTCAAAGAAAAATCATCATTGGCAGAGTAGAAGAGGCCCATAGTGGAAGTGCCTTTAAGATATCGCAACACATGTAGAGCAGCATTCATATGAGGTACTCGAGGACACTTGAGAAACTGACTTAAATGTTGTACAGCAAAGCATATATCACGTCTGGTATGTGTCAAAAATAAAAGCTTACCCACCAAACTCCTAAAGTGATCAGGAGAGGGTAATAGGTCACCACAATCAGCAAGAAGTTTGACATTTGTATCTAAAGGACAGACAATAGAAGATACACTAGAACAGTCAAACTGATGCAACAGGTCAGAAATATATTTCTGCTGATTGAGGATCATTCCACCAGGAACATGAGACATCTGAATCCCCAAGAAATAATGCAAGGACCCAAGGTCCTTGATTTTAAACTGATCATCAAGAAACAGTTTCAGAGCAGAGATTTCATCATTGTCTTCTCCAGTGATAATAATATCATCCACATACACTTCCAGAATAACTAAAGACCCAGATGTGTCTTTGATGAATAAAGAATAATCATTCAAAGAGTGTCTATATCCTCTGAGAGAAAGAGCATGAGACAACTTGGCATACCATTGTCTGGAAGCCTGTCTTAGCCCATAAAGAGATTTTTTGAGTTTGCAAACCAGAGGAGAAGAAAGAGGAGAAACAGAATCAGAAACAGCAGCAGATACAGTTAAGCCAGGAGGCAATTTCATGTACACCTCCTCATCCAAATCACCATGTAAAAAGGCATTAATCACATCCAATTGAAATAAATTCCAATTCCTTTTCACAGCAACAGCAATTAAATATTTAACAGTATACATTTTGACCACAGGAGAAAAAGTTTATGTGAAATCAACCCCTTCAACTTGAGTATCCCCCCTAATAACAAGTCTGGCCTTATACCTTTCAATGGACCCATCAACCTTGTACTTTATTTTATAAACACACTTGCAACCAATTGGTTTCTTACCAGGAGGAAGGTGGACAACATCCCAAGTTTGGTTGGTGCCCAAGGCCTCAAACTCTTTTCTCATGGCATCCTGCCAAGCTGGAACTGAAGCTGCCTGAGAGTAATACAGTGGTTCAGTTTCCAAAGAGGAAGAAGAAGAGCCAGAGAAGGCCGGGAGTTGGAAGAGATAGTCCTTAAGATAGGATGAAGGATTATGAGTTCTGGTAGATTTTCTGAGAACAGGAGCAGAAGACGAAGAAGGCAAAATGGGAGGAGAAGGTTGATGGATAGATGAAGGAGAATCAGAAAGAACATCATTTTCTCCAGAAGGTAAGGAAAAACAGTAGACATAGGAGAATTAGTCAAGCCATCATCTTCTCCAGAAGGAACATAAGGGAATGAGGAGGCAGAAGGTGAAAGAACAGAAGATGAATATTTAAAAGGAAAAACTGATTCATGAAATACAACATCTCTGGAGACCAAATAGTGTTTGGAATTAAGATCATATAATTTGTAACCCTTTTTGCCAAAAGGATAGCCCAAGAAAACACAAAGGATAGCTCGAGGCTTCAATTTGTCCCTTTGAGGGATTGGCATAGTGGCATAAGCAAGACATCCAAAAGCCCTTAAATGAAGAAAAGTATGAGGTTTCCCATACAACAATTCATGAGGAGATTTGTTATGTAACAATCTGGTAGGTATTCGATTAATCAGGTATGTAGCAGTGAGTAAACAATCCCCCCCAGAAAGAAGTAGGCAGCCCAGACTGAAAAAGTAAGGCCCTACAAGTCTCAAGAAGGGTTCTGTGTTTCCTTTCAACAACTCCATTTTGTTGGGGAGTGTGGGAGCAAGATGTTTGGTAAAGGATGCCTTGGCTGCTAAAATATGAAATGCCTTCATTGCTAGAACCCAACTCCAATGCATTATCACTTCTAACAGTTTGGACCACAGTATGAAACTGGGTCTTAACCATAGAGATAAAGGACTTAGGCATAGAAAAGGCATTGCCTTTGGAACCTAACAAATAAGTCCATGTTGCTCTTGAAAAATCATCAACTATTGTGAGGAAGTATCTACACCCAGAAAAAGTTGGAGTGTGATAAGGTCCCCAGGTGTCAACATGAATCAGTTGAAATGGTTTAGAGGATTTAATGGAACTGTCAGGGAAGGAAAGTCTAGTTTGTCTAGCCATAGGGCAGACAGAACAAGGGAAAGGTTGTTTAGAAGCAAAAGGGAAAGATAAACCAGAAATGCATTTCATATGTGCAAAAGGAATATGACCAAGTCGCAAGTGCCAAATGTAATTCATATCAGAATTCAAATCATTATTACAATTGAGACTGGTTACATGTAAGGAAGATGAAACAGTTTTATTATCAGACAGAATTGTATCATTACAAGTAATAGGCATAGAAGACAAAACAGTAAACTTGCTAGTATCACAAGAAGTAGAAGCAGAACAAACAGAACTTGTTGAAGAGAGGGAAGGTGAAGGAGGGACCCATGTCAGCTTATACAAGCCATCAGTTTGGTTACCAAGATCCAGTGGCTTCTTCAGAGAAGGGCCCTGTAACATTTGGAGGAAACATGAATGTTCAGAGAACAGGACTATACAATGTAATTCCTTCACCAACTTATGGACAGAAATTAAGTTGTGTGTAAAAGAAGGAATTAACAGTACATTATGAAGAACAATAGAAGAAGTCAATTGAAAGGAGCCAATGCAAGTTACTTTTACTTTGTAACCATTAGGAAGGGTCACAAGATAAGGAACAGATAAAGGTGTAAGGTTAAAAAGTAGTTGTTGGTTATAGGTCATATGATTAGATGCACCAGAATCTATTATCCAAGACACAGAATTAATACTAGTAAGCATGCAAACTTTGGAATCAGAAACTGGGCTCTCAGTTAGCATAGTACCAGCAAAATTGACAGCACACATGGGAGAAGAGTTTGGAGCATTGGAACCCCCTAGCTGGGTTTGTTGTAAAAGATTCATCAGTTGATCATAATGCTGACTGCTCAACCCAGGTATCACAGAAGACTGACCATCTGTTTTTGAGACAGATTCATGGTTGGCAGCAGGATTCCCTTGAGGAACAGACAAATGACCATCAGAATTTGAAGCAACAGCATTAGCAGCACCAGATTTCCTCCCTTTGAAAGTTGTATGTTGTGGATACCCATGAAGTTTGAAACATTTATCAATTAAATGCCCAGACTTCTTACAGTATCTACAGAACAACAACCCTCTACCTTGATCAGACCCTCTACCTTGATCAAAGTTAACTCTTTGTTTGAAAGAAGAGAAAGTATTAGGCATTGCAGCCTTGTTAGAGTCAACTGACTTCCTGTTAGAGTAGGCATTAAAAGATACAGAATCCGGATTAAAATGAGAGGGAGACTGGATATGCCTTTGTTTCTCATCATTCAGGAGGATATTATACACACTGTCAAGGTTTGGAGGGGGCTGCATCATCAGAATATTGCTCCTCACCCCCATGTATGTGTCATTGAGGCCCATTAAAAACTGAAACACTTTAGAATCATCATTTTCCTTTACTATACCTTCCTTAGCAGCACACACACATCTTTGCCCATGGTTCACACACATAGATTCAACTTCATCCCATAAACCTTTAAGTCTATTAAAATAGGATGCTATATCAAGGGACCTTTGAGAGGTGTTGCACAGCTCTCTTTTTAATTCATAAATTTTGGTCCTATTGGCAGTACCATAACGTGCCTGAAGTTGTAACCATATACTTTCAGCAGTATCAGAATAATGCACGGACTCAGCAATTGTAGGAGAAATAGAAGCAGTTAGCCATGAAATTACCATACTATTACACCTGTCCCATAATCTCTGTTGAGCCGCATTAATGGCTGGTCGAGGACAGGTTCCATCTATAAAACCAATTTTATTTTTAGCAGTCAAAGCAACAATTATTTTTCTTCTCCATCCCCCAAAACCATCACCTGAGAAGAGTGTGGGGACAAGAGATACCCCGGGAACATCGGAGGAGCATAGAAATAAAGGACTTGAAGAGTCCAAAACACCAGTATTGGCGGTACCAGTATTGGCGGTACCAGTATTGGCGGTACCAGTATTGGTGGTACCAGTATTGGTGTTAGCATCCATGATATATCAACAAGGAAGAACAGATTCAGCAACCAAAAATGTAACAAATCAAATAGTCACACACAAAGCCAAATATTCAAACACAAAGTCAAAACCGATATACACAAACCAGGTGTACAATTTTAAAACAAAGTTACCCTCCTTCTTCGCTACCGGAAGAAGATCGGCCTTCAAATAGCAGTGAAAACCCTAGGTATGAAACCCTAGGTTCAGACGTCGATTTAGTCACCGGAAATACGAGAAACGATGTCGGAAAGTTACCCAAACATCCACAAGACGAGAATCGGACCACCGGAAGACGGTAAACCAGCAAGTCAAAACCACCGAAAACCCTAGATACCGATAACTCACCAGAAATCACCCAAAACCGATCAAAACGTTGTTAAAACGTTGAGGTTAAGAAGATTCACCCGGATATTATGGTGTAAAACACTTTGAACCATGTCCGATCAGAACTGAATCATCACTGACCACTCGATCTCAGAAAAAATCGTCAAAAATCGTCAAACAAATGTTCAAAAGTGATACCGATATGCGAATAAACATGATCGGATCGTTGTAAGGCTCTGATACCATGTAAATGTTCAGATTAATCGATAAAATCACAGAGAAACTAGAGAGAGAAAGTAGAGAGAAGGAAGAGAGTTTTAGAGAACCGAAGAGACGGTTATTGGGAAAAGAGAAAAGTAAAAGTGATGTCTGTCCAGAAGCTTCCCATACTTACATAATTAAGATGAAACGGACCGGGTCGGGTACAATTGACCCGGGCTCAGATATGACCCATTAGGCTCATAAGTGTCAGTGGCCCAACACATGAGCCCAAAGTATTTATCATCACTGCCCATTATATACACTCTATATACATCAAATATACTAAACCAATATACAATTATACAGCTATGGAAATGGCTTAGAAGCCATGTAATCTTGTAAGTCAACAGTAATTAATTAACCTGTTCTAAAACCATTGCATGAAAATTAATTACCAATCAACAAGTCCAGCCCCAGTAGACCAGCTGAATAGAATCAACAGCAAGATCATAGAAATGTGACACACGAGGGAAACAAAGTTGTACTCCACAACTTCGAAAAGGAACCAAATTATTGTGAATCCAATTAGAATTGCTGCTGATATTGTCTTGTCCCTCCATAGTAGAATATCCGCAACTGTCGAGATATTAAAAGAAGAAATAGAAATCAATTTAGTTGAAATTGTTTGTAAGTCTCTTGTGTACATAAAGGAAAGTCATTTAATGGAAGAAAAAAAAAACGTTTTCCTTCTTGAAGAATATTTTTGGGTGATTGATTGGTGAGTGAAATGTATTAATAAAAAACAAAATAAATAAAAATTCAATAATTATATTAGGATTGTTTTGATGAACTATTTTTTAGAACTAATTAAACATTAATAATAATATACGTCTTAAGCAGCATTTGAATATATAAAATAGTTGTAAGAAAATTGGCCGTAAGTAAAGGAAGGGTTTTTTCCTCCTTTTCATAAAGAATATTTTCTGGCAACTAAACACAAGAAAATGAATTCCACATTAAACTTCTTTTGTACCAAACAAACACACCCAAAAATAAAAACAAAAAAGGTCACCTTTTCCTCCTCCAAGAATTGCATGAATGGGTCTTTGACGAGCAAGGCTCGTCTACATATCACCCTCCCCAGACCCCATCTGGTGGAAATATACTGGGTAGTTGTTGTTGTTGTTGTTGGTCTTTGACGAGCAAATAATCTTTTAGGAGGTGCTGAAGGGGAAGGACGGGGGTCATCAGAACCAGAAGAATAAATGGGCATGATTTATAACTTGAGGAAAAATGGATATTGAACAGTTGTTAATATCTAAAACAGATGATGATAGAGGTAGTGTTAACATATTAATTCACGGATTAAAGAAAAATCAAGGAAGAAGAAGAACAGTAGATGATGAGAGAGAAGAGAGGAAAATTGAAGAGCATTTCTGATTGAAATGAATTAATGACCGTGTCTCGAAGGTTCCCCATCTAACTCTGTATATACAATTAAAATGAAAATTGTAAAGTGTAGTGTGTGTAATTACAATTGTGTCCTTTTCTTCTATACAGAATTATACACTCAAATAAATATACAAATGCCCTTGGGCTCTTGGATTGTGCAGCTAACTTGGGCCAGCAGTTGTAGTATTGGGCTGGTGCCAATGCTGAAGTCCAACACCCCCCTTCAAGCTGGAGGGTGAACAAACACCCAGCTTGGACAAGAAATGATGGTGTAAAATCCCTGTCAGTGGCTTGGTAAAAATATCAGCCAATTGCTTACCAGTTGCAACATGATGTAAGGAAATGAGTCCATCTTGAAGCTTGGTACGAATGAAATGACAATCAATTTCTATATGCTTAGTCCGCTCGTGAAACACTGGATTTTTGGCTATATGAAGAGCAGCCAGGTTGTCACAATACACAGGAACAGCAGAACCAATGGGAAAACCAAAGTCAGAAAATAACCTGACCAACCAGGTAAGCTCACCAACAGCCTTACCAATGGCCCTATACTCAGCTTCAGCTGAAGACAAGGAAACTACAGGTTGTTTCTTAGTCTTCCAACCAATCAAGGAACCCCCCAAGAAGATGTAGAAACCAGAAACAGACCTCCTAGTGTCAGGGCAAGATGCCCAGTCACTATCACAGAACACAGACAAAGATAGATCAGGAGTGTTGTTCAGGAAAACACCCAGGTCAGAAGTACCCTTAAGGTATCTAAGAGTGTGTAAGGCAGCATCCATATGGGCTGAAGTGGGCTTTTGAAGAAATTGGCTAAGGTGTTGCACAGCAAAAGCCAAATCAGGCCTAGTGTGAGTGAGAAAGTTGAGCTTGCCAACTAGACTTCTATATGATTCAGGAGAGGAAAGGGGAGTACCCATGTCAAGCTGCAGTTTAACAGAAAGATTGAGAGGGGAGGTGACAGGAGTAACATCAGAACAATTGTGTGAGATGAGAAGATCATTGATGAACTTCTTCTGATGAAGAAGAAGGCCATCTGGAAAATAGGCAACTTCAATACCAAGGAAATATTTAAGAATACCAAGATCCTTTATCCTAAAAGTAGAATCCAAGAAAGACTTCAAAGAAGTTATCTCCTCAAGATCATTGCCAGTGAGGATTATATCATCAACATAGACAGCCAGAAGTACTACAGAATGAGCAGATTTCTTGTGAAAGAGGGAGTAATCATTAAGGGAGGAGGAGTAGCCTTTAGAATAAAGAGCCTGAGAAAGTTTGGCATACCATTGCCTAGAGGCCTGCTTGAGGCCATATAAGGATTTTTGAAGGAGGCACACAAGAGAAGAGGAAGAAGAAGAAGGTGAAGAAGAATAAGAAGAAGAGCAGACAGAAGAAGGAGAAGAAGGAAGAGAGATACCAGGGGGCAGCTTCATATAAACCTCCTCATTGAGGTCACCATGGAGAAAGGCATTATTAACATCCAATTGAAAAAGAGGCCAAGACTGCTTTACAGCAACTGCCACCAAGGTTTTTATAGTGGAGAACTTCACAACAGGTGAAAAAGTTTCATTGTAATCCACACCTTCAATTTGAGTATCACCTCTCACCACCAACCTTGCCTTATATCTTTCTACACTCCCATCAGCCCTGTATTTTATCTTGTATACCCATTTACACCCAATAGGCTTTTTGCCAGGAGGAAGAGGAACCAAAGACCAGGTGTCATTGGCTGCCAAGGCCTCAAATTCCTTGGCCATGGCATCCTGCCAGGCAGGATCAGAAGCAGCCTGTTTGTAGGATGTAGGTTCAACCAATGCAGTGTTAACAGTGTTATTGCAGCAAGAGGAAAAAGAGCTGGTGCCAGAGATTGAAGGAGGAAGGTCACAAATGTATTGAGAGAGGTGAGCAGGGGTAGAATGGGGCCTGCTAGACCTCCTTGGAGCAGGCAGAAGGTTAGGAGGAGAAGGAGCAGGAAAAGGATTGTGCAAAGGCATACTAGGGGAAAGAGGAATAGGAGAAGATTGTGATGGACTGATGAAAGAAGGAGTAGGAGAAGAAGAGTGGACAGGGCTGGGAGGAGGAAGAGGAGAAGGAACAGGTACAGAAGGATTGTCATCAGGAGGAGGGGGGATAGAAGATGGGACAGTGGAAGTACACCAAGGATAAGCAAAAGGGAAGATATCTTCATGGAAGGCAACATCCCTGGAGAAGAGAGTAAGCTTAGTTTGGAGGTTGTATAGTTTGTAACCCTTTTTACCCAGTGGATATCCAATGAAAACACAGGGATCAGCCCTTGGTTGGAACTTATCCTTATGTTGCTTTGGGACAGTGACAAAACAAAGGCAATCAAAAGTTCTGAGATGTAGATAGGAAGGACTCCTTCCAAACAGAAGCTCATAAGGGGAAGCATTGTTAAGAAGTTTGGAAGGGAATCTATTGATAAGGTATGTGGCAGTAAGGACACAATCCCCCCAAAATCTGAGAGGTAACTTGGACTGAAAGAGCAAAGACCTGGCTGTTTCTAAAAGGTGTCTGTGTTTTCTCTCAACAACTCCATTTTGTTGTGGAGTGTGAGGGCATGTTGTTTGGTGAAGAATACCATTATCAGTGAAGAATTTTGTACCAGCATGGCTGGACCCAAGTTCAAGAGCATTGTCACTTCTAATAGATTGGACAACACTCTGAAATTGAGTTTTAACCATAGCAACAAAAGCTTGGATAATTGGAAAAGCATTGCTCTTGGACCCCATAAGGTGAGTCCAAGTAGACCTTGTGTAGTCATCAACTATGGTCAAGAAGTATTTGGAACCATTGTGAGTAGGGGTGGCATAAGGCCCCCAAGTATCCAAATGGATAAGCTGAAAGGGATGAGAGGATTTAATGGAACTTTCAGGAAAAGACAGCCTGGATTGTCTAGCCAGTGGACAAATAGTACATACAAAGGGTTGTTTATTTGCAAATTTACAGGGAATAGAAGAGATATCTTTCATTCTAACAAAAGGAATGTGTCCAAGTCTATTATGCCACAGTATTTCCATTTTATTCAATGCAGTATGAAAAGTACAATGAGAAGTAGAGTTAGTATCTAATGGGAAATGGGAAGGTGGAGGAGAAAAAGAAAGAGATGATTGTACAAGCCTGTAAAGACCATCATCCAATTTACCAATTTCCAGTGGCCTCTTCAGAGAAGGGGCCTGTATTAAACAAGAAAATTTAGTAAATGAGACAATGGAATTCAGTTGTTGAACAAGCTTGGAAACAGATATCAGATTGTATTGAAAACTAGGAATGTATAGAACATGATGTAAAGTGAAGCAAAGAAATTTAAGGGACCCAGTACATGTAACTTTAACTTTATACCCATTGGGAAGTGTAACTAGATAAGGGACAATTAAAGGTTTGATGTCAAACAGAAGGGATTTATTTGAAGTCATGTGATCAGTGGCACCAGAATCAATGATCCAAATACATGCACTAACTCTAGTTAACATGCAAGCACCATAAGAAACATCCTTTAAAGGTTGAATAGAGGAAGAGATTGTACCAGCAAAGTTGGCAGACCCCATCACAGTTGGTTGATATTGAGATTCAGACACTTGAGTTTGTTGAAGAAGAAGCAACAGCTGAGAATATTGTTCCTTGGTCAACCCAGGAATCCCAGAGTCTAAAGGTGCAGAATGTTGAGAATCCTCACCCACATTAGTATTTTCCACAGAAACCACACCTTTGTGTACATCAGCAGTAGCAGCAGCTCTCTTGTCCCTGGTAAACTTAAAATCTGGAGGAAACCCATGCAACTTATAGCACTTTTCAATGGAGTGACCTGGTTTTTTGCAATATCTGCAAACTATGTCTGGCTTGTTTGCATCAAATCTAGCTTTGTGAGAAAATTGTCTGGGATTTGATTGGGCTCCATAAGGTTTTTTCATAAACTGAGTACTGAAGGCACTAGACTCAGTGTGAAATTGAGAAGGTGTATGAGTAACTTGTCTTTGCCTTTCATCTTGAAGAAGAATGTTATAGGCAGTATCTAGAGAAGGTGGTGGCTTCATCATAAGGATGTTACTCCTAACTCCTATGTATATCTCATTCAACCCCATTAGGAACTGATGCAATTTATTTTCATCATCCTCCTTCTGAATTTCAACCCTAGCACTACATGTAGCACTACAACCAGATATAACACATCTTGAGGTTCTCACAAAAGCCAATTCATCCCATAACTTCTTCAACTTATTGAAATAGGAAGCTATGTCTAGAGAGCCCTGGGTGGTGGATGCAAGTTGTTGTTTCACCTCAAAAATCTTAGTACCATCGACTGACCCATATTTATGATTGAGTTGGATCCAGATACTATGAGCAGTGTCGGAATATTGAACACTCTCTGCTATTTCAGGAGTAAGAGAGTTGGTGAGCCATGATATAACCATATTGTTACACCTGTCCCACTGTCTAAACTGTGGGGAATCCTCAGGGGGTTTGGGCACTGAGCCATCTATGAAACCTATTTTGTTCCTAGCAGACAAGGAAACCATCACACTTCTTCTCCAACCCCCAAAACCAATACCAGAAAAGGGATTGGCAACCAAAGAAATACCAGGAACATCAGACGACATGAGGAATAAAGGGTTCGAGGGACTAGGAACAAAACTAGGAGGAACAAAAGGAATATCATCAACTACATCGGCCATTTTTGACTGCTAATGGCGTTTAAACACAGAAATACAACAAATCGCAACTACACCAAATGATTAGCACATGAATCAACTGAAACACCAAAAAATATACAATTTCTGATATCCAAAAAATACATGCAAACCATTATAATCAACCAAATACAAGAGATTTTGAAAGAAAACTAACCAATCGAAGAAACCCTAATTTGTGAACCAACAGAAACCTCAACGAAACTTGACGAGGGTAACATCGATCGAAAGGTCTTGACGAGTAGAGTCGGAATATACCCGCTCTGATACCATGTTAACATATTAATTCACGGATTAAAGAAAAATCAAGGAAGAAGAAGAACAGTAGACGATGAGAGAGAAGAGAGGAAAATTGAAGAGCATTTCTGATTGAAATGAATTAATGACCGTGTCTCGAAGGTTCCCCATCTAACTCTGTATATACAATTAAAATGAAAATTGTAAAGTGTAGTGTGTGTAATTACAATTGTGTCCTTTTCTTCTATACAGAATTATACACTCAAATAAATATACAAATGCCCTTGGGCTCTTGGATTGTGCAGCTAACTTGGGCCAGCAGTTGTAGTATTGGGCTGGTGCCAAGTCCAACAGGTAGAAGAGTTGAGTTTTTATAAGTAGCTGTAATTTAAGAGAAGCAAAGAAAGGAATGGCTTTAGCATGGCACACAATATTTGCTTTTCATGAAACTTTCCCTTCTGTTGTAACTTAATGTTCCAACTGCCTCAAAAGTTTGTGAATTGAACGATGTAAAGGTTGGCCTTTTCTTTAGGTTATGGGACATTGGAAAATTCGGTGATATTCCAATATTTACATTGACAAGAGGGGTTGCTCTGATGGTAAGCAACCCCACTTCCAACCGAGAGGTTGTGAGTTCGAGTCTTCCCAAGAGCAAGGTGGGAAGTTCTTGGAGGAAAGGATGTCGGGGGTCTATCTGGAAACAGGATCTCTATCCAATGGTATGAGTAAGGTCCGCGTACACACTACCCTCCACAGACCCCACTAAATGGGATTATACTGGGTATATATATATATATACACACACACACATTATGTATGTTATAGACAATTACTAAACAAATTTTATGTACTTTTTCGGCTAACGAATATAAATAGTTTCTGGCGCGGGCTAAAATAATTATACCCCGAATATCTACTCAAGAAGGCCCAAATGTCATTTTAATCCAAAAAAATTCAATTAATGTCAGTTTCTCTTCACTCTCATTTTTGTACTCTAGGATGCTCTTTAATGGTAGATTACAATTAGTACGTTATTTCAATTTGCTCATGTATGAAGAACGCCTTAATTCAAATATAGCAAATAACATTTCAATCAGTAAGCTAATGACAGAAATTCAAGTACAAAGAAGTTAGAAAAGAGATAGATGAAAATCACAAATGCAAGTTTGTCGATGCAACTTAGTAAAATAATTTGAAAAGTGAAGAAGATGAGCTAAAACTCTACTGAAAGCCACTAAAGCTCGGTTATCCTTGAGTTTAAAATTTTGAATTTTTGAAATAGAAATCTATTACGAGGGGATGTTGTTGGAATAGGTTAGATATATCTTAAGGAGTTTGAAACTCAATTTGGGACGGATTGGCGGAGATTTGAGGCGGTTTGAATTCAAATTTGAGCTAAATTCAAAATAAAAGACTAACATAGAAGAAGATGAGATGTGTATCATAGTGTGTATCTTCCGTGTTTGTGTATCGATGTGTCCCATATAGACTTTTTAAACTTGAATTTAACTATATATTTTGCTTCTAAATCCCTTCCGATCATCCTCAAATTTTATATTTGTCTTATCTATTTGTTCTTAATAAATTTCAACCATACACATTAAAAAAAATCTTTTTATGCCTAATTTTTTAAAATATTGTATATTATGGTAACAAATTTTGACTTCAAATTATTTCAATTCACCTTCAATCTTTCTCAAAATTTGTATATTACCTCATCTAACATATATTCAACGAATTCTAGTAATGCCCATTGAAAACATTGTTTGCCTACGTTTTTTAAATTGTATATCATTAATAATTTTTTTGCTATTTTTGGTAGCATGCAAAAATAGCTTGGTAAGTAGTATCTTTCTATGGTACATTTATGTATTTCCTTAATCCTATTAGTGGCAGAGTTAGTAATTTTTGAAGAGTTTCAAAAAAACTAGAATGTCATATTTGAGGTATTGTGATCTAGATTCTAGAGGAACTTTTGAACGTCCTTTACCACTATATTAGAATTTTTTCTTTTGTCAAGTAAATTCAATAGTTTATGTAATAATCAAAACATTTTATATTTCTATCATGTTTACACAATATAATTTTTTTATAAAATAGATTTAATTGCACCTCGTTTAGTCTATGTTTGTGTGTGGGGGTGATTATTAATTGTTAGCCTAAAAAATGTTGGAAACGGAAAAAGAATCTCTCTTTTTTTTGTTTTGAAAATTTGACAAGCGCTAATTAATTTTATTTTCCCTAAATATATTCTTCAGTTAGTTGTTTAAAATTCTTCTCTGCATATGAAGTAAATATTTTAAAATGTAGAGACACTCTAACTTATGACTATTATATTTTAAGCATTTGGTACGATGAAAAATATTTTCTAAAAATTAGTTTCTTATTTTTTCATTCTTGATTGTCTTAAATATTTTAAAAATTGCTTTCCTCATGAATTCATTTAGCCTCAGTTAGAGGAAAATGGCTTCTCTAATGAAAAGAGGAAAAGCATTTTTAAAACCCTTTCTCAATCTTTTTCATTGTATTCCCCATCCCCACCACCACCCCAGCCACCCCATCCCTCACCCTGTAACTCTTATTTAACGCCCACTCATTCCCCTCCCCCTCCCCCTTCCGCCACCCCATTCTTAACATCACTAGCGCCACTCCCGCCACTATACCCCAACCTACGTTTGTAATGACCAGGCAGGTCGTTTTGAACTATGGCATCCCTTTTAGTAGTTTGGGGACTTGAGTGACTTCATATTGTATGTTATGACTTGTGTGCATGATCAGTTTCAGTTTTTGAGTGATTCAGGATTGATTTGGAATAATTCTCATTTTAGAAGTTTAAGTTGGAAAAGTTGACTGAGATTTGACTTTAATAAAAATGGCCCTGGAATGGTATTTTGATGGTTCTGATAGGTTCGTGCTTTGATTTTAAACTTGGATGTATGCGTGCAAGTGAATTCGGAGGTCCCTAGATTGATTTGGCTTATATTGCCAAAATTATCAATTTTAAGGTCCAGAAATTCCTTAGATTTGACAGTAGATTGAATTAATAGTTATCGGGGTTGAATTTAGTTTTGGGACTTGGAATAGGCCAGTTTCATTATTTGGAACTTGTCTGCAAAGCTTGGTGTCATTCCGGGTTGATTTGATAGAAATTAGACGCATAGTTGTATTTATTGGACATTATTGAGTCTCATTGTAGATTTTATGAGTTTTGAGGCCCGATTCATGGTTTCGGTTATTACTTTGGTATTTTTGATCGTACGAGCGAGTTCGTATGATGCTTTTAGATTTGTGTGAAAGTTTGGTTTTGAGTCAAGAAGGCTCTAGTAAGTTTCATATGTGTTCCGGATTTGATTGAACTCATTTATGGCTGCTAGAATGTTGGTGCTCCACTTAACAATTGCAAGCACCAGTATCGCCATTACAAAGTGAATAGTAAGGGGTAGGTACCGCATTTGCGATAACCTCATTCGCAATTGCGAATCTGATATGTAACGAATCGATCAGTCGTTTCGAGAGTTGTAGTACTGTTCCTCTATTTTCTGCTTCTTTTGTGTTCTACAACCATATTATGACTTACCAGGTTAGTTAGTTCGGGTCCGAAGTGATTTCAGAATGAATTGAGACACTTAATCTCTTAGATTTCAAGACATGGGCCCGAGGGACGGGTTCAGTCTGATTTCGGATTTCTGGCTATAATTTAGTACTTTTCTTGTGAAATTGATCCCTTTAGCCTATATTAATTGTATTGTATTGCTTGTGGCTAAATTCGGGACATTTGGAGGCCGAATCGCGAGGCAAGGGCATTTTGGAGTAGTGTTTTGCTCGGATTGAGGTAAGTAACATTTTTAAATTTGGTCCTGAGGGTATGAAACCCCGGAGGTTGTGCTATATGATTTCTTTTAAGGTGATGCATATGCTAGGTGATGGGAGTGTGGGCATGGCATATGGGAATTGTGACTTGGTCCGCTCCATGGAACTAAATTGGAATAACTTGTTATTAGTTATATGTTTCTCTTAGTGTTGTAGAAATTGGGCTAAAATCCATGTTAGAAATTATGCTTAGGCTATATAATGTCACTGTTGGGATCCACAGAGGCCGTGTACCTGTTAAATTAACTGTTATTTGTTGTTTTGTAATCAGTCATAATTTTCTTGCGTATCATTCATTCATTTCTTCTTATTCCTTGTTGATACATGTTATTATCTCTGTTTGGGCTGATTTATATGATCTCTGTGAGCTCGAGAGACTGTAGAGGTTAGTGACTGAGATAAGGCCTAAGTTCCGAGCTGTGAGGTATGTGTGTATATATGGATCGGGTTACATGCCGCAACAAGCCTGAGGGATGTATGTATATCGATCAGATTGCACGCTGCAACAAGCCTGAGAGTTGTATATATACATATGGATTGGATTATGGATCAAGCTTCACGCCGCAACGATATTGCGCTTGGGCTGAAGGAGCCCCTCCGAAGTCTGTACACCCTCAGTGAGCGCAAGTACCTATTGAGTGTGAGTATTAAGGGTTGATGATTGAGTTGTTGAGATTATTCGAGTGAGTGTCGCCTTGAGAGGTTGTACTTGCTTTCATTTGTTTTTGCGAAAAGCTTCTATCTATCATTGTTGTGAAATTCCTGAAGGATTTCATATCTGGTTTACTTGATCTTGAAACTGTATATAATTGAATTGACTTAAACTGCCAGATTTGAAAGCATGTCTATTCCTTATCGAAATTAATAAAAATGAACTATAATTATGTAGATCGTCACTAGCTTTAGTTCTTTATTTATTATAGTTACTTACTTAGTTGGATGTACTCATGTTACTCCCTGCACCTCGTGTGCAGATCCAGATGTTTCCGGACACGATGGACGTTGATCTCGTGCGTGGTTGAGTATATGAGACTCATGAGGTAGCTACCGGCGTTCGCAGTCTTTGTCTCTCCTTTCTTGTTATATTTTCTGTCATGTATTGGCATTTTGGCATAGACTGTTATAGACTCTATTTCTAGACTGGCTAGTTAGATGCTCATAACTTAGTGACACCCCAATGTCGGCCTATTTTTCCGCACTTATGTTCAGAGTTTATCTCGTTTTTATGAAAACATCTGGTTATTTTAAATGTCTTAATTCATTTCTTTTAAATGTTGAAAGTGTTTTGAAAATGTCGGCTTACCTAGTACTACAATAGGCACCATCATGACGGTTTGGGTTTTGGGTTATGACAATTTGGCTGGGATTGGGTAGGTTAACATTTGCAAGCATGTGGTGGCATTTGCGAGGGGAGAAGACTTCGCAATACGAAATCAATGTCGCATTTGTGAAATCGCTTTAGGCTATCAGGCGTCGCAATTGCGATTTCTTTTTTGCAATTGCGATGGTCCACAATTACAAACCTAGTGTCGCAATTGCAACATCTGCACCTAAACAAAAGGGCTGGGCAGACGGGAATCGACTTTATTTTTCATATTATTAAACCCTAGACTTGGTAGGAGGCGATTTGGAGAGGAGATTTTTCATATACAATCATTGGATAGGTGATTTTAATCAATTTTTAACTATATTACATGATTATTATTAGATTTAACATCAAATTCATGAGAATCTAAAATAAATTTTGGAAAACTCTGTCTATGTTTTGAAAAAATAAAAAATTGGAATTTAAGAGTCGAGACGGAATAGGATTTGAAAAAAAAACAAAGATCTTAATTTTATTTAATGGAATTGGTTTTTATTGCATTATTTGATGTTATTAAGTCAATTTTGATTAGATTGAGCCAAATGGAGGTGAATTTAAGAGAAAAAAGCATTTTAGCGTATTAATTGAGGGTTTTTGAAGTAAGTATCTTGCCTAATTTTGTGTGGGAGAACTTTTCCATAGGGATTGGTTTGATTGCACTCTTTGAATTATGTGAAAAATGTGTACACAAGTTGACTAGTATGTACACAGTCTTATATGTAAAAATTGGCCGGTTTATACTCTTAGGTTCCTTAAATGCCTTTAGTTGAAGTTGTCATATCATATTATATTTTTCATTGTCGAGTTTATTCTTACATGTTTTAATTGAAGTCACCATTACATGTTCTATCTTTAAATGTCAAGTTTACCCTTATATGCTTTAATTGAAGTTGTTACCTCTTCATTGTTAAGTTATTCTTGTTTGAAGTTTTCATTACATGTCACATCTTTTATTGTTGAGTTATTCTTGTTTGAAGTTTTCATTACTTGTTATCTTTTCTATTGTCAGGTTTACTCTTATATGCACTTGATTGATGTTGTTGTTATATAGAATATCTTTCATTGTTGAGTTTATTCCTTCGTTTCATTGTATTGTTGTAACTCTTGTGTTAATCTACTTTCCATACTCTTGTGTTATTATTGTTGTTGTTGCACTCAGTGTTGTTGAACCATGGGTTATGTATCATTGTGGTATTGGTATTGTAGTTATGATAATGTTGTGACATATGGGCATATGCGATGTTAGTTATTACGCTGTGTTATTGTATTTTTGGCATATGTGAAATTTTATAGAAGATTTTCGAGGTATTTGCACGTGATTTATCCCTGCTATTGTTGTTATTGATATTTTCACATGAGACAAGACAACGCGGCTATATATGTTTAGTTTGTGCATATAGAAAGACAAGGTGGAATAATTATTGATTCGCACGGGGTGAGACAAGGCGGGCAGTCACTTTATTGTTGTACATGCGGCGAGACAGGGAGGCTATGTCAGAAATGATTTATGATGGCGTGGCGGCATTGCTATTGATGATATTTGTGTGGTGGTGTGACTTCCTTGTGTGTGTCATGCATATTATGAGATTTGTTGTCTTGTTCTTATTCGATGTCTCTAATCTTACATGTTGACTTAAGCTCTGATAGTACACTTTCCCAAGCATACACCATAATATGTCACCTATATCAGTCAAGGAGTATAAATCTTTATGCTTATTGATCATGTACATGTATTCTTGTATACTTGCCTTTTGTGTGTGGTTTGGACTAATGGAACGGGAGTTGTCCTCGCGGATATGATGAATATTTTACTGATGGCACGTGAGTTGTCTATGTGATCTGAGATTGTGAACACCTAATTTTTTACCACACCCAAATTCTATACAAGTTTAATGTAAATATTTCTTTTACGTCTAATCTTAATATTTTAAAATTTTTATCATACTCTTAGTAAGTTTTATTTTTAATATATATATATATATATATATATATATATATATATATATATATATATATATATATATATATATATATATATATATATATATATATTAAAAATAAAACTTACTAAGAGTATGATAAATATATATATATATATATATATATATATATATATATATATATATATATTCACATCCTTAGAGTGTAAGTTTTACTCCTAATTTTAAGTAAAAAAAATAAAAAAAAAATCTAATTAGAATTTTAAATGTAAGCTATAGCATTTTTCTTAGTATAATTTAAACGACAATGTAAATATTTAATTTTTATATGTATATAATATTAAAATATAAGATAACTAACTAATATTTTTAACTATGCATTTTACTTTCTAATTTCTTCAGTAATAAAGAATAAGTAAAAGTTAAATAATAATAATAATAATAATAATAATAACAATAATAAAATATATAAATAAATAGAATGCTCTAATAATGCTAGAAAATTTTTAGATGCACTTTAAAATACTAGCACCTGTGTTCATACTCGAACCTTGGATTGATACGCTTAAATAATAAAAGGATAGTGTGTGCATTCTGCGTCTTGATACCTTTCTAATTTAAAATAATTATCTTATAACCATGTGTACATTCCGTACATTGGTTTAATATTTAATTTCAAGTAAGTACCTTGTGTGCACACTGCATCTTGGTCAAAATAATTAATAAAAAATATAATAAATTAAGTGAAGCGGTAATAAATAAGTCATAATTAATAAATATACAAGAATAGCAAAAAAATTGACTTAAGCCTTAATCAATAGAAGCGACCGTGCTAGAACCACGGGACTCGAGGGGTGCCTTACACCTTCCCCTCGGTCAACAGAATTCCGTACTCAATCTTTTATTTTCGTAGACCATAAACTAAGAGTCAAACCTTCCTTTTGAAAAGGGATTCAAAAGGTGACTTGAAACACCAAAACTCAATTCCAAGTGGCGAATGTAAATAATAAATAATCCCTTTTCAAAACGTCACTTTAATTGGAAAAACTCTTCTAACTCAACCTTGTAACAGGGTTGTGTGGGTAAAAAGAGGTGTGATAGAGATATTTACTATTGCTGCGTGAGTTTTCCGTGCAGTACGTGAATAGTCCGTATGACTGTGATTGATATTGTGGGCACGAGGTGTCATGTGTGTTAGATAATACGCTTAGCGCTAGAGGAGGGGTGAATAGCGTTATAATAAAAATTAGCGTAAACTTGCGGAATTTAAAATTTGCAGGAGATAAATAAGTGCGATAAATAAGAAAGAACACACCGAAGTATTTTGGTTCACCACAACCCGTGGCTAGTCCAGTCCCCGAGAGACTCTCTCGAGATTTCCACTAACTTGTCAAGCTTCCGGGTGCTTAACAAACCTTTACAACTTGAGGACACAAGCCTCAACACCTTTGCTCGGAGATACAACACTCCAAGACTTCAACCAAGGAAACACAAGTTCCTTCTTACAACAAGAGAATAACAATTCTCTTCAAGTGTACAATACACTAAGCACTCAAACAAGACACTCCTTAATGAGTAGAGATGAGTAAAAGAATACGCTCAAGATCACAACAACTTTGAACAATATTTTAGCTCTCAAAAACTTATGTAATGATTATAAAATAATAAGCAATAGAGTATGCAAGCTTTAGCAATTGAATGATCAGTTGTTGTGTGTTATTTTTTTACTCAAAAGACTGAATTAAGCTGTATTTATAGTTGAAAAACTTGATATTACCGTTGCCTAATTGCCAATTAAGAACTGCTGATTTTACTCTGTGACAATCGATTGTCAAGAATCCACAATCGATTGCTTGCCAATCGTTCCAAAAATCAATCCCAGATTTTACGCATAACAATCGATTATCCAAGATCAACAATCGATTATTGGCAACGTTCAAAAAATCATTTCCAAATTTTACGTAAAACAATCGATTATACAAAATCAATAATCGATTATTCAGCAACGTTCAAAAAATCCTTTTCAGATTTTAATTTCAACAATCGATTGTACAAAATCAACAATCGATTACCTGACGGTATTTGAAAATATTTTGGCAACGGTTAGTTATACAATCGGTTATACTAAGCCAACAATCGATTATATATCAGTCTTGAAAAATCAATTTAGACACTGTCTCGTGACAATCAATTGTTATATACTCACAATCGATTATTTAATAACTTTGAAAAAGTCTGGAAGACACTACCTCAACACAGTCGATTGTCATATGTTCACAATTGATTATTTTGTGACTTTGAAAAAATCTTATGGACACTGTCTCTTCACAATCGATTGTCATTAACTTCACAATCAATTATTTTGAGCGTTGAAAAACTTTGATGGACACTGCCTCATCACAATCGATTGTCATAAGGTTCACAATCGATTGTCATGCAGGTTTGAAAAACCTGATGCTCACTGCCTTAACACAATCGATTGTCATTAGTTCACAATCGATTGTCATGCAGTCTTGGCTTAACATAATCGATTATCATAAGTACATAATCGATTATCTTAGTCCAGATTTTTGAGGCATGTTTAAAAATCATTTTGACTAAAGTAAATATGCATGATTTAAAATCAATTAGCATTAAATTAAATATGCATGATTTTGTAAAAATAATTTTACGAGAGAAGCCATGTCATGAGTCAAGTTGTCGGATCAAGATCACAGTTAAGAACGACTCATGTAAAACTATAAAACTTGGTCTTGTGCTTGAATCTCGTTATATATCAATTGTGCACTTGTACTTGAACTTCGTCATATGTCAATTTGCGCTTGTTTGTCATTCATCAAAACCTACACATATGAACACACGTTTTAGTATAATGCCTTCCCCCTTTTTGATAATGGCAAACTTTAAGCGGGATATGCATATTAAGCAATTCATAATGACGATTCAAGACAAGTAATGATATGCAACAAGTATGCAATTAGTTCCCCCTCAATATATAAATTCCCCCTCAATTTAATCTAATAAATATTGAGAGTGCATACCCGTTATCTTCCTCCTTTTGCCATTAGCAAAAAAAAATGTAATAAGATGGCAAGGATTGAAAAAAAACTTGCTTATTTATTGAAAATAAAACGTGATTACTTAAAGAGAGTACAATAACTCAAATAATATCAGTACAATCGATTATTGATACGAGATAATCAATTATTAGACGACAGAAATCGATTTTTCTGAAGAAGACTCGATTATTGCGCGTCATGCTTTATAATTCCCCCTACCTTTAGGGCGATACCTGCAAAAATTCGTTAGACGTCTCCGACGCTCAAGTTAGAAATCATGTATATAAAAAAAAGCAATGCATGACTTAGATCAACGTGGAGTCAAGAATCCCGAGTTCACTACGAATTCGGAAGAATGACTCTTTCTCTAAGGGCATTGTAAAGATGTCGGCCAATTGATCTTTGGTTTCAACAAATTTGATTTCGACATCGCCCTTGAGAACGTGATCTCTTATAAAATGATGTCTAATTTCAATGTGTTTTGTTCGCGAATGAAGAACGGGGTTCTTCGTCAAGCATATGGCACTAGTATTATCACATCTAAGAGGGATATGATCAAGACTTAGGCCATAGTCCAAAAGTTGTTGTTTCATCCAAAGGATTTGAGCGCAACAACTCCCCGCGGCTACATATTCAGCCTCGGTTGTGGACAACGCAACACTTACTTGTTTCTTGCTAAACCAAGAAACGAGAGAGCTACCGAGCAAGTGACAAGTGCCACTAGTGCTCTTGCGGTCCAATTTGCATCCAACAAAATCGGAGTCGGAGTAGCCAACGAGTTGGCATGAAGAGCCTTTGGGGTACCATAGACCCACATTTGTAGTACCAACAAGGTACTTCAAAATCCGTTTTACCGCAGTAAGGTGAGACTCCTTCGGACACGATTGATAACGGGCGCATAAGCACACGCTACACATGATGTCCGGATGACTAGCATTAAGATAAAGAAGAGAGCCAATCATACCTCGATACTTCTTAGTGTCGACTTCCTTACCATTCTCATCTTTGTCTAGATGATCGGATGTGCTCATGGGAGTCGCCATTGCTTTTGCATTGTTCATTTCAAATCGTTTCAGCAATTCTTTGCAATATTTGGCTTGGCAAATGAACGTACCTTCTTTCATTTGCTTTACTTGTAATCTCAAAAAGAATGTTAACTCACCCATCATAGACATCTCAAATTCGCTTGTCATTAAATCGGAAAATTCCTTGCATAAGACACTGTTAGTAGCACCAAATATGATATCATCCACATATATTTGAACTAATAAAATATCATTGCTTTTATGCTTAACAAAAGGGTGGTGTCAACTTTCCCCCTCATGAAATCATTTTTCAATAGAAATTTACTCAATCTTTCATACCAAGCTCGGGGAGCTTGTTTTAAACCATGAAGAGCCTTTTTGAGTTTGAAAACATGATCGGGAGATTTAAAATCTTCAAAACCGGGGGGTGTTCAACATAAACTTCTTCTTGAATAACACCATTTAGAAAAGCATTTTTCACATCCATTTGATATAAATTGAATTTCATAGAAGAGGCAAATGCGGGCAATAGACGAATAGCTTCTAATCTAGCTACGGGAGCATATGTTTCTTCATAGTCAATTCCCTCTTCTTGGTTATAGCCTTTTGCTACGAGCCTAGATTTGTTTCTAGTGATTACACCATTTTCATCTAGTTTGTTTCGAAAAACCCATTTTGTACCAATTATGGTATGATTTTCGGGTCTTGGCACCAAATCCCAAACGTCATTCCGTTTGAATTGGTTAAGCTCCTCTTGCATTGCCAAGGTCCAAAATTCATCCCCAATTGCTTCGGAGATGGTTGTTGGTTCAATTTGAGACACAAAAGCAGTATGTCCTAAGGTGTTCTTAAGGGAGTTTCGGGTACTTACCTTTTCTCCGACATCGCCAATTACCTGTTCGAGAGGGTGATCTTTGATTGTCCTCCATTCGTTAGGCATTTTCGTTTCTTTCTCCAATTGTGGCGCTTCCTCCGTTGGTTGTTTCAAAAATTCGTCTTGATTTTCCTTAGGCGTTTCCTCTTGTATTTTGTCTTTCAAACTATCTAAGATACCTGCAAGATCAAAACCGGAATCCTTTCTCGCCAAGCGAGCATTATTTTCGGAAAATACAACATGAGGGGATTCCTCCACAGTTTTGGTTCTTTTATTAAAAACCCTATATGCTTTGCTACGTGAAGAATAACCAATGAAAATTCCCTCATCGGACTTAGCATCAAATTTTCCCAATTAATCTTTTCCATTGTTATGAATAAAAACTTTACAACCGAATACTCTAAGATGGGAGATATTTGGTTTCCTTCCCTTGTAGAGTTCATAAGGGGTCTTCATGAGTATTGGCCTTATAACTACTCTATTTAAGATGTAGCATGCGGTACTCACGGCATCCGCCCAAAAATGTTTGGGAATCTTAGCCTCTTCGAGCATGGTTCTAGCCATCTCTTCGAGACACCTATTTTTCCTTTCCACTATCCCATTTTGTTGTGGTGTTCGTGGAGCGGAAAAGGTATGCTCGATACCGAGTTCGTCACAAAAGTTCGCAAAGCGATTGTGATCAAACTCTCCCCCATGATCACTTCTAATTGAAGTGACGGTTGTTTCCTTTTTGTTTTGAACACGTTTAAGGAAATATTTAAAATTCTGAAAAGCATCACTTTTATGGGCAAGAAATAAAGTCCAAGTGAATCTAGAATAATCATCAACAATCACAAAAGCATAACGATTTCTTCCTAGACTTTCAATGCGAGATGGTCCAAATAAATCCATGTGAAGCAATTGCAATGGTCTAGTAGTTGAAACAATGTTTTTTGATTTGAAAGATGCTTTTCTTTGCTTCCCTTTTTGACAAGAATCACAAATAGAGTCGTTTTCAAATCTCAAATTGGGAAGACCAATAACTAAGTTTTGTGAAATCAATTTGTTCAAAAGATGCATGTTTATATGTGCTACTCTACGATGCCATAGACAAGTATCATCCTCTTTGCTCATAAGGCAATCCACATATTCGGGTGAGGAATTAGCAAGATCAACCATATAAATATTATCCACTCTAAAACCACGAAGGATAATTTTGAAATCACTACATCTAAATACTAAGCATTCATCCGAATCAAATAAGGCAAGATTTCCTTGTCACATAATTGACTTATGCTCAAGAGATTATGCTTTAAACCTTTAACAAGTAATATATGCTTAATAGAAGAATTTTCATCCTTACCGACCGTTCCGATGCCGATAATCTTTCCTTTATTGTTGTCACCAAAAATAACACTTCCTCCTTCTTTGTGTTCTAGTTGAAGGAATTTGGATTCGTCTCCCGTCATGTGCTTGGAGCATCCACTATCAAGGTACCATAGTACACTTGATCCCTTCAAACACACCTACAAAACAAATTAATGCGTTTTAGGTACCCATGCCATTTTGGGTCCTTGAGGGTTAGGCATATCATAATGATGCGATTGAGTGATATGTCTATGTCGTGTAAAACATGCAGGAGCAATATGACTAATTCGTCTACAATAATGACAAGTCACGTTGGGATTATGCATCCTTCTAGTTTCATAGTAATTAGACGGACGAAAATTGTTCACTCTATTTTCGACACTATGGCTATTGCACATTTCATGAAAGTCATTCCTACTATTATGAGCAGCATTTCTAGAATAATTGTTTCTAGGTTGAGGGCCATTTCTAGGTGTTCTAAAAGGTTCAAACTTCCTTTTAGTGTGTGGCCTAGAATATGCATCATTTCTAGAGTAGTTATTTCTAGGTGGTAAGTCATTTCTAGGTCTTCTAAAGTGTTCAACATTTGGTCTAGCATGCATATTGGTTCTAGGGTTGTTATTTCTAGGATGAGCATTTGTTTTATTAATCCTAGGTTGAGCCTTAGGTGGTTGGGGTTTGGCTTCAACCTTTTCTTTAGGCTCATTCTTAAAACCTATGCCATGCTTGGTTGACTTCAAACTAACAAGGACCTCATTCAAATTCTTGTGAGAAGAATTAAACTTATCTAAGGTGCCCTTAAGCCTTTCTACTTCATTTTTGAGATGCATGCAAGAAGTACAATTTCTAATAGAGCTTTCGGGCTTGTCGGCGCTTCTTTTTCCGAAAATCTTGTTTTCCTTTTTCAACTTCTCATTTTCTAAAACCAGTTTTTCCAAATCCTTTTCTTTCAATGAGAGTTGTTTTTGAAAATCTTTTTCTTTTGAAGAAGCATTTTCCTTTATGCATTTAACAGTTTTTGAAGCTTTAATAAATTCACTATATAACTCATCAAAAGCATTTTGCATTTCTTCAAGGGAAAAGAAATTTTTTAGAAGAGATTTGACATACCTCATCTTGCTTGTCTTCTTGTGCCATAAGACAAAGGTTTGCGCTTTCCTCTTCTTCTCCTTCTCTTGACTCATCTCCGGAGTCTCCTCCCCAAGATATATATGCACGTTGCTTTTTGAAAGGTTTCTTTTCCTTTTTTATGTTTGGGCAATTTGATTTGATGTGCCCGGTTTCTCCGCATTCATAGCACTTTATTTGTTCTCCTTGCTTTTTGCCCTTTCGTTCATACTCTTTTTGCATGAACTTTTGAAATCTTTTGATAACGAGTCCAAACTCGTTGTCTCCGTCCTCATCAACTTGCGGTTGGCTTGTGCTTGCCTTTAGAGCGATTCTTTGCCTCCTTTGATCATCAACAAGAGGGTTAAGTATAGTAGATTCATAAGTCTTAAGATTACCTCTTAATACGTCGATGGTAACATTTGAGACGCCAATGGACTCTTGAATCGCGTCGGCCTTTGATCGCCATGCCGGAGTGAGACTTCTAAGGATTTTTCGGACAAGTTACCTATCCGTGAAAGTCTTCTTGAGAGCATGTAGGTCATTTACGATTATTGAAAATCGTTCAAACATTTCATCTACCTTTTCACCTTCCTTCATGTGAAATAATTCATAAGCATGGGTTAGGAAATCAATTTTGGCTTCCCTTACCTGGTCCGTACCTTCATACGTAATTTCCAGCTTGTCCCACATTTCCTTCGCCATTGTGCAACACGATATTTTCCTGTAATCGTCAGCATTTACAGCACAATATAATAAATTAATTGCTTTAGCATTATTTTGCACCTTTCGGACATCATCCGCGTCATATTCTTCTTCGGACTTGGGAACCCATTCGTTTTCAACCTTTTTGGTTGGAATTTGATTTCCCTTTGTTATCACCTTCCAAAGATGAAAATTGTTTGCTTGAGCGAAGATTTTTATCCTCCCCTTCCAGTACGTATAGTTTGTACCGTTGAATAGTGGTGGTCGGGTGGAGCACTGTCCTTCCTCTATTCCTGCAAAAGAGTCACGAGTAGAAGCCGTGGAAGTTTCTCTCAAACTGTTAAGTCTTCAGAGAGTTGGGCTCTGATGCCAATTGTTAGATAATACGCTTAACGCTAGAGAGGGGGTGAATAGCGTTATAATAAAAATTAGCGTAAACTTGCGGAATTTAAAATTTGCAGGAGATAAATAAGTGCGATAAATAAGAAAGAACACATCGAAGTATTCTGGTTCACTACAACCCGTGGCTAGTCCATTCCCCGAGAGACTCTCTCGAGATTTCCACTAACTTGTCAAGCTTCCGGGTGCTTAACAAACCTTTACAATTTGAGGACACAAGCCTCAACACCTTTGCTCGGAGATACAACACTCCAAGACTTCAACCAAGGAAACACAAGTTCCTTCTTACAACAAGAGAATAACAATTCTCTTCAAGTGTACAATACACTAAGCACTCAAACAAGACACTCCTTAATGAGTAGAGATGAGTAAAAGAATACGCTCAAGATCACAACAACTTTGAACAATATTTTGACTCTCAAAAACTTATGTAATGAATATAAAATAATAAGCAATAGAGTATGCAAGCTTTAGCAATTGAATGATCAGTTGTTGTGTGTTATTTTTGTACTCAAAAGACTGAATTTAAGCTGTATTTATAGTTGAAAAACTTGGCATTACCGTTGCCTAATTGCCAATTAAGAACTGCTGATTTTACTCTGTGACAATCGATTGTCAAGAATCCACAATCGATTGTTTGCCAATCGTTCCAAAAATCAATCCCAGATTTTACGCATAACAATCGATTATCCAAGATCAACAATCGATTATTGGCAACGTTCAAAAAATCATTTCCAGATTTTACGTAAAACAATCGATTATACAAAATCAATAATCGATTTTTCAGCAACGTTCAAAAAATCCTTTTCAGATTTTAATTTCAACAATCGATTGTACAAAATCAACAATCGATTACCTGACGGTATTTGAAAATATTTTGGCAACGGTTAGTTATACAATCGATTATACTAAGCCAACAATCGATTATATATCAGTCTTGAAAAATCAATTTAGACACTGTCTCGTGACAATCTATTGTTATATACTCACAATCGATTATTTAATAACTTTGAAAAAGTCTGGAAGACACTGACTCAACACAATCGATTGTCATATGTTCACAATCGATTATTTTGTGACTTTTAAAAAATCTGATGGACACTGTCTCTTCACAATTGATTGTCATTAACTTCACAATCGATTATTTTGAGCGTTGAAAAACTTTGATGGACACTGCCTCATCACAATCGATTGTCATAAGGTTCACAATCGATTATCATGCAGGTTTGAAAAACCTAATGCTCACTGCCTTAACACAATCGATTGTCATTAGTTCACAATCGATTGTCATGCAGTCTTGGCTTAACATAATCGATTATCATAAGTACATAATCGATTATCTTAGTCCAGATTTTTGAGGCATGTTTAAAAATCATTTTGACTAAAGTAAATATGCATGATTTAAAATCATTTAGCATTAAATTAAATATGTATGATTTTGTAAAAATAATTTTACGAGAGAAGCCATGTCATGAGTCAAGTTGTCGGATCAAGATCACAGTTAAGAACGACTCATGTAAAACTATAAAACTTGGTCTTGTGCTTGAATCTCGTTATATATCAATTGTGCACTTGTACTTGAACTTCGTCATATGTCAATTTGCGCTTGTTTGTCATTCATCAAAACCTACACATATGAACACACGTTTTAGTATAATGCCTTGAGAACGTGTTTCCAACAATGTGTATATAAGGTGTGGTACCTTTGGGTGATTCTCGTTGTAAACCTTGTGTTAGAACGATTGAGTACTTGGATGTCATATGTGTCACACCTCCTTTTTCACTACACTTCGGAAAGGGGTATAAGCGAGTTTTTTGAATTTAAGTGACATTATTCGAAATTGACTTTCATTCATTTTTTATTAGAGTCGCCACTTGGAATATTTTAATTGGTGTCCCATGTGACCAGTTTATTTTAAATCCCAAATCGAGAAAGGTTGACTCTATTCACGTACTGTGAATCAGAAATTTTAGATAAGAAATTATGTTAACTCGGGAGAAGGTGTGACGCATTCCCAGGTTCCGTGGTTCGAGCACAGTCGCTTAATGATTATTACTTGGCTTAAATTGTTTAACTACTCATTTTTAGGACCTATGTACATTTATTTTTTCACCGCTTTTAAATCTCTTGATTATTCGTAATTAAAGGATTGAGTTACACGTACATATACTCTTTCTTTTGGCGCGTCAAAAATCATGTCACACATATGTGTCCATAATTAATAATGCTTTTGTTCATTTATTAAGAAAGTTCGACCGAAACTACGCGAACGTACTCCAATTTTATTTTTAAGATCGTAATTATATCATACAAATGTGTACACAATCACGATGAATAAATTTAATGTGTGCCTAAAGCAATCCCGCGAATGCTCCTTATTCTTCCTAAACTTTGAGATTATTGCTAGGGCAAAGAATTTACGAATGTGAAATTGTTGAAGTATTTTTTTTTTTAGAGTAGATGTGGAATAGAGGCCAGCTTGTTTTTGTTATATCTAAACCCAAATCCATGCAACTGTTACGGCTTACTAAGTCTAAAATTCCAAACTATCATCAATCTCACATTACTAATATAGGTCCCAACCAACACAACTATCATTTTTATTGACATTTCTAAATTTTAACTTTCATAGCATATATATATAGGAATAATCTGTCCACAAAATAAACATCAAATCAAGATCACTGTTTACAAAATAAAGAAGAAAACAAAAATATCCACACGCCTAATTGGGTAAAGCTTAATCCAGATCCTTACGTTCCTTCATCAGATATAAATAATATTATTCTAAGAGAAAATATACACAAGATATTTGATAACTTTTCCTCAGACCCACTTTGTGGAACTATACTGGGTAGTTGTTATTTTATCTCTTAACTAAATTAAATCAGATGCCAAACTACTACTTTTTTCGAGTGCACTCACATATACATACATCTGAAAGCATAGGAAATAATCATCATTCAGAAGAAGAAAAAAAAGAAAAAATTAATTAAAAACATAGAACAAGGTCTGGATTGAGGTAAACAAAGAATAAGGGAGAAAGAATAAACCTCAATACAAAGCAATTTTGGTTCTGAAAATGCTTAACACCAGAAAATTTGGTCAGCGATACCTCAATCGAACCCAGATCTGTTCGGAAACCTCGCCGGAAATCTCCGACCTTAAACGAATTTCGGAACTCGAAATGACCTTTACTGGAAAATGGTTACCAGCTTCAATCCCAGGTGAAAACTAGCTTTGGAAACCGAAGAAGACAATATAGAACACCTTTATCAAGCAACAACCAACAACTAATTGATTCTCAGTATAAAAATAGGCCATACGTATAAAGAGAATGAAGAGAGAAGAGTTTGAATTCCCTATCCATGAGTGTATGCCCCGTATGTGTTATTCAAATTAAAAAAAGGAAAAGAGGTCCTCCCAAAGGGTGTGTGGCAGATTATATTAGCAAAATGAGGTTCTCATTCTTAGCTTTTGAAAATTTGGGTCCTCTTATGAGGGAGCTCCACAGTTGCCCTCTTTTTTGTTGCTTTATATTTGTAGGAATTGAAAACTTGGGTTATAATTGGGTATTTTATATGGGGGAGAAGTAGTAATGGCCATTGGATTAGAAGAAAAATTAATGGCTAGGATTAAATCTTGTATTTAAGTGGGCTAATAGGTTGGAAGAATTGGCTAAAGGTAATTGAGTTAGACCATATAGTTTTGGTTCTTTTTTTTTATTTCTTTTCTTTTATTAAAAAGATAAAATAAAAATAGCTTTATAAAGATATTATAGTATATTTAAGATAATAAATATATTTATACTAAAATGTAAAATATTTTTAAACTTTTTCTTCTTATCCTTTTTTGGAAAATAAAATACCAAGACTATTTTTTGTATTTTTTCAAAAATAAAACTGACTAGACCAAATATCAACTAGCTAAATAAGAGAAAATATTTTTGTAGTTTTTTTAGATAAAATAAAATAACGAGAGCGATGCTAAACCTAAACTACATATTTATGCCAAAATAAAAAAAAATTTGGGGAGGGTCAAAAATCACATATCTACAATAAATTTTCCCTTGTTTGGTTTCACTAGTACCTTTGTTGTGTTCTGATTATTTTTCTTTGTTATCACATGTTTACTCCTTATTGTTAAATGTTGCTTTTACTTTCCATTGCTAGCTTTATATTGTCATTCTCTCCATGCTGGCTTCGTATTGACATTCGTTCCTCCGTTAGTTTTATATTAGGGATTTTTACATATATATACCATATAGTAAATTTTATTATCTCCTATGTTTAAAGCTTGTGTTTATTACATTTAAGCATATCAAATTTCAATTTATGTACCATAATTCAAATTAAGGGTATAATTATTGCTTCATTTATTCTAGGCATGATTTTAGGAGCATATATTCCTTTTTCCTTTTTTTCCTCTTTTTTTTCCTAGTGTTCTGTTTGGTTGCATATCTTTCACCAAAGTCATAGCTTCTTCTTTTTTTTCTACGAATTTTTGCACTGACACAATCAAAGCTCACCTTCAACAAACAATAGACAGAGAAGTCCCATGACGAAACCCAAGTCTTAAGTTCCATGGCCACCCCACCAATACATACATAGCCTTTCAGAATTATAAATAATAATTGTAATGTAAACAAAGCTTCCAATCTTAAAATGCAAACGAAACTATTTTTTTACTCTTGGATCTAGAGATTGTGAGTAGGAAAGGATTATCATATTACAATTGGATCATCCGATTGCCGATACTGTTTTCACATACACTAAATAAACCAACATACAGTAACAGCAATCTCACCAATTGTTATTATAGAAATCAAATTGAAGGCGTTGTAGAAACTCATACACTTGAAACTCATACAATAATTCTTCAAGTATTGTATTTAAAGAAGATTTTTTCAAAATTGAAATATTGAATATTAAGAATTGGTTAAATTTGGTATGCTTAAACTTTTTTGACACAAGATTGTAGTTTAATTGTAGTATAAATGTAACAATACAATTTAACTACAATTTACAATTTATCTAATAAATTATCTACAGTTTATCTACAATTCTACAATTTAACTACAATTTCTGGAAAAATATGTCTTCTTCTTCTTCGGCGAGTTTCAATCTGTAATTCAGTCAAAACCAAGTCTAATCTTCACCAAAACCCCTCAAATTGAGATATAAACTCCTAAACATATTTCGAATTATTTACAACAACATCCAATCCAAGGGATTTTCAATTGTAGCATAATTGGCATTTTCGACATAATTGTAGAAGACTTGTAGAAGTTTTAGTCTTCCCAATCTACAATTTATCTATATTTTATCTACAATTTATCTACAATTCTACAATGTAACTACAACTTAACTACAATTTCTGGAAAATATGTCTTCTTCTTCTTCTTTGACGAGTTTCAATCTGAAAATCAGTCAAAGCCAAGTCTAATCTTCACCAAAACCCCTCAAAATTGAGATATAAACTCCTAAACATATTTCGAATTATTTACAACAACACCCAATCCAAACAAATAATGATTTTTAAAAATTCAAATTTGAATTCAAAGCTTTCAAGCTTTTTAATGGCTATCAATGGTGGAAAATATATGGAGAAGGAGAGAATTACGCTGGTTTACGATTTTGTTCCATTTTCAAACTCGAATTTAATTGTGACAGAATCACATTAATTCTGATAGCTACAAAATTGGCGCTATTTAGGATAGAATTCAGCTATTTTTGGTTTGGTACAATTTTTGTAAATAAAACATGGTATAGGCGGGTAAATACCAAGCCATACACAATTTTGGTAATAAGGTTTGCTATATGGTATATATAGATAAAAATCCCTTTATATTATACCTTGTTAAGGTCATTACGTTTAGTAGGTGTCTTAGCTTGTACCTTGTCACTATTTTATTGAAGTTAATCTCTATACTTACTAGTATTTATTGTGGTGCACTTATGCTACACCTCCATATATTTTTGTGCAGATCCAGATACTTCGGAGCATGCCGGTCGTTCATTAGCTGCTTGACATACACCATAGAGACTTCAAGGTATACTTGTCAGGGCATTCGTAGGCTTCGGAGTCACCTTTAATTGTCTTTTATTACCACTGTTTACTTTCATTCCAGAACATTTGTGTATTAAGAGAGTTAGTGTACCCAATAGAGCTTATGACTCTATACCACAGATTTGGGAATATTATGACTGTTGTATTGTTTGGGTTTCATGATGGCAGTTATCAGCTTAATTTAATATCTTGATGGCTATTTCTATTTGATTTTCATTGTGTTTAGGCTTACCTAGTCATAGAGGCTAGGTTCCATCACAACTACCTAAGGTGGAATTTTGGGGCTGTGACAATGTCTCTCTACTGCACTTTTCAAATTTGTCTTATATATGTTTGCCTAAATTTTATATTTTCCAAAAGTATTCTCTATTATCTAACTAAAACTTGAAATTACATACAATGATTCATATAATATATAACTTATTTGCAGCTTTCATTCCATATCCATATAAAAATACAACTATAATAGAATACAACTAAATACAATTTTTTTGCAAAATTCTTACAACTTTGATACATCTTTTTCTTCATTTTATTCCAAAGATCCATCCAAATTCAACTCTATCCACTAAATATCCTCAAAATTGAGATATAATCTCCGAAGAATATTCCTTATCGTTTTCAAAAATAGCATATCTAAATAAATAATAATTTTTAAAAATTTAAACTTAAAGCTTCGAAAATTTTTTGTGGCTGTCAATGTCTCGGGAGGTAGTGGATAAGGACTAATTCATTGGTGGCATGCAATGATGACAAATTCATTGTTGAATTTTCAAAAGAAGAAAATGAGAAAAGAGAAGAGAAACATAGATTATCTAGAAAAGAAAAAATAGTGTTGAAGAATGGAGAGAGAAAGAGAAAGAGAGACGAAGAGGGAAGGAAGGTTACCAAATTAAAAGCCTACAATCAAGGAATATTCAATAGTACTAATTTGTATAGAATTAGTAAATTGTATATCAACTTGTATAATTAAGTTAAAATCTCAATAGTGAATGTAAATAAATTTTAAAACTAGTATATTTGAGTAAAACTCTCAAGAAAAAAAGAATAATAGCTTTGATAGAATATTGAAGATCTTTTTTGGCCGTACTCAAAGTTAAGAAAATTGAACTGACTCTTTTATGAAGGATAAAATATTTTAAGTAGTGTCCTTTCTCTCTCTAGAAGGTAGATGAAAATACCTCCTAACTCCACCAACCAAACTATTACAATTCCACCCAAACTACCGGATATTTCAACCAACATTATGGCAAGCGTGAACCCGTCAAATGATCATAATTCTATACCTCTAGAAGACTCTCCGTCATTCAGATATATTCCTAACAGATCCCTACTCTAACCATAGAGCACAACATCCTGAGACGATTTTCCCAATGCTCATGTATCAATAAGTGGAATCGCCAATATCAGTTGCATAGAGCATGCGTTTGGAGGAACCACTAAGAGAAGGCTACAGTGTTAACCTATCACCAAATGACCTTTGACGAATCTACCACCCTTGAAAATATTCAATCATTATTAATCTCTTGGGTAAATTTATTCTACATCACTAACTAAAGAAGAAAATTCAGGACATGTGAAAAATATCTGAAAATTTTCATTAATTCACCTTGGCGCTGACTATTATATTGTAAAGTTTGCTAAAGAAGAACATATGGTAAAAGCTTTACATCAAGGTCCTTGGTTTATTGATGAATACTTTTTGTCAGTACAACAATGGGAAGATAACTTCGTTGCTTCAGAGGCAAAGCCCCTCTCCACAGCTATATGGGTTCGTCTATTGTATAATCCTGCAAAGGATTGGCAATGCCATAGAAAGGCTATTAAAAGTTGATGCTTGCACATCTGCTATATTAAGGAGACGATATGCAAGATTATGTATGGAGATCCCTATGAATAAACATGTTAAACTTTATATCTTTATTGGATCCCATAAGCAGAATATCTGTTATGAGGGAAAAAAGTTTTTGTGCAAAAATTGCGGGAAATTAAGCCAAGTTGCCCTATAATGTCACCACTATATTAAAGAACAAATTGTCAAAGCTCCAGGTAATCCAACCAATCTTGATAATATACAAAAGCAGGAGCCAATAGAGGAAGACTGGAAGATAGTCTCTTTTGCCAAGTCAAAAAAGAAGAACACATGATCACCTACAACATCCATTAATAATCAAACAGTCCCAGGTATCAATGTCAGAATTTACGATGCTGAAATAGGTAAGATTACCCAAAAACTTAATTACGTGGAAAACTTACTTGTGTTCAATCTAGAAATGATAAAAACAGGTATCAATGTCAGAATTTACGATGCTGAAATAGGTAAGATTACCCAAAAACTTAATTACGTGGAAAACTTACTTGTGTTCAATCTAGAAATGATAAAAGGAAATTTTATCCACTAATCATCTGTTACTCACTAAGCCAACTATAATTAGTAACAAACTTTCCAGCTTAATGGATCAGCACAAGGTTTTGGGAGAGACCATCTCTACTAATTCAGATGGTATCCCTCCAGCCAATGCATGTTAATTATGCACGATATCTATCAAAATCAAGATTCATATGTGACCAAAAGCATGCATCCTCCTACACTTATCTCTCAATCATTAGCCAAAAATCCTAATAATAAAAATCTTTTCCATAAACAACAATCTTTTAATAAGTTAAATACTAATCTTGATAATATGGATATAACACTCACACATGACCAATGCATTAAAATAATTCTCTCTGTTAATTCCAAAGCCCCCGTAATTCCTATGACAAGCGAGCTTTCTGAAGGATCTTGTTAATTATTTTACTCTTCCCAAATCTAACCCAATGCAAGAATAAAGTTCTACTATAAAGACACTTAGGGACTCGTCTATCACATACCCTACCCAACCAAAAAATCTAACTATAACCCTTATCGCTCATAATAATGCCAAGGCTCCCATTTTCATCAAGGAGAAGGAACAGACTTCTCCAGATTCTTCATTACTAACACGTATCAACAATGAACAATCTCCCCCACTTCCCCATCATGTTTCAAATCCAACAGAATACTACACCCCCTCCCCCCTCCCCCCTCCCCCTCGGCCACTACCTCAGAATTATCATCCCCTATCTTGGCTAGAAACAGGGTTGATGGCCCATGAAATTCCGTTCAACATGGATATCAATGGCTAATATACGGTTCTAATCATCCAGAGCACCCCTTTATCTTGCCCAATTAATCTCGGAAGGGATGAGATTAGCCATGAACAACTACATGAAATAAATATGGATCAACAATATGCTACAATCATTATCTCCAACAATGAATCAAAATCTAATCCAAGCCATGCAACAACAGTGGAACTTTTCTCCCCATGCAAATCCTCAAGTTCCACTAAACTTACCAGTGGATCTTACATTCTTTTTACCAAAGGAAATCTCCGAAATAAACCCCATATTTATCCCATGGTACATCCATGCAACAACAGAACATGCAAATGCCCAGAATAACATCCCAATGCAAATGGGAAACAACCACCCTCCCAATGCTCAAGAACTGTTAGAAAATCACCTAGAGAAGGAGGACGAAATAAATCCTCTAACTATGGAATTGAGTGTGAAATTTACAAACCTAAAAAAGGTAAAGGTATTACTATACAAGGAGATGATGAGCAAGAAATTCATCTTTAACTGCCCTCCCTCATTGTTCAAATGCTCAGTGGACATAAAGCCACCACGGGTCCCAACTATGGGAGACCCATACAATGATATTGTTTACATATCAAATGAGGACCTCAAACTCCAACTTGGAGGAGGATGCAATGAATGTCAATCCAAACCACCAAACAAGTATGATAAGATCCACTAGAATCATTTATTGGAATGTCTGTGGTGCCAACAATGACGATTTTTGTTGTAACTTTAGGGATCTTGTTGATACTCATAGGTCATGCTTAGTTTCTCTCCTTGAAACCATGATGATAGCTCATTGTTCACTCCTAAATAACTTTAATTTCACTAAAATGATCGAGGTTCTTTCTGAAGGACAATTTGCGGATATGACCATTCTTTATGATCACACTTTGGTCACGGTTAAGAATTTCTTACGAGGGGTCAAGAGATACATGCAATGATAGAGGTACTCCCCTTTCATTTTTCTTAGTTGTTAAGCACTATTTATGCTAGTACTAATATTCATGCTAGAGATATTATGTGAAATCTTATCAATATCCTCAATAGTTATAAGGAAGGATGGTTAGTATAAGGGGAATTTAATGACATTACCATGTCATCCGAAAAATTTGAAGGCAGGACTGTTAGCATTTTTAGAACTTCTGGGGTTTGAAACTATATTAACAAATGTAGGATAATGGAATTAGGTTATAAAGATAGGAAGTTTACTTGGTCATACCATAGGAAAATGTTGAAGGGCTTAATTATGAAAAGACTTTTGATCCTTTTTTGCTAATAAAGAATGTACTAACTTATTTCATAATGCTACAGTGACTCATCTAGTAAAACTACATTCTGATCATAAACCTCTTCTCTTGAACCTTAAATCTTTTTCCTATGAAGCTCTCCATAAGCCTTTTAGGTTGAAAAATATTTAGTGCATACATTCTGACTTTGTCAATTTGGTGCACAAGAATTCGCTCAATTCTAACCTTTCTAAACCATCCATAATTTTACTATTAATGTCTCCAACTGGAATAAGGAAACTTTTGGTGACATCTTCAGAAAGAAAAAGGAGAATTCTGGCACGCCTTATGGGTATCCAAAATTTACATAATTATACTCATAGTTCCTTTCTCCGAAATCTGGAATCCTCCAGAAAAGATGATTTCAATATCTTAAAACTAGAAGAGGATTACTAGAGACTTAGATCGCATATTTCTAGGCTCAATGATGGGGACACTAATACTAGATACTTTTATATAACTGCCTCTAATAGAAAAAGAAGAAATCACATTAGTTTCTTTCAAGATGACTAAAGGAATTGGATTGATAAACAAAGTGATATCCTTTTCTCATGCACAATTTTTTTTGAAAATTCCTTAACGACCTCTCACTATCTTACTAATAAAAGTGATAGCATTAGTGACCTTGTCAGTTTTGACTCCTTAAGCCTCTCTCCATTAGACAAGCCTCTTTCAAATAGTGAAATTACCAACACATTCTTTTCTTTTAAATCATGCAAAACACCTTGTCCAGATGGTCTACACCTATTTTTTAAATACAAAAACTGAAAAATTGTCGTGCCTAGTGTTAAGATCTTCACTTCCTACCAGATTCTTGATAATGTTAATAACACTTATTTATGCCTCATCACTATATTCTATAATGCTAATAATCATAAGAATTTCCAATATCATTTACAAAGGCATCACTAAAATTATAGCAAGTAGACTTAAACATTTCCTGGACAAAATCATCAGCCATGTCCAATCTAGCTTTCTAAAAAAATATAAGAGCTAGTGATAATGTGATCATTATTCAAGAAACCATCAACAATTTCAAAAAAAGCTCTAGTAAAAAGAATAGAGTGATCCTAAAAATAGATCTTGAAAAAGCTTTTGACAAACTGGAATGGTCTTTTATCTTTAAAACTCTAAAGTACTTTAAGATCCCACCCAATCTGTAAAAACTAATGTCTTGTATCGCTTCGTCTAGCATGGTTGTACTTGTAAATGGTGCTAGAAGTGATTTTTCCTACCCCCAGTAGAGGCATTAGACAAGGTGACCATATGTCTCCTTACATCTTTATCCTTTGCATGAAAATGTTATCACGCTATATCAATTTTTAGGTAGATATCATAAAATAAAGATCCAGTAACTATTAACTCTAATGGCCTTTCCCTATCCCAACTTTCTTTTGGGGATGATCTAACTCGTATAAGTCACATTAATCAAGAATCGTGTATTACTATAAAGTCTGGCCATGATATGTTTTGTAATTTCTCTAGCCAAAGCATTAACATGACCAAATCAAAAACCATTTTCTCTAAGAGTTGTCCCAAAGACATTAAAATGCTACCGCTAATTTCTTCGGGATGAAAAGCAGTGAATCATCTGGTATATAACTAGAATTCCCTATCCTTGTTTCCCCACCAAAATCCAAAGAATTCCTTTTTATTATTGATAATATGCAAAATTGCCTTGACAATTAGAAGATTAATTGTATAAATATGGCAACCACTCTCTCTTATTCTATACTTGCTAGCATTCCTAATTATGTAATACAGTATACCCTTCTTCCAGATAAAATTCATAAAATCATTGATAAACTCCAAAGAGATTTTGCCTGGGATTCAAATAATTCTAAAATAAAACTTCATCTGCTTAGTTGGGACAGTATTACTCTTGATAAAATCAAAGGAAGCATTGGCCTTAAGAAAGCTAAATCAAAGAATTTAACTCTGCTTACAAGCATTGCATGGAGATTTCTGAACTTTCCTCAAGCCTCATGGGCTAAAGTAGTCTAAAGGGTTGGCGCTATTGCATTAAAGGATCTTTGTGGTTCATAGGACATAATTACTTCTTAGACATTTGGGATACCAAATGGATCCCTAAAAGTCCATGTCTTAGAATTATTATTGAAGGTCCTCTAACAAAAAAAGATTCCTTATTAACCATCAAAGATTTTATTAATCACAACAATTGGACCTTGGACAATATCGCACTATTTTTGCATGATAGCATAGTTGAGAAAATTCACTCTATTTGTTTACCAATAGAGAGACCATGATTATTTTATTTGAGAACCTAATAACAATGGTTTGTTCTCTACAGCTTCTTGCTATAACCTAATTGAACCTGGCATAAATCTAACCAAAATTTTTAGTTAGATTTGGAAAACATACTATCTCAACAAAGTAAAATTTCTTCTATAGAAATGTTACCAAAATAGATTACCTTGTAGATCCTATTTTTAACATATAGAAACGAATATTGACAAAATTTGTACTGTTTGTCGCCAAAATATTGAGAACATCCCCTAGATTTTCATTCACTGTTTTATAGCTAAAGATCTTTTGGTAATCCCTTAACCTAAGTATTAACTGGCCAAAGTCTAAGGATTACCTATGGGTTGATAAATTAAAAAAATTCTAACCTACGATCCCCTCTAATTCGATTATTTGGTCTCAACTTTTCTCCTTTGCTATTTGGAACATTTGCCTAAATAGGATATAATATCGATAACAATACATCTAATCATGTTTCTCTCCCTTTCATGATACTGAATTTGCTCTACTAGCCAGTAGAGAAAATTGTCCTCAAGAAATATACTTTGCAACACTAATTGGCAAAAACCACGTGCCAGTTGGTTCAAGGTGAATGTGGATGGAACTTTTCAAACAAATCACGGAGGAATAAGTGGAGTCATAAGAAACATTACAAGAGACTCAATCCTGGGTTTCCAAGAAGGAATACAAGCACTAACTTGTGCACATACGAAAATTTTGGCCCTAACTAAAGGCCTAGAATTGGTCTCCAACATAACCTATGGCCTTGTAAGATAGAAACCGATTCAACACAAGTAATTGAACTTTTACAGGAATGCAACACCTCATATGACTTCCTTTTACAATGCTACAGATACTTGATTTCCAAGAGAGGGAAGGAGCTGGTGATCCGACATAACTTTAGACAAGGGAATAAAATAGCCCACCTGTTGTAGGCTTGCAAGGAATGATCCCAAACTAGAAATTTCATATAATGGGTGTACAATTTAAAGAGGTTTACCATTGAGGGTCAATGACATAAATAACCTTGAAAGAAGTTGGTCTTGAACTTTTGACCTTTGAGGCAGGTCACCGAATTAATTGGTAAAATTTTAAATGTAACTTTTGTCACATGAGCAAACTTTTAACTTTTTCCCTGGGAGGTTGGCCTATTGGTTAAATGACCTGTCAACAACAACAACAACAACTATTACACAGTATATTCCCACAAAGTGGGATGTGGGGAGGGTAATATGTAGATGAGCCTTACCCCTATCCGAAAAGGCCGAGAGACTGTTTCCAATCGACCATCGGCTCAGTGAAGGAAAAAAAAAACAAAAACAAAAACAAAAGAGCATTAGTAAGTCCAGCAGAAATAGCGTAAATAATTATCTAAACATAAGAACATACCATAAATAACTACCATTAGGGAGACACAATCCAAAACACAAATCATCTATGGATAGACCTACCAAGCCTCACCCAACCCCGGGTGAGTAGTACGAAAAACTCTAGGGGCCCCTATCCTACAACCCTGATACTAGACCTCCAGACTTTCCTATCAAGGGCCATGTCCTCGGAAACCCGAATTCTAGCCATATCATGACTAATCACCTCTCCCCAATACCTCTTAGGCCTCCCTCTACCTAGCCGGACGCCGACCATCGCCAGCCGTTCACAACTCCTCACCGGGGCATCAGAACTCCTCCTCTGCACATGCCCGAACCACCTCAGCCTCGCTTCTCGCATCTTCTCATCCACCGGGGCCACCCCCACCTTCTCTCGAATAGTTTCATTCTTAATCTTATCCAACCTGGTGAGCCCGCACATTCACCTGAGCATCCTTATCTCCGCAACCTTCATTCTCTAAACATGAGAGTTCTCCACTGGCCAACACTCCGCCCCATACAACATTGCAGGTCTAACCACAGCTCTACAAAATTTCCCCTTGAGTTTCTTTGGAACTTTCTTGTCACACAGGACTCCTGATGCAAGCCTCCACTTTGACCACCCCGCTCCTATACGATGAGTGACGTCCTCGTCAATCTCTCCGTCCCTTGAATCACCGACCCAATATATCTGACATTGTCCCTCTTGGAGATAACCTGAGATCCAATCATCACGTCCCTGCCTACTTCGCTCGGCTCAGCGCTCAACTTGCACTCCAGGTATTCTGTCTTAGGTCTGCTTATTTTGAAACCCTTAGACTCGAGAGTCTGTCTCCATACCTCTAACATCTCAATAACACCGACCCTCGTCTCTTCTATCAAGACTATATCATCAGCAAATAGCATACACTAAGGCACATTCCCTTGAATATGTCGGGTTAGAGCATCCATCACCAAGGCAAACAAGAGAGGGCTAAGCGCCGATCCTTGATGGAGCCCCATAACCACTGGAAAATGGTCTGAGTCGCCACCTACCGTCCTAACTCTAGTCTTAGCTCCATCGTACATGTCCTTGATTACTCTGATATAGGCTTCCGGCACGCTCTTCGCCTCCAAGAACCTCCATAGCACCTCCCTTGGGACCTTGTCATACGCCTTCTCCAAGTCGATAAGCACCATGTGCAGGTCATTCTTCTTATCCATGAACTGCTCCACCAGCCTCCTGACAAGGTGGATAGCTTCTGTAGTGGAGCGCCTCGGCATGAAACCGAACTGGTTCGCAGATATAGATGTCATCTCCCTCACCCTCACTTCGATAACCTACTCCCAGACCTTCTTGGTGTGACTTATCAATTTGATACCCCTATAGTTGTTGCAGCACTGAATGTCCCATTTGTTCTTGAACAATGGCACAACTGTACTCCACCTCCACTCATCCGGCATCATTTTGGTCCTGAAGATCGCATTGAACAACCTGGAGAGCCACTCCACTTCTGACCTACCCATGCACTTCCAGAACTCCACCAGGATCTCATCAGGCCCGGTCGCTCGACCCCTACTCATCTTACGCAAAGCCCCCATGACCTCCCCCGCCCTAATGCGCTTGCAGTACCCAAGGTCTCTATATTGCTCTGAATGCCCAAACTCCCCTAGCTCTATGTTACGATCCCCCTCCTCGTTAAGTAAGTCTCGAAAGTACGTCTGCCACCTCTGCTTGACTTGAGACTCCCCCATCAGAACTCTACCATCCTCGCCCTTGATGCACCTAACTTGGTCAAGGTCACGCGCCTTCCTTTCCCTTACTTTGGCTAATCGGAATAACTTCCTGTCCCCGCATCTCTCCCCTAGTTCCTCGTACATGCGACCAACCGCCGCATTTTTAGTTTCCGTAACCACCAGCTTTTCTTCTTTCCTCGCCACCTTGTAGATCTCCCTGTTCGCTCTGCGTTCTTCCTCACTTGTGCTCCCTGCCATCTTAGCAAACGCCGCCTTCTTCACCTCCACTTTTCCTTCGACTACATTGTTCCACCACCAGTCACCCTGATGTCTGCCTGAATAGCCCTTGGCTACCCCGAGCATGTCCCGTGCTACCTCCCTAACCAAGTTCGGCGTCTCTGACCACATAGCGTCCACTTCCCCAGAACTTCTCCAAGCTCCGCCCTCAGCTAACCTCATCTCCAACTCCTGTGCTTTCTCCTTAGTCAAAACACCCCATCTAATCCGCGGTTGTCCCCGAGCACCCCTGCTCTTCCTCTTCACCCAGAGACCGACATCCATCACTAGGAGTCTATGAATAGTCGAAAGGGACTCTCCCGGAATTACCTTGTAGTCCTTGCACATACCCTTATCGCTCCTTCTGAGGAGGAGGTAATCAATCTGAGTCCTCGCCGCCGAACTATTGAAGGTGACCAAATGCTCCTCCCTCTTCTAAAATGTCAAGTTCGCAATCAGAAGGTCGGAAGCCCTGGCGAAATCAAGCAGTGACGTTCCTCCTCCGTTCCTAACCCCAAAGCCAAAGCCACCGTGCACATCACCATAACCACCAACATCAGCCCCAATATGACCATTAAAGTCCCCTCCAATAACTAACTTCTCAGATTGGGGAATACTACTCACCAGATCATCCAAGCCCTCCCAATAGCGCCTCTTAGCCTCCTCGTCTAAGCCCGCTTGCGGCGCGTAAATGCTGATGATGTTGAGGACGCAACCCCCAATAACCAACTTAAAGGTTAAATGACCTGTCACGATCCAAAATTCATTGAAGGTCATAATAGTGTCGGACACCACTATCAGAAAAAACAATACTAAATAGTTAATTTAATCTTATTTTAATATTTTTGAAATTAAAATTTACTTCAGCTAATAGTAAATGATGAACTTTACAGAGTAAAAAATAATATTTTTAGTTGCGACATGGTTACACATAGCTTTCTTAAGTTATTATAATATTCTTCAATTCTTTTCGAAAATGCGAAGTTCAAATGAACACTTTTAAAAACATAAATTTCTCAATTTCAATTCCTTTCAAGACAATTATTACACAATCTCAATATTGCTTCTTCTCAAGGCAAACAATAACCATAAATCAAATTGCAATAACAACAAGGCATGGTGTAAACTAAAATTACCCATACATAGGCATATCTAGTAGCTATGTACAAACTGTCGTCACATCGTGCGTACGTAGCCCCCGTAAAAAGAGGCACATAATTATTTAGTTCACCTATGGGGTTAATTCCCTCATACAAGGTTAGAAGGGAGACTTACCTTGCTCTGAAGTTCCATAACCGGCTCCAGCGCCACTCTAACACCTCAAACTCATACCCAACGCTCCAAAACTAGTAAACAAATATGCAAACCATATAAATATACTCTAATACTCGTAACAATTTAATTTATAACAATTTTCAACTCTGTTTGAGAAGTCGATAAAATCAATCATCGGGCTCACGTGCCCGAATTTCAAAAACTTTCGAAGATAAACTTTACATATAGCATCATGAACTCAAATATATATCTTATTCTCAATTTTAATTTTAATTTCGCGGTCAAAATAAAAAAATATAATATTCTAGGTTTTTCCCCTAAAATTCCAAATTTATAAATATTTTCATGTCTAAATGCATATATAACTCTTGTATTTAACTCACAATGAGAAGAAATCACTTACCCTATAGTAGATAATGAAATTGACACTCTAAATTTACTCCAAAATCGCCTCCCATGGATGAAATGAAGTGAAAATGAGCCATATCCATGATTTTAAAAGAACACTGCCCAGGCTCTTCCCTTTCGCAATCGCGAAGGCTAACAACCACCTACCTAAAAGCTTCTTCTTAACGAACGTGAACTTTCCCACGTGTTCGCTATACAACAATCCAGAACAATGCAATCGCAGTCTAAACTTCGCAAACGCGAAAGCATTATTTCCAAACTCAGAACTCCCTCTTACGCGATCGCAAGTCCACTTCCGCGATTGCATAGAACATCTATTCCCTCCAGTCCAATTTGCTCTTCCTGATTGCGTCCTCCATTCGACGATTGCGAGCATAGCCGATACACCAAAAACCAACAATTATAAAACTAAGGAAAATGGTCCAAGACCATCCCTAAACACACCCGAGGCCCCTGGGACCACGTCCAATCACACCAACCTGCCGCATAACATAACACAGACCTACTCGAGGCCTCAAATCACATCAAACAATGTCGAATTCATGAATCACACCCCAATTTGAGCTTAATGAACTTTAGAACTTCAAACTTCTACATTCGATGCCGAAAACCTATCAAATCATGTTCGACTGACCTCAAATTTTGCACAAGTCACATTGGACATTACAGACCTACTCCAACTTTCAGAATAGAAATCCGACCCTGATATTAAAAAGTTCACTTTTGGTCAAACTTCTCAAAATCCTTTGAATTTCTAACTTTCACCAAAAGACCCCAAAAGACCTACGGGCCTCCGAATCTACTTCCGAACGCACTCCCAATACCAGACTCACCATATGGAACTATTCCCAGTTCGGAACCCTAAACGAACATTGATAACATTGAAATGCGTTTCAACCTAAAATTTATGAAATTCTTTTAAAATGGTAACTTCCACAACAGGCGCTGAAACGTTACCGGGTCATCCAAAACCAGATCTAGACATACTCCCAAGTCCAAAATCATCACAAGAACCTGTTCAAACCTTCAAATCCCAAATCTGAGGTCGCTTACTAAAAAATATAACCTTAGTCCATTCTTCCAACTTAAAGCTTCTAAAATGAGAATTTTCAATCTAAAGCAACTTTGAACTTTCGAAATTCCAATTTCGACCATGCGTACAAGTCATAATACTCGAAGTAAAGCTATTCATGGAATCAAACGCCGAACGACGCGCTATAGGTCAAAACGACCAGTCGGATCGTTACATTCTCTCCTCTTAAACATACGTTCGTCCTCGAACGTGCTAAGAACTGCCCTGGAGTTATCTGAAATCATTGTTTAATACCTCGGGAAATTACCTGTGCTACCACAACCCAGTTGAGCATATTAGCTCAAGCTAATCTAAATATTTTCCTTTTTCCTTAGCCAATAAGCCCTAGAGCCCAATTCCAAAATTCGGAATTGTCTGCTAGGCCTGCTTTTATGACACGAGCACCGTATCAATCTCTATGCGAGGCACCAATACATGATTGCATACCTTTGCTGAATCCACACCATGTACTTCATAACTCACATGACCATAATAGAATCATCTGATAAAAATAGCCAAAATTTCTCGAATAAGATGCTCATAATGCACCTCATGACACATATAAATTTTGTTTCAATTATTGCAATATCTCCACGACGGAATAGATGTGTAGAAATTTATAACTAATTGTCGAGTCAACAAATCGCTGAGTCTCTCCTCCTGACAAGAACCGTTACCTCATTATGAACAAAATAATGGTATTTGCTATTTAATATGCTTTATATGATCTGATCGCACTGAATGCCAGGTCCAATAATCTCGTTTCACCCACTATAAGTTGTTCAGGCAATAAGCTTCCTCGATGCTGCCAAAAATCTTATATAATGCCACAATGTTTCAACAAGCTACAAACTCGAATGCGATACCAGAGGGAAGAATGAGCCAAATCTCTGATTTTAAAAGAACATTGCTCAGGCCCTTCCCCTTCGCGATCGCGAAGGCTAACAACCAGCTGCCCAAAAGCTTCTTCTTCACAAACATGAACTTTCCCACGCGTTTGCGCTATGCAACATTCCAGAACAATGCAATCGCAATCCAAACTTCACGAATGCGAAGGCGTTATTTCCCAGCTTGAACTCCCTCTTACGCGATCGCAAGTCCACTTCCGCGAGTGCATAGAACATCTTTTCCCTTTAGTCCAATTTCCTCTTCCCGGTTGCATCTCCATTCGATGATCGCGATGCATAGTTGATACACCAGAAACCAACAATCATAAACCTAAGAAAAATGGTTTCAGACCATCCCGAAACACACCTGAGGCCCCTGGGACCCCGTCCAATCACACCAACATAACACGGACCTGCTCGAGGCCTCAAATCACATCAAACAATGTAGAATTCATGAATCGCATCCTAATTCAAGCTTAATGAACTTAGAAGTTCAAACTTCTACATTCGATGCCAAAGCCTATCAAATCACGTTTGATTGACCTAAATTTAACACACAAGTCACGTTCAATATTACGGATCTACTCCAACTTTCGAAATCCGAATCCGACCCCGATATCAAAAAGTCTACTTTCAGTCAAACTTATCAAAAACCTTCGAATTTCTAACTTTCGCCAAATTACCCATGACCTATGAACCTCCGAATCCACTTTTGGACGCGCTTCAAATATCAGAATCACCATACGGAGCTATTCCCAAATTCGGAATTCCAAACGGACATTGATAACATTGAAATGCACTTCAACCCAAATTTATGAGATTCTTCCAAAATGGCAACTTCCACAACGGGCGTCGAAACGCTTTCGGGTCATCCAAAACTCGATGCGGACATACTTCCAAGTCCAAAATTATCATACGAACCTGTTGGAACCTTCAAATCCCGATTCCGGGATCGTTTACTTATAAATTCAACTTTAGTCCATTCTTCCAACCTAAAGTTCTAAAATGAGAATTTCTTTTCCAAAGCAACTCCGAACGTCACAAGTCATAATACCCGAATTGAAGCTACTCGTGGCTTCAAACTGCTGAACGACATGCTAAAGCTCAAAATGACCGGTCGGATCGCTACATAATAGGTCCAAAAGCGAAAAGTTTAAAACTACTCTTCATGGTATTTTATTTCTGTCATTTTCTCTATAATTGATATGTAGTTAAATAATCGTATAAATCTTTGGGCGGTTCACTTTACTTTTAACTGAGGTTTGTCCCACTCAAACCTGATATCTCTTGTGAGCTAATTCAATTAGAAGGAAAAAATTTAACCACCAAAAGAATATACCAAAAAAATAATTTATTCATAACTGCTATTTTAACTAAACCAATCAATGTCACTTAACCTCTCGCACATATTCTTGTGAAGACTAAATTTTCAATAAGTCTCAATATATTGATATTTTAAACCTTTACCTTTTCCTTCTTGTATTATAATTTGTTGTTTTCAACATATAAAAGGTATTTTCGTCTCTTTGGATGTTTCCTTGCATATAGAAAAATTTATATGTTAACCCTTAATTTCTACATTCAATCTATTCTCACTATCTTATAGATTTATATTTGATTAAGCATATACGAGCTGTATATCTTGGTAATTTGTATTTACTTAAAACCTATACGTAATATCCTTCCTGAAAAAACCTTTTATCAGTAATTAGTACAGGGTCTAGGTAAAACTCTCTCTTTAAATACTGTTGAAATCAGAAACCAAAACGGGAAAAAAAACATGAAAGTCTTACATCAGAAAACAAAGAAATGATGATGAAATAAAGATCAAGATTAGATTACATTACTCATTATTTTATATCACCTGATTAATGAAGGAAGAGAAGAAAAAGACAGTCATTTGAACTATCAATTCAAATAAGATTAACCTTATTGCCATATTTTTCATTTCATATATCACATAGTTGTCAATAAAAAAAAGTTGATGACAGAATAGCACCAATAAGTGAATGACCTAGGAATTGAAATCACAAAGTAAGATAAACAGTACTTTGTTTGTTTTAATTGTCCCTTTGTTTTTCTCCATGTCACTCTCGAAATCAGTTTACTAGAATTTAATCCTCATTGATCAAAATTAATAACCTGATTAAGTTAGTACTTCAGTTGCACGACTTAACTCATAATAAAGAACTAAGGCTACCATCGGTCCATCTTCCTGCTCAACAGGACTTGACCCAACACATCTTCCCATTTCTACTTTGTGTCCTTCCTTATCATAAGCGGAATCGAAATTTAAAGTTAGGAAATTTTACCTTCTACAGCAAACTATTATATCCTATTTGTTATAAACAAATACAATTTTAAAATGTGATTATTTATACTACCTTTTTTATTTTATAGCAAAATATGTATTTATTTATACATATTATTAAGGCATGAAATACGCCAATTATATTCTTTCTCTCTCTCTATCAGCATGATTTTCAATTGTTGGCCTAAGTTTGTTTTGATGATTGCCAAAGTAACTCAAGCATGAAGCAGATTCATACATATTATATGCAGATACGGGCAAATTCGAGCACAAGGCATACGTAGACATGTGATTTTTTACCCTCCCCAAGATTTTACATATTTTAGCATTTAAATACTTTGTTTAGGTCTAATATAGTTATTTCAATTGAGTTTGGCTCATGTACGTTATTTTTATCACAAAATTAAAAAATCATAAAAAATAGTTTCATATTTCTCTATTTAATTCAAGTATTAGATATTTTTGAAAGGATATATTATTTCGGATCTATTTTATTTTAATATAATCTTTAAAAATGTCAAAAATAGTTTCAACTTTCGTTTTTAATTTTTAGTGGTTTATCAAAATCAATTATCACATATTGGTAGATATTTAAATTGAATTTTACAGCTCTCTTTCGACTCAATTTTAACAAATAGTGACCCAATATTCAACCATCCAATTCCATTAACCAAAGCTCAAACCTCCCTTACCTAAACCACATAAACCATCAGACTTTCTTATTCATGAAAAGAACCTAAAAACCCCAGAAGGAGACCCCCAGCGATCCCCTCTTCTTCCTCAACAAGCACCTCCATAGCCGTTGCCCTCCATCACGCCGGCCAGCTCTAGCCATCTTCATTTACAAGACAATAACAAACCTAGAACCTATTTTTGACCAACCTAGAACCGTCGCCGCCGTTACCCGCGGCTTTGAGTTGCAAATTAGTTGCTCGGAAGTGTCAAATTATGTGAATGAAGCGGTTCATGTACCATGTGCGTGTGAGTTCTTTGTTCGTATATAATTCTCGTGTTTACTTCTGTCATCTAGAACTTGCCCGGTTAGTCTTTCAATGCTAACGATAGTATGTTTGGTTGGAGGAATGATCTTAGGCGTTCATTAAGTATGTTTGGTTGGAGGAATGATCTTAGGCATTTGTTGTGATTATGTGCAAAACCTCTTTAGTCTTTCAAGCCTACCCGTGCATAAAGGATACCATTAGCACCCAATTTGAGCCTTTTTAACCTTTCTTTGGCCAACTCATTACAAACCTTTCCCGTTTTGAAAAAACAGATTTCCTCGCTTGAACATGTCCCTCTTTGAACACTAAGAATGAGGCTAAAAGCCTAAGTTGGGATAAGGTCAAAGTGGAAGACCGTTAAGGGTGTATGTGAGTTTAGGGCATCAAACCTCAAAAGAGTTTGTGAAATTGTTCAAGCTTCAAAAGAATTGATAACCAAAAGCAAGAGAAGAAAAAGAAAAAGAAAAGAAAAATCTAGTAATGCTTATGTTTACAAAATTGGGAGTCTTGAACAATAATGAAAAGGTATGTAAGGTAGCTCTATACTGGAGGCTAGACGAAAACAAAGATATAGGGGTTTGAAAAGAAATGCAAAAAAAATGGTAAGATGTGATTAGTTTTCAAAGAGGGTGAAGACACTTGTACCCAAATGTCTATCCAACCCATACCTGAACCTACATTACAAGCCAAAAAGCCCTTACGAGACCTCTAACCAATCATTCTTGAATAAGCGCAAATTAAAATAAGGGCAAGCTTATGGTATGACATGTTGTAACACTTGAAGTTCTTTTTGAGAGTGACTGTGTTTGTAAATGATCCCTCTTTGCCTGCTTAGTGAATATTGTGATTCTGGGACTTTCTTTCTGGTAAGGGTATATAAACTGTGGAATTGAACTGAATTTGAGATTTTTGAGTTAACTGAACATGCACTCAGCTGAGGGTAGCATCTAGTAACAATGTTGAGGCTCTGAGTTACAGGATTGATTAAGTTTTCTCTATACATACTCCTAATCTAGGAAGGGTGAAGCAATTATAAATGCATGCTCGAAGAACTAGCAATGAACACCATCCCGAGTCACTTCTGTTTCGTTTTTGTAAATAGAGTTAATAATAGGCTGAGTATATTTTGCTTGCTTGAGGACAAGCAAGAGTTTAAGTTGGGGGTGTTGATGTGCCGGAGAATTTCGACGCATTTCAATACTAATTGCATAGATTCTAGCTTGTTTTAATGTAATTATAACTGATACTCAGGTAGATTTATTGTTCATACAACACAAGATGATATGAAGACCAAAGATATGAAAATGGATGCAAAAAGAGAAGAAAAGAGCATGATATGGCACAAATGCCAATCTGCGGTCTATTCTGCGGTCGCAGAACACACATGCGGACCGCAGACTCGTCTCTCACATCGCAGAGCATTACAGGATCTGGAGCTAAAAATCATGTCAAGAATGCGACGCGATCTACGATCGTAGAATCAACATGCGGATCACAGATGAGCCGCAGAATGAACAAGAAGAAACTCAAGGACAAAGATGCGATGCAAAGCTGCGGTCGGACCGCAGATTAGACCTGCGATAAAAGATTGGCAGCTAGGGTTTTGGATCTGCGGAGCGGCTACTCAAAATGCGGACCGTAGACCTGTTCTGTGACAAGTCTGCGGTCGCAGATGCGACCTGGAAGGGCAAATTTGTCCATTTCTATCCCAAAATTAGTCCACCTATAAATAGTTTTAAGAGACTTTTAAGGGCGGATCTGGTCTGACCTTTTAGCTACACTCCAAAAACATTAATATTCTCCCTTTTTGAAGTTTTTGGGTGAAGAATCTACTATTTGTAAGCATTTACGACACTTATTATTAGTTGGTATTTATGTTTTAGCATGAGTAGCTAGTTTTATATACTAAGGTTGTGGACCCTAAATGGGTGTTATGTTAATGGGTGTTCGACATTGAATATATATATATAATGGGTGGTTGATGTTTATTTACTTCTTGTTCTTCATTCATTGTTGGTGGTTGCAAACATGAACAAAAGCCATAAATTCTTTCTTTACTTGGGAAAGTGAGTTAGAATTTAGTAGAAGTAAATATCGATGACTTAAGGCTTTAAACCTTGTTTGATAAAATCGCTTAGGAATAAGTGGGTTTTAATTGGCATTCATTGATGGTTCTTAATAGCAACTCTTTTATATTTGGGAAAATCATAAAGAGAAAATACTACTCATAAATTGGAAAATATTGGGTAGTATCTTAGACATCATTTGCACATCTAAAGGACCTCCATTAGAAATATATCATATTAACACCTGTTTACATTATACTACATTAAAGGGGACACAACCTTGGTTACTTTTATCCACTTGTTTACTCTTTAATTGTTAAAATTAGTTGTTACTCAAACTCAAGCAATCATACATACTCTTGTCACCATACACCATTCTCTCTTGTTACAATTAACCGAATATAGATCGAACTTGAGTCGAGCAACACACTAAACAAGTAACCTTTTCACACCTATTCCATGTGGGATTCGACCCCAACCTTGTTGGGTTATTATATTTGACATCGAACGCCTTACACTATTTATCAAAGTGTAATTTGAGCGTATCATACGTATGTTTTGTTAGGAGCCCCGAGGGCTCGTGTATGTTTTGAATGTGTTTTGGTTAAGTTTTGAAATTAGGAAAAATTATAGAAAATATGCAACATGTGCTCAGGCCTGTTGTTCTTCGCGATCGCGTAGTCACTCTCGTGATCTCGTAGGTTAATGGGGATAGGGGTGGATTTGTTCAACACGAACGCGAAGCCACGGTCGCGAACGCGGAGCTCTAGGGTATTGCTCACCGTGAATGCGACCTGTGTGACGCAAAAGTGTAGAGTTAATTGGAGGGGGCTGGGATTTTGATTGTTCTTCTACGCGAATGCGTACGTGTGTCCGTGAACGTGAAGGTCAAGAGGTTCCACTTACTGGAAGCCTTCGTGATCATGACAGTGTTCTCGGGAACGCGATGAACACTGTCGCCCAACACCTAAAACAGTAGCAAAAACGGGATTTGTTAAAAATTTCATAACTTCTTCATCACAACTCCAAATTAGGCGATTATTTAAAGAGGATTTCGCCACAAACTCATAGGTATATAATCTTAGAATCATTTGTTTTAATTTCAATTAATACACATTAGATTTCTAGGCTTAGATCATGTAAATAAGGATAGAAATTAGGCATTTGGGTAGAGTTAGAATTTTTTGATTAACTGTGATTTAGACCTCGTTTTGGGGTCAAAATTGAAAAATAATTATATATTCCATCTCGTGGATGAATAGGTGATCGGAATTTGGTTCGAACCTCGCATTTTGACCAAGCATGCTCGAGGTCCATTTTTGAATTTTTGGAAAGAATGGTTAGAAAGCTATAATTAGGCATTGGAATTGGATATTTTTAGCTTTTATTGATGTTATTAAGTCAATTGTGTATAGATACAATTGAATTGGAGCTCAACTTGAAAGGAAAAGAGGTGATTAAGGCTTGAATTTTCCGCGGAAGCTTGAGGTAAGTTTTCGGTCTAACCTTAGCTTGAGGGATTAGGAGTTGAGTCATATTTGCTATTTGCTTCTTGTTGAATATGATGTATAGACATGGTGACGAGTATCTATACGTTGGTGTCGATCATGACCGTGAGTCTTAAATTGATACTTGTTGTATTCTTGAAAATTACTATGGTTGCAGTAGTGAGTAAATCATTGGCTTTGGAAAAAGACTTAGTTTATTTATTGTGGAATCTACTTGTAACTGAGAAATGGCGATAAATGAGACGAGTAGTAAATTGAGTTGAGATTGGTTATAGCTGATTCTCCCTTACCGGAATGCATACACGTGTACTGTTGAGTTTCCTTGCCGAGATAGTGTATCCTATTGTTGATCCCTTACCGGGACAGTTAATTATGATTATTGTTGACTGTATATTTGGAACGGATTGCGGGCCGTAATATTATTTTACTATATGTGGATTGGCTTGTTGGCAACAATATTATTATACATATATGGATCGGGTTGCATCTTGCAATAGATATTATATTGGATCAGGTTGCGTGCTGGAACAGATATTATATTGGATCGGCTTTCACGCCGCAACAGATATTGTATTGGATCAAGTTGCACGCCGCAACAGTACATATATGTGGATCTGGTTGCACGCCTCAACAATTTTAAATGATAGAGGATCGGGTTGCGCACTACAACAATATTGTTATTTTATTGTTGTGGATACTGATTTGTCCTTTTATATTTTATTTAGCTTCTGTTGGTTTTGATATGTTCCTCGAAGCATGTACCCCTTCCCATTGAACTCTTTATTCGTGTTTATTTTCCACCATATATTATATAACTGCACTGGTTTATCTGGAGTTTGGTCCTAGCCTTGTCATTGCCTCGCCGGGATTAGGCCTGACACTTACCAGCACATGGGATCGGTTGTGTTGATACTACACTCTGCACTATATGCAGATACTGGAGCAATATTTGGTCAGCAACAGTAATAGAGCCAGCCTTCAGTCCACCGAGATAACGAGGTAGCCTTGTAGGCGTTTGCAGGCCCGTCATCTCCTCTATCTTTTATTATGTTCTGTTATCTCTTGTATCCGAGACAGACAGTGTTTTCTTTCCTTCAAACAGTTGTATGTAGCAATATTAGTAGTTCGTGGATGTTGTGACACCAGTTTATGGGTAGAGGCATGTGTTGATTTTTGAAATATTCTGGTTTAATATTTATCTAAGTCTTCTGTTTAATCTCATATTCCGATGTTATTCAAATGTTATCACTTGTTAATACGATTTGTAAAGGATTAAAACAAAAGAGTTAATAATTTCTAAGTTCCTCTCTTGCTTAGCTTCTACGAATAGGCGCTATAACGACTTCCGAGGGTGGGAATTCCGGGTCGTGACAGGCCCGCTCCCATGAGAGTAGTAGAAAGAATTTCCCCACTTGTGGAATATATTTACGTCATGGTCAAACATAAATTCACCAACAAATCATAACCCTTCTTGATTCTTTTCAAAATAAGGACAATTCAACTTGAAGCTTTTAAATTCATAAAAATCCTCAACTTAGTTCCATTTGATACAATTAACAAATATAATCAAATAATGGTGTCCACAAAGCTTGGTGTAAACATAATACTATCCGGACATAAACATGAATAGTAGCTACATACGGACTCTCGTCACTTCGTGCGTATGTATCCCGTACAAATAATAACACATATTAATTAAGTTCACCAACGAGGTAAATTCCCTCTTACAAGGATAGTAAAGAGACTTACCTCATCTCAAGGCCTACTTCCCGATCCAAAAAGGTGCTCAAACCTCCAAATTTAGTGCCAAAAGACTCGAAACTCAAAGTGCTCGGTGAAAATCCTTATCCAAAAAGCTCCAAAAATTGCTCAAGAGATGAAGTGAAACGAAATAAATGGCCTAAGTTACGCATTAAAAGAGCTTGGCACATGCATCTAATGTCGCATTTGCGACACTAGGTTAGCAAAATGTGAGGGTCGCAAATGGGACAACACTCTTGCAAATACAAAGCCTGGCTTCAGCTACTAAGGTCGCAAATGTGATGGAGGGGTCACAAATGTGACCACTACTGAGGTCGCAAATGCGGCTCAGCTGTCGCAAATGCGAACAATGCCCTAATCGAGCTTCTTCACAATTGCGAAGCTCTTCTCACAAATGTGAGATTTGCATTTGCAAACTATTTCTCGCATTTTCGAGGCCTGCAACTAATACCAAGAAACACTAGAAATCTGGTATGGTTTTCATCCGTTCCGAATGTCTGAAACTCACCTGAGCCCTGGGGCTCCACACCAAATACTCACACAAGTCTAACAACATCATGCGAACTTGCTCACGCGATCCGAACACTGAAATGACATCAAAAACTATGAATCGGACGCCAAAATGCATGAATTAACTCATGAACTCATAAACTTCTACAAACACTTTCGCCCGTCCGATTCCTATAAAATCAACTCGGAATGATACCAAATTTTGTTTGCAATTCATAAATGACATTATGAAACTAATCCCGATCTTGGAATCCCATTTGGAACTCGATATCACAAAAAAAAACCTGCTCTGAACCAAATTTAAAGAACTTCTAACATCTTCAAAGAATCAACTTTCATTATTCAGTGTGGATACACTCCCGGTCATCCAAAACCCGATCCGAAAATACGCTCAAGTCTAAAAGCATCATACTTACCTATTAAAACTGTCAAATCCCGTTTCTGAGGACGTTTACTCAAAATATTGACTAAAGTCAAACTTGGCCTTTTAAGACAACCTTAGGACACTTTTAAAAAAAAGAAGAATATTTTAAAAGAAAACCAAAGTTCAGGTAAGGGCTTTAGATTATCTCAAGGGGAAGGCGTTAGGCACCTCTCAAGATCTACTAGTGTGGTTCCCAGCCGTGCTTAATTGTGACTTTAAGAAGAATGGGGGTAGTCAAGCAAAATTTGCACATAGGAAACAGGAACGAGTTGAAATTTTTTTTTTTGAAAGAAGAAAGACACAAGTTATTTTGAAAAGAGAAAGCTTAGTGAAGGAAAAACATTAATCTAAGACAAAACATAAATAAAGAAGGATGAAAAGGGGTCCTAGGGTTAAATACAATATGGATCACCTTGGTGCAATACCCAACAATCATTCTCACAAGAGATATTAACGCACCAGTCATCATATCCATATTATACACTTCCCATCCTGTTAAGTTATTTAAACGTAATTAGTCTCATTTTACTTATTGCATGCTAGTACCCGTCCCAACCTATCAGTCATGGGGTATTAGGACTTCTAATCCTAAAAGGGGAAGAAACGGATGGGGGCTTTGCATGGAGTTTCAAAGGATAAAAGTCTAATTCATCATTCAAAACAAATACCAAGTAGGGAAAAGAACAAGAAGATAAACTAAGGCTCAAAGAAACCCTCTTTAAAACAGATAACATATAGTTTAGCATGCCTTGCACAGAGTGGTTTGGTCTTAAATTAAAATTAAGCGGCGGACAAACCAATTTAACACATAGAATTAGATAAAAGGTCTACATTAGGCAACTTTGATCCAATTGTTAGGATTTGGAGTATGTTAAATGAATTACTAATTAAGGGCTTAATAAAGAAAAAGTTTGGAAACGGAAGGAGATGCTTGTAAAAGTTCAGAAAGGTTTTGAAAATCGATAACTGTTTAAGGAAATGTACAATAGAGTTTCAGAAGTAAAGTGTTTATAAAAGGAGGCAAGAGTTTGAAAGTAACTTAAAGAATAGAAATTTTGAAACAGAGAATTGGGAAAAACGATTTTAGGAATGCTTGTTTATTAAGTTGCAGACAGGTTTGGACGAATTTGTTGAAAAGCATTGAAATAGCTGCCAAATTATTGCTTATATAACTTAAATTAGCTGGAGATCTACTTTGGTTTTATTGACTCACTGCCATTTTAATATTTCAGGCAGGCAAGAGTTGTATTACCTTATTGTTTGCCTATCTTTTATGCAATTCTATACGCATTATTTCTATTCGCTTGAGTGTAGAATGCAAAGCCTATAAACATGATCTCTAGGTAATTTAAAGTTTTAAAAATCTTATAGGCATGATATCTAGGTGATTCAAAGTAGTAAAATCCTATAGGCATGATATCTAGGTGATTCGAAGTAGTAAAATCCTATAGGCATGATCTCTAGGTGATTCCAAGTAGTAAAAATCCTAGAGGCATGATTTCTACCCTTTAACATCCAAACAACTAAAGACCCTTCCCATACCCTTTAGTACTATAATCCCCAAGTTATTTTAAAAAGTTATTATTACAGAGCCAAAGGCAAAAAAATAAAATACATCATCGCCTACAACTAGATCCAAACTGCCTAATGCAATCTCAATATCCAGTACATGTGTTTTACCAAATCCGGATTCCAGATTCCAAGGCCTTATCTTAGAGTGTTTCAAAGTTCCAAGGAGCTTTAAGAGCCCAGGCAATGTTTACAATCTAAAGAGTAATGTTGTAACAGAGTAGTATAATGTGTGGAATTACCAGCCCTAGGGCATCCAAGTTCAGAGGGAGCTCTAGGGTCCCTAAGCATGGCTTACCTAAGGGGGTAGAACTTAAGAACTAGGAGTGAATGCAAAGTGAGGAAGGAACCTTAGCAGGAGGTGGTCATACCCAGCCATAGCATAGACTGGCACACCCCTGACTCCTTGTTCAGATTCAAACAAATAAGAGTAGACTTTTACAGGAGTTCAAACAGTAGGAAGTAAAGATGCAGAATGCTCAGTAGTAGTGTAAAAGAAATAGAGAGTAGTAATGGTAGTAGTAAAGAATATTTCAAGGCAGAGATGTGAATTCTGATTTGATTTGTAGTCAGAATTCGATGATGGAATGAAAGGAGGAGCATGTATTTATACTTGAAGTTAGGCAGGCAAGCAAGGAAAGAAAATAATCGAGTATCAATCAGAAAAAAATTAGTAAAAGGGAATTTCTTTAATTAGGGAGTTCAAATTTGAACAGTACAAGACTCGAGTTATTTAAGGAAAGGGAATCAGGAAGCATATCATGCATAGTACGTAAATAAGAGGTAAATTCATAAGGGAAAGTTTAAAACAAACTGTTTAAGTAAATAAGGCAAGAAGTAAATCAACTATTACATAGTAAATCAGGGAATCAAATATTCGAAATCAATAATGAACCAAGTCAGAAAATAAGGGAATAGGAAGGTTCAATTTAGATAAGGAAAGAATCAATCAAGTTCACACAATGTCCGTATGAGATCAATACCCAAAATCAAAGGTTGTTTGGAGAGAAAAAATCCACATATAAAGAGTGTATGAGTTTTAGAACATGCGAGGCTAGATTCAAAACAGAGAAAAGTGTCATGCAACCAAAAAATTAGTGAGTAGGGAATTATTAAGTAAGGAGAAACATCGAATGGCATGCGAAAAGTCAGATAAAGGTCTTGAAAAGCTTTGTAGGAATCAGCACCACATAGAAAAATAAAGAGAGTTCGGAAATTAGGATTTTTAAATCAGATTAACTCAGAGAAGAGAAGCAGACAAAATCACATACAAGTGGTCTGAAAAACTCGACTGAAAACCCCCAAATTCTAGAGTTTTTGCGATTAATCGAGTGTAGAGATGAAAGCAAATAAATCGGGCAAGAATACATTCGGAAAAAACTATAAAATTATTTTTCGAAAATATGGTAAAAGAAAATATAGTAAAAGGAATCATAAGGGTCGCTAGAAGAAAACATGTAGGAATCATAGTATGAGCACATAGGAGCCATGATAGAGCAAATACAGTAAAAGAAACACATACAAAACATAGTATAACAAGTAAATTGAAGAAACCCTAAGTCGGAGAAGATGAACAGTTTTGAAAGTAAAATTTAGAAAGAGATTTAAGAAATCAATTGAAAACCATAAAATAAACATGGATCTAGAACAGATTTAGAGAAAATAGGAAAACCTCGAAAGGCTAGGGTTTTAGAAGAACCCTAGAAGTGAGAGAGGTCTGGAAAAAGGGTATGCTCCGAGTCGAACGAGTCCGAGATGGACTCATAGGGCTAGGATATGCCGGAGTTGAGCTGGAGATGGCCGTACCACTCGAATCAGCAGAGATCTGAGCGAAGACCTTCAAGCTCGAACCTTGAATCTTCAAGTAACATGGGTATGGGGTACGTGGGGGTGAGTATAGGCTACCCAGGGCTTGGGAAGCCATTGATTCTGGGGGAACAAGGTGGAAACCAACAAAGTGAGGCTAGGGTTTTGGTGAGAGGTTAGAGAGAGTTTGAGATGAAGGGATTCTAGGGGCGGCTGATTTGAGTAAATGAAGTAGGATTTGGGGGTATTGTGAAATTAAAAAGTAATGGGAAAATCATGGGCGGTGATCAAAATGATCAACGACCTAGATTAAAACAGTGGTCGGGTGGGTTTGGAAATGGGTCAAGTAATTGGGTCTTTTGATTGGGGTTAATTTGGGATCAAATGTGGTTATAATTGAAAATGGAAATAGGCTAACCTTTAAATAGCCACTTTTTTCCTTTTTAATTAATTAAAATAATTAAGAGATAATTTAAAAATAAATTAAAAGCACTGAACTAGTTAATAATATATAAAAATTAATCTAATAATATTTGGAACAATTTTATAATTATAAAGCGCGATTAATTATAGCGTAGGCTATAATTGCATTTTTGAACAATTTAGCTTAAAAATATCAAATAAATTTATAAAACATATGAAAAAATCACCTTAATTATATTTGATGTAAATATAATGATGAAAAATAAATGACTCACAAAAGGACAATTTGGGAATAATTATTGAGGTTTTATATTGTTAAAATAGATAATAAATTAATTCTAAAAATCTTTAAAAATTAGGAAAAATACTAAAACCTTTGGGGATGCTTATATATGCACTTGTGTGCTATTTTGAAAGTATTTTGTGTATAAAAATACATAGGGAAAAATTGGGTATCAACTGCTGCCCCTCTTTACCCAAGGAGGATGAAAGAGTTGTCGGGTAAAGATAAGATGGCCAATTTTGACCGAAATCGGCGATTGCAAAGGAATTTGACCGCGTTCTTGTTTCTGAGCTGCCTACATATCCCTGGTTTTACAGGAATTAGGCCATATGTAGTTCAAGAACAAATGATGGGGATTAGAAAAGAATGGATGTGATGGTTTAGTTTGAGAACTAGAGCGGGAGCGCTCCTGCTGAGATGGCCGTTTGTTAGCCGGTGTACCTATAAATGAGCCGTCGTGTATATTGTGCATAATTTAAACATGATGCAAGTTCCCGTTTGGACCATGAATGCTGCCTTTGGATGGTTAGGATGACGTCCTCAGACTGTGATGTCCTGGGCCCTGAAGAGCATAAAAATAAAGATTCGCAGGCCATGAAATGGTGGTCTCGAGCTATGCAGATGGTTCCTCCGAACTATGACGCTTTTGAAAAGGTTGGCGACCTTTCAGCCTATGAGAAGGTGGCGATCTTTCAGCCAAATGAATGCAAAGGGTGGTTATCTTTCAACCAAAGTGAGAATTTAAAATGCAGGTGGCAATATTTCAGTCGTTCGAAAAATAAAAGTGGCGATATTTCAGCCATGCAGGAGACAATGCTTAGTGTCGGAAGGCCAATAGGTAGCGTTGTGAAATGCAGATGGAGACAGAGCTTAGTCTTATAAGGAAGATAAGTAGCCTTATGCAAAATGGAGTTGGAGACAGGGCTTAGTCTCGAAAGGCATATAAGTAGCCTTATGCATGATGGAGGTAGTGTTTATCCTCGAAGGACAGAAGAGTAGCCTTATGCAATGCAGATGGAGACAGAGCTCAGTCTCGAAAGGCAGATAAGTAGCCTTATGCAGGATGGAGGTAGAGCTTAACCTCAGAAGGCAGAAAAGTGGCCTTATGCAATGCAGATGGAGACAAAGCTTAGTCACGAAAGCGGATAAGTAGCCTTATGTAAGATGGAGGTAGAGCTTAACCTCAGAAGGCAGAAAAGTAGCCTTATGCAACGCAGATGGAGATAAAGCTTAGTCTTGAAAGGCAGATAAGTAGCCTTATGCAAAATGCAGATGGAGAAAGTGCTTAGTCTCGAAAGGCAGATAAGTAGCCTTATGAAAGATGCAGATGGACACAGAGCTTAGTCTCGAAAGGTAGATAAGTATCCTTATGCAGGATGGAGGTAGAGCTTAACCTCGGAAGGCAGAAAAGTAGCCTTATGCAATGCAGATGGAGACAGAGCTTAGTCTTGAAAGTCGGATAAGTAACCTTATGCAAAATGCAGATGGAGACAGAGCTTAGTCTCGAAAGGCATATAAGTAGCCTTATACAAGATCCATATTGAGACAGAGCTTAGTCTCGAAAGGCAGATAAGTAGCCTTATGCAGGATGGAGGTAGAGATTAACCTTGGAAGGCAGAGAGTAGCCTTATGCAAGATGCAGGAAATGTAAAGAGTAAATAGTGATGAGATTTTCTTAGCTGACAACTGATTGTGATATCGCCGCTGCTGGGGATGTTAGGTGTAGATAGTAACTTTGCGAATGAGCGATTTTTCTTCAATCCTGAAGAGTATGAGTGTGTGAATGTATTCAATATTTTGCGACCCGGGGTGCCTGCATACAAAGAAAAATCGTGAGTTTTGTAGAGGGGAAAGGTTAGTTCATTCCCCTTATTTTTGACGTCATGTATCATTGGGATAGCGTTGCTAAACGACGGCGATGCAAGTGATATCTATGCATGATTCAGTAAATATGATGTAAGCATATATTTTGAAAAATTATTTTATTTTGGATGAACCAATAACTGCAACGTGGTTCAAAGACACGGAAACCTCGCTTGTCCCAGAATTTTGAGGGTCCTTCACAAAATTCTGCCCCAGTTTACTAGGTTGGCGCTATTAACTATTGTGTTGAATGACTAAACACGGATTGATTCCAGAATTTTGAGGACCCCCTCAAAATTCTGCCCCAGTTTACTGGGTTGGTGCTGATGCGAAAGTTGACAACTGACTTCAGAATTTTGAGGGTCCAATAACGGGGAAAAATAGAAATTTTATTAAAATGTGACCGAACCCATAGGGCTGCCTACGTATCCCTTCTTAAACGGGAATTAGGTCAGGCGTAGTTCAGATTACATCATGAAGGAAAAAATGTGATCAAATGTAGTATCTCTTTACTGCGTCTGCGTTGATCGGCTTCGGCCAGAATTCTCTGTCCATTTTTACGAGAATAAGGGCTCCTCCAGTTAGAACCTGGTGAACCATACACGGACCCTGCCAATTGGGAGAGAATTTCCCCTTGGCTTCATCTTGATGCAGAAATATCTTTTTCATACCAGTTGTCTTGGTGTGAACTTCCTTGGCTTAACTCTCTTGTTGAAGGCTCTGGACATTCTGTTTTGATATAATTGACCGTGGCAAAATACATTCATTCTCTTTCAATCTATAAGGGCTAACTGCTCGTAGCGACTTTTTACCCACTCTGCATCTTCTAACTCTACTTCCTGTATGATCATCAAGGAGGGAACTTCTACTTTGGTGGGAATGACCACCTATATACCATAAACCAGCATGTAAGGGGTGGCCTCGGTTGTTGTGCGGACCGTGGTACGATAACCCAATAAGGCGAATGACAATTTCTCGTGCCACTACTTGTGCCTTTCAATCATCTTTCTTAGTATCTTCTTGATGTTCTTATTGGTTGCTTCCACATCTCCATTCATCTGTGATCTGTAAGCCGTAGAGTTCTTGTATTTAATCTTGAATATTTCACACATTTCTTGTTGAGATTAGAACCATTGTCGGTGATGGTGTATTCTGGAATCCCGAACGATAGACCATACGGCCGCGGACGAAATCTGCTACAACTTTCTTGGTTACCGCTTTGTAGGATGCAGCTTCAACCCATTAGGTAAAGTAATCAATTTCCACTAAGATGAATTTGTGCCCATTTGACGCGGCTGGTTCGATTTGTCCAATAATATCCATTCCCAAGCGACGAACGGCCTTGGTAAGCTTGTTGCAGTAAGCTCGTTCAGAGGTACTTTTATCATATTTGCATGTATCTGACAACTGTGAGCACGTGAAAATTCAAACAAAAAAATGATTTTTCTTATTTTTGCAATTTTTGTGAATTTTGTATTAATTGTTTACATTTTATTTGTGCATTTTAATTCATACAAAAATTACAAAATACCTTTGCATTAGAATTTAATTTTCCATGTTAGGATTAATTAGGGATTAATTTGTTTTAGAACACTACAATAAAAAATAACAAAAATAGTTCACGGTTTAGTTGTTCAATTATGACTTTTTCATGAAATAGTTTTAAAATAATTTTAGGAGCTAATTAGTTTAGTTTTGAAATATATTAGGATTTTATTTCAATTTTTGCATTTCAATAAAATAAGAAAATCAATATAAAAATACAAAATACAAAACAAACCAAAAAAGGGAACTAAAGAAAAAAGGAGGGGGCTTTTTAATTAAAATTGGTCTTACAAGAAAATTGATCTGGGCCGTTTTTGTAACAAAATCTGTGGCCCAAACCATACACATGCCCAATCCAGCCCAATATACACTTCCTAGACCCGGTCCAGATCCTTGGAGTCTGAACGACGTCGTTCTGCCATCCATCAATCTGACTGTTTAATGCCCTTGATCCAACGGTCCTTGTTTACTCATCCATATCTGATAAAAATGTCAGAATATCAGTATAAACCCTAGATACCAACCTTATCCTCCTCGTACCCTTCTGTGTATCTCTCCGGAATCCTCGTCGACGGGAAATGTCACCTATGCCACGGCCACGCAATTTACGCCACAACATCTCCACACCTCCCTCTTGCTAAATCCATCGACCATCTCCCTCGAATCTGGCTAGAAAGGCTCGAATGTGGATTTGAAATTTTTCGGAAAAACCCTAATTCTCCCAAATCATCCTAAATTAACACATGAGGGTTCTGGGGCTTCTTTTCTAAGGAGTTCGTCATCAAGAGTTCAGTTGTCACTGGAATGGGTCAGTTTAAATTCAAAAAAAGAAGTATCAGTGAGTTTTTTTTTCCTTTCCATTTATTTTCATATTTTATTGGTTTTTCTTACCTAGTCGTTTTATTGCTCCTTTTATTTTTATCTCGTCGGTCATTTGAAGTGTGAGTCAGTTAAGTGGTTCATATTAATTTAATTTTGATTTTTCGAGTGTTGGTTTAATCCTAACCAGTCAAATCGATTAATTGCATTTTTGTTTAGTTTGATATCGGCTCAATGGTTGTTTTCGCAATTCTGATAAATAGGGTGGTATTGGTTTAGTTTTATAATTTGTTTTTGGTTCCTTTAACTTTAGTTGTGTGTTGAACACTATTTGATTTTGACTGATTGAATTACTATTTTCGTGGTTTAATTAGATTTGATTTTATTTGTCCTTAATTTCAATATTCATTGACAGGTTAATTAATTTTAGGTAATAAGATTAGAATCAGTTAGTTTAGTAGTTTCAGAGAGTAATCAGAGGCATTTTGGGTAATTAGAGTAAGTTAGGAATGTTGTAGATTAGAATAAAACTCCTTAGAATCTTCAAGAATGGGGTTCACATGAGATTTTATAAAATTTAAGGGGTTGCCTTGAGGAACAAGTTAAAAAGTGAGGGAGTAATCTGAAATAAGCTAGGGACTGAAGTGAAAACTAAAAATCTAAGGGCTGCCCTCATCTTTGCCTATATAAAGTAGCCCCAATGCCTTAATTCACAAGTTTCGGAGCCCTCAAATTCCCCCAAAAAATATTCTTCAGGTTCCCAGATCTAAAAACTTAAAATCTCATATCACAATCTCCTTCTAGTTCTTAATTTCAAAAAAAAACCAAGAACAACAAAAAATAGTAGAAAACCAAAAAAAGTTACTGTTTTATCAAATGCTAGGTGGATCTGAGCTTTAGCTATTGATCTACATCTCTCTAGTTTGGATTCTGCTAATTTGAAGTTCCAGAGGTGATGTTTGGTCGATTTCAAGTAAGTTTGGGCTAGATAAGTGGTTTTAGGTCGGGTGATGGCTTGTTAGGAGTTTCAAAATATTTTGAGTTCAAGTTTGAGTCTGCTTGGGTGCTTCAGTAGTGGATTTGTTGCTGTGATTGATCTATGATTGGATTTTTAAAACTTGCTTCTAAATTTGCTGCGTAAATTGATCAATTATTGGACTTGGAAACCTTCCTGGGTTGTTGATTTAGTTCTTCTAAGTTTGCTTGAAATTGTTGATCTGCTGTATATTGGTGGCTGCTGACCTCCCCTTTCCTCTTATTATATTTCGCATTTCCAAGTACACTATCACACCATTCGAATGACTCTTGGCTGAAAATGCTCAAAAGTAATGCTATATGATGAAATGAAGCTTGTTTCTGATTTGATTTCTCTATGAGCTATGTATTTAAATTCTTCATTTATTGACAGTATAGATCCCTATTAGTCTATAATATTTGGACTGAAATTAAGCTGCATGAATTTCTCCTTTTATTAAAACATAGTTCATATTACTACATGTGAGTATTTGTGAAGTCGAGAGTGAGCTTAATGTATTGTTAAAATAAATTCGAAACTATAGTTGTTAGACTATGCCCTAATAGTACTGAGTATGTTGTTCTGCTGTTAGTAAATCACAGATTTCTCAAAACAATTGGTAATGGTTCATTAGTTTGGAAGCAGGAAAATGTAATTCAAACTAAGGGCAACAGTTGCCTGGATTGACGTTGATAAAGGCAGTGTTAAATCAAATTGGACTTGAGGCCTGATATAAATAACGAGCAGTTGAATAAGTAGGAGTAACAGTCATATTTTGCTCATGTAATTGATGCTGAGGAGGTTCGATTTGGTACCCTACCCTCATCCGGTGTTCAACTAGACTCATATTTGGGCCCAATTTGGCGTTGTGTGATGATTTCAAACATGGACTGGAGAAAGGTCCAACACCGTTGAATGATTGGAATATGCATGCCCATGAGCCTCGATTATAGCAAACCCCACTGTACTGGACTTCACGAATTATTTTGATTGGGTAGGATTTCTTTCTCTTTCAGAGATAAATATAAATAGAAAATCGTAGCCACTTTTAGATTGTCCTTTTAGTAAAATAATGAGACGAGCCTCGCCAAACAAAATAAATTGCGGGGCCCTCAATAAAGGCAAAAATACTTAGAATTCGGGAGGGCCAGTTAGCGAATTTCACGACTTTTCCCAAAATAATAACACGGTAGAATCTTTAGACGCAATTAATTAAAAATACCTTCTTAAACTCGGGTGTGCATTGATGCGACCCAAATCCAAATCTCGACGAAGTCGAAATGTGTTATAACCATGGCTTCCTTGATGGCGACGGGGCTAGGAACGCGTTTTCATGACATCGTAATTCTTATAAAACAAATAATGATTGAAAAATGGTTTAAAATGGAGACGAGCCTCACTGTACAAGGACAAATGTGGGGCCCTCAATAACTGATTATTAAAAATGATTAGAATTCGGAGGGTCCGTTTAGCGAATTTCAACGGCTTTTCCAAACAATATTACGGATTCATAATTTTTCCTCGGTTCGGGATTCATATCGGTGACTTGGAACACCATAAATCTCCCAAGTGGAGACTCTAAATAATTAATAACTAAATCCCTTTTCGATTGTCTTTTAATTGGAAAAACTCCTTTACGCTCCCTTTGCGGGGGTGTATAGCAAAAACGAGGTGTGACAGCTCTGGCGACTCTGCTGGGGAACGAACCCAGAATCTCTGGTTCAGGATTCAGAATTTGAGCTTAGATAAATTGTTCTATTTTGTTATATCTGATTTTCCTACATGCTTTATGCTTAATGTGCTAATTGTTACCACTTCGATATTATCTTAACTGTATATAAACTGTGCCGACACCCATCTCTCTTCACCTCCGGGGATGTGCTTACTGGTTGAGACTCCCTATTCTGTTAGTGTCACACCCTGAAATAAGAAAGAGGCCAGATAAGTTAACGATCTCGCGGGTCCCCGGTACGCTGCCCCCTCCTCGATTTGAGTTGTCCGCTCGGGTACACTGTCTAGAACACCGACCCAGGTTTTGAACATAGAATAACTTGACTTCTTGCCGGATCCGTAGTAGGAACACTTATTTGCATCATGCTGCGTTTGACTTAGGCGACTCAACACAGGGGTTGGGTCCGTCTAGGGCTAGCAACCTGAAATGAAAAGACTAACCCGGTGCATCCTACTTGCTCTGTGCATTTATTTGTTAGAACCTATTTGTTGACCGGTTTGAATATTGGAACGTCGGAATGCGAGAAAACTCAAATGTAGAGAAAATGAGAGGAATAGCCATTAGGGAGTTAATATTTGAATAAAATCCGATGCCCAAGTACTATCGAAACTCTGCCGAAATTTTGAGGAAAAGGGGAAAAAGAAAATGTTTTTTATGGAGTTTGTTTTATTAAAAGCAAAAGAAAAACAAAAAAAAAGAACTGCATTATTTTGAGAAAAATTGTTTGAAAAATAGAGAAAAGGTCACTTTGATTTGATTTCAAAATCAGAAAATGGAGAAAAGCGTTAAAAAGTGTTGTTTTAAAATTTTTTAGTTTATTTGCCCGAACTATGCATGGTTTGATTCTCACAGGGCGTGAGATACGTAGGCAACCCTTATCGGGTCCAACCTCCCCATAACAAAATAACCCAAAAAATGTCAAAATTTTAACTTTTATCACAAATAAACCAGGTGATGCCGTTTTGTCAAAAATAGCCAAATGTTCCCAAACGGGACACCGGAAGGCTGACTTTGCACAAACATCCACCTTTGGTCATCATTTGATTTTTGACACTCACAGCCTTAAAGTCTTCGTCCCCGAGGCGTTGGAAGTTCGTGTTTGCAATAATGGGTCATTTATTTTAATTCGCAAAAAAATAAGAAAAGAGTCAGTGGTAAGTGAATACCGTGAGGATTTTGGATCAAAATTGGCATATAGGGAAAGGAATCTGTTGTTTTATTTTTGGGTTTGTATTTCTTTTGGTTAGAGTATATGGGTAATCTGATTTTCGAGTCTGTATTTCATCGTTAAGTTGGTCAGTTTTGTTGTTATTATGAAAATGAAAAATTCCAAAAATGTTTTATTGTCGGTTACCTTGTATTTGCAAGTACTATGCACGGTATGATTCATGCAGGGTCATGATACGTAGGCAATCTCCATAAGATTCGACCACAACCAAACAAAAATGGAAAAGAAAAATTGAGAAAATGGAAAGATGTTGTTAATAATGAGGACCGACTCAATCCATTCTAACAGGTTTTGTTTTGAATTGTGAAGAAAGTTGAGGGGGTGGGTTGTGGTAAGCTGGAAACACAAGATCCAAGGAAAATGATAACCGACATCGAAGCTGTTACGAGTGCTCAAGAGACTCAGGGTCAGAGGGTTCAACAAGGGTCTACTGTGGTTGAGGAAAATAGAACACTGAAACAACAAATGACCAAAATGCGTCAAGCTTGGGCCAATGACCAGGGAAAGCCTTGTCATGAGTCACAATTTGCTACATTGCAAGAACAATACCACTCTCTACAGTACCACTCGTACTCGTTTGAGCTTCCTGCAAACATCGAGAAGTCTGCTCGAAAGAGAGTACAAGAGGAAATATCCCAAAGAGTGAAAAGATTAGAACAGCGGTTGGAAACCACGCAAGCAGGGGCAGGTCAAAATATTGTTGCCTTCAGAGATCTATGCATGTTCCCCGATGTCCACTTACCGCCTGGTTTTAAGGTTCTCAAATTTGAAAAGTAAAATTGACATGGAGACCCCATAGCTCACCTGAAAAGGTGTTGCAACCAATGGAGATGTGGGAAGAAATGAAGAATTGCTTATAGCTTATTTTGGGGAAAGCTTCTCGGGAGTAGCATCTGAATGGTTTTTGGATCAAGACACATCTTGCTGCTACGTCTGGGACGACATGGCACGTGCCTTTGTCAAATATTTTCAGTACAACATTGACATCACCCCAGACCGTATTTCCCTTTCTAACCTGAAAAAGAAACCAACTCAAAGTTTAAGGGAATATGCCATCAAATGGAGAGAGCAGGCAGCTAAAGCTAAGCCACTTATGGATGACCACGAGTTAATCACTGTCTTTCTACTGGCTCAAGAGCCTGATTATTTTCAATACATGACGTCCGCAGTGGGTAAATCCTTCCCGGAAGAAATTAAAATGGGAGAAATGGTGGAGAACGGCCTTAAGACAGGCAGAATTATAAGTCAAACAACTCTTAAGGCTGCAGCTCAGGCTGTCCAAATTGAATCTGGTAACACAAATGAGAGAGATGAAGAAATCATGATGATATCAGGGTCAAGAAGAGGTCCTAGGAGAACATCTTGAAGGTATGTGCAGCCTCATCATGTTTTCCATGACCCCCCTTAGCATTACTATCCACCTCCGAACCCCCCATACTTTGTTGATCCTTCCAGTATGTTGCCTAGCCATCAAATCACCCAAGAAAGCGAGCAAGAGTATCACAAAATCTCTACCCGCCTCGAAAAAATATTCAAATACCCTATAACCCACATCCAAGCCAGGGGTATAGAAGGGAACAAAAGCTGAAAGATAGTTTTACACCAATAGGAGAGTCCTATGCAAGCTTATTTAAGAAGTTAAAACAATATGACAAGATTGCACCCATTCCTCCAAATTAGGTGGACCGACGTGCAAGAAGCTTTGACTCATATAAAAGGTGTGAATACCACTCCAATGCTCTGGGGCACAATATGGAGAATTGTCGGGATTTGAAAAAGGAAATAGAAAGAATGATTCAAGAAGGGTAATTGTGGTTAATGACAGTGACAGGGAGCATGCGAATCCTCTTGGGAACTTGTTGACTGAAGTTGATGATACCAACGTTGGTAATGATCTTGGAAATATTAATGAAGAACTCAGTGTCTAAATGCCGAGCTTGGTAATTGGAAAGACGCTTCATCTCTTGGCTAGCTAGAGAGAAGTCTTGGTGGTTTATTTTGTTGTCATTTCTATTGTCTGGGTTATTTTAAAGGTTGTAATCCGGATATTGTCTTACGATTCAAACCCTTCTATCCTTTTATTTGTCTAGTTCCTTTAGTCGTCATATCTTATGTAGTGTTATCTAGGTTTGTTTTAGGATTGTACCCCAGTTTGTGTTGCTTGTTTTATTGTTAAACCTTTTTACCGTCTGTTTAATACAATTCTCTATTTTCTGCCATTTTTAGTCATTTTTGTTTAGTTCTCTTTTCTTTCTACAATTCTATTCCTGCTGATTCTAATGACATAACATGCACGCATAATTCTCAGTCGGATTTTTAAAATCTATGTTGGTCGGGAAGCAATGAAACCATTTTGAAGATGATGAGGGCACTTGAGGAAATAAGAATTGATTTGGACGTTGTGAGATTGTTTGACGCCCGAACCAAGAAAAGTGGAGAAAGAAAATCACAAAAACGTAGTTTCTATGACGTGAACTACGTTTGACTTGATCCCAAAAAGGTACGTAGGCAGCCTCTCTGCGGTCCAGCCATACCAAAATAAAATTCCAAAAGTCCCTAGGCAAGAAACTGGGGCAGAAGTTGTGATAGTTGAAAGAAATCGCATTCCGAAAGTTGTAGTTTTAATCCCATTTTGAGTTGTTTTGAGCTATTATATCCTTTCTTTCTAACCCTATCCAAAAGCCCACATTACAGTTCAAAGGAAGACCTTCTGATCAGTCTTTGAGAAATGGCAAGTCAAGCAGGTGACAGTAATTCGTGTCAAGGGCAACACTACGGTCCAAACAAGAAAAGTAAAAGTGAAAGAATCTTTGTGATGAGAACCTTCATGGATATCGCAAAGCGATGAAAGATGAGGGAAATAAAATAAGAGAGTCTTATTGATGAAAACCTTGACAGGCACATTGAGGAGACAGTAAGTTGAGGGAAAGATCAAGTAAGAGAGGTTTGTTGCTGAAAACCCTTTGGCACTACAAACCGAATAATGAATGTAAACCAAATTGGATAAACGGAGAATTGAAGCCCAGTCAGAACTGATTGACAAAATGTTTATAGGTGTATGTCATGGTCATTAGAGTTGGTATCCTCATCTGGTAGGTTTCTACTTCATAGTTTTCCCTTTAGGATTCATCTCTTTCTTTTCCCTTCACTCCGTCACTCTGTTTTGTTCATTTTCTCTTTCTGAGTCTTTTTAGTCATAACAAGTGAGAAATGATTTCAAATTTGCCACCAGCTTTCCAATTGCTCAAAATGGGGTCTGGCTAGCATATCAAATCATCGCAAGTCAAGAAAAATAACAAGAGCACTAAGCTGGTAGTAATCAATATGCTTTGGGGATCCTGGTGAAACACAGAGGTTTGGTAGATGTCACTTTGTGAGAAATGCAACAAATAAAGGGTATTGGGTTTGAACGAAGAATAGGTATTTTGTGACAAAGGTCGAATGAAAGGATTAATAGACTTCAATGTCAAGAGACAGGGGGTGAATTTTAAAGAATAACATGTTGTAGGGGGAATCAACATGATTTAGGGTGAGGCACAAGGGTTGGTTAAAATCAATCCAGGAGTAGCATAACAAACAGAAGGTATAGGGTTTGAATGCAGAAGAGGTATGTTGGATGCCAAGGATTGCAAATGAAGTGATTAGGCAAGAAACAAGCGGGGGTCTTCAAATGAAAAGAAAGTTATCATAACAAGTAAGGGAGCAACAAACCTCAGGGCCAAGGCCATCAGATAAGCAAGAAAAAAACAACACATTGTGGGAGCAATAGACATAATTTGGGAATTCATGTAAGACTCAAATGTCAGGAAAATGCCATTTCACGAACAGTGCAATAAACAGAAGGTATAGGGTTTGAACACGGAAAAGGAATGGGGTCAGATAAGAAGATTAGAAGTAACAATTGAGAGGTATTCATCAAAGTCAGAAGTTATCAGCCAAGTCCCAAAGATGCTCGGACAACGCAGAGCATGGAAAGGAGAAAAGGAAAGCCTTTCCCAGCAGGAGTACCAGAACCAACCACCGCACTTTAAACCGATAAAATTTTCTTTGATTTGAAACAGGGGCATGGAAGTGTTATTGATGGTGGAAAGATATGTTGGGGCAGAAAATTTTCTGTCGTTTTGAAAATTATTTTTGAAGTTGTGCACCCATTCGAAGAACATGAAGGTCAAATACAAGTTTTTAAAAGAAAAAGAGGGAAGTAGTTTTCAGGAAAGAAATACCAGTTTTAAGAAGAGTAATTTTCGGACGGTTGAAACACCAGTTTTTATGGAAGTGTTTTTTGGAGGAGGGTCACACCAGTTTTTAGGGAAGTGGTTCTGAAGGAGGATAATTCAAGTCAGAGGGTGTTAAAACAAGTTTCGGAGGAAAATGGTTAGTCGAGAAACCTTAGTCTGATGAATTTTTCACCTAAGATGCAGAAATCTTAGTCTGATGAATCTTTCACCTATGATGAAGATACAGAAATCTTAGTCTGATGAAATTTTCACCTAAGATAAAAATCTTAGTCTGATGAATCTTTCACCTAAGATAAAGGCAGAAGTCGGGAAAAGAAAGTAAGGTGTAATTTGAGAACAAGAAGGGAAGGCAGAATTTGAAAAGAAAGGAAATTGGAATTTGGAAAATTAAGAAAGTCTGAAGTTGCAAAAGTGGACCTAGTCTGATGAATTATCTCCTAGAGTTAAAATCTCAGTTCATTGAGTCTTTCTCCTGAGATCGCGCAGAAATGGACCTTGTTTGATGAATATCTCCTAGAATCAAAATCTTAGTCCGTTGAAACTTTCACCTAAGATGAAAATCTTGGTCTGATAAATTTTTCACCTAAGATAAGGGTAAGAATCTTCAGTTGAATCTTTCTCCTAAGATAAAAATCTTAGTCTGATGAATGTTTCACCTAAGATAAAAGTCAAAAGCTTAGTCCGTTGGATCTTTCTCCTAAGATGAAAATCTTAGTCCGATGAATTTTTCACCTAAGATAAATTTCAAATTTTAATGTACATTTCAGTTTTTAAAGTCGTATTTCAGTCTTATCACAATTCAGGTTTTAGTTTTCAATTTTTGATAATATATGGTAACAAGCCCCAGTTTTCCAAACTGGGGCAGAAAGTTTTCTTTGTTTTGTCCATTTTTGTGAAGTTAGGAGCCCAACTGAAGAACAGAGAAATACATTCAAGTTCAATTTCATTACAGTGCATCAATTTGGAGGGAAGGAACAACATCTCAGTGTACGATTTGAAGTAATGACAAATGAGTTTCACCAAAGAAAACACAAGGCAACAAGAGAGAATACAAGACAACAAGACAACAAGGAAGTACAAGAACAAGTTTGAAGAATTTAGATAGGATTTTTGTAATTAGTAGTTCATAGCTTAGGCTAGCTTCTTTTATTTTTGATTGGTGTAATAAGGAAGGTCAGCGAGCAGAAGCAGCAGCAGCAATCACAGTGAAATCACAGCTCCTGGTAGCCCCAGCTACCAGACACTCCCGAACTACACTAACTTGATTCCTGTTTAGCCCAGGATATGTAGGCAACCTCTGAAGCAGGATGCAGTCAAGAGTTTAGTTGTCACCGGAATGGGTCAATTTAAATCCCACAAAAAGTATTTGTGAGTTTTTTTCCTTTTCCATTTATTTTTACATTTTATTGGTTTTTCTTGCTTAGTTGTTTTATTGCTCTTTATTTTTATCTCGTCGGTCATTTGAAGTGTGAGTCAGTTAAGTGGTTCATATTAGTTTAATTTTGATTTTCGAGTGTTGGTTTAATCCTAATCAATCAAATCGATTAGTTTCATTTTCGTTTAGTTTGATATCGGCTCAATGGTTGTTTTCGCAATTCTGATAAGTAGGGTGGTATTGGTTTAGCTTTATAATTTGGTTTTGGTTCCTTTAACTCTAGTTGTGTGTTGACCACTATTTGATTTTGGCTGATTGAATTACTATTTTTGTGGTTTAATTAGACTTGGTTTTATATGTCCTTCATTTCAGTATTCATTAACAGGTTAATTAGTTTTAGGTAATTAGATTAGAATCAGTTAGTTTAGTAGTTTCAGTAGGTAATCAGGGGCATTTTGGGTATTAGAGTAAGTTAGGAATGTTGTAGATTAGAATAGAACTTCTTAGAATCTTCTAGAATAGGGTTCACGTGAGATTTTAGAAAAGATAAGGAGTTGCCTTGAGGAACAAGTTAAAAAGTGAGGGAGTAATCTGAAATAAGCTAGGGACTGAAGTTAAAACTAATAATCTGAGTGCTGCCCTCATCTTTGCCTATATAAATCAGCCCCAATGCCTTAATTCACAAATTTGGGAGCCCTCAAATTCCCCCAAAAAATGTTATTCAGGTTCCCATATCTAAAAACTTAAAATCTCATATCACAATCTCCTTCTAGTTCTTAATTTCAGAAACAAAAACCGAAAACAACAAAAAATAGTAGAAACCCAAATTTGGGCCGGTGTTCAATTAGGCTCACATTTGGGCCCAATTTTGTGTTGTGTGATGATTGATTACATGGACTGGAGAAAGGTCCAAAACCGTTGAATGATTGGAATATGCATGCCCATGAGCCCCGATTATAACAAACCCTAATGTACTGGACTTCACGAATTATTTTGATTGAGCAGGATTTCTTTCTCTTTTAGATATAAATATAAATAGAAAATGGTAGCCACTTTAAGATTGGCCTTTTAATAAAATAACAAGATAAGCCTTGCCAAACAAAACAAATTGCGGGGCGCTCAATAAAGGCAAAATACTTAGAATTCAGGAGGGCCAGTTAGCGAATTTCACGACTTTTCCGAAAATAATAACACGTTAGAATCTTTAGACGCGTTTAATTAAAAATACCTTCTTAAACTCGGGTGTGCATTGATACGACCCAAATCCAAATCTCGACGAAGTCGAAATGTGTTAATAACCACGGGTGCCTTGATGGCAACAAGGTTAGGAACGCGTTTTCATGACGTCGTACTTCTTATAAAACAAATAATAATTGAAAAATGGTTCAAAATGGAGACGAGCCTCACCTAACAAGAACAAATGTGGGGCCCTCAATAATTGATTATTAAAAATGATTAGAATTCGGAGGGGCCGTTTAGCGAATTTCAACGGTTTTTCCCAAACAATATTACGCTAGAACCTTTAGGCACAGTTTAATTAAATTATTTCCTTAAAATTGGGTGCGTATTGATGCGACCCTAATCCAAATCTCGACAAAATCAAAATATGTTAAGAAACACGGGTGCCTTGATGGCGATGCATTTTCACGACGTCGCAAGTCTTTAAAAATAAATAATGGTAAAAGCAGTTTATAAATAAAGGGCACATAAGTTAGCATGTGTTAAAATTAGATAAATTCAAATACAATAGTTAAGCGACCGTGCTAGAACCATGGAACCCGGGAATGCCTAACACCTTCTCCCAAGTTAACAAAATTCCTTACTCCGATTTCTGGTTGGCAGACTGTAGTAGAGTCATAATTTTTCCTCAGTTCGGGATTCAAATCGGTGACTTGGGACACCATAAATCTCCCAAGTGGTGACTCGGAATAGTTAATAACTAAATCCCGTTTCGATTGTCCTTTAATTGGAAAAACTCCTTTACGCTCCCTTTGTGGGGGTGTATAGCAAAAAAGGAGGTGTGACAACAACGGTGGCACCTCCGGACATACTGGATGCACTCTGTTTCCATAGTCATCCAAAAATACCATGCTCGGAGTATCTTTTTTGCCAAAACAAAACCATTTATGTGCGGTCCACAGGTTCCTGCGTGCACTTCCTCTAGTAGCTTGGTTGCTTCTCGTGGATGGACACATCTTAATAATCCCATATCAGGAGTCTTCCTATACATGATTCCTCCGCTGTGAATGAAGTTGCTGGATAGCATCCGGAGTGTGCGCTTCTGAGTAGCATCGGTAAGCTCTGGTACTCTTCTGTTGTCAAGTATTCTCTGATATCATGGAACCAAGGTTTCCCGTCGATTTCTTCCTCAACATGAGCACAATAAGCTGGTGGTCGTGAATCTTGACCTGGATGTTGTCAATAAAGTTTGTATCTGGATGCTAGATCATAGATAATAAAGTGGCTAAGGCATCAGCGAACTCATTTTGCATTCTGGGAACATGCTGGAATTCCATCTTTCTGAATCTCTTCCTCAACTCTTGTATATTATATAGGTCAGGGAGTATCTTGGAATTCTTGGTTTCCCATTCTTCTCGAACCTGATCTATGAGTAGGTTCGAATCTCCAATCACTAGTAGTTCCTAAATGTTCATGTCAATTGCCAATTTGAGCCCTAAGATGCAGGATTCGTACTCAGCCATATTGTTGGTGCATGGGAATCTGAGCTTGGAAAATATTGGGTAATGCTGACCGGTTTCTGATAGCAGGACTGCTCCTATGCCAACTCTTTTGAAGTTTGTGGCCACATCGAAAAACATTTTCCAACCATCATAGGATTCTGCAATATCTTCTTCTACGAAAGCTACCTCCTCATCAAGAAAATATATCTTTAGAGGTTCGTATTCTCCTCCTACAGGATTCTCGGCGAGGTGATCTTCCAAAGCTTGTCCTTTGACTGCTTTCTGGGTAACATAAACAATGTCAAACTCACTTAATAGTATTTGCCATTTGGCGAGCTGGACAGTAGGCATGGGCTTCTGAAAGATATATTTCAGTGGGTCCATTCTGGGTATAAGATAAGTGGTGTAAGCACAGAAATAGTGCCTCAATGTTTGAGCTACCCAGGTTAGATCACAACAAGTGCCTTCTAATACAGAATACAGAGCCTCGTACGGGGTAAACTTCTTGCTGAGGTAGTAGATGACTTGATCCTTTCTTCCTGTTTCATCATGTTATCCCAAAACACACCCAAATGCTCCATCCAATAGTACGAGATAAAGCAATAGGGTCCCCCTGGCTCGGGTGGAACCATGACTGGCGGCATTGACAAATATTCCTTGATACTGTCAAAAGTATTTTGGTAATCATCAATCCATTTAGTGGCAGCATCCTTCTTTAGCATCTTGAAGATGGGTTCACAAATGACAGTGGACTGAGCTATGAATCGGCTGATGTAGTTAAGTCTTCCCAGAAATCTCATCACATATTTCTTGTTCTTTGGTGGTGGCAGCTCTTGAATGGCTTTGACCTTAGACGGGTCCAGTTCTATTTCTCGGCGACTCACAATGAAGCCTAATAACTTTCCAGTAGGAACCACGAATGCACACTTGGTGAAATTCAGTTTCAAGTTGTATCTCCTCAATCTGTTGAAGAACTTCCTCAAATCTTCCATGTGATATGCTGCTTACTTGGATTTGATGATGACGTCATCCACATATACTTCGATTTCTTTATGTATCATGTCATGGAAGATAGTGGTCATGGCCCTCATGTAGGTAGCATCCGCATTCTTCAAACCGAACGACATCATTTTATAACAGTACATCCCCCACGGTGTAATGAACTTCGTTTTCTATGCATCCTCTTCATCCATCCATATCTGATGTTATCCAGCAAAAAAATTTATGAATGACTGCAGCTCATTTTTGGCACAGTGTCAATCAATATGTGTATATTTGGAAAAGGGAAGTCGTCCTTAGGACTGGCCCGGTTGAGATCCCGGTAGTCGACACAGACTCTAACTTTCCCATCTTTCTTCGGTACTGGCATGATGTTGGATACTCTACCACCCTGAGAATCCTGGCTTTGACTTGCTTGGTAACTTTTTCTTTGGTTTTCAAACTCATGTCTAAATTGAATTTTCTGAGCTTCTGTTTTACTAGCGGGCACGCCGGATCTGTCGGCAACTTGTGAGCCACAATGGACGTGCTGAGACCAGTCATATCATCATAAGACCATGCAAAGATATCCTCATACTCTTTTAGGAACTCTGTGTACTCTTTCTTTTCTGATGGAGACAAATTTAAACTGATGCGCGATTCCTTGACATTCTCTATGTCTCCCAAATTGACAACCTCAATTTTGTCCAAGTTAGACTTAGGCCTGTTCTCAAAATTCTTCACCTCCCTGACAACCTCTTCTGGTATTTCATCATCTTTTGAATATATGTTCGTTTGTTGCATTGCCTCGTTGCAAGTCACAGTCGTTGGTTCATCATCAAGATATGTAATAGTAATGTTGTGTAAAATAAAATAGACGATAGAGAAAAGAAATAAGAGCGAGATATAAAAATAAACTTGGAAAATGCTTTTGATTAAATTCATAACTCTTTGAAACATAGGATCTCTTTTCAAAAGTGAAGACAATGTGGAAAATTAAAATCAACTAAAGAGTAAAATGCGATGCATAGTGCATCGTTTAGTCTTGCTACCCCGAAGTTCTTCGGGCACTGGTGGTCTAGACTGACCAATTGGTGAAGCGTTACCTCGGTTCAGAGCTTGAATTGAAGGGACTTCCTCTCCTTCATCCTTGAAGATAACACAAAAATCCATATCATCCTCAAGAAACAGGTTCTTCATTGCTGCCAGCGCCTCATCTTCTTCTAATCCACGCATAACGTCGGCCGACTGAAAAGTTTGTTCCAGCTAAGGTATGGGATGCTCCATTGGATAGTATGGACTGCGCCATGGTGGTGACCAATGATTGAACTCCTCCCAGGTGTACTTGTATCCCAGGCCAAAAGTGGTACCATGCTTCTTCAACTTGATAGGCTTGGTGATGCCCTGGAGATTATTACCAAGTCCCTTTTCGGGCTAGTATCCGCTCCAATTCAGAATTCTCTCAATTTTGTTAACCCACCACTTGTCCTTGTCAATGGCGTTGACCCGCTCAATGTGGTGGTATGTTTCTCCACCTATTCTCCTTCTACCTCCGATCATCGGTATGGTTTGGCGACTGCATATAGGGTTGCTACCGTCACCATGAATGATCACTTCCTTATGATTCCATTCAAACTTTACTGCTTGATGTAATGTTGATACCACAACCCCAGCGGGGTGGATCCAGAGTCGTCCCAACAACAAATTGTAGGATCCTGGCACGTCTATGACTTAGAAGTCAATATCGAACCAGGTGGGTCCCATCTTTAGGCACGGGCTAATTTCTCTAATGGTGGATCTTTAAGATCCATCAAAAGCTTTAACACTGATAGCTCCGTCTTTGATCTCATGCAGTCCTTTTCCCAATGTCCTGAAAGTCATAAACGGGCAGATGTTAAGGCTGGATCCCCCATCGACTAAGATCCTGGTGATAAAATAATCCTCGCATTTCGCAGTAATGTGCAATGCCTTGTTGTCACTAAGCCCTTCTGGTGGTAACTCATCCTCGTGGAAGGTGATCTTGTGGATTTCCAGCACCTGCCCACCATATTTTCCATTTCACCTCCTGTTATGTTGCTGGGAACATAAGTTTACTCAATATTTTCTTTAAGGAATTTTATGTGCCTCAGAGCTTAGCAGAAGAGCCAGAATAGAAATATGTGCTGGTGTTTTGTTCAGTTGCTCAAAAACTGAGTACTCTTTGGCCTAATCTTCCTCCAAAGGTCATCGGGTCCAGCTTCGATAGCTCGCCTAGAGGCTTGCTTGCTGGACTCAGTCAAATGTTCTCGGGTGTATACGCTGTCTGTCCTGGTCATGCCTTGCACGGTGATTGCTTCTCCAGTATGTGTTTTTCCTTTCCTTCTAGCCTCGGCTGTGTAATCCCAGGGTATGGCGTTCGACTTGAACAAGGTAACATCTATCATGAAAACCGGAATTGGCGTCCGGGGAGGTAACACAGTGACTTCAAATGGTGCAGGTGCCTTTGGAATCTCCAACTCAACCTCAATCGGTATTGGTGCCTTTGTGGAAGGTGTGTCAAAATCGAGCGGTACAGACACATTTACCACGCCCTCAGAGGGATGGATCTGAACAAAAATGTGATTGAGGGTAACTGTCGGCTTCTTAGGCTCATCTTCTTCAGCTATCAAACCTATTGACCACTTGGGGTCCCAATCATCCTCAATCTCGATCATATGGATACTCCCACCATTGTGGTCAGGCAGAGGGTTGTTGCGGACATTGGGAACGGGCTCCTTTGCAATAATGACCTTGTTATCAATCAAGGTTTGAATCTTGTCTTTCAACGAGCGACACCCGTCGGTGGTATGTCCTTTCATTCCGGAATGGTATGCACAGGCTTTGTTGGGGTTGATCCATTGGGAAGGATTTTATGGAGTTATGGCTGGGATATGTGAAACGTAATCGGCTACTTTGACTTTTTCATATAATTGGTCAATTGGCTCCGCTATGGTGTTATATTGTCTGGGAGGTCTTCGATCGAAATTTGGTCTGGGTCGAGGAACATTTTGGCGAGCGGGTGGTGACGGGTAATAAGAAGGTTGGGAGTTGTATGCTTGGTACACAGGTGTGGGTTAGGAATACCTTGGTGAAGTAGGTTGATATGTGGGCAGTGGAGGTGATTGGTAGGCAGGCGGTGGTATTTGGTACGTTGGTGAGGGTGCTTGGTAATTTACAGTAGGTTGATATGTGAGCGGAGTTGAGGGATAGGTCTGGTACTTCATAGGGGAATTGTTCCTCTGCGCAGCCATTACGGAACTTACATCCTATTTCTTTGGCGAGCCCACAGACTGTAAAGCCTTGTTGGTAGCTTGAAATGCCTGAGTCCATATGATTTTTGATGCCTTCTTCAATCCTTTCTCCCAACTTGATGATGTCGGAGAACTTTTGACCCTCTATTAGCATCAGCCTTTAGTAGTATTGCGGATCCTGAGCACAGACGAAGAACATGTTCATCTGTTCTTCCTCTAAGGCCAGCCTGACCTTATCAGCTTCCGACCTCCAAGAGTAGCATACTCGTGAAAGGTCTCTGTGGGCTTCTTCTTTAGATTCTGGATATAAAACACATCTAGTGTGTTCTTAGTATTGAACCTAAATCGGTCCATAAAGTCTGACACCATGTTCACCCAATTTGTCCATTTATTGGCATCCTGGCTGATATACCATGATAAAGCATCACTCTTCAGACTCCTCATAAATAGCTTCATACGGATTTTCTGGTCCCTTCCATCTCCTACCAACTTATTACAATACATTCTCAAGTGGACCCTAGGGATCACCTGTACCGTCAAACATCTCGAACTAGGAGGTTTGTACCCCTTCGGGAACTCAACATCTGGATGAACATAAAGATCTTCATAGTTCAACCCTTCAACACCTTTGCTACCTTCGAAACCTTGGACCCGGCTAGTCATCTTCTTGAGTTCAGCGGCCAAACTTTGAATGAAGGAGCCCTTGTCATCTGATTCGGGTGCACTTGTGATTGGCTGAGTGTAGTGGGGTATAGTGTCCACAAAAATAGGGGTGTTATGGTCTTTTGTGGTGTTTTGTGGTTCAGGAATGAATAGTGGAGTGTTATTGCACGTGTTGAAGGCTTGGGCATGAGTGGGTTGTGTTGGTGTTTGCGAGATATTTTGTGGAGGTGCAGGGTTCTGGTTGTTAACATTAGGGGTGGCAAGAGTGATTGACAGGCTTCCAAGGTTCCGAACTTGGTCCAATTCCTCTCGAAATCCCAGCAATGTTTGCTAAAGATGAGCAGCAGTCCCCTTGGTAATTGCAGCATTCTGAGAAGTTTCCTTAAGTTCCTTTCTAGCGCTTGTATCTCCCATTTTGCTTTTGTTCCTGTTTCTGGTAGGACTTGGAGGAGGAGGAGGTGGAGGACCCTTGGATCTTGTTGAGTATGTTGATGGTGCCAAAATGCACAAACTAACCTTCGGGGAGGGGAGTAAAAATAAATGAAAAATAAAAAGGTAAAAAGTTAGTTCGGATTCTGAGAAAAAATAATATTGCAGTATTTATACACGTTATGCAGTAGTATAAGTCATTTCCTAATTTGGATGCCTCGTTATTCCTGAGGAAGGCCTAGCGACAAATTAAATTTGGAGAACTTATAATGCTAAATGCCTCATGTTATTGATAAAAATAAGACAAGTCTTAAAACAATTGCATAATAAAAATATTACTAGGGGCCAATGGCCTTACTACATTATGAAAGCGAAAAATAAAAGATCCAAGCTACTTGGTCCCAGAGTCGGTATTCTTGCCTTCCTTGTACAGCTACATCAACTCACGTTGTCCTAATAGCGGATAAGCTCGAGCCAGATGTCCGCCTGCACTTCCATCGCCGTTCTGACAATCTTCAATTCTTTTCATAAACTTTCCTTCCAATTCCACTAGACCTCGCTCTAGATACCCTAGCCGATTGTTGGCGTCGATAGCCATATCCTTCCACTCGTTGATCAGCTTCTCGTGGGCTTCTTGTATTTCCCGATGTTCATTCTCGCATCCTCTTGCACAGCTGATTGTATTTGACTTGTGCTTTAATTTTCTCATCAATAATTCTATGACCATGGACAAATCCTGGACGACCCAAACCAATGTGATCATCTTCCAACCAACCGTGTAGTGAGGTACACACCCGGCATGATACTTGTCTTGTTCAAGAGACTCATTCCCTAAGACGAGCTTGCAGTGCCACATATGCTAACTGTGACACCTGTGCGGCCTATCATCATCTTGAAAGTCAGCCCTGAAATGACTCATTTTCTCTATCCTAAGTATGATATGCTTTCTTCCAGCTTGCCTCGTGACTCAGAGAGGGACATAGGGATGAGTTCCCCTCAGACCGATGAGCACGAGAAATGGGACGTCTCGAGAAGGAATAATGAAATCTCCTATTGGGAACCACTCGAACATCCACTGAACTTGCTCTTCTTTTAGATTTTCAAACAACTCTACCCATTCGATAGCGTCCTCTGGTTGATCGAACATGGTGGGCATGAATTTCATTCGCTTTGGGTGGTGAAAAGTGACATGGTTATCCCAATCCCTGCATATGATTTCCTATCTATAGTCGCATTTCTGAAGGTGTTCTGTGAGCCAAAGTTGCAGTAACAAATTACAACCCTCGAAGCGTGTAGCCCCTTATTGACATTTCCTCAAGGCTCGATACATCTCGGCGATGATCATGGGTACTATGCTGAAAGTCTGCCCATCAATACCTTCCATTAAGGTTTTAGTTACCATAGCCAGTCTGGTGTGGATCCTAGCCTTCTTCATAGGAAAGATCATCATACCCAAGAAGCAAAACATGAACACAAAGGCCCTCCTATGTATGTGCCCCAAAGAGGTGAGGGCGAACTCATCAGTGTAGGTGCGATAGGACTTGCTATGGCCATACCTCTCGTACAAGAAATCAAATGGTACGCAGGAGTCCTTCAGAAAAGCTAGGTCAGGATTTTTCTTGAGTCCCATCATCTTAAGGAAACTCTACTTTTGCGGTTTTCCAACATAAGCAGACCCGAAGTCTCCCAAGGGATTCCAGCTACACCTCCTATTTCTTCCAGTAAAGGAGTCATTTCCAAATCCCCGAAGCGAAACACCGATCGATCACTATCCCAAAATAGAGTTACAGCCTCAATGATTTTGTTGTTAGGCTAGATATCCATAAGTGAGGGCAAATTTCCTAAGTACTTGCGGGCGAGGGTTTGGTTGTTGGCATGAAGATCTTCCAACCAGCTCAGCAACCTTGGGTAAATGTTGGATATCATACCGAATCTAGGGACTTCGTGCCTCATTTTCTACAAGATAAAGCGTTACGGCCTTAACCCCCACCATACTCGACTATTTAAATAAATAATTAGCAAAAGGCATTTAGTTCTCCAAATGAATGAAATAACGTGGAGTCGTCCGTTTGCGTTTCGAGGAAACCCGGTGGACTTTGGATTAGGCTATCTTAAGGAGTCATTATGTGGACAACATAACTAACTCGGCTAGGGCTGACCATTATGCATGAACAGTCTAAGAGAATAAGGTTTCTACTTTTGAAGTGCTAGACAAAGTACCATTGAGCTGACAACTCAAGAGGGAAAGGCGCGGAACTGTCGACTAGTTTTAAAGCAAATACGCCTTTGCCACATTTAGTGTTATAATATTTGAAGGGCGCAACCACTCATTATAAGCATTGTTATAGGATTTGTTTTGGAATGAGTGGAATATGATGTTGAGGAATGCAGTTACAATAATGAAGCAAATTGCATGTATTTTCACGTTCATAAAGATTACAATAAATACATGAAAATTACAACGGAATTGAAATAATAAGGTAGTAAAAGAAGAAATCAAAGGGAAAGAAGAAAATTAAGAGCCAAGTTAGTATTATTGATGAATGAATTAAGGACTGAAAGTAAATGCAATTAAGGAAGCAATAAAGTCACAAAGCACGTAATGGTAAAAGCCTTAAAGAAATATCCAGCAGAGTCTCCATGATGTCGACGCACCCGTTTTTCTGAGGCGAAAAGCAAGTTTCGACATTATGGATGAAGTAACTCTTTTTTCCCTTTTTAGGGAATTTGGGTTATGGATTTTGGAGAGTCGCCACCTAATGATTATAGTGCATTAGGACACTTTTAAAGAAAAGAAGAAGATTTTGAAAGAAAACCAAAGTTCGGGTAAGGGCTTGAGATTATCTCGAGGGGAAGGTATTAGGCACCCTCAAGATCCACTAGTGTTGTTCCCGGCCGTTCTTAATTGAATATAAGAAGAATGGGGGTAAACAAGTAAAATTTGCACATAGGAAACACGTACAAGTTGAATTTTTTTTTTTGAAAGAAGAAAGACACAAGTTATTTTGAAAAGAGAAATCTTAGTGAAGGAAAAATATTAATTTAGGACAAAACATAAATAAAGAAGGATGAAAAGGGGTCCTAGGGTTAAATATAATATGGATCACTTTGGTGCAATAACCAACAATCATTCTCACACGAGATGTTAATGCACCAATCATCATATCCACATTCTACCCTTCACACCCCGTTAAGGTATTTAAACGCGATTAGTCTCGTTTCACTTATTGCATGCTAGTACCCGTCCCAACCTATCAGTCCTGGGGTATTAGGACTTCTAATCCTAAAAGGGGAAGAAAGGGATGGGAGCTTTGCATGGAGTTTCAAAGGATGAAAGTCTAATTCATCATTCAAAACAAATACCAAGTAGGGGGAAGAACAAGAAGATAAACTAAGGCTCAAAGAAGACCCCTTTAAAACAGATAACATATAGTTTAGCATGCCTTGCACAGACTGGTTTGGTCTTAAATTAAAATTAAGCAGCGGACAAACCAATTTAACACATAAAATTAGATAAAAGGTCTACATAAGGCAACTTGGATCCAATTGTTAGGATTTGGGGTATTTTAAATGAATTATTAATTAAGGTCTTAATACATAAAAAGTTTGGAAATGGAAGTAGATGCTTGTAAAAGTTCAGAAAGGTTTTGAAAATTGACACCACTATTTAAGGAAATGTACAGTAGAGTTTCACAAGTAAAGTGTTTATAAAAAGAGTCAAGAGTTTGAAAGTTGTTTTGAAAGTAACTTCAAGAATAAAAAAATTGAGACAGAGAATTTAGAAAAACGATTTTAGGAACACGTGTTTATTAAGTTGCAGACAGGTTTGGACGAATCTGTTGAAACCATTGGAATAGTTGCTTGATTATTGCTTATATAACTTAAGTTAGCTGGAGATCCTATAGGCAGGATATCTATTTTGGTTTTATTGACTCACTACTATTTTAATGTTTCAGGCAGGAGAGAGTTGTATTACCCTATTGTTTGCGTATCTTTTATGCAATTATATAGTCATGATTTCTATACACTTGAGTGTAAAATGCAAATCCTATAGACATGATCTAGGTAATTTAAAGTTTTGAAACCCTTATAGGTATGATATCTAGGTGATTCAAAGTAGTAAAATCCTATAGGCATGATATCTAGGTGATTCAAAGTAGTAAAATCCTATATGCATGATATCTAGGTGATTCCAATTAGTAAAAATCCTAGAGGCATATTTCTACCCTTTAACATTCAAATAACTAAAGATCCCTCCCATACCCTTTAATACTATAATCCCCAAGTTATTTTACAAAGTTATTACTACAAAGCCAAAGGCAAAAAAATAAAATACATCATAGCCCACAGCTAGATCCAAACTGCCTAATGCAATCTCAATATCCAATACATGTGTTTTACCAAATCCGGATTCCAGATTCCAAGGCCTTCTCTTAGAGTGTTTCAAAGTTCCAAGGAGCTTCAAGAGCCCAGGTAATGCTTACACTCTAAAAAATGAATGTTAAAATAGAGTGTGCAATGTGTGGAATTACCAGCCCTAGGACATCCAAGTTCAGATGGAGCTCTAGGATCCCTAAGCATGGCTTACCTAAGGGGGTTATAACTTAAGAACTAGGAGTGAGTGCAAAGTGAGGGAGGAACCTTAGCAGGAGGTGGTCATAATCAGACGTGGCATAGACTAGCACACCTCTGACCCCTTGATTAGATTCAAACAAATAAGAGCACACTCTTATAGAGTCAAACTTAGGTCTAAATGGTGATTAGGTCACCAATAGACCCAAATTAAGGCTCAACACATAGAGGGGAGAGGGAATGTGATAGCAATTGAGTAAAGACTCAGAAGAGTCTAGTTATGGATCACAAACAGTAATTCAAAGTGCTGCCATGATTCAGGACAATACTCAGATACAAAGTGAATGGAGGGAAGGGATTAAAACATAATAGATTGAAAGCATAAGGAGGCATAGCATGCTTGCATATAATCACATAATGCAGGAAAGCATGAGTAAACACACAAAGAAATAAAGGTAGAAGAGGAGAAGAGAACGCATAATAAAGAGGATGCTATTTAACATAGAAGAACATAACAGTTGCAAATTCTAGAACAGCAGAATAGTAACAGCAAACAAACAGCCAGGTAGTCAACAGGAATAAACTCAAGAAGCTCTCATAAGTACTTAGGAGTTCAAACAACAGGAAGAAAAGATGCAGAATGCTCAGTAATAGTGTAGAAAAAAATAGAGAGTAGTAATAGTGGTAGTAAAGAATATTTCAAGATAGAGATGTGAATTTTGATTTGATTTGCAGTTAGAATTTGATGATGGAGTGAAGAGATGAGCATGTATTTATACTTGAAGTCAGGCAGGCAAGCAAGGAAAGAAAATAATCAAGTATCAATGAGTAAATAATCAGTAGAAGGGAATTTCTTTAATTAGGGAGTTCAAATTTGAACAGTACAGAACTGAAGTTATTTAAGGAAAGAAAATCAAGTAATATATCAAGCACATTACGCAAATAAGAGGTAAATTCATGAGGGAAAGATTAAAACACACTGTTTAAGTAAATAAGACAAGAAGTAAATCAACTAGTACATAGTAAATCAGGAATCAAAGATTCGAAATCAATAATGAACCAAGTTAGAAAATAAGGGAATAAGAAGGTTCAATTTAGACAAGGATAGAATCAATCAAGTTCACACAATGTCCATTTGAGATCAATACCCAAAATCAAAGGTTGTTTGGAGAGAAAAAATCTACATATAAAGAGTGCATGAGTTTTAGAACATTCGAGGCTAGATTCAAAAAAGAGAAAAGTGTCATGCAACCAGAAAATTAGTGAGTAGGGAATTATTAAGTAAGGAGAAACATCGAATGGCATGCAAAAAGTCAGATAAAGGTCTTGCAAAGCTTAGCAGGAATCAGAATAACATAGAGAAACAAATAGAGTTCGGAAATTAGGATTTTTAAATCAGATTAACTTAGAGAAGAGAAGCAGACAAAATCACATACAAATGGTCTGAAAAACTCGACTGAAAACCCCAAATTCTAGGGTTTTTGCCATTAATCGAGTGTAGAGATGAAAGCAAATAAATTAGGCAAGGATATGTTCGGAAAAACTCACATGAACTATAAAATATTTTACGAAAACATAGTGAAATAAAATATAGTAAAAGGAATCATAAGGGTCGGTAGAAGAAAGCATAGTAGAAGAAAACAAGTAGGAATCACAGTAGGAGCACATAGTAGCCATGGTAGAGCAAATACAGTAAAAGAAACACATATGAAACATAGTAGAACAAGTAAAATTAAAGAAACCTTAAGTCGAAGAAGATGAACAGTTTTTAAAGCAAAATTTTGAAAGAGATTAAAGAAATCGTTTGAAAACCTTAAAATAAACATGGATCTAGAGTAGATCTAGAGAAAATAGGAAAATCTCGAAAGGCTAGGGTTTCAGAAGAACCCTAGAAGTGAGAGAGTCCTGGAAAAGGGTCTTCTCCGAGTCAAACGAGTCACATAGACTCATAGGGCTTGGATATGCCGGAGTTGAGCCAGAGATGGCCATAACACTCGAATCGGCGGAGATCTGAGCGAAGACTTTCAAGCTCGAACCTTGAATCTTCAAGTAACAGGGGTATGTGGGAACATGGGGGTGAGTATAGACTACCCAGGGCTTGAGACACCATTGATTCTGGTGGAACAAGGTAGAAACCAACGGAGTGGGGCTAGGGTTTTGGTGAGAGGTTAGAGAGAGTTTATGACTAAGGGATTGTAGGGGCACTTGATTTGAGTAAATGAAGTAGGGTTTGGGGGTGTTGTGAAATTAAAAGGAATGGGAAAATCGTGGCCGTTGATCAAAATGATTAACGACCTGGATTAAAACTGTGGCCGGGTAGGTTTGGAAATGGGTCGGGTAATTGGGTCGTTTGATTGGGGTTAATTTGGGATCAAATGTGGTTATAATTGAAAATGGAAATTGGCTAACCTTTAAATAGCCATTTTCCTTTTTTAATTAATTAAAATAGTTAAAAAATAATCTAAAAACGAGTTAAAAGCGCCGAACTAGTTAATAATATATAAACATTAATCTAAAAATATCTAGAATAATTTTATAATTATAAAATGCGATTAATTATAGCATAAGCTATAATTGCAATTTTGAGCAATTTTGCTTATAAATATCAAATAAATTTATAAAAATATGCAAAAATCACCTTAATTATATTTGGTGTAAATATAATGATGAAAAATAAATGGTTCACAAAAGGACAATTTGAGAATAATTATTGAGGTTTTATACTATTAAAATAAAAATTAGGAAAAATACTAAAACCTTTGGGGATGCTTATATATGCATATGCACGCTATTTTGAAAGTATTTTGAATATAAAAATACATAGGAAAAAATTGGGTATCAACACCCCGCAAGTCATAAATCAGTAAAAGCATGCACGAGAAGTCTTATTTAGGGGAACATAGTTCTAGAAAGCAAAACGACCAGTCAGATCGTTACACTACTAGTTTGATTTGATGATTAAATAAATTATAAAAGGAAAAAATTAATAAAAATAATTTCGAGTTATGCCCAATATTTTGTGGGGAAATCAGAAATACCTTGATTTACAACTGCTAATTGAAAATTAGCCCGCAGTTTCAAAAGTAATGAATAACAAAACTAAAATCTAAACAAAAGCACCCCTAAAAATTCGAAAATATTCCTAGAGTTCGAATTTTTAGTTGCATATGAGATTCCAACGTAATGTGCTACAGCTCCAACATAATATATTGAAAGTTTATATGCATGAGTTTCATAATCCAGCATATTATGCTGGAACTTTCCATATTTCAGCATTCCAAAACCAACATCCTTAAAGGGGTTAAAAAGGGTGGGAGGGTGCAAGTGAACAAAGAGAAGATGTCTACCTTCTTTGAATTGGGCACAATAACATAAGCAGAATGTTGTCATGTGATGACCAATTCAATGCTTGAAGTTGCACTCCGAGAAATCATTTTGAACATGCTTTAATATCAGCGTTATTATTTTCCTCTATTTGTTTGCTGCTAATGAAGCCTTGGCAGCAGTGCCAGAAGCAGGATTTTCACCAAAGAAAACAATAGAAAAGTACATACACAAAGAAGCTAAGCAATTCAACATCTAATATTTATACGTGAAAAATAACCTTATATATACAGAATAATTTTCGGTGTTAGGTGTTACCAAGTCAAGATGAGGTGCAGAGACTATGAGGTTTTTAATTCAGACTCCCAAAGATTTATATACTTATGTACAAAAGCCATGATTGACTTTTCGAGCACATTACTAAACTGTATTGTAGCTGTTCTTGTAAATATTTCCAAGCATCATCTATTTGCCCAAGGTGTCACATACAACCCCCTCCGCGGGGACTCAGCATCCTAACTTGGAAGTTGCAGAAGCACTTTATATCATTTGAACCACAGCATTGAAAAGTTTCTGGGAAATGGTTGCCTGTTAGTATTGAGTTTCATAGCTAGCTATTGTTTCATATCGCAACCGGTGCATATGATGTCTACTCATCGAACGTACTTATAAATCCACCAAGAAATCCAGCGCCATTGCAGTCACCACATAACATATCTTTCTTACATCTGAAAGGAAAAAAATGCAAGCACGATGGATATGATTAATGAGATGGCATTGCAGCATTTTTTTCAACTTGCTTTGGAATTGAAAACCAATACGAAACCATAATCATCAAAAGCATAAGTGATGGAACAAGTACCCGCACAGCCAACACTGTTCACCAGCTTTGAACCGCCCACTGAAATAATCTTCAGAGTTAACACCAATGCCTTTACATTGTGAGCACAACACTGCACCTGAGAGCAGTATAGCGTCTAAGAAAAAAAAATGTTGAAGTAAATCCAAGTAGAAATGGATTATTTCAGGTCTCTGTAACCAATATAAAGGGCAGCCTGATGCACAAGACATCCCACCTTCACATAGGGTCAGGGAAGGGCCACACCTCAAGGGGTATGGTACAGACAACCTACCCTAATGCAAGCATTAGTGGTTGCTTCCATGACTCGAACTCGTGACAATAGGTCACAAAGGAGACAACTTTTTTGTCGCTCCAAGGCTCCCTTCAAACCAGTATGTATATATCTATATATGAAGAATCAAACATGTGACATTGAAATAATTCATGGAATGGTTACAAGCAAGAAAAAGAACCATAAAGGCAAATGTTAAGTGTGTAAATAGAGCAGCCCGATGCACTAAGCTCACATTATGCGCGGAGTCCAGGAAAGGGTCGGACCACAAGGGTCAATTGTACGCAGTCTTACCCTGTATTTCTGGAAATAACCAGTAATACTGCATCATAAAGAAAAATTTGAACTAGGAACTTTTTGTCCTCCGATAGATTGTAACACTCATATAAACTTTGAAGAAAAATTAATTGACAGAAGTTAAAGGGTGTTCTACCATCGAGCTGCCAACATCACGAGTCAAATTATACTAATTGATGCAATTATCATTTTAAGAAAAGAAATCCCAAGCAGAAGGTAAAATAAGTATTAAAAGAAAGACGCAGATCCCATTTATGGAATCACACTAGGTATGTTGTTGTTGCTGCTGCTGTCAAGATATAACAGTTCTCTTACTAAAATCTAGTAGAAAATTTCCTTTTGAAAATACTGTTGCCCTCACGATAATTCAAGAAACCTGCATAATTACAATATTAATAAATATTAGTCGCTTGAAATTCAAAACAGCATGAGAGAATTCGTCGAGAGAAGTCCACTGAACTTTATTGTTAATGACGAGAGGGAATTCAAGATCCAAAAAATATGCGTCAATCCACTTACCATTTCCATCACAATTTTTACTGATAATGCTCCTTGCTTTTGCGTCTTGGTCGCTATCAATGGCCTGGAAAATAGAGAATAATGATAAAGCTCTGGCACGACATAACCAACTCAAGGAAATAGAAGCAAAGATGGTAATAGTTAGATCACAAAAAGAGGTGAATGAAAAATTCTAGGAGATGAGAGATGAAAAGAGAAAGCGAGAAAAAGGTTCTTGATCCTATCAAGAACGAAACTATGCCACCTGACCCTGTTTCACATAAATAAAGAGATGACCAGTGGCGTAGTCACATACATTGAAGGGTGGTCAACCGAACACCCTTCATCGAAAAACTATGTATATTAATTTTAAATATCATTTGCAAAATTCCTGGCTTCGCATTAGAGATGAATTGGTATTATGCAGATGCAACCATACAATATTCAAATTCCCATAAAACAAGTTTATTCGGAGTTTCTTCTAGCCAAGTAGTGTCACTGCAATCATCTATCTCTATCCTTCTCAATACTAGATCAGTTTGAGCATAAAAACTTCTTAAAAACATTTGTTGCTCTAGACTCAAGCCAAGACTATGAGCACATACAACAACAAATCCAGTATAATCTCACAAGTTGGGTCTAAGGAGGGTAGTGTGTATGAAAATGTTACCCCTAATGTTACCCCTACTTAGAAGGTAGAGAGGTTATTTATGATAAACAAGACTATGCGCTCATAAACTTCTTAAAAGCTTCCTCTCTTTTCTCAGGTCAAGACTATCTCTGAATTATCATCAAACAAGTTTTACTTGATTAGCTACTTACTTATGTATTTTTTCCCCTATTAAGTTCAAAGTCTTCGCTCTCATCTATCTACTGTATTTGATATAATCATTCACCTGAAATTTGTTGTATCAATTGTAGTCAATTTCACAATTGAAATTAAAACCATAATTATAGATAGGGAAAAGTTTCCCCAAGAATAGATGGAATAACAACAACAACAACTCAGTGTGGTCCCACAAGTGGGATCAGGGGAGGGTAGGATGTACGAAGCCTTACACCTACCTAGAAGGGTAGAGAGACTATTTCCGATACACCCTTGGCTAAAGAAAACGAGAAGCTGGTCCCACTCGTTACTACAATTGTGGTTATTATATATAATAAATGAAAATTATAAATAATAATTATTGTTATATATAATAACAACAATTGTAGTAAAGTATTCATACAAAATATATGACTTTTAGCTTCATTTAATAATATTATTATTTATATTATCAATTGTTAATTCAAATTAGTAAGATGTTAGCCATATGTTTGCAATGCACTACCTTGGATCCTGATGTAAAAAAATTTTATTTGTTAATACAAAGATTTGAGTAGTTTAATTTGAAGTTCTAGAATATTTCTTATGTTAAAAAGTAAATATTCTTTGTTTTTCTTAAAACTTTTTTACACGAATTTTATACTTTTTTCTACAAAGTTCAGAATTGTCTAAATCAAAATATTATTACGTATTTTACAACACTTTTTGGGGTCTCAAAATTTTTGGGGCCTAAAGCGAAGGCTTTACTAGCCTTACCCTTGAGCCACGATGAAGATAAGTTGTATATTTCTAAGCAAATAATCCATTTGAAGATTGCAAAGATGTAGTAAATGGTATGATCTTAAACACAAACTAGGAAGAAAAAAATTGAGGAAGTAAAGAAGCTATTCTTGAATAAACAAAAAGCATGGTTCAATTATAAAACATGTAACATATGAAGAATAATTCAAGAGCAATAGCACATAAATATTCAGAAAGCACTGAAATATAAATCTTACTTATTTATACAGTATCCGAATTCTAGCCAAATATGAAACTATAGCGGCTCTAGTTTCAATAACACAGAACTTCATTATCCGAATTCTAGCCATAGCAAAGATTCTTAATTTTGGACGAGCTTCATAAACACCAATTATGGTTTATATTTAAAAGAATTAGAGAAGTTGAATTTCGGTCATGTTTGGCTAAAAAGTTGTGTAAGTACTTATTAAGCTCAAAAACAATCGAAAATAATAAGGGTTAATCGGAATTAAGAGTAATATGGACTAGAAAATATCTTATAGTTGGGATCTGTGATAATAGTGTAGATAATTTGAGATATAAGAACAATAAGACAACTAATAATCTTTACACAAGAGAGAGAGAGAGAGAGAGTTGTATATTTCCAATGGAAAAATACACATGAGTCTTTACAAGGGAAAGGTCCCCTTTATATATTAAGGGACCTTCCTCGAAATAATCAAAGAAAAGTACAAGGGTTGGTGGCCTCAGTGTACGGGAGAGTCAGAGCTCCAAACGACGTCGCAATGAGTCATGTCACTCGATCCGTCCGCTTACTGGGGCCGACCTTACTCGAGTCGACCTCAATTAAGCCACTCTCTCCGTTAAGGGCGTGCATAGATAACATGAGAATGTAGGGAACCAAATTTTCCCAATACAGATAGTCCCTCCGTTTGTTGGGGACGTAGCCGAGAGACGTCTTCAATGAACAGACATACAAGCTTGACGTTTCTGGAAATTTGGCCGTACCTGTGGATACTGCCAGAAAGGGCGTGCTCATATACGAAGGTGTTATGCCGTTGACATATTACCGCCTTTTGGGGCTCCTTTTAGGATGACATCATCGATCACGTGCGTGATCATTACTCTTGCTCACGAGGCGGTTCAGGCCATGACGTGACATTTTGGTTTCCTGCGCTGGTTTTCGAATCATGCCTTTTCGATTTCCGTGTGCCCTTTCTTAAAATAGAGGGGAGGTTGAACTCGATTCATCTTTCAAACTTTTTCAGAGAGTATTTCCTCAATCTTTTCCTCATCTCTTTCTAGTACCTGTTGCTCTTTTCTTTTGAAACTTTCATTCCTAAGAATCGAACCCGATGTCCCCGAAACGCCTTTCTCTTATAACTTCTGTCATGGTTAAGCTTCGCCACGATGGTACCAAGACCAAGGACGATGCTCCTTCTAGGGTTTCATCGCCTTCAGACGATGGGGAAGCAGAGGAGGTTCTCGTTCCTCTATCAACGGTTTACATACTCTCACTGGATATAGATACATGGAAAGATTTTATGAACAAGTGTAAGCTTCCTCCTTTGGAGCTCAGCGATCTGATGCCATCTCACTTGGCTGCTCTCAAGAAGTCATATAATATTCCTGATTATGTCGAGATGGGTCCCGCCGGGATGGACTACGCCAATATGCACAGGCCCAGATACTGCACGTTCTACGAGTATGCTTTTCAGATTGGGTATAACTTTCCGCTCAATCCTCTGGCGGAGGAGCTTTGTCGTCTCTTAGGGGCGTGTCGGCCCAACTTACCCCGTATGCACTGAAGGCGTGCAAGATTCTTACCACCTACACGGCTAAGGCCGAGAGAGAGGTCTCTGTTCACCACCTCCTGCAAATGTTCAATGTGAGTTTCATGAGAGGCATCATGCTCCAGTTAGTGCGTTGGGGCAAGAAGAGTCTTGTGGTGCAGGTGGACGACAAGGATAGTCGTAAATTATGGAAGAAGTTTTTCTATGTGCGTACGGAACACCTGGTGTCTAACCCGGAGGGGTTTCCGGAGGCTTGGAACAAGGCATGTAAGCATTCCTGCATGCAGCTTTTACGACAATCTTATTTTGCCGGCTTTAACCATTGTAGATTTCCTTTTACCTCTATGCAGTGACAGCTCGCCCTCCTCGAAGGACTGATGATATTAGGTCATGGGTGCGAGCGTTGATACCGTTCGCGGAGGAATGCTGTACCTGGCCGGAATTCCTCAGGCTTTATGGCCCGTCAGGTAACGACCTTGCTTGATTTTTTCCCTTCCGTTCTGGCTTGAGGATTCCCCATAATTTTCTTGCCATCTCATACATATTTTGGTAGGTCGGGGCGCTTCTAAGAAGGCGCAGAAGAATAAGAAAAAGAAAACTGTGGCCGGCCCTTCTAGGGCGGTACCAAATCTTGACTAGAAGGATATGATCCTCGTATGTACATCTAGGGGCAGTGCTTCTCCCCCTTAAGACAAGAGGTTTCATCAGAGGCGACTCGAGAGTTAGTGTCTGAGGCAGTGCCTGGGGCCATACCTGAAACGACGCCCGAGGAGATACCGGTGGCTCTGCCGAGGACCTTCCCCGGGGTTTCCCCCATAAGGACCCCTACTGTCGAATCAACTCCATCTGAGCCCGACCTGCGTCCCATGGAGGGAGCCTTGAAGAGGAAGAGACATTAGAAATGAGGAGATGCCAGATTCTTACTGGCAAGGCTGTGGTCACTCAGACAGGGAAGGTTAAACCGCCCCGCCCTAAATCTAGGCCCGTCTTTATGGCCGAGGCCATTCGCTCGGGGAGGTCCGCTCTGAGGAGGGAGGCCGCGGAAAGAAGGAGCAAAAGTATGGACGTGGCGGGCCCAGAGGTCGCCATGGAGGACGCGGGCAGAGGAGGCGGGTCCTTGGACCAAGTGGAGATGGTGGCTGGCCAGTCTTCCCGTCGTATAGTGATTCCTAGTCATTAGAATTTGTTGGAGAATTGCGAGGAGGAAACCAACACCATGAAACTTCTATGTGCGGGCGCTGAGAGCGTGGCCCTGGCGGAGCTCAGCGACTAGGCTTGGCCCGAAAAGTGGCGGGTGTGGCCTTGCAGGTATGTCTTTTGCCTTGTTTGATGATTTTTCTTTTGCATTAGTGGAGGGTGCTTTTCCTTGTACTTACCTTTTGGTTTTTTCTAGACTCTCATCTTGGAGGCGAAGAGGGGTCGATGCCTGAAGAAGAAGGTGGCAAAATACAATAGGTTGGTGCAGAAATACAACAGGACGCATGAGGCGCACTAGACCTTGGCTGATATGTACAAACAGTACCCTAACTTTAGGGTGGTCCGTGAGGGCCTCGTGCAGTTCGAGCAGCAGTTGAAGAAAGGGGTGGCTGAGCTTGAGAAAGTCGATGAACAACTCATGGCCGATGTTGCTCGGACTGCGGAGATGGAGGTCTTTATTCAAGCTAAGGACCAAGAATTAAACCTCGGCCGCGTAGTGGCAGAGGAGGCGGCGGAAGTACGCACTTGGGTTGCGCCCTTAACGGCAAAACTTGATTCCAAAAAGGCCGAGGTTGAGGACCTCAAGTGAGCTCTTGCACAGTCCGACGCGTCTCATGAGCCACACGAGATGTGGGTGTATGCGGAGGCCCGGCTCGTGCTTGAAGAATTTTTGGCGACTGGGCGAGCATTTAAGGCGAAGTTGAGAGCCAACGATAGTTGGTTAGAGCTGCCCGTGAAGCGGCCGGCTATAGTCCCGAATCGCCGGCCCGGGAGGGGGGTAACTCTGCAAATGTTAAACGTTTGGAGTCCAGCTCTTGGATTTCCAAGGCGTATCCTCCTGGGAATAAGGACGGGCCACATGAAGGACAGGTGGGGTAGGATAATCGGAGGGGCAGATGCCTTTAGGATCTTTGTAAATATGTTTTTAAATACCGATTTTTGTATCATGGGTGTTGACCCTTTTGATGATAATGACATATGACTTCTGGTATAGTTAATCTTCTCTGCTTTATGGAACATTGTTGTATTTTTTGCTGTAGTTGAAGCTAAGTGGTCCATTCGGTGGCCTTGACCATTTAGAAATGATGGCCGTAGCCATGTAAGGTTCGACGGTCATACCCGTGAAAAATTCGACGGTCTTAGCCGTGCAAAAACAATGGCCTTAGCCATGTAAGATTCGACGGCCTTAGCAGTGTAAAAACAATGGCCTTAGCCATGTAAGATTCGACGGACTTAGCCGTGTAAAAATATTTGCCGTAGCCATGTAAAAATGATGCCCTTAGCCGTATTAATACAACGGCCTTAGCCATGTAAGATTCGACGGCCTTAGCCGTGTAAAAATGATGGCCTTAGCCATGTAAAAATGATGGCCGTAGCCATGTAAAAATGATGGCCGCAGCCATGTAAAATTCGATGGCCTTAGCCATGTAAAAATAATGTCTGTACCCATGTACAATTTAACGGCCTTAGCCGTGTGAAAAAGGTGGCCGTAGCCATGTAAAAATAATGTCCTTAGCCATGTAAAATTCAACGGCCTTAGCCGTGTTAAACAATGGCCTTAGCCATGAAAGATTCGACGGCCTTAGACATGTAAAAATGATGGTCGTAGCCATGTAAAAATGATGTCCTTATCCATGTAAAATTCGACGGCCTTAGTCGTGTTAAAAAAATGGCCTTAGCCATGTAAGATTCGACGGCCTTAGCCGTGTTAAAACAATGGCCTTAGCCATGTAAGATTCGACGGCCTTAGCCGTGTAAAAATGATGGTCGTATCCATGTAAAATTGATGGTCGTAACCATGTAAAATTCGACGGCCTTAGCCGTGTAAAAATGATGGTCGTAGCCATGTAAAAATGATGGTCGTAGAATTTGACGGCCTTGGCCCTTCCATACATTTGGAGTTGGTCGTAGCCCTTTCATCCATTTGGAGATGGCCGTAGCCCTTTCATCCATTTGGAGATGGTCGTAGCCTTTTCATTCATTTGGATATGGCCGTAGCCTTTTCATTCATTTGGAGATGGACGTATCCCTTTCATCCATTTGGAGATGGTCGTAGCCTTTTCATTCATTGGAGATGGCCATAGCCTTTTCATTCATTTGGAGATGGTTGTAGCCTTTTCATTCATTTGGAGATGGTCGTAGCCTATTCATTCATTTGGAGATAGCCATAGACTTTTCATTCATTTGGAGATGGCCGTAGCCTTTCTGTACACTTGGAGATGGTCGTGGCCTTTCTATACATCTGGAGATGGCACTAATCCAGTCCTTGAATCATGTCGGTCTTGGAGAGTACACAGAGAAGCTGATATGATACACGTGTACTGCAAACATCTCCGGGTGTTTCCTTTGCCGCTTCGTTAAAAACCTTCCCGAGAAAACCCAATTGGGACAAAACCCGGGTAATGAAAAAAGAGTACGACTCAGGGAAACCTTTTAGAAGTGGAAATGTTTGAGGTGAGTGACGTTCCAGTTGTTCTGGAGCATTTTTCCCTCCATTGTCTCTAGCTGGAATGCTCATTTCCCGACTGCCGCCGTGATTTTGTAGGGTCCTTCCCAGTTTATGCCAAGTTTTGATTGACTTGGGTCTTAGGAGGCCAACGTCTTGGCTTTGAGGACGTATTCCTCTACTTTGAGTGGCCTTATTTTTGCCCTCTTGTTGTAATATCTTTGGACTTGTTATTTTTGGGCTACCATTCTGATGTGGGCCATCTCTCTTCTTTCTTCAGCATCATCAAGATCTTGGAGTCTGCTGGTGTCGTTTTCTGTTCCGCTAGTGTGTGAATACCTTAGTCTGGGTTCGCCTACTTCGATGGGTATGATCGCGTCGGTTCCATAAACCAGTGAGTATGGGGTTTCCTCGGTGCTGGACTTGGGTGTAGTTCTGTGTGCCCACAAGACTTTGGCCAGTAGTTCGGGCCATAGCCCCTTGGCATCTTCGAGTTTCTTTTTCACTATGTTTAGAATTGTTTTGTTGGAGGAATCCGCTTGGCTGTTGGCGGAGGGGTGGTATGGCGTGGATAGTATCCTTTTGGTGCGCCATTTATCGAAGAACTCGGTCATTTTTTTGACCAATGAACTGGCGCCCGTTGTCGAAGCTGATTTCTTTTGGGGATGCCGAAGCAGCATATGATGTTCTACCATATGAAGGCGATGACTTCTTGTTCACGTATTTGTGCGCACGCACCTTCTTCTACCCACTTGGATAAATAGTCAGTTAAAAGAAGTAAAAATCGTACCTTTCCTCGTCCTGCAGGTAGCGGGCCGACTATATCAATTCCCCATTTGATGAATGGCTAGGGGGAAATGACGGAATGAAGGGGTTCTCCTGGTTGGTGTATCATTGGGGCGTACTTTTGGCATTGCTCGCATTGGCGGGCATACTCAGCTGCCTTTTTTTTCATGGTGGGCCAGTAGTAGCCGGCACGTATGTTGTATCGCACAAGGGTGCGGTTGCCAGTGTGAGCGCCGCAATGGCCCTCGTGCACTTCTTCGATTACATGTCTCGTTTGGTGTGGCCATAAGCACTTGGCTAGGGGCCACCAAACGTCATTTTGTAAAGGTCGTTGTTGATCATGCAGTATCGAGCGGCCTGTATGCGAAGCTTCTTCGCCTCCTTTTTATCGGGGGGCAGCGTTCCATCCTGTAGATACGATATGAACTGGTTGCGCCAGTCCCAAGTCAGGTTTAAGGGAAGTACCTCGGTTTGATCGATGGCCGAGTGGAGGAGGGTGACCACACTTTCTTTGTTGATATTTTTGGTGGCTGCAGCCAACTTTGCCAGGCTGTCAGCTTCGATGTTCCGTGCTCTGGGAATTTGTTTGAAGCGACATTCGTCAAATGTGGCCATCAGTTTGCGGATTTCCATCTGATACTTTTGTAGCCTCTACTCTTTCATTTTTACATGTCTAAAGGCATACTGGATTGTAATAGCCCTTAGTGACTAAGCAAAAAAAAAAATGCTAACACGATACTGTAACCTCTCACTATGCGCGGAGTGGGAAGGGTCGGACCACAGGAGTCTATTATTCTATAGCTCGAACCCGTGACCTCCTGATCACATAGAAATAACTTTAGCAGTTACGTCAAAGCTTCCCTTCTCCTCAGAGACTAGGCATGAAAGTGAAAGAAAATGTAGGAATTGCATTTGATTGAATACATTTAACTGCAATATTCAAAAATATTTGTCCATAGAAGTTCAAAACTTACCCTCACTTCCAAAACTCTTAAGGTACTCATGGAGCTGTAGATAACATCTTTGATCCATTGAATCTTTCTTCTATTGCAATTCCCATTAATTAGACCTGTCATGAATATAAAATTTTCAATTATTAAATAAAGGGTGCCCCAAAAGATTGAATCTTTAAAACCAAACACAAACACAAAGAATAGTGACAAAATTTGTGTATGATCACTGAAATTTATCCACTGTAACAATAAAATTGCAAATTCTTTTGTTACTTTTTAACCATTATCACGGTTAGTGGATACCCATTAATTTAGTCCTAATTCTTTTTGTCACGTTAAATAACTAAATTTTACCCACTAAATAATTAAGTTCAGCTTCTTTAATATGACTATTACACAATTGGTTTGGAGGGCGGTCACCCAAACAGATAACCTTGGGATCGATCCCCCCACAATGTCTTCTGGGTCGAATCTGTCGCACAGGGTTTGCCTAGTGGGGTTTACATCCCCTGTGTGGTTTGCATCCTATTATATAGTGGAGGTTTACCCAATGCACACAAAGTGCTTACCCTTTCCCTTCGGAAACCAACTAAGGCAACTCCGATTGAATGCGAAATCCCAAGGGAATGGAGTAAGCCATAATAAGAGCACCCATACTATCTCTGACAATACCACCAACTCGTAGCGGGTGCAGGTTTTCCTGGAGTTGCAAAAAGATAAAAAATATGAATAAATATAATTTTGTGACTAGAGTATTATAGAAGATAAAGTTTAGTAAACACACGTGAAACTAACCCCAAAAAAGGGTACAAACCAATAGTGCAGAATCAAACTAAAAGAAACAAACATAAATACCCCTTATGCAAAAAGACAAAAAAAGAACAAAAATAAATAGAAACTTTTACCTGGTTTATTGACAGAGTTGAAGGAAGTTAAAGGTGTGAAACACAGAGAATTTGCCATTAAGAGAATTGAATTTATTTGTTTTTCAGAATTTAGTTAAAGAAATAATTTTGAGAAGTAAATAAGAAGTGAACTTAGAAAAATGAAGAAATTGCTAATTAAAACTGCAAGAAATGTTGGTAGTAACGAAAACTACATGCAGCGACAGGTTTACTACTAGATAAGGCTCATCCCTTTTTTTGTCTTGCTTTAGAAAATTAAGACAGACTTATTTCCTTCCTCAGCAAAAAAAAAAAAAACATAAATATAGTTTACAGAAAATATTTATAATATCTTGTGATTAATACTGTGGACCGATTAAATTATGATTGACAGTGGGATATTATCACTTTTAGCCTGTGCCAAAAACTATTTATATTTGGTAGCTAAAAATATAATAAATTTATATAATTTTGTATATAACACACATAATATTTATGTAAAATACAAAAAAATACAAATTTTATATAATTTTTATCTATAATTTTTATAGTGGCTATACAATATCATTTTTCGGTTGGTGTTTATGGCAAATTGAGCCCAATCTGTCAAATTTAATAAAAATTAACCTAATCCCTTATCTCTCTATTTAAACTATTAAGTATTATCTAACTAGTCTTAAAAGTATACTTGTTGCACGTGTAACTTGTTTCTATTAGTAATTTTCTTTAAGCCACATAAATATAATAATATTATGGTTGATCTATAAAATAAGAGTTTAAGCATCTGAGTTTGATAAATAGAATATTTGAGCACAGTAAAAAAATTTAATAAAAATAATTTATTTGTTTTTTATAATAATAACAATAATTCAAAAAATTATTTATACAATTGAGAATGAAAGAGAATAAAATCTTTTAAAGGATACATTATTGTGCATGTAATCCAAAAAAATAATTATTTAAATAGGGATATATTTATAATATACATTAATATGCTTAAAATCTATGCTCAATAATTTCATCCAAATTTGTATATGCATGAAAATAATATTTTTTCCTTTTTTACTTTATAAGTCTATTTATTCTATAGATAAATCAATAAAATATAGTAAAAATAGAAAAAAATTATAATATTAAAAAAATATTAGAAGAAAAGATAAAGGTTGATAATTTAGAGGGTAAAATATGTTATATGCATGTTTTATCAACAAAAGTTTAAGAGATCTAGTTGAATGACTGAAATAGAAACAGCTAAGTACTTTTTCTGTTACAAACAAAGGAAACGTGACTTTACTAGGTAATTTCGAATAAGTAAGTGACCAGTTGAGTAATTGGGCTCTCCTATTTTACTATCATTTTAGCTTTTACATAATTACTTTTTTCTTTCAATATTACCCTTTTAATTAAGGAGGTTGAAAGTGATTAATAATACTTACTTTCCCATTTATAGGAATGATAAAGTGAGGAAATAAGAAATAAATAAGGGTAATCTAGTAAAGTAATACTTATGCTTAATATTTTCTTAATGGATGTGCTAAAATCTTCAACGACACTTAAAATGGGATGGAGGAAGTATTTGATTTAACTTATAAGTATTAGTTGTGTAAACAAACTTTTCACTTTAATGTATTTTTAAACATGCTGTAACATATGATTGGGATATTTTTCAAATCAGTAATCTCACTTTTTATGCATGATTACTTGTAATTTTATTTGAGAGACATAATAGTATAATAATTCTTTTATACATCAATTTTGAATAGAAGTTAAAACTCTAGAATATTTAGTAGGAAATTTTAGCTCAAGGCGGATGTAGCCTCTTTTTATAGGTTTGTTCTACTGAATTTAATATTTTGATGGAACGTAAATGTATATATAAAAGACCACTACAATTTCAATAAATATATCAAAATTGAACCATAATTTCAAAAATATAATACTGGCTAAACTCATATAGTTTAAATTTTTAATTCGCACGTCAATTAGCCAATTAAGGATTCAGCATACTTAGATTAATTTTCCTGCTTGTCAAAAATCAACAGCAACAATTATCCGAATTGTAGTGTGGCTTAATTTTCTGGTGATTCAATGACCTATTGTTACCTCCATAAATACAAAGCAGAAACAAGCTTTTACTAGTTTGATTTGATAATTAAATAAATTATAATAAAAACAATAGAAAAAGTTTTTTAGTTCGGCGGGATGGTTTGTGACCCATTATTTATTCCACAGTTGACTCGCACATCCTGAACCAAGCAGTGCACATATAGTCACTCATGGATGGTATTTAGAAATTAGTCAGTATTTATTTTGTCCTGAAATTTTAAGCTAAAAATTTTACTTCAGAATATTTTTTGTCCTGAAAATTTGAACTAAAAACTGAAATTCAGGATGCACACGTTAATTTCTAAATAGCAGCTCCTTAGAGTGGCTACCTAGTGTCATTTCTACACAGGTATATTGTGTCCCTGTCCAAATGTAGCACATCGGTCCATTTGACATCCTTACCTAATGCTCTCTCCGACTCAATTTATGTGACATACTTTTCTTATTAGTCATTTTTCGAAAAAGAATAGTATATATTTTTATGTTTGAAAATAATTAAAATTTAGACTTTCCATTTTTCCATTTTAACTTAATAAGAAGTTTTTATAACCGCATAAATGTTATGACTCCACAATATTTTTACCCTTTAAACTTTAAGACAACAAGCTTCAAAAAGAACCCGCAGTAATGAGTCAAACTACCTTATATAGAATAAATTAAAACGGAGGGAGTATGAGTTAGTAAAAGTCAAACCTTGATCTATGTCAGGTTTGCCAATTGTCTTATTAAATTTTAAGTGTTGTGGGAAGTTCTTGGAGGAAAGGATGCCGGGGGACTATTTGGAAACAGTCTCTCTATCTCGGGTAGGGGTAAGGTCTGCGTACACATTACCCTCCACAGACGCCTAAGTGGGATTATACTGGGTTGTTGTTGTTGTAACAAATACTCATCATTTGTGAACAGGGAGCTATAAAAGCTAAAAAAATTCAATTTTTTTGGTTTATTTCAAAGAGAAATGCAGACAAAACCTGAAACAAGTGCACTATCCCCAGTAGTTTTTGTAAGTATTTAACAGTTGGTTGGAACTTGGAGATTGTCTTATTTGGATTACAAGTAAAAACTCCAACACTTTCTTGTGAAGATCATTGTTGCATTTCTGGTTGTTTGTTGCAAATGGAACAGGAAGCAACTGTATGAAGTTATGGTGGAGAAATGAGGTCCTTCAAAATGACAAGACAAGCAATTATCTAAGAGCAGACATTGTATCAAAGGTATGGAGCTCAGGAGATTAAGGAAATGGTCTGTTCCAGTTACAGCATTTCCTTTCAATGTACATTTTCTTTCATTTTTATAAACAACAACGACTCGGTAAAATAGGGTCTGGGGAGGGTAGTGTGACCTTACCCCTACATCGAAGAAGTAGGTAGGCTGTTTCCGATCTTCTTTCATTTTTATATACATCTGAAAAAGCTTGAACTGCAACAATGCTCGTTGCATATATGTTAATGGCGTAAATACATGTTGTTTCCAACATTTTCTTTACTTTAGCTCTGAAATTGGATTGGAATAAGAGATTTTTATGTCTTTGACATATAAAAAAGGGCAGCCCGGTGCACTAAGCTTCCGCTACGTGGGAGGAGGGGAGGGGAAGGCCGGACCACAAGGGTCTTTTCTACAAGAGGTTGTTTCCACAGCTCGAACCCATGACCTCCTGGTTATATGGCAGCAACTTTACCGGTTATGCCAAAACTCCCCTTCCATGTCTATGACATATATCCAATTATCCATCAATAGTACAATTCTCTCATCTAGTAGAAATGGAGTATGAATTTTCTTTTGAAAATGAAATGGGTTGTGAATTTTCTTGATTTCTGAGGTTTGAGCTGCCAGAGAATTTGAGGGGAGGTTGCAGCTAAACCATCATACAACGCTAGCTCGGCTGCTAAGTTCTCCCTCTATTTCACTTTATCTGCTAGTGTTTGACTAGACATGAAGTTTAAGAAAAAGAAGACTTTTGGAACTTGTGATCTTAAACAAATCATGAAATTTATACGACTATAAAAGCGTGTCATTAAAGGTAATTTTCAAATATAGAAATGTTTCATTCTTTTTGAAACAGTCTAAAAATGAAAGACTGCTACGTAAATGGAACAGAACCAGTATCAGTTAGAGTACAATGTTTAGAGGCATCACTGTTGGAAATTGAAGATTCTGCAGGTTACATCCAGAGGCCCGAAGTAAACTATTTTGGACCTAAATTCTAGAACCAGCATCCTTGAAGGGGTTGAGAAGGGTGGGAGGCTGTAAGTAAACAAAGAGAAGATGTTTACCCTCTCTGAATTGGACATAATAACTTGAGCAACATGTTGTCATAGGATGCTCAATTCAGTGCTTCAGGTTGCACTCTTTGAAATCATGTTGAACATGCTTTAATATCAGCAGCCCTGACCTGGTGGTTTACCAACTACCAAGTCAAGATGGAACTGCTGAGACCATGAAGTTTCAAATTCCCCTCCAAGAGAAGTACGAATTTAGGTCCAGTTTTTATGTTGGTGTTCTCCCTACTAGCATGTGTTTAAGGCGTTAACTTACACCAGTTGTTGCATTGGGTAAAGAAAAAGAAAAGTTATTGAGGCGCTAGCACTTGAACCACTGTATTAAAAAAAAGTGGGGCCCGGGTAAGGGCCAGACCACAAGGGTCTATTGTTCACAGCCTTCACCTGCACATCTGCAAAAGGTTATTTTCACGGATTGAACCCGTGACCTTCTGGTCACATGCCAGCAACTTTACCCGTTATGCCAAGACTTTCCTTCAACCAGTGTAATAAAAGATTCTTGGAAATGATTACCTGGAGTCTATGTTGCGGACTCTCCAAAATGTTGCTGCTCCTGTGTCAGATCCTCAAAAAATATACTATTTTTGGAGAATCCGACATGCACCCATAGATATTTTCGGAGAATTCGGGAAACATAGCTTGGAGTAGTATTGAGTTTCATAGCTGGCTCAAATTGTATCAATAGAAAGTTTTACCTAGAAATTTGTAATTACTATTCCTAGCATTACCCTACCAAATGACTATACTGCCGCAACAGATCTATTCCCTGGCTAAGTATGTGTGTTCTTAATAATGAGGAAAGAATGTATGTTCTTACCTTCTAACAGAACCGCCTCGATTTCCCAGATGCTGTAATTTCAGCTGTGCTTTATAATGAGATAGGACATTTGTCATAGTTTGCTGCCAGAAGTGTCTATGCTGGAGCCAATGAGCTGCTAAATTAAAAAGAAATTAAGGCTTTATAGAGCAGTGGAGTTCAGCAATTAGAGCCTCAATCACACTTCTCTTTGACAGAGTGAATGTAGCTCAATGTGAAAACAGCCACTCACAATAGAGAAGTAAAGCTATCTTTAATGCGATAAAGCAGATGGAAAAAAGGAATAAGTGTTTAAGATAACTCCACCTAACAACTAATTTGACTTCATTAAACACAGCAGTACTAACCTAGAAAAGATGCTATTAATGATGGTTTATCATTAAACACCACTAATCAACCTTTTTTCAGGGCCATTAATGTGTTGACCAACACTTGCATCACTCACACAGTGTCAAAGAAAACAACAACAACAACAACAACCCACTATAATAATCCTACAAGTGGGGTCTGGGGTATGGGGAGGGTAGTGTGTACGCATACTTTACTCCTATCCTTGAGGTAGAGAGGCTACAACGGCAACATCAACAACCCAGTGTAATTCCACAAGTGGGATAGAGAGATTGTTTCCGATAAATCCTCAACACAAGAAGATGACAGTTTCAAAGAGAACAGTAAACAGAAAGGGGAGGGTTATATCAATGAATGACATAATCCGTATACTACATTGAAGTCATTAAAAAGAATTGTAGTTAGATGTACTTAATGATCAACATGTTCACCAATGGAAACAGAGAGAAAAAAGGAGCAAAAGCAGAAAGAAAAAAGGAGCAAAAGACACAGATCAAAGCAACAACCTCTACAAGAAAAGTATTATAAAGAGCCTGTGCACACATTACATATTGGGTAACCAAGCAAAAAGTGTGAGAAAACATCCTGCCACTGTAGTCCTACCTTCTCTTCTCCTATCTGTTTTATCCAACCACAAACCTACCAGCAAAAGTTGGTTTTCTCACAATCCTCTTAACATGGTACAAATCAGGTTGCCAATTGATACAACCTGAAAAAAGTAGAGCTCAACTTTGAACAAATGGCGCGTCAGGTCCTCAATCCTCCAACCATTCTAAGCTTATCGCACCAAAAAATATGATAGTTGATCGTTAAAATCGATGTATCAGAACTTTTCAAGAGTTGTAGCGCAATATTGTTTGTAAAATGAGTAACCTTGTCAATTTGTTTTTGTGCAGTGCGCATCTGTACCGTGTTGAGTGCAATGGTTGTAGCCCACACTGTGGAGAAACTCTCGGATCTCTTTGGCGATGTTATTGCTGGCTTGCAACAAACGTTCATCTTCCTCATAGATTAGGTAAGGTGCTTCACCTTTCTTCCTCGATAATAATTTTGACGCTCCCTTAAGTACATGATATTCCCAGCCTTGAACATCTATCTTTATCAGCAGAACAGGCTCTTCTTGGATAATTTCGTCAAGAGGAATAGTTTTTACTTGAACTTCAATCTCTTCATTCGACTTAAAAGCCAACTTGGCACCAGTAGCTGAGACTGCACTATTGTCAAGCCTACCAACCAGCTAAAATACAAATACATGAAAAGCAGGAGTTTCAGTAGGGAAGCTAACACAATAACAAATAGCATAATAATTAATGCTGAACAATAGGTTGTTTCTTTTTCTTTTTTCCTTTTCCTTTTTAGATGTTAAAAGGTCAATAACAACTACAAAACCTAATAGTAGCATTGTTTTTATTGTTTGGATAGAAACGATAGAAGTTTAAACTCGAACCACCGTGTCATTAAGAGAGTATGTGCCACCAGCATTATAGCAATCTAGACTAGGTTTCGATCCAGCCCAAGTTTTGAAGATGCAATTCTATATAATGACGAGAAAGGAGTAGTTGCTTGCTAATATAACTAGGAGAGGTCTTCCAACATCAGAGATGGATAAACACACCGAGAAACATGTGTCACGGTCTATATAAGTTGGCTAGAAGGTACGACCCAGTACAATACCACTCAGTGGTGTCTGGGGAGGGTAGTGTGTACGCAGCCTTACCCCTACCCTGGGGTAGAGAGGCTGTTTCCAAATAGACCCCCGGCATAAATCCCCAGAATTTGCTCCTGGGGAGACTCGAACTCACAACCTCTCGGTTGTAAGTGAGGGTTGGTTACCATCAGACCAAGCCCCTCTTGTCAAGAGTCAATAAAAAATCTAATGCAGAGCTCGGGTACTAGGGATATAATAGAAGAAGAGTCTGAATTTCTCAAGCAGAGAAAAAACGAGGTTAAACATCATATAAAAGAGTGGTAGTGCTCGGGAGCTCTAGGGTTCACTTTTCAGTATTTTACATCTTCAAATCAACGTAATCCCAAAAGGCAGTCATCTCACCTAATGAAAAACCGAATGAGAGCGTCACTTTGTTCTCTCATACCTTCTTCGGCCATTTGGCTAAGATCAACTATCATTTAATTCTCTCGTTAAAAATTGTGTCATTCAGATTTTTATCTCACATAGCTCCACATGATAAAATAAATACAATCAAAGGATGACTATTCATGATTTCATACTCGAATCAATTCAGACCAGTCAATAGGTCAATGTTAATGGTAAAGCCCAGTTTTAACTACAATATGTCCGCGGTAACAATATCAAATTTTACATCAATAATCAAGCTAGACACAATAACACTACTAAAAGAAAAACCCAAAAACAAGAACAACAACAACAACTATGTCTCAGTTCCAAACAAGTTGGGTTCAACGATATGATCCTCTTTCTTTATTTAAGCTCAACTCGCGTCATCATCATTACCAAAATAAAAAATAAAATACTAGTGATATATAATTAATCCAATAATACATGAATTAGCTAATAATTAAGGAAACTATACAACAACTACGCATCTGTCCCAAACAAGTTGATCCGCTATATGAATCCCCACTTACCATGTTGCTCCATTTAAACTTATCTCAAACCAATATTATATAAAAGAGTACAAATAACAAAATCCTAAATACTCATATAAACCAAATTAAATTACAAAATTACCTTATGAAAGGTAATATTCCCAATATGATCTGAGGCAGCAGCTTCATAAACTTCAACTAACTCACCAACTCTATTAAAATAAACACCTTCACAAATCTTCTGCAAATTCTCAAAAACAGGTTCAAAGGCCAAAACTTTAAATCCCATAACAGCAGCAGCAAAACTAGCCATTCCTACATTAGTTCCAACATCAACAAAAATACCCTTTTTACCCTTCATCTTTTCCAATAATTCCTGTACAGTCCCAGATATATCAGGCTTCCTTGGCTTCCCTTTAAGTACTCTCTGAATATTCTTGTGGGGTTTTTCTGGTAAATTCCCAAAATCTGAAAGTGAAAAAAGAAATGGGTATTTAATACCTTCAACTATACTAGCTATTACAGGGTAAGCTTGAGGTGAATTGTAACAATCAAAAGGTTTTATTATAGGGTTATTAAAGATTGGATTTTTAAGAGATTTTAAGATTTTTTTTGGATTTTGGGGTTGTTGAGTTTGCGATGTGAGGTAAAGGAAAATGAGAAGGAGAAGTGAAGTAGAGATGAAGAGAAGGAGATTTTTGGGTGTGAAAATCTTGATTTGTTGGTTTCTTCTCCAAGAATTTGCCATTGAAATTTTGTGAAAATTTTGAGAAGAAAATTCAATTGGATCTTGAAGTGAAGTGTAATTTTTTTTTCGAGTGTGATTTGAACTTTAAACAGTGTAGAAGAAGAGGAGGGTGTTGGGTTTTTTCTATTTTTCTTTTGGTGTGAGGTATAGATTTAATGTGACTACTTTTTTAATAATTGAAAAATGTTAAATATTTAGTTAAGTTAATTTTTAAAAATTTAAAGTAATTATATGGTTAACAACTTTTATATTTGAAAAAAGAGCTACTACTTGTCTACTATAATATACTTTTTATCTCTCTTGTGATTAGGTTATGTTGCTAATTTTTAAAAACAATTAAGTTATTATGGTTGCTATATTGTTAATGGCATGTTTTGGACTTTGGACTAGAATTTTGAGGGGAAATGAAATCAGGTAAAAGCATGATATTTAAAATATATTTATAGTTTACAAAATATTTTTAAAGATTAGTTAATTTCTCTCAAATTTTAGAACACGGCGTTCTAGAGTTTAAATCTCAACGTTCAAAATTCAGGACATCGTACCCTAAAGTTCAAAAATTGTGTCTAGAAGTTCGAATCCTATGTCCTCAATTTTGAATTAGTAGTTCAGAAATTCAGAACACTTAGGCCTAATTTGTTTGTACTTAATGGAGGTCTGAATCTTAATAATTCAGATCTCAAACATTAAGTGCGTTTGTTTTTAAAGTCTGAATCTTAGTTATTTACATCTTAATCAGTAAGTGTGTTTTTTGTACTTCACAACCATTTAATGAGTCTGAATAAGTCTGTATGATTAAGATCTATAACAAAGACTTGATTTCATTAAGATTTTATCACATATTCATTATTAAATATCGCCACTGTATATTGTTATCAACTATCACCACGCTGTCACCACCACCACCACTGTCATCCTCAATCATGGTCTCTGCTATTATCAGCCATTACCATCCACCATCCAATATCCTCACCACTCCGACCACCATCATTCTCACCCACAGTTAACAGTTATCCACCTCAACTACCACAACCAACTACTCCATTACCATTAACAACCACAGTCGGCACCGCCCATCATTATAACCTACCACCACCTTGCTCAATCACAAACCACCGCCCGCCATGATTAACTATCACCACCCACCATCACCATCCTCAATCATAATAGCCACCACTACCAATCACTACTAACTACCAGCATGAACCACCATCATCAACAGAAACTACCACCAATCACCGCCTCTAGCCAGCATTTACCCTTTAACCATCACCACCACCAACTATCATATTTTAAAAATTTATATATATTATTGATAGAATATTAAATTAGTTAGTATTTTGTTTGAATTTTATGTTTAGTTTTTTCAAATAAAGATAAATTTTATGCATTCAGATGTCAAAAATCGATCAATCTTAATTTTTAGTATTCAGATTTTAATTCACATCTTAATATATTCAGATGTGTATTCAGATTTGAATGTCTTAATCTTAATACACATTTTGATATTCAGATGTATATTTAGATTCAGACGTCTTAATCTTAAAAAATCAAATGAGGCCTTAGTCTTGAATTCAAATAAGCAACTTAAAATTCAAGACACTATGTCTTGAATTTTCAAATTCGGGATACTTAATTTTGAAGTTTGGATAAATAGGTTAATATTTAAATATATTATAAATTATAAATATTTTTTAAATAGCGGGCTTAAAATGGCTATTGCTATACTTTGCATGGATTTTGAGAGCTTGAATAATAGCGAGGGAAGTGCAGAAATAGCTCTTCGTAGGACTGCTATTTAGAGTTTAATCAATACTATTCTGTCCTAAAAATTTAAATAAAAAAATTAATTTCAGGACAATTTGAAGAAAAAATAAAACTAAAAAATCAAAATATATGACACATTGATTAATACCTAAATAGCAGCATTTAAAGTGTTAAAATAGCACGGGCTAGCCAGTTTTCGGATTGGTCATTCAACAATAGACAGCGTTTACAAAGTCATTAAAAATACCCATTATTTTACTGTAATAGGGAGCGGTCCAGCATAATATACTGGAGATCGGTGCACCTGTGTATGAACTTCCAGCATATTATGTTGGAACTCAACACGTGGAAAGTTTCAGCATAATACACTGGAGATTGGAGCACCTGCATATGAACTTCCAGCATATTATACTGGACCAGTATATTATACTGAAACTCAAGTATATTTACTTATGCCGCAACTCCATTATAATATATTGAAGTTATAGTATTATGTGGAACTCCATTATAATATACTGTAGTTCCAATATACATATGGTGGAACTCCGGTATATTATGATGAAGTATTATTCGAATTTTGAATAGTATTTTTATTCAGATTTATTTTACATAAATAGTGGCTAAATAAAATTTGATTACTTTAAAATAATGACAACTCGGCGTCATTTCTAAGATAAAAAAACAAAGCGCACTAGACCATCAGGAATTCAGGACTGACCTCTCTCAAGGCTATTTGGGCCAGTAGTCCAATTAGCGGGGCAAGTGGGCAGATAGCCACTTTTAAGGATACTATTAAGAGATTAGCTAGTATTTAATTTGTTTTAAATTTCAACTAAAAATATTAATTTCACTATATTTTGACTCCGAAAAATTAAACTGAATAATTAAAATTCAAAACGTACAGACTAATTTTTAAATAAAAACCTCTTAAAGTGGTTACTTGGTGCCATTTCTACCCAATTACTCCAGAAATTCACCCCACAATAGTATTAGCCCATAATCAAGAAGTTTTGAAACTCGTTATGGATCAGTCACGTGGAGACAAGACCAAAAAGGGAAAGTGACCATTACAAATTGACCAAATTAGAAAGTGGATAAGAGGAGTTTAATAAAATAATAATAATAACAGTAGTGGGAAAGCTTTTTAAATCTTTGAAGCAACAATTGCTTGGCATATAAGTCCAAGCAATAAAAAATTTCTAAACTGCAGTAACAATAAAGTACAGAAAATAATACAAAAAGGGAAAAAAATAAATAAAAAGTTATACATAGTTTGAAAAAAAAAGAGAAAAAATTATGCTTTGAGTAGTAACTACGAGCTTATTTTTGTTTGAACTTAATTAATTAATCAACATTAAACTATCTTTAGATGATTTCATTCAGAATTAAATGTTACAACTCTGAATTGAGAGAGTTGTTTCTGAAATATATATATATATATATATATATATATATATATATATATATATATATATATATACAGAAGAAACATCGGAATTTTAACTTTATTAATAGGAGTACTCTTTTTTCTACTTTATCAATACATTTTTTTTTACAAAATCACTAATATTATTGTAAGAAAAAAATCATTTGGATCATCATTTACATATAATTGTTAATATAAATATCAAAAATTTTAGTTTAAGTGAAATGTTAGTTCACTTCCATAACAAGTCATATACTCCTTCCGTTCCAGTTTATATGAATATATTTCCTTTTTAGTCCGTTCCAAAACGAATGACCCTTTTTTAAATTTAGTAACAATTTAGTTTAAACTTCCAATTCTACCTTTAATAAGAAACTTTTATAACCATACAAATAATCTGGACCGTTTTTGACTTGATTAGGATCACAAATTTAAAAAATCTTTATTTTTTGGAATGCCCAATCAAACAGAATCACATAAATTGGAACGAGGGAGTATATAATGCTCAGAATTGTCAAAACTAAAACAAGAAAAAATTGGTGGATGCGCATGCATATTCTTTCAACTAATAAATATTCTTTCTTTTATTATGATAACATAAACAATAAATAAAGTGTTGGCTTTGCATGCTTTTATTGGCAAAATTATACAACTGTTCTCCTCATGAATCAAACTTAATTTGCACTCCATTTCTGACATATATTCTTATCTTAAACTGTTCCAAATTTGTAAAATGTTATGTTGCTTTCTTTTCAATCTTTTCCCACAATGGCAGAATTCCTCATTTATAAGACTCTCCTACTTCTACACTTTACACACAATTTTTTTCTTTTGATCACATATTCATTCAAGATCATATATTCTTAACACATTTGCCATTGTAAGTTTGGAATATATATATATATATATATATCACTCATTATTTTTCCATTTTACATATTTAATTCTTCATAATAGAATATTTTTTCTTCATTTTTATTTCAAATTTTTATAATGGTGATGGCCTGCTATGACTTTACATTGTTGAAGTATTTAATGAAGTTAAATAGGCTTAAGAAGCTTATGTTGTCAAGATTGTCTTCATTAGTACAATTTTGAGAAATGCAAATTTCTTTTCTTTTTCTATTTTCAAGGACTCATGCAATTATATTAATTGTTTGGTTATGGCACAGATAATTATCATCTGTTTTCAATGTGTTCCTCTAACTCTTCATTTACCATGGTAAGGATTCTTGAATCTTGAAGCTACTTATTCATCCTATATATTTTCTCATTTTATTTCTCTTTTATTAAATAACCATCTAGATTAATTAATATGACAATTATTCTTATATATTGGTTTTTCTTGAGCTGTTTATCTTGTTCTATATACATTGCCAAATTAATTTTTTTTAACTTTCTTGATCCTCATTTTTTTTAGAAAACTTTGGTTCTCTTGTTCATTCTCGGCTCGACAAATTCAAGAATATCCTATGCAAGTATAATTGGATATGCAGGAAGTTTTAATGTTCTGGATTATGGAGCTGCTGCTGATGGTATTACAGATGATTCTCAAGTAAGTCTTATTATATTTTATTTCTTCCTTTATTTTCCACTAATTATTTATTATCAAATAGGAGTATTTATTTTTTGCTCTTGAACTTAAGAATTAAGGAATTGTTTTCTTTTTCAGGCATTTCTTAATGCTTGGAATGATGCATGTTCATCAGCTGATGGATCTCCTGAAGTGATTATTCCTCCAAATATGATATTTTTACTTGGTCCTCTCACATTCAGAGGTCCCTGCAATTCTGAAAACATCTATTTTGTGGTAAGAAAAACATAAACTACTCTTTAATATTCAAAAGAATTACATTCTCTGTATACATAATGTATGCATGATGTAGAATTTCTTTTATATTATCACCTCACTTAAAAAATAACTACAAGTAACTCCACATAATAGTTGATTAAAAAGTGCAGTTCGGTGTGCAAAATATCCCGCATTCACGCAGGGACCGGAGAAGGGCAGCACCCCTGCCCCCCTAAGTGCGTGATGTAGACACCCTACTCTAATGCAAGCATTAGTGGCTGCTTTCACGGCTCTAACCCGTGACTTATATAGGTCACACAGAGACAACTTTGGCGTTGCTCTAAGATTCCCCTTCCACATAATAAGTGACTAATTACCTGAAAAAATTAGGCTTCAACCTGCTATTTAAATTAACAAACAGAACTTAACTTATATACGCTGATGTTTTTCTTTTAAAACATTATCTGCATAATTTAGCTTGCTGTAGGAGGTTGTATGCCCTAGTTTTTAGTAACTAGTTCCACTTATTTTGGGAGTTATCTGTAGTTATCTTTTAAGTAATTTGATTGTGTAAAATTCTTTACACTATCAGTGTAACAATAACAACAACAACAACAAAAAACTTAGTGTATTCCCACAAATATAGGTATGGGGAAGGTAGTGCATGCAGCCTTACCCCTACCTTGTGCAGGTAGAGATGTTGTTTTTGATAAACTCTCCGTGTCACTATATATAAGTTCAATTCTATTTGCAGAACTTAAGCTTACAGTGATATGTGTGAATCTTTATGAATTTCTGTAGATATCAGGTAGACTCGTTGCACCAAGCTCACCAGCTATATGGACCGGGAAGGATACGAGTCAGTGGCTGGCTTTCAGAAATGTTAGCGGTCTAATAGTCAATGGCTCAGGAACCATTGATGGGCAGGGACAAGGATGGTGGAATCAATCATGTAGATACCACCCTGACATGGTATGTCACGGGATGCCAGATAAGCTAACGTGTTTTATCGATAACAGTGTTTCACGAATCAGTTTTTATGCACCAACGCTAGATGGAAAGAAATCACTTAATGTTTGTTGTTTCTAAACTATCGTTAGTTCTATATCTGTCGTTACTATTAGTAATGATCCGAGGGTCTGCCGAAAACAACCTCTCTTACTTTCTCCAGGTAGGAGTAATAACTGCGTATACACTACCCTCGCCAGACCGCTACTGTGGGATTTCAATGGGTTTGTTGTTGTTGTTGTTACTGTTAGTAATGATCCTTATTTCGACATGGATTAACTTATATTTATTCTTTACTTTTCAGGAAGGATGTACAAGATTAGCTCCTACTGTAAGTACTTCCTCATGAAAAAACATTTTCCTCGAAAATAACTTCTGTTATACCAAACACACTATGTTTATAAGTTCAAGTCAGTGACGGAGCCACCTTATCCTAAGGGGAGTCAACCGACATTTTTTCGTCGGAAAAATTGTACTATGTAGATCGGTAAACTTTATTTTTATATGTATATATTACTATATGTTGACTTCCTTTGATTTATTCGTATATTTATTTCTTTATATTTTGACATCTCCTAGTAAAAATTCTGACTCCGTCACTGGTTCAAGTAGGAAGTAGGCCATTATTTAAATAGAAGGTAAAGAAAATTGTTAAAAAGTAGCAAGACTACTTATATCTTCACTTCTTATTAATTTGTTAATATTCCACAGGCCTTGAAGTTCATTTATTGCAGTCAGAGTTCTATTAGCAACATCTACTTTGGCAACAGTGCTCAAACTCATATACTTATAGAGAGATGCAATGGATTCAAAGTGGACAGTGTAATGATTGAATCTCCAGGAAATAGTCCAAATACTGATGGAATTCACATTCACTCTTCTCAATATGTGGCCATTACCAATACTAAAATTAGCAGTGGTATTCTTAACTTGTCAATTTTTATGTGCTATACTTTAATTATTTCTCATGTATTGACTTGTTTTAGCTTTGTGATTAACAGGGGATGATTGCATTTCAATTGGAGATTACTCCTCTAATGTCCAAATATACAACATTCGATGTGGACCAGGTCATGGTATAAGGTTGTCTCTTTGTCAATGTTTTGTAGTAGTTTAATTGCCAACAATTTTTTTCCCCTTGCACAGCCAAAAGAACCATGTTCTAATCTTCTTTTTTTTCGTTTTCGTTTTACTATCCGGTATCTGCGCACCCATTGGCCTGACTAATCCAGATATTCGTAAGGTAGGCCAACTAAGGGAATTAAGCACTCCCTATCAAGAAGTTCTCTATTCTTGGGGCTCGAGTTTGAGACCCTGACTAAGAGCGGAGGGATCCTAACCATCCCACCGCATCCATTGGTGGTGAAGTTTTAATATTCTAATAACAATGACCTATACTATGATGCCAAAAAGAAAGAGTGGCAAAGACTAAATCCTTAGAAAAGAGGAATTCATATTTATTTGGATCAAATAGATAAGGATGATTTGGTAAGTTAACAGATTTTTAACTTCCTAATACTAATGAAGCTTATAACTCTTCTTGCATTCAGTATTGGAAGCTTAGGAAAAGGTGGCAATTTTGCTCAAGTAGAAAACATTCATGTGAGCAATGCTTTCTTCTATGGAACTACAAATGGAGCTCGCATCAAGACATGGCAGGTATCCATAGCAGACTTAGCCATTGAAAAAACTGAACTTAAAATGGTACAACACTATTGAAACTTCAAACATGAATTTACTCTTACTAAACGCGCGGAACAAACAGTAAGACAAATACAAGATTTAAACTCAATGGACTCAATGTTCAAGGTTCTTAGCTTCAAACTCATATGTACTTTTGAGACTACGGGTTCATAATTTAGTATATGTTGAAATTATTGGTAGTTGATCCCGTAGTATATACAACAACAACAACTACCCAGTATACTCCCACCATATGGGGTCTGGGGATCCCGTAGTATATAATAGTATATAAATCCATCAGTCGCTTACCGCTAACTTCTTGTGAATAGGTTGGCAGAGGATATGTACGAGATGTCATATTTGAGAATCTTGAATTTAACTCAGTCAACAATCCCATTATAATTGACCAGAATTACTGCGATGTTCGAGGAGCTTGTAAGGAAATGGTAATACAAGTTAACATTGCTTTAAATGCATATTCAGCTTAATAAATAATTGTCTAAATGTTCACACCAAACCAATGAATGCACAACGGATGCCTTTCACACTCTTTTTTCTGTTAAGTTTAAATTTTTTGATTTTCTGTCAAGACAAGAGGGGTTGCTATGATGGTAAGCAACCCCACTTCCAACCGAGAGGTTGTGAGTTCAAATCTCCCCAAAAGCAAGGTGAGAAGTTTTTGAAGGGAAGGATGCCGTGGGTCTATTTGGAAACAGCGTATAATCCCACTTAGTGGGGTCTGGAGAGGGTAGTGTGTACGCATACCTTACCCGTAGAGAGGCTGTTTCCAAGTAGACCCCCGATATTCTTCCCTCCGAGAACTTTTAACCTTGCTCTTGGGGAGACTCGAACTCACAACCTGGAAGTGGGGGTTGCTTACCATCATAGCAACCCCTCTGATTTGGCGTATAACACTGAGTACAAATAAATATTCGTTACCCTTTTCATAATAGGTAACTGGAGTGCAAATCAGCAATGTTATTTACCAGAACATATTTGGAACATCGAGCACAGATATTGCTATAAATCTGAATTGCAGCATGTCCGTACCATGTACGGATATAACGATGCAACTGATACAACTAACATCAGCAACACCAGAAACAGCGACACAAGGAAGGGAAGTCACTGCTTATTGTAGGAATGCTTATGGCCAAGAATATAGTATTGAACCTGGTCCTTGTATCTCAGAATATTGAGATTTTTACTTTTTCTCAACATTTACTTGATAGTGCTAACACCAACAGGCAACAATTCCTTGTTGTGTGCATAACCAGAAAAGGAAAGGAAAAGACCAACAAAATGAAACAAACTTGTCAGTGTTGTAGCACAGTAATCATTGTACATTCAAATTTTTGTTTGGCCTTGATTTAAGGTTATGTAGCTTTTTCTATGTAGTACCATAGTTGATGTTGGATGGGTAGCCTCGGATTTGCATGGTGATGACACTGTCGTTTTCAAATTTTGGCCGGAATAGTCCTCACGCGTCAACACGTAGTACTGTTGGCAAAGCGGCAGATCTCTAATAGGCGCGTGGGGGTGCGTGAGGGCTTTTTGAGGAGAGTCTTTCTGGGGTTTTGTCGCCTCTCTCTTGGGAACCTTGTTGTGGTGTTGAATTTTGCAAAACACAGATAATTAGGGGTGTGCATTCGAATCGGTTTATTGATAAATCAAATCGATTATTTGTTATCGAAATCGAAAAAATCGAAACCTTATTGAAACAATAATGATAAGCATATGTACAAATCGATAACCGATAAATAATTATCGATAATGGTCAAAATTGAATCGATAAATCGAATGCACACCCCTAGACTGTAGACCCTTGTAAAACATACAGAATGTACATATATTCCGCTACTATTTTGAAAGCAGCTATACAATATCATTTTCCCTAATCTATACCCTTTCCTTTACCCTATTATTTCCTCTACCATATTTAAGGAATGATCATATTTATAGGTCAAGGGAATGAAGTTCAAATTAATGGAAAACAAAATTATCCGTGATAATGTATTTTGTTTTATTTTGTTTTTTATACCGTTGGAGTATTGGTGGCATATATTTGATCCTTTACTTTAGTTTTGTTGCATGTGCTTATTGATACAATTTTTATGTTATAAATAGTGTTAGTCTTATTTTAGCTTCTTTTTGTCCATATAAGTTAGGTGCGTTTATAGCGATATACTTTTCGTGGAATCCCGCAAATTTTCTTATTGGTGTAATCGATAACTGAATCGATAAGCCCCAAAATCGATAAATTGAAATCGAAAAAATCGAAACCTTATTGAAAAGATAATGATAAGCATATGTACGAATCGATAATCGATAAGTAATTATCGATAAAGGTCAAAATCGAATGCACACCCCTACCAATAATTAGTGACTTTGACGCAAACAACCACTTAGGTCACCGAAAAATCGCATGGTGACTGACTTCTTTCTTTCCGGATGTCACAAGAATGACACACAATGATCTTTTCTCATCGATGCTTTGATACCATTTGAAAATGCACGGGAGAAAATGTTACGACCCGGATTTTCCACCATCAGGAGTTGTGATGGCGCCTACTGTCGGAGCTAGGCAAGCCAACCTCTTTAAACATTTCACGAAACTTTAATGTAAAACAGTGTAATAGCTGAAATAATTAATTAAAAATACGCGGAAGACTTTTAAATAAAAACAATTGCAAGTGCGGAAGTTTATAACATATCTCTAACCAACATCTGGTGTCACTACTCACGAACTACTAAAAGAGTACTTAAAACATGAGTCTGAAGGAAAATACACAAGTGTCTGTTTGGATACAAATAAACAAACTGCAACGAAATAGAAGAGACTCAGGGCCCGCGAACGCCAGCGAACTACCTAGGAGTCTCTGGACTGAAGGCGCGCTCCCAAGCTACTGCTACAGTCCGTAAGCTGTCTCCTGACCCCGTACACAAAAAGGCACAAAAGTGTAGTATCAACACAACCGACCCCATGCGCTGGTGAGTTCCTGGCCTAACCCCGGCGAGGTATTGACGAGGCTAGACCGGACCTACCACAATAAACCTGTACAGATATATGTGCGATAACGGAAAGATAACAAAATTTAAACAGATAATGGGGAGGGGACATGCTGCAGGGTGTAACAATTTAATTATATGTCCAACGAACAAAGAAATGGAAGCTGAATAATTAACATCAATAAAAGAGAGCGAGTGAATCAATAACTGCACGACACCAATCTTCGTGCTTTTAATCTCAATTCTCACCAAAATTGTCAAATATAGTGCACGACATCACCCTTCGTGCTTTTCCTCACGTAACACTCATATCAAGGCACAGAATGACCCTTCGTGCTCAAATAATCACTCTTCCTCACCCAATCAACGGTCACAACCAATCGGGGAAAGGAATATACAACAAGATCAACCATCCCGGCAAGGGAGAACAATTCAACAATACGTCCCGGCAAGGGAGAACAAGTCAAACACTTACCTTAGTTCACAAATAGCAATCAAGCCTTTAACACCGCTTTTCCTCTAGAATCCAGCTCCGAAATAACGATATCTAGCCATAATTAGTTCAACATTATTAATAATAACTCAAAGACATCATTCCATAGCTTAGAAATAAATTTCCTATCATTCTTCCAAAAATACCAAAATCCGACACCGGCTCACATGGTCCAAACTCGAGGCTCGGACTAAATTCCAATCACCCATAACCCCACGAGTTCAAATATATAATTTATTTTAAGATTCAACCTCAATTTGAGGTTGAATCGCCCAAAATCCCAAAAGCCCTAGTTCTACCCATTTCCCCCATTAACTACCTTGATTTTATGTCTTAGGGTTATGAAGTTGATAATTAGATGAAAGAATAATGAAGAAATGAAGTGAAGAATACTTACCTAAAGAGTTATGGAGAAAGGAGAGCTTGAATATCAGAAATGGAGGAATTTAGGAGGAGCTCATGTGAGAATTTGAATGAATCCCGTAATGAAACAGTGCCAGAATTAAATATTTCACTGGAGAATTTTGGCCTATGCGATCGCAGGAACTAGATTGCGATCGCATAGAGATGGGGAGGATAAGCATCGCGATCGCAGGAGAGAAGCTGCGTTCGCGTAGAAGAAAGACGGGTCCTGGTCGGGTTGGGTCTGAACACTATCCGATCGCAATAAGGGGATTGCGATCGCACTGAAATGACTGGCCAACCTATGTGATTGCGGGTAAGACTATGCAATTGCATAGAAGAAATTTCAGTCACCTGAGGGTAGCCTTATGCGATCGACGGTGGATGAGTGCGATCGCATAGAACAAAGCATCTGTGCAAAAATTGTAGAAATCTGCCAAGTTTTAAGAGAAAAACCACCCAACCACCTCCAAAATCACTCCCGAGCCCTCGGGGCTCCCAACCAAACACACACACTAACTCAATATCATCCTACGAACTTGCTCGTGCGATCAAATCGCTAAAATAATATCAAAATCAAGGAATCAACCTCTAAAACTCATAATTTCATTTCAAAGTTCATAACTTCCAAATTTTCCCATTTTTAGTCGAAACACGTCAAATGAAGTCTGTTTTCAACCAAACTTTACAGATAGAGCTTAACGCTCATTTAAGACTTGTACCGGGCGTTGGAACCAAAATACGAGACCGAAACCTATATTTTCTAACTCATTTTCATTTAGATTTTCATATCATTTTCAGATAAACAATGTCTTTCAAAAATTTTGTACTCGGGCCTGGGACCTCGGATTTTGATTCTGGGAGTACGCCCCGGGCCCATATTTTCTTACGGACCCTCCGGGACCGTCACATCACGGGTCCGGGTCCGTTTACCCAAAATTTTGACCAAAGTAAAATATATCAATATTATTATCAAATTTTAGTTTTTAACACTAAATTCATATATTTCCACATAAAAAATTTCTGACTTTGTGCCCGGACTGCACACCAAATCGAGAAAACCAAATAAGAGGTTTTCAAGGCCTCGAAAGCACAATGAAAGGGACAATTACGGTGATGACCCTTTGGGTCGTCACATCCTCCACCTCTAAAATAACCATTTGTCCTCGAACGGACAAAAGAAAGAAGTACCTGAGTCGGGGAACAGATGGGGACAACGGCTCCTCATATCAGACTCGGACTCCCAGGTCGATGCCTCAGGAGGCTGACCTCTCCACTGAACACGCATTGAAGGAAAGCTCAGCAACCTCAACTGTCAAACCTACCGATCTAAAATAGCTACCGGTTCCTCCTCATATGACAGATTCTTGTCCAACTGGACACTACCGAAATCTATCACGTGGGCGGGATCGCCGTGATATTTTCGAAGCATGGATACGTGAAAAACCGAATGCACGGCTGACAAGCTAGGCGGCAAGGCAAGTCGATAAGCCACCTTCCCCACGCGATCCAGAATCTCAAATGGGCCAATAAACCTAGGGTTAAGCTTGCCCTTCTTTTCGAATCTCATCACGCCCTTCATATGCGATACATGGAGCAATACTCGCTCACCAAATGAAACCAACATCCCTGACCTTAGGATCTGCATAACGTTTCTGTCTAGACTGAGCTGACCGAAGTCTGTCCTGAATGATCTTGACCTTATCCAAGTCCTTCTATAGCGGATCTGTACCCAATAACCGAGCCTCTCCCGGCTCAAACCATCCCATGGAGCCATCTGAATAATCGACTGGTACCTGTTGTTGTAGAAAAACTCTACTAAAGGCAAGAGCTGGTCCCATGAGCCTCCAAAATAAATAACGCAAGCATATCCTCAAGAATCTGAATAGTCCTCTCAGGCTGACCGTCCGTCTAGGGGTGAAATGCTATAATTAACTGTACCTGGGTGCCCAACTCATGTTGTACCGCTCTTCAGAAATGCGAGGTAAACTGCGGACCTCGGTCCAAAATAATAGATATGGGCACCCCATGAAGGCGAACAATCTCTCTGATATAAATCTCGGCACATCTCTCTGATGAATAGGTGGTGGCAACTGGAATAAAATACGTTGACTTGGTCAGCCTATCAACAATAACCCATATAGCCTCAAACTTCTTCCGAGTCATCGGAAGGCCAGTAACAAAATCCATGGTGATTCTCTCCCACTTCCACTCGGGAAGTTCAATCCTCTCAAATAACCCACCGGTCCTCTGACGCTCGTACTTAACCTGCTGACAATTCAGACAACGAGCCACATATGCAACAATGTCTTTCTTCATTCTGTGCCACCAGCAGTGCTGTCTCAAATCCTGATTCATCTTCACGGTGCCCAGGTGAATTAGAATACCGAGAATTGTGGGCCTCCGCTAAGATCAACTCCCGGATACAATCAACATTGGGCACACAAACTTGCCCTTGCAATATATATACACCATCATCTCCCAAAGTCATTTCACTGGCACCTCCCCACTGCACCGTGTCTCTCAGGACACACAGATGGGGATCATCAAACTGCCGCTCCCGGGTACGCTCTATCAATGACGAACGAGCAACCGTGCAAGCTAACACCCTGCTGGGCTCAGAAATATCCAACCTCACAAATCTATTGGCCAAATCCTGAACATCCAAGACAAGCGATCTCTGGCTCACTAGAATATAGGCAAGACTACCCATGCTGGCGGACTTCCTACTCAATGCATCGGCCACCACATTGGCCTTCCCGGGGTGGTATAAGATAGAAACATCTTTGCTGGGCAATGTAGTTTTTTGCCCACCTTCTCTAGTGCGTACACTACCTCTGAAGGAGATACACAAAAGTTATGTTCAGATAATGAAGGGGGCATACCTCTGTCGTTGCTTTGTGGAGCGACATGTCGTTGCAAAGCGTCCGCATGCCTCGGAGGTGGCGGATGCGAGGACCTGATATATGGTTGGTGTCTTTCCCTGTTAAGGCATGAGATTTGTTCCCGCCTTCCCTCGTTGCGCCGATCCCTTCGGATTTCTGGGTGCACCGTCGTCAACCGTCGGGTTGGGCCGTTGAGGTTGTCATCATCCCCACGTACCTAGGCGCAATAGGCGTTATGTATTTCTTCCCAGGTAGTGGAGGGGATATTTAAGAAGGCGGCTGAGTAGTTTCTTGGTCACCCTCGAGTCATCTCTACAAAGCCCGTTCTGAAAGGCCGCAACTTCCATGCCTTCGGATACATTTGGTAGGCTCATTCTGACCCTGTTGAATCTGGCTAGGAACTCCCTGAGTCCTTCTTCTGGGGTCTGTCGTACATCAAAAATGTTGTTGACCCGCGCTTCCGCCTTCCTTGCCCCTGCATGGACGGTGGCAAATTTATCCGCTATCGCCTCAAATGTGGAGATGCTTTTGGCCGGTAGCTATGAGTACCACGTTAGAGCCCCCCCTGTCAGCGTTTCGCCGAACTTCTTCAGAAGTACGGATGGTACCTGTTCTTTTGATAGATCTTTGCCTTTGACGACTGTAACATAGGGGATCACTTGGTCCTCGGGATCGGTGGTCCCGTCATATACTTTCAAGTAGGGGAATTTTGAAGGTTTTTGGGATGCGATATGGCACGGCTCCTTCCGTGTAGAGTTGTTCAACAAACATCCCCATGTCTCCCTTTGGCAGCAACTTAGGCGCGCTTGGGATCTTATCCACCCTTTCTTGGTGTTCCTTCATCTGGTCGCGGAGCGACCTGTTCTCATTTTCCATTTCTTCCATCTTTTGAGGGTATCCGTGAGTGTTCTGCCGTTAGCTTGGACATCAACGGGTATGTTGTTTGTTCTCGTGACCTCGAGCTCATCCTCGGTTGCGATATGATCTGCTGCTGGGGTACATCTATCATTTTGAGGCGGCTTCTTAACTAGACTGCTCAGAGTGTTTGTCAGCCACTCTTTTAGTAACTTTTTTATCTCCGGGGGTGCTTCCTTAGTGGTAGATGTTGAAGCTTCTCTTTCTCGTGGTACCACCAGGTCTTCTGACGAGGAAGGTAAGGCTTCCATGCCTATCAAGGTACTGGGGGTTGTGTGTAGGGCATCTCATTCAGCAGCTGCGTTGAGAGTGCCTGTGAGATCTGTTCTAACCTCCAAGATAGCTTTCATTCTTGCGTTGTTCTCAGCCATTTTAGGTTGCAGAGAGTGGTATTTCCAAAGGATCTCTAGAAACAAACTACAGCTTTGATTTTCAAAGTCCCACATGTTGCGCCAAATTGTTTGGCCAAAAAGTTATTCGAATACTTAAATAGCTTTAAAAACAATCAAAAATGATATGGGTTAATCGGAATCAAGGGTAATGTGATCTAGAGAATATTAAATGATTGAGATCTGTGACTATAGTGTAAATGAATCGAGATACAAGAGCAATCAGATATACAGTAGGCTTTTTGCACAAGAGTGTGAGAGAGAGAGAGAGAGAGAGAATTTAGATAAAGAGAGAGTTGTATATTTTCAATAGTGATATACACATTAGTCTTTACAAAGGGAAGGTTCCCTTTATATACTAAGGGGCCTTCCTCGAAATAATACAAAGAAAGTACAAGAGTTAGTGGCCTCGTTATGTGAGTGTCAGAGTTTTATGTGACGTTGCAGCAAATCATATCACGCGGTCCGTTTATTGACTGAGGCCGGCCTTGCTTAAGTCGACCATCATGAGGCCGCTTCCTTCATTAAGGACGTTTGTAAATAATATACGGGAGTAGGGAATCAAATTTGCTCAATACAATATATATAAATAATTATATATATCTATGACCCCTTAAACACAAAAGCTCTATGTGACCTCGTTTAGAAGGCGCTGCATTAATGCTAAATGCTTGGGTTCAATTCTGTGCTACTATACAGTTGCTTTCTATAGTTTTTATGTTTTTTCGGTAGGAGAATGTAACATTGTCAGGCCAATAGCCCATATTTCAACTTTAAATCTTGGTCCGCCTCTAATACGGGAAATACCATATCTGATCGGGAAACTCTATCTAAGCTTCGTGGCTAATTTGGCTTTTAGAACTTTTGTCCTGTTAAGGGTGTAGGTTTGACTTACGAACACAAGATGTATTAATGTTTATGTCATAATCATGAACTGGCAACTTATTCTATGAAATTAAATAACTGATTATTCAAAGAGAAGCCAAGACGTGCAGTGTGGAATTATAAACTATGTTACTACGACTTCTGCAGTTCTGCATTTACAGTTAGCTTTTCTCCTTTTAATTAACAAATAAAATTGCTTTCCGAATTTCGCTTTTAAATACTTTTTTATGCTCTTAAGATCATTTCATTTTATACAAATTTTCCAGTTGGAATGGCTCTACAACTTAGTTAAGTATTCATTTATTAGTATAAATTATTCATGTAATTGTCCTTTATTCTATTAATGTTTAACAGGTCATCTTTTAACTACTGAAATTTTCAGTCAAACAATGAAAGCTTACAGCTCATTTTGTTGTTCTTAAACTTAATTCTTATCAAAAAACCAACTATTTCACCAGAGTATGCCACCCATTCAAGAAATAAGAGAGAAATCTTGCTCTTTTTGAGAGATTCTGTGTTCTTTATACAGAAACTCCATATTGCATCATACACATATATATATACGAAAGAGAGAAAGAGAGACATGGCTTATGCTGCTATTACTTCTCTTATGAACAGCATACAACAATCAATGGAATCCACTGGACTTGTAATGCAATTGTTCTATGAAAAGCTTGAATCCTTGAGAGCTATCATGGAGGATCCCTGCTATATAACAGGTGATCATGAGGCATTAACAAGCTTGGAAGCGCAAATCGCAGAGCTAGCAGACGAAGCAGAATATAAGGTTGACTTGGAATCAAGAAATATTGTTTTGCCCGAAAATGAAAAAAAACAAAGAAGAGCTTTTGTGAATCTATATTCCCTCGTAAAAGAAGTAGTAGGACGCATTGATTCAACGATGAAGAAGTGGATGGCAATCCAAAACAAGCTCAAGAACATCCAAGATCATAAAGCACAAGATTTGTCTTTTGTCAGTACGTCACGACATGGCTTAGAGTCTGAGGATAAGATGGTTGGCCTCGAAAAGGAATTCGTGATGATGCGGGATCAACTTGCTAGAGGAGCAAGGGAACTAGAAGTTGTCTCAATTGTCGGGATGGGGGGCATCGGCAAGACAACTTTGGCTAACAAAATCTACAATGATCCATTCATTATGTCTCACTTTGACATACGTGCAAAAGCAACTGTTTCACAAGAGTATTGTGCGAGAAATGTGCTTCTCGGCCTTCTTTCTTCTATAAGTGGAAAGATCAATGAATTTCATGAGCAGCAAGACGATGATCAACTGGCAGACCGACTACAAAAGCTTCTAAAATGCGGGAGGTACTTGGTAGTCATTGATGACATATGGACTAGAGAAGCATGGGATGATATAAAACGATGTTTCCCAGACTGTAACAATGAGAGTCGAATACTCATGACCACTAGGAATGTGGAGGTGGCTGAATATGCTAACTCAGGTAAGACTCCTTATCATATGCGCCTCATGAGTTTTGATGAAAGTTGGAATTTATTGTACGAAAAGGTCTTTGTGAAAGATTATTTTTCCCCTGAATTTGAACAACTTGGCAAAAAAATTGCACTAAACTGTCGAGGATTACCTCTATCACTTGTTTTGATTGCCGGACTTCTCTCCAAAATGGATAAATCATTGGATAAGTGGAAAAGTGTTGTCAAGAATGTAAGTTCAATGGTGAACACAGAGGTTAATGTCCAATGCATGAGGGTGGTTGCATTAAGTTACCATTACTTGCCTCATCACCTAAAACCGTGCTTTCTATATTTTGCAATCTTCCAAGAGGATGAACTAATTTTAGTCAATAAGCTTGTGGAATTATGGGCAGCAGAGGGATTTTTGAAGGTAGAAGAGAGGAAAAGCATAGAAGAAGTAGCAGAAAAATGTCTAAAAGAACTTATAGATAGAAGTTTAATTTCCATCCGTAATTTGAGTTTTGATGGAAAAATTGAGATTTGTGGAATGCATGATGTGACACGCGAACTCTGCTTGAGAGAAGCTAGAAGCATGAACATTGTGAATGTTACAAGGGAAGAGGAGTATCAAAATCCATGTGTGCAATCTTTGCATTTTTCCTCTAAGAGCCGAGGTCGGATTAGTATCCAAGTGATCAAGAATGAGTCTATTACTAAGAAAATATTGGAAAGGTATCATAAAAATGAGGTTCGTTCTATTATCTGTTATAGAGTGAAAATGTTCATGCCAAAGTTGTTGCACTTTAAGCTAGTAAGAGTACTAGATCTTGCTTTGATGGGATTTTCTTCTTTTCCCAGTTTGATTCTTGATTTAATTCACTTGAGATACCTAGCTTTGAGGCTTTCTCCTAGCTTGCAACATTATCTAGGAGAAGAGATTTCCTCATCTTTTTCAATAGACATTCCTCCATCGATATCTAGCCTATTATTGCAAACTTTTAAACTTAAAATTTTACAGCCTAATGCCCGGGAATATCCTCTGGTATTACCGTACGAAATTTTGACGATGCCACAATTGAGGCATCTCCATTTGGACTGGAATTACTTGCAGTATCATGAGCCTATGGAGAAAAGTTTGCTTCTGAAAAATTTGCAATGTCTGTCTGGATTGAATCCTTGGCATTGTACTAGGTCCGTCTTTAGACAATTTCCCAATTTAAAGAAGTTGCAAATATGTGGCATCTGGGAAGACTTTCGTAGTCACAGGGACCTCTACGATTTTCACTATTTAGATAAGCTCGAGGAATTATATTTTGTTCTTACTTATTCATGTTATGCTTGCTTTCTTGAAAGCATTACATCTTCAGGCCTTTTGCGGTTCACGAGGCAAAAACGACGAGCAATTTTTCTGGAGAGACCATCTTGGGCCCTTCCTCCTATAGAAACTTTTCCATATTCAATCCTTCCTCCTCCAGATGCTTTTCCGCAGAACCTCAAGAAACTGGCTTTTTACGGCACTTGTTTGCAGTGGGAGGATTTGAGCATTGTTGGTAAATTGCCCAAACTCGAGGCCCTTAAACTGGGAATTAATGCCTGCATAGGCGTTGAGTGGAAGATAGTTAAGGATGGTTTTCCTTGCTTGAAGTTTTTGCTACTGGAACGTTTGAAGGTTCGCTACTGGAGAGCCAGTTGTGATCACTTTCCGTGCCTTGAACGACTATTTCTTGAACATTGCTGGTATTTGGATTCAATCCCTCAAGATTTTGCAGATATAATCACCCTTGCTCTAATTGATATTAGGTGGTGCGCAAAATCTGTTGGGAATTCCGCCAAACAAATTCAAGAGGACATTCTAAACAACTATGCAAGTTTTGTTGAGGTCAATATCCATGAGCCTCAGTAAGACATCTTCTTCCTTGATTTACTTCTTATAATTGTTGCTTGTGGTTGTATATATTTTTGTGTCCAAATTATAAATGCTAAGGTTTGTTTGGTCAAGAGTACTATAGTAAACAGATAGTCTAACGTTCGATTCATTTGTTAATAATCCTCTTCAATGTCCATGATTCTTAGTTTGTTGCTCTGATAGCCATACTTTCATTAGCGGGCATGTCAAGTATGAATTTTGTTCTGCGCACTGCTGTATATTTTCTTGTATCAACAACAACAACCTAGTATAATCCAACTTAGTGGGGTTTGGGGAAGGTAGTATGTACGCAGACCTTACCCCTACCCTTGGGTAAAGAGGCTGTTTCCAAATAGACCCCTAGCATCCTTCCCTCCAAGAACTTCCCACCTTGCTCTTGGGGAGACTCGAACTCACAAGCTCTCGGTTGGAAGTGGAGGTTGTATATTTTGTTATATCATTGAGTAAATTGATCTACAACAACATATAACTCTTCATAGTAAGCTCGATATAATAACCTAGATAATGGAGTAATAACATGCTCTAACAAGTTAAATCGCAATGATAGTGTGAAAATCATCTTCTATAAGTTAAATCCGTCAAATAATAACGCGTAACATGTTATATCTGCATGCTCATTCTTGCTATAATTTTCTCATGTTCCTTAATTGTGAGAAATCAAACATTTCATTTTTCATCCTTTGTGGATGTTTCCCTTTTCTGCAGAAAAAGGCAACAAGGACCGAGCGGTTGAGCAGCAAGAACTTCAACCGTGGAAGCCCTTTCTCAGCTACTTCCTTCTCCGTATTAATATTTGAGGAACCATACTTGCTCTAATTGGTGTAACCGACTGTGCAAAATCTGTTGGGAATTCCGCCAAGCAAATTCAACAGGACATTAATAAAGAAAACTATGCAAGTTCTGTTGAGGTCCATATCACTTAGGTTGGAATTGGTTTTTTCAAATATTAATAGAATTTTCATTTTGGTTGTGTTTTTTGGAATTGGATTTTTGTTCAGGCTTTTCTAAATGTTGGTAGGTTGTAAGGAAATGAAATTTTCTTTTGCTATTATACATAAACTATGAAAGTGAAGGGGAGCATTGGTGTAATTGGTAAAGTTGGTGTTATGTGACCAGGAGGTCATGTGTTCGAGTCGTGTAAACAGTCTCTTGCAGAAATGCAGGGTGAACCTGCATACAACTCGGCCCTTCCCCAAACCCCTCGCATAGCGGGAGCTTAGTGCACCGGATTGCCCTACACTTATAACTTTTGAAAGACCGCTAAATAGCACAGAATAGTCACATGTTCTTACCTATCTTATAGTTATAAATAGGTTAATTCCCTGAGGATTCGACTCCGGACTTGAAAAACCGAATTATATTTGTAACGACCGCTTTGTCTTTTATAAGGTATAGTTAGGCGTGATCAGCTACTACTCCCAATCTCTCTACATTGGGAACACCCAGCTCAGTTTGGCATCTATAACAAATCATCAAAGTGAATACCAAAAGATGAGATCTCTATTATCATTACTGAAATACTTATGTCTATCTGTATGATAATTGCCCAACTATGCAACAGTAATACACTGAAAGATGCCTTACAAGCCTAACTGATATGTAACTCCACTGATTTTACATAGTTTTCCCCATTATCCTGTTGAATCTGCTTGGCGGAATTTTCACTAACAGATTTTGGACAGTTGCTTATAACAATTGGCTCAAGCATCGTCATATCTACAAAATCTTGTGGGATAGAATCCATGTATCAACAACCATCAATTGTGTACATGGATTCCATCCAGGGGGAGACTGAAAATTTCACAGAAACAAACTCCTCTCGCCAAGAAAATGATGACGAAAGTAATTCCAGTCCAAACAGAGATGCTGCAGTTGGGGCATCTTCAGAATTTCACAAAAGTTTGCAGATACTGAAGGCTATCTATTGAGGAAGGAAAATAAATTGTCTGATGAATGTACTAGTCAACTAAGTATCTGAAAACTCAAAAGGTATATCATTTTGCTACTAATTTTATCATAAGTTGGAAACATGAATACAAGCAATAACTATAAAAGTAATTCAACCAAAAATACGACCTAAAGGACGTAACGAAAACAGACCTCAATAGAACCTCCATAGTTGTCTTCAATTTCTTGTTGAATCTTCTTGGCAGAATTCACAACTGACTCCTTACACATGCGTATATCAATAAGCTGAAGAGTGGTTATTTCTGCAAAATCTTCAGGGATCGAAATCATATTCGCACATTCAACAAGGAATAGTCGTTCAAGGCGTGGAAACTGATCACTACTGGCTTTCCAGTATCTAATGCCCAAGGAACTCAATAGCAAGAACTTCAACTGCGGAAACCCTTCCTAGGTTACTTCCCATTCCATATCAGTGGACGAGTAAAAAGTCAAAGCTAGGTATCGCAACTGAAATAGATCAACTATACAACTAGGGAAAGCATCCAGCGTTGATGAAGCTAGTTCTAGTATTCTTAGTATCTCGAAACGCACCAACTCTTGCATTATTCTTGAGCTCGAGGGATTTCGAATAAAAAGGAGAATAGAACGGGCCTTATTTTGATGAACCTTGGACAACTGATTAGAAACAAAAGAGGATTCCTCTAATTGGATACGGATCCGACGCTTTGTGGAAAAATGCATGGATTGTTCTCATGGATTCTGATTTTCTATAATAACATTCACAAAATTTTACTTTCTAGCTTCTCTCAAACAGAGTTCACGGATCATGTCATGCATTCCACAAGCTTTGATTTTTCCATCAAAACTCAGATTTTGGATGAAAATTAAACCTCTATCTACAAGATCTTTTACATATTGTTCTGCCATGTGTTCGGTCTTCAAAAAGACCTCTGCTGCCCATAATTTCACAAGTTTATTCACAGATATCAGTTCATCCTCTGGGAAGATTGCAAAATAAAGAAAGCAGGATTTTAGGTGATAAGGCAAGTGATGGTAACTTAATACCAACACCCTCATACATGGGACATCAGGATCTGTACTTACCATGGAAATTATATTCTCGGCAACATTTTCCCACTCATCCAATGATTGCCCAATTTTCAGGAGAAGTCCAGCAATCACAATGTGACGACTCGGCCCGTCGTCACGTGAGTTACCGCCTGTTTTTCCCCGTTTTATGCTTCATTATATGTGTTTGTAGAGTTTGAAGTAATTCCGACAGAGTTTGGATGGAATTGAGACAATTAGTCTTTATAAGAGAAGGCTAGTTTGGAAAAGTCAACCGGATGTTGACTTATGAGTTATAGGGCTCGGAATGAATTTTAGACGATTCGGTTAGTTTCGAGGTGGTGATTTATACCTTGGGAGTGAAATCGGAATTGAAGTTGGAGGTCCGGTGTAGAATTAGGCTTGAATTGGTTAAGTTGAATTTTGGCGAATTACGGTTGATAGGTGAGATTTTGATCCGGGGGTCGGAATGGGTTTCCGAGAGTTGCAGTAGCTTCATTAGGTGATTTTGAATATGTCTGCAAATTTTCAGGTCAATCGATCGAACGTCGTTTGGTCGGGTTTTTGATCAAATGTGAGTTTCGGAAGTTATAGTTGAACTTAGGCGTGAATCCGTATTGATTTGATGATTTTCGTGTTAGAGGTTGTATTTTTATGATTGGAACATGTTCGTATGATGCTTTGGAGTAGGTTGGTGGTTTTGGTTGGGGTTCTGAGGGCCTCGAGGTTTTTCCGGATGGTTGATCGGAGGTTTTGGGAATTTATTGCATGAAGACAGCTGAAGGCTTATGGTATTTCCGCTTTTGCGGAAGGGGAGCCACTTAAAAGGCGATGGCGAAAGCGGCTGAGGAACCGCGTAAGCGGAAGCTGAGGAGAAGGCTGGGATCGTTGAAGCGGACTTTCGACTACCTCGTATTGAGGATTTGTTTGACCAGCTTCGGGGGGCAAAGGTATTCTCGAAGATTAATCTCCGTTCAGGCTATCACCAGCTGAAGATTAGAGATTCCAATATTATGAAGACAGCTTTCCAGATAAGATATGGACATTATGAGTTTTTGGTTATGTCATTTGGGCTGACTAGTGCCCCAGCCGCATTCATGCACCTGATGAACAGTGTATTCTGTCCGTATCTGGATTCTTTTGTGATCATGTTTATTGATGATATACTGGTGTACTCGCATAGCCAGGAGGAGCACGCACAACACTTGAGGGTAGTATTGCAGAGGTTGAGAGAGGAGAAGCTATATGCGAAGTTCTCCAAGTGTGAGTTTTGGCTTAGTTTCATGGCTTTTCTGGGACACGTGGTGTCCAGTGATGGTATTCGGGTTGACCCAAAGAAGATCGAGGCGGTGCAGAGTTGGCCCAGACCGTCCTCAGCTACTGAGATTCGGAGTTTCCTTGGTTTGGCGGGTTATTACTGCAAGTTCGTTCTAGGTTTTTCATCTATTTCTTCGCATTTGACGAAGTTGACGCAGATGAATGCACCATTTGTGTGGTCAGATGAGTGCGAGGAGAGCTTTCAAAAGCTCAAGTCAGTGTTGACTACAGCTCCTATGCTAGTATTGCCATTAACTTCAGGCTCTTATTCGGTATATTGTGATGCTTCGAGAGTTGGGATTGGATGTGTTTTGATACAGGAGGGTAGAGTTATTGTGTATGCTTCGCGTCAGCTTAAGCCTCATGAGAAGAACTACCTTGTTCATGATTTGGAGTTGGCTGCTATAGTTCATGCTTTGAAGATTTGGCGGCACTATCTATATGGCGTGTCATGTAAGGTGTTCAGGGATCATCGTAGTCTTCAGCACTTGTTTAAGCAGAAGGACCTCAATTTGAGGCAGCAGAGGTGGCTTGAGTTACTCAAGGACTATTATATTACCATATTGTATCATCCAGGGTAGGCCAATGTGGTGGCCGATGCTTTGAGCCGGAAGGCGGCGAGTATGCGTAGCTTGGCGTACATTACAGTTGGGGAGAGGCCCTTTGCAGTTGATGTTCAGGACTTGGCAAATCTGATGGTGAGGTTTGATATTTCTGAGCCTAGTCGGGTGTTGGCTTGTGTGGTTTCCCTGTCTTCTTTATATGATCGCATTAGCGAGCGCCAGTATGATTACCCGCATTTGCTTGTACTGAAGGAAAGGGTCCAGCATGATGTTGCCAGAGATGTGACTATTGGTAGTGATGGTGTGTGTTTTACGCCATCGCAGGGAGTTGGTCGTGATTGCGGTGAGCAAAATGTGAGAAAATTGCTAGCGCTTCGCGATCGCGCACAGTGCTTCCCCATCGCGAAGAAGGAAACTTTCTATTGCATTGATCCTATTTCAGAAGCTCATATCTTTTGATCTACAAGGAATTTTGAGGTGATTCCAAATTGAAAGTTGTATCCCTTCAATTCTAGTTTCCAGAAAGATAAACAAATTATAATTTTGAAATCTGTAGCAAAAGTTATGGATGTTAAACTATATTCTATCTGGGAAGAATCTCTATTACACATGGATGAATTTGGAAACTTATATCTCCTAATGTATAAGGATTCAGGAAATGAGTAACATATGAAAGCTATAAACCTTTGTTTCTAGTTTCCAGAACATCAAACCATTTGTCATTCGGAGCTGTGTGTAAAACGTTATGGCCATTATACTGAAGGATGTCTGGAGGAGCTGGAATTGCTCTCCGCGATCGCGAAGCCCTTTTTCGCGATCGCGAAGGGTAAAATTTGGGCTGGAAAAATTTTTTCTATGCGATCGCGAAGCAATTTCCACGATCACGATGAAGAAATACCTGGGCATAATGATATTTTAGCCGGTTTAGCTCATTTTTCTTCATTTCTTCAAAGTATGGACGAATTTTGGAGAGTTGCAAGAGGGGATTTTCGTCATCAATGTGAAGGTAAGTTATCCCCACCTATTTTGAGTTAAGTACATCAATTATGTATGGATTTGAGCATGAAATTGTAGCAAAATTGAGGATTTAGGCCTAGGGATTTGAAAATAAGATTTGAAGATTTGAGGGGTCATTTGAATTCTGATTTTGGTAAATTTTATATGTACGGACACGTGGTGAGACGATCCGGTGATGTCGTAATTTTTCGAGAAGTGGGACCGAGACTTGGGTTTTGCAAATTTTGTGATTTTCGATTTTTTTTGTCTTTTTTATTGGGTTATATTCCTTTAGCCTATTATAATATATTCGTTGTAGTTTTGGCCAAATTCGATGTTCGAGGAGGTCGATTCGAAAGGAAAGGGCATCACAGAGTAAACATTTGGCCGTATTGAGGTGAGTAATCATTTTAAATGATGTCGTGAGGGTTTGAAACCCTGGATTGCACAACATACTCCTATGTTGAGATGAGACACGCATTGTATGACGAGCACATGGTCATTTACATTGGGGATTGTGACTTGGTCCATCCCAGTTGATATTTTTACCGCGTATTTGATAAGGAATTATTGTTTTTTCACTATTATTGGGGCTTATTGCAATATTTGGGCTTCGTGCCAATTATTTGAAATCTTTTGTGAATTTACATCAGTATGTTTCCTCACGAATGAAAATATTATTTGAACTCAGTCCAATTGAGCTATATTATTTTGTAAACTTAGATACGTTTATACTCAACTCGAGATTTCATGATATTATTAATGTTGTTGAGCTGAGCACTATTGTTTACTGATGCCTAAGAGGCTTATGATTATTTTTTGGACTGATTGAGGCCGAGGGCCGTACATGAGGATATGTTGAGTGATATGAGGAGCCTTTCAGGCCTCGAGTGTTATGTGAGAAAGCTTTCACGCCTCGAGTGTTATATGAGGAGGCTTTCAGGCGTCGAGTGTTATGTGAGGGGGCTTTCAGCCTCGTCTGTGATGTGTGAAGGCTTTCAGGCCTATTAATATTGCGCTTGGGCAGTGGGAGCCCCTCTGGAGTCTGTACACACCCCTAGTGAGTGCAGGGTACCCAGGTGAGTTGGGAGTGGGCCCGAGATGCCGTTGTTGGTGTGGGGGCTGATGTTGTGCATTGTTGAGTTGGGAGTGAGCCCGTGGGGCTAATATTGTACTGTGAGTTTGATATTGAGGCCGAGGGGCAAGCTTTTGATTATTCCTTATTGTTGAAATTATTTGTCTTCACTGTTTAAAGAAAATAATTATATGATATTTCATGGCTTTATTGTATAATTGATTTTACTGCTTGAGATAGTGCTATATTGCGCCTTTATGAGATTTCATGCTTTCAGTCATTATTTATTTTTATTACGCACTGGGTCGGAGTACTCACAATACTCCCTGCATCGTGTGTGCAGATTCAGGCATAGCAGATTTTCATACCTGAGAGCTGACCTTTCCAGTCCAGAAGGTGTTCGGAGACTACGAGGTAGTTGTTGGCGTCCGCACCTCCCGTGACTCCTTTATCTTATAATTTCTATGTTATTCCAATTATTGTATCAGATTCCGTATTTAGTAGACTTGTGTCAGGATTTATTAGTTGCTCATGATTTGTGACGCCCCGGTTAGGGCCATGCTGGGTTGGATTTTCCGCTTTTGTGTGTTATTAAAACCATGTTGCACTATATCTTTGTAAAATAATTATGTTAAAAAGATTAATTTGGTTGACTGGTTGGCCTTGTCTTCATGAGAGGAGTCATCACGACCAGGTTCAGGATTTGGATCGTGACAGTAACCGAAAAATAAATGCAAGTCAACTAACACAAAATTTCCCCTGAAATAAATGCAATTCAACTAACATCACCAAAACTATGGATGCCTCTCCCTCAATAAAACGAGCCCTAGTTTGAACTGATTATGAAGTTTTTCACTTCTAATGACATTTTGTTAGTGTAGCCCGATAAAATGAAGTAACATTAAACTAAAGAAATATTTAACAATGATATCACACATTTAAGTTATTACAAAACAACGTCAAAAAATTTTAAAAAAATCTATATCAAATCAAATTAAATAAGATTCAATCTTAAATCATCTCAAGCTAAACAGTCAAGTCTTCTATCTCCCAGTCTGCTTCGTTAAGATCAGGCAAGCTGCTGTGTGCTTGTACTGTTGCATCATCTTTCCGTATAGAATAAATAACACTAATAAGCAATGTATTTTTTGGAAAAAAATATAGTAATAATTTTTTATAATTTACCTCAATTCCTTCCGCTAATCCAGTATTTTTACGGCCTCTACCACGGCCTCTATCAGTGTCTCTACCACCACTTCTATCACCACCTTTACCACGGCCTCTAACACAACTTCTATCATGGTCTCTATCACAGTTATGTGAATCTCTAAAGTATGAATCAATTCACCCTCTATATCTATTCAACCTTGGACGTCCACGAGAAGGTACATATCTAGGATCTTTTATATTTTTTCCTTCACCATCACCCTCACCCTCACCCCCACCCTCACCCCTACCCTCACCTACATTTTCACCCACACCATCAGGTGTATCGTCAAATTCTCAATCTGGAATTATCATTTGACCATCATCCCAATTCAAAGGTCATGCTCCAATCTGTTCGAATGATACTTAATATATCGCCTTATCTCTTCAGTGTCTAATGCAATATCACAAACCCGGTCAAAATACTTTGATAGTTCCTTGTACATCATGTATTCAGAAGTCATACGTGGGTAAGCTCCAAAAAAGAAATGTTTCAAGTGCGGACAAACAACATCTTTTCTCCACCTTCTCAATATATACCTCTCATTAACGTTATTAATCCTCTTATGAGACAACACCTTAAGTATATGGCATCATATAATACCTCTTGTTTCAAACCATACAGCTGTAACTTAGATATTTGCCAATAGGTGTATATTCAACCGTGAATATAAATGGATATATAGTGTTAAAACCCCCGAATGAATAATCTGAGATAATGTAATTCTCCACTAAAGCTGTTACTTGATGGTCTTCACGGGAGCTGATTTCACAGTGGTACAGTTTCCTTAACTGTGCTTGAAAATTCAAACACTTCACGAGTATAACATGTTTGAAATTTTTCCTCCCATGAAAATTCAGATAAACATTTTGGTTCAAAGCACCTTGACCTATATTCCGCTTCCAATTCTTTCTCGAACTTAGCTCTTATGGCTAACTCATATTACTGAACAAATAGCTTCAAGGTGCTTTGCCGGGTGATGAATCTATCAAAGAAAGCATGCATTCCTTCAATTCTTTGTGTGGACAACTTCCTAGACCAAAAATGGTTATTTAGGTATACCGGAACCCATTTCTCATTCTCCAAATAAAGCTTATAAAACCAATCCCTTTCCTCTAAGTTATATTTTTCAATAAAATCAGTCCATCGTCTCCCAAACTCAAGAACGTTAATGCTGTCAAGGACTAAAGCCTTAAATTCTGCCTTTGCAATCTTTGCATCAGGAACTCTGCTTAACTTTGTAGGCAACTTTGCGAATATGTGCCATATACAATATCTATGTATTGTATTTGGCATCATAGCACCGATGGTGGCCTTAATACTATCACATTGGTTAGTCATGATAGCTAATGGATGAATATTGTTTAGAGCCCCAAGCCATGTAGATAGCACCATTTTGTAACTTGCTATATCCTCACTAGACATAAGAGCACATCCCAAAAGTATGGACTGCCTATGCTGATTGACACCAACAAATGAAGCAAATGACATATTGTATCGATTCACAGGTATATGGTATCAAGGCATATTACATCATGGAACTCCTCATATGAAACCTTAGAGTGTGAATCAATGTCGATCGATTTATCTTCATTCATCAATCTGTTGTCCTAATTCAGCCCTAATGATGTGTGTAATGCATTCCTTAGTTGGTCACTATAATTCAGGTTTAATTGATCCAAACTAGTTTCTCGGTTAGTATTCATGTTTAGTTTAAGGGAAGTGTGGTGAATTATATGTTTAATGAAAGCTATCTTAACATAAGTATATGGTATGATATATACATAATATACTTTTGATCTTCCCATCCGTATAAATTGCATTTAATTAAAAAAATACGTAATTGTATTTAACAAAAATAAGTAATTATATTTTTTTAAAAACGTAATTGAGCGTACATACGAAGGCTGCCATCGGTATATATGAAGAATTTTTATCTTTCCATGCTAAGAGAATGATGATTTATGGGATCAATATTTTGGAATAATCAAAAGTTATTAACTAATTTTGGAGGGAAAAAAGGGTCATTAAGCCAAGCGAAAAAATAAGACCTTTATTGGTATTTTACGGGTATAATCATTTTTGGGCCACGCTGAGTTTGACCGAATAGCATCTAAGGTCTTTCTTTTATTCTTGAGATAAGTTACCTTCCATCACATTTCCTCTAGTCTCTATCAACCAGCTGGAAGTCAAGCTCTACTTTAATTTAGTTTTACACTTAGTGGTCTTAATAATCTAGAAAATATTTAAGAAAACATTATTAAATCGTTAATACTCTTAAAGGTTTATTACATTTTGCTTCTTAAGAGTCTTGTTGTGTAAACTTTAATTAATATTTTAAAATTGTACTTTTTCAGTATACATAAAAATATTTCTTTTTCAGTATTACTCGCATTTCTCTTTGTCCATGTTTACATTTTTCTTTTAGTTTATAGAGTAAACTCTTTTTGTCTGTTTTTAGATTTAGATATAATTAATTTATAGGAAATAGCAGTATGTTTCTTCTTCTATCGGTGCTATCACATTCGGTTGTTATTTCTACCAAGTAAGTGGTGGCCAGCACTCCTTTTATGACTTTACATTTCAAATTTCTTGGAAGGTCACCTGATGGCCACTTTTTTCGCTGGGGACCGGATGTAATGTTTTTAGTGAAAGGTCTAATTGAATTCTTGAATTCACAATTTTCAGACGTGGAATAAGAATTGAGAATGTGTCTAAATATGTTGAGATCCTTGCTCTACCAAACAATAAATCGAGAAGTGTGGTGGCATTCTTGAAGAAGAATATTTTCACAAAGTTATGTTTAATATACCGTGGGCTATTATAAGCAATTGGGAGGGTCACATTTTTGCAACAAGGCTTTCAACACTTTACTTAGCAATTATGGTGTTATTCATAAAGTCACAATTCCCTGTCATCCACAAACTAGCGGTCAAGTAGAAGTATCCAACCGGGAGATAAGAGTATTTTGTCCAATACAGTGAATGCTAACCGGACGGATTGGTCCAAACAAATTGATGATGAATTATGGGCTTATCTGACGGCTTACAAAACACATATCGGAATGTGCCCTTATCGATTGGTAGTCGACAAAGCTTGTCATCTTCGGATGTAACTAGAGCACAAGGTCATGTGGGCTCTAAAGAAGTTGAATCTTGATTGGGATGTCGCCGCTAACTTGAGGGTTGCACATTTGAATGAATTGGATGTGTTCTGGTGCCATGCAAATGCAAGTCCGTCCGTCTACAAAGCAAAGATGAAATATCTTCATGACAAATAGATTTGGAACAAATAGTTCAAGGTGGGCGATCTTGTGTTGTTGTTTAAATCAAGGTTTTGAATGTTTCTCGGGAAGGTAAAGTCTAAATGAAGTGGTCCTTTTGAAATTGTGGATGTGACACCTTTTGGTGCATTGGGCTTGAAGAACAAAAATAATGAGGTATTCCGAGTCAATGGTCACCAGGTGAAGCACTATTTGGAAAAAGTTAAAAATGGCTACGTCGTGGTAGCCATTTATTTCAATTGATAGTATTCAGCATCGTGCCGCGATGCTAAATCAGGTGCTTTTTGGGAGGCAACTTATATTTCTTTTTTTATTTGTCTTCTTTCGTAGTTAGGTGTTATTTTTGTAGTAACTTGATTTGAAGTGTGCTACAGGGATGAGTGTACCTACAGGAATGGTAGATAAAAATAGGGATTTTTACCTATACATCACATATAGCAAACCTTATTACCATTATTGTGCCTTGTTTGGTTATTACCCTCATATTCCATGTTTTAGTTACCAATAATGTACCAAACGAAAATTTGCTGATCTTTCACCCTACAATAACGCCATTTATTAAGGCTCAACAGATTGTTAAATATTTTGTAGCCTAAAATAGCGCCTGTATTTAAGGCTCCAAATTAATCTTTGATTTTGTATTAATTAAATGCTCAAAAAAGGGTAAAATCTCATATACAACGTGAATCTCTCCTCTTTTCTGATTCGCATCTCTCCTCTTTTCTGTTTCGAATCTCTCCTCTTTTCTGAACCGAAATCAGTCATTCTTCTATTGAAAATCAGATTTTGTAGTTATTCCGTGATAGCCAGGTTTGAAAGTCTCATATATTGTAGTTCTTCCGTGATTGCCAGTTTCGAAAATCTTTCATTTTTCTACATCAAATACTGAAAATCTTCCAGATTTTGTAGTTCTTCCAGATTTCTGTTTCGAAAATCTTTTATTTTTCTACATCAAATACTGAAAATCAGAATTTACAGCGTAATAGTCAATAAAATTGTAGTTCTTCCAGATTTTAGTTTCGGAAATCACTCATTCTTCTACAATGTCAAAAATTTCGATAATGCTGAAATGTAATGGTTATTGGGATAACTATGGCAGATTCCAAGATTTTGAAGTTGATTCCATTTTGGTTGATAATAATGCAAGCTACGGAATTCTCGAGTTTACAACTGCAGAACAATTATCGATTGATACATCGGATAAAATTGTAAAAATAAAATACATTGTGAATGATAATTGTCCTCCATTGCAGATAATTGTCCTCCGTTGCACATCGGATATATTCATATTTGGTGCAGAAAAAAAAACAAAAAAAACAGTAGCTGTTGTAGTGTTTCCAGTATGTTTTTAAAATGTAGTCAAATGTGGGTAAATGTAGTTAATGTTTATATGCAGTGTTTCCAGTGTGTTTTTAAAATGTAGTCAAATGTGGGTAAATGTAGTTAACGTTTATATGTAGTGTTTCCGGTGTGTTTTCAAAATGTAGTCAAATGTGGGTAAATGTAGTTAACGTTTATATGCAGTGTTTCCAGTGTGTTTTTAAAATGTAATCAAATGTGGGTAAATGTAGTTAACGTTTATATGCAGTGTTTCTAGTGTGTTTTTAAAATATAGTCAAATGTGGGTAGTTAACGTTTATATGTAGTGTTTCCAGTGTGTTTTTAAAATGTAGTCAAATGTGGGTAAATGTAGTTAACGTTTATATGTAGTGTTTCCAGTGTGTTTTTAAAATATAGTCAAATGTGGGTAAATGTAGTTAACGTTTATATGCAGTGTTTCCAGTGCGTTTTTAAAATATAGTCAAATGTGGGTAAATGTAGTTAACGTTTATATGCAGTGTTTCCAGTGTGTTTTTAAAATATAGTCAAATGTGGGTAAATGTAGTTAACGTTTATATGCAGTTTGTTTGTAGCTGATTTGTAAAAATTACTTTACAAATTACAAATCAACTAGACTGTAACTACATATATATCATGTCTTCTAATCACAGTTTCAAACAACACTATAAAATTGCAGATCATATATCAACTACATTTTGACAGACAACATATGCTACATTATAACTACAAGCAACTATACTGTAATTATTGAGCATGTACAATGTAACTACTTTTATACACTGTATTTTTATCACAGTTCCAAATAAAAAGTACAGTAAACTACATTAAACTACAAAAACTATAATTAACTACAAATTTGAGTCAACAGTCACAGTTCCAAATAAAAAGTACATTAAACTACATTAAACTACAAACACTACAATTAACTACAAATTTGATTCAACAGTACATTTTGCCAATTAAATACAAATTAACTCCAAAAAACTACAATTAACTACAATTTGTATAAACAACCCTAGTATGCAATAATACAGTACATTTAGACAAAAAACACTTAAACACCAAACAAACACTTGCATTCTATTTTTTGGCAAAAAATATTAAATACAACACATTGAGGAGAAAAAAAAGGGGGAGAAATGTAGCAGATGAAATTGAGAAATTATTTATTTTTAAATTTATAAATAATTTAACTTAAACTTATAATTCTATTTTTAATAATAAAATTATAATCACATAAATATTTTATTTTTAAAATTATTTAGGATCATAAACTCTAAAAAACATTACTTTTCTTAAAATGGGAAGAGTATATGGTAACTTCTTAAAAGGTCGATAACCTCAAATGAAGAATTCAACCTTTGACCGAAAATAGTGAACGTTTTGCCTTTTAAAGTAAAAACGTTTCGCTGTAAAAAATCAATTATGTTTTCTCAAGAAATCCAGAATTAAATTCTTCAAAAATAAATACAACTTCTGCCGAATTTATACTCAAATATTCTAAAATATAAGGAAAAGATAGAACACAAATCAAGCCTCTAATATGAAGAGATTTTGTTCCACAAATCAAGCCTCTAATATGAAAAGATTTTGTTCCACAAATCAAGCCTCTAATTAATAGTTGATCCTTAAACCTTAAAGATAAGTTTTTTGGTACATAAATTGAAATGTGGTATACATAAATGTAATAAACACTAACTTTAAATATGAGTGGTTATAAGGTTTGCTATATGAGATGTATATGTAAAAATCCCGTAAAAATATGGCTAAGTGTTGCCGAATTTTCGGACCGCAGGAACTGTACGGACCGCCCCTTTACAGTTGCTGGATAAAACGTTCTCTGTGGCTGCACAATTATCTTGCGACCCTCACAAGCGGAAGGTAGAAAATACCAACACTCTGAAGTTGGTCTATCAGAACAAGGGTCGATCTGCGCTGCACACAAGTTTGTGGACCGCAAACAAAACGTTGACTCAAGCCCCGCAGGTAACAGAGTGCGTACCACAACTCAAATTTTGCAGCCACACTCGCCCCTCTTTCCCTTGAAACATCAACAATATAAGTAGAGGGCTAGGGCTAGTGTTACACTTTTCCGTCTCTAAGCACAAAACTTGCACCATATTGAAATCTCTGTGTAAATCATGTGTCCACACGCCCAACAATTGTGATCACTCATCCATTGCGCTCATTCATAACTTGTATGCTTAAACTCCTTGTTAGAATTTTTTATATTATTAGTTTAAATTGTAGTTTTTAAAGTATTTTTAGGCAATATATCAGTAGAACTCAATTGTATAGTCATATGGGAGTAAGTCTGTAGTTGGTTAACTAAATACTTGCTTATTGAGGGCTGGGTCAATGTATTTTCATGCTTTTATGTTGTTGTGGTGTCAAAATGTGCACAAAAATTGCAAAACCTAGCTAAGAATACTGGACTTATCTTATTCTTTGAAGTCTTTAGGAGTTGATCTAGGGTAACACTAGTAAGGAAACATCTGCGATAACAAGAAAACTGTGCAAACAGTAGGATTCCCATTGCGGCCGCAAAACAATCATTGTACTGTCATCATAAAGTCTACAAATTTTTGACTCAGGATTCTGAGCTATCCACTACTTCTATCTCTGAGGCACCAGATACATTAGTTTAGGAAATCCCCCATGATGGCAGAGGGAGAAATTCTACAGTTGCTGGCCTTGAAAGTACGAAGAAGAAAGAAGTTTGGGAGGACCAATTTATCAGCTTAGAAGCCTTCACCAATAAGTCTTTCGCATATTTATTTCATTCTTTTATTTTCATGTTATTGCTAATATTTGATAAAAGAAGTAAATTGTAAAAGATAAAGGTAGTTTAAGGTTGGCTTGCCTAGTTCTCATTAGTAGGCGTCATCACGACTCCCGATGGTGGAAAATTCGGGTCGTGACAAGTCGATATAAGAGCTCTAGGCTACATAGGTCTCACAACTCACAGACAAGCTTGATAGAGTCTTATGGATCGGTATGAAGACGTCTATATTTACCCCCCAGAGACTACAGAGTTTGGAAATTTTCACATTTATTCTTTCCTGTCATGCGGATTTATTCCTCAAATGTTAATTGGATTTCTACTATGTTCTTTCGCATATGGCGAGAACACGCACTTCCTCATCTATCGCTCAGCAGCCCGAGGCCCCAGCAGCAGCTCCCATTAGCGGCAGAAGGCGAGGGCGAGGCCGTGCTAGAGGCCGAGGTAGAGGCAGAGCTCAGTCTCAAGCAGCAGCAGCACCAGTGGCGGAGCCTCATTCATCTCTGTATAAATTTCATTTAGCTGAATATGTATTTAAATCAATGTTAACTTGTATTACTATTTCCTCCCAACCCCCTCCAACAACACAGTAATTCTGATATATTATTATGGGGTTCTTGACGGTGCTAAATTAATTAAAGACATCTTTTATGTAAGAACAAAAATCTCTTGAAAGATTTGACATAATTTCTTTTTAAAAAAAATGCAACAGACTACAAAATCAATTGACTCGTACCATTAACACAGGAGTACCCATTTTTCTCTAAGCTTAATCAAATACCAGGCAACTACATCCGGTGGCAGACATATGTATGGACCATGGTGTATGCATGGATTCAATTGAATCTCTTTACCGGAAAATTATATTGCATCTTTAGAGAGAAAAATATTTTAAATATACATAAAAATTATCAAGTTCCCTTTACATTAAAAAAACATTTAATGTTACATTTCTCTACTTCCCTTGTTCGAATTTCTGATTTTGCTACTACTGCAACCCAGATTATTCACCATTATCACTAGAAAACTCAGCAGCAACCCCGCCCAACTCCAATAAAAATACTCCTTTTCAATAACTAAAATTTTGGGTGAAACTAAGTGGAGGTCTGAATCGACTGAAATTGACGAATCAGCGGATGGGTTGTGGTTAGGGGTGAAGATGATAATCAAAAGAATATACGGCCCTGCGAGAGTGTATTGCTTTAAGAATTCCAACAATTTGTTTAACCGATACAAATTGTGACCCCGATCTCTCAGATATTTCAATACCAGCGAATGGCCAAGCATAGCGAGTTAGCCCGATCTCGCAGATATTTCAATTCCAGCAAATGGCCAAGCATAGTGAGTTAGGTATGGCCTTTCTTCGCACAGCTGCTACGCCCTTGCTTCTCTTTGAATCTTGCGCCTGGCGCTAAACATTTCTGCCTTGTCGTAACAGTCTTTAGTGCTTTATGTTTCAATGATTCGGAACCTTTCTTACTTTCTTTACGGAAAAGGCCTAAATATGCCACTAAACTTTCAGAAATGGTTCATCTATGCCATCCGTTAAATTTTTGTTATATCCATACCATTGTCATTAAAGAAATGGCCTAGATATGTCATTCCTCCGTTAGAAAAAGATATTTTTCAGTTTTTTCTGGTTTTTTTTGTTGTAAAAGCTTAATTATATATTGTAATTTTAATGATGGTAGTATTAAATTAGCACATTTTATATATAATAAACATTTTGTAAAAATATTTCAGTTTTAAGAAAAATATTATATACGGTTAAGGGTCAGATTTGCCCTTGTACTATTCAAAATAAGCTATATTTACCCTCCGTTTGCATTCTTTAACAAATATATCCCCACCGTTACACTTTCGGGCCACATTTACCCTTCCACCGTTAAAACTTGTTTCCTCAATTTTTTTAAACACGTGGCATTCTCTCATTGGTTCATATTAACCCACCCATTGAAGTCTTGCCACCCGACCGATCCGAAGCCAAATAACCCGCCCATGAATAATACAAGAGCAAATCTAGGGTTTTGGCTTCGGAACCGTCAACAGTAAAACCCTCAATTTCCAGTAACAATGGGAGGAAAGTGTCCTCATCGAAGCGTGAAGAAGCGACGGTACTCCCACAAACAATTGATAGCGAGATACGTAGTAAATTGATCTAAATTATAAGAAAACTTTGCCTGCAAAAAAATCATCAAAAAGTTAAAAATAAATAATAAAAAATTAGTTGCAGATAAATAGAAGAGAAATAATCTACAGAAAGAGATTTTGAATTGCATTTACTTGAGAAACAAGAGAAAAGGCATGGTGGTGTATGGAGAAGGGAATGTCAGTAGATCTGAATGAAAAAAGGGAAGGCATGTGATCGGATTCGGCGGCGAAGAGAGCTGAAACGGTGTCGTTTTCGTCTTTATTTGAGCTCGTTAATGGATTCTCGAGATCGAATGTCATTTTTCTTTTCGGTCAAACAGTTGAATTTAGAGAAGCATAAGTGAATGTTTCAGAATATGAAAACAGAGCAGCTTTGCCTTTTGTGCTTAGAAGAAACAGAGCAGAATATGTTTCAGAATGTTCCAGTTGAATTACATTGATCGTTTCCTCTCCAAACAAGCAGTTCCGGTAAATCAAAACCCTAGATTTGCCCTTGTATTATTGATGGGCGGGTTATTTGGCTTCGGATCGGTCGGGTGGCAAGACTTCAATGGGTGGGTTAATATGAACCAATGAGAGAATGCCACATGTTTAAAAAAATTGAGGAAACAAGTTTTAACGGTGGAAGGGTAAATGTGGCCCGAAAGTGTAACGGTGGGGGTATATTTGTTAAAGAATGCAAACGGAGGGTAAATATAGCTTATTTTGAATAGTACAAGAGCAAATCTGACCCTTAACCGTATTATATATATATAAATCAGAAAAGGCCTAAAGGAATATATATATATATATATATATATATATATATATATATATATAATATAGGTGTAGTAACCGAAGTCAAAAAGGGAAAAGTATAAAAGAGAGATTTTGAATCAGATGTGTTGAGGATTTTATGATATGTTTATCTTTTAGTTTAAATCCTTGAAGGATTGTAATTTTAAATGTGGTAGTATTAAATGAACTTTAATTGTTTTTTCCTTTAAGACTATCTGATGGTAACCAACCCTCACTTACAACCGAGGGGTTGTGAGTTCGAGTCTCCCCAGGAGCAAATTCTGGGGATTTATGCCGGGGGTCTATTTGGAAATAGCCTCTCTACCCCAGGGTAGGGGTAAGGCTGCGTACACACTGCCCTCCCCAGACACCACTGAGTGGTATTGTACTGGGTCGTACTTTTTTTTTAATTCTAATTCATGTCCGATTAAAAAAATATTTTGTTTTGTTTTGTTTAAAAAAGAAAATATTTTTCTTTATATAAAATTGAAAAACGATAATAAAACGAAATGCTTTAAAAAAAATGAAAAAATATTTTTCAAAAAGAAAAATAGTTTTTCAGTTTTAAAGAAAACAAAAATATTTCATTAAAAGATTTTTTTCTGTTTTTACAAAAAAGAAACATCACGTTTTTACAACAAAAAAATGAAAATTAACGGAGGAATGACATATTTGGGCCATTTCTTTAACGACAATGGCATGGATATAGCAAAATTTTAACGAATGGCATAGATGAGCCATTTCTGAAAGTTCAGTGATATATTTAGCCCTTTTCCGCTTTATTTATTATGTCTGTGAATTTTAGATACAGCATTTAGAAAAGATATCAGAAATATCCAATTCTAATATAAAAACGTTTAGAAAGAACAAAACAGAACTCCACTGAAATGGGAATTACTAAATTGCACGCTAGAGCCAGTTGTGTAATATACAATATGTACAACAGATTGGAGGATAAAAGAAAGTTACAGGATAGACTGTAAAAGATAATATACAATTGCATTAAAACGATATCCAAACTCATCCTACCTATACTAGGACAACAACAACCCATTATAATCCCACTTAGTAGAGTCTGGGATGGGTAGTATGTACGCAGACCTTACCCCTACCCTGGGGTAGAGAGGCTATTTCCAAAAAGACCCCTGGCATCCTTCCCTCCAAGAACTTCCCACCTTGCTCTTGGGAAAACTCGAACTCACAACCTCTCGGTTGAAAGTGGGGGTTGCTTACTGAAGTATAGAATTGAGAAAGGATTCACAAGATGTCTATTCAAAAGGGACAACATACTAAGAATCAAGCCTTAGCCATAACATATATAATTTGGACACACAAATAGTACTTGTTCAAGCAACAATTAAATCAAGGAAGAATCTGTCTTACAATTAGCCTAATGGATATGGACCCGTAGAAATTGCATAGTTATCTTTCAAGTCCTCTTGCATCTGCTTGGCGGAATTCTCAACAGATTTTGCACACCTCCTTATATCAATTAGAGCAAGTGTCGTTATATCTACAAAATCTTGAGGGATTGAATCCAAATACCAACAACCTTTGAGAAATGGCCGTTCAAGGGATGGGAAATTATCACAACTGGCTCTCCACTGCCTAATCTCCAAATCTTCGAGGAGCAAGAATTTCAAGCAAGGAAATACTTCATTACTGTCTAGGCAAGCATCATATCCATGTTTAAGGGACTCGAGCTTGGGCAATGTACCAAAAATGCTCAAATGGCCTTCTGGATGTGTACTTCTATCCAAAAAACAACCAAACGCGGATAAGTAACAAAAAATTCCAATTCCTCGAGCTGATCTAAGTTGTAAAAATCTAAGTGTGTGTCATGGTGATTAAGAAACTCTTTTAGGATGCCCGGCACTTGCAACTTCTTTAAGTTGGGAAATAGTCTAAAGACGGACGGAGTACAATACCAAGGATTCCATTCTGACAGACACAGGAAATTTTTCAGAAGCAAACTTTTCTTTGTAGGCTTGTAACAGCAACAACAATAACAACAACCCAGTATAATTCCACTAGTGGGGTCTGGAAAGAGTAGTGTGTACGCAGACCTTACCCTTATCCTGGGGTAGAGAGGCTATATCCAAATACACCGCGGCATCCTTCCCTCCAAGATCTCCCACCTTGGCTCTTGGGGTGACTCGAACTTACAACCTCTTGGTTGGAAGTAGAGGGTGCTTGTCTCTTTATAGGCTTGTAACACTGTAAGTAATTGGAAGACTGCAGGCTTGTAAGGCTGCTATCTCAAATAAATATCAGATTCTCAAGACATTACAAAAAGTATTTCTATTTATACAAAAAAATCATTACAAAATAGGGAAAAGGCGTTATTAAATTTAGTGTCTCAAATAAAGATCAGATTCTTATTTCTGATAACGTTTCTTCTCAAGACATTTTATCTTCTTGAGTAGTTCTTCATTTAAAGCACAAACGAGATATTGTTGATGGAAAAATCTAGGAAATAGAAATCTAGAGTAAGATCAAAGCAACTGTACCAATGACAGTTTCTTCTCCTTAACCGTCTTCCTCGTCCTCTTCTTCTTCCTCTTCCTCTTAATCTTCAGGCTTGAGCACGGACCTCTGTTACATAAGAGAAATTTTTAGTCCAAAGTTCTAATTTATCGAGCTGATTTAAGTAGCAAAAATAATGAAGGATGTTTCCCTCACTTCATTACCACATACTTGCAAATTCTTTTGATCGCGAAGCAGTTTAAAGAAAGACATAAGAATTAAATTTAAGGAAGAAGTTGTCTTACTATATCGACCACAAGGGAGGAACTACCATAGTTGTCTAGCATGTAATGTTGAATTTGCTTGGCAGAATCCCCAACAGATTCTGCACAACTGATTACACCAATATGAGCAAGTGTGGCTATATCTGCAAAATCTTGAGGGATCGACTCCAAATAATGACAATATATAATATCTAGTCGTTGAAGGCAGGGAAAGTGATCACAACTAGCTCTCCAGTACTGAAAATCCGCTCCTTCCAAGTGCAAGAACTTCAAGCAAGGAAAACCATCCTCAACTACTTCCCACTCTTTGCCTTTACATGCATCACCTATTATTCTAAGAACCTCAAGTTTGGGCAATTTACCAACAATGCTCAAATCCTTCCACCACAAATAAGTCATACAAAGATCTAATGCCTTCAGATTTTGTGGAAAAGCATCCGGAGGAGGCAGGAGCAAAGGTGGAACAGCGTCTAGAGTAGGTGGAACAACATGTGTAGGAGTTGGACCTGGCATTTTCAGAAACCTCAGAGGATCTTGTGGAGTAGCACCTGAAGGTGTAATGCTTTCTAGAAAGCAAGCATGATAATTTAGTTGAGACATAGAAAATTCTAATTCCTCGAGTTGATCTAAGCAGCGAAAATCATAGAGGTCCTTGCGACTACGAAAGTCTTCTTCAACACCCAATATTTGCAACTTCTTTAAATTGGGAAATTGTCGGAAGAAAGATTCAGTACAATACCAAGGATTCCAACGTGTGAGACATTTCAAATTTTTCAGAACCATATTTGCAACCTCTGTAAGCTCATGATAATGCAAGTAATTCCAACCCAAAGAGAGGTGCCTCAGTTGCGGCATAGTCAGAATTTCAGATGGTAATATCAGAGGATGTCGTGGGACCTCATAACGTGGCTGACAAAAAATAAAACTTTCTAAATAGCATAGTTTAGATATGGAAGGAGGAATGTCTATTGATGAGGGAGTCTCTTTTCCTAGATAGTAATGCAGGACAGGAGAAAGGGACAAAGCTAGGTATCTCAAATGAATTAGATCAAGTATCCCACTCGGAAAAACAATAAAGTTCATTAAAGAAAGATCTAGTACTCTTACTAGCCTGAAAGGCAACAACTCTGACATGAACCCTGACTTAATATTGAAAAAGAAAATAGAACGAGCCTCATTATTAGGATATCTAGCCAATTTTTTCATAATAATACCGTACTCCAATGTACCGGTCCGACTATTTGAGGAACAATGCATGGATTGTGCACATGGATTTTGATCATTCTTTTCTCTAAAAATATTCACAATATTCATGTTTCGAACTTCCTTCAAGCACAGTTCACGGATCACATCATGTATTCTACAAAACTCGACACGTCCATCACCTGACACATAGAGGATGGAAATTAAACTTCTATCTATTAGATCTTTTAGATATTTTTCTGCCACTTCTTCTATGGTTTTCATCCCTTCTACCTTCAAAAATCCCTCTGCTGCCCATAATTCCAAGAGTTTTTCGACATAAATCACAGCACCAGCTGGGAAGATTGCAAAATACAGAAAACATGCTTTTAGGTGATGTGGCAAGTGATGGTAACTTAAAGAAAGCACTCTCATGCATTGGACGTTAACATCAGAGCTTACCATTGAGCTTACTTTCTCGGCAACACTTTGCCACTCATCCAATGTTTTACCAATTTTGGAGAGAAGTCCAGCAATCACAGTAATTGCTAGAGGTAATCCTCTGCACTTTAATGCAATTTCTTTTCCAATTTTTTCAAATTCAGGAGAGAACCAATCTTTCTCAAATACCATTCTGTGCAGTAAATCCCAACTTTCATTAAAATCTAAAAGGCGCATTTGACAAGGAGGGTTACCTGAGCTAGCATATTCAGCTACTTCCACATTCCGAGTGGTCAAGAGTATTCGACTTCCATTGGTGTTGTTAGGGAAACATAGTTTTATATCATCCCAAGCTTCTATAGTCCATATGTCATCAATGAGGATCAAGTATCTCCTGCCTTTTAGAAGCTTTTGCAGTTGGTCTGCTAGTTGGCCATCATCTTGCTCAAAACATTCATTAGTCCTCCCACTTGTAGAAGAAAGAAGTCCTAGTAATACATTTCTCGTGCAATACTCTTGTGAAACAATAACTTTTGCACGAATGTCAAAGCGAGACCTAATGAATGGATCAGTGTAAAGCTTGTTAGCTAAAGTTGTCTTACCGATACCACCCATCCCTGTAATGGGGATAGTTTCTAGTTCATTTGATCCTCTGGTAAGTTGATTCTGAATCATCTCAAACCCAATTTCATGGCCAACCATAATATTCTCGGGCTCTACAGCAAGTTCAGGTACACTGGCTAGAGAAAACTTTTGTGTTTTCAATTCTTTGATGTTATTGTACCAGTCCCGTATCGCCATCCACTGCTTCATGATGGAATCAATGCGTTCTACCGCTTGTTCCAAGTAATAACAGAGTTTCCAGAAAGCATTTCTCCGTAAAGTTGGTGTTTTTGAACAAAGAACTTTTATTGATCTTGAGTCAACCTTATCTTCTGCGCTGAATGCTACCTCTTTGATTTCATCTTCCAAGCTTGCTAGTGCTTCAATATTATCTGTTGTTATATTACAGGGTTTCTCCATAATAGATCTCAACGATTCAAGCTTCTCATGGAAGGGCTGCAAATTACATCCAGTAAGTTGCATAGATTGTTGTATAGTGTTCATAAGAGAAGTAATAGCAGCATAAGCCATAATTAAGTGTGTGATGAAAATAGGAATGTTTCAGCAGAGAGAAGAAGCAGAATATCTCTCAATGTGTAAGTGATGCAATTAGGAGTTTGTGCATAAAGAAAAAGGCAGAACCTCTTTTTTCCACAAGTTGGTAATTTCTCGATTTTAAAAACAGAAAGTGGAAAGGTCTTTCTTTTGTTTATTGAAATCACAAGTTAGCTTCCAGCTGGAAAGGTTCATTATTGGAGTAGAACTGTAGAAGTGAGGGAAGACTATCCAATTTCCTGCTCAGCTCCTCTACTGATCAAGAAATCAGCACTTGTCGTGGATGTATGCGCCTTACCGGGCCTCATTTGCTTTTATTAAGACGGTTAAGGGTCAGATTTGCCTTTGTACTATTCAAAATAAGCTACATTTGTCCTCCGTTATACTATTTGGTCATATATGTTCCTCCGACGTTATTTCTGGTCATATATGTCCCTCCGACGTTAACTTTTTTTAAAAAAATTAAAAAGTCACGTGTCAGAGTCCTATTAGTTAAACTAAACCCATTCCCCTTTTTCTTTATATTAAAACGAAAATATTTGTAAAAAACGCTAAAAAATTGTAAAAAATGGGAAAAATATTTGTAAAAACTGGAATTTTTTTGTAAATTTTTTCAGAATTTAAAAAAGGAAAATATTATATCAATTTTTTTTTCTGTTTTCTGTTTTCTGTTTTTTTTTCGTTTTTCGTTTTCTTTATATTAAAACGAAAATATTTGTAGAAAACATTTAAAAATGGAAAAAAATGGGAAAATTTTTTGTAAAAACTGGAATTTTTTTGTAAATTTTTTTAGATTTAAAAAAGAAAAATAATATATTAAAAACAAAATATTATATTAAAAAATTATTTAAAATGATTTTTTAATGAAAAAGAAATAAAAATTGTTTAAACAAATTTTTTAAAAATATTTTAAAAATATGAACAGAGCATTACTAAATGAATCGCAATGATAAGGAATACATTCTTCTTCTTTTTTGTTACACGATAAAATTTTATTAAACAATTTTGTCAAAAATAAAAATATTTTGTTAAACAATTTTTATTTCTGTATTTACAAAAAGAAAATCAGTTTATTTTCAAATTTGAAAATATTTCCAAAACGCGTTTTTTTTAAAACAATATTTTATTTTGCATTTTTAAAAGAATTTTGTTTTGTAAAAAGTGAAAACGCAAATTTGTAAAAACAGAAAAACAAATTTAATATAATATTTTTCTTTTTTAAATTCTGAAAAAAATATACAAAAAAATCCAGTTTTTACAAACTTTTTTCCCATTTTTTACAATTTTTTAACATTTTTTACAAATATTTTCGTTTTAATATAAAGAATTAGTTTAACCAATAGGACTCTAACACGTGGCTTTTTAGTTTTTTTAAAAAAGGATAACGTCGGAGGGACATATATGACCAGAAATAACGTCGGAGGGACATATATGGTCAAATAGTATAACGGAGCACAAATGTAGCTTATTTTGAATAGTACAAGGGCAAATCTGACCCTTAACCGTTATTCAAATAAATAACTTTGAACCGGTATACATGTATAGATATTAAGATATGTATTGAAATTTGAATATTAAATAATTCAGTATTTGAATGTATAAAACTAATTACTATATTATTCACCTAAAATACTAATTAATCTATTATTATATCAACAAATTATTTTTAAAAAATAATATGGTATTTGATGGTGATTGTGGGACCGGAGGTTTGGAGACATCATTGGTACAAATAAATGTTAGTTTTGAAGACTCACAAATGAATTCAGGGATGAATCAGATCCATCTCTCAGGATTATAAAAATGGGCAGATTCAAGTATGTGAGATGCACGTTAAAGAGATAATCTTAACTTTGTGTATTTAATATTTCCTGAACGAAAATGTTGCATAATTGATAAGGAGTCTGTTTGGATGGTTAAGCGGGTTAACCTAGCTTTTAAGCACTTTTCCATCCTAAGGATTTAATGACACTATGAGAGGAAAACCTATTCAACTAATAGCATGTTCAATCAAGCTTTTTTTTGGCCAAAGTATTTTTTTCTTTTTTTTGCCAAAAATATTTTTGGTCAAAATTTGAGGTGTTTGACCAAGTTTTTAAGGAGAAGCAGAAGCAGTTTTTGAAAAGTATTTTTGAGAAAAATATACTTAGAAGCAGTTTTTAAAAGTTTGGCCAAACACTAATTGCCGCGTAGAAGTACTTTTCAAACTAATTAACCTAACACAAACTGGTTCTCATCAAAAGTACTTTTGAGAAAAGCACTTTTGAAAAAAACACTTCTCAAAATATGATGATTTTTATTGTTTGGCCAAACAGGCTATAATTTGGATTCAAAGCCCAATAAGTCAAACTCTTCATAAACTTTCTTTAAGGGGTTTTGACACAGCTACCCATAAAAACAAAACTATTTATCCTTGTCTATCCATTTATTTTTTCTACCCATAAACTAATTACATTTCCTATCTATAGTAGTTTTTGTGGTGCATTTTTTCTTTATTCTCCAATTCTTTATTATTTCTATGCTTCTTTTCTTCTTCTTTTTTCCTTTATGCTTTTCTTTTTTCTCGTTTTCTTCTTCTTTTTTTCTTTTTTCCTTTTCTAATTTCATTTAACTTCTTATTTTTTTATTATTCTTTTTCTCTTCATAATCTAATTTTATTTATCGTTTTTACTATAAAAAAATTACACACTAAGAAAAATAATTGATATAGTAAATATTTATTCATATTTTTTTTAATATAACTAGTACATTATGCCTTTTATTATTTTCTTATTTTTTAAATGCAATTATTAAACTGAAATAATATCTATTGTCACTTGATTTAATACACTGAATATCACATTGACTACTGTTGAGCAGCATAAATTACATAATAAAGTTCTAAGAATCAACACGTGATTGTCATGCAAACCTTAATCTCCTTTCCTATAAATATCAATACACACTCTACCATTACCGGGAATACAACCAGCTGATGTAACGACCCGACCCGTCGTCTCATGTATCTCCGCCCCATTTTTCCCGTTTTAAGCTTATATATGTTTCATTATATGTGTTTGGTGAATTTAAAGTAATTCGGAAAGAGTTCGGTTAGAAACGAGACAATTAGTCTCTTTAAAGGCTCGAAATTGATTTTCGACGATTTGACTAGTTTAGGGTGATGATTTAAGGCTTACGAGTGTGTCCGGAGTATTTTTTGTGATGACCATTGTAGAATTAAGCTTCAATCGGCAAAGTTAGTATTTTGGCGAATTCTGATTGATAGGTAAGATTTTTTATCCGAGGCTCGGAATGGAATTCCGAGAGTTGCTGTAGCTTTGTTACGTCATTTTGGATTTGTCTGCAAAATTTGAGATCATTCGGACTAGTTTTGACGTGTTTCGGTATCGGATGTAAAAATTAGAAGTTTCAAAGTTCATAAGCTTGAATCCGAGGTGAATTTAGTATTTTTACGTTGTTTTTGGTGATTCAAAGGAACAACTAAGTTTGTGTCATATTATGAGACTTTTTAGTATACTTTGTTGGGATCCCTGAGGCTCGGATAAATTTTGAAAGAGTTTTTGGAAGATTTTTGCCATTTTAAGCATTAACGTAATGATTTAAAGGTTCATTTTTAGTTCTACAGATCCAAATTTGATTCCAAGACTTTCAGTATTTTGATATTGAATTATGGGACTGATCTGCAAATTTTGGTCTAATTTCATCAAGTCGCGATTGGGTTTTGGTCGTGAAACATGAGTAATTATTTAACGAGCGAAATGGATATCGCACTAGTAAAATGAACTCCGAATTGAGTTTCCATTGAAGGGTTGTGTTCCTATTATTATTTGTGACTCACAGGAACTAGAATCGTCTAATTCCGAGTTTGTATGAAGGAGTTAGAGCCTTTTTAGTGAAATTAAAGAGTACTGGTGCATCAGGTATGGTGTGGCACTTTTAGCGACCAAATTAGCACCTTTAGCGAATAGATTTGGGTCTTTAGCGACCTGATTTGCTTATTAAAAGCTGTTGCATTTCTACTTGGTTTTTTTACGTATTTTCTTGCAAAATAACACAGCTTGGGGCGATTTTTGAGCAAGAGATCATGGGAAATCTTGAGGTAAGTCACCTGTGATTATTTCTACTCCATAATATTGAATTATCATCAAATAATCCGACTAGATTACATGTTTTTGAGGTGTAAATTGTGAACTTTGGACCTAGGAATTTGAAAATAAAATTTAAAGATTTGAGGGCTCATTTGAACTCTTATTTTGGTAAATTTTATATGTACGGACTTGTGGTGAGACGAGGAATCTGGTGATGTGACTTTCATGATTTTTTAAGAAGTGGGCTCGGGGCTCGGGTTTTACCAACTTTGTGATTTTTAGTATTTTTCGATTAATTTCGAGTGGGTTATGTTTCTTTAGAATATAATAATATATTAGTTTTGTTTTTGACTAGATTCGACGCGCGAGGAGGTCGATTCAAAAGGAAAGAGCATTGCGGACTAGTCTACGGCCAGCTAGAGGTGGGTAATAGTTGTAGATGATGACCTGAGGATTTGAAACCCCGGTGTCTCACATTGTGACGCTATCTTTAGGTGAGACACGTACTTTGCAGAGAGTGTGGGGTCGTTCGTGGACGGTACTATGGCTTAGTCCGTCCGAGCAATGTCTATACTGTGTTAATTGCCTAGAAATTGGCTTGTAAATATCCTACTTGGATTGTTATGAGCATATTTGGGCTGTCAACCAACTATTTGGATCCCTTAGGGATTATTATCACTGTTTCCATGATATTGAGCATGTTCCCATGATATCAGTCCTGAGTTAAATATTATCTGAAAATGAGTAGAAATCTTCTAAGGCTTTAATCACTTAAGTTGTAATACATGTTAAATAAGAATGGAAAATGGTAATTGATTGTGTCCGTGTGGCTTGTTTGCATATATATTTCAACTGATTGTGGACTGGGCTACACGCTACAGCGAATGCTACTATGTCATTGTGCTTGGGCTGTAGGAGTCCCTCCGGAGTCTGAACCCCCACAGTGAGCGCAGGTACCCAATGGATCGGGTTGTACACCGCTACGATTATGTGTATTGCATTGCATTCATACATTGATATCTATCGGATTATCTATCATTGATTTACTGTTGTTTCATTATTAGATGAGCTAAGAGGTAAGTTTCAACTTTACATTGTGGTATTTCAGAATTTCTTACTTTCAAGTCATGATACATGTCTATTACCGCCGAGTTGGAAGTACTCACTTTACTCCATGCACTTTGTGTGCATATTCAGGTGTTCCGGAGACTTAGCTGAGCAGTCACTGTCTACCAGAGTTGTATCAGGGTTGTCGAGGTAGCTGCCTGGCATCGCAGGACCCCACTTCTCCCCTCTTATGCAATTTTATTTCCTCTTTCTAGACTTATGTATTTTTGAATATTGCTACTCAATTGTCATCTTAGAGGCTCTAGACTCATGGCCCAGGTCTTTGGGAGTTTTATTGGCAATTGTTACAATTTTTCACAATTTCTGCTATCTATTATTCATGGTTGGGGAATATATTACTTGATAATTAATACTATAAATTGGAAATAGGCTGTGTGGTTGAGCTGTGAGCGTTATTAGTCGGGCTTGCCTAGCAATTGTGTTGGGCACCATCACGATCGGGATTGGAGTCGTGAAAAGTTAGTATCAGAGCCTAGGTTACTAGACCTCATGAGTCATGAGCCGGTTAGTAGAGTCTCGTGGATCGGTATGGAGACGTCTGTACTTATCCTCGAGAGGCTGCAGAACCTTTTGGAAAAACTTCACTTTCTTGGAATTCTTATCGTGCGTACTTGATTCAGCTCGGAATATAACTCTTGAAATTCCTTTCTCACGTCTATATGCGCCGCATGAGCGCTCGGTATTATATGTGCTTTGATGTCTTGCGATTCCTCGATCGAGAGGCGAGATGTAATCTTCGTGAGGTTGATGTTGGGCCAATCTGGATGATTTGGGGCCAGTTCTTATCTATGGCTTGAGAACTGAGGTGCTGATCGTGTGAGCAAGTGTTTTAAACTTATATGTTCGGTATTATCGCTATTAGCCGGAATGGCAGTTTGATATTCGTGTGATGAGTATGTTAGTACTGCGAGATGCAGGTATATGACTTGGAGGTGACGAGGAAGGTCTACTAGATGATAGATGAACTACTGAGTGTTTGATTTCTATTGTGATAGGATGTGTAGCCCCAAGTTATGGGTGCGTGAAGAATCTTTTTATGTCCCCGATTTGGAGTAAAGTAAATTTCATGTTACGAGATGAGTTGAGACTCAGGAAGATTTAGTGATTGTGTAATGTGTATGGTAGTGGAAGGTATACAAGATATTAACTAAAGGTAAAGCTAGTGGGTAATTTTCTTATGGGAGAAATCTATTTGTCATACCAGTTCGATAAGTCTGCGAGCTGAGATCGCTTCTGTAGATGTATCATGACGAAGTCGTTGAGTCAAGAAGACTACCTTGAAGTTCAAAAACATTATAGAAAGAATATGTTCTTACTTGGTTGAATAGCCCGATAATGGAGGATTGAAAGGTATTGTCCATGTGTCATAATTCAAATAGGTACAACGCATGTCCATGTGTCAAATTTTGATAATGGAATACATGTAATATCGAGATTAATGTTGTTGATATACATTGTGATTCTTCTTCAAGTTGTGAACGTGTTGTCAGGATGGTTTTTGTGATTCTCTGCAAGTGGATAGGCCCAATTACAAAGGAAACTCTGCCGAAATTTATGAAAAATTTGGGACTTAATAAAACTTTTGTTGCCTAAACAATGGGCTTAACCGTTATGTGAATGAATGCAAGAATTCCAGAAGGGTTAAAATTTTAGATGATTCGTGTTTCCATAAGCTTATGAAAGAGTGAGTTTAATCTCACCATGATATTACGACAGCAAAAGAGTATATGTGTTGTAGTATATATGGCTTCAAGCTAAGTTTGGGAGGTTGCTATTGATTAGCTGATTGTATGATTAGGTACTGTGTTAGTTCCGATTTGATGCATGCGGGTGAATCAGTTTTGGTTACAGAAATTAAGCCGAGGATGGCACGAGTGAAGCAAAATTTTGACAAAAGTTATATGCTGCTTCGTAGATGTGAGAAAATAATAGGATGTCTTGGGTTGTGGATAAGAAATGCTCAATGTAAAGAGAAGGAAGTTGTTTGGTTGTATCGGGATGAGATCATGTCCTGAGGTGTCAGAGTGCTGATAAGGCACGAGTTGTTCGATTCGTTAAGTCAAGTAATTTGCGGTGGGTATAAGAGTGGATGACTCTTGAGAATGGTTTTGCTGTGTTCAAGATTCTACATGTATCACTTAGGTGTTTTAAGGTTGAGTATGTGACCAAGTCAGTGTTTTCATTAGAACAAGTCAAGACTTATGGTATTTTTACGTTAATTACTGGATTCTATGTATTAGTATCTGGGAAGTACAGGTAGCGGACTTAGATTCACAGAAAGTTCTTCAAAGTAGGGTATTTTAGAAGGTGGTATTTTGGGAACATTTGAGAGAGTATATAGTGGCCTATTGGTCTTAGACAGTGTGGTCATACGTTCGAGTCTCGTGTGGTAATCCTGGATTGAGGCATTGTGGTGCTACCGCAAGAGACTATATCAGGTTGAAACTGAATCAGAAGGAAATCTAGAAAAATGAAGTAGCTTGTTAGTGGATCGAATCGGTTTGGTAAAGATATGATCAATTCCTTGTTTATGTTAGAGGTAATGAGCCCTTACGGGTATTGGGCCGCAGAGCTTTTAAGTTTGGACAGCTTGCTTAGACTGGTGCGGATAGAAGGATTTAGTCCTGGCAGTTTAGCTTGTGGTTAGGAAAAAGGAGATGGAGTTCTCAGGTTATACTAGTATGGTATGGAATGTGCGGTCTGTTGTGGAGGATTGGGATTTGTGTGTGTAAGGTATGGTTCAGTTCCGAATGGAATGTCATTAAATTCTTAAGCAGCACGGGCAGCTGCAAGTGATTTAATAATCGACCCTCAGTTGATTAAGGAAAATGGTATTACTATTCTAGTGATTTGATGGGAGTATACGTTCAGTAAGAGGGGAAGGTGATGTAAACAGATAACACTTCGGTGGGATTTCAGCAATTTCCTGTTAGACTAACGGTTGACATTTGAGTTTGTTTTTGACACAGGGAAATATTAGAATATCTTTCGTGGAATGAATGGGTACTTGATGTGTAACATGTATTCATACGGAAGAATGTGGGATCAAGTATAGTGATTTGTGTGTTATATGGAGTTGGAGACTGGGAGATCTCCGATACATTCTATGTCACGGTTGTGGCATGAGTATTCGGCACCGTTTAGCGGGAATTAGGATGTGAAGGCTAGAGTGGATCTTTTTTTTGATATGTTAGATTTTGGACATGATGTTGGGTGTAGACTGGTTGTTTCAGTGTTGGGTTATTCTAGACTATTGTGCTATGGTCTAGGTCGAAAAATGCCATAGGTTGCGTGGCGAGGTGCATCAGATTATGCTATAGCAAGCGTGGTTTGTATTCCAAAGATCAATGGATGGCTGGGAAGGAATTTATTTTCTTAATTAGGCCTTCGCTGGCGGATATCACTACAGAGGTTTTTACTGTCGATTCAGTTTCGGTATTGAGGAACCTTTCAGATGCATTTCTTATGGCCGGGCATGTCGCCGGGTGAAATTGTGGATTTTGGTATCTACTTGGTGTCGGGCATCGTATCGTACGGCTTCGGCATGAGTTATAGTAGTGGAAGGAGCAGTTTCAGGCTTCTTGTAATAAGTTTGTTGGTAAGCTGATTGAATACGTGCTTACCTTGAGTTGGCTTGGTTGGTCCTGAATTGTATTAATAAAGGATGGGTTGATTCGATCGTTATTGGACCTACTAGTGATTTGGGAAGATCTATGAGTTGCTTGTCTGTGCTGCGAGGCGTTATGATTTTTGGGCAGTGGCACATATATTGCAGTGCTATCGAGATTCATAGTGGAAGCTGAGTTTTGTAGCTTACAATGCTATAAGTAGATATGATTATGCACTCAGTGTGCTTACGACCGATACTCGATATTCTGTGATTATGAGAAAATTTGGCTCGATGAGCATCTCCCTATGTGAGACATTTGTATGGATTGGGTGGCATGCCGCCACAGGTATGTTATCTGGATCGGGTTGCACGCCACACAGTGTGATGTTGAGGATAGTTTCCATATGTTACTTTGCATGCCTTGCTTCCTGGTTTCTGAGCAAAGTTCGTATTGGGAGTTGCTCGTCGAATAGCGTGTCGGTGGTGTCCTTTTAGGATTTGAAGGTACATTTCTAGCTTCACCGCTCGGTTTCAAGAATCAATCTGTGCGTGCCTATCTATTTTTTAGCATGGTGACTCGAGGTGCTTCAGGTGTAACAGTTCTTGGATAGGATCGAGCGTTGTGGCGAGGACACGTGAAGTTATGACCTTTCAAAGAGGATACAGATATTCTACTTTTATGATGTGACACGGGGTCTCAGCCTTTTGTTTTGGTAGTACTGATGAGCTCGGGGTATAACGCTTTTGTTTGAATCAATTGCCATGATGTGAGTATATTCGAACTGTCTCTTATGGGTGCGTATACGATGCAAGATGTGGATTATGCCTTTGTTGAGATGTATTATCACCAGATTGGTATGTTGGATTCGAGGGGATCGTTGGAGTCATAAACGGATACGAACGGATTTGGTTTTAGCTTGTTAGTATGTTAGTATCGAGGTTCAGCTAGGAAACATGTTGTGATAGTAGCCAAAAAGGAAGTGACTTCATGAATGATTGGTCCGAGAAATTGTCAAAATTTATTGCGTGTTTCATCATCGTTGGCAATATATGAAAGTGCTGGAATAATACCTTAGCTAATAATAGGTTCCTATCGATATTTGAGAATTTTGGGCAACTGTTGTGAATAGAGACTATCGTTTTGAGTGTTAGATTGTGTGGGTTGTTGCATGGGTTCACCTAAGTTTGCAGGTATGGGTTATAACATCTAGTTCGGGCTTATTTTGAGATAAATATGAGGTTCTAATCTTGTGTATGGTTTCGGAAGTGCAATGTGGTTCTACGGTTATGGTCGGTTATGGTCTAGATGGACTGTGAAATTTTAGTTGTGTTGTATTATCGGGCCTATGTGAGTTAGGATGACGTGGGATCACCCTGGTATATGTTTGGTAAGGTCATTCAGGTATTGGTTGGCTCCTAGTACAACTCTGGGCCCACTCGAGGACGAGCCTTTGTTTAAGTTAGGGAGGATGTAACGACCCGACCCGTCATCTCATGTATCTCCACCCCGTTTTCCCCATTTTAAGCTTCTATATGTTTCATTATATGTGTTTGGTGAATTTGAAGTAATTCGGATAGAATTCGGTTAGAAATGAGATAATTAGTCTCTTTAAGAGAAGGTTAGTTTGGAAAAGTCAACCGAATATTGACTTATCAGTTAGAGGAACCGGAATGGATTTCCGACGATTCTACTAGTTTCAGGTGATGATGTAAGGCTTAGGAGTGCGTCCGGAATATTTTTGTGATGACCGGTGTAGAATTAAGCTTGAATCGTCAAAGTTAGTATTTTGACGAATTCCGGTTGATAGGTAAGATTTTTTATCCGAGGCTCGGAATAGAATTCTGAGAGTTGCTGTAGCTTCGTTATGTCAATTTGGACTTGTTTGCAAAATTTAAAATATTCAGACTAGTTTTGACGTGTTTCGGCATCAGATGTGAAAATTAGATGTTTCAAAGTTCATTAGCTTGAATTCGAGGTGAATTTAGTATTTTTGCATTGTTTTTGGTGATTCGAAGAAACAACTAAGTTTGTGTGTTGACGTTTTTCGGCATCATATTTGAAAATTAGAAGTTTCAAAGTTCATAAGCTTGAATTCGAGGAGAATTTAGTATTTTGCATTGTTTTTGGTGATTCGAATGAACAACTAAGTTTGTGTCATATTATGGGACTTGTTAGTATATTTTGTTGGGATCCCATGAGGCTCGGATAAATTTTGGAAGAGTTTTTGAAAGATTTTTGCGGTTTTGAGCATTAACGTAATGATCCAAAGGTTCATTTTTAGTTCTACATATCCAAATTTGATTACTAGACTTCCAAAATTTTGATAATGAATTATAGGACTAATCTGGAAATTTTGGTCTAATTTCATCAAGTCGCGATTGGGTTTTTGACGCGAAACATGAGTAATTGTTTAACGAGCGAAATAGTTATCTCACTGGGCAAATGAGCTCCGAATTGAGTTTCGATTGAAGGGTTATGTTCCTATTATTATTTGTGACTTGTAGGAACTAGAATCGTCTATTCCGAGTTCGTACGAAGGAGTTAGAGCCTTTTTAGTGAAATTAAAGAGTGTTAGTGCATCAGTTCTAGTGTGGCACTTTTAGCGACCATATTAGCAACGTTGGCGATCAGATTTAGGTCTTTAGTGATCAGATTTGCTTATTAAAAGCTGATGTGTTTTTGCTAATTTTTTTACCTATTTTCTTGCGAAATAACACGACTTGGGGCGATTTTTGAGCAAGAAATCATGGGAAATCTTGAGGTAAGTCACTTGTGATTATTTCTACTCTATAATATTGAATTATCATCGAATAATCCAATTAGATGACATGTTTTTGAGGTCTAAATTGGGGATTTTGGACCTAAAGATTTGAAAATAAGATTTGAATATTTGAGGGGTCATTTGAACTCCTATTTAGGTAAATTTTATATGTGCGGACTCGTGGTGAGACGAGGAATCCGGTGATGTGACTTTCGTAATTTTTCAAGAAGTGGGCCCGGGGCTCGGGTATTACCAACTTCATGCTTTTTAGTATATTTCGAGTAATTTTGAGTGGGTTATGTTTCTTTAGCATATAATAATATATTCTTTGTGATTTTGACTAAATTTGACGCGCAAAGAGGTCGATTCAAAAGGAAAGAGCATTGTGAACTAGTCTACGACCGACTTGAGATGGGTAGTAGATGTAGATGATGTTCTGAGGGTTTGAAATCCCGGTGTCTCACATTGTGACATTGTATTGAGGCGATACACATACAATGTTGAAAGTGCGAGGTCGTTCGTGGACGGGACAATGGCTTAGTCTGTCCGAGCAATGTCTATACTATGCTAATTGCCTAGAAATTGGCTGTAAACATCCTAGTTTGATTGTTATGAGCATATTTGGGTTGTAAGCAAACTATTTGAATCCCTTAGGGATTATTATCACTGTTTCCATGATATTGAGCATGTTCCCATGATATCAGTCCTGAGTTAAATATTATCTAAAAATGAGTAGAAATCTTCTAAGGCTTTAATCACTTAAACTAAAATACCTGTTAAATGGAATCGAAAATGTTAATTGATTGTGCACGTGTATCTTGCTTGCATATATATTTCGACTGATTGCGGACTAGGATGCATGTCGCATTGAACGCTACTATGTCATTGCGCTTGGATTGTAGGAGCCCCTCCGGAGTCTGAAACCCCACAGTGAGCGCGGGTACCCAATGGATCGGGTTGTACGCCGCTGCGGTCATGTGCATTGTATTACATTCATACATTGATATCTATCGGATTATCTGTCATTGATTTACTACTGTTTCATCATTAAATGAGCTAAGAGGTAAGTTTAAGCTTTACATTGTGGTATTTCGGGATTTCTTACTTTCAAGTCATTATACATGTCTATTACCGCTGAGTTGGAAGTACTCACTTTACTTCCTTCACCTTGTGTGCAGATTCAGGTGTTCTGGAGACTTAGCTGAGCATGCGTTGTCTTCCAGAGTTGTATCAAGGTTGTCGAGGTAGCTGCGTGGCGTTCGCCGGACCTGACTTCTCCCCTCTTATGCAGTTTTATTTCCGCTTTCTAGACTTATAAATTTTCGAATGTTGCTACTCAGTTGTCATCTTAGAGGCTCTAGACTCATGACCCAGGTCTTTGGGAAGTTTATTGGCAATTGTTACGATTGTTCACAATTTCTGCTGTCTATTATTCATGGTTGGGGAATATATTACTTGATAATTAATGCTATAAATTGGAAACAGGATGTGTGGTTGAGCTGTGAGCGTTATTGGTCAGGCTTGCCTAGCAATTGTATTGGGCGCCGCCACGATCGGGATTGGGGTCGTGACTGTTATAGAGCAATAAAGCATAATCTACTGCAACCAAATCTCCATATATACTTGTTAGAATAATAATAATAATAATAATATTATTATTATTAAAAAATACAACAAAAGTATAAGTAGCGAAAAAGACTTCTAGTACCATGTGATACCAATATGGTATATATGTATACCAACAAAGTATATGATTTCTTTAGATTATTGGTACAACTATCTACGACTATACTACTCTTCCAAAACATTAAATGACGCAATAAAAGTATGAGAAAATTATATGCTCGTATTGCAAGCTAAATAATCGCGAAACAACTTGCTCATTTCGTATACTAAAAGGGTATAGAGTTTATGTGATATAACTATAAACACTATTAATACACATAATTTATGTCCATCGGTACACAAAAATTCTAACATTATTGCAACTCATATTGATATAAATAATTTTATTATAAAATTCACTTAAATACAACTAAAACAACCAAAACAATGTTCAAACTAACATATGATACCAATATGACATATAACTGTACCAACATGGTATTCATAATCAAATTAGAATAACAATAACAAATCTGACAATTTTAGGTTGTTTTTTCAGGTTGTTCAACCATGGAACTGGAATACATTTATTAGGAAAAGAAGATGTAGAGTCAAAGAAAGAAAAGATAAACCCAAAAGATAACCACATTTCATTCCAATGTTCGAATATGGACCTCATTATTGAGAGATTGGATGAAATGAAGATTGACTACGTAACAACAACTGTAAAAGAAGGTGGAGTCATTGTGGATAAACTATTCTTTCATGATCCAGATGGCAACATGATTGAGATTCGGGTGGAAGATTCGGGTCGTGACAATATTATTATAGTATATCGTTCCGGTATATATGTATACTATTATAGTATACTATTGTAATATAACTATATATTCATACCGTATATTTTGATACTATAGCGGTATACTGTTAGGTAAATATGTTTTTATTCAAGTTTCAGCTGAAATATTGCATATTATTGCAATATATCATTTTGTTAGCTCTTTTTTTTAATTAAAAAATCTTTTTTTATTTTTATTTTTTCTTTGTCATTAGATTGTGTATCATATAATAAGTCCTAGTAATAATATATAATCTTCGAGTTAGTTAATTGCAGTATGTGGTCAGGGGCGGATGTAGCTTTTTGGATACGAGTCTAATTGAATCCATAACTTCCGAGATAGAGCATGAATTTATATGTAAGAACCTAATAAAATCTCAACAATTACTAGATTTGAACCCATAATTTTAACAGTATAATGAGTTCAATATTAAAATCTTAAAAGTTGAATCCATTAAATTAAAATCCTGGATCCGCCTCTCTATGTGATTGAAGACGTAACTTATCCATGAAAATCATTAACATGACGTTTTATATCGGGGGATCTTGACTATGAATGCAGGAAAAAGAGTACAAAGAAGCTCTTGAAGCCTTTAAAGTTTAAACAAAAGCACATAGGATGAAAGAGCTGAATAACTTGCTATGTAGGAATAAACAGGAGAGGAAAAACACAAAAAGACAGAAAGTAATTGTGACGACCCAAAGGGTCATTACCGTAATTCTCCCTTTCTTTGTACTTCTGAGGCCTTGAAAATCTCTTATTTGGTTGCCTCGATTTGCTTGCGCAGTCCGAGGCCGAAGCCGGAAAATTTTTATGTGAAAATACTTGAATTCTGTAATAAAAACTATGAATTTTGATAATAATATTTATATGGTGGACTTTGGTCAACATTTTGGGTAAATGGACCCGGACCCGTGATGTGACGGTCCCGGAGGGTCCGTAGAAAAATATGGGACCCAGGCGTATTCCCGAAATTTAAATCCGAGGTCCCGGGCCCGAGTACGGAGTTTTTGAAAGAAATTGTTTATTTGAAAATAATATGAAAATTCTAAATAAAAATGACTTATAAAGTGATGGTATCGGGCTCTTATTTTGGTATCGATGCCCGGTAGAAGTCTTAAATGAGCGCTAAGCGCTATCTGTATAGTTTGGTTGAAAACGAACGTCATTTGACATGTTTCGGACTAAAAATGGGAAATTTAGAAGTTATGAGCTTTGAAATGAAATTTTGAGTTTTAGAGGTTGATTCTTTGATTTTGATGTTACTTTAGCGATTTGATCGCTCGAGCAAGTTTGTAGAATGATATTAAGTTAGTGTGTGCATTTGGTTGGGAGCCCCGAGGACTTGGGAGTGATTTAGGAGGTGGTTCGGGGTGGTTTTGTTCTTAAAAACTTAGCAGATTTTCTGCAATTTGTGCATAGACCCTTTCCTCTATGTGATTGCATAGGTTTGTCTGCAATCGCATAGAGTCCGTTTTAAAGCCCCCATTTTTGTTCAATGCGATCGCATAGCCTGGGCAATTCCTTCAGTGCGAACGTATGCCCATTCCTGCGATCGGACAACACAAACCAGCCTAGAACATTCAGCACCTTTTTTTTCTCTATGCGATTGCACTTCCCCTCATGCGATCGCAGTGACCAGTCTCCCCTTACTCTATGCGGTCACATCCCTAGCTTCGCGATCGCATAGAGTATTTTCGTCCAGTTATTTTAAAAGACTAAAAATAGAACAATGACGGGATTCTCACACACTTTACTCACGAACCGTTCTTCTTCACCCTCCATTGAAGAGTCTCATGCTTCCCTTCCTCCATAACTCTTGGGGTAAGTAATCTTAACATCGTTTCTTCACTATTTCATCATCTAATTACTAAAATCCTAGCCTAAAAACATGAAATCATGGTAGAAATTAGGGCTTTTGGGTAGAGTTAGGTTTTTGAGAATTTTGGGCAATTCAACCTCAATTTGGGGTCGAATCTTAAAACAATTATATATTTGAACTCGCGGATTTATGGGTAAGTGAGTTTTGGTCTAAGCCTCGAGTTTGGACCATGTGGGCCCGGTGTCTGATTTTTGTATCTTTAGTAGAATGATAGGAAATTAATTTCTAAGATGAGGAATGGTGTCTTTGAGTTATTATTGATAATATTGAACTAATTATGGCTAGATATCGTTATTTCGGAGTCAAATTCTAGAGGAAAAGTGGTGTTAAAGGCTTGATTGCTATTCTTGGACCGAGGTAACAGTTTGTTCTAACTTTGGCTTGAGGGAATAGGGTTATGATATTACTTGCTACGTGCTAAGTGTGGAGTCCGTGTATAGGCATGGTGACGGTTGTCTATGCCCCTGAGACTAGCATGACCGTGGGTCTTAATTTCCTTTATTTCGACAATATGATGCGGTTTCTTGTTGGAATTGATCTAGTTCACATGATATGAACAGTTGAGGATATATAGTGATTTGTAAAATTGTAGAGCATTGGCTCGACTTAGAACTTGTTGGCAGCTAAGTGTTTACAAGCGAGAGAACTGTTATCCTTCCCTTGCCGGGATTTATGTATTACTTGGATTCTCCTTTGCCGGGATATCAGAGCTGTTAATTGTACCCTTGTCGGGACTCGTCTGTTGTTTGCGTTCCCCTTGCCGTGGTTATTATTACGGTTTTGTTTATACGTTCGCCCTATTAATTGTGAATGTTGTTTGGGTGAGGATGAACGATAAAGCATGATGGGTGATGCCGTGCAACCATTGATTTACTTACTATTATTACTTGGCGTGAGGATGAGCGGTAAATCACGATGGGTGATGCCGTGTAATCATTGATTTATTCCATACTATGGACTGGGAGAGGAAGAGTGATAAAGCACAATGGGTCATGCCGTGTAACCATGGATTTACTCCATACTATTGATCGGGTGACGAAGAGTTATAAAGTACGATGGGTGATGTCGTACTCTATAATTGATTATCTTGGTGAGGACGAGGATAAAAGCACGATGGGCGGTATCGTGTAACTATTGGTTATTCTGCTTCTATGGATTGTTGTTTTTGTACAGTTTTATTCTTTTCTAACTGTGGACTTTATATCTGAACTGCTTCACCCCCCCCCCCCCACAACATGCTCCCCTCCCTGTTAACTGTTTAAATTCATGTATCCTCTTCTATTGCCCATATATGTGGAAATGCCCATGTTTATATGGTAGTCATGTCTAGCCTCGTCCTTACTTCAACGGGGTTAGTCCAGGCACTTACCAACACATGGGGTCAGTTGTGCTGATTCTACACTTTGCGCTCTTTTTGCGTAGATACAGGATTCGATCAGTAGTAGCAGCAGCGATGCAGGTGTTGGCATTCTGATCCAGGAGACACTGATGTAGCTTGCAGCCATCCGCAGGCCCGACATCTTCTCTATACTTAATTTATCTTGTTGTCCCATGTTTTAAGAGCAAACTGTTACATGTATCTCCTTTCAGACTGATGTTTTAGTACTCCTTTTATTAGTCCATGAGTAGTGACACCAGATACTAGGTAGTGACATGTTATAGTCATCCGCACTTTGCTATTATTTTTGTTAAAAGTCTTCCGTGCATTTTTAATTAATCATCTCAGTTATTATATTGTTTTAGATTAACGTTTTGTTGAATATTTTAAAAGGGTTGGCTTGCCTACCTTCGATAGTATGCGCCATCACGACTCTCGATGGTGGGACAAATCCGGGTCATGACAAGTTGGTATGAGAGAGCTAGGTTACTTGGGTCTCACAACTCATGGACAAGCTCGGTAGATTATGAGGGATCGGTACGGAGACGTCTGTATTTATCCCCCAAAGGCTACAGGGTTAGGAAAATTTCATTTTATTCTTTGTTGTCATGCGTTTCCGTTCCTCAAACACCTATTGAACTTATACTCTATTCTTCCGCAGATGGCAAGAACATGTGCTTCTTCTTTTACCGCGCAGTATTCTGAGTCTCCAGTAGCAGCTCCTATCAGTGGTAGAAGGCGAGGCCGAGCAGAATTATAAACTTATAAAGTACGATGGGAGCTCCAGCCCGAGCAGCAGTCCTAGAGTTGGAGACTCATGTTGACTACGATGAGGAAGTTCAAGCTCCAGCCGTTCCGGTGGGCCCAACTCAGGTCCCAGAGGGGTTCATAGCCGCCCCAGTTCTTCAGGACGTTTTAGTCCGATTAGTGGATCTTGTGGAGGGTATTATTCGAGCGGGTTTGCTTCCAAGGTCTCATCCAGCAATAGTAGGTCAGCAGGTTGCAGCGGCTCAGACTAGGAGTGGGCTCCCTTATCAAGAGACGGCGAATGAAGGCCGTGGAGTTGAGTTGGTACTGCCACAGGGAGATAGTCATCGATCAGTTAAGAGGCTTTGGGTTTCTGCATATGTGTCTACACCGGTGAGTGATTCTATAATGGTCGGTCGATTGCATCGTTCATGTGTGGTAGTATTTGAGGGTTTGGAGACCCGTGTAGACTTATTGTTGTTAGATATGGTGGACTTTGACGTTTTATTGAGGATGGATTAGTTTTCCTGTACGATTCTATTTTGGGATTGTCGCACCAAAACTGTGACCTTGGCTTTACCCGATTTTCTACATTTAGAGTGGAGAGGGATTTTAAATCATCCGACCCGCAGTGTGATATTGCATGTGAAGGCTCGACGCATTGTTAAGAAGGGGTGTAAGCTCAATTGGCGTACGATCGCGACTCCGGCGCAGAGGTTCTGCCCATTGGTTCTATTCTTATGGTTCGGGAGTTTTTCGAGGTTTTCCCTTCAGACTTACCGGGAATGCCACCTGACAGGGATATCGGTTTTTGTATTGACATGGGAGGGGCACTCAGCCTATTACCATTTTGTCGTGTCGCATGGCCCCGCCAGAGTTGGAAGAGTTAAAGGAGAAGCTTTAGGATTTGCTTGGTAAGGGTTTCATTTGTCGCAGTGTTTTGCCTTGGGGCGCACTAGTGTTGTTTGTGAAGAAGAAGGATGGGTCGATGATGATGTGCATTGATTTCCGACACTTGAGCAAGGCGACGATGAAGAACAAGTATCCACTACCGAGGATTTAGGATATGGTTCGATCAGCTTCAGAGCGCGAAGGTGTTTTCAAGGATAGATTTGGAATCTGGTTACCATCAGTTGAGGATTGGGGCATTCGGCGTCCTTAAGATAGTTTTCCGCACTTGATTCGGGCATTATGAGTTATTGGGATGTCATTTGAGTTTACGAATGCCCCGGCAGCATTCGTGGAGTTGATGGACCGAGTGTTCAGGCCATGTTTGGATTTGTTTGTCATTTTTCTTCATTGATGATATGTTGATATACTCCCGAAGTCAGGAGGAACATGAGGAGAACCTCAGAGTGGTTCTTCAGATTCTGAAGGATAGTCCGTGGTACGCCAAGTTCTCGAAGTGCGAGTTTTGTTGAGTTTAGTCGCATTCCTGGGTCGTTGCGTATCAATAGAGGGTATTCAAGTGGACCCAAAGAATATAGAGGCAGTTAAGAACTGGCATACACCAGCTTCAGCTACAGAGATCCGGAGCTTCTTGGAGCTAGTTGGTTATACAGATGTTTCATGGAAGGGTTTTCATCCATCGCAGCCCCGATGACCAGAATGACCTAGAAGGGTGCCCAGTTCAGGTGGTCGGATGAGTGTGAGGCAAGCTTCCAGAAGCTCAAGACGGCTCTGACTACGACAACGGTATTGGTTTTGCCCACGGGATCTGGGCCTTATACTATTTATTGTGATGCTTCCTGCATCGGGCTTGGCGCAGTGTTGATGCAGAATGGCAAGGTCATGGCATATGCTTCTAGGCGGTTGAAAATCCACGGGGAGAATTATCAAGTTCACGACCTAGAGTTGGCAGCCATCGTTCATGCCTTGAAAATTTGGAGGCATTATTTGTATGGTGTGACGTGTTAGGTGTACGCGGATCATAAGAGCCTTCAATACTTGTTCCAGCGGAAAGAGTTGAATTTGAGATAGTGGAGGTGGTTGGAGTTGTTGAAATACTATGATATTTCTATCTTATACCGCTCGGGGAAGGCCAATGTGGTGGCCGATGCATTAAGTAGAAAGTTCATGAGCATGAGTAGTTTTTCCTATATTCCGGTCAGCCAGAGACTGCTTGCCTTGGATGTTCAGGCCTTGGCCAATAGATTTGTGAGAATAGATATTTCTGAGCCCAGCAGTGTGTTAGCTTGCACGGTTGCTTGTTCTGAGCCCAGCAGGGTGTTAGCTTGCACGGTTGATGTTTCTATCTTACACAAATGGAGTCGGTGTATAGGCATGGTGACGGTTGCCTATGCACCTGAGTCTAGCATGACCTTGGGTCTTAATTGCCTTTATTTCGAACAATATGATGCGTTTTCTTGTTGGAATTGATCTAGTTCACAGCTATGAACGGTTGAGGATATATAGTGATTTGTAAAATTGTAGAGCATTGGCTCGACTTAGAACTTGTTGGCAGCTAAGTGTTTACAAGCGAGAGAACTGTTTTCCTTCCCTTGCCGGGATTTATGTATTACTTGGATTCTCCCTTGCCGGGATATCAGAGCTGTTAATTGTACCCTTGTCGGGACTCATCTGTTGTTTGCGTTACCCTTGACTCGGTTATTATTACGGTTTCGTTTATACATTCGCCCTATTAATTGTGAATGTTGTTTGGGTGAGGATGAACGATAAAGCATGATGGGTGATGCCGTGCAACCATTGATTTACTTACTATTATTACTTGGCGTGAGGATGAGCGACAAAGCACGATGGGTGATGCCGTGTAATCATTGATTTATTCCATACTATGTACTGGGAGAGGAAGAGTGATAAAGCACGATGGGTGATGCCATGTAACCATGCATTTACTCCATACTATTGATTGGGTGAGAAAGAGTGATAAAGTACGATGGGTGATGCCGTACACTATAATTGATTATCTTGGTGAGGACGAGAGTAAAAGCACGATGGGAGGTGCCGTGTAACTATTGGTTATTCTGCTTCTATGGATTGTTCTAGTTGTACAGTTTTATTCTTTTCTAACTATGGACTTTATATCTGAACTGCTTCCCCCCCCCCCCCCCCCACAGAATGCTCCCCTCCCTCTTAATTGTTTAAACTCATGTATCCTCTTCTATTGCCCATATATGTTGAAATGCACAGGTTTATATGGTAGTCATGTCTAGCCTCATCACTACTTCGCCGGGGTTAGGCCAGGCACTTACCAGCACATGGGGTCTGTTGTGCTGATTCTACATTGCGCTCTTTTTGTGCAGATACAGGATTCGATCAGCATTAGCAGTAGCGGTACAGGTGTTCGCATTCTGATATGGGAGACGTTGAGGTAGCTTGCAGGCGTCCGTAGGCCCGACGTCTTCTCTATTCTTTCTTTATCCTGTTGTCCCATATATTCGGAACAAACAGTTATATGTATTTCCTTTCTGACTAATGTTTTAGTACTCCTTTTAGTAGTCCGTGAGTAGTGACATGAGATACTGGGTAGTGACATGTTATAGTCTTCCGCACTTTGCTATTGTTTTTGTTAAAAGTTTTCCGCACATTTTTAATTAATCATCTCAGTTATTATATTGTTCTAAGTTGCTCATGTTAACTCTTTCTGACTGCTTATTTGTTGCTCTTCTGCTGTACTAGAACTAAAATGAATGGTATGTACTTCTAGGTAAAATAACCCTCTCCTATTATGTGTATTCACTTCTATTCTTCTACCCCTTCTTCACTATATGTTCATGTTCTATAGCATGTTCTTCTATGTCTTTGTATCTGCAGTCTGCTATGCTTTCTTATATTTTTTAATGTTAGTGTATGCTCCTGTATGAAAATCCCTTCCCCCATTCCCCTTTTGTGTGCTAGTATTGTTCTGAATCATGGCAGCATTTGACATTGATGTCCATGACCCAAAATCAGACTCTCCTGAGTCTCTACCCAAATGCTTCCCATTCCCTCTTCCCCTTTATGTGTTGAGCTTTAACTTGGGTCTAGTAGTTTCCTAATCACCACTCAGATCCTAAGTTTGACTCCCCAGAGTCTGCTCCTATTTGTTTGACATAAGAAAAGGGTCAAGGGTGTGAGCCTATGCCATGGCTGGGTATGACCACCCGCTGCTATGGTTACACCCTCACCTTGCACTCATTTTTATTTCTTAAGTTCTACCCCCTTTGGTAACCCATGCTTAGGGACCCTGGAGTTCCCTCTGAACTTGGATGCCTGAGGGCTGATAATTCTACACTTGCACTATTCTGTTATACCATTTACTCTTTAGAGTGTAAGCATTGCATGGGCTTTTGAAGCTTACTGGAACTTCGAAACACTCTAAATAAGAGAAGGCCTTGGAATCTGGAATCTGGATTTGGTGAAACACATGTATTAGATATTGAGATTGCATTTGACGGTTTGGGTCTAGCTGTAGGATATGATGTATTTTGTCTACTTTATTCCTTCTAATTTTGTAATAACCTTGTAAACGAACTTGGGGGTATATTTATAAAGGGTATGAGAGAGGATTGCTTGCATATTTTAAAGGGTAGATACCATGCCTATAAGATCAATATTGTTGTTTAATTACTTAGATACCATGCTTATATAATTCATGTTGAAATTCAATCATTTAGATATCATGCCTATATGGTTTTTAATAGTTTAACTCGATCACTTAGATATCATGTGTGTAGATTAATGCATATCACACAATTCGGTCATATAGAAATTTTGACATTAAGGTGTAATATTCAGTCATATTGTAATTCATTAGAAATCCTGCCGATGGGACTTGATATTCATGCAAATCAATTGCATATAGAAAACCATGTCTATAGGGAATGCATAGCATGGGCAAAACTGTAGGATAACCAAGCCCGCCACCTATTTACCAACTCCATCATAAGTTCTAAGATCCAGAATAAGTCCATATCGCTTAATTTGTTAAGTAATAATAATTGGCTAACTGGTTATAACATTTCAGTATCATGTTTTCAAAAATTCAGATGAGCATGTAATGCTTTTCTAAACTTTGCAAGTTTGTCTGAAACAATTCTTTAAAACCTTCTGCCTAAATTCTATTTATCTTTTTTGAAACTATCTTTCAAAAAAATCCCTTAGTTCACTTTTTCTTTAAAGTATTATAACTTTTCACAACTCTCTTATTTTCACTCAAACAAATATGCAGATTCCACAATCATTTATGAACTTCTGCAATTTTCAACTTCCTGTTTAAATTCTTTTGCATTAGGCTTTTGTCTGAAATCAATCTTTCTAAATAATTCGTTTAAAATACTCTAATTCCTAACAATTGGATCCGAGTTGCCTAATGCAGACCTTTTATCTAATTATATGTGATAAACTGGTCCGTCTGCCGCTTAAGTTTTAATTTTATGACCAAACTGGTATGTGTAAGGCATGGTAAACTAAGTGCTATCTGATTTATGGGGCTTTATGTGAGCCTTGAATGTTTCTTTGTCAATCCCCTTACTTGTTATTATTTTTGGTTGTTGAAACTAGTATTTTTTACTTTTAAACCCCATATATTCCACTACCCCTTTCTTTCCCTTTAGGATTAGAAGTCTTAATACCCCGAGACTGATAGGTTAGGACGGGTACTATCATGCAATATGTAAACGAGACTAATCGCGATTAAATACCTTAACGGGGTGGGAAGGGTAGAATATGGATATGATGACTGGTGCGAAAATATCTCGTGGGAGAATGATTGTTGGATACTGATCAAAGTGATTCATATTATATTTAAGCCCAGGACCCATCTCTTCTGTATTTATATAATGTGATGTTTTCTTAATAATTAATGTTTTCTTCAATCGATCTTTTCCCCAAAACCACTTATGTTCTTTTTCTTTCAAAACTTTCAATTTACTTATATTCCTTATGTGCAAACATTATTTGTTTACTTCCACTCTTCTTAAAGTCACAACTAAGTACGGCCGGGAACCATACTAGTAGATCTTGAGGGATGCCTAACACCTTTCCCTCGAGATAATCTCAAGCCCTTACCCGAACTCTGGTTTTCCTTCAAAAATCTTCTTCTTTTATTCTAAGTGTCATAATGCACTATAATCATTAGGTGGCGACTCTTCAAAATCCATAACCCGATTCCTCAAAAGGGAATAAGAGTTTTGTCCATAATGTCATAAACCCTATTTCTCTCTTTTGGGAGGGAAAGGGGGGCGTCGACATTGATAGAGGCCCAAACCTCGCGGTACTCCATCCATCCGGGTGCCGTGGAGATGTATCACGATCTGAGGCAGCATTACTGGTGGAGGCAGATGAAGAAGGACATAGCAGAGTTTGTAACTAGATGCCTGAACTATTAGCAAGTAAAGGCTGAGCACCAGAGATCAGTAGGATTACTCCAGCAGATGGAGATTCCGGAGTGGAGATGGGAGAAGATCACTATGGACTTTGTAACTGGTCTCTCTGACTGCGAAGAAATTTGATTCTATTTTGGTTGTTGTGGATTAGCTGACCAAGTCCGCTCATTTTATTCCAGTGTGTACTACTTACTCAGCGGAGCAGTTAGCGGGGATTTATATCAGGGAGATTGTCCGTCTGCACAACATTCCAGTTTCTATCATCTCAGACAGGGTTCATTGTTCACATCACGGTTCTGGAGATCCATCCAGTAGGAGTTGGGTACCCAGGCGACTATGAGTACAACTTTTCACCCTTAGATGGACGGACAGTGCGAGCGCACCATTCAGATTCTTGAGGATATGCTCCGTGCGTGTGTGATTGAGTTTAGAGGGTCTTGGGATCAGTTCTTACCATTGGCTAAGTTTGCGTACAACAACAGTTATCAGTCCAGCATTCAGATGTTGCTGTATGACGCTTTATATAGTAGGAGATGCAAATCCCCGGTGGGTCGGTTCGAGCTGCGTAAGGCCAGGCAATTGGGCACTGAGTTGGTTCGGGATGCGATAGAGAAGGGTAAGGTGATTCAGGATAGACTTTTTATGGCCCAGTACAGACAAAAGAGTTACGCGGATCGAATTTTTGTGATGTTTCCTATATGGTTAGTGAGCAGGTTCTGCTTCGGGTCGCGCCTATGAAAGGCGTTATGAGGTTTGGGAAGAAAGGTAAGTTGAGCCCGAGGTCCATTGGCCCTTTTGAGATTTTGAAGCGAGTTGGGGAGATTTCTTATGATCTTGCCATACCTCCCAGTTTGGCCGGGGTTCATCCGGTATTTCATGTCTCGATGCTTGGGAGGTATCACGGTGACCTGTATCACGTGTTGGTGTTCACTTCAGTCCAGTTGGACACTGACTTCTCCTATGTTGAGGAGCCAGTGGCGATATTGGATGGGCAGTTCTGAAAGCTCAGGTCAAAGGATATAGCTTCAGTAAAGGTTCAGTGGCGGGTCAGCTGACCAAGGAGGCGACTTGGGAGACCGAGTGGGATATGCGCCGCCCATACGCTCATCTATTTGCTACTATAGGTATGTTCTCTATGCTCGTTCGAGGACGAACGTATATTTAAGTGTAGCTGGGTGTCTTTGAAATATATGCCTTCTTCCCCCATTAACTACTTCCCCTAAGTTCATTTCTGCTATTTTTGTTTGCCGGGATGTTCGGTGTTAGAATTCGGAGTGTTTTGGGACACTTAGCCCCAAAATGAAAGCTTAAGCGTTGGAAAGTGGTCTGTAATCATATCAGTGTGGAGACAACCTCAGAACGGAAATCTTACGGTTCTGTTAGCTCTGTTAGGTGATTTTGGGGTTAGGAGCGTGTTCGGAATGTATTTATGGATGACCGTAGCTCATTTAGGCTAGAAATTTCAAAAGTTAGAATTTGGAGGTTTCTGGTCCGATAGTGAATTTTTGATCCGATGGTCAGAATGGATTCCGAAAGTTTTTATAGTACCTTCATATCATTTGGGATGTGCATGCAAAATATCATGTCAATCGGATGTGGTTTGGCTAGGTTTTTGATCGAAAGTGTATTTTTTATTACATAGGAGTTCTTAGGCTTGAATCATTGAATTAATCGTGGTTTCGGTGTTGTCTTAGGTGTTTCAAGGATTGGTATAAGTTTGAATAAGGTATTAGGTGGTATTGGTGTTTTCGGTTGATTGTAGTGGTTGATTGGGTTCAACGTTCTTGTGTTGTGGTGTTTGGGGGTCTTGATACCCGAGTTGATTTGTTGCTCTTAGATATTGTGGATTTCGACATTATATTAGGGATGGATTGGTTTTCCCCGTATCATGCGATCTTGGAATGCCATGCCAAGACCATGACCTTGGCTTTACTAGATTTGCCCCGACTAAAGTGGAGAGAGACCCTAGGTCATACCACTCGTAGCGTTATTTTATATATGAAGGCTCGACGCATGGTCGAGAAAGGGGTGTCTAACTTATCTGGTTTATGTTCGCAACTCCAGTGCAGAGGTCCCATTTAATGATTTAGTCCCTACTGTTCGAGAGTTCCCCGAAGTTTTCCCTTCAGACCTGTCGGGCATGTCGCTCGACAGGGACATCAATTTTTGTATTGATCTGGCTCCAGAAACTCAACCCATTTCCGTTCCGTCATATCGCATGGCCCTACCAGAGTTTCAAAAGTTAAAGGATCAGCTTCAGGATTTGCTTCAAAAGGGTTTCATTAGACCCATCGTTTCTCCTTGGGGTGCACCAATGTTTTGTGAAGAAAAAGGATGGTTCGATGAGGATGTGCGTTAATTACCGGCAATTGAGACAGGTGACGATTAAGAATAAGTATCCACTACTGAGGATCGATAATTTATTCGACCAGCTTCAGGGTGCGAGGGTGTTTTCAGAGATAGATTTGAGATCTGGCTACCATCAGCTGAGGATTTGGGCATCTGATGTCCGTAAGACGGCATTCCGCACTCGGTATGGGCATTATGAGTTTTTGATCATGTCATTTGTGTTGACCAACGCCCCAAAAGCATTTATGGAGTTGATGAACCGAGTGTTCAGGCCTTATTTGGACTTGTTTGTGATAGTCTTTATTTATGATATTCTAATATACTCTCGTAGTCAGGAGGAGCATGAGCAACACCTCAGAGTGGTTCTTCAGACTCTGAAGGATAGTCAATTATATGCTAAGTTCTCGAAGTGCGAGTTGTGTTTGAGTTCGTTGCATTTCTGGGTCACATTGCATCAGCAGAGGGTATTCAGGTGGATTTGAAGAAGATAGAGGCAGTCAAGAACTAGCCTCGACCAGCCTCAGCTACAGAGGTTCAGAGTTTCTTAAGGTTAGCAGATTACTACTGTCAGTTCGTGGAGGGGTTTTCATCCATTGCATCCCCGATGACCAGGTTGACCTAGAAGGGTGCCTAGTTCCGGTGGTTAGGCGAGCTTTCAAAGGCTCAAGACAGCTCTGACTATGGCACCGGTATTGGTTTTACCCACAGGTTTAGCGCTTTATACAGTCTATTGTAATGCTTCCCATATTGGTCTTGGTGCAGTATTGTACAGTCTATTGTAATGCTTCCCATATTGGTCTTGGTGCAGTATTGATGCAGGACGATACAGTTATTACCTATGATTCGAGGTAGTTGAAGATCCACGAGAAGAATTATCCGGTTCATGATCTTGAGTCGGCAACCATTGTCCATGCTTTGAGGATTTGGAGGCATTACCTATATGGTGTGACGTGTGAGGTTTACACTGATCACAAGAGTCTTCTGTATCTGTTCAGGCAGAAGGAGTTGAATTTGAGGCAGAGAAGATGATTAGAGTTATTAAGGATTATGACGCTAGTATCTTGAATCACCCGGGTAAGGCCAATGTGCCGGCCGATGCGTTGAGTAGGACGTCCGCCAGCATGGGTAGTCTTGCTTATATTCCAGTCAGCCAGAGATTGCTTGCTTTGGATGTTCGGGCCTTGGCCAATCGTATTGTGAGGTTGGATATTTTTGATCCTAATAGAGTGTTAGCTTGCACGATTGATACATCTTCATTATTGTGAGCGTATTCATGAGCAATAGTTTGATGATCCCCATTTGTGTGTCTTGAGAGACACGTTTCAGCATGGAGGTGCCAAGAAAGTGACCTTAGGTGATGATGTTGTTTTGAGGTTGTAGGGGAAAGTTTGTGTGCCAAATGTTGATGGTATTCGAGTGTTGATCTTAGTGGAGGCCCATAGTTCTCGGTATTCTATTCACTCGGGCGCTCCGAAGATGTATCAGGAACTGAGGCAACACTATTGGTGGCGTAGGATGAAAAAGGATATAGTTGCATATGTGGCTCGATGTTTGCACTGTCAGCAAGTTAAATATTATCATCAGAGGCCTGGTTGTTTATTTCAGATGATTGAGCTTCTTGAGTGGAAGTGGGAGAGGATTACGATGGATTTCATTACTGGCTTTCTGATGACTCTGATGAAGTTAGATGCAGTTTGGTTCATTGTTGAGAGGCTTACCAAGTCAGCACATTTTATTCCTGTGGCAGCCACCTATTAATCTAAGAGGTTAGTTGAGATCTATATTAGGAAGATTGTTCGCCTTCATGCGATGCCTATATCTATCATTTCGGGCTGGGGTATGCAGTTTACTTTGCATTTCTGGAAAGCGGTTCAGCGAGAGTTGGGCACCCATGTTCAGTTGAGTATATCATTTCATCCCTAGATGGACGGTTAGTCCGAGACGACCATTCAGATTCTAGAAGATATGCTCCGAGCCTGTGTTATTGATTTTGGAGGCTCGTGGGACCAGTTTTTCCTTTATCAGAGTTTGCCTAGAACAATAGCTACTACTCCAACATTCAGATGGCTCCGTATGAGGCGTTGTATGGTAGGCGGTGTCGATCTCCAGTCAGATGATTTGAGCCAGGAGAGACTCGGTTATTGGGTATGGAATTGGTTCAGGAGGCCTTGGATAAGGTCCGGATTATTCAGGATAGACTTCGTACATCTCAGTCCAGGTAGAAGAGTTATGAAAACCGCAAGGTCAAAGATGTTGCTTGCATGGTTAGTGAGCGAGTATTGCTCTGTGTATCGCCTATGAAAGGCGTGATGAGATTCGAGGAGAAGGTCAAGCTTAGCCCTTGGTTCATCGGTCCATTTGAGATTCTTGATCATGTGGGAGAGGTGGCTTATAAACTTGCCTTGCCGCCTAGCATGCCAGCAGTGCATACAGTTTTTCATGTATCCATGCTCCGGAAGTATCACGGCGATCCATCGCATATGTTGGATTTTGAGCAATGTCCAATTGGACAAGGATCTGTCTTATAAGGAGGAGTTAATGGCTATTCTAGACCGCCAGGTTCGACATTTGAGGTCGAAGAGTTTACCCTCAGTGCGTGTTCAGTGGAGAGGTCAGCCTCATGAGGCATTGACCTGGGAGTCCGAGTCTGATATGCGGAGCCGTTATCCTCATCTTTTTCCTAAATCAGGTACTTTTATATTTTTGTCCGTTCGAGGACGAACGGTTGTTTTAGAGGTGGAGAATTTGAGGACCCAAAGGGTCATCACCAGCTTTCTCCCTTTTTCCGTGCTCCCGAGGCCTTGAAAACCTCACTTTTAGTTGCCTCGATTTGCTTGCGCAGTCCGGACGTGTAACCAGAATGCTCTTAAGTTAAAATATGTAAATAAATTCTAAAATGTGGCTTTAAAATGGTTAAAGTAGACTTCGGTCAACATTTTGGGTAAACGAATCCGGACCCGTGATGTGACGGTCCCAGAAGGTTAGTGGAAAAATATGGGACTCAGGCGTATTCTCGGAATGGAAATCCGAGGTCCTGAGCCTGAGAAATGAATTTTTGTGTAAAATTATATTTCAAGAATTTATATAGAAATTTGAAATGAAAATTGGTCAGAAGACCATGGTATCAGGTTTGTATTTTAGTTCCGACAGCTGGTACATATCTTAAATATGGTTTAAGCACTTCCTGTAAAATTTGGTCAAAATCGGACGTCGTTTGACGTGTTTCATACCTAAATATATAAAGTTTGAAGTTTATGAAGTCAGAATGAAAAATGATGATTTTGAAGTTTGATTCATTGATTTTGATGTTGTTTTGGCGATTTGATCGTTCGAGTAAATTCGTAGGATATTATTGAGTTAGTCTGTATATTTGGTTAGGAGCCCCAAGGGCTCAAGAGTGATTCGAAGGTGGTTCGGAGTGTTTTGTACTTAGAAAACAGATGCAGAAACTTTTGTTGTCATAACAGAATGTGGAGCACTACAGCTCCACGCTGTTTCTTCAACAAAAAAATCACAGGATCAAATCGGGCAGTAGCCTCATTTTTCATATTTCTCAAACCCAAACATCCATAGGCGATTTTTCAAGAACTCTCTCTTCTCCAAATTATTTGTAAGTCAACTTTTACTTAATTTCTTCAATCTTTAACATCATTTATCATGTTTTCATCTTAAAAGCAAGGATCTTCATGGGCGAAAAATAGAATTTTGGGTAGAACTAGGCTTTCTTAAAGTTGGGAATTTGGACCTTAATTTGAGGTCCTTTCAAAACAAATCATATATGAACTCGTGGGAGAATGGGTAACTGGATTTTGGTTCGAACCTCGAGTTTTGGCCACGTGGGCCCGGGGGCGTTTTGAGAATTTTCGGGTAAAACTTTGGAAAATTTATTCTTCTGCATTTAAATTGATTTAAATAGCATTTGTTGATACATTCAAGTAATTTGTGACTAGATTCAAGCGGTTTTGTGGTGAATTCGAGGGGTAAAGCTATACTAGAGGCGTGAGTTGAGTTTGGAGCATTCGAACTGCTAAGTGTTTGTTCTAACTTTGGCTTGAGGAAATAGAATTAGGATATTATTTGCTAATTGCTAAATGTGGAGTACGGTGTATAGGCATATTGACGAGTATCTATGCACTGGAGTCTAGCATGACCTTGAGTCTTAATTATGTTTATTCGGTTTTGTGATACATCTTCCTTGTTTAATTGATAAGTTTCAGTTAATGTGAAATGTTTGAGGAAGAATTATGAGTGGTATATTATTGGAGCATTGGCTCGAACGAGAATATGATAATTTGAGAAACAAGTGATCAAAAGAGAAATTGTTGTAATTTTTCCCTTGTGGGGACGTGCAGTTTGTTATTGTTGTTGCTCCCTTGTCGGGATTTAAGTATTATATGTATTCTCCCTTGCCGGGATATTTGAGTTGTTAGTTGTACCATTGCTGGGACTTATCTGTTGTTTTGTTCTCCCTTGCCGGGATGTCTAATACTGTTTGTTTATCCCTTCACCCTGATTGGTTGTGATTGTTGATTTGGTGAGGAAGAGTGATTATGTACGAAGGGTCATTCCGTGCCATGCTTAGATATTTATGAACGAATGGTCATTCCGTGCCATTTTTTGAATGATTATGCATGAAGGTCATTTTGTGCATTGATATGAGAGTATGTGAGGAAAAGCACGAAGGCTGCTGCCGTGCAGTTTATCTGTCTGTTTTAGTGAGAACGAGAGTAAAAGCGCGAAGGTTGGTGCCGTGCAGTTGTTGATTTACTTGTTCTCCTTATTTGATGTTATTGTTCAGTTCCATTTCGCTATTCGTTAAATCTATATTTGAATTGTTACACCCCCATAGCATGCTCCCCTCCCTCTTAGCAGTTTTAATTCTATATATTTCATGTTATTGCATATGTATTTGCACAGGTTAATTTTGGTAGGTCCTATCTAGCCTCGTCACTACTTCGGCGGGGTTAGGCCAGGCACTTACCCGCACATGGGGTCAGTTGTGTTGATGCTACACTCTGTGCGTCGTTTTGCACAGATCCTGGAGCAGCTTTTGGACCACAGTAGTAGTATTGATCGGGAGTTGTCTTCAGTCCAGGGATTTGCGAGGTAGCCTAGCTGACGTCCGCAGGCCGGAGTCCCTTTTCTCTGTTATTAGTTTATTTTCTTCATATCGAGACAAACATTGATGTATTTCATTCAGACTTTTGCTTTAGTACTCTATACTAGTTCATGAGCTAGCGACACCAGACTCTGGGTAAAATTGTAGATTAAGTTCCGCGTTTTGTTTCCAGTTATCCAAGTTTGAAAACTTCCGCTTTATTTAATTGATTTCATTTAATTTATATTATCACGAACGTTAATTAAAATATTTAAATATTAGTTTGCCTAGCTCGTAATTATAGGCGCCATGACGATTCCCGATGATGAGAAATTCGGATTGTAACACTACATGTGTGCTTGTCTATGTGAATCCCATCCTCGTTTACATGGTAATCAAATAGAACAACCTTTTTAATCAAGGGAGAGCAGAATTCATTCCCATTGATCTCATTCGACCTAGCTTTATTTTCTAGTTTCATTGTGTTTTCTGGGACCAAGCTCATAAGAATAAGAGGCCTCTACTATGTGACACTGTTAGAATATATGGGAATTGTAAGAGCTGACTCATAAAAAGTGATACGTTCATGAAAAAACAGAAAAAATCAATATACGATAAATGAAAAGACGTTATACAGAAAAGTTAACCATTAATCATCAAATTAAATGACAAAGTAATCATCCAATTCTCAAGAAGAGTGGACCGAGAGATTATAATCATTAGATACAAATACATTAATTACGTCTTCTCAATACCTGGTCTTTATTGTGGTACAAAATTTATTATTTGTTGAAGATGATTTTACTTTTTAGTCCAAGGATATAGTAGGAGTGAGATTTGATGGAAGGGTAGAATAGTTATTTGATTTTTGATGGGTAATTTGGTAATTAACCTTTTGATTTAGGAACTTCCTACTTTTAGTATATATATATATATATATATATATATATATATATATATATATATATATGATGAATCTAACGTAAGACTATTTGTTTACTATACTCTTGTCACGATCTAATTCCCGAATCCGGTCGTGATGACGCCTCTCGTGAAGACAATGCCAGCCAACAGATTAACAATACTTCCGAGAGTTGAATTAGACTTGAATTGGCTAAGTTAATATTTTGGCGATATTCGATTGATAGGTGAGATTTTGATTCGAGGGTTAGAATGGAATTCCGAGAGTTGCAGTAGTTTCGTTAGGGGATTTATGATGTGTGTGCAAACCTTCAGTTGAATCGGAGGTGTTTAGGTCGGGTTTTTGATCGAATGTGTGTTTCGAAAGAATTTAAAAAAATTTAGGCTTCGATTTAGTGAAAATTGAGGATTTTGGTGTTACCGATAGTGTTTTGTTGATTTGATCAAGTTTGAATAAGGTAATAGATCATGTTTGTGCTTTTTGTTGAGGTCCCGGGGGCCTCGAGATGAGATCGGGTGGTTAAACGGAGAGTTTTGATTTTATTGCTTGATTTAAGTTGCTAGTTCTATCATTTCCGCATCTGCGGAAAAGGGACCACATAGGAAGTTCTGCAGATGCGGCTAGGTGGTCGCAGAAGCAATCCTTTGAGGCCTGGGCAATTTCCGCAGAAGCGGAGGGTTTCCGAGAAAGCAGAGATCGCATATGCGATTTTGGACCCGCATAAGTGGTTTGAGCATTTTGGGAGAAACCGCAGAAGCAGTTGGAGAATCGCAAAAGCGGTGACCGCATAAGCGGTGTGGGAGCGCAGAAGCGAAAAGACCTCGACTGATTTAAGTTAAGTCTTCTTCGCGAATTTCGAAAGAACAAACATTTTGGACTTCGAACCAAGAGGGTTTTGGGAGATTTTTGAAGAGGGTTTCAAGGGCTATCATCTGGGAGATTTTTGAAGAGGGTTTCAAGGGCTATCATCAGGTATGGATTCTTGGAATTAAATTATGAAATTATGGTGTTTAAACATGGATTAACACTGAAAACCCAAGGAATTAAAGGTTAAAAATGTGGGTTAGGGCTCGAAACTTAAGAGAGCTTTAATTGATAATTTGAGAATGGACTCCGATTCTTGTGAACTTGATATTTATAAACTCGTGGCGAGATAAGGGTTGTTTTAATATAAAGTTTTTTGGATTTGGAGAAGTGGGACTAGGGCTCGGGTTTTTCAAATTTTATAGTTTTCGGTATTTTTCGAGTTATTTCGATTTGGTTATATTCCCTTAGCCTATTGTAATGTATTTGTTGTGGTTTTGGCCAGATTCGACGCGTGAGGAGGTCGATTCGAGAGGCAAAGGCATTGCTAGCTAGTTTTCGACCGGCTAGAGGTGAGTAATGGATGTAAATGTTAGTCTGAGGGTTTGAAACCCCAGGCTTTCACATCGTAACGCTAAATTGAGGTGTGACATGCATTCCACGATGAGTGTGGGGTCGTTACTGTTGGGGATTGAGACTTAGTCAATCCCGAATGTTGATTTCTACTATAATGGCAATTGAGATGCATATTTTATCATTGTGAATTTGGCTTATTGCCGTGTTTGGGGCCTTGTGCCGACCTGTAAAATACTTAGGGGATCTGTATGTGTTTTCATCACTTGTGTGCATAACACAGATTCACAGTCATATTTTCAAATGTTAAAAATAATATAATAAATATGTTTATACATGAAAATTAAATGAATAAGGATATAAGGGCTGAGATCCTTGTAGTATGTCACGTCTGATTGGCTGTGAACTTATTTAACTGAGATAGGTTGGGGACCCGGTAGTGAGGATGTTTCTGTTGATATGGATCGGGTTGCACGACGCAGGGATGATTATATATATTGATATGGAGGCCGAGAGCCTGTTTTACGCCAATACCTGGCTGATACTGTGCTTGGGTTGTACGAGCCCCTCCGGAGTCTGTACACACCGCCAATGAGCGTCATCGATGTTAAATAAGTGGAGCGGGCGGGCGCCGCAATGGGTACTGGAGTGTACCGTTATATGTGTTGCATTCTTTCATGCATTATTTCTTGACTGTATTACTTATTGTTTACTGTTTCCATTGTTTTGGATATAAACTGCTAGATATAAAGTACTTTGTGCACTTTCTGCATTTTCTTGCTTTCATACTGCAGTTATATTTATTACTTACTGGGTCGGAGTACTCACTTTACTCCCTGCACCTTATGTGCAGATCGAGGGCAATTTCAGGCCGAGTAGATCCAGCAGATCCAGAGTTCTTTCCGGGAATATTCGAGGTAGCTGCAAGTCGTTCGCAGCCGATGATTCTCCCCTCTATCCCTATCCTTTTTTTTGCATTTTATCAGTTTTAGACAGACTCTATAGTTGGATTTTCACTCTGTCAGTAAAGACTCATGTTCGTGACACCGGGTCCTAGTTGGGCTGTATTGGTATTTTGTTAGATGTTCTGCATTATTATCGGTATCTAAGACTTTTGACTTAAATGGATTTATCTTTATCTATTTAATAAATTTGAGTTATTGTTATAAATGGTCGGACTTGCCCAGTAGTGTGTTGGGCGCCATCACAACCGGGTTGGGGTTGTGACAAATTGGTATCAGAGCCTAGGCTACTTGGTCTCGCGAGTCATGAGCCGGTTTAGTAGAGTCTCGCGGATTGGTACGAGACATCTGTACTTATCCTCGGGAGGCTACAGAACCAATAGGAAACTTCATATTCTTGGAATTCTTATCGTGCGGCTTTGTTGATCCGAGAACTAAATTGTGTTATTCTATTCACTCACAGATGGCGAGAACCTATCCTACCGAACGTGGAGGACGACCACATGTACCACCTACTAAGACCACGAGAGGTCGTGGATGCGGTCGAGGTCGTGGTCCAGGCAGAGCCGAGGGGGTAGCACATGTTGACCCACCAGTTGCCCCAGCTCAGGAGCAGGTTCCAGTTGTAGAGACTCTAGCAGCACTTGTTCAGGCACCAGCTGTGCCTATTGTGATTTCGGGTCTTCAGGAGGCCCTAGCTCAGATTCTATCAGTTTGCACTTGCCTGGCTAAGGCCGTCTCAGCCGCTACCGCAGCAGCTACTTCGCAGGCGGGGGGAGGCAATCAGACCCTCACTGCTCGCACGCTTGAGGAGGTAGTGGAGGGTTTGCAGACATCGGAGGCACCACCAGTTCAGCAGGTTGCCCCGGTTCCGGATGATGTGATTCCAACTATGCCAGACGATAAGCAACGTCGTCTTGAGAGGTTTAGTAGGCTCTCACCTTCTACTTTTAGTGGTGTTATGGGCGAGGATTCCCAGGGTTTTCTCGACAAGTGATAATGTATGCTTCGGACGCAGGGATCTTGGAGTCGAGCGGGGTATCATTTATTACTTTTCAGTTTGCTGGAGCATCCTTCACTTGGTGGGAGGCTTATGAGCGGCATAGGCCGAGAGGTGCACTGCCTTTGTCATGGCAGGAGTTCTCCACTCCCTTCCTGGAGAAGTGGGTACCGCGGTCTCAGAGGGAGGAGTTGCGGAGACAGTTTGAGTGGCTTCGTTAGGGAGATATGACTGTGTCACAGTATGAGGTGAGATTTTCAGAGATGGCTTGTTATGCTCCATGGATGGACCCAACTGATCGGGAGAGGATTAAGAGGTTTGTTGATGAACTCATCTATCCCGTCCGTATTCTGATGGCCCGATAGAGGATTCTAAGTCATACCTTTGAGGATGCAGTGGATATTGCTCGTGATATTAAGACGGATCACTGTCAGGAGATAGAGGAGAGGGAGGCCAAGACGGCTCGAGGATCAGGTAGCTTTAGTGGTGCTCCGTCTAAGGACCAGGTTCAGCAGAGCAGAGATCGTTCTTTCAGGCCTCATCAGTCGGCTCGTCCCAAGTATCATAGGGCGTCTTCAGGACATGGTCATCAGAGGTTCTAGCAGGGTCAGTCTTCACTTAGTGCCCTCCCAGCTCATAGCTCTTCAAATGCCCCATCAGCTCAGGGTTCTTCTACGCAGGGCACATCGGCTGGTCATTCCGGTGCGAGGGGTTCCCATCAGTCCCCTTCTCCAGCATCAGGCATATGCTTCGAGTGTAGGGAGTATGTCCATATGACGAGGCAGTGTCCTCGACATTGTGGTAGTCAGTCTCAGTACAGGGATCGGCCCTCGTCTTCTGCTCCGATTTCTTCAGCACAACCCAGTCAAAGAGGGGCGGAGGCCAGGCAGCCAGGGGTCGCCCTAGGGGCGGAGACCGATCAGGCAGCAGTGGCCAGGCTAGATTTTATGTTATCCCAGGGAGTACAGATGCCATTGCATATGATGTTGTTGTCATACGTATTATTTCAGTCTGCCACGGAAATGCCTCTATCTTATTTGATCTCGGTTCTACCTATTTGTATGTGTCTTCATATTTTGCTCATCATTTGGGTATGACCCAAGGGTGTCTTACTTTACTTGTGCACGTATCTACCCCGGTGGGTGATACTATTATTGTAGACCATGTGTATCGATCCCATCTTGTTATTATTGGGGGTCTGGAGACCCGAGTTGATTTATTTCTTTTGAGCACGGTAGACTTTGATGTTATTCTGGGCATGGACTGGTTATCTCCGTGTCATGCTATTCTAGACTGCCATGCAAAGACAGTCAACTTGGCTATGTCGGTTGTTCCGAGGATCGAGTGGCGTGGTATGACTGATTATGTCCCCAACATGGTTATATATTTCTTGAAAGCCCAGCGCATGGTTGGGAAGGTTTGCCTATCATATTTGGCTTTCGTGCGTGATGTAAGAGCTGAGGCTCCCAATATAGATTCTGTTCCCGTTGTGAGGGACTTCCCTGATGTATTTCCTACAGACCTGTCAGGTATGCCATCGGATAGGGACATTGATTTTGGTATTGACCTGGTACCGGGCACCAAGCCCATTTCCATTCCGTTGTATCGCATGGCACCAGCGGAGTTAAAAGAATTGAAAGATCTGCTTCATGAGCTCCAAGAAAAAAGGATTTATTTGGCCGAGTGTGTAGTGCACATGTGTTATTTGTGAAAAAGAAAGCACAATGAGAATGTGCATTGACAACATGCAGTTGAACAAAGTAACAGTGAAGAACAAGTATCCCCTACCTCGTATCGATGATTTATTCGACCAGCTTCAGGGAGCAAGGGCGTTTTCTAGGATTGATCTCCGTTCGGGTTATCACTAGTTGAAGATCAAGTAGTCAGATATTCTTAAGACGGTCATCATTACTAGATATGGTCACTATGAGTTTCTGGTTATGTCTTTTAGGCTGACCAACTCCCCAGCAGCGTTCATGCATCTGATGAACAGTGTATTTCGGCCATATCTAGATTCGTTAGTTATTGTATTCATTGATGATATCTTGGTACACTCGTGTAGTCAGGAGGAGTATGCAGAGAATTTGCGAGTGGTATTGTAGAGACTGAGGGAACAGAGGTTGTATTCCAAGTTCTCCAAGTGCGTGTTTTGGCTTAGTTACGTGGCCTTGTTGGGACACGTGGTGTCCATTAATGGTATTCAGGTTGATCCAAAGAAGATTGAGATGGTTCAGAGTTGGCCTAGACCGTCCTCGGCCACATAGATTCATAGTTTCCTCAGTTTGGCACGTTATTATCGCCGGTTCGTTCAGGGTTTCTCATTTATTACCTCGTCCTTGACCAAGTTATTTCAAAAGGGCGCTCCGTTTGTATGGTAGGATGACCACAGCTCCAGTATTGGTCTTGCCATCAGCTTCAGGTTCTTACACCGTTTATTGTTATGCTTCCAGAGTCAGGATTAGCTATGTATTGATGTAGGAGGGTAGAGTGATTGCTTATACTTCTCGGCAGTTGAATCCCCATGAGAAGAACTACCATGACTTAGAGTTGGCTGCTATAGTTTATGCCTTGAAGATTTGGAGGTACTATTTATATGGAGTATCTTGTGAGGTATTCACCGATCATCGCAGTCTTCAGCATTTGTTCAAATAGAAAGATCTTAATTTGATGCAGCGGAGGTGGCTTGAGTTGCTTAAGGATATGATATTACCATTTTGTATCATCCACGAAAGGTCAATGTAGTGGCCGATGCTTTGAGCCGAAAGGCAGTTAGCATGGGAGTTTGGCGTACATTCCAGTTGGGGAAAGACCCCTTGCAGTTGATGTTCATGCTTCGGCCAATTTTTTGGTGCGGTTAGATATTTTGGATCCTAGCTGACTGTTAGCGAGCGTGGTTTCTCACTCTTCCTTGTATGATCGCATCAGAGAGTGCTAGTATGATGATCCGCATTTGCTTGTCCTCAAGGATAGAGTTCAACAGGGAGATGCTAGAGATGTGACTATAGGTAATGATGGTGTGTTAAGAATGCAGGGCCAGATTTGTGTGCCGAATGTAGATAGGCTTAGAGATTTGATTCTTGAGGAGGCCCACAGTTCGCGGAATTCCATCCATCCGGGTGCCGCGAAGATGTACCAGGACTTGAGACAGGATTATTGGTGGAGGAGGAAGAAGGATATTGTGGGTTATGTAGCTCGGTGTCTTAATTGTCAGCAAGTGAAGTACGAGCATCGGAGACCGAGCGGTTTACTTCAGCAGATGGTTATTACTGAGTGGAAATGGGAGAGAGTTACCATGGATTTCATGAGTGGTCTTCCTCGAACTTTGAAGAAGTTTGAATCGATTTGGGCCATTATAAAAGGTGGTGTAATTAACACTGGTATAATTTATACCTTCTTATAAATTATGCAATTGTTATTCTTAATACAACATACCAAACAATGAATAAACAACAATCCCAACATAACTTATCCCAATATAATTTATACCGGCATAACTTACACCGGTATAAGTCATATTCCAACCAAACGACCCCTTAGTGTAAGTTTCTCTAATCCCCTTATTCGAATTTCTGATTTCGCCACTACCTGCAACCTAGGAATCATTCACCATAATCGCTAGAAAACTCGCAATACTACCGCCCAACTCCAATAAATTACTATGTTGTCAATAATATTATTTCATACAGCATTTGGAAAATACATCATAATAATCCAATTCTAATGTAAAAACATTTAGAACAAACAAAATAAAACTCCATTGAAATGGGAAATACTAAATTGAACATTACAGCAAGTTGTATGATATACAATATGTACAACTGAATGGAGGATTAAAAAAATTACAAGACCGACACTTGATAAAAGACCATATACAATTACATTTAAACGACATCCAAACTCATCCCAACTATGCCAAATTTAGAAAAGAAAAAGAATGAACAAGATCTCTACTCAGACAGGCGACTTCTGAATCGATATTTCTTTCAGAGAACTAGCTAATCTTCGGAACACCTTAAGGTCATGACCCGTTTTATCCTGCAGACAAATGAAGGATCAAAAATTAAACGCTAAATTCCCATAATTAAGGACAAAGAGACAATTACAATAAGCATTAGGATGCAGGTTACAAAGTTTAAATATTGCTAAACATGGCTTAACAAGAGAATTATCACAAGCATTTGTCTTTTTTAAGAAATCCTCAAGGGCCATCGACGCGTGGTTCGAAAAATGAATAATTGGTCCACCCCTATACCCTTCTCCACTTAAATGGTTGTTTTGCAGCAGGTTTAGAACCTGTGACGCGCACATAACCACTTAAATATCACAAATTTATATTGTTTAGGGTGCAGGGAAGGAGAGGAGTTTTAGTTAGCATACCTCGCTTAGAAGTTCAAGCCTCTCCAAAGCTGAAATTAACTTTCCACAAAGCAAATTCAAGTCGTCTTTTGCGTATGGTTTGGTGCCACATTCAAAAGAACTGCAACGCCCAATTTCGGTTAAACAAGCAGAATTTGCATAACCATGAAAGAAAGAAAAAATGTATTAACAACAATACCTGTCCTGAAAATGGACAAGGATAATATTCATCAAGTTTTCCGACAGTAAAAGTAATAGTGTCATCAGTTTATTCCTATCTCCAATAATCTGGCACATCTCCACCATTGCAATATACCTCCTGGAATATAAAATGATGTGAGCAGAGGGACCAATCAAAATATTACTCTAATTAGCTTACGACAGAGATTTTAGGTGATAATTATTCACCTCTGAGCATGTAGATCCAGTGAGCACAAGAATCGCAAGACTAAGCATACAACTGTGTATCCAATATTTGACGGCAAAGAGAATTTATTTTTTGTATCAATGTTTATTTAATGAAATAAAAACTAATGCAATTTCTAAGATTTGACCACCCACAGGATCTATTTTGTGTCCTGGAATTAAGGAAATTTCCAAGGAGATATTATGTACTATCATCAGGGCTGGTGCGAAAGATCTGTCTTTTCTATCAGCAATCGAAAGTGAGATAGACCAAAACAGAGAGAGTTGGACCGATGGAGTTGTAGTAGTGTTGTACTAATAGGAAGTTCATTGACACTCATGAGAAACTTAAACATGAATTAGAAGGAAGCCTATTGACAATGAATGATATATATATATATATATATATATAGGAATTACAAGATAAATAGCATATTTTTCCCAAGCACGGATAGTGTTAGATCATCTAGTACTCCAATAGAACTATAGATGACATTCCGGAATATGCATATTTGCATCAACAAATCACTATTACCCAGTAAGCCTATCTGAATCTCTCACACGTTACAGCAGAAGGATGAGAAAACAAAATCTTATCCATGCTCTCACAGTCAGTACCGACCACCCTCCAGCTAGTATTGAAAGTTCAATAATCAACTGGAGATGTATCTCTCCTGAAATTGTATTACATGAAGCTGCATACCTTTTCTGAATGTTTTCAGATGACGAAATACAGCCCTTGGGAAGACACATGTTAATGATTTCATCCACTTCCTGTCTTGATAATTCATTTATATCTTGGATCTGGGAAAATAAAAAGATTTAAAGCTAAGATTAATATCTTTACAAGATAATTATACTCAGACTATAAGAAGTACAATTTTTTATTCTTTATTCAGTAGCCAAAACACAGATCTTCACCTTGCTAAGCAGTAAATATCTGTCCTCAGTAGCCCTTTCCAATGCTGTAGTCAGAGAGTTCAGAAGAAAACCAAGTAAATTCAAGGTTGGCTGTTGCTGAGCAGCGGAAGCACGATAGTCCATTGGACCATCTGAGACCTGATCCAAATACAATGAACTAAATTGAATGACACATGCCATTCTTTATTCTCAAGGCAGCAGCAAGAGAAAGAGACATAAGCATTTCATGCCTAACCGTTAAGTTAAGAGTTAATAAGAAGAAAATAGATAAACAAGCAAAATTGATGTACCGGCAATCTTAAAGACTTCTTCGTTACAAGAAAACAGAGATAAGAGCTCAGGCTAAAGCACAGACGAGAAGCATTCACTTCTGCCTTCCGCCTTTCCTGAAAATAGAAAAGGAAACCACAACTGAGAAGAACTATGATTATAGAGACATCAACATTATAAATATATCTTGCCTCCGGAATACACAATCAAGCTACAGCTGGGAGTTCTTATTACCTCCAGAAAACGTATGGATTGATTTGTAATAAAAGAGTCTGGATCACGAGAGAAAAGAAAACGCATCATCACAAAAAGCCCTTGAACAAAACCATATTCATCGCTCTCTTCATATGGCCAGATCTGCACAGATTTACAGTTAAAAGTAGGTCAAGAAGAAATGTTAGATAAGAGACGGACTGGCAACTGGTAATTTAAATGGCTAAAACATCAGCAATGTACCCATCAATGGAATTGAAATCAATCTAAAAAACAGTAACGCCAAACAAACTTTACGCATATCTGTACCTTTGTAAGTATGCCAACCACCAGATTTATTTGTTCCATTGTCAAGTCATCAGCACCAGAAAGATCTTCTTGAAGTATTTGATCAAAAAGTAATTGATGACCTCCTACAAATTCAATGACTTCACGGACAACTTTATTTTTAACCTGCTAGTCACCCACGTAATTAAGGTGACAGATTTTAAGATACAAAGTAAAACAATTCCAAAATTCAACAGAAATGAGAAGGCCGACCGCAATCAGGAGAAGGAGAAAACAACAGGAAAATGTTGTGACAAAGTTCAAGTGTCTTAAACTAGAGAATAAAGAATCCTTTATTCTACATACATATATATTTACATATACAAATGTTTTTGGAATTTTCTAAATTTCCAAAATTCTCTCCCTCCCTCTCCTATATCTAAGTAAAAGGATTTCATTTCACCAAAAGCAGCATTGTCAAAAGCAAAATGCGTAGAAATGTACCAAAGCCCTACAACTCAAGAAACGAATGCATGAAGAAATATACACGAACAATATATGTACAAAGACACCCACAGAGACATGTACAAGCAAGAGACATAACTATACACATAAATAATTATATAAGTAGCAGGAAAAAGAAAACTTCAACTTCATTTTAGTGATATACATGAAAGAGACAAAGTGAATCAATTTAAAATACCATCTTAACTTTATGATTGAAATAGAATAATGCAAACATAAATTTTAATCCAAATTAAATGACTATTTTATTCTTATTTAGTTTCTAATTTCCTATTTCTAATCACAGTCAGAGACTCACATTTATCCATAATATACACTAGTATCGTTTTAGTTACTATATTTAGTATTTGTCACAGTCCTCTTCAAGAGAGAAAACAGGAGCCTTGTAAGTTAACCTAACATGATTTTGATACTCAATCTAATTTTTTAACAATGAGTGCTTGGCTGCTTGGTTTTGCTGAGGGACGCCCTAAGTGCTACAGGGTTTAAATGCACCTCATACATAATGCCTATGACGACAATGACCAAAACCTCTTGAACATAGATGAAAACAAGAAGCGAACAAATCTATCATAGCATATTGAAAGTACGGAGTATTCAATTAGAAAGTTTTTGACAATAGGAAAGATATATGTGGTCACTTACACCTGTAAAAGAAAAAGCATACACACATTCATCTATGCACGAGATAGATGTTACATTGTAATTTACAAAACTTAAGAAAGATGGCATTTCCCAGTGGAAAAAACACACTTAAGATAAATGAAGATGATAAGAATGGACATTGGACCTAACTCAACCCCAAAATCTAGCTTATGAGGTGAGGATTGCCCAAGCCATATAAGGAGACCAAGGACCTCAAATCCCTCCGATGTGGGACAACTCAACACCCCCCTCACGCCCAGATCTCTGGAGCGTGGACAACATAAATGGGGGTCCAACATCGGTAACAATAATTGGGATGGGCCTGGTTTTGATACCATGATAAGAATGGACATTGGACCTAACTCAACCCCAAAAGCTAGCTTATGAGGTGAGGATTGCCCAAGCCATATAAGGAGACCAAGGACCTCAAATCCATCCGATGTGGGACAACTCAACAGAAGAAAAACCCGCAAAAGGAATAAGCTTTAAGGAGATTGTTAATGTTAAACCATTTAATTAATATCAAGACATAGTAGCTTCTTCATGACATTTAAGTTCAGTCGTGTTGCATCAATTACTTTATATCTTATGTATATTCAACTTATATGACAAAAGTCATTTGTTTCTTTCTTGGACTCTGCATCAACCAAGTACCTCAAAACAAATCTGGGAGGAGGGAGTATATGAGTTTATGACTACAATGAGATTGTCGATGAACCATTGCTGCAGGATTTCAGTCAAAAGGCCTCTCCACTTCTATTTTCCCCTTCCTCATTTTCATGAGCCTACCCCATTCAAAAACAAAGTCTCTTTTAGAAAAAAATGATTACATCATGTGCATAAGTGCCAAATTATCAGAAGTGCATTCTTCTTTTCTTTCTATAAAAGGTTACTTGTTAGTGTACAAGAATTCTATGCACTATTCAACAACTTTTTGACTTCAATATGAAATATCTTTTACATGTCTTTACGACTTTATACTGCATTATATTGAAGAAACGAAGCTAACCTCAAAAAATTCAGATGCATCAATCAATGAAGTAAGTGAAAACACCACTCTCAAGATTGGAGCAATGATCATTCGTTGTTTATCAACGTCAACTGACAATTCTCTGCCAAATTTTCCATCCATGCGCCGGTAGCTTCCCTGATAATAGGTCGTAACAACTTAATGAAAAATGTCATTGGGAACTAAAGCACATGAAGAGAGGAACAAATACCTTCAATTGCATACTCAGTGCCCTACAAGAAGAAATGTGCTCGAATGCACCCATTGAAAAAAGCACTTGGGCCCCTGATTTCCCATACTTGTGGCTAATCCTCAGAAGAAGAGCAAGTTCCGCTTCAAGAGTGCAGACACGCTGCATTGACTCCAAAGATAGCCCACCATCCTAATGAGGGACTCCAATCAAACTTTAAAAACCCACGAAAAATATATAAACAAAGACAAAAACAAAAAAATTTAAAAAACATATTACATGCAAGTTAATACAACAACAACTACCCAGTAGTCCCACAAAGTGGGGTATGGGGAGGGTGATATGTAGACAAGCCTTACCCCTACCCGAAAGGGCAGGGAGGCGGTTACATGCAAGTTAATACATAGAATCTAAATTTGTGTCATAAAAGACGCAAAACACTGAAAGGGTTTCCATCAGGTTGGAAACTTAATACAAATTTCAAGGGGAGGGGTAAATACACCCCTAATGAGGCTGCATGGACTTTGACATGATCATGACTTTCCCTTGCTTTCGTCTTCTAACTCTTCACCGCACTTTGCATACAAAGACTCACACAAGAAAAAAAGGGCAGCCCGGTGTACGAAGCATCCCAAGTTCATGCAAGGTCTGAGGAAGGGCCACACCCAAACGAATGTAATGTAGGCGACTACCCTAACAACCTTCAATTGTTGAAACCACTGCTCGAACACATGAACTATAGGTCACAAAGAGACAATTGTACCGTTGCTCCGCGGCTCACTCACTTATACAAGAAAAAGATTAAAAAGCTTTTCCAATAAAGGTCCAAAATAACTCTAAAAATCATTATTAACAACAACAAAACCACTAAAAATCATTGCTTCATTGATCAACAATTTTTGTTACTCATTTCTTTTGTCATTTATGGTACTACTAGAAGTCATGGCTTGAATTAATACCAAAACAGAATAATATTAAAACAGAAGTAAGCTGGCTTACTAAGATTTTTCAATTAGCAAAGGAACAAATGTCATAATAAAGAGGCATTTGCATGTGCTTGGATTACACTTCAGTTAAATAACAGTATGCTGCACAGCTAAGGAAACAAATACAGGGTAGAAAAAATAATGACACTCTAGTGAACATACAATAAATTTGGTTATTACTAATTAACAAATAATGGCATGACAAAAGTTGTTGACGACTTAAAAGTTGAAACTTGAAGGAAAAACCTGTAAACGAAATTTAGTGGAACATATTTTACACCCAAAAAAATGAAATTAGTGGAAAAGAGATCAGATGCTCCAACAGGACAACGGAGATTGTTATCGCTATGTATGACAGTAATGCTCGATATAAAGGAAAGACTGCCCTTGCCCAGATATAAACAAAGATCTTATGGAGGGGATGGATCAAATACCTGAGAAAAGTTATTGATGCTCACAAGGCAAGACCTCAAAAAGCCTCTGCTTTGCAGTTGGCTCAAGAAAAACTTTTCATGATCAATGCAAATTAAAGCATCCAAAACATAGAGCGAGATAGTCTTTCCAGATTCACTGCCATGTGTTGCATCTTTTATGATCTATTTTTCGAACAAAGCAAAGAACACAGTAAGCTAATGCAGCAGAACAGCAATTTTAATACATATACACCTCAAAATGCAAAAGGAAAATATAGAGTAATAGAGTGTCTGATATGGTGGAAAATGCTTTTACCACAAGAAATCATTTTTAAGTGTTTGATCGAGTGTAGAAGTAGATGACATATGATAATCAAAGAAAGTGGAAAATATGATACGAGACTAGCGTTCTGAGCTTCTTCTATTTTTGGTTCTGAGGATCTTTATGTACTGAACATTGACAACAATGTCAAAGTGATAGCTGAAGAACGTGATATCGAGTAACATTTGAGCTAGTTTAAAGGAAAGAATTTGCACCAGTGAGTGAGAGAAGCTACTTTTTCATTTGGTAGAAAATCTACAAAGCAAAATATATTCAACAATTCCAGCAACAAAAACAACCATCACAATGACACCTATGCTTCAATACGAGCTAGTTGGGAATTCAATGTAACTAATTACTACAACATAATTTTTATCAAGGAGAAGATCTTTTGATAATACATTTTCCTTCATATCGAACTAAATCTTATTATCTCCTGGGCTATGCTACAGAAGAAGTGATGACTAAGGATCCGAGAAGCTTCAAATATTGAGGCTAGCGCTGTGACCAATTAATCAAAATATATTGCAGATGTTGTTATGTCATCATTATTTAATGCTCTATGACAACCTTTCACACCACGTACTCCCTATTGCAATGATCGCATCCGAATTTACTTAAATTTTTCGCCAAAAAAATCCACTTCATTAGCAACGTGATGCTCTGTACCCCTCCACAATCATGTCCTGTAAAAGTTCTTTTGCATTATCCTGATTCTAGCTGCTAATGAAATGGATCTTATTAAGTTGGTTCCGTATTCAAATCCAGCTGTTCTATAATCCTAGTTATCAACACCGTTTAAATAAATTGACAAGTACTTAATTACCATTAATCCATCACAGCATACAAATGAGAATATTCAAGTTACTGATAACATTGTCTCGTTGGGTTAAGGGACAAGCTTAAAGATCCTAATTAGCTTCAACAGGCTTGTGGGCATGCAGAAAAGAAAGAGAATTGAAATGCAAATATTTATATACCATAGGATCAAGACCTTAAGACCAGCATCAGAAGATACAACAAATAAAATTAAAATTTAATTTCGTCTGTGTATACCCACCAGATCTAGAAGTGATTGAGCTTCCTTCCTTATTATTGAAAAATTTGCATGTGCCATTTCAGTCTGATCTTTGACAATCTGTTCATGTTTAAGGCGGAACAGAATTAAAAATAAAGAAAGAACTTTCTACATCATTGTGTTAAATTGATCCAGTAAGAACATAACAAGAGGGAGGTGCAAAGGTTGGTTTCCCCACTAAGATTGTATAACCTTTTCCAGATCCAGATCTCCATTTTCCTGTTCATCCATTGTCAATAATTGCAGAACTGTGGTTGGAAGATCAGGATCAAGCATATGTTGACAGTACTGGATATAGCTAAGGAGCAAAGCGTATTGGCTGTAGTCAAGAAACATACACCAAAAGTCAGAGCTTCCTTTGTTTTTATAGCAAAGATAAAGGAATCGAGAAATCAAATATGAAGCATTATACCGCCTCCTCAATGCTTCTGATGATTCGTTTCTAAGAATTGCCAGTATAAGCTTGAATAGAATAGAGTGGCATGCTCCATTAGATAATTGTTTTGTCATCATTATGTCAAGACAAGTGACAGTATCATTGTTTAAACCACTAGGGCATAAGAACCTTTCATCACGTAGCTTGGCCATGCATGTGAGACCAACCTAGAAAAATATCTTAAGCAAAATAAGGACAATGATCGAGGTAACTTAGATAGAGGGTGCCGCCTACTTCAACAAACCAAGAAAATGAGATAAATGCAACCTGCGTCAATATCAGTGCCATCTTCAATGAACAGTCAGGAGAACCAGAAGCACTGAGAGAAGCATCTAGCAACCTATGTATGGAAGTAAAGGTGAGACGGGATCATAGGTTAGCAAAAAATGAAAAACAAATGATGAAATGGTCACCCACTGAAATAATATTTCAGAACGGTTGGGAAGAGAGGATATTTTTCTGGAGGCCGAGACCTAGCAAGAAAAATTGCATAAACAGGATATGTCAGCCCAACGTACTCAAATATATCAGATCATATCGATGAGTTGAAAACCAAGTGACAAAGAGAAGCAATGTGACCTCAACAATTTGAGACCAGCCGGTTAACATATGAAGCTGAGCTGCTTGTTCTTCAAGATTTTTATTGTATATCCAACCCCATCGTAACAGCTGTTGAATTGCATCTCGAATATCATTAAGCTCAACTTCACTATTAAAGGAGCTATTCTGGGGATCAAACAAGCTGTACTTCTGAAAGAGGGATCAAAATTTAAAAGAACCGTTATGTAGCACCACCAGTGGGTAGAAGCAATCTCACTTGGCTAGAGGGATCTTACAAAAATAAAGGCGACAAAACAAAGGAAAAGTGTGGTGTGGCGATAAAAAGTACTGCACCTGCCATAATTTGTCACGAAAAGCAGCTAGATCAATTAAACGGTCTCCACGCTCTGAGTAATAGTAAACACCACCCTTTTCAGAAGTTGCAGGGTTGGTAAGTATATCTTCAGCCTGCAGAATGCCAGAGAATGAAAATCCTACACCCAGAAAAATCAAGGAAAACGGACTCAAACACAATAAGGTTCTTACCAGAAACCCATATTTCGCGCTCGAAACAGCTTGTGAAGATTTCAACAAAGTATCAGGAGATTTAAACTGGACAACTTCAAGCAACTCCAATACCTATACATGAATGCAAAAGGAAGTTGTTCCAACTTGCTTTAAATGAAATAGAAGATACTTATCCAAAAAATATTAAGAAGAAAACACAAGTGAGAAGGAAGCAATACCACAATAACGGCTCATTGAGTTACTAGGGTTACAAAAATCCCAGTATTAAATTTGGCATTACTTTATACTTTAGGTGCGTTTATATTTTCGATGTTAAACACATAAAATAGAAGTGTGTTCTCTCTCTTTCTATGGCAGTTTAAGCTTTTAGATGAGTTGGTCATGGTCAGAGACTTTAACATTGTATTGAAACAGGCTAGATCCTAGGTTCGATTCTCAATGCCACCTGTTATCAAAAAAAAAGTTTATGTGCTTGATCCGTGAAAAATGAATCAAGCTTCCATGTGAAGATGCGTGTTGAATACATAACTAAGTATATAAAGGTGTGTTTTCTCTAACTGTGAGACGGCTACATTTTTCCACATTAGTTGAAAGTAAGGATTAGCTAGACGTAGATAAAACAAATAACATGGAAAATGGCCCTTCTGCCAAAGCCCTTTCCAAAAGTTACTTCATCCCAATTTATGTGATGGTATTGACTGGTACCGAGTACAAGAACAAGAGATAGATTTTCTGAAATTTATGGTCTAAAACATGCCAACAACATTTCTGTTGCTATAAGTTATTTCATTAAGGGTAATATAGTGAAAGTTTAAAGTTAAATTTTCTCTAAATATAGAAAGTTGTCATCCTTTTTGGGACAAACGTAGACCTAGATGATAACAAAGCCTTTCATCCTCGTGAAGAAGTAGAGGCCTGGCTTTCATTTTGTCTGTTAAAATATAAGGTTAACCTTTTGTTATTGAGAATTGGATGGGTTTGCGGGAAGGAGTTTGACCGTCTAAAGCTTCACATAAAATGGGAAAATGGAAATGTACGCAGGTCAAGTTTAATACTAGAAACAAAAATCTATCCAAGTTTCTCCAGTTTAAAATCAAACTTAGATTATACACCATATATCTCATTTTTAATGCAATGAATGAAGCAAATCATAAAGTATTAATCTCGCATTACAATCCAACGATTATTAATTCCAGTATCACAATCCTGCATTATGATCCCATCATAATTTTGTCCGGAAAGAAACAACCACCAAAGGGTTTGAAATTGCATTTCACAGAATCATTATAAATACTTTGATAGTAGTAAAAGCTACAATTTGGTGCAAAGGTTTAGGAGCGACTTATACATGACATATGTGCATACAATCGAAGGGAATCAACATCAGAGGGTGGAACTTCAACATGGCATCAGAGGCAGGGTTTCTGGGTTTGACTCTCACTGCCACTCATTATCAAAAAATGCCAAAAGAATTCCATGTCTTAGATGAGATAGTCACACACTTCAACAGTACTCCTGAATAAACTCATGACACAATGAGCAGTAAAAACTTTACCTTAGCCTTACTAATCATTCTGGCTCCATTCGTTGCAGGACTGCTTTGATGGTTGGGAGAAGATACACCAAGATCAGCATCATATTCAAAAATTTTGTCCCCAAATAATTGAGATAAGATACTTTGACAAGCTTCTCGATGGGTGGAACTAGACATATCAGCCGCATGTAATTCTACTGTTAGCAGCTTCAACAGCCATGCCCTCTGAAGAAACAAGGGAGATGTGAGACAAATGAATTAGATCAGGTATGCAAACTTGGATAAAAATCTGAAGCATATTAACCTTGTTAAATAGAGAAAGAAGGATGAACTACTAGCTCAAAAACAGACCTGATGAAGGGAACTGACGCGAAGTGCCTGACTACTATTCCTTTTGGGTAGTGGAGCAATACCAATTATATCCAGATGCTGTAAAGATAAAATTTAAACAAACAACTGAGACAACATCAAGAAGAAATTTTTCTAAAATGTGAATAGATAACATAATTTCAATCTACGCAGTAGTTGATATGCACCTTCACAAAGAACCAATACTTTTTGGTGCTTAACAAATCCATCATAGGACCACAAGTCAGGGGATCTGTACATAACTCATAAAGAAGCTGCATATAATAACCAATGATGAGCTCACCAAAGTTAAAGGCGTTATAGCAGTTTTCAAGAATATAGACTGACAAAGCCTCTGTGGCTTAAAGTCATTAGACAATCCCTTTTCACATGAAAAGGCATTAAACAAGAACATACAAATTACAATGCAATGGTCAAACCATTCAAACCTGAAAAGCAAATTCATGGAGAAAAGCATTGACATCAGGCTTCAAAAGATTTTCCAAAACATCAAGAATGACCTTCAAGCAACTGCAGTACAAAGAAAGGAATTTCAAGCCCTTGATTAAACAAAGGGGCATGGGAGTAGAAAAAACATCTCAATTGAATAGAACCTATAGTGAAATTTTGGCTGAAGGATGGTCCTCTCCACAGGGCTATCAACATCAAATTTGAGTAATAGATGTGCTATATTCGGGGCAGGCCGGCTAATATTATCAATAAGTAACTGCAATTGAAACCGGAGAATCAGTCAATGATCCTAACCAAAATTTAGAAGGAAATAGAAGGAAAAGAGCACTAGCTTTGACCTATTTCATTCTTTAAAATCAAAAGTGAAGATAATTAAAAGTATTAATTAATTTTTTGAAAGAAGATTTTATGGATATCCAACTTCAACTGAATGCTGGTGAGTATGTACAATATAGCACCATTACATGTCAGGTAATGTGCTCAAACAATCATGGCTTCCACATCATTAAATGAAGCCATATTATACCAGAAAGAAAGCGAAGAAACACATCTAATATTGAGTAAAGTTTTTTGAGAAATGGTAAGTTTTATAAAATCAGCAGCACTAAAAAAGTGCTGAATTACATACAAGTGAACAAATTTCTTCATTAGAAATTTCTTCATCTAAGAAATTTATGTGGCTATGAGCCATCTCATTAGAAATGACTTCTTAATGTTCAGGAACCCACTGATTATGATTGCCTAAAGAAAGAAAAAAGAGAACTTCAAACCTTTGTTAAAAAAAGGAGAGAACTTCAAACTAATAAACAAGACACAGGAAGCTTAATATTTAAATTAGGGTCAGGACACAAAAAACTCACGAAGGAGGGAAAGGGCATACTACATTTATTAAGGAAAAATAGATGTATAGGTTACAAATATAAAATGCAGAAACATGTGAAATTGAAAGCACATAACAGTTACAAAAGCTAACTGCAGAACTACAACATATCACAGTGGGAAGACACTTATATTGACATTCCAAGGGAACTCATAATATTTCTATTTCCAAATATATATTGTTAATGAGGAACTAAGATATTCGATCAACATATGCAATTACCATAGCAAGTTCTTAGAAATTGATGCAATTGATTGTGTTTAATCATAGTCTCTCAAAAATAACTCATTTTATTTGTATATTCTGCATATAGCAATGCAGTCCCTTCTTAAAATGTTATTGGAAGGCCTTTTTGTCAAAGTTAAACTAGAATGTTCAAGTCCCCTTATAGTACATTGTCCAAGTAGATTAGGGATACAATTATACAGTATCATACCAAGTAATAAAGAATACAGATTCCACCTCATTCAATGTTTCAGTTAAACATTCCAGTCATTTTATGGCAAATTTTGCCCTTCTACCAACTATTCTATATTGCATCCTTCTCCGTCATTCCCATCAGTCCAGTGAAACTTTGCTAAAGAATACAGGATCCCTATTTGCTAGATTAAAATCTTCTCACCTTCCAATTCTGAAGGTCTTAGATCCAGGAACTTACTTGCAGTATGAGAACACCTGAATCTTCACGGGAGTCCTCAATAATTTGACATTCTTCAGATCGCAGCTCTAAGCAGGCAGCATAATCCTCAATCAAGCTCCCTGCAGCATTGGATTTTATGAGCAACTGAACAAGCCCAACCATGCGAGAACTGCCATAAAGCACCATCAATGTCAGAAATTGGTACTGTAACATGAGACAATGCAATCCTTTCTTAATTCAAAACATGATGCTACATTTCTTCTTTCGGTTTCCCTAAAACAGTTTGTGCTTTCAGTAAAAACTAATTACAAGTGAAAAAAAGGTGGGATACTGTAAAAGGTAAATGCCCGCATTTGCGTAACAGAAATATCATTGTCGTGAAGGAACAGAACTTCAATCAATGCATTTAATCAAGTTGTTTGAACAACTGGGACTAAGAGAATGACAAATATTTGGGGATAAGGAAGTAAAAATGAAAAGGCAAGGATGAAAGTATTACCTAAGGATGTTCATTATTTTGATAGAGGATTGTTGAACACGGGGCTGCAAATCATATCTGACATACTCCAATAAAGCCACAACTTGGTTCTGATCGTGTGAGAGAATGACATCCAGAGGCTGCATAAAACAAGAAGCGCTAGTTAGACAATGAGATGACAACAAAAGAAGGCAACAATATGCAGCCAAACAACTCGATCAAATCATATATAAGTTTTAGTGCATACATATGATCACGTGCAGCATGTTTCATTTAAGAATATTCATTGTAGTAACATTTAATCGTTTAATATTATATTTTTGAAACTGGTAAACTTTCTATATTTCATATGTAGCAAAACAATACTTAGGTAGCAACATTGATTCGTTTAATATCATTTACTCTCCATCTACGAAAAAATTACCCTAATGTTCTTCCACGGAAATAGCTGTAACTACTCAAGTATTGAACATTAAAAAGTGCTGCTAGTGGCAAAGGTAACATGTTACCCTGTAAAGTGACATTGATAGTAAGTAAAACTAAAAGCATGGCCAAAACTGTTCCTGAATGTTCTGTCCGCTATGGAACCAGTGTCCACTTGAAAAAAGGTTCAAAAATTAACATGCTTGCATAAAATCTTATTGGCAAATAACGTTACAAGGTCTCTATTGAAAAAGAAATTCTATTAGCAGAAAATACAGCAAAAAAGAAGGTGGCAGCTACCCATCCATAAAAAGTGTAAGAGACCTAGAATATATACCAAAAAAACTAGCCAAGACATTCAAGAAATCAGATTCTAAATCATTTAATATAACAGAACTAAGAAAGTGCGTCAAGAGTTACAGATTGTGAAATTTCTTCTTTTATGATTGGTCTTGTATTAATATCTACAGCCCTATGTTGGCCGCTCTTCACTAACCACCTGTAGTGAATGATTTGCTCAATCATCTCCCAGCCCGATGTTTTTAAAAGCGAAAAGCACAACAAAGCGACACGCTTCTTCGAAGGCAAATGCACAATTATGAGAAACTAAAGTATATCAAACATTCCCAAAGACAACAAAAACTATTTTTTTTGAGAAACTAAATTAAAGTCTAATTGATTTCAGCATCCAATATACAGTAATGCCGAGGTTAATCCAACTCCTCAAAGTTCAGATTCAAAAGAGCGACCAATTGTGATTAGAATCATACTTTTTGCACCATTGTTTGAAGCCCAACTTCTCTAAAGCACATGGCTTAATCAAAGAAGCAATAACCCCCCGTTCCACATTTCTTCAACGCTTTAAACGACGAAGCGATGGCTCTTAATTAGATTAGCCGTCTCTGTTCGGATGATGTAACATTCTCACGAAAAATAGATTAAACCTTGAAATTATTCAGCATGTTCAATTGGAATGAATAAAATAGGCGAACAACTATGTTGCTCACTATTTAATCCCAGTAGCTTGAGGGAATAATCGAGCAGATTTCTCACAGAAAATAACAGCTGCCCTCAGGGGGACACAATTATTCTCCACTTTAATGTATGAGAAAAATATTGTCAACATTATACACAAACATTGACCCAAAAAAATATTTCACTAAATTTCCCATCATGCAAAACAGAGACTAAACTTTTGGTGTTGACATGTTTTATTATGAACAAGAATAGAATAAATAAAACAATCTGAATAAAAATAAAAACGGGTAGTGTCAATTAACATGAACAGTCCCTACATATATCAGACCAAAGTGACAGCATTATGCTCCCGTTTCAACTAGTTGCAAAGGAAAAAACCACTATGACACATTACAATTGGTATAGGCAGTAATATGTGAACAGTGGTTACAATAAAATTAGCAGAACATTATATTCATTCAAGTTAGCACCTTCTTCCAGTGGAGATGAGGCTACAGAAAAGAAAAAGCAGGAAACTCGAACGAAGTTTAGGATCCTTACTTGATAAAAAGGACGCCAAAAATCAGACACAGCTAAATCTTTCTCCAATATGAGATTTACAATTTCCAAAGAAAGCAGGACAGCTTTTTCAAGAAGTTGCCCGTAAATTTGACTTGTTCGTTCACCGATTAGATAATTGACTCCTGGTGAAAGAATACTCATGATATTCCGGAACACAGTTTTACCGCTCATAAAATCCTGCGTAATAGTAAAAAGAATTTACATAACTCATGTTCCCAACGATAAGTATGGCAATAGTAACTTATAGCATACAAATAATAGCGAATACTTGCTAGATATGAATAGGAAAAAGAGACTAAAACAAAATCAGATTGCATCAACAGGACAAAGAGACACTAAAGTAAAGTAACAGAGTAGTTTGAGGAAGTAATACTTTCATCAATTCTATTAAAGGCAGCTGCATCTGCAGCGGAGTAGATTGCCCTGCTTCTGATAGCTGAGATTGGTCCACGACGCCGTCAATATCCTCATCTCTGATACTATACATGCTCAGCATCCTGCATATAACATTATTGGACATGAAAGTCAGCAATTTCTTTCATAAATCTATAAGTAAATCTTAAACCCCTCATAGACAAGGCCCAAGGGAGAAAAAGATCTAAAAAAAATGTATAAAGGGCCATAGAGGAAATTGAGATAAGACTTACATCTGGAAATGTTTGAGGCAAGCTATGACAAGTTGCCACTTCTCACACGGATCAGCATAAGCTCTCTGTGGGAATGGCCCAAAGACATGATCATAAATGAATTTAAAGATGCCAATGAATCTGGAGAGGTGTAGGTCGGAATGAGAAATAATACAATTCCCGAAAAATATTAACCGGAAACCATGATATGGTACATGTAATAGCCAAAAGCCCAATACCTATGCCCTCTATCACTAACATCCTTTTCAGCAGCAATAAGTGTATTCAACAAATTAATGAATGATATAGTTGAAGGGTATTGCTCCCTCCTCGCTTCAATTTCATTCAGCTCAAATTGCATATCATAAACCTGCAAGAACCAAGTTTTGGATGAGATAGTTCCCCTTTAAAAATAGACAAAGCAGAGGGAAGTTGGGAGAGAATAAGGAATTGCCTTGGGAAGGCAAATGAGAGTGCATTAGACCACGAAAAACAGTCACCTTATCAGAAAAAGCAAAATTGCATCTTCATTCAAGCAGAGTGATGGTCTAATCTTTTCATTTATTCCAGCGGCCACCCACCCATTCCAACCCCTCCCAGCAATACAGATCCAACAGAATCAAGCTATACGTAATAAAATAGATTGACCTATTGTACACGGGATTTTCCCAACTTTATTAAAAAATGATTGCTTTATTATATATAAAAAATAAGACACATAGACTGCCAATCAGATAAAATAACAGACGCACCAACCTGTGCTGTCAAGGGTTGTGTTGTATTCCCAACAACTACAGGTAGATCATATTGCTCTAAATACCTCCAAGTTGTATCTTTCATAACAGGTGACACTTGAACAAAAGTAGCTATCGCATTTCTTAGCGCACCCTATTAATCACAGGTACAAAAATAATTAGTAGCAGAACTTAGTGGCAACATATAAGCACGAAACTGAAAGAGCGACTAAACCAAAAGAGACAATACATAGATGACTTACCTTAAGATAGGGAGGGACATTTTCATAACCAAGGAGCTTGAACAACGGCTCAATATCAGGGAACCAATTCTTCCTTTCTACGGGATCCGCGTTTTCAACAACCTGCACCACACAAAAAACAATCTCAAGTCTGTTATATCCGCGCACCTGAGCAGAAAAACGTACATAGACTGAATTTCCATTACAATCTCCTAAAAATAAATCAAAATCAGATGTTAAGAGATCTCTTGATTAATCACTTTAGAGAGAAAAATCCATGACCTTCCATACAAAATATTATTTCACTTCTATCTCAGTGCATTATAGGGTTAAGTTGAGGTACAAAAGCTGTTCCTCCGCCGGCCTTTTTAGCTAACAGAGGTACCTCTATTATCTCTAACCTGCTATCAAAAAATTAGCATCTTACAAAATTTCTTAGACCACACTAACTATAAGTAGGTTATGTTGAGAAAATTAACTGCCCCCAGTTCCCAGGGTTTTAGTCTAGTGGTACATGTGTAGAGGCACGCCACGGGTTCGAATCCTAAAGTAGACAAAAGCATGATATTTAAGTGGAGAAGGGTAGAGGGGCAGGGCCCATTTTCCACCAAGGTTCAAACCTAGCACCGCTGGCCCTCGGGGATTCTCCTTATCAAAAAAAAAAAATGGTTGAAAATTAACCGTGAATTAAACTGATTAAAGAAATATCAGAAGCCTATTATGTTATCCAATTTTCTAAGCTGGTGATTGATTTAAGCACCAGCTTTGCTGTGTATAGTTCCCAACATTCATTAGAAAACACAAGGGCTTCCCTCCAAAAACTGATTATCGGTTATTTTTCACAGAAAGAGTGCAGCGTGATGTTTTTACATAAAGCCAAAGTAGTACACATATAAAACACGGGTAGTTTCAGACTTCGTGGCGGCTAAATACCTAGGTAATTTTGAATATATAACTGAAGATATGTTCCCATGCAAAGCTCCCCAAAAACAAGACATGAAATTACTTGAGATACAAAGGAGATAACGTTTCCACCGCATTGCATTCTAGTCTATAAAGTGAAAACTGTAAAGACCATAGACATAAATGAGATAGGCCAGTGATATCACTCACCTTCTGCAGAACATTCAAGTAAGCGACAAGTGCTTTGGCATCTCCTTCCTGTATCTCTGGCAAAACTGCACCAGGACTTTGCACAGCTTGTTTGAACTTCTCCTCATAAATTGATAAACAATCAAATAGAGTGCTCCATCCTATAGAACGGAATGTCTTTCCCTGAAGTAACTCAAAAACTTTGGAAGCACCCTCAGCACTAGAAGCCTGGGTTAGATGCATGACAATCACAACTTAGTTGATGCATGCTTATCATTAGAAGGCATGAAACTTTTACCAACTTGACAATATAGCCAAACTTACTTACCAAGGTACTCAGCATTCTCAAAAATGCTACAAGTGTTTGAAAGTTAGTGTGATCCTCCCCAGCAAAGGTGACAAATGTCCACAGAACATCATTACCAGACAGCAACTCGGGTTCTCTCTAATGAAAGATCACAGACAAGGAAGTCAAAGTAAGACGATAACAATCATACAGGGAAAAAGAACACAAGAAAGATGGAACAAGAAAAAGCAATTTGTAACTTCTGTCTCCATAATTTCATGTTTTTTAACTTCTTTTAAAATAATAGTTGTGAGTTGTGAGAGGGCCATCTTGCATGCATCTTGACAGTTTCACTGGATACTTGTATCCTCCTATCAATACAGCATAACCAATGCCCCACCAAAGCTTAGGCAGATGGAAGTACACGGTCTAGCATCTGCACACCTCGATTATTCCACCGAGTATTTACTACCTCCCACCAGCGCAGGTACGGAGTAGCTCTACCTACTAAATTAAAGCTTAGCTGAGCGGGAAGAAATCAGTTAGTATTTTTTATCTCTAATGGATTTAAACCCTGCTTTCAAGGATTGCACCCATTTCATCGACACTAAGGGTGTGTTTGGTATGGAGGAAAACATTTTTCGGAAAATATTTTTTAATTTTCCCATGTTTGGTTGGCTTAAATGTTTTGGAAAATATTTTCCTTATCAATTCATTTTCTTCCAATTGGAGGAAAATGTTTTCCTTATCAAGAGAAGAGAAAACATTTTCCAAAGCTCGTTCTCAACCTTCCCCACCCACACCAACTCCACTCCAAAAAAAGTTTTTTCCAAATTTCAAGTTTTCCGTTACCACCCATCCTACTACCCCCACCCCACCACCGAGTCCAGGTAGGGAGTAACTCTACCTACTAAAGCTTAGCTAGGCGGGAAGAAATCAGTTAGTGTTTTTTATCTCCAATGGATTTAAACCCTGCTTTTCAAGGTTTGCACCCGTTTTATAGACACTAAGGGTGTGTTTGGTATGAAAGAAAACATTTTTTGAAAAATATTTTCCAATTTTCCCATATTTGATTGGCTTAAATGTTTTGGAAAACATTTTCCTTATCAATTTATTTTCTTCCAATTGGAGGAAAATGTTCTCCTTATCAAGAGAAAGGAAAACATTTTCCAAAGCTCCTTCTCGACCTTCCCCACCCTCACCAACCCCTCTCCAAAAAAGTTTTTCTTTTCAAATTTCAGGTTTTCCGTTACCACTCACCCTACTACCCCCCACCCCCCGGCACAAAAGAAAATTCACTCTTTTTTGTAATTTAAATTTCTTTTTTTTCGTTTTACTCCCCCTCCCCCAGCCCCGCCCCCCTCCCGAAAAATAAAATTTTAAATATATTTTTCAGTTTGAATTTTATTATCTATCGGTTTAAAGGCTCAAAATTTTACAAGTTCCAAAATTATGAGTTGGGAGGTTTATGTGTTTGGAAGTTTACAGGTTCGAAATTTCGTGGTTTTGAAAGTTTAGCGGTTCGAAAGTTTATGCAATTTGTGGGTCCGGAAGGTTATTGGCTTGAAAGTTTTTGGCTTCATATTTATTATATCTAAATTATTTATGAATACCCTTGAGAAATTATTTTCCTTAATTTGCATACCAAACACCGAAAAATGAATAAGATTACTACTTGTTTCCAAGAAATTCCACAAAAACATTTTCTGTTATACCAAAGACACCCTAAGCCACACCATAAGGTCTTGATCTTCCAGGACTTTAATTCCAACTTCATTGATTGTGACGCCACAACTTTAATTTCGTCACAACCTCATTCTTAATGGATACTCACTAAAATAACCTCAAGACGATGCATACCATGTACCACGACGTCAATAAAACAATCCTTAACGGCCTTCAAAAACCACATAAAACATCTACTGGAACGGGTCAATTGCACTTCATAACAGGTTTAAGCAGATAGATTACCCTGTAATAAGGAGTCATGCAACAGTGCAGATCAACTTCCCTTTAACGGCCCAAAATATGATGTTTAAAAGGTATCAATTGATACAGTACAAAAGCTATGGTTACACAAGCACGCTTTTCATGGTCTATTCTAGGAATCACTTGGGCATAGATTTGAGGATCTTTAGGGGCTCAAAAAGTGGATTCTAGTTTTTACTTGGCGAATTAAATAGTACATAGCTATAAGAAAGATGACCCTCACTATCAGTGCATACTTCAGCACTCTCTTAGTGAGGCTAACTACCTAACTTATCAAAAACGAATACTAGTCTTTATTTTTGTTGCCTATGCCCTACGTCTAGTTCTACAGATGATAGTGTTAAATCATTCCTAAATAAAGCAAAGCAATTTTGAAAGAAAAAAAAGGACTCCTTGAAGTAAACCAATCAACTATGGAAAAAATAGAAAGACCAAACATACTTGAATTAAGTACTATAATAATCAAAATGCAATTAAAATAACTAAATTTAGCATCCAACATGCAATAATAGCAAAACTTTAGGTCAAATCCCTTTTTGGATCACTTTTTTCGGGGTTAAGATGACCTTCTTTCCTATGCATTTCTTAGGGCTTTCTAGTATGCCACGTCGCGTACTGAGACAGCAACTCAAACAAAATCCCGAGAGAAAATAAAAGATTAGTGAGGTAAGATCTATAGACTGTAAGGCAGAAGGCTTGAAAGGAAGAGCACTCCTACTTGAACCTTCGCCAGGATGGCACATTTTTATCCCGGGGACGAGTATGTGTTTTCAAGACAGTGATGAAAATATTTTGTGTGCCACTTCTGATGATGCATGCATTGGGCACAAGTATATGTCAGTTCCGACCGAGGGGGTACTGATTTGAGATAATCATAGGTGTTGCTAAATGGATGGATCTTATCAATGTCCAACGTCCATGAATGATAAATTTATATATCTAATGCAAGAAAAAGAAGTACAAACACAAACATTTATTGTTTGGATAACAACAACAACAACAACTACCCAGTATATTCCCACAAAGTGGGGTCTGGGGAGGGTAATATGTAGACAGTCCTTACCCCTACCCGGAAGGGCAGAGAGGCTGCTTCCAATCGACCCTCGGCTCAGAGCAGGAAAGCAACAACAAAAAACAAAAACCAAAGAAGCATTAGTACTTTATCATAAATTGCGTAAATAATTATCTAAACATAAGAAGCATAAATAAAATAGCATGCAATAATAATTATAATAATAGACAGTTACTATCATACATCGCTACCATAAGGGAGACACAATCTAATACACATATCATCTATGGCTAGCCCTACCAAGTCTCACCCAACCCCGAGTGAGGAGCACCAAAAACTCTAGTGACCCCTATCCTATAACCCTAATACTAGACCTCCAGACTTTCCTATCAAGAGCCATGTCCTCAGAAACCCTCATTCTAGCCAAGCCATGCCTAATCACCTCTCCCCAATACCTCTTAGGCCTCCCTCTGCCTCGCCGTGCGCCGATCATCGCCAGCCGCTCACAACTCCTCACCGGGGCATCAGGACTTCTCCTCCGCACATGCCCGAACCACCTCAGCCTCGCCTCTCGCATCTTCTCATCCATCGGGGCCACCCCCACCTTCTCTCGAATAACTTCATTCTTTATCCTATCTAACCTGGTGAGCCCGCACATCCACCTGAGCATTCTCATCTCCGCGACCTTCATTCTCTGAACATGGAAGTTCTTCACTGCCCAGCACTCCGCCCCATACAACATGGCAGGTCTAACCACAGCTCTATAAAATTTCCCCTTGAGTTTCTGTGGAACTTTCTTATCACACAGGACTCCTGATGCAAGCCTCCACTTTGACCACCCCGCTCCTATACGATGAGTGACGTCCCCGTCAATCTCTCCATCCCCCTGAATCACAGACCCAAGATACCTAACATTGTCCCACTTGGCGATGACCTGAGATCCAATCATCACTTCCCTGCTTACGTTGCTCGGCTCGGCGCTAAACTTGCACTCCAGGTATTCTGTCTTAGATCTGCTTATTTTGAAACCCTTAGACTCGAGAGTCTGTCTTCATACCTCTAACCTCTCATTAACACCGACCCTCGTCTCGTCTATCAAGACTATGTCATCAGCAAATAGCATACACCAAGGCACATTCCCTTGAATATGCCGGGTTAGAGCATCCATCACCAAGGCAAACAAGAGAGGGCTAAGCGCCGATCCTTGATGGAGCCCCATAACAACTGGAAAATGGTCTGAGTCGCCACCCACCGTCCTAACCCTAGTCTTAGCTCCATCATACATGTCCTTGATTACTCTAATGTAGGCTTCTGGCACGCTCTTCGCCTCCAAGCACCTCCATAGCACCTCCCTTGGGACCTTGTCATATGCCTTCTCCAAGTCGATAAGTACCATGTGCATGTCCTTTTTCTATCCCTGAACTGCTCCACCAGCCTCCTGACAAGATGAATAGCTTCTGTAGTGGAACGACCCGGCATGAAACCGAACTGGTTCATAGATATAGATGTCATCTCCCTCACCCTCGCCTCGATCACTCGCTCCCAGACCTTCATGGTGTGACTTATTAATTTGATACCCCTATAGTTGTTGCAGCACTGGATGTCACCTTTGTTCTTGTACAAGGACACCACTGTACTCCACCTCCACTCCTCCGGCATCCTTTGGTCTTGAAGATCACATTGAACAACCTGGAGAGCCACTCCACTCCCGACCTACCCATGCATTTCCAGAACTCCACCGGGATCTCGTCAGGCCCGGTCGCATGACCCCTACTCATCCTACGCAAAGCCCCTATGACCTCATCCACCCTAATGCGCCTGCAATACCCAAGGTCTCTATGTAGCTCTAAATGCCCCAACTCCCCTATCTCTATGTTACGATCCCCCTCCTCGTTAAGTAAGTCACGAAAGTACGTCTGCCACCTCTGCTTGACTTGAGACTCCCCCATCAGAACTTTACCATCCTCGCCTTTGATGCACCTAACTTGATCAAGATCACGCGCCTTCCTTTCCCTTTCTTTAGCTAACCGGAATAGCTTCCTGTCCCCGCCTTTCTCCCCTAGTTCCTCGTACATGCGGCCAAATGCCGCGTTTTTGGCTTCCGTAACCGCCACCTTTGCTTCTTTCCTCGCCGCCTTGTAGATCTCCCTGTTCGCTCTTCGTTCTTCCTCGCTTGTGCTCTCTGCCATCCTAGCAAACGCCGCCTTCTTCACCTCAACTTTTCCTTGGATTACATCGTTCCACCACCAGTCACCCTGATGCTTGCCTGAGTAGCCTTTGGCTACCCCGAGCACATCCCGTGCTACCTCCCTAACCAAGTTCGTCGTCACTGACCACATAGTGTCCGCTTCCCCAGAACTTCTCCAAGCTCCGCCCTCGGCTAACCTACTCTCCAACTCCTATGCTTTCTCCTTAGTTAAAACACCCCATCTAATCCGCGGTTGTCCCCAAGCACCCCTACTCTTCCTCCCCACCCTGAGACCGACATCCATCACTAAAAGTCTATGAGGAGTCGAAAGGGACTCTCCCGGAATAACCTTGCAGTCCTTGCACATACCCCTATCGCTCCTTCTGAGGAGGAGGTAATCAATCTGAGTCCTCGCCACCGAACTCTTGAAGGTGGCCAAATGCTCCTCCCTCTTCTGAAATATCGAGTTCGCAATCAAAAGCTCGGAGGCCTTGGCGAAATCAAGCAGTGACGTGCCTCCTCCGTTCCTAACCCCAAAGCCGCAGCCACCGTGCACCTCATCATAACCACCAGCTTCAGCCCCAATATGACCGTTAAAGTCCCCTCCAATAACTAACTTCTCAGATTGAGGGATACTACTTACCAGATCATCCAAGTCCTCCCAAAAGCGCCTCTTAACCTCCTCGTCTAAGCCCGCTTGCGGCGCGTAAGCGCTGATGACGTTGAGGATGCAACCCCTAATAACCAACTTAATAGACATTAACCTATCATTCACTCGTCTAACCTCGACCACGGACTCCCTTAGATCCGTATCAACCAAGATGCCCACTTCATTCTTACCTCTCACGACCCCAGAATACCACAGCTTAAACCCGTCTGCATCCCTCGCCTTCGACCCTTTCCACCTAGTCTCCTAGACACATGCTATGTTAACCCTCCTCTTCTGAAGAACCTTCGCCAACTCAATAGACTTACCCGTAAGAGTGCCTATGTTCCACGACCCGATCCTTAAACTATGAGCATCCGTTACCCTCTTCCCACCCTTGCCTCTGGCCCTACCCGCATAACCGCTACCAGCCCCCCTGTTTGCCCCTGCCCCCACCCCCGCCCATCGAGGACAATATACGAAGTAAAAATCATGCCCATCAAGTTTGGATAAAATAATTTGAAAAAATAAAATTACAAAAAGTACAATATACGAAGTAAAAATCATGCCCATCAAGTTTAAAACCCATTTTGAACTTTTGATTCAAGTGGACAAACGTAGTTTAATTTTTAATTGGGCTAGTTTTCTTATATTAAATTTTTTACTGTTATTATTGCTTATCAAAATTTCATCCATAACGTTTTTTAAAAATTAGTAATATATTAGTTTACCATCAATACTTTGTAATATTAGTTTACCATCACCATTTTTTCTATTGATGATCACTTAAAGAGAAGACCCTGGGTGATGAGGTCATCCTTATCACCTTACCACCAACATTAAAGTGCCACCTAAGCGAGGCGAAGCGCATACCTCAGCTTTAACTGAGCTTCAGGATTAATTGCAACTCGCCTCTGATAACATTGTATGTAACATGAGACTCCCATACAAGGAAAACTTCAGCTCAATGTCAGCCAAATTGAGCAAGGGCGGCCATTTTGCGTTATTGTGCCTCGTCAAAAAGAAGCTGAGTCTTTATTTATGTTGCCTATGCTTGGTTATACCCCAAGATAGACTTAAATCATTTACTGATTGTGGCAACAGCATAGTTAAGTCCTTCCGGTGCTTAAACTAAGAAACCAGGCAAAACTCAATAGCTCAGAGACTACCAGTACAGCGAACAGCGAACATTGATAATGTCTTCCCCAAACAACTCACTTTGTAACAGAAGACTCCAACACAAAGAGATCATCAGCATCAGACAAAAAACAATAAGTTAACACGGCCTACCCAAGATGAAAACTCCCTACCCAGGACAAAAGAAACAGCAAACGGCACTAACCTGATAAATTTCACTCACAAACTCCAAGAGAGAGACGAAAGCTTGTGGCGCTGGTTCAGTGGCATTGTGAAAATGTCCAATTCCATCCACAGTATAATCATGTGAAGTAGACAAGCGGTACGGACTAAGTGCCGACATAGCCTTCTCTTTTGCTTCTTTAACCTGTAATAAAAGAGTGAGTAAAAATTGAAAGGAAATGAGGAAGACACCAATTTCTAACTTCACACTTGGTAAATGGACAGCAAGCAAAGTATGATTCAGACTCCTTTAACAGCACATCACGCCTTAAAAAGAAAAAAAGTACATAATTGGGAGGAAATAACAAACATAACTTCTTTTTAGAGGCAATTTCAACCATCTATCCTCAAAAGAAATTAGAATCACTGCAGAAAAGAAATTAAACAAACCTTGTCCTTGGCCAGTGGATGAGACAAAAGGCAAGTTATCATCTTGTGCAAATAAGCATTGTACATGTAGATAATATCCTCATCGTCATTCTGCCGATGAAAATAGAAAATAAACTTGAGATAATTACAAGCTGGAAGGACTACACAGATAAAAATTTGGTCAACCAACTAGCATAATCTGCTACCAGCAACATCTATTTGTTATACAGCTCAAAATTATATGCTGCCATCTATACATGACAAGCTACAGGAATAAAATATCTTACGGCTAGGCGAATGATCACAAGGCATTGAGACAGTGAACAAAAAAGAAATAACAATATAAATTGGCTAAGAAATGGCAATAGGTTAGCAACCAATAATCAGTACATTATGCGGAAACCGCGAAGCATTAAAGTGATGAGGTCTTTTGCAGTTCTTATTTTTCTTTTGATAAAGTAATAAATTTTATTAATGAAGGGGGGAAAAAAGGTTGTATAAAAGTAGCATACCAAAAAGTAGAAAACCTAACAAAAATATGTGGTTTTCTAGGAACAAGAGTCAATCTTCTATACTATAAGAACCGCGTGAGTGCGCCAAAAGAAATAAGGAATAAGAGGCTAATTGAAGGGTACAAAATCATTCTCTACTCCATCTAAACTCTTCTATTGCACTCATACAGCCCATAAAAGTGCTAGTGAAGCAACATCCACGCCATGGGTCTTCTCTTACGTCTTCTAAAAGTCTAGCTAAATATCCCTCTTTAACAGTTAGCATCACCCACTAAATTCCAAACCATCCTAGTGTTTTCTAACTATGTTGCCCGGATCCTCAAAAAAACGCCTCATCCGTGTCACATCCTCCAAAAAATGCAAAGCCTTCGAATGACCGGGCACACACCCAGTGAAATCTTTGAAGGATCTGAGCATAAAGTTTTCGACCTCAAGTGAGATGCTACCCAAAAAATGTAAAAGAAGATGGTCCACTTCTTCACCCAAGCTATTACACATAAAAACCATCAGACATATGTAAAACACCTAGTACACATAAAAACCATCAGACATATGTAAAACACCTTTTGCTATTTTAGACACATTCCAAAATATCATTTCTGAAGTCTGACAGATTCCTATTAAATCACAAAGTTGTTTCCTAAAAGCATTAGATTCCTATATTGGGTATATGCTGGTTGGCCTTTAGTGGGCGTTTGGACATAAGAATAATAAAATTTCGAAAAAAAGTGAAGAAAAAATAGCCAAGTGAAAATTGCATTTGAAAATTAGAATTGTGTTTGGAGATGAATATAATTTTGGAATGTTCATGGTGATTTCGAAATATGGATCTTTTTTTATGGCCAAATGGGCCCTTAGTTTCAGGAGAACTAGTGGACAATTATATAACATTTCTAAACACAAACCTCGTACTCATTTAAGGAAAATTATACTCTCGAACTTCTTGAAAAGGAAAACTGAAAAAAGAAGGAAATTAAATTTAAGAATTAAAAGACACCAGTTAGACATACCACACCCCACAAGGCCATGGAAGCTAGGGGTGGGCATCGGTCGGTTCGGCTCGATTTTGTAGAAGCTCGGTTCGGTTTTCTCGGTTTTCGGTTTGTGATTTTAACAACCAAATCAAACCAAAGTATTTACGGTTCGGTGCATCTTTTTAAAATACGGTTCGGTTATTTTCAGTTTCAAACGGTTATAGACTCGTAGGAACGGTTTCAAGGATTCAAGGCTGCCGCAAAATTATTCTTTCAACTAATATTGTTGAAACTGTCATTACCATTGATGATGTTGTTTATGTAATAGATAGTGGACGAATGAAAGAAAAAAGTTATGACCCTTATAATAATGTATCAACGCTTCAATTTTCTTGGGTCTCAAAAGCTAGTGCAAAGCCAAGAGAGGGTCGTGCTGGGCGCTGCCAGCCAGGAATTTGTTATCATCTTTATTCAAAACTCAAAAGGTGTATTTTAATTTGTTCCAGCTTCATCTTTATTCTCTAGATTGGGCTGAACGGGAGAATCAGACAGAAGCTGCAGAACTAATTAAAATACACATGGAGAAATCAGCTGCACAATTCAGCAAAAGTTCGGTTTTTCGGTTTAACCAAAAACCGAAAAACAAAATCCATAAGCCTCACCGAAAAACCGAAAATTAATAATTTTAAAACCGTAAACTGACCAAAAAACTGTTTAAACCGAAACAAAAAAATCGAAATTCACGGTTCGGCCGGTTTTTTTGGTTCGGTCGGTATCATGCCCACCCCTAATGGAAGCCATTTTCCTTGGGGCACTCAAGGTGTAAGTCTCCTAAAGTGACAACTTTCCATAACAATGACCACAAATTTAATGCTCAAATGAGAAACACATTATCAAAAAGAGCCCTCAGAACTTGCGGTCTTAAACATACCATGACATTTCTATGGCTATAAAAGCATGTCATTAAGGAAAAATGAGAAGTTTAAAGTTAAAATATTTCAAAATATAGGAATGTATCATTCTTTTTTTAAACAAATTAAAAAGGAAAGAGGTCATTTATAAAGGAACAATGGAGTAATACTTTCCCTACAATACCTAAAATATTTTGTATTTAGCAGTAGAATAAATTACTTAAATCACTTAAAGAGTGAATTACTAGTTACAATAATATACATAGTTCAAGACTCCCATATATGGAGCCCTTCTTATACATTGTTATTCAACCAATTCAATGAGAACTCTCTTCCTCCCTATATCTTCACATGACCAATTACAAAGCCATTCCTAACCTATTAAAAATATCTTGAGGCTTTGAGCCAATAGGAAGTTACTCGTTATGCGCCCAAATAAAATTTTAAGACATAAGTAAATCTAATGTCCTACTCCATTTCAAATTATTCACAGCTCTTTCGTTAATACTGGGATTCTTCAATTATTAACCCTATGCTTCCTCCACATTTCATCTATGTTTATCCTTTTGGCCGTTTTCCCTACTTTTGAAAATATATGGTTACTTAAAAACAAGACAATTATAACCCAAAGGGAGCGCTAAAGAAGACTTTCATGTTGCCTTAAATCATAAAAATGTTGTTCTGGTTCATAGTTCATACATCTCCAAAAGTATCTGTGTATCATTCTTGAAAATCAAAGAAATAAATAAATAAATACTTGGGAACGAATCAGCAGCACTAGAAATTAAGGAAAAATCAACTGATCATGTTTTTGTCTTGCTTTTTCTCCCTTTATCGCTCTGAATGCCAGTTAATAGTGCAACAGCAACAACAACAACAACAACTACCCAGTATACTCCCACCAGGTGGGGTCTGGGGAGGGTAATATGTAGACAAGCCTTACCCCTACCCTAAAGGGCAAAGAGGTTGTTTCCAATTGACCCCCGGCTCATAGGATAAAAGGAAAAACAACAGTAAAACAAAAACAAAGATAAAAACAAAAACAATAAAGCATCAGTAACTCCAGCAGAAATAACGTAAATAGCGTAAATAATTATCTAACATACGAAACATAAATACAATCACATGCAAATATCATACAGTAACTACCATAACTAACAGTCATAGGGGGGACATCAGCTAAAACATAAATCATCTATGGGTAACCCTGCTGACCCACACCCAACCCCGGATGAGACGTACGAAAAACTCTAGGAGCCCCTATCCTGCAACCCTGATTCTAGACCTCCAGACTTTCCTATCAAGGGTCATGTCCTCGGAAACCTGCATTCTAGTCATGTCCTGCCTAATCACCTCACCCCAATACTTCTTAGGCCTCCCTCTGCCTCGCCGACCGCCAACAATCTCCAGCCGCTCGTAGCTCCTCACTGGGGCATCGGGACTTCTTCTCCGCACATGCCCGAACCACCTCAGCCTCGCTTCTCGCATCTTCTCATCCACCGGGGCCACCCCACCTTCTCTCGAATAACTTTATTCTTAATCTTATCTAGCCTGGTGTGTCCGCACATCCACCTAAGCATCCTCATCTCCGCAACCTTCATCCTTTGAACATGCGAGTTCTTCACGGGCCAGCACTCCGTCCCATACAACATCGCAGGTCTAACCACGGCTCTATAGAATTTCCCCTTGAGTTTGTGTGGAACTTTCTTGTCACACAAGACTCCTGATGCAAGCCTCCACTTAGACTGTTGAGTTGTCCAACATCGGAGGGATTTGAGGTCCTTGGTCTCCTTATATGGCTTGGGCAATCCTCACCTCATAAGCTAGCTTTCGGGGATGAGTTAAGCGCAATGTCCATTCTTATCATGGTATCAGAGCCAGACCCATCCCAATTATTGTTACCGATGTTGGGCCCCCATTTATGTTGTCCACGCTCCAGAAATCTGGGCGTGAGTATGAGTGTTGAGTTGTCCCACATCGGAGGGATTTGAGGTCCTTGGTCTCCTTATATGGCTTGGGCAATCCTCACCTCATAAGCTAGCTTTCGGGGTTGAGTTAGGCGCAATGTCCATTCTTATCATAGACCATCCCGCTCCTATACGATGAGTGATTTCCCCGTCAATCTCTCTGTCCCCCTGAATCACAGACCCAAGATATCGGACACTGTCCCTCTTGGCGATGGCCTGTGAACCAATCATCACGTCCCTGCCTACTTCGCTCGGCTCGGCGCTAAACTTGCACTCCAGATACTCTGTCTTAGATCTGCTTATTTTGAAACCTTTAGACTCGAGAGTCTGTCTCCATACCTCTGACCTTTCATTAACACCGACCTTCGTCTCATCTATCAATACTATGTCATCAGCAAATAGCAAACACCAAGGCACATCCCCTTGAATATGTCGAGTTAGAGCATCTATCACTAAGGCAAACAAGAGGGGCTCAGCGCCGATCCTTGATGGAGCCCCATGACCACAGGAAAATGGTCTGATTCGCCACCCACCGTCCTAACCCTAGTCCCTAGTCTTTGCTCCATTGTACATGTCCTTGATTACTCTGATGTAGGCTTCCGGCACGCTCTTCGCCTCCAAGCACCTCCATAGCACCTCCCTTGTGACCTTGTCATACGCCTTCTCCAAGTCGATAAGCACCATGTGCAGGTCCTTCTTCTTATCCCTGAATTGCTCCGCCATCCGCCTGACAAGGTGGATAGCCTCTGTAGTGGAGCGGCCCGGCATGAAACCGAACTGGTTCCCAGATATAGATGTCACCTCCCTCATCCGCGCCTCCATCACCCCCTCCCAAACCTTCATCGTGTGACTTATTAATTTGATACCCCTATAGTTGTTGTAGCACTGGATGTCCCCTTTGTTCTTGTACAAGGCACCACTGTACTCCACCTCCACTCATCCGGCATCCTTTTGGTCCTGAAGATCGCATTGAACAACCTGGAGAGTCACTCCCCTCCTGACCTACCCATGCACTTCCAGAACTCCACCGGGATCTCGTCAGGCCCGGTCGCTCGACCCCTACTCATCCTACGCAAAGCCCACATGACCTCCTCCACCCTAATGCGCCTGCTGTACCCAAGATCTCTATGTTGCTCTGAATACCCCAGCTCCCCTAGCTCTATGTTACGATCCCTCTCCTCGTTAAGTAAGTCCCGAAAGTACGCCTGCCACCTCCGTTTGATTTGGGATTCCCCCATCAGAACTCTACCATCCTCGCCCTTGATACACCTAACTAGGTCTAGATCACGAGCCTTCCTTTCCCTTGTTTTAGCTAACCGGAATAACTTCTTATCCCCGCCTCTCTCCCCTAGTTCCTCGTACATGTGACCGAACGCCGCGTCTTTAGCTTCCGTGACTGCCATCTTTGCTTCTTGCCTCGCCACCTTGTAGATCACCCTGTTCGTTCTCCGTTCTTCCACGCTTGTGCTCCCCGCCAACCTAGCGAACGCCGCCTTCTTCACCTCCAATTTTCCTTTGACTACATCGTTCCACCACCAATCACCCTGATGTCTGCCTGAATATCCCTTGGCAACCCCGAGCACATCCCGTGCTACCCCCTAACCAAGTTCGCCGTCACTGTCCACATAGCGTCCGCTTCCCCAGAACTACTCCAAGCTCCGCCCTCAACTAACCTCCTTTCCAACTCCTGAGCTTTCTCCTTAGTCAAAGCACCCCATCTAATCCGCGGTTGTCCCCAACCAAGTGGAACAGGATCGCAAAAGAAAGAAGTAATTGCAGTAAACAAGTGTATATAAAAGAAGTCTGACTTAATCACAAGCTTTATTCCATTAACTGAACTGAAAGGAGAATTACAAGATTGAAAGGGAAAGAGTGAGGATTTACAAGGTCTGGAAATTTAGAGATAGATAGAACATCTAAAATTTCGAATGCCTTCTATGTGTACAAGAGAGAGTCTTAAGTAGACCTCGAAAGAAAAAGAGTGCATCTAATGCAAATACGTGAACGGCTCAGATGTTGCCGACAAAAGGTGGGGTTCTTTAATGATTAGACCCTACTGGATATGCGAAGGATAAGATTCCTTCTTAGTGGATAACTTTTGACGCATACCTATCAGTTTTTCCTTCTTTTGGAAGGTAATGATAAAGTAGGTATTCACAAGACTTAAGTGGGCATCCCCACTTTAATAAAGAAATTAAAGTTTCTTGAAGAGTCTTTCATGTGGGGCAGCATGTTTGACAGTAACCCCACCAAGATTCCTTTTAGGAAAAGTAATTCCGGTTCTTTGAACCTCTACTTTTCTTCAAGGGTCAGAGTTCCTATTCGTAATAGGTATCAAGATAGGACTGTGCAACTCCTTTTGGATTACACTTGTCACCATTGTTTGAGGAGTCTGAAGAAGCAGCTTCTTCTATGAGCAGCCTGAGTTCGTCTTCATCCTGGTTCTCAATATTCAGAAAGGCCTGTTGGAGCTTCTTCTTAAGAGTAGCCTTGGATGAGCTTGAGGAAGATTGGACTAGTGTCTTACCTTTGTCTGGTGGCGGAGTCTTAGGTTTTGGAACCCATCCTTTGACTCTTATCTCTTTGGATAAATACTTAATACGTTCAAATTATGAGACTTTGAATTCCCAGCTAATAATATAAGAGATCTGTTTCTGGATAAAATATCTGCACATCTTGATGTGTGCGGGCAATGTAGAAATTTCCTGACTGATTTGATAATCATCAAACTTTTGTAGAAAATGTTGAGGGAGGTTTTCAAACTTTCCTCCGAATGTTTTCCACCATTCGTAAACCATCTAGGAATAGTAGATTTAACCAGTTCTGCACTGTATTTGACAAACCAAGTATGACTAGGTCTAAGGTACATGAAATTAAACCAAGCCAACTTGTAGCTGTTCCAGTTGTAGGTCTGTGGCTTATGAAGCATACTCAATGGTATTGGAGTGAGTTGTGTTCTCTTGGCCATTCAAATGGAGAGATTATTTTCTTAATCGTGAATTGGGAATACTGAATGTATTCAGAATCTCTTTCACTATAATTATGCTCGATTTCAATGGAATCAGTATCAACAAGGATAGCTTCGAGGTATAATCGGGTAAGGAAGGGGTCTGAACTATCAAAGTAGTTCTGATTATTATAGCAGGGTTTGACTAAGTCTTGAGCACTACCATTTTCAAAGTCTTTATCTAAGGCTAGAATAGGAATAACTCTAGAGGTCAGATATTCAAAGGTTTGTTGGGCCTTTGGTTCTTGGGCTCTAGGTTGGATTTTGGGGTTAACCGCTTGGGCGAAAGATTCTGGGATCTTCATTTCATAATTTTTCTTGGTTTGGACCTTCGAAGAGGATCTAGATGGGGATTCAGGTTTTGGGCCTGGAATTTTGGGTAGCTCACCTAGTATAGTAAACTTGTTTGGGCTTGGTGATGGTAAGGGTGGAAAAGAAGATGGGAAGGACGGCCTTAGCTGGGCTAGGCATGTAGGAATGAAAGGTCTGGCGGATGGTAGCTGCCTTTCATTTTTGACATTTTTAAACGGGGAATTAGGTCTTGCTGGTTTCATGACCCTGTAGAAATTCTCGGGTTAGAAAGTCAGGAAGGGAGTTGTTTTCTCCTTTAATAAAATCAATTTGAAAATCAAAACTAGACAGTAGAGCTTGCCATCTAGCAAAAATTTGTTTTGAAACAAGATTTTTTACATCTTTCTGTAAAATCTCTTTGGCTGATTTACAATCAACCCTAAGTAAAAACTCTTTGTTCACTAAATCGTCTTGGAATTTAGTGATACATAGCACTATAGATAAAACTTCCTTTTTTACAGTACTATAGTTTTTCTGGGCAGAATTCCAAATTCCAGAAGTAAACCTCACAAGTTGCTCACAACTATCTGGGTTAACACGCTGCTTAAGGATACCTCCATAACATAGTTCAGAGGCATCAGTTTCGACTATCATAAAAGCTTCAGGGTTTGATATCCCTCGACAAGGAAGATTCTGAACTAATTTTTTGATCTTCTTAACACTATTGGTTTGTTCTTCGTTCCATGGTGAAGGGTTTTTCCTAAGTCTCTTGTACAAAGGCTCGCAAATTTGCCTAATGTTAGGGATAAAATCTGCAACATAACTAAGACTTCCTAAAAACCTTTGTAGCTGGGCTTTATCCTTAATTTCATCAGGGAACTTACTAGAGAACTCTATGGCTCTGCAAATAGGTTTATGACTACCTTGATAGAGGTCATGACCTAGAAATCAAATAGAGGTTTGAAAGAGCTTAATTTTTCTAGCACTAACAACCAAGCCATTATTTTTAACAACACTGAAAAAGGTATTAAGATGTTTAAAATGAGAATCTATATCCTCAGAAAAGAGCACATCATCAATATAAACAATTGACATATAACTGTATGGATTAAAAATGCCATTCATGATGTTTTGAAATTCTGAGGGAGCATTCTTTAATCCAAAAGGCATGACATTCCACTCGTAGTGGCCAAAAGGTACATTAAAAGCAGTTTTATATTTGTCTTTTTCGGCAATTTGAATTTGCCAGAATCCAGATTTCATATCGAACTTGCTATAAAGATTTGCTTTATAAGTTCGTTTAAGAAGATCCCTTTTATTAGGAATCGGATGTCTGATCCATTTAAGGACTGCGTTAAGAGGCTTATAATTTATTACAAGCCTGGGAGCACCTCTTTCTTTTTCTGCACTATTATTAACATAAAAGGCAGAGCAACTATCATAATTTTAGTGTCTCGTCAATCTCCTTCTTGTTGCAAACACTTTCCATCTGATTTTAATTCAAAATCTGTTCTCAAACGCGGCAGATCTTACATTTAGTCAAATTTTCACTGTTCATTCGAATTATGCTTCTGTTTTGAGCTTTGATCGATCTAAATGGATGTGATACCCTCTCCCCAGCCTTGTGCTGTGGGAGAGGCTGCTAAAATCCAATCAGAAAGTCAAAGGAGGAAGGTCTTCAACAAGCTGTGATTATTAAATTTTCATATGGAAAGCCGGATCTTCAACAATTAAGGCAGATCCTACCGAAACAACTTGCTGTCAAGGGAAGCTGTAACATCGGACAACTAAAATATCGTCACATTCTTGTAAGATTCGATTTGTTTGAAGATTTTGCTCAGGTGGTGTCAAGAACAAATGGTTATGTAAGGACTAAAGGAGAAGATTTCTTCTTTCGGACATTCGCGTGGACAATGGGATTTAACCCGCGAGAGGAAACGTCAAAAGCTGTGGTATGGATCTCTTTTCCCGATCTGCCTGCAAATCTTTTTGCCAAAAAATCTATTATGTCCATCGCGTCAGCAGTAGGAAAGCCTATTGCAGTAGATAAAGCTACTCAAGATCGAACACGACCAAGTATGGCTAGAGTTAAAGTATTGATCGATCTGCTCGACAAGCATCCAACAAAAATAAAGATTAAGATTGCAGATTCCAAAACTGGAAAGGTATCATATTTCGACCAGAGGATAGTGCTTGATAATGTTCCTGCATACTGCACGCATTGCTACCATCAAGGACATAATATTAATTCGTGTCGACGGATTCCACTAAACGAAACAGAAGTTCGTAGTGCTGTTTCAAATGATAAGTGCAATCTATCTAAATTAGATGGTGATGCAAGGGACTATTTGAATGCGAACAAGGCAGATCGTCGAGCAATTTTTCAGCATGTAGGACAGTCGAAGGCTTTGGGTTATGCTGAACAATCTGGTACAGTGAATCCAATTACAAATGATCAAGGAATGCAAGTGAACGAAGGGCAGAAATCAGTAACTTTACATTTTCCATCGACTGGAGTCACTGAAAATAAGGCAGTAGCGCATGATGATGTTGCTCAAATAGTTTCTGTCATACAATCTGCAGATCCAGGTCACGATGAAAAGGCGTGTAGATTCGAGAAAGATAAATCTGTCGCAGAGGTGCAGGCCGAAGAAAAGCAAGCCAGTGACCTGCCTGGTAATAACGGAGATGGTTTTGACAAGTTACAAGGGGATGCAAGGGAGTATCTCAATGCTAAACGATCAGGACAAGGTATTAAAGAAGTACAAGGAAAAGATGCGCAAGTAGTTACTGGCCAAAGTGAAGATGATGCTCAAAACAGTATGGTCCAAGAGGATATGAAACTGAATGCTGTCCCCTCTAAAATGACTAGCAAGGATAAGGGAGAATCGGATCATCAAGTTTTGAATGTGGTGATCTGGGATAACGATATTGCAAATGTTGCTGCTACAAACATTCTGGCTGCTGAAGTACTGCCAGGACAGAAATTGGATTCTGCCCAGTCAAACTTACTGGAAGATAATGTTTCATTGCGGCATACAATTGATCATCTGGATTCAGTAAATTCAAATCCAACTAGGGATTCTGTAGTTCACACATCTGGCAAGAATTTGATACTGTCTGCTGAACAAATGACTGGATCAGTTAAACCAGCACTTGACTTGACACTACCAAAAAATATGCCTATGTCAAATGCCTCTGTTGCAAGTCTTGATGCAATAGCACAAAATCTTGCATCTGATGCAGTTCTGGCAAAAGTTTGCGATGCCTCAATTTCAACAGCCAAAAACCATGCAGTCATAAGTAATGTACAAGCCATAATATCAACTGAACAGATTGGGACAATGCAGAATGGTAGTTTGAAGTCAGATATGTTAGAAGCATCAAAACTCGAATCACCAGCAGACGTGGATATCTCTATAATTTCAACTCAGCTGGTTGAAAAAGTTGGACAGCAGGGGCAGCAACAAGCCTTGGCAGCTGCGGCAGTTGATACAACTCCAAAGCTACTGATAGAAGATAGGTCTGAAGGTTATCAACTTTTCAATGTTACATCGACAAATCAGACTGGCAAGGAAAGGGGAGTATCAACAATTCTTCAAACCGACTCAATGCAGCCCAAGCTAGTTAACAGTCGGGGTACAAAGGATGGTCATCAACAATCTTTGGCAGCTGTTACACCTCTAAAGGATGATGCAGAATCGCAACATCCAGCAGTTGCGTATAAAGCACATTCCAATCAGTTGTTCGAAATAGAGGAACAGCACGAAACTGTAGCAGTTTTTACATCTAACAGTCAAGGTGCAAAGGGTGGACAGACGACTGGACTCGAGAAACACCAATGCAATGTATCTCAGAATGCTCATTCTACGAATACAAATAAACAACTACAGTAAAAACTTCAGAGTTCTACAACCATATCCAATCATACTTGGCCAAAGAGGAAGAACCTAGTCAGTAAAGCGAAGCTGTGGAAAAACCAACAAGATTACGATGATGAGGAGAGCTGGTGTGAAGGTTTCGCTGCTTTTTCATCGGAGGAAAATGATTAAGAATATAGTGGAGAGGACAGCGATGATTCAGTCAAGCGAAATTTTCAAAGGAAAACTGCAAATAACAACGGTCGCGCAATTTTGAAACAAACACCAACTCAAAACAGCTGCTTAAACCATAATGCTCCAGTTTTTGTTCCAAGAAATAACGCAAAACCTGTTACTAGAACAGTAGCGACATCAAAGTTCAACAAAAAAGAAACAGTCAATAATCGTCAACTAAGCTTAGCCGAAGCATCAGTGGGTGATGGAATCGCAAATGCGCTTCCATCAACTAGTCAGAATCAGAAGCAGCAAAGGAATGCAAAGTCGCAGGCGGGACAGCTCGTCACAGCAGCTTCAGTAATCTTGGAAAGACAACTTTTGGAAGCGATGGAACTGCCAAATTCAATTCTCCCAGGAAGACACTTATATGAAGAAGGGGAAGAAGGGGAAGAAGAGGATATTCTAAACCAATGCCGAGCAGACGCTTCAATAAAAGGAGATCTGTCACCAATGCATAGTGCAAGAAATAAGAAATCTCATCACAGGGAAAGAAGTTAGGACGGCAGGGCGTGTGAAGACGTAAACATAAGGAAGCTCCCAATGAGAAATGCAAAACAAAAACAAACAGTGCAACCTTCCGTCTTAAAACATACTCGACTGAGGAACAAGCGGGAAGTTTAAAGACATTTGGAGTCAACACTCCACATAGTTAAAGAAAAGAAAGCAATTATGCTTTCTTTACCATCTCTATAATGTTTATTGTTTTCTTGCTTTTTATTTGATGAGGCTTTTTACAGCCTCGATAGGTTTTATAAGGTAAGGTCGCTGCCGGTGTTTGTTATATGGGAAACAATTCTGGCGTCCCCCTCCTTATCGTATAAACCTATCTTTTTGTATTTTTATCATAATAGGTCGAATTCGGGAAGGTTAGACCGGTAGTTTTACATGTGTAATAACTCCGGCGAATAGACTCCCTTACTCGTTATTCACCTATTTGTGGTATATTTTTCTTCTATGAATAAAATCAAAAAATTTGCTTAAAAAAAACTCCAACGAGAATTAGAGGGATGAATAATACCATTTTTTAGTAAATGATTAATTTCTGTTTTACAGACTTCCATCATTTCCTGATTCATCTGAATAGGTCTAGCCTTAGTAGGAATATTCTGTTCAGAGAAATCAGATATGTAGGAGATCTCAACAGAATGCTTTTTTATTTTCCAAAAAGCAGTGGGTAAATCAGAGCAAATTTCATTTTCGAACTTCTTTTGAAAGGTTTCGAAACCCCGAGAATGGTCATTAAGAATGGTCGGCAAGAAAACAATAAACATTATAGAGATGGTAAAGAAAGCATAATTGCTTTCTTTTCTTTAACCATGTGGAGTGTTGACTCCAAATGTCTTTAAACTTCCCGCTTGTTCCTCAGTCGAGTATGTTTTAAGACGGAAGGTTGCACTGTTTGTTTTTGTTTTGCATTTCTCATTGGGAGCTTCCTTATGTTTACGTCTTCACACGCCCTGCCGTCCCAACTTCTTTCCCTTTGATGAGATTTCTTATCTCTTGCACTATGCATTGGTGACAGATCTCCTTTTACTGAAGCGTCTGCTCGGCATTGGTTTAGAATATCCTCTTCTTCCCCTTCTTCATATAAGTGTCTTCCTGGGAGAATTGAATTTGGCAGTTCCATCGCTTCCAAAAGTTGTCTTTCCAAGATTACTGAAGCTGCTGTGACGAGCTGTCCCGCCTGCGACTTTGCATTCCTTTGCTGCTTCTGATTCTGACTAGTTGATGGAAGCGCATTTGCGATTCTATCACCCACTGATGCTTCGGCTAAGCTTAGTTGACGATTATTGACTGTTTCTTTTTTGTTGAACTTTGATGTCGCTACTGTTCTAGTAACAGGTTTTGCGTTATTTCTTGGAACAAAAACTAGCGCATTATGGTTTAAGCAGCTGTTTTGAGTTGGTGTTTGTTTCAAAATTGCGAGACCGTTGTTATTTGCAATTTTCCTTTGAAAATTTCGCTTGACTGAATCATCGCTGTCCTCTCCACTATATTCTTGATCATTTTCCTCCGATAAAAAAGCAGCGAAACCTTCACACCAGCTCTCCTCGTCATCGTAATCTCGTTGGTCTTTCCACAGCTTCGCTTTACTGACTAGGTTCTTCTTCTTTGGCCAAGCATGATTGGATATGTTTGTAGAACTCTGAAGTTTTTGTTGTAGTTGTTTATTTGTATTCTTAGAATGAGCATTCGGAAATACATTGCATTGGTGTTTCTCGAGTCCAGTCGTCTGTCCACCCTTTGCACCTTGACTGTTAGATGTAAAAGCTGCTACAGTTTCGTGTTGTTCCTCTATTTCGAACAACTGATTGGAATGTGCTTTATACGCAACTGCTGGATGTTGCAATTCTGCATCATCCTTTAGAGGTGTAACAGCTGCCAAAGATTGTTGCTGACCATCCTTTGTACCCCGACTGTTAACTAGCTTGGGCTGCATTGAGTCGGTTTGAAGAATTGTTGATACTCCCCTTTCCTTGCCAGTCTGATTTGTCGATGTAACATTGAAAAGTTGATACCTTCATACCCATCTTCTATCAGTAGCTTTGGAGTTGTATTAACTGCCGCAGCTGCCAAGGCTTATTGCTGCCCCTGCTGTCTAACTTTTTCAACCAGCTGAGTTGAAATTATAGAGATACCCACGTCTGCTGGTGATTCGAGTTTTGATGCTTCTAACATATCTGACTTCAAACTACCATTCTGCATTGTCCCAATCTGTTCAGTTGATATTATGGCTTGTACATTACTTATGACTGCATGGTTTTTGGCTGTTGAAATTGAGGCATCACAAACTTTTGCCAGAACTGCATCAGATGCAAGATTTTGTGCTATTGCATCAAGACTTGCAACAGAGGCATTTGACATAGGCATATTTTTTGGTAGTGTCAACTCAAGAGCTGGTTTAACTTATCCAGTTATTTGTTCAGCAGACAGTATCAAATTCTTGCCAGATGTGTGAACTACAGAATCCCTAGTTGAATTTGAATTTACTGAATCCAGATGATCAATTGTATGCCGCAACGAAACATTATTTTCCAGTAAGTTTGACTGGGCAGAATCCAATTTCTGTCCTGGCAGTACTTCAGCAGCCAGAATGTTTGTAGCAGCAACATTTGCAATATCATTATCCCAGATCACCACATTCAAAACTTGATGATCCGATTCTTTCTTATCCTTGCTAGTCATTTTAGAGGGGACAGCATTCAGTTTCATATCCTCTTGGACCACACTGTTTTGAGCATCATCTTCACTTTGGCCAGTAACTACTTGCGCATCTTTTTCTTGTACTTCTTTAATACCTTGTCCCGATCGTTTAGCATTGAGATACTCCCTTGCATCCCCTGGTAACTTGTCAAAACCATCTCCGTTATTACCAGGCAGGTCACCAGCTTGCTTTTCTTCTGCCTGCACCTCTGCGTCAGATTTATCTTTCTCGAATCTACACACCTTTTCATCGTGACCTGGATCTGCAGATTGTATGACAGAAACTATTTGAGCAACATCATCCTGCGCTACTGCCTTATTTTCAGTGACTCCAGTCGATGGAAAATGTAAAGTTACTGATTTCTGCCCTTCGTTCACTTGCATCCCTTGATCATTTGTAATTGGATTCACTGTACCAGACTGTTCAGCATAACACAAAGCCTTCGACTGTCCTACATGCTGAAAAACTGCTCGACGATCTGCCTTGTTCGCATTCAAATAGTCCCTTGCATCACCATCTAATTTAGATAGATTGCACTTATCATTTGAAACAGTACTACGAACTTCTGTTTCGTTTAGTGGAATCCGTCGACACAAATTAATATTATGTCCTTGATGGTAGCAATGCGTGCAGTATGCAGTAACATTATCAAGCACTATCCTCTGGTCGAAATATGATACCTTTCCAGTTTTGGAATCTACCATCTTAATCTTTATTTTTGTTGGATGCTTGTCGAGCAGATCGATCAATACTTTAACTCTAGCCGTACTTGGTCGCGTTCGATCTTGAGTAGCTTTATCTACTGCAATAGGCTTTCCTACTGCTGACGCGATGGACAGAATAGATTTTTTGGCAAAAAGATTTGCAGGCAGATCTGGAAAAGAGATCCATACCACAGCTTTTGACGTTTCCTCTCGCGGGTTAAATCCCATTGTCCACGCGAATGTCCGAAAGAAGAAATCTTCTCCTTTAGTCCTTACATAACCATTTGTTCTTGACACCACCTGAGCAAAATCTTCAAACAAATCGAATCTTACAAGAATGTGACGATATTCTAGTTGTCCGATGTTACAGCTTCCCTTGACAGCAAGTTGTTTCGGCAGGATCTGCCTTAACTGTTGAAGATCCGGCTTTCCATATGAAAGTTTAATTATCACAGCTTGTTGAAGACCTTCCTCCTTTGTGAATGAGTTAACTTCATCCACTGTAAACTCCACAATTGGGATACCTTGATCAAATGAGATTGGACAAAGCTCCATATGTGATTTGTTCTTGGCAGACTGCTGTCCGTTGAGCTTCGATGCATATGACTGATTGGATCCATGTCCATTTTGACTTTCTGATTGGATTTTAGCAGCCTGTCCCACACCACAAGGCTGGGGAGAGGGTATCACATCCATTTAGATCGATCAAATCTCAAAACAGAAGCATAATTCGAATGAACAGTGAAAATTTGACTAAATGTAAGATCTCTCGCGTTTGAGAACAGATTTTGAATTAAAATCAGATGGTAAGTGTTTGCAACAAGAAGGAGATTGACGAGACACTAAAATTATGATAGTTGCTCTGCCTTTTATGTTAATAATAGTGCAGAAAAAGAAAGAGGTGCTCCCAGGCTTGTAATAAATTATAAGCCTCTTAACGCAGTGCTTAAATGGATCAGACATCCGATTCCTAATAAAAGGGATCTTCTTAAACGAACTTATAAAGCAAATCTTTATAGCAAGTTCGATATGAAATCTGGATTCTGGCAAATTCAAATTGCCGAAAAAGACAAATATAAAACTGCTTTTAATGTACCTTTTGGCCACTACGAGTGGAATGTCATGCCTTTTGGATTAAAGAATGCTCCCTCAGAATTTCAAAACATCATGAATGGCATTTTTAATCCATACAGTTATATGTCAATTGTTTATATTGATGATGTGCTTATCTTTTCTGAGGATATAGATTCTCATTTTAAACATCTTAATACCTTTTTCAGTGTTGTTAAAAATAATGGCTTGGTTGTTAGTGCTAGAAAAATTAAGCTCTTTCAAACCTCTATTTGATTTCTAGGTCATGACCTCTATCAAGGTAGTCATAAACCTATTTGCAGAGCCATAGAGTTCTCTAGTAAGTTCTCTGATGAAATTAAGGATAAAACCCAGCTACAAAGGTTTTTAGGAAGTCTTAATTATGTTGCAGATTTTATCCCTAACATTAGGCAAATTTGCGAGCCTTTGTATAAGAGACTCAGGAAAAACCCTTCACCATGGAACGAAGAACAAACCAATAGTGTTAAGAAGATCAAAAAATTAGTTCAGAATCTTCCTTGTCGAGGGATATCAAACCCTGAAGCTTTTATGATAGTCGAAATTGATGCCTCTGAACTAGGTTATAGAGGTATCCTTAAGCAGCGTGTTAACCCAGATAGTTGTGAGCAACTTGTGAGGTTTACTTCTGGAATTTGGAATTCCGCCCAGAAAAACTATAGTACTGTAAAAAAGGAAGTTTTATCTATAGTGCTATGTATCACTAAATTCCAAGACGATTTAGTGAACAAAGAGTTTTTACTTAGGGTTGATTGTAAATCGGCCAAAGAGATTTTACAGAAAGATGTAAAAAATCTTGTTTCAAAACAAATTTTTGCTAGATGGCAAGCTCTACTGTCTAGTTTTGATTTTCAAATTGATTTTATTAAAGGAGAAAACAACTCCCTTCCTGACTTTCTAACCCGAGAATTTCTACAGGGTCATGAAACCAGCAAGACCTAATTCCCCGTTTAAAAATGTCAAAAATGAAAGGCAGCTACCATCCGCCAGACCTTTCATTCCTACAGGCCTAGCCCGGCTAAGGCCGTCCTTCCCATCTTCTTTTCCACCCTTACCATCACCAAGCCCAAACAAGTTTACTATACTAGGTGAGCTACCCAAAATTCCAGGCCCAAAACCTGAATCCCCATCTGGATCCCCTTCGAAGGTCCAAACCAAGAAAAATTATGAAATGAAGATCCCAGAATCTTTCGCCCAAGCGGTTAACCCCAAAATCCAACCTAGAGCCCAAGAACCAATGGCCCAACAAACCTTTGAATATCTGACCTCTAGAGTTATTCCTATCCTAGCCTTAGATAAAGACTTTGAAAATGGTAGGGCTCAAGACTTAGTCAAACCCTGCTATAATAATCAGAACTACTTTGATAGTTCAGACCCCTTCCTTACCCGATTATACCTCGAAGCTATCCTTGTTGATACTGATTCCATTGAAATCGAGCATAATTATAGTGAAAGAGATTCTGAATACATTCAGTATTCCCAATTCACGATTAAGAAAATAATCTCTCCATTTGAATGGCCAAGAGAACACAACTCACTCCAATACCATTGAGTATGCTTCATAAGCCACAGACCTACAACTGGAACAGCTACAAGTTGGCTTGGTTTAATTTCATGTACCTTAGACCTAGTCATACTTGGTTTGTTAAATACAGTGCAGAACTGGTTAAATCTACTATTCCTAGATGGTTCTACGGATGGTGGAAAACATTCGGAGGAAAGTTTGAAAACCTCCCTCAACATTTTCTACAAAAGTTTGATGATTATCAAATCAGTCAGGAAATTTCTACATTGCCCGCACACATCAAGATGTGCAAATATTTTATCCAGAAACGGATCTCTTATATTATTAGCTGGGAATTCAAAGTCTCAGAATTTGAACGTATTAAGTATTTATCCAAAGAGATAAGAGTCAAAAGGATGGGTTCCAAAACCTAAGACTCCGCCACCAGACAAAGGTAAGACACTAGTCCTATCTTCCTCAAGCTCATCCAAGGCTACTCTTAAGAAGAAGCTCCAACAGGCCCTTCTGAATATTGAGAACCAGGATGAAGACGAACTCAGGCTGCTCATAGAAGAAGCTGCTTCTTCAGACTCCTCCAACAATGGTGACATGTGTAATCCAAAAGGAGTTGCACAGTCCTATCTTGATACCTATTACGAATAGGAACTCTGACCCTTGAAGAAAAGTAGACGTTCAAAGAACCGGAATTACTTTTCCTCAAAGGACGTTTTACTATTCCTAAAAGTAATCTTGGTGGGATTACTGTCAAACATGCTGCCCCACATGAAAGACTCTTCAAGAAACTTTAATTTCTTTATTGAAGTGGGGATGCCCAGTTAAGTCTTGTGAATACCTACTTTATCATTACCTTCCAAAAGAAGGAAAAACTGATAGGTATGCGTCAAAAGTTATCCACTAAGAAGGAATCTTATCCTTCGCATAACCAGTAGGGTCTAATCATTAAAGAACCCCACCTTTTGTCGGCAACATCTGAGCCGTTCACGTATTTGCATTAGATGCACTCTTTTTCTTTCGAGGTCTACTTAAGACTCTCTCTTGTACACATAGAAGGCATTCGAAATTTTAGATGTTCTATCTATCTCTAAATTTCCAGACCTTGTAAATCCTCACTCTTTCATTTTCAATCTTTGTAATTCTCCTTTCAGTTCAGTTAATGGAATAAAGCTTGTGATTAAGTCAGACTTCTTTTATATACACTTGTTTACTGCAATTACTTCTTTCTTTTGCGATCCTGTTCCACGTGGTATCAAACCGCAAACATTCTTTTGAAACTGGTAACAGAGCCTAGATCGCAAACTAAGTTGAGATCGGCTATAGAATCTTCAATATCCATTCTGCACCGCTTGAACATATCATTCCAATGTGTCTTACACTCACAAGCACTACAGCTAATTCTGAAGCAGTACCTCATACAGGAGAAATGATCAAAACATTATTCAATTTGTCCAAGCATTCAGTTTGGATCTCTTCCTTTCCCATCGAAATCACTCTCCTGGACCAGAAACAGCCAGGAGTGATCACCAAAACTTTATCCCATCCTCATCATTCAATTTCCCCAGCACCTCTAAATCCTTGGCCAGCAAAATCACAATCTTTGCTTGGTCAGAAACACTCAGAACAAACAATGCCTAACTGTTGCTACCGAGAGAATCCCAAAGCCACAAGAAATAGAATACATTACGTACACATTAACATAATCAAATTTTCTTGTGCGCTGCAAAACATCAACTACTCTTACCATTACCAAGTTACTATAGCTTAAACGTTTTCCTTCACTCCTCAACCATAACCTAATCCCAAAGTAGCAGATTCAGATTTGTCCTACATTTATTATAGCAAAATTGCATATTTGTCTAAGAAAAAAATAAACAGGGAAATGCCATTACCCATGCCAATGAGAATAATGATCATCCTTAATAAAGAATCAGACTGACTCTAATTACAAACTACATAATATGGTTGATCAATGAGAAAAACTTAGTCATCAATGGTGGGCAAGAACTCGTCAACAAGATAATATGACAAGTAAATCAAATGACATGATCAGAGCCAAAACAATGGGTGGTAAGGAGAATGGCTAAGAAAAACAATCAGCAGTTCCTTAATCATATGCAAGAAGTCAATTTTCACCTGATAGGCAGGAGTTAGGAGGATCTTATTCAGCCAGGACTGGAAGACATTGTTGGAGAATATAACTTCCAAGCATGAACAGATGTTCCTTATATCATTATATGATGAAGCACTTGCTGCTGTGTCTTTTGCATCAAGCCCGTCATGTATTAACATTAGATGTACAACCCACGAGCTCCTCAAGCAATCAACATAGCCCTCAACAACAGGATCATTCCCGGCGACCATTACCTAGAAGAAAAGTGACAGAGGGTTTTGAAAATGACACAATGTTGGTGTCAAACATTTAAAATGTTTGTCTGCTTACAGATTCCTGGAATTCATGCCTAAAGGAAGCATCGCGAGACAAGACAGGTGTTTTATCATGTAGTGCACTCAATGCATCTGATATGAGGGCCACCACAAGAGAGAAGAGAAGACTATATGTTATCTGCAGTTTTTCAAAGCAGGATCAGATACAAGTATAGAGCAAAATACTGAAGAATAAGAAAAAGGATAGCTGGAGGGTACATGGCATGCAGTCAAGATAGAAATACTTCCTTTTTGTCCTCTATTCAGCTTTGAAAAAGAAACAGAGAATGAAAAGAAAATCTAAAGCTGGATAATCATAGAGACAAAAACCACAGAATCACAAGATTTGGAACCTCTAAACGGCACAAAAGATAAGATGGCATATAGAAACAGGCTGAACTTTAAAATCCAATTCTGGCGAAAATGAAATATGATCTTCACGTAGTTTGATATCTACCAAGAGGGTTCCTTTAAAATATATGTATATATATATATTGTACATGCATATATTTTCTTTCATTTTTGCACCTCAATTTTTGTAACTATGCATCTTCTTGATGATTTTGTTAATAAAACATCTTACTTCATCAAAAAAAAATATTGTGCATACATATATCAAGAGGGTTAAAACAAATGAAGTTAATAATAAATGACAAGTGAGCATAAAGTGGCACTTGGAGAAGCTACATGGTTCTTATGTGAAAAGATACAGCTAAAAAATGGACCATCAATTAAATGCATAAGATCTAATGCTTAATTTCCCAGCTCAGCCATCTACAATAGCACTCTTTTCAATTTCATAACCAATTATTCATCATTAAGCTTGAGAGAACCATGCCAGAAGCTGTGAAAACCTGATGCCTTAAAGTGTCAGTGCCGCCACTAAGCCCTGCTGCACTGTCCTTTAGAGCACAAAAGACATCCTTCACATCTTTAGGGCCTACAAAAAGAAATAGATAGTTACTTTTCAGTGGTAAAAGAAAAAATTACAGAATAACTATATTGTTGTTAAAGGAGATAAACAAGGTGTAGAGCTGTCCACGCATATACCCTTTTTCCTGACTACATTGAAAACAGAAACACTGGCTAAGGGAACATTGCTTCATTTTCTGCTGTTCAAAGCAACATTGGAAGCTTCAATAAAGTACATCCATTCAGGGGGACAAAGTCATACAACAAAGCATAATGGGGAGAACCACTAATTTCTTTTTTATAACGGCGGAGTTCAGACCAGTTTGCCTTGGTGATGGATGCTCTTACCCGACATATTCAAGGGAATGTGCCTTGGTGTATGCTATTTGCTGATGACATAGTCTTGATAGATGAGACGAAGACCAGTGTTAATGAGAGGTTAGAGGTATGGAGACAGACTCTCGAGTCTAAGGGTTTCAAAATAAGCATATCTAAGACAGAATACCTAGAGTGCAAGTTTAGCGCCGAGCGAAGTAGGCAGGGACGTAATGATTGGATCACAGGTCATCGCCAAGAGGGACAGTGTCAGATATCTTGGGTCAGTGATTCAGGGGGACGGAGAGATTGACGGGGACGTCACTCATCGCATAGGAGCGGGGTGGTCAAAGTGGAGGCTTGCATCAGGAGTCTTGTGTGACAAGAAAGTTCCACAGAAACTCAAGGGGAAATTTTATAGAGCTCTGGTTAGGCCTGCCATGTTGTATGGGGCGGAGTGCTGGCCAGTGAAGAACTCTCACGTTCAGAGGATGAAGGTTGCGGAGATGAGGATGCTCAGGTGGATGTGCGGGCTCACCAGGTTAGATAAGATTAAAAATGAAGTTATTCGATGGGGGTGGCCCCGGTGGATGAGAAGATGCGAGAAGCGAGGCTGAGGTGGTTCGGGCATGTGCGGAGGAGAAGTCCTGACGCCCCGGTGAGGAGTTGTGAGCGGCTGGCGATGGTCGACGTACGGCGAGGCAGAGAGAGGCCTAAGAGGTATTGGGGAGAGGTGATTAGGCATGACATGGCTAGAATGCGGGTTTCTGATGACATGACCTTGGATAGGAAAGTATGGAGGTGTAGTATAAGGATTGTGGGATAGGGACCCCTAGAGTTCTTCATACTCCTCACCCGGGGTTGGGTGAGGCTTGGCAGGGCTATTCATAGATTATTTGTGTATTGGATTTTGTCTTATGCTAGTTACTGTCTGATATTATTGCATGCTATTTTATTTATAGTTTTTATGTTTTTTATTTTTTATTTTTTTTTATTTTTTTTAGGTTTTTATGTTTAGATAATTATTTACGCTATATATGTTGAAGTTACTATGCTCTTTTGTTGTTTTTGTTTTTGTTGTTTATTTACTTCACTGAGCCGAGGGTCGATTGGAAACAGCCTCTCTGCCCTTTCGGGTAGGGGTAAGGCCCGTCTACATATTACCCTCCACAAACCCCACTTTGTGGGACTATACTGGGTAGTTGTTGTTGTTGTAGAGTTCAGACCAGTACCTTCTACCTCCTACCAGCACTGGTACCAGGTAATTCTGCCCACCGAGGTTTGGGCAGTTGGTAAGGGGAAAACCACAACATTAATTTAAAAATAGAATGAATCCAGTTTCTTCTATTCCAATGCAAAAGCATATTGAGGATGTTCCCACTTCAATTTTGGAGTCATGCAGAAAAATAAGGCCAGACAAGACATATAGCAGATAAGGAATGGTTGAACTCCAACATAAATAACTTCAAAATTATTTAACTAACATTTATTAGCATACAGCGTATTACTTCAGAAACATATGGCTGATATTATGATCATGGGATCTTCCATAACGATGTGACTAAACTAGGTTAGCTAGGTGTTCATAGTATAAAACATCAGGCCTCTTGAACATTAAAACTCATTTTGGTTATGCACAAACAAGTTGTAACTAGCCATGAAGAATTAAAAGAAAAATATATTAATGATTAACCCTCCAAATGGTCCGATATAGGATTTACCCTGAAATCATCTAAGGCACAAACATCTTTACCCCGAAACCATGCAAAAGCCCAAATAGAATGAAGAAAGGATAAGCCCTCATTATAATGCAGCACCATTTTACCATTTGATGATGCACGAAAACAATAGAAGCCTAGAAACAGAAAGGCATAGCAAAACAGTCTTAAGCACAAACAGGGAGCTAAAAGAGCAACTCCTAATCAAAAAAATACCCTTGCTTAACTATATCCTTTCTGGAGTGCACATAAACTGCAAATCAAAATGTAGCCACTCATTTACGAACCCATTCAATCAAAATAAAAATAACAGAGCAACTACATGTACGTCCTAATAAATAATATCTTCAATGATTTTTGGAGTGAACAAAGAAAGAGAAGATCAAAATATAACAATTCATAACGTACTTGCACGGACAACCAAAACAGAAAGGACAAGGCAATGAGCCAGAATGAGCCTTTCCCTGGCAACAACAGCCCTCCTTTCCACCAATGCTCCTCTTGAATCAAGAATATAGCGTTCACAGTTAGGCCCCCCTAAACCGGCTGGTTCCTCGCGATTGAGTTCCTACAAGTATACTCACGATATAATATCAAGAAACCATCAGCATATATTCATTCACCTCACTTCTGTCAAAATGAACAGCTAACAAATTATCATCTCATGTTTCACATGATCACGCGCACTTAAGGAACATTCTCAGTTTTTTTTAATTGATAAGGGAACAGGACACTAGAAAATACTTTCCAGCAAAAACATGACTTTTTCACACTTTATACTAATAGTGAAAAACTCAAACAACGATTGAGTTGAAGGAAAACATACACAAATAAGACACTCGTCAGGAAAGAAAAATCTCTATCTAAGCTCTGAAGATTCTCAAAAAATGAAAAGATGTAACTCAAAGGGATAGAAATGAAAGACAAATTAAGTTAATATAACAACCTTTATGAGAGAAATCAACCGCTTTCGAACTCCAGCATTAATGAGATCGTCCAAAAATCTCTGAACATCTGCCACAAGATCAGGTTCAAGTCCTTGGTCAAGGACAACAGCCTGCAAAATCACTTTAGGCATATCTAACAAGCAGATAAAAAGAGATAAATCTTCATTGCTTGAAACTGAATGAGGTATACCCTCAACAGTGTGTAAAGTGCTGTTATAAGATCTCTTCTCTCTGTATACCACAGTCCAGCTGCAAGACGGAATATCTCTAGTGGCTCACGTCCCAATAACCCCCACTGCATACATCAACAATTGGAAAGTGAGAGCGGAAATTGGTCACAAAAAAAAGTAACATAAGAAAAATTTGTGCCGAAAAGGAACTTAGTAGGTGGTGGATGAAAACCCAATCCAACTCCTAAAACCAGATGTATTTAAGTCAGAGAGATGTCTAGAGAGAGAAACCTCATTCATTGACACGTTCAGATTATTGAGCGGTCCACAGTATGGTTTAAAGAGTCATACATAGACATACATGGCTCAGTGAACAGAATCTCTAGACAGTTCAAACTATTGATGGGGTTGTGATACATCAAATCAAGCATTGAAGAGGGGTAAATCTAGCGGAACCAGAACACAACACCTGATTTTTATGAATATCATGTGACACGGAACTTCAACTCTTTTGGCAGATTTTTAAGGGTGGAAGCTCCGTAATGGTAGGAAAGAGCACCTAGATCATTCCAAATCTAAGACGCAACACTGGGCGGACTAATTTGAGAGAACGATTGAGAAATGTATAGAAAGAGTGAGTTGCTTGTAATGCATTGTTTCTAAAAATAACGTCCAACCTCGACGATGTTCCCATAGCTAGAAGATCAAAAGTTCATACATGCAAGGGAGAGGAAGAATTTAACATTTTTTTTATAATGGTAACATGTATATTAATAATTAAAACAGCACTAGGGAGTGCCAAGCCATATTTACAAGAAAAACAAAAACCAGCTATGTCAACCTAAGATTACAGACAGTGCACCTATCAGGTCTACTAAAGATTCCGCCTCCTCTACACAACTTTTTTTACCCCAGAAATAAAACAAAAGCAAACACTTTATCTTGATGTTTTGTAAAGAATTGCTTCTATCTTCAAAAGTTCTTAAATTTCTCTCCTTTCAGACTGTCCACCATATGCAAGCAGGAACCGATCGCCACCATTTCTTCCGTCTCACTATATCCCCATTGTAATTCCAACACTTCAGCAGATCACAAGTGTTTGCTGGCACTTGACGCAATCTCAAGGAAAGTCAACAGTGATCTCCTAAAAAATCTCTTGATTAGTCGTTATGGTGAAATCTCATTGGAGGTAGCCAGCAAGGACGAAATAGAAAGATGACTTAAAGCTAAGTGGGACTCTCAGCCAGCATCAAGCTGAGAGACATGAATGAGATATATCTCAATTTTCTGTTCCCATCCAGATCAAAGGAAAAGGGAGAACGATGGAATTCTCTGTTATAGACTGGTGGTCTTGAATTGCCAGTTGCATCAAGTCAATCAACAACCTAGAGCTGTGAAAAAGAGACTAATAAGACTTCAGCTACACCTTTGGTCAAACCAACTGTTTAAAAGGTGAGAGAACTTGAGGCTTCCTCAAAACAAAGATACAAGGAGGTATAAAAATCAACCCCAGGTGCAACTGCTGGTGGTAACTAGAAAGAAACTATCGAGTTGATGATCACAATGCACGAGGGTCAGTGAGACTACATTATTCCAATAAAGATAGACACTAGAGGCGGCAAAAACAATTATTCAGAAAGGACAGCAAGGCCAATTTTCCAATACCGGAGAGGAATAAACGAGGAAAACACTGAAAATTTCCACTAAGGAGGCATAAACAGAGTCCAACATTCATAATTACAATAAAAAAGAGTTATTGAAGCATAAACTGACCTCGAACTTCAGATTTAGACAATCGAGTTAGTGCAGAGGTACCGACTTAGGCTACAAGTAAGAGGCTAAGAAGTGAGAAAAGGATCGGCCAAATTTAAACAGGCCCAGTGCTGATCGTAAAACCGGGAAGGACAATCCAGTTAAAACCTCAAACGAACAGCTCCACTGCTTGAGCCCATCAAATTCTAACAACGTAAAGAAGAATTAACACAATGAGGACACAAGCACCAATCACGTTCAGACTTGATTCATTTTGGGTCCATTCGCTAATGAAGCAATGGAAAGTACCTTTCAAATTGAATGGTCGAGAGACAAAGTAAAAAAGAACACTCTTCAGATCAAAAACCATGCTAGAGGATGGATTTGTTGCAAGGATGAGGGATTATGGTTTACCAATCAAATAACAAAGAATACACATCAGGTAATGTGAAAAGAAAAAAGGAGAAACTCTCGTTGAAATTGTCCATGAGTATACAAGAAAGCTATTCTTTTTAACTTTAAAAAAATTCAAAGTTTTGAAAGCTGGTTATTATAACATAACCTTAAAAGTATTTACACAATATTGTCAATGCTCTTCTAGACCGTCATTATGGCCCCTCAAACTAGACTGTCAATAGGCTCTCTACATTTTGGATATCACTTGTACACACGGCTCTAATCTTATAACATAAATATATAATTTATCAAAGATGCCTAAATTGTACAATTGCTGAGGAATAATCAACGAGAAGAAAATCAAAGTTGCAGTTTTCCCGTTGGATAGTCGCTGATAATCGCACAAGAAAAGAAAGTGCTTCTTTTTTTATAAGGAAGAAAAGAAAGTGTTTCTTAAAGTAAAAACAGAAACGAATCTCTCAATTACCGAAAATTCAACACTATGTGGACGCAAAACTTCATGAAATCATTAAATTTGAATTCGTGCTAAAGTAGTTTGACAAGTATTTAGAGGAATGCCAGAAAAAGTTGATGAATAGGTCGCTGGAATAGTAGTCATTGCTGCTAAAACGGCTACCATAAAGAGGTGCACCGCCGCTGGGAAACGGTCACATGGGTGCAGTGTTGCCGGAACGGTCACAAAAAAAGTACAATAGCATCACATTGAAAAGAAAAAAAATCGCCCATGATATATTGGACAGATGAAGCATACAACTTAAATACTAAATTTGATGCTGCATGTTTAGCTTATAGACTTCTGTTAAGTTCTTTTATCATCAAACTTCTTACAATGAATTCCATCACTTAGCAAACTTGAACCCTATAAATTGTACATTACTAGTCGCAATGAGCAAAATAATTACCAAAAAAATTTCAAAATACACCAAGACAAACAAGTAAAGAGAATGACATACCTCTTGGTTGGCAGAAACAAGCAACCGAACAGAGTCTATTTCATTAAGATGGAGATCATCACTCAACTTCAGGGCCTAAAAGTAACGTAGGATGAGACTATGCAAATGGTTTGCTAAACCAGAACAAATGTCAAAAGAGAAAAATTTCAAAATATGCACACAGAGATATAGAATGAACCCCCTTCAGCAACAAAGCAGTTATAATATGTTTAAAACTCCACCATTATCGATAAATATACACACAGTTTAATCCAAACAAAAATAGAAATAGTGATTGGTAAGACAAATACAATTCTTACATTTTTCTCTATCTAGGCAACATTAACCACAAAGCAAGAAATGACCACAATAATTGATTTAGTTCACTCTAAGTAATCTCTGTCTTCCTCTTCCTCCAGCCTCTTACTCTCATATTTCTCTTATCCCTATCTCCAATAAGTGCTTCAGTAGATCTTGCTTGAATTCATCTCATACCTACATAGACTAGACTTGACATTAGGGATTGCAATAGGTCAGGACACAGTCCGGCAAGGCCAGTGAAGACTTCTTTTTCTATGAAAAGGTAAGATTTTATTTTAAAAAGTACCAACAAGGAACTGAGAACTTACATCAGAAAAGAGGGCATCCTTCTATAGATTGAAGGAATGCAGAAGGACTAACAAAGAGTCAAAATCAGATACAATACTGAATACTCTCCTACCCCATAAACAAAGACTTCTTAAACATCAATATGACAAGTGAAATGTTATCCCTCCTGTCATTAAAGCACCTTTTATTTCTCTCCAGCTAGATATTCCAGATTATGCAAGCAGGAACAGCATCCTAGAACTATCTGCCCCTGGAGAAGGACTGCCTATACCATCTGCACAAACAAGTTGTAAACTCCCTGGCATAGCCCATTGAACTCAAAAACGTGTCTAGGCACATCAGTGGGCCTCTCTTCTGCAAATTGTCTCGAGTTAAACAAGCTTCGTGAATGGCAATCCAAGTGAAAGAAGCAGTTCTTGGGGGTGGAATGGCCTTAAAGATTATCCTCCATGGCCAGTTAACTTGAGAACATCACTATGTTCTTTACAAAATATTTATAGCAGGCATTAACAGTAAACTAAGCATAAAAAGCTTTGGCTATCCTGTTCTATATTCCAAAAGATAATGATGATTTGAAAGTAATGATAGAAGAATCCTTTAAGAAAGATCATGAATTAAACTACACAGGACGCAAGGAGAATACAAAATGGGATGCAACTCACAATTTGAACATCCTGATCATCCAGTGAGATTGGCCCAGAATCCGGAAGCCTCGCTTCTTTGGACTGGACTTGAACTCGGTCTGAGGGTTTGGGGGGCTACATATTAAGAAGAAGAAATGTGAAATTGGTCACTGAACTCTAGACAAAGCTATAAAACTTCAATATATAATTACACAAACAAACTCAGAAAACTGAATTTCAATATTCCTGGCAATTATACAAATTATCAAGTAATTAGGAACTATGTTGCTCGGACTCTCCGAAAATATAGCCGGATACGTGTCAGATCCTCCAAAAGTAGTGCATTTTTGCATGATCCGACACGGGTGCGGCTATATTTTGGAGAATCCGCGCAACATAGCTTAGGAAAATGGAAATGAACTTCTTCACATGTTGAGAAACTACCAATTTTCGCAAACCATGTTGTATCCATCCAGAACAATCGTGATTTCAATAAATCTATGCACACAAAAATCCACAAGCTTAATACTTAACACAGTCATTCTTTCACAATAATTCTTCCATATTTCAAGTGATAAAAAATATTCAAACAAATGGGTCACTAATCAGGTAATTACAGGTAAATCTGTTCATAAGCACTAATTGGGTAATCTGGTAAAACTGGAAACTAACTTGTTGTCACAAATAAAAAGTCACTAACAGTGTAAAAAGCTACACTAACATACCAAACAAGAGTTTACGTTCTATGCACCAACAGTCTAGATAATATTGACTCAGTCATGTCATTTTTTAGGTAATCACGAGTAAATTAATATGATAAGCATCAATTAACAGTAAATAAGGTAACTAACTAGCTATCAATGTTAAAATTAACTGGTAGTGCAGAAAATATTTGCAGAATCAGTTCATTTTTAAGGGAATTACAAGTAAACTTATATGATACGTATCAATTGGCAACCTACTAAGTATGATAATTAACTCGCCATTACATGTTAAAGTTCAATGATAGCGAATATTTAAACAATCATGTCATTTTTAAGGTAAATACTGACTAAATTCATATGATAAACATCAATTGACGACATGATAAATACGGTAACTAACTTGCAATCACAAGTTAAACTTTACTGATAATGTTAAAAAAAATATGTATCTATAACTAAAATCGACCAAATAAAGAATAGAAGTTTACCGGATAGGAAAGGAGGTTTTGGAGAGTGGGAAGCGAGTGCCGAATGGCGTGAAGCAGCTCAATCCGCTGCGATGGCGTAGGAGAGGTGGGTCCCAATAAGGTAGATTCGATTAATGATAGCAAATTCTTCGCAGACACCATTGTTTCTCCGTTAATCTCAACTTTTCAGCTTTGTTCGCCGAAACTACAAAAGATAAACCCTAGTTTTAATGCTCCTCTCGCTGGTGCAGCGGAATGGGAGAAAGAAGAAGGCGGGAAAAACCCTAGTTTTAGGGGTTTTATATCGAAGAAGTAAAGACACCAGCTTTTTTTTCTTTTGGGAACTTACCAAGATTAAGAATTAAGTTATTCCAGATAGGTTGGGGTAGCCAGATGGATGACAAGATTCGAGAAGCGAGTCTGAGGTAGTTCGAGTATGTACGGAGGAGAGGTGTTGATGCTTCGGTGAGGAGCTGCAAGCGGCTGGAGATTGTTGGCGATCGAAGAATATAACTAGTATGCATGTTTCCGAGTATATGATCCTTGATAGGAAAGTTTGGAGGTCTAGTATCAGAGTTGTAGGATAGGGAATCCTAGAGTTTTTCGTACGCCTCATCCGGGGTTGGGTGTGGGTAAGCAGGGTTACCCATAGATGATTTGTGTTTTAGCTTTTGTCTCCCATATGGCTGGTAGTTATGGTAGTTACTGTATAATATTATTGCATGCAATTGTATTTATGTTTCTTATGTTTAGATAATTATTTACGCTATTTCTGATGGAGTTACTAATGCTCTATTGTTTTTGTTTTTGTCTTTGTTTTTGTTTTACTGTTGTTTTTCCTTTTATCCTATAAGTCGAGGGTCGATTGGAAACAGCCTCTCTACCTTTTCGGATAGGGGTAAGGCTCGTCTACATATTACCCTCCTCAAATCCCACCTTGTGGGAGTATACTGAATAGTTGTTGTATTTGTTGTAACTTAGCCTGCGGTTCAACGGTCTTATTTTTATACCTTGAGTCTTTTCTATGTAGTTCTAGTTCCATTTTCTTCTCTCTTTTTTTCTTTTTTTTTTTTTCTAGTTCCATTTTCAAATCGTTTGTTTGATAGAGTTAAAATGTTAATTTAACTTATATAATAGTATACTCTCTCCTATCAAAAATAAGTGCTTTTTTGACCTTTTTTTTATGGTCCAAAATAAGTAGTTTTTTCAAATTTCAAGAATAAATTAATTATTGTTTTACTACATTATCCATGGAGTAAATAGTGTTGGAATATGTATTAAGAGTTAGGGGTGTACATATGCCGGATTGGTTCGGATTTTACAATTACCAAATCAAACTAATTGTGTCGGGTTATTAAATCTAAAAACCAAACCAAACCAATAAACTCGGGTTTTTCGCTCTCGGATTTTTTCGGGTTTTCTCGGATTTTCGGGTTATTCGGGTTTTTTCTAAACTTTTTTTAATAAAATCTTCATAGAACAAAACACATAAATTATGCTCAAAATATTTCTTTAATCCTAGTAAGATACAACTATATAAAGTATTTTTCAAGAAAATAATACAAAATATGAGATGTGTCATGACATTATCCTAAAATATTCAATAACGAAGACAATAAAATTGTATAATATCAATATTGCTAATTAAAAAGGCATAATAAAATAAATATAATCTAAAAATACTATGTCATGCTAAAATAAGTAGACTAATAAGGGAAATTAATTGTATAACTAAACGCTAAAGAAAAAATAAAAATAGGTTGTGCATTTATCTAAATTATTGCAAAAAAATAGATATTCAATACATTTCCGTTCATAATATTGAATTGAATGTCTTTTGTTAGCATTAATATTGATTTGACTTTGATTTTAATTTGATTTTTGTTCGCATTATTTAATTTACTAATGTTAATGACTATAAAACTTATTAGAACATTCAAAAAGCTCTAAGTCAAACCTTGAAATAATACCTTAAAAGATAAAATTATAAATTTCTTTAAGAAATATATATAAATTACATCACAATAAGTATATTTATATATTAAATATATCTAAAAGTTCTATATATATATAATGTCGGGTTGATTTGGTTTCGGTTTGACTTTCTTTAGTTAAAACCAAACCAAACCAATTATGGTCGGGTTTTTTTTTCAATACCAAACCAAACCATGGTCGGGTTTTTTTTCTCGGTTTGACTCGGATTATCGGATTGGTGCGATTTGTCGGTTTACTTTGTACACCCCTATTAAGAGTGTTTATGTGAGATAGTAAAGGTTAATATGGTCAATTATATTACTAGTTAATGCTTAAAATGGATTTCTTAATATGTATGAAAACACTGAAAAATGAGCCTTTCTGATCTAAAAGAAAACAAAAGAAATAAATGGAGATTTGTTATTTCTGTAAAATATTATCGAAAATTCTGTTAAAAGAAAATTGTTGTAATCTAATACTAAGTTAGGGTCAATTTTTTACCTTTCAAAATTATAACAATGATAATTTTATTTTGGCTATTGCTTTTAGGAAATCTTTTATGGTCAAAGGGCCCGTTCCTTTGACAATGTTAAGAAGTACTACTAGTAAATATTTTCAAATTTAAAAGGTTAACAGTTTTTAGTGAAACTTTAACTTTAAAATTATCCGACAATTAGTTTGTTTTGTCACAAAGCTTTATATTATTATAATGATGTAATTGTCTTCTTAAAGTTACTTAAACCTCGTTGACTAGAGTTTTTCTTCTTAATTTTAACTTTGTTTTGTTTTGTCACTCATTTGTTTTATTTATTAATAAAAATTTAACTATAATAATAATAATAGAAAATAAATAAATAAACAAAATCTAATCCTTTAAAAATTAATAAATATATGTTCCTTATTCAAAACTATATTGACATCTAGTGGTATATAAAATAAGGGAGTTATATATAACACTCCCTTATTTTAACATGTTATAACTTCGACATGTATTTCTTATATATTTTTTTATAATAATATATGTGATAAATTATATAATAGTGATATATATAACTTATAAAATACACAACTTTAAAGAATATTCATGGGATATATATATATATATATATATATCATACATTAGGGGCATTTTTAGACCAAAAAGGTTAACAGGGGTCATTTTTTATCCATTTTCAATATGTTTGGGACATTTTGAGACCAAAAGGTTGACAGGGGTCATTTTTGAGCCATTTGCAATACGTTTGGGGCATTTTTGCACCTTATCCGTAAAAACAATGATTTTAGTCTTCCTCAAAGCTAGAAAATATTTTGAGAAGGCATGGTGTAACTTGGCAGCCTATGAATTTTTATTTTGAAATTAACTACATATGGCACCCAACATGATAAAAATTAATAATAATATCTAAATTTTAGATTGGTGAAAATCCAAATTTGAGCGGTAAGGATAAAAGAATTTCCATATATTATGTGTATAGGTCAAAATCTGCCCGAAAATATTTAGAGTAAGATAATAGTAAGGAAAGAGTAAGTCGAGATCAACCAGGAAGCAATGGGATTCGTGGTCGAGATGTCAACAATGGTCGACCAGCAAGCATCGAGATTCATGATCGAGTTGTTACGGGTAGTTTTTGAAATAAGATATTAAAGAGAATATTCTAGTGAATATATTTGCACTTGTACTATTATGGCTTGTTAGAAAAAATGCATACAAATATAAAAGGAGAAACGTTGTAGGGCATGTGATATTCATTTGACAATAACAAACTTTTGATAAAAGATTCTCTCTATCTCTTGCAAAGATGCACTACCTTTCCATCTAGATTCTTGTTCATATTATTCCACGTCTTTCCATACCTTTTCATCTAGATTCTTGTTCATATTATTCCATGTCTTTCCATAAGATCCGAGAATAATTCGTGCATGTTGAGATTTGCCGATCACTCATCGTTGTTAGGAAGCATAATCAACTAGTTCATACTTATTGGGCGAATCACTTCACCTACTTACTTAAATGTATTTATTGCTAGTTATTGCTACATTATTGCTCATACCTTTTGGAATAGTTAAGCATATTATTATCAATCCTTCACTAGATTTGTCCAACATTGGACACCTTTTCGGAAATAACATCTGTAGATGTTAAGATTGACTAAGTTTTAACTTGTTATTATATAAACTCAATTGTTTTAGCCGAAGGTAATACTTTTTTTGTCAAATAATTTTGTGCTATATGTGGGGACTTATTAGTTAAGCTTTTAGTTTCTTCTAGATCTAAAGTCATCGTGAGTCTATAAAGTAAAAAGAAAAAAAAGAGCGGGGAAAGCCAAAAAAAATCTCTTTTCTTTGTACGTACAAAATCCTAACATGGTAGGTAACCGAGAAGAACGAGCGAGAATAACCAACTCCCAACTAACCTCATGAACGTCATCAATGAAAATGTGAAATACAAACGAATGTGCAACGCCCAATGCCTCCCCTAAGCGAGATGGATCACTGCCTCCTCGTTGAAGCATCACAAAATCTCTTGGTCAGGGAGCATCCACATATGGGGGAGGAGACGCCCCCATCTGTAAAAAGCTCCTCGAAATATGGCTAAATGATACGCTAACCAACATCCTCAACAAGCTCGCCCGAGACGTAGATGTAGAAAATGCAAGGATTTACACTATACAACTAGCGGACAAATAGTGCAACCAAGTCCCTCCACCTCCAATCTATGTTTTTCGGATAGAATTTCGATAATGGCGTTGATAATGCAAGTGGAAATGCTCTTGCAACCATTTTGAAAAGGATGGAGAAAATAGAAAATGAAACAAGGTACTCCACGATCAAATGAAAGAGCATCGGGAAAGGGTCGATGAAATACTGGGCACCCCCAAGCTACTGCCAAAAAAAAAGGCTAGTTCGTCGAACAATTATATTGTGATGATGCAGTCCCACATACCATACCAAAAACCTTCAAAATGTCGCTTTCTCTCAGAAATTATGACGGCACAACCGACCTTAAAGATTATGCAACTCACTACGTCATCATCGTAAAAGGCAATAACCTAGCTAGAGAACAAGTATCTTCTATTTTGTTGAAAAAATCGATGAAACCCTCACAAGAGGGGCGTTAACATGGTATTTACCACTACTTACATGTTCCATCAAAACTTTTTAAGAGATGGCTGACAGGTTCATAATGCCTATGATGGGGCCAACAAGGCCGAGGCGAGAGTGAACGACATATTTATTATCAAACCGTCTCCAGACGAGGGATTGAGGAACTTCCTCACCAGCTTTAACCGAGTACGGATGACCCTGCTGAACGTATCAGAATGAATGGCGGTCGTAGCCTTTCAGAACATGTTGAGAAGGATGGCTTGAGGGTGACAAGAAAGTTATTAAGCCGGTTGATGAAGTACCCTCCAACCACTCGGGACAAAATAATAACACATATTGTGCTAAGTTCCGAGAAGACGAGGATGACATCAATGAACCAATCCACCAACTGACCTCGGTATAGGACAAATCTAGAGAAGATTGAAGGAATGACACCAGGAGATATTTTGAAGCTCCATGATCCAATCGAGAAGGACATCAACGCGTATGTCAGATTGGTCGTGGCACCCTCCTCCCGCCACGAGGAAGGCCCGCCTAGTCCAAGGATAGGGAATCGCCAAAATGAAAGAGGTATGCTTCATTTATTATAAACTCACAATTTTTATGTGTCACTTACAGAAATAGTTTGTGCCCTGAAGAAGCTTGGACCAAAGGTAAAGTTGTCATGACTCAAACCAATGGGCCGTGACGGGCACCCGGTGCCTTACTTAGTCAGGTACCAATATTTCGTATCTTTCGTATCATATTATTATTGGTAAATGAATCATAAAGGTTTCCATGAGATGACTAGAATGAAGCATGATGGAATACTTGATAGAAGATATCACAACATGATATGCCGACCTATACATATGACGTACGAGCCTATAAAGCCGAAATGATCACTCATACACTGAACATAGGTCGACAAGGCCATGCAATCTTTGATATACATGGCATCCGTCTACAAACCTCTAAGAGTACATAAGTATCTTAAAGTTCAGGACAGGTCCCGCCATACCGATCAATACATGTACTAAATCATACTAACCAATAAGCAACTTCGGAGCATATGGAGTGCACCAACATCTTCCACTAAGCTGATAGCCTACTTGGCGGACTCTCAACATGTCTATCGAAACTTGCAGGCATGAAATACAGCATCGCCAGGCAAAAGGGTTGTCAGTACAGATAATGTACCGAAATGTAAGGAATGAAAATCAGTAAATAATAGACACAAGAGAAACATGGAGTAAAAGACTCAACATATATATCTGGATAATCCTGTAAATCATGAAATATTTATAGTGTCATGCATATGCGTATGAATGTCATGAAATTCATAGGTATATGTGTTCATCACATCATCATGCCTCCAAGGGCATCCCATCATATCATCTCGGCCACTGTGGGCAAAATCATCAATGTATACCAGCTGATTAGGTGGTGGTGCGTATATAACATCGTAACCTTTTCTTATATCCAATATACATATATACACTTATATAATGGTATCGAGTCATGGGTCAATGTGCATGTATAAATGCATGAAATGCATACGAAATACGTTAATAAAATCTCTAGGTACGTCGTTAGATCATTATACCTCTGATTAATATCATGAAATAAACTTTACCAACTTACGTATTTTTTAGACCCATAAACATATGATAGAATCATATGACACATGGGAAGTCAAGAACATAAGCATCTATAGTATTTATATGAATATAGTCATTTATGGAAGTTGTGCATTTGCTTGTTTCGTTCGTGTCGTGTAGATCATGCCAGGAAGAAAGAAGAGATAGTCTTAACATACCTGAACCAATTCTCTTGACAATCCCTCTAACACACATCAATTGTGACAACACGTAACGGCAGATCGGAATAGAGAAAAATTCATATGATATTCTTGAGAAAGATTGCACGGTACTTCTTTAAAATTGTACAATCTCACGTGGCTAAGATATGTCGACGCCCCCTCTTTCATTGGACAGGTGGTCCGAAACCGGGTATACAATATTATGGGAGGACAACTCTTATTCCTTTGCGAGAATTGAATTTTGGAGAGTCGCCACCTAATAATTATAGTGCACTAGAACACTTTTAAAGGACTGGAAAAATTGAGAAGAAGAAACCAAACTTTGGGTAAGGGCTTAGAAATTATCTCGAGGGGAAGGTGTTAGGCACCCCTCAAGATCCACTAGTGTGGTTCCCGAACATGCTATAATGTGACTTTAGAAGATAAAAAGAAACAAATAAGGTCTGCACATAGTAATTACAAATAAGTTTAAAGCTTTTAAAAGAAGAAAGGAATAGACAGTTTTAGAAAAGGAATTAATCAAAAGGAAACAGAATTTAAGAAAACATTGTAGATAAAAGAAAAACGGAAGGGGGTCCTAGGTTTAAACATAATATGGATCACATTAATGCAATATCCAGCAATCACTCCTCATAAGAGGGGTCGCACGTGATATTAGTGCACCGGTCATCATATTCATATTCTACCCTTCCCACCCCATTAAGGTATTACAGCGTGTTTAGTCTCGTTTTCTTATTGCATGCTAGTACACGTCCCAACCTAACAGTCCCGGGGTATTAGTACTTCTAATCCTAAGAGGGAAGAAAGGGATGGGGGCCTTTATGGAGTTTAAAGGATAGAATTCTAATTTCGACATTCAAAACAAGTACCAAATATAGGAAAAAACAAAACATATAAGCAAGGCTCGAATAAACCCCTTAAATCAGACAAACATATAGTTTAGCATGTCTTGGCACATACTGATTTGGTCTTAGATTAAATTAAGCGGTGAGCGGACTGGTTTAACATATATATTTAGACAGAAAGTTTGTATTAAGCAACTCAAATACAATTGTCAGAAATTAAGGTATTTAAAGTGAGTTATTTTAGGCAGGTACTGATTTTAGAAGATAAGCTAATACATAAGAGTTTTTGAAAGAAAGAACGGGCTGGAGACTTAATTTAGAAATGAGTTTCAAAAGGATCAGTAGATTGTCCAATTATAAAACACAAAAATGGTTGTAAAATATTTCCAGAAGACTCAAAACTTACCTAAAGAAAAGAGTAAGCTGCATAACTGATTTAAACAACGTTGAGTTTAAAAATATATTGAGGCAGAATATCAGAGAAGCCATTTCAGAAAAGGTATGCAAATTTGAAGAATTCAATTTTAGGACAAATGTACACTGATTTAAGAGAGAGTTTTATCGAAAGGTTAAAGCTTTTGAAAACATTACTGGATTATGCATTTTAAGAATCAGTTAACCAATTATTACTGTTTTAAATGGGCCAGACGCGTTTGATGCAAATCCTATAGGCATGATATCTACGTTATGGATTTTTCAGAACTTGTTAGTGAATTTGTGAAAAGATGCTTGTTTACTTAACCCTACAGTTTTTTTAAGGTACGTATATATATATATATATCATATAGGCATGATACCTATAGATATTTTTTCCAGAAAGTTTAAACTTCTGTAGGCAATATCTCTATATGTGTAGTTACAGAACACGAGCGTCAAATCCTATAGACATAATTTCTATGTGATTTGCAGTATAGTTAAACGTTAAACCCTATAGGCATGGTCTCTATGTGTTTGAATCAGTATTAAAGGACCTTATAGGCATGGTTTCTAATAAAAGTTAAGTCCTAAATCATGATTTTTACCCTTTTTTATGCAAGAAGGTGAAGAACCCTCCCACAACCTTTTACTATACTCCCCGAGTTTTATATAAGTTATTACAAACCAGAAAAGTATAAAAAAATACATCAAAAGATAATAGCTAGATCCGAGAAGCCTAATTCAACCTTAATGTCTAACAATATGTGATTAACCAATTCTAGGATCTAGATTTCCAAAGTATTCTCTTTATCCAAAGTGTTTCAAAGTTCACAGGAATCTCAGGGATTTCCGGCATTGCATACACCCAGGATACCATTAGAATTAGAATAGTGCAGTGTGGAAGAGCCAGCTCTCAGGCATCCAAGTTCAGAGGGAGCTCAGGGGTCCCAAAGCACGGCTTACAAAAGAGAGACAGAACTTATAGCTAAGAGTAAGTACAAAGTGAAAAGGGAATTGGGGAGCCATAACAAATGGTGGTCATGCCTAGCCACAAGTGTAGGATGGCACACCCCTGACCACTTGTTTGGTTAAACAAGTTAGGAGAAGACACTTGAAGGTTAGATCAAGGTGTGTATAATGATTAGGACACTATTAGACCCAAGTTCAAGGCTCAAACATATAAAGGGGAAATGGAGTGAGAATTAATTGAGTTAGGGATTCAAAGAACCCGGTTCAGAATCATAGACATCAATATTAGAGTGTTGTTATGCCCTGAACCATAACTCACATACAAAGGGGTAACAGGTATGGAAATTCACATAAGAATAGTAATGACATAGTTACAAAAAAAAAACAGTAAAGGAAAGCATACAAAAACTAAGATGTAAAACACATAGCGGAGGAACAATATTTAAACTAAAATGGACATACCAGTTGCAAAGTAAGAGAATTGCAGAATAATCACAGCAAACAAACAGTAAGAACATCTCAGGTTTTCAGAAGAGCACTCGAAGATTCAGAGAGAACTCAAAGATATTTCAGAAAGGAAAAGAGGAGAAGTACACATAACTAGTCTATGTATTGGAGAGAAAAAGAGAATAGAAAGCAGAGTGTCTATTATTGAATATTACTTACTCCTTTGTTACTATGTGTGTGTAAGAGTGAAATTCGAAGTCTTCTTCAAGCGAAGAATGGTAGTCCCCTTTTATATTGCAGAAAGCAAGTGAGAAAAGGTAAGAAAATAGCCTTGAAATCAATCTCATATGATCTCCCTTCAGTCAAGGGATTTGATTTCAAACGGGCAGAATAATTAAGGAAATGGTTTGATTCAAAATATTTTCCAAAGCAGTACAATAAGGGTAAATACACAGAAAATTATTTAAGGAAGGAGTCTAGTAATATATGGTCTGTGAGAATAAGGAAAGGAAATCAATCAAACAGCCAGTAAAACCAAAGTTGAAAGCTTTGTTCGGATGAACCTAGTAAGAAAAGGGTAAGGAAAGTTTCAATTGGGGAAAATCAGTTTCAATCAATCAGGACACATTAAAAGAAAATCAGAATCAATTAGTGGTTGGTAAAACCTTTTGTGGAAGAAGGATTTCTCATATAAAAAGCAGAGAAATCAAACAAAGGGGTCGTCGTGTTACTTAAAAAAAGTCTCGTGTTGAAAGGTTCAGGATCAAAAGGGAAGGGACACAAATTTAGTTTGTAGACTCGTAGTGAGTCTACGAGTACAGGGTTCCAAAGTGGAAACCTAACTCGAACACAAAATCACGATTGCCAGAGAAACCCCCCCTCAAATCCTAGGGTTTCGAATAATATCAGATGTAGAGATGAGAAAGAAAGTTATTGAAAGACAGTTTTCAAGAAACAAACAGATATAATAGCAGCTTTGAAACAACTAGGAAAGAAAACTGATTCAAAGCTTGAAGAACATGTTTTTTAAGTCAAGCTCGAAACTTAAACAAGTTTAGAAGAGAAAGAGTGATACAAACTTAAGAAACAGTAGATGAAACATGCGTAGAAAAACTTGGACAAAGTCCAGTAAAGCAAACAAAATTAAAGAACTCAACAGGAAACACATACAATAGAAATCATGTAGGAAAACATAGCAGAGATAATCATGCGAGCATAGTCTAGAGGCATAGTAAAATACAGAAGTGTAGCAGAATCGTGCTTAATAGAAAGAAAGATAGAAAATCAAATACATGCATAGCACAGAAGAAAACATACGAGCCTAACACACACAAACACCTATACCTCACCGAAACATCATTCAACCTATGTATGAAATTCTATGGTCATCTCCAGTATGTATACGGCTAAGGCCATCCACAATATTAAGGCTATTGCCATCTCTAGTATGTAAACGGCTAAGAAAGTCCACAATATTAAGGCTATGTCCATCTCCAGTATGTAAACGGCTAAGGACGTCCACAAAATTAAGGTTATGGCTATCTCCAGTATGTAAATGACTAAGTCCGCCCATAATGTTAAGGCTATGTCCATCTCCGGTGAAGTCCGCTCATCGAGCTCGGTCGAGGCACGACCTCAATAAGCGGAGGGACTAACTGTATGGGTCAGAATATGATCCCAAGATAATTAATGAGATTAGTTATATCTTAAGATAATTCTTAGTTAATAAGTGATATGACCACTTACTAATCACGATACTCGACTATCAATCGACTCGGTCAATAAGGCTGCAGTCTATCCACCATCGTAAGAACAGAACCTCAGCATAGTCATGACCCTCCATTGCCGTCTCGTACATCTTATAACTATAAATATTAAGAGGAGGAACCCTAGAGGAGGCTTCTTATTCATCATCACCATTCTCTAGAAAAGAGAGAACATGATTGTAAGGCTCTGAAACTCTCTATGGAGAGGCAGACCAAATCAACACTATCAATAAAAGATTTCTAATCATTTCTTCCTAACATATAGTACTTGCCTCTTATGTATTTCATTTGGTCCCTCGATTATTACGATCTGCTATGATTGATCCTCAATTTATTTTTTATTATTTTATGCTTGCAAAGCATGTGATAACTTTGAGCTAAACAGATACCCTTATCCTGTATACTTTGCGAGATAGTATACTGAGGTGCTCCCTATAATTTGTTGGAAGGACCAAGTGCACAAATAGCCCATTTTAAGGAGAGTGTTTAATATGTAGCCAATATTAAATAACTATTTAAAGTTTAGCCACTTTGTAATAGTAACTAAAATTCGAACAAAAATACCCCATCTTCTACTCCTTTCCATTCTCGCCCATCTTAACAGTTACATATTCTTCATAATAACTAGCATTGTTGTTCCATTCTCTATCCACTACTCTACTAGTAGTTCTTCTACTTGTTATACAATTTTATTGTTTAATTGCCCATGCAACTTATACATAATTATATCTGAATTATACATAAATTAAATATTTACTGACTAGTTAAATTTAAATTGTTGGGTGAGCAACCATTTAGGTTAATTTTTCTATTAGATTGTCGTTACATATCATCTTATAGTAAAAATAGTATGAGATAGCAAGTTTTCGGGCTGGTCATTAAAAATAGCCACTATTTTGCTAAAACACAGAATGTTCTAACATGATATATTGGAGATCGGTACACCCGTGTATGAACTTCCAGCATATTATGCTGGAACTCCAACACGCGGAAAGTTCAAGTACAATATACTGGAATTGAAGCACCGATGCTCCATCCTCCAGTATATTATACTGGATCGATAATATACTAGAACTCCAGTATATTATACTGGAGTTCTAGTACGATTATTTCGGATCTCTAGTATGTTATACTGGAATTTCAGTATATTATACTGGAGTATTTTTTCAGATTTTGAACAATGTTTTCGTTCAGATTTATCTTTACATGAAATGTGGCTAAATTTCGATTACTTTTGAAGTGTGGCTATTTTTGAATGACCACTTATAAATCTGGCTATTTTTAATCCCATTTCATAATATACCGTATTGTATTGTATTGTTTGATTAATACATTAATATTTAAATAGATTGTATCGTTTGTCGTTGTTTCATAATATCATGCACAAACAATGGGATGATTAAACATTGCAATGTTACTATAAGAAAAAATAGGATATATGGTATAATTATTATATAAAAAATAGAGTAAAAAATAAAATATAATTATTTAATAATAAGGAAGGACAAAATAAGAGAAAAAATTAAGGTAACGACATCATCACACCAAATTCGTCCTTTCAGAAAATGATACTTTTCATGATTAAGTAATAAAAAAATGATGAATTTAAAGTAACAATACGATACAATACAATAGGTAACAATCATGTATGTTTATGAACAATGGAGCCTTCATTTATGGTTTTGATATATTCAGTCCTATTATGATAAATATCATATTATGTTGGATGTCTACTCATCTTCCATGATCTTCATCTCAAATGCTTAATGACATATTCAATGACATATTTTATATGTTCAATGACATATTTCATGACATATTTTCTTTACTTTTTATGCCTTTATAAAGGTCTTGTAATAGATAGGAAAACACATACAATTAAAGAAGAAAATCTCTTACTTCTCTCTATTTACATTTCTTGTTCATGTTTCACTAAGTTGCTTATATTTCTTGTTCATGTTTTACTAAATTACTTTCATTTTATAACACGTTATCAGCACGAGTCTCTAACGATCATGGTAGGTTATCTTCTTTTAAAGTTCTTAACTCTGATTCAAAATTATCAGGTACAACATATTTCTCTCTTTTGTAGGAATAATGATATGTTTTGTTGCATACTTATTTTCTCTCAATTATGTTTAAAAACAAAAAAAATAGAAAGAGAAATATACTCATGTTCACCATGATCTCTTTATTTATGAATAAAGATGTAATGATTTTAATGAACTGCTTCTTAATTGATTTGAATTATTAAAATATAAATAGAAGTAATCAATAATAGACTTAGATAATAATAATATTTTCTTGACAGTAGTACGTATCCAAAATATGAATATAAATAGTGTTTACATCATTAAAATATTACATCTTACTTTGACTAAATCCAAGAAGTTTTTTTTGATTATTCATCTTCTTATGTGTAGAAATAAAATAAGTTAGTAATAATGAGGTTACTTGAAATTATTTTTGTTTTCAAGTCTGTTTTCTTATTGAATTCAAGTATTTCTAGTTACATGCTTAAGTACTTTGGTACACCTAACATAAGTGTGATTACACATTATTGTGCAGTATAACATGATATACTACACTAGCTACATTTAACTATTTATTTTGACAAGCCTGCATACAGAATATTAATACTACATTGGCTTATAAATATGCAGATATGTGATTGTACAATATATATAGTTGTTGCTACATTAATTTAAAATATATACTCATCCTACAGATTTACATGTGTAATATATGATTGTTTCAACATACATCATATAATTATAAATATATTATGTGTATAGCCAGTATGATTACATTTCTAGTATTATATAACTCCCATGACTTTACATTTTGTTAGCAACATTAAGTACATATTATACATATATAATCAAGTTGTTCAATCAAAGATTGTGTCTTATGGAATTTTTTTTTCTTTATCTCTGAAAATACTAATATCTGTATATTTCTTTTGTATGTCAAACCATGGGAAGCAAATATGGATATCTCACAAAGCAAACTTGAATCAATATCCAATTGTAAAACTATTTGTTTAATTGATTCATGTACCACACGTACAATATCCAAAGACAAGAAATATTTCTCTCATTTGAGTATGTGTAAGGCAGATGTTACTACAATTTCTTGTAGTAGTAGATTAATTGAAGGCTCTAGAAGAGCTACTATAACTCTGCCTAAAGGAACAATATTTATCATAGAGAATGCAATGTTCTTCTCCAAGTCCAGGAGGGTTATTGAGAAGTTCCCATCTTGAGACAATACATGAGAATAATCTTGAATATCTCATCATTACACAGAATGTCTCTAGCCAAAAGAGGGTTATTGAGAAGTTCACATCTTTATCTTATGGCATGTATTGGACAAAAATTAGTGCAATTGAGGCACATTCTACAGTAAAACAAAAGGTAACTGATTCCAATACTTTCGTACTTTGGCATGATTGATTGTGACAACCTGGATCAATTATGATGAGACGGATTATAGAAAACTCATATGGACCTCCATTAAAGAATTTAAAGATTCTTTTAAATAATGAATTTTCTTGCACTTCTTGCTATCAAGGTAAGTTAATTATTAGACCATCACCAACAAAAGTTGGAATTGAGTCACCTACGTTTTTGGAACGTATACAAGGGGACATTTGTGGATCTATTCACCCACCTAGTGGGTCCTTTAGATATTTTATCGTCTTAATAGACGCTAGATGGTCTCATGTGTGCCTATTGTCATCTCGCAACCTTGCGTTTGCAAAACTAATGGCACAAATAATTCGATTGCGGGCACAATTTCCCGATAATCCAATTAAGACACTAGATAATGCTGCCGAGTTTTCATCCCAAGCATTTAATGATTATTGCTTATCAATTGGGATAAAAATGGAACATCCTGTAGCTCATGTTCACACTCACAATGGTCTTGCAGAGTCTTTAATTAAACGTCTATATTTGATAGCAAGACCCTTACTCATGAAAACGAGGCTGCCCGCTTCTTTTTGGGGTCACACCATTTTGCATGCAGCAATGCTAGTTCGTCTCAGACTGTCAAATTATCAATAATAAACCCCGTTGTAATTAGTTTCAGGTCATGAACCTAATATATCCCATTTAAGAATTTTTGGATACGCAGTATATGTGCCTGTAGCACCTCCATATCGCACCAAACTGGGTCCGCAAAGAAGGTTATGAATATATGTTGGGTTTGAATCACCCTCCATTATTCGCTACCTCAAAACATTGACATGGGATTTGTTCACTGCACGATTTGCAGACTGTCGATTCGATGAGACACTTTTCCCAAAATTAGGGGGAGAAATTGGTGAAACCAAATGGAAAATTTTGTGGAAAAAATCATCATCATCTCATCTTGATCCATGTGCCACTATTTGTGAAAAAGAGGTGCAAAAGATTATCCATTTTCAAAGAATATTAAATCAAATGCCAGACGCATGTACGTACTTGAAAAGGATAACAAAATCACATATCCCCGCAGAGAATGTTCCAATCCGTATTGATGTCCCTATTGGACAATCTTCTAGTGTCATAGCTAATGAGTCAAAAGCACGCCTAAAACGTGGCAGACCATTAGGTTCCAAAGACCGAAATCCTAGAAAAAGGAAAGCAAATGATCAAAATGACACTATGAAAGAATCTCATGAGGAAATTCACGAGTTAATAAATTCTGAGATTCATGAAGAATCCATTGAGCCTGAGACTCAAGAAAATAAGGAACTATCAATAATTCCAATCGATATTGAGACAAATTTTAATCGAGTGGATATAGTGGTGGATTATGTCTTTGCATATAATTTTGCATCTAGCATTATGCAAGAAAGCGAGGATCTTGAACCTCAATCTGTTGGAGAATGTCGACAAAGACTTGATTGGCTAAAATGGCAAGAACCAATCCAATCATAATTGAATTCACTTCAAAACGTGAAGTTTTTGAGCCTATAGTTCAAACACCTAATGGTGTTAAGCCTGTTAGCTATAAATGGGTCTTTGTACGCAAGAGAAATGAGAAAACCGAGGTACAAAGATATAAGGCACGCCTTGTTGCACAAGGATTTTCACAAAGGCCTGGTGTCGATTATGAATAGACATATTCACATGTTATGGATGCTATAACTTTTCGTTATCTCATTGGTTTTGATGTCCTTGAAAAGCTTGACATGCATTTAATGGATGTGGTTACCGCCTACGTTTATGGCTCACTTGATAATGAGATATACATGAAAATTCCCGATGGATTCAAAATGCCAAATACGCATAATTCAAAATCCCGAGAAATGTTTTCAATCAAATTGCAAAGATCTTTGTATGGTCTAAAGCAATCAGGACGAATGTGGTATAATCGTCTTAGTGAGTATTTATTAAAGAAAGGCTATATAAATAATGCCATTTGCCTATGTGTTTTTATCAGAAAACAACATCGGAATTTATTGTACTTGCCGTATATGTTGATGACATAAACCTTATTGGTACTCCCATAGAACTCCAAAAGGCAATTGATTATTTAAAGAAGGAATTCGAGATGAAAGATCTCGAAAAGACAAAATTATGTCTTGGTTTGCAAATTGAACATTTGGCAAACAGAATTTTTGTTCATCAATCTGCCTAAGTAGAAAAGGTATTGAAATGACTTTACATGGATGGAGCATATCCTTTAAGTACTCCGATGGTTGTTCGATCACTTGATGTGAATAAAGATCCATTCGGACCTCAAGAAAAGAATGAAGAGCTACTAGGTCCTGAAGTACCATATCTTAGTTCAATTAGCGCACTAATGTATCTTGCAAATACTACAAGGTCTGACATAACTTTTTCAGTTAATGTCTTAGCAAGATATAGCTATGCTCCTACAAGAAGACATTGGAATGGAATCAAACATATATTGCAGTACCTAAAAGGGACTACCGATATGGGCTTATTTTATAGAAATAATTGCAGTCTTGATCTTGTTGGTTATGTTGATGCTGGATATTTATCTGACCCACACAAGGCTCGATCTCAAACAGGTTATGTGTTTATCCGTGGAGGCACTGCCATATCTTGGCGATCGACTAAGCAATCAGTTGTGGCTACTAAATCTCATCATGCTGAGATAATTGCTATTTATGAAGCAAGTCGAGAATGTGCGTGGTTGAGGTCTATAATAAATCATATTCGAGACAAATGTGGTTTGAAATGTGACAAACTGCCCATGATTTTGTATGAAGACAATGCAACATGCATAGCTCAATTGAATGGAGGATTCATAAAAGGAGATATGGCAAAGCATATTTCACCAAAGTTATTTTTTACACATGATCTATAAAAGAGTGGTGATATCAATGTGCAACGGATTCGTTCAAGTGATAATATGGCTGATTTGTTCACAAAATCTCTACCGACGTCAACCTTCAAGAAGCTAGTGCACAAGATTGGGATGCGAAGGCTCGAGGAGGTGAATTGATGCTCTCTTCAGGGGGAGTTAATGCGCGTTGCACTCTTTTTCCCTTACAAGGTTTTGTCCCACTGGGTTTTCCTTGCAAGTTTTTTAACGAGGCAACAAAGGGGCATATTTCTACACATGTGTACTCTTTTTCCTTCACTAGAATTTTTTTCCCATAGGGTTTTTTCCTAGTAAGGTTTTAATGAGGCACATTATCCATGGACATCCAAAGGGGGAGTATTATGATAAATATCATATTATGTTGGATGTCTACTCATCTTCCATGATCTTCATCTCAAATGCTTAATGACATATTCAATGACATATTTTGTATGTTCAATGACATATTCCATGACATATTTTCTTCACTTTTTATGCATTTATAAAAGGCCTTGTAATAGATAGGAAAACACACACAATTGAAGAAGAAAATCTCTTCCTTCTCTCTATCTACATTTGTTGTTCATGTTTCACAAAGTTGCTTATATTTCTTGTTCATGTTTTACTAAATTACTTTCATTTTATAACAAGTCCTCTTTTCTTTTGTTTGTGACACGCATTATTCAATGCACAATTAAGATGATGTTACCAATTAAAGGCCGTAAAGGTAGCTAACTAATTAAATTAATGTCTTTCGTTGTTGCTAACTTAATAAAACTTCGTACTGATTTTTACGTATTTATTTAGCCAATAATAAAATGTCACGTTATGCTGATATTCTTTTTGATGTTCCATTGCCACAAATTTCTTTTTTTTTCGTTGACTGTTGACTTAGAAAATAAGGACAAGAAGGAAGAAAAAAAGAGTAGACCCAAAAAATACGCAATTATTTTTTGTATTTTTTTAAAATTTATTTGACCGAGATTTTACCTCCAGTGGTGGTGGAAAGTTAGGCATAAAACTCTACCCGTCTAGAAAAAAGGGAGAAATTTAAAAATAGTTAGATTTACTATTTGTAGTTGAAAAATAGGCAAGTTTCAAAGTCAATGAAATTTAACCACTTTTTATGTAAAGATAAATCTGAGCAAAAATACTGTTCAAAATCTGCAAAATATGCCCGCAAATTCTACGGGAGTTTCAACATAAGTATGCTTGAACTCCCCCATATTTTACGGTAGTTCCAGGAAAACTATGTTGGAACTCCCGCAAATTTTACGGGAGTTTGTATTGTGAAAAATTGAGTTTTTATTAAAAGGTGATGTGGCATGACACGTGGATTGGTCAAACAGTCAAAGATAAATAAATGATTAAAAGTCACAGAAGACAACATGCATGGTGGGAGAAAAGAAAATAGACACGAGAGGGAATCATAGATACGATTCTCGTATCTATCCAAGTCATTCAATTTCAACGGATAAAAAGGGCATTGAAGACACGAACCTGATAACAAAAAGTAGTCCACATTCATTATTAAATACATGATACGTTAGTTATTCAGTATTTAATAGCAATGATTATGTAACATCTCATTAAATACTCTTTATTATTTAGATTAATCCGTTACTCCTGGTCAACTATAAAATAAGGAAATTTTGTCATTTTATAGGGACACAGAACACTCCTGATATCATAGTGAAATACAACTTTCTAATTGTTTTATTCTTACTCTTTGAAATCCAATTATATTTTGGTCTCTTTGATTATCAGTAACCCGATTTCTTCTCTCTAAAATTCAAGCTTTGACCAAACTGCATTTTTTGGTTAAACAAATTGGTTTCGTTACCGCGAATTTGATAATCCGTTCTTTCTAAATTAACATTCAACCTGTTGCTAGTATGTCGAACAACAATGACTACAACAACCAGGCAAATCTGAGCCATCAAATTGATGATGAAGAACTCAACAACGCTAACCTTCAAGCTTCTCCATGTGGATCTCGTGAAGGAAATCCAAACGATATGTCTAAACATGATGACGGAGGAGTTGAAACAAGAGATAAAATGTTAAAGAAAATAATCAACTCACGAATTGACAAAGCCTTGCGAGCCCTAGTTAATCAATTTCCCGCTGCATCAGCAACACCAAACAACAATACGTTGGAAAACCCTCGCTCTGGTCTAGTTGATTCTGACAATAGAGCAATTCCTAGTGACTTACAAGATGGAGAACCAGGTAATACAGGTAATTCTTATCTTCAAAATTTGGTACTAACCTTGCAGAAACAACTCAAGGAGCAAAATGACCGTATCGAGCAAATCCCTGGAGTTCCACCTGTGATAAAAGGAGTGGATATGGATAAATACTCGCAACAACCGTGGAAATCAAGTGCTTCTCCTTTACCAATACCAAAGAAATTCAAAATGCCTGATATCCCAAAATATGATGGTACAACAGACCCTCGTGATCACGTAATTGCATTTACAACATGAGTGAAAGGCAACGATTTGACCAAACAAGAGATTGAATCAGTGTTGGTTAAAAAGTTTGGAGAAACACTCACTAAGATAGCATTAACCTGGTATTCTCTTTTACCTGAATATTCTATAAATTCTTTTGCTGAGCTTGCAGATTCTTTTATAAAAGCACACTCGGGAGCTCAAAAGGTGGAGAAGAGAATGGAGGATATATTCAAAATCAAACAAGGGAACACTAAATTGCTCAAAGATTTTGTTTTTAGATACCAACGTGAAAGAATGATGTTGCCCCATGTACCGGATAATTGGGCTGCAATAGTTTTGCTAGCAATTGGAATGACAAAAGTTCAGAAGCCACGAGAAGACTTAAAGAAAGCCTTCGTGAATCTCCCGCAACTACTTCGAATGATGTTTATAACAGGTACAGTACGAAGCTCAGAATTGAAGAAGATACCGTATCTCAACCTTAACGAGAAGATATAAGCAGTTCTATTAGGTCTGATGCCCATAAAAGGTCAGGTAAGAACATGTACAATCCATATATGGGACCTGCAGGAGAAAACCCACGTTCTAGGCAAAACAATCAACATTATGATCAAAGGTAGATAGACAGGGGAACCAGATCTTCATCCAGGTTCAAAGGTGATCGAAACAACCAAGAATCACGGGATGATGATAGAAATTTAATGACAGGATTGCTATTCATAGTTTCAATGTAACTAATTCTGAGCTCGTAGCTGTTCTAAGGAGTATGGGGGATAAGGTACAGTGGCCAAAAGAGATGCAGTCGAATCCAAACAGACGTAACCCAGACCATTGGTGTGAATTTCACAACGACCATGGGCATAAAACTTCAGAATATAGGTTTTTACAAAGTGAAGTGGATCATTTGTTGAAACAATGCTACCTCACGGAGCTGTTCAGTGAAAAGGGAAAGCAAGGCTACATGAAAAATAGGCAGGAGCCACCAAAACCACTTTCACCTAAGAGGATAGTAAATGTCATCGGTGGAGGAGAAGATATTTACGAAGTAACATATACGACTTCGAACAAAATTTCCAATATGATGATCAAACACGGCAAGCGAGTACAACAAACCTTAGAACAGGAGAGTATAAGATTCGATGATGCAGTTACGGAAGGAGTGACTATACCGCATAACGACTCTCTGGTAATATCTTTAATTATATATGACATTGATGTAAAAAGAGTTTTGATTGATCAAGGTAGCTCTGTAAATATTGTTGTACTAATAGTGCTGCGGGAAATGCAAGCTTAAGACAAGATGATATGAAAAGCGCATGCTTTATCAGGCTTCGACAATTCAAGCGTGGTAACAAAAGATGAGGTAACACTAACAACTTATGCTGCATGTGCTGTTAAAGAAACTAAGTTTCAGGTTGTGGATTTTGAAATAACATACAATGTAATCATGGGGAGACCTTGAATCCATGATATCGATGTTGTTCCATCAACCTTACATCAAGTCACTAAATTTCCAACCTTGGGGAATATGTCAAATTCGAGGGGATCAACAAATAGCCAAGAGTATCAACGCAATAACAGATACGAGCACCAAAAGTATAGAGAAATAGAAATTATCGGAAACAGTTGAAGGTGTCAGCAACTAAACTTCAACTGAAACAATATATTTAGATTCGAGGCCCGATGTAATTCAAGAACCTGAAGAAAATGAGAACATCAAAATGACAATAGAAGAACTCGAGGCTGTGGTGTTATTTGAACAATGGCCAGAGAGAAACGTTTACGTAGGATCCGATCTAAATCCCATCATGCGAGGTAAGTTAATTGAATTTTTAAAAGCTAACGTAGATTGTTTTGCCTGGTCCCATGCTGATATGACAGGCATTCCACTGGATGTGATGACTCATAAGCTTAATAAAGACCCATCTTTCACCCCAATTAAGCAAAAGATAAGAAAGCAAGGAGATTTCAAAAATCAAGTAATTCAAGATGATGTCCAAAAGTTGTTGAAGATCGGGTCAATTCATTAGGTAAAATATCCTGATTGGTTAGCTAACATGGTGGTCGTACCTAAGAAGAATGGTAAGTGGTAAGTTTTTATATATTACACTGATCTAAACAAAGCTTGCCCAAAAGATTCTTTTCATTTACCCCATATAGATCAATTGATTGATGCAACTGCAGGTCATGAACTTTTAAGTTTTTTAGATGCATATTGGGGGTACAATCAAATTAAAATGGACCTCGGTGATGAAGAAAAGACTTCTTTCATCATACACCAGGGGACTTACTATTACAAAGTAATGCCATTCAGTCTAAAAAATGCTGGAGCAACCTATCAAAGGTTAGTTACCAAAATGTTTCAAGAACATTTGGGAAAAACAATGGAGGTATATATAGACGACATGCTCGTCAAAACCCAGCATTCCCATGACCATATTTCTCATTTAACTGTGACCTTTGAAACTTTGAAAAAAAATTAATATGAAACTCAATCCTGAAAAATGTGCATTCGGAGTTGCATGTGGTAATTTTTTAGGTTTTCTTGTCTATAACTGTGGAATTGAAGTGAATCCTTCCCAGATTAAAACAATTGAAGAAATACCTGATGTCCTTACTAGTAAAAGGAAGTTTAGACGTTAAAAGGAAAGATGGCGGCCTTAGGGAGGTTTATTTCAAAATCGTCAGAAAAATGTTTCAAATTTTTCTCTACGCTCAAAAAGCAAGACCATTTCGAGTGGAATGAAGATTGTCAACGAGCGCTGAGGGACTTGAAAGTTTATTTATAAAATCCTCCTTTACTGGCTAAACCTAAAGAAGGTGAAAAGTTACTCATCTATCTAGCAGTATTAGAAGTAGCGGTAAGTGCCGTTTTAGTACGAGAAGATAAAAGTAAGCAATTTCTGATTTATTTATTAGATGCAGAGACAAGGTATCCAAAACTAGAAAAATTAGCATTAGTTCTCGTCATGACATCTAGAAAACTACGACCTTATTTTCAATGCCATCCTATTGTTGTTGTTACTGCTTATCCTTTAAGAAATATATTGCATAAACATGAACTACCAGGAAGATTAGCAAAATAAGCTATAGAACAAAGTGAGTACGAAATAATTTACCAACCTCGAACTGCTATTAAATCTCAAGTACTCGCCGATTTCGTAGTTGATTTTAGTCAAAGCATACATCTAGAAGCAGAAAAAGAATTAGAAGTTTTTAATGGAGCTAATCCAGGGACTTGGTTATTATTTACTGATGGTTCATCTAATGTAAAGGGGGCAGGTTTAGGGATTGTTCTTATACCACCTACGGGTGAAACAATTAGACAAGATATAAAATGTCACCCTGTAACTAACAATGAAGTAGAGTATGAAGATGTGATTGCAGGTTTGGAGCTAGCATTAGAACTTGGTACCATGCAAATTGTAATCAAAAGTGATTCACATCTCGTAGTCAATCAAATACTGGGGACTTACGTAGCTAGATAAACTCGAATGCAAGAATATCTCAGAAAGGTACGGGAGTTAATAAGACAGTTCCAAATTTGGAAAGTGATGCAAATCCCAAGAGAAGAGAATTTGGAAGCAGACGCCTTAGCCAACCTCGCATCTGCAGTAGATATAACAAAAGATGTGAATGCCTCAATTATACATTTGTTCCATTATGTTCTTGACCCTGATAAAAATAAGGTAAATTTTAATCACTTGACCTGGGATTGGAGAAACGAAATCGTGTATTTTTGCAGCACGGAATCATACCTGAATACAAGGTGAAGGCTCATGGACTAAGAAAGAAAGCCGCTCGTTACTGCTTATATCAAGGAAACCTTTACCATAAAATGTTTGGTGGACCATTAGCCAGGTGTCTCGGACCTTCTGAAATAGAATATGTGATGAGAGAAGTACATGAGGGGCATTGTGGAAATCACGCATGAGGCAGATCACTTGTTAAAACATTGATTTGAGCAGGATATTACTGGCCTAAAATGGAAGAAGAAGCGAATGATTTCGTATCTAAATGTGATAAACGTCAAAGGTATGAAAATAACATGCATAGACCAGCAGAGTTATTACATCCTCTCATAGCTCTGTGGCCCTTCATGAAATGAGGAATGGATATCGTAGGACCATTACCTCAGGCAAAAGGTCAGATAAAGTTTCCACTCCTACTTACTGATTATTTCACTAAATGGGTAGAAGCAGAAGCGTTTAAACAGGTACGAGAGAAAGAAGTTAACGACTTCATTTGGAGAAATATAATTTGCTGCTTTGGTGTTCCAAGGGAGATAGTGCGTGATAGTGGACCGCAATTTGTAGGAGCTCAAATCACAGAATTCTTGCAAAGTTGGCAAATCAAAAGAATTACGTCGACACTATATCATCCAGTAGGTAATGGGCAAGCAAAGTCTACAAACAAGGTAATTATCAACAACCTAAAGAAAAGGTTACAAGAATCAAAAAGGAATTGGCCTGAATTATTACCGGCGGTATTATGGGCATATTGAACGACAACAAAAACAAGTATAGGAGAAACACCATTTTCAATGGTCTATGGTGCGGAAGCTTTGATACCAATTGATATAGGTGGACCTAGTACACGACGTGTTCAAGCATAGGAAAACTCGAACAATGAAGAGTTACGAGTAAATCTTGATTTACTTGAAGGGAGAAGAGAAGTTGTGTTGTAAGGATGGCGACTCAAAAGCAAGTAATTGAGCGATATTACAATAGGAAAGCACGCCTCAGGTTTTTTAAAGTTGGGGACTCTGTGTTGAATAAGGTTTTTCAATCTATAAAGTTAACTAATTCAGGAAAGCTAAGTCCAACATGGGAGGGACCTTATCGAATTCGTGAAATTGCGGGCAAAGGAGCATACGAGCTAGAGACAATGGAAGACAAGGTTTTACCTTCACATTGGAATTCTGTTCATTTAATGAGGTATTACCTCTAAGGAAATTACCCACGTCCAGGTATCGCAATGTTAAAAAAATTTCCTTTGAATTGTCAAAATTAGACTAACGATTTTAGATGCTAGAAAAAAACCCCAACTCGTGCCAAATGATGAGTCACGGCCTGCACGACAAATTGGAATACTATTAAATCCCTAGCCCAAGGTTACATTAATCTTATGGAAATACACACGAGTTAGGCAGTCTTCATCTACAATCGCACTTCCGAGTCCCGTATATTTTTCTGTTTCAGGAAAAGGACCAAAAATTTGGAGCAAATACACAAGTGTTCGAGGCTGCATACTTCACCGCTCAAACACTTGGGGAATTGTACTGTATACACACGAGTATATGCATAAATAGATACGAGAGAGTAAAATTCAAGATTTACAAATCTAATCAAGCTACGAGAATTCAAGTATCAATCTAAAAACACTGATCATAGTGTTATTTCCTTTTTAGATCAATAAAGTCATTGCTTAAACCCTTCCTAAATATGTAATGGCATGTATCAGAACAGGTTGTAAAAAACCTTGTATATTTTGTAAATCCAAGATTTACAAATCAAATCAAGTTACGAGAATTCAAGTATCAATCTAAAAACACTCATCATAGTGTTCTTTCCTTTTTAGAACAATAAAATCATTGCTTAAACCCTTTCTAAATATGTAAAGGCAGGGATATGATTATGTATCAGAACAGGTTATGAAAAACCTTGTATATTTTGTAAATCGGTTAAAAGAAAATAGTTGCGAGAAAGTTATAGATGTACTTCAATACATGTAATACTCAAGAAACTTATCAAAGTTCATAAATAAAAACTTTACAAAAGTTGTTTTATGCGAAACATGTATGTTCCTACTTCTTTCATCGTATGATAACACCATTATGAAGTTGGGACGTCTTCTTCATTAATTGTCAGTAAATAAAAGGGCCCTCTTTTATTTTTCCTCATGTTAGTAACACATGAGAAGAATTATGAAAGCATTTTCTGAAAAAGATAAAAAATGCTAAATTATTCTCTAAGTCCTAAAAAGAAAAATAGGCAAGAGTAAGGTAAAATTATTCTACAAATAGACGAGGATAAATGAAGAAGTATTATACAAACTTCTCAACATAAAAAGCTAAGGGAAAAACTTAGCTATTACAATACATTTGTTTTTTCTAAAATAGATGCACCATTATAGAAATTGGGGACTTCATTAATTACATTATCAAAAAGAAACAAAAGAGGTAAGGTTAAACATTCTCATTGGTCACTGAGGAAATTGGAATGGTAGAAGTCGCCGCCTCATTAGGCTTGGTAGGAACTTCTAAAGAAGCAGCAATAGAGGAAGTCTCTGCTGAAATTGAAGTGCTAACATTTTCGGGAGAAGTAGTAGACATGGTGATTTCCATTCCTAAAGGCCGTGTTGTAGGTAAATTACCCTCGGTCACTGGAACTGTAACTTCAATAATTTCAGCTATTGACTCTAAGTTCAAAGGCTCTTAAACCCCGGGAGTTTCCACTGTTGGAGAAGAGATGTCAATTACCTGATCAGGAGAAGGAGTTTCAGTAGGTTGCTCATTCTTCTCAGTCATGTCTAAAACTTTAGCTCACTCAGATTGCAAGTCAAACTTTTCCTGAGAAGCTTCCATTAAAGCATCACGACGAGATTTCAAGAAGGCCCAGTTAACCTCATAATTGAAATTCTCAACCAAGGAATTGTAATCCTTCTCCAGGATTTCATAATCTCTTCCCCATGTAGCTAAAGTGTTCTTCATTGTTTCATGCTCAACTAAGTGGAAATCAAGGGAAGATTGAAGGTTGACACAAGAATTCTCCAACATACGAACCTTATCGGAAGAAATCCTCAAATCATTCTGAGCACAAGACAAGTTCTCTACTAATTCCTTTGCATATTCCTCCTTTTTCTCCAAAGAGCCTTGAAATCATTAACATCGCCATTAGCTTTAGATAAAGAGCCTTCCAAAATCTCTTTATCCTTTTTAAGTTGACCCCATGAAGCGTTATAATCTCCTAACTCCTAAGATAAGCTATGATTCTGTTGCTCCAGAGGAACTTTGTTTTTCTGTAACTCTTCTATAATCCCTTAAGCACTCTCATATTGGTCCTTCCAATTTGCTGCTTCAAGTAATGCATCCTCAGCTATTTTTCTAGCTTCGGAGATATCCTTTGAAGACTCACGGTCCTTTTTCTCCAATAAAGAAATTCGCTCCATTAGCTCAGTCCCAATGAGATTTGCCTACAATTATGAAACATGAAAGTCAGAACTCAAAAGAAAAGGGAAAATATTTTGCAAGGTCAAGAAAAATACCTTTAAAGTTGAATGAACTATGTCATTAATCAAGGTGTAGCAGCTGTGTCTTTGCATCTTATTCTTCTCAATATCCCAATAAGAGGTTCGAGCCACGTATCTGTACCTCCATATTTTCTTAAAAGGCTTTGAGCAGCGGGAACTTTAAGAGTAACACTTCTCATAGCCACGCCTTTACTACTAGAGCTAACCTATACTAGAAGGGCAGATGAAGAGGCATCAGTAGAAGGGGACGTAGAAGAAAAAGTAAATATATAGGGGTCGTTGAAGTTGAAGCAGGAAGGGAAAGAGAAGCTACAGAAACTGATTCAGGAACAGGAATGGAAGTATTCACAACTGGTGAAGGAAAGGAAGCAATTATTGCTGATGAAATACTTACAATTGGAAAAGGAATTGAAGGAGAAGAAACGAATGAAGAAAGAGGAGCTTCATCAAAAACAGGTGCGAGATCGCCACTCTAAAAACCACTATCCAAGGGAGGTTGAGTTGTACACTCGTGGCTTTTGGCACGGTCTCCTCATCAGATTGGATTAAAACAGGCTCGGTAATGGAAATAATTGTAGAAGAAGTGATTGCAGCAGAAGTACGAGCATGAGAATCTTCAATTTCTTCATCCAAAACAACACGTCTCCTATCTCTTGGTCTAGATACCAAAGATGTATTATCGTCTTCTTCATTTTCATCTTCTATTACCAAAGCTTTTCTTTTGGCTAAAAGTACTTTAGCCTAATCCAAACCAAGGGCATAGTTGGCTGTTGTACGCATGGCTATAGCAACCTCTGATGCCATCCCTTTTATTCCAAATCCTGATAAAAAGAAGGATTTGAGTTCATCATCAAAATTTAGTATACGTATCTAGAAAATACATGAAAAGAAATATATACCGTGTGTTTTCACTATCCACCACGTGTAAGGAAGAGATAGATTTCCAAGTACTATCTTCCTTATGAGCAACTTTCAAAATTGAGTCTACCCAACCACGAAAATTGGGAACGGGTTTAACAATCTCTCATGGTTGCTACAAAAAACCAAAAAGGGGATAAATTTAAAGAGAAAATCAAAATCTCATAAAATAAGTACGGGAAAAGTAAAACAGAAACTTACGTGCAAAATTCCACATCTCAGGAAAGGGAATGTTTGATTTTCCCAATAAATCCACTGTGTGAACAACAATGTAATGAAGGTACCACCCACGATCTTTATCGTCATCGGCGTTTACCAAAACTCTTTTACTCATTGCAGTTAAAGTAAAAACCCCATGACGTAACATACTAGGGTGGTATAGGTGGATGAGATGGGGGAAAGTGAAAGTAACTTTTGCCTTATTAGACAAAAATCTTAAACAAGCTACAGCCCACCAAACTAAAGGTCCAATCTGGGCTAAGCAAATGTTGAAAAATATACAAAAATAGATGATAACTGGTTCTATAGCAGGTTTAAATCCTAAAGTGAAAGGGTAGGTATAAACATAGGAATACCCGTTTATGTAAGATGAAATTATTTGGCTTATGGAAGCAATTGATAAACGAACGGCGCCCTCTTTCCAGTTGCAATCTTTCCTAACAGTGGGGATATTGAGTTCATTTATAAGAGAGGGATAAACATCAGTCTTTTCCAATTTTGCAATTTGCTTTTGAAGGGACGCTTTGTCACTTGCAAACGACAAATCATTTGGTATAATTTCTTCAACTGTGGGCTCTAGAGAAGGTTATGAAATTTCTTATTTTGAAGATGGAATTTTAGAAGAGGAACCTTTAATTCCAGATTCAGTTGAGCCTCCACGTGTAGATCCCATACTTCGGAGTCTTCCTCCTCTGCCTCTTGAATGTTTGATAGGAGCAGGTGCCTTAGGGAATTGATCGAGAAGTAAAACCTTTATGAGGTTAGGGTTTGGAGATGCCATTGCAAGATAGTTTTGAAGAAAGTAAAAGCAAGAAAGGAAATTCGAATGCTAGATGGAAGTTGATGAATAAGAGGGCAACGAAAGTATGAATTAAAAGTTTATATGGGAACAACCATCAAAATTAAGGGGAGCAATGATGGAAAGCCTATATAAAAGATAACCACCACTTCGTAAACAGAGGAAGTTGAACATGCCTAGAAAAGTGAGAACAAAACTACAGATTCAATCAGAAGATGACACGTGTGTAGATCATTAAATAAGAAAGACATATAAGACGTCGATACTGACACAAGCATTAATTGTGACAAAACTTCTTTTTTCAGGATCCACTTTCCAATTATTTAATTGATAAATAAATGAGAAGTGGGGGACTATCTGTATTGGGAAAAAATTGAGCTTTTATTAAAGGTGACATGGCATGACACATGAATTGGTCAAACAGTCAAAGAGCAATAACGGCCTCGATCCTCCGCCCATATATTGCCTCCGCTTTCTCTTGACATGAATCTCCCCATGACTCAACCAAATCCAGAAGCTTCTCAGGCATTGGGTCTATGATTTCACTCCCTATTTGGCTGCCCTCCGTGGTCCCATCCTTGCTAGTAAACTTGGTCCCTCTGCTTGATGCATCATCTAAGTCTGATAGTGTGCCATCATTTTGTAACTTACCATCCCCTTCAACTATGTCCGCGCAACTTTTATTGCTACCATCATGTTCTATTTTCATGGCGCAAAGATAGGCTTCAGAATCCCCTACTTTCGGCTTAGATTCCAAGCTCATCCCTCCAATACATGCAGTCTCTCGTGTGTCACCCTTGTGTCCCTGAGCATAATTCCCGATCATTGTAGCAAGCTTACCCAACTCTGGGCATTCACTTGCCCGATGTAATCCTTTACAAAAGTAGCACCCTCCCTTAGGCACGTACTCTCTATTGTTTTGCGGCCACTTGCCATTTCTCTTAGACCCCTGTCCATTATATGATAGCCCCTTGCCATTACCTTTGTATACATCGGCTATAACTTTTCCATTGTACTCGTCATGATCTCCCTAATCCCTTTTGACATTGCCTTCTTTGGACTTGGCAGACTCCATCTTGAAGTCAACAATGACTCGGCTATCGTCCTCATCCACATTGGCTGCTTAATATCTTCTTAACTCCAGCTTTGCCCAATTTTGCAACCCATCTATGAAGTGAAAGAGTGAATCTTCCTCAGGTAATGACGAGATTTCCAGTATTAAGGTAGTGAACTCGTGCACATACTCCCAAATTGTGGTCGTCTGTCGGAGCTCTCTTAGCTTCCACCTAGCTTCATACACCACATTCACCGAGTAGAATTGCTTCTTCAACTCCTTCTTAAACTGTTCCCATGTCTCAATGTTGCATAGACCTTTATACACGTCATCCATCTTCCTTATCCACCATAGCATGGTAGTCTCTGAGAGGTACAATACTACAGCGTTGATCCTGGCCTCGTCGTCCCTCACTTTGTCGTGCCTGAAGTAGTTCTCCAACTGCAAAAAAGAAGTTTTCCACTTCTTGTGCATCACGAACACCTTTGAACACTGGGGGTTTGGGAGCCTCGATCTCGGCCTCCCTCATCACCATAACATTGCTTCCTGCCTCAGTCACGCCAACATTGACACGCTCCTCGAATGACTTTATCTTTGCCTTCATAGCATCGATAATTCTTAAAGCCTCCATAAGTCTACACTATAAGGCAGTGATGGTTTGCCTTAGTTCCATCTCAGTCTGTGTACGCCCCTCCAAGCCATTTCGGATACTTTCAATCTCTTCAAGAGTGTGCCACTCAAGTACGTTAAGGGTGCCTTCTACCTTCCTCAAGCGTTGGCCAAATATCTCCACGACGTCCATCCCTGCGTTCATCTTCATCACCCACTCTTTACCGAGCGAGACGTCCTCTAGAGGACCTCCACTTCATCCTCGCTCGCCTCAGTGATATATGATTCTTAGGATGTAATCCCTTCGTTTGACACAACCTCAAGTCTCACCTCTTGGCTCTTGTTGGTGGAATTCCTCTTTTTTCTACAGCCGCTCTTGCTAGCAGTATCCTGGATGACGTTGGCTTGGGTGTTGGCAGCGTTAATTTCTCCTTCGTCATTCCCCTAGTTGAAACCTTCGCTCTGATATCACGTTGTCACATCCTTAGTTCTTAAACTAAGTAGTGCGACACTTGACAACTTGCTCACGATCTTGCACAACTTGCTCATGTTCTTGCTATGCCAAGTCAGCCCTACTACACTCAAGATCGCAAAGAGAATGTAAAAAAGAACACAAGAGAATTGCTAAATGAAGCTTTTTATTAGAGAGAACTTGAAACGTTTGCTTAACTGATGAATTACAAATAAATGCCTCCTATTTATACTAATCACCTAGGGACTAGTATGTAAATAATAATTATTCTACAAGTCATTCCATATTTACAACTAAGTCCCTCCTCTAGAATATTCTACACAACTAGATTCTTCTAAGGACTTTCCTAATAATTCTATAAGGTTCTAGGGTCTTCATAAGGAAACCTCTATATTTCTCTAGAACCTTCCTACAAATGCATAAATATCTAGAACTTTTCTAAGAAAATTCTCCATAGTTCTAGAATATTCCACCAAGATCTAGTCCCTACTTATGTAAACATTTCATATGGCAAAAATATATGTCAAATAACACCTACATGTCATGATAATATGGCGGGTCATAACAGCTATCTACAAGATAAATAGAAATTAGACAACATTGCTAGTTGCCGAGCCAAACTTGGAATTTTAATCGTTACAAAGTACTCCGAGAAACAACTAAGATTTGACAAAAAAATAGAATTTAAGTATTTAATTTAGTGGTCCATATTATTATTGCATTCCCAAATTATCTATAGTAATGCGTTCAAACTTAGTACAATAAAAATATAGTTTTTTCTTTTTTTAAACTATGTATGTGATTAAGTCTAATATCTAAAGTTATAAATACGGCCACACTTGCTCTCATACCGTAGCTGCGCGTCGTTGCTATTAGAAAATAGAAAATGTATCTACATTTGATGTTTACACTAAATTGATAAAAGTATAACATGTTTTTCCTACCAAAGATTTTATTATATAAGCATAATTAATTAATATGTATTCTTTAAATTCTTCCTCTGTCTAAACACACATATAAAAAAAGTTAAATTGCATTAGTCATAATGTTTATTTTATTAAATTACTTTTGATCTCTTATCAAACTTTTATTGAAGATTGATAAGACTTTCTACAACTTACATAGTAGTAGAATATTATTGGAGCAATGTCAGATTTAGATAAAAGATTATTAATGGCTTTTTGTTTTTTTTTTGTTATTTTGGGCTAAATTGATTTGACTAAAACAAATTAAAAAAATCAGATGAAATATCAACTTAACATTAAACAACAACAATTTAACTTAACTTTATATATTGTAAGTACCTTGAGCAGATTTCGAGCTCGAGCTTTGAAAATAGGACTTGCGACACATATACGAATCGAGATTAAAGGGCAATCCAGTGCGCAAAGCATCCCGTATTTACGTTGTGTCCAAAGAAAGGCCATACTCCAAGGGGCTGTGACGTAGGCGAGTAAATTTCATGGGTGGTCATTCAACTTTGTGTTCATTACCCAAAAGTCATTTTTCTTTCTTTCGTTACATAAAAGTCATACATATTTGTGTTATTACCCAAAAGCTACTTTTCTTTCTTTTGTTACACAAAAATCATTTTACGATGCTTTAGTTATCACAATTCACTTTGACTAAATTTTACAAATTTTTTACCTGAAAAGTCTATTATACTATTTACATTATAAATTCTCTTATTTATGTAATATACTCGTACATTTAATTTTCTCTTAATATTAAATTTTAAGATATATAAGTAGCATTATTAAATTTATCAGTAGCATTATAGTGAAGAAATCTTAAGTCCACGTTCTTGTTCATGTTTAATGAAAATTTAAAATTAAAGCTCATTGATTCATTAGCCAAGCCATACTCATTAGTTTAATAAATAAACTACGCACATTTAGTATAATGACACATCAAATTAATACTTTCAAATAAATAATATTAATCGAAAAAGCTTTAAAAAACTTAATATTAAACACAAACTTGTTTTCATTATTTAAAATAAATATTAAATAATATTTTGTATCATTTTTATATTTAAAATATTTTCATGTTTGAATACGATTAAACAAATTGAGTGCCATGAAAAAATTAAATATATCGATATATATTATAAAAATAATAAATAAAATAATTTAAAATAATTTTAATTATAAGTAAAATACTTAGGTAAAAATATTTTATATAGTATATAATAGAGAAGATATTACATAAACGAGAGGATTAATATCAAGGACATAATAGACTTTTCCACAAAAAAATATTACTCATAACCTGGCCAATGTGACTTTTGTATAAATAGAGCAAACTAAAATAATTTTTATATAATAAAAGAAACAAAAGTGACTTTTGGATATGAACACAAAGTTGAATGGTTTTTACGTAATAAAAAAGTAACTTTTGTGTAATGAATATAAAGTTGAATGACCACCTATGAAATTTACTGATTCCATGACTCGAACCCGTAACCATTAACCTAACTTTACGGTTGCTCTAAGGCTCAAAATAACTTTACTTTCACCATATTTCTTGACCTTCCGACACTGGACATGCATCAAGCCCATACTTGATCTTACGACTTTGCGAAGACCTGTGTTTTTGCTAAACAGTCACCCGGACATTAAGGAAGTGTCGCAGTCTAAGAGAGTGCAATGTAAGCAACCTATCCTAATATAAATATAAGTGATTGATTGTACGCCTTGAACCTGTAATCTATATATCACTCACCGGAGACAATAGAATGTTTTTATTGAGAGTATCAAATGCAAGAAAAAAAATAAAAAATAAAAAAACATTGAGTGAATTAGCAAAAAAAGAAATTCAATATTATATTTCTTACTAAAAAACTATTAAAGCAACAATGAATTAATTACCAAGTCAAAGAAGCAACATCAGATTCGCAGTTTCACATCTTCACATCCCCTAACAATCTTACACGAATGCATATAAACTCTCCTCACTTCTCCTTTTGTCCTGTAACGCCTCCACTTTCTCCTCCTAAAATTTTACCCCCTTTTCCTCTCTCTCTCACTCTCTCTCTCTCTCACTCTCTCTCTCTCTCTTACACCAAAAATTCCTTTTCATTGATATCAATTTTTGACATTGTTGTTTCAAGAATTTCTTGAAAAGTTTTGATCTTTGATCATTTTATGTGATTTTGAGCCAAAAAATGGGGAAAGGAGGAGCTTTGAGTGAAGGGGTTGTGAAAAAGATCTTGCTTTCATATACCTATGTTGCAATTTGGATCTTTCTCTCATTCACTGTGATTGTGTACAACAAGTACATCCTGGATAGAAAGTTATACAATTGGCCATACCCCATTTCACTAACAATAATTCACATGGGTTTTTGTTCTTCTTTGGCTTATCTTCTTGTTAAAGTGTTTAAGGTTGTTGAACCTGTGACTATGACATGGGATCTTTATTGCAAATCTGTGGTACCCATTGGTCTTTTATATGCATTCTCACTTTGGTTATCAAATTCTGCATATATATATTTATCTGTGTCTTTTATTCAAATGCTTAAAGCTTTGATGCCAGTGGCTGTTTATTCAATTGGGGTTATGTTTAAAAAAGAGAACTTTAAATCTGATACTATGGCTAATATGGTGTCTATTTCTATTGGTGTTGCTATTGCTGCTTATGGTGAAGCTAAGTTTGATACATGGGGTGTGATGTTACAGTTGGGAGCTGTGGCTTTTGAGGCTACAAGATTGGTTATGATTCAGATTTTGCTTACTTCAAAGGGTATTACATTTAATCCGATTACGTCGTTGTATTATGTTGCGCCGTGTTGTTTGGTTTTCTTGTTCATTCCATGGATCTTTGTGGAATACCCATTGTTGAAGGATACTTCTAGTTTCCATTTGGATTGGTTGATCTTTGGTACGAATTCGTTCTGCGCGTTTGCTTTGAATCTTGCTGTGTTTTTGCTTGTGGGGAAGACATCTGCTTTGACTATGAACGTTGCTGGTGTGGTTAAGGATTGGTTGTTGATTGCCTTTTCTTGGTCTGTGATTAAGGATACTGTCACCCCCGTGAATTTGGTTGGATATGGATTGGCTTTCTTGGGTGTGGCGTATTACAATCACGCCAAATTGCAGGCTCTTAAGGCGAACGAAGCGCAGAAAAAGGCTGCACAGGACGAGGAGGCCGGAAGATTGTTGGAGGAAAAAGAAGGGGAGAATGGTGCTAAGAAGAATGAATCTCAGGGTTGAGTTTACTTCATGTTATCCTTAGATAGGACGGCGTTTTTGGACAATAGAGGTAACATGAAGATCATATTATGTCGTCCTTTTTCGGATGATTTAGTTTTTGTTGTTGGCTATACACCTTTTATATTATCTTTTGTTTTTCTAATTTTATTTTTCAGTCGGTCATTGTCATTCTCACTTCATGCTGTAGAGGATCCCATATAAGTTTTATTACTTGTATTACCAGATCATGCATGTACTTGAGCATGACTCGAGGCTCTTTATGTTTATTTTGTCAGAATAGTAATACATAAACATGAGAGCTTTTTTCATATTATTTTTACTTGTCTTCAACTGTGTTTAAACTTCATTGTCTTACGAGTTAAGCAAAATGCAGCTGTTATTTAAAGCTTTCCTTTTTGAAATTGCTCGACATGTTGAAATGTAATAACTGATGCAATTAGTTATCTTCAACATGTCCAAAGACTTGGAACTGAAATTTGGAAAGATTTGGTCTTGGTTGATGTGTTCTATTGAATAACCATAATGTGGATGTAGATGACATGGTTTTCTTCGAGTCAGAGGAGATATCTGTGCGGTTGTTAGGTAGATGACACAATTTAATATGAGTCCGAGATGAAAAGTTGCTCGGTTACCCTTACACTCAAGTGTATCTTAGAATAGGCTTTAACTCTTAGACTCAGCACCAATTCTTTTAAGAAAGTCAGATCTAGTAATGAAGTGATGAGGAATGGTATGATTTCCCGAGTAAAGTACAACCCAGTATAATCCCACTTAGTGGGGTCCGGGGAGGGTGGTATGTACGCAGACCTTACCCCTATCCTGGGGTAGAGAGGGTGTTTCCAAATAGACCCCCGGCATCCTTCCCTCCAAGAACTACCCACCTTTGTTCTTGGAAAGACTCGAACTCACAACCTCTCGGTTGGAAGTGGGGTTTGCTTACCATCAGAGCAACCCCTCTTAATGTTACTATATGTAGAATGGTTGAAGATGGGACAGAAAGGAACTAGTGAAACTAATTACTCATTTTAAACAACCTCTAATTCTTAATTTATAGCCCTCAATTTTGGTTAAAAAGCGAAAAAGGTTGATGACCACAATGGAAGTTATAAGATTTCCTGAATATAGGCGTTGTAATGTTGTGGAGATATGCTTATGAACAACATTTGAAGTGCCTTTGATCATTTGAAATTTTAGCGCGTAAGGTAGTTTTCTGTTACAAGTGTAATATCATGTGACCAGGGGGTCACGGGTTTAAGCCGTGGAAACAACCTCTTGCAGAAATATCCAGGGTAAGGCTGCGTACATTAGACCCTTGTGGCCCGACCCTTCCCTGGACTCCGCGCATAGCGGGAGCTGAGTGTACCGGGCTGCCCTTTAGTATGTTGAAGTAAAACATAGTGTGAAATACAGATTATGTGTACTAATTACTAAATGAAACAAAAGAGGCATTAAGCAGTCTTTTACATTATATTTCCTCTAATGGATGTTCTGTTAGGAAGTTGTGATCTAGCTTCAGATGGTGTTCTTTGGCTTTAAATTTTCGAAAGTATTTTTAGTTAAATTGGATCTAAATATCCATGACTTTTAAAACATCATGCTTTATGCAGTATGTTTATCCATAAGTTTAGATGTCCTTATTCGATGAAGTAGTTGGTTGTGTAAAACGATAAATAAGATCTGTACCACTCAATTTGATGTGGAGGCACCTTTGTAATATTTACACAAAAGTTGCACTCAACACTACAACCATGGCTACCACAAAATCTGTGGTAATCGCGCACATTGAAAAGTTGGATTATATTTGTTCATAATTGGTCACTTTGGATCTCTTAGGTTGGTGTTTATTGTGTTAATCTGGTATCTTTTGGTTATATGGACTATGGAGTGAGTGTTGAGAGAGCATAGAGTCATCCTTGTTAAAAACACTCGGATTTTGGTTAAAGTTTTCTGTATAATGGCCCAGAACGAGGCGGTATTTGTGATATTTCTGCGGTGAGTTTTGAATCTTCAGTATCAGACTTTGGTTTCCTTTACTTAAGTGTCGACAGAGTGAACCAGAGGTTTTGCTTCAAGAACTTTCCATCATCTTATGCTCATCTAAACACTTGATCTTATGTTCGCATTTTTTCCTTCATTAGGCCCCTTGTGTTCCTTGCTGTTACCTTACTTTAGTAGCATTTTTTGACCATAGATCAGCTGAATCATGAAGGCGGGCTTTGGAGCAACGCTAAGGTTGTCTCCATGTCACGGTTCGAGCCATAGAATCAGTCACTAATGCTTGTATTTGAGTAACTGCCTACATCACACCTTGGACCCTGCGTGAACGCGAAATGCTTCGTGCACGGGCTGGCTTTTTTGTTTAGCCTAATCATGGAAGCATAGATAAAAAGATGCTGTACTTTCCATGCTTGTTTGTTCCTCTCTTTTTCACCTTTTATAGAAATCTAGCTTGAAAAGCTGTATGACTATATTTGGGGTTGGTAATTAACCGGTTCGATATGAACATGATTACTTTGGCATAATATTTGGAAAATTTATTTATAATTGCTGGTTATGGTTTGCAAGCTGACCACCAACTAGTTAGATTAGATCAAGTAATATGATGTTAAGTAGAGGTAAGTGAGATAGATGTGCTTTAATTCAAATAGATTTTTGCCAAAATATATTTGTTTTGTTATGAAATAATATAAAAGACAAGAACAATAATGCAAGAACAAGAGCAATAGAGAGAAGAGTAGAGAGAGTTCTTCTTATTGATACTTAGAGAATGTTAGGAGTGTATTACAATGGTAGAAGACCCCTTTATTTATAGGGAGTGGGATGATCTAGCTACCAATAATATGATTCACCTTAAATAGAAGTGTATTTATAACACTCCCCCTTGAATGTCTATTCAATGATGTGCCTCGTTAAAACCTTAAAACAAAACCCAATGGAAAAAATTAAAGTAAGGAAAAAGAGTACACATGTTTGAATATGCGCCTATTGGTTGCCTCGTTAAAAACCTCGCAAGGAAAACCCGGTGGGACAAAACCTTGTAAGGGAAAAAGAGTGCAACGCGCATTAATTCCCCCTGATAAGAACATCAATTTATGTCCTTAAGTCTTCGCATCCCGATCTTGTGAACTAGCTTCTTGAAGGTTGACTTTGGTAGAGATTTTGTGAACAAATCAACCATATTGTCGCTTGAACGAATCTGTTGAACATTGATATCACCATTCTTTTGAAGATCATGTGTGAAGACTAACTTTGGTGAAATATGCTTCGTTCTATCTCCTTTTATGAATCCTCCCTTCAATTGAGCTATACATGCTGCATTGTCTTCATACAAAGTTGTGGGTAGTTTATCACACTTCAAACCACATTTGTCTTGGATATGATGTATTATCGACCTTAACCACACACACTCCCGACTTGCTTCATGAATAGCAATTATCTCGGCATGATTAGATGAAGTAGCCACAATTGATTGCTTAGTCGATCGCCAAGATATGGCGGTGTCTCCACAGGTAAACACATAACCCGTTTGAGATCGAGCCTTGTGTGGGTCGGACAAATATCCAGCATCAGCATAACCAACAAGATCCGGGCTGCAATTCTTGCCATAAAATAAGCCCATATCGGTAGTTCCCTTTAGGTACCGCAATATGTGTTTGATCCCATTCCAATGTCTCCTCGTAGGAGCCGAGCTAAATCTTGCTAAGACATTAACTGAAAAGGATATGTCAGGCCTTGTAGTATTTTCAAGATACATTAGTGCGCCAATTGCGCTAAGATATGGTACTTTAGGACCAAGTAGCTCTTCATTCCTTTTTTGTGGTCGGAATGGATCTTTGTTCACATCAAGTGATCGAACAACCATCGGTGTACTTAAAGGATGTGCTTCATCCATGTAAAACCGTTTCAGTACCTTTTCTGTATAGGTAGATTGATGAACAAAAATTCCGTTTGCCAAATATTCAATTTGCAAACCAAGACACAGTTTAGTCTTTCCGAGATCTTTCATCTCGAATTCATTCTTTAGATAATCAATTGCCTTTTGGAGTTCTATAGGGGTTCCAATAAGGTTTATGTCATCGACATATACGGCAAGTACAACAAATTTCGATGTTGTTTTCTTTATAAAAACACACGGGCAAATGGCGTCATTTATATAGCCTTCTTTTAACAAGTACTCACTCAGACGATTATACCACATTCGTCCAGATTGCTTTAGACCATACAAGGATCTTTGCAATTTAATTGAGAACATTTCCCGAGATTTTGAATTATGCGCGTTTGGCATCTTGAGTCCATCGGGAATTTTCATGTATATCTCATTATCAAGTGAGCCATAAAGATAGGCAGTAACCACATCCATTAAGTGCATGTCAAGTTTTTCATGGACAGCAAAACTTATGAGATAACGAAAGGTTATCGCATCAATTACAGGCGAATATGTCTCTTCATAATCGACACCAGGCCTTTGAGAAAAACCTTGTGCAACAAGGCGTGCCTTATATCTTTGTACCTCATTTTTCTCATTTCTTTTGCGTACAAAGACCCATTTATAGCCGACAGGCTTAACACCACTAGGTGTTTCAACTATAGGGCCAAAAACTTCACGTTTTGCCAGCGAATTCAATTCTGATTGAATTGCTTCTTGCCACTTTGGCCAATCCTGTCTTTTTCGACATTCTTCAACAGATTGAGGTTCGAGATCCTCACATTCTTGCATAATGCTAGATGCTACATTATAAGCAAAGGCATTATCCACCACAATATCCACTCGATTAATATTTGCCTCAATATTAATTGAATTTAGGGATAGTTCCGTATTTTCCAGAGTCTCGGGCTCAATGGATTCTTCATGACTCTCAGAATTTGTTAAATCATGAGATTCTTTCGTGGTGTCATTTTGATCGTTCTTTTTCCTCTTTCTAGGATTTCGATCTTTGGAACCTAATGGTCTGCCACACTTCAGGCGTGCATTCGACTCATTGGTTATGACACTAGATGATTGTCCAACAGGGACATCAATACGGATTGGAACATTTTCCGCGGGAATGTGGGATTTCGTTATCCTTTTCAAGTCCGTAAATGCGTCAGGCATTTGATTTGCTATTCTTTGCAAATGGATAATCTTTTGTACCTCTCTTTCACAAATAGAGGTATGTGGATCAAGATGAGATAATGATGCATTTTTCCACAAAATTTCCCGTTTGGTTTCACCAACTTCTCCCCCTAATTTTGGGAAAAGTGTCTCATCGAATCGACAGTCTGCAAATCGTGCAGTAAATACGTCGCCTGTCAATGTTTCGAGGTAGCGAATGATGGAGGGCGATTCAAACCCAACATATATTCCTAACCTTCTTTGCGGACCCATTTTGGTGCGGGATGGCGGTGCTATAGGCACATATACTGCGCATCCAAAAATTCTTAAATGGGATATATTGGGTTCATGACCCAAAACCAATTGCAACGGGGAATACTTGTGGTAATTCGTCGGTCTGAGACGAATTAGCATTGTTGCATGTAAGATGGCGTGACCCCATACCGAAGTGGGCAGCCTCGTTCTCATAAGTAATGGCCTTGCAATCAACTGCAGGCGTTTAATTAACGATTCTGCAAGACCGTTTTGAGTGTGAACATGAGCTACAGAATGTTCAACTTTTATCCCGATTGATAAGCAATAATCATTAAATGCTTGGGATGTAAACTCAGCAGCATTATCCAGTCTAATGGACTTGATTGGATTATCTGGAAATTGTGCTCGTAGTCGAATTATTTGTGCCATTAATTTCGCAAACGCAAGGTTGCGTGATGACAACAGGCACACATGAGACCATCTACAGGATGCGTCTATCAAGACCATGAAATACCTAAACGACCCACTAGGTGGGTGAATAGGTCCACAAATGTCCCCTTGGATACGTTCCAGAAACGTGGGTGTCTCAGTCCCAACCTTTGTTGGTGATGGCCTGATAATCAACTTGCCTTGATAACACGAAGTGCAAGGATATTCATTATTCGAAAGAATTTTGAAATTCTTTAACGGATGCCCATATGAGCTTTCTATAATCCGTCTCATCATGACCGATCCTGGGTGTCCCAATCGATCATGCCAAAGTACAAAGGTATTGGAATCAGTAACCCTTTGGATTACTGTTGAATGTGCCTCAGTTGCACTAATTCTTGTCCAATACAGGCCACAAGATAAAGACGGGAATTTCTCAATAACCCTCTTTTGGCCGGAGACATTCTTTGTGATGACGAGATATTCAAGATTATCTTCATCCATTGTCTCAATATGATAGCCATTCCGGCGTACTTCTTTAAAACTCAACAAGTTTCTCTTAGACTTGGAGGAGAACATTGCATTCTCTATGTTTAACGTCGTGCCTTTGGGCAGAGTTACAATTGCTCTTCCGGAGCCTTCAATCAATTTACTACTTCCAGAGATTGTAGTAAGTTTGCCTTACACATATTTAGTTGAGAGAAATATTTCTTTTCTTTGAGTATTGTATGTGTAGTACATGAATCAACTAGGCAAATATTTTTACAGTTGGACGTTGATCCAAGTTCGCTTTGTGAGATATCCATATTTGTTATCCCATAGTTTGACATACAAAAGAGATACACGAACATAAGAATAAACAAGTTCAATTCGTTTGTGTCACATAATATTTTCAAAATCTGCTGCTAACAGTTGACTAACAAAATCAGATATGTTATCCATAATTGATTACTTTGCAGTTTGAAAATTTCAGTTTAAGCATTTTCTTCAAACAATCGATTGTTAAACACAAACAATCGATTGTTGAACATTGACAATCGATTGTTAAACACACACAATCGATTATTTGCTATTTTGAAAAATTTCAGATCACACTGTCTTAAGACAATCGACTGTTATGCATAGACAATCGATTGTTGGCTATTTTGAAAAATTCCAGAGCACACTGTTTTAAGACAATCGATTGTTATGCATAGACAATCGATTGTTGGCTATTTTGAAAAATTCCAGAGCACACTGTTTTAAGACAATCGATTGTTGGCTATTTTGAAAAATTCCAGAGCACACTGTTATAACGACAATCGATTGTTAGGCATAGACAATCGATTGTGGATGATTTTTGAAAAATTCCAGATTACACTGTCTTAACGACAATCGATTGTTAGACAAAGACAATCGATTGTGGATGATTTTTGAAAAATTCCAGATTACACTGTCTTAACGACAATCGATTATTAGACAAAGACAATCGATTGTTGATCAATTTTCAGCTTTAATGCGAAAATAGTAGATAATCGACTAGTTTTTCAGGCTAGTCGATTACCCCTACTGGAAAATAAAAATATTATTGATATTTGAGCATATTGAAGATATTCTAAAGAACTACTGCTAACATTGCATCATGAACTAACTAATACGAGCTAATACTAATGACTATTAGTTTATTCACTAACTAATACAAATAAGTAGAACAAAATCAAATAACTCCATCTTCTTTCATCACGGACCCATCACCGATTAGGTGGTCTATTTTCCCCTCGGGTTGCTCAAAGAAGTCTGCCACATCCAGGTGGGTGATGTCCAAGTTGTCGTCATAGACAAAATTTGTTTCAGGGCCTTTTCTCTTTCGAGATGCTTGATAAAGGTCAACCAAGTGTCTTAGTATACGGCAAGTCTTTGACCAGTGCCCTTTCCCACTGCAACGATAACATATAGTTTCTGAATCATTTGCCTTAGGATCTTCATGACCCCGTTTCTGCTTTCGGTGGTTATCTCTCCTTGGGGGTTGACGGACTTCATTGGAATTTCTTCCTTGTCTACGTCCCTGGCTATGACCCCGTTTACGACCATGACCATGGCCCTTTTCATGTTTGGCATAATGAGAGTGCACCTTATCTGCTTCAGGCAGTGGTGTGGACCCAGTGGGTCGATTTTCGTGATTTATCATGAGCAGGTCATTATTTCGCTCAGCCACTAGTAGAAGAGAAATCAGTTCAGAGTACTTTGTAAAGCCTTTCTCTCTGTACTATTGTTGCAGTACCATATTGGAGGCATGAAACGTTGTAAACGTTTTCTCAAGCATATCATAATCGGAGATATTATCCCCGCATAGCTTCAATTTAGAAGTAATTCTGAACATTGCAGAATTATATTCAGAAACGGACTTAAAGTCCTGGAGCCTCAGATGAGCCCAATCATATCGTGCTTGTGGCAGAGTGACCAACTTCAGGTTGTCATATCTCTCCTTTAAGCCGTTCCACAAGATGAGTGGATCCTTGACGATGAGATATTCAATCTTCAAACCTTCATCAAGGTGATGGCGCAAGAAAATCAAGGCCTTCGCACAGTCTTGGGTGGATGCTTTTTCTCTATCTTTGATGGTGTCTCCGAGACCCATAGCATCTAAGTGGATTTCAGCATCCAACACCCATGTCATATAGTTCTTGCCCGAAATTTCAAGGGCAACGAACTTTCTTTTCGTAATGTCAGACATAATCGAAAATTAAATTAGGAAGAGGGAAATATCTTAGTTTTTTCGAGAATGGTTCTTGAGACGGTAGAGTCTCGTGCTGATAACGTGTTATGAAATAATATAAAAGACAAGAACAATAATGCAAGAACAAGAGCAATAGAGAGAAGAGTAGAGAGAATTCTTCTTATTGATACTTAGAGAATGCTAGGAGTGTATTACAATGGTAGAAGACCCCTTTATTTATAGGGAGTGGGATGATCTAGCTACCAATAATAGGACTCTAGAATCTCTCTAATTAAAGACATTCACCTTAAATAGAAGTGTATTTATAACATGTTTTTTTTTTGGCAAATAATAGATTTTTGCCAAATATATTTGTTTTTTGTTCCCATGTTTTGGCAAATTCCCAATACCCAAATCCCAAAACCAGCACAAGAGCTAGTTTTGGCCCAAAATATTACTATTATATTTTTTAAAAATTGCCCCAAAATTTTATTTTTTATAAAAGAGGCCACCGTTTATTATTTTGTAATAATGCTGCTTCGTCTTCTCGGTCATCTGATAGTGTATTATGTAGTTCATTATAAAAATGATAATTTTGTACTAAATTCAGGATTATTATTTGCGATAATATAAGGAATATTATTGATGAAGGTACTGTTGGGTATTTGTGATAGTTTTTAGAACTTGTGCGTATAATATATGTTTCATGTTTTTTTTATAAAAAAAATGAAATATATTTTGAAAACTGCTGTTCAAATATATTTTCATCTTCATTAAATTTTATCCAAAATAAAATTTTTAAAATAAAATTTTTAAAATAAATTTAAAAATTTATGGCCATACGTTAGAACTCAGACCACTGCATGTGGTAGATTGTTGGGGCATTTGCACAAATGGCCGTTTCTGAGGTCACTATTTAAATTCTGTCCTTGTCAGCCCAATGGGCAATATCGGTTCACCTGCCTCGCAAACTACCTATAAAGGCAAAATGTAGCTGATTGGGCTTACAGGAACATATTTTATAGAGAAATTATCAGCTATATCCATTTAGAAGTAGCTCATTATAAAAATTGGATTATTGATAAAATATTATTAATATTAGCCAAAATGGCCAATTAGCTATTTGTATAAAAAAAATATCAAATTTTTACTTTCTTTTGAGTGGGGTGCTATTAGAATAGATTGGGTATATCATAAGGAGCTTGAATCTCAGTTTTGGGATGATTTAGTGAAGTTTTGAGGTGGTTTGAATTGAAAATTCGAAGTAAAAACTGAATATGAAAAAAATGATACGTGTATAACACTATGTGTCACATATGTATCATATTTGTATCGATTGCGTATCACATGTATATCCATGTATATCAGTGTGTGAGATACATGCGTGATACATGTTTGATACATGTGTCACAGAAGAATTTTTTGACATCGATTTAATTATGAATTTTGATAAAAAATCAGTCCAAATCACCTCCAATCTTCCTCAAATTTAGTAAATTGACTTATTTATATGCTTGCAATGAATTTTGACTACATCCATTAAAATAATTTCTTATTTGTTTCAATTTTTGAAATATTGGCTAGAGGTTGGTAAGTTGAAACTTATATGTGATATTTCTGTAAGTTTTCCTATTTTATATAGTGACCCAAAAAAAGGCCATATGATGCAAGTTTTCCTAGATGGTCCGCCGGAGTAGTGGCGGAGCCAGAATATTTATCAAGGAGTGTTAAAATATAACAATTAAATACATTAAAAATCAATGGGTGCCAACATATAGTAAATATACATAAAATTAAAAAAATTATTTAGCAATATAGCGTAATTTTCCAGCGAAGGGGTGTCAAGCGACACCCTTGGATCAACGTGGCTCCGCCACTAGGCCCGAGCAGGTTGGCTGGAGGAGGGTTAATGGAAGTAAAAATAGCACGGGCTATCCAGTTTTCGGATTGGTCATTCAAAAATAGCCAGCGTTTGTAAAGTCATTAAAAAATAACCACTATTTTGCTGCAACAAGGACCAGTCCAGCATACTATACTGGACTGATATATTATACTAGAACTCCAGTAGGATTGGACATATATCGGGTAAAATCGATAACCTGAACCGTTAATTGTTTATTAAATTATCGGTATCGGGTTATTGGGTTAACATTTCGGTCACAATTTAGAATTTTTTTATTATTGGATTATCGGTTCGGGTCTCGATTTGTCAATTTTGTTGATGGGTTAACCGATAACGCAATAATAATTAATAAAATTACGATTTTATCCTTAAGTGTATACAAATGCTAGGGCTTCACTTCATTATCTCATATTCTTTCTCAACAGCACTCTTCAGTTGCTTCATCTTTATTCTTCATAGACCTTACTAGTTACTCCTAGCGTAAGTCTTTAGTATACTATATGCGAATTCTTTTCTTTTTTGCTTAACTCCAGTGAGTTGTCTTTTCTTTTTTGCTTAACTCTAGATTGAGTTATCTTACCGGGTAAACGATAATCGAGCCGATAATGATTGATAATCGATTAACCGATATCCAATAACCGATATCTTATCGGTTCGGTTATCGGTTTATCAAATTTGTAAACCGATAATCGATAATTCATAGCCGAACTGAACCGACCGATGCCCACCCCTAAACTCTAGTATATTATCCTGGAGTTCCAGTATACTTATGTTGAAACTCCCATTATAATATGCTGGAGTTCCAGTATACTTATGCTGGAACTCCATAATAATATACCAAAGTTCCAACTATCTTTACATTAAGTGGCTAAATTTTAATTATTTTTGAAATTGTAGCTATTTTTAAATAACTATTTGTAAATTTGACTATTTTTTAGTTTCCTCTTTAAGCCGTAAGAACTTTAAAAATTGAATTTATCAAGTTCAAAATTCTAGATTCTTTTCGGACCAAACCGCGAATAAGTAGAATTTGGACTGGTTGTGATTTTATGTGTCTTCTCGACATTTTCACCGATGTTATAGTATGATCCTACTCAATCATGCTAGCTAACCACTTGAGCTGTGCTGTTGGGACAAAGAAACCACCTCAAATTGCAAGAAATTTAACTTTAATTACAAGCTGAATCTCAGTCATTCTAATTACCTTAAGTTCAAAGAAAAATACATCCCTTAAACTTATCTCGGAAATTCAATTAAGCTTTACGAGCGACCTTTTACACCTTAAAATTATTTATTTCCCTCGTTAAAAAGTCATATTCAAATTTAATTCCAACTGGATTTACACGCGCTAACACGTGGCTTTTCATATTTTTTAAATCTCTTTTATTAGGACTAGCATAATCCCCTAGTCCCATCACTTCTTACTCTCATTTTTTTTTCCATAATTGATTTTTCCCATTTTCATAGAGACCCATAACCTCCCTCTTACAAAAGAAGAGAACCACTTCGTTGAAAATGGAGAAACACAAGGAAATGAATAAGAAAAAATAAACCTGAAGGGGTAGCTCAACTGGTACTGGCATGGAGGACAAAGTCCCTCAAGACGCAGTTCGAGCCCCTGGAGGATTATTGGGGGCATTGAAAATTGATCGGGCATCAGGGTCCCGTGAAACTAGTCGTGGTAAACGCATTAAAACAGCGGGCCCAAGTGGGTACATATAGTCAGGTTCGCAAAACGATACTCGAATACCATGGTATAAAAAATAAGAAAAAAGAAAAATAGAAAAGATCTTTTTTGCAGTAAGAATAAGAAGTGTCAATGTTCAAGTGACATTTGGAAAATTTAGAATATTTTATGCAATTTTTCATTCTTATCATCATTTAGGGTATAACTAATTTCACTTCGTGCAAGAATAAGGGAATAAAAGATTGTCGTAAAGTTGAAATTAAGTGTCTAATTGAGTTTTCAGACGGATAACATATGTATTTTCCCTAAGTTCGAATTTCACATAACAATAATGGTGGCTAAACTTTAATTTACCGACTCAAAATCGGGCGATCTGCACAGATAGTCACTAAACGCTCATGTCTTTATTTTAATGCCAGCATTTTAAATGTCTTTAGTCTTTAGCCACTGGTTTAATAAACTTTAACTGCTCGGACAAAAATACCCTTCTGCTCATGTCCTTAATTTCAGGATTTCAGGACTATATGTTATTAACTTTTGAACTTGAAACTCTAAGTTCAGGACTTCAGGACTACATATCCCTAACTTTTGAACTAGGAACTCTAAGTTCAGGACTTCAAGGTTACATGTCCTTAACTTTTGAACTTGAAACTCAAACTTCAAGACCAAGCGTCCTTAACTTTTGAACTTGTAACTGTAAGTTAAGTACTGCTTGTCCTTAAATTTTGAACGTGTAACTGTAAGTTAATGACTGTCTGTCCTTAACTTTTGAACTTTAAATTCAAAGTCAAGGACATACAGTCCTTAAGTTTTGAACTTGAAACAATAACTTAAGGACTACCTGTCCTTACGTTTTGAACTTAAAACTATAAGTTAAAGACTGTCTGTCCTCAACTTTTGAATCTGAAATTCAAAATTAAGGACATAAAGTCCTTAAGTTTTGAACTTGAAGCAATAACTTAAATACTGTCTGCCCTTAGTTTTGAACTTGAAACTATAAGATAAGGACTGTTTGTCCTTATCTTTTGAACTTGCATGTCAAATTTAAGGACTGCCTGTCTTTAACTTTTAAACCTGCATGTCAAACTTAAAGACTCGTGTCCTTAACTTTTAATCTTTGAACTCAAAAGAAACAAAAACAAGGTAAGAAGAAAGAAACTATTGTACGTAATTGAGACATCTGCTCAAAAATTCAGAACTTGAAAATTTTGATGATGCAAAAGGAACTACTATACGTATTGGTAAAAGAAATAGTGAAACAAACTTAGAAGGATCTCGTGATGGACCTGGTTATGTCCTAGTAATTGGGGCCACTAATAGACCCGATGTTATTGACCAAGCATGGAGGAGGCCGACTGTGAAATCACCTTGGGTACTCCAGATGAAAATGCAACGCGAAAGAGAGGAAGAAAGGGTAAAACTATCTTTTTTCTATTAGTAGTGGATATTTTTGCTGAGAATTACAATAAGTGGATAAAAATTAAAGACACCCTTAATTAGTGGTTACTACACGCCATTTTTACCTCAAAATCTGGCCATTCCTAATAAATTAGCTTTGCCGACATAAAAAAATATTGTAAACCTTAATTCAACATATTTATACAAGGAATTTTTACATATATACCACATACACTAATATATTACATAATATGTTTAACTTTTCATTTTATTACATATATGTTATTTTAATTACATATATGTACCATAATTCAAAATTATGGTACTACTATGTGGGTCCTTCAAAATTGAACATAACCACAAACCCTACCCCACTAAAAATTCAATCCCATCCTCTTTTTTTACTATTCATTTTTGACATTTGCTTTCACTTTTCAAATTAAAGTACCATTTCTCTAATTTCCTCCTCCAACTACACGTCACCTCATACTCTCTCTCCTTCTCCAACTACACTCCGTTGTAAGCTACCCTTCATCCTCTACCAACTACATCTATACTCTACTTTTTTTCTTCTCACAAATTCGTTAAAAAATTGTGGCAAATTTGTCGTTATAAACAATGAACAACAATAAATCACCTCAAAACCTTCAAGAAAATCTTAAATTACCCGACATTCCATCTATTGATTTGGGGACTTTAACACCAAAATTCCCAACAAAAATACAACCAAAATCGCATGCAATGGAACGTACCCCTAACCGAGCATCTCCGAGACAAATCCGTGCTGAGGTTAGATCAAACAAGTTGCATGAGGTGATTTTTGTATCTAGCTCTAAACCAATTGCCAATATGTTAAAAAGAAAAGGTAAAGAGCTCTGTCTTGATGATGATTTTGCTGATGATGTCCCACCAAAAGTAGTATCAAAAAAACAAAAGTCCCTCCAAGTGGCTTCTCCCAAACAAAAAAATAACAAACAGTCCAAAAACATCCCAAAGTTTATAATCGCAAAAAATTATAACAAGGTGAATACTTGTTGCTTACAATTCATATTTTTAGTATTTTGTTTATTGTAAAATACTACATACTTATTTTATTTTTTCTTGTGTATATTAATAGAACTACAATTTCTGTAGAACGCTTAGCAGATATTAAGTTGATATTAAATCATTTGATTTAATTTAATAGTTTAAATGTAGTTGATATTAAATTTTAGTTTATTTCTTGTAGTTTAGTTAAAGTCAATCACCTCCTTGGTCCTAATATTGGATATGAATTGTAGTTATTAATTGTATTTTAGAAATGTATCTACCTTGTAGTGGTGTAGTTCAGAAGTGTTTATTCTGTAGTTATATGCTAGGTTTTAAATCATACAGTTTACAAATGGGGTATTTTGTTCTTTATGTAGTTATGGTGGAGATTGTATGTAATTTTGTGGATGGAATGGGGTAAGGGAGTTATTTTGTAGTTTATTTGTAGTTTTCAAGTATTTTTACATGTACATAACTATATGTGCTTAAATTGTGTTTACTTTTATATTAATTGTAGTTGTTAATACAAACAACTATAGGTTGTAGTTAGCTTGTAAAGATTATGTAGTTATGACTGTTGATTATGAAGAATTATAAAATACCTTCAAGTTCTAGGTAATAATCGTATATAACTGTATTCAACAATAATATGACCATTAATATAGTGTTTCTCCCATTAAGGTTTTTTTACATATACATAACTATATGTGGTTAAATTGTGTTAACTTTTATATTAATTGTGGTTGTTAATACAAATAGCAACATGTTGTAGTAACTTGTAAAGATTATGCAGTTATGGTTGTTGCTTATGAAGAAGTAAATTGTATTTTATGTAGAATTGATATTATTTTGCACCACATAAGTGAGGTTACAAGCATGATAGCAAGGAGGAAGGATGCTCCCACTTCAAATGAGAAGACTGGATTGCGTAGAAAGAATAAATAGTTTACTGTTTTCCTAATTCAGTTGCTTCAACTTTGTAGTTGAAGGAGAAGTATCTACTTTTTTGGAAATAATCTATCAGCTTATTGTGTTTAATTTTGTAGTTGTATATGTTCATCATTTTTATGAAATACCTTCAAGTTTTGATTAAACAAAAAACATAACAAATAGATACTATAATTATTTAAATAAATTATCCACCTGTTGTCTCATTTTCATTTCAAACTTATCAGCAAACAACAATTTCACTATGAACAAACTACTTTTTACCTAGAATCTGAAAACGCATTACACCACAATTATATTTTCTAATGCGAACAGTTATGTAGAAAATAACAACTACATTTTATATGTTAATTATGTGTATAAATTATAGTTGATATTACCTACAAATTTATAAATGTAGTTATTTTATTGTCTTCAACACAAACCAACGTCTATTGAAGCTATGTATTATGGCGATATTATTTAAAGCTAAGAGAAGAGAAGATAGAGAAAAAATAAAGAGTAACGACCTTAGATATAATGTTCCCAAATGTAAACATCCAAAATTGTAGATGGTATGAAGAAAACTTGCGTATAATATATTTCTGTGATTGTAGTATCTATTTGTTCTGTTTGTTGTTTATTATAATAGAATCTGACATTTATATACGGTTATTACCTAAAATTTGAAGGTATTTCATAAAAATGATGAACATATACAACTAAAAAATTAAATATAATAAGTTGATAAGGTTATATACGGTTATTACCTAGAACTTGAAGATTTTTCATAAAAAAGATGAACATATACAACTGCAAAATTAAATACAATAAGCTGATAGCTTGTTCCCAAAAAAGTAAATCCTTATTCTTCAACAACAAATTTGCAGCAACTAAATTAGATAAACAGTAGACTATTTCTTCTTTATATGCAATCTAGTCTTCTCATTCAAAGTGTGAGCGCTCTTCCTCCTAGCTAGCCTGCCTGTAACCTCACTTATGTGGTGAAAAATAATGTCCACTATGCACAAAATAAAATTTATTTCACATTAGCATAAAAATGTATTAATCTACATAATACCTACATAATTCTTCAATAACAAAAAGTAAGAACTACAGAATGACTATAAAATAATATTATTTGAAAAAATATAGAAAATCGCAACTACAATTAATTTACAATACTGAGACAACTAATCAACATGACTACTAAACTACAATTACAACATAAATTTTTACTCCTAATAACTATATTTATAAGCTGTAATAATATCAACTACAATTTATACACATAATTAATACAATTAATAAAACCACTAGCAATTAAAAAAGGATGGCAAAGAAGACGGATTGTGAATTGAAGACAAACTAATAAAGTTTCATTGAATATCGAAGCGCTTGTAATTGAGTGTGTACACCATCAGCTACGTCCAACAAGGTACAAGCACATGCAGGGTGATCGACTGGAAATGGGAGGTCGACCAGCGTTTGGTCCATGAAAGAAGGTGACGGGCAGCGTGTTTTTTGAAGTTGATGTGTTACATTGCTTCAGTTGTTTTTGGTAGAAGAAAACGATGAACAGTAGTATATGTATTTGGTCTCCTTCGTGAAAATGAAGAAGATGGACAGTATGTTCAAAGTGTAGTTTTTTCCAATATGAAGTCCTAGCATAATTCACTCCCAACAACTCCGAATTATTTCATTTTAATATTATAATGCACTCCCTTTTTTTCTTCCATACTTTCAATCTAATTCCCATAATTTCAGCCAACCAACTACAAGTTGTTCTCACTTTAAACAACACAAATTTTTTTAATATCCACCTTTTTAGGTGGTCAATGTCTATGGGGCCAAAATTGTAATATAGTTTTGAATTTGGTATATATATGAAAATGTCCCTTTATACAAAGGTTTCGTTCCTTCATATAATGGCATGTCTTTAGCTGGGGAGTGTTCCAGCCCTAACCGTACATATAATAATAATTTCAAAGATTTGGGACCAAAAGTGGTTAGCGGTGACTATCGAATAAATGTTTTTCGGCTTGAGTTGTGTTAAAAAGTCGCCTATTTATAGGGGCGAAGCGAAGAGTGTCGAGAGCGAGTTTGGCCCAACCTAATAGTTTTGATTTGAACCCTATATTTATCTTAAAAATATATTAAATACGTATATATTATTAATTTAGAATCCAGTAACTTAAAACGATTAAAATTCGGAACCTATAAACATAAAATTCTGGCTCCACATCTGTTTATTTATGAAGATGCCTCATTACCACATTCCTGATAAAAACTTATTCGCATCGGATATTTACACCATACCAATGGATAAAAAACTTATGCCTTGGATAAATGATTTTTATTACTTAATCATGGTCAAGTGCTATGCATTTTCACTATAATTTATTTATTTTAAAAGTTATTTATGTAGTTAGGCGTAAACACCCAATGTGAAAAAGTATTTGTAATCCTTTTAGCCACAACTCAAATTAGCAGTGGTTTATTGAAATAATCATCTTTTTTTCAAAAAATAGAAAAGATAAAAAATTCCCCTCCTCAACCACATGTGAATTTTGTAGAAGCAAATTTTCTAATATATCACATTTTCTATCATGTCTTTATATCATATTAAGGCCTCATTTGTTTTCACTTAATCAAATTCTAAATCTTAATCATTTAGATCTTATATATTAAGTGCACTCATTTTTAAAGTCTGAATTTTAACCATTAAGTATTTTTTTTACTTTATAACCACTTAATGGGTCTGCATCAGTCTGTATGATTAAGATCCATAACAGAGATTTAATCTCATTAAGATTCTCATCTGCATTCGTTACTCTCACTACCTACTATTATCAACTACCATCACCACCACTGACCTTAACCATAGTCGTCACCATTATCACTACCCACCACCATCATCCTCAATCATAACTACCCACTCACCCACCTCAACTACCATAACCAATCACCCCGTCATCATCAACAATCATAGCCGCCAACCATTATAAACTACCAATACCCACCATCACCTTCCTTAATCACAACCACAACTATCGCCACCACCCACAATTATTAACATTCACATGCACCACCACTGTCCTCAGTCATAATCACTATTGCTACCAATCACCAACACAGAAATTTAATTTCATATACTAGTACCTCATAAGTCTAAAGAATTAATTTTTAGTTCTTGTTGTAAGTGTAACGATCCGACTGGTCATTTTGGGAATCTGCACTTTGCTCGGTATCTTGGGGGCTCGAGTATCTCCGCATGATGAATTATGACTTACACAAATCGTCAGTGTTGGTTTTCAAGTTATCCAGAATTGATTTGGAAGAATGAATTCAAGATTTAAGTTCTAAGTTAGAAGAATTGGCCAAGTTTGAATTTTTAGCATTTGACCTCAGAATAGAGTTTTGTCAGCTCCGTTAAGTAATTTTGGCCTTAGGAGTGCGTCCGAATTGTGCATTGGAGGTCCGTAGTTGAATTAGTCTTGGATTGGTGAAAGCTGGATTTTTGGGAAGTTTAATCAGGAGTGGACTTTTTGATATCAGGATCTGATATCAATTCTGAAAGTCGAAATAGGTCCATAATGGCAAATGTGACTTGTGTAAAAAATTTGAGATCAATCGAAGGTGATTTAGTAGGTTTCAGCATCAATTTTAGAAGTTGAAGTTTCAAAGTTCATTGATTTTGACTTGAGGTGTGATTCGCCGTTTTGAGGTTGTTATGCGTGATTTGAAGCTTTGAATAGGTTCGTTTTGTCATATGGAACTTGTCTGCAAAATTTGGTGCCATTTGTAGTTGATTTGATATGGTTCGAACACTCGATTGTGATTCTAGAAGTTCTTGAAGTTTAGTTTGATTTTCATGCGTTTCAGCGTCCGATTCGTTGTTTTATAAGTTATTTTGAATATTTGAGTGTGAGAACGAGTTCATGTTGTGTTTTTAGACTTGTGTACATATTTTGTTTAGAGCTCCGAGGGCTTGGGTGAGTTTTGGATTGGTTTCAGAAAGATTTTTTCTGAATTGTTGATTGATGGTTCTAGTTTCTTCGCATTTGCGATGTTCTGGTTGCAAATGCGGCCATCGCATTTGCGAAGCCTGGGTGGTTGGGCAATTTTTGCATTTGCGATGAGATTTTCGCATTTGCAAAAGTTGGTCTTTGCAATTTCGAAGTTACGATCGCAAATGCGACCTTAGCAGGGAAGTATCCAGGTTTACAAATGCGATGTCGCAATTACGACATCTACAACCGGTTAAGTGCTGAGAATTCGCGTTTTTGCTTCGTTTTCATATTTTTTAGCCCTAGTTTCAAGGTGAGGCGATTTTGTGAAAGGAGTTTCATACCAAATGATTGGATAAGTATCTTTAATCAATTTCCAATTGTATTTTATGACTTTATACAAGATCTAACATCAAATTCATGCGAAATCCATGAAAAAAGTTGGGGATATTGACAAAGTTTTACAGCAGTAACAACAACCCAGTATAATCCCACAAGTGGGATCTCGGGAAGGTAACGCAGACCTTACCTCTACCCCGAGGGGCAGGGAGGCTGTTTCCAGGAGAACCTCAGCTCAAGACAGCAACAAGAGATAATATATTTGACAATGTTTTGAAAAATAAAATTTAGAATTTGAGAGTCAAATAGGACTTGGATTAGAAAACAAAATACATATTTGATATTTGGACTCGTGAGGCTATGAATTTTCAAAACCTACCCTTGGACCCGAGTTTTGTCCCGAGGGGGGGGGGGACGCGTGGTTTGACTTTTGTTGACATTTAGAAATTGAATAAAAATCATAACTTTATTAATTTAGATTGTTTCCTCTTACATTGTGAGATGTATTCAAATCATCTTTGGCTAGATTGAGCTGAGCGCAGGTGAATTTGTAGAGGAAAGTGATAGAGTGAGTGTTGAGTTAGCCGAATTGAGGTAAATATTTTGCCTAACTTTGTTGAGGAAATTTTTTCTCCTGTTTGTCATTGTTTGCTACACGCGGGTAATACATATATGAGGTGACGAGCGTATTTGTATGTCTTGGGGTTAATCATGCTTAGGGGTAGATTATATTATAATTGTGTATTGTAGAATTACACAACCTTCTTGCTTCAGGCCTCACTTGACTCCTAGATATTAAAAATGTATTATTAAATGTTAGAATCGAGACTTAGCCTAATATAACTTGATCAAATTTGATGTAAATTATTAGAATATATTGATGTCTCTAATTCGATCATCTTTTTGTATAATCATTAATACGTTGCTAAGGCCGATATTTTGAGACGCTAGACTCTATACACGTGTTGTTGATAAATCGTGGGATTTATGGAAGTACTTGAATTATATGGACCTTGAGGGTTTATTTCATTGTTGGCTTGAAAATGAGTGATTGAGAATTTGTTTGGAATATTGTTTAAATACTCTCCTCGATGTTATATATACCTATTGCTTTGCCATTTTATTGATATTCATATGCTTGGTGAGGAAGAGTATAAAACACGAAGGGTGATGTCGTGCCATCTTATATTCATTATCATGTGAGGAGGAGTGTAAAGCACGAAAAGCAATTCCATGCCATTTTATATTCATTATCATATGAGGAAGAGTGTAAAAGCACAAAGGGTGATACCGTGCTATATCATTTCAGAGTAAAAGCACGAAGGGTAATGCCGTACCATTTCATTTATATTTTAATGATTGTGTGTTATCGTGAAGTCATGGAACATTGGGTGTTTCCGTGCATGCGAGGATGAGGGACATGCATTATGTTTGATATCAATTTTCCGTGTATACGTTCATGTTTGTACCTTGAACTGTTGTTGTCATAATTATAGACTGCTTTAACTTGTTGCTATTGTCTGGTCATTGATATCTATTCGATCTTTGTTGTGTTGCTCATACTTTCTACTTGCTTAACTTGCAAATACCATACCTATTCCCTGCTTTTGTAATTATACTCATGTTATATCTATTTTGTAGTACCATTCATGTCCTTACTTGTCAACTTGTATAGATTATCTATTTCGTCCTATTTGTTATAGTTGTACTCAAGCCTCCAATATGCTAGTTAATTGAAGCTGATATTCCTTGTTTTTCACGAAATTTTTCCGTGAAATTATTTTCTAAAATACTTAAGGAAAAATAAAAATGATATTTGATCAAAAGTAATGGTATCGGGCTCGTAATTTGGTTCCGACGCTCGGTACAAGTTTTAGATAAGCGTTAAGCGCTATTTGTAAAGTTTGGTTGAAAAGGAAGTCATTTGACGTGTTTCAGACCAAAAATGGAAAATTTGAAAGTTTTGAACTTTGAAATGAAAATTATGAGTTTTGAAGGTTGATTCTTTGATTTTGATGTTATTTTGGCGATTTGATCGCCCGAGAAAGTTTGTAGGATGATATTTAGTTAGTGTGTGGGGTTAGTTGGGAGCCCCGATAGCTCGGGAGTAATTTCGGGGGTTGGTTCGGGGTGTTTTGTTCTTAAACACTTAGCAGATTTTCTGCAATTTTTGCACATGTCTTTTCCTCTATACGATCCCAAAGGCTTGTCTGCGATCACATAGACTCCCTTATCAGCCCTCCCACTTAGTTCAATGCGATCGCATTCCTTAGTACGATCGCATAGATTGGCCAGCCTATTCAGTGCGATCGCATCTCCTTCTACGCGATCGCACAACATTAAGCCTCACTTGGAACTCTGGCTTTCCCTCTCTTCTATGCATTCGCATTAACTTGTCTGTGATCGCATAAGCTTGCTTCCCACTCCCCTATGCGATCGCACAGTTGCCCCGCGATCGCATATACTAATTTCGCCCAGTGATTTAAAAGCCTAAAAACAGAACATTGACAGGATTTCATACCAAATTCTCAGACGAGCTCTTCCTAAAATCCTCCATTAGATGAAATTCAAGCTCCCATTTCTTCATAGTTCATTGGGTAAGTAATCCTAATTTCATTTCTTCTTGCTTCCTTCATCTAAACATCAATTATCTAACCCTAAAAGATGAAATCATGGTAGAAATTAGTGATTTTGGGTAGAGTTAGGATTTTGAGAATTTTGGGCGATTCAACCTCAATTTGGGGTCGAATCCTAAAACAAATTATATATTTGGACTCGTGGGGTTATGGGTAATCGGAATTTAGTCTGAGTCTTGAGTTTTGACCATGTGGGCCCGGTGTCGGCTTTTGATATTTTTAGAAGAAAGTTAGAAAATGCATTTCTCAGCTAGGAAATTGTATCCTTGTGCTGTTATTGATATATTGAATCGATTTATGTTAGATACCGTTGGTTCGGGGTCGAATTCAAGAGGAAAGACGGTTGTTGAGCTTTAAGTTGCTATTTTCATATTCGAGGTAAGTGTTTGATCTAACTTTGGCTTGAGGGAATATGATTAGGATAATATTTGCTATGTGCTATGTGGAGTCGATGTATAGGTATGGTGACGGTTACCAATGTTCCCGAGTCTAGCATAATCGTGAGTCATAATTGCTTTAAAAAATTCGAAGAAGTGAACAACTGTGTTAATTACTTGTTAAATGAACTATGAAGTGATAGTTGAGAAAAAAATTGAGCTAAATAAGGAATTTTGGTATTTTTCCCTTGCCGGGACTTCTTGTTGAATCGTTTTCCCCTGTCGGGACTTATTGTTGAGTTGTTCTCCCTTGCCGGGACTTATTATTGAGTTGTTCTCCCTTGCCGGGACTTATTGTTTAGTTGTTCTCCCTTGCCGGGACTTGTTGTAGAGTGGTTCTCCCTTGACGGGATAATTTATCTCGTTGTATATTCCTTTCCCGTTTTGTTGTGACCGTTGATTTTGTGAGGAAGAGATAGATTATGCACGAGGGGTCTTTCCGTGCCACGTTTCGATAATTATGCACGAAGGATCATTCTGTGCCCTGTTTCTTGATTATTTGAGCACGAAGGGTCATTCCGTGCCTTGATGTGAGAGTTGTGTGAGGAAAGCACGAAGGGTGATGTCGTGCACTATATTTGACAGTTTTGGTGAGGAAAGCACGAAGGGTGATCCTGTGTATTATATTTGACGATTTTGGTGAGAAAAGTACGATGGGTGATGCCATGCATTATTTTGACAGTATTGGTGTGAAATGAGTAAAAGCATGAAGGTTGGTGCCGTGCAGTTGTTGATTCACTGGCTTTCTCTTATTGATGTTATATATTTAGTTTCTATTTCTTGTTCGTTGGACTTATAATTGAACTGTTACACCCCCCCAACATGTCCCCTTCCCATTAGCTGTTTAAATTTTGTTATCTTTTCGTTATTGTACATATATCTGTACAGGTTGATTGTGGTAGGCTTGGTCTAGCCTCGTCACTACCTCGTCGGGGTTAGGCCAGGAACTTACCAGCACAAGGGGTCAGTTGTGCTGATGCTACAGTTATGTGCTCTTTTGTACACAGGTCAAGACACAACTTACGGACCGCAGCAGTAGCTAGGGAGCGAGCCTTCAGTCCAGAGACTCCGAAGTAGTTCGCTGGCATTCGCGGGCCCTCAGTCTCACCTATTTCTATCCGTTTGTTTTCGTTGTATCGAAATAGACTTATTATGTATTTTACTTCAAACATATGTTTTTAGTACTCTTTTAGTAGTCTGTCAGTAGTGACACCAGATACTGGGTAGAGACATGTTATTAATTTTCGCATTTACTACTGTTGTTTTTGCTAAAAGTCTTCTACGTGGTTTTAGTTAATTATTTCAGTTATCATACTGTTTTTATTAAAGTTTCTGTGAAATGTTTAGAAAGGGTTGGCTTGCCTAGCTCCGACAATAGGCTCCATCACGACTCCCTATAGTGGGAAAATCCGGGTCGTGATAAGTTGGTATCAGAGCACTAGGTTACTTCGGTCTCAGAACTCACAGAAAAACTCGGTAGAGTCTAAGGGATCGGTACGTAGACGTCTGTATTTATCCCTAGAGGCTACAGAGTTAGGAAAAATTTCACGTTGTTCGTTCTTGTCGTGCGATTCTGTTTCTCAAATATTGACTCTCGTTCTACTCTGTTCTTTTGCAGATGGTGAGAGCATGTGCGTTTTCTTCTTCCGTGCAGTAACACGAGCCCCCAACAGCAACTCCCATGAGGCGCAGGGGCCGAGTCCGTGCCAGAGTCCGTGGCAGGGTTAGCATTTCGTACTCGGTATGTGCATTATGAGTTTTTGGTCATGTCGTTTGGGTTGACCAATGCCCCGACAACATTCATGGAATTGATGAACTAAGTGTTCAGGCCCTATTTGGATTTATTTGTAATTGTATTCATTGACAACATCTTGGTATATTCCCGCAGTCAGGAGGAGCATGAGCAGCACCTCATTTGTTCTTCAGACTCTGAAGGATAGTCAGTTGTACGCCAAGTTCTGGAAGTGCGAGTTTTGGTTTAGTTCAGTCGCATTCCTGGGTCATATCGTATCATCAGAGGGTATTCATGTGGACTCGAAGAAGATAGAGGCAGTCAACAACTGGCCTCGACCAGCTTCAGCTACAGAGATCCGGAGCTTCTTGGGGTTAGTTGGTTACTACAGACATTTCATAGATGGGTTTTCATCCATCGTATCCTCGATGACTAGATTGACCCAGAAGGGTGCCCATTTCAGCTGGTCAGATGAGTGCGAGGCGAGCTTCCAGAGGCTCAAGACAGGCCTGACTACGGCACTGGTATTGAATTTGCCCACGGGATCTGGGCCTTATACTGTGTATTGTGATGCTTCCCACATCGGGCTTGGCACAGTGTTGATGCTGAATGGCAAGGTCATAGCATATGCTTCGAGGCAGTTGAAGATCCACGAGAAATATTATCCAGTTCATGACTTATAGTTGGAAGCCATTGTTCATTCCTTGAAGATCTTGAGGCATTATTTGTATGGTGTGACGTGTGAGGTGTACACGGATCACAAGAGCCTTCAGTACATGTTCAAGCAGAATGAGCTGAATTGAGATAGCGGAGGTGTTTGGAGTTGTTGAAAGACTATGATGTTTCCATCTTATACCACCTGGGGAAGGCCAATGAGGTGGCCGATGCATTGAGTAGAAAGTCCGCCAGCATAGGTAGTCTTGCCTATATTCCGGTCAGCTAGAGACCGTTTGCCTTGGATGTTCAGGCCTTGGCCAATAGATTTGTGAGATTGGATATTTCTGAGCCCAACAGCGTGTTAGCTTGCATGGTTGCTCGTTAGTCATTGATGGAGCATACCCGGGAGCGGTAGTTTGATGATCCCCATTTGTGTGTCCTGAGAGGCACGGTGCTGCGGGGAGGTGCCAGGGAGATGACTTTAGGAGATGATGGCATATTGAGATTGCAGGGGCGAGTTTGCATGAGCAATGTTGTTGGTATTCGGGAGTCAATCTTAGCGACGGCCCACAGTTCTTGGTATTCCATTCACCCAGGCACCGCAGAGATGTATCAGGATTTGATGTAGTATTACTGGTGGTGTCGAATGAAGAAAGACATTATTGCATATGTGGCTCGTTATCTGAATTGTCAGCAGGTTCAGTATGAGCATAAGAGGCCCGATGGGTTATTTTAGAGGATTGAGCTTCACGAGTAGAAGTGGGAGAGAATCACCATGTATTTTGTTACTGGCCTTTCGATGACTCGGAAGAAGTTTTATGCTATACAGGTTATTGCTGATAGGCTGACCAATTCAACGCATTTTATTCCAATTGCCACCTTCTATTCATCCGAGAGGTATGATAAGATTTATATCAGAGAGATCGTTCGCCTTCATGAGGTGCCCATATCAATTATTTCGGACCGTGGTCCGCTGTTTATCGCGCATTTCTAGAGAGCGGTACAGCATGAGTTGGGCACCCAGGTCCAGTTGAGTACAACATTTCACCCCCGGGCGGATGGTCAGTCCAGAGGACTACGCAGATTCTTGAGGATATGCTCCGAGCTTGTGTTATTGATTTTGGAGGCTCGTGGGATCAGTTCTTGCTTTTACTAGAGTTTTCCTACAACAATAGTTACTAGTCCAGTATTCAGATGGCTCCGTAAGAGGCTTTGTATGGTAGGCGGTATAGGTCTCCAGTCGGATGATTTGAGCTGGGAGAGGCTCGGTTATTGGGTACAGATTTGGTACAAGAGGCCTTGGATAAGGTCAATATCATTCAGGACAGACTTAGGTTAGCTCAGTCTAGGCAGAAGAGTTATACCGATCGTAAGGTCAGGGATGTTGCTTTCATGGTTGGTGAGTGAGTATTGCTCCGTGTATCGCCTATGAAGGGCGTGATGAGATTGGGGAAGAAGGGCAAGCTTATCCCTACGTTCATTGGCCCATTTGAGATTCTTGACCGCGTGGGGAAGGTGGCTTATTGACTTGCCTTGCCGCCTAGCTTGTCAGTCGTGCATCCGGTTTTTCATGTATCCATGCTTCGGAAGTATCACGGTGATCCTGCTCATGTGTTAGATTTTAGTATTGTCCAGTTGGACAAGGATCTGTCATATGAGGAGGAGCCGGTGGTTATATTAGACTAGCAGGTTTGACCGTTCAGGTCGCGGAGTTTTCCTTCAGTGCGTGTTTAGTGGATAGGTCAACATCTGTTGGACAATACGCTTTACGCTAGAGGGGGGGGGGGTGAATAGCGTTTTAAAAATATTAAGCGTTTTAGTGCGGAATTTAAAAACTTTGCAGAAATTAAAACAAGTGCAGTAGAATAAACTTACACAATGATGTATCCTGGTTGGCCACAAACGTGGTTAGTCCAGTCCCCGAGAGACTCTCTCGAGATTTCCACTAAACTTGTCAAGCTTACGGGTGCTTAACAAACCGTTACAGCTGAGGACACAAGCCTCACCTAGTTGCTCGGGGATCACAATCCCAAAGACTTCAATTGCTCGGGGATACCAATCCCAAAGACTTCAATTGCTCGGGGATAACAATCCCAAAGACTTCAACTGCTCGGGGATAACAATCCCAAAGACTTCAACTGCTCGGGGATAACAATCCCAAAGACTTCAACTGCTCGGGGATAACAATCCCAAAGACTTCAACTGCTCGGGGATAACAATCCCAAAGACTTCAACCGAGGAATCACAAGTTCCTCAACAAACGAGAATCGCAATTCTCTTACAAACACAAAACACACTCACTTTACAAAGCACTCCTTAATGAGTAGATATGAGTAGAAATAGTACGCTCAAGATCACAACAACTTAGCTCAATAGAATGGCTCTTCAAAAAGCTTTATGGATGAATGGAAAATGATGATCAATGTAAGAAAGCTTTTAGCAATGAAAATACTCAAAGTGTATATGTTGTTGTTGTGAAAACACTGAGTTGAAGCTGTATTTATAGGTGAAAAACTCAGTCTTACCGTTGTCTAATTGCCAATTAAGGATTGCTGAAATTACTCAGTGACAATCGATTGTCAAGACTAAACAATCGATTGTTTGCCTATCAGATTAAAAATTCAATCCCTGATTTTACGTCAACAATCGATTACTTCAAATCAATAATCGATTATTTATAACGTTAAGAAATCCTTTCCAATTTTTGGCATAAAACATCGATTGTCCGGAAATCAACAATCGATTATTTTAACAACGTTCAGAAAATCTTTTCTAGATTTTAAGCAAAACATCGATTGTTAAATATCAACAATCGATTACCTGAAGGTAATTGAAAATATATGACAACGGTCAGCTTCAACAATCGATTATCAAATGGAATAATCGATTATTAATTAATTTCAAAACTCTCTGTCTCATATATAATCGATTATCAAAAGCCACAATCGATTATCATTTTATTTAAAATCACTGGGAGACATTTTTCTCATTCTAATCGATTACCATTAGTTCATAATCGATTTTTATGAGTTTTGAAAACTTTGCCTCAGTTAACAATCGATTATCATAAGTACACAATCGATTGTTATGCAGTTTGCAAAAACCTGATGTTAACTGACTTACTCACAATCGATTATCATTAATTCACAATCGATTGTCATGCAGTCTTGGCTTAGAGATACTCGATTATCATAAGTACATAATCGATTATCTTAGCCCAGATTTTTGAGGCATGCTTGGAAAACATTTTAACAAATGTAAATATGCATAGTTTAAAATCATTTGACACTTAATTTAAATATGCATGATTTTGGAAAAAATAATTTTAGTAGAGAAGCCATGTTATGAGCCAAGTTGAGGAATCAAGATCACAATTAATATTGACTCAATTATAACATTTCTAAACTTTGTCTTGAGCTTCTTGTAATGCATCCATTTTGTGCTTGTCCTTGAGCACTGCTATATATCGCTTTTTGCTTTGTTTGACATTCATCAAAACCTACAAAAGAACACACGTTTAGTATATTGCATTTGAAACGTGTTTCCAATAATTTCCCCCTTTTTGATAATGGCAAACATAAGCGGGATATATGCAATAATTATTTTGATAATCCAAGACAAGTGTAAAGTATGCAATTTGATGTTCCCCCTCAATTCATGTTCCCCCTCACTTTAAGCATGAATGAAGTTGAGAGTGATATAGCATACTTCTTGATATCCCGTTTCTTCCCCCTTTTGCCATTAGCAAAAATATATACAAGGGAAGAATATGCAAAAAAATATATGAAATAAACAAAAGTTTATTTATTGGAAAATAACATTACATGGGTGGAGCCAAACACAATAAAACGAACAACAACTAACCAACCAAGGAAAAACAAATCAAAAACAACAGTTTCACATCATCAAAAACAACAATTTCATCATTCATCACCCCATCTCCTTCATCATCATTGGGAGGCGCTTGATATGGCACCACCTGAGCATAGGCATAATGCACGTGATCAAAGTAACCATGGACCTCACGGGTTAATTGAGTAATTTGGTCAGAGATAGTCCGGAGGGTAGGCTCCTGAGGAGGATGAGCATGACGGGCTTGTCGATTTTGAGGAGGAGCGGGAGCATGATCACCATCATGATGAAAGGAAGACTCCGAAATTTCCCAGATTTTGGTGCTCTTTTTGAGAGGACCATTAGCAATATTGACCCCGGAAGCTTCAAGAAATTTCATTATTAAGAGGGCATAGGGGAGAGGTATGTCATCTCTGGTGGCATTGAACATATGAGATTGAATAAGCTTGCACCAATTGATTTTAACACCGGTGATAATGGCATGAAGAAATTTGGCATCCTCTTGGGAAATGGTGGTGTGATTGAGTTTACGGGGTTTGAGAACACGAGTGATGAAATAGAGAATGAAACGATAATTCGGGTCCATACCCTTTATGGTGGGACGACGGGAAGAAGACTCATCATAGGCGACTCCGGCTTGGCGGAAGAGATTAGCTTCATCAATCATGTCCCCGGCATCATTTATGTACTGGTAGATGTCTTCACCATCATGCGGAATGCCGGCAATGAGGTGGAGGTTATCTTCAGAAATTAGAATGGAAATGCCGTTAACTTTGGTAACGAGTTCACCCTCATCATCTTTGTGAAGGTTGGAGTAAAAAGCTTCAACCAAAGTAATGTTGTAGTAGGGGTGAGTAAGGAGTAGGAGATTGAAAAGTTGGCACTCTCTTAGCATATTCGCGGCTGGAATGAATGGTGCAACAAGAGCGTTTGTTGAAAAGCGAGGAGGGAGAATAAGGCGTTTCTCAAATTTGGTTAAGAAACGGGTGAGCTCTTCATCGGATTCAAAGAATAGAACCGATCCATCTTGATATGGATGGCGAGAAGAAGAAGCACCTTGTTTGGAACGAGCACGTTTGGAGTTGCGGCTTGACATTTTTGAAAAAGATGTGCTAGGATTTTTCAAAGATAACAAGATAATTTGATGCTTGGGAGGCTTGAGTGAGTATACAAGAGCATATGTGCAGCCTATATATAGAGAAGGAATGAATCTTACACTTATTTGAAAAGATTTGAAGAGATTTGAAGAGCTTTGAAGTCTGAAACGGTAAAAATAAATTCACTGACCGTTCAATAATCGATTGTTTGAATAGAATAATCGATTATCATTAATGAAAATGATCTGACACATCGATTACACGCCAGAACGGTAAAAAAAATTTGAAAAAGATAGTCGATTGTCAAACTTGGTAATCGATTGTTTTTCATATTTATGACCTGACAGGAATCGATTGTAGAGCCAAAACATAAGTTTAAAACAGATAATCGATTGTCAATATATAGTAATCGATTATTTCACTCACAGAGAGTTTGGATTTTGGCAAATAATCGATTGGCAGAACAAATAATCGATTGTTTGGAAGGGGGATGCTAAAATGATGAGACTTAATTCTATCAAGCAATGTAAACATTCAACAAGATTTCATGACAAAAAAATTGAATCAACAAATAATCGATTATTGATACTGATAATCGATTGTAAGCATAAATAATCGATTATGATCGATTTTCTTGTATCAAGACAATTTATACTTTCCTCTTACCTTTTGGGGGATACCTGCAAAATAGAATTAAACATCTCCGACGCTCAAGTCAGTAATCTATAAATGAAATAATAACTTTGAAACTAGTGTAGTCGGGTGAAAAACGTGAACTCTTAAGAATTTTGTCCTAGGATGTTCTTAAGAGGGTTTAGGGTACTTACCTTCCCTTCGACTTTACCAATTACCTGATTTTGAACATCCTCCGTTCATTTTGGTCTTTTGGCTCATTCTTCAATTTAAGAAGCTTCTTCCACAATTTTGCCTTTGTCTTCCTTGTATTTTGTCTTTTAAATTTTTCGAAAATACTTCCGATTTTGAAAAAAATGCCTAAATCGACTTTTCCGTCTCTTCCTCCTTCTTTGTGCTTTAATTTAAGGAATTTTGAATTCGTCTCCCGTCAAGTGTTTGGAGTATCCACTACACTTGATTCCTTCAAGCACACCTGCAAAACAAATCAATGCTCTTTTGGTACCCATGCCATTTTGGGTCCTTGAGGGTTATGCATACTATAATGACCATAATAATATGAAGAATCTCTATGCTTTGTAAAACACATAGGTGCAATATGACCTATACGATTGCAGTAATGACATACTACGTTCGGGTTGTGTTGATGCCTAGGTTGAGCCAACAAAGTTCTAGGCGAATGAAAAAGATTAACACTAGACATATTGTTCCCATTTCTAGTATAATATCTAGATGGTCTAAAGTCATTAGTGCTAGACTTGTTGAAGGACCTAGTGTCATGTCTAGGTGGTCTAAGCTCGTTCCTAGAGTTATTTCTTGGTTGCCGAAAATTACTATTTGTAGGCTTGTTTGCAAGAATCCTAGATTCGGATCTAGGTTGTCTAAAGATATTAGTTCTACCCTTATTTTCATACATTCTAGCATAATGTCTAGGTGGTCTAAAAGAATTTGTTCTAGGCTTGTTTAATACCTTAGAGTTATTTCTAGGTGGAGTAGTGAAGTTTTTGTTTTTATGCCGTTGATATTTCTTAGGCGTTTCTTTTTCAACAACTTTAGGAACTTCTTTACTACGTGTTTCTAATGTTTTCCTAAGTTCTGTGTTTTCTAGTTTTAAGGACTCACAAGCAGTACAATTAGAGCATTTATCAACACAAGAGGCTTCATGCATAGTCTTGATGACTTGTCTAAGTTCTATACTATCATTTAACAAAAATTGATTTTCATTTGCAAGATTCTCGTTATCACGAGACAGATTTTCAACACCTTTTTGAGCTAAAGAAAGACGTTCTTCAAAGTCCTTGTCTTTTAAAAAGAGTTGTTTTTGAAAATCCTCTTCTTGTAAAGAAAGAGTTCTTTGTAAATCTTTAATAGTCTTAGAAGCATTTACCAACTCATCATGCAGTTTGTTATAAGCAATTTGCATATCGTTAGATGTACTTACCTCGTCTTTTTCGTCTGCCATGAGGCACTGACCAGTTGATTCATCGTTTGTGCTGACCGCTTTTTGAGGCGTGTTTTCGTGCAATTCCTCAAGTTTGTCCCACATTTCCTTAGCAGTTTTATAGTGGGAGATTTTTCGCCAAAGTTCCTGGTTCAAGGCGTTATGTAATATATTCATAGCTTTAGTGTTGTATTCACTTACCTTATCTTTCCCGACTTTTGTCGTCAGTTGATCACTGTGTTTAATAGCTTGCCATAGATACAAATCGTTTGCCATTGTAAAAACTTGCATCCGATATTTCCAGACTGAGTAGTCGTTTTCGTCTAATATTGGAGGCGACATGCTGCATTCTCCTTCACCTATTCCTGCAAAGAAATTTAGAGTAGAAGCCATGGATGGTTCTCTCAAACGGTTAAGTTTTTCAGAGAGTATGGCTCTGATACCAATTGTTGGACAATACGCTTTACGCTAGAGGGGGGGGGGGGTGAATAGCGTTTTAAAAATATTAAGCGTTTTAGTGCGGAATTTAAAAACTTTGCAGAAATTAAAACAAGTGCAGTAGAATAAACTTACACAATGATGTATCCTGGTTGGCCACAAACGTGGTTAGTCCAGTCCCCGAGAGACTCTCTCGAGATTTCCACTAAACTTGTCAAGCTTACGGGTGCTTAACAAACCGTTACAGCTGAGGACACAAGCCTCACCTAGTTGCTCGGGGATCACAATCCCAAAGACTTCAATTGCTCGGGGATACCAATCCCAAAGACTTCAATTGCTCGGGGATAACAATCCCAAAGACTTCAACTGCTCGGGGATAACAATCCCAAAGACTTCAACTGCTCGGGGATAACAATCCCAAAGACTTCAACTGCTCGGGGATAACAATCCCAAAGACTTCAACTGCTCGGGGATAACAATCCCAAAGACTTCAACCGAGGAATCACAAGTTCCTCAACAAACGAGAATCGCAATTCTCTTACAAACACAAAACACACTCACTTTACAAAGCACTCCTTAATGAGTAGATATGAGTAGAAATAGTACGCTCAAGATCACAACAACTTAGCTCAATAGAATGGCTCTTCAAAAAGCTTTATGGATGAATGGAAAATGATGATCAATGTAAGAAAGCTTTTAGCAATGAAAATACTCAAAGTGTATATGTTGTTGTTGTGAAAACACTGAGTTGAAGCTGTATTTATAGGTGAAAAACTCAGTCTTACCGTTGTCTAATTGCCAATTAAGGATTGCTGAAATTACTCAGTGACAATCGATTGTCAAGACTAAACAATCGATTGTTTGCCTATCAGATTAAAAATTCAATCCCTGATTTTACGTCAACAATCGATTACTTCAAATCAATAATCGATTATTTATAACGTTAAGAAATCCTTTCCAATTTTTGGCATAAAACATCGATTGTCCGGAAATCAACAATCGATTATTTTAACAACGTTCAGAAAATCTTTTCTAGATTTTAAGCAAAACATCGATTGTTAAATATCAACAATCGATTACCTGAAGGTAATTGAAAATATATGACAACGGTCAGCTTCAACAATCGATTATCAAATGGAATAATCGATTATTAATTAATTTCAAAACTCTCTGTCTCATATATAATCGATTATCAAAAGCCACAATCGATTATCATTTTATTTAAAATCACTGGGAGACATTTTTCTCATTCTAATCGATTACCATTAGTTCATAATCGATTTTTATGAGTTTTGAAAACTTTGCCTCAGTTAACAATCGATTATCATAAGTACACAATCGATTGTTATGCAGTTTGCAAAAACCTGATGTTAACTGACTTACTCACAATCGATTATCATTAATTCACAATCGATTGTCATGCAGTCTTGGCTTAGAGATACTCGATTATCATAAGTACATAATCGATTATCTTAGCCCAGATTTTTGAGGCATGCTTGGAAAACATTTTAACAAATGTAAATATGCATAGTTTAAAATCATTTGACACTTAATTTAAATATGCATGATTTTGGAAAAAATAATTTTAGTAGAGAAGCCATGTTATGAGCCAAGTTGAGGAATCAAGATCACAATTAATATTGACTCAATTATAACATTTCTAAACTTTGTCTTGAGCTTCTTGTAATGCATCCATTTTGTGCTTGTCCTTGAGCACTGCTATATATCGCTTTTTGCTTTGTTTGACATTCATCAAAACCTACAAAAGAACACACGTTTAGTATATTGCATTTGAAACGTGTTTCCAACACTGAGGTATCGACCTGAGAGTCTGAGTCTGATATGCGGAGCCGTTATCTCCATCTATTCCCCGACTCAGGTACTTCTTTCTTTTGTCCGTTCCAGGATGAACGGTTGTTTTAGAGGTGGAGGATATGACGACCCAAAGGGTCATCATCGTAATTCTCCCTTTCTTTTTTGCTTTTGAGGCCTTGAAAACCTCTTATTTGGTTTGCTCTATTTACGTGCACAGTGCAAGCGTGAAGCCGGAAAATTTTATGTGAAAATATTTGAATTCTGTGTTAAAAACTATGAATTTTGATAATAATATTGATATAGTTGACTTTGGTCAATATTTTTGGTAGATGGACTCGGACCCGTGATGTGATGGTCCTATTGGGTTTATAGGAAAATATAGGACCCGGGCACATTCCCGGAATCGAAATCCGAGGTCCCTGGCCCGAGTACGGAATTTTTCTTTGAAATTATTTTCTGAAAATGCTTAAGGAAAAATGAAAATGAGATTTGATCAAAAGTAATGGTATCAGGATCGTATTTTGGTTCCAACTCCCGGTAGTAGTCTTAGATGAGCGTTAAGCGCTGTCTGTAAGGCTTGGTTGAAAACTGACGTCACTTGACGTGTTTCGGAATAAAAATAGAAAATTTTAAAGTTTTGAACTTTGAAATGAAAATTATGTGTTTTGAAGGTTGATTCTTTGATTTTGATGTTATTTTGGCGATTTGATCGCCCGAGCAAGTTCGTAGGATGATATTGAGTTAGTGTGAGTGGTTGGTTAGGAGCCCTGAGGGTTTCTGAGTGATTTCGGGGGTGGTTTTGGGTGTTTTGTTCTTAAAAACTTAGCAGATTTTCTGCAATTTATGCACATGTCTTTTCCTCTATGCGATTGCATAGGCTTGTCTGCGATTGCATAGAGTCCCTTATCAGCCCTCCCACTTTGTTCAATGCGATCGCATTCCTTAGTACGATCGCATAGATTGGCCAGCCTATTCAATGCGATCGCATCTCCTTCTACGCGATCGCACAACATTAAGCCTCACTTGGAACTCTGGCTTCCCTCTCTTCTATGCATTCACATTAACTTGTCTGTGATCGCATAAGCTTGCTTCCCACTCCCCTATGCGATCGCATCAGTTGCCCCGCGATCGCATATACTAATTTCACCCAGTGATTTTAAAAGCCTAAAAACAAAACATTGACAGGATTTCATACCAAATTCTCAGACGAGCTCTTCCTAAAATCCTCCATTAGATGAAATTCAAGCTCCCATTTCTTCATAGTTCGTTGGGTAAGTAATCCTAACTTCATTTCTTCTTGCTTCCTTCATCTAAACATCAATTATCTAACCTTAAAAGATGAAATCATGGTAGAAATTAGGGATTTTGGGTAGAGTTAGGTTTTTGAGAATTTTGGGCGATTCAACCTCAATTTAGGGTCGAATCTTAAAACAAATCATATATTTGGACTCGTGGGGTTATGGGTAATCGGAATTTAGTCTGAGTCTTGAGTTTTGACCATGTGGGCCCGGTGTCGGCTTTTGATATTTTTAGAAGAAAGTTAGAAAATGCATTTCTAAGCTAGGAAATTGTATCCTTGTGCTGTTATTGATATATTGAATCGATTTATGTTAGATACCGTTGGTTCGGGGTCGAATTCTAGAGGAAAGACGGTTGTTGAGCTTTAAGTTGCTATTTTCATATTCGAGGTAAGTGTTTGATCTAACTTTGGCTTGAGGGAATATGATTAGGATAATATTTGCTATGTGCTATGTGGAGTCGGTGTATAGGTATGGTGACGGTTACCAATGTTCCCGAGTCTAGCATAGCCGTGAGTCATAATTGCTTTTAAAAATTCGAATAAGTGAACAACTGTGTTAATTACTTGTTAAATGAACTATGAAGTGATAGTTGAGAGAAAAATTGAGCTAAATAAGGAATTTTGGTATTTTTCCCTTGCCAGGACTTGTTGTTGAATCGTTTTCCCCTGTCGGGACTTATTGTTGAGTTGTTCTCCCTTGCCGGGACTTATTATTGAGTTGTTCTCCCTTGCCGGGACTTATTGTTTAGTTGTTCTCCCTTGCCGGGACTTGTTGTAGAGTGGTTCTCCCTTGACGGGGTAATTTATCTCGTTGTATATTCCTTTCCCGTTTTGTTGTGACCGTTGATTTTGTGAGGAAGAGAGAGATTATGCACGAGGGGTCTTTCCGTGCGACGTTTCGATAATTATGCACGAAGGATCATTCTGTGCCCTGTTTCTTGATTATTTGAGCACGAAGGGTCATTCCGTGCCTTGATGTGAGAGTTGTGTGAGGAAAGCACGAAGGGTGATGTCGTGCACTATATTTGACAGTTTTGGTGAGGAAAGCACGAAGGGTGATCCTGTGTATTATATTTGACGATTTTGGTGAGAAAAGTACGATGGGTGATGCCATGCATTATTTTGACAGTATTGGTGTGAAATGAGTAAAAGCATGAAGGTTGGTGCCGTGCAGTTGTTGATTCACTGGCTTTCTCTTACTGATGTTATATATTCAGTTTCTATTTCTTGTTCGTTGGACTTATAATTGAACTGTTACACCCCCCCAGCATGTCCCCTTCCCATTAGCTGTTTAAATTTTGTTATCTTTTCGTTATTGTACATATATCTGTACAGGTTGATTGTGGTAGGTTTGGTCTAGCCTCGTCACTACCTCGTCGGGGTTAGGCCAGGAACTTACCAGCACAAGGGGTCAGTTGTGCTAATGCTACAGTTCTGTGCTCTTTAACTTACGGACCGCAGCAGTAGCTAGGGAGCGAGCCTTCAGTCCAGAGACTCCGAAGTAGTTCGCTGGCATTCGCGGACCCTGAGTCTCACCTATTTCTATCCGTTTGTTTTCGTTGTATTGAAACAGACTTAATATGTATTTTACTTCAGACATATGTTTTTAGTACTTTTTTAGTAGTCCGCCAGTAGTGACACCAGATACTGGGTAGAGACATGTTATTAATTTTCGCATTTACTACTGTTGTTTTTGCTAAAAGTCTTCCGCGTTGTTTTAATTAATTATTTCTGTTATTATACTGTTTTAGATTAAAGTTTTTGTGAAATGTTTAGAAAGGGTTGGCTTGCCTAGCTCCGACAATAGGCTCCATCACGACTCCCTATGGTGGAAAATCCGGGTCGTGATAAGTTGGTATCAGAGCACTAGGTTACTTCGGTCTCAGAACTCACAGAAAAACTCGGTAGAGTCTAAGGAATCGGTACGTAGACGTCTGTATTTATCCCTAGAGGCTACAAAGTTAGGAAAAATTTCACGTTGTTCGTTCTTGTCGTGCAATTCTGTTTCTCAAATATTGACTCTCGTTCTACTCTGTTCTTTTGCAGATGGTGAGAGCATGTGCGTTTTCTTCTTCCGTGCAGTAACACGAGCCCCCAACAGCAACTCCCATGAGGCGCAGGGGCCGAGTCCGTGCCAGAGTCCGTGGCAGGGTCAGCATTTCGTACTCGGTATGGGCATTATGAGTTTTTGGTCATGTCCTTTGGGTTGACCAATGCCCCGACAACATTCATGGAATTGATGAACTAAGTGTTCAGGCCCTATTTGGATTTATTTGTAATTGTATTCATTGACTACATCTTGGTATATTCCCGCAGTCAGGAGGAGCATGAGTAGCACCTCATTTGTTCTTCAGACTCTGAAGGATAGTCAGTTGTACGCCAAGTTCTGGAAGTGCGAGTTTTGGTTGAGTTCAGTCGCATTCCTGGGTCATATCGTATCATCAGAGGGTATTCATGTGGACTCGAAGAAGATAGAGGCAGTCAACAACCGGCCTCGACCAGCTTCAGCTACAGAGATCCGGAGCTTCTTGGGGTTAGTTGGTTACTACAGACATTTCATAGATGGGTTTTCATCCATCGTATCCCCGATGACTAGATTGACCCAGAAGGGTGCCCATTTCAGCTGGTCAGATGAGTGCGAGGTGAGCTTCCAGAGGCTCAAGACAGGCCTGACTACGGCACTGGTATTGAAATTGCCCAGGGGATCTGGGCCTTATACTGTGTATTGTGATGCTTCCCACATCGGGCTTGGCACAGTGTTGATGCTGAATGGCAAGGTCATAGCATATGCTTCGAGGCAGTTGAAGATCCACGAGAAATATTATCCAGTTCATGACTTATAGTTGGAAGCCATTGTTCATTCCTTGAAGATCTTGAGGCATTATTTGTATGGTGTGACGTGTGAGGTGTACACGGATCACAAGAGCCTTCAGTACATGTTCAAGCAGAAGGAGTTGAATTGAGATAGCAGAGGTGTTTGGAGTTGTTGAAAGACTATGATGTTTCCATCTTATACCACCTGGGGAAGGCCAATGAGGTGGCCGATGCATTGAGTAGAAAGTCCGCCAGCATAGGTAGTCTTGCCTATATTCCGGTCAGCTAGAGACCGCTCTCCTTCTACACGATCGCACATCATTAAGCCTCACCTGGAACTCTGGCCTCCCTCTCTTCTATGCATTCGCATTAATTTGTATGTGATCGCATAAGCTAGCTTTCCACTCCCCTAAGCGATCGCATCAGTCGCCCCGCAATCGCATAGACTAATTTCGCCCTGTGATATTAAAAGCCTAAAAACAGAACAGTGACGGGATTTCTTTCCAAATTCTCACAAGAGCTCTTCCTAAAATCCTCCATTTGACGAAATTCAACCTCCCATTTCTTCATAGTTCTTTGGGTAAGTAATACTAACTTTATTTCTTCTTGCTTCCTTTATCTAAACATCAATTATCTAACCCTAATACATGAAATCATGATAGAAATTAGGGCTTTTGGGTAGAGTTAGGTTTTTGAGAATTTTGGGTGATTCAACCACAATTTAGGGTAGAATCTTAAAACAAATCATATATTTGGACTTGTGGGGTTATTGGTAATCAGAATTTGGTCCGAGCCTCGAGTTTGGACCATGTGAGCCCGGTGTCGGATTTTGGCATTTTTGGAAGAAAGTTAGAAAATGCATTTCTAAGCTAGCAAATTGTATCCTTGTGCTATTATTGATAATATTGAATCGATTTATTTTAGATATCGTTGGTTCGGTGTCGAATTATAGAGGAAAGGCGGTTGTTGAGCTTTGAGTTGCTATTTTCGGATTCCAGGTAAGTGTTTGATCTAACTTTGGCTTGAGGGAATATGATCAGGATAATATTTGCTATGTGCTGTGTGTAGTCGGTGTATAAGTATGGTGACGGTTACCTATGCGCCCGAGTCTAGCATGGCCGTGAGTCATAATTGCTTTTAAAAATTCGAAGAAGTGAACAATTGTGTTAATTACTTGTTATATGAACTATGAAGTGATAGTTGAGAAACAAATGAGCTAAAGAAGGAATTTTGATATTTTTCCCTTGCCGGGACTCATTGTTGAATCGTTTTCCCTTGCCGGGACTTATTGTTGAGTTGTTCTCCCTTGCCGGGACTTATTGTTGAGTTGTTCTTCCTTGTCGGGACTTATTGTTAAGTTGTTCTCCCTTGCCGGGACTTATTGTTGAGTTGTTCTCCCTTGCCGGGATAATTTATCTCGTTGTATATTACTTTCCCGTTTGGTTGTGACTGTTGATTCGGTGAGGAAGAGAGAGATTATGCACGAAGGCTCTTTCCGTGCCATGTTTCTTAATTATTTTAGCACGAAGGGTCATTCCGTGCCCTGATGTGCCCTGATGTGAGAGTTGTGTGAGGAAAGCATGAAGGGTGATGCCGTGCACTATATTTGACAGATTTGGTTAGGAAAGCACGAAGGATGATGCAGTGCATTATATTTGATAGTTTTGGTGGAAAAAGAACGAAGGGTGATGTCGTGCATTATATTTGACAGTTTTGGTGACAAATGAGATTAAAAGCACGAAGGGTGGTACCGTGCAGTTGTTGATTCACTGGCTTTCTTTTATTGATGTTAAATATTTAGTTTCCGTTTCTTGTTCGTTGGAGTTATAATTGAACTGTTACACCCCCAACATGTCCCTTCTCCATTAGCTGTTTAAATTTTGTTATCTTTTCATTATTGCACATATATCTGTATAGGTTGATTGTGGTAGGTCTGGTTTAGCCTCATCACTACCTCGCCGGGGTTAGGCCAGGCACTTACCATCATATGGGGTCGGTTGTGCTGATGCTACACTTCTGTGCCATTTTGTGCACAGGTCGGGACACAACTTACGAAGCGCAGCAGTAGCTAGGGAGCGAGCCTTCAGTCCAGAGACTTCGAGGTAGTTCGCTGGCATTCGTGGGCCCTAAGTCTCATCTATTTCTTTCAGTTTGTTTCCATTGTATTGAAACATACTTATTATGTATTTTCCTTCAAACTGATGTTTTTAGTACTCTTTTAGTAGTCCGTGAGTAGTGACACCGGATACCGGGTAGAGACATGTTACAAATTTCCGCATTTTACTATAGTTGTTTTTGCTAAAAGTCTTCCGCATGGTTTTAATTAATTATATCAGTTATTATACTGTTTTAGATTAAAGTTTTTGTGAAATGTTTAGAAAGGGTTGGCTTGCCTAGCTCCGATAGTAGGCGCCATCACGACTCCCGATGGTAGGAAAATCCGGGTCGTGACAGTCATGTTTTCATGGAGACATTAGTTCCTTTGTGTCTGCCAGAAAGAATCTGTAAACCCATCACTGAGATTAGTTTATTTTTCAAAGACTTGTGTTCTTCCACATTAAAGGAAGAAAACCTATGCCGGATGGATCAGAATAATCGTGTAACTTCAGGTAAGATGGAAAAGATATTTCCATGTGGATTTTTTGATGTGATGGAACACCTTCCAATCCACCTTGTACACGAGGCACGACTTGGAGGGCCTTTTCAATGCAGTTGGATGTATCCCTTTGCGAGGTAATATTATAGTACATATATAATTTTCTGTTTTATTTGAATGTTCTTGGCAAACCTGAAATTATGTAGGACAATTGGAAAATTTAAATAATTTGTTAAGCAGAGGAATACAATTGAAAGATCTATATGCGAAGCTTATCTTGCAAAGGAAACATCTCATTTTTTTCTTATTTTGAGAGTAATGTGCCATGTGCTAGGAATAGGCCCAACATGCACACGATCGACCTTAAGAATGATCCATTATATTTGCATACGTCCATATTTAATAAACCAGACTGATGTTCTAAGCATTGTAGAAAGAGAAATTTGAGTTATATGGAGTTCAAGTCAGCTACACTTCATGTGTTGCTAAATTGTCCGGAAGTAGTACCATTTCTCAAGTAAGTATTGATTTAATAGTTATCAAAATATAAAATTTACTATGATTACATCTCAATGCAACTACTAAAATATTTGGTGTGTCACAGTCCCTTCGTGGATCAATTTGGCCAAGATGTTGTATATATATTGCTCCCAAATGCACACGCAAGTATACGTGGTCGACAAGTAATATAGGATTGTAAGTCCAGATATCGTACCCACAAGGATTTATGATTAACTATCAACTAAATTAAACCAAATAATTAATCTATTCAAGCGAATCCTAATGTATGAATATTTAACTAAAGATAATCTAGAGTAGTAAACTAAGAGATTAAAGAAAATAACAACAAATTATAGAGACAAATTCAATGTGAGTGAATATTCTAGAGCTATGAGTTAGCTAACATTCGCGTTGAATCTTCCACTTAAATCGTCTATTTAATTTATCCGGTTTATTGGTTGACAAGTTAATGTTGCTCTTAGCCTTCTCCCGAAGTTCAACTCGCCTATTCAAGCTAACCTAATGCTTATATTCCTATGGAATTAGGATTAAAAAGAACGCATTTATAACTGCCGTATAATATCCAAGCAAGGCGATTAGGCATATTCCTATCCTAACCACAAATCCGTTTCCCATAAGAGTTAAGATCTTGCTCTACTCAATCTTATATGCAATCTAAAATTCTCTCTCCCGAGTTCAATCCTAGATTCATAGATAGTATTCAATTGGTGATCAAGCAATTAAATAATTAAGCGCAATATTGAATAAATAAACCAATATGATAAAATAATAAGAATCATTCAAACTACAACGTTCATGTATCACCCAAAACACTAGAACTAAGAACTATGAGATTAAAGGAAGAGAAGAGAAGAAAAACTAAGTAGAAGCCTCCTCCAAGCTTGGTGTGTGTTTCCCCACATGAAACTCCTTTCAATGTATGTTAGATCCCTCTAAATTGGCATCTTCCTCTTAAAAAATATGTTTAGTCTTGCTTTTATAAGTGTTCGGCAGGTCTAGGGCCGAAATAACCTTGTCCCGGGCAAAATAGGACACATTGCACGTCACTGGCGCCTAGTCCGGCGCCAGGCGCCCTCCATTGCGCCAAAATATTTGTGCATACTGTTTTTGGCGCCACAAGTGGCACCAGGCGCTGCCTGTGGCGCCCAACTAGCCCTTTTTCTCGATTTCGTTCGTTTTGGCTCAAATCATTTATGTTTTTGCCCTGTTCCATTTGGAGTATGGAAAAACGTAAAACATTAAAGTTGTAGCCCTTTGAATTAGCTTTATAACTATATGTTTTGGAGCTCAAATGGAGTTCTGAGCAAAAGGTTATGTTTAATTTACAAGACAATGCGCAATATGCCTACTCGATTCTTCGTTCGCTCTAACTATCATCCGTTGACCCCCAAACACGATTCCAGCTTAATTAATTAAGCTTTTACTCATACTTCAAAGCTCCAAATCACTTTAATTTATTTCATACCATTTATATAGCTCGAAATCACTCCTATAAGGCATAAAACAAATAGTTAGTGCAAGAAACTAGCATTAAAGCTCAAACTCAATCAAAGTGCAGTAAATTTGAGTGTAATAAGCGACTAAAATATGTAATTATAGCCCATCATCAACACCCCACACTTAAATCATTGCTCGTCCTCGAGCAATCAAACTACACTTTTTATAGACACGGCCTTTTTAAATAATTCTCCTAACTCATCACACGGCCTTTTTAAATAAAATAGACTAAGAACAAAAGCGTAACATCTTCACCTCAAGATTTGACTCACAAGTACCACGCATTGTTCACAACTCACTCACTTACTCTAACATAGAGGTCAGTGACATTACCTTTTCTTCATGAATCAAGTGTCCTCTGATCGATGCGGACTCACACCTAAGTATGAGTGGGCACAAATACTAATAACTCAATAGTGTAACGAGGTCGATAATTCCTTAGGGAGCTTCAAGTTAGAGTTGAGTAATTGTATGACCTAGAGATGTGTTTTAGCTTCAAATTGATCTTCTATCATTTTTGGGTTTTTATATAGTTATGAACTACAATTATCAACAACTATTATGATATAAACTTATGCTAAGATGATTGATGTTTGATCTAAGCAATAAGAGTAGAGCACTAGGGTCGTGACACTTACCTAGGTGGCTAATCAACATGTATAGAATTCTAACAGAAGGATGCTAATTATGGGGAATATGGATAACCGTTGCACTTTTAGTACTCGTTCTCACACCTCTCGGTAGAGAGAAGGATTTCGCCCAATTGAATCTCTCGAGACCAATTGGGTAGGCTAATTTGCCCAAGCAATACAAGGTTCAAGTCGGGTAATTACTCTCTCGAGATTTAACCCGTTACTTGGGACTACCATTCTCATGGGTCCATCCCAAATCCTTGTTGGGTTGTATGTGAGGTCATAGACTCTCTTTCTCAAGAAGAGTCAAGACCCACTAAGCTTGGCTTAGTGTTTGCAACCACCAAATCAAAGTGAAAACATACAAACAACCCAAACACCAAACACCCAACAACATCCAAGTATTAGGCAAAAACACCATTGATTACCCACACTAAGGTTGTGAACTGATGGGTTTAGCTAGACATGGAAGAAATAGAAAAGGCAGAAATAATAGAAGAGATGAACATAATCATTAACTATAAGCTAAATCTACTTGAATCCACGTTAATTACAAGAGAAAGTTGCCTAAAATAGGCTAATATAAAATATCACGAGCGCAGCTACTGTTCAGAACATCCAACTTAACCTAAAAAAAGTAAAGTGTTCTATTTATACTACACAGGATAAACCGGACAAAAATGCCCCTGGGGTCTGGTGCAGTCCGCATAGAAATGGCGTACGTCTGCTTAGGGAAATGTGTCTTCACTTCAGTTGCTTCTGGATAAGGGTGCGGACCGCATAGAAATGAACCACGGCCGCGTAGGTCGAGACAGGAGGACCGCATGGAAATGCACCGCGGACGCACAGGTCGAGTCAGGCGGACCACATGGAAATGATGCGCGGCCGCACAGAAGGACTTGCCAAATAGCTGGTTCTCTGATTGTGCCCACGCGGACCGCCTGCTTTTGGTGCACGTCCGCTTTGGTCTTGTGCCTGGAATATGTTGGCCTCTGAATCTTCATCAATGCAGACCGCGTAGAAGTGGATGCGGTCCGTGTGTGATTTCCTCAAAGTTGTCATGTCTTTTAACTATTTCCCGGTGGCCGCACCACAAAATCAGGCGGTCTGCGTAGGTGGCTTGGGTGATTGATCAATATGTGAACCTTCCTACGCGGCCACACACCATAACAGTGCGGTCCGCGTAGGTCTCTTAATTCCCATTTTAATTCATCTTCTTAGCACTTGGCAGATTTTACTCCTTCTTGAGCCGAATTGTGATTTTCATTATCTTGTCGCTAAAACCTGTAATCAAGCGCAACTTGTAAGTAATTCAGGACTAATCAAAGGCAATTTATGCACAAAGCTAAGGTAAGAAGGTGCATAATACATGTATAATTCACAGTTATTACCCTCACACAACAAAAGATACTAGTTCCCCACAATAAAATTTAAGAACACTTAGGAACTCAATATTAAAAGAATTCACTCACTCTCAGAAATAACATTTATATGCCACAAAAGATGCACCATAAGCTTTCCCATAGTGTACTACTCTACTAATCGAGCTCATTCAATCTAGGATCAATTAGGACTTTATTTGGTTATAATGTAGGCTATGAGACGGTAGGATACATTTAGACATAAGAGTGACTACACCTCCCTAAGCACTTTAATACATAAACTTTAACATTCAAAACCTCATACTTATGTAAAACCAAAACTCCACCTTCACATCAATGTAAATTACCCCATTCCTTTTTAGCACACTTACATCAAACGCCACCACTTATCAAGAATCTTTTTCCACAACAATCCAAGTATTATTTTTTCAATTCAAGTAGCTCTTACATTTTCAAAACAGTGCATCTTTCTCCTTATTCAATTAGTTGCACTCAAAAGCCAAACCAACCACCCACAGTTTAACTTTTTTAAAGTTCATAACAATTCAAGTGCTCATGAGATGTGAAAAGGTTCAAAGATATGGTTAATTTAAACAAATGGGTAAGGCTTGTAATGTGGTTGCCAAAGAAAAAGGATTATAGACTAAAAGGGGTTAACTATGATACATAACAATTAGGCGGGTCAAATATTTATATGGCTCAACAAAGAAATGTATATATAACTTCCAAGACTGAACAAAACTACCATTTCTCTTTGCAAACACACATGGCAAGTTCTGACATGAATAGCAATGCAGTGAATAACGCAAAACCTTATGCACACATGGCACATAACTCACTCAGGATTGGATTCATAGACACTCTAATCAAAGCAATTAAGCAAAGTTAAGATAATACAATTTAAGGTACTTCTACAAGAGTCAAAAACTGAGCCTAAGCATCACAACCAAAGTACTCACTATTCTCAAGTCATAATAATTCAAGAGATATTGCTTCAATTCAATTCACATCACCATGGCTCCTACTCCCAGAAAAACTAACTACACCCGGCTTAAATAAAACCCTTGGAAAATAACCGCGGCACAAAAAAATATCAAGGGGGAATTACTACACTACTTACAAAGAAAATCTTTTTATCGTTTTTCTTTAGACTTAAATCCCTCAAGAAAACTGTCTAGGACAATCATCTTTGGGAAAAGTCTAATTTTTTTCTTTATCCATTTTTTCTAAAAGAAAAATTATTCAATTAAACTAACACAACTAAAATAGCATAGAAAGTGACTCAGACAATCTCCTCGCCCCACACTTAAAATTATGCAATATCCTCAATGCACACTATAACTAATTAATAAGGGGGGGGGGGGGGGGAAGAGACTCACTTGTAGGCCAAAGGTCGAAGAATTAGCAGCTGACGGGATACTCAGACTTCTCCCAGGAATGATCCCTTGTGCTGGTACCTCACACTCAGTTTCATCCACATGCTCGCTTTTGCACTCTTTCTATGGCTTTTCTACATGTACTCAAAATCGTACAAAATAAAACAACACTACAAATTTAATACAATAAGAAAAAGAAAAAGAAAAAGAAAAAAACAAGAAATTAGTAAAGCTGGGTTTCCTCCCAACAAGCGCCTAATTTAACGTCGCGGCACGAGGCCATCACTTTTCCCAGTTTTCCTTCCACTTTGAGGATATAAATTGCGCCCCCAATTTTGCATCAATTTTTCTGTCACATTCATGAGGCGATCATGTGAAAACATAGGAATCAAGCAATAGATATCGCATCTTGCAATTCTTGGACCTTAAGTGAGGAGTGTCGTTTTTTCTCCTTGGTATGACAAATTTCAGAATAGAAGCACTTTGTTCCTCATCCATTGACTCCTCTATATGCTCGACTGGATTAATTCCCATATCACCAACCAAACACAACGTTGAAAAGTGTTTAGAATGGATCCAATATGCTCCCACTCCAAAATTGCATTACTTTTGACATCCTCAATTTTGAATTCTTCATCAACCTTGGCATTATTAATAATATTTTGGTCGAATAGTTGGAATTCCTCTTTCCACTCCTCAAGCTGGCCAGTATGCACAAAAATTTGTTGTAGGGAATCAGACGCCTCAAACTTTTTATTCAATTGATCATGAATGTCATCGATATTTAAGCCAATTTGCTCTATTTCTTGCCTGAGCTCAGTTCTTCCTTCTATCAGTTGTTCTGTCATATTTGAAAGACCATCGCAGAGAAACTCATGAGATTTTATAAGTTGAGCTTGTTCCTATAGCCAATATTGTTTCACTATATCTGCTTCTTAAAAATTATTTACAGGCGGAAACTCGCTCTCTTCAGCCACTTCCTCCACCTCGGCCTTCATTCTCATGATTGCTGCACTAATTTTTTATACAACCTTTCAATTTTCATCTTGTAACTCGACTACTTGCCTCATAATGTCCATAATACGAGCCTTCTTTCCATATCCTCCACGTCCTTGCTCCTATCAAACTCATAAATATTAGTAGTATTTAAAAATATTAAACACCACATATATTACAAATATTCCACTCAAAGGATTGAGATTGTGTGCACAACTCGCTCCCGGGAATATTCTGATAATATTTCCACCAGTGAGGTCCTCCACAATATGGACAAGGATCATAATAATAAGAATAACCAGTATTCAATCAATTCTTATTCCAAGAAGTCAAGCCAACAACGATAGTAAAAATTAAATAAAGATAAAAATAAAAAGAAACTTGAATAGACAAAAAGTAAGAATCTAACCTAGTAGACTAGTTAATTTCTAAGTTCTCGGAAACGGCGCCAAAAACTTATTTCTCCCAAACGCACATGCAAGTATACGTGGTCGACAAGTAATATAGGATTGTAAGTCCAGATATTGTACCCACGGGGACTTATAATTAACTATCAACTAAATTAAATCAAACAACTAATCTATTCAAGCGAATCCTAACGTATGAAAATTTAACTAAAGATAATCTAGAGTACTAAACTAAGATATTAAAGAAAACAATGACAAATTATAGAGAAAAATTCAATGTGAGTGAATATTCTAGATCTATGAGTTAGCTAACAATCTCGTTGAGTCTTCCACTTAAATCATCTAATTAATTTATCCGATTTATTGGTTGATATTGTTAATATTACTCGTAGCCTTCTCCCGAAGTACTATTCGCCTATTCAAGCTAAATTAACGCCTATTTTCCTATGTAATTAGGATTAACAAGAATGCATTTATAACTCCCGTATAATAACCAAGCAAGGCAATTAGGCATATTCCTATCTTAACCGCAAATCCGCTCCCCCTAAGAGTTAAGATCTTGCTCTACTCAATCTTATATGCAATCTTATATGAACTTTTCAAGTGAAATAACCTCTGGTCGGCTCAAATCTAGCCAAAATAACTTCAAAGCATTAATTAAACTCATAAGAGACTATTTTGGATAATAAAGTTTCAATATTTGTCAAAAATAAACAATCAACCCAAAAGTCGACCCCCAAGCTCGCACCTCGGAACTCGATGAAATTCACAAAATTCTAGTACTCATTCAATTGAGATTTCAACCATACTAATTTCATCCATTTCCGACTCCGAATCGATGTTCAAAACCCAAATTTTCTCTTTAGAAAAGTTTTTGATAAAACCCCCCAATTCTCCGATCAAAACATGGATTAATTAAAGAATGAACTTATGTAATCATACTAAAATACAAAATTATAGTTAGATACTGACCCCCATGAAAAGACGAGATCTCTTTTTACCCAAAAATAAAAATTTTGGTCAAAGCTTTATTTTAGAAGAACTCGGGTTAATGATAATCAAATACAAAATAAATAAAAGAAACTGACTTTAGTGATAGCGAAATGAGCAGAAGAAAATAAAGTAAATCAGTATGTTTCAATAGTATTTTATGTCCTTACAAATGTTAAGTCTTCACCTTTTATAGCTATCTCTACGTAATACGTTTTTTTTTGGGTAAACATTTTATCCATTAATATCAAAAAAATATTTATAAATTGAAGCTTTAGTAAGAGCTTGGACTACTCCTACTCATTTACATCAATATTCTATTCTAAATTCTAACATTGCCTCTAGTTACATCTTAGCATAGGAACAACTAGTAAACTAAAACAACCAAGAAAACTAAGGAAAATTGTTAATTTTGCCCAAGCCAACTTGCCAACGCCTGCAATTTCTGCCTCGGATACGGATGGAAAGGGCTATTTCTCTGCACAGTTGAGACTCTTCATATTTTTTCATGTTAAAACTAATGTTATTCCTCTCTCGCCAGATAAGTGCAACTGTGTTGATGAAGGCACAAGCTGTTATACTATTAAGCACCACTCTACTCTTTGCCTTGCTACACACCCATTGCATGCTTCCCAATCACCCATTGCCCTGTTATGTCCCAACCAGATGCATAATCTATTCCACAGGCCCTTTGTAATTGGTCAGTCAAAGAACAGGTGGTTAAAAGTTTCAGAACATTGATCACAGAACACACAGTTGCCAAGAACTAGGATACCAATTTTCTGTAGTCTGTCTACTGTAGGTAGCCTCTGCTGAGCAGCTAGCCAGATAGTAAACCTGTGTCTAGGTTGAGCATGTGCAAGAAATATCAGGTTCTTCCAAGTAACCTTACTGTAAGTTGGAACCAATGCCAGATATAATTTCTGAATATGGAATTGTTCTAGCTTGCAGAAGCCTTGCAATCTACAGATCAGGCTGCCTTGAAGTACTTGAACCCCCATAATGTCATCTCTTCTGTCCAGTATTTTTCTCCTCTCATAATAGAGTCATTATGGACAATTAATGACATTTAATATAACGTTATAGTTAACTGATTCAACACAAATTACATAATGTTTTCTGTAATTAATGCATATTAATTACCAATAACACGTATTTGTATCCCTTTTGCTATTTAGGTTCATTCTTTTGATGTGACTCCTAAATATCAATAGTTTCGAGCACCTATCTTTTCTGACTTCCTAATATCTCTGCCCGTACCTGTTGAAGCTCGTGCTTCTTTAACTATTCTTTGCCAACTATCATTCTTTTACCAATCCACACGTCATGACATGCCATCACATAATTAATTCTATACATGAACTTAATTTTTCCCTATACAGCAGCGAAAATCACCTCAATCAGAGCTCTAGAACTCAAGATATACTCAAAATACCAAAATAACACGGTCTTATTTTTTTATACTCAGAGTTTTTTGCTTTTGTGACAAAAAAATCTGCACCTGCGCATTTCCAGCTATTATTTCCGCTTTTGTTGACCAATTTTCGCACCTACGAGGTCACACATGCGGACCTAATTTCGCATCTGCGAAGCACCAGCACCAACTCTCTTCTACGACACTAAAATGAGCATAACTTCTCCATACGATATCCAAATTCGGCGATTTTTGTTTTTTGCTATGGCTCCATAATTACAACACGGATCTAATGCTTTAATTAAAACAGAAATTAGAGCTTATTTGCTTAATATTGGTACCATTTATGCTTGCGGAAACGAAGTCGAAATATAAAAAATGAGTGCAACACAATCCAAACCTACTCGAAACTCACCCGAGCCTCTCGGGACCACGTCCGAACATACCAATAAGTTCCAAAACATAACAAGGACATGCTCGAGACCTTAAATCTCATCAAACAACATCAAAACTACAAATCACACCATGAATCGAACTTATGAACTTTCAAATCTTCCAACTTCTAAAACGAGCGCCAAAACCTATCAAACCAACCCGGAATGTCGTCAAATTTTGCAGGCAAGTCCTAAATGACAAGAGACCATTGTTTCAATCTCTCAGAGCCGCATTCCGACCCCGATATCTCAAAAGTCAACTCTTATTCAAACCTCTCCACCTTCCAAACTTCAACTTTTTTAACTTTCGCCAAAATGCTCCAAATTATCCTATGGACCTCCAAATTGAAACCCGGACGCACGCGTAAGTCCAAAATTACTATACGAAGCTGTTGAAATTATCCAAAACCCATTCCAGAGTCGTTTATATAAAAGTCAAACTTCTATCAACTCCTACTGCTTAAGCTTCCAAAACTAGAATCGTTCTTCCAATTTGACTCCTAATCACCCGGTAACTGAACTCGACCACGCGCGCAAGTCATAAAACAAAATACGAAGCTGCTCATGCCCTTATGTTGTCGAACGTGACTTAAATTCTCAAAACGACTGGCCTAATCATTACATTTCAACTGAATTCACATAACAATAATAGTGGCTAAACTTTTGTTAACGACTCAAAATCTGGCAGTTCGACTAATTACTTTGTGAAAATTTCACCCGATATGCAAATTTTAATTTAGTATTAAGATGTATCTAATGTTTTAAAATTATTTAACTGGTATCTAATATTGATAAACTTCTGAGAAAATGGGGATGGAAGTTGGAAACCTAACATTTTGTAGGTGGATATAACAACTGTCACAAAAAACACCAAACAACAGAAATTCAAGGATACGTTTTATGATTTATTATAACTATTCCTTTGTCATATGTTTTCTCATTTTGGTTATTAATATACAGGTAGGGCTATGCTCATTCTAATATCAATTAATCTACAGTATGAGTATTTATTTTTGGGACAGGACAGTTGCACAACATTTATAAATGTGATGTTTTCACCACGTTTATATCATGGCGAGAACATTAAGAGCCAACATTCTAATTAAAATTTAAGTTGAATATGCCGACAATACAGTGCACCAATCCAATTTGACTTGAGGAGGCATGCATTCACTACTTTAGGCTAAAACAATATTTAACCCGCAAAAAAAAATAGATATTTTAAAATTTTCTTTAAAGAACTGGAGTTCGAGCCTTAAATATAAAATTATATTTGTTAGGTTGCATGTTACCCGTAACGCAAAATTTTCGACTCAACATAAAAAACGAACACCAAAAAAGATAATTTGATATTAATATACTTAACCTAGCTAGGATCATATGGTCAATTTACTTGGAAAGTAATGACTTATAACTAATTTGTCTGCAAAAAATTGCACTTATTAAAGTTAGATAGCTCGTCACTAGTAATTATCAGTGAGATAAGGTACAATGAATGGCTTTCTAATTATCATGTCATTTATTAATTTTGTACTGATTAGCAAAAGGAGCTGATTAACATCATATCCCGAAAAAATATCAGAAAATTAATTTTATAAATAAATAGCTACGTGGTTTAATATAAGTGCTGATTTGGGGAAAAAATGCTAATAAGCATTTTTTGTTTTAATATTACTGAAATGCATTTAAAAGCTACTATTTACATAGCATATAATTTTAAAGTATTTTCACATAATTATTACGAATAACGAAAATAGAATAGAGAAATAATTAAAGGCGATGTCTTATGAAGACTATTTCGGAGATTACAAAAGATATTAGGCTTAAAATCATGAGATATTTGTCCAAATCAAAAGTACTTATAAGTTGTAAAATCATAAGTTAGAAGTGATCAACTTGTGACTTTTGACTGATGTTGATTTTAAAATTATAAAAGAAAGGTAATATCATAATTAGATGATATGTATTCTCACTTTAATTTTTAACTGTTAATATTTATTCTCCTCATTATAAAGCAAATTTATGCATGATAAAAACTACTACTACAACAACAACAACTATCCAGTATAATCCCATAAAGTAGGGTTTGGGGAGGGTAATATGTAGACGAGCCTTACCTCTACCCGTAAGGGCAGAGAGGCTGTTTCCAATCGACCCTCGGCTCGGTGAAGGGAAGGAAAAACAAAAACAAAAACAAAAGAGCACTAGTAAGTCCAGCAGAAATAGCGTAAATAATTATCTAAACATGAGAACCATAAATAAAATAACATGCAATAATATCATACAGTAACTACCATAAATAACTACTATAAGGGAGACACAATCAAAAACACAAAACATCTATGGATAGCCCTGCCAAGCCTCACCCAACCCCGGGAGAGTAGTACGAAAAACTCTAGGGGCCCCTATCCTACAACCCTGATACTAGACCTTCAGACTTTCCTATCAAGGGTCATGTCCTCGGAAACCTGCATTCTAGCCATGTCATGCCTAATCACCACTCCCCAATACCTCTTAGGCCTCCATCTGCCTCGCCGAACGTCGACCATCGCCAGTCGTTCACAATTTCTCACCGGGGCATCAGGACTTCTCCTCCGCACATGCCCGAACCACCTCAGCCTCGCTTCTCGCATCTTCTCATCCGCGGGGGCCACCCCCGCCTTCTCTCGAATAACTTTATTCTTAATCTTATCTAAACTGATGAGACCGCGCGGTAAAAACTACAAAATAAAAAATTCATTTAGAGAAGATAAAGGCCTGAAGTTGATTCGTTGAGCAACAGAAAAGAAGGACCGACAAAGACTGTGAAATTTAAAAATAAATACTTGTAACAATCATGTCCACTAACAACCCTTAATTTTTATAAATAGTAGCATATATCACTCATTTTCCCCCACAGACCTTAATTTCTTGTCTATCAAACTGCAAACTTTATAGCCATTTTTGTATTGCTTTCTTGCCAGATCCCCCCACCACCCTCATATAAGACTTGGTGAGTATTTGTTGAAATCATTTGCATTATATCTCTCTCCTTTTGTTCTTTATTTACCATGCATTTTTTTATCATTTCATTCACTTTGCATGAAACATTATTGTGACATTTAGAGCTTTTTTCATGACATCCTATTACAAATGGTCTGAATGAAAGGTGTGGTGCATGGAGTTAGTACGATCCTTATAATTTTATTTTATTTTTTTTTACATAAGAGATTGTGAAAAAGGAAGGGAAAACAGAACAATGACAGTACCGGCAAAGTAAATATGTTCAAAATTTAATACATATGTATGAAAAATAATACTCAATCTACATATACATAATACGATTTTTATTGTTCAACTGATCATTCTTAGTTGTCTGCAACTCTGTCACTGAATAATGAGAATTTAAATCAAACCAATATTGTGTGAGATTCTCACCGATACCAGAAGATTTTAAATTTTGGTGGTGTAAGATATTGTCTAGACATGTTCTTAATTATATGTTTTTTTCTCAGTAAGCTAGAAGGTTAGAAGAAGAAATTAAGAATGTGGAAATTGAAGATTGCAGAAGGACAAGATGGGCCATATTTGTTCAGCACAAACAACTACGTTGGACGTCAAATATGGGCTTTTGACCCAAATGCTGGAAGCCCAGAAGAACGGGCCGAGATCGAAGAGGCCCGTCAACAATTTTGGAACAATCGCTTTAAAATCAAGCCTAGTGGTGATCTTCTTTGGCGAATGCAGGTAAATAAACTTAGGAAAGATGATATTGTATAGCCGCTTTAAAAATAATAGCCGAAATATCTATATTTTTTGTATGCATACATATACGTTTTGTATATTATATACAAAAATTATACAAATTTTATATACTTTTTGACTATCAAATGTAAATAGTTTCTGGCGCAGTCTAAATCTGATAATACCCTATAAACTTATTCGTACAAGTTGTTTATATCAATTCTTACAGAAAAGTAATAAAAAGATAATACTATTTACCAACAACTAGCCTATTTAGTCATACTACCAAAAACAGAATCAATAATATACAATATTCAAAAACATAGACAAAAAGATTTTAGGTAATGTTGTTATTCATCGAAAACATATACATATGAGGAAAGATACAAAAATTGAGGAAGTGTAAAAGTGACTTAGACTAGTTTGGAGTCAAAATTTATTACCGGTGAATGAAAATAATACAATATTTAGGCAAAAGAGTTTTTTTAATGGGTATGATTGAAATTCATTAAAATATATACATGAGGCAATATACAAATTCTGAGCAAAATTGGCGATGTTTTGAACTGGTTTTGGTATCAAAATTCATAGTTACTATCGAGTTTAAACAATTCTTCTAAGACACATCTAGCATGCATGTATATGATATATAGGTATATACAGGGGCGGCTCAAGAATATCGGTAGCCTAAAGCCAATTTATAATCTGGGCCTTTAAGAAAAAAATTATTTATTAACATTTTTATTTAAAGTCTATTTCGAGCTACATGAGATGTAAAGTGGTTAATTTTTTTATAAATAATTTCATCTACCTAAGATATTATTGATCTTAGGTTATTGAACCAGATTCAAGAAGCTAATAACTTGATATCAGAATAATTTTTTGATGTTCTAATATACTTGTTGAAACGCTTGAAACTTGAGTAGAAAAAAAATGCGCAATATAGTTTTATTTAATAGTACTCTTCAGCTCTTATGTTCTATATATAGAACAAGTAAAACTCTATTCTTTTTACAAAACAATATTACTTATCGAAAACTTATATTTTTTTCACAAACCAAGAAAAAGAACATAATGTAATACATGTTTTCTGATGGGAAAGATAACATATAAGACGGACTATTAGAGATACCAAAAAATAGACTTAAAAAGTTTATTACACGTTTTTAGTTAGAAATGTAAAAAGGAGAATAATAATAATATAGGTACCTCGTTAATGATATCAATCGTAAAATTTAAAAATGAAAGATTTTATATTCGCGGCAAGAGTTTAGGAGGAGTGATTCTCTTTCTCCAATTTTTGCTTAAACGTTTACATCTATACTAAGCTAAAGTGATCTTTACTTCTTATGAAATATATTTACTTTTTTTAATTTTGAAATACTCAATAATTAGGCCCTACTTCTAAAAATTGTGGTGAGATGGATATAATCCAACTTACCTTAATTAGATTTATCATGTTCGAGCCCTACTGATAACAAAAATCATGTTAAATTGTATTCTCTCTTTTACTATGCCTTACGCGATACGAGAGTAGTTGGGGTCTCCCTACAATTAGATAGAAAAAAAAAAAATTAGGGCCCCAAAAATGTTGGGGAGTATAATACACATGTATCTTATTTCACGTTTCTTTTCAAACTACCTCAAAACTCCATCAAATTATCCCAAAATTAAGATTCAAACTCCTTAAATTATATCCTATATATTCCACCAATAACAACTCAAAAGGAAGCAAAATTTATCAAATAGGTAATTGATTAATATTGATAATATTTGACTAATATTAGTAATATTTGATGAAGTATTGGAATTAAAGTTTCATTCTATGTGTTTTCGAGTTGCTAGTTTGAGAAAGTACAAATACTATATGGAAATTTATTGGTAAACCATTCACAATATGTGTGCAGTTTCTTCGAGGGAAGAATTTCAAACAAAAGATTCCAGCAGTAAAAGTAGAAGAAGGAGAAGAAATTACAAATGAAGTTGCCACAACTGCATTGCGTAGAGCTGTTCATTTCTTTTCAGCATTACAGGCTAGTGATGGTCATTGGCCTGCTGAAAATGCTGGTCCTTTATTCTTTCTTCCACCTCTTGTAAGTTTTTTATTTGTAATTTTACTTCTCTTTTATTTCAAAAATTGACGCATGGATATGTTAAAGCTAATTCTCAGAAATTTCAGGTTATGTGTATGTACATCACTGGCCATCTTAATACGGTTTTCCCAGCTGAGCATCGTAAGGAAATTCTTCGGTATATATACTGTCACCAGGTGCTTGACTTAATGTTTCAATGAAGTTTGCTTTGCAAATTCCCAAATAGTTTATGTGATATTTAACTTATATACATTGATAATATAAACTTTTTACCCTTTAGATAGCGTACACTGTCAGCACATAGAAGCTAAACTCATTTTTGAATTACTGACTTCAGAATGAAGATGGTGGATGGGGTTTGCACATAGAAGGTCACAGTACAATGTTCTGTACAGCATTGAGTTATATTTGCATGAGGATCCTCGGGGAAGGACCGGATGGTGGCGAAAACAATGCTTGTGCTAGAGCAAGGAAATGGATTCTTGATCATGGTAGCGTCACCGCGATTCCTTCCTGGGGTAAAACATGGCTCTCGGTATGATTATCCTAAGAACACTCTTGAGCATTATTAATTATGATTTAGCTTATATACACTTACCTTGTACATACTTTTTTAACACTATTAGTGTATTTTAACCTATTGTAATCTGCCTTATTTTCTAAGTTACTGATTACTACTTATCGTAGAGTGTTACATGTTGTTATATTTATTATATATTAGGATTTAACTTATATACATGACGGTCTGCAAAATTTTACATTATTAGTGTATTTTAACTTGTTGTAGCAAGTAACCTGCCTTCATTTCTATGTTACTTGTCCCACACAGTTAACTGTAGTTATCATTTATGTTACCTTATAGTGTAAAGTTCTTTTACACAATTAATATAGAAGTTAAACTCAGTGAATTGTGTCATTCTCCATTGTAAAGTAAACATTCAAGTGTGATGTATATATGCCTTCTTTTTGCTGAGAAATATTCCCTTATTTCATTCAGATTCTTGGAGTTTTTGAGTGGTTAGGGACCAATCCAGTGCCCCCCGAGTTTTGGATTCTTCCATCTTTTCTTCCCATACATCCAGGTTGGTCAATATTTTATTTGGACATCCTAAATATTTAGTACATGTTGTAGATATTAATTTTCAGGATTTGCTATGCAGCATTTCGATCTACCTAGTATTTTGACTCTCAATTTAAATGCAGCAAAAATGTGGTGTTACTGTCGAACCGTCTACATGCCAATGTCTTATCTCTATGGGAAGAGATTTGTTGGTCCAATCACACCTCTCATTTTGCAACTGAGGGAAGAGTTATATGATCAACCATACAATGAAATTAATTGGAGAAAAGTACGCCATTCATGTGCGAAGGTACAACACTGCATCAGTTTTGAAGTTAATATGTACATCAACATCCCTTTAAAATTCTCAAAATACAAAGTTGTTGCTGCAGGAGGATCTCTATTACCCTCATCCATTGGTTCAAGATTTGATGTGGGATAGTCTCTACATATGTACCGAGCCTCTATTGACTCGTTGGCCTTTCAACAAACTGAGAAATAAAGCTCTTGAAGTTACAATGAAACACATACACTATGAAGACGAGAGTGGTCGATACATCACCATTGGATGTGTGATAAAAGTATGGAAACTAATTCATATTGAACAGGTTATAGAATTACCTGCATTTTGTTAATGACCAATTGTTAGACACTGATGTAACACTTGGATGGTGTAGGTATTATGCATGCTTGCTTGTTGGGTTGAGGATCCCAACGGCAATTATTTCAAAAAACATCTTGCTAGGATCCCAGACTATTTATGGGTAGCTGAAGATGGAATGAAAATGCAGGTTGGTTGATCTGAGTTGTACTATTTCACAAACCACAACAACAACAACCCAGTATAATCCCACATAGTGGAGTCTGGGGAGGGTAGTATGTACGCAGACCTTACCTCTACCCTGGGGTAGAGAGGCTGTTTCCAAATAGACCCCCGGCATCCTTCCCTCCAAGAACTTCCCACCTTGCTCTTGGGAAGACTCGAACTCACAACCTCTCGGTTGGAAGTGGGGGTTGCTTACCATCAGAGCAACCCCTCTTGTCTATATTTCGCAAACCACAATGAGTTAAGAATAAAATCTCTTTTACACTTAATGTGTGTTCGTGAAATAAAAACTCTAGCCCCCTTTTCCTATTTTGAAGTGATGCAAACAATTGTTACTGAAATTGGTGAGTGTTTGACATCGGATTGCAGAGTTTTGGTAGTCAACTATGGGATACTGCCTTTTCTATTCAAGCACTATTGGCCAGTGAGATGAATGATGAGATGTCAGATACTCTTAGAAAAGGACATGACTTTATAAAGAAATCTCAGGTTTGGATGTCTAAATCATGAGCATAACAGCTCTTTCAAAGTATGGACCTTATAAATGTATGTGACTTCTTTCTAGGTGAAGGCCAACCATTCTGGTGATTTTAAAGGGATGTATCGGCATATCTCAAAAGGATCATGGACTTTTTCAGATCAAGATCATGGATGGGGAGTATCTGATTGCACTGCCGAAGCATTAACAGTATAAGATTTTAACTTCTTGTAATTGCTGAAAAATGTTAAGATGATAATGCTAGTAAATTTGCCTGATATCTTTTTTTGTTGTGTTTTTTATGTTTTCCTCTAGTGCTGCCTTCTCTTCTCTACAATGCCCTTTGAATTAGTTGGTGAGGCAATCGAACCTGCACGACTATATGACGCGGTGAATTTTATTCTTTCCTTACAGGTAAACACTGAAAAATGTGTCCTAAAATCATTAGTCGTTTTGAAGTTGTTTTCTGCTTGTAAAAATTCCAAGAGAAACCTATATCTTACACCGAATAGAGATCCAATACATGGCTATCTGTGTTATAAATTCATCTTTTCTGAATTTAGTCGCTTGTCATTTGAATCAACAACAACATTCCAGTATAATCCCACTTAGTGGGGTCTGGGGAGGGTAGTGTGTACGCAGACCTTACCCCTACCCTAGGGTAGAGAGGATGTTTCCAGATAGACCCCCAGCATCCTTCCCTCCAAGAACTTCCCACCTTGCTCTTGGGGAGACTCGAACTCACAACCTCTCGGTTGAAAGTGGGGGTTGCTTACCATCAGAGCAACCCCTCATTTGAATCATTTCTAGTAATAATATGATCCATTTAAATAAAATTGCAGAGCAAAAATGGGGGTTTATCAGCATGGGAGCCTACAGGGGCCTCAGAGTATTTGGAGGTAACTTTTCATAGTATAGGAATTTTGTCTTTTGGCTTCATTTCAAGGATGTTTAAAAACATCCAACTTTTTCTATAGCCCTGAATAATTAACTTTCTTGTTCTGTTTTATAATCTGACAGTTGCTCAATCCTACTGAATTTTTCGCAGACATTGTTATTGAGCACGAGTAAGATTTGTTTCTCTAGTTTCTCTCTTTCCCTTTAACTTTTTCCCATTGTTAGTATCCATTTTACAGCTTCACACTCATTAAATGTGAATCCAGGTATGTTGAGTGCACTGGCTCGTCAATCCAAGCACTTGTTCTGTTTAAGAAGCTATACCCTGGACACCGAACCAAGGAGGTTGACAATTTCATTGACAACGCAGTTAAATATTTTGAAGATGTACAGAGGCCTGATGGGTCATGGTATATGATATGACTCTTGCGAGCCCTTGAACTTGCAATATATAATTCCTTTCTGCTCTATCGATACATATGACATGATTAATCATGTCAACAGGTATGGTAACTGGGGTGTGTGCTTCACATATGCTTCCTGGTTTGCTCTTGGAGGGCTTGCTGCAGCAGGCAAAAGTTACAGCAACTGTGCAGCTGTCCGTAAAGGCGTTGAATTTCTGCTAAGAACACAAAGGCCTGATGGTGGTTGGGGAGAAAGCTACCGTTCTTGCCCTGACAAGGTAAAGTAAAAGCAAAAAAGGCTATGTAAAACAACAATAACAACAGCTACATCTCAATCTATACATTGTTATATATATATATATATGCATGCATCCTGCTCCATTTGGAGCCGTTTCATTCCAATACTGAATAATTAAAGCCAAGGTTTCTATTAACATGAACTTTTCCCCAAGAGGAGGAAATGTAAAGATAACTGTGGAAAAGACAACTGTGACTCAGCTTTGTATTTGATCAAGACAGGTATACAGAGAACTTGAAACAGATAACTCAAATCTTGTACAAACTGCATGGGCATTAATGGGATTGATTCACTCTGGCCAGGTGAATTCCTTGTAATTTATTTCACAATCACAGTAAAAAAATTTCTTCTTCAAAAGAGTTACTATTTACCAACTTCTCCATTTGGACAGGTTAATAGAGATCAGAGGCCCCTCCACCGTGCGGCAAGGCTGTTGATTAATTGTCAGTTGGAAGATGGTGACTTCCCACAGCAGGTAATTACTTTGCAAATTACAAGTTAAACAAAGGAGAAAATTCTTTGACAGTTAGGTACTGGAATGATATGACTAAAATTGTACAAAATAGACAGATGATTCATATAGTCGACTCACAAATTGTACAAAATCGACATAGATGATTCATATAGTCGAGTCAAACTAGTTTAGGATTTGGTCATATTTGGTTGATATTGATTAATTTATATAAAGAAACAGGCTGTTTCAAACTGGCAAAACAATATCTAAAAAATAGAGATTATTAAAACCAGTTTTATCAAAATTGATTTCATCTGATTTATGTTTTCACTTCATAAATATGTGCAGGAACTAACTGGAGCTTTTTTGAAGAATTGCATGATGCACTATGCTTTATACAGAAATATATTTCCATTGTGGGGTTTGGCAGAATACCGCAAAAATGTCTTATTACAAAACTACTAAATATGTTTGAATGCAACCTTCTTCAAAGAGATATATAGTATGCCATTTGGTCCTTACAAAATTTTTCCAGAAATAATGTAGTTTGTTTTCTTGTGTTAATGTAAGTGATAAAATATTGAGTCGAGGGTCGATTGGAAACGGCCTCTCTGCCCTTTCGGGTAGGGGTAAGGCTCGTCTACATATTAACCTCCCCAGACCCCACTTTGTGGGATTATACTGGGTAGTTGTTGTAATGTAAGTGATGTAATAATGTCAAAAATCATAGCCTAAGCTATTGTTGTATGCATATTTTGTGAATAAATTTTTTTTATAAGATTGCTAATTTATGTAATTCTTTTCTTTTTTGATTCTCCTAGTATTTTTGTAATTCTTACTCAGGCCGTAGAAAAAGTCTCTAGCAGATATGCAGTAAGGCTTCGTACAATAGATCCTTATGGTCCGGCCTTTTTCCGAATCCCGTGCATAGCGGGAGCTTAGTGCATCGGATGCCCCTTTTTACTTCTTAGTTATGTGTTGTAGCTTAAGCGACTATGTAAACTTTTGGATCCGACAGTCTTAAATATTTCATATGAAATATTAGAATTAAAGAGTTATGACCTCCATTTTACTTTATTTATGTATCTCAATTAAATTGGCTGCAGAATTTATGAAAGTAAGGGAGACTTGAATTTTGTGGTATTAAATTAAAGATCTGCTAAATATAGAACGTCAATTTTCTTTGCCGGACTAGAAAAGAAAGTATAACATATAATGAAGGTGTAATACATAAACGGAAAAGGGTCACATATACCCCTAAACTATACGTTTTGGATCAATAATGCCCTCCATCCACCTATTGGGCCAAATATGTCATTCCATTAATGTTTTTGGCTCACAAATACCATTTGAGTTAACGGAGGGTACGTGTCATCGTCATGTTGGCTCATTCTAAATATTTCTTAATTAATTAAAAAGACCCATTATTCATATCCGAAAAATAATTTTCTAAAGCAATTTTTCTAAAAAAATTTTTTACAAAAAAACGAAGAAAAAAGGAATTTTTCCCACTTTTTACAAAAAGAGAGACTTTTTTTACTAGAACAATATTTTTGTAAAAATAAAATCTAAAAAGTAATTTTATAAAGCAATTTTTTGTAAAAACTGAAATAAAAGTAGATATTTTATGCTAAAATTTCCAATATTTTTCTGTTTTTACAAAAATCCCATTTTTTCGAGCTTTTGTTTTTTCAAAAAAACTAAAAAAAAATTCTAGCCCATACCAATAACTGACTCTGTCGCCAAAGTGCTAGATTTGAGTACCAATTAATTTTCTAAAGTTTTTTAATTTATGTAAAAAACTTGATATGGGCTGGAAATGTTTTTCAGTTTTTTTTTAGAAAAAACAAGCTGGAAAAAATGAGATTTTTGTAAAAACTGGAAAAAAGTTGAAAATTTTAGCAAAAAACATCTACCTTTTTTTTTTTCAGTTTTTACAAAAATATTGCTTTTTATATTTTATTTTTGTTTTTACAAAAACATTGTTTTAGTAAAAAATCTCCTTTTCTGTAAAATGTGGGAAAAAAATTCAGTTTTTTGTTCAGTTTTTAGTAAAAAAAGTTTTAGAAAAATTGCTTTAGAAAATTATTTTTCGGATATGAATAATGTGTCTTTTTAGTTAATTAAGAAATATTTAGAATGGACCAACATGACGATGACACGTGTCCTCCGTTAACTCAAATGGCATTTGTGAGCCAAAAACATTAATAGAAGGACATATTTGGCCTAATAGGTGGATGAAGAGCATTATTAATCCAAAACGTATAGTTTAGGGGTATAGGTGACCCTTCTCCGATACATAAATAATCCCTCAAATTTGGCTTTAGTTGGCAAGTGTGCCCTCCAACTTTGGGTATGTACAAGTAGACACGTCAATATAAATTTGGAGATATCTAGATGATTATTTTGTAAGTTGGAATGTTCGACTGGCAAAAATAAAAATGGAGTTAAGTTGAGGTGACTATTTGTGCGTACCTAAAGGCGTATTTGCCGGTTACAGCGTAGTTTGAGGGCATGTTTATGCATTATGGCTAAATCGAGAAGTGATGTAACAATGTCAAAAATCATAGCCTAAGCTATTGTTGTATGCCTATTTGGAGGAATTTGTTTTATAAGTGTGCTAATTTATGTAGTTCTTTTCTTTTTTATTCTTCTAGTATTTTTTTACTTCTTATTCAAGTCGTGGAAACAACGTTTCAGATATGCAGGATAAGATTGCGTACAATAGATTCTTATAGTCCAGCCCTTTTATCACGACCCGAATTTCTCACCATCGGGAATCATGATGGCGCTTACTAGTGTAAGCTAGGCAAGCCAACTCTTACTTATCTTCCCGTTTCTAACAATTCTTATTTTAACCATTTATCAACAATAACACGAATATAACAGAATAAATTAATTTAGCGGAAGACTTAAGTAAATAATACTAGGTATAATACAGAAATTCAAACATAAATCTCTACCCAAGAACTGGTGTCACAATACTCACGAACTTCTAAGAATACTAAACATAACCGTTTGAAAAAAATGTAAAACTGTTTGTCTTGAATATATGAGATAACAGATGGAAGATAAACATAGAGGAGACGTCGGGCCTGCGACGCCTGTAAGGCTACCAAGTGTCTCGTAGATCGAAGTGCTAATACTCACACTACTGTTGCTGTTGCTATCCGAAACTTGTATCTGCGCAAAAAGAGCGCAGAGTGTAGAATCGATACAACCGACCCATGTGTTAGTAAGTGTCTAGCCTACCCCGGCGAAGTAGTGACGAGGCTAGAACCCGGCACTCACATAAACATGTGCAGTTCAAAATATATACAACAAGAAATAACAGGAAACAACATATAATATTTGGGAAAGAGAAACATAATTTTGGGGTAGCAACAAAATATAATAGCAGAAATAGAGTAAAGGAATTAAAGCCACCTTCAAGTTTAACTCATCTTGTTCCAGGCGTACAACCCGATCCCATTTCATTTCATATCTTATGTTAGGCATACCACTCGCTCCCATTTAAATTCATATCTTGTTGTAGGCGTACCGCCCTCCCCCATTTCAATATCCTTTGTGGTAGGCATACCACTCGCTCCCATTTCATCTTTAACACAGTGCACAATATGTTATCGGCAAGGAAACCAATAACAATAATCAACGTAATCTGTGTAGGCGTACCACTCGCTCCCATTTCAACATAAATTGTGGTAGGCGTACCACTCGCTCCCATTTCAATACATATCTTCTGGTAGGCGTACCACCCGCTCCCATTTTATTTTTTAAATCAGTGTACAATATATTACCATCAACGAAACCAATAACAAATAATCAAATAATATATTACTGGCAAGGAAAACCAATAACTCGGTGCCGAGGCTCAACAAATAATTCTTTCATAGAATCAAATAAAAATGTGAAATTATCAATTTAAGACCCACGATCATGCTCAACCCCCAACGTATAGATACTCGCCACAATGCATATACATTGGACACAACACATAACAAGTAGCAAATATACTCAACTCCTATTCTCTCAAGCTAGGGTAGATCAAACACTTACCTCGAAGGTTTACGACCAACTCTATCCTTAAGCAATACCTTTCCTTTCAAATTTGGCTCAAATTCAATCATATCTATACATAATTGATTAAATCTCATCAATAATACTTAACAATCCAATCCAAAAGGCTAAATATATATATGCTAAAACATTCTGCCCAAAAATCTAAAAATCAACCCCGGGCCCGCGTGTTCACAAAATCTTTGAAAACCCTAACTCTACCCAATTCTCAAATTTCTATCTATTTTCACATGTTCAAGGAATTCGAATTATATTGATGGAAAATGAAGAAAAGAAGTTAGGAAATACTTACCCAAAAAACTTTGGTGAATAAATGCTCCAAGAATCGCCCAAGAGCTTCGTACAAGTGAGAGTTTGAGAAATAGGATGAAAATCCCATTTCTGTTCTGTTTTCAGAACTTAAAACCGTTGGGCATAAAATTACCCTTCGCGTTCGCGAAGGGTTGGGCTGACAGTGAATCGCATTCGCGTGAGGAAGGGTGTGAACGCGTAGAGGAAAAATTCTGGGGGTTTCACATTTGGCCTACGCGAACGCGTGAGGCCTTACGCGATCGCATTGAAGCAAAAGGCCAGGCTCCGCGAACGCGAGAGCCTTCACGCGAACGCGTAGAAGGATGGGTTGGGTCTGGGATTTTGTGGTATGCGAACGTGAGAGGGGATGAACACGAAGAAGGGGGAAGAGGAAGCTACGCGAACGCGAGCAGAGTGTCGCAAATGCGAAGAAGGGAAATATCAAGGCACTGCGAATGCGAGCCTCAGGCCGCATTCGCGAAGAACAAAAGGCCTGTGTAAAAATTGCAGAAAATCTTCCAACTTTCCTAAGTTTAAAATATCCCGAATCACCTCCGAATTACACCCGAGCCCTCGGGGCTCTAGACCAAATATGCACGCTAACTAAAAAACATCCTACGAACTTAACCGTGCGATCAAATCACCAAAATAACGTCAAAAATACTGAATTGAGCCTTAAATCTAAGAAATCTTTCAAATTTTATAAACCTTCAAACTTTCCAATTTAAGGCCGAAACACGTCAAACGACGTTCATTGTCAACCAAACTTTACATGAAGCGCTTAAAAAACATATATGACCTGTACTGACGTCGGAACCAAAATACAAGCCCGATACCATTACGTTTTGATCAAATTTTGTTTTTATTTTTTCTTAAACATTCTTAGAAAATAATTTCACTCAAAAATTCATTTCTCGGGCCTGGGACCTCGAAATTTAATTCCAGAAATACACCCGAGTCCCATATTTTTCTATGGATCTTCCGAGACCGTCAAATCATGGGTCCGAGGCTATTTACCAAAAATGTTGACCAAAGTCAACTTTTAATCATATTAATATCAAAATTCATAAGATTTTTCACAGAATCACATTTAAACTTTCTAGCTACGTGCCCGGACTGCGCACATAAATCGAGGTAACTAAATGTGATATTTTCAAGGCCTCGAAAGAACGGAAAAGGGAGAAATCTGATGATGACCCTTTGGGTCTTCACATTCTCCACATATAAAATAATCGTTCATCCTCGAACGGACAAAAGAAAGAAGTACCTGATTTAGGAATAGATGAGGATAACAACTCTACATTTTAGACTCGGACTCCCGGGTCGATGCCTCAAGAGATTGACCTCTCCACGGAACACACACTGAAGGAAAACTCTTTAACCTTAACTGTCGAACCTGCCGGTCTAGAACAACCACTGGCTCCTTCTCATAAGACAGATCCTTGTCCAATTGGACAGTGTTGAAATCTAATACGTGTGATGGATTGCCGTGATGCTTCTGGAGCATGGATACAGGAAACACTGGATGTACAACTGACAAAATAGATGGCAAGGTAAGTTTATAAGCCACCTCTCCCACATGATCAATAATGTCAAATGTACTGCTGAACCTAGGGCTAAGCTTGCCCTTCTTCCCGAATCTCATCACGCCTTTCATAGGCGATACATGGAGCAACACTCGGTCACCAACCATGAAAGCAAAATCTCTGAGCATGCGGTTAGTGTGAGCACGTAATTTTTGCCCCTATATGAATTACTCCCATAAAATATCAGAAATAATTTCCCCTAATTTTTGCAATTTTATAGGATTTTGGTTAATTGTTTGCATTTCTTTGCATATTTACTTTCAATAAAATCAGGGAAAAATACCAATAATATCATGAATTGCGTTTAGATTTATTTTCATATTTTAGGATTAATTAACAAATTAGTTGTTTTATAAAAATGGGAAAAGTCACAAAAAATGGTTTAATTTGCACTTTTTAATTTTAATTTTTTAATTTTGGTAGTTTTTCCTTCGATTTGTTTTTAATTAGAGTTAATTAATTTAATGTCTTAGGATTGATTAGATTTAAGATTTAGTTTGGGTTTTATTTGAGTTTATTACAAAAAATTAATTAAAAAAGAGTTTGAAATAAGAAGAATTAATTTGAAAAAGGGGAAAGGGAACTGAAGAGATAAAATTTTGGGCCAAAATTAATTGATCTTTCTCAAATTCTGTATCCCAATCTCTTCAGGAAGAGAGACGAACAGTACGAAAACAAGTCGGATTCCTCACTCGGAGCACACACAAAAACGACCCCGTCAACTTTTCTCTCGTATCTGAGCAAAATCCAGTAACCCTTCAACAATCTTCATTAGATACATACACACACGAACAGAAAAAGGAGCGAGAGTGAGAATTTGGGATGACTTTCATTCGAAAAATTCGAAAAATAGAGGGTTTAGGAGAAGAATATTAAGAGTTCGAAAAAAATAATTTTCTATAATTTGTGATTTGATTTTCTTCTTCTAAAATTCTAAAAAACCAGAAAATGTTTCTGTTTTTAGTTGAAGAAGACTTGACTTCAAGTGTTCGTTTTCTAAAAAAAAAGCTGTTTATCATCTTTGATTTCGGATTTGGTTTGAAAAAATGGATGTGAGCTGAGGTTCGAAGCTGGTTTAAATCATCGCCGAGGTGCTGACAGTCCGTTGAGGTTTCTGTTCGAGGTCCGTTGGCTGATTGGCCTTTACTCCAGTTTTCTCTTCAGTTTTTAGTTGTGTATCATGTATGTACTTTCGATTCGAAATGTTGCAAATGTCGTTGGATGAGCTATTATTGAAATGTGTAATAATTTTTTCCTTTTTTCACTCTGCAAATTTCAGTAGTCAAGTTAGCTTTTCCTCTGTTTGATTTTGTCACTAGGTGACGATTATATACTTTAGTTTAAGTAGCTGTTCAATGATATGATGTTGTTTGACATTTTGAGTAATAGTATTATGATTTAAACTGGGTAGTTTGCTTCAGTTTCTATTATTTCGCAGAATTGCAAAGCTAGATATGAGTTGGTTTTCAGTTGATTGATTCTTCGAACCTGATTTCCCTCAGTTTGAATTAGTTTCTCGTTTTGTGTTACTGTTGATTGAATACAATGAAAAAAGGTAGAAGGGAAAGAAGTCGACGAGTTGATGAATTGAATCCATCTAATGCATATGTGTTTGAAATTATACTATATTTGTTAGATTTTGGATTGAACGAATCAGCTATGATTCCTTCATGTAAATCGTTTGTTGTCTGAATTGCTTTATTCATGAATTTGGGACTACTATTCAGTTTGTTCTAGCTTAAAGATTGATTTGTTTGCTTGGTGATATGAGTCTATTGATTCTGTAATTGGTTTTCCGTAGTTTTGTATTTGTTCACTTAGCTATTGCTCGTATGTTTACTCGAATTGGTTATAGCTGAACACGATGTTGTCATAGTATAGATATTGAGTTTCTATTCATCAACTGAACTACGTAATTAGTTTAAAGGAACGGGGGGTGCATTTCATGTGACCCGACTCCAATTTCGAACAAGGTTAGATAAAGCGTGTCGTGAACCACGGGTGCATTTCATGTGACGTGGCTTGCGATATGTTTTAAATAACATTGAATTAACTCCTTAAATAAATAAAAGTGGTAAAAAGTTAAAATTAGCACATAGGATCATCATGTAATAAAATCAGATAAATAAGCTAAATACGATAGTTGAGCAACCGTGCTAGAACCACGGAACCCGAGAATGTCTAACACTTCTCCCGGTTTAACAGAATTTCTTACTCGGATTTCTAGTTCGCGGACTGTTAACAGAGCCATATTTTCCTCGGGTTCGAGATTCAACCGGTGACTTGGGACACCATTAATCTCCGCGATTCTGAATTTTAATAAATAAATCCCGTTCCGATTGTCCTTTAAGTAGAAAAACTCCTTTATACCCTTGCGGGTGTAAGTGAAAAGGGGGGTGTGACAGCTCTGGCGACTCTGCTGGGGATAAAAACCCAGAATGTTTTGTTCAGGGTTCTGAATCTGAGCTTAGAACAATTGTTGTGTTTGGCTTTGTCTGATTTTGTTACATGATCCGTGCCTAATATGCTAATTGACTGCTTTATCGCTTTGATATTATGTGAACTGTATATAAACTGTGCCAAAACCATCTCCTCTCCGAGTCTTCGAAGGGAACACTTCTTGTGACTTCTTTTCTGTATAGTTTCTAATTCCCAATTTAAAACAAGGTTTGGATAAATTGCAAAGCCGGTGAAGCTTCTGTATTTCCGGTACGCTACCTCCCCTTCGGCTCGAGCTGTCCGCTCGGGTAAGGCAGGTCTAGAACAAATAAATCTAGGTTTTTAAACCTAGAATAACAAAGCCTCATGCCGGATCCCTAGTAGGAGCACTTGCTTGCATCATGTGCATTTTGACTTTGAGGACTCAACACAGGGGCTAGGTCCGTCTAGGACAGGTGCAACCAAAATAACAGACCATTTTGATGCATCTTATCTGCTACATGTTGCATTTATTTGAGGGTAAAAGGGTCATTTGGCGTACAAATAATAGATGAGGGCATATAAAAATGAAAAAGAGAAAAAAGAGAAAGAAAAGAAATTCAAAATTTAAAATTCAAAATTCTTTTGTTAAATTTGTCGAGTCTTTTGTTATTCCTTGGGAAATTAATAAAATTGTTTTTACAGGACTAAAAATTCAAATAAAAGAGAAAGAAGAGAATTTTCTTTATTTACTGCAAATGTGTGCTAAATGGCATTTCCATAGATGAGATGGTTGTTATAAGTGTGTTATCTTGTGTGCACACTTGTTGATTGTTCAGACAGGAGAATCAGTACATGGATTGGTTACCAGAGTTGGCTTGGAATCAATCGTCAACCTTCAAAATTCTTTAATTATATTTTGGGGTAGCTTCCGTATATTTTATATTAATTATTTTAAGATTTTTTTAGTTTATGAGAAATTTAAATATTGAAAATATTTTATTAAATTCTTATAATTGACTTACTCGTGCGATCACATCGCTAAAATAGCATCATTTACATAGAATCAAATCTCCAAACACATGATTTTCATTTCGAAGTTCATAACTTTCAAATTTTCCATTTCTAGTCCGAAACACGTCAAACGACGTCCGTTTTCAACCAAACTTTACAAATAGCGCTTAATGCTCATTTAAAACTTGCACCGGGTGTCGGAACCAAAATACGAGCCCGATACCATTACTTTTGATCAAATCTCATTTTCATTTTTCCTTAAGCATTTTCAGAAAATAATTTCACAAAAAAATTCCATACTCGGGCCTGAGACCTCGGATTTCGATTCCGGGAATACGCCGGGGTCCCAAATTTCCTTACGGACCCTCCGGGACCGTCACATAATGGGTCCGGGTACGTTTACCCAAAAAATTGACCAAAGTCAACTATAGCAATATTATTATCAAAATTCATAGTTTTAAACACAGAATTCAACTATTTCTACATATAAATTTTCAGTCTTCGCGTCCGGACTGCGCTCGCAAATCGAAGCAACCAATTAAGTGATTTTCAAGGCCTCAGAAGCGCAAGGAAGAGAGAATTACGGTGATGACCCTTTGGGTCGTCACAACACATGTAAAATATTTAACGGGTCCTTATTGTGTGTACATATAAATATAAAATATATATACTGTATATTTATCGAGGTTAACGAGTTCCGGTGATCCCTCACCTCCCATGTAGGTCTGCCCCTATTAATTCTCGTGTAACGACATTTGTAATTGTGATATTCAGGAATGAATAATTGCAATAATCATGTTCACTAACAGTCCTTAATTTTTATAAATAATTGCATAGATCGTCATAGGCGAAGCTAGAGTTTCAATCTTACGGGCCCGGGATTGTAATCCTTTTAAGTTACTAAGTTATAAACAAATAATTTATGCATCTTCGAGAAATTTTTAAAGACAAATACAAGTTTTGAATCAAAGCTACTGGGTTCGACCGGGCCCGCTTCCGATACTCTAGCTCCGCCCCTATAGAACCCCTTCCCCCCTAATAAAAACTTGGTTCAGTATTTGTAGAAATATTTCCCATAATATTCTCTCTCATTTTTAAACCCCCCCCCCCCCCCTCCCCACAATATCAGGCTCCAATTATATATGTAGTTGAAAATGTGTTTTATTAAAGTCAACTATTTGGATTGTAATAATTAAACCTAGGATCATATGGCCAAATTTATTTGGAGGCAAATGACTTATAGTACCTAATTTGTCTGCAGATGCACTTATAAAAGTTAGGTAGCTCCTCGGTGGTGATAGTCAATGAGATATTTATTAATAGTAAGGTAAAATTCCTCAAGCCTTTGTTTCCTTGCTATATTGACTTTTTTAATTTATTTTTAAAAAATTAGGAAATAATAAAAGAAATAAGAAAAAGGGAATGCTAATGAATAGCAAAGGTGGGTGTAGTACACAATAAAATTTAAAGAACAATTTAGTGGAAGTGATACATGGTAAAAACAATGGCGATATAAAAAATTTCTTTAAAATGTTCAAAATTAAATATATATGTATAAAAAATAATACTTAATTTTCATGAAAAATATAACCTTTTAGCTAGGATCGGTATTTGATTGACCACCCTTAATAGCATGTTTGGTCAAGCTTCTTTTTGGCCAAAAATTGAGGTGTTTGACCAAGCTTTTGGAAGAAAAAAAGTGCTTTTGAGGAGAAGCAGAAGCAGTTTTAGAGAAGCAAAAAAAAGTAGCTTATCTCCAAAAGCATTTTTTTGAGAAGCACTTTTGAGAAAAATACACATAGAAGCAATTTTTTAAAGCTTGGCCAAACACTAATTGCTGCTCATAAGTGTTTTCCAAACTAATTAGCCTAAAACAAACTGCTTCTCACCAAAAGTACTTTGAAAAAAAATACTTCTCAAAATAAGTTGATTTTTGCAGTTTGGCCAAACGGACTATTATAATTAGATATATATAGCTTGGTCTATCGGAGAAGGTGCAACTATTAAATTACAACTATAGTCCGATTTAAGGGCAAAAACAACACGGGCTTGCCAATTTTCGGATAAGTGATCGAAAAATAGTCAGCGTTTGCAAAGTCATTGAAAATAGCCACTATTTTGCTGAAACACAGGAAGTTCCAGCATAATATGCAGGATTGTGGAGCTCTTACGTATAAACTTCTAGCATATTATGTTGGAACCCCAACACACAAAAAGTTCTAGCATAATATGCGAGATTATGCAGCTCTTACATATGAACTTTTCGCATATTATATTGGAACTCAGTGTAGTATAAAATTCCAGCATGTTGGGTTGAAAGGTCAAATGTAAAAAAATCGAACTCCATCATCTTATACTGTAGTATTTTCGAATTTTTAAGGATATTTTTATTCATATTTTATCTTCACATAAAAAGTAACTAAATTTTGATTATTTTTAAAATTGCTGCTATTTTTCAATTATCAGCATAAATCTAGCTATTTATTATTTATTTTTTCCCGATTTAAGGGGATTGAGGCAGGAGTTTTTGTTGATAATTAATGTACAATATACTCTTGTAAAATAGCTAAATATAGAATGAACCATTATACTTTTTCATAAGCATTTTTTTCAAGTCTTTATCTAAATAATTATTAATTCACACAAGTCTATATTTGTGCTAGTATATGTCATAATCCTCTTTCATTCGAGTCATCATAATATTGCACTTGAAAATGACTTTTAGTTCTATGGAATTTTGGAGCATTCCCATTATATTTTCCTAACAAACACGTATATTAGCTTGGAAAATGGACTATTTAGTCGTAAATTAAAGTTCACAAATTTTCTATGCTTAACTACTTAACTTTTCTTAATCTGACTTTTTACTCTTAAAAGTTTCGAAAGGTGAAAAAGAAGTCTTTTAAAATATATTTATGCCAGTGTATCGGACATAATGTTTTTGTACTGTTTAATTTGCCTTCTTTTTCTATATTATTTCCACCTCTGGTACTTTTTAACAAAACAAAAGGGAATTAAGGCTAATAATGTGCTTAGAATTATAGGTGCGCCATGTTGATCGACATCTGTTCAACCTTAATCAGAAGTCTCAGTTTCGAGTCTTGAAAATTTAGAAAGTCTTGTTATGTAGGGAACGTTTCCCCTTTTAATGAACCTTACTAGTATCTATGAACGTGGCACACGATGATTTAAATATTTATTTATATGAAAAAACACAGCCTCTCTGCCCTTTCGGGTAGGGGTAAGGGTCGTCTACATATTACCCTCCCCAGACCCCACTTTGTGGGACTATATTGGGTAGTTGTTGTTGTATTTATATGAAGAAACAATACAATTTAATTAATAAAAGAATTTTACATATAATAATGCAATAATTATCTAAATACCAAAAAATATTATTACATTAGCATAATACATGAATTTAAAATAAAAGAACAATATCAAAACTTACACAAATAATTAATTTTATCATGTTGGTTAGATAATTATGTATTACAGTTTAATAGTATTTAATGTGGTGATATATTAACGAACACTTATTTGGGGACAATATTTTTTTGTGTATGTTTCCTCCTAATGCGCTGGTTGATCCGCCTTAACCAAAACCCTTGTTGTCGATCTTGATACCCCTCTTAAAAGTGCAACATACAGTTGTTCGTGCAAGAGAATTGTATGGGTCAAAACTTGACCTCATGATAATAAACGAGATCAACGCATTTATTAAAGCCTATCAGTGACTAATAAATGATATGGCCATCTAGTCGTAAGATTATCGGGCGGCTATCCGACTCGTCAAACGGAGGTCACGACCTGGCCATCTTTATGAGGGCGTCCCCCCTATGTGGCCCCAAACCTTTGGCGCTAGCTGGCAGATTTACTTGCTATAAATACTAAGAGAAATAACCCTAAAAGGGGCCTGCTTCTTCTTTTTCACATCTACTTCTAAAAGAAGAGATAATACATCAATGTAAGCCGAAAGAACCCTAAAAGGGGCCTGCTTCTTCTTTTTCACATCTACTTCTAAAAGAAGAGATAATACATCAATGTAAGCCTCTGAACCTCTCTATGGAGAGACAGACCAAACTAATATCATTAATAAAAGATCTTCACCCATCTCCCTTCAACTTATAACTATTGTCTCTTGCTTCTTATTCTTTTGGTCTTTGGATTTATTACGATCTGCTATGATTGGCCCTCCATTTATTTTGATTGTTTTATGCTTATAAAGTAAAGGAAAACTTTGAGCTAAACAAAAATATATTGCTGTAAATATAGTCCAATTTTAGGATGTTTGTCCTTGCGCATTATTTATTATATCTGCAAAATATAAATATACTAAAAATTATTCTCACATTGAATTGAGGGATAAAAATATACTTAGAAGCACATTGAACGGTATCATAATTTTTGCATGTATGACGTTATTGTCAAAACTTCTATATACTATATGTGTGCTATCACATAAGCTATTCGGTATATCTAAGTTTTTCAGTAACATGACATGCATATTTTTCTTCAAAATTAACCTATATACAATGGAAGGTCAATTTTAACTTTGTCTATTATGTATATGGTGACACTAACATATGTATGAAATAATAAATTTAATAACAAACATGTATAGTAGAAGGTCATTTGGTATTAAAATATTTAAGTATTCTTCTGGGTAATAATTATTGATATCATTTTCTGTGAGTCAAAAACAGAAAAACATTTTATTTTTACTATAAAATTTAGCAATTAATTTTTTATTTAGTTGATCAACATATTCATTTCTGCTAGCTAAGATATCTTTTTAATCCTATCATGTGATTTACATAAATTAAGTTTTAATCTAATGATAGAAATATTTCTATTATTGGATACACTACTATTATCATAGAATTGATAACTAAGTATTGAGGAAGAACCAAAATCATCTTTTATTGGATGTTCTTTGTTTCCAACACAAAACAAGAAGACATTGAATATTGGAAAATTCTGAAAACAAGAGGAAAAATGAGTTAAGTTGTAGGTGCTCACTCAATATTTGTTTAAATATTTTTTATAATTGCTTATGCAAATTTATTCAATATGGTCAAAGATAATGGGTGCTTGAGCACCAATAATTGACAATATAGATCCGCCACTAGTAGCAACTACATGTTGAGGTGGATATGAAAATTTAAGCTCTATGAGTTCAACTTTTAAAAAATTTAATATTAAACCTATTAATTTTTTATAGAGTTGCATTTACCTCCGCTTGCATGGTAATAATTTTGGCATCAGACGGCATGTGTATTGGACAAGGATATTTCTATTTCGGGAATGATTTAATGCTATCTTTTTTAAGTATTTAATAGTAGAATGTACTCTCCTTTCTTTACCCAAAAAAAAGGAAAAAATTATTTTTAGTAACACATTGGTTGGGTATTTCGAACTAATGAAAAAAGTTTCCTCTTTGTATCATAAAAACAATAATTTCACGATCGATTAGCTAAACTTAAATATAAATAGCCAAACACAGATTAAACGATGATTGAAACAAATTATTGGAAAAATGATATTATATTGCCACGGTAAAAATAATTGCGAAAAAATTATATAAAATTGTATATTATATATATATATATACATTTTATATGTTATATATAAAATTATATAAAATTTATATTTTTCCGACTATAAAATATAAATAGTTTCAGAAGCGAGCTAAAAGTGATACTAATATTTATTTCCTTTCGTGTCTTTTTATGTAAAATATTATTAAATTATGTTTTTTTTTGTAAATAACTTAAGGGCATTTAAGATATTTTAATATAAAATTATTTATTGATTTCTTATCAAACAGTTATGGACTTATGGCCCGTTTAGCCATAAGCAATTTTTTACTTTTTTCGATTTTTTTTTCTTTCTGAATCAGCATTTGATCATGCAAATTTTAAACTTCACTTGTGTTATGCCAACTTGTTGGACTTCAGATTGGATCCACAACTTCAGACCAATAATGTTTTAGTTGACACTAGCCCAATACTAGCCCAAGGGCAATTGTATTATTTAGTTGCTGTATATGTTTGTATATAAAGAAAGGGACACACATGTAATTTCACACACACACATTATATTCTTTATTGTTTTGTATATACAGAAGCGGAAGCTTCGAGACAGAGCAGATGAAATCATTTCGATATTTTCTCAGATTTTCCTCTCTTCTCTTTCCTCTCGCACTGTTCATCTTCTTCTTCCTTTCTTTCTTCAAATCGACGAGTTACAATGTTGACATGGTATCAGAGCGGGTATATTCCGACTCTACTCGTCATGAGGATTCGATCGATGTTACCCTCAACCGTTCTCGTCCAGTTTTTTGTTGATTTTCAGAAACTAGGGTTTTCTCGATTTGGTTAGTTCCTCGTAAAACTCTCAATTTTTGTCTGTAAAGTTTGTTTCATGTTGTATAAATGTGTTAGCATGTGTTTTTGTTGATTTTTTTGGTTGGATATTGTGTTAGTTGTTTTTGTAGTCACGATCTGTTGATTTGATGAGTTTGTAGTTACAGTTGTTGGTTAGCTTGAGTTTGTAATTACGATTTGTTGGCCTATTTTGAGTTTTCAACCGATTGTTGGTGAGTTTTGAGTCTGTAATTGAGAGTTGTTGGTTTATTTGGGTTTTTCAACATATTCAGTAGTCAAAATGGTGGGAAATGATGAAGATTCTACTTCTGAACCTACAACATTCGTTCCTAGCCCCACAAACCCTTTGTTTCTTATGTCATCTGATGTTCCTGGTATATCCTTGGTCACCAACCCATTCTCAGGGGTTGGTTTTGGGGGATGGAGAAGAAATGTAATGGTTTCTCTATCAGCTAAAAACAAGATAGGGTTTGTTGATGGCTCTGTGCCTATCCCCCCTGAAAATTCTCCCCAATTCAGGCAATGGGATAGGTGCAACAATATGGTCATGTCTTGGTTGACAAATTCTCTTAGTCCTGAGATAGCAGAGAGTGTCCAATACTCTGACACTGCTCAGAGTATTTGGATTCAACTCAACAAGAGATATGGGTCAGTTGATGGTACAAAACTTTTTGAAGTCAAACAACAACTAGCTTCTATTACTCAGGGGTCTTTAGACATTGCATCTTACTTCAACAAATTGAAAAAACTATGGGATGAATTGAATTTTATGAGGTCTTCAAGGTGTGTTCCTTCCAGTTGTGGTGTTGCATGTAGTGCTAGGGTTGAATTTCAGAAAGAGGATGATGAAAATAAACTACATCAATTCCTCATGGGTCTGAATGAGATATACATAGGAGTTAGGAGTAATATTCTCATGATGCAACCTCCACCTTCTTTAGATAGTGCATACAATATACTTCTTCAAGATGAGAGGCAAAGACAGGTCACCCACTTCCCTTCTCAATTCCATACTGATTCAAGTGCTTTTAGCACTCAATTCATGAAGAAACCCTATGGCACATACTCAAACCCAAAACAGTTCACTCAGAAAGTTAGGTTTGATGGTAACAAAACAGACCTAGTGTGTAGATATTGCAAGAAGCCAGGCCATTCAATTGAGAAATGCTACAAGTTACATGGATTTCCACCAGATTTCAAATTTACAAAAGATAGAAAGACTGCTGCTAGTGTTGATGTCAAAAAGGGTGTTGATCCTGTTGTGAAGACTGGGTTGCTCAGTATGGGTGAGGGTGTTCAAGCTGGTTCCACTTCTGATTCTGGTATGGATGAAGGTGTTCAATATGGGCTAACAAAGGAGCAGTACTCACAACTATTGTCTCTTCTTCAACAGACTCAAGTATCTGAATCTCAACATCAATCAAATGTGATGGGTTCTGCAAATTTTGCTGGTACATTTTCTTCCTCTATTCAACCTTTAAAAGATGTCTCTTATGGTGCTTGCATGTTAACTAGAGTTAGTGCATGTATTTGGATAATTGATTCTGGTGCCACTGACCACATGACTTCCAACAAATCCTTCTCTTTGACATACAACCTTTAGTTGTCCCATACTTAGTTACTCTACCTAATGGTTACAAGGTTAAAGTAACATGTACTGGATCCATTAAATTTCTTTGTTTCACTCTACATCATGTATTATACATTCCCAGCTTTCAATATAATCTAATTTCTGTTTCCAAGCTTGTTCAACAACTGAATTCCATTGTCTCATTTACTAAATTTTCTTGTTTAATACAGGCCCCTTCTCTGAAGAGGCCACTGGAAATTGGTAAACTGGATGATGGTCTTTACAGGCTTGTACAATCATCTCTTTCTCCTTCTCCTCAATCTTCCCATTTTCCATTAGCTGTTACTTCTCCTTCTCATTGTACTTTTCATACTGAATTGAATAAACTGGAAATCTTGTGGCACAATAGACTAGGACACATTCCCTTTGTCAGAATGAAGGACATATCCTCTATTCCATGTAAATTTGAAAATAAACAGCCTTTTATATGTACAATTTGTCCTTTGGCAAGGCAGTCTAGATTGTCTTTTCCTGAAAGTTCCATTAAAACAACTCATCCTTTTCAGATTATTCATTTAGATACTTGGGGACCTTATGCCACCCCTACTCACAATGGTTGCAAATATTTCTTAACCATAGTTGATGACTATACAAGAGCTACTTGGACTCATCTCGTGGGGTCCAAGAGCAATGCTCTTTCTATTATCCAAGCATTTATTGCTATGATAAAAACCCAATTTCAGGTTGTTGTCCAAACCATTAGAAGTGACAATGCACTTGAACTTGGATCCAGTAATGCTGGAACCAAATTTTTTTCTGATAATGGTATCCTTCACCAAACATCTTGCTCCCACACTCCACAACAAAATGGTGTTGTTGAAAGAAAACATAAACATCTTTTAGAAACAGCCAGAGCTTTGCTTTTTCAGTCAAAGCTTCCTCTCAGATTCTGGGGGGATTGTGTCCTCACTGCCACATATCTCATAAATAGATTTCCTTCTAAGCTTCTTAAAAATATTTCTCCTTATGAACTCTTGTTTGGTAAAAGTCCCTCTTATATGCATCTTAAGTCCTTTGGTTGTCTTTGCTTTGCTTCTATACCCAAATCTCATAGGGATAAGTTTCAACCAAGGGCTGATCCCTGTGTTTTTATAGGGTATCCTCTGGGCAAAAAAGGTTACAAGTTGTATAACCTGAAGACTAAACTTACACTTATATCCAGGGATGTTATTTTCCATGAGGGTGTTTTTCCTTTTGCTCTTTCTTGGGATACATCCTCTGTTCCTCCTTCTATTACTACTTCTTGCCATGACTATCCCATCTCTAATGATGTCCTTGTTCCACCATCCACTACTCCTGATCCTCCTGATCCTCCACCTTCCTCCCCTTTTCCTTCACCTGTTCTTTCTCCTTCCTTCCCTACCTCTGCTTCACATCAGGATTCACCTCCTTCTAACACATTACCTTTGTCTAACCTTATTCCAAATTGTGCTTCCCCTGGTCATCTGCCTGCTCCTAGAAGGTCTGGCAGGCACCATACCACTCCTGCTCATCTTAGTGAATACATATGTGACCTTCCTCCTTCCATTTCTGGCACCAGTTCCTTTTCCACTTGCTGCACTAGCACTGTTAGCAGTACACTAGTTGAGCCTACATCTTACAAGCAAGCAGCTTCTGATCCTGCTTGGCAGGATGCCATGACCAAAGAATTTGAGGCTTTGGCAGCCAATAACACCTGGTCCCTGGTTCCTCTTCCTCCTGGTAAAAAGGCTATTGGATGTAAGTGGGTTTACAAGATAAAATATAGAGCTGATGGGAGTGTAGAGAGGTATAAGGAAAGATTAGTGGTGAGGGGTGATACTCAAATTGAGGGGGTGGATTACAATGAAACTTTTTCTCCTGTGGTGAAGTTTTCTACTATCAAAACACTGGTTGCAGTTGCTGTAAAGAAATCTTGGCCCCTATTTCAATTGGATGTTAACAATGCATTTCTGCATGGTGACCTCACTGAAGAGGTCTACATGAAACTGCCTCCTGGTATTTCTGTTACTTCTTTATCTTCTTCTTCTTCTACTTCTTCCTCTTCTTTCTCTTCTTCCTCTTCCTCTACCCCTTCCTTTGTCTGCCTTCTCCAAAAATCCTTATATGGCCTCAAACAAGCCTCTAGGCAATGGTATGCCAAACTTTCTCAGGCTCTAAGTTCAAAGGGCTATTCTTCCTCTCTTAATGATTACTCCCTTTTCTATAAGTCCTCTGGTAGCTCTATTGTTCTTCTTGCTGTATATGTTGATGACATTATTGTCACTGGCAATGATCCTGCAGAGATATCTGCTTTAAAATCCTTTTTAGACTCTGCTTTTAAGATAAAGGACCTAGGTGTTCTTCACTACTTCCTTGGTATTGAGGTTGCATATCTAGCTGATGGTCTTCTTCTTCACCAGAAAAAATTCATCACTGATCTCCTTGCCTCCTATAACTGTTCTGATGTTTCTTCTGTCACTTGTCCCCTCAATCTCTCTGTTAAACTCAACCATGATCTGGGAGCCCCTCTTTCCACACCTGAATCTTACAGAAGCCTAGTTGGCAAACTTCACTTTCTCACTCACACTAGGCCTGATCTAGCCTTTGCTGTGCAGCACCTTAGCCAATTTCTTCAGAAACCCACTTCTGCCCACATGGAGGCTGCTTATCATACTCTTAGATATCTCAAAGGTACCTCTGACCTTGGTGTTTTCCTCAACAACAGTCCTGATTTGTCTCTTTCTGCTTATTGTGATAGTGACTGGGCATCTTGCCCTGACACTAGGAGGTCTGTTTCTGGGTTTGGCATCTTCTTGGGGGGTTCTTTAATTGGTTGGAAGACAAAGAAACAGCCTGTGGTTTCCTTGTCCTCAGCTGAGGCTGAATATCGAGCCATTGGCAAAGCTGTTGGTGAGCTGACTTGGTTGGTTAGGTTGTTTTCTGATTTTGGCATACATATTTCTTCTGCTGTGCCTGTGTTTTGTGATAATCAGGCTGCCATACATATAGCAAAGAATCCAGTGTTTCACGAGCGGACTAAACATATTGAAATTGATTGTCATTTCATTCGAACCAAGATTCAAGATGGCCTCATCTTTTTACATCATGTTAGAACTGGTGCTCAATTGGCTGATATTTTCACTAAGCCATTGACAGGACTGTTGCATCACCAATTTTTGTCCAAGCTGGGAGTTTGCTCACCCTCCAGCTTGAGGGGGGGTGTTGGACTTCAGATTGGATCCACAACTTCAGCCCAATAATGTTTTAGTTGACACTAGCCCAATACTAGCCCAAGGGCAATTGTATTATTTAGTTGCTGTATATGTTTGTATATAAAGAAAGGGACACACATGTAATTTCACACACACACATTATATTCTTTATTGTTTTGTATATACAGAAGCGGAAGCTTCGAGACAGAGCAGATGAAATCATTTCGATATTTTCTCAGATTTTCCTCTCTTCTCTTTCCTCTTGCACTGTTCATCTTCTTCTTCCTTTCTTTCTTCAAATCGACGAGTTACAATGTTGACACAACTCGAAACGAACGGAGCGGAAGGGACCAAAAGTTTTAGGGAGAAAAAAAAGACGAGCACTTTCTAATTTTCAAATATCAATTTTGCTTGAATTTGTTTTTAATCTTTTTTCTTTTTTGGAGTTCACAATTATGTCCAAATGCCTTTTATTAGACGACTTTATTTTAAGTATTTTTACCCAAATACGACTAATTACTTATTTTGAAAAAAAATAATTTCAGTACTTGATGCTATCACAAGTAAAATATTACTTATTCATCTTACAATATCAATGCGATTACGTGTCAATTTGGCGAAACGTAAGTTGGAATAAACTATAATAAATTATCTGCAAAATTACAAGTTAATTAATTAATTCTTTAATAAGGTAAGTGGTTGGGATACACGCAGTAAATTCTTTGATCTTGTTTTATACTAGACTAGATGACTATAATCTTGTCTTTCAGTTATATATGCTACAAATTTGTTTTATCTAAAATTCCAATGCCTCTAAAAAATGGAATTTAGATCTTGCACGTTGAAAAATATACTACACAAACTAAATGTGAATATAACACGAGTCAGTAAATTTTCAGACTGATAATTAAAAAATAGCCAACGTTTGCAAAGTCATTAAAAATAGCTACTATTGTACTGTAATACGGAAAGTTCCTGCATCATAATATGCTGGAGATTGGTACACTTGTGTATGAACTTCCAGCATATTATGATGGAACTCCATCACACGGAAAGTTCCAGCATAATATACTAGAGATTGGAGCACCTTGTATGAACTTTCAGTATATTATGTCGGAACTCCAGTATATCATGCTGGAAGTTCACATGTAAAAAATTCGAACTCCAATATGTTATATGCTGGAATATTTTTCAGATTTTGAACAATATTTTCGTTAAGATTTATCTTTACATGAAAAATGGTAAATTTTAATTACTTTTAAAATTATGGTATTTTTGAATTACCATATGTAAATCTTGCTGTTTTTGAATTTCACTCAAATTAAATGAATAGAGAGTTCTACATATATACCAAATATATACTATAAAGTTTTCCCTTACTAAAGTTTTATTTTGTTATAAACTAAAGCAAAAGACAAGAACAATAGAACAAGAACAATAGCAATAGAGAGAAGAGTAGAGAGAGTTCTTCTTATTGAGTTGAGAGGGGTGAATTACAATGGTAGAGAGCACCTCTATTTATAGGGAGGAGGAAGATCTTGCTACCAATAATAGGACTCTAAAATCTCTCTAATTAAATACATTAAAGACATTCACCTTAAATAGAAGTGTAAGAATCTTCTATTTCATAACACTCCCCCTTGAATGTCTATTCAATGATGTGCCTCGTTAAAACCTTAAAACAAAACCCAATGGGAAAAATTAAAGTAAGGAAAGAGTACACATGTTTGAATATGCGCCTATTGGTTGCCTCGTTAAAAACCTTGCAAGGAAAACCCAGTGGGACAAAACCTTGTAAGGGAAAAAGAGTGCAACGCGCATTAACTCCCCCTGATAAGAACATCAATTTATGTCCTTAAGTCTTCGCATCCCGATCTTGTGAACTAGCTTCTTGAAGATTGACTTTGGTAGAGATTTTATAAACAAATCAGCCATATTGTCACTTGAACGAATCTGTTGAACATTGATATCACCATTCTTTTGAAGATCATGTGTGAAGAATAACTTTGGTGAAATATGCTTCGTTCTATCTCCCTTTATGAATCCTCCCTTCAATTGAGCTATACATGCTGCATTGTCTTCATACAAAGTTGTGGGTAGTTTATCACACTTCAAACCACATTTGTCTTGGATATGATGTATTATCGACCTTAACCACACACACTCCCGACTTGCTTCATGAATAGCAATTATCTCGGCATGATTAGATGAAGTAGCCACAATTGATTGCTTAGTCGATCGCCAAGATATGGCGGTTTCTCCGCAGGTAAACACATAACCCGTTTGAGACCGAGCCTTGTGTGGGTCAGACAAATATCCAGCATCAGCATAACCAACAAGATCCGGGCTGCAATTCTTTCCATAAAATAGGCCCAAATCGGTAGTCCCCTTTAGGTACCGCAATATGTGTTTGATCCCATTCCAATGTCTCCTCGTAAGAGCCGAGCTAAATCTTGCTAAGACATTAACTGAAAAAGAAATGTCCGGCCTTGTAGTATTTGCAAGATACATTAATGCGCCAATTGCGCTAAGATATGGTACTTCAGGACCAAGTATCTCTTCATTCCGTTCTTTAGGTCGGAATGGGTCTTTATTCACTTCAAGTGAACGAACAACCATCGGTGTACTTAACGGATGTGCGTCATCCATGTAAAACCGTTTCAGTACCTTTTCTGTATAGGTAGATTGATGAACAAAAATTCCGTTTGCCAAATATTCAATTTGCAAACCAAGACATAGTTTAGTCTTACCGAGATCTTTCATCTCGAATTCATCCTTTAGATAATCAATTGCCTTTTGGAGTTCTTCAGGGGTTCCAATAAGGTTTATGTCATCAACATATACGGCAAGTACAACAAATCCCGATGTTGTTTTCTTTATAAACACATATGGGCAAATGGCATCATTTATATAGCCTTCTTTCAACAAGTACTTACTTAGACGATTATACCACATTCGTCCTGATTGCTTTAAACCATACAAGGACCTTTGCAACTTGATTGAAAACATTTCCCGAGATTTGGAATTGTGCGCATTTGGCACCTTGAGTCCTTCGGGAACTCTCATGTATATGTCGTTATCAAGTGAGCCATAAAGATAGGCAGTAACGACATCCATTAAGTGCATGTCCAGCTTCTCATGGACAGCAAAACTTATGAGATAACGAAAGGTTGTCGCATCCATTACAGGCGAATATGTCTCTTCATAATCGACACCAGGCCTTTGGGAAAAACCTTGTGCAACAAGTCGTGCTTTGTATCTTTGTACTTCATTTTTCTCATTTCGTTTGCGTACAAAGACCCACTTGTAGCCAACGGGCTTAACACCATTAGGTGTTTCAACTATAGGGCCAAAAACTTCACGTTTTGCCAGCGAATTCAATTCAGATTGAATTGCTACTTGCCATTTTGGCCAATCATGTCTTTCTCGACATTCTTTCACAGATTGAGGTTCGAGATCCTCACACTCTTTCATAATGTTAGATGCTACATTATAAGCAAATACATTATCTACCACAACATCCACTCGATTAATATTTGCCTCAATATTAATTGGATTTGGGAGTAGTTCCGTATTTTCAAGAGCTTCAGGCTCAATAGATTCTTCGTGAATCTCGGAATTAATCAAATCATGAGCGTCCTCATGTGATTCTTTCATAGTGTCATTTAAATCGTTCTTTTTCCTCTTTCTAGGATTTCGATCTTTGGAACCTAATGGTCTGCCACGCTTCTGGCGTGCATTTGACTCATTGGATATGACACTAGATAATTGTCCAATAGGGACTTCAATACGGATCGGAACATTTTCCGCAGGAATGTGGGATTTCGTTATGCTCTTCAAGTCCGTAAATGCGTCAGGCATTTGATTTGCTATTCTTTGCAAATGGATAATCTTTTGTACCTCTTTCTCACAAGTAGAGGTATGTGGATCAAGATGAGATAATGATTCATTTTTCCACAAAATTTCCCGTTTGGTTTCACCAACTTCTCCCCCTAATTTTGGGAAAAGTGTTTCATCAAATCGACAGTCTGCAAATCGTGCAGTAAACAGGTCGCCTGTCAATGTTTCAAGGTAGCGAATGATGGAGGGCGAATCAAACCCAACATATATTCCTAACCTTCTTTGCGCACCCATTTTGGTGCGGGATGGCGGTGCTACAGGCACATATACGGCACATCCAAATATCCTTAAATGGGATATATCGGGTTCATGACCCAAAAACCAATTGCAACGGAGAATACTTGTGGTAATTCGTCGGCCTGAGACGAATTAGCATTGCTGCATGCAATATGGCATGACCCCACACTGAAGTGGGCAGCCTCGTTCTCATCAGTAATGGCCTTGCAATCAACTGCAAGCGCTTAATTAACGATTCTGCAAGACCGTTCTGAGTGTGAACATGGGCTACAGAATGTTCAACTTTTATCCCGATTGATAAGCAATAATCATTAAATGCTTGGGATGTAAACTCAGCAGCATTATCCAGTCTAATGGACTTGATTGGATTATCTGGAAAGTGTGCTCGTAGCCGAATGATTTGTGCCATTAACTTCGCAAACGCCAGGTTGCGAGATGACAACAGGCACACATGAGACCATCTACAGGATGCGTCTATCAAGACCATGAAATACCTAAACGACCCACTAGGTGGGTGAATAGGTCCACAAATGTCCCCTTGTATACGTTCCAGAAACTGGGGTGACTCAGTCCCAACCTTTGTTGGGGATGGTCTGATAATCAGCTTGCCTTGATAACACGAAGTGCAAGGATATTCATTACTTGAGAGAATTTTGAAATTCTTTAACGGATGCCCATATGAGCTTTCTATAATCCGTCTCATCATGGTTGATCCTGGGTGACCCAGTCGATCATGCCAAAGTACAAATGTATTGGACTCAGTATTCTTTAGATTTACTGTTGAATGTGCCTCAATTGCACTAATTCTTGTCCAATACAGGCCACAAGATAAAGACGGGAATTTCTCAATAACCCTCTTTTGGCCGGAGACATTCTTTGAAGTGAGGACGAGATATTCAAGATTATCTTCATCCATTGTCTCAATATTGTAGCCATTCCGGCGTACATCTTTAAAGCTCAACAAGTTTCTCATAGACTTGGAGGAGAACATTGCATTCTCTATGATTAACATCGTGCCCTTGGGCAGAGTTACAATAGCTCTTCCGGAGCCTTCAATCATTTTACTACTTCCAGAGATTGTAGTAATGTTTGCCTTACACATATTCAGTTGAGAGAAATACTTCCTTTCTTTGAGTATTGTATGTGTAGTACATGAATCAACTAGGCAAATACTTTTACAGTTGGATGTTGATCCAAGTTCGCTTTGTGAGATATCCATTTTGCTTTCCCATAGTTTGACATACAAAAAAGGAGATACACGAACATAAGAATAAACAAGTTCAATCCTTTTGTGTCACATAATATTTTCAAAATCTGCTACTAACAGTTGACTAACAAAATCAGATATGTTGTCCATAATCAATTACTATGCAGTTTGAAAATTTCAGCGTTTTTCATAAGATAATCGATTATTAAACACACAATCGATTGTTGGAACATAGACAATCGATTGTTAAACACACACAATCGATTATTTGTTATTTTTGAAAAATTCCAGACCTCACTGTTTCAAGACAATCGATTGTTAGACAAAGACAATCGATTGTTGGCTATTTTTGAAAAATTCCAGAACACACTGTTTCAAGACAATCGATTGTTAGCCAAAGACAATCGATTGTTGATCAATTGTTTTTCAACTTTAATGCGAAAATAGTTGATAATCGACTAGTTTTTCAGGCTAGTCGATTACCCCCACTGGAAAATAAAAGTTTTATTGATATTTGAACATATTGAAGATATTCTAAAGAACTACTGCTAACATTGCTTTATGAACTAACTAATACGAGCTAATGCTAATGACTATTAATCTGTTCATTGACTAATACAACTAGAATCAAACAGCTCCATCTTCTTTCATCACGGTTCCGTCACCGATTAGGTGGTCTATCTTTCCCTCGGGTTGCTCAAAGAAGTCTGCCACATCCAGGTGGGTGAAGTCAAAGTTGTCGTCAGAGACAAAATTTGTTTCAGGGCGTTTTCTCTTTCGAGATGCTTGATAAAGGTCAACCAAGTGTCTTGGTATACGGCAAGTCCTAGACCAGTGCCCATTTCCACCGCAACGATAACATATAGTTTCTGAACTATTTGCCTTAGGATCTTCTGGACCCCGTTTCTGCTTTTGGTGGTTATCTCTCTTTGGGGGGTGACGGACTTCTTTGGAATTTCTTCCTTGTCCACGTCCTTGGCTTTGACCCCGTTTATGACCGTGATCATGGTCCCTTTTATGTTTGGCATAATGCGAGTGCACCATATCTGCTTCAGGCAGTGGTGTAGACCCAGTTGGTCTATTTTCGTGATTTCTCATGAGCAGATCATTATTTCGCTCAGCCACTAGTAAGAGAGAAATCAGTTCAGAGTACTTCGTAAAGCCTTTCTCTCGGTACTGTTGTTGCAGTACCATATTGGAGGCATGAAACGTTGTAAACGTTTTCTCAAGCATATCGTAATCGGAGATGTTATCTCCACATAGCTTCAGTTTAGAAGTAATTCTGAACATAGCAGAATTATATTCAGAAACGGACTTAAAGTCCTGTAGCCTCAGATGGGCCCAATCATATCGTGCTTGTGGCAGAGTGACCAACTTCAGGTTGTCATATCTCTCCTTTAAGCTGTTCCACAAAACGAGTGGATCCTTGACGGTGAGATATTCAATCTTCAAACCTTCGTCAAGGTGGTGGCGCAAGAAAATCAAGGCCTTCGCACAATCTTGGGTGGATGCTTTTTCTTTATCTTTGAGGGTGTCTCCGAGACCCATAGCGTCTAGGTGGATTTCAGCATCCAACGCCCATGTCATATAGTTCTTGCCCGAAATTTCAAGGGCAACGAACTTTCTTTTCATAATGTCAGACATACTCGAAAATTAAATTAGGAAGAGGGAAAATACCTTGGATTTTCGAGAATGATACTTGAGACGGTAGAGTCTCGTGCTGATAACGTGTTATAAACTAAAGCAAAAGACAAGAACAATAGAACAAGAACAATAGCAATAGAGAGAAGAGTAGAGAGAGTTCTTCTTATTGAGTTGAGAGGGGTGAATTACAATGGTAGAGAGCACCTCTATTTATAGGGAGGAGGAAGATCTTGCTACCAATAATAGGACTCTAAAATCTCTCTAATTAAATACATTAAAGACATTCACCTTAAATAGAAGTGTAAGAATCTTCTATTTCATAACATATTTCGACTTTTGCCAATTATTGTTGTTTATATCTGTCACCATAATATTTCTAATAATTATATATGATTTTTGTAATCTATAAGAAATTATATGAAGTGTATTATTTTGGTAGTGTATTAATTGAGACATTAAATGAAGTGTATCAATATAGGAACTTTTAAATGTTGGTCTCCTTTTTTCTTGGCTTACTTTTTGTATTTAAGTTGTCTATATAACTACCAAAAAAATATGTTTAAAATTCACATTTTTTAGTAATTAATGGTCTGTCACTAAAGAATACATTGCTTAATACAAAAAACATCTTTTTCTGTCACTTTATTATTAACAAACTTCGCACCGTGCTTCAAAATTTAGAACTACCGACTTGAAAAGAAACAAATTAATTAGTGAAAATAAATTTAATAAATTCTTATAAATTTAATCGCGAAAATCGTTTTAGTTTCATTGATAATATTCAATTATTACTTTTTTTTAAAAATTAATTTTCACGGTTAAATAATTAGTGAGATGACTTTTTAGTTGATAAACTCGATCTCACTGAATTTTTGAAGTCTATGGTCCTGCAAGTGTAGTTATGGTAGGTAACGCTCGGCATATTTATGTTATTAAGACTCATTTATCTTACGAGACTTCCAACGATTCCATCAGTATGGTAGGCCTTGATGATCTCCAAGATTTCTTCCTATGATAAACCAAATAGAGCGGGCCATCTTCCCAAATATTTGCTTTACGTACACATCTCATTCTACACGACTGTCCCTAATATATATATATATATATATATATATATATTTGGTAGGAGAAGAATATAATAAAAAAAGAGAAAAGAAAAAAGCCAATAAATGGCATATTCATAATCATAATATAATGAAATATTAAACTAATTGCATTCCTTAACTTTTGTATAAATAGTTGCATAGATCATTCACGTTTTTTCACAACAAAATCATAATTAATTTATTATCTCCTGCAACCTACCAAACAAAGGTATCCTTTTTCGTATATTGCTTTCTCTCCAAATTCCCCCTAAAAAAAACTTGGTGAGTCTTTAACAGAAAATCAACAAATTTACCAGATTTCATTTCATCCCTTTTACACTTAACACTCTTTCAGCAAATATTCCTCTTATTTAAGTGGAGTCATCTCCTTTAGTTTCCATATCCATTAATTTCTACATAACGTGCAGGTACAGAAATCTCTCTCTCTCTCACATACACACACACAAAAAAACCATTTTTGTTCACTTCATCTTCATTTTGCATGAATTTTTTTGAGACTTGTAGGACCTTTTTCATGTGTTTGATTACAAGGGGTGATAGGTTTCGTTAAATTTCTTTCATTACGTAGATAGTGAAAATTCATATAGCCGAAATTAATTTATTTTGGATTGAGACACAACAATAATAGTAGTATTATTAGTAGTTATACATGGGACTCGGGGACAGTGAGGATCGAATTCACAACTGTTGTGTGAGAGATTCTAATTTATATTATTATATTATAAACCTTGGTTATGTGGTAGTAGCAGAGGTATAGTCAGGATTTCAGCCTTATAAGTTTTGGATATTAAAATATGACTTCAAGTGTTAGTGACTGAGTTCTAAATTTTATATTTGTACATATTTGATGAGAAAAGGGAGTCTTAGGTAAAGTTGTTGTCATGTGACCAGGAGGTCACGAGTTCAAGATGTAAAAACAACCTCTTACAGAAATGCAGGGTAAAACTATCGTACGATAGACCCTTTTGGTCCAGCCCTTCCCCGAATCCCGCGCATAAACCGGGGTGCCATTTTTACATATTTGATAAATTTTAAACGACAAATAAATTATTTGAGCAAAAATTACTGGATTCAGTCAAACTCGTAATTCAACTTGTGCCTTCGCCCGTGTATGGTACTGTCTTGCTGCATAGGCAAATTACAGTTCATGAAATTTTTAGCTTCGCCATTGTCGTGACGTCTCCTTTATTGGTTTTTTTCTTAAAGCACTCGGAGAGTAAAAGCTAGAAGAAAGTAAGAATGTGGAAGTTGAAAATTGCAGAAGGACAAGATGGACCATATTTGTACAGCACAAACAACTACGTTGGACGTCAAACGTGGGAGTTTGATCCAAATGCAGGAACACAAGAAGAACGAAAGGAAATTGAAGAGGCTCGTCAACAATTTTGGAATAATAGGTATAAAGTCAAGCCTAGTGGAGATCTTCTTTGGCGACTGCAGGTAAATAACCCGACATTTATATCAATCCAATAAATACATAATACATGTCTTTATATATATAGTTATTACTATAGCTAATAAAAATAAGACGGGCTAGCCAGTTTTCGGACTGATGATTGAAAAATAGTCAAGTGTTTGCAAAGTTATTGAAAAATTACAACTATTTTACTGAAATACAGAAACATCCAGCATAATATGTTGGATTATGGAGCTTATGTGTATAGAGTTCCAACATACACAGAAAATTTTAGCATAATATGCTAGATTATGGAGCTCCTACGTATAAACTTCCAGCATATTATGTTGTAACTACAACACATTATGCTGGAATCTCATATTAAAAAGATTCTGACGTCAGCATATAATGCCAGATTTTTCGGATTTTTAATGATATTTTTGTTCAGATTTTATCTTTATATGAAAAAATAACTAAATTTTAATTACTTTTAAAATTGTGACTATTCTTTTAATTAACAATTATAAATTTGGCTATTTCTGCTTCCCATATATAGTCATCACTAAGTTAGCAGATTTATGAGCAAATTTGGTTCCCTAGTTAGCAGGTTAGTGTAACCTATGCAATCTCTCTGTAGGAATTGTTTTCTCAAAAATTCTGGCTTTCGTACTTTACAGCTTTTGGATGGTTGGTTGTTACGTATCGTTTTATAATGTATCGTATTATATTGTATTATATAATTTAATAAATACAATAATTGAAAAAATTATATTGTTAGACGATATTTTATGACATTTTAAAATGCCACGTGAGACATATATTTAAATAGTTAATATTTTTAGGTAAATGGTGAATCTCCCTAGGGGAAAATAGATATAGGAAATATATGTCCAATAGAGAGACAAGAAGTCTCCAAGAAGAAATATTTTTTTTTTTTTGCTTCTTTTGCCGAATACAAGAAAAAGATTAAAAAAAAAGACAAAATTGAACATCACAAAGGAAAGTTATAGTACTGTTTGGTATATATCATTGAATTTTTAACTTGATATTCAAGTAAATATTCAATAAATTTATCTTCTCTTCGCTTTCTCAACAAATTATGAGTATTTTATTTGACTTGCTTCCAATTACTTTATTGGTTTCTTATACTTTATGTCCAATCAAAATATCACCATATAACTTTGATAGGGATTATTTTGGTCCTTATGATATTTGACTAAGCAAATTTAACCTTCAGTTGTACGAGATATGTACTTTTGATCCATCTACTTCTGATTTTTCACAAACTTAAGAAATTATATACCATTACATCATTTGACTACCCAGACGAGTTACATGCTTAAAAATAGCACGGGCTAGTCAGTATTCAGACTGGTCATTTAAAAATAATCAGCGATTGTAAAATTATTGAAAATATAACCATTATTTTGCTGCAATACAGAAAGTTCCAACATAATATACTAGTGAACGATGTACATGTGTTTGAACTTCCAACATATTATGCAAGAACTGCGACATACGAAAAGTTCCAGCATAATATACTTGAGAGTGGAGCATCCAGGGGCGGATTTATGTTTGCCGAAGCGGTGTCATACGACACTGTTTCGTCGAAATGTTTTACTAAATATATTTATTAATACTGACAGAAACGGATAAGTAGAAAAAAATAATACCACTTGACATAAATTTTGTCTTGACTTGTTGGTAATGTGCTTAATTTTTCTTTAAGTCGTTGTAGTTGAAAATTGTGATGAAATAGAATTGAACTCAGACCTTTCTAACTTAAGACTCAAAAAATCAGTCGACTAAGCTAATTTCTTGTCTAAAAGTATGATAATCAAAGTTATATTCCAGTTCTTTTATAAATTTTGAAATCGTTTACAAAAATTCTTGCGTACGCCCCTGGGAGCATCTGTGTATGAACTTCCAACATATTATGCTGGACCGATATATTATATTGGAACTCAGTATATTACTAGAGTTTCAGTATATTATATTGAAATTCCAGGATATTATGCAGAAGTATTTTTCGGGTTTTGAATAGCATTTTCGTTCAGATTTATCTTTACATGAAAAGTGGCTAAATTTCGATTACTTTTAAAATTATAAAATGACCACTTATAAATCTGACTATTTTTAAATTTCTCCCTTTACATACATAGCGAACCCAATAACTTTTCTTTAATATTGTACATATTTATGTAGTAATATTAAATTAAGAACCAATTAACAGAGGAAGTCGTCATTTTAAACTACAAGACCCTATAAAATTGAAATTCGGGCTCGGTTACATGTTAAGTCTGTATTGTTAAGGCAATATGTTCTAAAAATAATTTAAATGACACATTTTTCATGCAGTTTCTTCGTGAGAAGAATTTCAAACAAACAATTCCTGCAGTAAAAGTAGAAGAAGGAGAAGAAATTACAGATGAAGTTGCCACAAATTCATTGCGTAGAGCTGTTCATTTCTTTTCAGCATTACAAGCTAGCGATGGTCATTGGCCTGCTGAAAATGCTGGTCCTTTATTCTTTCTTCCACCTTTGGTACGTTTCCTTTCAGATCGCTGAATACATATAGAGACATTTAAAATTATTTTTTAATTAGACATTTTAATTAGATCTTATTCCGATTTAACACGTGTAGTAGGCCTAAAGTGTACCGATCAGACATATTTCGCAATGGTTTGGAAGTACCTCAAGCTCGTGGTTTCAAGCGCTACATAGAATAATTAGCCCATTAAATTACTTTGATGTGACAAATGAACATAAGAAGTAGTATGAAAAGTTGTCCAAAAGAGGTGTGAAATTGACCCGTTCCAAGTATAATCAACAATGTAAGAAGGATTTTAAATTGTCTCTATTTATTTTATTAAGTATATGTTGTAACATGTTACTTTTTCTAAGTCATTAATCTCACATATTATGAATATGTAGTTATGTTAGGTTATATAAAAAATTTCTTGTACGTTGTATTGAAGAAAGCTAATTCTTTGTTCATTTTCTTGGGGACGAAAAATGCAGGTTATGTGTATGTATATCACCGGTCATCTTAATACTGTATTCCCAGCTGAGCATCGCAAGGAAATTCTTCGGTATATATACTGTCACCAGGTACTTGACAAAATGTTTCAATGAATACTATCTTTTTCTACCAAAGATTGATTTGCAGATTCCTAAATAATTGACTTATATATGCTGACAGTAAAAAAAATTTTACACTTTAGATAAAATACATTTGTCAGTGCATAAAAGTTAAACTCATTTCTGAATTACTAATGGCATTCTGTATAATTCAGAATGAAGATGGTGGATGGGGTTTGCACATAGAAGGTCACAGCACAATGTTCTGTACAGCACTGAGTTATATTTGCATGAGGATTCTTGGAGAAGGACCGGATGGTGGCGAAAACAATGCCTGTGCTAGAGCAAGGAAATGGATTCTTGATCATGGTAGTGTAACCGCAATTCCTTCCTGGGGAAAAACATGGCTCTCGGTATGATTATCCTAACAACTCTTTTAGAGTATTATAAATTAGGATTTAGCTTATATACACTTGCCGCATACATACTATTTTAACATTGTTAGTACATTTTTACCTGTTGTAATCTGTCTTATTTTCTCAGTTACTGGTTCCTGCTTATTGTAGTATGTCACATGTCGTTATATTTATTTTAAATTAGGATTTAACTTATTTACATGACGGTCTGCAAATTTTCACACTATTACTGTATTGTAACTTGTTGTTGTAAGTAGCTGCCTTCATTTCTACATTACTAATCCCACCTTGTGGACACTTAACTGTAGTTATCAGTCATGCGACCTGATAATGTATAGTTCTTTTACACGATTAGTATATAGAAGTTAAACTCAGTAAATTATGTCATTCTCCATTGTTAAATAAACATTCAAGTGTCATGTATATATGCCTTCTTTTTGCTGAGAAATATTCCCTTATTTCATTCAGATTCTTGGAGTTTTTGAGTGGCTAGGGACCAATCCAATGCCCCCCGAGTTTTGGATTCTTCCATCTTTTCTTCCCATACATCCAGGTTGGTCAATTTTTTAAAATTCCGAATGCACTATTGGACATCCAAAATATTTAATTCATGTTGTTGTAGATATTAATTTTCAGGATTTGCGATCTACCTCGTATTTTGACTCTCAATTTAAATGCAGCGAAAATGTGGTGTTACTGTCGAATGGTCTACATGCCAATGTCTTATCTCTATGGGAAGAGATTCGTTGGTCCAATCACACCTCTCATTTTGCAACTGAGGGAAGAGTTATATGATCAACCATACAATGAAATTAATTGGAGAAAAGTACGCCATTCATGTGCAAAGGTATAACACTGCATCAGTTTTGAAGTTAATATGTACATAAACATCCCTTTTAGAAATGCTAAAACACATACTTGTTGTTGCAGGAGGATCTCTACTACCCTCATCCGTTGGTTCAAGATTTGATGTGGGACAGTCTCTATATATGTACCGAGCCTCTATTGACTCGTTGGCCTTTCAACAAGTTGAGAAATAAAGCTCTTGAAGTTACCATGAAACACATACATTATGAAGATGAGAATAGTCGATACATCACCATTGGATGTGTCGAAAAAGTATTGCAACTAATTCATTTTTAACAAATTTGAAAATTACCTGAATTTTCTTAATTACTTCAATGCTGATGTAACACTGGGATGGTGTAGGTATTGTGCATGCTTGCTTGTTGGGTTGAGGATCCCAATGGCGATTATTTCAAAAAACATCTTGCTAGAATCCCAGATTATTTATGGGTAGCTGAAGATGGAATGAAAATGCAGGTTGGTAGATCTGAATTATACTATTTTGTAAACCACAATGAGTTAAAATAAGATCTCTTTTACACTTAAACGCGTGTTTGTAAAATAAAAAATCTAGTCTCCTTTTTACTTTTTTTTAACTGATGCAAAGAATCGTTGCTGAAATTTCCGAGTGTTTGTTGTTGAATTGCAGAGTTTTGGTAGTCAAGAATGGGATACCGGTTTTGCTATTCAAGCACTATTGGCCAGTGAGATGAATGATGAAATAGCAGAAACTCTTAAAAGAGGACACAACTTTATAAAAGATTCTCAGGTTTGGATGTTTAAATCATGAACTTTTGTTCTTTGTATTTGACTGTTCTCTCAAAAAATTCCTTTTCAACTGGGCCTTATTAATATAATCGACTTCTCGCAGGTGAAGGACGATCCTTCTGGTGATTTCAAAGGAATGTATCGGCATATCTCAAAAGGATCGTGGACTTTTTCAGATCAAGATCATGGATGGCAAGTCTCTGATTGCACTGCCGAAGCACTAAAGGTATCTAACTTTTTCATAAAATAAAATTTTGACTTCTTATCGGAAACAGCCTCTCTGCCCTTCCAAGGGTAGGGATAAGGCTGTGTGCACCTTACCCTCCTCAGACCCCACTTGTGGGAAACTACTCGGTTTGTTGTTGTTGTTGTTGTAATTGCAGAAAAAATGATAAGATAATGCTAGTAAATTTGCCTGAGCTCTTCTTTTGTTTGGTTCTCTAGTGCTGTCTTCTCTTCTCTACAATGCCTCCTGAATTAGTTGGTGAGGCAATGGAACCTCGACGACTGTATGACTCAGTGAATGTTATTCTTTCCTTACAGGTAAAAATGTGTCCTGATATTATTAGTCATTTAATCTGAAGTTGTTTTCTGCTTTTTACAGTAATCATAAGATCCATTTTAAATAAAATTGTAGAGTAAAAATGGAGGCTTAGCAGCGTGGGAGCCTGCCGGGGCCTCAGAGTATTTGGAGGTAACTTTTCTGCCAAGTAAAATAATCGTTATATTTGAGTTTGAGATTCACGATATAGGAATGTCTATCTCCGTGCATTATTTCAAGGTTGTTAAAAACCTTGACTTGTTTATTGTCTTCCACAACCTGAATAATTAACTTTCTTGTTCTGTTTTATTCACTGACAGTTGCTCAATCCTACTGAATTTTTCGTAGACATTGTTATTGAGCATGAGTAAGTTTACTTTCTCTGTTTCCTCTCTTTCCCTATTCCCTTGTTAGTCTCCATTTTACACTCCATGTTACATGACACTGATTAAATGTCAATCCAGGTACGTCGAGTGCACTGCCTCGTCAATTCAAGCACTTGTTCTGTTTAAGAAGTTGTACTCTGGACACCGAACAAAAGAGATAAACAATTTCATTGCTAATGCTGTTAAATATCTCGAAGATGTTCAAATGCCTGATGGTTCATGGTATATTACATTTTCCTTTTCTTCGGAACCTTGAATTTACAACATATAGTTCGATAACATATGACACGAGCGGTCATGTTAACAGGTATGGTAACTGGGGTGTGTGCTTTACATATGGTTCCTGGTTTGCTCTTGGAGGTCTTGCTGCAGCAGGCAAAAGTTACAGCAATTGTGCAGCTGTCCGTAAAGGCGTCGAATTTCTGTTACACACACAAAGGTCTGATGGTGGTTGGGGCGAAAGCTACCGTTCTTGTCCAGACAAGGTAATGTAAAAGCAAAAACGCTACATAAAAACAACAGTAACAACAACTACGTCTCAATCTTTACGTAGTTAGGGTCGTCCATATGAATTCTCAATAATCATACCAGTCCATTTTGGATCCCTTTCATGCCAACAACCACTGGCGGAGGCAGGATCTCCACGAAGGGGGTTCAAAAAAAAAATTGTAGCTAGTAGGAGTTGAACCCATGATCTTATATAGATTTTGATCCCCCTTGACCACTAAACTACACTTTTGGATTGTGTTAAAGGTGTTCAAAACTTAATATATAGAGATAAAAAACAAATTTGCCTTATATATAGTGTAATTTTTCGGCGAAGGATGTTCGGGTTAACACCCAATCCGTCCCCGCCAACAACAACAACAACAAACCACCCAGTGTAATCCCACAAGTGGAGTATGAGGAGGATAATGTATACGTAGACCTTACCCCTACCTTGTGAAGATAGAGAGACTGTTTAGACCCTTTTATGCCAACATTCAATAATTTAATTAGAGCAAGTTTTCTAACATTGGAGGTTTTCTATATTTTCTATTAAGACGCGTACCTATAATAGAAGAGGAGGAAAAATTAAAGATTACTGTGGAAAAGACAACTGTGACTCAACTTTGTATTTGATCAAAACAGGTATATAGAGAACTTGAAACACCTCAGTCAAATCTTGTACAAACTGCATGGGCATTGATGGGATTGATTCACTCTGGCCAGGTAAATTCCTTGTTACTACTAGTAAATGCTAATTTATTCCAAAATCATAGTAAAACATTTTCTTCTTCAAAGGTGTAATTTACCATCTTTACCATTTGGACAGGTTGCCAGAGATCCAAGGCCACTCCACCGCGCAGCGCGGCTGTTGATTAATTCTCAGATGGAAGATGGTGACTTCCCACAGCAGGTAATCAATCTACAAATTACAAGCTAAACAAAGGATAAAAGTCGTCACTAAAGGCCCTCGGGAATTTCTCGATTATTAAACAACAACAATAACAAACCCAGTATAGTCCCACAAGTGGGATTTAAGAGAGTAAAGAGTACGCAGACGTTACCCCTACAGTGAATATACAGAGGTTGTTTCTGGTAGAAACTCGGCACGAGGAAAAATGAGAATAGCACAGTAGCAACAAGAAGTAACTAGAACAAGATAAAAGAAAACAAGGCAAAAAGAACAACATGTAGTGATAGAAATCTATGATATTAGAATACAAGACTGTCACTAATAACATCAGAATTTTCGGAAACACACTCAACTACCTACTAATTTACAACCTTAATCCTTGACCTTCACACCTTCCTATCAAGGGTCATATTAAAGCAAAGTCATATCTTACCTAATCACCTCTTCCCAATACTTCTTTGGCCTACCTCTACCTCTCATAAGACCAACAAAATCCTTACGGGGGCATCCTTGCTTCTAATTTCTTGATTATTAAAAAAAAATTGGTCTTATCGAAATATTATCTGATTTGTGTTTAATATATATGTGCAGGAAATTACTGGTGTTTTCATGAAGAATTGCATGTTACACTATGCAGCATACAGAAATATATATCCATTATGGGGTTTGGCTGAATACCGCAAAAATGTCCTATTACCATTACAAACCAACTAATATATTTGACTGTAGCATTCTTCTAAAAGAGAGATATGAAAGAAATCTGCTGAATAGAATATAGTTTGGTCCTTATTGTTTACCCACAAAAGAATGTATTTTAGTTTTTGTTGTGTTAATATAAGTGATGTAAAAAAATAAAAATTCATAGCCTAAGATACAATTATTAGTTTGTATGCATAATTTGTGAATAAAGGAAATTATAAAGGAAAAAAAAAGAAAGTTTCCTTGCTCTTGTTTTGTTTCGTTCCTTCCCCCTCTTTTTTCCTTCAAATTTTTCCCTTCTACGTTTTGCTCAAAATTAGGTTAATTAAGTCCACCTCTTACTACTATTATTTAGTACATTACTAATAATGTACTACTAGGGACGGCACACAGGTAGGTCAGGTTGAATATGGGTTAGTCGAAAATGGGTAATGCAAAAATAGATAAATTAACCGATATAATCCATATTTAATACGGATAATATGAGTAATCATATTATCCATGGCTTTTTGAATATGATCCATTTGAGAGAATTCCTAGTCTCCCAAGCTTGAGGAATCCCGAATTTGAATCCTTATAAATGTAAAAGCTAAAACTCATTAGTTATCAATTGGTTATTCGTTTTCTAAGTCAATAATGTGGTTCTTGTCTATATTTGACTCGTTTTTAAAAAGTTCATTATCCAACCCATTTTTTAATGGATAATATGGATGGATAACTAATTTTTTTAATTCATTTTGCTACCATTATGTACTACTAAACCATAAGGGTGGCTGAGTTGGTTGAGCAGGAGATCCCCAAATGGAAAGTTGCAAGCTCGAAACCTCCTACATGCTTTCTCAGTCGAGCTCGTCACATGAGGCTTGGCTAGTGCGATTTACCTCTCCAGTGTGGTTTGCGAGTTAATGCTGCGAGAGGGTATGAGGAATGGTAATGGTTTTACCTTATTGCATATTAGTCAACTTTGTAAAATTTTGAACGAAAAGTAAGTGCCATAAATTCCTTATGTAAAGTGTCTACACTATCAAACTTGTTTTATGCATATTTTTCCAACAATTAAGGGACACTTTCTTGCCATTTTTACTATCTAAATTAAGCTGATATTCTCTCCATCTTTTCAGCACCTCATTCTCTTGTGAACCTTTCTAACGGAATAAAAGCTAGTCACACTCCCAATTTACAGTAAACTAAACATATGCTTTAACAAAATTCAAGGACCAAAATATGGTTAAATATATTTGATTTGATGAAAATATATATTTACCTCACATGCTGCACTAGTTCTAAGATCTGTAAATTATGGCCATGGGAAATTACTTTCTTGAATTCTTAATTCTTATGGCAACCCTCACTTCCAACCGAGAGGTTGTGAGTTCGAGTCTCCCCAAGAGCAAGGTGGGAAGTTCTTGGAGGGAAGGATGCCGGGGGTCTATTTGGAAACAACCTCTCTACCCAACTAAGTAGGATTATACTGGGTTGTTGTTGTTCATTCTTATGGCACCTTTTATTGTCATATGGAGATCAACTACAGTGAATAAACCTAAGAATCTCACAGTTTCTTCTTCATCTCAAAGGGAAGTGAATTTTACTGATCTGCCGTTTGACATTATAATCAACATCATCAACAGATTGCCATTTAAATCTCTCTTCCAAATCTGCATCGTTAGCAAATCATGGCGTTCTCTATTATCCACACCCGAAATCGCCATTCATATCAACGTAGTTTCTCAAAAAAATTACACAATATTGAGTTACAATGATGTTACAAGCCCTAGCGATGTGATTTGGAAATTCAAGATTCCAATAGAATTGCTATGTCTAGAGTATGTGCTATTGAAACCTGTTAATGGTATACTTTGTATTTGTGGACTTTTATATTCCCATGTTTCTTATGTCTACTTATGGAACCTTTTAACTAAAGAATTCAAAGCTTTGCCTAGGCCAAAAATTCATATGGGATATGTAGCTTTAACCTTTGCCTTTGGTTTTGTTCCTAAAACCAATGATTATAAAGTAGTGAGGATAGTAAGTCATGAGAGAAAGCGTGATTCACGGATTCATGAAATTTACTCTTTGAATCGCAATTCTTGAAGAAGGGTTCAGAATTCGTGCTCGGACATTTATGTAACTATTGATTTGGAGAAAGAAGTGATCATTGAGGTGGGATTATCTAACAGAAGGGAACATAGTGAAGAATTAACTACTAAATTGGAGAAATGAGGTGGATAATGCTATGTCATTGACATATCCAGAAGATGGTCTGGCTCTATGTCATAGTAAATATGGCCAAGAATATTGGCGTGGCTATAAATCATATTATGCATCGCTTTTGCTAGGAGTCTTGTTTCACTCAATAGAAATTACGACAATCTTAGCTAATTGGTGGGAATCCTTTGAATATTTTTGGTATTTGTGATTTTAAGTTACATGCATGAACCGATTGTGTAGTTCTTTTTATACTGTTCGTGCATAAAAAAACAGCATTTTGCTTTTAGTACCAAATGTTACTAGACTATAACAACAATAACCCAGTATAATCCTATTTAGTGGGGTCTGGGGAGGATAGTATGTACGCAGACATTACCCCTACCCTTGGGTAGAGAGGCTGTTTCCAAATAGACCCCCGGCATCATTCCCTCCAAGAACTTCCCACCTTGCTCTTGGGAAAACTCGAACTCACAACCACTCGGTTGAAAATGGGGGTTGCTTACCCTCAGAACAACCCCGCTTGTCTAAATATTACTAGAGTATATTGGGAAAAAATGGCATGCTATTTGGTAAGAAAGCTTTTAGTAGTGTTTTTCTGTTTGGATATTAATGTAGCTATTAATGATCAAGAACAATAAAGAATGGTTCTTTTTGGCCTTTTATTTTAAACTTTTCAGTGTGAATGTATGCTTTTCAGGCAATGCCAAAGAAGCTTTTAGCATCTCTTGATGATTTCAATATACTTTGGTTGGTTAGAATGTAGATGCTGCAAATATTCAATAAATTGTAATATAAATCTGTATAATCACCATTTTCACTTTTATAATTTGTATATCCAATTCTTGTTGCTAGTGATATCATTACTCACCTCGAGCTAGCCCGAAAAGCTACTCTGCATCACGCTTGCCTCTCGACCTAACTTTCGAGTACTCTAAATCTATCAAGTTCAGATTTTTATCATCAAGTTATGCTAAACGAATGAATTCCAATAGATAAATATCGATTTTAAGCACAAAATCCGAAATTAGTCAAAACCTGACCCCCGGGCCCGCGTCCCGGAACTAGACAAGATACCAAAATGTTCTTCATCATCTTACGAGTTCGTACATATGAAGAACTCGAAAATCGAAGTTCGTTTGACCCCTCAAATCATCCCTAGAAGGTCTCATAATCTCAAGCCCTAACTCCACCTTTTTCTACTGATTTTCATGTCTAAATCCATGTAAGATTACATGTTTAACTCAAAAATAGGAAGAAATCACTTATCTAGTGTTGCTTCGTGAAAATCCCTCCTTGAACTCTTCAAAATTGTCCAAGCCAAATAAAAGAAATGGGCTAAAACTCATCTTTAAAACAATCTACCCAAGCTTTATCGAGTTGTACCTTACTTTGTACATGTTGTACATCCTCTTACCATTTTCCCCTATTGTACACCTTCTAATAAAATGCACATAACAACAACAACAACCCAGTATAATCCCACTTAGTAGGGTCTGGGGAGGGTAGCGTATACGCAGACCTTACCCCTACCCTTGGGTAGAGAGGTTGTTTCCAAATAGACCCACGGCATCCTTCCCTCCAAGAACTTCCCACCTTGCTCTTGGGGAGACTCGAACTCACAACCTCTCGGTTGGAAGTGGAGGTTGCTTACCATCAGAGCAACCCCTCTTGTCTAACTCCTTATGAAAATATCCAAATGATAAACAGTTTAAAGATTTAGAAACTACACTAGAAGATATTTTATTTGATAGGTCTTACACCATATAAGTCTTTATATATTCCGAGATATGAGCTTCTAAAGTCGGCTTCATGCATCAAGAAAATTCGGTCGAAATTGCTCCACCAGCTATCTTCAATTGATCATAACTTTATGATAAAATATTCAAATCATAAATGGTTTAACTTTCTTGAAACTAGAATGCAAGGTCTACAACTCTCATGTTTTGCAATTTTTCTAATTCCTTATAGATTGCAAGATATGAGCTTTCAAACTCGACTCCTCGCATCAGAAATTTTCTGGTGAACAGCTGAATCTCAAAAATCTACTACTTTTCCGAAGCATGAAATAGTTTGTTTAACCACCCGAAATTCACCCGAGGCCACCGAGACCTCAACCAAACATGTCAACATATCCCATAACATCATTCAAACTTGTTCCAACATTCGGAACGCTCAAAACAACATCACAACAGCAAATTCGCATCAGATTCAAGCCTAAGAATTTCAAAATCTTCTAAATTACGCTTTTGATATAAAAAAAAACCCAACCAAACCACGTCCTAATGACATAAAATTTTGCACACATATCTCAAATGACACAATGGAACTACCTCAACTCTCGAAATTTCATTCCGAACCCTATATCAAAATCTCACCTATTAACCGGAAAATGCCAAAAAATTCAATTTCGCCAATTTGGGCCTAAATCTACTCCGGACCTCCAAAACACATTCTGATCACTCTCCTAAGTCCTAAATCACCTGACGGAGCTAACCAAATCATAAAATTTCAATCCGAGATCATATACTAACAAGTCAAATATTGGTCAAACCTTTCAAATTTCAAGCTTCAAATTGAGAACTGTTCTTCCAAATTTATTTTGATCACCCCAATACCAAAACAAACGATTTACATAAGTCATAATACACTACACGAGGCAAGTCATGCCCGAGAACTTGCAAGCAAAGTGCAAAAGCTCAAAACGACTGGTCGGGTCGTCACAATTAATATTGAAAAAACCGATCAAACTTTGGTCGATAAATTCGGTCGGTCATTTTAAAAACCAACCAACTTTGGTGGGCTATTTTTGTGCAAAAATACAAGTAAAGAGTATAATTTTTTTTAAAAAGACAATCTTAAAATAAAATGCACCAATAGTCTAGTGGTAGAATAGTATCCTGCCAAGGTACACACCCCGGTTTGAATCCCACGTGGTGAATCTTTTGATTACATAATTAAAATACCGATCATCTTTGGTCGGAAAATACCGACCAACTTTTGTCCTTTTTTGTTTTTTTTTAATTTAATTAAGCCATCTTTCTTGTTAATAAAATCCCTATTCTTAAGCTTCCCTACCAAATCTCTCTCCATATTCTAAAGAAACAAGCGAATCAATAACACTCCAAATTTACAATAAACTGCTATAACTATTAGAACATATTTACTTTGGTATCTAATTTTATTAATAGGGAAATTTTCGCTTTTAGTCTCTAAATTATTGACGAATTTTGATTTTGGTACTATGATATAGCTGGTTAAGCACACTTAACCTTCAATTAAACAAAAATTGCACTCTTTTTTTTTTTTTATCTCAACTGTCAATTGTATTAATATAAGGAAAATATGTACAATATGTCCCTATGGTAATAGTATGGACAACTACTACTCAATTTACACTTCATTCTAACTATGTAACTCATATATCTAACACTATCTAGAAGCCACTGAAAACAAAACTAAGGATAGCAATTTAGCAACTTTAGCCCATCTTGCCACCATTTACACTTCCTATTTCTAGCATGTATTAGTAAAGCAACTTCCTTGCAACACTGTCCCTCATCAAATTTTTTATTTTCAAATCTGAGTAGATTTCTATTTCTCCATATCAACGCAACAGTGGTAATGAAAGTTGTTGCAGTGATTGCCTTCTTCCAGTTTCTACTCTTCACCTTACTGCAAATCCATTTCAATTCATCTTCCCAGCAGCTAATATTCCTTGTATAACCCAACCAAACACAGATTCTACTTCATACTCGACTTGTAACATCACATTCAAAATATAGATGTTTGAATTCTTCATCCTGCAAATTACAGAATACACATAGAGGTGGAATCTGAATACCAATATGTTGCAGTCTCTCTATAGTAGGAAGCCTGTTTTGAGCAGCCAACCAAACAGTGAACATATGCCTTGGAAGAGCACTTGAACTAAGCATAATGTTCCTCCATGTAGCCTTTGGGAATACTGGCAGCAAGGAAATATACATTTTGTGGATCTGATATCTTCCATTTCTGCATACACTCTGCAATCTTCTGAACAAGTTTCCTTGCAACTGACTGTTCTCCATCACCAAATTTCTACAGGCAATTATCTTCTTAACCACCCAAGATGAATTGGATGGCACACCAACTGATTGTATGCATCTATTCTTTATGTAGTAAGAATGAACCCACCTTACCCAAAGACAGTCTTTTTTATTTGCCAAATCCCATAGTAACTTTGTTATAGCTGCTTTGTTCCAAATATCTAACTGCATGATGTTGAGGCCCCCAGCTGAAATAGGCTGACAGACCTTATCCCAGGCTACAAGAGCCCTCCTGGATAAAGTAGCTTTACCTGTCCAGAGAAATTATATACAGATTGCCTCTATTCCCTTCAGTACCTTCTTTGGAATGATGAACACCTGTGCCCAATAAGTTTGCATTCCAAAGATCACTGCCTTGATAAGCTGGACTCTTCCTGCATAGGATAGCAACTTTGCTGACCATCATGTAACTCTTGCTGTGATCTTCTCAATAAGTGGCAAATAATGCTGAATGGCTAACTTCTTAGAATCAAGAGGAACACCAAGGTATCTGAAAGGAAGGTGACCTTCAGTGAATCCCAATGCAGCAATAATCTCCTCCTTTATATCCTGTGGAACTCCAGCCAAATATATGGCACTCTTGCTTACATTTGCTTGAAGACCAGAAGCAGCTGAGAACATAAGAAATGTGCTGTGTAGTATCTGAATTGATACTATATCAGCCCTACAAAACATTTGCAACTCATCTGCAAAGCATACATGGGATATGTTAAGCTTTCTGCACCTAGGATGGAAATTGAAGTTTCCATTCTCATGCAATTGCTGAAGAAGCCTATTCAAGTATTCCATAGCCAACACAAATAGATAAGGTGACATAGGATCCCCTTGCCTTATACCTCTCTTGATTCTTCTGCTTGTGAATCTACAGTAAACTTAACAAATAGTTAAAAATTAAATTATCTATTTATCCATATATTATGCTAAATTTGTGTAATTACTCCATATTTGAATAATATATAGCTTTCAAAAATAATCTAAATATAACATATTTTTTATTATATAGAAAATACAAATATGGTCGACCAAGGGCAAATTTATCATTATACCCTGCCATTTTTCTGTTATATAGAAAAATAAAGATGGTCAACCATTTGAGGGGCATTTTTTACTTTTCATAACTTTTAACAAACGTGTCCTTTAAAAGTGACATATTTTTAATATAAAGGGTTAATAAATTCAAGGTTAATGTGCTTTTAAAAAAATACAAGGATCAAAATATGATTAAATATATGTGATGAATTATACATATACCTCAAATGCTGCTTTAGTCCTAATTCTTGAGTTCATAATTCTTGTTGCACCTAAGCCAAAAACTAATTTGGGATATGTTGCTGTTGACTTTGGCTTAGGTTATGTTCCGAAAACCAATGATTATAAAGTAGTAAGGATAGTAAAACATGAGAGAAAGTTCGATTTGCGAATTCATGAAATTTACTCTTTGAATCGCAATTCTTGAAAAAGGATTAAGAATTCGTGCTCGGATAGCTATGTAGGTATCGATTTGGAGAAACAAATGATCACTGAGGTGTGTAATTCATATAATAGAAGAAGGTATCAGCAATGTGAAGATCAAATAACTTAGAGAAATGAAAGTGATAATGCTATGTTATTGACATGTCCTGAAGATGATCTTGTTCTATGTCGCAGGGGATATGAAGAGAGATATTCGTATTACAATGCTGTAAGGAAATTCACTTTTGCTGGGAGCCTTGTTTCACTCAATAAAAATTATGATAATCATGGCTAATAGTGGGAAACATTCTTGGTATTTGTGATTTTAAGTTATATGAACCGATTATATAATTTTATTATACTGTCACTATATAGAACTTAAACTCTTCGCATTTTACTTTTCTTACCAAATGTTACTAGAGTATAGTGAAAAAGGGCATGTTAGGCCTTGAAATGCATAATCTTTCTTATTCAGTAAGAAGCTTTTAGTAATGTTTTTCTATTTGGATATAAAATGTAGTTAATGATCAAGAACATTAAAGTATGGATCTTTTTGGCATTTTTTTTTCCAAGCTTTTCAGTGTAGATTGATGCTTTTTAGTAGAGGTATTTAACAGGCGGGTTGGGACGGGTTGGAAAAAAAAGCCAACTCGTTCATTAACGGACCGGGTTGGTTAGCGGGCTGATAGTGTTGGAAAAATTGGATGATTATGGAGAATTAAAATATTTAGCTTGAGGCGTGTCAAAGACACTGTTCTTAAGGATATTTCGTCCACACCGAAATACATAATTTTAGGCGTATCCTTCAGAATTCAACAAGCTCTTCTAATATAGCTAAGAGCAGGAGCAACATAACAGAAAAGTTTTACTTTCTTTTACACTACTTTTTCAAAATTAAACAAAGAGGTATATTTATATAGTCTAAAGTATTCAAATGCATAAAGCCATAAAGACTTTTTCAATTTTTCAATACGTTAAAGAAAATGCCATTAAGGCTAAGAAACGGTAAAGCCATTAAGGCTAGAAACGCTGTAAATTTAATTTCGAAAATCCAATATAATGCCAAAACGGCATTTGAAACCAGAATGGATTATTAAGAACCAAGAATTCAATTAATACAAAGAAACTGCTATAATCATTCCTTTAAAAGGAAATTATTATCACAATTAATGGTAGCAAACGGACAAGACCTTTGGTCAATCTTAAGATTACAAAAATTATAACTGATTTCAATACTCATTCAAACTTAATAAACATTGGGATATTACAAATATAAAAATATCTATTCTTTTGAGATATTAAAAATATTATTTATTAACAATCCCTCATATAGCTAAAAAGAAATATTAAAAAATAAATAAATAATAAAGTATTTTGCTGGGTTTCATAAATGAGCATAATGCATCGAATATGGTGTCTCTTGAACTATGAACCAGACCTAAATAAAATAAGATTAAACTTACAGAACAATTGGTGAAATTTAAAACTTATGAACCAAAAATTCTTTTGTAAGTTTAGTGTCTTATCTATCACATTATACATGCACACACTTTGTTGTTTGTCGCGGTTTTGCGCTAATAGGCCATGCGCGCACCTAGTTTTCATGAGTGCTCTAGAAATTTTGCCACAAATTTCATAGGAGCGGCCCCATTCCACGCTCATATAGAACCATCCATCGAGTGTATTCTGCAGTGCAATACACCACCTACAGAAGGCTATGGATTATTGGATTAAGAGTTTAACAACTCAACCTCACATTCTTTGCAGTCTTGCACTATGTACACATACACCATAGGAAGAGACATACTTTAATAGTGCACAATAGATCAACTAATGATTTGTTATTACCCATATGAACCTAATTCATGGGATCTCCAATCACATAAGTTGGGTTACCATCATTGTTGATACATCTCAAATTGGCAAAAGTCTCAACCTCTCGATGTTTTACTTATAAGTCAAAGGATCGGCCAAATCCTCTTTTGACTACACATAATATGTCTAAAAATTTCTCATCTCTAAGCAATTGCTATATCACATTATGTCTCTAGAGAATATATATACTCGTCCCATTGAAAGATTTATTTTCTTTCAATGGCTATTGCGTCCACAATACCCACCAAAAGGTGATTACACAACAACTAGCTATTTTTCTCATCTGAATCAGAGATTCAATATCATCACTGTATCTTTCTAATACAGTGAAAAATTCACATATAAAATACTAACTTGTAATATTTCTCAAATAAAGCATAAAATCATCTCAAATGAAATAAAACACTTCTGTACCAGTACCTCTTGAAACATCTTTCAACACATGAAAAATTATTTTCTTTATGTATCTTCTATAGTCAAGCACCAACATAATTTTTTTTAAATATATAAGCAACTTTAATTTTTAAACAAATATCTCAAATCAATAGAAAATGGGTCTTAATTTAACCACTCCACAACGAGTGCGGGGCCATTTCTTATTGGGGATTGTGACTTGGTCCATCCCGAGTGATATTTCTACTATATTAGCGATTGAGACGCATACTTTATTACTATGAATTGGGCTTGTTGCCATTGTTTGGTGCATTGTGCCGACTTGTGGGCCCCTTCGGGGATTGATATTACTGTGTTAGCATGATTTTCATATCATACGGTCTCGGACCAAGGTTTAAATACAGTTTTGCAAGCTCAGCCATATTTCTAAGTTTTGAAACTCAAACGATATTTTAAATGATATTTCGGGTTGAGGATTACTGTTTTAAAAACGCCTAAGGGGCATATGATGATTTTTGAATAGTGCATGGACCGGGCTTCGTACCGCAGTAATGTATATATGTTGAATCGGACTACACGCCGCAGTAATATTGCGCTTGGGATGTAGGAGCCCCTCCGAAGTCTGTACACACCCCCAATAAGCGCCGTCGACGATGAAAAATGGATCGGGCTGCACTCCGCAACGGTCATGTGCATTGCATCGCGTTGCATTCATATATATGCACCTTTATTTGTTGTTTCATTTGTTAAGTTTCACATCTTACTGTATGATTGGATTTTATCATACTATGTGCACTTCTTTGTTTTCTCATATTCGGTCTTTATTTACTTTTATTACTCACTGGGTCAGCCTACTCACATTACTCCCTGCACCTTGTGTGCAGATCCAGGGCAGTCTCAGGCTGAGTAGATCCAGCTTTCAGCAGTTTCAGCATTCTGGGAGTGTCAAGGTAGCTGCACGGCGTCCGCAACTATTGATCTTCCCCCTTCTATCCTATCCTTTTATATTTTTCATTATCAGACTGTAGATATTATATGTAATAGGATGACTTTCTATATTCTAGAGGCTCGTATTCGTGACACCGGGTCCTAGTGGGATCTTATGGATTTTGTTGAACTCTTCAGTATGTTTATTTTGACTTAAATTGTTATTTCATTCCGCTATCTTGGTTATATTGGGGTTAAATGTTGACTAATGATCGGGCTTGCCTAGTAGTGTACTGGGTTCCATCACGACCGGGTTGGGGTCGTGACAAGTTGGTATCATAGCCTAGGTTACTCGGTCTCGCGAGTCATGAGCCAGTTTAGTAGAGTCTCGTGGATCGATAAGTAGACGTCCGTATCTATCCTCGAGAGGCTGCAGAACCTTTAGCAAAAACTTCACTTTCTTGGAATTCTTATCGTGCGTAATTGATTCATCTTGGAACATAACTCTTAAAATTCCTTCCTCACGTCTGTAAGCGCGCATGAGCGCTCAGTATTATATGTGCTTCGATAGCTTGTGATTCCCTGATTGAGGGGCGAGATGCAATTTCTAGGAGATGATGTCGGGTCGATCTGGAGGACCTGAGGCCGAATCTTCACTTATGGCTTGAGCAACGAGGTGCTAATTTTGCGAGATGGTGTTATGAACCTATATAATCAGTATTGTCCCTCATTGTGGGAATAACGATTGGATAGCTATGTGATGAGTATGTTGGTGTTGTGCGATGTGTCTATAGGACTTGGAAGTGTCGAAGAAGGTTTGCTAGGTGATAGATGAATCATTAAGCGTTTGATTTCCATTGTGATTGGATGTGTCGCCCCGAGTTATGGGTGCATGAAGAATCCTTTTCAGATCTCCTAGTTGGGAGTGAAGTAAATAGCATCTTACGGTATGAATTCTGACTCAGGAGGAATACATTGACTATATAGTGTATATGATGGTGGAAGGTATGCCGAAGTACTAAACTGAGGCAGGGCAGGTGGGTTATCTCCTACGGATTGTTCTTAAGTGGTATGGTCCTTATGCTTGTGTTAAAATGTCTCATGTGTGATTGAAGGGTACATGTTGAAAAATTGAGAATCTGGGATCACTTAAGAGTGTGGACTCAACTGATGTGGGGATGAATGTGAGATTTGTAGAGGATTACAGTACTAAGATGATCTGTGTTTTCATAAACTAGTAAATGATTTGAGTTTAATCTCACTATGGCATGGTGTTACCATTAGAGCAAGGGTGTTATGAGTTCTTGAGGGTGTCCTGATATATGGTTTCGTGCCAAGTTGGGGAGGTTGTTGTTAGGTAGCTGATTTCACGGACATGTGCTATTTGGTTCCATTTCGAGGTTTGCTAGTGGATTAGTCCTGGTTGCAGAAATTGAGCCGAGAGGAGCAAGTGAAACGAAATGTTGATAAGGGTTATATGGTGTTTCGTAGATGTGAGGAAATACTAGGATATCTTGAGCTGTTGTTGATAAAGAATGCTCAGTGTATAGAAAAGGAAGATGGTGGTTTGCATTGGTATGAGATCATGTTCTGCAGTGGCAGTGTGCTTCGAGGCACGAGTGGTTTTGTTCGTTAAGTCAGGTAATTTGTAGATGTATAAGAGTGAGTGGCTCTTGAGAATGGGTTTTTTTGTGTTCAAGATTTTTGCACGTGATAATCAGGTGTCTTAAAGTGGTGTATGTGGCTGGAGACTGTGTTCTCATTAGGGAAGATCAAGACTTGTGGTATTTTATGTTTATTATGAAATTCTATGTATCAGTATCTGGGAAGTGATGGTAACAAATTCAGAGTCGCAGGAAGTTCTGCGGGGTACAGTACTCTGGAATGTGGTATTTCTGGGAACATTTGAGAGAGTATCCAGTGGCCTATAGGTCTTAGTCAGTGTGGTCTTGTGCTTAAGTCTCGCGTAGTGAGCCGGAGTTGAGGAACTGTGGTGCTACAGCAAGAGGGAGTACCAAGTTGAAAATGAGCCAAAAGAAATTTAGACAAATGAAGTAGCTGGTTGGTGGACCGAGTCGGTAGGGTTAGGATATGCTTAAATTTTTTTATGTGTGTTCGAGGCAATGAGTTCGTATGGGTATTTTGCAACAAATCTCTTGAGTTCTAACAGCTTGTTTAGCATGGTCTAGTCAGAAGGATTCAGTCCTGACAGTTTAACCTGTGCAAATGGAATGGGAGAGAATTCTTGTTGGGTTTCATCGTGGTTGGAGATGTATAATTTCTATGGATGCGCAGAGCATGGAGTGGGTAATGATTTTCTTCTAAATGGGATCAATGAAAGTACTTGACTAGTTGAGCGCGTAGATGTCTGTGTTTGGCAAAAAGAAGATGGAGTTCTCATGATTATCCTAGTGTGGTATGGTATATACGATATGTTGTGGAGGATTGGGATTTGCGTATGTAAGGTTTCGTTTCGTTTCATATCAGAATGGGAAGCCATTAAATTCTTAAACAGCACGCACAGTTGTAGGTGATTTAAGGATCGACCTTCAGATGACAAAAGAAATGTTATTACTATTCTAGCAATTTGACATGGGTTTATGTTCAGTAAAAAGGGAAGGTGATGTAACTTGATAATACTTCGGTGGGATTGCGTCATTTTCTTGATTGGATCGATTGCTGATATCTGAGTTTTTTTTATGGCATAGGAGAACCTTAGAATATCATTCGTGGAATAATTGATTACCTGAGGTGTATTATGTATTCGTATTGTGGAATTTGGGATCAGGTACGGTGATTCATGTGCTATGAGTAGTTGGAGACTGGGAGTTCTTCGGTGTGGTCTATGTAGTGGTTGTGGATCGTGTGTATTGTATTGGTACCATTAGCAGCTATGGGGATTTGGAAGCCCGGGGGAATCTTCTTTGCTTAATATATTAGATTCAAAATATTATATTGTGGTGTAGACTGATTGTCTCAGTGTTGGGTTACTCTAAGCGATTGTGATATGGGTTATGTCGGAAAATCACACATGTTGCGTGGCGAGGTGCATCGGACTATGTTCTAGCTGAATAGTTGTGTTCCAAAGGCTAGCGGATGGCTGGGAAGGATTGGTTTCCTTAATTGGGCCTTCGGGGCGTATGTCAGTATAGAGGTTTCTACCATTGATTCGGTTTCGATATTGGGGGACTTTTCAAGTGGGTCCTTGTGGACGAGCATGTCGCCGGGCGAGACTGTGGATTTCAATAATTATTTAGTGCCGGATACCGTATCGTACGGCTCTGGCATGAGTTATAATAGTGGAAGTTGAGCTTTGTAGCTTACAACGCTATAAGTAGATATCATTATGCACTCAGCATGCTTACAACCGATATTTGGTATTTTGTTATTATGAGCAAATTTGGCTCGATGTGCATCCCGTATGTGAGATATGTGTGTGGATCGGGTGGCACACCGCCACAGGTATGTTATCTGGATCGGGTTGCATGCCACAATAGTGTGATGTTGAGAATAGTTTTTCATATGTTATTTTGTATGTCTTGCTTCCTGGTTTCTAAGAAAAGTCCGTATTGGGTGTTGCTCGGTGAATGGCGCATCGGTGGTTCCCTTTCAGAGTTGTATGATGTATATTAATTGCTTCACCGTGGGTATAATGATTTGTTTGGATTCCAGATATCGATCGTGCATGGTTGTCAATTTCGAGTATAGTGACATGAGGTGTCTCATGTGGAGTAGTGTTTGGATAGAGTCGTGCATTGTAGCGAGGCTGTGTTGAGGGATGAGCTTGCGGCTTTGTATTGTGATGGTACCAGCGAGCTTGAGGTACAACTCTTTCAATTGAGTCATTTTCATGATCTGTGTATATTCAGGTTGTAGCTTATGGGTGCGCGTAGTTATGCAAGTTGAGGCTTAGGTTTGTATTAATGTGTCATGTCACCAGGGTGGTGTATTTGGTTAGAAGAGATCGTTGGGATCATTAATGAATATGATCAGATTTGATTTCAGTTTGTTGAAAGGATAAAATCGAGGTTCTACTCGGAATCTGATGTGGTATTAGTCAAAAAGGAATAAACGCCTTCATGAATGGTTGATCTGAGGAATGGTTATGGCCTACTGTATGTTTTATTATCGTTGGTAAGATATGGAAGTGCTGGAATAAGATTTTAGCCAATAAGAGGTTTCTACCGGTATCCGGGTGTTGGGAGCAACTTCTGTGAACATAAGTTATCGTTTACGTTTGAATTATGTAATAGATCATGGGATTTCACCTGAGGTTGCAGGTATGGGTTATTACAATTGGTTTAGGCTTATTCTGAGTATAGAGGCAAGGTTCTGATCTTGTGTATGATTTCGGAAAGTGTAGGGTGGTTCTATGGTTTATGGACTAGATGGATTGTGAAATTTCAGCTATGTCGTGTTATCGAATCTATGTGAGATAGGGTGACGTGGGATTACCCAGGTTATATGCTTGGTAGGGTCATTCAGCTATTGGTTAACTTCTAAAGCCACTCTGGGTACGCTCAAGGACGAGCGTTTGTTTAAGTTGGGGAGGATGTCACGACCCGACTCGTCGTCTCATTTGTTTCTGTCCCGTTTTCCTATTTTATACTTCTACTTATTTCATTATATGTGTTTGGTGAATTTGAAGTAATTCGTATAGAGTTTCTTTACAAATGAGACAATTAGTCTCTGTAAGAGAGGGTTAGCTTGAAAAAGTTAACCGGATGTTGACTTATGAGTTACAGGGCTCGGAATGATTTCCAATGACTCCATTAGGTTTGGGGATGATTTAAGGCTTAGGAGTTCAATCGGAAGTGAATTTGGAGGTTCGGTGTAGAAGTTAGCCTATTTTGGTGAAGTTAGGATTTTGGCGAAATCCGGTTGGTATGCGAGATTTTGATCCGAGGGTCGGAATGGAATTCCGAGAGTTTCAGTATCTTCGTTAGGTGATTTTGGATGTGTGTGCAAAATTTTAGTTGATTCGGAGGTGTTTAGGTTGGGTTTGGAATCGAATGCGAATTTGGAGAGTTTTAGTTTATCTTAGGCTAGGATTTGAGGAAACTTGATGATTTTGATGTTAACGATAGTGTTTTTACGGTTTGAATGAGGTAGTAGTCATGTTTGTACTTTTGGTTGAAGTCCTGGGGTCTTCGGATGATTTTGGGAGGTTAAACGGACCAATTTTGGCCATTAGGTGTTGCAGGTTTGTCAGTCCTTTTGTTGCAGAAGATTCGTTCGCATTGGTCGGTCGTGAATGCATAGAAGAGATTCGAGGGCATGGATTCTTGGCCTTCGCGTTCGCGTTTGGTGGCTCGTGTTCGCGGAGGGGCGTGTGAATGTGCATCGCGTTCGCGTTACAGGGTCGCGTTCGCGTTACAGGGCCGCGTTCGCATAGAGTGTTTGGGCGCGTGAAGGTTCCAGGGTTGTTGCCCTTCGCGTTCGCGTGAGAAGAACCGCGTTCGCGTAAGCTGGAGGTCCCATATCGCATTCGCCTAGGCTCAACCGCGTTCGCGTAGGCTATTTTTGGAAGATGAAATTTTAGTGCATCGCGAACGCGAGAGGACCCTTGCGTTCGTATAGAAGGAAGTAGCTGGGCAGAATAGTTTCAATATATCATTTCATCCGCGACCCAAGCTCATTTTCCACCATTTTTTAGCACCTTGGGGGATTTTTGGTAGAGATTTAAGAGGGTTTCAACGGGAATTGATTGGAGGTGATTTTCGTGGCTTAGAAACATCATTTTGTTGAAGATTTAACCTGTAAATTCATGGAATTAAAGCTAAAAGGGGAAGAACTAGGGCTTGAGATTTTAAATTTAAAATGGGGATTTGATGGCCCATTTGAGCTCCGATTTTAATAAATTTTATATGTATAGACTCATGGCGGGATGAGCAATGTTCTGGTGTAAAATTTTCTGGATTTCGAGAAGTGGTCCCGGGGCTCGGATTTTGCTAATTTTGCAATTTTCGATATTTTTCGAGTCTTTCGATTGGGTTATGTTCCCTTAGCCTATTATAATGTATTCGTTGCGGTTTTGGCCAGATTCGACGCGCGAGGAGGTTGATTTGAGAGGAAAAGGCATTGCGGACTAGTTTTTGGTCGGCTAGAGGTGAGTGATGCTTGTAAATGTTATGCTGAGGGTTTGAAACCTCTAACTTTCACATCGTAACGCTATATTGAGGCGTGATACACATTCCACGACGAGTGAGGGGTCGTTTCTTATTGGGGATTGTGAATTGGTCTATCCCGAGTGATATTTCTACTATATTGGCGATTGAGACGCATACTTTATTACTATGAATTGGTCTCAAACCAAGGTTTAAATACAGTTTTGCAAACTCAGCCATATTTCTATGTTTTGAAAACTCAAATGATATTTTAAATGATATTTCAGACTGAGGATTACTATTTTAAAAATACCTAAGGGGATTATGATGATTTCTGGATTGTGAATGGACCGGGCTGCGCGCCACATTATCATATAGATATGAACATGGGTCGGACTGCGTGCCGCAACAATGTATATGAGCATGGATTGAACTACGCGCCGCAATAATATTGCGCTTGGGCGGTAGGAGCCCTTCCAGAGTCTGTACGCACCCTCAATGAGCTCCGTCAACGATAAATAATGGATCGTGTTGCACGCTGCAGCTGTCATGTGCAATGCATTGCATTCATACATATGCACCTTTATTTGTTGTTTCAGATATTAAGTTTCACATATTAGTGTATTATTGGATTTTAGCTTACTATGTGCACTTCTGTGTTTTCTCATCTTCGAACTTTATTTACTTTTATTATTCACTGGGTCGGAGTACTCACATTACTCCCTGCATCTTGTGTACAGATCCAGGGCAGTCTCAGGCCGAGTATATCCAGCTTTCAGCTGTTTCAGCTTTCTGGGAGTGTCAAGACAGTTGTACGGCGTTCGTATATATATGTATATATATATATATATATATATATATATATATATATATATATATATATATATATATATATATATATATATATATATATATATATAGAGAGAGAGAGAGAGAGAGAGAGAGAGAGAGAGAGAGAGAGAGAGAGAGAGAGAGAGAGAGATCATATTTAGAAAGAGTATTCTATTTGTCCAAAAATGAGTCTTGATTCTTGAAAATGGCATATAGATAGTTCTCTTTAGTTTCAAGCTATCATTTGTGCCCATGATGTGAAGCCATGGTCCACTAGTCTTTTGATGTGATGACCAACAATCCCAGCGCACCAATCAATATATACTGCATAAGTGGAAAAGAAAAGCCTAATATTAGAAATTCACCGCACCTGTCGACTTAATCTAATAAAATTGAACACTTCATTGCATTTAGAGAAAGCAGAATCAGAAGTTTGATCCATAACAAACCTTGATAATAGGCTTTTCAGTCATGATTATGGTCACCCACCCAACATAAGGCAAGAACCTGAAATGGACAAGCCACTGGTTTAGCATGGAAGGGATAAAAACAGGTAATGCACCAAGGGCTGACTTCACACACACCCGCCGAAAAAAGGATCAGTATACGAATGTATGTGTGTCTATACTAAGTTTATCATAGTGGTAGAAAACAATGATAAACATCTATACCAAGTTTAATTGAAGAGGAAAGCTTAATATTGAAAATGGTTAACAGCATAAATCCTACAAACTTATTAGGTATTGGTTGTTCCCTTGTTGGAGTTGCAATATTGCATCAAGTAGAATGGAAAAGAAAGGGTGTACACTCAAATAAGATAAAGCTAAGAAGGCAATGAGCACCAAGACAACACCATCAAAAGCAGCTCGATCCAACCTAAGCACAGATCTCACCAGATGAGAAACCAAAGATATAAAGAGCATATCGAATTGTCAACTCACCCAACAGCTCTCCCCATAATGTGATGCCGTTGCAGCCACAGTTGACCGTGGGCATAGAGAAGTCTGTCGTCACCAAAGTTGTTGTCTCCTAAAGATATGAATCATAAACAAACAAGAAAATTAATAGCCTTCATTAAGGAAAACCAAAAACGGAGGCATTTTCATTTGAACAAGTACAAAGAAACAGAGCACCATCTTAACAAAACATCTTAGTAGCTTAGTGGTTGTTAGCTTCAAGTATAATGTGAGAGGTCTTGGGTTCGAACTCCCTTGGCTCCACAATTTTTCCTTCTCAAAAAAGAAACAGAGCACCATCTGAAGTAAACTCTTTGATAGTTGGAAAACTATAAAATGACTGATGTGCACCTCATAGACCGTAATTAATTTATGATCAGTGATGCAGAGAGAGAGAGAGATCCATATAACACACCCCTGACCTCGACCTAATATGCATCATACAATTGAGTACCTTTTGTAAGGACATTAACTTCTCCAGTGTCTTGGCGCTCATGAACCTACAATGGGAAACACAAAAGATCAATGGTTTTTAATTTACCAAGAGGAAGAAAAAGTGGGCAGACAACAAGTGCAGCTCAGAAGTAAAACTAGGCAGTACAGGATTCACATTCCTTTTTTATCATTATGATTCAACAATGTTTTAGTTCCTTCTCCCTTCTCCTTTACAGGGTCCGTACTTGGATCGGGTTGGAGGTAAATAAAAACAAGTGTTACCACAAATTGAAGGAGCAAGTGAAGAAAATAATAAGAAGTTACTGATAGTACTTGCCAAATCCTATTGTCTGTTCTCTGGTAGACTCATTTAGCAGTTCCAGAATTTACTTTTTACAGATGCACTTCTCTCAATTAACAAGAAAGAGAAAAAGGGCAAAATGCCAGCCAGACTCTATAGCAATCCTACTTGGATTGGTTACATGCATAAAAAAGGAAGAGGGTCATAAGTCACTTGATTCACTTCAGAATGTCACTTCATTTATCAGTCCCTTATTCTTCTTTCCTTGTGAAAGTCTGATAGTCATTTTCACATTCCTTGTTTTACTACCAGTACACATAAAAATTTGATGCAGGCTATCAAGATCCTATAATGAAGCACAACCAGATGACAGAACATTTTGTATAGAGAGACGACTTCCCACCATACCTTTATGACGCGATGAACAATTGGAATTTCACGTCCCTGTGCAACATAAAAACATGCCATCAGCAAAAGTAAATATCAAAGGTCAATAATAAATAACGGCACAGATTTCAGCTAGATGATTTTGACAGATTGAAGTCCAATCGACGAAGTAGAAAGCAAGCATGAGCAAAACTAAATGGGATATCCCTCCCTCCCTCCCTCTTAAATTTGTTTCTCCATTTTTGCTCATTTCATCCACTAACTTCTCTCCTATCTCCTATTTTAGTACTAAATCATCATCGGAAGCCTCTCAAATAATTGTTGCCAATTTCTGAGTATCTATTGATTCAGGTCTATCATATCCTATTTTATGATCATTTCTAGCATCAGATTCCTAAATTTCTATCCATCCCAAGTCTCCAACAAAAAATTGTATATTGATTTCATTAACTTATTTCATCAGTATATCCTCAGCAGCCATCATAGCTATATTTGAGCAAACATAAAACGGAATGAATAAAAGTCTACCACCAGTTAGGCTTTTAGATAAGGAGGTTCACACAACTTAACATGATTTCAAGTCTCACCCCTATAACAAAATATCTTCACGTGCTTGACCCAATAGAAAAGAATCTTCACGTCAGGGGTGTGATGCATATCTAACTGAATACATAAATGTGTCCTCTCTAATAAACTTGACAAGAGGGGTTGCTCTGATGGTAAGCAACCCCCACTTCCAACCGAGAGGTTGTGAGTTCGAGTCTCCCCAAGAGCAAGGTGTGAAGTTCTTGGAGGGAAGGATGCCGGGAGTCTATTTGGAAACAGCCTCTCTACCCAACGGTAGGGGTAAGGTCTGCGTACACACTACCCTCCCCAGACCCCACTAAGTGGGATTACACTGGGTTGTTGTTGTTGTTGTTGTCCTCTCTAATAAACTAAACTTTTGTTTTGTACGAAGTGGTTCACATAAATCAACATAATGTACATAAAGACCAATCCTATCAAATTTTCATTCTACTAGCTCTGACACCACCCACCCCCCACTCCCCCAAAAAAAAACTTTAAAAAGCTTGATCATTAGCAATAGAATCTATGTATTCTCCGGGTGGGTTTGGACAAAATAGAATTGTTGACAGGTGCCAAATTGTTCCTACAGAAACATAAGTAACTCCCAAGTCATTGAAAAGCTGACACAAAGAAAACTGTCTACCGTGTACGTGTAACTTTTCAAAAGCCAAAGTAACTCAAGGAGAAAATAGGTCAAAACAGAGGACACTGTTAAGCACTACTTACATCAACATTAAACACGACAATTTCTCCTGCACGAATAGGATCCTTACTCATATGCAAGAAAAGAATGTCACCCTGCAAGAAAGTAGACTATGCTTTCAGTAATACAAAATCGAAAGAGAATAACACTCCAATTATAGAAGTAAATTCTTTCCACAGCATTGGATATAGGCAGGCTCATTATATATTTCAATAACAAGTTGCTACTGAACCCTGAAGTCTATATCTGCAATAAGCCGTCTGTAAGAAGATAACTGGCATAAATCATGCATGTTTAGGATATATACCAGATAGTTAAGCCAGAAACTTTTTTAATCTTCTTTGACTCCCTTTCCTTAGTTTTATAACTTAATTTCTTCTAGTCTTTCACCCTCTGCTAAAGAATCTTTAAGCAAAGGATAAAATAGGAAAGGCAATAGCCAGTAGTATGGAACAAACGAAGTAGAAACAACTTAAGCTATAGCTTGGAACAGTGTTGTCAAAAGCGACCTCTTCCTCGCTTAAAGCGAGACGCAAGGCATCTCTCGCTTCTCTGATCTGAAGCGTATCAGGAACACAAATGCGGTCGCTGCGCTTCTCTTTATAACTGGCTACTAATGTTAATTAATTAAAAAGGCTCTCTTTCTTTAACTTCAAGACCATCAAGTTTGGTCCCAGGTATGTCGTTTTTGCTTCCCCTCCTCCTCATCCTTCTTTTTCTTTCACTGTTTCAGTGTCCAAATAGCAGCGAAATGCTGGCGAAAATTTTTTTCCCCTTCAGTTCTTTTTCTCATTCTCCTCTTCTTCTTCATTTCCTTACACTGTTTCAGTGATAAATTTCAGTGAAATGCTGCCCATTTTTTGTTTCAGTTCTACTGCCATTTTTTGACATACTTACTGCCATTTTTTTCAAATCATTTATTCTTAGTTGTCTATGCAGTATTTATTTTATTGTCAGTCTCCTCTTCTTCTTCTTCATTGTCTATGCAGTATTTTTTTATATATTTTTGTTTTGTTTAAATTCCGCTTCACATCAGAAAAGCGAGCGTTTCGCTTTAAGCGAAAAGGAGCTCGTTTTTTTGCTCGCTCTTCACAACACTGGCTTAGAAAAGCCATTGTTATTCGTAGTTTAGCCCCCCCCCCCCCCCCTTGAACAAGTTTCTTTAACTCACCCTTTTAAAACCAGGTTCCATACTTCCAGAAAGCACAACCACCACAGGTGACTCGCTGCCAGTTACACACATCAACGCTTTCCATATTATAAGTGCTGAAGTAACAATCATCCCTGAAAGTGATTATGTGAAAGAGGGTTAGTGTAGGGCATAATAACCTTTAAAATAAAGTAAAGAACACAATCTTTCAGCTTCCACATTCGAACTATTTCTCACGACAAACAAATTGATTATAGATTTCACATTCCATAATGAAAATTTTTTAACAAGAGAGAGCGAGTGAGAGAGAGCTATTTTAGAACATAATCTGCATTTAATGCTGTTTAGCATTTAATTGGAACAAAGTTGAAGAACTCCGTTTGAAACTTGAATTTTCAATTCTCTTTCAAGTGCTGTTTGAACTGTTTGAGATTTTAACACAGTTTCTCAAATCTTTTAAAGACTCTAAAACTCATTTCTTCAAGTTTTTTTCAAGAAGCCAAATTTTGAGTTGTTGAATGATTTGAGAATTTGAGTTCAGAAATTTTTTTTCTTTTAAAGAACAACTTTATTTAAGAAAACAGCTCAACAAACGCTTCCTGAAGAAATTGGAAAACTGAACTTCAAACTCACTTCTTCAACTTTTTCAAACAAACACCACCTACATATTCCCTCTGTCCCAGACTAAGAGAGAGGAGCTATTTCAAGTTCTACAATTTACCTCCACATAGTGAGTAGATAGTTAGATCCTCCATTTCATTGTATTTCATTAACTAGATAAAGAAGAATAAGGTATACACCTTTGGGGTAAGGTATAGACCTTCTTGGGGACCTAATTCTCCGCAAACTGCACAACTCAAACAACCTATAGTACAAGACACACTTAGCATCCAAATTAAAAGCCTGACGAGTGACGTCTCAGGACAATCCTATGGACCAACTGGACTTGGTGAATGGACCCGGAACAAAGCCAAACAATCCTAAAATAGACATCTAAATTCGATTCCTTTGGTACTAAAAGCTAAATCGAAAAATGCACATGAAACTAATGAAAAGATACAAACTTTTTATGCGTTTAAAACAAATATCAAGCAAAATGTCAAATTGAAATCTCTAGCCAAAAAAATGCTTATACTCATAAAAAGCACCCTACATTGACTAACATGAAAAGAGTCAAATTATCATGAATCGCCAGAATTCCAAATTCCTCGGAACATTCCCACCCAAATGGGCCTGAATAGATACAAATGCCCTAATTGACTGGTTAATAAGCCCGACAACATACAAATGAGTTCAAAAATCAAACAATTCCAGTAAGAGATCAGTCCAGCATGTACAAATTTATATACTTATAAGCAGGAGATATATATACAAAAAGATCAATTGAATTGGGTTGAAACAACAAAAAATAATAAAAAAGATGATATAAAAGGATTAAATGATAACGAACCGAGACTAATAGCTTGTGTAACGAGTTGTCTGAATTGAATTGACTTTATCGAATCGATTTGATCTCCGATCCGTCCCATTTCTTCTCTCTCTATCTGTCTATCTCTCTTTCCTCACACACACACTCGTCTCTATGTTTTCTTGGTCTGGATTCAGAAAAGCGAGGCGGATACAGCGAAAGGGGGGTTTTCGACTTATAAATGGTGGAAAGTTTGGGCCGCATTTAGAATATCTAGTAAGTTAGTGGGCACTTTTAGTAAGTTATATATGTTTCCTTCTTTTTTTTTTTTTTGTGATCCGTATGATTTATAAACCTAGGACCCCTTCCCTTTATTTGTTTATCTCATTGTTTACTTTTAAATTATAGACTATTGTCAAAATTCAGCTTTCTTTTGTTTACTTTAGTTTCAATCTATTTACAATCACTATGTGAAAATTCCCTAGTATAGGTGTGAGCACTATTCCGGATTTTTGAGGTTCCTAGGGAATTCTGACGCACCTAGACACGAAATTGGCTACTGATCCAGAGTAACCATCCGATGTTTGAGGGTTATTCTTGCTTTGTGCAACCTCATTGTTAATAATGTCTTCAACCTTCACGTACATTTCTAACATTTTTATCAAAATAAGTTCTCGGTATTCATCCGGAGTACCCAAAAAGCTCTCATAGTTTCATCATCATCGATGTTAAACTCGGGGTAACAAGCAAACCCTTTTGGAATCACATAATATAGATATCTTCCGGTTACATTAAGATTCACCGAACGTTTACTCAACTTCATTTTATTGCATAACCAATGATACTTGTCTATCGAATGTCATTGTAAGAGGCAACTTAACATGACATTGTGGAGATAAACTATAGCTCACTGAGTTATTCGCCACCACAACTTCATCCCAATATAATGAAATCATTACTTTTTGCTCTTCAGACATTATGAAAAAAGCTTGAGAATTTAACAAGAAGAAAAGTTTATCACGAAGTTGAGTGTTTCACAATGATTTTTATCAAAACTCTTCACGCCTTTAAATAAAAAAAATTTTGGAAGTAAAATGCGATTTAAAAGAGCATTTTACATATTTAAATTATTGTGATGTCATTAAGCGTAAAAATATTATTGGTGGGCCCATAAAGAAAAATAAAATACGGTCCATTACCACGTTTTGTATAAAATTCGGTAATGTGCAATGTTTTATATAAAATGCGGTAATATACCGTGTTTCACATTAACGGGCCAAATGACCTATAATATAAAACGCTGTTTATAATTGTATTTTATATAAAAATGTAACTTTTCTTTACACACATTTGTATATTTTGAGCCCAAAACAACAATAAATCGGTGGAAATGAGGATGTGTATTGATGATCGTGCTATAAACCGAATCAGGATCAAGGACTAATTTCCCATTTATGTTATTGATGAACTACAGACTACTAGACGTGTAGTAAGCAAAGATCTGATAGCAGGACATTATGAATTCTTGGTGCTATTATGCAGCATTACAAATGCTTCATCTGCTTTCCACTCTTTTATCAACTAGGTATTCAAACATCATCTCCAAAAATTTTGTTTTGATTTTCTTTGACAAAATTCTAATAAATAGTAGATCCTCGGAGGATCATTTAAAGCATTTTTAGCTTGAGGTCAGTTAAGCACCTTGTGATATTATAGCCAAAAATAGTGTTGCAGTGGATCCTGAATATATATATATATATATATATATATATATATATATATATATATATATATATATATATATATATATATATATATATATATATATATATATATATATATACTCTGTACATTATATAAAAGGGCTTTGCTCTGATGGTAAGCAACCCCCACTTCCAACCGAGAGATTGTGAGTTCGAGTCTCCTCAAGAGTAAGGTGGGAAGTTCTTGGAGCAAATGATGCCGAGGGTCTATTTGGAAACAGCCTCTCTACCCAAGGGTAAGGGTAAATTTAAAATTATTCAAATTTTAAATTTTTTTTGACTATCAAACGTAAATAGTTTCTGACACATGCTAAAAGTGATAACACCCCAAATATTAATAAGTTAACACCAAATGGCCAAAACCAACAACACCTAAAGCCATGAGGGAGTTTTTGGGACTCTGTGGCTATTACAGGAAATTCATGGGAACACTTAGACCTATAACGAGCGAAACCCTCGTTTTGTGTTGCTGAGACATGCGCCTAAGGAGAAAGTCTTTGCAACCGAAGTGAGCCGAGGAGCCGAGTGACGTGCCAGCGCTACTAATTGAGTGCCAGCACCTAGCTGTGCTGTCAGTAAGAAGGTAGCCGGCGCCTTTCGAAGCACTTTCTTATCTGATCCTCTTACACAAACGCTCAAAAAGGATGGATTTTACTTATACTACTGAAAAAGCTTTTTCCAAATTGAGAAAAGCAATGAGACAAACTCCTATTCTTGATTTGCGGGATTTTTCAAAAATATTTGTAATTGAAGGCTAGTAGTTAGTTGAGCGTTTCTCTTTGTTTTAGTATGCTAGTATGATATTCTTTTATTCATAGATTGCTATTACTATCTAGAGTTTAACTGTTTTGTTGGCTTCAATCTTATTTTATCTTGTTGTTATTCCTACTTGTTGTCATTACTTTTTTTTCTCTATTCTCCAGCCGATGGTCTATCAGAAATAGTTTTTCTGTTCTTCCAGGATAGGGGTAAAGCTGCATATATTTTACTTTCTCCAGATTTTATTTATTATAAGTTATTGGGCTCTCTGTTATTATTGTTATTGTTGTTGCTTTAGGATGAGGAATTGGTGCAGTTTTGAAACAAGATCGACCTATTGCTTTCTTTAGTGAAACTTCAAACTTTGTTGCTTTTCCACTTATGATAAGGAAATCCTTGCCTTGGTTTTACTTTGACGAGGAATCTCCTTTATTAAAGGCGATTATTGAACAATTCCATAGTAGCACACACGAATGTCTTCATAAGACAATTCATCGTATTTTGGCGTCTTTTGTTTAAATTAGTATCTGTTGAAGAGGGCAGTTTGATGGAGGAAGCATTTCGTATCTATACAGGGTTCAGGAAAGTGTTATACGTCCTAAAAATGAAAATGGTGATTATACAAATTTATATTACAATCTATTAAATATTCAGCATCACCATTTTAACTATACTCAAGGGTAAAATTTGGTAAAAAACGTAAAATGCAAAGAGTTTAAGTTCTATACACTGACAGTATAAAAAAAATACAATCGACTGATCATATGACTTAAAATCACAAATACCAAGAATATTTAAAGAATTCCCAACTATTAGCTATGATTGTCGTAATTTCTATTGAGTGAAACAAGGCTCCCAGCAAAAGTGAATTTCCTTACAGCATTATAAGACGAATATCTCTCTTCATATCCCCTGCGACATAGAACCAGATCATCTTCAGGACATGTTAATAACATAGCATTATCATTATCTCTTTCATTTCTCCAAGTTATTTGATCTTCACATTGCTCATCCCTCCTTCTTTATATGAATAACCAACCTCAGTTATCACTTCTCTCTCCATATCGATAGCTACATAACTATTCGAGCACGAATTCTTAACCCTTCTCCAAAAATTGCGATTTAAAGAGTAAATTTCATGAATCCGCAAATCGGGCTTTCTCTCATGTTTTACTATCCTCACTACTTTATAATCATTGGTTTTAGGAACATAGCCAAAGCCAACATCATTCTATAGATAACAATTCTATTTGAATCTTGAATTTCCATTTCACATCATTGTAACTCAATATTGTGTATTTTTTATCAGAAACTAAGTTGATATGAGTGGCGATTTCGGGCGTGAATAGTAGAGAACGCCATGATTTGCTAACGAGACATATTTGGAAGTGAAATTTAAATGGCAATTTTTTGATGATGTTTATTAAAATTAGAGGTGTGCATAGGCCGAGTTGGAAGATCAGTGAGATTCTTTTGCTTTTGAGATGAAGAAGCTATGAGATTCTTACGTTTATTCGCTACAGTTAATTGCCATAGGACAATGAAAGGTGCAATAAGAATTGTGAACTCAAGAAAATAATTTTCCATGGCCATAATTTACTGATCTTAGGAAGCAGCATTTGAGATATATGTATAATTCATCAAATATATATTAATCATATTTTGGTCCTTGTAATTTTTAAAAAGGCACATTAACCTCGAATCTTTTAAAATGAATGTCTTTGGTCCCTTTATATTGAAAATATGTCATTTCTAAAGGACACGTCCGTTATAAGTTATGAAAATTCAAAAATGCCCTCAAATGGTCGACCATCTTTATTTTTCTATATAATATAAATAAAATAAATGGCAGGGTATAATGATAAGTTTGCCCTTGGTCGACCATATTTGCCTTTTCTATATAATAGAAATAGAAAATGTTATATTAAGATTAATTTTAGAGGCTATACATTACTCAAATATGGAGTAATTATACAAATTTAGCATAACATATGGATAATCAGATAATTTAATTTTTAACTATTCGTTAATTTTACTGTAGATTCACAAGCAGAAAGATCAAGAGTGCAATTTTTGTTTAATTGAAGGTTAAGTTTGCTTAACCAGCTATATCATAGTACCAAAATCAAAATGCATCAATATTGTAGATACTAAAATAGCTGAAATTTGCATATTAATAAAATTAGATACCAAAGTAAATATGTTCTAATAGGTATAGTAGTTTATTGTAAATTTGGAGTGTTATTGATTCGCTTTTTTCTTTATAATATGGAGAGATTTTTGGTAGGGAAGCTTAAGAATAGGGATTTTATTAACAAGAAAGTGTGGCTTATTTGTTGAAAAAATATACATAAAACAAGTAAGGTGTTGATAATGTAGTCACTATACATAACTTCCACGTTCCAGCTCGTCGAAGCTACCACGTATCGATTGATATTTCCCTCTTCAAGGAATTTATGAATGGCAATATTTATTTAAAATTCACTTTTAACTTTATTAATAAAAAAATAGTACAAAAGAACTGTTAAATGCAACAAAAGCACCACTAAATGCAATAAAATCGCCACTATTTCAAAATAAATTCTGTTTTTTTTATTTTCAAATTTATTTACCAATGCGCATTCAACAAAAATACTACTAAATGCAAAAAAGTGCCATTATTTTAAATTTTATTTAGTAAAGCGTCGCTAAATGCAACAAAACCGCCACTATTCTACATTTTGCTGATCTTTTGTTTTTAAAATTCATTTCACCAAAGCGCCGGTAATTGCAATAAAAGCTCCCCTAAATACAACAAAATCTCCAATTCATGACTTACCCTAATCTACACCTAATGTTGCGCCATTGACATTTAACCAAATTACAAAGAAATCATTGAGAGAGATAGCGAGAGCAATGGCATATAATAGTTCTCATTGTTATCAAAATATTATCGTGGATGTTTATTTATTATTCCGATATAGATAATTTTCCTGAAGAAGATAATTTATTTAGTATTTTATTGAAGTTTATCTTCAGCTGATATAGGTAAGTTGCAAGCAGCTCAATAAAATGACGTGCAATAGCTTCTTATTAAAGAGATTTTTACCTATCTATGACATATATGAATCTTATTACCAAAAATGTTCATAATTTATTATTTACCCGTGTAGTCCACACTTTTTCTACAAAATATGTATCAATCCAATAATAGGTAAATTTTGCCATAAAAAGCGCGCTAAAAATAAGGCAGCAGATCTGCGTGTGATCCTATCACCATTAAATTTAAATTTTAAAGGAAATCCCATTGCTGCGTAATTCTTTCCTGCTCCATATATTTTCTACCGTTGATAGCCATCAAAAAGCTTGAAAGCTTTGAATTCAAATTTGGGCTTTCAAAAATCATTATTTGTTTGGATTGGGTGTTGTTGTAAATAATTCGGAATATGTTTAGGTGTTTATATCTCAATTTTGAAGGATTTTGGTGAATATTAGACTTGATTTTGATTGAATTTCAGATTGAAACTCGTCGAAGAAGAAGAAGAAGAAAAAGACATATTTCCAGAAATTGTAGATAAATTGTAGTTAAATTATAAAATTATAGGTAAACAATAGATAAACTGTAGATAATTTGTAGATAAATTATAGATTGGCAATACTAAAACTTCTACAATTATGTCGAAAAATGCCAATTATGCTACAATTGAAAAGAGAATTGGAATATTAAAATTCAATGTCGTTGCAGCGTTCAGCCCAACCATATGTGTGTGTGTGTGTGTGTGTGTGTGTGTGTGTATATATATATATATATACACACACACACACACACAACCCTAAGGCTTGTTGCGGCATGCAGCCTGATCCAATATAGACAACCAGCCCGAAGGCTCATTGCGGCGTGCAACCCGATCCAATATAGACAATCAGCCCGAAGGCTCATTGCGGCGTGCAATCCGATCCAATATACATAATAAGAACTAAGGCTCGTTGCGGCTTGCAACCCGATCTCATTTACATAATAAGCCTAAAGGCTCGTTGCGACGTGCAACCCGATCTAATATACATAATAAAACAGCTCACAGCTCAACATTCACGCCATATCTCATTCACCAACCTATCCAGTCCCTTGGGCTCTCAGAAATCATAAAAATCAGCCCAAACAGAGGTAATAACATGTATCAATGATAAATAAAAGGAAACAAAGGTAAAATAAGCAAGTAATATCATGACTGAGAAATAAAACAACAAATAACAGTTAATTCGGCAAGTACACGCCTTCACGGGTCTCAACAGTGTATCACCAGGCCTAAACATGATTATCTAACATGTAGCACGATCAATTTCCATGAAAATAGAGGGAACACGTTGTAATCAGTAGGCAAGTCAATTTTATAGTCTCACGGGACAGACCAAGTCACAATCCCTACGGTGCATGCCCACATGCCCCTGTGCGTCACCTCCAAAAATAGTCATACGACACAATGTCCGGGGTTTCATACCTGTAGGACCATATTTATAAGAATTACTTACCTCGAAATATGAAATTCTCTATCATGATATGCCCTTGCTTAGGGAATTAGTCTCCAAACATCTCGAATCTAGTCGCAATAACTTGATTTAGTTAATACAAAATATAGAAATAAATTCCATATGAAATTCTACATTTTTACGTTTAAAATCCAAAATTGCACTCAAAATTCACATGTGGGCCCATATCTCGGAACCCGACAAAAGTCGTGGAATATGATCCCCCATGCAATTACAATTCCCACCATACTATTTTACCAAAATCCGGCATCATCTCGACCCTCAAATCTTCAAATTAAATCAAGAGTTCACATTTTCCAACTAAATTCACATATTTAATGCTAAAAGCAAGTATGGATTCGGGTAATTTGACCAAAATTGATTTAAGAACACTTAACCCATTGTTTTTCTTGAAATTCTCCCAAAAATCATCTCTCTCCGGGCTCAAATCCGTCAAAAATGGAAAATGGGACGAAGTCTTATTTTCAGAACTTAAACTCTTTGCCCAGACATTTGGCTTATGTGAACGCGGTCAAACTCACGTGATCGCGAAGGAAAAAAAAAATTTTAAGCTTTTTTTACTCTATGCGATCGCGGTCATTCTCCCGCGATCGCGAAGAACAAATTCCTCAACAGCCTTGTCCAACTTCTCCCCGAAAACCTCTAGTGAAGCAGTCATAACGTTTTGCACACTACTCCAAATGACAATGGTTTGATGTTCTGAAAACTAGACCCCAAGAGCTATAATTTCATATGTTCTCATTTCCCGAGCCCTTATATATTGGGAGAGATAAGCTTCCAAAATCAGCCTTGTGCATTAGAGATTTCTAAACTCTTCCGGAACATCATATAGTGTAACCACCATAACCTTTTGTACACAACTCCAAATGCCAATTAGTTTACATTTAGAAAACTAGAAACAAAGGGATACAACTTTTATTTTTCGATCATCTCCAAATATTTTGTGAGATATGAGCTTCTAAAGTCGGGTCAGTGCGGCAAAAAATTTCTCTATTGCGAAAGGCCTTCTGCGATCACCAAGCGTTGGCAATATTTTCACATTTTACTCATCGCGGTCTCATCTAATTCCCCGCGATCGCATAGAACGCTGATGTGGCAAAAAATTAGCAGCTAAAAATGTCACGACCCAAACCCAGTCGTGATGGCACCCAGCCCTAAAGCTAGGTATGCCTGACCAACAATCGTTTCCAACGAAAATATTTAAGTCTCAAACTGAGAATTTAACAAAATAATAATCCAAAAATATTAATAATATGATATAAGTAGAATACGAAATTCCAAAGCACACCCATATGATCTGGGGGTCACGAGTCTAGAGCCTCTAAACAAAACTGAGTAATAATAATAGAATCTGAATACTAAAACCAAAATCTGGGAAAGTATATAATAATAATCAAATGGAGAAATAATGAAGAGTATCCAGGTCCTGCGAACGTCATGCAGCTACCTCAACGACTCTGAAAATATCTCTGGAGACTACGAGAATCAGCTAAGCCTCCAGTGTACCGGAATCTGCACACAATGTGCAGGGGAGTAGGGGTGAGTACTACCGACTCAGTGAATAATAAGTATAGAAAATGACTGAAAGTAAGAAATCCACGAAAGACCACAACGCAAACTATAACTAACAATCCTATAACTGTCATTCCCCAAATCCGAGGGTGTGATCGGCACTCAACCGGGTATCCCCAATTAAGTGGACCTGGGTGCCTTTCCTATTTCCCACGTGTTACCCCACTTCATTCTTTGTTAATTAGCCAAAAGATACCCTATTTGCAATTGAAAGAACATATGATTATCTTTTATAAACACACATTATGATTAACAGGGAATATAATATACAAGTTTACATCGCCCAAAACATACACCTGATATATATATGGTGGAAAGTTTAGGTCGAGTTTAGAAACTTTAGTAAGTTAGTGGCAACTTTTAGAAGTCTAAAGTCATTTTTATAACAATAGGTAGCCTATTGACCATTATCAATTTGCTATCCTCTTGCCTAGCAGGTAAAGATTTACCTCCATCTACTTTTCTATTTTTTAAATAAAGATTTTAAACATTTGAATAGTTAAATAAATTTAAATCCGTAAATATAGTATGAAATAATATTAAACTTTTCCAAAAGGTTCCAAGGAGAAAACAGCAACAACAACAACTACCCAGTATAGTCCCACAAAGTGGAGTCTGAAGAGGGTAATATGTAGACGAGCCTTACCCCTACCCGAAAGGGCAGAGAGGCTGTTTCCAATCGAACCTCGGCTCAGTGTAGAAAAGAAATACAAAAACAAAAACAAAAGAGCATTAGTAACTGCAGCAGAAATAGCGTAAATTAATATCTAAATCGCCGGAGGGGGTGGGGGGAGGGGGAGAGGGGGGGTGGGAGCTGGGTAGGGGATGGTGGAAGTGAACGTTGGAAAAATTCCAATAAATTGAGTTATAGAAGGCTGCAACACTAAATTGCATATTATTGGATAATAACATACATGATGACATAAAAAAGAAAAGAATCAAACAATTCCAGGAAGAGATTAACTGATCATATACATATATATAGACTTAATAAGCACAGTTATAACACATTATAACCAAAGATCATTATTGCATTGAAACGACTTTCTAAGTTGTATAGTCAAGCCTCATTATAATAATTTTATTTGTTTCGATATTTTTTTACTACTATAGTAAATAATATTATAAAGGACATTATAACATATCACAAAATCGATCTCAAAAAATTAACTTTTATAATAAATGACTATTATATATAGATATTATTATAAAAAAGTTACTGTATATGTCGAGTTTAGTATTTTTAGTTAGTGTGCACTTCTAGTCAGTTATTTGTTGAACCCAACAAGTGAAAGACATAAAAATAAGGACAACCTTATATCCACTTGTGTATTGATTCCCGATTCTTTTAATATCCTTATTTTATGTTTATTATATTCTACCTTTTCTAATTTTTTTTCTTCTAGCTTCTCTGTGTTTTTTTTCTATTATGCCGAATTGTATTGAGTATTTATCATGATTTATTTTTCACCATGACTTAAATGTTTATAGTATCTTATTAGGTTAACAGTTCTGAAGTCTTAATGCAGGTACCCAAGTATTTCTTCCTCCAACAATGAGCCTTTGTTGATGAGTATTCATGTATCATGATTTTCTTATTCTGCTTTAAGTATTTGGCAATAATTAATTTGAAAATTATCAGCTATGTCCATTTAGAAATATCTCATTATAAAAATTGGCCAATTGAATATTACTAATATTAGCCAAAATAGTCAATTAGCTATGTGTAGCAAAAAGTATCAAAATTTTATTTTCTTCTGAGCGGATGCTATTAGAATAGATTGGGTATATCATAAGGAGCTTGAATCTCAGTTTTGGGATGATTTGGTGAAATTTTTGAGGTGGTTTGAATTGAAAATTTGAAGTAAAAACTGAATGTGAAAAAAATATGTTATGTGTATCACATACGTATCATATTTGTATCGATTGTGTATCACATGTATATCCATGTATATCTGTGTGTGAGATACATGCGTGATTATACATGTTTGATACATGTGTCACATAAGAATTTTTTGACATCGATTTAATTATGAATTTTAATACAAAACCTGTCCAAATCACCTCCAATCTTCCTCAAATTTTGTATATTAACTTATCTATATGTTTTCAATGAATTTCGACTATACCCATTGAAAAGTTCCTTATTTATTTCGATTTTTGAAATATTAACTAGAGGTTGGTTTTTCTAATTAATTATCGTCAAGTGACGCCTTAAGAATCAAAGTTAGATTGCAAGCTATGGATGAGATACTCATAATTCCTTGCAACAGTGAACTTATAATGAACAATAATTAGAAAAAAATAATTAGATGAGATTCTATTTAATATCAAGCTACGTTCATCAAGAATGATAGAGAGTACACCAACAAATTGGAAAGCAACTTAACAACCTAAGTACTCTAACTTCATGTATTGAGCAAATAAAGGTATTATTAAAGTATATTATCAGTTGTTACCAATATACTAATCAACTGTCAAGTACATTACATTAGACAAAGGAAAGCCATATTATAACCACACAAACAACAACAACAAAACTACCCAGTATATTCTTACAAAGTGGAGTCTAGGGAAGGTAATATGTAGACGGGACTTACCCCTATCCGAAAGGGCAGAGAGGCTGTTTCCAATCGATCCTCGGCTCAGTGAAGGAAAGGAAAACAAAAACAAAAACAAAAGAGCATTAGTAACTCCAGCAGAAATAGCGTAAATAATTATCTAAATAAAAGAATCATAAATAAAATAGCATACAATAATTAGACCAAAAAAATACCCGAAAGAAAAAATACCCGAAAGTGATAACATTGCATTCTGATGCCACCATGAACAACTAATAACCAAATATATGTTCTTACTAATCCTACTTCTACCATTATTTTCGGTCTCTCTCCTAGTGATTTTTTATATGGTTATTTATTAATTTGGTGGTTTTCCGTTAGATAAAGGGTATTTTTTAAAAAGTTTGGCTAATGATAAAAATAGATAAGGTCCGATAATATAACAGAGATAAATATGAACCAGAGATGTATATTTGGCTGTTTTTCCTATTTTAAAACTAAGGTTGCCTTTTGAATTAAAAAAATAAAAAATAAAATAAATAAAGGACATATCAAGTGTGACCTATTTGCATTGTCTATCCTCAGGTTTTCATAAAACTCAGCTCCCCCAACCCAACAGTCCCCCTTAAACCCTCGCTTCTCTTTCAGACATTTAGCAGAAAACACACACACACACACACAAATGGAGGCGGCTGCTCAAGAATCATACGAGATGGACTTAGGAAATCTAATGGCTTCATACCCACATCACAGCTTTGCTTCTCCACCTATTTCCAGGTTTCACTTTCTTTAAAAAGTTTCCTACTTTTAACATGTACTGTTATTTTCTGTGATTTTTTTTTTCTGTTGAAAGCATGAACCTTTGAAAGATTTTAGAGCATGTTATTCCACCCTTTCGACAATATTTGCTTAATTTATGTTGTTATTTTGATTTATGCGTTGATAAAGTTAAATTTTCGAAGTAAAGGGGTAGACCTAAAATCTCATAAAATCGTTCAGATTTAGCTAAGAATTTAACATGTACTGTATTCTCTGTGCTTTTTTATACTGGAATTTGGTATCTTTGATAGGATTTAGAGCTTTTTATGCCTCCCTTCTGGACAAGTTTTTATTTGTGGAGTAATAGAGTGAATTCGGAGTAAAGGGATAGATAAAAAATGGCAGCCCGGTGCACTAAGCTCACGCTAACAGGTTCCCGGGAAGGGCCGGACCATAAGGGTCTATAGTACGCAATCTTGACCCGTATTTCTTAAAGGTATAGATCTAAAATCACATGAAATTGTCAAAAGTACCCTTCTTTAACATGTACTGTGTTCTCTGTGCTTGTTTGTACTGAGCTTGAACCTTGGTTAGGTTTTAGAGCATTTTATAACACCATTGTGGATATCAGCAGAGTAGGTATATAGAGGTTTTTGATGGTCAACCCCAGCTGATTTTGGATTGAAGCATAGTTAATTGATTGATACGTCACCTTTGTTAGTTACTTCTTCTGGTTCAGCTTCCTTCCTGGGATGCGGTCCTTACCAGTTACTGTTTACATACCCTAATATCTCAGGGTCCCAGGGACTCAATTTGAATGCAACAAGGGGCAAATATTTTCTAAGTTCCAAATGTTCGATATTAAAGGCAGATCAAGCCATTTCTCTTGCAACTATCCCAATATCATAATTGACACTTGCTATGCAAGATGTCTAGTAATCTTGCTTCAAATTGAATTGAAACGAAAAGTTGTAGTCTTGCAAGTTATGTATTTTATAGCGACCCCTTTAGCTTATACTTATGTATTCCCTCCGGTTCACAATAAGTGTCCAATTTGTTTTTTCATTTTGGTTCAAAATAAGTGTCCAGTTATGTAATCAAGAAAGAATTCAATTTGTTTTTACAAAATAACCCCTATGTACATATCCCTAAAAAGTTTTCTTACTCCTCACATTAAATGTTTAATTAGAGGTATTTTGGTCATACTAGGTATTTTTGTATAGGATTTAGTATTTTCTTAATGGGCATGCGAAAAGCAAATTGGACACTTATTGTGAACCGGAGGAAGTACTTAAGATGGTTTCAAGAAGTATTTGCTTTATGCCTTTTGGCACCTAATTATTGAACAAGCCATGTTTTTATTATTGTTGATCTCTCTCTCTCTCTTTTTTTTTTTGGGGGGGGGGGGGGGGGGGGTTTTTAAATTTAACAAGGAAAAGTATTTGATGTTTTCTGTAATGAGATTGACACTCACTGAATTTATTCTACGCTTCATACATTCTGTCTCCTAATATGTAAGAAGTATTTCTGTTAAAGCTGTTTTGTAGTTTAACTCGAGGGGAAACGGAACTAGCTCATAGTTATTAGCTGAGATTTGATGTTTTCACTAAGTTTCAATGCTAGGACCACTCAACTGATTTCTTCTATTTGTCTTATATTCTTGTGCCAAACATGTAGGGAGGAACTTGTGAAGGAGTGTCTACAGGAGGGAACCAAGTTAGTTCAAGCTATTGCAGATGCCCTCTTCAACTTACCTTCAACAGAAAGTCCTGACGGTCCTCTAGTCAAGTTGCCTCAACCAAATACGAGATTGCCTCGAGAGAAGCCTGTAAAACCTCATTTCTATTATTTATGCCAGAATTGTGTGTTGTTCTTAATCAGTTAAGAGTTGTGTGTTAGAGTATGTATTTGCAACAATGAACTCATTTTCCCGGGCGTTCACTATATTTTCAACAACTGAAAGTATTTCTATTTGTTGGTACTTGCTGATAAAGAATAATCCAACCTCGTAATGTCTTGGGGGCAGCATAAGTGAAACCTCATATGTGACTCGATCTCCAAATATGAATTGAATCTTATATGCAGCATAAGCTATGAAAATGCAATTTGACCATATCCTTATACATGCTAGATATTACAATAGCTAGAGTTGGTTTTGGATCTTCTCATTTTGTTTGATTTGTCTTCTATCCAGTTGCTTGAAAGTTAACTTGTAGTATCAATAGCTTATTATGAGTTGCTTATTTCAGCTTCCAAGGCCTAAACCTCCAACAAAATGGGAAGTGTTTGCAAAGAAGAAAGGTATCGTGTGTGTCTTGTGGGTTTTAGAACAGTTAATTCTTGATTTAATTGACTTTCATCGCATCCCCTTTGAGGCGCAGACCTTCCCCGGACGCTGCGTGAATGCGGGATGCTTTGTGCACCTGCCAGCCCTTTTTTTGTTGACTTACATCGTTTTTTTATGTTTAAAAATGTCTTGCAGGTATACAAAAGCGTAAGAAAGACAAGGTTGTTTTTGATGAACAAACTGGTTCATGGAAGCGCCGACATGGCTACGATCGCTTAAATGATGACAAAGATGTGCCGATCATTGAAGCCAAGGAAACTGATGGTAAATAAGAGAATTTCATTCTTGCCTTCTGCAATTTCTCAATTTGCTTTTAGGTCTCAAACACGGCAAGAATTCTGAATCATAGAATTTAAAGGGTCATAACATCCTAATATAAATGTTTGTCTTTAAGTCAAATTTCATTATATCGGTTCTCAATGGATAGTGATTTTGATTGTACTCTCTTACGTCAATCAAGTCCGTACGATGATCACTATAGAGGAAAGCATTTTAATTTTGTGAATGAAAGGAAGACCACATCTGCATTTGCATTTTGATATTGCTCTGAAAATGTCCTCTCCCTGTTTGTTTTTCAGAGCCTGGTCAAGATCCTTTTGCTAAGAGACAAGAAGAAAAGAAGAAGAGAGTAGACAAGCAACAGAAAAATCGATTAAGTAACTTGAAGGAAGCTGCAAAAGCTGGTGCCTTGCCAAGGTCTTGTTCATCTAAATTTCTCATTGTTTTTCTGCCAAAACCTTAATTCTTTAATAATTCCTGCCGTCTATGAAGATTAATTAAGTTTGTTGTTCCATGTCTCAATTCCTTTGTTTTGATGACTCGCTATTGAGTATCTTATTGCTTGGCAGATTTCATTCATGAAAATTATCAACCTCTATTTCAATTGTCTTGAACCCTGCGTCTACCTTATTCTCTTAAAATCATGTTTTTGATGAAGGAACGTATGTTTCTATTTGCAGTCATGTTCAGCTTGCTGCCACGGCACTGCCTATAACAGGAACACAAGCTGCACCGAGGAAAATTAGCAAGGATGAACTCGGCAATGTCGCTGGAATGGCAGCAAATGCAACAGCTAGTGGCGGAAAATTTGACAAGAAGTTGCCTGGGGAAAAACCCCTAAAACATGACAAGAAGTACCGTAAGGTTTGTATTATGGGAAATGCATGCATAAATTTGCTTAGTTCTAACCTGATTGTATTATCTAAGTCAACTCTACTCTTACCTATAACCAGTTCCTACCAGTTGCGGAAGGATCAGGAATGGGCTCCTTAGAGAAACAGCAAACCGAAAAGGTTCTAAACAAATTGATGGCCAAGAATTCCCACGAGATACTCAATGTGCAAAGGGTATGGTTTATGCTTCCTTTTTCTGATGTCTCTACATATGTACATCCTTCATTTCATCGTTCGAAGAAAATTCCTAGGTGCTAATTTGTGTTGATTCATTTTCACCTATACCACAGGCCATAAACATGTACAATGTGAAAAAGGACAAGAACAGGAGGAACCAAGGAGGGAAATCGTCATCAACTCCAAGCAAGTTGAAAGTGAAGAAGTCACCTTACAAGAAATCATCATCAAAAGGGCCTACTTCAATTAAAGGAAAATCCAAGTGACTTTGAAATTTCCTCATTGCAGCATCAGTTTAAAGTTTTGATAGGTAGGTACAAGCTGAAATAGTGTAAGCTTAATCAGTTCAATTGCTTATTCTTCTTTTTCACCAGCAAGAAAGTGTATAAGCTTCCTGCCACACCCAAATTATTTTTCCTTTTTTTTTGGGATTTCCTAATTTTTATCTCATATCGCATATAGTAAGTGATGTGGAAAAGTGCAGTAGAGAGTATTTCTTTCTGGTTTGACATCATATGCGATATGCAGGAATTCGTCTATTGTGGCAGTTGCCGTTTGGAGGAGCAAAAATCTGATTATTTTGTGTTGATAGAGGGAAAAAATATCAATTGTCTAATTTCTCTTCCAATGAAACTGTGAAGAGATTCTTGAAAAAGGGGACAATACAATTTAATGTGAAAAATTACCTTCTGTGCCAGAAAAATTTAATGAAAGGATAACTACCAAGGCGTTCTTGGGGCGAGTCCCGAGGCGAGCCCTAGAGCGGGGCGTATTAAAAACGCCCAGGGAGATGGGGGGAGGGGTGAACGTCCCGTAAGGCGTATGCCCGGAAGTTCAAGGCGTACGCTCGGGCGAGTTTCTTTGTTGAGGCGAGTTTTTTGATTGAGGCGTAAGCCAAAGAGACAATCTTTTTAAAAAAGGAATTAAAAATATTAAATTTAAAAATAAATTTTTTAATATCGTTAAAAGTCCTAAATTAGAAGTCTTTATCAAATTTAATAAGTTTGTTCCTGTTATGAAATAATATAAAAGACAAGTAAAATAATGTAAGAACAAGAACAATATAGAGAGAATAGGGAGAGGAGTATTCTTATTGATACTTTAGGATTGTTAGAGATTAATTACAATGGTAGAAGACCCCTTTATTTATAGGGAGGAGTAAACCCTAGTATCTTTCTAATTATGGACATTCACCTAAAATAGGAGATTTTATAACACTCCCCCTTGAATGTCTATTCAATGATGTGCCTCGTTAAAACCTTAACTAAAACAAAACTCAATGGGAAAAAATTAAAGAAAGAAAAAAGAGTACACATGTTTGAATATGCGCCTAATGGTTGCCTCGTTAAAAACCTTGCAAGGAAAACCCAGTGGGACAAAACCTTGTAAGGGAAAAAGAGTGCAACGCGCATTAACTCCCCCTGATAAGAACATCAATTCATATCCTTAAGTCTTCGCATTCCGATCTTGTGAACTAGCTTCTTGAAGGTTGACGTTGGTAGAGATTTTGTGAACAAATCAGCCATATTATCGCTTGAACGAATCTGTTGCACATTGATATCACCATTCTTTTGAAGATCATGTGTGAAGAATAACTTTGGTGAAATATGCTTTGTTCTATCTCCTATTATGAATCCTCCCTTCAATTGAGCTATACATGCTGCATTGTCTTCATACAAAGTCGTGGGTAGTTTATTACACATCAAACCACATTTGTCTTGTATATGATGTATGATAGACCTCAACCACACACATTCCCGACTTGCTTCATGAATAGCAATTATCTCGGCATGATTAGATGAAGTAGCCACAATTAATTGCTTAGTCGATCGCCAAGATATGGCGGTGCCTCCACAGGTAAACACATAACCCGTTTGAGATCGAGCCTTGTGTGGGTCGGATAAATATCCAGCATCAGCATAACCAACAAGATCAGAACTGCAATTCTTGCCATAAAATAAGCCCATATCGGTAGTCCCCTTTAGGTACCGCAATATGTGTTTGATCCCATTCCAATGTCTCCTTGTAGGAGCCGAGCTAAATCTTGTTAAGACATTAACTGAAAAAGATATGTCAGGCCTTGTAGTATTTGCAAGATACATTAGTGCGCCAATTGCACTAAGATATGGTACTTCAGGACCAAGTAGCTCTTCATTCCTTTCTTGTGGTCGGAATGGATCTTTATTCACATCAAGTGATCGAACAACCATCTGTGTACTTAAAGGATGTGCTCCATCCATGTAAAACCGTTTCAGTACCTTTTCTATATAGGTAGATTGATGGACAAAAATTCCGTTTGCCAAATATTCAATTTGCAAACCAAGACATAATTTTGTCTTTCCAAGATCTTTCATGTCGAATTCATCCTTTAGATAATCAATTGCCTTTTGGAGTTCTATGGGGGTTCCAATAAGGTTTATGTCATCGACATATACGGCAAGTACAACAAATTCCGATGTTGTTTTCTTTATAAAAACACAGGGGCAAATGGCGTCATTTATATAGCCTTCTTTTAACAAATACTCACTAAGACGATTATACCACATTCATCCTGATTGCTTTAGACCATACAAAGATCTTTGCAATTTAATTGAAAACATTTCCCGAGACTTTGAATTATGAGCGTTTGGCACTTTGAGTCCATCGGGAATTTTCATGTATATCTCATTATCAAGTGAGCCATAAAGATAGGCAGTAACCACATCCATTAAATGCATCTCAAGCTTTTCAAGGACAGCAAAACTGATGAGATAACGAAAGGTTATAGCATCCATTACAGGCGAATATGTCTCTTCATAATCGACACCAGGCCTTTGAGAAAAACCTTGCACAACAAGGCGTGCCTTATATCTTTGTACCTCGTTTTTCTCATTTCTCTTGCGTACAAAGACCCATTTATAGCCAACGGGCTTAACACCATTAGGTGTTTCAACTATAGGGCCAAAAACTTCACGCTTTGCCAGCGAATTCAATTCTGATTGAATTGCTTCTTGCCATTTTGGCCAATCATGTCTTTTTCGACATTCTTCAACAGATTGAGGTTCGAGATCCTCACATTCTTGCATAATGCTAGATGCGACATTATAAGCAAAGACATTATCCACCACTATATCCACTCGATTAATATTTGCCTCAATATCAGTTGGATTTATGGATAGTTCCGTATTTTCCAGAGTCTCGGGCTCAATGGATTCTTCATGAATCTCAGAATTTGTTAAATCATGAATTTCCTCATGAGATTCTTTCGTAGTGTCATTTTTATCATTTGCTTTCCTCTTTCTAGGATTTCGATCTTTAGAACCTAATGGCCTGCCACGCTTCAGGCGTGCATTCGACTCATTGGTTATGACACTAGATGATTGTCCAACAGGGACATCAATACTGATTGGAACATTTTCCGCGGGGATGTGTGATTTCGTTATCCTTTTCAAGTCCGTAAATGCGTCAGGCATTTGATTTGCTATTCTTTGCAAATGGATAATCTTTTGTACCTCTCTTTCACAAATAGAGGTATGTGGATCAAGATGAGATAATGATGCATTTTTCCACAAAATATCCCGTTTGGTTTCACCAACTTCTCCCCCTAATTTTGGGAAAAGTGTCTCATCAAATCGACAGTCTGCAAATCGTGCAGTAAACAAGTCTCCTGTCAATGTTTCGAGGTAGCGAATGATGGAGGGCGATTCAAACCTAACATATATTCCTAACCTTCTTTGCGGACCCATTTTGGTGCGGGATGGCGGTGCTATAGGCACATATACTGCGCATCCAAAGATTCTTAAATGGGATATATTGGGTTCATGACCCAAAACCAATTGCAACGGGGAATACTTGTGATAATTCGTCGATCTGAGACGAATTAGCATTGCTGCATGCAAGATGGCGTGACCCCATACCGAAGTGGGCAGCCTCGTTTTCATGAGTAATGGCCTTGCAATCAACTGCAGGCGTTTAATTAACGATTCTGCAAGACCGTTTTGAGTGTGAACATGAGCTACAGAATGTTCCACTTTTATCCCAATTGATATGCAATAATCATTAAATGCTTGGGATGAAAACTCAGCAGCATTATCCAGTCTAATAGACTTGATTGGATTATCAGGAAATTGTGCTCGTAGTCGAATTATTTGTGCCATTAATTTCGCAAACGCAAGGTTGCGTGATGACAACAGGCACACATGAGACCATCTATAGGATGCGTCTATCAAGACCATAAAATATCTAAAGGACCCACTGGGTGGGTGAATAGGTCCACAAATGTCCCCTTGTATACGTTCCAAAAACGTGGGTGACTCAGTCCCAACTTTTGTTGGTGATGGTCTGATAATCAACTTGCCTTGATAACAAGAAGTGCAAGAATATTCATTATTTGAAAGAATTTTGAAATTCTTTAACGGATGCCCATATGAGCTTTCTATAATCCGTCTCATCATGATCGATCCCGGGTGTCCCAATCGATCATGCCAAAGTACGAAAGTATTGGAATCAGTAACCTTTTGGTTTACTATTGAATGTGCCTCAATTGCACTAATTCTTGTCCAATACAGGCCACAAGATAAAGACGGGAATTTCTCAATAACCCTCTTTTGGCCGGAGACATTCTTTGTAATGATGAGATATTCTAGATTATCTTCATCTATTGTCTCAATATGATAGCCATTCCGGCGTATATCTTTAAAACTCAACAAGTTTCTCTTAGACTTGGAGGAGAACATTGCATTCTCTATGATAAACATCGTGCCTTTGGGCAGAGTTACAGTTGCTCTTCCGGAGCCTTCAATCAATTTACTACTACCAGAGATTGTAGTGACATTTGCCTTACACATATTTAGTTGAGAGAAATATTCCTTTTCTTTGAGTATCGTATGTGTAGTACATGAATCAACTAGGCAAATATTTTTACAGCTGGACGTTGATCCAAGCTTGCTTTGTGAGATTTCCATATTCGCTTTCCCATAGTCTGACATACAAAAGAAATACACGAACATAAGAATAAACAAGTTCAATTCGTTTGTGTCACATTTAAACAATATTTTCAAAATCTGCTGAGGTCAGTTGACTAACTAAATCAGATAGTCGATTATATGATTTCCATAATCGATTACTATGCAGTTTGAAAATTTCAGTTTAAGCATTTTCTTAAGACAATCGATTGTTATACACACACAATCGATTGTTGAACATTGACAATCGATTGTTAGACACACACAATCGATTATTTGCTATTTTGAAAAACTTCAGATCACACTGTCTTAAGACAATTGATTGTCGACTTATTTCGAAAAATTCCAGAGCACACTGTCTTGAGACAATCGATTGTTAAATATAGACAATCGATTGTTGGCTATTTTGAAAAATTCCAGAGCACACTGTCTTAAGACAATCGATTGTTAAATATAGACAATCGATTGTTGGCTATTTTGAAAAATTCCAGAGCACACTGTCTTAAGACAATCGATTGTTAAGCATAGACAATCGATTGTTGACTATTTTGAAAAATTCCAGATCACTGTTTTAAGACAATCGATTGTTAAACATAGACAATCGATTGTTGAACGTTGACAACCGATTGTTGAACATTGACAATCGATTGTTTTGCAGTTTTAATGCGAAATATTAGATAATCGACTAACTGTTAGGTTAGTCGATTACCTCTACTGGAAAATAAAAATATTATTGAAATTCTGAGTATGTAGAAACATTCTAACGAACTAATACTAACATTATATCATGAACTAACTAATACGAGCTGATACTAATGACTATTAGTCTATTCACTAACTATTACAAATAAGTGAAATAAAATCAAACAACTCCATCTTCTTTCATAACAGATCCATCACCGATTAGGTGGTCTATTTTCCCATCGGGTTGCTCAAAGAAGTCTGCCACATCCAGGTGGGTGATGTCGAAATTGTCGTCAGAGACAAAATTTGTTTCAGGGCCTTTATTCTTTAGAGAAGCTTGATAAAGATCAACCAAATGTCTTGGTACACGGCAAGCTTTTGACCAGTGCCCTTTTCCACCGCAACGATAACATATAGTTTCTGAACTTTTTGCCTTAGGATCCTCATAATCCCGTTTCTGCTTTCGGCGGTTATCTCTCCTCGGGGGTTGACGGATATCATAGATATTTCTTCCTTGTCTACGTCCACGGTTATGACCCCGATTACGACCACGACCATGTTTAGATCCATGGCCCTTTTCATGATTGGCATAATGAGAATACACCTTATCTGCTACAGGCAGTGGTGTAGACCCAGTGGGTCGACTTTCGTGATTTCTCATGAGCAGGTCATTATTTCGCTCAGCCACAAGTAGAAGAGAAATCAGTTCAGAGTACTTTGTGAAGCCTTTCTCTCTGTACTGTTGTTGCAGTACCATATTGGAGGCATGAAACGTTGTAAACGTTTTCTCAAGCATATCATAATCGGAGATTTTATCTCCACATAGCTTCAATTTAGAAGTAATTCTGAACATTGCAGAATTATATTCAGAAACAGACTTAAAGTCTTGGAGCCTCAGATGAGCCCAATCATATCGTGCTTGTGGCAGAGTGACCAACTTCAGGTTGTCATATCTCTCCTTTAAGCCTTTCCACAAGATGAGTGGATCCTTGACGGTGAGATATTCAATCTTCAAACCTTCATCAACGTGATGGCGCAAGAAAATCAAGGCCTTAGCACAATCTTGGGTGGATGCTTTATCTCTATCTTTAATGGTGTCTCCAAGACCCATAGCATCTAAGTGGATTTCAGCATCCAACACCCATGTCATATAGTTCTTACCCGAAATTTCAAGGGCAACGAACTGTCTTTTCATAATGTCAGACATAATCGAGAATCAAATTAGGAAGAGAGAAATACCTTAGTTTTTCTTGAGAACGATTCTTGAGACGGTAGAGTCTCGTGCTGATAACGTGTTATGAAATAATATAAAAGACAAGTAAAATAATGTAAGAACAAGAACAATATAGAGAGAATAGGGAGAGGAGTATTCTTATTGATACTTTGGGATTGTTAGGGATTAATTACAATGGTAGAAGACCCCTTTATTTATAGGGAGGAGTAAACCCTAGTATCTTTCTAATTATGGACATTCACCTAAAATAGGAGATTTTATAACAGTTCCTTCCAACCGAGAGGTTGTGAGTTCGAGTCTCCCCAAGAGCAAGATGGGAAGCTTTTGGAGGGAAGGGTGCCGAGGGTCTATTTGTGAGTTCGAGTCTCCCCAAGAGCAAGATGGGAAGTTTTTGGAGGGAAGGGTGCCGAGGGTCTATTTGGAAACAGTCTCTCTACCCCAGGGTAGAGGTAAGGTCTGCGTACATACTACCCTCCCCAGACCCCACTATGTGGGATTCTACTGGGTTGTCGTTGTTGTTGTCTATATGCAAAGCATAGCCATGAATCCTTTGAATATGCCAACCTACTGCAACCATCCTTTATCTAGACACGAGATTGACTATGTTTTGTGAGAGGAGGACTTTAAAATGTGTACCACATATAATATATGAACACACACATGTATGTTACCGTATATAACAATCCTCAAAAAAAGGAATGGTGTTCAAAAACAAGATTTACATAAATTAACAATGTTCAACAGTTTAGTTGCCTAGTACCTACCCTTGTAGGTACATTAATGAATCAACTCTTTTATAGTCTCTGATATTCTTGAACTAGGACGACAGCAGACGTTTCTCTTCCTCCTCAAGTCTTTTTAACCATCTAAATCCAAGGTCAGATCCTGCTTTTGCAGCAATTTCAAATTGTTCTCTGGCCAGCTCAATCGGATTAAGCTCAGGATCAACTCCATTCCTCCTTGATATTCTGCTTGAGGACCCCCGCTTCACTAAAAATTTCGTTATTGATTCTGGAAGTTCCACACCTGAAATAATGCCACATGAAATAGAGAATCTTAATTTGCTGAGAGCAAAAAGTCCAATATATACCCAACTGGCAGTATATCATTTTGTATCTCTAAACTCAAAGATTAATCAGAATTTTCTGTGCAATAGTGATAAGTTAATGATACCTTTTCCTCCACTGGTTTGACAAATGTTTTGTGGTGATCACTGATCAGCATCTCCCACCTTTTTTTAATTTCAGTTATGCTTTCTTCCATTCTGAGCAAGTCATACTCCCTATTAGCATACTACTCTAATTATGATATCATGGTCTTTTTCTTTAAACTTTTAAATTTTTGCTTTGTAAAATGGTATGTCAAACTGAACCTTTAAAAAGAGCTTGTAACATATTCCAGTCACGGGTATTGCATCACTTGAATTAGCAGGAACTACTACCCATTAAGTAAACAATAAAAAGAGACTAAAATAAGATGAAGCAACAGACAGATAAGTTGATAACAAGAGGGGACAGTCTCACTGTTAGACGTTATAAAATCCTTGTAAGAAGAGCACGGACGCATCTTTTGTTGTCTTTGAATTGTATATATAGCTTCCGGTATTGCATTTGTGCTGATGATATATACAAATTGTTACCTTTCTCGAAAAAAAGATAATAAGTGGGGACAGTGTACCTTGCAGTAGAAGGGATCCATAAGCTATAGCTGCTCCAGCATGACCCTAGATTCAAGCAAAGAAAATTAGGTGGGGATAATTGTAGAGGCTCTTCACTTACTCGCTAGTAAAGCAATTTTCTACAAGATAGAGCTAAATTACGCCAACCACAGTTTGTCAACACGAATATGCTTTCCAAATCTATTTTCTCTTTTAAGTTTAATACGAACATGTCTTTCAGAACAGCATATAATTTGTGATACATAGTTAGACTGCATGCACTGATTAGTTGTAGCATTCAAGAAGCAGTAAAATGCTCGGTACCTTCTCAGATGCTCTATGGAAACACCACAATGCAGAGCCAACATCCCTTTTCACGCAATCCCCAGTAAGATACACAGCACCTAAGAGGTAAAGTGCACCTGGATGCAACTGAAAAGAAAAGAGAATTTTTCGTCAGAAATTTAGGGCACTTAATAGGAAGAATAACTTCAGCTTTGCTAGTAAAACACACACCTGGTCAACAGCCTTCTCCAAGTAGTAAAATGCTTGCTGATCTGATTGCACATAGTTGTTCTGTGACGATCATATATAAAGACAGTCAAAACTTTTACAGAATGTTTCTAAGAGAAAATAAGAGAACAATTCAAGGGGAAACTCAATAAGGTAGTCGATTATGCACTCCTAAATCAATAATCTTCTGACGGACATTATGGAGAAAAAACAGATATTCTTAAAACACCGAACTTTTTAACCTATCAACAGAAGGAAACTTTGTGAACGACCGAGCTGACAGAATGTTTAACACAGACTTGTCTGACATCCAAACATTAATAGCGCAAAGGGAGTCCTACAATAATTTCCCACTACTGCAATAGAGTATGTGAAAGAGCTTCAGACATATGATTATATTGCCCAACAAAAGTGGATAAGAAAAACATTGTAAAAGCACATCGAGAAGGTGTCAACATTAATGCCCATTTTATAAAAAATGTTCCTTTGTAGTTCACACTAGAGGGAGTTCACAAGTCATGCAACGGAAAGGGAGATCCAACAAGCTAACCTTGTTACAGATATCAAAGTGATGTTAGCCAAATTTTGAGTTCTAAACTAAAACTAGCTGCATAGAAGTTCAGATTATTTGTCACTAAACCAAGAGAGAATCTTTAACACCATACGAGCTCATAGGTGGTGTAGCCATTCTTCTTGACAAAATTAATAAGAAAACCACACCTCAACTCTTAGACGGCAACCTAATTCAAATTGAGCATCGGGATCACCCATCTCTGCAGCTTCCACTAATAAAGCAGCCCCTCTGTCATTAAAAATAGGAAGAAATATTAGCTGTTAGTTTTGACAGTAATTCATGAAAAAGTGCTGAAAGTATTGCTCAAGCCAATTTAATTACTCCATGAAAACGTACTGAAGATATTGCTCAAGTCGAATAATTAACAACTCCCTCATCTCATAACGAAATCAAGAAGATATATAGACATACATATCACGTAAGCAGCGATTAAATAAGCTGAAAAATCAATTACTCCCTTCGTCCCATAAAACGGGATGTATTTGATTGGCACGGAGTTCAATAAAGAAAAAAAGACTTTTAAGACTTGTGGTCCAAAACAAGCCATAGAGAAAGGTAAAATGAGAAGTTAAAAGTTTAATTGTTTCTAAATATAGAAAGGTGCCAATATTTTGGGACCGACTAAAAAAGAAAGGATGCTACACAAAATGGAAATGAGAGAGTAATTAATAACTAGAAAATGGTCAAATCAGTTGGGAACTTTCTAAAAACCTCAATCATATACTAGGGGTGTGCATTCGATTTATCGATTTGATTTTGACCTTTATCGATAATTACTTATCGATTATCGATTTGTACATATGCTTATCGTTACCGTTTCAATAAGGCCTCGATATTTTCGATTTCAATTTATCGATTTTTGGGGCTTATCGATTTTCGGTTATCGATTACACCAATGAGAAAATTTACGGGATTCCACGAAAAGTATATCGCTATAAACACGCCTAACTAATATGGACAAAAAAAACTAAAATAAGATGAACACCGTTTATAACATCAAAATTGGGTCAACAGGTACATGCAACGAAACTAAAGTAAGGGAACAAATGTATGTTACAAAAATACATCATTACTACTAATTCTATTTTCCATTAATTTGAACTTCATTCCCTTTAGCTTTAAATATGATCATTCCTTAAATGTGGTGGATGAAATAATTAGGGGTGTACATTCGATTTATCGATTCGATTTTGACCCTTATCAATAATTACTTATCGATTATCGATTTGTACATATGCTTATCGTTATTGTTTCAATAAGAATTCGATTTTTCGATTCTATTTATCGATGAATCGATAACAAATAATCGATTCGATTTATCGATAAACCGATTCGAATGCACAACCCCTACCATATACACGATGGCTTAAGTTCAATTACATTAACTGGAAAAGCTTGAAACCTGTTAAGTGGAGCATGAAGATCTATTTGGTCCTACTTAAAAGCATGCAACAATAGCACATGAACGATGATAAGTGTCTGCACTTTGCGGATCCCCAATCTTCACACCAAATAGACAAAACTTACACAGCTTTGCACGCCCCAGGGACATGGTACTTGAGATGCAGTTTTGAAAGCCAATATCTTGCATGGGTATTTGAGTTGTCTGCTTCCAGAGCCAATTCAAAATTCTCTTTTGCTGTCTAACACATAACCACCCAATCGGAAAACATTTGATAAGTCAAAAATCCAAGAAAAAGAATATTAATGGATAAACTCTACCAAGAAATACATACTTAAGTATTACTACAAAAAATTTCTACATACAAAAAACAAAATATTTTTAACAAATGGAAGGTACTTCTTAGTAAATGTTGATGTGATATAAGAGAGACGTAACCACATGAGAAGGAAAGAAGCAAACAAAATATACAATGATGATATTTTCACAAGGAAAGTCGATTATAAACAGGACAGCTATTGTAATTTAGCTACCAGGCCAAAAGTGCCTGCTTCTTCCATTTCTTTGGAATAACCTCAGTTCCTTCTTTTTTTTAAAGAAGACTAATTGACAGGCTCTGCCTCCATCTCCAAACTCAAAAGACAGCAAGAACCTCAAGTCGGGTGCTTTACGAAAGAGGGATCGGAGGGTTACCTTGACTATAGCCATGGTGGGAGCTAAATTTACTCCAGAAAGATCAGTAAATCTACTTAACTGAACTAGCTCTTTTACAACCATCAATAGCAACCAACTTCCATTACTTATTCCAGAAACCGAAGAAAATATAATGACCAATGAGCTACTTCGTTCATGTTGCAATCTTCTAAATAGACTTACAGCAAGGATAACACACTATTCTAAGGACATAAATTGAAAACTTAACAACAATGTCTCTGGGTGTAAAACAGCACACCTCAAGATAAATGGAGATAGTAGTAAGCACTAAAGAAGTAAAATCACACACACATAAAAGAACCATGAATAAAAGAAGAGCAATTGTATCAAGCTATTTGCTACTAAACGTACCCTAAGTGAAGGAATGAGACGTTTGTCATTAAGCTCACAATAATCAATTACTCTATCAACTTCCTGCAGAGCATTCCACCCCCTAGCTATGTACTCCATCGCCTTCTTATTTCTGCTGTGCATTCCTCTCTATTGCAGAAATAAAAGTTAGCACTAAATGAAACTAAAATGCATATCACTACTGTCCCATAATTGTATTGATGGGATTTGAAAATTTTACCTCTAGATGGTACTGGAAAGGATGACGACATAGCTGTTTAGTGACAGCTGGATGATAAGTAAGCTGTTTAATGACAGCCTTTAGAAGGAATGATCTAAACATTATCTGCCTGCATTAACAACCATAAGGATCTTAGTTTCACCTCATCGAAGAAAGCACTAAAGCACAAATACAAGAATCACCATGAAGGGAAACATCTAAGGATATAATTTTAGTCTAACATGAATAAAACAGATAAAAAGTGTCTTTAAAAATGTGAATGCACATTAACAGTAATATGAGGGAGAATTTATAGCCAGATAGAATGAGATTCCAGATTTATTTTCATTCTCAACCATGCTCAAGTGAGGCACGCCAAAAATATTCATTGATATTCAAACACGCGAAAATAAGACATCACATTGTTATATTTCACAAAGCATTTCATAGCCTAACACATACAAAAGACGTGTCAAATGCTCCTTGGTTATTCATCTTTAGCAATGGCCAGCGGTGGAGCCATAAGTTCTAACAAGGATTCAAAAAAATACTACACTAGGGATTTTCTTTATGTAAAAGGGTATTCACTAAGTTCTATATAAGCATAAAACATTTGTGTACCCAATATACATACTACAATTTTTCGGCAAAGGGGATTCAATTGAAACTAACAGTCAGCTCTTCCTGTTTTAACAAATGAATAACCTCAGACAACCAAAATTCGATGTAATAACCCACACTTGTGACTCGTCAAAACCTTACAACACAGTAAAATTCTTAAGCCATTTCTTTTGGAGTTGCCAAAAACTGAGCTTGCGTGAATTTCTATTGAAAGCATTCTATTTTTGTGGAAGAAAGTTCGCTTTTTTTACAAGAAAATTTCCAAACTCAGTTTTACAAATCTTTCAAAAACTAAAAAACTAGTTTTATAGAACTTCAAAACAAACCCCTTAAATCTGATTTATGAATATACCCCATGTAAATTATTAAAAAAAATAAAATTAAATTCACGTCCAGAAACAAATGGGTAACACCATAAACACCTCTATTCAACAAAGGGGGAAAGAGAGACCTTCAATTTATAGAGAAACAAATTAATAAAGTAGTGCTGACGAAAAAAAATACCTCTCACATTTTATTGAGGAATAAAAATATAATTTTAGGTGAAATTAACAGAAATATAGAAAATTGATATTTCCAGAAGCATCAATCAATAAGAATGAGCCCAGAAATTGGAAGCAAAGCAGCGGCTTATACGGGTAACCAACGAAGAGGAACAACAGAAATGGTAAAGCACTATAGCAATTTTAGTTTCCCATATCTACTAATTTTTGAATTATGAGGAAAAAATTAAACTTCTGTACCTTCTTAGCAACTGAAGCTCGGCCAATGGTGGTCGCTCCGAACTAAAGAGAACTCTGATCGCAGCTTTTCGAAAGGGGCCGAAGAAAATGGAGGGCAAAGAGCGCCAATTGCCAATTCAGGCAAGGAATCGGCGTTTGTCTATTGCTATTTGACAAATTGGGCAATTTGGTGTTAAAATATCATTACTATAGCCAGTTTTTACACGGGTTAATGAAAAATAGCCAGTGTTTACCAAATCAATGAAAAATAGCCATTATTTTGCTATACAGGGACCAGTCAATATAATATATGGGAGTTTTGGTGCATTTATGTATGAAGTCCAGCATTTTATACTGGATCGATATACTATGCTAACTCCTGTAAAATTTACGGGAGACTGGAACACCAATGCTCCAAACTCCAGTAATTATACTGGACAATTATACTTGTTGGAACTCCCGTAAAATTTACGAGAGACTAGAGCACCAATGCTCCAAACTCCAGTATATTATACTGGACAATTATACTTAGCTAGAACTCAAATATATTATGCTGGTGTTCTAGTGTACTTATGCTGGAACTCCATCATATTATGATGGAGTTCCACCATACTATCATGGAACTCCAGTATAATATGCTGGAGTTCAAGCATACTTGTGTCGGAACTCCAGTATAATATATTGGAGTATTTTTCCGGATTTTGAACAGTGTTATCGCTCAAATTTATCTTTACATAAAAGTGACTAAATTTCGATGACTTTTGAAACTTGGCTGTTGTTCAACGACCGGTTGTAAATCTGGCTATTTTTAAATTTTTCACCAATTCGGTAGTACGCTTCTTCAGTGTTTTCTATTTTTATTTTTTAAAATTTTGATGATTGTTGCATATAGACAAGAGGGGTTGCTCTGATGGTAAGCAACCCCACTTTCAACCGAGAGGTTGTGAGTTCGAGTCTCCCCAAGAGCAAGGTGGTAAGTTCTTGGAGGGAAGGATGACGGGTTTCTATTTTGAAACAGCCTCTTTACCCAAGGGTAGGGGTAAGGCCTGTGTACACACTACCCTCCCCAGACCCCAATAAGTGGGATTATACTGGGTTGTTGTTGTTGTTGTTGTTGACGATGATTGTTGCATATGTTTCTTTTAATAAATAGTATTATATCGTATTCTATATAATAAGCAACCCCTACTTCCAACCGAGAGGTTGTGAGTTCGAGTCTTCCCAAGAGCAAGGTGGGAAGTTCTTCGAGGGAAGGATGTCGGGAGTCTATTTGGATACAGCCTCTCTACCCAAGGGTAGGGGTAAGGTCTGCGTACACACTACCCTCCCCAGACCCTACTAAGTGGAATTATACTGGGTTGTTATTGTTGTTGTTGTTGTGGTATATCGTATCCTATAGTAATGTTTTGAAAAATTGTGTCATTCTATTATATCTTATACCGTGAAAACTCTCTTTAACAGCTTCGTTTGTTTCGAATATTTTAAATATTATAGTAAATTATTATTATATAAAACAAATAGTATAATATAACATGAAATTTAGTTCCGGAAAAATTTGACTTTTATAGAAAAATATTATAATATAAGTATGTTGTTATAAACATGTCTGTACCATGAATTTGTACAATTAAGCTTATAATATTATTAAAAAAATAGAATATAAAGAGAGTAATTATTTAAAAAGTAGGGTGAAAAGTAAAATAAGATTATAATGAGAAACAAATTAAGGAGCCGATAACACCAAATTGGCAATTACATTTGAGTACAGAACAAAAGAATGCGCTCAATTCGAATAGGAGAGTGAAAAGTGAAGACCAATACTGATTGCTTCGACATGACTAAGGTTGCTTTTTGGCGTATCATGTTCATTTTTTAGTGTTTTGGAGTTATGCTATACGTATTTATAACTATGTCTATTTTTTTTTGTGTATTCGTATATATTAATTTTTGAAAATCTTTTTTGACAGATGCTGAGTGGCCTGAAATTTCATGTCCATATGAAACGACCTAATGACCAATATTTATATCATCACCATGACATTCGAGTTTATTTTATTGCATTTTGAGGGCGTACAGCACGGATTTATGATTATATCCATTTTTTCGTATGTATTAGTACATGTTGATTTTGAAGATTTTTTTTACGAACTCTTATTGGCCTGAAATATCATAGATCTATAGGGAACGACCTAGTGACCAATACTCATAGTTTCGTCATGACTTTCAAGTTCATTTTGTGGCTTTTCGAGGTCATGCAACACGAATTTGTGATTATATTCACTTTTTTTTGTATTAATATTAGTCCGGTATTTTATAGGTCCATAGGAAATGGCCTAGTAACCAATACTCATTGCTTTGCCATCTTGGTGTTTTGGAGTATGCAATACGAATTTAGGAGTATATCCACTTTTTCGTGTGTATAAATACATGTTGATTTTGAAAAATTTTACGGATTCCGATTGGCATAAAACTTCATAGGTCCGTAGGAAATGACCTAGTGACCAATACTCATTGCTTCGCCATGACTTTCAAGTTCATTTTATTGCAGTTTTCGAAGTCATGCAACACAAATTATGACTATATCCATTTTTCCGTGTGTTAGTACAAATTGATTTTGTAGAGTTTTTTTGACGAACTCCGATCGGCGTGAAATTTTGTGGGTCCATTAGAAACGACCTACTGACCAATAGCACTGCTTCACCATGACTTTCGTGTTCATTTTCTGGCATTTCGAGGTCGCGCAACACGATTTTATAAGCATATCCACTTTTTCATGTGTATTAGTATATATTGATTATGTAGATTTTCTTGACGAACTCGGATTGGTCTGAAATTTTATAGATACATAGAAAACGGTCAAGTGACCAATACTCATTATTTCGCCATGATTTTTCAATTGAATTTTCGATATTTCGGGGGGTCATGCAACACGAATTTATGACTATATTTACTTTTTGGTGTGTATTAGTATATATTAATTTTGTAGAATTTTTTTAATGAACTCTGATAAAGTTATATATTGATATATGAATGGGAGCACTCAATCCAAAATTTAAAGGCATACTGAATTAGTTCTAAGACTTCTATAAAACAGTTTGAACATTCAATATACATAATCCCCATTGTGCTATTATTATGATACTACCATTTTTTTAAAAATCATTGAGCTCAAGGTACCAGAGATTGCTTCAATCTTTATTGCAAGTCGAGCACTACTGAAAATTCAATAGATGAAATGCTGTAGGTTTCCATTCAAGGAAAGTGGTGGAGCTCCTTTTAGGGTCGATTCTAGCCAACTTAACAAATTTCATTAGAATAAGAACAAATGCTAATATAAGGTTTTGGTTTCACAGAACTTGATATTATGGGTGTATTCCTTTCTATTTCTGTGTATCCAAGAGAAACGCGAAGGATACTTACGCTTACTGGTTTGGCTTATCGGTTATCGGTTTATAAATGTAGTAATCCGCTAGCCAACCAATAAAGCATCGGGCTAACTGCTATCGGATTATCGATTATCAAGCGATTTATCGGCTAAATCAAATAGATAATAAAAAATAAGTAGAGAATTAGATAAAAGGGAAAATTTAGAGTAAAGTATCACATATGCTCGTGCCCCCGATAACCTGATACCAAAGCAAATAAGTCAATTTTGCGATTCAGTTAACGATTAAGATTCGATTTTGAACAATCCTAATGACGAGGGCACCCAAGGATGTGGCCTAACAGTCAATAAAGCGAATTCAAACTTGGAAAATTGAGGTTCAAATCTCGACAAAGATAAGTGATTCTTCCCATCCGCCTAAGCCTTGATGGATAGAGTTATTGGTACCTGTAATTCTGTAAGTTAGCATGTCCGATGGAATAGTTGTAGTGCGTGCAAACTGGCTAGGACACCATTTGTTATCACCAAAAAGTGTGAGTCATGACATAGTTCATGAGGGAACAATTTACCCTTTCTCCAGCATGTATGTTGCAAAATATTATAGAATCCAATGCACTTTTGAAACACTATCAAAACTTACAAATATTTACTTCATTCAAAACTAATCGTTCAAAAAGAAACTTTGAACTACTGCAATGGATCTGAATGATTCGTTACCCTCATACACATTCGGCTATATGCACCTTCAGCTAAGTCAGTGAGATGTAAAATTCTGTCCTTGTTAACCCAATGAATCTAATCTGTACGAAGCAAATCAGCTTGCGGCTTGAATGTCCCGAGAACCAAATATGGAAGTATAACCATGCAAGCCATGAATAGAGTGAACTGCAAAACATAGAAGTCAAGGCAATAATGTTCAATCAGATGTGAGAAACTTTTAAGACAGACAAGAAACGGAAAGGAAGAGGTAATACTCTAAAATACAGTGATTTTAAAAGCGAAAAGCACAAAAATGCGACAAGGTCTAGTGGCCTTAAAGCGAGAAGTGAAGTGCAAAAATTTACAGAAATTAAAAAATATCAAACAATATTACAACAACAACAACCCAGTAATATCCCACATGGGGTCTGGGGTAGTGTGTACGCAGATCTTACCCCTACCCCGAGAGGTAAAGAGGCTGTTTCCGAAAGACCCTCGGCACAAGGAGAAGAAAAAGAGGCAATGGAACAATAACAACTACATACATCAAGAAAGACGGTGCCAGCAACCTCAAAATCAGAAAAATAAATGGAAAAGGCAGCAATTGAATTTCTATTAAAATAACAAATTTTAGCATCTGATATACAATAATGCCGAGATTAATCCAACTCTTCAAAACCATTAAAACTGAAATTCAAAGAAGTTTCTGATTCTTGTTGAATGTGCACCATTATTTGAAGCACAAACTTCTCTAACGTACATGGCTTCACTTATAAGCCATATTCTCTCGCTTTGCAACGCTACGTCGCTATAAGCAATGAAGAATGGCTTTTAATAACATCGCTTGAACGATATGTTGAGTAAACATTTTTTTTCTCTGCCTTTGGTAGGCAATTGTTATTTGGTTCTCTTACATGATTCGTTGAAAAATACAAGTTATTTGAAGTTGGTAAACTGTATACTGGTTAAATATAAAATAAAGGGACGACAATAATTAACGGAAATAAATAACATTTAGCTAAGTTCAGGTCATACCACAAGAGGAAGGGTTAACAAGCTCCAAATAGGCCACAAAGCATAACAGAACCTGAAACAAATGACTCGTAAATCTCATTTGATCTAGACGTTTGAAACTATATCTGTGAATTACTATTTGGATGCACAAATAATTCACGCGATCATTATATCACTTACAATAGGAAAGATAGGAGCCCAAGCACAGTGATGAAGGGAAGGGCAGCTGTACTGGAAATCTCCCACTTCTCATATGACTTCCGGATGCCCAAAGCCAACATACTTGTATATAAGAAAAACATAACATTCAAACCAACACCAAACATCCCAATGTATAGTGGTATTCTGCAACAAAAATGTGAAGAATCGATGAATAAAGCTCTCAATTTATGGCCAAAATGTGCAAGTTTTCTCAATGCATTATCGGTGAAAAAGTCAAGCAGGTTTAGTAATTGCTAGATATCTCATGCATCTTACTAACAGGCTAACAGCTGCAGTTTGCTAAGTTATAAAAGGACGCCTACATGAGAGAGCAGCATGGATGTATGTATATTTGGGTATCCGTTATTCCAAAAATGATCCTTAAACGGAAGTGAAAGTTACATGGTCCAATAGCATTAGCGGTTAAAGTCAAGAAACTAATTAGGCATTTGGTGTGCTCTATATATGAATCCCAAAAATTTCCAAAATACATATATGCTATATTTTTCCTTTTATTCCTACACATGCTATTTTATTTTTTCGATCTAGAGTGAATTACAAGTTGGAGGAAGAGAGCTTATATAATCATTACCATGGTATATTTCATATTATCTTACCATTGCGTGCACACTCTTGCTAGGAAAAACTACACACTTAATGCAGTGTTTCTCCATCTCTGAATGTAATGAAGCAAAAGAAGAGGTTTTGAAGGTTACTACCTAAATGTCATGATTCAACGCAAGGAGAAAATTGGTATTTAAGGCAGGTGCATTTTCAACTTGGTGAAAGAGTCCGATGGAGCCAATCCAAAGGATCAATTATCAAGAGAAAAGAAGATGCAAAACAAATGAAAATATGACAAAAAAATAAAAGTGTACCTAGACATTTCTGACATCTAATAATTGGAGTGTCTCCAACATAAAAGCAAGTTACTTAAAGCACTTGAATTTGCTAATCATTTTCGCAATGCTACAGGATAAAAGCATTATAAACAAGCATATCATTTCAACCTAAGAAAAAGGTTGTTTGGAAATCTTTCAGCTAATAATTCGAAACAATATTTGACATGGTTTACATGTGCAAGTGTAAAAACAACCAATCCAATTCACGAAGCACAGTAGCCAAAAAATTAGCTACATCTATTCACATCATGTGAGTTAACTAAAAACATCAAAGAAGAGGCAGTAGAATATACTATTGAAACAACAATTAAACTACACCATTTTTACTAATACTTGTTTGGAGTTGAGATTAGATCTTTTTTTCTCTTCAAAGAATAACCTATCATTCCACGTTTATTTATTTATCATTCTCTTTTTGCCCTCTTTCCCTTTTAGGTGAGCAAAACATTTGTGCTATACAGTCAAACTTCTCTATAGCAGTCATCTTTTATAACACTTCACTATAACGATAAGGTTTTCTTTGGAACCAATTTTCATGTTATGCAATAATACACGTTCTCTATAACAGCACTTCGTTATAGCAGCCAAAAAATGTCCAGAAATAACGAGGCAATTACGAGGTTATTATAGAGAGGATTGATTGTATATGAAATAGCAAATAGGTTACTCTAAAGTAATCTATCAACGGAGAAATGGCACTTGTAGGCTTACCTCCTAATTCGACCGTCATGCCACAAAAGGAAAATCAAATTATGATGCCAATCACCATAGTATACAATGAATAATGCAGAAGCAATCCAAAGAAAATTCTCTATGATCTCAGTCCATGTCCTTGTCCTGGGAATTGGAGTTGTTTGTGATTGCGAAACGAACCTAGAACAAGCATCATCCTCAAGATCATCGCCACTCGAACCATACCCTTGACTTAGCCTCTGCCTCACATATCCACCACCACCAACTGGTGTTCCACCAGACATATTAACATAAAATTGTTCTATACCAAAAAAATCAACAAATTTCTCTTTTTTGTAACTCCTTCAAGTTATCTCATAAGTCAATTTAGCTGAAAAAGCCAATCAAACAAACCAGCTCCCAGCAATAAAAAATCTCTAAAATTTTCTATAAAACCTAGCAAAAATCCAACCTCAATTCACTAGTAAAGAATCAAAAAATGCCAACTATATAACAATAAAAAGTAACTGTATCTCCTACCAGTTACCAGATTGCAGCTCATTCAACTAAATCCTACATGCCCCCACTTGAATCAAGACACAAGACTTAACTAAATGGCGCAATATCTAAAATCCATATCAAGAATACAAAATTCTCACAACCCCAAATCAAAAATCAAAACTTTTTCACAGCCCAATTCATGAAATAGCAAGATTATTACTATAAATCAAGAAACCCATCAGTACAAGAAAAAAAAAGAACTCTTTAGGTCAATTCTCGAATACCCAAAACGTAAAAACCCAAAGGTTTTTCACATTAGAGTAATCAATGAACAATTAATGCATATAAGCACAACAAGTGCTGTTACTAATGACAAGAAAAAAAGACAATAAATGGTTTTTAAGAGACTTCGGTTGGGCTTTTTCTGGTTTGTAGAGAGAGAGAAAGAGATCTGTCCATGTAAGTTGAGAGTAGTGAAGAGATTGACAGTTGGGGTAATGCCAGATCGTTTCTTGTACCTTAGGTAGAATGTTTTTGATTGAAAACTTTTTAATATATAGTTCCCTTATTAAGATTCACTTTTGAAAAATTTAAAATGTTTAGTTTAAGTTTATTGCAGTAATATTAGAAATCACTTTTCAATATCTTTTTTTTTTTTGGGTTTTCACCTTATGTTTCGTGCCGGGACCCCAATTTGTCCTTAATATATGTATATATATGTATATATATATATGTATGTATATATATATATATATATATATGTATATATATATATATATATATATATATATATATATATATATATATATATATATATATATATATATATATATATATATATATATATATATATATATATATATATATATATATATATGTAATTTTTAGCCGCTCACAAAAATAATAATTAATAAAATATATAGATTTTTAATTTACCGCATACAACATCAACATTCCAGTATAATTCCATAAGTGGGATCTGGGGAGGGTAATATGTACGCAGACCTTACCCCTACCCCGGGGGCAAGAGGCTGTTTCCAGGAGACCCTCAGCTCAAGACATCCACAAGAGACGATACGTTAGTACTATCAATAAAATTATACTAAAAATAACATAAAATACACAACTTACCATAAATAACAAAATAGAAGCAATATAACAAATATAGGAAATACGAAATAGATGAAATAGATGAAAGGGATACTAATATCCAACAGATAACTTCCTGTATCGGTAGTTGATCAATAACATCCTAAGGTTACCTCATAACTAGCTAGTCACACTCTAGTGCGCTGTAGAAACATTCACAGCGTCCTCCTAACCTACAACTTTAATGCTCGATCTCCACAATCCCCTTTCAAGGGCCATGTCCTCGGTAATCCTGAGACGCGCTAAGTCCTGCCTTATCATCTCTCCCCAATACTTCTTAGGTCTCCATCTACCTCTCCTCATGTCTACCACAGCCAGTCCCTCACACCTTCTTACCGGTGCATCAATGCTCCTTCTCTTAATATGCCCGAACCATCTGAGTCTTGCTTCCCTCATCTTGTCTTCTATGGGGGCCACACTCACCTTTTCTCAAATATCTTCATTCCTAATCTTATCCATCCTTGTATGCCCACACATCCACCTCAACATCATCATCTCTGCTACCTTCATCTTTTGGGTGTGTGAGTTCTTAGCCGCCCAACACTCGGTCTCATACAGCATGCAGGTCTAGCCACTGCTTTATAAAACTTACCTTTTAGTAACAGAGGAACTTTCTTGTCACACAGGACCCTCGTCGCTAACCTCCATTTCATCCAACCCACCTCTATACGGTGTGTGACATCCTCGTCGATCTCCCCGATCCCCTGAATAACTGACCCAAGATACTTGAAACTACTCCTCTTAGGGATGATTTGAGAATCAAACATCACTTCCACACCCGCTTCCGTCGGCTCAGCCCCAAATTTGCACTCGAGGTATTCCGTCTTCATCCTGCTCAACCTGAAATCTTTAGACTGAAGGGTATATCTCCAAATCTCTAGCCTTTCATTGACATCGCGCCATGTCTCGTCAATTAGGACTATATCATCAGCAAAAAGCATGCACTATGGCACCTTCCCTTGAATATGATGCGTTATGGCATCCATCACCAGGGCAAATAGGAAAGGGCTGAGAGCAGACCCTTGGTGCAAAAAGAAAAAAAATTGTTATTTATTACGATAGGCTTTTTTCTTCTTTTATTTTAAAAATAATCTTTATCTATCAACATAAGGGAAAGGGGTAGGGGATGTTGTTTTTACATAGTAAGCAAGAAAGTAAGAAAGGTCTTAATTGAATTGTAGTCACTTTTGATTATCAAATTGAACTTGTGATATTATAATTTGTGTTGTGATCTCTAGAGATGAATTGTTCCCTTAATAACAAAAGAAAAAAGGAGTTACAACTAGCAAAATTAATCACGTTTATGGTCGTTTTATTTCGATAAAAAATTTATTCGTAATATTATTTCGTCATAGTATTTGTTCTTCGTCGTTGAAAATGTTAATGATTAATCACTAGTAAAAATGGAGTTTCATTATGAAACATATAAAAATTTGTAAGTATTATGCCTCATTATTTAAAAAAAAAATAATAACATCTTGGGATTAGCTTAAAATTCAATATAATATGTGACTACTCCTAACGGAAACTAACTTCATGGTATAAATAAAATAAAGTGGTTTTATGACACAACATCAGAGATGTTTTGAGATATAATAATATATTTGGGTGGAGACAAGAATTAAAATTTTAAAATAGTAGGACCATATTGCCTTTTAATTCCATGGCAAGAGTAATGTTCAAACTAAGCATGCTTTGCTTGCCCACAACTCCACTCCTTTATAAAGTTTATTTTTTTAAATGTCCACTTGAGCCAAGAAAAACTATATCCCACAAATATGGAAGCCCATCAAGAACCTTTTCATTATCTAATTTAAAAGATTATTGTTAAACAAAACTTAAATAGATGGACTTTTTGAGGATCCGTTTATAGTGGATAATTATATGTACCCGATGTTTATATCAAATAAGTAATTTAATTTTAGCAGTTAAAACTAAAGTTATGATATATAATCATTTTTACATAAATAGCCTGTCGAATTCGTTGTTTACTTTAACTATATATATATATATATATATATATATATATATATATATATATACACACACTTTCTAGAATGCACTTGGAAGTCAGCTTTTCTTCATATGTCATTACCTCTATGGATGATATTATAATGGTAACAACTACAAATGGGTATACCATATGGAGTATTGGTTTAAGATAGATTTGAGTGGAGTTCATGTTGATGAAGCTTCTCTTATTAGTGGTTTGGAAGTCTTGTCAGAAATTGTTATCTTATTTATTGTGATGAAGTGTTTGGTTTATCTCTAATATGTATTGATGAATGATAATGATTTAGATAAAGACAAATGAAAGAGACCTAATTAAAATGCAAACTCCGCTCTTTACAGCCACAAAAGGGAAGGTTTCTTGATTAAACTTCTTTCTGTATGTTTTGATGATTGAAAACTGCCAAAACTTGACTTGAAAATACACTTTGAAAACATTTTCTCACCAAATACAACAACAACAACCCAGTATAATCCCACTTAGTGGGGTCTGGGGAGGGTAGTATGTATGCGGATCTTACCCCTATCCCGAGGTAGAGATGTTGTTTCCAAATAGAAACCCCGGCATCCTTCCCTCCAAGAACTTCCCACCTTGCTCTTGGGGAGACTCGAATTCACAACCTCGATTGGAAGTGGGGGTTGCTTACCATCAGAGCAACCCTCTTATCCTTCTCACCAAATCAGACTAAAAATTATTTTTATCTGCAAAATGATGTATGCAGTAAGTGGTTTTTGCAAGAATTGTAGGCAGGAGAAAACAATATATTTACACAAAGGAGAACAAGAAAACATTATATTGCATACTCAAGTACCTGAAGTTTCTCCAACTGATGGAATGAAACTGACAAAGAACTTGGCAAATTGGATCCACAATGATTTAGCTATGAGCTATTGGATGTATGATATTGTCACCTACACAATTTGTACAGATAATTTTTTCCCGAATGGAAATGTGATTTTTGCTAAATTGTAGTTCTAGTTGCAACAACACTATTTAAATAAACAGAAAAACTTCTGAATCATAGATACGAGTACAGAAAGTTGGAGACAATTCAATGGCCTGCAGTACTACTTAGGCTAACCATATCCATTAAGGTCGAGTATAATACTTCCAAAGATAAGTAACCTAGAAATTTCCTTGTTTCTGATTCACCATTGTTGATGTCCATATTAAGTTTGCTTTCTTTAGAGAATCCGTCTTCCATTACCAACCACCATGAAATACATCCTTGAAGATCTTCAGGGTCCACATGTGCCACCAGACAGAGTGTTTCGCCTTGCTCTAGCTCAAATGACAAGGATAAGAAATCCCGGTTTGCTTTGATACCAACCATAAGAGCTTCCTCGTGAAGCCACCGTATCACCTGGCTGGCAACCTGTGGCAGAAATTAATAGCTTGAATTAAGGATATGTTGATGACCGCGTTTCTGCAAGAAGGAAGTGGCATAGCCTTCTAATGTAGATTGTATACCGATTTGTTAATAGAAAAGGGAAGGTACAATTTTGGTGCTTTTTGTATTTCTTTTTGTCATTACCAAGAGATCTTCGAGGGCCAACTGGCGCACGGTCTGAAACTTGGTGGATAATACGCACCCCTCGATCCTTCTCCAATTAAATATTAGGTTTTTGTCTGTAATATCGTGTCATAAATCTTCCAAGAAATAAAACAACAAAAAAAGATTCAAAGAACTTGGATGGTTCCAAAGAATCACGGAAAAGTAAGAGGAGCAAGTACTAGGAAGAACAGAAGTTTATCAGGCCAGAAAATGAACTCTTTTTCATAGTATGTTAAACTTTCAGATATTAAAACACAATAGTAAGAGGAGGAGGAGGAGGAGGAGGAGGAGGAGACAGACCTGCTGCAACAGTATCATTGGAAGATCTGACAAGTCACAGTCATATCTGTTCATGGGGCACGTAATATCAGGTTTCCCTTTGAAGAGGCCAACAACATTAGGAGCTCCTTCCCCTTCCAGACTGATGCAATCATCACGTACCATGACTTTCGTACGAAAGTGGGATTTCACATTCTTTACATAGTCAGATGAGTGAGATAGGCTTCCTGCAAGGAGAATTGAATCAGGTACTTTCATGGAGAGCGTCCATGATGATCGTCGAGAATGCCAACTGGGATGCGATATCAACTGGACATATGGTATCCTGCTAACCTACAGATAGAACAAGAAATTCCTTAGATACATAACGATTAGATTGCCTGGCAGCTTATAAACCCAAAGAGGTAAGGTCATACCAGACTTTCAAGCTCCGCAAGGACTTTGTTTGAGAAGATCCTATGAGCTAGAGAGACGCAGAAATGTCCCAAAAGATTAGGGCCATCTTTCGTGGGCGGAGCAGATGCTTGAGTTTTACCCAAAGATGATAATCTCTTTTTGGCTTTTATAAACACATGTTCATGAAAAATTTGTTGCAAATAAATTTCAAAGCCAATTCGATTGGGAAACCCCAACTTCTTAAAATCAAGTTTCCCTTCATCAAGCTTTGAAGCATCAACTGATTCAAGGGGCACAATAGCAGTTTCAAAATGTTCATCACCCACAGCATTAGCAGTCTGATCATCTTCAGTAGATGGCACAAGTGAAATTGACAGAGAAGCTCCTTGACCTATGCTTAAACATAACAAGTTTTCTTGTATTCCTGTCACGTCAACACCCAAAGCTGGATTAAATGCTTCACGATTAACCAAATCAAACACCTGCAATAAGGGCCATTAAAATAATCAGACATCGAATTAGGTCACAAAAAAACGAAAAAAGAAAACTAAAAGAGTATGAGAAAGAGAAAGGAGGAAACCTAGAGATATACCTGCTCATCAAAGATTGCTCGATGAACTTCACGGAGGGTTGAGTGAGTTTCTCTCACATGCTCATCATCAGTTTTCTCTCTCTTAGTTTCTCCAAAAGAAACCTCAAGAGAGCCCTTTGGTTTTGCTCTGCTTTCTTTTAAGATGCCACTAGGTGCTCTTGCACCGAGAAACTCAAATTGAAGAGTGCGGCAGGAATTTGACGGCAAATTCACTGCCAGCATCCCAGCTGGGTCATGCTCAACACGCACCACAGATGCAGAAGATGGGCGAAATGCAACTGCCGGATCATATAATGAGTTGTCAAATAAATCAATGTAAAACCCTTCATTTCCAGAAGCAGCAGCAACCATCCGATGCCATTTAACCTTCCAATTTTGCTGCAATCTATCCGCTCATCAGGAAATACAAAGACAAAATTTTGAGGAAAGGCATAAAGATACAGTAGTCCAAATGATTGAACTGTCTGTTCCCCAATGTATAATACAATTAGTAGCCAAAAAGAACAAACCTGATAAGAGCACCATAGAATCTTGCTTCTCTAGCAACTTGTTGTTCCAATGCTTTGGCAGACTGCTTAAAATATTTCCCCAAATGCTGCAAAAGAAAAACAAAATTACGACGCTCATACAGCTTTAATACCGAAGTGCATAATTCAAATAAGAAAAAACTTACGAATGCTGTCTACAAACCATTAGATTAAAAAATAATTCAGTGGATTATTTGCTTAACTCAATCCTAGAACTATAGATCAACCAAAACACCTTGCAGAAGGGACAAAGAAAAATACACGGAAGCATTGCAGCTTGGTAGCCATGGAGACAGCAAGGTCCGACAGATGCTCGTTAGGCAATTGCTTTGGCCTGGTCATGCCAGCCACTGTCACTGCATCGTTTGCCTCCACCTGTATGCAGAACATCTGAGTCAGTAATGCAATAAATAATTCACACTTTCCCTTTGCACTAATCTATTCAGCTTATTCTGCCTAGAAAAGGTGGGCATGAAGGGACTGAAGGAGGCAAATGGACTGAACAATCCCATGCCACCTTAATACATCATTGACTCCCTCAAGTAGCTCGTTTATAGGAAAAGTTACAATATCCTAGGGAAATACTCCCACATTAGCAATATCTCCCTTCAATACAAGTCACTGCATCAGCTAGATATTCTGCATTTCATATCTCAGTTGGATTTCTGGAGCTTAAATCCCAATGGAAATCTTTATTGAATGAGGCATCACCACATTTCACAAATATAACTAAGCATATGCTCTACAAACTGAGCTAACTCATTCTGAAGCAAAACTCTAACAGATAAGTTAGCAGCACTTCGCCAAAGCCTAACTTCTCTTTCTGGAAATTCAGAACACAACTTTTCCAATAATCTACATGAAGGTCTAGAAATTAATAACCAGAATTTATGGTCTCTGATGGTAAGCAACCCTCACTTCCAACCGAGAGGTTGTGAGTTCGAGTCTCCCCAAGAGCAAGGTGAGAAGTTCTTGGAGGGAAGGATGCCGGGGGTCTATTTGGAAACAGCCTCTCTACCCAAGGGTAGGGGTAAGGTCTGCTTACATACTACCCTCCCCAGACCCTACTAAGTGGGATTATACTGGGTTGTTGTTGTTGTTATGGTTTCCTAACACTTGTTCGGGAAATAATAGTGGCCATGCAAAACAGGAAGGAAACAGCTCAAATGCTGCCTTGCTGATTCAAGTCAGAAAGCCAAAACATCCTTGCTAGCGAGTCCCAGAAGTGACATTAGACCTTCCTCGATGGTTTTGCTTTATCACCCAGTGTTGTATATAGCGCTCGCCTCAGCGCTAATAGCGTGAGGCGAGGCGAGGGTGTGTCGCCACAGAGTGTCTGTTGCGTTGCGAGTGGAAATAGCGCTCGCCTCATGGTGTGAGGTGTGAGGCGTGAGGCGACTGTAGGGACTGTAGCGTCGCTATAATTAAAAAAGAAAAAAGAGTAAGGTCTGACTTAAGTTGGGAAATTAGGGCTTTTCACCGGCGAACAAAAAAGCTTCAGATGTTAGGGCTTTTCACTTGCGAACAAAGCAACAGTCATCTTCACTCTTCTTCATCATCTTGGCATCATCTTCTTCAAGCTTCATCACCTACGAACAGGTATGCTTCTTCTTTCTATTTTTTTTCTTCTGTTTTAGTCGACAGAAGCAGAGCAGGTTCTGCTTCTCTGCTTCTCTTCTTCTCTTTAATTTTTTTTCTTCTGTTTTAGTCGACAGAAGCAGAGCAGGTTCTGCTTCTCTTCTTCTCTTTAATTTTTTTTCTTCTGTTTTTGTCGACAGAAGCAGAGCAGGTTCTACTTCTTTCTATAAGTAATATTTTATTTTTTGTATAAATTGTCTCCTCACATAAAAAAGGCGAGCGCTTTGCTGCACTTCTCGCCTCACTGAAGCGGGCCCTCGTCGCTATTTGTTGCCCCGCGCTATCCAAAACAATGTGATATCACGCAGACATGAAATTCCCTATTGAAGCAACTTAGAGGTGGCTTCTCTTTTGAATAAAATAACTACTCCAATGTTAATACTTAATAGGATGTCTTGAATTTCCTTTCTCTAACCACTTTTTCAAGTACAAACACAATCATATATGCTGGTAGTGTACAGTTTTCTATCTAATATATATCTCAGTAATTGTATGTTCTGAACTAGATCCTACCTTACTAGTATTGATAACTAAAAAAATGTTTCAACCCACTTTCATGATTGACCTCAAATTTGCATTTAACGACTATGTAATATTCTCATAATAAAATTACATTACATTTGTCCGTGATGCAAACCCTATATCATCTGCCCCTATACATATATTCAGCCTAAAACTGCAAACAGACAAACATGTGATTGAACAAACAACGAGTATAGATAAAGACGAATATCTTCCACTTTCAAACACATCATCAAGCTACAACACACAGTTTCTATGGTAACTGCACAACACACGACCAGCTAGGCACAATACACTTAACATGTACTAACAAACAGTCAATCACCTAACACCTCAATCCCATACTAGTTGGCATTGACTAATTCTAACTATTCATTTGCTCTATTCAAGCTCATTTAATTAAAAAATAAATTATTTGGCTTTTATAGCAAATTAGAGGCTCTTTAAATTAAGAGTTCCCTAAATCTCAAATTTATCCCTATACTAACACATGAGTCTTCAACCAGAGTCCACACAAACACAGGATCAAATGTAAATATAACTACAATTAAACCTTAATCTCAACTAATTGGTTCTTTTAATTAACGACAGTGACTAGGCTAGATTACGCGCAAGTCGCCTAATCCACGAGGTATCAGTTACCTCCCACCAACACAGGTACGAAATAACTTTGTTTTGGTACTCCGGCCACGAAAGCTCAAAGAATTTATTCAATCAGTGTACGATTTGAACCTTGATCTCGAAGGTCTACCCCCACTTCATTGACGCTAGGTTACACCCTTGGGTGCTAAAATCAACTGATCCTATCAAGTAGTATTATGGGAATGAAGTTCAATCACTAACACAATAATGTCACACAATTCTGTATGGCGAGCCGAAATGCTATTGTTAAACTTACAGTGTGAATGAGATCGATAATGACTTGAAGCTCTTGATGAGCCAACCGCAAATTCTCCACCAACGTCTGCCATTGCCAGGGCTGCTGATTGCTACTGCTTGTCTCCTTCGAAGATGCAGAAGTAGAACTACTACTGCTGCTTTTCTTCTTCTGCTTCTTACTCTTAGGCTCCTCTCTCTCCACCGCCCATGCAAAATCAATTCTCCTTATCAAATTCACCGTTTTCTCATCGTATCCTATATCACTGCAACATTAAACAAAAGCTAAATCTAAAATATCAATCTCATAAACTGATTAGTTATCAAATTCAACATCTATATACGCGTGCGTTATTTTAGAGAGAGAGAGAGAGTACGAAGGGAAACGTTCGGCACCGCCTTCTTCGATAAATTCCAGACGCTTGATTGGAAGCTTATCGACGGAAATTTCGAGATCGCCGTTCATTTTCTGGGAGATTTTCCGGGAAGATGGGTCGGGGAATTTCTGAATTGTGCCCTAATAGGGAAGATACCTGTCGAAAAGAATTGGGCTTTGGGTTTGCTTATTCCATGGGCCTAGTAAAAGCTGGGTTCAACAATTCTGGAAGTTACAACTTAAAAGTAAAAATAACACTATCTAGCTAGTTTTCGAATTGGTCATTCAAAAATAGTTATTGTTTATCAAATTAATAAAAAATAGCTACTATTTTATTGTAACAAAGACCGGTTCAACATAATATATTGAAGTTCGATGCATCTGTGTATGAACTTCCAGCATATTATGGTGGATCGGTATATTTTGCTGGCTCAGTATAATATACTGGAGAGTAGAGCACCGGTGCTGCAAACTCCAGTATAGTATGTTCGATTGATATATTATACTGGAATTCAAGTATATTAGTCTGAAGTTCCAGTATAATATTATGCTGGAGTATTTTTTCAAATTTTGAACAGTATTTTCGTTCAAATTTATCTTTATATGAAAAGTAAGTAAATTTTAATTACTTTTGAACTAGGCTATTTTTGAACAACCACTTATAAATCTGACTATTTTTGAATTTCTCCCAACTTAAAAGCCGTTATACTGGCTACTATAACAGTAAAGTCATACGATTTTTTTTTTATCACGCTAAAGTAATTAAATTTTATCCATTATAATTTAGAATTGCATGGCAGGTTGCTCTATAATTTTTGTTAGACTTTTAAGCTATTGGGCTTTAAAGTATAAGAGTGTGAATTAAAAGTGGACGAAAAATAAAAATTTAAAAAAGTGAGCTTTTGTCTTGCACTTTGTCGGGGGACAACTACATTTGTGTGCTTATATATAGAATCACTTCTTAAAACTCTTAAAAGGAGTTGAAGAGAATGAACCCTCGTGCCATTGTCGTTGCTCGCTCGGCTTTGGCTTTGTCAAATGATCAATAAGATTATTTTTGGACAAAATTTATTTAATTATTTAAATTTTAATTAAATGCCAGATCACTGATGAAGATTTCAGAAGGATAGTCTGGTCGCGGTCCTGGCGTAACCGCGGTAGGACCGCGCCAGAGCTCTGCTGCAGATTCAAAGAGCCACTCTGGTCGTGATCCTAGCGTAATCGCGGCAAGCCGCGTAAACTTCTGAAAATGTACCTTTTCCAGATACCTCTTTTGATAATTGCCTATAAGTTCTGTGGCATGGCTTCATTTTCAAGATACGAAAAACACTACAGAACTTCTTTCTTTCTGAAAATACTGCATTATCATTCGCAGTCTCTCTCTCAAATTCGTAAGTGCGATTTTACTCCATTTTTTTGACTTTGTTCGTAACCTGCAGTTTGTATTGCCACTGTTGCAGGAAGGTTTATTCCGTTTCATCATGAGAGAATTTAATCCATTACCTTGTCAACGTGTGAGGGGGTTAAAATTCCTTTAAGGACACACAAATAAATTATGAACTCGAAATATTTTTTATTTTTTACTGTTTTCAGTTTTTTTTCTTTATTCTTCTAACAGTTTAATGATTATGAGTTTTAACACAATAACACTTACAATTTTATGGGTCAAATTGTAACTTAAATACTTAATAAACATCTTACTTTCTTTTTTTGGCGGCTAAGGGACGATTTAAGTTAGTTGCAGATCCAACCACGAGTTCGCAGATTCAGTAAAACTCAGTCCATGCAACTCTTCCGCAACAGCTCCAATCGGATCTTTTTCTAAACTCCAAATATATAAATAAAATTAAACGTATAATTCATCTGTCTCGATAGTTGGAGCTCTTTGTATATAGGTTATGCATAGGGCAAGTTCCTTAGATGTGTTTCATCCGTAAGGATGAACTACACTTTTTTCATCGCCCCACCCAAGGCAGATCGAACAAGAATCCACAACATCAAAATTCTATCTTTCACTATTTAGAGCAGATGTACCTCTTCAATCAATCAACAACAACAACCCAGTATAATCCCACTTAGTGAGATATGGGGAGGGTAGTGTGTACACAGACCTATCCTTCCCTCCTAGAACTTCCCACCTTTCTCTTGGGGAGACTCGAACTCACAACCTCTCGGTTGGAAGTAGGGGTTGCTTACCATCAAACCTCCTCAATCAATCAAAAGGCATTAATATTAGCTAGTAACTCGTAATTTTGAGTGTCCTATAGGCTACTAAAAAATGGTAAAGACAAAATAACAAAATACTAGTCAAAATACTTGATTATGTGTTTATCGTAGTGGTTGGAATTACATAACTAAGGATAATATAATATTGGAAGGGTTTCTAATTCTACCAGCAAAACCTCCCCACAGATTAGTTTACTTGTAAAAATCATGAAATTTAAGCAAATCATATTTTATTGCTTGGAAAATAAAAATAAAAGATAAACGAGAAATGTATAGACGCAACTATTTTTATCATAAAAATCACTAAAAATTTTAATTGTATCAGTAAAGTCTAAAACTGTATTTTGTATCAGTAAAAGTAAAGAGAAAAATATTCTGAAAATTGTAAACAAGTTCAAGTTGTGAATATTTTTATTTTTTGTTTTACTGAAATGTCGAAGTGCAATGGTTAAATATAAATTTGGTAAAGATTCACTTGGGATGATGCTTTAATATTTTGGGCCATAGGGATCTAATTTTTAATGTAATAGTATATTAATTTGACCTACAATAGTGTGTTTTTACTACTCTTTCGTTTTCATAGTTTAGGGCCTTATTTACAAGTTATTATTTCTGCTTTTCATTTATTCACAGGTTCTTATAATGTTGTTATTATTTTCATGGTTTTTACTGATGGTATTGTTATATTGTCTCTTCTCGTTTTTTTGTCTTCTTGAGCCAAGGGTTTATCGGAAGCAACTTCTCTACCCTATCAGGATAGAGATAAGATCTGCGTACACATTACACTTTTCAGACCCACTTTTGGAACTATATACTGGGTTGTCATTGTCATTGTTGTTATTATTGTTATACAGTATATGGCAGCGTCAAAAATGTTTTAAGATTTTAGTCACATATATATATTTATTCAAATACAACTGTTCTAAAATCAATTCTCAATAAACCAAATCTGAGCGAACACATTATTGTTTTATAAACGATTGGACCTAATTCTTTAAGCTGATTAAGCATATATTAATTAACGAATTAATAAGAGAAGGTCATGACTAGATATATACTATATATCTATCATTAGGCTATAGATTAATTAATTAGTTGGCCGAATATTGGGTGCTTAATTTAATTATAATACCTACTATGCAGAGATCATGACATATATATGTAGTTTGATACTATAAGGAAGAAGAGAGATCAAGATGTGCTTATAATAATCTTCAAACTTATTTTCCTGTAATATAATTGTACTCTATATATAGAGAGAGAGGTGGATTTAGGGGAGGTAACTACTTTGGTCGATTTGTGAGAGCAACTTGACTTTTAATGCGCTGATTGGGTTCCATTCCTTTTCCAATATTTGCTCAAGTTTTTATTCGATAATGGTGCCTTTGCCACTTTTAAATTCTGGATCCGATTTTATATTGTCATGATTCTTGGTTTTGCAACTGCTTTATATTGTGATGCATTATTAGCAATATAATGGGAGAATATAAAAATTAATTCCTGATTAATTTGGTGTCATAGTATTTGATAAGAGGAGGTTGTGTAACATGCATAGGTGACCAAGTTAATGATTGTTCTTTTAATTTAGGATTAATAATTATGAGGTTTTGGGAACTCTTGCGTGGTGACACCTCGATAGAAATAGATTAGTAAACTTAGCTAAAATCACATGATATTGTTGTCTATTAGTGAATAAAATAAATATTGATTAAACTTTAATAAGAAAAGTAAAGTAACCATCAAAGATTGTGACGGAATGACAAGTACTTCTTCATCCTTAACTAGAGATCTTACATTCAAGTCTCAGGTATAGAATTACATTTGATAAAAAACGTTTTAATCCTTAAGGTGAGACTTTCTAGCATGACCTGAATTAATCGAATCCGAATACAGAAAACCATGTGAGAAAAAACAAGAAGTTAAACTTGCTTAATAAATATGTGTATAAAATAAGAAGTTGAGATGGCTTGTAAAGACATAAGTCATAATAACTTGTATATGTAATTTAGAGAACTCATTTAACTAAACTTTGATAGAAAAGACGTCCACAAGTTGGAGATTGATGGAGATGACTTCTTAACCTAAAATTATATCAAATTCAAGAAAATATGCAAAACCATATATGTAAGAACATATATAGAATTTAATTAAGCATGTTTAGTTTACCAAAAATTTTGTTTATGACTTTTCATTTAGTGTTCAGTAACCGTATTGGATCTTCGGTTAATTCAAATTTACTGCGTAATTCATAAAAGAAAACATTCTGTACCGTGATTTTTTCATTTCCAAAATTATAGAAAACCATTAATTCAAGATTAAAAAAGTGAATAATCGATATCCAAGGAACAAAAGAGGGGAAAAATGAGAGGAAGAAATGTTAAATGGATTAGCCTTGTAAAATAATAATAACAGACAAACAGGTCGCCATAATTATATAACTGTGTAATTATTACTCTAGTAATTACACCAATTCCAATTATAGCATGACTTTCCAAATAGACTCTAAAGGATAGTGGACGATTCTAAAACTACTACACACAAATTGAATATATAGGTTTACTTTGCTATACTTACGTTCATAAGATAATATCTCAAAATTTTACATCAAATATGTGATGGCCCCAAAGGGTCATCACCTATTTTCTCACTCATGCTGTGTCTCCGAGGCTTTGGAAGCTTCATTTAGAGTTGCTCGATTTACGTGTGCAGTCCAGGCGTGTAGCCAGAAAGTTTAATTATGAATTTTATGCGAAAAATGAAGAAATTTGATAGTAATATGATTAATACTGACTTCGGTCAACATTCTGGGTAAATAGACCCGGACCCGTAATTTGATGGTCCCGAACAGTCCGTAAGAAAATATAGGACTTGGGCGTATGCCCGGAATCGAATTCCGAGGTCCCAAGCCCGAGAAATGAATTTTTCAAAGAAATTATTTTTCTGAAATTAATATGAAAATGGATTAAAAAGTATTGGTATCGGGCCCGTATTTTGGTTCCGGCGCCAGGTACAAGACTTATATGTGGTTTAACCGCTTTCTGTAAAGTTTTTGGTTGAAAACGGATGTCATTTGACGTATTTCGGACTTAAAATGGAAAATTTGTGTTTTATGAAAAATTAGAAGTAATCATGTGTTTTGAGGCTTGATTCTATGTATATGATGTTGTTTTGGTAATTGGATCGCACGAGTAAGTTCGAAAGATGATTTTGAGGTTGTGTGTATGTTTGGTTTGGAGCCCGATGGCTCGGGTGAGTTTTGGATAGGTATCGAAGTGTATTTTTGACCTTGATAGAAAATCTGGTGCCTCAGTTTTACAGATTTTGCATTTGCGAAGCCAGCATCCGAATGCGAACTCACAATTGCGAGTGTCCCATCGCAAATGCAAAGATGAGCCCTGTACAGTCTGGTCGCAAATGCGATCAATTTCTTCTCAAAAGCGGAGGTCCAACCTCGCAAATGCGAGCATTTTCCCGCAAATGAGATCCCTCCCCGTTTGGCTTGAGTTCGCAAATGTGAACATTTCCTTCACAATTCTCAAGCCTGCTGGGTTCACAATTGCGAACCCGTTTTCGCAATTCCCACATCTGAGGCCTACATTTTTCATACTTAGACAATTTTAAGCTTCATTTTTCACATTTTTTCAAACTCAAACACCCATATGCGATTTTCCAAGAAATATTTCTTCCCCAAATCATTTGTAAGTCAACTTTTACTTAATTTCTCCAATCTTTAACATCACTATAAACATCTTTTCATCTTAAAATCAATGAATTTCATGGGTGAAAATGAGGATTTTGGGTAGAACTTAGGTTTTCTTAAAATTTGGGATTTGAGCCTCAATTTGAGGTCCGATTTCAAAACTAATCATAGATATGGATTTATGGGGGAATGGGTAACCGAATTTTGGTTCGAACCTCGGGTTTTGACCATGTGGGCTCGGGGGCATTTTAGGAATCTTGAGCAAAACTTTGGAAAATTCATTCTTATATATTCAAGTTGATTCAATTGGCATTTGTTGATACATTCAAGTAATTTGTGACTAGATTCGAGCAGTTTTGTGGTGAATTCGAGGGGTAAAGCCATACTAGAGGCTTGAGTTGAGTTTGGAGCATTCGAGGTAAGTGTTTGGTCTAACTTTGGCTTGGGAACATGAGTAGAGTCTTATTTGCTAATTTCTAATTGTCGAGTACGGTGTATAGGCATGGTGACGAGTATCTATACGGTGTCAAGCATGACCGTGTGTCCTTATATTTGTGATTTACCATGAATTTATTGTGATTCTTCCATGCTTATTTGATGATTTCTATACTCTGTGAAGAGCATGAGAAGCATATTATGTTTACTAAACTCCGTGGAACACTGGCTCGAGTTGTGTTACGGACTGAGAATGTATATGATATGAAATGACTCTTTGGAGCGATGGCTCGATGACAAAGTGAATTATAAAGTGAGAAGTGTAAGTAAGTGGAAGAGTTGATGGTTATTACCTTGCCGGGATGTTTATTTGGTTTTGTTGATCTTTCTCCCTTGTCGGGATTTAGTTTATTGTATATTCCCTTGCCGGGATTTCTTTCACTAGTTATTACTCCCTTACCTCTTATTTGTTACTGTTGTCTGTGTGAGGTGTTCTTATACCTATATGGATCGGGTTGCACGCCGCAACAGTATTATTATGTGATTGGATCGTGTTGCGTGCCGCACCAAATTATAGATTAGTGTGTATATTCCGGATTTAAGTTTCCATTGGATGTCTTATCTTTGAATTTAGGCTTCTTGTTTATAAATGTTCCCTTGCCACAACATGTTCCCCCTCCCTTTATAAACTGCTTATTTCCTTTTTATTTTCCGCAATATATTTCATAACTGCACAGGTTTATCTGGTAGTTCGGTCTAGCCTCGTTACTTTTTGCCGAGATTAGGCTAGGCACTTACCAAGACATGGGGTCGGTTGTGATGATGCTACACTCTGTTCATCATTTTGCACAGATCACAGTGTCGGAGCAGCACCTTTTGGACAGTCGTAGTAGATTCGGGAACTGACCTTCAGTCCAGGGACATCGATGTAGCCTTGCTGACGTCCGCAGGCCCAGAGTCCCTTCTATCTTACTTTATTTTGTTATCTCTTGTACCGAAACAGACAAATTTATGTTTCATTTAGACCTCGTATTTAGTATTAGAGGTTCATGAGTATTATGACACCAATCTTAGTTAGAGGATTTTGTTAAACTTCTGCATTTTATTCAGTTAATTATATTTGAGATTTCCTCTTTATTATATTATGCTTCCTTTTTTAAATGGTCGATATTTTCTAAAAGAAGATATTTAAGTTGGCTTGCCTGGATCCTATTAGTAGGCGCCATCATGACTTCCGAGGGTGGGAAATCCTGGTTGTGATAAGTTGGTATCAAAGCACTAGGTTACATGGGTCTCACAACTCACGGACAAACTTGGTAGAGTCTGAGGGATCGGTACGCAGACGTTTGTATTTATCCCCAGAGGCTATAGAGTTAGGAAAACTTCACTTTTGTTCTTTCGTGTCGTTCGATTTTGTTTTTCAATTACTGATTATCTTTCTACTCTGTTCTTTCACAGATGGCGAGAACACGTGCTTCCTCTTCTACCATGCAGCAGCCGGAGCCCATAGTAGCAGTTCCCACAAGGGGTAGAGGGCGAGGCCGAGGCTGTGCCAGAGGTCGAGACAGGGGTAGAGCTCATCCCTGAGCAGCAACCCCAGAGGTGGAGCCTTAGGTTGATTATAACGAGGAGGTTCCAGCTCCAGCAGCTCCGGTGGGCCCAACTCAGGTCCTAGAGGGGTTTATAGCCACCCGAGTTCTTCAAAACGTTTTGGGCACATTGGTAGGCCTTATGGAGAGCGTCACTCGAGTGGGCTTGCTTCCAGTAGCACCAGCCACTTCTCAGGCTATAGGAGGGGTTCAGACTCCTGCTACGCGTACTCCAGAGTAGGTAGCTCCTCAGACTTAAGTTCCAGTAGTGCAGCCAGCTATGGCAGTTCAGCCTGGTATAGTGTCTCAGACTGGCGATGGTGCGGCTATGTCCGCAGATCCATTATGGAGGCTGGATAGGTTCTCCAAGCTCTTCACCACCATATTCAGCGGTGCTAATTCAGAGGACCCACATGATTTCTTATATAGCTACCATGAGGTTCTTCGGACTATGGGTATTGTGGAGAGCTATGGAGTTGACTTCGCCACCTTTCGTCTAGCAGGATCCGCCAAGACTTGGTGGAGGGACTATTGTTTAGCCAGACCAGCAGGGTCACCACCCTTGACTTGGAACCAGTTTGCAGAGTTGTTTTTGGAGAAGTTTCTCCTAGTCACTCAGAGGGAGGCTCTTCACAGGCAGTTTGAGCGCCTTCAATAGTTCTCCATGTCAGTTACACAGTACGAGACCCGGTTCATTGATCTAGCTCGCCATGCTATCGTTATACTTCCCACCGAGAGAGAGAGGGTGCAAAGTGTCATTGACGGTTTGATTCAGCTAATTCGTCTCTGATGGCTATGGGAGGTGGAAGTGAGATTACTTTTTAGGAGGCGGCCAATGCGGCCCGTATAGTTGAGATTGCTTTATCACATGGAGGCGGTCATGGGTCTGATAAGAGGCCCCATCATGCAAGTAGATTCGGTGGTGCCTTGTCTGGAGGTAGAGATTCTTATGGTAGAGGCCATCCTCCTAGGACCTTTCAGTCGGCTCTCCAGGTCTCTCATGGTACTTCGGGTGATCGTGGTTCTCAAACGCATTTTTTTGATCAGCAGCCTATTAGTGCACTACCGCTTCAGAGCTTCCGAGGTGGTCATTCAGGTCGACGGGGTCAGTCTCGGTCCTCTCAGCTGCAGCATTCTAGCAGGTGCTATGAGTGTGGTGATTATGGTCACATTATGATGGCTTTCCCGAGGTTGAGGGGTGCACAGTCGCAGCAGTATGGTTCCCGTGTTATGATTCAGGCACCGGAGGTTCCACAGGCCGTCCAGCCAGTTAAAGGCGGGGGTAGAGGTCATAGAGATGGAGGTAGAGATCATAGAGGTGGAGCTCGGATCGCCAGAGGTAGGGGACAGCGAATAACCGATCATCCTAGAGACATGGTTCAGGGAGATGGGGCCCAGCCCCAGTGTTATGCTCTTCCAGCCAGGCCAGAGGCTGAGTCTTCATATGTAGTTATTACATGTACTATTTTAGTCTGTGATAGGGATGCTTCAGTGCTATTTGACCCTGTGTCTACGTATTCATACTTGTCGTCCTATTTTTCACCGTACTTGGTTATGCCTAGTGATGCCTTGAGTATTTCTCTTTATGTATCTACACTGGTGGGTGATTCTATAGTGGTTGACCGAGTTCATCATTCCTGTGTTGTGGTGTTTAGGGGTCTTGAGACCCGTGTTGATTTGTTTCTCTTAGATATGGTCGACTTCGATGTCATATTAGGGATGGATTGGTTGTCCTTATATCATGCTATCTTGGATTGCCATGCCAAGACCGTGACGTTGGCTTCACCATATTTGCTCGTTTGGAGTGGAGAGAGGCCCCAGGTCATGCCACCCATAGTGTCATATCATATGTGAAGGCTCGACGTATGGTAGAGAAGGTGTGTTTAGCTTATTTGGCGTATGTTCGCAACTCCAGCGTAGAGGTCCCTTATATTGACTCGGTACCCGTAGTTTGTGAGTTTCCTGAGGTTTTCCCTTCAGACATGCCGGGTATGTCGCCCGACAGGGACATTGATTTTTATATTGATCTGGATCCGGGCACGTAACCCATTTCTATCCTGCCTTATCGCATGGCCCCGCCAAAGTTGAAAGAGTTAAAGGATCAATTGGAGGATTTACTTGAGAAGGGTTTCATTAGACCCAGCATTTTGCCTTAGGGTGCGCCGGTGTTATTTGTGAAGAAGAAGAAGGATGGTTCGATGAGGATGTGTATTGATTGCCGGCAATTGAACAAAGTGACGATCAAGAATAAGTATCCGTTGCCGAGGATTGACGATTTGTTTGACCAACTTCAGGGTACAAAGGTGTTTTTAAAGATAGATTTGAGATCTGGCTACCATCAGTTGAGGATTAGGCGTCTGATGTCCCTAAGACAACATTCCACACTCGGTATGACCATTATGAGTTTTTGTTCATGTTATTTGGGTTGACCAATTCCCCACCAATATTTATGGAATTGATGAACCGAGTGTTCATGCCTTATTTGGACTTGTTCGTGATAGTTTTCATTGATGATATTCTGATATACTCCCGCAGTCAGGAGGAGAACGAGTAGCATCTCAGAGTGGTTTTTTAGACTCTAACGGATAGTCAATTTTATGCTAAGTTCTCGAAATGTGAGTTCTGGTTGAGTTCAGTTGCATTTCTGGGTCATATGGTTTCAGCAGTGGGTATTCAGGTGGACCCAAGAAAATTAAGGTAGTCATGAATTGGCCTCGACCAGTTTCAGCTACAAAGATTCGGAGTTTCTTGGGGTTAGCAGGCTACTATCATTGGTTCGTGGGGGGCTTTCATCTATTGCAGGCCCGATGACCAGATTGACCCAGAAGGGTGCCCAGTTCAGATGGTCGGATGAGTGTAAGGCGAGCTTTCAGAAGCTCAAGATAGTTGTGACTACGGCACCGGTATTGGTTTTGCCCACAAGTTCAGGGCCTTATACAGTCTATTATGATACTTCCCGTATTGGACTTGGTGCAGTATTGATGCAGGATGGCACAGTCATTACCTAAACTTCGAGGAAGTTGAAGATTCATGTGAAGAATTATCTGGTTCATGATCTAGAGGTTGCAGCCATTGTTCAAGCTTTGAAGACTTGGAGGCATTATCTATATGGTGTGATGTGCGAAGTGTGTACTGATCACAAGAGTCTTAGTACTTGTTCAAACAAAAGGAGTTGAATTTGAGGCAGAGAAGGTGGGGTTGGAGTTGTTGAAAGATTATGATGTTGCTATCTTGTGCCACCCGAGGAAGGCCAATGTGGTGGCCGATACATTGAGTAGGAAGTTCGCCAGCATGGGTAGTCTTACATTTATTCCAGTCAGCCAGAGACCGCTTGCTTTGGATGTTAAGGCTGTAGACATGTAATTTTTGACTCGCCTAGTTTTAAAGTTTGTTTTAGTATTTTTATGTGTTAAAATATTTATTTGAGTTCTTATATAATTTCAGCCTATTTTATTTTTAATTTCAAATTGTAAAAAAAAAAAAGAGAAAAGAAAAATAAAGAAAATTTCAATTCATCGCATTAGATATGTTTGTTTTTCGTTTTTATTTATATAAGTTCATTAGTATTTTTATATTAGTATTATGATAAGTTTTACGTGGTTTCTATATTTTTATTTCTAGTAAAATCCTTGAAAATATACAAAAATAATAATACAAAAATAGCAAAAATTGCTTCATGTTCTATCCTATTCTATCTAGTTTAGGTTATTAATATTTTTACCGTGATTTCACTTTTAGTTTGAGTATGATAATTTATATAAAATATATAGTTTCATACAGTTTACTTTAACAAATTAGAATTAATATTTAAAAGTATATTTTAATTTATTTTGTTAAAAAAATGTGTTAAAGGTTTATGGGATTAAAAGAATTAACATATCCCAAAATTCTGGCCCAATTTCGGACAGCCTATCTCCCCAATCCCCTGAACCGCCGACCCGCCCCATTTCACTTTTTTAATCTCAGCCTTCTATCCTAAATAATCCAATGGCCCATATTAATTCTCACATCCATATAAAATCCTAATTTTAACCAAACCCCAAACCTAATCCCAAACCAAACCAGTCGCCACCCCCATGTCTGCCGCGACCAGCAGCCCTAAACCCACTGGAAAATCAATTTTCCGGTGTTCCATGTAAGCCCTGGTCCCCTCATGGTCCCTCTCTACTCTCATCTCCTTCTTCCATGTGTTCCTAATTATGAAGAACGCATTTTTCTTTCTTTCTCGTTCGATTTGGAATCAAATCCGAGCCCTTGAAATAAATTTTGAAAAATGAGAGTCGTTGGATTCATTTTTTATCCAAGATTTCCATTTTTCGATTTTGGTTAAAATATGATTTTTCGGATTTGTTTTGGGGGTCCACGCAAATTCGATTCTTGGGGAGGAAGCATAGAAGCTTCTAGGGCTTCATATATATATATATATATATATATATATATATATATGAGAAGCATTTGAGGCTGGATGGGGGAGAGGTTTCTTTTTCGGACAGAAATTAGAGAGGAAAGGAGGTAAACATTAGGGTTCTATTGGGGAGTTTCTTCTTCTTTTCTCATTTTGGATCCATTTTTAGTCGAGTACAAATTTCAGAAAAACAAAAAAAATATACAAAAAAATAGTTCGGGTTTCATTGTGTTCGAGTCCAAGTTTCATTTTCAAAATAATTAGAAAAGTTTCGAAAAAAGAGACATTTGGTTCCTCTTTTGGTTTTGGTTTTCAACTAAGGCTGGAAGTGGCCCGGTTCGGAACCTAAACCGGACAGGAACTGCGGTTCTGGCGGTTCCGGTTCCGCGGTTCCGGGTCTGGCGGTTCCCCGGAACCGTGATGGAGCGGTTCCACCCGCTAGAACCGTGGAATTGGAACCGCCAGAACCGGAACCGGAACCGGAACCGGAACCGGAACCGGATCGGTTCAGGCGGTTCCATCCGGTTCCAAACGGTTCCGGTTCGTTTGAAATTTAAAAAAAAAATATTTTTTCTTAAAATTCGGACCGTTGCGGAACCGTTTGGACCCGTATGGAACGGGCCGGTTCCAACCGGTTCCCAACGGTCCGGATTTTAATTTTTTTTTTAAATTTCAAACGGCTCTTTTTCAAAATTAGCCGTTTGGAATTTTAAAAAATAGCCATTTAACCCCCCAAACTTTAATTTAACCCCAAACTTTATATAATTACACAATTTCCCATTTATCAACTATAAATACCCCCTCATTCTTTCATTTTAATTCACAAATTCATCAATATATCTCAATCTCTCTCAATCTCTCTTTCAATCTTTCTAGTGCAAGTGCTTAATTTATTGTTGCAATTTCGTGAAACATTGTGAAGTTGTTGAATTGAAGTTTTCAAGTGTTCGATTTCAACGATTTTCAATTTTCAAGAAGTTGTTCGTCAATCCGGTAAACTCGTTTCAACTCTTACGTGATTAGAATATTTTTGTGTGTTGTTATTTTGCTTAATTATAATTAATATGGCATTTTCATTGAAAAATATGTTCGGAAAAGGAAAAAGTAAAACCGGTGAAAGTAGTCGCCAAAATGCTACCCCTCCCCCGGCTCCCCGACCTAGAAAAGATAAACAAGTTGAAACTAGTAGCCAACCTAGAAATACTAATGGAAACTTTGGAATACTTGATAGTAATCACCCGTGTTTTCAATTTAGCGATGTTGATTTTCTACATGATGTAGCAGTCGGTGATAGAATAGATGATGATATTATGAATATGCTTTATCCTAATGCACCAATATTAGGGAAATGAGGATGATGATGATGACGAAACCCAAGCTCCGGTAGATTTAGATGATACACCTACTAGTCCTGCTACTAATGAACCGGAACACCCACCCGTACAAACTCCCACTTTTGGTAGACAACCTCCTAAACGTTCAGAAACTTCATTAGTTTGGCAATTTTTTATTCAACTAAGAGAACAAAATAAGGCTAAGTGTAAATCTTGTGGGAAATTACTTGTGCATAGGTATACTGGAAATCGTAGCGGCACAGGTAGTTTAGTTAAACATATAAAATTACACCCTAGAGATAAGGCTAGATATATCCAATTGAAAGCGCAACAAGAGGGGAGGACAAGTCCTGATTCTACTATTAACCCAAGTACTGGTTCAAATCTAGTTCAACCAGGAATAAACACAGTCACCGGAGGTATGTTGTATTGCGATCCAAATAAGGATCGTGAAGAACTAGCTAAAATGATTACTGTTATGTGTTTGCCTTATTCTTTTGCTTCTAATCCTGCTTGGATTCATTATATTAGAAGAGTATTTAATCCTACATATAAAGGTTGGCCTCGCGCCACAGTTAAGGCCGACATTTATAAATACAAGCATGAATATGAACAATACTTGCGTTATTTATTTACCCATATAAGTAATTGTATGTCTATTACAACTGATATTGGTAGAAGTGGAAATGATTGTGATTATCTAACCGTAACCAGTCATTGGATAGACGAAGACTGGACAATGCAAAAACGCATTATTGCATATAGAATTATTAATTCAAGGCACACGGGTAAGTTTATTGCTAGCACTGTTTCAGATGTATGTAGATATTTTTATTTTAGTGATAAAATAATGTCAATTTCCATGGATAACGCTAGTAGCAACACTTATGCAATACGTATTTTAACTAGAACACTTCATCCTGCTTTTACAAATATTTTCCATGCTAGATGTATATGTCATATTTATCATTTAATTGTTGGTGATGGTATGAGAATTTTAAATATAAAAATTGAAAAGGTTAAATTCACTCTTAATTGGCTTTTTTATTCAAACCGTAGAAGTAGACTTAGAGAATATTTTAAAAAAATGTGACGAATATGGCCTTAGAGAAAGAAAGGTACCTAAACCTTGCCCGACTAGGTGGAACTACATGTACGAAAGTTTAGTAGTGGCGTACGAATATAGAAACCCAATTAACGCTACTTATAATTCTCGGGATTGTGGAGAGGAAGATAATGACATGTTAACTAATCAAGATTGGACTAACGTTAAAATTCTGTTAGATTTTTTAGAACATTTTCATGTGGCTACAAATGCTTTATCTGGCCAATACTATCCAACTATTTCTAACTGTTTAGTATATATTGCCGCACTTGCTAATTTATTTGTTGATTTTAACGAGGGAGGGGAAATTTATGAATATGCAATAACAGAAATGAAAAAGAAGTTTAAAAAATATTTTTTTCCAATCCCTCCTATATATGGTGTGTCTGCTATGCTAAATCCTACTATGAAATTAGGAGGACCTCACTTTTGGTATTCTAGTATTTATCAAGCTTTAGATCTTGATGAAGAAGAAATGGCTACACTATCTGATGCGCAAGCATCAATTAAAGTGAATGCTCAAACTGTTTATAATGCTTATAAACAGGCGTTAGAGCATGCTAGGCCAAATATTCCAACCCCAACTTCGTCCACATCACAGGCGTCTAAAAGAGCTGCTGGCTTAACAGCTCTTAAATCGTGGACTGAGTTCAGGGGTACTCAAGGGGAAAATGTAGATGATATTTCCCATCTAAATGAGCTTCAAGTTTATTTGTCGCAGGGATTAGAGAATGAGAATCCAGACGGCTCTTTCGACCTTTTGGATTGGTGGAAGACAAGGGAAAAGCATTTTCCTGTTCTTGCAAGGATGGCTCGGGATGTTCTGTCGATTCAAGCGTCAACTGTTGCATCGGAGAGCGTTTTTAGTCAAGCAAGACTACAAATAGGTGATCATAGAGCGTCGATGCGGGACAGCTTGGAAAAATCAGTGCTATTCCGAGATTGGATCCGCTCTGAAAGGAGGAACTTTGGGCTAGCTGAATCTCAACCAGAAATAGATGAGTGCTACGAAGAAATGCTAGCAGAACTTGCTCAGGAAGCAACTTCACCCGGAAGTGGAGATGAACAAGCTTCATTTCCACCACCGCCAACACAACCACCTCCAAACCTTGAAGGTTTTATGAGATTTGGTAGAAATAATGCATAAATAATTATGTAACTTGTAAATTGGCATGTCTTCTTTTAGTTTTTTTTTCTTTTAGTGGTGGTATTAGTACCATGTTGTGCTCATTCCATTGGGGAAAGAAAGACTAAGAAAGATATGCCATTTTGGTCAATAAATATGTTTTTTATCATATCCTTGAATATCTTTGTCTCAATATTTTTTTGTCTTTACTTCTATATCATTCCTTGAGTATTTATATAACATATAATATATAACATACAACACATAATACTAATGACAACATTCTTTTATCAATATGTACTACTTATATAAAATTTATACTAATTACTAACTACTACACAATATATACTACTTAAATACAATATATACTACTTATATACAATATATTCACCACTTATACACAATATATACTAATTACCAAACACAATATATATTATAATTAATAACATAGTACACCATATAAAAATATATTCTACAATATACTAATCACTACTATACAAGATATTGATTTAAAAAAAAAAAAAAACTCGGAACCGCCGGGAACCGCCTGGAACCGCGGTTCCGGAACCGCCAGAACCAGAACCGGGCGGTTCCGGAACCGTATGGTAGCGGTTCCGGCTCCGGAACCGCCAGAACCGGAACCGCCAGAACCGGAACCGTCAGAACCGGAACCGCAGACCCAAATAGACCCAGAACCGGAACCGGATACAGCCTTATTTTCAACTACAGAGATTGATTGAGACGAATTGGAGTTCGGGTTCGGATTTGAAATTCTAGTGCCGTTTTGGGTTCTTGTTCAAGGTTTCTGTCCGATTTCAAAGCTGTATCGCGTCTGAATTCCGGAAGTTGAAGTTGAATTGTCACCGAATCTCATGCCGTTATTAAGGGAATTAGCTTCAACAGGTTGATTTCGTATTCCCTATCATGTGATCTTAGTCGAATTAAATCTTCTTATGCTACTTGTGTTCTGCTTCATCTTCATGCTTGAATATCAATATTTTCCCAGTTTGTTTCCATTTGGATCTGTTGGACGACTTCTCTTAGCGTATGATCCCCTTATGTTCGTGTTTCTCGTATGGTGTTTACAATCGTTTGCTCTGTTTAGGCTATCGTTATGTTCCGTTGTACTGCTCGTATGTTTGTTTGGCTGCTAGAAATAGGAATATGTTCGTTCCTCGCTGTTTCATCGGAATTCTTTGTTTTCACTATTGATTTTGGTTCTGAAAACTGTTGATTCTTCATAATTTGATCACACACATTTTTTGTTCTTTAACATCACTCACTGCTCATGAGTTTCTTGTAGTATCATGGAATTGATGCATGCCTGTTTTAGTTCAAGAGTAAACATGAAAGTTTGTTGAGGTATAACCACTGGTTTGAGATTTAAGTCGAGTTGATTTTGCCTTCAACAGGATAATCCTTGTAGTTGCTAAGCCATCAACTATTTTTTTTAAAAAGATGGCTTCACCATCGAATTATTCTGATTAATCAAGTTGGCTACTCGTAAGTTTGGAGCGATTTTTTCATGTGTTTTGAACCTTGAGCTTATGAGTGATAGTCCCTGAGAAGATGATTTGCTTGCTTCTTTTTAATTTAAAACACGATGGAGTCTACGCTTCTGTCTGTTGGGTTTGAGTTGTGGATTAAGGAATAGTTTGAGAAAGATGAAGTGACATTGCAATGAGTGTCATATTTTCCAATCCTAATCTTGGCATTCACTTGTTTTACTTTATTTGCTTTTCATTTTGCTGGTTAATCCATTTAACTCATACCTTTTTGGATAGTTCCCTCTAAGGTATTTATATTCAGTTTTAATACATTTCCATGTTCACAAATTGATCTGGTGATTTAGCCTAATATGCTAGTGTTTGCCACCGTTTGTATGTCCATTTGAATAGAATGATAAGGGGATTTAGGGAGTTCACCGTTAAAAATGAAAACAACCATGAATTGAAGTCTCGTTTTGTTTAATTCTCCTTATTCGTTATGAACCGCTAGGAGCATGTTAGGCTGTCATCACTTGGGTAGGCAATCTTAGGATTTTTCTATTTGTTTCCTTTTAGTTGTGAGGCGAGAGGCTGTTCCCTTAGTTAAATTCATCCGGGGAATGCCTAGAAGGACTTGTATATATTATTATCCGGGGTATCCCCCGAAGTATTTGTATTTTGAGGCCTCAAGTAGAATTCATAGTATTTTAGCGTGGGTTTGTTTTCTTTTTCTTCATTAGGCTGGAACAGCCTCGAACCTCGTGTGTGTTTATACTCTCCTTCTTTCTTTTCTGTGTTTGTTTTCATCTCAATTCACATATTCTATAATCCCACCAGATGGAGGACGCAACCGTGATCTTCACGAGACTTGGGGAATGCCTAACACCTTCTCCCCGAGTCAAAAGAACCCCCTTACCTGAATCACTGGTGCGGACTTAGTTATGAGTCCACGTGTTTTAAAAGGAAAATATTTTCTAAAAATCGGTGGCCTGGCACACCGAAATCAAATGCCAGGTGGCGACTCAGAGTTTATTTCCTTTTGAACAAATTATTGTCACTTTCTAATTAGAAAATCCTTTGCAAGCTTTGTTAAAATCTTTTATTAATTTAAGAGGTTTAAGTAGAGTTTTTTTTTTTAAAAAAGCGTGTGACACAGGCCTTGGCCAATCGATTGGTGAGAATATATATTTATGAGCTTAGCCGAGCGTTAGCTTGCTAGAACGCTCATTCTTCATTATTGGAGCGTATCCGTGATTGGAAGTTTGATGATCCACATTTGTGTGTCCTGAGAGACACGGTGCAACGTGGAGGTGCCAATAAGGTAACCTTAGATGATGATGGTGTTTTGAGATTGCAGGGGCGAGTTTGTACCCAATTTTGATGAGATCCGAGAGTTGATCTTAGCGGAGGCCCATAGTTCTCGGTATTCTATTCATCCGGGTGCTGTGAAGATGTATCAGGATCTGAGGCAACACTATTGGTGGTGCAGAATGAAGAAAGATATATATGTATATGTGGCTCGATGTTTGAATTGTCAACAGGTTAAGTATGAGCATCAGAGGCCTAGTAGACTATTTCAGAGGATTGAGCTTCCCGAGTGGAAGTGGGAAAGAATTACTATGGATTTTGTTACTGGACTCTCGTTGACCCGGAAGAAGTTTGATGCGATTTGGGTCATTGTTGATAGGCTGACCAAGTCAGCGCATTTTCTTCCTGTTGCAACCACTTTTTCGTCTGAGAGGTTAGCAGAGATCTAAATCAGAGAGATTGTTCGCCTTCATGGGGTGCCGGTATCTATAATTTCGGACTGGGGTACGCAGTTTACCTCATTCTTCTGGAGAGCAGTTCAGCGAGAGTTGGGCACCCAGGTTGAGTTGAGCACAACATTTCACCCTCAAACGGACGGACAGTCTGAGCGAACTATTAAATATTGGAGGATATGCTCCGAGCCTATGTCATTTATTTTGGAGGCTTGTGGGATCAGTTTTTTCCTTTAGCGTAGTTTGCCTACAACAAAGATACCAGTCCAACATCCAGATGGTTCCTGATGAGGCTTTATATGGTAGGAGATGTCGGTCTCCAGTTGGATGGCTTGAGCCAGGAGAGGCTCGGTTATTGGTACAGATTTAGTTCAGGAGGCCTTGGATAAGGCCAAGATCATTCAGGACAGGCTTCGGACAGCTCAGTCAAGGCAGAAGAGTTATGCAGACTGCAAGGTTCGAAATGTGGCTTTCATGGTTGGTGAACGAGTATTTCTCCGAGTATCGCCTATGAAGGGAGTGATGAGATTTGGGAAGAAGTGCAAGGTTATCCCTAGGTTTATTGGTCTATTTGAGATTCCCGTATTTTGGTTCCGACGCCCGTGCAGGTCTTATATGTGGTTTAAGCGCTTTCTGTAAAGTTTTGTTAAAAACGGACGTCATTTGACATATTTCGGACTTAAAATGGAAAATTTGTGTTGTATGAAAAATTGGAAGAAATCATGTATTTTGAGGCTTGTTTCTATGTATAAGTTGTTATTTAGGCGATTATATCTCACGATAAGTCTGTACGATGTTTTTGAGGTTGTATATATATTTGATTTGGAGCCACGAGGGCTCCAGTGAGTTTGGATAGGTGTTGGAGTGCATTTTTGAACTTGATAGAAAATCTGGTGCCTCAGTTCTGCAGGCTTCGCATTTGTGAAGCCAACATTGACAAATGTGAACTCACAAATATGAGTGTCCCATCGCAAATGCGAATATGGGACCTGGACACTCAGGTCGCAAATGCGATCAATTTCTTTGCAAAAGCGGAAGTCCAGCCTCGCAAATGCGATCCCTCACCGTTTGGACTGAGTTTGCAAATGCAACATTTCCTTCGCAATTTGTAATTCCCACATCTAAAGCCTATTTTTCATACTTAGACGATTGTAAGATTCATTTTTCACATTGTTTCAAACTCAAACACCCATAGGCGATTGTCCAAGAAATATTTCCTCCAAATCATTTGTAAGTCAACGTTTACTTAATTTCTCCAATCTTTAACATCGTTAAACATGTTTTCATCTTAAAGTCAATGAATTTGATGGGTGAAAATGGAATTTTGGATAGAACTTAGTTTTTCTTAAAATTGGGGATTTGGACCTCTATTTGAGGTATGATTTCAAAACTAATCATAGATATGGATTTGTGGGGAAATGGCTATCAGGTTTTGGTTCGAACCTCGGGTTTTGACCACGTGGGCCCGGGGTGTTTTGGGAATGAGCAAAACTTTGGGAAATTCATTCTTATGCATATAAATTGATTCAATTGGCATTTGTTGATACATTTAAGTAATTTGTGGCCAGATTCGAGCGGGTTTGTGATAAATTCGAGGGGTAAAGCTATACTAGAGGCTTAAGTTGAGTTTAGAGCATTCGAGGTAATAGTTTGGTCTAACTTTGACTTGAGGGAATAGGAGTAGAATCTTAGTTTCTAATTGCTAGTACAGTGTATAGGCATGATGACGAGTATCTATACGGTGTCAAGCATGACCGTGTGTCCTTATATTATGATTTACCCTGAATTTGTTGTGATTTTTCCATGCTTATTTGATGATTTCTATACACTATAAAGAGCATGAGAAAGAGATTGTGTTTACTAAACTCCGTGGAACATTGGCTCGAGTTGTGTTACAGACTGAGAAAGTATATGATATAACATGAATCTTTGGAGTGATGGCTCGATAATAAAGTGAATTATAAAGTGAGAAGTGTAAGTAAGAGGAAGAGTTGATGGTTATTCCCTTGCCGGGACGTTTATTTGGTCTTGTTGATCTTTCTCCCTTGCCGGGATTTAGTTGTGTTGTATATTCCCTTGCCGGGATTTATTTTGCTAGTTGTTACTCCCTTACCTCTTATTTGTGACTGTTGTATGGGTGAGATGTTCTTATACATATATGGATCGTGTTGCACGCCACAACAATGATAATTATGGATCGGGTTGCACGCCGCAACAACACTAAATGATATGGGACGGGCTTCATGCCGCAACAATGATAATTGAGGATCGGGTTACACGCCACAACAATATTCTTATATGATTGGATCGGATTGTGCGCCGCAATAAATTATAAATTAAGTGTGTATATTCCGAATTTATGTTTTCTTTAGCTGTCCTATCTTTGAATTTAGGCTTCTTGTTTATAACTGTTGCCTCCCCACAGCATGTTCCCCCTCCCTTTATAAACTGCTTATTTCCTGTTTATTTTCCGCAATATTTCATAACTGCACAGGTTTATCTGGTAGTCTGGTCTAGCCTCGTCACTACTTCGCCGAGGTTAGGCTAGGCACTTACCAGCACATGGGATCGGTTGTGCTGATGCTACACTCTGTGCATCTTTTTTCACTGATCACAGTGTCGGAGCAGCAACTTTTGGACAGTCGTAGTATATTCGGGAGCTGGCCTTCAGTCCAGGGACATCGAGGCAGCCTTGCCGACGTCCGCAGGCCCAGAGTTCCTTCTATCTTACTTTAGTTTGTTATCTCTTGTACCGGAACAGACAGATTTATGTTTCATTCAGACCTTGTATTTAGTATTCTCTAGACGTTCTTGAGTATTGTGACACCAATCTTGGGTAGAGGATTTTGTTAAACTTTCGCATTTCATTCAATTAATTATATTTGAGATTTCTGCTTTATCATATTATGCTTCGTTTTTTATTAAATGGTTGATATTTGCTAAAAGAAGAGATTCAAGCTGGCTTGCCTAGCTCTTATTAGTAGGCGTCATCAAGACTCTCGAGGGTGGAAAATTCGGGTCGTGACAAAATATAATGTTCATTGATTTTCAAGATTAGTACTCTCGATCACACTAATATATATGCCAAACACAAACAGAATGTGAAATAAGAATGTATACAGTCAAAATCATATGACTCCGATTTTATAGGCTTGGGAGGTCGCATAAAGGACAACAATTCGATATAGACCAAACTAGGGCTCGAAGGCAGAATAAGAGGATCGAAGATCTAACTGTTTGAGGAACATACGGAGCCAAGTATGATCGACTCTAAGATGGTGTCGTTGTGAGTTTGTCACAGAAGGACAAGATTCCCGCCATATCCCCAAGATCATGGCGTAAATTCTAGAATTTATTCATACGAGCTAGTACGAATCTGTACTAGGTGGTTAGACAGTTGTCCCAATAAGATTCCTTACTATAAATTGAAATATACCTTATTTAGGATTCCTCTTCTATGTAAAGAGGATTCCAATCATTTGTAAAGAGGATCAATCAATAGCAAATTAAAGAATGTACTCTCTTACTTTCTGGTTCATATTTCATCAGACTTGTCCTCTTGCTTGATTGTTCTTATTTCACTGTTCTTAATCAACCTCGAGGCCACCTAACTCGAGGTCGAGATTGTCTTGCTTACTGGTTTGATTTACTTATTTCCTTTACATATACGTTCGTCTTTTTGTTATTAATCAGTACTGAACTAAATTATATATCTTTAAAATTATAAATTAAGTTTAATTGTTACTCGTATTTTCGAGGTAACAAAGAATACAAAGATTTCTAGCAACATATAGAAGCCTTCAAAGATAAAAATGCAATTAATGTAGATAATTCATCTATAATAATCTTTGTTTATTACTCGCGACATAACAATTTCCAGATTTTTATTCACAACATAATAATTCGTACATTATTATTCATATTTATAATAATACGATGACATGAACCGGACGGAGCTGAAAAGGTAAGCTATAGGTTCGAATCCGATAGGTTTAATTCAAACTTTTGGGCTATTTGATTTAGGAGATTTACCAAGCATGCATAAACATTAAATTTCAAACCTAATAACTGCATCTGTTAGGTTCTAGATTCGAGTCATGATGGAGGGGAAGTGTGGAAACACTAGTGATCCTCCAAAATTGGGAGGAATTTTAAAAAAAAAACAAATAATATCATTATCTTAAAATTCAAAAATATAAAATTCAAATCCTAGCTTCGCCCCGCTATTCTATGAGAGTAAATAAATCGAATTCTTGGACCTTCTCGATTAAACCATAATAACTAAGATGCTGACATAGATCAACACATATACCAAATTAGGACTTGGCATATATCGGGTTACTGGACTAACGGTTCGGTAACAGTTAAATTTAGTATTTGTTATTACTATTGGGTTATTAATTCGGGTTTAGGTTTTCCTAATTTCTTACCTGGTTAATCGATAACCCAACTAGATTTAATAAAACTATTATTTTACCCTTAAGTATATAAATACATCTAGGGCTTCATTCTCTCTTTTTCTCCCAATTTTTCTACCCGCATTTGAAGATTGAAGTTTCACAATTCACTTTTCAGACTCCGATTCAATTCTTCATCAGTTCTTCTTCAGAATTCAATTTTTGGCAGAAAACAGAAAAGATTGTTATTTATGTTCCTGCTAACTGCAATTTCCAGTGAATTAGAGATGGAATATTTGTGGAGATGTAGTATCAACTTTGGAGATTGCACATATCTTGAATTTGTCAAAATGAAGTATGCTTCAAATATTAATTGTGGCTAGAAAGCAAAAATGGGTAGTATATTATATGTGAATTCTTCTCTTTTTTGCTTAACTCCAGTGAATTGTCTTCTCTTTTTTACTTAGCTCTAGATTTATCGGGTAAATCAATAATCGAACCGATAATGATCAATAACCAAAACCAATAAACAATATCTTATCGGGTTCGGTTATCGATTTATCATATTTGTAAATCGATAACCGATAATATTCACAATCAAACCGAACCGAACCGACCGGTACTGTCACGACCCCAATCCCGATCGTGATGGCGCCCAACACGAATGTTTGGCAAGCCCGACCATTTGAGAACTCTCACCCCAAATATGAATCTCATTACCAATTGTTTAAGTTAATTTAGCAGTTAACAAGATTGATAATCCGATAGTATATAGAAACCACAAGGAAACCAGAATAACTTCAAACAACTCCCAAAAGATCTGGGGCCACGATTCTAGAGCCTCTAGATACAACTGAGTAGTGAATCCACAATAATATAGAAGTCTAGACTACTGAAAGATAAATGGGATAAGGGGAGAAGTCAGGTCCTGCGGACGTCAGGCAGCTACCTCGACGACTCCTGAGAAATTTGGGAAGCAGCGAACAACTAAACTAAGCTCCCAACACACCTGAATCTGCACATATGGTGCAAGGAGTAAAGTGAGTACTTTCAATTCAGTGAGTAATAAGCATGTATAATGACTGAAGATGAAAACCACAAAATACCACAATGTAAAGCTATAACTAGGAAGTTAGCATAATTAACGGTGAACTGGCAACAAACAAAGTCAGGTATATCAGATAAATATCAAAGCATGAAGGCAATGCAATGTACATGACTGCTGCGGCGTGCAACCCGATCCTTTTGGGTACCCTCGCTAACTGTGGAGGTTCAGACTCCGGAGAGACTCCTACAACTCAAGCGCAATATCATCATATCATCGCTGCGGCGTGCAGCCCGATCAACACTCAGTCCAGAATATGCATGAGAGCCACACAACAAAGTCAAATAATAGTTCTCAGTTCCAATTATTAGGAAAATATAGTTTTAGCTTTTAAAAACTTAGGAATGTGACTAAGCATTTCGAAACAATGTTTAACTCAGGACTGGAATCATATAACATGCTAAGCATCATGGAAGCAGTGACAATAATCCCTAAGGGATTCAAAAATCGGTACATAGCCCAAATATGTCATAAAAATCCAAGTAGGATGTTCAGTAATTAGTCTATAGCCATGAGCACAGCTTGGGCTCCACTCAGGGCGGACTAGGCCATAATCCCTTAATCACAAACGACCCTGCACTCGTCGTAGAGTGCCTGTCACGCCTCAATATAGCATCATAGTGTAATATACCGGGGTTTCAAACCCTCAGGTCATCATCTACATCTATTACTCACCTCTAACCGGCCGAAGAGTAGCTCGCGATGCCCTTTCCTCTCAAATCAACCTCCTAGCGCGTCGAATATGGCCAAAACCACAACGAATACGTTACAATAGTTTAATGGAATATAATCCAATCGAAAAGACTTGAAATATATCAAAAATCACGACATTGGCAAAACCCGAGCTCTGGGCCCACTTCTCAAAAATCCAGTATATTAATACGATCCTTATCTCACCATGAGTCCATACATATCAAATTTACCAAAATCGGAGTCCATTTGACCCCTCAAATCACTAAGTTAAACTCTCTTAACTTTCAAGCCCTAACCTCCATTTTTACCCTTTAGTTCCTTGAATTTTCAGTGTTAATCCATGATTTTTCATCATAATATCGTAATCCCACGAAAATCCCTTCAAAATCGCCAAAAACCCTCTTAGTATGAAGTCCAAAGTGTTTGTTCTCTTTCAAATTCGTGAAATCACTGTTCATTAAACACAACCCATATTCCGCTTCTGCGGTTCCAATACCGCTTCTGCGGTTTCCGCTTCCGCGCCCCTAATAACCGCTTCTGCGCTTATAACTTAACTCCTCCACGACCGCTTATGTGACAATAATCCCGCTTCTGCGGATCCCCCAAGTTCGCTTCTACGACTATAAGTCCGCTCATGCGGACCCGCTAATGCGGACCAAGTTCCGCTTCTGCGGAACTTCTCAACCCATACCAAAATCACTTCTGTGCTCCCTTACCCGCTTCTGCAGAACCGCTTCTGCAGAACCGCTTCTGCGGTCAATTTCCGCAGAATCGAAAATACCAAATGACAGCAACGACAGACCTGAAGCAAACTTCAAAAACTCTCATTTAAACACCCGATTTCACCTCAAGGACCCCAGGACCTCAACCAATAATACATACATGATCTATTAACTTATTCAAACTTGCTCGAATCATCAAAACACTATCGTTAATACACTATCGATAATATCAAAATCCTCAAATTTCATCAAATTAAAGCTTAAGTTCAACCAAAACTTCTGAAACTCGCATTCGATCAAAAACTTGACCTAAACACCTCCGAATAACCTGAAACTTTGCACACATATCCAATATCACCTAACAGAGCTAATACAACTCTCGGAATTCCATTCCGACCCTCGGATCAAAATCTCACCTATCCACCGGAATTCGCCAATATACTAACTTCGCCAATTCAAGCCTAATTCTACACCGGATCTCCAAAATCAATTCCGATCACACTTCTAAGTCACAAATCATCCCTCGAAGCTAGCCGAATCACCAGAATTTATCTCTGAGCCTTCTAACTCAATAGTCAAAATTAGGTTGACTTTTCACATATAAGCTTTCTTAAGGAAACTAAACGTCTCATTTCCCAACAAAGTCAAACCAATTCAACTCTAACACTACCAACGCCGATAATAAAACATGAATAAGCAATAAATGAGAAAAACATAGCTATATATATGAGACGACGGGTCGGACCATCACATATACTCACTCCTATACTAATTGTAGTAGTACTTGTCAAGTTCACTTTGTCTAGTTCATCACTAAATTAGGCAAGTACGTGATTAATTGTCAAAAAGCTTTTGCATGGCTTTTTTGAATATTAAAACCAACGTGTCACCACGTGGTATCTACTTGTTTTACCCTTCATTAGTTGTCACCAATTATTTTTAAATAAAATATCATTTCAAGAATTATTTTTTTCTATATATATCACCTCTAATCCTTCTACTCAATTCCTACTTTGCTCTCTAAATCGTTGGTTCTTTGATTTCTTTCTTGCTTTTTTCTTTTTTCCAGCTTCTTCTTCATTTTGTGTTTGCCCTTCTTCTTTTTTTCCATTCTTTGGAAGGTTAATATATGGAGAATCCTTTGCATTTAAAGTCATTGAATCACATATCAGTAGTGTGTAGATCTGTTGAAAAATCTCTTGATTTTTACCAAAATATTCTTGGATTCTTTCCAATTAGAAGGCCTGGTTCTTTTAATTTTGATGGAGCATGGTAAGTGCTACTCCCTCCGGTCCACTTTAATTACTTTTTTTAGCTTTTTTTATACATATTAAGGAAATAATTTTTTAGTATATTAATTAATAATGAAATTGACTATATAATCTTAAATTATTCAATAGAAATTTAACAAATACCATAGGTTCTTTACTCTTAGTAACTTTGAGAAAAAAAGAAATTAAATCAGATATCTGAAAAAATTAAATATTTTTAAAAAAGTCTAAAAAATTAAATTAAAGTGGACGAGGGGAGTACTAATTAAAGTCTTTGTTTTTAAATTGACGAAAAATATTAAAACATGTTTATTAACAATTAATTATGACTTATATTTGTAGGTTGTTTAATTATGGGATTGGGATACATCTATTGCAATCTGAGGATCCAGAGAACATGCCCAAGATTAGAATCATTAATCCCAAGGATAATCACATTTCCTTCCAGGTATACACAACTTTTTCTGTCTCGATCTTTTATCCATTATATATTTAATCATTTCCAATTAAATGCCCCTCAACAATCAGATTTGGTTTAAAAATGCATCTCATCCACCTATTGGTCAAATATGTATTTCCTTTAATGTTTTTTGGCTAAAAAATATCCTTTATTAATGTTTTTGGCTCAAAAATGCCCTTTGAGTTAACGGATGGACACATGTCATCTTCCTGTTAACCTATTCTAAATCTTTCTTAATTAATTAAAAAAACTTGTTATACATACATGAAAAATAATTTTCTAAAGCAATTAAAAAGGGATATTTTTTTAGTATTTACAAAGAAAAACAAAAAAAAATTCTATAATATTTTTTTTCTAAAATTTATTTAAAAATCTTTTTTTTTGTAAAAACTAGAAAAAAAATCCTTTTTTCTTTATTTTTAGTAAAAAACTGTTTTAACTTTTTTTAAAACTGGAGTTTTTTTAGAAAACTGGATTTTTAGAAACAGATTTTTAGAAAATCCAGTTTTCTAAAAAAATAGATTTTACAAAAAAAATCAAGTTTTAAAAAAATCTATTTTACTAAAAAAAAATCCAGTTTTTTTAAAAAAGCTTAAAACGGTTTTTTAAAGAAAGTTTTTAAAAAATCCAGTTTTTAGTAAACACTAAAGAAAAAAAAGGATTTTTTCCGGTTTTTAAAAAAACCAGATTTTTTTAATAAACTTTTCTAAGTATTTTAGAAAAAAATATTTTGGAAAAATTTTGCTTTTCTAAATACTTGGAAAAAAATCCATTTTTAATTGCTTTAGAAAATTATTTTTCATGTATGAATAATGAGTCTTTTTAATTAATTAAAAAATATTTAGGATGAGCCAACAGGAGGATGACACATGTCCCTCCCTTAACTCAAAGGGTTTTGAGCTAAAAACATTAACAAAGGGCATTTTTTAGCCAAAAACATTAACGGAAGGACATATTTTGCTCAATACGTGGATGAATGACATTTTTAAACCAAATCTGATAGTTGAGGGGCATCTTAGGCCCTTTTTCTTTAAAAAAATAAACATATATAAGATTTATGACTTTCATTTACTTATCTAGAGAAAAAGTAAAAGCGGCCATCCTATGGATATAACTTGTATATATTGACAGCATAATATTTTTTTTAAATGTTATTTAATTAACATATCGTAGAAGAACAATTATCTCATTTTTTTACAGGTTAGTAATTTTATTTCTCTTATAATGTAATTATTTTTTAGGAGATGTGATAATGTATTATTTTCATACTTGTAAAATTACTCCCTCTATTCAATTTCATATGACATTAATCCTTTATCTTTATATTTTGTTGGTTTAAAATATAACGACACATTTTTATATTTGGAAATTCTTCAAACATTAACCTTTTCATTTACCCTCAAGGACATTCTCGTATAGCCACAATTAAGATCACGAGTTCTCTTCTTGTTTTTTTTTTTTTAAAACTTCGTGTCCAGTCAAATATCGTACGGATCGAGTACCGTACATCATTAACTAAATTGGCATGTTGTTTTTTGCAGTGTGAGAGTATGACAACAGTGGAGAAAAGGTTAAAAGAGATGGAAATAGAATATATGAAGAGCAGAGTTGAAGAAGGTGGAATTTACGTTGATCAATTATTTTTCCATGATCCAGATGGTATGATGATCGAAATCTGTAACTGTGACAATTTGCCGGTGATTCCACTTTCCGGCGAAACTCTCCGGCCGTGCTCCACTCTTCACTGCAGCATGCAGCGGAAGAAAATTCAACAGCTTGTCTAAATTTTTTTTTTAAAAAAAAAGGTTAAAAGAAGTATTTATCTTATTAAGACATTTTGCATGCATTTTCCACTTGGTGTTCAAATATGTTGAACCTATTTTGTAATTTTATATATCATATTCAGAGTTTAATGTCGCCTTTTTTGTCTTGTCTCTTTATTTCAAGACGTTGTTAATTTTGCATTTTCATCATTATTTCCTAGTCTTTATTTCAAAAACTATGGCATTTTATGTTAGTCACTCTACTCTTTGACCACGCGCGTTGCACGTGTATCCGATATAGTTATTACAAAATTGAAAAAATTACATTGTTTGTACAGGTATGATAAGAAAAAGGATGACGCTTAGAAATCATAGTAGTCTGAGTATTTAAGCAAAGAAAAAGAGAAAGAGAAGACACAATATAAGAACTCTAAATTTTAGATCTAAAGAGTAATTATACACATGGAAAGTTAAAGAGCTTAACTTTTGTAAAGTAAAATAATTAGATACATATACCTTAAACAATCCGTAAATTTATCATTACAAAACTAACTAAACTATTTTAGCTTACATTTATTGTTTATTAATATTGAAGGAATCATTAATATAACTTTTAAGGGCATATAAGTTCAATAATATTTAGGGTCACTTTAATCTTTCAAATTCTACTTTTAATCTTCATAGTAGAATATGACGAAATTATCAGAATGGGACGGAATTTGACAGAATTTGATCAGCACGGTAACTGGACGGGCCTTAAACAACATGGGATTATCGGAACAATTCGGTAAGCCTATCTCATTCCTCTAACAAACGGGATAGAATGTGTCGGGATAGAATGGGACGTGGGTCCTAAGCCTTTTTTCAAAAAGTTCAATTTAAATAGGCATTTAAGCATTAAATTTATCAACGACTATTTTTTATAGATAACAACGGTTATTTTTTTTAAAGTAGATAATTACTATATTTTTTAAAAATTTACAATGGTTAGTATTTTGACTTTTTAATAAACTTAATAAATTATAAAGAAGCTAAGTAAAACATTATAAAATATTAGAACAAAAGAATAGCTTAGTAACTATAATAGACTTGTAATTTATTTTAGTATAATCTCAAGCTATAATTAACTAAGTAAGATGATTCATAAAAGAAATCCAGGGGCAAAGCCTTTTATTTTATTAATAGAAGTTTCAAATTTAACATACAAATACAAGTCTTATGAAGAACACCTAATCTACGTAGTCACCTTCTCGGAAGGGGTCTATTTGAACTAGGCCGCTTAGTAGCTTATTACAACAACTCATTTCTGGAAGAACAAAAAATCACGGGGGCTGGTGAGAAGGGACAGGACCTTAACGGGCCGGCCAATCGGGACAAAATAGGCAGCCCTCCCATCCCATGTCCCATTTAATATAGGCTCAGTCCCGTTTAATATATGATGGTCCAGGACTGGGACCCGGGATGGGTCGGGCCGACCCGACCCGTTGGACATCCATACCTACATGATATTTCTTAAGATGTGATTTTTTTCGAACGGCATGAATGCAGCACGTTTTATGCACTCGATTGCTTTTTTTTTTTTATAAAAAAAATATGTTATGTTTGTGTTTAAATGAATACCGAGTTTAAATGAAAGACTCTTGACATTTAAGTTAAATTTTTACTTTTTTTGCTCAAAGTTCTCATATACTTTGCAAGCATAAAAACAATCAAAATAAATCAAGGGCCAATCATAGAAGACCGTAATAATCAAAAGACAAAATGAATGAAATACAAGAGATAGTTGTAGCTTGTTAAAGGGAGTAGGGTAGAAGATCTTTTATTTATGATATAGGTTTGGTCTGCCTCTCCATAGAGAGGTTCAGAGCCTTACAATGACATTCTCTTCTTTTAGAAGTGGAAGTGAACAAGAAACAACAACGCCCCTTTCTAGAGTTCCTTCTCTTAGTATTTATAGCCGTGAATCTTGCCAGCTGGCGTTAGGCAGGCGCGGTCATATTGAGGGGACGTACTTCAGTAGCGAGTAGGCCGTAGCCTCGTTGATTGGGTCGAGCGATCTTTGTGCACTTATTATTATTGACTGGTAGTGCCATTAACCAATCCGAATATGCATAAGGATGAATTAATCTCATTAATTATCGCAAGTCAAGTTTTGACCCATACAGTTAGTCCATCCACTTATTGAGGTCAAGATCCAGTCGAACTTGATGAGCGTACTTTACCGTGCGCGATTCAAATAGATTCGAAGAAAAGGAGATCGGAGGTCGTTCTGGTTGTAGCCTGAGGTGACCGTAGCAGTTTGTACTCAGGAGATGGTCGCTGCCACTTATATTTTTCAGGAAACGGCTGTGGCTTCTTATACTTGGGACAGCCGTAGCTATTCATATTCGGGAGACAGCCGTGGCCATTCTTTTTGCACGGGGATGGTCGTAGACATTTATATTTGGGGGATGGCTATAGCTATTTACGTTTAGGGGACGGGCGTAGCCATTTGCTTATTTAGAGGATGGTCGTAGCCATTTTACATTTGAAGGAGCGGCCGTAGGCATACGCACTTGGAAGAAGGCCATATCCATTTATATTTAGAGGACGGCCGTAACCATTTACTTATTTAGAGGATGGCCGTTTGATGTTTTCATCCAGGGCCCTGCGTTCCCGTAGCCGGACGCTGGGGATATGGGCTTGCATGATGTGCATTACAATGACGCTCGATGTTTGGAGGCATACTGGACACCTTTCCATCATACCTAGGTCGTTAACCCTGTCTCGAGGACGAAGTGTCGATCGATGGTTGCGAAAACCATTTCTTGATATCTGTCATAATGATGCCTATTACTTATGGAATCGAACCGTTTTGCGGTTGGTTGGGCAGTTAATGGTGGCTTTTGGAATTCGGTAAAGCCACTTTACGGTATAAATATTGAGTAATGTTATCTGTTTCTCACTTTTCAGTATCTGCCTAAGATTTATGAAGATGAAACTTCTCTCACTCTTTTTCTTCATCAGCTTGTGTTGTTTTTTCTCTTCTTCCACTCAATCTATGTTTTCACTTCTTCTTCATCAAGCTTCATTCACTCATTGCTCAGTAGTTATAAATGGCAAGCAGTTCTAACACAGAGCTTTCTCCGGTGATTCTTCCGGTGGTCGACGGTCTTCTGCGGTGGCGAGGCCCGTTGAACCGGCTCAAACTGATAGGATCCCATCAGCGGCTGATATCATTTCTCTGCCAAGGGTTCCGGCAACCGACTTTACCGATGATGAGGGGGAGGATCAAGTTGATGAGGCCCCATAATGGGTGAGGTGGGCCTCGCCCAATTGAGGGAACAATGGGGTATTCCTCGTTCTGCCGACATTTCCCTTGCCAGAAGCAAGGAGAGGGTTCATATTGACCGCCCTAGGTATTGCGTTTTCTATGCTTACCCTTTCAGATTAGGGTTCATGCTCCCCTTTCTGGCGCTGGTAGCGGATTTTTGTTATTACTATGAAGTGTGCCCTAGGAAACTCGTCCCCTCTGTTTTCAAGCTTTTTGCTATGCTCGCCAGGTATGCGGTACTGGCACGAAGAGAAATAACACTGAGGCACGTGCTGACTCTCTACGCCTTTCAAAAGGTCCGCAGGACCATGATTCGGATGGTCCCTCATGGGGCCCGGTGGTTTGACTGTTGAGCTAGATGACAGGGTCGACCCACATTCTTTGGGAACTTCTTCTATATCAGGACCGAGCATCGGGTGGGGAATGTCTGACACTTCCTAGAGACTTGGAATCATATTCGTGAGTTTTATGTTTGTCGGGTCCTGTCCTCCGCTCTCTCTAATGGGAGCAAATTTTTGTCTTGTGTTTGCAGCTGAGTGGGCGCCTCCGGATCCTCTGTTCGGCATTGGCGAATGGGTCGAGGCCATACTCCATCAGACAGTGGGAATTCGAACATGGCCGGCCTTCTAGGAGAGGCATGACCGTAGGCCAGCTGTGGGTGAGTTCCTGAGCTATTGTATCATTCCCGTTTAGCCGTGGTGAGTTTCTTTTCTCCTAATTCCCCTTTTTTTTGGTCATGGGCGGTGCGCCTTTTAAGGGTTCCTCAACTTGCTTTCCATAGGCCGGGTGCGACTGCTCAGTTGGCGATGGAACCAACCCCAAGCCCCATTCCGAGGGCGACTTCAGTTGAGTCATCGACAGCCCATTCCCCAGCGCTGTCTTCAATGAGGGTCGAGGCACCTTCGGGGGTTGTTCTCCCCAGGGCGGAACCATCAATGGATGAGGAGGAGGAGGAGGAATAATAGGAGAGACCATTGGTGAGGCGAAGGGTTACCTTCACGCCTACCGCGGAGGTGGTACATTTGGATTCTCCGCCGTTGGATGTTGTAGGGGAGGAGGCAGCTTCGCCTGCCCTTGAGGACGAGAACACAATGGGGGTTGCCCTGGTTGGCTTAGGTCGCAGTGACACAGTCGCTTCGCCGGCTACATTGTCAGTTCCAGCTACTGAGTGGGAGATTGGTTCCTTAGCTGCTGCTTTGGTTGGGGAAGCAAGTGTCAACCCTTTGGCGAGGGGAGAAGCTTCAACCTCCCGTCCGGTCGAGGAAGGACTGGATGTCGTGGGAAGAGGTTCAGATTCCAAGTCCAACCTGGAGTCAAACGATGTTCGTAGGCTCTTGGAAGGTTTTACCAACGCGTCGGCACATGCAAAGGGGCTGTACCGTTATGCTGAGATTCCTATCGACTAGAACTTTATGCACGAGGAGGATCATTTTATTTCGATGTTTGTGCCTCTATGCTCGGAGGAGGAGAGCAGGTCTTGCAAGACAACGCTGCTTTTGTCTTGCAGTCTTTTCTTTTGGAGGTGGAGAGCATGCACCAGGCCAACGTCCGCTCGGGACTTTTCTTGCGGGTGCTGGAGATATACCACCGCTATCGGGATAGGTGACGCGTGTTGCGCGATCGCCTGAGGAATGGCCTTCGCATTCGGGAGTTAGTTGAGGAGCCGGTGAGGCGGGAGCTTCTGGTGCAGCAAGCTCAGAGCAGGGTTAGTGCTCTCGAAGAGAAACTTAGTCATAGGGACGAGAAGTTGGAGGCTGAGAGAAATGCTGCAGCTGAGAAGGAGCACCGTAGTTAGGAGGTTGTGGCAGAGGCTTCCGAGTCCCTGATTATGCAGGTGCTCCGGCTGGATAAGGAGCTCACTGCTTCGAGGAAGCAAGCCAGGGACGCTTTGACAAAGATTTTTGCATTGGAGGCGGTGGTTTGCGTTTAGAAGAGGGAGCGGAAACTGGAAAGGTCTGCTGCATCTTTCAGGGTGGCGGGGTTGGAGGAACGCATCAGCGTTTATGAGCAGGAGCTCAAGCTGCATCGGACCGGATTGCGGCCTTGGAGGCCAATAACATGCGCCTGAGAGATCAGGCGGCTTCTTATGGCCCCGCTCGTGGCCTTTTGTCGTTTGCTGAGGCCCAGCTTGACGTGTACAGGAAGTTGTGGCAGGCCGGCGTCGTGCCCGAAGCTGTTTATGAGGGGGCCCGACAAAAGGCTCGTAAAGATCATCTTGGCTGTGGTTTCGACCCGGCCACTCCGGTGACCGATAATGGTGCTGAGGGCGTAGACGATGGTGCGGGCGATCGTGAGGGTGGCGCCGGTGGCGCCGAGTAGAAGGGGTTTTTAGAGTAGCCCCCTTTTTCTTGTTGTTTTTTGTAGCTGTTTGGCTTTTTTCTCCCTTCCTATTTTTTTTGTCGGCCTTGGCCATATGTATAAATGGAGGTGACCTGTTGTATATAATGCTGTGAATATATATACAATTTTATTTTCTTCTCTTTCTTGTTTTCGAGTTTTCTTTTCTACTTATTCAGGGGGAACGTGTTGATATCCCTATGACTTTAGTTGTGATAACATCGGCGGCCTTGGCCATGATGATGTTGACGGTCTTGGTCAGTTGGACGAATTCAACTATTGTCGGGTCGTCTGCTTGCCTTAATAAAAAACTAGGTGGGTTGTTGGCGTCGACGACCTCGGTCGTGATTGGCTGCTTTTTGTTTATCATTTTTCTTTATTTGGCGTGAGCGAGCTGCACCCGTGGTTCGGTGAGGGTGACGTGTATCCTTAGTCCCAGTTCAGGCGTGGCTGAATTGTTAGTCGTGGCCTTGTTATTCGACCAGGGCTGAACTCACCGCGACCTGAATTTTAATTTAAATTAGACGTACTTACTTGATTGGCGAGGGTGCTTAACTTGTCCCATTGTTCGTAGGGGGTAGGTTTTGCAGTGTCCACCGTTAAGGGCGCTTGGCTTGAGGCTTGGTTTATTCTGTAGTTGAATTATTGTGCGAGGTCGCGTGTCCTGCGTCGTTATTCAACTGTAGCTGAACCTTTGCAATTTTGTTATCGAAGGCGCATGGCGTGGGTCGCAGTTCAACTCACAGTTGAATATTTTGGGCGAGGGCACGTAGCTTGAGATGTTGTTCAACCGTAGTTGAATCTTTGCAATTTTTGATGTTGAAGGCACATAGCCTGAGTCCCAGTTCAAGTCATAGTTGAACTTTTTGGGCAAGGGCGTGTAGCCTGAGACATTGTTCAACCGTAGTTGAACTCTTGCAATTTTGTAGTCGAAGACACATGGCCTGAGTCCCAGTTCAATACATAGTTGAACTTTTGGGCGAGGGCACGCACCCTGAGATGTTGTTCAACCGTAGTTGAACCTTTACTATTTTTAATGTTGAAGGTACATAGCTTGAGTCCTAGTTCAACTCATGGTTGAACTTTTTAGGCGAGGGCACGTAGCCTGAGATGTTATTCAACCGTAGTTGAACCATTGTAATTTTTGATGTCGAAGACACATAGCCTGAGTCCAGTTCAACTCATAGTTGAACTTATTGGGCGAGGGCACATAGCCTGAGTCCCAGTTCAACTCATCGTTGAACTTTTTGGGCTAGGGCACATAGCCTGAGACGTTTTTCAACCGTAGTTGAACCTTTGCAATTTTTGATGTCGAAGGCACATAACCTGAGTCCTAGTTCAACTTATAGTTTAAATTTTTGGGCGAGGGCACGTGGCTTGAGACTATGTTTAACCGTATTTGAATCTTTGCAATTTTTTTTGTCGAAGGCACATAGCCTGAGTCTCAGTTCAACTCATAGTTGAACTTTTGGGCGAGGGCACGTAGCCTGAGATGTCGTTCAACCGTAGTTGAACCTTTGCAATTTTTGATGTCGAAGGAACATAACCTGAGTCCCAGTTCAACTCATAGTTGAACTTTTTGGGCGAGGGCACGTATCCTGAGATGTTGTTCAACCATAGTTGAACCTTCAATTTTTTATGTCGAAGGCGCATAGCCTGAGTCGCAGTTCAACTCATAGTTGAACTTTTTGGGCGAGGGCACGTAGCCTGCGTCGTTATTCAACTGTGATTGAACCTTTGCAATTTTGTTGTCGAAGGCACATGGCCTGAGTCCGAGTTCAACTCATAGTTGAAGGTTTTGGGCGAGGGAATGTAGCTTGAGACGTTGTTTAACTGTAGTTGAACCTTTGCAATTTTTGATGTCGAAGGCACATAGCCTGAGTCCCAGTTCAACTCATAGTTGAACTTTTTGGGTAAGGGCATGTAGCCTGATGTTGTTCAATCGTAGCTGAACCTTTGCAACTTTTATGTCGAAGGCACATAGCATGAGTCCCAATTCAACTCATAGTTGAACTTTTTGGGCACTTATCCTACGTTGTTGTTCGACTGTGGTTATCCTGTGCAATTTTGTTGTCGAAGGCACATGGACCGAGTCCCAGTTCAACTCATAGTTGAACTTTTGGGCGAGGGCAGGTAGCCTCAGATGTTGTTATTTTTGATGTCGAAGGCACATAGCCTGAGTCCTAGTTCAACTCATAGTTGAACTTTTTGGGCGAGAGCACATAGCATGAGACGTTGTTCAACCGTAGTTGAACGTTTGTAATTTTTGATGTCGAAGGCACATAGCTTGAGTTCCAGTTCAACTCATAGTTGAACTTTTTGGGCGAGGGCACGTAGCCTGAGATATTGTTCAACCGTAGTGAACCTTTGCAATTTTTGATGTCGAAGGCACCTAGCCTGAGTCCTAGTTCAACTCATACTTGAACTTTTGTCTTTTCACCCGACCTATTTTCTTGGGGGGGGGGGGGGATCGTTCTTCGTTTAAGATCTTGTCTGACTCGTACATAGCCTTCTTGGCTAGTCTGCATAAGCCATTTTGTTATGGATCCTGGTCTCGTGCCACTTTTCGGTGGGGTCTCGTGTTATCGGGACGAGGGTCTCTCGCCCGTGTTCTCCCCTTAGGGAGGGGGTTACCTGCTTCTTCTCCTTCTTCTACTTCTTATTTTGCTCTCTTGAGAATGGGGGGAAGTCAGGGCTTCGGACTCTTGCCGGAGCTTTCGAGTTTCATTCACCCGCTGTGCTACCTTGGTTCATTCGAGCTGTGTTGATTTCCCCTTTGGGTGTTCTCTTTTCATATTTGGTCGAAGGATGAGCTACGCGACTCTGCTATGAAATTCCCACAGACGGCGCCAAATTGTTTTGCTCAAAGTTCTCATATACTTTGCAAGCATAAAAACAATCGAAATAAATCAAGGGTCAATCATAGCGGACCGTAATATTCAAAAGACCAAATGAATGGAATGCAAGAGATAGTTGTAGCTTGTTAAAGGGAGGAGGGTAGAAGATATTTTATTTATGATATTGGTTTGGTCTGCCTCTCCATAGAGAGGTTCAGAGCCTTACAATGACATTCTCTTCTTTTAGAAGTGGAATCGAAAAAGAAAGAACAGTCTCCCTTTCTAGGGTTCCTTCTCTTAGTATTTATAGTTGTGAATCTTGCCAGCTGGCGTTAGGCCGACGCGGCCGTGTTGAGGGGATGTCCGTTAGTAGCGAGTAGGTCGTAGCCTCGTTGATCGGGCCAATCGATCTTTGTGCACTAATTATTAATGACTGGTAGTGCCATTAACCAATCCGAATATGATTAAGGATGAATTAATTTCATTAATTATCGCGAGTCGAATATTGACCCATACAATACTTTAAAAAATGCCCTCAAAATCGTGATCTTAAACATATCGTGTTATATTCATAATAGTCTCACTAGAAATAAAATGAGAATTAAACAGTTTCATATGAAAAAGTTCTTAACAGAGGGAGTAAATTGCATTCTCTAATTGGGCCGCAGTTGCTGACCCTATTGAACATATTAATTTGATGGGCTGATAGTTTAGCGAAGATCGTAAAAATTGGTTGGTGTAGCCATTTTTTAAGGCGAGAAATTTAAAAATAATCAAATTTATCATTAATCATTGAAAAATAGCCAAGTTTTAAAAGTTATCGAAATTTAGTTATATTTTATGTAAAGATAAATCTGAGCGAAAACATTGTTCAAAATCCTGAAAATACACCTGCAAATTTTACGGGAGTTCCAGCATAAGTATGCTTGAACTCCGGCAAATTTTACGGGAGCTCCCGGATAACTATGATGGAACTCCCGCAAATTTACCGGGTTCAAGTATAATGATGTTGGAACTCCCACATATTTTACGGGAGTTCCAGCAAGTATAAATGTACAGTATAATATACTGGAGTTTGGAGCACTAGTGCTCCACTCTCCCGCAAATTTTACAAGAGTTAGCATAGTATACCGGTCTAGCATAATATGCTGGAATTCGTATACAAATGTACCAGAACTCCCGTATATTATACTGGATCGGTCCCTATTGCAGCAAAATAACTATTTTTGATTGACCAGTGTGAAAACTGATTATACCATGATATTTTAACTTTTTTTTAGCAGTGCAACCACTTTTTCAAATGAATTGGGAAAGTAATTATTTATCCGATTAAATTGATATTTTTGCTCCTAACTAAAATACAGAACACAACTCTAGCTATCCATACTGGAGTTCGAAGCCAAAATCAAAGGAACAAAACAAAAGTTTAATTAATTAATGGTTAAATATACTTAAATCTTAATTATATATGTCAAAAAATAGAACTAACTAATAAATGTGGCACCAAAAGTATTATTATCCGTTTTTATTGTACGTGAGTTAAAAATATGAAACGTGAGTTAAAAATATGAACGAAATACTCCTTGAAAAGACGGTTTTAGGTCTGACTTCAGTATCATATGCAGTCTTTAAGTTTCTTTTGTCCAAATAATATTCAAGAAAAGAAGTGGAAATAAGAAAAAACAAATCGTGCTCAGGAATAATAATAATAATAATAATAATAATAATAATAATAATAATAATAATAATAATAAAAAACAGTATGCTGAAATTTTGAAAGAGAAAAAACACTCTATTTCAGCTCTGTTACAAAACTTAGCTCAAAATAATAAACAAAAAGATAGGCAACAACGTAGAGAGAAATAGAGAAGAGAATATATTTCTTCTATGTATCCAAGTGTATTACAAAATGTTTTCTCATCCTCTATTTATAGTACTACATAGAGGTATACTAAAAGAATTCCATAAATATGTCATTAAGCTTTTGAGATCATGGAGGAAGATCATGGGGGAGATCATGGAGGTGTGGGAGTTACAACCATAAGTATTGGAGTAGTGGGAGTTATGGAGATAATGGATAAAAGTACTGGGTGTTATAGGAGTTATGGACATCCACCATAATCTAATATTTCATAACACTCCCCCTTGGATGTCCAAAGATAATTTGCCTCGTTAAAACCTTAACTAAAATAAAACCCGATGGGAAAAAAAAATTCTAGAAAAGGAAAAGAGTACACATATCTAACAAAATGCATTTTTTTGTTGCCTCGTTAAAAACCTTGCAAGGAAAACCCAGTGGGACAAAACCTTGTAAGGGAAAAAGAGTGCAACGCGCATTAACTCCCCCTGAAAAGAGCATCAATTCACATCCTTGAGCCTTCGCATTCCAATCTTGTGTACCAGCTTCTTGAAGGTTGACGTTGGTAGAGATTTTGTGAACAAATCAGCCATATTATCACTTGAACGAATCTGTTGCACATTGATATCACCATTCTTTTGAAGATCATGTGTGAAAAATAACTTTGGTGAAATATGCTTTGTTCTATCTCCTTTTATGAATCCTCCTTTCAATTGGGCTATGCATGCTGCATTGTCTTCATACAAAATCGTGGGTAGTTTGTCACATTTCAAACCACATTTGTCTCGAATATGATGTATTATAGACCTCAACCACACACACTCTCGACTTGCTTAATGAATAGCGATTATCTCAGCATGATTAGATGAAGTAGCCACAATTGATTGCTCAGTCGATCGCCAAGATATGGCAGTGCCTCCACAGATAAACACATAACCTGTTTGAGATCGAGCCTTATGTGGTCAGGTAAATATCCAGCATCAGCATAACCAACAAGATCGGTAGTCCCTTTTAGATACCGCAATATATGTTTGACTCCATTCCAATGTCTCCTTGTGGGAGCAGAGCTATATCTTGCTAAGACATTAACTGAAAAAGTTATGTCAGGCCTTGTAGTATTTGCAAGATACATTAGTGCGCCAATTGCACTAAGATATGGTACTTAAGGACCAAGTAGCTCTTCATTCTTTTCTTGCGGTCGGAATGGATCCTTATTCACATCAAGTGATCGAACAACCATCGGAGTACTTAAAGGATATGCTCCATCCATGTAAAACCGTTTCAATACCTTTTCTATATAGGCAGATTGATGAACAAAAATTTTGTTTGCCAAATATGCAATTTTCAAACCAAGACATAATTTTGTCTTTCCGGGATCTTTCATCTCGAATTCCTTCTTTAAATAATCAATTGCCTTTTGGAGTTCTATGGGAGTTCCAATAAGGTTTATGTCATCGACATATACGGCAAGTACAACAAATTCCGATGTTGTTTTCTTTATAAAAACACATGGGCAAATGGCATCATTTATATAGCCTTCCTTTAATAAATACTCACTAAGACGATTATACCACATTCGTCCTGATTGCTTTAGACCATACAAAGATCTTTGCAATTTGATTGAAAACATTTCCCGGGACTTTGAATTATGAGTGTTTGGCATTTTGAATCCATCAGGAATTTTCATGTATATCTCATTATCAAGTGAGCCATAAAGATAGGCAGTAACCACATCCATTAAATGCATGTCAAGCTTTTCAAGGACAACAAAACTAATGAGATAACGGAAAGTTATAGCATCCATTACGGGTGAATATGTCTCTTCATAATTGACACCAGGCCTTTGAGAAAATCCTTGTGCAACAAGGCGTGCCTTATATCTTTGTACCTTGTTTTTCTCATTTCTCTTGCGTACAAAGACCCATCTATAGCCAACAGGCTTAACACCATTAGGTGTTTCAACTATAGGCCCAAAAACTTCACGTTTTGCAAGTGAATTCAATTCTGATTGGATTGCTTCTTGCCATTTTGGCCAATCAAGTCTTTGTCGATATTCTCCAACAGATTGAGGTTCAAGATCCTCACTTTCTTGCATAATGCTAGATGCAACATTATATGTAAAGACATAATCCACCACTATATCCACTCGATTAAAATTTATCTCAATATCGATTGGATTTATTGATAGTTCCTTATTTTCCTGAGTCTCGGGCTCAATGGATTCTTCATGAATCTCAGAATTTATTAAATCGTGAATTTCCTCATGAGATTCTTTCGTAGTGTCATTTTGATCATTTGCTTTCCTTTTTCTAGGATTTCGATCTTTGGAACCTAATGGCCTGCCACGTTTTAGGCGTGCTTTCGACTCATTAGATATGACACTAGAAGATTGTCCAATAGGGACATCAATACGGATGGAAACATTCTCTGCGGGGATGTGAGATTTTGTTATCCTTTTCAAGTCCGTGAATGCGTCAGGCATTTGATTTGCTATTCTTTGTAAATGGATAATATTTTGCACCTCTTTTTCACAAATAGAGGTATGTGGATCAAGATGAGATAATGATGGATTTTTCCACAAAATTTCCCGTTTGGTTTCACCAACTTCTCCCCCTAATTTTGGGAAAAGTGTCTCATCGAATCGACAGTTTGCAAATCGTGCAGTGAACAAATCCCCTGTCAATGTTTCGAGGTAGCGAATAATGGAGGGCGATTCAAACCCAACATATATTCCTAACCTTCTTTGCGGACCCATTTTGGTGCGGTATGGCGGTGCTACAAGCACATATACTGCGCATCCAAAAATTCTTAAATGGGATATATTAGGTTCATGACCCAAAACTAATTGCAACGGGGAATATTTGTGATAATTCGTCGGTCTGAGACGAACTAGCATTGCTGCATGCAAAATGGCGTGACCCCAAACCGAAGTGGGCAGCCTCGTTTTCATGAGTAATGGTCTTGCAATCAACTGCAGACGTTTAACTAAAGATTCTGCAAGACCATTTTGAGTGTGAACATGAGCTACAAGATGTTCCACTTTTATCCCAATTGATAAGCAATAATCATTAAATGCTTGGGATGAAAACTCAGCAGCATTATCTAGTCTAATAGACTTAATTGGATTATCAGGAAATTGTGCTCGTAATCGAATTATTTGTGCCATTAATTTTACAAGCGCAAGGTTGCGTGATAACAATAGGCACACATGAGACCATCTAGAGGATGCGTCTATTAAGACCATAAAATATCTAAAGGACCCACTATGTGGGTGAATAGGTCCACAAATATCCCCCTGTATACGTTCCAAAAACGTAGGTGACTCAGTTCCAACCTTTGTTGGTGATGGTCTAATAATTAACTTGCCTTGATAACAAGAAGTGCAAGAAAATTTATTATTTAAAATAATCTTTAAATTCTTTAATGGATGCCCATATGAGTTTTCTATAATCCGTCTCATCATAATTGATCCAGATGTCCCAATCGATCATGCCAAAGTACAAACGTATTGGAATCAGTAACCTTTTGGTTTACTGTGGAATGTGCCTCAATTGCACTAATTTTTGTCCAATACAGGCCACAAGATAAAGATGGGAACTTCTCAATAACTCCCTCTTTTGGCCAGAGACATTCTTTGTAATGATGACGTATTCAGGATTATTCTCATCTATTGTCTCAATATGATATCCATTTTGACGGATATCTTTAAAACTCAATAAGTTCTTCTTGGACTTGGAAGAGAACATTGCATTCTCTATGATAAATATTGTTCCTTTAGGCAGAGTTATAGTTGCTCTTCCGGAGCCTTCAATCAATTTACTACTACCAGAAATTGTAGTAACATCTGCCTTACACATACTTAAATGAGAGAAATATTACTTCTCTTTGAATATCGTATGTGTGGTACATGAATCAATTAAACAAATATTTTTATAATTGGACGTTGATCCAAGTTTGCTTTGTGAGATATCCATATTTGCTTCCCATGGTTTGACATACAAAAGAAATATACGAAAAATATTAGTATTTTTTTTTATAGATATGAGAATAAACAAATTTAAGTCTATGATTCAACATAATAGTTTCAGTGCGGTCATTATGAACAAAAAAAATATCTTTTATCATAGTTATTCTCCTTTTAATATCAAAGTATTAACAATTAGTAGTAGCATAAAGAGTCTTCACAATATTTCTTTTATTACTATATTTAATGTGCTACAAATAAAGCATAAGATGAATGTGTAATCTAAAGTTATATATTTTAAAACCATAATACAGATTATTTGTCAAGTTGATAAAACTCTTAAGGTACATATCGATATTTGATCATTGATTGAATTGTTTTGAATTGAATGTTTCACCTAGAATGATTCAACTAATTGAGTTAATTGCTGTTGGCAGTGAATCTGTTTCAGGTTCATAATACTACTAGCATAATAGCACCTTTAATGTGCTAACACATTAACACCGAGCAGATTAGAAAGGATTACAAAAATGAAACTGATCATTCTGTTTAATATATTTTTATTTTATTTCAAGCATATTATAATTTTAACGAATACTTGCTTGATACTTAGCTTTACTAGCTTAAAGCAGAAAATATAAAATTTGAACCATATCACAATAATAGATAACTTATGTAAACTATGATAATTGTTTATTTATTAACTACTACGAGTAAGTAAAAATAAAAATATCAAACTGCTCAATCTTCTTTAACCATGGATTCATCACCGATCAAGTGATCTATTTTCCCCTCAGGGTTCTCAAAGAAGTCTGCCACATCCAAGTGGGTGATATCAAAATTATTGTCCGAGACAAAATTGGTTTAAGGGCCTTTACTCTTTAGAGATGCTTGATAAAGCTCAACCAAATGTCTTGGTACATGGCAAATTTTTTGCCCAGTGCCCTTTTCCACCGCAACGATAACATATAGTTTCTGAACTATTTGCTTTTTGATTCTCATAATTCCATTTCCGCTTTTGGTGGTTATATCTCTTTGGGGGTGACTAACACCAGGAAAATTTCTTCCTTGTCCACGTCCACGGCCATGACCCCGACCACGACCACGACCATGATTAAAGCCATAGCCTTTTCCACGTTTAGCAAAATGGGAATACACCTTATTTACTTCAGGCAATAGTGTAGACCCAGTGGGTCGATTTTCGTGATTTCTCATGAGCAGGTCATTGTTTTGCTCAGCCATAAGGAGAAGAGAAATCAGCTCAGAGTACTTTTTGAAACCTTTCTCTCTGTGATGTTGTTGCAGAACCATATTGGAGGCATGAAACGTTGTAAATGTTTTTTCAAGCATATCATAATCAGTTATAGTATCTCCACAGAGTTTCAATTTAGAAGTAATTCTAAACATTGCAGAATTATATTCAGAAACAGACTTAAAGTCTTGGAGCCTCAGATGAGCCCAATCATATCGTGCTTGTGGCAGAGTGACCAACTTTAAGTTGTCATATCTCTCCTTTAAGCCATTCCACAAGATAAGTGGATCTTTGACTGTGAGATATTCAATTTTCAAACCTTCATCAAGGTGATGGCGCAAGAAAATCAAGGCCTTAGCACAGTCTTGGGTGGATGCATTATTTCTGTCTTTAATGGAGTCTCCAAGACCCATTGCATCCAAATGGATTCAGCATCCAACACCTATGTCATGTAGTTCTTGCCCGAAATTTCAAGGGCAACAAACTTTCTTTTCATAATGTCAGACATAATTAATACAAAATTAGGAGGAGAAAAAAAATACCTTAATTTTCTCAAAGAGATTCTTGAGATAGTAGAGCTTCGTGCTGATAACGTGGTACAAAACTTAGCTCAAAGTAATAAACAAAAAAATAGACAACAAAGTAGAGAGAAATAGAGAAGAGAATATATTTCTTCTATGTATCCAAGTGTATTACAAAATGTTTTTTCATCCTCTATTTATAGTACTACATAGAGGTATACTAAAAGAATTCCATAAATATGTCATTAAGCTTTTGAGATCATGGAGGAAGATCATGGGGGAGATCATGGAGGTGTGGGAGTTACAACCATAAGTATTGAAGTAGTGGGAGTTATGGAGATAATGGATAAAAGTAGTGGGTGTTATAGGAGTTATGGACATCCACCATAATCTAATATTTCATAACAAGCTCTACATTTTAAGCATTTATCAGCAGTGGGGCTGTAATTTGACCCAAGCCTAAATAATTCATCCAATCCATCCAAGATTTGGTTAGTTATTGACCCATTTATTTATTGAACTCAATTAATGTTGATCTGATCTATCTCAACACATTTAAAGTTTGTCTGCTTTTTAGTTCAAATTGATCCATGTATAACTTTACCAAAATATCTTAGAAATTTTTGTTTGATATGTTATATATGACCATAACAAAAGAAAAAAAAGTCTTATTTAGTAATTATACAATTTATAAAAAACAACACATATCAGGTAAAGCTTGATAAGAGTTGGATGAATTGAAATATGACCCAAAATTTTAGCCTATCTTGACACAGCCCATCTTAACCCAAGTAACTTTTGAGCGGGACAATTGACCCATCCAATTATTGACTCAACTTATTTTGACCCACCCAAAACCGATTCAATCCGCCCATTTGACACCCCTAATCAGAACATTATGATGGAAAACTAATAGGAAACTTGCTATGGATAGGGGTGTACAAAGAAAATCGATAAACCGTACCAACCCGATAATCCGAGTCAAATCGAGAAAAAAAAACCCGACAATGGTTTGGTTTGACTTGGTTTGGTGTTGGAAAAAAAACGACCATAATTGGTTTAGTTTGGTTTTAACTAAAGAAAGTCAAACCGAAACCAAACCAACCCGACATTACATATATAGCAATTTTAGATATATTTAATATATAAATATACTTATTGCAATGTAATTTATAAATATTTCTTAAAACATTTCATAATTTTATCTTTTAAGTATTATTTCAAGGTTTGATTTAGAACTTTTGAATGCTCCAATAAGTTTTATAGCCATTAATATTAGTAAATTAAATAATGCTAGCAATCAATACTAATGCTAACAAAAGACATTCAATTCAATATTATGAACGGGAATGTATTAAATGTCTATTTTTTATTTTGCAATAATTTAGATAAAAATACATAACCTATTTTTATTTTTCTTTAGCTTTTAGGCATATAATTAATATTCCCTCATTAGTCTATCTAGTTTAGCATGAATTAGTGCTTTTAGATTATTTTTATTTTTATTATGACTTTTTAATTAGCAATATTTATAGTACATAAGTTTATTATTTCTTATTGTTGAATATTTTAGGATAATGTCATGAGTCATGACATATCTCATATTTTGTATTATTTTCTTGAAAAATACTTTATATAGTTGTATCTTACTAGGATTAAAGAAATATTTTGAGCATACGTTATATATTTTGTTCTACGAAGATTTTACCGGGAAAAAATTTGAAAAAACCCGAATAACCCGAAAACCTGAAAAAACCAGAGAAAAACCGATATTGAAAAACCCGAATTTATTGGTTTGGTTTGGTCTTTAGATTTAATAACCCGACACAATTGATTTAGTTTGGTAATTGTAAAATCCGAACTAACCCGATCTATATACACCCCTAACTATGGGGACGAACTGAGAAAGGGCGATGAATAGATTATTAGCGAATATATTTTCTTGTTACCCCAATACATATATCGAATAACTTGACCTTGGACGTAGACATTAAGTAAACATCCACATACTATTTGTCAATTAATGTAATTAAAGAAACACTTGTGATAATGCATTATTTCACATCACATCCATCGGCTTGGCAATGTGAGCAAAAATAGAGGTAAGGGTCCTCAACGCTATACATTATGACAAATAAAAATCTTATATTTTCGTGTAATATTATCTTTTAGTTAGTAACAAGTGGTCCTAATCTACTTTCCAAGTTTCCAAGCCTTGGTCTCTACCTCATGTCTCTATCCTTATGTATTATGTATTTGACACTAGAAACAAGCAATAAATTGGATTAAAAGTTATACAAACGAAGATAGAAAGGTGTGACCAAACATGAGTTTTGAAAATAAATCCCAAATTTATTTTTGGCAAACTCATGGCAAAACGGGGCCTAAAAATATTTCTTTTCTAAAATTTTGATAATTGAAGTTATTATTCTCATACTTTTATAAATTTCGATACCGCTTTATAAAAATTTCTATCTATGTTCACTGGGGCAATGCTACCATGGCTACTATCGTGACCCGAGCCCAAAGAAGGAAAAGCTTGATTCATGGTGGAACATTTAGCAATTCCAGCACCTTGATGAGTTTGGGTGTCTAAGAACAGAAGTGTATGAAAATTATGAAAAATTAATGGTCAAATTTTATCAGAGACAAAAAATTAATGATTCTTTGTTAGCTTCTTAAGCCTTGGTAACAGAGTTAATTACGTAACACTTATGTTACTTGGAGATAGCAAATGTTCCGTGATATAAAATAATTGAGATACGTGCAAACTGACTATAATACTATCAAGGAAAAGAAGACATAAGATAGAATTCCGACAATCATTTTCCTAGTCCCTACCCTTTCAAACCTCATTAACTCTGATAGAATTTGCCAAACATGAAGCCCTTTGGTCTGTGGATTCCAGAATTGCTATTGTAATAAATGGCCAATATGCTTGGTTCGAAGGGTGAAGGCCCTTCTAGCAAAAAATGGATGGTGAGGCAATTAATTTATATGTGCCAATGTAAACTCTTTCCCTCATCTTCTCATATTATGGTCTAAAGTGTATAGACCTTTCCCTTATTTTTTTTTCCTATTACTTTCGAAATAGTTTTTTTTTTTACTTTCACCAATACTATATATATATATATATATATATATATATATATATATATATATATATTGTGTGTGTATTTTGGCACGATAATATGAGTTGAGCTTAAAGAAAGAAGTGATGTTTCACATCGTCGACCCTAACATTATTTGGGACTGAGGCGTAATACACTATTACAATTCGGGAAAATTCGTCCAAAGAACCCGACCAAAATAGGTCAGTAATGGCCAATAACCGTCTAAAACACGACCATTAACGTGTGGTCGGTATTTTGAAGGTCGGAAAGGCACACTGACCAAAGTTGGTCGGAAATTACCGACCAACTTTGGCTGGTTAATTAAATAAATAAAACAATTATCGAAAAAATCGAAGTTGGTCTATTTTTTCCAACCAAAGCCAGTCGGTATTTTAATTATGTAAGAATCAAATAGAGGTCCATACTGTGGCAAGATACTATTCTATCACTAGACTATTTGTGCATTTTATTTTAAGATTGTCTTTTAATTCATTTATACTTTTTACCGAGACAGGATACTATTGACTTGATTGTATAAATATATTTTTTTTACAAACTATATAGAGAACCTAAACTCTGAAGAACTATGATATTTAAGTTATATATATTGATAATTAGTTAATGTAAAAAACCTACGCTGGTGTATTAGGTAAATTCGTCCCAAAATAGGCACAGGATTCGCAAATCTTCACACACTATCGTCTCACTTTGTGTAGTTTTTTAATTATTTCGTGAAAGAACATGGCCATTGGGAAATTGATAGAATAACCAAAAATCTTTTATGATTTGGTGGGTCTGATAATATAAAATTGAATTGTTTAACAAAAATGTGAGGTAGGGGTGCAGAGATAGGCAGGAGGTTTGCCTAGAAGCAGCCACCCTTAAAAGAGTGCGTAACAACTCATTGATTGAGCATTTTTGCGCCGAAGATGAATGGGGCTAAGCAATCCTCCCAAAGTTGTGGGATGTCAAAATACATCGGCAGGGATATTTTAATTCCTTGTCTACTCTTTCCACTATTTTTCGAATAACAGCAATGAGGAAAAGAGAATATATATCAAAGAAAGGTCTAACTGTTAGAAGCGTACCCTTTCTCCTGTGAGGAAAGTGACTCTTTCCGATTCATGTCTGGCCCTTCCTGGATCTGGATCACAGTATACCAACGATTTTATCCTTGAATTCATTTTATTTAATATTCACCGATCCGTGGAAGAGACCAAGGAAGAGTAAGATAGATTTAGGGCCGGCGGGCGGGTCAAGAATAGATTTTCCAATGGGTCCTGACTTTTCAAAGGCGAAAACTTGCTCTTTCAAGTCAAAGTTAAAGTCGAGTAGACTAAGATGGAGTTTATTTTATAGCTGTTCCAGAGATATGGGTATAGAGTATAACTAAAAATCTTTTTTGATTTGGTGGGTCTGATAATATAAAACTGAATTGTTTAACAGAAATGTGAATTCTTTAGCTAAAATCTAAAAGAAGAGAGGGGGATAGGGATTTAAGGTGTATATATATTAGAAGCAAATTTAATATTTGAAGTTTATGAATTGTTATCGTAATCTTAAGTTAATATATAATATAAAACAAAAAGCGAAATAAACTTCGAACTAAATATTCTTATATATTTTATAGATTTCGTAATAAGAATACAACATCTGAGCAAAATATTATTGTTTTCATGTGAACCTGCATCTAATTAATACATGAATTACTTCGGAAACTTGCGATAAAATTGGAATGTATATACACAAACGGTATGTTTCACAATATTAATATAGTTTAACTTATGATAATAAGTTAGTTAATAATTTTCTAGGTTATCAACTAATATTTACCACAAAATTTAGTCATATTTAAGCGATTGGATTGTGAATTTTTTGAACACCTAATCATATTGGGGTAGTTGTAAAAAAAAAAAAAAGAAGAGAGATTTAATTAACTTCTATTTTTAATTTTTCTTATCCATTATTCTAAAGATAAATTTTTAATTTTATTTTTCCACTTTTGCATATCAAGAGAAAAGTAATATATTTCTGTTAGCGTTAGTTACTCATTTTAAATTATTTTTTAAATCCATTACGACTATACACCAATTAATATGTGTATTGTAAATTATATACTTTATTTATTATCTCTAAAGGAGTGAAAATATTATATTTTCTGGAAAAAGAAATGAACAGTCTAACTTTTGTCTAAACCTAGCATGTGAGGCCTAGCAAGATTGTCTTTCTCAAAGAGTTAACATCTATGAGGGTATAATTCAGGTGAACAACCATTTCTAATAAATTTTCTTGTCTTCTCAAACTTTTAAGAACCTCACTTTCCATTCTCAATAAATATTGTTGAAAATGATAGAAAATAAAGATGACGAATGGTGGAGTATAAAGTTAGTTCTACATCTTGATGACTATTTATTCCTTTTGTTTTTCTCTATTTTTCTTGAAAGCTTGAGAAATAGGGGGGAATGAATAGTTTGATATTAATGATTTTTATATAGACAAATACCTTAATTTTATCCACTAATTAAATGTCACGGCCCTGACCATGCTGAGCTTTTAGTCCTTAGTTTTTCTCTCATTCTGATGTGAGATTTAATCAAAGCTTCACAATGAACGCCCTCTCTCTATGCCTTGCGGGTTTTTCCTCTTGAACTTTAATCCAAAAGGCGCATCGATAGTTGAATATTGAACTAGCGTTTACATGAATCTTAAATTTCTTTTCTTATGACGATATGAGATTTGTTTAATGCAAACTTTACAACGAACCTCATTTCGAGTTCAACCGCCATTGATCTGGTAGTTGTTATTATCAATCTCTTATCATATAATGTGTCTTCACAAAGAACTTTTAGGTGATCTAATAGTGTAATATTTTTTATATTGTCGTTATAAGAAAGTTGAACTTAAACCAAAAGTGCTAAACTTTTATACACTGGCTATATAAAATTTTATATCTATTTTAATATGTTATAGCGAGTAACTCACTTTATTGTTTAGGTTATTAATCTCAATTTTATGAACATTTACTTGTAATTATCTGTTAAATAATATGTTTGAGAAAAAAATATACATTTTAGCCTTTAGGCTCCAACGGAAAATACACTTTATTTCTATTTCCTGCCATAGACTTTCTGTCCTCTCTATTTTTTAATTGACTATATATAGAGCAACATACCTATTTGTTATATAAAGAAAAAATAGATTCAATTTTCCATCATTTAAAAATAAAATAGAAAAACAAATTAAAGTGGGGTCCATGGGAGTATTCTGTAGTTAAGAGTGGCGGTGGGAAGGTAAGGGGAAAGAAACAAAACTAGTAATCATAGTGTCAAAAATATATGAAATCTTGTTTAAACAATCCCATCATTTTATTATCCACAATTATAGGCAATAACACATGGTTTGCTACTTTTGATTAACCCTTTACCTTCAATCTAATCAAACCATATTTGACCATAATACCTTTTCCTTTTTTTGAGCTAGCTAGTTTCAAGATTCTAGCCCGAGACGGATTTAGAGCATATTCTGCGAACAAGAGGGTTGCTCTGATGGTAAGCAACCTCCACTTTCAATCGAGAGATTGTGAGTTCGAGTCTCCTCAAAAGCAAGATGGGAAGTTTTTGGAGGGAAGGATGTCGGGGGTCTATTTGGAAACATTATCTCCATCCCAGGGTAGGGGTAAGGTCTGCATACATACTACCCTCCTCAGACCCCATTAAGTGAGATTATACTGGATTGTTTTTGTTGTTGTTCTGAGAACAGTGACTCAATTTATGTATTTATACAAAAAATTAAAATGTATTAATTTCCGAAATTTCTTCTTCCTATGACAAATCAAACGGCTCGGTCCAGCTTCTGAACACTTGCTTTACATTCACGTATATTAGTTTATGTGACTATTCCTCCAAATGAGTTTTTAACATTTACTGTCAAACTTCTCTATAAAAGGCTAGTTTATGCTGAATATTTTTTATTGTTATAGTGAAGTATTGTTACAGAGAACATATAGTATAACATAACATAAAAACTGATTTCGAAAAAGTTTCGATTTTATAATTATAAAGTGTTATTATATAGGTATATTGTTATAGAAAAGTTTGACTATAATAAGATCATACTTATTCTCAACCATTGAGTTTTGTTGGTATATTTGCTTTTGATTCTACCCAACTAGCAAAACCCCACCCCACCCACCCCACCCCCTTTTTCAAGATTTATATACACTTCTCTCATTCCACCAAATACCAATCAACCAACTCATATAGTGTGCTTCAAAAATGACAACAAGAACAGGAGGAGAAAAGCAAAAGAAAGGAGCCATGTATGTATATAACATAGAAACTGGAAATCCAAAACCAAAACCCGAACCCGATTTATCATCCATGTTAAAGAAAGGGATTCCAAAAGGATGGGGGCTCAGAAGATCGAAAACTTATCGCGAAAATCATCAAGGTGAGTTGAATAATGCTATGAATGTTGTTACAACAAAAGGAGAAACAAGAAAATCAGTTTCTTCAATTGAATCAAGAAAATCAGTTGAAGATCAAGTGAAGCAAGTTGAATCAAGAAAATCAGTTTCTTATATTGAAACAAATAGGAAATCAGTGACACATGTTGAATTGAATGTAGCATCAATGGCTGCAATTCTTCAAGTTAAAGTTTTGGTTACAGATATGCCAGGATTTATGCAAGTGCATGCTTTTAAATGTGCAAGAACTACTTTTGATAGTTTGGAAAAATTCAGCTCTAAACATTTGGCATATAACATGAAAAAGGTATGGTTCCCATCTTTTTACCTTTGTATGTTGTGCATCATTTCATTTTTTTTCATGTCCAATTTTCTTCCAATTCGGAGCTTGGTGCACGAAAAATTCCGTTCACGCAGGATTCGGGAAGGGCTGCACCTCAAATAGTGTGATATAGGTAACCTATTACCTACCCTAGTGGAGTATCAGTGACTGATTCCACGATTCGAACTCCTGACCTGTAGATCACATAGAGACAACTTTACTGTTGCTTCAAACCTCCCTATCGTAGTAGAAAACAATTATGAAGTGGCTTTTCCTTGTGAGTTTTTGCATAAAGTCCTTAATCATAAATTTTATGCACGTAATTATTTAACGTAATGTAGTGATTTAGAACACGCAGTAAGTAACATGCAATAATCAATTAAAATATGCCGATAATATAATCTCTTTCGAGAGTGTGGTTACAACTTGTAAACATAGGGGGTGATAGTTATTAATTTACTTTATTTCTCTAAAAATAATAGTCCAAAAAATATATTAAATTTGTATATTTTCTTTATATATATCTTTTATGTTATATACAAAAATTATATAAGTTTTATACACTTTTTCTGCTAACAAATGTAAATAGTTTCTGTCGCGGACTAAAAGTGATAATACTCTCTCTCTTCTATTAGGGGCGGCCCGATCAATTTTGTGGCCTATAGCCAAATTTTATGAGGGGCCTTAACTTTGTAATTTTTTTATTATTTATTTGAAATCTAATTTTTTGTTTTTCTTAGATATAAAGTTATAAAAAATTTTCTTACCATCAATAACTTCTAATAAGTTTTTCTCAATCGAGAATATAGCTAGTAACCTTTCTTGTGACATTGTTATTCTTAGGTAAGATTTTATCAATTTTAATTTTAAAAACTTCTTTCCGCTGAAGCAGCGGTAACTTGTGTTATTACATTATTCCATAAGCAATTTAGGCATTTGGAAAAGAATTAAATCTTTTTTATTTGATTAATTATATCAATTAAACTGTTAGTTTCTAATTGTACTATTTTCCTTAATACTTTTAATTCAGAATATAAATCTAAACCATCAATATTGAATTGATTATTATGCTTTAAGGAACATTCAAGATGAAGACAATATTTTCTTAATTTGTCATCATCTAGCGATCTTAGTTTATATTGTCAAATAGAAAATCAAAAATATTTTCATATGTTTAGAATTGTTCAAATCTACTTTGAAGTGAAAAATAGTCTTATTTATTATGTATAAAAGTAATCAACTCAAAAGGACTCTAGATATTGAGATTTTATTATCAACATTGAATAAAATTGTTACTTTCTATATATCACACGTTTCTTACGAAATTCGGGTTCGATATTAATTTCAATTGCAATTTTCTTGGTAGAAATCATAGCAGTTGCGAATCCTTCTTCTCTGTATTTGTTAAAGAAAGAATCAAACTTTTTCACTTTACAGAATTCTTTTTAAAACTTATACATAGTTTATAAAATGTAACAAAAAATAGGGCTCCCATAAATTTAGAGCCTAAAACAGTTGCTTTGCTTGCTTTATGAAAGGCCGCCTCTGTCTTCTATATCCATTGTCCAAAATATGGTTGTTTTAATAAATAAACCAAAAAAAAGGTTCTGAAATAATTTTAGATTACTTTCTGGAATTTTCTTTTCTAGGAAAACAACACCAACTACTTTTAACTGAAAAGAACTTTCTCTTTCTGTTTGAAAGTTTATAGTTTTACACTGGCAAAAAAATTCACACTACATTTACTATGTGAAAAATAAAAGTCATCTACTCATTTTTATGCCACATGTAAATGTTTGACAAATAAATACATGCAAACCTGTCAATCAGATCTGAGACAATTGATTGAGGTCTAGACCATACATTAAATAAAAAAAATTAGGGGCACCCCATTAAATAGAATAAAATCACAAGTTAATATTTAATAATAGTAAACTGTATCTCTAATCATGTGCTAATTGACAATTACTATTCTCTTCTTAGTCATCCCATGTGAATAACATATATTATATCTAATTATGTATATATTATATATCTGCCAGATAATTTTAGTTTATGCTTTCATATGAATTGTCCGAAAGATTCATTCTTTACTTTTCCTAGCCGGTACATGTAGATTATACATTGATTATACATAGTTATATATATATATATATATTATATAAATTATACTTATATTATATATCCTCTGTCTATCTCTAGTTTAAAGAGTTAAGTGATTGGCTATTTAATTTAATTTTTCTAAGTTAAATCCATATTTTGATGAGATTCTTGTTTACAAATTTCAACAGGAATTTGACAAAATATATGGGCCGGCCTGGCATTGCATAGTGGGCTCAAGTTTTGGGTCATATGTTACTCACGCCACAGGTGGCTTCCTCTATTTCTCAATGGAAAAGCTTTATATATTAGTCTTTAAGACAAAGGTGCAAAAGACCATTGAATCATAATTTATTCATTTTTTTAGGTAGTAATACTTTTATATTTGTGATTCATATATCACGTTTGTAGAAAGTTCCTTTTTTTTTTGTTAGATTTGTAAATGGAAATTCATTGAGATGAAGTGTGTATATGTCTTAAATTTCATATGTATGTGCAATTGTCTTATATTATTGCCTCTTTTTCTTTTTATTTAATTATTTATTAGGCTCTATTTCGACGATTTAAGATAAGTTTCACATTACATCTTTATTTTTCCCTCAAGAAATTCATAGAATTCTCGTTGCTTAGCTTTTAATTATCACCATCATTACACATTCATTCTTGGTCTGGCTGCTAGGAATTCTTAATTAAACCTTTACCCGAAAAAGAAAATTTTATTTTCCTTCTCTAAAAAGAGACGTTCGGCGACGTCTTGTAGATTGATCCCTGTTGGTAAGTTCACATCTGACCCTGGAAAAATCCATCCTGTATTCTTGACTTGCCAACTTGATCGCTGGTCAAAGCTCAAGACTGATCAATGTATGAAGAACCTATGGAACAAAAAAGGGTATACTTTATTATTCTTCAACTTGTCAACCCCTCCCGCTTACCTTGAGAAAGAGTGTACTTGTTTTGAAAAGCTTTGACCCCCCAAGCAAGGACATTCCAGAAGTTGGTCGGTCAAGATGGGCACTTTCCCTTCGCTTCTTTCGACCTGATCTCCCACAATAACCAATACAAAGAAGGTGGAAGTGGGGAGGAGATCTTCTTAGTCTAACATTGTTGTAACCTCGGATGGTTGCTCATTGGATTTTGATGGAATTCAGTGACAGTCCACTCCTTAGGTCCAAGGTGCCTTCCAATGGCAATAAGGGTTCTCATCTAGGGGAGTTCACATTTTAACCGATTGTTTATGTCGATCCTACGTCGACTCTGACCATCAAATGAAATGTGAATAATTCGTCTGACCTGTGTAAATACATCGATTTCTTACTCATGCAAAGGAACTATTTTTTGGCAACTTGGATAACTTACAACGATATTTGTCCCCTATATCACTAGGAAGAAAGAACCCATACCCTAATCCGAGAAAATGCGATAACGGTCCGGGAAATAATGAGATACGTGAATCGACTCCCTGTTTCAATCCATACCTTTTAAGATAAAATAAAGAATAAGGACTAAATTCTTGTAAATTCATGGCTTTATGATCATATGACTAGTTTTTGTGTGTGTGTGTGTGTTTTTTTTTTGTTTTGTTTGGTATTAACTTACCTTTGGGTTATAATTTGTTTAATTTATGGGTCTTACGTTAAATTATTTGAATTAATGTAAAACATCGGATATGGATAAATATTTTTTGATATAATCGCCTATTAGGGTTCAACATGGCCATTCTTAAAGTTTTCTTCACTTGCTTTTTTGGTTTCATGCAAAATGATTTCTGCCTATTTTCTTCTTTTATATAAATTTCTCTTTCTGGTTAATTTTATGAAAAGTACATTTTGTACTTATGCTAATCCATAATAGTTCAATAATTGAACTGAATTATGTGAAATTGACCTAGAGGGCCATATAGGAGGTAAGACTATAGTATTTGAGGGGTCTACCGCACTTAATAGGAAAAGTTTGGCTAAATAACAAAAAACTAATGGCTAGATTTAAAACATCCCTCATTTTCGAAATTGACATTATTTATTTAATGCCAAAATGAAAAGAGAATAAATAGTAGCAGAAATTACTGCCTGTCTCTTTGGGATCCTGGTGACAGTGATATGGAGAGAGCGTAATAAAATGAGATTCCAGGGAGGTAATTTGCTGAGCGATAATGTTTGTAAGGAAATAGTAGTCCATCTCCACTCAAGAGGGGCCTCAACTCATAAATGGAGGGCTGTTCTACAAAGTTTAAACCATTACCTAGGTTACTCTTGGGACAGAATTGTCACATTTATTATCAAATAGGGATATCGTAATTCTTTTTTAGTGTGATAATAGATGTAGTGATTGTATAGCATATGAGAATAGATGGTCAGCATCTATGTTTGTACGTGTACATTTTTTTGAGGGAATGGAATAGAAAATCTGTTTATTCAAAAAAAAAAAAGAGAATAAATAGGAAACCATAATAGAAATGACCCCTACAAACAACAACAACAACAACAACCCAATATAATCTCACTTAGTGGGGTCAGGGAAGGGCAATGTGTACGCAGACCTTACCCCTACCCTAAGATAAAGAGGCTATTTCCAAATAGACCTCCGGCATCCTTCCCTCCAAGAACTTCCCACTTTGCTCTTGGAGAGACTCGAACTCACAACCTTTCAGTTAGAAATGGAGGTTGCTTGCGATCAAACCAACCCTCTTGTCTAAAATATATAATGACCCCTACATGTTCTAATCTATATATACTTAAAAGCCAAAGACAAAAGCCTCTCCTTAAGCCAAGTGTCATAATCAGAATATGCCACATGGTATTTTAGGACAAGCCTCCAAAAAAATAGGGGCTATAAATAAATTATTTGAAAAAACATTACTTCAAAACTAATAGAGTTAGTTAATACACATTTAAAAAGATGTAAAATATTTAATGCCAACAGTTATTTTTAATCACCGCTCAACCTTTTGAGAAGTGTTTGGGACTCTTCCATTCGAATATCTTGGTGTTCCCATGACCTCCAAAAAATTAACAGTTGCACAGTGTTGGCCAATAGTAGAGAAGATAACACAGAAAATCAACTGTTGGACATCAAGACTTCTATCTTATGCGGGAAGGCTCCAGTTGATCAAGACAGTGTTATTTGGAATGCAATCGTACTGGACTCAAATATTCCTGCTTCCAAAAAGGTAATGAAGATGATTCGAAGCAATATGCAGATCCTTTCTATGGACTGGAGAAGCAAATGTGTCCAAAAAGGCGTTAGTCGCATGGGAAACTATATGTCAACCATATAGTGCTGGGGGCCTAATTGTTTGAACTTACCAATCTGGAATAAGGCAGCTGCCGCAAAGCACCTGTGGGCAGTATCAATGAAGAAGGACAGCCTATGGATCAAATGGGTGCACACATATTACATATTTGAAACCAGATCACTAATAACAAGTCTTCAGGGTATGCAGGGGGATCTGAAATATCGATTGATCCAGCTACAGAGGGGACAAATGTTCAACATAATCAAGCTCTACAGACTCCAGCTCCCTCAAACCCCAAAAGTACAATGGAAAATCATAGTTCTGCAGCCGAAACTACACCCAAGATTCAAATTTATCGTCTGGCTAGCTTTGCATAGAAGACTGGCAACAGTGGAGCGGCTAATGCACTTTGGGTTACAGATTCCGCAACAATGTGTATTCTGCAAGCAAGTAGATGAATATTTTGACCATCTATTTTTTACTTGCCCGATATCATGTGGGTTATGGAATAGGTTGCTCATATGGCTGGGATACCAGAGAACCATTTGTGATTGGAACAAGTGGGTTAGCAGCATTGCAAAAAGGAGAAATGGATATGCTGAAATAACCACTAGTGTGTTTGGAATGTTGATATACTGTATCTGGCGAGAAAGGAACAAGATTAGGTTCCAAGGTGGAAGCGTAGTTATAAATGATACATGCAAAGAAATAGCAGTCCACGTGCATACACAAGGAACCTCTCTTGAAAACTGGAAGATTGTTTTGAGAAGACTGGATCACTACCCCTAGGAAAGACGGAAAGAATTATATGTTTCTTGAAATTTAATGTATATATAGTGATTGGGAGTGAATTCATATTAGAATGAGTGGAAACAGTTGTCACTCAGCGGCTACTGGTCAAATATGTATTATTCTGATTATTGATGCAATGGAAATTACTTTTTTTTTTTAAAAAAAGGAGAACGACCTCCGGCAAGAATTATCTGCCAATGCCTCCTGCTTCTTCTTCTGCTTCAAAAAATCACGGCAACCAAACTACCATTAAAGGATGTTGAACATTCTTCAAACCAACCGAAAATACAGAAAATTGCTTTTTCTTTGCTAAAAAAGTAGCATCTCCTAAGTTGAGTTCGTCGAGGTCGCCAACTTGATTTTTGAGCCTTCACAGATATCACCAGCCAATAGTACATCTGCTTCAAGAATTACACTTGAGGAAGCAGATAAAGTTGTGGAGATTGGTTAGAAGAAATTTCAACCTTTTGTTTGGAGTATTGTTGTAAAAATTGATATATTCCAAAGTACCATTACAAATCGCTATCGCCTGCCAAAGATATATCTGCTTTAAAGGACGGACCAAAACTTCGACAAATCACTCTAAAAGTTGATGGTAATCTCTTTGTAGAAATCATGCATTTGCGAAGCAAATCAAAGTCTTATCTTTCTTGCTCACGTGCGTCAGGAATTGTTTTCACAGTTTTTTACCCCAATTAAAAATGTATAAGTATGTTTGTGATTTCTGCAAGTCCGAAGCCTTTAATCGGAAAAAAGGTCTGTTACTCCATCTTCAATTGGAAGTATTATATTGGTTCCCACTTGCCAACCCCTCTTGCAAGTAAGCCCATATTTTACCCCCTCTTTCAGTCTAACTAATGATTGTATTTTTTTTCCTTATGGAATTTAATAAAGGATCATATTTTAAAGAAAATATGCAATAGATTTAAATTATTGTTTTGTACTGTTCTTAGCACATAATGCAGTCCTACAAGTGCTACAACTGATGAGGCTTGAGTATGATTTCAAGTTATGATTATTATTTTTGAAATTAAATATATATAGAAAACGAAAATAATAAAATAAAATAAAAACTACCATATATATATGTATGTATGTATGTATGTATGTATTAATTGGTTACTTTATTTGGATTAATAAATATAGATAACTTATAATTAAATATAAAAAATGGCAAATAAATATAAAATAAAAATAACTACCCATTCAAATTGGGTGGGAGTAGTTTGAAGTTGTAGTTTTCAAATTATTTTAAAATAAAAGGAAAAGAAATAGCTATACAAAAAGTTTTAAAATAATTTTAAAATTAAAAAAATAATGAATTACCAATTCAAATTTGGGAGTAGTTTCAAATTAGTGTTTTAAAAATTATTTTAAAATAAAAAAATTCAAAATGAATAAATTAAAAAAAACTTTCAGAGAAATATTAAAAAAGTAATATGCTAACAAATATTTCTATTAAAAATGTAATAATAATTAATATTAGATGATATAATAAATAAAAATACATAACCAAAAATTTATTCAACATATATATATATATATATATATATATATATATATATATATATATATATATATATATATATATATATATATATATATATATATATATATATATATATATATATATTATATGGGTTAATTTATTTGATTTAATAAATACATATAACTTATAATTAAATATAATTAAAAAATGAAAATTAAAAATAAAAAAATAACTACCCATTCAAATTAGGTGGGAGTAGTTTCTAGTTGTAGTTTTAAAATATTTTAAATAAAAGGCAAATAAATAGCTATACTAAATAAAAAAAGAGAAGAACTACCCATTCAAATCGGGAAGTAGTTTAAAATTGGAGTTTTAAATTAATTTTAATATATATATATATATATATATATATATATATATATATATATATATATATATATATATATATATATATATATATATATATATATATATATATATATGTGTGTGTGTGTGTGTGTGTGTGTGTGTGTGTGTGTGTGTATGCTTTAATTGGTTACTTTATTTGGATTAATAAATATTGATAACTTATAATTAAATAAAAAATGAAAAATAAATATAAAATAAAAATAACTACCCATTCAAATTGGGTGGGGTAGTTTCAAGTTGTAGTTTTAAAATTATTTATAAAAAAAATAGCTGTACAAAATTAAAAAAAGAAAAGGAGAACTACCCATTCAAATCGGGAAGTAGTTTAAAGTTGGAGTTTTAAAATAATTTTAAAAAAATAAAATAAAAAAAATAATGCATCACCAATTCAAATTTGGGAGTAGTTTCAAATTGGAGCTTTATAAATTATTTTGAAATTAAAAAATGCAAAATAATGAAATTAAAAAACTTCAGAGAAATATTAAAAAAGTAATATGATAATAAATATTTCTATTTAAAATGTAATAATATTAAATAATAGATGATATAAGAAGGCGTATGACTATGTTGAATGGGTGTTTCTGAGTAAACTGGTGCAAGGGCTGGGATTTCCTTCCAAATTTGTTGGGTGGATAATGGAATGCATTTCAACTGTGTCTTACCCTCTCAACTTTAATGGGGGTATCACAGCTCCATTCAAAGGGAAGAGAGGGTTGCGACAAGGCGACCCGATGTCACCTTACCTTTTTGTCCTGGCAATGGAGTACTTACATACACAGCTCTTGCAAGTGATGCTGAGAAAAGACTTCAAGTTTTACCCTAAATGCAAAAAACTGGGGGTAGCACATGTTTGCTTTGCGGACGACCTTCTCTTATTCTGTAAGGCTGATTTTCAATCAGTAAACTTACTTAAACAGGTTCTGCTGGAATTTTCAAAGACATCTGGTCTTCACGCAAATGTGGACAAGAGTGAAGTGTATTTGGCTGGGGTGAATAATTGGCAGAAACAACAGATACTTCAGGTACTGGGCTTTCCAGCAGGTACCCTCCCATTCAAGTATTTGGGGATGCCACTGGATTCCAAGAAACTGTCTGTTGCACAATGCTGGCCTTTGGTGGAGAGAATTACACGGAAAGTCACCTGCTAGTTAGGCTCCTATCGTATGCTGGTCGGCTTCAATTGATAAAATCTGTATTATTTGGTATTCAAGTGTACTGGTCCCAGATTTTCTTGCTACCCAAAAAGATTTTGAAGATGACAGAGGCTATTTGTAGATCCTATTTGTGGACCGGAGCTGCCACAGTAACAAGAAAGGCTCTTATTGCTTGGGACACTATGTGCTTACCTTATAGTGCAGGGGGCTGGATGTGTTGGACCTTGTTAAATGGAACAAAGCAGCTGTAGTAAAGCATTTGTGGGCTTTAACAATGAAGAAGGATAGCCTATGGATCAAATGGGTCCATACCTTCTATATCAAGAACAAATGCTTGGATGACATGATGGTCCCAGGGAATGCTGCCTGGGTAATCAGGAAAATATTCGATTCTAGAATTCTGGTTAACAGTTTAGCAACATTAACTGGGAATCTAGTGGATAAGCTGAGGCAGGTGCAACAGGGTGAGGTGTTCAGCATCAACAAACTCTACAGACGACTTCTCTCTCAATGCAGCAAAGTTCAATGGAAATCAATCATATTACAACCTCAACTTCATCCCAGGTATAAGTTCATATTATGGCTGGCTATACATAAGCGACTCGCAACTATGGAGCGACTCCAAAAGTTTAATATAGTGGTTCCGCAAGAATGCATATTCTGTGGTGTAGATCAGGAGACCTTTGAGCTGTTGTATTTTGAATGTTCGAAAATAAAAGAGCTCTAGAATCGCCTCCTTAACTGGCTGGGTCATAAGCGTATCGTTGCTGACTGGGAGGAGGAGTGTGCGTGGATTAATAAGCTGGCGAAAAGGAGAAATAGCTTAGCAGAAATTACAGCATGCCTGTTTGGGATTTTGGTGCCGACGATATAGAAAGAACGGAATAACATGAGATTCCAAGGTGACAGGTTGATGAAGGATACCGTGTATATGAAAATCTTGGTCCATCTTCATTGCAGAGGAGCTTCTAGACACAAATGGAGGGCGACTCTTCATAGCTTAGATCATTTTCCCTAGCCAAATGAGATGGCATAAATCACGAAACTGTATCACACGTATTATCTTTGTATGTACTGCTTACTTCATAAATAGATAATAGGTTAGTGATTATGTATAGCATACAAACAATAGATGGTCATCATCTATGCTTTGTAAGTATTTTTTTGATGAAATGAAATGGTTACGGTTAAAAGAAAAAAAAAAGAAAAAAAGAAAAATACATAACAAAAAATTTATTGTATATATATATATATATATATATATATATATATATATATATATTATTGGGTTACTTTATTTGAATTAATAAATATAGATATCTTATAATTAAATATAATTAAAAAATGAAAAATAAACATATAAAATAATAACTACCCATTCAAATTGGGTGGGAGTAGTTTCAATTTGGACTTTATAAATTATCTTAAAATAAAAAAGCAAAAAAAAAAGCTATTAATAAAATGAAAGCAAGAGAAGAAAAACGAAATTAAAAAAATTATAAATTAACAATCCAAATTGGGATTAATTTCAAGTTGCAGTTTTAAAATTATTTTGAAATAAATAAAACTAAAATAAAGACATAAAAAACGTTCAGAGAAAAATATTTAATAATGTAATGTGCTAATAAAACTTTCTATTAACAATATAATAATATCAAATATTATATGATATAATAAAGAAAATACATAGCAAAAAAAGTTATTCAATGCACTCCCTGTATAAGTCACGTTAGTTTAACAGAAATTTATTCATTAAAATATATATAATATTATTAAGAAAAATAGAATAAAATTTTAAATAAAAAAATATTTCAACAGTAATAAATTATAAATCTTCTCATATATGACAAAAAGAAAGCGAGTATTAAATATTGGTTAATATAATAAAAAATATATAGAACAAAAAATTTATTCACTAACTATATAAGTACATTTGATTTAATAGAGATTTCATTATTGAGAATATCGTATTGACAAGTAAGATAACAATTGAATTTTATTAAAATAATACAATCTAATAGGATCAAATAAATATTATTATAATTTAATTTAATTAATATTTTTTAATAGCAATCGTGCATGGCGCGGGTAGAACTACTAGTTAATATATAATGTGCGGACTGTAACATGCAACTAGGCAACAAAAAGGTGGTTGACAGATTGAAATGGGTTTGGTTAGATTATATATATAACAAAAATGACTTTTTTATTATAATATATTCAAGTAGCACTTTATCTATAATTTTTCCTTTATCATCTAAATATAACATGTCATTTTCTTATTGTTTTAGTTAGGTGATCAAACAAGGAAGCTTTCAAATATTCATATGATTCTATGCCTAAGAAATTAAAGTAAATCTTCCACCTAGAGAGAGTAGAAATTTCTGAACATAATATGTTCATAACTCACTTAAATATTATTCATACTATTGCATAATTAGGAAAATTGATGTGTGAGTTAGGCATTTGATCGACCATTTGACATATTTGTAATGTTTCAAAATATAGCACATGCTTTGTATTCACTTGATAGGGAGCGTTTTCCCCCGAATGAAATTCTACGTGGCACGAATTCGTATATAATTGGAGGTATCGAATAACGGGTGAGAAACCGAGAAAAAAATTATTAACAAAAAGTCAAAACACTCAACAACTCTCGTGAAGCTTCAACATGTCTATACTATTAGAGAATGGCTAAAATTAAAAAGGATAGCTCAAACGCATTAATTTTTTGCTATAGGTGGGTGGGTGTGTTTGTGGGGGGAGGTTAGGTGAAGAATCAGACTATATTGAAACACTTATACGAAATCTTAACTAGTATTTTTGCAAGAAATTATTTTTATAGCATAAACTTGTGACCTATTAGTCGTAGGCGGCAATTTAACTGTTGCACCCAAGCTTCACTTTCATCTAAAGTAGAGAAATATTTCTATTTTGAAAAAATTCTTCTCTATACATTTAAGAGAACATTTTCATACTAGAAAATATTGTATATAGCAATACAGCAAAAAGATTTGAAGTAAAACTTACTCACATCCAATATTAATTTACACTAATTAAGCCTATAAATACATAACGCATGTTCGCACTTTCAACTTAACCATGGTTAATAATATAGCTGTCACATATTTTATCATTAATCATGATATGTTAATATACAATAGTGTGAACATAGGTGCATACAGATAATTGTTTTGTGGTTCTATAGTCCAGAGAGAAATGATCTTGTGAGCAAAAATCTAGGCATTCCGTGTTCACGCAGAATTCGGAAAAGGGCCGCTTCCCAAGAGGGCGTGATATAGACAGCCTATCTTAATGCAAGCATTAGTGGCTGCTTCCGTTGCTCGAGCCTGTGATCTATAGGTCACACGAAGACAACTTTACCGTTGCTTCAAGTCTCCCCTTCCCATCTAACACTGTAACAACAACAACAAACCCCAGTATAATTCCATATATGAGGTCTAGGGAGGGTCATGTCTACGCAAACTTACCCCTATCCATCGGCGAATCTAGGAATTTTCCTAAGGGTGCTCAAATTTGAAAGAAGTAAAAAAAAATTCCGGCAAAAGGTGTTCAATATGTGTTATATACCTCTAAAATTTAATATTTTATCTATATACACAGTGTAATTTTTTGACAGAGGATGGTCAATTGACCGCTCTTAAGACCATATGACTTTGTCCTTGCCCGTATCTAATGAAGGTAAAAAGATTATTTTGGATAAACCTTCGGCTCAAGAACCTGTCTAACACTGTAAATACCGAAAAGTGAAAAAGACTGACTACATACAAAAGTGTAACAAATTAAAAGTCTCATCTTACAAACAAAAACAAAAATAGATGATTCCATATAATGTCTGAAGAAGAAACATAGTACAAAACCATAAGAAAACACGGAGAAATACTTATAGAGGTCAATTTCACAACACACTAAGGCTTACGCTGAACAAATTTACGTGATTTTTTAGATTTAACAGGCTTACCAAATATACCACAAATACCACAACTAGATACCTTAGGAGATGGAGGATCAATGGACGGTTGCATGGAGTTATCTTTAGAACGATAACTAATACGAGGTTTTTGTTCTGACGACGATGATGGAGATTTTTGTTCTTTTTTCTTGTGTTCTTGAGGATGATCATTAGTTGAAATTTTGTTGAGTTCTCCAGATAATAATTTATCATCCCATATTAAACCTGATGAACCTTGTCTTCTAAATGATATTTCTGATCTTGGCAATATTTCTCCTGTAGTTGCAGCCATGAAACTTTATTCTTCTTCTTCTTCTTGATCTAATAAAGGGAATTCTTGATTTGAAGATATCAAGGTGAATGTTTGAGTCAAGAGGATTTGTTCAATCTTGATATAATATAAGAAATTATAAGATATGAAAAGATTGATTAGTTGTTGGACAATGATGTGATCATAAAATTAATGATATTCCATTTGGGAGCTAGTGTTTGAAATTACTTGTATGACCTTTGAAATTAGTGAAACTATTTAACAAGACTAAATTCTTTTTTTCTGTCCTTACTCGAGAACTATTGCCTACGATCATAAATGGTAGGATTAAAGTTATATGGATGAACAGTACAGTCAAATCTCTCTATAAAAGTCTTGTTTGTTTCGAATATTGTTGAATATTATAGCAAAGTACTGGTCGGTGAAGAACTCTCATGTTCAGCGAATGAAGGTTGCTGAGATGAGGATGCTCATGTGGATGTACAGACTCACCAGGTTAGATAAGATTAAGATTGAAGTTATTCGAGAGAAGGTGGGGGTGGCCCCAGTGGATGAGAAGATGTGAGAAGCGAGGCTCAGGTAGTTCGGACATGTTCGGAGGAGAAGCCCGGATACCCCGGTGAGAAGTTGTGAGCGGCTGGCGGTGGTCGACGTGAGGCGAGGCAGAGGGAGGCCTAAGAGGTATTGGGGAGAGGTGATTAGGCAGGACATGGCTAGAATGCGGATTTCCGAGGACATGTCCATTGATAGGAAAGTCTGGAGGACTAGTATCAGAGTTCTAGGATAGAGACTTCTAGAATTTTTCGTACTCCTTTTCCGGGGTTGGGTGGGGATTGGTAGGGCTCTCAATAGATGATTTTGTGTATTGGATTGTGTTCGCCTTATGGTAGTTATTTATGGTAGTTACTGTATGATATTATTGCATGCCATTTTATTTATGGTTCTTATGTTTAGAGAATTATTTATGCGATTTCCACTAAAGTTACTAATGCTCTTTTGTTTTTGTTTTTGTTTTTCCTTTCCTTTCCTGAGCCGAGGGTCAATTGGAGACAACCTCTCTGCCCTTTTGGGTAGGGTTAAGGCCTGTCTATATATTACCCTCCGGAGTCCTCACTTTGTGGGACTATACTGGGTAGTTGTTGTTGTTGTTGTTGTTGTTGTTGTTGTTGTTGTTGTTATTGTTTATAGCAAAATGTTGTTATAGAAAATATATATTATAACATAACTTAAAAATTGGTTCCTGAAAAGTCTGGCTTTTATAGTGAGGTGTTGTTATCAGAAGCGGATTCATGATTTAATGTTTATGAGTTCCTGCAACGACTTCGAGTAAACTTTCAATAGTAACTGAGTTCACATTTTAATATTTGTAGATATTTAATGAATTTTTAGAACACATTTACATTATTTGGACAAAAAGTACTAGGTTCACGGGAACCCGTAGATAACATGCTAGATCCGTCCCTGGTTGTTATATAGGGATGTTGTTATAGAGAGGTCTGAGTGTATATAGGATTTGGTAATATTATTAAATTAGATAAATTATTTTCTTTTTTAAATTTCTCACTCGGTGTCCGATAAACATATTGTGCTCCGATTTAAATACGAAGTCGCACATTAATAGTCTAATCCATACCCAAGACCCGAACAGAGACAATCCGACAAGTAGGTTGGATATGAAGGTAATAAGGAAGCACAAATATGGACGACAGTCAAACTTATATGAAAGTAGCAGCCATCTTTGAATAGAAAATTTGTTTTCAAAATTTTCATAAAAAAAATATGAGTAAGAAAATGTCACAAGCAAATACATTGATTTTTGTTTTAAATCTTCCAGATTATTTCGATGTGATTGATTTGATTATTTGGGGACGTCTCTAAAATTACGTAAACTTTTCCTCGTGCTATTTGTTTTATCCATATTTGGGTAACGAGTTAGAAGTTATTGAGGTTTAGTATGGAGTGATAACGTATTAATATGTCGAGTAATTATTTGAAAAACATAAAATTTTCCAATGAATTAATAATTAAAGTAACAAATGAATTAATCGTTTTTTTATTCCTACCCGATGTCTAGTACCCATTTTGAATATGACTAATCCAGATTCGTACCGAAACATCTTAGAATGAGAGTAAAACATATTCCCAAGGCTCAAATCCGAAACTCCTAATTTAAGTCTTACAATGGGATAAAACACTCTTATGAGGTAAAACACATTCTGAAGGCTCAAATCCGAAACTTCTAATTTAAGTCATACAATGGAGGTAAAACACTCTCCGTCAAAAGAAACTCCATTTTCAAGGCTTGAAACTAAGGCTTCTAGTTTATGATGAATTAATGCTTAAACATTATTCCTCGGTCTCGAATTATCCATCGTGATTTCTAAAAATAATTGTTTCAAATTGATTGTCATTATAGAAGTTCAGACTCAATTAATTATTTTCCCTATATTATCCTTAATATTAGTTATTCTTGAACACTACAAACACCTCAATTATGAGAAAATATTAAATGAAGAGAGAATATATTTTAAGACATAAATAGGGGTAAACAGTAGGGGTGTTCAAAACCGATCCGAAACCGAAAACCGATCCAAACCGAAGCTTAACGGCTTATTGGTAACGGCTTAACGGCTTAATGGATGGGGAACGGATTGCATTTTTTTTTATTAACGGCTTATCGGTTTGGGGATGGATTATTCAATTTTCTTAACGGCTAATCCGTTAACCCATTAGTGATAGAATTGAGTTGTATAATACATATATGGTTCTATGTGTGTCATGGAAAAAGAAGAATTGAAAGGTTGGTTATGACTAGAGGAACGACACCCCATGAAATAAATTTGTGCATTTTGGATGATTGCTTGTGGAAAATGGAGAACGATAGTTATTTATAGAAGAGGAGTGTTGAGAGTAGAATTTACCAGAGCACTTCAGTTTTTAAAAGTTCATTGTGGGAGCTGAATGGGAATTTGCGCGACAGATTTTTTTGGTTATATCCGAAGCTTATGAGTACACATGTAGTGTGGCCTCTAACAGAAGATAAGTTCTGTTTTATTTTTCTCGATACTGAACTAGTAGTGAATTTATCTATTTTATAATCTACATGCTGATGGCAATTATTTCATTAGCTACATCATATTGCCTCTAAAATATTATTTTTTATGGCAATTCATTATTTCTAAGACGAGGAGAATAAGAGATATTTAGTGAACATGTATGCTAGGCCGATAAACCGCCCATTAACCGCCCTATAAGAGCTAACCCGATACCAATCCGCCCGATATCTTATCGGGTGGCTAACGGATTAATACATTTAAAAGCCGATAACCGTTAAGCCAAACCGTTAAGAGTAAAAGCCGCCCAATCCGCCCGATGAACACCCCTAGTAAACAGTCAAAAATCTCTCATTTTTTAATAATTTTTTAAGGGACGTGTAAAAGAGAAACACCACAGATAATATTATCTGAGATGAAGGGAGTATCATAGTAAAAGGCTATATTCCATCTACCTATGCTACTCCATTGCACAATTTTTTCTACCAAATACTCATGGCACATGCATGGACTTGGTTGATTCAAAATCTTGAGAAGTTTCAAGCACCTCTACGAAAAAAATTTACCATTTTCACTTCCATCATTTAACACTGTCAAAACAAAACTTTGCACCAAGCTATAGCAAAGCTTTTTCAGAACTAAGTTTTCATCATTAAGTGCACTAATTGCCTAAGTTCACTACTGAACTCAGCCTCCTTTTGTCTTTCAGAATTTCACTCAGAGGTTTTGGACCTGAAAAATCTTCTCTTTCATTTCCTCCATATGGCACAATTCTCTCAGAAGAATATCCATCTTCTCTTCCTCTAACCTTTTCTTCTCTAATTTGAGCTAGTGTCTTTGGTCCACCAAAGATCTTAGGAACTTCAGTCAATCTCTGCCTAGAAGCCATCCTCCTAGGGGTTTCATTTGCAAAAGGCCGCGACCTGCCCCGTCTCTTGTCCTTTAAATGCTGCTGCCTGTAACTGCTTCTGTGGGATTGTCTCAACTTCTTCAGTTGATTGGCACCCTCCAGAAGAGTGGCATCCACAAAGCCGGAGGAGAAAGAAGCGTTGCTTTCCACTTTTGAAGCCAGTCTCTGAGGCATCCAGCGAGAACCCTGTGGCCGATGCCTATCCCTGCGTTGCTCACGAGCATTAAACCTAGACAGGTCTAACCTTCTAGACAAGTAATTTGGAGGGTCACTTTCAATGACTCGACGCTTCTTCAGAAAGTCCCGAAGCTCCACATTGCCTCTGGCATGAAAACCCGATTCTCTAGGCAACTTTCTTTTATGTGGTACACTCTGTCTTCCATGAGCAGGGATAACAATTTCTCTTGCATATTCATTTACTTCATGACTCTCAACATTACTATAATAAGAATCGTCTAGTTCTCCTTCAGACTCAATTTTCATGTCTGGATACGCAGGATCATACTCAAGGTTATTCTCAAAATCATATCCAGCAAACCGCTCGTCAAACTCCCTGTCTTCCATATCATGCTGCAGTAGGTAACTATGATCATCTTCGTGACTCAAACCTTCTATTCTATCATCAACAAGAACATCAAAACCAGGAGATGATTCCAACCACTCCGCTCTCTCCACATTCTCCTCCACTTCTTCGTCTGAGCTCCGGTCTGGGGACAAATCGGATCCTCCTTGGGTAAAGCCTTCAGCAGGGACTAAGGAATCTAACCTTACTGCAGGAGCTTCTTCAGAAGGAGATCCTGAAGTCTCACGCGAAGCACTCTGCTCACCTACAACATTAGTCATCGAATGGAGATCCACTTTTGACTTGATATATTCATGTGCAGCTGCCTTGGACCCAGTTTCAGAAGAATTAGAGGCCTTCTCCACTGATGCAGGACCAGTTTCACTTCCTGGAGATGTCTTTTTCTCAGCTGTTGGTCCATCAGGGACTCCAGACGCTATTTTCGAGGATTTCCATGTGGTTGTACCATCATCAGGTCCATGCAAAAATGAACATCTTTCACCTTTATTGCAATAGCTATTGAAATAGAAGTAACAGGGAACATTTGTCTTGTTAACAGGCACTGCAGATTTATTGTGCTGAGGAGCAGATTCAGATGATGTCTCAGTACGGGTCTCTAATGGCTGAGGAAATGAACAGGAAAAAATTAACACAATCAAAGAATACAAAATAAGAAGTTCAAGAAGCAAATTTAGACAAGTCAGAAACAAGGACATGAAAGATCAGAGACAAACATTGCTTTAAAGCATCTAATTTCTTGTTAGCTAGCTACTTCAGTAACCCAAATACCCAATTAAGTCGTACAAGGCAATGACCAACCAAACGAGAAATCAGACGCAAAAACCTTCAGACTCGGGAAGATCTAACGACCAGTCTCCAGGTACTTTTTCTTTGTTTTTTGGGATATGGTAAATCCACCTCCAAAACCGGCCTGCCTAACACTAACCTTTATCCGCTTTGCTTCCTTAATGAGTAGAATCCCCAACCTCATGGTTGGAAATGGATGGTCGAAAACTGCCGTTTTCTTTCTATTCTAGTTCTTCTCCCTATACAGATGCTTTTTATACAAGATTCTTAGTTGGTGGGAAAGAATTAGCTTTGATTAAGCTATCTCTCCTCATCAACCGGTCTCTGGTACTTAACTCATTTATACCCCCAAAAGAATCTTTTCTGTTCCACCAGAAGAAATAATATGAGCACACCTTAGCGCCTTATATATGCATACAGAATAGGTAATATTCGTTTCTGGCAGAGTTGAACATCAAAATCTTACAGCCAAGTGACAATCTAAAGGAGAAAAAAATGTTACTGTGTTAGTGTTCATATATATAAACCACTTATTAGAGGTGAGATAGATTACTGAATTATCCTGTGGCTTGAGAACGATGGAGTCATTTGTGCCAGAGTAACAAGAAGAAGGTAAATCAGTCACCAAGGCATTAAGATTCATGGGAATAAGGCAACAGAACCAGAGTTTCTTAACAGAGAATTTCTAGGAGTTAAAAATATGCTTCTGAACTTATCATGTTGCAGTCTTTTGTATCATAAAGTACTTGAATCCACTTTGCTAGATCTTACGTAGGTTTTTGCAGAATATTGTTGGCATATCTTCATAGTTTACATACAAGCAAGAATCACTATTGTTCCTTTAAATATTTTACAAATGACATGAGGTTTTGAGAACTTCACATAAGAAAACCATTCAGCAGAAAGTGCTACAGACTGAAATTCTGATGAGTGTTTGCTGTTCTTTTTCAAAGTAATATCAAGTTCAAGATACTTACATAAAACCAATACATGAAAAGGAAATATTGACTTCCATTTATAAGATTTATAAAACTCCCTCATAAGGGAGTGGCTGGGGAGGAAAAGCAAAAAGGCTACCAAACAAAACAGGCTACCTCAGTTGAATGCAAGCACAGTACCGTGGATTAAGTTTGCTGAGAAAGCTTTACAAGATATACTTGATAGAGTGACGTTTGATGGCACACAGGAAATTACTTTGAAAGAGAATATCCAACTCTAGATATATTAATGTCATTGTTTAAAGATTTAGTTAGAGTATATGTTTTCTAGAACATGAAATGATGAGGCAGAACAAGTAAAGAATACACGAGATGTTGGTGAACACTTAAACCTTTAGATAATTGCAAAGGTTTTTTTAGTTAGTTTAGTGAATTGGGCACTTCAAGGACTCTTGAAGTTTCGAATATTGTGCTGCTCCTACAGAATGTTGCACTGTATTCTTCCCAAAAAAAGAATTTGGAACTTGAGCACTAAGCTTGTTAAAATCCCCCCTGATGGTTGCCATGGATTTGGCTGACACAGGTTCTTGGGGAGCCAGCAACTTTTAGAGGAGATCTATATTTCTTTACTCCTGATGATATCTAGTTTTCTTGGCTGACACAGGTCTTGAGGAGCCAGTAATTTTTAGCGGATATCCATATTTCTTGACTCCTGATGATAGGAGATTTGCTTCTTCAACAGGAAGATATCTCGTTTTCCCAGTCTTTCACGAGAAGAGTACAATGCAACATTTTTAGGAGTAACAAGATATTTGAAACCTCGGAGTCCTCGAAATACCCAAATCAACAAAATGATCAAAAACTAGTGCAATTATCTAAAGGTTTAATTGCAGCAGCTTCTCTTGAATTCTTTACTTGTTTAACCGTCCTCTTCATATATCCTTTATTCGTAAATCATATACTCTTAACTCTTAATATAAAAATATGACGTCGATATTGTCACACCTCTTTTTTTATCCCCGAAATACCCTTTTACGGGGTTGAGTTAGAAAAGTTTTTCCAATTAAAGTGACGTTTTGAAAAGAGATTATTTATTATTTAGAGTCGCCACTTGGAATTGAATTTTGGTGTTCCAAGTCACCCTTTTATTTGAATCTCCTTTCAAAAGGAAGGTTTGACTCTTAATTATGATCTACGAAACAGAAGACTGAGTAAGGAATTCTGTTGACCGAGAGGAAGGTATAAGGCACCCATCGAGTCCCGTGGTTCTAGCACGGTAGCTTTATTGATTAATGTTCGGCTTAAATCAATTCTTGGCTTTTCTTGTATTTTATTCGTTATGGCTTGTCTATTACCGCTTAACTTGATTATTATGTTTTTATTAATCTGTACCTAGATGCGATACGCACACAAGGTATTTCTTTGAAGTTAGATATTAAACCAAGGTACGAAATGTACGCATGGTCAAAAGATAATTATTTTAAATTTGAAAGGAATCAAGACGCGAGAATACGCACATGATCTTTTTATTATTTAAACATATCAATCCAAGATTCGGATATGAACACATGAGCTAATATTGAAAGCACATCCAAAATCTTTTCTAGTATTTTTAGAGTATTTTATTTATTTATTTCTAAACCAAGACATCTATTTATATATTTTTCATTATTGTTTCTTTTACTTATTGGAACGAGTCTTGAGTTAATTCATGACTCCTTTTGCTCATTCACAATTATTTTCTAGTATTAGACCTTGAAATATTTCTAGCCCCAATTAACTATATTCTCGCATGCCCCGGCCTTCAGTTGGAATATGAAAGAAACGTAATTAATAGCTTAGCCTCAAATATCAAATTTATTAATAAAGAAACATATTTATACTAACAGTAAATCAAATAAAATTTATAAATAAAGATAATAACTCATAAATATTCCAACTTATACTTCAGTAGTAAAACAAAGATTGAATCTATATCGTTAGACTATGGTAAGTAACTAACATCATTACTAAAATAACTTAACTAATACAACAAGTTATGACGTAGAAAATGTGAGACAATTAACGATTTTTCTTATCTTTTTTAAAGTAACAATAGTCATACTAAATTGACACTTGATAATTTTCAGCTTTCATGGCTAAGTAATCAAACATGTGTAAACGTGTATTCCAAAAAGAACGATTATTTTTTTATAGAGGAAACCTATTATAATCTTATAAAAAAACTTATCATAATTTATGGCATGTTTACAAGAATGATTGGGCAAAATTAATATAAAGATGACTTCAAGTATTAATTAAACCAAGCATTCAAGCCTAGATTCATTCATGACAAATTTACAAATTGAACTTCGAAGATGATTTAAATTAACAAAGACAAAAGATAAATTTTTAGACTGCTATCAATGTGTGTGTGTGTATGTATATATATATATATATATATATATATATATATATATATATATATATATATATATATATATATATATATATATATATATATATATGTATGTATATAGTAAACCGTAAAAAATAGACAGCGATAGGTCAGACAAGCACAAAACAATACTTGTGTTCGGCTCTTAAGAAAATTAATACAAATATTAACACACTCAGGCTTAAATCATGATACTATCATTGAACTAGCAAGGAAATTCAATATTACCTTTTGTGAAGATTTCACAATAGATAAACAGATACAATCTACTGATTTCCAAAGCTAGCAATGCTAACTTTTTAGAACCTCGAACTTGGAACCGCGAACGAAATTTCAAACTCTGTCTTTACACTCTCTTTCTCTCTTGCACAATTTTTCGCGATCTGTTTTCGTCCTCTGTCCTTTCTTCTCCCCCTTTTTTTATAACAGAAGTCTCTTTCTCTTTATATAGATGAGTATGAGTAGTTTTATAACTTCTAAGGAAGTGGTAAAGTGAGGATTGGGAAGTTAGTAACGTGAGAGTTAGTGGGAAAGGAAGTTACGTGAAGTGGGGAAGTTGAGTTGTTTTATTTATTTATTTATTATATTTATATATTTTTTAAACTTTATATATATTTATTTAAATTTTCTTAACCCCTTTTTTAATTAAATAAAAGAAGATAAAAAACGCACACACGCATATAAAACTTACTTTAGATTTAAAGAAAACTATAAGAAAACCTAATATTTACATTATAGTTTAAATTATACTATGAAAAATATTATAGCTTACATTTAAAATTAGAAGAAACCAAATATATATATTTTTTGTAATTTTCTTCTATTTAAAAATAGGAACAAAAGTTATACTCTAAAACTGCAATAATTTTTTTTTTTTGTATTTTTATTATTATTTTTTAAAATTTTTATAAATGAAACCTATTAAGAGAAAGATAAAAGTTTATATGTTAAGATTTACATATTTACACTAAAATAGTATCGAATTTGGGTGAGGTCAAAAATTAAGTGTTCACATATATATGTAGAGTAGTATATTTTCTTTCAAAATGAGTTCCGTTACACCGTCAAGCAAGACTTCGTGGAGCATATATGTAAAGCTTTCTCCACATCCAATTGTGGTAGCCTACTTTTTAGGTCGTGATGGTTCTACCATTCTGGAACATAGGTAGACTGTAAACAAAGTGTAAGCATCCTGCACAATAGACTAACACTGCTATTCTTAAATTTCGAAAGAGGAAATAGCTACAACTTCTCCGAACTCAACACACATTTTAAGTTGGGGAAAATATTCAAGCCAGAACAAAAGCATAGTTTATTTAGTTGCATGTTCGCAGTAATAATACATCAGAAGTCAGAAAAAATATCAATTTCAAGGAATGGAAGTATGTGCTTACTGGATGCCGAAAAGAACATGATGGATTAAGACAGCTTCCTGCCAGCCAGTACCAACAGTCCCTGGGGTTGATCCTAGCTATCTCACTGTGTCGATATTCACATTCTATTCCCTCCATATCACCAAACACAATTCTCAGATACAACACTTGAAATAAATGAACACACACGAAACAAAGGTATTCATGTCATGAGTCAAGAATTCACAGGTAACAAAAACAACAATGACAAATGTTCATTGTATTGAGGCCTACTACTCATTATCGTGATCCCATCATCTCTAAACCATAACTGATTAAACTTGAACTAAAAAGCAAAAATTATATATTAAAAAAACAATTTAAGACTAACTACTTAAACAAGAAAATGCGCCAATAGAGCAAACTAAATGCAGACAACTAACTGAATTCACATCGCCGACTCAATTTGCTTGAAAATGTTAACCCAACACACACATCTTCAACCCCCTGAATTTCCCTAACTCACCACTTAACCACCTAAAATTCAATTGTATAACAAAATCCAAGAAACCAACGCAATGTAATCATGATAAAAGATACATACAACAGTGTACAAACACCCATACACGCACAGAACACACGCACATTTCCATTTTTTACATTAGTGTTTGCTAGACTCAAAGATTTAAGATATTAACCTAGAGTTCAAACCAATATTTACACACTTAGGTCATGTAAAAGTTAGTTGCAGGTAATTCAACATAATAGCCATTGATTGAAACCTAGAACGAATGATTGATTAAATATAATTTAAATTTTAAAAAAGCTAAATTCGGAGAAATGCAAATGAAAAAAGGAGAGAATATGGAAAAACCTTCTTGCAAGTGAGGGGAGAGGCTAAGAAATAGACACAATCAGTGTTGCGCTTTAACAATTCTTCCTCCATTTTCTCTCCCGCAAATTGATTGATTATACAAAATGTTCAAATTTCAAAGCATTACGTACAATATAACTCGATGAAATGTGAAATTCCAGACTGTAATTAAAAACAAGAAACCCTTAACAGTGTTTCTATATATACATATATACGTACAACTGCATAGAGGTGCAAGGGGTAGTGTCAGGGTGGGGGTAACGGTGGGGGGGGGGGGGAGGGGGGCAGAGAAGAGGGGATTGTGGTAATGTATAATTGTATATATATGGTGCCTTCGAGTTTTATAGAAGCTAACGCTTGGGGTATTTATTAATTTTATGTTATTTTTGGGCTTATGGTCCTTGCTTTTTAAGCATGTTTGGAAACTCTCGTTTTTAGGGGTGTTTCTCGGGCGATTGAGCGGCTTTTTATCTTAACGGTTTGGCTTAACGGTTATCGACTTTTAAATGTATTAATCTGTTAGCCACCCGATAAGATATCGGGCGGATAGGTATCGGGTTAGCTCTTATAGGGCGGTTAATGGGCAGTTTATCGGCCTAACATACATGTTCACTAAATATCTCTTATTTCCTCGTCTTAGAAATAATAAATTGCCATAAATAATAATATTTTAGAGGCAATATGATGCATTCAATTTTCTTTGCCAGAGCCACTCAATTTGATTTCCGTGATTAGGAAATTAGCTTTACCATCTCCGGCGTAGAAATAAACTTTTGTTAATCATTTTAAGGGTTTTAGTTTTTTTATATTTAATATATATAAATAATATATATATATATATATATATATATATATATATATATATATATATATATATATATATATATATATATATATATATATATATATATATATATATATATATATATATATAATATTTATATTCTTAACGGGTTAACGGATTAGCCGTTAAGAAAAATGAATAATCCATCCTCAAACCGATAAGTCGTTAATAAAAAAAATTCAATCGGTTCCCCGTCCGTTAAGCCGTTACCAGTAAGCCGTTAAGCTTCAGTTTGGATCGATTTTCGGTTTCGGATCGATTTTAAACACCCGTACTCGTTCCTACCTCTTGGGTGTGTAATGGGTAATCTATTCACTGTAATAGCTCGTAAACTAAACAGAAAATATACATTACTCTAAGTAAATTGGTGCAACGAGCTCTAACTAAGAAAGAATCTCTCATATGATCCTTGCTTTTAAGAATGTTTCAGTATGGAATTTTATCCGATAATTAAATTTGCGCCACGTAAGATTAATTAAATAAAAAAGCTCTCCCTACTTTATATGTATTAGGTTATTAAAAAAGATAATACATTTATATAATAGATAATTTTAACATAATATTTTTACTATAACCTTAAAGAGAAACTTTTTATGGTCGGGCGGATATTATGGCATATTTTAGATAAAAGTTTTAAAATTTTTATTTTTTAAATATGCATCGAGTTGAGTTGCACTACATAAATTGAAACGGAACAAGTACCTTCCCAGTAACATGTAATATTTTTCTTTTCCTAATAAAGATGCTTGTAAGTTAATAAAATTACTCGAAAAATCAATTGACTACTAACCAAAAGATCGGAAACAATTTCTCTACTTTTATAGGGTAGGGGTAGGGGTAAGGGTACGTGCTCAACACACTTCAAATATAAAATTAAATTGAGTTTGTTGTTGTTGCCTACTTACTTACACCAAAATGGCAAGCTAGGTACATTACAATTGGAAATTAGGTCCGATTGGTTACGTGAATTTTTGTAACCATTTCATTTCATTTAGACTACTGGAGAAAGTTCAAACTCAAATTACTCCCTCTTTTTTTCTTTCTTAACTACTTGAGTCGAATTGCTTTAATAGTATTGAGCTTATCTTATGCATGTGAAGAGTAACACTTTTCTCGACTTTTTTAATAAAAATGTATATCGTGTTGATATTATTTTTGTTGATCGTATTTATGCTAACGAACATTATATTTAACTTGCAAAGGCTCTGACCAAAATATCGCTCGCCTTTTAAACCTCTTTAAAATAGATTTTACATCGTACACAATTGTCATATAAGTTTTTCCTTAATATTTTAGATGTTTATTAACGAAAATTTTACTTATTAAGAGCCCGTTTCGACATAAAAAAATATTCATTATTTTGTCGAAATTAGCGTTTGGTCAGAAAACATTATTTTACTTAAAAATGCATTTTGAAATTTTCGAAAATTTAAAACTCCAAAAAACTGTTTTCCAAAATTTTTACTCAAATCAGTCACGATCCGGAATCTCCACCATCGGGACCGTGATGGGGCCTAACATCACACTTGCTACAAGCCAATGCTAGAGATTTAATTAGCCAATCCTTTACGTTTCACTGATTAACAATATAACTAGTGAAAATAAATGCGGAATTAAATAAATAATTTGTTCATATACTATTGCCAATACATTGCTATAACTATATCGAATCTGGTATCACAATCCACGAACGCACTAAAATTTGCTGCAAATATTTGTATTAAAGAAGATACAACTATTTATGGAGGGAAGTAAAAATATTAAATGTAGGAGCATAGAAGGGACGCCAGCAGGACTACCTTGAGTCTCCTCACCGAAAATATATGCACCTGACATCTCAATTAGCCACTACCTGCTCCAAAATTTGCACAGAAAGTGTAGAGTGCAGTATTAGTATGACCGACCCCATGTACTGGTAACTGTTGAGCCTAACCTCAACGAAGTAGTGACGAGGCTACAGCAGGGGCAATTACAATATAACATGTATATAGTGTAAAATAAAAGCAGAAAGAAGGGCAGGACAAAATAAGATAAAAGCAGAAAGAAGGGCAGGACAAAATAAAGCAGTAACTTGCAAGGAATAAATATAGAACTCAAGTGTCTTATCAGTATCCAGCTATAACTAATCCTTAAGTGAAATGCAAAACTACATAATAATTTACACAGTAAAAGAAAGGTAAATAAACACATAAATTAATGCGGTGCGCATCCCAATACCACCATATATCTACATCACTATGAAAATTCATCTTTATTACTTCATACCATTATTCCTCTTGTTGCAGCATGAAATTCGATTTATCGTATAATAGCAATTTACCTTATTCCTCCTCAATATATCACCTTTATCCCTACTGTTGCGACACGCAACCTGATCCCACCATATATTAGCACTTCACCCTTATTCCTCCTCAATATATCATCCTTATTCCTCCTCAATATATTACCCTTACTCCTCTTATTTTGGCGCGCAACCCGGTCCCTCCATATATTAGCATTTAGCCTTATTCCTCCTCAATATATCACCCTTATTCCTCTTGTTGCGGAGCGCGCATCGATTCCACCATATCAACATCAATTACTCAATAAGTACAGAAATTTCAAAATTTTAACTCAAAAGTCTTCACAATATTTAAACCTCAAACCAAAGCAAATGGAAAACTTGTACTTTATGAAACTTCACACAAATAATACTGCTCAACGTAACCAATCTAAAATATACCATTAAATATCGATAAACCAGCTTAAGCCAATACTATGAGACAATGCAACTACGGGGTGGCTAATAACTCAACAATGAAAAAACTAATATATGACAAGTAGAAATTAAGCATGAAAATACCGGTATGGCCTGTAGCAGTTAAGGCAAGGAGGATAATATAATAAGAATGGGAAAAAATATGCAAAACAGATAAATTGACGGCGCATATGTACTCGTCACCTCACCTATACGCCACTCACATAGATTTCACATAGCAATTTAGTCAAGGATCCCTAATCCCTCGAGTCAAAGTTATACACAACACTTATCTCGGTTCACAGGTCACTCACAGCTCAATTATCGCTTTTTCTCTAGATTCTACCTCCAAACTACTCGTATCTAGCCATAATTAACTTAATAACATCAAAAATTGCTAAAGGAATCAATTTCCATACATAAATTTTGGTTTCTCAAACTTTTTCCCAAAAAGTCAAATCGATCCCCGGGCCCGCTTGATCAAAACTCGAGGTTCGGAGAAAAATTCATTCATCCATTCACTTTCGAACCCGGATATGTAACTAGTTTCGAAATCCGACCTCAAATCGAGGTCTAAATTTTAATTATACAAAAATTTCTAATTCTACCGAAACCCCCAATTTGCACCATGAAAACCCTTGGCTTTAAGTTGAAAATTCATGAAATGCAATGGGTAATTGAAAGAAAGTAGTTTAGAATTATTTACCAATACTTTGGATAAGAAATTGTCTCTTGAAAATCGCCTCTAAGTCTTCTAGTTTGAAAATTTTAAAATAATGGCAAATTCTCGTTTTTGCTTCTGTTTTAAGTACTGGGCGATAATGTTCATCGCGATCATGTGAACACTATTGTGTTCGCGAAGAGCAGCCTCATATGCACTTACACGATCGGGGAAAAGATTACGCATTCACGAAGATTTAGCTCGCCCTACCTTCGTGTTCGCATAGGGTTTTCCCAGGTCCCCTAACCAGCCTTCCTAAAGCTACTCATTCGTGGTCGACCAGTCGCGTTCGCATAGAGCAACTCCCCCCAATGCTCCGCGTTCGCGAACTTGGTCTTGCATTCATGTAGAGTGAAGTCTTCCCTTAGTTTCCCCTTCACAATCGTGAGAATGGCTTGCGATCGCAAAGCGCAAAGCATCTGAATACCATCTGCGGCAAAACACACCATATTTCTAAGCCTAAAATATCCCATAGCCTATCCGAACTCACCAGAGCACTCAGGGCTCCAAGCCAAACATGCACACGAGTCTTACAACATCATACAAATTTGCTTGTGCGAATAAATTACCAAAATAACACATAGAACTATGAATTTAGCATCAAAGCACATGAGATTCTTAAGAACACTTTGAAATTACTTTTTTCACAACTAAACGTCTGAATCACGTCAAATCAGTGCGTTTCTCAACAAATTTTACAGATAAGGTATAATATTTTTTGGATATGTAATGGGCTCAGGCATCAAAATATGGGCCCGATACCAACAAGATCAAACAGTAACCAAATTCTTAAAACTATTTAATTTTCAGCCTTTTAATTTTCATCAAAAATTTATTTCTCGAGCAAGGGACCTCGTAATTCGATTCCTGGCATACACCCAGGTCCTATATTTCGATACAGGCCCAGCAGGAGCTCAAAAAAAGATAGCGAATAAATATTTTATTTTGAAAGCAAAGAAGAGTGTGGACTGTCAAAATACGAGTCCGGGTCTATTTACTCTAAACGTTGACCGAAATAAACTAAATCAACGTTTAAAGGCAAAAATTATTATTTTTATCAACTTTTAACATGAAAGCTTTCCAGAATGATGCTCTGATTTCACACGCAAATCGAGGAGGTACAAAATGAGGTTTTGAATGTCTCAGGACACGGAATCGAGTTCTAAAGCATAAGATGACCTTTTGGGTCATCACACGAAACTCAAAACAGTTAAATTTATATTTATGTCCAAACACAACTCTAATTTTCAAATACCATTTTTACTTGGGTTTATTTTAATCTTTTTTGTTAAATTTTTACAATTCTTATGTCGAAATGACCACTAAATGTTTCTTTATTTGAAGTATGAAAAAACTCGTAAATTTTAGCATTTATTATGCAACTGTTATAAAATAGAAGTCTATTTAGAGTGAATGTCTAAGAGTTTTAGCTTGAAGCTAAGTCATTCCTCTTCCTATAAATAGAGGGGTCTTACCCCATTGTATATCACCCCAAGTATTAATAAGAATACTTCTCTCTCTCCCTATTCTCTCTCTATATTGTTCTTATTCTTGCATTATTGTTCTTGTCTTTATATTATTTCATAACACGTTATCAGCACGAGACTCTACCGTCTCAAGAAGCTCTTTAAGAAGATTAAGCCGCCGTCAATTTCTCCGCATCGGAGCCGCCGTCGTCTGCATCAGTGGAGAAAAGGAAGAAAACATTGAAAATATAATTGGTATACCTTAAAGGTAAGTAATTTACTTTTCCCTTTCAAATTCTTGAAATTCTACGATTTGATTTAATATACAAACAAAGTTTGATTATAACTCTAATGGAGTTTGTAAGAAATTATAACCACATGAAGTGGTTAAATCTCTATGTCCTGCCATGATTAAATTCATGTATGATTGTGGGCAAATAATTGAAAATCCGTCCCATTGAATTTGCTCCATTCCCTTTAGAGAATGTGGAAGCAGTATATGATAAGTCTGAAAGAAGACTAAAATATTACCATGAAGGTATCAATGAATGTGGACGTGGCAAAGAATTCCGTCCAATTGAATTTGCTCCATTCCCTTTAGAGAATGTGGTAGCAGTATGTGATAAGTCTGAAAGAAGACTAATTACCGTAAAGGTATCAATGGATGTGGACATGGCAATAGACGAAGTTATAATCGTCATTATTGTGATAATGAGAATAATAAAGATTCTCAAAATAATCTTTCACTTTATGAAAGTAATATTTGACATGAGATTGTGTAAAGCACATGATTATGATCCATTCCCTGAAGTGAATGTGATAATTGTAATAGAGCCTGTAAGTATGAACACGCTCTTGATGTAAATCTGTTTTATGTCTGACATTATGAAAAGAAAGTTCGTTGCCCTTGAAATTTCGGGCAAGAACTATATGACATGGGTGTTGGATGCTGAAATCCACTTAGATGCTATGGGTCTTGGAGACGCCATTAAAGACAGAAATAATGCATCCACCCAAAACTATGCTAAGGCCTTGATTTTCTTGCGCCATCACCTTGATGAAGGTTTGAAGATTGAATATCTCACCGTCAAGGATCCACCTATCTTGTGGAATGGCTTAAAGAAGAGATGACAACCTGAAGTTGGTCACTCTGCCACAAGCACGATACGATAAGAACCCAAAAGCAAATAGTTTATAAACTATATATTATCGTTGCGGTGAAAACGGGCACTGGTCAAAGGCTTGCCGTATACCATGACTTTTGGTTGACCTTTATCAAGCATCTCGAAAGAGTAAAACGCCCTGAAACGAATTTTGTCTCTGACGACAACTTTGACATCACCCACTTGGATGTGGCAGACTTATTTGAGCAACCCGAGGGGAAGATAGACCACCTAATCGGTGATGGATCCGTGATGAAAGAAGATGGAGCTATTTGATTTTATTTTTGTTTGTATTAGTGAATGAATAAACTAATAGCCATTAGTATTAGCTCGTATTAGTTAGTTCATGATATAAAGTTAGTATTAGTTCTTTAGAATGTATCAATATGCTCAAATATCAATAATATTTTTATTTTCCAGTAGGGGTAATCGACTAGCCTGAAAAACTAGTCGATTATCTAATATTTTCGCATTAAAGCTGAAAAACAATTGATCGACAATCGATTGTCTATGTCTAACAATCGATTGTCGTTAAGACAGTGTAATCTGGAATTTTTCAAAAATCATCCACAATCGATTGTCTTTGTCTAACAATCGATTGTCGTTGAGACAGTGTAATCTGGAATTTTTCAAAAATCATCCACAATCGATTGTCTTTGTCTAACAATCGATTGTCGTTAAGACAGTGTTCTGAAATTTTTCAAAATAGCCAACAATCGATTGTCTATACTTAACAATCGATTGTCTTAAAACAGTGAGGTCTGGAATTTTTCAAAATAGCCAACAATCGATTGTCTATGTTTAACAATCGATTGTCTTAAAACAGTGTGATCTGGAAATTTTCAAAAATTGTCAACAATCGATTGTCTATGCATAACAATCGATTGTCTTGAAACAGTGTGCTCTGGAATTTTTCAAAAATAGCCAACAATCGATTGTCTATGCATAACAATCGATTGTCTTAAGACTGTGATCTGAAGTTTTTCAAAATAGCAAATAATCGATTGTGTGTGTTTAACAATCGATTGTCAATGTTCAACAATCGATTGTTTGTAAGTAACAATCGATTGTTTGAAGAAAATGTTTAAACTGAAATTTTCAAACTGCAAAGTAATGGATAACATATCTGATTTATTTTAGTCAATGACATCCGCAGATTTTGAAAATATTATGTGACACAAATGAATTGAACTTGTTTATTATTATGTTCGTGTATTTCTTTTGTATATCAAACCATGGGAATTAAATTGATTGAAGGCTCCGGAAGAGCAACTGTAACTCTGCCCAAAGGCATGACGTTTATCTTAGAGAATGCAATATTCTCCTCCAAGTCTAAGAAGAACTTGTTGAGTTTTAAAGATATCATTCAAAATGGATATCATATTGAGACAATAGATGAGAATAATCTTGAATTCATCATGAAAACGAGGCTGCCCATTTCGGTTTGGGTTCACGCCATTTTGCATGCAGCAATGCTAGTTCGTCGGCTGCCCACTTTGGTTTGGGTTCACGCCATTTTGCATGCAGCAATGCTAGTTCGTCGGCTGCCCACTTTGGTTTGGGTTCACGCCATTTTGCATGCAGCAATACTAGTTCGTAGGCTGACCACTTCGGTTTGGGGTCACGCCATTTTGCATACAACAATGCTAGTTCGTCTCTGACTGACGAATTGACACAAATATTCCCCGTTGCAATTGGTTTTGGGTCATGGACCCAATATATCCCATTTAAGAATCTTTGGATGCGCAGTATATGTGCCTGTAGCACCGTCATCCCGCACCAAAATGGGTCTGCAAAGAAGGTTAGGAATATATGTCGAGGTTGAATCGCCCTCCATTATTCGCTACCTCGAAACATTGACTGATGAGACACTTTTCCCAAAATTAGGGGGAGAAGTTGGTGAAACCAAACGGGAAATTTTGTGGAAAAATGCATCATTATCTCATCTTGATCCACACACCTCTATTTGTGAGAAAGAGGCACAAAAGATTATCCATTTGCAAAGAATAGCAAATCAAATGCCTGACGCATTTATAGATTTGAAAAGGATAATAAAATCACATATCCTCGAAGTGAATGTGACAACATTTGATTCACAAATACATATTCATTATTGGAAGAATATGAACATGAAATTGGTATTAAATATACCACACTCACCCCTAGAAGGAGGTTTGAGATGATACCACACTCACCCCTAGAAGGAGGTTTGAGATGATATATGGCATGAATGATCGTTGGTCACGTACCTATTGTACGCCAAAGTATTTTGGAAATATGACTATTAAAGGACAACGATAATGCAAGAAACATATCTTGCATATAAGTTTGACATGACCATAATGGTATAACTTTCTCTTTAAGAAAGATATTCACCACATGGATGTTGATGAATCTGTGGTAGTACAAAATTAATTGAGAGCTCTAGAAGAGCCAATTACTACTATGTTGGAGAAACACAATTGAGTATTGTGCTGTAGTAAGTCTCAAAGAAACTTATTCAGTTTCCAAAGTACACGCGAAAGCGATTGATTATATTGAGACTATAAATAAAGGAAGGCTTTGATATCTCCTATTACTACAACTTGTAGCGGGGTAATTTGTATATGAAAAGCTACCCGCTTTGTTCTCCAGTTTGTACTACACAAACGAAATAATGCCACAATAAAGTGGATATCTATTGGTATAAAACCCATGTCACAATAAACCTGAAGTTTATTGATAAGTGCACATGTCATGGTTACCAATATTGATAATATATTCAGTTGGCGTTCGTGTTAGCCATCTCATTTTAAGTATGATGTGCAAATTCACATAGGTGAATATTAAAGAACTAGAAAGTTCTTTACGAATTCTCTTGTATCACTTGTTCTCATTAATGAACTGACCAACTAAAGAGTTCGGGTTGAAGCCCATAAATTCTGGAAATATCAAAGGTGAATATGGGCCCATTCACCTGCCATGTATACCACATATGATGCATCTATGATATGGTTACATGCGCAATTGTTATTAACCCGCAGCCTGGCCGGTGCTTGCGAGGTAAATTGCTCAGTAATCTAACTTCGAGCATAATTTCCAGATTTCCTACTCAAGATAGTTCATCTTAATAAGTTGGTTTATATCAAAGTTGGTTTAGCAAGATAATTATTGAGTGCTTCCACTTAATAGCTAAACTGTTTCTTATGAGAACAAAGTTATATATATCAGTTTGATATAAGTTGTATACGAGAGTATATTCTCCCCTCACAAGTGGTTCAAGGTCAGGAACCAAATAATTTCATCTTATTATTAATGTGTTGTGTATATTGACATGATAATGCACAAAGATGATTTCCCAAAGTTGAGGAAACAAGTTAGCTTTACTAACATGAGGGGGAGACATGGTAAACGCTTGAGAAAAGGTTACATGGGATGAATTATCATTTGTATATGTATATCCCCGAATATCATGATATGAACCTGAAGTTCATAAAAGGGATAATTCAATTGCAACATATTGCAAAGCATGCTATACGCATTTGCTGACCCAAAGAAACTAACTAAATGGAAGAGACACAATTCAAGAAGAATTGATTCCATATGAAAGACATGTAGTTTTGAACCTATAGTTCAAATGCTTGAAAGTATAAAGTCAAAGGTATGTATAGTCAGTTTTCGATATCTTATTTGTCTAGCATGACATGGAAAACTTGATATGCATCTAAAGTCTATTATATGGCTTATATGACTTAACTTGAAAGATTTAAGTTGCTTGAAGCATATGCAATTCTTGGTCCTGAAGTACCACATCCTAAGTACAATTTGTGTACATATGTATCTTGCTATTATAAGCATGATGGCATTGAGAATGCATTTATGAAGATATTGAAGAGTCATTCCGCGACATTATATGAAGATGTTCATATCTATCAAGAATGATGATTTCAAGGTGCGGAATATTTATTCAAGTCAATATGGTTGATTTGTCAAACGTCTACCAAAGATCGTTTTGAAGATGATGCACAAGATTGGAATGCAAATGCTCAAGGATATAAATTGATGTACTCATTAGGGGGAGTCAATGCGCGTTGCACTCTTTTTCCTTTACAAGGTTTTTTCCCACTGGGTTTTCCTTGCAAGGTTTTTAACGAGGCAACCAGTAGGCGCATATTCAAACATGTGTACTCTTTTTCCTTTCTTTAATTTTTCCCAATGGGTTTTGGTTTTAAGGTTTTATGAGGCACATTATTGAATAGACATTCAAGGGGGAGTGTTATAAAATAGAAGTCTATTTAGAGTGAATGTCTAAGAGTTTTAGCTTGAAGCTAAGTCATTCCTCTTCCTATAAATAGAGGGGTCTTACCCCATTGTATATCACCCCAAGTATTAATAAGAATACTTCTCTCTCTCTCCCTATTCTCTCTCTATATTGTTCTTATTCTTGCATTATTGTTCTTGTCTTTATATTATTTCATAACAGCAACAAAGAATTTGCTTTTTTTTTTTCTCTCCTAAGAGTGTTACTATCTCAAGATGACATTATGAACACGATTTTGCTTCTTATAAATTGTTTTGTTTATTTCTGTTTCATTAGAGAGTGTTAATAACCATTTTAACGAAATTATATTAGAATAGTTTTATGACATTTCTTCATCCGTTGAGTTATTTATATATTGGATCAATATTTATCAATTTCATTAGTTTAACATTTATTTTATAATTCAAATATAATTTTAATATGTTGTTTATGTATTTTGTTTAAATGAAAATGATAATTAAGTTAGGGCACACACACAAAGCGCGTATCCTAATACTAGTTTAACTCAAATGGGACTATGGATTTTAAAATAACTGTTCAACAATAATGTTGAACCAAATAGAAGTGTTGGGCCGTTTACGTTAAAAAATATTACAATGAAATCAATATTAAGATTAAGCAATACTTATTTTGTATTGAAAGTTTAAACTAAAAATCTTAATTTAAGGATAATTCAGAATACTTTTATCCTGAAAAATTGAACTAAACTTATACGGACTAATTCCTATCATAGAAGCCCTTTAAAATGGCTACCTTGCGTCATTTCTACAATCTTTACCTATTGTTGGGTCGAAGTAGTCCAACACCAATTGCTGATTGGAAAATTGGCCAATAATATGTTGGACTAATAGGCCCACCAGAGGAAGATTAGGGGTGAAAGTGCATAAACAATTATTCTTACGATTGTTGTTTAGGGATTAGCCAGTATTTATTTTATCCTAAAAATTTAAACTGAAAATATTTATTTCAGGACAATTTAGGGGGTTTGTATCACCAAAAATTAAATTTAAAAAATAGATATTTAGGAGACACTGACTAAATCCTATAACAGTCCTTTAGAGTGACTACCCGGTCTCATTTTACAAAGGACTAGTCCAACCTATTACAGACAAATTTTGGATTTGCATATGAAAAAGAGATAGAAATATTTAGTAGAAATATACATGGTTGAGCACTTTCTAAAAAATATTTAAGAAATATTAGTGCCGTTTACGTATTACATAAATGGTTTATACACTTATAACATTTAGTTGTAGGTTTTAAAAATAAATGGAGATCCACTAATTGTGATGATTTATAAAGTCATCTGTTGTTTTAGAAGTCAAATTTGTGTTTCGAGGTCTTAAAACCCTTATTTTTTCTCACCTCGAATTACGTGCGTAGTCAGAAACCGTTTTCCAGAAAGCTTGTATGTGAAATTTAAGAGAAACACTGAATTATCTTTTAAAATTGATTAAAGTTGACTTCGGTCAACAGTTGTCACGACCCGAATTTTTCACCCTCGGAAGTCGTGATGGCACCTACTAATAGGAGCTAGGCAAGCCAATTATCAAATACCTCTTTAGCGAACATCGACAATATTAACAACAATAAAACATTTAGCAATAAAGCGAAAGTCTCAAATATAATTTACTGAAAGAAGTGCGAAAGCTTAACAAATCTTCTACCCAAGACTGGTGTCGCATTACTCACGGATGTCTAGAGAAAACTAAAATACAAGGTTCGCATGAAGCATAGAACTGTCTGCTACGGTACAATAATAACAAACTGGATGAAATAGAAAGGACTCCGGGCATGCGGACGTCAGCAAGGCTACCTCGAATGTCCCTGGACTAGAAGCTCGCTCCCCAAAATGCTACTGCTACTCAAATGCTGCTCCAACGCCTGAATCTGTTAAAAAGATGCACAGAGTGTAGCATCAGCACAACTGATCCCATGTGCTGGTAAGTGCCTGGCCTAACCCCGGCGAGGTGGTGACGAGGCTAGGACCAGACTCCAGATAAACCTGTGCAGATATACATGTATACAAGTAAAATAACGGAAAGTAAACAAATAAAGCTGGGAAGGAACATACTTATGGGGTAACAGATAAAAACAGACTATCAGGAATAACAAAGGGAACCACATGTGATCTCTACGAATACAAAATAGGGGAAAATAAACCACTTTCACTCGTTCAAATTTCTCTTGTTGCAGGCATGCAACACAATCCCATTTCCTCATGTCACGTGGTAGGCGTACCGCACTATCCCATTATCTAACATCTCGTGGTCGGCGTGCAGCCCGATCCCATTCATATATGTGAGCACGTAATTTTTGTCACACTTAAATTACTCCTATAAATTCATTAGAATTATGATCTTTTCTTTTATTATTTGAATTTTAGGAATTAATTGCATGATTTTGTGTTTTATTTGCACTTTTGTGTGTATTTTAATTGATAAAATTTAAAAATATAGAATAAAATTTAAATTTCAATTGTAGAATTTCTATTAGTCAATAAATAAAAAATAAATAAAAACAACAAAAATGATTCTTTGCATTTCTATCTTTTGTTTGCCTTAGTTTGTTTTTAAATTAGGAATTAGTTTATTTAAGAATTAATTAGTATATTTTTCGAGTTAATTTTGATCCTTACTTTTAATATTGCATTTAATAAAATCAGAAAAAACTACATAAACAAAAAGAGTAAATAAAAATAAAAAGAAGAACAAAAAACAAATGAAAAGAATTAAAGGAAAATTTAGTCTTAGAAAATACCCAATTTCGGGCCAAATGCATGAGTCCAACCCAATTTCACCCAAAAGCCCGGCCAAATTAGCCCAAAATTACCCTTACCCGGTCCAAATCTTTTTCAGGCTCCAATACTGCTCAAACGATGTAGTATTTAGTCAACACTACGTCGTTTTCTATCTTTAAGTTAGAATTAATCTTGTCCGTTCAGTTCCTCTCGTCCAACGGCCACAAATTGATCTTGAATTTTAAATATAATTGTTCAAAAAATTCAAAACCCTAGAGACCAATTTTCGTCCTCCTCGTACCCCTCCCTGTAATGCCAGCAAAACACCACTCTCCGCCAGCCGAAAATCGCCTTTGCCGGCGGCAATGCTCCGATGGACTTCAAAATTACCGATGGACTCCAAAATTACACAACAGGTGCTCCTCCGCCCTCTCTCCCCTATCTGGCCTTAGTTTTTCTCAAGTCCTAACCAAAACTCTCGAATTTCAGACTAAAAGTCCAGCCAAAAATGAAAAGTAATCGAATCTCAACCAAATTAACACCGTGTGTTCTCCTCACTCTCGTATTTACGAATCCATAGCCCTTGACCCTCGAATCATCCAGAAGGTTCTCGAATATTGGATTGAAGGCAACCCCAAAATCCGAGTTTCATGAATTGGGTTTTCTCTATGGTTTGACCATTATAAGGTTTAGCCGTGTATTTTCTCGTGGAAAACAGACGGTTAAACACTAATATTGGTCAAGAAACTTCAAGCCAAGTCGTCTTGGGTCAGTTTCAGTTTAATGCATTATGGCTGAAATTAGTAAGTTTCTCAATTTCTTTCTTCCTGTTCTTATATAATTGTTTGTTTTGTTCCAATTTTGATTTTAATTTCAGTAATTGTTCCATGTTAGTCTAATTTTGATTTGTTCTTTTTTTGTTTTCTTTAGTAATTGTGATGATTAAGGTTTTCGATTTAGTTTTGATTGTAAATTATTTCTGAATTTCAGTAAGTTTAATATTTTTGTTTTGATAGATTTTATTATATTCTTGATTTGATTCTATTTAGGTTTAGTTTTGATTTCGATTGGTCAAGCATTGGTTGGATTTCCTATTAGCTTTTATCTCTCAGATAGTCTATTTGGTGTTTCAAATTTGTTTTGGGTGTTGTTTGATTTTGTTTGAATGAGTTAATACTTCTGTTAGTTTATTCAGTTTAGTTTTACTTGTTCGTTAAGTTTAGTGCTCATTTGCAATTCAATTAGGCTTAATTTTAGAGAGTAGTCAGGGGTAGTTTGGGCATGGGAAATAGCTGGTTTGTTAAGACATAGTAATTTTAGAACTCAAATAAGAATAGTATAGGCATTCCAAAGGTAGTAAACAAAGCTAGAACACTCTAGAGCCTTCTAGAAGGGGGCTTTAGTGTATGTTTCTGCATTTTTAATGCAGTAACCTTGGTAACAAGCCAAAACTTTAAGGATTAATCACCAATTTCTGAAAACAAAAATGGGTGAAAATGAGTAAAACACTCCAGAATATTCTGCACCATTTCTTGCCTAAAAATAAGCCAGAGATATCTAAAATGTTTGCTTAGACGAGTATAAAAATAATTTGGGATGAGAAAAATATGAAATGTCAACTCTGCCCCAGGTCTGATGCACGATTTCTGCATCTGCGGAAGAATCATCGCAGGTGCGGTTTCGCATAAGCGGACACCCCATCGCAGGAGCGAAACTCTACAGCTTTGCCTTCCATCACAGAAGCGGAAAAATAATCGTAGATGTGCTTCCGTAGAAGCGGAATTCCAACCACATAAGTGGTTTCTCGTCAGCTCAGCCTTTTCGCTAAAGAGGTTCTTCTTCCCGCATAAGCGGGATCGCTTCTGCGACCAAACTTCCGCATAAGCAGAAATCACTAGAGAGTTTTTGCTTTTTTTCACTTTCTTTTGCTCAATTTCACTTCAATTCCATTAGAATCGCTTTGTAGCATCATTTACCTGAAAATCTAATAACAACCACCATAAACAACCTCATTTTATAATTAAAAAGACATAAAATCTAAGGTAAAGGGGCTAGAATGAGTGGTAAAATCAAAACTCATCAACACCCCCAACTTAAAGCTTTTGCTTGTCCTCAAGCAAATTCAAAACCAAAACTTCAATGAGAATTCACCATTTAAAACAAAAGTGGTATTGTTATTATTTATATAACACATTCTCCAATTTAAACATCATATTAATGGATTTGGTTGGTACTAACAATTAGGCTCGAGTATGCACATCTTTCCCGAATGGCTCCCTCGTAAAGAAAAGCAACTTCAACAATGTGCAAGGGAGTTATAAATAATCAAGTGATCAACATAAGCCTCAAGAAGTGACTCAAAAGTACTAGTTCACTAAAAATGCTCACTTTACTCAATTTCACCAATCTTTCCTAATTCATGTGCCCTCACAAGAACGAAAGTCCCAAAATTACTATATTTACAATACAATGTAAGGAACAAATTTTTCGAAAACACTCACTCCCACAGAGAACTTCAAGTGTTACAATATTTCATTCCATAAGCTTGCCCTTATTTTAATTCATCGCTTATTCAAGAATATTCGATTGAAGGTCCCATAAAGACTTTTTAAGCTTGTAATGTAGGTTTAGGGAAGGGTTGGATAGACATTTTGGTTACAAGTGGCTTCACCCTCCTTGAACACTACTCACAATTTTCTATTCTTTTTCACTTTGCTTCTTTTCAAACCCCCATAGCCGCGCTTTCATCTAGTTTTCAACATAGAACCACCTTACATACCTCGTCTAATTTTTATTCAAGACTCCATACTTTATATACATATACATATTTTCTCTTTTCTTTTATATACACATATTTTCTCTTTTCTTTTATATACACATATTTTTCATCTTTTTTTTCTTTTGGAGTTTGAATAATTTAAACAAACACTTTTGAGGCATGTGGTCCTAAACTAAACGTACAACCTTACCCATCTCCACTTCGACACCATCCCCAACTTAGGCTTTCAGTCTCATTCTCAATGTTCAAAGAGGGATGAGTTCAATAGAGGGAATTATTTTTGTAATGAGATGGCCAAAGAAAAGGTTTAAAGGCTCAAATTGGGTGCTAGTGATATTATTTATGCAAAGGTAAGCTTGAAATACTAAAGAGGTTTTGCAAATAAAAACAAGAATGCCTAAGGTCATTCCTCCAACCAAACATGCTATCATTAGCATTGAAAGACCAACCAGGCAAGTTCTAGATGATAGATAGTAAACACAAGATTTATTTGAATAAACACTAACACACATGCACATGAACTAATCAAGATGGATCAATTTTATTTTCTAATAATGGAATTTAGAGAAATATTTAAACTAGGAGGTAAAGAGTCACTAAAAGAGTCAAAACTTAATCACAAGAATTAATTTGCACCATGCAACTTACCTGTTTAAGTTCAAAACCAAATTTTAGGAGGGTCCTTCTTAATTTACACTCTACATACAAGAGACTAATATTATTAGTACCAAATAAACCAAAAGCCTTATCCTATCAAAACAAGACTAATTCCCTTAAGAATGTTGTCAATCTATCCATCATCGGAAAAAGTCACCTGGTTCACTTCAACAGTATTCCTTGGGAAAGAACCGTAGCATGAAGAAAACCCAAGAAAATTTTATTTAAGGAAATGAAAAAAAAAAGAAAATAAAATTACTACAAAGGATACTCAAATAAAAGAAGCTAGTACTACTAAAAAGAAAATAAGCTATAAGAAGAAAATAAATAACTAAGGAAAAATAAAAACACAAACAAACATGACTAATCGATACTAGGATCGGCAAGGACACCTACTACATATAATAGCCCAGCAAAAGTACAAAATGTACAAAACAGCATAATCACAGGCCCGGCAAGGGCATACAGTATCCATAACATAAATCTAATCCCGGCAAGGGCACATAATCTCAAAACATGAATACAGTACAATAGCCACCCCAACTAAAACATTAAAGTGTCTCAACTGCACAATATCAAATATAAAGAATAACTAGTTTCAGGGTCTCCATGAGAACTGCATCAGACTAGCAGACCGTGGGAGGACGACTGATCAATGATGTGCTGAGCTCGTGGCTCCATCATCCTCTGTCTCCTATTCGTCATCATCACCATCACCACCATCGCCAACATACTCTGAAATGAAGGAGTACTCCTTAATGTCATCTTGGGCCGCCACTAGTATCTTCACATCTAGGTTTCCCCATTTGAAAATGGATTTGATGCCTTTCCATATCTTGATCATGAATTTGATCTTTTTCTTTTTATTATTCTTCTCCTTCTCCTTCTTAAAGTCTGACAGAAGGGTAGTATGGGCCTTGGCCAAAGTGCTTTAGGCTCCCTCCAGTTTGGTCACTGATGATGCCATCTTCTTCATAGACTCATTCTGTCTTATCTATGCATCCAAGAAGCTCTGCATATCGTCCCTAAAGAAGTAACAATGCCCAGGATGGGAGGATGAGAGTCCACTTGAAATCTGCAATACTATCTTCTTAATAGATGCAATCTCGGAGTTAAGTATCCCGAATGGCCTTTGTGCAGCTGCCTGTAAAGAGGACTCTGAACCGATGGTCGTGGTGGTGACTTTTCTCTTTTTCTTGACCGCACTTCCCTCTCTTGTCACTCTTAAAGGATGAAAAAGTTTGTTAGCTGGTAGCCACCGATCGGTGCTACGGACGGGAACCTCTGCTCTGGTGCATAGCTGTGTGACCAGGGAGGGAAACATCATGCTTGCATCCTTGTCTCTCAGGTACTCCCTCATCTCTCGCAGAATGTAGTATCCGACATTCACAGGAATGTCGTCCAATAGATATGCAATAATCAATCCTCGAGTGTAGGAGACGTTTGTAACATTACGGCACAGAGAGACCCTGTTGCACAGGATGTATAGCCACATTTTTGCCTCAGAAGTGAAGTCGGTTGATTTGAGGCATTTTCTCTTGTTTCCCAATTTTTCTCTCAAATGCGGTGCGAAGAGTTTGGATACAAGCCATGCTCCATTTTCACAATAATCTTTTGCTTGTACCTGCTCCACTAGAAAGTTGGGAATACCAAGGGTGTCATTGATTTGCTCGATCCCAAAACTCGCTGCTTTTCCTCTGATGATGATTTGTGGGCTATCAAAATCGGTGTCTGAGGTTGGAATAAAACTCACGAACCCACTCCTCATTGGCTTTGCAAGGAATGGGGATGAAGCAAGACCATCCTAATAAGTTGAGCCGGGCATAGAAATCCGGAATCTTTTTGGCCAATTTATTTTCATGTATACCCTTTTCAAGAATGATACTCCTCTTGACGAGGTCGTATAGATATCGACTCTCACATGTAGCAGACATGAAGCGCAACTCATCAAAGGGCTCATCAATCTAATCTTGAATTTCATGGTGTCATCCACTCGGGTTTGAGTCCATTTTCATTTGAAGCACCTACAAAAAATCAACACAAGATTAGTCGGGAAATAAAATCATGTTAAGAAATTTAAAATACTGCAATTGAGCCAAAAAATTAGGTTAGACGGGTCCGGGAAGCCATTTTTGCAAAGCTACTATTTTTGGGCAATCTGCACAGTTTTCGCTTCTACGAAAGCTGAGCCGCGGAAGAGGTTCTAGTTTTGTGGATTTTCAGTCGCTTATGCAATTTTTTTGGTTTTTTGCTTATGCGGAAATTATAACGCAGAAGCGGTGTCACTTCTGCAAAACATTGACCGCTTCTGTGGTCTTAGTCATCTTCTTCCTCATTTCACTGACCCGTTCAATTGTTTTTTTCTTTTTCACTTTCAACTAAATTTTGGCATCAAAATTCAAAATTATTGCACTACATAAGAACATGATTCAATGGAGACTAAATTTGTGCTGCCTCGCACAAGATTTTCACTCAAGCAATGTGTTGAACATTTTGCGAGCGAGTTAAAAAGAAACCTTCTTCACAAAAATTGGGTACTCAGACTTCCCACAATTTTGTTCAAGCTAATCAGCACACACATGACTACACACACCAATTTCCTCACTTCTTAAAGATAACAATAAGAATTCAACATAACAAGAAGAAAAATCAAACAAAACAAACAAAAAAATTCTGTTGTAAAATGGGAGAACAGAGAATGTGAGGAGAGAGATGAAGATTTAGAGGCGGGTTTCTAAGACAATACCGGAAATTGTGCAAGAGAAAGAATTACGAGCAATATTCTTTTAATTTTTGGACATTATTTCATTTTTGGGGACTTAGGGCAGGGGGATACAGTAAGGAAATGTTTTTGAACAAATGAATTGTTCAAAATCCTTTTAGTTAATTAAAACCTGTCCGACTCCCGCTTCTGCGGAAAAATACTCACTTCTATGGTTCGTTTAAACGGCTTTAGAACCGCTTCTGTGAGAAATTTCGCCGCTGCATTTTGTTTTCAGCTTTTGCGTGACCGTATATGCGGTCAAAAAGTCTCAGAAGCGGTTTTAGCAGAGCATTTTTGGACAGTTGTCTGCAGGTGATGGTTATGATCCTCCGCACCACTCTGACCTGTTCAAATCAACTTCAAAAAATATAAAACTTGTAAGATTATTCAAAAATAATATTCTAAGCTATTCTAATAAAGAAAATTTCGAAAACAACCAAAAATGTTGAAAAATGATGGGTTGCCTCCCATCAAGTGCCGTATTTAACGCCGTGGCACGACGCAAACAACGTTACCACTTTTCTCTCTATTTGGATGAAATGAACTGGGCACCTAGCTTAGAATCAAGCTTGTGACCACGAGCGATGGGAGGTGGTAAGTTGATGATCGAGCCAATGCTTAAATTCTTCATTTTGCACTTTTTGGCTCTCAAATGAGGGATATCATTTTATTTTCTTGTTTCCTCAAATTGTAAAGTGTATGGTGTGAGTTTTTCCTCCTCGCAGTCCTTCATTGATCCATGTGGTTCAACTTCCGTGTCGTCACACAATTCAAACGTTGAAAAATGCTTGGAATATGACTTCAACCCTTCACTTTGCAATTTTTCTATCTTGACATCCTCCTTGTCCACGGATTAGAGTGTATATCAACCACATATGCATTTACACCGGTTGACTCTAATTCCATTTTCTTCTTGGCATCACTAACACTCATGGAATCGGTTGGCGGATGTTCAATTCTTGAATCCTCATAGTAAAGCTCAATTTTTTCCTCGGAATTGGACTTATTGGCTTTATCCGCACCCTTAATTTGTTGGGCATAATGAGCCTCAACCAAAATTTGAATTTGATCTTCCAAAGTGCGGATGTGTTCATCATCGTAATTCAAGCCTTGTTTCAAGTCCTCGAGTGCAAAGTTGTAGTTCTCCTCATTTTCAAGAATAGTCTCCAACATGAGCATTATTTTCTCATTTTGAACATTTGAGAGTTCTTCTTGGTTTTGATCAAGTACCAAGGAAAGATCTTCAACTTCAATCTCCTAGGAAACTTTTTTGGTTTTCATTCACTTTCGAGGCTTTTTGAGCCCTTGAGGCTTCGATCATTTCATCCATTTGTGAGTGCAACCGTTGAAATGCTAAATCAATTTTGGAGACTAGTTTCCAAAAGATCCTCCAAGGCTTTTTGCTCCTTGTTTCCTTCTTCAAGTAGACACTCCAATATGAGTTTTAACTCTCCATTTTGGCCATGCTCTACTTCTTCCATCTCCATAGCCCTGTAATTCGCATCACAAAAAGTAGATTCATCATAGTAGGGGCTTGGGGAAGGGAAGGTCAAATATGCCCAATAATCCCAATGACCATTTTGACAACCACACTTATCACAAATACTCCACTCATGGGTTTGAAATTTTGCGCACACTCCACCCCCCGGAGAAATTAAATAATTTTGCCACGAGTGTGGTCCTCCACAGTAAGGACAAGTGTCATCAAAGTAGGAACAACTATCATCCGACCAATTTTCATTATATGATGCTATTTTTTCAAAAATTAAGAAAATAAACAAGAAAGATTGGACCAAGGTAAGTCAAATAATTACACAAATATTCAAAAGTCGGGACCAAAGTAGTTTCGTTTACTTCTCAAACAACCTAAATTGCGCCAAATTATTTCCCGGCAACATCGCCAATTTTGATGACGCCCAAATCCACTACTAAAACATAATAGACAAAGTTGCATGCAATATAATTTACCCAACTATGAGTCGGGGCCGAATCCCACAGAGAAAAATGTGTAGGCGATTAGGAATGAAAGAAAATTATCACTAGTTGCGCTATGCCAAACACTAAGAATTTTGGTTTAAAAGGGGTTTTATATCTCAAATGCGGAAATGTAAACTAACCTAGAAAGCAAGTAAAATGATCAATGGTTACAAGTAAGACTGCATCAGGAATTACACTCAAGTAACGATCCAATTTATTTTGTGATTGTACAAATATGAGCGAGTTTATGTTAATTAGTCATGGATAATGATCCTTAATTAGCTTCTTTCGAAGACTAACAAGACTTCCTAATTGAATTATCCCTAAAACAATTAGATGATTAAGCACACCCAGAAGGCGATAAGTAGTTCAATCCTATCCCTAGGTAGACTCTATAAAATGAGGATTAATGCCTCAAGTTCTTGTTAATTAATGATGTTAATAAACGTCAATACCTACTACAATTGCTTCTAGGAAAGCTGAAAGGTACAATATAAAACCTACTACAATTGAACTAGAAATAAACACTTAGATTTAACTGGTTCTTCTCTAAGTTCATGTAGCTGTAGGCGTACACACTTGTAACTTGCATATATTGCTTGCAAACCAGACTCGCACTTTTAACTCAAATATGCATTACTTCTGCTTGTGTTATTACCTGTTAAAGAGAACTAACACAACTATATATTGAGTTAGTAGTTAGAGTTTGATTAAGACTCCACTTCTCATTCGTACACAATTTGAGTCCTTAGCTAATGCAAACTCCAACTCTTATCCTAACTTAGGATTAAATTCTCTTCACATAAGGAAATGTCCTCATTATCTCAAATGCAACCTTTTTTATTACGTTCAGAAGATGTTGATGCATATTGATGCGTGATCTTTAGTGCATATCTTCCTCACGTGCTTCACATGTGCCCTGGTTGATTCAGACTATATAGTACAAGATGGACCAGGTCCTTCCTTCAGTTCATTTGTCAATCTTCAAAACTCAACTCAAACTTGGGCCAACAATTTCCCCCTTTTTGATGATGACAAACCCTGTGCTTATTGTGATCAGAAACCTGTGAACTCAGCTAAAAATCAACCCTTAAATTTTTTAACTTATCATCAAGGAGGTTAGATTTAGGTCATAAACATCACTAGAGTTTAAGCACAATATCTTCCCCCTTTTGGCATCATCGAAAAGTTGCATTAATACAGTTAATCCTCAAAGCTAATTACTTCTCATGGCCGCTGGGGAAACTGCAAGTGAAAACATGTTCAAGTTAATCAAAAATCAACTCAGAAATAACTATTAAGAACAAGATTAACAAGAACCAGAGAAGCCGCATTCATTGATTAAAGAGGTGTTTCTACAATGCGGTCCACAAAAAGAAAAATAAAATTTCCATCCATGAGCAAAAAAAAACATACCAAGAACCACATAAACATGTCGCTGAATGGGAAACTAGACTGGACACTAAGCACATGACACCTAAGGCTTGGACGTGCTGGAGGGTTGGGCTTTCAGCAGGTTTAGCATTTGCTAGAGCATGCCTTTATTTTCTCGTTTTTTTTTGGCAAGTTCAGCTCTCAGTCCATTGCTTTCTCCCTCCAATTCAGCCACCCTGTCATTAAGCCTTGCTATTTTAGCATCCTTCATTCCAACCTCCTGAACTAAGGACCTGACTTTGCTGTTCACATGAGTCTTAGTAAATGAACCAGGTTCAACAGGGACAGTGCTGGGCAGATAGTCACAGGCTTGAAGGGTCTTGATGCCAAAGTGCTCCTTGCTGGATGCCATTTCCCACTTTTTAAGGGAACATCTAGTAGTTCAAGAATAGTAGTCAAAATAAAGCTGTAAGGAATGGCATGAGCCTTTGAACCATTTATCACTCTTTCCAGCAGCTTTACCATAAACACAGTCCAGTTGATTTGCTTACTTTCAGTCATGCACTGCATGAGCACCACGTCATATAGTTAGCAGTATGCCTTCTTTTCTGTCTGGGCAGGAGGCACTTGTTGACAAACTCAAAGAGCACCTTGTGCTCAGGCCTCATCTTATTCTTTTGCACTGCCTTGGCCTTAGGCACTTCTGCATCTGATTTGGTGTCACAAAAGTTTCTTGTTATCTGCAGCTCTGAAGGCAACCCATCCAAGCAAGGCCACCTCTGCCTTGTGTGTTCACCATACCCCTCACAAGGGATATTCAGAATCTCTCCCAGGTTTTCAGCATTGAACTTCACCTTGACACCTTTAACTGTACTGGTCACCAGAGCATTCTTCACGGATCCATTGGCCATGAACTCAACAAGTTCCTTCCTGGCCAGTTTCCCATTCAACTGAAAGACCATGTCCTTCCAACCTTGAGCTTCCAGATATGAGAGAAGCCTTATCATGCCTGGCTTCTACATGTCTTTCAGCATCCTGCCCTTCAGAATTTTTCTTTTTCCAAAATTGGCATATCTATCATGCTAATTCTCAGAGTCATCTTCATCATCACTCTCTTCTTCTTCTTCATCCATTTTCACCTGTTTGCCTTTAGAGGCAGATCTTGTTCTTTTGGCAAGGGAGGACTCAGGAGGTACAGGCTTTTAGGGCTTCTTGGAAGAAGTCCTAGTCTCCTTAGATTTAGCAATAGGAGCCTTCTCAGTAGTTTGCTTCTCTGGAGGGACCTGCTCTATCACCTCTTCCTCCTCCCCAGCCACAGTTTCTGAACTCTCACCAACCTTCCCTTTCCCCTTTTCTGTTATCTTTCTCTTACTCTCCTCTAGTGCCCTCTTCAACTCAGCTTTACTCTCTCTAACCTTGCTTCTTGTTAGTCTAACCCTAGGAGAAACCTTGGGTGATGCAATCTTGGATTTCTTAGTTGGTTTTGCAGCATGGGTTCTAAGTGAAAAAGACTTGCGTTTCTTGGGATCATAGCTATCCCCAATCTTTTTCATCATGTCAGCCAATGTTTCCTCCACTGATAGACTGGGTTCATCAGTTTGTTTGCTTAAATCTACCAAACCTTCAGCTGCCTCCCGTGATTCACTTCCCCCTGAATGTGATACCCCATCTCCCCCACTCCCACAAATAGACAACAACTTCGTCCTACTTTTCTTCATTTGTTTTACAGACTCATTCCCAGATATATTCTTAGCAGCCCCTATCAGAACATACCTATTTTCTACTTTTTCAACAACATCCACAGGAACAAAACAGGAACTTACTCTATTGGGGTTTCTTGATGTGTAACATTTTTAGAAGACCCAGGTTCATCTCCCTCGCTGGAAGAGATGTATTCATCAGACTCAGAACTAGAATCAGTGACTTTTGTTGGGGATTCTTTATTTTGACTGGCCTTCAACCTTTCGTTTAAATCTTTTCTCAAAGGTCAAGTCGCAACAACTTTTCTAGCTATCATTTTTGTCCGACGGAATCTTGGTTTTGGCGATTCAATAGGAGGTGTAGAGAATGAGGTAGTGTTAGGTGACACTGGTGGTGGGGTTCCTGGATTATCTTGGGGATTAGCCATGTTGGATGATGAACTTGTGGAAGGATTAAGAAAAGTTTTGGGAATTTATGAAGGTTTTGTGACGAGAGGAGATGATCAGAGATTTGAGAGAAGAACGACGGGTATGATTTGATTAGAGAGGATTTTAAAGAAGAGTAATTATTGTTCCAGAAAAAAGCATTTGTAGGTGTCAGTAGACGTCTTATTGATTTAGAGTTCCGGTCTCCCTAGGAAATAATTAGAATTGCTAAGGTTTAGGAAAAGAGTTCCGTTATTCTTAGAATTGTAATTTCAATGAAACTGGTTCAATTGACTTCCAACGGATAGAATTTTGAGACGACTGGAATTTCTAGGACTCTTGCTCATGATTGAATATTAAAATTTTCTAATTGTTAAAAGTATAGAAACATACCTGACCTTCCTCATGAGTACATATTAATGAACCAGGTTCTTCATATGACACTTCTCTTGATTATGCCTCAAATGTCAGGATAGAAAACTTGTAAGAGATTAGTGAATTATATAACCACATGTCACATGAGTATACTTATTTAAAAGTATTAAGGTGAGTAGGAATTAGTCTAATATTCACACATATTAAGAACTACTAACCCCAAAAAAATAATAATTATTTTTTTTTGATTGTGCATTCTGAACTGGACCTCTTCGGTGATCTTAATCATCCCTAATTCAACCTGTTCCTTTCAAAGTTTTGTCCACTTAATGCCTTGGTGAAGATGTCAGCTATTTGTTTATCAGTAGCACATAATTCTATGGAGATTAATCCCTTTTCATAGTTGTCTCTTAGGAAGTGGTGTCTAACATCTATGTGCTTAGTCCTTTTATGATGAACAAGGTTCGTTGTCATACCAATTGCACTAGTGTTGTCACAAAATATTGGTAGGCATCCAACTTCAATTCAAAAATCTACCAATTTTTGCTTGATCCAAAGCAACTAAGCACAGCATGAAGCAGCAACGACATACTCAGCTTCAACAGTAAAGACTGCCACTGAATTCTGCTTTTTGGTAGCCCATGATACAAGATATGATCCTAGGAAGTGTTCCATACCTGAAGTACTCTTCCTATCCACTATATAACCTGCATAATCAGCATCAGCATACCCAATTAAGTCAAAATTGCTACCTTTGGGATACCACAAGCACATATCAGTTGTGCCTTTTAGGTATCTTAATATGGTTTTGACTGCAGTCAAGTGTGACTCCTTTTGATCTGCCTCAAAACGAGCACAAAGTCCTACACTGAAAACAATGTCAGGTCTATTGGTAGTAAGATAAAAAAGTGAACCAATCATTCCCTTGTACAACTTTTGATCAACTAATGAACCTGGTTCATCAACATCTAACTTTGTGGCAGTTGCAATAGGAGTATCTATTTCTTTGGATTCTTCCATTTTAAATTTCTTGATTAGTTCTTTTGTGCTTCTGTTGATGAATCATGGTACCGTTTGGACTTTGTTTGATTTGCAAACCTAAGAAGAAATTGAGTTCTCCCATCATACTCATTTCAAATTCACTGCTCATTAGTTTTGCAAAGTCCTTACTCAATCTCTCTGTAGTAGCCCCAAAAATTATGTCATCGACATAAATTTGTACAACAAGAAGATCTTTACCTTTTTCCCTTAGGAACAAGGTGCTGTCAATTTTACCTCTTTTGTGCCCATGCTCCAGAAGGAATTTTGACAATCTTTCATACCAAGCTCTTGGAGCTTGCTTGAGACCATAGAAAGCTTTATCCAGCTTGTACACATGGTTAGGACATTCTTTGCTTTCAAATCTAGGAGGTTACTTCACAAACACTTTTTCTTTGAGATAGCCATTTAGAAAGGCACTTTTCACATCCATTTAACGAAGAGTGAATTCCATATGTGTTGCAAAGTCTATGAGGAGTCTGATCGCTTCAAGTCTAGCAACTGGAGCAAAAGTCTCATCATAATTAATGCCTTTCTCTTGACTATAGCCTTGAACCACCAACCTTGCCTTATTTCTTAAAATTGTTCCATCTTCATCCAGCTTGTTTCTGAAGACCCATTTCGTCCCGATGAATGACATGTCCTTAGGTCTTGGAACCAAGTACCAGACTTGGCTTCTTTCAAACTGATTGAGTTCTTCTTGGATAGCATTGATCCAATCCGTATCTTGTAGAGCTTCACTCACATTATTAGGTTCAATCAGGGACAAAAAGGCATCAAATGCACACAGGTTCTTCAGTGGTGATCTAGTCTTGACTCCAGATGTGGAATCATTGATTATGTTCTCAATGGGGTGAGAACTCAGGTACCTGTATGATTTTCTCACCAGCTGGTTTCTGCTTGCTTCTCCTTCATTGTTATGCTGTAGAGGAACAGGTTCAGGTACAGGATCCTTCAGAGATTTTTGTACAGTTTCTCTTAGATCGGTTCCCTCTGTCAGGTTGCCCAAGGTGAAAGGACCTGTTCCATCACCTGCTCCTTCCTTGGATGCCTCATTGACTTGTGCTGTTACTTCAGTCAGTTGTCTCACCAGTCCAATGGCTTCATCTTCATGTTCCTGTCTCTCAGAAAGAGTGTTAGATTCATCAAACACAACATGTACACTTTCTTCAACACATAGAGTTCTTTTGTTAAACACTTTATACGCTTTGCTATATGAAGAATATCCCAAGAATACTCCCTCATTACTTCCGGGATCAAACTTTCCTAGGGAGTCTTTGCCATTATTGTGCACATAGCACTTGCAAACAAAAGCCCTAAGATGGGATATGTTTGGTTTTCTCCCTTTAAGTAACTCATAGGGAGTTTTCTCTACAATAGGTCTGGTCATGCATCTATTAATTATATAGCAAGCAGTGTATATAGCATATGCTCAAAAGCTATGCGGTAGTTTACTGGAGAGCAACATGTCCTTGCCATATCCTCAAGGGTCATATTCTTCCTTTCAACTAGCCCATTTTGCTGAGGAGTCCCAGGGACAGAAAAATTATGATCTATTCCATTTTCATCACAAAATTCAGCAAACTTTGCATTTTCAAATTCAGTTCCATGATCAGACCTAATGGATGCAAGTTGATTTCCTAATTGTTTCTGGATTTTTCTAACCAAAGCTGTGAACATTTCAAATGCTTTATCTTTAGAAGTTAGAAACAACATCCAGGTAAATCTAGAATAATCATCAACAAGCACTATAACATATCTTTTACCACCTCTGCTCATGGCTCTCATTGGACCACAGAGATCCATATGAACCAGTTCCAACGTCTTGGATGAGCTTACTGTTTCTTAGGTTTGATGTATGACCTTACCTTCTTCCCCCTTGCACATGCCTCACAAACTTTGTCTTCCTTGAACTTGATATTAGCTAACCCTATCACCAAGTCCTTGGAAACTAATTTGTTTAATTGGTTTAGACTAGCATGACCAAGTCTTCTGTGCCAAAGGAGGGGATCATTTATGAACGCACTCAGACAAGTGAGTTCATTTTCAGAAAGAGCCGACAAATCTAAAATATAAATATTGTTAACTCTTCTTCCCTGCAAAACAATATTGTCAGTAATAAGGCTAATCACAAAACATTTTAAGGAAGTGAAAGCCACAAGATTACCTCTGTCATACAGTTATGACACACTTATCAGGCTATTTTTCAAGCCATCTATCAAATAGACATTCTCAATAGAATGAAAGTATGTCTTTCCTACCTTTCCAACCCCAATGATCTCACCTTTCTTCCCATTTCGAAAGGAGACATTGCCTCCTTTTAGGTTCTCAAGTAAAAGAAACTGGTCCTTGTTACTAGTTATATGTTTTGAGCACCCACTATCCATGTATCGAATTTGGCTACTTCCTTTCACTTGGACCTGCAAAGTGAAATCAGGGGTTAGTCTTAGGAATCCAAACTAGTTTCGGTCTCTTTCTATGGGCAAAAGGATGAATTAAATTTTTCTTTGCCCAGCCAGGCAGTTTGTGTTTTTCTTAAACAAAGGTTTTGTTCTTTTGACTGGCCTTTTTTTTTGCATTGTATTCATTTTTGTAATGGAATAGTCTTACCACAATGTATACATACCTTATTCTCAGGAAGAGTGAGATACTTATTTTTGGATCCCATTTTGGAGCTTGTGTCCTAAATCCAAGTCCTCTCTTGTTGTTGCTGTGATGATCTTGCAGCCAGGAAAGTGCATCAGAAGCCTTGTTCCATTTGCATGTTTTGTCTAGTTCATGCTTCACCTTTCCTAGTTCTTCTTTAAGGAGCTTGATTGATTAATCTTTCTTATACATATCATCTTTCATTTCTCCTAAATTTTCTTGTAGTGTGAGAAATGATTGATCAACCTTTTTCTTTCCTGTCCCTATTTTTAGTTTTATGTTTTCAGACTTGAGTTCTAGGACACTGTTTTCCAGTTGAAGAAGTTGGTTCTTCAACTCAGTATTTAAGTTATTACTCTCATCAGCCCTAGATTCTAGCATTTTACATTTTTCTTCTAGTATTGCACAATCCCTGGACAAAACATCTTTCTCACTGTTTATTATTTCAGACTCATCTATGAAGTCCATCAAAAGTTCAGCCAATTTTTCTTTAGACAGGAATTTAATCTTTTCTTTAAGATGTACAATACTTACCTCTTATTCATCTTCTGATTCTCCCGTGGCCATAAGGGCTTGCTCATCTTCAGCTTCATTTTCTGAGTCTTCATCTGACATATCTCCCCATGCAGCAAACATGGCTTTTGTAGTACCTTTGTTTCTCCTTGGTTGAACCTGTTCCTTATTTTTGTCCTTTCTTTCTTCCACTCGATCTCCCATTGAGGGAAGTTCTTGATCATCTGATCTGTCTTTCCACATTCAAAGCAACCATCATTTGTCTGCTTCTTAGGAGCCCTAGATTTGTTGAATGTTGATCCTCTTGAAGAACCCTTGCCTCTCATAAGATATTTCTTGAAGTCTCTGTTTATCATTGCCATTTCATCATCTTCTAGATCTGATCCTTCTGAGATTATGAGAGCCAAACTTCTTTATTTCTTTGGAGCATCCATCTTCATAGTCTGCCTTCTCAATTCATAAGCAGTCAAATTTCCAATCAGTTCATCCAATTTCAGAGTAGCAATATTTTTGGATTCCTGAATGCCAGTGATTTTGCTTTCCCAGGAGATTGGCAAAACTCTAGTTAGAATATTCTCTCCTTTGTCTTCTTCCATAATAACCCTTCCAAGAGACTAAAGTTCATTTGTCAGTGTAGTGAACCTAGTATACATCTCTTGGATAGTTTCAGTACCCTTCATAGTAAAATTCTCATATTAAGAATATAGTAGAGTTCCTCTTGACCTCTTCACATGAGGTGTTCCTTCATGGGCCACTTGTAAAGTGTCCCAAATCTCCTTGGCAGTTGTACATCCTTGAATTCTACTGTACTCATCAAGACCAAGTCCACATACTAGCCATTTCTTAGCTTTATCATTTTTCTCCCATTTTCTTATGTCTTCAGCAGTATAATCCGCTCTAGTCTTAAGCACATCCAATCATTCAGCATTCTTCTTGGTTGTGGCTAAAGGAAACTCAGTGATGATGTCCCAAAGCTCATAGTCTTCACCCATGATGTGGTCTCTCATTCTGTTTTTCCACCAAGAGTAGTAGAGCCCATTGAAGAGTGGAGGCCTTGCAGTAGACTGTCCTTCCAAAATTCCCAGATGGTGCACTCATGTTGATCTTTTTCCTAATGTGTTAACCTCTTTAAGGATAACCTGCTCTAATACCAATTGATGTTTATAAACATCAATACCACACAAGAGGGGGGATGATTTGTGTGGTACCAAATTTTCGCGTTAGAAGAACCTGGTGCTTCTAAGTGTTCTAACTACAGCAGTTTGCGGAATAATAAGAACTGAAAGTAAAGTGCACAAATATTTTTACGTGGAAAACACCTGGCTCAAAAGGTGAAAAAACCACGACCTACTACTTAGTAGGATTTTTCCAAACTTCACTAAAAATCAGTGAGCCAAAACAGCATTTACAAAGACTCTTTGTAAACCTAAGGATTAAACTCTAATCCTAGTGTGGCACACAGCCTCGACTGTTGCGACACTATCAAGTTAACTCTAACTTGATTACACAAGGTACCTAATACAATTGCTTCTAGGAAAGCTGAAAGGTACAATATAAAACCTACTACAATCGAACTAGCAATAAACACTAAGATGGAACTGGTTCTTCTTTAGGTTCATGTAGCTGTAGGCGTACACACTTGTAACTTGCATATATTTCTTGCAAATCAGACTGGCTCTTTTTGCTCTCAAATATTCTTTACTTCTGCTTGTGTGTGTTACCTGTAAAAGAGAACTAACAGAATTATATATTGAGTTAATAGTTAGAGTTTGATTAGGGCTCTACTTCTCATTCGTACACAATTTGAGTCCTTAGGTAATGCAAACTCCAACTCTTATCCTAACTTAGGATTGAGTTCTCTTCACATAAGGAGACTGTCCTCCTCATCCCAAATGCAACCTTTTCAATTACGTTCAGAAGATATTGATGCATATCGATGCATGACCTTTAGTGCATATCTTCCTCACGTGCTTCACATGTGCCCTGGTTGATTCAGAGTGTGTAGTACAAGATGGACCAAGTCCTTCCAACACTTCATTTGTGAATCTTCAAAACTAAACTGAAACTTGGGCCAACAATTAATCTTTCCCAACCCCAATATATTTTTTCCAAAATCAATTCAGAGTTAATGGGCAAGTCATAGGGCTAGCTAATCCCTTTTGAAACATTAAAGAACAAGATTAATTAAAGTAACAATAACTCACTTTATAAATAAATAAAAATTATTCAATACATAAGCACAATAAGGTATTTAATCCACACTTTAAGTACGAATACTTCCATAAACAAAATTCAAGTGTTGGAAATAAATACGACACACTTAAATATTCAATACAAAGCAAGAAAATGAAGAAAAAAAATATAAATGAGTAAGAAAATCTTAACCACAAGCTTTAATCTTCAAGACCCAAGTGTGTGTGAAAAAACCCTAGCTTCAAGCTTGTTTCCCTCTAGCTCTATGAACTAAAAATAAGCCAAAGATATCTGGAATGTCTGCTTGGATGAGTATAAATGTGATTTGGGATGAGAAAAATATGAAATGTCAACTCTGCCCCAGGTGTGATGCACGATTTCCGCACCTGCGAAAGAATCATCGCAGGTGCGGTTCCGTATAAATGGACACCCCATCGCAGAACTGAAACTCTACAGTTTTTCCTTCCATTATAGAAGCGGAACAATAATCACAGTTGCGCTTCCATATAGGCGGAATTCCAACCGTAGAAGCGGTTTCTTGTCAGCTCAGCCTTTTCGCTAAAGCGGTTCTTCTTCCCGCAGAAGCGGTATCGCTTCCGCGACCAAACTTCTGCAAAAGCGGAAATCACTAGAGAGCTTTTTCTTGTTTTCACCTTATTTTGCTCAATTTCACTTTAATTCCATTAGAATCACTTCGTAGCATCATTTACCAGAAAATCTAACAACAACCACCATATACAATCTCATTTTATAATTAAAAAGACATACAAGCTGAGGTAAAGGGGCTAGAATGTGTGGTAAACTCACCACTCATAGGGGGTACTTCATGAGTTTGTTGAGAAATTTTTTGGTTGCCTTTGATCCGCTTGTCACGAACCTAGTTCACCAATCGTGAACCTGTCATGATGGCACCCAGTCTTTGCGGCTAGGTAAGCCTGATAAATTGTGGAAATTCAACAATCTTTACGAAAACGATAAATAAAACTGAATAGCATAAGAAAATATATAGGGTGCCGCTTGGCACATACACTTCGAACTGTTAGTGTAAATTCTCCAAGACCCGGAAACCCACGGGAAACACAGGCTAAGAGTAAAATATAACATATGGCTCGAACATCCAGAAGTGTCTACAACAAGTGAGTTACATAAATGAAACTGCTAGCTAAAGGTACAATAGAAGGAGACTCTTCGGATCAGCGGACGCGGCAGATGCGTACCTCATGCCTCCAACTGTAGCCCCAAAATCCCTAATAATGCGCCTGAACAGTAGTACCTGGATCTGCACAACATAAGTGTGCAAAAGAGTAGCATGAGTACACCATATCGGTACTCAGATAGTGCCAAGCCTAACCTCGGTGGAGTAGTGACGAGGAAGGTCGATGACCCTACCGAGATAAACATAATAACAAATATGAAATGAAATAACAGTAGGAAATACGTAAATCTCGAATATCTAACAAACAATAAGAATAAAAGAATAGGTTATACTACAATTCTACAAAACAAGAACAATCGGTACATGCTATTGGTCATCGAGGAGCTCCTGGTATCCCGAGGTTCTCCCGTTATCCTCATCATACGCACAAGGGGTCTCCAAGTATCCCGAGGATCTCCCAGTATCCTCATCACATAAGCAAGGGATCTCCAAGTATCCTGAGGATCTCCCAAAATCTTCATCACATAAGCAAGGGATCTCCAAGTATCCCGAGGATTGCTTAGTATCCTCCAGTTAATCAGTCCTGCCCTGGGGATATCTTAGTATCCGCCAGTTAATCAATCCTGCATTGGGGTTCTCTTAGTATCCGCCAGTTAATCAATCCTGCACTGGGGATCTCTGAGTATCTGCCAGTTATAATCCAGTACCGGGGATCTCTGGTATCCCGCACTTCCAAACCTCGGAAAAAAATACAAATAGGGGGAATTCCCGGGATGTCCTACCATAGTCCCAATAGTAAACACACCACAACAAACCAATAATTTAATGGAAAGAAAGCAAAATGCAAACAACAAGTAAAATCGAGAATCTAACATGCTTCACAAGAAGGACAAATATTACAATTTAGTCAAATACGGCGAATAAGTTACTAACATGCTTTCCAAGAGAAGATAGATATTGCAATTTAGTCAAATAGAGAAAACAAATTACTAACAAGCTTTTCCTAAGTCAAAACAAGTGAATTTCATTTTTAACAATTGAATATGTGAAGAAACACAGTCTAAATAAGCCAAGTATGGTGAATTCTGACCAACTAGCACAAGTACATGCCCGTAACCTCGCGCAAAAGGCATTTAAACAATGGCAAAGATATCCTAAGGGGAGAGGTCCCCCACACAAAGTTAGGCAAGCCATTTATCTCGAATTGGTACAAAACCGCTAAGAAACAATGCTCTTGCCACGAGTATCTAACTTTGAGTGGCCCAAATATATTCAAACAAATTACACAATGTAAATAACATCGCAAATAACTAATTACACTGTTAAAATGAAAGCTAAGGCGTGAAAATAGGTAAAATGGCCAAAATGCCCCTCAGACCAATGTCTTGGAATCCAATAACTTTCAAATTTTTCAGAAACCTCGTACTCTCACGAGTCTAAGCATATAAAAATCTCCCAAATTGGAGGTCAAATGCTCCCTCAAATCCCAATTGTTTAGTCAATGAACTTTTACCCAAATTCGTCCATTTTTGGACCTTAACTCGAATGTAAAAGATGAATTTAACAACTAAATAAAGGGATAAAGCTAGAAAGGACTATGGAAACGTTACCCAGTAATCTCCTCTTCAAATCCCTCTCAAAATTGCCTTATCCCAACTCAAACTTGATTTTTCAACATATCGGGTAAACCCTTTTCTCTATTGTGATTTCCACTTTTGCGGTCCAAGACTTGCTTAAGCGAGTCCGCTTCTGCGGAACCATGACCACTTCAGCGGTTCCTGGCCTCATGGCCCCTTCCGCTCCCGCGGACAATACATCGCAAAGAAGATCCCCTCTTCCGCGGAAATGCCGACCGCCTTTGCGGTCTCCTTGCCTAGGGACCCTTCCGTGTTTGCAACTTCTGAGTTGCTTTTGCGGTGCCGCTTCTGCGGTCCCCAAACCGCAGAAGAGGAAACAACAGAAGCAGCCACATCCAATACCTTCTAACTCCAAAAACCAACCCGTCGAGCATTCGAAACACAAACTTGCTTTCGATTCAAAACCTAACCAAAACATGTCCGATTGACCTGAAATTTTGCACAAACGCACCAAATGAAATGATGGTGCTATAAGAACTTCCGGAATCCCGTTCCGACCCTCGGATAAAAAATTCACTATCAGACCGGAACTTCAAAATTCTAACTTTCGGCATTTCTAACCAATTTGAGCTACAGACCTCCAAAACACATTCCGGACACGCTCCCAACTCCGAAATCACCTAACAGAGCTAACAGAACCATCGGATTTCCATTCCGAGGTCTTCTTGATATTGTTCTAATTACGGACCATTTTTCAACACTTAAGCTCTCATTTAGGGACTAAGTGTCCCAAAACACTCCGAATTATATTACCGAACATCTCGGCAACCCAAAATAGCAAAAATGAACTTATGGGAAGTAGTTAATAGGGTATCGAGGCATAAATTCCAAAGATGAATGGCTAGGTCATCACATCCTCCTACACTTAAACATTCGTTCATCCTCAAACGAGCATAGAGAACATACCTGAAGTAGTAAAAATATGAGGGTATCGCCCGCGCTTATCCCGCTCGGTCTCCAAAGTTGCCTTCTTGGTTGGCAGACCCCGTCACTGAACCTTTACTGAAGCTATATCCTTTGACCTGAGCTTTCGAACCTACCTGTCTAATATTTCCACTGGCTCCTCAACATAGTACAAGTCATAGTCCAACTGGACTGAAGTGAACTTCAACACGTGAGACGGGTCACCGTGATACCTCCGAAGCATCGAAACATGAAATATTAGATGAACCCCGACCAAACTGGGAGGTAAAGCAAGCTCATAAATAACCTTCCCAACCTGCTTCAAAATCTAAAAAGGATCAATGACCTCGGGCTCAACTTTCCTTTCTTTCCAAACCTCATGACGCCTTTCATAGGCGAGACCCGAAGTAAAACCCGCTCACCAACCATAAAGGAAACATCACAAACCTTCTGGTCCGCATAACTCTTCTGTCTGTACTAGGCCGCACGGAGTCTGTCCTGAATCACCTTAACTTTCTCAACCGCATCCTGGACCAAATCAGTGACCAATAGCCTGGCTTCACCCGGCTCGAACCAACCCCACGGGGATCTGCATCTCCTACCATATAAGGCCTCATAATGCGCCATCTGAATACTAGACCTGATAACGTTTGTTGTATGCAAACTCAGCACATGGCAAGAACTGCTCCCAAGACCCTCTAAACTCAATCGCACACGCACGAAGCATATCCTCAAGAATCTAAATAGTCCGCTTGGACTGTCCGTCCATCTAAGGGTGAAAAGTTGTACTCATGGTCACCCGGGTACCCAACTCATGCTGGATGGCTCTCCAAAACCGTGATGTAAACACTGAACCCTGTCTGAGATGATAGAAACTGGAATGCCATGCAGACGGACAATCTCTCTGATATAAATCCCTGCTAACCGCTCCGCAGAGTAAGAAGTGCACACTGGAATGAAATGAGCGGAATTGTTCAATTGATCCACAAAAACCCAAATAGAATAAAACTTCCTCGCCATCGTACGGAGACCAGTCACAAAATCCATAGTGATATTCTCCCATTTCCACTCCGGAATCTCCATCTATTGGAGTAACCCTCCTGGTCTCTGGTGCCTAGCCTTTACCTGCTGGCACTTGAGGCATCTAGCTACAAAATCTACTATGTCCTTCTTCATCCGCCTCCACCAGTAATGCTGCGTCAGGTACTGATACATCTTCACGGCACCCAGATGGATGATGTACCGCGAGCTATGGGCCTCAGTCAATATCAACTCCTGAATAATATCAACATCGGTTACACAAATCTGACCCTGCATCCTCAATACCCCGTCATCTCCAATAGTCAAGTCTTTAGTATTGCCATGCTAAACTTTGTCCCAGAGGACAAGAAAATGAAGGTCATCATACTATCGCTCCCTGATATGATCGAACAACTAAGACTGAGAAAACACACAGGCTAGAACCCGACTGGGCTTCGAAAGGCCCAATCTGACAAACTGACTGGCTAAAGCCTAAACATCCATCGCCATAGGTCTCTCTGAAGTTGGTAAATATGCCAAACTCCCAGAAATCTCCGCCCGGTGACTCAATGCATCGGCTACCACATTGGCCTTGCCCGGGTGATAAAGAATAGTAATATCATAATCCTTAAGCAGCTCTAACCATCTCCTCTGGCGCAAGTTCAGATCCTTTTGCTTGAACAAGTGTTCCAATTCAAATGATCCGTAAAAATCTCACAAGGCACACCGTACAAATAATGGCGCCAGACCTTTAAGGCGTGAACAATAGTAGCTAACTCCAGGTTATGGACAGGATAGTTCTTTTCATGCACCTTCAACTGTCTGGACGCGTAGGCAATCACCCTACCGTCCTACATCAACACCGCTCCAAGTACAACTCATGAGGAATCATAATATACTTCATAGGACCCCAAACTAGTAGGTAAAATCAAAATTGGGGCTGAAATCAAAACCGTCTTGAGCTTTTGGAAGCTCGCCTCACACTCGACTGACCACTGAAAAGGAGCACCCTTCTGGGTTAATCTAGTGATAGGGGCTGCAATCGACGAGAACCCCTCCATAAAATGACGGTAATACCCCGCCATGCCAAGGAAACTGCAGATCTCTGTAGCTAAGAAGGGCCTTGGCCAACTCTGCACGGCCTCCACCTTCTTCGGATCTACCCGAATGCCCTCACTTGTTACTATGTGGCCTAGGAATGCCACAAAACTCAACCAAAACTCACATTTTGAAAACTTTGCATATAATTTCTTTTCCCTCAGGGTCTTAATCACTGTCCTCAGGTGATGCTCATGATCTTCCCGACTCCGGGAGTATACAAGAATATCATCTATGAACACAATGACACACGAGTCGAGATAGGGCCTGAATACATTGTGCGTCAAATGTATAAAAGCTGTTGTGGCATTGGTCAGCCCAAATGACATGACAAGGGACTCTTAATGACCATACCGAGTCCTGAAAGAAGTCTTCGGGATATCCGGTTCCTGAATCTTTAGCTGGTGATAACCTGAGCACAAATAAATCTTAGAAAACACATATGTGCCCTGAAGCTGGTCGAATAGATCATCAATACGAGGCAAAGGATATCGGTTCTTCACTGTAACTTGGTTCAACTGACGATAATTGATACACATGCGTGTAGAACCATCATTTTTCTTTACAAACAAGATAGGAGCACCCCATGGTGAAACACTGGGTTGAATAAAACCTTATCCAGCAATTCCTGTAACTGATCCTTCAACTCCTTCAATTCCTTCAACTTAGGAGGAGCCATATGGTAAGGAGGAATAGATATGGGCTGAGTGCATGGCAACAAATCAATACCAAAATTAATGTCCCTATTGGGTGGCATGCCCAGACGATCAACTGGAATACATCGGGGAAGTCCCGTTCTACTGGAACTGAGTCAAAAGAAGGGGTATCAACACTAACATCTCTCACATAGGCTTAATACGAGGCACACCCCTTCTCAACCATACGCTGAGCTTTAAGAAAAGATAACTCTACTGGGAGTGTGATCAAAAGCACCACTCCACTCAATACACGGAACACCTGACATAGCCAGCATCACGGTCTTAGCGTGACAATCAATAATAGTATAGTGGGTCGACAACCAGTCCATGCCCAAGATAATATAAAAATCAACCATATCAAACAATAAAATATCTGCTCTAGTCACAAAACCACGAATAGTAACCAAACATCACCGATATATGCGGTCCACAACAAGGGATCTCCCACGGGAGTACAAACATAAATAGAAGAACTCAAGGTCTCTCGGACTGTACCCAAATGTGGAGCAAAATAGGGTGACACATAAGAATAAGTAGATCCTAGATCGAATAGAATCGATGCCTCTCTGTGACTAACCAAAATAATACCTATGATAACAAAATCAGAAGCGACAACCTCGGTAAGATCATGAATGGCATAAAATATGGCTTGGCCCCTACCTCGAGGGGGACCTCTATCTCCGCCGCTGGCTGACAGGACAGGTGGGAAGGTAGCTGGAGCTGGAACAAGGGCCTGAGAATACCCCTGGGTACGCTGCTGCTGAGATTGCTATGGAGGTGCACTCCTTCCAAGCCTAGGTCAATCCCTCACTACATGGCGGGTATCCCCGCACTCATAGCAAGCTCTAGGAAGGCGTGGTGGCTGTGACTGACTGGACCCACCCCTGCTAGACTGACCTCTGGAGGTACCCCGCACAGGAGGCGCACTAGAAACTGGGGTGCATAATAAGGCTCCTAGGATATAGAAGGAGCTGGAGTACTACAGGGTGAAGGAAGAGCTGAGTGGACTGGGCGACCTGTATAGCCCCTAACATGACGTCCTGCTCCTGAAGTACGGGTACAAGAAAAATGACCAGACTCTCGAGACCGCTTGGCCTCTCTCTCCTCTCGCTCTACGGAATGCATACCCTCTATCTTCCTGGCTATACTCACCACCTGCTGATAGGGTATATCCATCTGCAACTCTCGCGCCACGCTAGACCTAATAGAAGGAATAAGACCCTCGATAAACCTATGGACCCTCTCATGAACTATAGCCACCAAAGCACGCGCATGCCTGTCCAACCTAGTGTAACAGATGGCATACTCAGAGACAGTCATAGGCCTTGGCACAAGTACACAAACTTCACACGACATGCATCTTGAAGGCTATGGGGAACAAACTCCCTCTGAAACTGGGTCCAAGTCAGGGAGGCATCCTCGTCTAGACTGTCTAACTCAAAGGTGCGCCACCATTCATAGGCGGCTCCCTGAAGTTGGAAAGCTGCAAAGGAAACCCCACTCGAAGCAGTAATACCCATGGTGCAAAAATTACTGTGACAATCTTCCAAAAACCCCAAAGCAACGTCTGTGGCTAGCCCCGCTGAAAATAGGAGGGTCATACTTCTTGAATCGCTCCAATCTATGCTTCTCATCCTCCGAATAAGTGTCCCATCCTTGGGCTGAACCGGTACTGTAGGCTGGACAAGAATAATATTTGGAATCAGCCCCATGTGCACCCTATGCTCTAGAGTGCAGGCTGCGGGAGTCTGGGATCCTCCCCCGGCCTGGGACGTAGCTGCAGGAGGTGGAAGCAACCCTACCTGTGACAGCGTGGTATACATGCTCATAAACTGCGCCAATGCTTCTTGAACATCTAGAGTAGTGGTGGCTGTGGGCGTCTCTAGTGCCTGAGTCTTGACTGGACCAGCTGATGGCACCTCGGCGGCTGCTCGCGCCGGTGCTCTGGCTGCACCCGCACACGTCCACGACCCCTGCCTCTGTCCCTGCCCCTGCCCCTAGCTGCTGCGAGGAGGGGGTGCGGGTGCCTGATCGTCCCGGGTCGTGCGTGTCCTCACCATCTGTGAGAGAATAGAATGCAGAAGGTTAGAATCGGTATAAAAACATAGCATGACAAGGAATTCAATGAAGTGAAGATTTTTCCTAAACAATTACACAGCCTCACGTAGATAAGTACAGACGTGTCTGTACTGATCAGCGAGAATAAACCGGCATGTGTCCCGTGACTCCTATGAACCTAGAGCTCTGATAATAACTCGTCACGACCCTAGTTCACCAATTGTGAACATGTCATGATGGCACCCAGTCTTCGCGACTAGGTAAGCCTGATAATTCAGAAATTCAAAAATCTTTACGAAAATGATAAATAAAACGGAATAACCGGAAACCCACGGGCAACACAGGCTAAGAGTAAACAATAACATATGGCTCCAACATCCAGAAGTTTCTACAACAAGTGAGTTACATAAATGAAACTACTAGCTAAATGTAGAATAGAAGGAGACTCTTCGGATCTACGGACACGACAGATGCATACCTCAAGCCTCCAAATGTAGCCCTGAAATCCCTAATAGCGCGCCTGACCAGTAGTACCTGGATCTGCACAACATAAGTGTGCAGAAGAATAATATGAGTACACCACAGCAGTACTCAGTAAGTGCCAAGCCTAACCTTGGTGGAGTAGTGACGAGGAAGGTCGAGGCCCCTACCGAGATAAACATAAGAATATATGAAATGAAATAATAGTAGGAAATACATAGATCTCGAATATATAACAAACAATAAGAATAATGGAAGAGTATATATTACAATTATACAAAACAAGAACAATCACAACAGGCTATTGGTCATCGGGGATCTCCTGGGATCCCGAGGATCTCCCGGTATCCTCATCATACGCACAAGGGATCTCCAAGTATCCCCAGGATCTCCCAGTATCCTCATCACATAAGCAATGGATCTCCAAGTATCCCGAGGATCTCCCAGTATCCTTATCACATAAGCAAGGGATCTCCAAGTATCCCAAGAATCTCTTAGTATCCTCCAGTTAATCATTCCTACCCTAGGAATCTCTTAGTATCCGCCAGTTAATCAATCCAGCACTAGGGATCTCTTAGTATCCGCTAGTCAATCAATCCTACACTGGGGATCTCTTAGTATCCGCCAGTCATAATCCAGTGTCGAGGATCTCCTGGTATCCCGCACTTTCAATCCTCGGAACAAAATACTAACAGGGGGAACTTTCGGGATGCTGTCCCGTAGTCCCAATTGTAAAAACACCACAACAAACCAATAACTTAACGGAAAGAAATCGAAATGCGAACAACAAGTAAAATCGAGAATCTATCATGTTTCACAAGAAGGACAAATAGAAATTTAGTCACATAGGGAGAGTAAGTTCCTAACATGCTTTCCAAGAGAAGACAGATATTGCAGTTTAGTCAAATATAGCAAACAAATTATTAACAAGATTTTCCTAAGTCAAAACAAGTAAAGTTTCATTTTTAACAATCGAATATGTAAAGAAACACAGTCTAAATAAGCCAAGTAAGGTGAATTCTCAACAACTAGTACAAGTGCACGCCCGTAACCTCACGCACAAGGCATTTAAATAATGGCAAAGATATCCTAAGGGGAAAAGTCCCCCACCCAAAGTTAGGCAAGCCACTTACCTCGAATTGGTACAAAACCACTAAGAAATAATGCCCTTGCCACAAGTATCCATATCCGAGTGGCCTAAATCTATTCAAACCAATTACACATTGTAAATAATATCGCAAGTAACTAATTACACTATTAAAATTAAAGCTAAGGCGCGAAAATAGGTGAAATGACCAAATTTCCCCTCAGACCAACGTCTCAGAATAGAATAATTTTCACATTTTTCAGAAATCTCGTACTCTCACGAGTCTAACCATATAATCCCAAATCGGAGGTCAAATGCTCCCCAAATCCCAATTGTTTAGTCAATGAACGTTTACCCGAATTCCTCCATTTTTGGACCTAAATTTGAATTTAAGAGATGAATTTAACAACTAAATGATGGACTAAAGCTAGAGAGGATCATAGAAACGTTACCCAGTAATCTCCTCTTCAAATCCCTCTCAAAATCGCCTTGGTCCGAGCTCAAACTTGATTTTTCAACATATAAAATTTAAGCCTTGGGTGAACTCTTTTCTCTATTGTGATTTCCGCTTTTGCGGATCCAGGGACCGCTTCTGCGGTCCCGCTTTCGCGGAAAATCCACGGCTTTTGCAGTTTTCCTTAAAGCAATGACCAACCACTTTTGCGGTCCAAGACTCGCTAAAGCGAGTCTACTTCTGCGGTTCCTAGCCTCATGGCCCCTTCCGCTCCTGCGGATAATACATCGCAAAGGTGATCCCCGCTTCCGCGGAAATGCCTACCACTTCTGCGGTCTCCTAGCCCAAGGCCCCTTCCGCTTTTGCGACTTCTGAGTCGCTTTTGCGGCTTCGTTTCTGCGGTCCCCAAGCCGCAGAAATGGAAACAACAAAAGCAGCCACATCAAATACCTTCTAACTCCCAAAACCAACCCGTCGAGCATCCGAAACACACCCGAGGCCCCCGGGACATCAACCAAACATACGAGCCTATCCCTTAGCATCATCCAAACCTTTAACAATCCTTAAACCACCTAAAACAACGCGTGAAACACAATTTAATCACTGATTTGAAATTAAAATTTCCAAAACATAACCAAACTCGCTTTCGATTCAAAACCTAACCAAAGCACGTCCGATTGACCTGAAATTTTGCACACACGTCTCAAATGACATGACAATGCTACATCAACTTCCGAAATCCCGTTCTGACCCTCAGATAAAAAATTCACTATTGGACCAGAACTTCAAAATTCTAACTTTCGGCATTTCAAACCATTTTGAGCTACGGACCTCCAAAACACATTCCGGACACGCTCCCAACCAAAAATTACCTAAAGGATCTAATAGAACCATCGGATTTCTATTCTGAGGTTTTCTTGACACTATTCTATTTATGGACCATTTTTCAACACTTAGCTCTCATTTAGGGACTAAGTATCCCAAAACACTCCTAGTTCTATTACCGAATATCCCGGCAAACCAAAATGGCAACAATGAACTTAGGGGAAGTAGTTAATGGGGGAACATGGCATAAATTCTAAAGACAACCGGCCGGGTTGTAACACCGCTCCTATTTAATTCATTTTGGAAGGTCGCGACCGCCATTCCTTCTGTACGTTTGGCAGTCTCAATCTCACCCTGTTGAATTGGGCCAGGAAGTCTCGGAGTCCCTCGTCGACTGTTTACTTGATGGCAAAAATGTCGTTTACCCTAGCTTCGGCCTTCTTTGCTCCAACATGAACGATGGCAAATTAGTCTGCCATCTCCTCGAACGTTGATATCGACCATGCTAGTCACTGTGAATACCATGTTAATGCCCCTCCTGTCAAAGTCTCACCAAACTTTTCCATCAGTACGGATGACACTTGTTCTTTTAACAGGTCATTGCCTTTTACCGCAGTGACGTAATGGCTTAGATGATCATCTAGATCCGTGGTCCCGTTGTATATTTTCAAGTATGGTAGAATTTTTAAGGTTTTAGGGATGGGGTAAGGATCTGCCTCCTCACTACATGGTTGTTCGACAAACCTTCCCATATCGTATTTTGGTAGCAGTTTGGGAGCGCCAGGTATTTTGTCGACCCTTTCCTAGTGCTCTTTCATTTGATCTTGAAACACTTTGTTCTCATTTTCCATTTCTTCCATTTTCTTTAGGATGATTGCAAGTGCATCACCACTTGCTTCGATGATAGTGCGGGTGTTGCTCGTTTATGTAGGGCTCGGCTCGCCTGTGATGGCTACGATTTCCGCCGTTCGTGAATCTTTGGTGTTTTCCTAAGGGGGTTTCTCGAGCATGTTGCTTAGGTTGCTCGTCAACCATTCCTCTAGAAACTTTTTGATTGCTGCTGGTATTTCTTTCGCCGTAGATGTGGAAGATCCTCTCTCACACAGGACCGTCAGATCCCCGTGTGAAGAGGGCGAGATCTCCCCCTTCGGTATACTGCTTGGTGTTAATTCTTGGTATTTTCCCTATTATCTTCGTCGTGGGAGCCTAAGAGGTTGTTTGAGACATCTGCTATCATTTTCAATCTTGCTTATTTTTCCGCCATTGTTAGTTCTTATGGGGTGTGAATAATAGTGATTGTTGCCTTTGATATCCTAGATGAGAACTATGATTTCAACTATGGAAATCCCCACAGACGGCGCTAAATTATTTGACTCAAAAGATATTAAACTCTTTTTAAGCAAATCAATCAATAAAGATGAATGGGTAAATCGTAGTCGAAAATAATAAACCCTAGGATAGTTTTGTAAAAATGGAACCGCAATAGAAGAGGATATAAAACAGTAGAGAGATAAAGAGTAGAGAATTGTATTTCTTGTCCGAAAAAATAACTCAACCTATTACACGGCCTAGATCCCCCTTATATAATGGAGGATCATTTTCTTTTCTTGGGAATGACAAAGGAAGAAATAAATCTTATAATGAAGCCGACGATGATGCGAGAGCGTCTCTCCCTTCCTCTCTAGGTCGCCCCCTTCCCCCGTACTGGCCCCTAGGTACCTAATGGTCGGTCCTATTATCTCTGAGACGTGGTCGACCAAATTCGATCACGTACAAGGATATTGTTGAGGTACTTTTTGTCAATTATATTTTATTTTGATTATTTTGTAGCCAAGTGATGCGGCTGACAGATCTATTTCACCTATGGATATGAGAAGATCATCCGGTGGAAGTAATTCTAACGACAACCATTGAAGTTGCTTGCAAATGTATTAGATAATTTAGGATCCTACTTTAGTGAATATAATGGCCATAGTAGATCTTTTGTCCATAATGGTTGGAGTGGATGTTCTGTTTAAAGTTAGTTTTAAGACTAATTATAACATTGATGTTTTGTGTTTAATGGTTGGAGTAGTTGTGTTTAAATCAATTTTTTGAGACTGGTGATAATTTATTTTCTGGATTATTAATATATAGATGTTACTTGATTCTAGTAAATAATTTATATAATTTGTTGATGCTTCATTATATTAATATAATTTAAATTGGAACAATTATGGAGTAATATTGTAGGAAAAGAAAAAAAGGATAAAGGAGGTTGTAACCGCCGCTATTGAACCTTATAATAATACTGTGTTATACAATTTGTGGGAGTTAAATAAAACACTTGCGGGTGTTTTAGACCTCCGCTATTTGTTTAATAAGTGACGGCCAAACTATCAAATAGAGGAAGTTATACACATGTCAAATACCCGCTGCTATATGATAACGATGGCCTGTCAAGAAACCCCTGCAAATTGGTTGCAGCGAATATTATTGTGGGGGTTTTGGAAACCGCCATAAAATCATATCGCGGAGGTTTTTGATCGCCGCAATATGTAAATAAAACCTTCGTAAATTCAACCTTTTTTGGTAGTGATTTAGGTATTGCATTCAATGGTTTTGAAAATATATATCATTCAACCATGATTAAGTAATAAAAATGCATATGCAATATATATGTCTTGCATTTATTGACTTGGCTAAACACCAGACGACGAAGCTTTTACTATCAGCCGGTTCTCTGATATTCGACTTTGTCGAATCAAAAAGTGCGGTGATGTATGCAGTTGAGGCATATTCTTAACATATTTTATTATTAATCTTTAACAACACAATAGAATTATTGTTCAACACTTCAATAATATGAAAAAATAAAAAATTCTGCCCCTTCTATATCTATCTATCCAAGAAATGGAAGAGCAAAAGCCTTTGGTGTCTCCTCCCGTCAAGAATTGCTACTTAATTAATTTCTTTTACTCATTCTATTCTACAACTTTTAGATAAGAATAATAAAACCAATCAAATAAATTCTCTTCAATTATTTTATTAATATTCTTACTATAGTTTTGCTTTTACCTTTTTGGTCCCTTTTTTGGTATGCTGATAGTGAGAGTAATTAGCAACACATGGATTTGACTTATTGTCTTTCTGAGAAGTCTATTTCAATTGGTTTGACAAATACAATATTCTTCAATAATTTGAACTCTTTCCCTGATTGGAAAAAGTAGAGAAAAATTTAGGAATAGAATCCTAAAACAGAAACTAAAATAGTTAATTTTTAAGCAGAAAGAAATGATTTTTAATTGACAAATGACAGAGATATTTGAAAAAAAAGGGCCACTTATTTTTTTTTTTTAAAAAAAAGAGAAAAGACATGATTAATAAGAATTGGTTCTGGCTGTCTAGACCCCAGTAGATATGCCATGGAATTGGAACTACTTCACATTACACTTGTCTTCCATAAACAAGGCATATAATTAATTAATTTTGCATGGAATGTGACCTTTCTAAAATAAAGGATTATTCCTGCATGGAAATCTTGTAGTAGACTATGTTAGAATCAAAGGATGGATCCATGATTTAAACGAGATTTCTATCTCCGAACTCATAGCATTATTGAAATTATTGGTTAAATATTTATATTTATTGACATTTTAGTGACTTTTCATATGTATATTTACGCTCCGCATCGTAAATGATGGATTAGTTAAACTCATCATATCAACGGTCCTACCTTTGGTTAGGGTTGCTTCGACTACCTAGGGGTGGAAATCAAGTTGGCCTTTCTACCTGATATTGATCTAAGATTTAGAGTTAAATGTAAAGTATATACATACATTTTTTTTTCATTTTTTAAGTGTGTGTGTATATATATAGGTATATGTATATGTATATGTATATGTATATAATTCGAGCAATTACCATCAAGAACCTCCCAAATATCCATGTATTTCCATGAATTTAAGCATTTTAACACAGAAAGGGGACCTTGGAGTAATAATAAAGTTGTCGCTATGTGACCTATAGGTGAGGGGTTCGAGTCGTGAAAGTAACTACTAATACTTGCATTAGGGTAGGATGTCTAATCCACACACCCATTAGGGTGCGGCCCTTTTCCGGACCGTATGTGAACATGGTTGTTTGATGCACCGAGCTGCCTTTTTTAAATACACATAATAGCACACATGGTACTTGACAAGTTGATCAAAATGAGAAACTTCACAATGCATAGCTATTTGTTTACCAACCTACTAAACTTTGAAGCATAGCTTATTGTCCCTATTTCTAGTTTCTACTAGCAAAATATGGATATCCGGAAATAGATTCTCTATATTACCAGGTAAGGGTAAAGTTTGCGTACGCACTATCGGCCAGACCCTACTTGTAGAATTAGACGGGATCTGTTGTTGTTGCTGTACTAGTAAAATATGGATACAATGAGGAATCTTGAAAGCATTACTATGGTGGATGGAGAATGTGTAAGATGTCTCTTTTCCATTTGCCATTCATCTCAACTCTGCTCCCCCCACCCCTAAGATCAAATAGTGTTTTGCAAATTCAAGTGCAACAAGAGTTTATTCCATATTCCTATCAATTCAACTGCAATAACTCTTATCACCAAAGGATGTGGTGCAGTGGTTGGGACTGCTCTTTCTTTAACTAGATGTATCGAATTCGAGTCGTGGATATAGAAAAATCCTTGATAAGGAGCGTTTTTTCCCAAATGGGGCCCTACGCAGAGCGAATCCGGATATAGTCGGACTCCAATGCGAGTACCAGACACCGGGTGGGAAACCAAAAAAAAAAAGCAATAACTCTTAATAGAACCAATCTCTAGAGTTTTTCCTTATCTGAGTATATGATTACATATTGAGTTCCAAATATATGGATACGATTACTTCTACTAGTTCTCTCAACCTAAAAGAATGTACATGTATAAGCTCTTTTATTCACATTATGATATAGCCGAGTTTCTGCTAGCCAAAGTAGTACATTAATTTTGGAGATCCAACACGGGTGCATCAATATTTTTCGAGAGTCCGATCAACAACATAGGTTAAAACCAAGCTTTAACCATGACTGCTTTTCGCTTCTAGCTGCCTTATAAATGTGATTTAGAAGTTCTTGGCTCATTCTTTCTTTTAAATTGCATGAACTTAAGAACTCTATAATGAGATTTTTCACTTGTTAGTCACTATGTTAAAGTACAATTAGATTACCGCCTCTCTACCTTCACAAGATAGCGGTAAGGTCTGCGTATACATTACCCTCCTCAGATCCCATTTGTGGGATTACTGGTGCACTAAGCTTCCGCTATGTGTGGGGTCCGAGGAAGGGCCAGACTACAACGGTCTATTGTACGCAGTCTTGCCCTGCTTTTTTACAAGAGGTTGTTTCCTTGCCAGTCAACCAAACACCAGAAAATGACTACGTTGTACCGAACATACCCTTAGTTGCATTGAAGTTATGTGATGTAAGAGCTATCTTGAAAATGTTGTGATTAATTAGCATATAAATGGAAATGAGTTGAAGAAAAAAAGAAAAAAAAAAAGAGAAAAGGTGAAAATGTAGTCTCACTTAGAAAAGTAAAGCATCAGGTTCTTATCTGTGTAATAATTGAGACATGATTCTTAAAAGAACTAATTTGGTTCCCTTAGAATGGAACTACTCATAAATATTCTATGAATCTAATATATGATCCTTCTGTTGTTTACCTTTACTTTTTGTTGCTGTGAATTAAGTACATAGACTTGAATGTGGCTCTAAGTGATATATAAGCCTTAGGAATGTGTGGAGATCGAGAATTAAAGTATAAAGTTAGTAGGTAGTTGCGAGCGTATTCTTCTCTTACCCATAGAATTAATAGTATTCTCATATTTTCATATACATAGACCTGTATTATTACTAGTTGTTTCTTTTGCTTCATTTTTCTGGTTATCATGTTGTTGTTGGTAATATGTCGTGTTAATGTTTCCTTTCCGTGGTTTGTACACTATTGTTTTCTTTTCAATTAATGATGTGACTATGCTTCCCCCTTCCCTTGAGCCGAGGGTTCAATGGAAACAGCCTCTCTACCTTCACAAGGTAGGGGTAAGACTGCATACACATTATCCTTCTCTGATCCCACTTGTGGAATTAGACTAGGTTCGTTGTTGCTGTTGTTGTAGGCAGATCTAGGCAAACGCACATGATGAGTTGTGGGGTCGCCGACACCTGAAAACTTCGGCAAAAACCCCATATATACTTGCAAATATTTTTAAAAAATAGTCATATATTAGCATAGGCCCCCGTGCCAATTTTACGAGCAATGGTAAATTTATACTGAATAACTTGGTCCCCTCGCGACTGCCGAATCCTGGATCTGCCTCTTGTGGTAGGCCTATACAGTCTTTGGTTTACATTGTTAAGGCTACATAATATTATTCATTGGACCACCTCAACAAAAGCAATTGTTGAAACACAGAAAAATGGAAAATCTGAAGGGATTTCATTCATTAAAATACTTGCATAGTTACAATGCAGTTAGGAATTAACCCTTCTTTGAGAAACTAATCTATAGAAAAAAGAAAAGAGAACAAAAAAAAAAAGAAACAAAAGATAGAAGAGGTATCATTGAAGGTAGAGTTCTGGTAAATCTTCAGTAATAACTATTTGAGTCCCTTAATTCACTTTCTCTTTGATTACTTCCTGAGAAAAAGAGAAATGAACAAGATGTTAGTAGATGAAAAATGGTGTTGTAAAGTAAAATGTCAACTATGCAGTACCAGAATCACATAGAAGATGGCTCACCAAAATCCCTAGGTGTCTTGCACTTATAACATTCTGCTCTGCTTGCATAGTTGTGCACACCACATCCTAATCTGTCAAACAACAAGGCAGTTATTTCGGTTAAAATCCCAAAGATAGTATAGAAGCGCAGCCCGGTGCACGACGCGTCCTGTGTTGATGCAGGGTCCAGGGAAGGGCAGCACCTCAATAGGTGTAATATAGCCAGTCTACCCTGATTCAAGCATCAATGACTGATTCCACCGCTCGAACCCGTGACATCCCAAAAATAGTATGTCAGTATTGAAAGGAGGAGAGTGGCGGCAGGCTAATAGTTGGCGTAAAATTAATCAATCTTGTGATGAATCCTCAGCTAAGATCCCCTGGATAATATTTGTTTGAAATAAGTTTAAACGTAGTGACATGATTAGTGAAGATTCATATAGCCGATCCCAACTTTTTTGGATTGAGGCATAGGTATTATTTGTGTTGTTGCAATATTGGATAGAGATGAGCTTAAATGGAGCGACATGAACATTTAGGATACATACATTTAAGGCTATCTTGCTCGGAATTGTGTCATTGTTGTTATAAATATGAAAACAAATGAGAACTAACCTGCTGCAAATCCAGTCACCACTCTTCCAACCAGGAACAGAACTTGCGTCATATCCATAACCGGCTGATGCCATCATTCCTGCCCCGGTACCATAATAATCAGTTTTTAAGGCACCACATCTATAGCAGTTTGTTCGACTCGCATAGTTGTGAGAACCACAGTTCATGGCACTGCAATACCAGTCTCCGGCTAAGACTTCTGTTTTGTGTAGTCCATACATGGCAACGTCAGCCGGTGTTGCATATTTAGGGCAGCTGCATCGTTGGCATGCATCCCTTTTCTTGAAATTTATGTGTTGGCATGCAGAACACATCCAATCTCCACTGCTCATTTTATGTCTAACTGAAAGTGAGCATGAAAATATGATGAGAATAAATTTGCATATAAGAAGCAGAATTGCAATTTTAAGAAGCACGAAAAAACAACTGAGAAATCTTATTATTTTTTATCCATCTTTGAGGCCTCATTCTATAAAATGGTTATAACTAACAAGGTCTCAGGTGCACTTGGAATACCGTCTATATGCTAGAACTGTTCCATTCCAGGAAGAAATATCGTAGCACATTAATCTTGTATTTAAGGGCCCAATTTTTTAAAAACTTGGACTCAAGGCTGCATTTTTTTGTGTGCAGAAGGTGGAAATCATGAATGGTTTGCTGAAATAGTGAAATGAAATGCAGAAGGAAAATAAATCATCGATGCCTCACCGTGTGAAGAACTGAGCTTCTCAACGAGACGTAAACTTGAAGCTCAAGAAATTGTTTGCTGTAAGTGGTAATTTTGATGAATGGTTTGTGGAGGTTTATATAGTTGGAAAACCTCACTATTGGGGCCCAAAGTTTTCTTTTTCATCTGTTTTGTGACTTCTAACAGTTTCCTTAAATGAGATTCCAAAATAATTGGATAAACCTCCTACTTCCCTTCCTTCTTGACTGTATAGGTATGGCTCTCTAAAGTTTTCAACTGTCATATTCATGCATGTGATGCGCTACATTTCTTGCAGAAGTCCAATAATGCCCCTCTTTACCCGTTCGATGGTCCATTATTCTACTAAAAAGAGCTTCTCAAAATATTATTCTTTGTTCTGTATCCATATCTAGCAGGTATTATGAGGGGAAGATGTTATGTGAAAGGTGAGGTTATTTCACTGCGTGTTCTTGCTAAGATTGATGGACCCTTGAGATGATTTGGATTCGCACGTTTATTCATTAGACTGGCGTGTGTAATCCACATTGCCGATGCAAGCAACTGTCTGACACGAAGGCTAATGTCGTTCAGGTGGACAATGGTCCAGGTTCTAAAGGGGCAAAAACTGTAACAAGGTTTACCCCCACAGGAATCAATTCCTTCATAATGCATAATTCAAGGTTCTATTCTTCTTAGTAATTCAAAAGTGAATAAAGTGGACTTCTTTCATTTCATGTTCAGTCATGTGTGTGTTTACTTGTGTATTTTAACATAAACTAGTTTTAGAGATCTTAATCTTACAATTAGGCCCTTTTCCTCCATTTGGAAAACAATAATATGATCGTTTTCACCAAATAGATTGTTAAGAATATATCAAGCTTTTATCAGCACAAAAAGGTGATACATGAATTCGGAACAAAACATGAGAGTTGCATTATTCCTGACAGTATTGAATTTGAAGAGAAACACCTCTTTCTTGACAGGTACCTTAGACAATGTATAAAGTGAACGATCACATGGCGTTTACCTTTGTTTTAAATCAATAAAGAAATCAGTATTCTTTGAAGATTTGAACTTTATGACTTCAAAGCCCTGTAATCAAGGCCTCATACAAACACATAACATAGAGAAAATCAAGAGTCATCTGAATTGACAATGAGTTGAAGTCTCTTGACCAGTTATTGGGTCCGTGAACGCTGACATGAAAACTCCAGCTGATTCCACCTAAGCACAGAAGCATTACGTGTTCACATAGGATTTGATAAGGAGGAATCCTAATCACATAAAAAGTTCCATCCTTTTTATATTCTACTTATGTGACCATTCTGTAAAGGGGGCCAATCCTCCTCAATAATACTTGCCACAATCTACATCCTAACAGCAACGATAAAAATAGCCGTTGCTTTTGAATTTTGCATATTCCTGTTGTGCTGTCAGAAGGTAAGTTTTAGCATGTGCATGTTTTGCGAATAGTGCTTAATTGAAATATATTCTTCTTATCTATGCAATTGAGTTATCTGAAAAGGGAAGGGAAAAATAAGAAACAACTCATCCAGTAATCACAGGTTGTGACCATAAAATCAAGAAAAATGATTGTAGATGCCCTTGTCCCTATCTGGATGTGTTCATTATAGCCAAAAGACTGTGGAATGGTTTTAGCAGGGGTTCTCCACAACTTCTAGCAAGATTTCTGTTTGAAAAGTGAGGTGACACTCTTTCATATCTTAGAATAAAGGGTTCTAAAAGAGCACTAGCAGTGGCAAAACAAGAATCATAGAAAGCCAGAAAAATCAGTTTGGCTATCCTTTGTAGCGCGCACGATGACTTGTTTTTCTTGTCATTCTCCAGCATTTAAATAACCATATAGGAATGAGTTAGCTAGATATTTATGGTCATTGTGTTCAATGATTGGAAGGGGAGTCTTGGAGCAATGGTAAAGTTGTCTCCGTGTGACCTATAAGTAACATATTCGAGCCGTGAAATCAGCCACCGATGCTTGCGTCAGGATAAGCTATCTACATCAAACCCCTTTGGATGTTTTGTGCACCGGGCTGCACTTTTTTTTGTGTTCAATGATTGGGTAGATCGATGTAAGCACCATCGATTAACTTTTTGTGTGTTCAGAAAAGTCACCAGTCAATGGTCAAGTAATGCAGCATCAAGTAGCCGCAGCTGCAAAAGTATCAGATGCCAGGGGCTTTTCTCCTTTGACTTGGTTAAAGGTGGCAAGAAACTAGCTAGCTAGTTATTCTTTTGAACATTCTCAAACTAAATTCTTACTGGCAGTTGCTTCATTTTTCTCAAACTCAAGCCTGATACCATTGATAGTTTCAATCATATTCATACGAAATCTTTAGTCACATATGTTCTAACAGACTAACAGTATACCAGAATTGCTTTTTTAGCTAAAAGAGAATTTTTGGGCATCCACATTTCAGCCAATGTATAGATTGTGCACTTAAGACATTCATTTTTGGACAATGTATTGAGCACAAGTTGTACAAACCAGCACCACCACCCCTTACTCTCACACATCAAAGGAAGTTACTTTCATTTTCTTTTTAAGGCAAAAGAGCGACAATATCTTTTGTTTTTTCCTCCCCAAAATGGATTGAAATGCAAACGGGACAGAATGGATAGCGATTATACTCAACCTCAAATAGTTTGAAATTGAGATACATTTCTAGTTGTTTAAAGAAAGTTAGGAAGACTCACCTAAGCCATAGTCAGCAGCACTGATTAAGGATTTAGAATCAGTAGGTCGAGTTCTTTATATATGTGATTTGTTTTAATCTTTTCGTACATATATAAGGTTCGAGCCTATTCTAATATTGTCTTCCATAGTGATTGTGAGGATACATAACATTATTCATTGGACCACCTCTACAAAAGCAGTTGTTGAAAGTTGAAAGACAGAAAGAATGCAAAATCTGAAGGGATTTCATTCATTGATCACTTTGCAAAGTTATAGTGCAGTTAGATTTGGAAACCCTTCTTTGAGAAACTAACTACAAGGAAATACAATGTTTTGACTAAAATAAGAAGGATCACTGAAGGTTATGACTTCTGGTACTTCAGTAATAACTTGATGTCGCCACGTCCTCCCTCAATATAAATTGCTTTCTCTCAGATCACCTCCTGAAAAACAGAGAAATAAACAAGATGTTAGTAAATGAAAATTGGTGTTGGAAAGTAAAATGTCGCCTATGCAGTATCAGGCTCACCAAAATCCCTAGGTGTTTTGCATTTATAACATTCTTCTCTGCTAGCATAGTTGTGCACACCACATCCTAACCTGTCGAACAAGAAGGCGATTATATCAGTTAAAAATCCCAAAGATAGTATGTCAGTAGTACAAGAAGGAGAGTTCCGGCAGGCTATCAGTCAGCGTAAAACTAGTCAATCTTATGGTGAATCCTCAGTTAAGATCCCTTGGATAATATTAGTTTGAAATAAGTTTAAATGCAGTGACATGATCAGTGAATATTCATATAGCCGACCCCAACTTGTTTCTGATTGAGGCATAGGTTTTATTGTTGTTGCTGCAATATTGGGCAGAGATGAGCCTAAATGGAGCGACATGAACAATGAAGATTCATGTATCCGACACTGACTTATTTGGAATTGAGACGTAGTTGTTGTTATTGAAGTAAATATGAACTAACCTGCTGCAAATCCAATCACCACTCTTCCAACCAGGAATAGCACTTGCATCATATCCATAACCGGCTGATGCCACCATTCCTGCTCCGATACCATAATAATCGCTTTTTAAGGCACCACATCTATAGCAGTTTGTTCGACTCGCATAGTTGTGAGAGCCACAGTTCATGGCACTGCAATACCAGTCTCCGGCTAAGACTTCTGTTTTGTTTAGTCCATACATGGCAACATCAGCCGGCGTTGCATATTTAGGGCAGCTGCATCGTTGGCATGCATCCCTTTTCTTGAAATTTATGTGTTGGCATGCAGCACACATCCAATCTCCACTGCTCATTTTATGTCTACCTGAAATAGAACATTAAAAGATGATGAGAACAAATTTTCATATGGGAAGTAAAATAAGCCATTAAATCTTATTGGTTATCCATCTTTGAGGCCTCGTTATATACATGGTAAATAGGTCTCGGTTATATATGCTGGAACTGCATTGCTTACACATGATTTCATTCTAGAAACAATTTTGCAGCACATTAATCTTGTATTTAAGGGCCTAGTTTGTTTGAAAAACTTGGACTCAAGACTGAAGTTGTATTTTTCTTCCTTTTTTTGTGTAGAAGCTGGAAGAATAATGAAATGAATAGCAAAAGGAAACTAAATCATCGATGCCTCACCTTGATAATTTGAAGAACTGAGCTTCTCAACTATACGTAAACTTGAAGCTCAAGAAATGGTTTGCTGCAAGTGCTAATTTTGATGAATGGTTTGTGGAGGTATATATAGTTGGAAGACCTCATTGTTTGGGGCCCAAAGTTTACTTTTTGATCTGTTTGTGACTTCAAACAGTTTCCTTAAATGAGATTCCAAAAGATAGCATAACTTCTTTATTGACTGTAGAGGCATGGCTCTCTAAAGCTGTCAACTGTCATATTCATGCATGTGAAGCATATTTTCTTGCAGAAATCCGATAACGCCCCTCCTTACCTGTTCGACGGTCCATTATTCTACTAAAAGGAGCTTCTCAAAATATTATTCTTTGTTCTGTATCCATTTCTAGCAGGTAATATGAGGGGAAGATGTTACGTGAAAGGTGGGGTTATTTCACTGCGTGATCTTGCTAAGATCAATGGACCCTCGAGATGATTTGGATTCGCACGTTTACATTAGATTAGCGTGTGTAATCTACATTGCCGATGCAGTAACTGCCTGACATGAAGGCTAATGTCATTCAGGTGGAAAATGGTCCAGGTTCTAAAGGGGCAAAAACTGTAACAATTTTACCACCAAGGAATCGATTCCCTCATAATTCAAGTCCTATTATTCTACTCTTGTGTAATATTCTTCTTAATAATTCAAAAGTGAACTAAAATGGACTTCTTTTCATCTCCTGTTTAGTCATGCATGTGTTAGAAATTATAGCACTCTAGATATTATCAGACCAGTCCTTAGTTTCACCAAATAGATTGCTAAGAATATTAACAGCTTTTATCGGCAGAGACAGGTGATACATGAATTCGGAACAAAACATGAGAGTTACATTATTCCTGAGAGTGTAGAGAGAGAAGCTCCCCCTTCTCTCTACCTTTACTGTTCCATTGCCTCGTCTTCTCCGCCTGCCTCGGCGCACGTTAGTTAACGTCGCCGAGCTGGTTTTCATGGCAAGAGGAAGAGGTCGCGGTAGGGGTAGGCCACGTAAAATACCAATTGCAACAATAGATCGCATCATCTCAAAAATCAATCCACCACAAGCTATTTTCAGTGAAGAAGGTCCGGTTACTGTTCCATTGATTTCAGTCCCATTGAAGCAACCAGAGGAGGTTCCTGTACAAATAGAAGTTACAGAGCTTCCTCAAACTCAGATTATACAAGATGATGGTGAAAATACCCACATGCAGACATCAACCCAACCACCTGACCCTGAAACAGTGAAGGTGACCAATGAAGGAACCAAAGTGTAGGCAAATCTGTTCCAGAAGAACAGATTTGCCTCTAATGGTATGTCACTGGAGTATATACCACCTACTATCCTTGATGGCAAACCTGTAGGTCAGTTACTGAAAGAGGGAGTAGAGGAGGAAGAGCAGAAATGGAAATGTTCTCTGGTGATTTTTGTATTGGGGACTGGTCCAGGTTATAATGCTATGAAACGATTCATTAATCTACACTGGTCTCATGTTCCAGAGCTAGATCTATACTACCATGAGGAGGGTTATTATGTAGCTAAATTTCAAACCATGGAAGATGCTAAGGAGGTCATATGTGCTGGTCCATATACCATTGCTAACAGACCTATGGTTTTGAAGCAATGGACTCCTGATTTCGACTTCACTGCTGCTTTCCCTAATGACATTCCTCTATGGGTAAAGTTTCCTAGGCTCCCTATGTCATGCTGGGGTAATAGGTCTTTGAGTAGGATTGCCAGTGTTCTTGGCAAACCTATTTTTGCTTATGAGTGTACTACCAATCAGACTAGGATCTCTTTTGCACGTATGCTTATTGAGGTTAATGTGTCTAAACCTCTGCCAAGTGATATTGAGATTATTGATCCTAATGGCAAGAAGTTTGTACAGGAAGTGACATATGACTGGAAGCCAACATACTGTGAGAAGTGCCTCATGGTAGGCCATAACTGCATGACCATTCCTAAACCCCCTCAACCTATACAAAAACCAAAAATTACCCAGGAGTGGAGAGTTAAAGGACCAGTGCAGAATGATACACAACCTAAGGAGAACCCCAGCCAACAGGAAGAACCAAGGCAGACTGCAATACCTCCTAAGGATGCTGGTCCTTTGGATGTCACAGAAGGGTTCACTCTGGTAGATAAGGGCAAGCAGGTGCAATCACCAGTTTTTAATCTTACAAATTTTCCCCCATTATCCCCTATGGTATTGAGTAACATATTTCAAGCCGTGTCTACTAGCAGAACATGTCACCCCCCTGATGCAGGGGGTCCTAGTTTTACCAAATGAAGTTAGTAGTTTGGAATATTAGAGGGATCAATAAGAAGTATAAACAGAAAGAAGCTAAAGAATACTTTAGACAGAATAAATTTAGTCTTGTTAGTTTGGTAGAAACAAAGGTCAAGGAGAATAATGCAGGTAGAATTGCTAATCTGATGCTCCCAGGTTGGTGTATGGTAGCTAACTATAGGGAGTCTCCAAGAGGTAGAATCTGGATTTTATGGGATCCTAAGAAGATCAGTGTCACAGGAATTCAAGAGGATGGTCAATCTTTTCATTGCAGTGTTCATAATCTTGTTGGGGATCTGATCTGCCTGCTCACTGTGGTTTATGGTTCTAATGGTCTGGACCAGAGAAGAATAATGTGGCAACACATACGAAATCTTGCTACTGGTATTACTGATCCTTGGCTGGTTGCAGGTGACTTCAATGCTGTGTTGTCTGTCAATGACAGACATTCATGTACTCAAGTTAAGCAAGCTGAGACTCTGGATTTCATTCAATGCATTCAACTGGCTGAATTATCAGAACTTCCTTGGAAAGGGAACTTCTTCACATGGACTAATAAACAGACTGGTAATGAGAGAGTTTGTAGTAGATTAGACAGAATATTTGGTAATTATGACTGGATGATTAAATGGAGTCATGTACAGACTGTATATGACCCTCCTTTAATCTCTGATCATAATCCAATGGTCCTCACTTTGAAGGAAGATATTACTATCAGGAAGGCACCCTTCAAATTTTACAATGCATGGGCTAATCACAAGGATTTCCAAAACATCATGAAGGAACATTGGAGGAGTTCTGATCAGGGCACTCTTAAGTTGATATGGAACAACCTCAAGGCACTTAAACTTGTTCTAAAGTCTCTAAATGTTAGAGAATATAAGAACATCACACAGAAAATAGAATCTAGCAGGGAGGAACTAAAAATCATCCAGCACCAGATGAGCTCACAGTATACTGATGATTTGCAGGCTAAAGAAAAGGATCTGTTATTGAAGATGGAGAAGTGGTCACTGATTGAAGAAAGTACCCTCCAGCAGAAATCTAGAGCCAAATGGATACAATTGGGAGATTCAAACAATAAGTATTTTCATGCTGTGTTAAAAGAAAGGAATCGGTATAAAAGCATTACTGAACTGGTTACTGTAGGAGGCATCAAACTTACTCATCCAGATGACATTAGAGTTGAAATCAGGAACTTCTATAAGGCTTTAATGGGGTCATCAGCTCCCTCCCTTCCAGCAATTAATAGATCATATATGGATAATGGCCCAAAGCTCACTCATTATCAGCAGCAACAGCTAGTTGCAGAGGTGTCTATTGATGAAATTGTAGATAGCCTAAAATCCATTGGTGATCATAAAGCACCAGGGATTGATGGTTATAATGCTGTTTTCTTTAAACAGACCTGGTGGCTCACTGGAAATCAGATTACCAGGGCAGTTCTGGAGTTCTTCCAATCTGGTAAGATGTATAAGCCAGTTAATTGTGCTTCCGTTACACTGATACCTAAAGTTCCTAACCCTCAGTCAGTCAAGGAATTCAGACCAATTGCCTATTGTTCAGTCTTATATAAGATAATATCTAAGATACTGGCTAACAGATTACAGAAATGCATGGCTTATATCATCAATGATTCCCAATCAGGATTCATACCAGGAAGGAAGGTGGCTGACAATGTTATCTTAGCACATGAGTTGATCAAACACTATGCTAGAACACATGTGTCTCCTAGGTGCATGATTAAAATAGACCTACAGAAGGCTTATGATTCTGTTGAGTGGATCTTCTTGCAACAAGTGATGGAATCCTTACACTTCCCAGGAAGATTCATAAGGTGGATTATGGAATGTGTCCAGACAGTGAGCTATACAATCATGGTTAATGGGGAAACTACTGAACCCTTCCAAGCAGCTAAAGGATTGAGGCAAGGTGACTCAGTCTCTCTTTTCTTATTTGCTATAGTGATGGAATACCTTAGCAGGGCTCTTGTGGAACTAAAGAGAGATCCAGATTTCCTATTCCATCCTGGTTGTAAAAGGTTAAATATCACACATATTAGTTTTGCAGATGATTTACTGTTATTTGCAAGAGGTGACTTGAAGGCTGTCACAACCATGTTCAGATATTTCTCTCAATTTACTGAGGCTTCTAGTATGACTGCTATCTTGAGTAAAAGTTCTGTTTATTTTGCTGGCGTCTTTCCTGATGCACAACAACATATTGTCAATCATCTTGGTTATGTATATGGAGAATTACCTTTTCAAGTATTTGGGAGTTCCTCTAATTGCCAAGAAAATGTCATTACTACAATGGCAACCATTGGTGGATAGGGTTATTGCCAGGATTACATCCTGTACTGCTAGGAAATTATCCTATGCAGGGAGAATTCAGCTAGTACAGTCAGTTATCTTTGGTATACAAGCATACTGGGCACAACTTTTTCTTATTCCTACAAAAATATTAAAGATGCTGGATGCAGTTTGTAGATCCTATGTTTGGACAGGTTCAGCCAACATATCCAAAAAATCATATGTAGCTTGGGACAAGGTCCGCCTACCTAAGTCTGCTGGGGGTTTAAATATTATGAATCTGCTATTATGGAACAAAGCTGCAATCATGAAATTTGGATGGGATCTGGCCAATAAGAAAGATGTTCTATGGATAAAATGGATACATTCAGTATACATAAAACAGCAACAATTGCAGTCCCTAACCATTCCTTACCAGTTGGATGGTTAGGAAGATCATTGCTGCTACTGTTACATTGCAGCAGTCACAGATGCTACAACAACCAGCTTGCTCTATCAAGAAATTTTACTTATAACAGGTTGGACAATTGCCAAGAGTAGAGTGGAAGAACCTAACTATCCAAAACTATGCTAGACCTAAGGGAGTTTTCAATCTCTGGCTTATATTACAAAATAGGCTGCCCACAAAGGATAGACTGGAACAGTGGACACTCACAGTGGACAACACATGTGTACTTTGCCAACAAGATAAGGAGACTAGGGATCATCTGTTCTTCTCATGTTCATTCACCTCCTTGCTGAGACATCACACTTTACAGTGGATTGGAGTAACTCAAGACAACTACCAGAATTGGGAGCAATACATTCAGTGGATCATAACCAAGTCTAAAGGGAAATCTGGTCGAGCTCAAATGATGAAAATGGTCTTTGCTGAAATGCTTTACAGTATTTGGTTAGAAAGAAACTCCAGATTGTTCAATCACACTTCATGTTCCAGTGAACATCTACTTAGAAGCATTGCTTATACATGTCATGTTAGGAGTCCCCCTAAAGTTAATGTACACCTACTGCATTATCTCCAGTAATTAGAAACATAGGCATAGTAATGTAGATGCTAGCTAATTTTTATCATAGATGATAGTCAGCTGTGTATAGCTGAACTATGGCTTTGTAAAGACATACCTTTAGTGATTAATACAATAAATTTAATTACCAAAAAAAAAAACAACAACAACCCAGTATAATCCCACTTAGTGGGGTCTGGGGAGGGTAGTACGTACGCAGACGTTACCCCTACCCTTGGGTAGAGAGGCTGTTTCTAAATAGACCCCCGGCATCCTTCCCTCAAAGAACTTCCCACCTTGCTCTTGGGGAGACTCGAACTCACAACCTCTCGGTTGGAAGTGGGGGTTTCTGACAGTATTGAATATATTAATTTGAAGAGAAATACCCCTATCTTGACAGGTACCTTAGACAATGTATTCAGATAAACGATCACATGGCGTTTACCTTTGTTTTTCCATCAATAAAGAAATCAATATATTCTGAAGATTCTGAATGTAGAATTAGAAACAAAAGAGATAGTAATCGAACTCCCTTACTAAAGGGACAATTATAAAAACACATAACATGGTGTTTATATTGGAGCAAATCAAGAGTAATGTGAGATTGACAATGAGTTGAAGTCGCTTGACCAGTTATAGGGACCGTGAACGCTGACATGGAAACTGTAGCTGATTCCACCTAAGCACAGAAGCGCGCGTGTTGACATATGATTTGATAAGGAGGAATCCTAATCACCAATTTTAACCAGACAAGATGAATATTCTGGATAAGAAAACCTCAGCCAAAGTTCCATCCTTTATTCAATATATGTGACCACTCTATAAAGGGGTCCAATCCTCCTCAATAATACTTGCCAGAATCTACATCCTAACGGTAATGATAAAAATAGCCGTTGCTTTTGAATTTTGCATAATCCTATTGCTGTCAGAAGGGAAGTTTTAGCTAGTGCTTCTTTTGCTAATAGTGCTTAATTACGATATATTATTCTTATCTATACTATGAGTTATCTGCAAAAGGAAACAACTCATCCAATATTAGCGACATTGATGATTTTGTGACCATAAAATCAAGAAGAATGATTGTATAGATGTGTTCATTATAGCCAAAAGAATGCACAGATTGGATGAGTTCTCCACTACTTTTAGCAAGATCTCGGGTTTACAGCTGAGTTTATGCTCTCTATGTCCTATCAGAATAAAGGGTTCTAAATATTAAGATATATTGTGAATATCTTTTGTGTATCTTTTAATTTTTGGTAGAATATTCTTTCATTATTGTACAGTTCTATAGTTGGTAGAATTTGATACCTCTCTGTACTCTATATATATTTTTGTAAGCAATACAAGAAAATCAATTCTCCCAAAACTCTCTACATGGTATCATACGCCAGTGGCTTATTGGCAAAAAAACCTTAACACTACCCTACCCGAGCCGCCGCCGCTGCTTTTATCGGCAGCACGTTGTCGCCGCCGCCAACGCTGCACTAATCGGCATCCCTCTCTCTCTCTCGACGTCGATTAGCGCCTCCTCTCCTTTGCCTCGCGCTTCATGGCCGCTACGATGTCAAACGAGCTTCTCCAGCCGATTGCCATCAATGCATCGGCTCAGATCCCACTCAAATTGGATTCCACTAATTACCTGGCGTGGAAATTCCAATTTCGAACCCTTCTTATGGGTTACGACCTCCTCGGCTTCCTGGACGGATCGAAGCCGTGCCCACCAGCCACTATCGTCGACAAGGAGGTGACTTCCCCCAATCCAGCATATCCCTACTGGATTCGCCAGGACAATCTTATTCTCAGTGCCATCATCTCGTCTATCACACCGACGATCATCTCCTTTATTGACGCTGCAGAAAACTCTAAAGAGGCCTGGGACATCCTCGCGCGCACTTACGGCACTGCTTCTCGCGGTCGTATCATGGCTCTCAAACAGCAGCTCCATAATCCGGCAAAAGATTCTAAAACTGTTACTGATTTTATGCACGGTATTCGCGTGATTGTGGATAAATTATCTCTCCTGGGTGTTACTGTTGATTCTGAGGATCTTGTCATTAAGGTTCTAAATGGCCTTGATGATCCGTATATGGAACTCTCTCATGCCATCCAAGCCCGCGAATCTCCCATCTCTTTTGCTGAATTACATGATAAGCTGTTAAGCATGGAGGCTCAGATTACTGCTCGTGTGCCGGCCACCTCTGCCGCATCTGATTTGGCTCCGTCGGCTGCCTTCGTCGCCGGATAGCAGTCCGGCCGTAACCGCTTCGGTAGGTGCGGGCGCGGCCATAGCAGCCGCGATTCAGCCTCCGATCGCGGTGGTTACTCCAGCAATGGCCAATCTCGCGGGTACAATGGGAAGTGCCAGCTCTGCAATGAATTTGGCCACTCCGCGCGCCGCTGTCCGTCCTATCCCATCTCCGGCGCCAATCAACCCCATTACGGTGGACCACTGCCGCGGCCAGCTTATGCTTCGCCGCCTTATCCTGCTGCTCACACAGCCCATCACTCTCCAACGATTCCCTCTACATCTGATTGGATCCTGGACTCTGGTGCCTCCCATCACATAACCACTGATCTTCCCAACATGTCTCTTCACAATCCTTACACTGGTTTCGACAATGTGGTTATTGGTAACGTTGAAGGTTTGACAACTACACATACTGGAAAACTTAACAGTTATTCGTCTCTTTTATTATCTGGGGCTCTCTGTGTTCCACATATGCGTAAAAATTTGATCTCTGTTGCCCAATTATGTCGTCACAATAATGTTAATGTTGTTCTTTCTGATACTGATTTTCAGGTGAAGGAACGTCACACGTGGGAAACACTCGTTCGCGGCCCACTTAGGGGCAACACCTACTACTGGCCAACGGCTTCCTGTCCCCCGTCCGCCCTCACGGCACAAAAGCTCTCTATGTCATTGTGGCATTCTCGGTTTGGTCACCCGTCAGCTAAAATCCTGCGTCATTTAGTGTCTTCTAGCAGTATAAGGTCCAGTAATGTATCTGATCTTGCTTGTGTCTCTTGCAAGCTTCATAAGTGTCATAAGTTACCTTTTTTCTGAGTCAAGCTTATCTTCTACTGCTCCGCTGGAGCTTATTTTCTCCGATGTATGGACCTCTCCAATTATTTCTAATGAAGGATTTAAATATTATGTCATCTTTGTTGATCATTTTTCTAAGTATGTTTGGTTTTTTCCTTTACGCCGTAAATCTGATGTCTTACAAACCTTCCCCATTTTTAAATCCATTGTAGAAAAATATTTCTCTACTAAAATAATTATTCTACATACTGACAATGGGGGTGAATTCCTCGCTTTACGCTCCTTTCTTGCCTCTAATGGCATCTCACATCTCACTTCACCTCCTCATACACCTCAGCACAATGGCTATGCTGAACGTCGTCACCGTCATATTGTCGATACTGGTCTCACTCTCCTTCATCATGCCTCTGTACCTCACATTTACTGGCCTTATGCCTTTGCTACAGCAGTCTATCTCATTAATCGTCTTCCCAAGACAAATCTCTCGATGATCTCCTCCTTTGAGTCTTTCTTCCATAAGCACCCCAACCTTACCAAACTACGTGTCTTCGCTTTCAATGCTTCCCTTGGCTTCGGCCCTACATCTCACACAAAATGGAACCCAGATCTCGTGCCTGTGTCCTCTTCGGCTACTCTACTACTCAAAGCGCCTATCTTTGCTTTGATCCCTCAACGTCTAAAATCTTCGTCTCGCGTCATGTTACCTTCCATGAAGATGTCTTCCCATTCTCCAATTTGTCTAACCCCGCGTCTCCTCCTGTACCCATTCCTGTCTCCCTAGAAGTCCTTCCGCTGCCGCCACCAATACCTGCCGCCGCTCCCACTAGCGATCTTTCACCGGACGCACTGCCGGCACCACCGCCCGCGCCACCAGCGCCCCTTCCGGCACCGCCAGCGGCCCCTGCCGCCGTTACACATGTTCTGCCGCCGCTACACCCGTTCTGCCGCCACCTACATCCTCTCAGGGTGGTCATCATATGCAAACTCGCAGCAAAAATAACATCTTTACGCCCAACAAGAAGTTTGGTATGTCTGCTGTCACCTCTCCAGCTCTTACTGAACCTCAGACTGTGTCTAGTGCTATGTCTGATAAGCGTTGGCGCGCTGCTATGTCATCCGAGTTTGATGCTCTGCTACGGAATGGTACCTGGGATCTTGTTCCGCCTGATTCTTCACAGAATGTTGTGGGTTGCAAGTGGGTTTATCGTATCAATCGAAAGCCTGACGGTTCTGTGGATAAGTTCAAAACCCAGCTTGTTGCGAAGGGTTTTCATCAGCGTCCAAGTGTAGACTTCCAGGAGACTTTCAGTCCGGTTATTAAGCCAGCAACTGTGCGTTTGGTTCTCAGTCTAGCTATATCCAAGGGCTGGCCTCTTTGTCAAATGGATGTGAACAATACCTTTCTCCACGGGATGCTTACAGAGGATGTTTATATGGCACAACCACCAGATTTTGTTGACAAAGCCTATCCATCTTATGTCTGTAAGTTATAGAAAGCTATTTATGGTCTCAAACATGCACCCCGAGCATGGTACAGTGCGCTCCGCCAATGCCTTCTGACCATGGGTTTCGTCAACACTACCTCTGACACTTCGCTCTTCGTCTTTCAGCATTCTGGTATTACGACCTATTTTTTTTGTATATGTTGATGATCTCATATTGACTGGTAATGATTTTGCCTTCTTGAACCGTGTGATTGACTCTCTTGGGACTCGGGTTTCTCTCAAAGACATGGGTGATCTAAGCTACTTTCTTGGTGTTGAAGTTCTGCGCAGCTCCAAGGGGTATTTTCTTTCTCAGCGTAAATATGTTGTTGATCTTTTGACTTGTCATAATATGCTGGAATCCAACCCTGTTCAGACGCCAACAGCTGCGTCAACCCCCCTTCATCTGGCCGACGGCTCGGCCCCTGCCGATGCATCTACCTATCGACAGGCCCTTGGGGGCCTCCAGTATCTCTCCTTCACTCGTCCTGATATCTCCTTTGCTGTGAATAAACTCTCACAGTTCATGCACGCTCCTACTGTCACTCATTGGGGTGCAGTTAAGCGCCTCTTCCGGTATCTGAATGGGACGCGTGACTTTGGAGTCTGGCTGCGTCCTTCATCTGCTATACCTCTGCATTGTTTATCTGATGCTGATTGGGGTGGTAACTGTGATGACCGCTCCTCGACTGGTGCCTATGTTGTATTTCTAGGGCCTAATCCTATTTCCTGGAGCTACAAAAAGCAGCGTTCCGTTGCACGATACTTTACTGAGGCTGAGTATCGTGCCATTGCTTCTGCTGCCGCTGAAGTGCGTTGGCTTCATTCCCTGCTGCGCGAGCTTCATGTCCCTCTTCCGGCTGCTCCTGTCATTTACAGCGACAACATTGGCGCCACTTACCTCTGTGCCAACCCTGTGTTTCATTCGCGCATGAAACACATCTCCATTGATTATCACTTTGTTCGTCAATTGGTTCAGAATGGGTCTCTTCGTGTTGCTCACGTATCCTCTACTGATCAGCTTGCTGATGCTCTCACCAAGCACTTATCTCGTCCTCGGCTTCTTCTGCTAATGTCCAAGATTGGCATGTCCTCCGGCCCTCCATCTTGAGGGGGCGTATTAAGATATATTGTGAATATCTTTTGTGTATCTTTTAATTACTAGTAGAATATTCTTTCATTATTGTACAGTTCTATAGTTGGTATAATTTGATACCTCTCTGTACTTTATATATATTTTTATGAGCAATACAAAAAAATCAATTCTCCCAAAACTCTCGACTCTAAATAAGATCACTAGTAGTGGCAAAACAAGAATCGTAGAAAGGGCTAGCATTTTTAGTGCCGCACCGATGACTTGTCTTTCTTGTCAATCTTCAGCATCCAAATAACCGCCTAGAGACGCATTATTTGGATATTTATGGTCATTATGTTTAATGATTGGATAGCTCAATGTAAGAAGCATCTCATAAAAGTAAGTGAATTATTGATTTTCAAGCAATGCAGCGACGAGTAGCCACAGCTGCAAAAGTATCAAAGAGCCACAATCTTGGTTATAGGTGGCAAGAAAGTAGCTAATAGTTCTTTTTAGCATTCACAATCTATCTTAGCTCAATTACTAATTACTGCAGTTGACTCATTTATCTCAAATTCAAGCCAGATATCTCTCCTACATGCCTTTCTATCATCTATGTAACTTACTCCATAGTTTCTACATCAGAACATGAAGTAAAATATCAGTTAAAATCATGTTCTTTTACCATGCAACAGTGCTCCTTTTTCAAAGGCTTTTGTGGTTTTCTTTCATTATATGTTGCTCGTACTCTTAAAAAATATTTTGGGTGCGTGTCGGATCCTCCAAAAATAGTACATTATTGGAGAATCTAACATGGGTGTAACAGCATTTTTGGAGAGTCTGTGCAATATAGCTTTCTTCTACATAATAAGACTTGATGACTTCATCCGTTGATCGATAAATTAAGAACCTTTAGAGCACATAAATAAATTGTTAAGAGTATCTTTGGATTGTTTTAGCCAAACAACTGGTATCATATCCCAAGTTCAGCACGACGAGTATGGCGATGGATGAGTGTAACACTCCTTAAATTTATAAAAGTTTCAAGATACGCTAATTATTGAATTAAGTTTTTATTACTATTATGATTGTTATTATTATTCTTGCCTAAATTGAATAAATATATACACGCACAAACTTAAATAATTGGATATATAATTAGAGGAATATTACTAATATATTAATAATTTTAGTGTTATTAATTATTAATAATGGGTATCATTAATTAGAAGTTAAGTTTTTAAACAAAAGGAAAACAAATAAATTGTGAAAGAAAAAAAATGAGAGCCTTAAGCCCATAAAAAGCACGCATACAAGGTGTTTGATGAATTGCTTAAAAGAGTTTATATTTATTTAATTAGAACGAGTGAGTACCCATTAATTTAGAATTGTTCTAGCAAAAGATTAGATGATCTATTATGCTATATGTGCTTAAATTTTCAGATTTTTGTGTTATTTTTATATGCTATTTTCATGTTAAAATCTTAAAGGAGAAAGAATCCTTAGAAATATTTTTATATGGTTATTTTATTCTTATGTCATGCTTTACATTTAAGGACACCAATATGAGCATGTTTATTGTTAGAATATGTAAATAGGAGAACCCTAATCCAATGTGTATTAGGAGTATGATAGGTTATGTGTATAAATATATAGGGCTCATTGTATCATGTTTAATATCAATTATATTTTTCTCTCGTGCTTTCTCACATGGTATCTGAGCTACAGTGAGAATATTATAGATGTGCGTCATTCCAGAAACTTCCGGGAAGAAAGACCTCGTCGCCGTGCAATTTTCCGGCGAAGAGGCTGTCCGTAACTAAACCATCTTTTTGTTGGTGTTGTGCAAAATCCGAGACCACTACAAGGTTCAGAAGAGAATTCCGACCAACCTCAGAAAAAATCACCGGAAAATAACCCCCCACGAGCCCACCAGAGTTCTGTCACCGGCGGCGCGTCTGTCCCACGCACCGGCGCGTGAGACACCTTCTGGCCAAAATTTCAAAAAATTCCTTCAGAACAGTATGATCGTCCTCGAATTCCGAGCCTATCCATATTTTTATTTTTCAATTCCAGCAACCTTGAATTTTTTCCGGTAGCTACAATATTTTTTCCGGCAGCTATAGTGTTTCCAGTTTCAGTTTCCAGTTTTCCGGCGCGTCTCTGGTTCCTTCATCTGTTTCAGCGAGTTTTCAGTTGATTCTTTCTGATTATTTGGTGATAATCCAACGATGTCTTTGGGACTCGATGCTTTCGGGTCTAGAAAACTGCGTTCTGGCAGTTCCGTGTTATGAATACCTCAGAACCTTTAATAGGAGGTTCAAACTACCTAGCTTGGGCTTCGTCTGTCGAGTTTTGGTGTACAGGTCAAGGTGTTCAAGATCATCTAATCAAGGAATCTAGTGAAGGAGATGAAAAATCCAAAGCACATTGGGAGAAGATCGATGCTCAATTATGCAGTATTTTGTGGCGATCTATTGATTCCAAGTTGATGCCCTTGTTTCGTCCATTCAAAACATGTTATTTGGTTTGGGAAAAGGCTCGTACTTTATACACTAATGACATATCTCGTTTCTATGATGTGATATCGCGAATGACAAGTTTAAAGAAACAGGAATTAGATGTCTACTTACTTGGGACACGTACAGGCAGTTATGGGGAAATTTGAGACGTTGATGCCAGTTTCTGCTAGCGTTGCAAAGCAGCAAGAGCAACGACAAAAGCTGTTTCTAGTTCTTACTCTTGCTGGGCTTCCTAATGATCTCGACTCAGTACGCGATCAGATTTTGGCTAGTCCGACTATCCCCACAGTTGATGAATTATTCTCTCGATTACTTTGCCTTGTTGCAGCACCGAGTCACTTAGTGAGCTCATCACATACACTTGATTAATCTATCCTCATATCCCAATCAGTGGACAATAGGGAATCTCATACTAGGGAGAATAGACGAGGAGGAGGTCGTTAATGAAGATCTAGACCCAAGTGTTCTTATTGTTATAAACTTGGTCACACTCGTGACGTGTGCTATTCTTTACATGGTCGACCACCCAAAAATGCTTATGTTGCTCAGATCGAGACTACAGGTAACCAGGGATTTTCTATATCTGAAGGGGAGTACAATGAGTTTCTTAAATATCGAGCAAGTAAGCAAACATCTCCATAAGTAGCCACTGTTGCGCAGACTGATACTTTTGTTGCTGGTAATTCTTTTGCTTGTGTTTCCCAATCTAGTCCTCTTGAACAATGGGTTGTGGACTCAGCTACTTCTGATCATATCTCTGGTAATAAATCCCTTTTGTCAAATATTGCGTATTCATAGTTTCTGCCCAACTTTACTTTAGCTATTGGGTCACAAACTAAAGCAAAAGGAGTTGGACAAGCGAATCCTCTAACCTCTGCCACTCTAGATTCCGTTCTTTATGTCCCTGACTGTCCTTTTAATGTTGCATCTGTTAGTCGTTTGACTCGTGCCCTCCATTGCATGATTCTTTTATTATGCAGGACTGCAGTACGAGAAAGACGATTGGAACATGACTTGAATCAGAAGGATTCTACCACCTTAACTCACTAACATCCTCCAAGGCCTGTCTAGTTGCAGATCCTCCATACCTACTTCACAGTCGTTTAGGACATCCTAGATGGTCCAAGCTTCAGAAGATGGTGCCTCGTTTGTCTAGTTTATCCATATTAGAGTGTGAGTCATGTCAGCTAGGGAAACATACCTGCCCCTCCTTTCCTCGTAGTATTGAGAGTCGTGCAGAGTCTGTTTTTTCTTTATTTCATTCTGATATATGAGGTCCTAGTTGAGTCAGTTCAACCTTGGGATTTCATTATTTTGTTAGTTTCATTGATGATCATTCAAGATGTACTTGGATTTTCCTAATGAAAGATTGTTCTGAGTTGTTTTCTATATTCCAGAATTTTTGTGTTGAAATTAAAAATCAATTTGGTGTTTCTATTCGCACTCTTCACAGTGATAATGCCTTAGAATATTTATCCTCTCAATTTCAGCAGTTTATGTCTTCTCACGGAATTATTCATCAGACCTCTTGTCCTTATACCCCTCAGCAAAATGGGGTCGCAGAGAGAAAGAATAGGCACATTATTGAGACTGCTCGCACACTTCTCATTGAATCTCATGTTTCGCTGCGTTTTTGGGGCGATGCAGTTCTCACATCTTGTTATTTGGTTAATCGGATGCCTTCATCTCCCATCCAGAATCAGATTCTGTATGAGGTATTGTTTCCCCAGTCACCCTTACACTCTGTTCCCCCTCGTATTTTTGGGAACACTTGTTTCGTTCATAACTTAGCTCCTGGGAAAGATAAGTTAGCTCCTCGTGCTCTAAAGTGTGTCTTCCTTGGTTATTCTCGTGCTCAGAAGGGCTATCGTTGTTATTCACCTGATCTTCGTAGGTACCTTATGTCAGCCGATGTCACATTTTATGAGTCTAATCCTTTCTTTATCTCTTCTGACCATTCTGACCATCTTGATATATCTGAGGTTTTACCTATACCGGCCTTTAGGGAGTCTACTATATATTCTCCTTCAGCTTCCGCTACAGAAGTCTTACACATTTCAACCATTGGAGCGTCTAGTGTGGCTCCTCCTAGACTCCCTGCAACAAACACTCCACTCTTGACATATCATCGTCGTCCTCGCCCAGCATCCGGCCCGGTTGATTCACGTCCTGCACCTGACCCTGCTCCTACTGCGGACTTGTCTCTTCCGATTGCACTTCGAAAAGGTATACGGAACACCCTTAATAATAATCCCCATTATATCGGTTTAAGTTATCATCGTTTGTCATCACCATATTATGCTTTTCTATCTTCTTTGTCCTCTGTTTCCATCCCTAAGTCTACAGGTGAAACATTGTCTCATCCAGGGTGGCGATAGGCTATGACTGACGAGATGTCTGCTTTACATACGAGTGGTACTTGGGAGCTCGTCCCTGTTCCTTCAGGTAAATCTACTGTTGGTTGTCGTTAGGTGTATGCAATCAAGGTTGGTCCAGATGGTAGGGTTGATCGTCTTAAGGCTCGTCTTGTTGCCAAGTGATATACTCAGATATTTGGGCTTGATTACAGAGATACCTTCTCTCCCGTGGCTAAGATAGTATCAGTCCGCCTTTTTTTCTCTATGGCTGATGTTCGCCATTGGCCCCTGTATCAGCTGGACATTTAAAATGCATTTTTACATGGTGACCTTGAGGATGAAGTTTATATGGAGCAACCACCTAGGTTTGTTGCTCAGGGGGAGTCTCGTGGCCTTGTATGTCGCTTGCGCCGGTCACTTTATGGTCTAAAGCAGTCTCATCGAGCCTGGTTTGGTAAGTTTAGCACTATTATCCAGGACTTTGCCATGACTCGGAGTAAAGCTGATCACTCTGTATTCTATCGGCATTCTGATTCATGTCCCTGTATTTATCTGGTGGTCTATCTTGACGACATTGTTATTACCGGCAATGACCAGGATGGTATTACTAAATTGAAGCAACATCTCTTTCAACACTTTCAGACTAAGGATCTGGGCACACTAAAGTATTTTCTGGGTATTGAGGTCGCACAGTCTAGCTCAGGTATTGTGATCTCACAACGGAAGTATGCCTTAGATATTCTTGAGGAGACAGGAATGACAGGTTGTAAACCTGTTGACACTCCGATGGATCCGAATTCTAAACTTCTTCCAGGATAGGGGGAGCCTCTTAACGATCCTGCAAGATATAGGCGGTTAGTTGGTAAATTAAATTATCTTACAGTGACAAGACCTGACATTTCCTTTCCTATGAGTGTTGTGAGGCAGTTTATGGGTTTTCCGTGTGATGGTCATTGGGATGCAGTTGTTCGCATTCTTCGGTATATAAAATCAACTCCAGGTAAAGGTTTATTGTTTGAGGATCGAGGCCATGAGCAGATCATTGGATACTCCGATGCTGATTGGGCAGGATCGCCTTTTGACAGACGTTCTACTTCTGGATATTGTGTCTTAGTAGGAGGAAATTTGTTATCTTGGAAAAACAAGAAACAGAATGTGGTTGCTCGGTCTAGTGCAGAAGCAGATATCGAGCAATAGCTATGGCGACATGTGAGCTAGTTTGGATCAAACAGTTGCTCAAAGAGCTAAAATTTGGTAATGTTAGTTAGATGGGACTTGTGTGTGATAATCAAGCTGCTCTTCATATTGCGTCAAATCCAGTGTTCCATGAGAGAACTAAGCACATTGAGATTGACTGTCACTTTGTCAGAGAAAAGATACTCTCGGGAGATATTGCTACAAAGTTTGTAAAGTCAAATGATCAGCTTGCAGACATTTTCACCAAGTCCCTCACTGGTACTCATATTAACTACATATGTAACAAGCTCGGTACATATGATTTATATGCACCAGCTTGAGGGGGAGTGTTAGAATATGTAAATAGTAGAACCCTAATCCAATGTGTATTAGGTGTATGATAGGTTATGTGTGTATATATATGGCTCATTGTATCATGTTTAATATCAATTATATTTTTCTCCCGTGCTTTCTCACATTTATAATATTCTATAAAGAAAAGATTTAGACTTGAAAAGTTACAAGAAGAAGTTTTAGAAAGAAAAGAGTTTTTTTGGGAGTATCCTTTATTCTGAGAAGGGGCCATCGTCCAGGTCGAGGGTCCTGACTAAGGCGTTGAGTTCTTGAAACTACTTGTGCCAAAGTAGGGAGTACATGAGCCGAGGGTCTCGTTGCAGAGAATTTACTTAGCCATCTAAGGTATGATACATGAGCGCTGAGAATCATGAAGCGAGTGGCACCTCATGGATTTGGCCTATTCATGGGATCGAACCCGTGCCGATCACACGGTGACTGAAACAGAATTAAGTCATGATAGTTGGAACTCCCAAAGTATAAAGTGAAGTATTTTTTTTAAGAAAGAAAAAGAAAAGAATTTCTTTTAGAATATTCATAAATTGCTATTATGCAATTATTTTAGAATTATTCTTATAAACATTATGTTTTACATGTATTTAGAACCTTTGCTCAAAATGCATATATTATTAAATTTTCTCCCCCTGTTGTTGAGACTCACTGAGTACAGTGGATGGTATTGACGTTCTCTTTTGGGAACCTATGTTGGTCTGCGGTACAACGTAGGAACCGGATTTGCAGGCGAGCAGGCTACGAGTGAGGACTTCCTTCCCTTCCAGTGATATTGGTGAGCTCCGCTTTTGTTCGTGGAGTATTCTTAGAGTCATTTTCATTTAGTTATATCTTTGTTTAGTTAGAGAACTGGCCAGGAAATCTCATATTCTGAGCAGCGCGTCAGTTTATCAGTAGAGGCTTCATAGACACAGTCATTGGGTTGAGATTCATTTATTATTTTATAATAACTTAGCAATAATTCAGTTGGTTACTACGAATAAAGTTTTAAAGTTGATTTATTTAAATGTTTAAAATAATCAAAAATATTTAGTTAGAGTATTCCCTTGTTGCATACACGGTTTGGAGCTATAATAGATTTGATCAGCAGAGATGGTTCGCTCGGTCATATTTAGTGATCAAGTGTCAGTCCCGGCTTGTTCAGAAATTGGGTCGTGACAATGAGAGATGGTGCGGGGATCGATTTGCTTACCCTTATATATAAAGAAGAGATTAGTTGCGGACTTTGTTTGCTGTAAATACTCTAACAATGTGAGTGGCACACGTAGAATCTCGGAATTGAACCGCGAATCATGGTAATGGGTCATATGGAACTTAGTTCGAGGAGGAGACATGTTGATCGTGGTGATGAATCACATGGAAATTAATTCAAAAGGGAGATTGTTGGGTGTGTGAATAAAGTCCAACATTGGTAGCTGAAAAGATTAGGAACCTACATATATGGCGTATAGATCTCTTAATGGACTGAGCTCTTTTGAAAAAATTTGCGGGCTTGGCCCACAGCAAAGAATATCACACCATATTAAGAGTAATTACGGGTTGGTTTAACCCAACATAAATAGATGCTTCCTCCCACATTGCTTCTTGTTTTTTTTTTTTTTTTTTATGATCTTCCACTCAAAACTGTTAACAACAATGATCACTACTCTATTTTGGCCCAGGAATTTTGTAGCAAAAGTGATAACTTTTTGTCCCACAAGCTAAAGGTTATGACACCATCAATAGTTCCAATTGTAGTACATCCACTGGCTAAGTAGAACCTAGACAATTTACAAATGTTTGAGTAACATACGTTGTAACAGACTAACAGTATGACAGAACTACTTTTAGTGCCAATTGCAAAAGCTACAGCTTGGCATAAGAGAATTGATTCTCAAAGACAAATGTATCCACATTTCTGTAAGCGTACAGAACCAACTTCCATTATTCATTTTTGGGACAATGTATTGAGCACAAGTTGTACAAACCAGCACCACCACCCCTTACTCTCACACATACAAAGAAGTTTCTTTTCATTTTCCTCTTAAGGCAAAAGAGCGACGATTTCTTTTGCTTTTTCCTCCTCAAGATGGAGTGAAATGCAAATGTGCCAAAATGGAAAGCGAGGATCAACTACTTTGTATTTGAGATGCATTTCTTGTTGTTTAAAGGAAGTTGGGAACACTCTGACGGTAAGAAACCCCCGCTTTCAACCGAGAGGTTGTGAGTTCGAGCCTCCCCAAGAGCAAGGTGGGAAGTTCTTGGAGGGAAGGATGTCAGGGGTCTATTTGGAAACAGTCTCTCTACCCTAGGGTAGGGGTAAGGTCTGCGTACACACTATCCTCCCCAGACCTCACTAAGTGGGATTATACTGGGTTGTTGTTGTTGTAAAGGAAGTTGGGAACACTCACCTAAGCCAACAACACCGGATTTAGAGTCAGTAGGTCTCGTTCTTTGTATATGTATCCTTTTCATACATATGTAAGTTTCGAGCCTACTCTAGCTTGTCTTCCAGAGTGATTGTGAGGCTACATAATATTATTCATTGGACCACCCCAACAATTGCAGTTGTTGAAACTTGAAAGACAGAAAGAATGCAAAATCTGAAGGGATTCATTCATTGAACACTTTGCACAGTTACAATACAGTCAGAACTAGAAACCCTTCTTTGAACAATTCAGTAATAACTTAATGTTGCAGTGTCCCTCAATTTAAATTGCTTTATCTCAGATCACCTCCTGAAAAATAGAGAAATGAAAAAAGATGTTAGTAAATGAAAAGTGGTGTTGGAAAGTAAAATCTCGACTATGCAATATCAGGCTCACCAAAATCTCTAGGTGTGTTGCACTTAAAACATTCTGCTCTGGTTGCATAGTTGTGTACACCACATCCTAATCTGTCAAACAATAAGGCAGTTATTTCAGTTAAAATCCCAAAGAAGGAGAGTCGTGGCTGGCTAACAGTCATCGTAAAACTAGTCAATCTTGTGATGATCCTCAGTTAAGATCCCTTGGATAAAGGCACCTGACATGTCAGTAGTAAACAAAGAGAAGTGCTAGTACTTTTTCATTTGTATTATTAATTTTTGTTTCATATAATATTGGACTGGGATAAGGCTCCCGAGACAAGTGGGATTGCTCTGATGGTAAGCAACCCCCACTTTCAATCCAGAGGTTGTGAGTTCGAGTCTCCCCAAGAGCAAGGTGGTAAGTTCTTGGAGGGAAGGATGCCGGAGGTCTATCTGGAAACAGCCTCTCTACCCAAAGGTAGGGGTAAGGTCTGCGTATACACTACCCTCCTCAAACCCTATTAAATGGGATTATACTGGGTTGCTGTTGTTGTTGATAAGGCTCGCTCCCATTGCCCATCGCAAGCACCAGATAAAGGAAGACGGTTGCTGCAGACAGACAACCAACGTAAAAGTAGTCAATTTCCAATGAATCATCACAATACAATGTTTTCTGGAGTTTTAGCCAATTTTATTTTTATTTTGTATAAAATTAGTAGGGGTAAGGTCTGCGTACATACTACCCTCCCCAGGCCCCACTAAGTGGGATTATACTGGGTTGCACTTTTTTTGTATAAAATTGGTGAAAGATGAACTTAAATGGAGCGACATGGTCAGTAAGAATTCATATAGCTTAGTTAAGCTTGCTTGGGATTGCGGAATAGTTGTTGTAATTTAGAATTGAGATGAACCGATGTAGCCCTCCTCAAATCTATAAAAGTTTCAAGACCCACTAAAATAAAGAATTTAGTTTTTATAATCTTAAATTATATTTCTATTACGGATTTAAATCCATGTGATTGATTTTGAGTTACTTCTCTATTTATTAATAATTGAATATATAATAGGAGAATATTAATCACATTAGTATTATTAATTAGTAAAAGTAGCATATTAGTATTATTAATTAGTAAAAGTAGCATATTAGTATTATTAAATAGTAAAAGTAGGTACCATTAATTAATAGTTAAGTGAAAACAAGACAAGAAAAATAATTATAATAATAAAAAAGGCAACCAGAGAGTTATCACACAGACAACGAAAAATCCTAGGGTTCTTCATAACTCATCTATTGTTAAACTCAGATATGTAAAATTCCCTATTGTCAATTACCCTACAGTAGTATTAGCTAAGAATTAAGTAGTTAGTTACATTCTTCCTCAATATCATCAATAAATTTTATATTTAGGTGTAGTACGTTAAAATTGATTAAAATACACAGGTTGTTGTAGATTGTTTGACTGGTGTCAATTGGACTGAGGCCTACGTATTGGCTCGAGAAGTTTTGAGGTGAGTTGATATAACTTTTACTAAAGTGGTTTAACTCACAAAAGCACGCATACAAGATGTTTGATGAATTGCTTAAAAGAGTTTATCTTTATTTAATTAGAGCAAATGAATACCCATTTATTCATAATTGTTCTAGCAAAAGTTTAGATGACCTATTATGCTATATGTGCATGAATTTTCAAAATTTTGTGTTATTCTTATATGCTATTTTCATGTTGAAAATTATGAAAAAGAAAGAATCTTTAGAAATATTTTTAAATGTTTATTTCATTCTTATGTCATGCTGCACATTTAAGGACACAAATATGAGCATGTACATAATGTGCTATAAAGAAAAGATTTAGACTTGAAAAGTCACAAGAAGAAGTTATAGAAAGAAAAGATTTTTGGGGAGTATCTTTTATTCTGAGAAGGGGTCATCGTCCAAGCCGAGGGTCCTGACCAAGGCGTTGACTTCCTGAAACTACTTGTGCCAAAGTAGGGAGCACACGAGCTGAGGGTCTCGTTGCTGAGAATTTACTTAACCATTCTAAGGTATGATACATGAGCGCTGAGAACCATGAAGCAAGTGGCACCTCGTGGATTTGGCCTATTCGATCAGGTTGGGATCGAACCCGTGCCGATCACACGGTGACTGAGACACAATTAAGTCAGGATAGTTGGAACTCCCAAAGTATAAAGTGAAGTATTTTTTTAATAAAGAAAAAAAGAAAATAATTTCTTTTAGAATATTCATAAATTGCTATTATGCAATTATTTTAGAATTATTCTTATAAGCCTTATGTTTTACATGCATCTAGAACCTTTGCTCGTAATGTATATGCTATTAAAGTTTCTTCCCCTGTTGTTGAGACTCACTGAGTATAGTGGATGGTACTGATGTTATCTTTTGGGAACCTACGTTGGTCTGCTGTACAACGTAGGAACCGGATTTGCAGGCGAGCAGGCTACGAGTAAGGACTTCCTTCCCTTCCAGTGATATTGGTGAGCTCCGCTTTTGTTCGTGGAGTATTCTTAGAGTCATATTCATTTAGCTATTTCTTTAATTATTTAGAGAATTGACCTGGAAATCCCATGTCCTGAGCAGTGCGTCAGTTCATCAGTAGAGGCTTCATAGACATAGTCATTGGATTGAGATTCAGATGTTATTTTTATAACTTAGTAGTAATTCAGTAGTTACTACGAATAAAGCTTTGGAGTTTATTTATTTAAATGTTTAAATTAATCAAAAGTATTTGGTTAGAGTATTGTTTTGATGCATATAGTGTTTGGAGTTATAACAGGTTTGATAAGCAGAAATGGTTCGCTCGATCATGTTTAATGATCGAGTGCCGGTCTCGGCTTGTTCAGAAAATAGGTCGTGACAACCGAAGTGGATTAACATGAACTATGAGGATTCATATAGCAGGGCAATCTTTCTTAGGTTAATTTTTGTTGTAGTAAAGTAAGTCTATCTGCAGAATGAAAGTAAATGTGAACTAACCTGCTGCAAATCCAATCACCACTCTTCCAACCAGGAACAGAACTTGCATCATATCCATAACCGGCTGATCCCATCATTCCTGCTCCGATACCATAATAATCGTTTTTTAAGGCACCACATCTATAGCAGTTTGTTCGACTCGCATAGTTGTGAGAACCACAGTTCATGGCACTGCAATACCAGTCTCCGGCTAAGACTTCTGTTTTGTTTAGTCCATACATGGCAACATCAGCCGGCGTTGCATATTTAGGGCAGCTGCATCGTTGGCATGCATCCCTTTTCTTGAAATTTATGTGTTGGCATGCAGCACACATCCAATCTCCACTGCTCATTTTGTGTCTACCTTAAAATGAACATATATAAAAAGATGATGAGAACAAATTTTCATATGAAAAGAACTGCAGAAGGAAAACAATCATCGATGCCTCACCTTGTGATGAACTGAGCGTCTCCACTAGACGTAAACTTGAGGCTCGAGAAATGATTTGGTGGAGGTGGTAATTTTGATGAATGGTCTGAGGAGGTTTATATAGTTGGAAAACCTCATTAATGGGGCCCAAAGTTTTCTTTTTGATCAGTTGCGAGATTCAGACAGAATTGGATAAACCTCCTACTTCCCTTTTTTCTTGATCGTAGAGGTATGACTCTCGAATGGGATTTCACATGCATGAATATGATAACAATGACCCAGTGACATCCCACTAGTAGGGTCTGGGGAGGGTAGTATATATGCAGACTTTATCCCTATCCGAATGAAAGTAAGGTCAGCATATACGCTGTCCTTTTCGGACCCAAATAATAGAATTTTACTGGGTCGTAATTGTTGTTGTCGTCGTCATATTCATGCACGTGAGGAGGGGCGGATGCATGTTTACCCCAGCAATGCTAAAATTCAAAAAGACAGAACTATAATATAAAATATAAATGACTTTTATGGCATAAAGCAGCATTGGACATAGTGGTCAGGTTGCATTTTTCTTGCTTGATGTATGCGAATCGACCTCGGCAGAAAACATTTTTTGTTTTCAAAATTTTTAGCATGCTTCTTTTGAGAAAATAGAGAGTTCGAACCCTCAAATTCATCATAAAAATTAATCAATTAAACCTGACTTTCACGTTCTATAAGTGATTAAAAAAAATGTCTGAATGCATAAAGGAAGTTATTTAAGCATATACTCCTATAACGGTGCTATTTGTCCATCATCTGGAATATCAACTATTTTTGCGATTTTGCAAATATCAAACAAACTTCTTTGCTATCTTAATAAACTTCTTATCTCTTCTGCTAATTATCCCACAATTTATTCATTTCTCCTTAAATATCAACACCGCTTGCTAAAAATTATGCGTAAGCGCCTCCGTGAAAAATGCGAAGCACTATTTTCTTGCATAAGTCCAGTAATTAATGCCCCTCCTAACCCGTTCTCGGTCCATTATTCCACTAAAATGGAGCTCCTCAAAAGTATTATTCTTTGTTCTGTATCCATTTCTAGTAGGTGTTATGAGGGGAAGATGTTATGTGGGGGGGGGGGGGGGGGTGATCTTACGAAGATCGAAGGACCCTCGAGCTTATATGGACTACACATGCTTACACACAGTGTCGAAGCAAGAATTTTAATTTAGGGTGTTCAAACTAGAAATAAATAAAAGATCTTTGATAAAGGGTGTTCAATTTATGCTATAGATACCAACAACAACAACAACAACAACTACCTAGTATACTCCCACCAGGTGGGGTCTGGGGAGGATAATATGTAGACAAGCCTTACCCCTACCCGAAAGGGCAGAGAGGTTGTTTCCAATTGACCCCCGGCTCATAAGATAAAAGGAAAAACAGCAGTAAAACAAAAACAAAGACAAAAACAAAAACAAAAACAATAAAGCATTAGTAACTCCAGCAGAAATAGCGTAAGTAGCTTAAATATTTATCTAAACATACGAAACATAAATACAACCGCATGCAATAATATCATACAGTAACTACCATAACTAACAGCCATAGGGGGGACATACGCTAAAACACATATCATCTATGGGTAACCCTGCTGACCCACTCCCAACCCCGGATGAGGCGTACGAAAAACTCTATGAGCCCCTATCCTACAACCCTGATTCTAGACCTCCAGACTTTCCTATCAAGGGTCATGTCCTCGGAAACCTGCATTCTAGTCATGTCCTGCCTAATCACCTCTCCCCAATGCTTCTTAGGCCTCCCTCTTCCTCGCCGACCGCCAACAATCTCCAGCCGCTCGCAGCTCCTCAACGGGGCATCGGGACTTCTTCTCCGCACATGCCCGAACCACCTCAACCTCACTTCTCGCATCTTCTCATCCACCGGGGCCACCCCCACCTTCTCTCGAATAACTTCATTCTTAATCTTATCTAGCCTGGTGTGTCCGCACATCCACCTAGCATTCTCATCTCCGTAACCTTCATTCTCTGAACATGCGAGTTCTTCACGGGCCTGCACTCCGCCCCATACAACATCGCAGGTCTAACCACGGCTCTATAGAATTTCCCCTTGAGTTTGTGTGGAACTTTCTTGTCACACAGGACTCCTGATGCAAGCCTCCACTTTGACCACCCCGCTCTTATACGATGAGTGACGTCCCCGTCAATCTCCGTCCCCCTGAATCACAGACCCAAGATATCGGACACTGTCCCTCTTGGCGATGGCCTGAGAACCAATCATCACGTCCCTGCCTACTTCGCTCGGCTCGGCACTAAACTTGCACTCCAAGTACTCTGTCTTAGATCTGCTTATTTTGAAACCTTTAGACTCGAGAGTCTGTCTCCATACCTCTAACCTTTCATTAACACCGACCCTCGTCTCATCTATCAATACTATGTCATCAGCAAATAGCATACACCAAGGCACATCCCCTTGAATATGTCGGGTTAGAGCATCTATCACTAAGGCAAACAAGAGGGGGCTCAGCGCCGATCCTTGATGGAGCCCCATGACCACTGGAAAATGGTCTGATTCGCCACCCACCGTCCTAACCCTAGTCTTAGCTCCATTGTACATGTCCTTGATTACTCTGATGTAGGCTTCCGGCACGCTCTTCGCCTCCAAGCACCTCCATAGCACCTCCCTTAGGACCTTGTCATACGCCTTCTCCAAGTCGATAAGCACCATGTGAAGATCCTTCTTCTTATCCCTGAATTGCTCCGCCATCCGCCTGACAAGGTGGATAGCCTCTGTAGTGGAGCGGCCCGGCATGAAACCGAACTGGTTCCCAGATATAGATGTCACCTCCCTCACCCGCGCCTCAATCACCCTCTCCCAAACCTTCATCGTGTGACTTATTAATTTGATACCCCTATAGTTGTTGCAGCACTGGATGTCCCCTTTGTTCTTGTACAAGGGCACCAGTGTACTCCACCTCCACTCATCCGGCATCCTTTTGGTCCTGAAGATCGCATTGAACAACCTGGAGAGCCACTCCCCTCCTGACTAACCCATGCACTTTCAGAACTTCACCGGGATCTCGTCAGGCCCGGTCGCTCGACTCCTACTCATCCTACGCAAAGCCCCCATGACCTCCTCCACCCTAGTGCGCCTGCAGTACCCAAGGTCTCTATGTTGCTCTGAATTCCCCAGCTCCCCTAGCTCTATGTTACGATCCCCCTCCTTGTTAAGTAAGTCCCGAAAGTACGCCTGCCACCCCTGTTTGATTTTAGATTCCCCCATCAGAACTCTACTATCCTCACCCTTGATACACCTAACTTGGTCTAGATCACGTGCCTTCCTTTCCCTTGCTTTAGCTAACCGGAATAACTTCTTATCTCCGCCTCTTTCCCCTAGTTCCTCGTACATGCGACTGAACGCCGCGTCTTTAGCTTCCGTGACTGCCATCTTTGCTTCTTGCCTCGCCACCTTGTAGATCACCCTGTTCGCTCTCCGTTCTTCCTCGCTTGTGCTCCCTGCCAACCTAGCGAACGCCGCCTTCTTCACCTCCACTTTTCCTTTGACTACATCGTTCCACCACCAATCACCCTGATCTCTACCTGAATATCCCTTGGCTACCCCGAGCACGTCCCGTGCTACCCCCCTAACCAAGTTCGCCGTCACTGTCCACATAGCGTCCGCTTCCCCAGAACTTCTCCAAGCTCCGCCCTCAACTAACCTCCTTTCCAACTCCTGTGCTTTCTCCTTAGTCAAAGCACCCCATCTAATCCGCGGTTGTCCCCGAGCGCCCATCCTCTTCCTCTTCACCCAGAGACCGACATCCACCACTAGGAGTCTATGAAGAGTTGAAAGAGACTCTCCCGGAATAACCTTGCAGTCCTTGCACATACCCCTATCGCTCCTTCTGATGAGGATGTAATCAATCTGAGTCCTCGCCGCCGAACTCTTGAAGGTGACCAAATGCTCCTCCCTCTTCTGAAATGTCGAGTTCGCAATCAGAAGCTCGGAAGCCTTGGCGAAATCAAGCAGCGAAGTGCCTCCTTCGTTCCTAACCCCAAAGCTGAAGCCACCGTGCACCTCATCATAGCCACCAGCATCAGCCCCGATATGACCATTAAAGTCCCCTCCAATAACTAACTTCTCAGATTGGGGAATACTACTCACCAGATCATCCAAGTCCTCCCAAAAAAGCCTCTTAGCCTCCTCGTCTAAGCCCGCTTGCGGCGCGTAAGCGCTGATGACGTTGAGGACGCAACCCCCAATAACCAGCTTAATAGACATTAACCTATCATTCACTCGCCTAACCTCGACCACGGACTCCCTTAGGTCCCTATCTACCAAGATGGCCACTCCATTCTTACCTCTCACGACCCCAGAATACCACAGCTTAAACCCATCTACATTCCTCGCCTTCGACCCTTTCCACCTAGTCTCCTGGACACACGCTATGTTAACCCTCTTCCTCTGAAGAACCTTCGCCAACTCTATGGACTTACCCGTCAGAGTGCCTATGTTCCATGACCCAATCCTTAATCTATGAGCGTCCGCTACCCTCTTCCCACCCTTACCTCCCGCCCTACCCGCAGGACCACCCCCTGCTCCCCTACTCACTCCCACCACCAGCCCCACTCCCCGAGAACATGACCTTACGCTATCATCCCCCGCCGCGGCCACTATCCCTCCAACCGACTATGGGGAACAGTGGCGCATACACGCACTATAGCGAAATACGCAAACTGGTGCAAACTAGATAGCAACAGAATAGACCTCACTCGAAATGCTAGCTAAAATACGTAAAAAGGTGCACAAAGTAAACAAGAGAGCGGGAGGTACCAACTCCCGGTGGAAAAACCTGAAAGTATGCTTTGATGCGCCCAAGTTTTCCTGAAGCTTCGTGTAGTTCTATTGCGTCCTGCCGCGAGTCTGGACGGGAGTCACCGAGAGTACTGTGGCTTGCCGAAAATCCTCACCGGTAAAATAGTCACCTGTCCAAGAAAACAGAACACACCCACACACACCCACAAAAAAGCAGAGGAGAGAACACAAGAAAATATAACAAATCTTGGAGAACACAACAAGCAACAGTATATACACAACTAATAAGAAAGAATAAAACAATAAACTGGATACACACAACTAATATCAAAGAATGAACAGGCAATAGAATATAATAGAACAAGAATGGTAGAACCTGGCGTTGTAGTCGAGGAATTTAGTCGCCAGAAATCTGCCCGAAGTTATTGGACCACGTTGGAACTGAAGATGTGACCACCAGTGCGGAAAAATTCTGCCAGTAATGTGACTGTTGAGATGCAGCTGACGGGAGGGAGAGAAAGAGATAGGGGGCTAGAGAGTGAGAAGAGAGTAGGCCAGAGAGGGGTGGAGAGGGGAGTAGACGCCGGTGATGGCTGCTCTTCTTTCGTCTGCTTAGGGTTCAGAAGGGAGAGAGGAAATAATAATATTGCCTCACAATAAAATATTTTGCATATATATACAGTGTAATTTTCCGACCAAGGGTGGTCAAATATGTACCTTCGCCACTGCTTACACATTGTATGATCGCGTTCAGGTGGAAAATGGTCCAGGTTCTAAAGGGGCAAAAACTGTAACCACCACAGGAATCAATTCCCTCTAATGCATAATTCAAGGTTCTATTCTTCTTAATAATTCAAAAGTGAGTAAAGTGGATTTCTTTCATTTCATGTTCAGTCATGTCTGTGTTTACTTGTCTATTTTAACATAAACCAGTTTTAGAGCTCTTAATCACACATTTAAGCCTTTTCCCTCTGAATATTCTGAATGTAGGATTAGAAACAAAAGAGATAGTAATCGAACTTCCTTACTAAAGGGACAGTTAAACAAACACATAACATGGTGTTCATATTGGAGCAAATCAAGAGTAATGTAAGATTGACAATGGGTTGAAGTCTCTTGACCAGTTATTGGGACCATGAATCAGTGGCGAAGTTAGGAATTTACTCAGGGGTATTCAAATTTGAAAGAAGTGAAAAAAAAATTCCGACAAAGGATGTTCAATACGTGTTATATACCTCTAAAACGTAATACTTTATCTATTACATAGTGCAATTTTTTGACGAAGAGTGGTCAGTTGACCACCCTTGTAAGCATGTGGCTTTGCCACTGCCGTGAACGCTGACATGGTAACCGTAACATACTCGCGTGTTGTCATAGGATTTGATAAGAAGGAATCCTAATCAACATTTTTAACCAGACAACGTGTATATTCTGTAAAGGGGTCCAATCCACCTCAATAATACTTGCCAGAATCTACATCATGATAAAAATAGCCATTGCTTTTGAATTTTGCATATGCCTATTGTGCTGTCACAAGGTAAGTTTTTGCAAGTCCAGCTATTGCTAATAGTGTTTAATGAGTTATTTGAAAAAGGAAACAACTCATCCTTTAATAATAATACTGATGATAGTGACCATAAGAGCAAGAAGAATGATTGGCGATGCGCTGTCCCTCTCTGGATGTGTTCATTACAGCCCAAAAAAAGAAGCTTAATACTGCGTAATAATCTTGGTTTGACAAGTGAGTTGATGCTCTCTTAAATCTCATCAGAATAAAGAGTTCTAAATAGGATCACTTGTAGTGGTAAAACAAGAATCATAGAAAAAGCCAGAAAAATCATTTTAGCTAGCCTTTTTAGTGCCACACCGATGACTTGTCTTTCTTGTCAATCTTCAGCATCCAAATAACCGCGTAGAGACGCGTTATTTGGATATTTATGGTCATTAGTTTTAATGATTGGGTTGCTTGATGTAAGAAGCATCTCAGAAAGGAAGCCAATTATTGATTGTCAAGCAATGCAGCAACGAGTAGCCGCAGCTGCAAAAGTATCAGAAGCCAAGAGCTTTTCTCCTTTGACTTCTTAACAGATTCTCCACAATCTTGGTTATAGGTGCCACGAAACTAGCTAGCTAGTTATTCTTTTGGACATTCTCCATCTAAGTTCTAATGTCAATAGACAATACAACAACAACAACCCAATATAATCCCACTTAATGGGGTTTGGGGAAGGTAGTATGTACGCAGACCTTACCCCTACCCTTGGGTAGAGAGACTGTTTCCAAATAGACCCCCGGCATCCTTCCCTCCAAGAACTGTTTTCGATTGTCCGTGTTCAAAGCAACGAGAAACTGGAAACCAGTAACAGAACGTATGTAACACTGGAAAAAAAAAATCACAGAAATGAAGAAATCCGAGACCACAGAATTCACTGTGTGTCCTTAAGGAATTTAACCCCCTCACTGTACCCGAGGTTGTGGATTATTTCCTCCCAGGATATAACGGATATACCTGTCGTAGGAGTGGCGGTACCTCAAACGCCTACGACTTCGACGAACTCAAATTCGGGAACGAAATCACACTATGACTCGATATGTTTCAGTTTGCAGAAAAGAATGCAGAATTTTTAATGCACGAATAATTTTTTTTTTCTTTTTTCAGTACTCGAAAATGAGGCATTGCCTCAGTTTATATAGCCTCGAATTGTGACTGTTCGGAAAGGCTTGGTGCCTGTTCGGGAAAGGCCATGCCTTTTTCTGAAAAATAAGAACGTTGGGAAGTTTACAGTTAACAAATTAATATTTTTCCCGCGGGAATTAAAAATAATTTCAGAAAATGAAGATTGAATTTTAAATAAATTTGGTCCAAAAAGATTATCAATCAATCAGATCATTTGACCAAATCCAAATCCAAATCCAAAGCCGAAGCCGAAGCCGAAGCCGAAGCCGAGCCGAGCGACGACGACGGCGCGAGGGGAGTCCCTCTTCTTAACCCTTTAAGAGCTAGAAGAAGTGCTTTCTAATATAAGCACATAACTTTCCCTTTCTACCACCAATGTGGTACAAAGCTCCTTTTCAAAGGAACTTTGCTTTGAAACTTCATTTTCCTTCTATTGTCTTCTTCCCTCCATTTCTCATTCACACCAACTTAGCTAGCTTTAATCATTAACTAGCTTTAACAATACCCCACATGAATGGGGAATGGCTATATGATGAAAAACATGCATGACAAAAAACTGTGTGATTCGTAAGCAAGGATTAATTGCATCTGGATAAGTAGATTTCTCTTTGAACTTTCCGTAGTGAGCATATGTCGGATATACTCGGTCAATCGGTAGATTTGATATCTTTGAACCGTCGAGCTTTGGTGTATACCTAGACAACCACATGTCACACAATTAACCCTTTAACCGTTTTTGGTTCTCATTGTTTTGTTCGTTTCAGCCATGAACACTTCCTGGTTCATAAGTGCGTAGAGAGCTGGCCTTACAGAGTTCTCCTTGAAGCGGCTTACACTTCACACTTACATAGGTGATTCCTAAATGTGTCATCCCGTAGATACACTATTTGATATACCCCGTATCAAACTTAGAAACCATTAAAAAGCCTTAATGCTTTATCCTGGTACTGAACATTGTCTCATCACGAGAATGGACCAAAAAGTTATTGTGACAATGTTGAACCGTCATCAATGACTTTGTTTGATCTCTTTGAACCTAGATCTTGGGATCTCATGTCTTCTAGGTAGAGTTACCGCCACGATGACTTGTCCTCGGCCATAGTCCCATTCCCCTCGATGATCTTTCAACCACTTCTCTAGTTAGGCCTTTAGTTAGTGGATCCGACACATTATCTCTTGACTTAACATAGTCAATTGTGATAATTCCACTAGAGAGTAGTTGTCTAACGGTATTATGTCTTCGTCGTATGTGACGAGACTTTCCGTTGTACATAACGCTCCCGGCTCTTCCTATTGCCGCTTGGCTATCGCAATGTATGCATATAGGAGCCAACGGTTTGGGCCAAAATGGAATATCTTCTAAGAAATTCCGGAGCCATTCAGCTTCTTCACCGGCTTTGTCTAGAGCTATGAACTCAGATTCCATTGTAGAGCGGGCGATACATGTCTGTTTGGATGACTTCCAAGACACTGCTCCTCCACCTATAGTAAAAACGTATCCACTTGTGGATTTAGTTTCAGTTGAACCGGTGATCCAATTTGCATCACTGTATCCTTCAATAACTGCAGGATACCTGTTATAATGCAAAACAAAGTTTTGAGTATGTTTCAAATACCCCAAAACTCGTTTCATTGCCAGCCAATGATTTTGGTCGGGATTACTCGTGTAGCGACTTAGTTTACTTATAGCACACGCAATATCAGGTCGCGTACAGTTCATAATATACATCAAACTTCCCAACACTCTGGCATAATCCAATTGAGAATGACTTTCACCTTTATTCTTTGCAAGAGCAAGGTTCATATCAATTGGCGTCTTTGCAACTTTAAAGTCCAAATACTTGAACTTTTCAAGTACTTTTTCAATATAATGAGATTGAGACAATGCTAGACCTTGAGGAGTCTTATGGATTTTAATTCCCAGAATTAAATCGGCAACTCCTAAGTCTTTCATATCAAACTTACTAGCAAGCATGCGCTTAGTAGCATTTATGTTAGCAATGTTGTTACTCATTATTAACATATCATCCACGTATAAACAAACAATGACGATGTGGTTCGGAGTGTTCTTAATGTAGACACATTTATCACATTCATTTATCTTGAATCCATTTGACAGCATCGTATGGTCAAATTTTGCATGCCACTGTTTTGGTGCTTGTTTTAGTCCATAAAGAGACTTAACAAGTCTACATACCTTCTTCTCTTTCCCTGGAACTACAAACCCTTCGGGTTGTTCCATGTAAATTTCTTCCTCCAACTCTCCATTTAAGAAGGCTGTTTTCACATCCATTTGATGGATTTCAAGACCGTACACGGCGGCTAATGCTACTAACACCCGAATAGATGTAATCCTCGTTACCGGCGAGTATGTATCAAAGTAATCAAGACCTTCTCGTTGTCTAAACCCTTTAACAACTAGTCTTGCCTTATATTTTTCAATAGTGCCATCAGCTTTCATTTTCCGCTTGAAAATCCATTTGGAACCTAAAGGTTTATTCCCTGGAGGAAGATCAACCAATTCCCAAGTATGGTTGTTCAATATGGATTCTATCTCACTATTGATTGCCTCTTTCCAAAATTGAGCTTCCGATGAAGACGTAGCTTCGTTGAACGTTCGAGGCTCATTTTCCAACAAAAATGTTAAAAATTCTGGTCCAAAGGAAGTAGTCGTCCTTTGACGTTTGCTACGTCTTGGATTTTCCTCATCAGGAATGTTTTCCTTTATTTCTTCCCGAGGTCGTTTAGATTCTTTGCTAGACGACGCACATTCCTTTTTATACGGATATATGGTTTCAAAGAAGTCAGCATTATCTGATTCAATTACCGTATTCACCTGAATGTCGGGATTTTCTGATTTGTGAACCAGAAATCTATATGCCTTACTATTTGTGGCATATCCTATGAAAACACAATCAACGGTTTTAGGTCCTATTTTTACCCTTTTGGGTTTAGGAACTTGCACCTTGGCCAAACACCCCCACACTTTGAAGTATTCCAAATTGGGCTTCCTTCCTTTCCACTTTTCGTATGGAATAGATGTTTTGCTATGGGGCACTCGATTGAGTATTCGGCTAGCTGTTAGAATGGCTTCCCCCCACAAGTTCTGGGGTAAACCAGAACTTATTAACAGGGCATTCATCATTTCTTTCAGTGTTCTATTTTTTCTTTCCGCAATTCCGTTTGATTGTGGCGAGTAAGGAGCAGTTGTTTGATGAATAATGCCATATTCCAAACATATTTGTTCAAAAGGAGATTCATATTCACCGCCCCTATCACTCCTTATCATTTTAATCTTTTTGTTAAGTTGAGTCTCAACTTCAGTTTTGTATTGCCTGAACGCTTCAATTGCTTCATCTTTACTATTAAGTAAATAAACGTAGCAATACCGCGTACTATCGTCAATAAAAGTTATGAAATACTTCTTTCCACCGCGAGATGGAATTGACTTCATGTCACAAATATCTGTATGGATTAAGTCTAAAGGACTTGAATTCCTTTCAACTGACTTATAAGGATGTTTAGCATACTTAGATTCAACACAGATTTGACATTTTGATTGATTGCATTCAAACTTAGGCAATACTTCCAAACTAATCATTTTTCGCAAGGTTCTATAATTGACATGTCCTAAACGTGAATGCCATAAATCATTTGACTCAAGCAAGTAAGACGAAGCAGAAACTTTATTATTATTAGCAACAACCATTACATTCAGTTTGAAAAGGCCCTCTGTGAGGTAGCCTTTTCCTATGTACATTTCGTTCATACTTATTACAACCTTGTCAGAAACATAAACACATTTAAAACCGTTCTTCACTAGAAGTCCGGTAGATACAAGATTTTTCCTAATTTCAGGAACATGACAGACGTTGTTGAGAGTCACCACCTTGCCAGAGGTCATCTTCAGCAGTATCTTTCCATAACCTTCAATCTTGGCCGTTGCAGAATTTCCCATATATATTGTTTCGTCGGGCCCGGCGGGAGCATATGAAGCAAAGGCTTCTCTAACAGCACAAATGTGGTGAGTGGCGCCAGAGTCAATCCACCACTCTTTCAGACTTCCCACTAGGTTGCACTCGGACAACATAGCGCACAAGTCATCAACCTCCTCGTTTGTTTCAACCATATTAGCCTGACCCTTCTTCTTATCCTTTTTCGGAGCACGACAGTCTGCAGCTTTGTGTCCGATTTTTCCACAATTATGGCAGTTTCCCTTGAATTTCTTCTTGTTGGGATAGTTCCTTGGTCCCGATGCCTTTTTCCTCTTTTTCATATTAGTTGGGGCAGTTTCAACTATATGTGCTCCCCCTATGGTTGATCTCCCATTTGCTCTTTTCTCCGCTGCCTTGTTATCTTCCTCGATTCTCAACCGGACGATGAGATCTTCCAATGTCATCTCCTTTCGCTTATGTTTCAAGTAATTTTTGAAGTCCTTCCATGAAGGAGGCAACTTCTCTATCACTGCCGCAACTTGAAACGCCCCACTAATCACCAAACCTACAACAAACAACATGTAAGTGACGGGGCACTGAATACTTTTGACAAAGGCATTAATTAAATTTATACCTTCAGCGAGGAGATCATGGATGATAACCTGCAACTCTTGAACTTGAGTGACAACAGACTTGCCATCTACCATTTTGTAGTCCAAAAACTTGGCAGCGATAAACTTCTTTAAGCCAGCATCTTCTGTTTTATATTTCTTTTCCAACGCATCCCATAGTTCTTTTGATGTTCCCACATTACTATAGACGTTGTAAAGATCATCCTCCAGTCCGCTAAGAATGTAATTCTTGCACAAAAAAATCTGAGTGCTTCCACGCCTCAATTACAACAAATCGTTCATTTTCAGGTGTTGATTCCGGCGGAACCGGAATATCCTCCTTAATAAACTTTTGAAGGCTTAAAGTAGTTAGATAGAAGAACATCTTTTGTTGCCATCGTTTGAAATCAATCCCGGTGAATTTTCCGGGCTTCTCTGCCGGAGCCGGTGCTGGTGCAGTACGACTGGAGGACGCAGCATTGCTCGTAGAACCAACCACGGGGGCTGGTGTGGCAGTAACAGTAGCAGTAGCATTCAAATTTGGAGTTTGGTCTCCCATTTCTGTCGTAGGAAATAACAGAACACTTCAATAATCGGTGAAGATTTTATTTCTTCAAACCGAATCAAATTTACACAAACAGAATTAAAACAAACTTCAAATAGAATGTAATAAACTGTATGTAGTATACTTGATGAAGTTTTTATATCTTCAAATCAAGTGCCCAAATGAGTAGAAAGTTCTGAAAACTTTAATCTCAACCGGAGTAGAAAATCCGAAGATTTAGTCTCCAAACAACATACAAGTTCGTTACATGCAAACAACAAAATTACAAGTTTTTTTTATTTTCTGGACAGTCACAATTTTATGTTAGGAAAAACTGTATGTAGTCACTGTTTTATGTAAGAATTTTTTTTTTCCTGTACTTTTGTATCGTTCTGTAACGTTTAAATCAACAGCAGATGAACACGGAAATAATAACATAAATTCCTTAAGCTTGTTTTCGATTGTCCGTGTTCAAAGCAACGAGAAACTGGAAACCAGTAACAGAACGTATGTAACACTGAAAAAAAAAAATCACAGAAATGAAGAAATCCGAGACCACAGAATTCACTGTGTGTCCTTAAGGAATTTAACCCCCTCACTGTACCCGAGGTTGTGGATTATTTCCTCCCAGGATATAACGGATATACCTGTCGTAGGAGTGGCGGTACCTCAAACGCCTACGACTTCGACGAACTCAAATTCGGGAACGAAATCACACTATGACTCGATATGTTTCAGTTTGCAGAAAAGAATGCAGAATTTTTAATGCACGAATAATTTTTTTTTTCTTTTTAATTTGGTCCAAAAAGATTATCAATCAAATCATTTGACCGAAGCCGAAGCCGAAGCCGAGCGACGACGACGGCGCGAGGGGAGTCCCTCTTCTTAACCCTTTAAGAGCTAGAAGAAGTGCTTTCTAATATAAGCACATAACTTTCCCTTTCTACCACCAATGTGGTACAAAGCTCCTTTTCAAAGGAACTTTGCTTTGAAACTTCATTTTCCTTCTATTGTCTTCTTCCCTCCATTTCTCATTCACACCAACTTAGCTAGCTTTAATCATTAACTAGCTTTAACAAGAACTTGCCACCTTGCTCTTGGGGAGACTCGAACTCACAACCTCTCGGTTGGAAGTGGAGGTTGCTTACCATCAGAGCAACCCCTCTTGTCTAGACAATAATATCCACATTTCGGAGCCAACAGAACCAACTTCTATAATGGTCAATGTATAGATTGTGCACTCAAGACATTCACTTTGGGACAATGTACTGAGCAGAAGCTGTACAAAAACCAGCACCACCACCCCTTACTCTCACACATCCAAGGATGTTTCTTTTCATTTTCTTCTTAAGGCAAAAGAGCGACAATTTCTTTCGTTTTTTTCTCCCAAAAATGGCTTGAAATGCAAATGAGACAAAATAGATATCGAGGATCATATACTCTATCTCAAACAGTTTGAATTTGAGATGCGTTTGTTGTTATTTAAAGGAAGTTGCGAAGACTTATATTAAAAGTGGCGGAGGCAGGATCTCCACGAAGGGGGATCAAAAATTCTTTTTTGTAGCTAATGGGAATTGAACTCAACACCTTACGTAGATTTTGAACTCCTTGACCACTAAACTACACTTTTGGATTGTGTTAAGGGTGTTCAAAACTTAATATATAGAGATAGAAAACAGATTTTACCTTATATATACAGTAATTTTTCGGCAAAAGGTGTTCTAGTGAACGCCCTTGTGCCCCCCTAAATCCGCCCCTGCTCACCTAAGCTACAGTCGACAACACTAGATTTGGATTTAGAGTCAGTAGGTCGAGTTCTTTATATATGTAATTTATTTTAATTATTTGGTACATGTATAATGTTCGAGCCTACTCTAGCATTATCTTACATAGTGATTGTGAGGCTACATAACATTTATTCATTGGACCGCCCCGAAAATGCAGTTGTTGAAACTTGAACGACAGAAAGAATGCAAAATCTGAAGGAGTTCTCTCATTGAACACTTTGCACAGTCACAATACAGTCATAAGTAAAAACCCTTCTTTGAACAACTACAAGGAACTGCTACTAAATACTAAACATAGGAAGAAAAGAAAACTAAAGAAAATAAGAAGGATCACTGAAGGTTATGACTTCTGGTAATCTTCAGTAATAACTTAATGTCGCCACGTCCCTCAATATAAATTGCTTTCTCTCAGATCACCTCCTGAAAAACAGAGAAATGAACAGATGTTAGTAAAATAAACAATAGTGTTGGAAAGTAAAATGTTGATATAAAGTATCAGAATCACATGGAAGATGTCTCACCAAAATCCCTAGGTGTCCTGCATTTATAACATTCTTCTCTGCTTGCATAGTTGTGCATACCACATCCAATTCTGTCGATCAAGAAGGAAGTTATATCAGTTAAAATCCCAAATATACTATATCACCTGCACATATCAGTGGTAGAAGGAGGAGAACAGTCAGCGTAAAACTAGTCAATCTTGTGATGAATCCTCAAAATGCAATTTTTCTAGGAGTCCTAGTCTTATTGGAGATTAATATGCCACTAGAAAATATAGTGAATATTATTTTTTGAAAAGAGTTTGAATGCAGCGACATGATTAGTGAAGAAGCCGATCCCAACTTGTTTTGGATTGAGGCATAGGTGTTATAACAATATTGGACAGAGATGAGCTTAAATGGAAAGACATGAACATTTAGGATAAGGCTATCTTGCCCGGGATTGAGGCATAGTTGTTATAAATATGAAAGTAAATGTGAACTAACCTGCTGCAAATCCAATCACCACTCTTCCAACCAGGAACAGAACTTGCATCATATCGATAACCGGCTGATCCCATCATTCCTGCTCCGATACCATAATAATCGCTTTTTAAGGCACCAAATCTATAGCAGTTCGTTCGACTCGCATAGTTGTGAGAGCCACAGTTCATGGCACTGCAATACCAGTCTCCGGCTAAGACTTCTGTTTTGTTTAGTCCATACATTGCAACATCAGCCGGCGTTGCATATTTAGGGCAGCTGCATCGTTGGCATGCATCCCTTTTCTTGAAATTTATGTGTTGGCATGCAGCACACATCCAATCTCCACTGCTCATTTTATGTCGGACTGAAAGTGTACAAAATTTTGATATGAGAAGCAAAATAGGCCATTTTAAGAAGCATGAAAACACAATTGAGAAATCTTATAATTGTTTATCCATCTTTGAGGCCTCATTTTATAAAATGGTTATAATTAACAATGTCTCAGGTGCACTTGAAATGGTGTCTATATGCTAGAACTGCATTTCTTACACATGAACAATTATTTCAACAAACCCATTATCATCCCACAAGTGGGGTCTGGGAAGGGTAGTGTGTACTCAGACCTTACCCCTACCCTAAGGTAGAGAGGCTGTTTCCAAATAGACCCCCGATATCTCCTTCCCTCCAAGAACTCCCCACCTTTGCTCTTGGGTGACTCAAACTCACAACCTATTGGTTGGAAGTGGAGGGTGCTTACTAGCATAGCAACCCACCTTGTGATAATGAAATGAAAATAAACCATCGATGCCTCACCGTGTGAAGAACTGAGCTTCTCAATGAGACGTGATGATCTTGAAGCTCAAGAAATGGATTGCTAGCTGGAGGTGGTAATTTTGATGAATGGTTTGTGAAGGTATATATAGTTGGAAGACATCACTATTGGGGCCCAAAGTTTTCTTTTTCGTCTGTTATGCGACTTCAAACGGTTTCCTTAAATGAGATTCCACAAGATAGCACAAAACTTTCCAAAAAAGAACAGGAAAGTTTCCTTTTTTCTTGACTGTAGTCTGTAGAGGTATGGCTCTCTAAAGTTGTCAACTGTCATATTCATGCCCCTCCTCAATATATTATTCTTTGTTCTGTATCCATATCTAGCAGGTATTATGAGTGGAAGATGTTATGTGAAAGGTGGGGTTATTTAACCGCGTGATCTTGCTAAGATCAATGGACCCTCAAGACGGGTGGATCTAGAGGTTACCATACGGGTTCGTACAAACTCAGTAATTTTTGCGTAGACCTGTATTCATATTAAGAAATTCACTAATTATTTATAAATATTTAACTGTGAACCGAGTTATTATTGCATATTAATCTAAAATTATGGTAGGAACCCATATGCCTCAAATCCTGTATCCGCCTCTGCCTCGAGATGATATGGATTCTCACGAAGGCTAATGCCGTTTAGGTGGAAAATGGTGTCCAGGTGCAAAAACTGTAACAAAGTATACCACCAACAGAATGAATTCCCTCATAATGCATAAATCAAGTTCTATTCTTCTTTTCTTTTTTTGATTTATATTCTTCTTAATAATTCAGAAGTGAATAAAGTGGTTTTCTTTTCATCTCCTTTGTGTCAAGTCTGTGTTTTCTTGTTTATTTTGACATAATACCAGCTTTATAGCTCTTAATCACACATTTAGACCTTTTCTTCCATTTGGAAAACAATAATATGATGATCATAGCGCCTCTAGAAATTATCAGACTAGTCCTTAGTTTCACCAAATAGATTGCTAAGAATTTAAAAAGCTTTTATCCACACAAAAAAGTGATACATGAATTCGGAACAAAATATATATGAGAGAGTTACATTTTTCTTGACAGTATTGAGTATATCAATCTGTTGACCAGCTTAATTATAGGAGAAAATATTTTCCTTATCAATAGAACGAAAATATTTTCCAAAGCCTCTTCTCAACCTTCCCCACCCTCAACAACCTACTCCGCCTCCTCTCCAAAAAAGATTTTTTTTCTTTTTAAATTTCAGTTTTTCCGTTACCACCCACCTTACTACTCCTCCATTCCCCCCACCCCCACCCCCCGAAAAAAAATATTCCCCCTCCCTCTCAGCCCTCCCCCTTTTATTATTTATCGATTTAAATGCTCAAAATTGTACAAGTTCCAAAATTATGAGTTCGGGGTTAATATGTTTGGAAGATTACGGGTTTGAAATTCCTCGGTTTTGAAAGTTTATTAAATTTGTAGGTCCGGAAGGTTGTTGGTTTGAAACTTTATGGCTTCATATTTATTATATCTAAATTATTTATAAATACTCTTGAGAAGTCATTTTTCTTAATTTGCGTATCAAACACCAAAAAATGAATAAGAAAATATTTTTTTGGAATACATTTTCCGTTATACCAAACACACTATAAAAGAAACCTTCTCCTCTCAATTTCATCATGGTATTAGAGCTATTGTTGCCCTTTTTAGGTGAGTTTTCTCCCTATGAGCACTAGGCTGAATTTTCTCGCTTTCTTATAGTTTTCTTGCTAAAGTTTCTGTCCGAAGCCTTTTTTCCACCCTCCACCAATTCTGTACAAAAACTTATAGTTTCAGATTTTTCCGAATACAAGAAGACAGGTCATGCTTAACCAATTAGCTCCAAGAGCCTTTTTTCAGATTCTGAAGGCTGTTTTTTTTTTGTTACCAGGTTCTTCTGTTTATAATTTATATTCTGAAATTCGCTTCGAATTGTTCAAATATATGGGGGACTCAAAAACAGTAGATAACACAAATTCTATAGCCAATAATTCTGTTTCACACGGTATTAGTATGGTAAAATTGGATGGTGCTGGTTCGTATCTTGCCTGGTCAAGGGCTTGTTTGTTGTTTATTAAATCCAAGAAAATGATTGGTTCTATTACTAGAGCAAAAGACATGTTGTGACTGATACTGCTTATAGTCAATGTGATTCTAATAATTCCCTTGTTATTTCTTGGATTTTGACTACTATGCACCCTTGTAAAAAATATTTGTTGCTTGACACTGCTGAAAAAATCTGGAATTCAACCAAGCGCACTTATTCTCGCAAGGGAAATGATACCCAAAATTTTGAAATTCGAAATAAAATTCATGCGACTGAGCAAGGTGAGTTGATTATCACTAATTATTATTCCGAGTTAAGCGGGTTATGATAGTATATTGACTACTATCAGAATCTCCGAGAATAGTGTATCGATGATGCAGTTCTCTTTCAACGATTGATTCAAAAGGATAGGGTCTATGATTTTCTGGTCGGTTTGAATTAAGAATATAATCAAATCAGGATTCAAGTTCTTGGTAAAGTTCATTTTTCTTCTCTTGAGAATACATACTCTTTTGTTCAACAGAAAGAGAGTCGCCGAGGGGTCATGCTTTATTTAGCACCAATGGAGAAGTTCGAGTTAGTTGTGTCTCATGAACAACCAAAGGCGTTCACTTCCAATCAAGATCACATGCACTATGATTCATGTGGTAAGCCAAGGCATATGATGGAGACATGCTGGAAACTACATGGTAGACCAACTAGAGATCATGGAGGAAAACGTGTAGGTCCACCAAGGGTTCAGACTAATATTGCAAAAAATGTGGAGACATCCAGGGAAATTGCTTCTGAGCTTTGTCTTCAGATAAAGTTCAACATCTTCGACGTCTCCTAAATAAACTTGACTCTTCTAATGTTGCCACTTCCAATTACATGCAGTCAAGTATTGCCTAGAATGCTGATGTTAATTCTTGAATTGTTGATTCTGGTGCGCAACGACACATGACAAGCTACCCTAAAGGATTTAAAAACTACTCTCCCAGTTCCAAAGGGGATTATGTCAGAATAGCCAATGGCTCTCTAACTTCTGTCTCTGGAACAAGTTCTATTGTTTGTACACCTGATATTACATTATAATATGTTCTCCATGTCTATGAGTTTCTTGTTAACATGTTATCTGTTAGTGCCATCACCAAAAAACTAAACTGTAGTATCGAGTTGTTTCCTGATCATTGTATTTTTTAGGATCTTCAAACAAGGAAGAGGATTAGCAGTGGTAGATTGCATGACGACTTATATTTGATTGATGGAGCTCGAGACTCTATTTAAGTCTTTTTTGGAAGAAATGAGGATGCCAACCAAGAAATAATACAGTGGCATAAACGGTTGGGCTACCTATCTTTTTTTGCTTTAAAGAAGTTATATCCTAGTTTATTTTCTAGAATTGAGTTTGAATCTTTATTTTATGATGCTTGTCAATTTGCCTAGCATACTAGAAGCTCTTATCCTTTTAGTGATAATAAAAGTACAACTCCTTTTTCGACAATGCATTCTGATGTGTGGGGTCTTACTCAAATATTTTCTTTATCTAGTAGTAGATGTTTTGCTACTTTTATTGATTGTTGCACTAGAATGACTTGGTGTATTTTTTAAAGGCTAAAAGTGATAAGTCCTTTCATAAGATGATTTGCACTAGTTTGAGGCTAAGATAAAAATCTTGCTTACAAATAATGGCACAGAATAGATGAATACAGATTTTGCTTATTTGGAGTCTTATGGGATAATCTATCAAACTAGTGGTCCTTATACTAGTGCACAAAATGGGGTTGTAAAAGGATTATACTATTCCTCCGAAGGTATTTGTCCGGTTTGTTCACTCTACGAACTCTGGGAAACTTGATCCTAGAGCCTTAAATGTGTCTTTATTGGGTATTCTCCAACACATAACATGTACAAATGTTATCATCCTCCCTCTAGAAGATTTTTGTCAGCATGGATGTTATTATTTGTGAATTTGAGCCCGATTTCAGTATTACATCATCACCTCTTCAGGGGATGACTATAAAAAGGAAGAGATGATTCTCTTGGTTTCAATTGTTGAAACCACTGCCAATACCATAGGGGAAAGTAAAATCGTAGATAGAATACAAGGGGAGACTATTGGGCGTTTGGATAGACCTGATTTGAAAATTTAATTAAGGAGAAATAAAGCATAAGAAGTCATCACAATCTGCCGAAGCTGAACCTTCTTCTAGTGGCAAGTTACCTACATTTCCTAATGAGTTAGATGTACCTATTGCTCACAAAAAATGAGTGAGATCTTGCACTACCAAACATCCTTTATCTAATTTTATCTCCTATAATTCTTTTTCCCTCTCCTATAAGGCCTTTACCTAATCTATTTCTTCAGTGTTTATTCCCCAAAATTGGAGGGAAGCTTTTGCATTTCCTAAATAGAAGCAAGCTATGATTGAAGAAATGAAGGCCTTGTCAAAAAATAAAACTTGGAAACTTGTCACTTTACCACGAGACAAAAGATTGGTTGGGTGTAAATGGGTCTTCACTGTGAAGCAAAAAGTTAATGGCTCAATTGAAAGATTCAAAGCAAGATTGGTGGCTAAGGGATTCACTCAGACTTATAGAGTAGATCATCAAGAGACATTCGTCCTTGGTTCCAAAATAAACACTATCATAATCATTTTGTCTTATAAAACTAATCTTGATTGGGACTTACGACAGTTTGATGTGAAGAATGTATTTATTAGGGAGACTTAGAAGAAGAGGTGTATAATGATATCGAACAAAGTCAAGAAAAAGTGTGTAGATTGAAGAAAGCCTTGTATGGACTGAAGCAATCTCCTAGAGCTTGGTTTGACAGATTCTGCAAACCAATAATCTCTTTCGGCTACCAACAAAGTAATGATGATCACACCCTCTTCATAAGACATCAAGAAGGTAAACTCACTCTTCTCGTAGTTTATGTTGATGACATAGTAATGACATGTAATGATAAAGAGGAAATGACCCGATTGAAGAAGTTGTTGGCACAAGAATTTGAAATCAAAGATCTAGGGAAGTTGCGGTACTTCTTGAGAATTGAGGTTGCTAGATCAAAAAGAGAAATCTTTATTTCTCAAAGGAAGTATATTTTAGATATCTTGAAAGAAATAGGCATGACAGGTTGCAAAACTAATAGAATCGCCCATTGAAAGTAATCACAAGTTACAAAGCGGAACTGGAAAATCGGTTGATAAAGATTGATTGGAAGACTCATTTATCTCTCCCACATAGCCTATTTAGTCAGCCTGGTGAGTAAGTTCTTCCATGATCTCCGAGATCCTCATATGCAAGTTGTCTTTCATATTTTGTGGTATTTGAAGTCTGCTCCTGGAAAAGGTTTGTTGTTCTCCAAACATAGCCACCTCCAGATAGAATATGCAGATTGGGCTCGATCTCTAGATGACAAAAGATCTACATCCGGTTATTGTACACACGTTGGAGGAAACTTAGTTACTTGGAGAAGCAAAAATCAAAGTGTAGTCGCTAGATCAAGTGCCAAGGCAGAATATAGAGCTATGGTACAGAGTGTATGTGAACTTTTGTGGTTACAAAAGGTACTAGAATAATTGAGACAGTATGAAAAGGGGAAACTTTCCTTGTATAGTGATAACAAGGCTGCCATTAGTGTAACTCATAATCCAGACCATCATGACCGAACAAAACATTTTGAAATTGATCAACACTTCATCAAAGAAACAGTTACAAGTGGTTTCTTGAGTTTGTTCCATGTATCATCTAAAAAGCAACTAGCTGAAGTGTTTACCAAAGGTTTCAACAAACAGACTTTCCATAAATTAGTTTGCAAGTTGGGCATGTGTGACATCTTTGGACCAACTTGAGGGGGAGAATTGACCAGCTTAATTATAGGAGAAATTTAGAGAATCAAATATGTAATTAATAGCTTGATTGCAGGGAAATTGTAGTATAGCTGAATATTCTCTCATTATTTTCATTTATTTACTTTCCTAGAATAACTGTAGAACTTTTGTATAAAGGAACGTATCAGTAGGACATAAAATACATTGAAATAAAAAGAAGCCTTCTGTTCACAATTTCATCACAATCTGAAGAAAAATACCTCTTTCATGACAGGTACCTTAGACAATGTATTAAGGCAAACAATCACATATCATTTACCATTGTTTTTCATTGTAATTCAATGGTAGAAGTTGATTCTCTCTATTCATGGATATGAAAGGAATTTATACAATTACAAGGAATCTATCTAAGGAAAGAAATCAAAACAAATGAAAGAGAATATTACAGGATCTCCTAAATTTATCTGGACTGATATGGTAAATGTATCTAGACTATATTTACAACTATATTCTATAACACTCCCCCTCAAGTTGGAGCATAGATGTTGATCATGCCCAACATGTTCCAAAGATAATTAACTCGAGTTCCATTCAGCCCTTTGTGAACAAATCAGCTAGTTGCTCTCATGTCTTCACATAACTGGTAGAAATCAAGTTCCCCTGAATCTTCTCATGAATAAAGTGACAATAAACCTCGATATGTTTAGTTCTTTCATGATATACTAGATCCGAGGCGATATGCAGATCAGCTTGATTATCACACCAGAGTTTTGCTGGTATAGGGTGCTTCAACCCAATTTCTGTCAGAAGGTGATGTATCATAATCTCACTCGTGGCTTGTGCCATAGCTCTATACTCAGATTCTGCACTTGAGCGAGATACTACATTTTGTTTCTTGCTTCTCCATGATATCAGATTTGCACCAACAAAGACACAATAACCGGTAGTAGACCTTCTATCGGTTTTGGATCCAGCCCAATCAACATCTGCAAAACACTCGATATGAGTATGTCCGTGGTTGCTATATAATATGCCAAGTCCAGGAGCTCCTTTTAAGTAGCATAAGATCTGTTCTAAAGCTGCCCAATGATTGACTGTAGGTGCAGCCATGAATTGGCTAACAACACTTACTTGCAAAGGCAATATCTGGACGAGTTACAGTAAGATAGTTTAGTTTTCCAACTAACCTCCTGTATCTTTCTGGATCTTCAAAGGGATCACCATCATCTTTTGTAAGATGCATATTGGGAACCATTGGAGTACTACAAGGCTTGATCGCCAACTTTCTAGTTTCCGCAAGTAAGTCAAGGATATACTTTCTCTAAGACATGAAAATTCCTTTCTTGCTTCTAGTTACTTCTACTCCCAAAAAGTATTTCAGTTGCCCCAAGTCTTTCGTATGCAACCTAGTATGCAAGAATGATTTGAGAGAAGAGATTCCTGCAAAATCACTTCTTGTGATGACAATGTCATCAACATACACAACGAGAAGAATAATGTCAACTGCTGATTGTCTATTGAAGACCGAGTAATCACATTTGCTCTTTAAAAGCCCAAATTCTTGAACTACCTCGCTAAATTTTCTAAACCAGGCTCGGGGACTCTGCTTCAAACCATACAAGGATTTCTTCAAGTGACAGACTTTCCCATACTCCCCCTGAGCAACAAAACCGGGTGGTTGCTCTATGTATACTTCCTCTTGGAGATCACCATGAAGAAATGCATTCTTAATATCCAGCTGATGTAAAGGCCAATGCTCAGAGACGACTAAGGAAATAAATAATCGAACAGAAGTGAGTTTGGCCACCGGAGAAAAGGTGTCTGAATAATCCACTCCATAAGTTTGAGCATACCCTTTAGCCACTAGTCTAGACTTAAGCCTAGAAAAGAACCGTCTGGATTTACCTTGACTGCAAAGACACATTTGCATCCCACTGCCTTCTTTCCCTTGGGTAAGTCTACCAAATCCCAAGTGAGATTTTCATCTAGCGCATGGATCTCTTCAAGCATTGCATCATGCCACCCAGGGTGATTCAAGGCCTCTTTAACAGTCGTTGGCACAGAGATAGAGTCTAGATAGGCAATCAAAGAGCTAGATGCTGGAGATAAATGGTCATAGGAGATAAAGTTAGCAATTGAATATGTTGATTGACACTGACGCTTACCTTTGCGAAGAGCAATTGGAATGTCAAGACTTTCCAAAGAGGTATTCAGTGGAGAAGGATCTAATGACGAAGAAGTTGATGCAGGACATGTATCATTGGTCTTTTTTCTCCTCGAATAGACTTGAACAATCGGCGGCTTTGCTGAAGCAGAGGGAACATCAGAAGAAACACTATCATCTAATCGCCCTACAGGAGAGGCATTAGTAGAAAGGACATCATGATTCGCTGGTTGTTCTTTGCTTGGTCAAGAGATCTTATATATCAGCCATTCTTATTCCTTTCCCTGACTTGGATAAGTGTGGGAGGAGAAAAGAATAGCGAGTTCTCAGAAAACACCACATCTCTCGAGATCATATATCGGTGAAGATCTGGAGAGTAGCACTGATACCCCTTCTGGAGGAGAGAATATCCCAAAAAGACACACCTTAACGCCTTTGGATCCAGTTTAGTGACATGAGGCCTCACATCGCGAACATAGCATGTGCTACCAAACACTTTTGGCTCTAATGGAAATAATTGCTTATTAGGAAAAAGAACACCGTAGGGAATGTCACCATTAAGCACTGTAGATGGCATGCGGTTAATCAAAAAATTGGCTGTCGAAACCGCATCAGCCCAGAATGGTTTAGGAACTTTCCTTTGGAATAGCAACGCAAGGGCGGTCTCAAGCAGGTGCCTGTTCTTTCTCTCAGCCACTCCATTTGAGAGGGTGTATCAACACAAGAGGATTGGTGGAGAACACCATGTTGGTTCATATAGTTCTGAAATGATGCTGACATGTATTCTTTAGCAGTATCACCCCTTAATGTACGTACAGAAACATTAAATTGTGTCTTAATCTCAGCACAAAATGTAGAGAAATGAGAAAACACCTCAGAACGATTCTTCATAAAATAAATCCATGTCATTCGGGAAATATCATCCACGAAAGTAACAAAATATCTGAAACCAACTTTAGACACAACTGGACATGGTCCCCAAATATCTGAATGGACTAATTCAAAAGCAAAATTATCTCGTTTATTTATTCTAGGACCTAACGAGCTCCGATGATGTTTTGCAAAGTGACAAGACTCACATTCTACCTCAGGTACATCATGAAACTGGGGGCATAACTTCTTCAAAACAGGTAGAGAAGGATGTCCCAACTGACAATGTGCTTCAAATGGCGAGATAACACTTGAGCAAGCAACTGACGGAGGCACCCATGTATCAAGAATGTAGAGACCATCAGATACATGTCCTTTACCATTAATATGCTTCGTCATAAGATCCTGAAAAAGACGGTGATCAGGAAAGAATGAGATAAAGCAATTTAGGTCTTTGGTAAGCTTACTCACAGAAATCAGATTTTTTTTTGGGCACCCCAAGGCAAGTGCTTTAGGGTTGGTTTTTTATTAATAACATAAAATAAAAGAAAATACAACAAATAGAAAAAGTACAAATAAGGGGTACAATAGCACAGGTACTGTTACCCATATAACTCAGCAGGGCTAACCTTATTGTACTAATCCTATTGAGGCATAAATAACCTCTCTAGCAAGCATGCAAAAAGAAAGAACTAGCTAGAACTAGGTACTCTATGATCATCAAAGAGTTTATAACATACTTTGTGATGATATTACATAGAACTATACTGATGTGATGTTAAAATAAAAATATGAAGAAACCACCATGGTGCTCTCTTTTCTCTACACTTGTGAAATCTTCAATTTGTAGAATCTTGACTTCGTCCACAACTTTTTTCAAAAAGTATTCAAAAATTATATTTTTTTCTTCGAACGATTGGACTTTGTAGATGTAGTTTGAATGACGTGTTTTTGTTTTGTACTTCTCATTGGGAGTCTCCTTATGTTTGCATCTTCATTTACTCTCCCATCCCAACTCGTATCCCTTGTGCGCGACTTCTTGCTTTTTCCGCTATGCATAGGTGATAGATCACCTTTTCTTGCCACTTCCTTCCTACATTGTTGTAACATTTCATCCTCTTCTCCCTGTTCAAAATATTCTCTCCCCATTTTCACATATTGTGGGCTATTTTTGGAATTATCAAGTGCCACCAAGGCAGACAGTCTCTCCATGTAAAGTTGCCACCACTGTTTGTTGTCCGATGCTCTTATTTGCAGGACCTGTGCTAAATGAGGTAGGATCCAAAGTGATCTGTATTGCCTTTGTAGCCTGCTGTTGCTTTGCATCTTCTGAATGTATTGCTAAAGTATTAGAAGTATAGTGATCACTTGAGCGATGGTGTTGTTGCACATTATTTCCTGTAGCCTGTTGAATCACGTATGCTGCTTCTTGCAGTTCAGAAAATCTTGGATTTGGCATGTGTTGTGTATCCAATGTAGTTTACTCTTGTGCTTTAACTATGCTTGCCTTGTGTTGTTGTTGTGTTTGTACAGCATTCATGTTTCCCTTCCCACGACCATTACTAAAAGAAATACGATTTAAGTGGATAAGAGAATCAGTACTTACCAATGCACCAACAGATTTCTATCATCTAGCACATAGCTGGCGTAGTTGTGACTATTTGTTGCTGCCTCTTCTTTGCTGTCTCATTTTTGCTTTTAGTTCTGTTTGGATCTCTTTGATACTGCTGCACAACAGGTGGTGACTCATAGAAATAGCTGGAGCAGCCTGCTTGGATGATGTTGCTGCAGCATGTATCAAAGTTGCAACTGCTGCTTGCTTAAGAGATGTTACTGACTGAATCAAACTTGCAGCTGTTGTATTTTGGTTACCAACAATTGGATTTGTTCTGGGGATATAAACAGGCGCATTGAGGTTAAATTTACTCTTGGGGGTCGTTGAAGATGTCGCCTGAAGCTTTGGTGTTCTTGGAGAATCAAGCTCCTCGCCTGCACTCTCTTGATCCACCTCCTGTTCACCATGTTCAGATTCATACCCTGCAAATCTATCTCCATAATCTTCTTCATCATCTTCCTCCCTTTGTTGTTGCCACAATTTGGAATTAATAACCATCAAACTCACATTTTTCTTTATTACTTCATTATTAATTCCTGTAGATACCATAGGCTGCCCAGATTCACCATCAAATGAACCCACTGACTAAGAAGGGACCTCAAAAACGTGTTTGTTCAAAGTTACTAAAGGTTGCTTAACCATGGTAGCTTTCAGCATCATTTCATGCTGAGCGTCCTTCATAATTTGTTCTGCATTGGGACTTTAAAAAAACTTAGCAGGTGTATTGGTACTGTGATCTTGAATACCAAAAAGTTCAGCCCCTAATATGTTCTTTGATTCCTTCTGTCAAGCACCTATATTATTGTCCAAATCCACACTGTCTTGCCTTCCTCGTTCATCGCTAGATACTGCCACTATTTGTTTGGACATCCCTTGACCAGTTAAAACTGTTGCATCCATTTCAGGATCCCCAGTGGCTGCTAGAGCCTCGAATGAGTTTGAGTTGGCATTAACCTGAGAGTCATTTAGTCGAACACCAGGCAAGACTTGGTAAACTTAGAACAGAGGACAGGGTAATAGATGAAGTGGGTTTAATAGTCCCGGATCCCTCAATGTTATAGGTTGAACCATCAACTATAGTTACAGCAGGCAGTGTCTTATGTGACTGAAAAGTGGAGAAGATTTTAGTATTACCTGTCATGTGATCTGTGGCACCAGAATCAATGACACATTTGTTTGAAGAGGAAATAAGACATTTGTTACCTGACTCAGCAAGAGATGTAACTGGAGTAGATCATTTCACTAATTCCTGATATTGAGAAAGTTTGGTATATTCATTAGCTGAGATTGTAACAGTTTTCTCTGAGGATGAGTTAGAAGCAGCAGCAACATTGGCTGTCTGGGTTCTTTGATTATGAAACTGTAATTTCTTACAGTTTCGTTTCATGTGGCCAGGTTCCTTACAGTAGCGGCAAATAATGTCGTCGTCTCTTCCTGTGATACTGTTCCACCGCCCAGCATCATTGCTATTGCTCCACTTTCCTGCATCATTGTTATTGTTTCACCTCTTAGCATCACTTCTTCCTTCCCCTTTCGCAACAAGTACATTGGTCGGCTGGATGGATGGAGTACTCTCTGTGCGCAGCACCCTACTGAAAACATCTTTCAGAGAAGTGATGTCAGAACTGGAGAGAATCTGTGATTTAGCAATCTCAAATTCAGAGAGAAGTCCAGCTAAGAAACTCATTATTGCCATTTGTTCCCTTTGAGCTTGTTTGTTGATATCTGTACTAAATGGCAAAAGCACGTTTAATTCCTCATAAGTTTTCTTGAACTCCATGAAATATGTGGTGAGTGACTTAGCTTCCTTCTCAAGACGATAGAAAGCCTTACAAACTTCATAAATTAGAGATACATTACATTTTCCGTAATATAGATACTCCAGTTAATCCATTAACTCCTTAACAAACTCACAGTGATTAACCAAACCAACTACTTCATTATCAATAGAGTTTATTATTTGCAGGAGTAATCTAGCATCATCTCTCATCCAAGCCTTTTTTGTTCCATCAGTTGGAGGGTCTTGAATAAGATGGTCATCCTTTTCAACGCTGCGTAAATGGACACTGATTTTTCTACTCCAATCTAAATAATTAGACCCATTTAATTTATACTCTGTAATTTTGGATAATGCTGGAACTATTTCAGTCACGGAAGCTGTATCATTAGACATTTTAATTGATTTAGTCAAGAAACTGATGAACAGATGCTAACATAAACAATCTGACACCCAAAACTTGTTCACAAGAGCAAGATGTGAATGATACCAAATGAATCAGCAGTGACACCTACAAAACAACAGCAATCTGACACCCGAACAGAGTCCAGCAGTCGCAAAAGCACAAAACAAACTACCAAATCGATTATCTTAGAAGTATAAAGGGAAAAAGGCCAACCTGGACGTGACGAATAAACTCTAAGCAGTATTTTAACACCAGAAAAAAAAGAACACCTGGAATATGCCAGAGTTGACAAGACGACGTCGGAACTTGAGAGATAGTCGCGAGGTGGAGGTGGTGCGTGTGACTCACTCGCTGCCCACCCTGACGTCCGAGAAAGTTCTGAGAATAAATTGAGCCCTAGCGGCTCTGATACCATGTAATTCAATGGTAGAAGCTGAGTCTCTCTATTCATGGATATGAAAGGAACTTATACAATTACAAGGAATCTATCTAAGGAAAGAAATCAAAACAAATGAAAGAGAATATTACAGGATCTCCTAAATGTATCTGGACTGATATGGTAAATGTATCCGGACTATATTTACAACTATATTTTATAACATTCATCAATAAAGAAATCAGTATTCTCTGAAGATTCTGAATGTGATGCATGGTCCAAGACTTGATTTTTATGGATTTTATTCCCTGCATCCAGTAATCACAGGTTGTGACCATTGAATCAAGAAAAATGATTGCAGATGCCCTTGTCCCTATCTGGATGTGTTCATTACAACAACAACAACAATGACGACCCAGTAAAATTCCACAAGTATGCAGACCTTACCTCTACCCCAAGAGATAGAGAGTTTGTTTCCGATAGACCTTCGGTTCGAGAAGACGAAAAGAGACAATATATTAGCATCCAGAGAACCTTATGGGGACAAGTTATTTAGATATTTATGGTCATTATATTTAATGATACGCAGAATCTCAAAAACGTAAGTCAATTATCGATTGCCAAGCAATGCAGCCTTTATGTAGGCCCAGCCTATACTTAGATTCTACAACACAACATGCTGTGGGGAACCTAGACAATCTACAAATGTTTAGCCACATACGTTTGAACAAACTAACAATATATGGTGGCAGAACTACTCTTTAAGCCAATTGCAAAAGTTGCAGCTTGACTGTGACGCCCATGACGGAGGGTGGGCTTCTAGGCTAACAAGCTCTGAAGAAGGGGTGCACGCACATGTCACCTTGGGCCAATCCCAAATCGGAATAGGAGAGGAAAGTAAAAAACTTTATAAGGTATACAAGTTCACATGGTACACACGCTTCTGGACTAGGCCAAGGCATGGGCGAAGTCACCTTTAGCAAATTCGCCGGAAAATTACAAAAAATTACACTGTATATATAAGTAAAATATTGATTTTAAATATATAAAACCTATATTGAACACCCTTTGTTGGAATTCTTTTCTACTTCTTTCAAGTTTGAACACCTTTGAAAAAGTTTCTAGCTTCGCCACTGGCCCAAAGGGACAAATTTGTGAGTCAGGTAGGGCCAAAGCGAACAATATGACCTATGGACTTGGTCGTGACACTGACGAAAGAGAATTGATTCTAAAAGACACGTATCCACATTTTTGCGAACAACACCAGATTTTGGATTTAGAGTCAGTAGGTCTGGTTCTTTGTATATATACTTTCTTTTATCCTTTTCGTACATGTATAAGGTTCGACCCTACTCTAGCATTGTCTTCCATAGTGATTGTTCATTGGACGACAAAAAGAATGCAAAATCTGAAGGGATTTCATTCATTGAACACTTTCCACAGTTACAATGCAGTTAGAATTAGAAACCCTTTCATGAAAAACTACATGGAAATGCTACTAAAAACTGTTAAATAAAGGAAGAAAAGAAAAACTTAAAGGAAAATAAGAAGGATCACTGAAGGTTATGACTTCTAGTACTTCAGTAATAACATGATGTTGCCGCGTCCCTCAATATAAATTGCTTTCTCTCAGATCACCTCCTGAAAAAACAGAGAAATAAACAAAATGTTAGTAAATGAAAAATGGTGTTGGAAAGTAAAATGTCGCCTATGCAGTATCAGGCTCACCAAAATCCCTAGGTGTCTTGCATTTATAGCATTCTGCTCTGCTTGCATAGTTGTGCACGCCACATCCTAAACTGTCAAACAAGAAGGCAGCTATTTCAGTTTAAATCCTTAAGATAGTATGTCAGTGGCAAAAGGAGGAGAGTTGCGGCAGGCTAATAGTCAGCGTAAAACTAGTCAATCTTGTGGTGAATCCTCAGTTAAGATCCCTTGGATACAATTTTTGAAATAAGTTTAAATGTAGTTGTTAGAACATGTAATAGTAGAACCCTAATCCAATGTGTATTAGGAGTAGCCTAATCCAATGTTTATTAGGAGTAGGATAGGTTATGTGTATATATATAGGGCTCATTGTATCATGTTTAATACCAATTATATATCAAGATATATATTTTTCTCCCGTGCTTTCTCACATGGTATCAGAGCTTTGGTGAGATAATTATCGTTGTGCGTCATTCCAACGACATCCGGGAAGAAATAACTCAGTCACCGTGCAATTTTCTGGTGACCGAAGTGTCTAATTGCGTCAAAGTCACTAATTATCAGTGTTGTGCAAAAAAAAAAAACCAACACCATCACATTTACAGTGAGTATATTATAGCTGTGCGTCATTCCAGCTACTTCCGGGAAGAAAGACCTCGTCGGCGTGCAATTTTCCGGCGACTTAAGCGGCTGTCCGTAACTAAACCACCTTTTTGTTGGTGTTGTGCAAAACCCGAGAACACCAAGTGGTTCGGAAAAGAATTCCGACCAACCCCAGAAAAAATCACCGGAAACGAACCTCCCACACTCCTCCACGCGCCCGCCGAAGTTCTGCCGCCGCCGGCGCGTCAGTCCCGCGCGCCTGCGCGTGAGCACTGTTCCGGTGAGATTTTGACGAAGGTCCTTCAGGGCAGTTGGATCACCCTCAAATTCCAAGCCTACCCATATTTTTACTTTTCAATTCCGATCACTTTGAAGTTTTTCCAGCATCTACAGTGATTTTTCCGGCAGCTACAGTATTTACAGTTTCCAGTTTTCAGTTGATTCTTTCTGATTATTTGGTGATAATCCAACGATGTCTTTGGGACTCTATGCTTTCAGGTCTAGAAACCCGGGTTCGATGTTAACTACATATGTAACAAGCGCGGTACATATGATTTATATGCACCAGTTTGAGGGGGAGTGTTAGAACATGTAATAGTAGAACCCTAATCCAATGTGTATTAGGAGTAGCCTAATCCAATGTTTATTAGGAGTAGGATCGGTTATGTGTATATATATAGGGCTCATTGTATCATGTTTAATACCAATTATATATCAAGATATATATTTTTCTCCCGTGCTTTCTCACAGTAGTGACATGATTAATGAAACTTGTTTCGGATTGAGGCATAGGCGTTATTGTTGTTGTTGCAAAATTGGACAGAAATGAGCTTTAAATGGAACGACATGAGCAGTGAAGATTAATATAGCCGACCCCGACTTGTTTGGAACTGAGACGTAGTTGTTGTTATTGAAGTAACTATGAACTTACCTGCTGCAAATCCAATCACCACTCTTCCAACCAGGAACAGAACTTGCATCATATCCATAACCGGCTGATCCCATCATTCCTGCTCCGATACCATAATAATCGCTTTTTAAGGCACCACATCTATAGCAGTTTGTTCGACTCGCATAGTTGTGAGAGCCACAGATCATGGCACTGCAATACCAGTCTCCGGCTAAGACTTCTGTTTTGTTTAGTCCATACATGGCAACATCAGCCGGCGTTGCATATTTAGGGCAGCTGCATCGTTGGCATGCATCCCTTTTCTTGAAATTTATGTGTTGGCATGCAGCACACATCCAATCTCCACTGCTCATTTTATGCCTACCTGAAAATGAACATAAAAAGATGATGAGAACAAATTTTCATATGGGAAGTAAAGTAGCCATTGTAACTTGTAAGAGGCAAGAAAAAACAACCAAGAAATCTTATTATTGTTTATCCATATTTGAGGCCTCATTCTATAAAATGGTTATAATTAACAAGGTCTCAGGTGCACTTGAAATACTGTCTATACGCTAGAACTGCATCGCTTACACATGAACAATTATTTCATTCCATGAAGAAATTTCGTGGCACATTAACCTTGTATTGAAGGGCTTAATTTTTTGAAAAACTTGGACTCAAGGCTGCAGTTTTTTTGTGTGCAGAAGATGGAAATCATGAATGGTTTGGTGAAATAATGAAATGATGAAATGAAACTCAGAAAGGAAAATGAATCATCGATGCCTCACCTTGTGAAGAACTGAGCGCCTCAACTAGACGTAAACTTGAAGCTCAAGAAATGGTTTGCTGCAGGTAGTAATTCTGATGAATGGTTTGAGGAGGTTTATATAGTTGGAAGGACTCATTGTTTGGGCCCCAAAGTGTCCTTTTTTATCTGTTGTGAGCTTCAGACAGTTTCCTTAAATAGGATTCCACAGGATAGCGCAAATTTTCCAAAAACCTATTGGATAAACCTCCTACTTTCCTTCCTTCTTGACAGTAGAAGTATGGTTCTCTAAAGTTGTCAACTGTCATATTCATGCATGTGATGCGCTATATTTCTTGCAGAAGTCCAATAATGCCCCACTTTACCCATTCGATGGTCCATTATTCTACTAAAAAGAGCTTCTCAAAATATTATTCTTTGTTCTGTATCCATTTCTAGCAGGTATTATGAGGGGAAGATGTTATGTGAAAGGTGGGGTTATTTCACCGCGTGCTCTTGCTAAGATCAATGAACCCTCGAGATGATATGAATTCACACACGTAAAATCCACATTGTTAAGGTGGAAAAAAGTCCAGGTTCTAAAGGGGAAAAAACTGTAACAAAGCTTACCACCAAAGGAATCAATTCCCTCATAATGCATAATTCAAGGTTCTATTCTTCCTCTTTTGTGTTATATTCTTCTTAATAATTCAAAAGTAAACTAAAGTGGACTTCTTTTCATCTCCTAGTCAGTCATGTCTATTTGGAAAACAATTATATGATGGTCAGAGCACGCTAGATATTATCAGACAAGTCCTTACTTTCACCAAATAGATTGCACAGACAGGTGATACATGAACTCAGAACAAAACAAGAGAGTTACATTATTCCTGACAGTATTGAATATGTTACGTTGAAGAGAAATACCTCTTTCTTGACAGGTATCTTAGTCAATGGATTTAGGTGAACGATCACATGGCAGTTGCCTTTGTTTTTTCCTCTGAAGATTTTCTGAATGTAGAATTAGAAACAAAAGAGATAGTAATCGAACTCCCATACTAAAGGGACAGTTATACTAACACATAACATGGTGTTCATATTGGAGAAAATCAAGAGTAATGTGAGACTGACAACAAGTTGAACTCTCTTGACCAGTTATTGGGACTGTGAACGCTGGCATGGCAACCATGGATGATTCCACCTAAGCACAGAAGCGCGCGTGTTGACATAGGATTTGATAAGGAGGAACCTAATCACCATTTTTAACTAGACAAGATGAATATTCTGGATAAGAAAACCTCAGACAAAGCTCCATATGCTTTATTCTACATATGCGACCATTCTGTAAAGGGGGCCAATCCTCCTCAGTAATACTTGCCAGAATCAACATCCTAATGGCAATGATAAAAATGGCCGTTGCTTTTGAATTTTGCATATTCTTATTGTGCTGTCACAAGGTAAGTTGTAGCTATAGCTACTTTTGCTAATAGTGCTTAATTAAGATATATTCTTCTTAGCTGTACAAATGAGTTATTTGAAAAAGGAAACAACTCATCCTTTAATAGTGACCATAAGAGCAAGAAGAATGATTGGCGATACGATGTCCCTCTCTGGATATGTCCATTATAGCCAAAAAATGCTTAAAACTGTTTTTGCTGGGGTTCTCCACTAGTTTTAGCAAGATCTCGGTTGAATAAGTGAGTTGATTCTCTCTTATATCCCATCTGAATAAAGGGTTCTAAATAAAATCACTAGTATTGGTAAAACAAGAATCACAGAAAACCAGGAAATCATTTTTCTTATCAATCTTCTGCATCCAAATAACCGTATATGGACAAGTTATTTAGATATTTATGGTCATTATGTTAAATGATTGGGTTGCTTGATGTAAGAAGCATCTTAGAAAAGTAAGCCAATTATCAATTGTCAAGCAATGCAGCGACGAGTAGCTACAGCTGCAAAAGTATCAGAGACCAGAAGCTTTTCTCCCTTGACTTCTTAACAGATGCTCCACAATCTTGGTTATAGGTGGCGAGAAACTAGCTAATTATTCTTTCGAACATTCTCAAACTAAATTCTAATCGCTACTACTAGTTAATGCAATTGCCTCATCTAATTCAAACTCAAGCAGATACCTCTCCTACATGCCTTTCTATCATTAGCGTATTTCTACAACACAACATGAAAGAAAATATCAGTTTATTAGTCAGGGTTGTAAGCATGCATCAGTGCTCCCTTTGCAAATGATTTTTCTTTCCTCTATATATTAGGAATTGATGACTTCACCTGATGAATGATAAACTAAGGTTATCCAGTCAAAACTATTAACAACGATAGCCATTACTCAATTTTGGCCCAGGAATTCTGTAGCAAAAGTGATACTGTTTGTCCTCAAGCAAAAGGTTATGACACCATTGATAGTTTCAATCATATTTATACTTCCACTTGCTAAGTAGAACCTAAACAATATATGAATCTTTGGTCACATACTTTTGTAACAGACTAACAGTATACCAGAATTGCTTTTTTAGCCAACTGCAAAAGCTGCAGCCTGACAAAAGAGAATTGATACTCAAGGACACCTATATCCACGTTTCTGAGCCAACAGAATCAACTTCCATAATGGTCAATGTATAGATTGCGCACTCAAGACATTCATCTTTTGGGACAATGTATCGAGCACAAGTTGTACCAACCAACAGCACCACCCCTTACTCACACATCCAAGGAAGTTTCTTTTCATTTTCTTCTTAAAAAGAGCGACGATATTTTGGTTTTTTTCCTCCCAAAAATGGCTTGAAATGCAAATGGGACAAAATGGATAGCGAGGGTCATATACCCAATCTCAACCAGTTTGAATTTGAGATGCATTTCTTGTTGTTTAAAGGAAGTTGCGAAGAGCCACCTAAGCCACAGCCGACAACACTAGATTTTGGATATAGAGTCAATTGGTCGAGTTCTTTATATATGTGATTTCTTTTAATCTTTTCGTACATATATAAGGTTCGAGCATACTCTAACATTGTCTTCCATAGTGATTGTGAGGCTACATAATATTATTCATTGGACCAACCCGAAAGTGCATTTTTGTTGAAAGTTGAAAGACAGAAAAAATGCCAAATCTGAAGGGATTTCATTCATTGAACACTTTGCAAAGCTACAATGCAGTTAAGACCAGAAACCCTTCTTGAGCAACTACAAGGAAATGCTACTATAACCTGTTAAAGAAAGGAAGAAAAGAAAAACTAAAAGGAAAAGAAGGGTCAATGAAGTTTATGACTTCTGGTAATCTTCAGTAATACTTAAATGTTGTCGCATCCCTCAATATAAGTTAATTTCTCTTAGATCACCTCCTGAAAACAGAGAAATGAACAAGATGTTAGTAAATGAAAAATGGTGTTGGAAAGTAAAATGTCAACTATGAAGTATCAGAATCACATGAAAGATGGCTCACCAAAATCCCTAGGTGTTTTGCACTTATAACATTCTGCTCTGCTTGCATAGTTGTGCACACCACATCCTAATCTGTCAAACAAGATGGCAGTTATATCAGTTAAAATCGGATAGATAGTATGTTAGTAGTAAAAGGAGGACAGTTGCGGCAGGCTAACAGCCAGCATAAAACTAGTCAATCTTGTGATGAATCCTCATACTACAATGTTTTCTATGACTCCTAGTCTTATCGGAGATTTATACGCCACCAGAAAATATAGTGAAAACTTCTAGTACTTTTTTATTTTATTTTGTTATAATATTTGTTTGAAATAAGTTGAAGTGCAGTGACATGATTAGTGAAGATTCATATAGCCGATCCTAACTGCTTCGGATTAAGGCATAGGTCTTGTTGCTGTTGCAATGATGGACCAGAATGAGCTTAAATAGAGCGACATGAACATTGAAGATTCATGTAGCTGACACCGACTTGTTTGGAATTGAGACGTAGTTGTTGTCATTGAAGTAAATGTGAACTAACCTGCTGCAAATCCAATCACCACTCTTCCAACCAGGAATAGCACTTGCATCATATCCATAACCAGCTGATGCCATCATTCCTGCCCCAATACCATAATAATCATTTTTTAAGGCACCACATCTATAGCAGTTTGTTCGACTCGCATAGTTGTGAGAACCACAGTTCATTGCACTGCAATACCAGTCTCCCGCTAAGACTTCTGTTTTGTTTAGTCCATACATGGCAACATCAGCCGGCGTTGCATATTTAGGGCAGCTGCATCGTTGGCATGCATCCCTTTTCTTGAAATTTATGTGTTGGCATGCAGAACACATCCAATCTCCACTGCTCATTCTATGTCAAACTGAAAGCAAACATGAAATGATGATGAGAACAAATTTTCCTATGGGAAGTCAAATAGGCCATTGTAAGAGGCATGACAAAACAACCGAGAAATCTTATTATTGTTTATCCATCTTTGAGGCCTCATTCTATAAAATGGTTATAGTTCCAGATAATGAAATGAAATGCGATGGAAAATAAATAAAACGATCATCGATGCCTCACCTTGTGAAAAACTGAGCTTCTCAACGAGAAGTAAACTTGAAGCTCAAGAAATGGTTTGCTGGAAGTGGTAATTTTGATGAATGATTTGTGGAGGTATGTATAGTTGGAAGACCTCATTACTGGGCCCCAAAGTGTCCTTTTTGATCTTCTGTGAGCTTCAGACAGTTTCCTTAAATGGGATTCCACAGGATAGCACAAATTTTCCAAAGAACTATTGGATAAACCTCCTACTTTCCTTCCTTCTTGACTGTAGAGGTATGGCAAAGGGGCAAAAACTGTAACAATTTTACCACCAAAGAATCAATTCCCTCATAATTCAAGTCCTATTATTCTATTCTTGTGTTATATTATTCTTAATAATTTAAAAGCGAACTAAAGTGGACTTCTTTTCATCTCCTGTCCTGTCAAGTCTGTGTTTACTTGTTTATTTCGAGATAATACCAGTTTTAGAGCTCTTAATCACACCTCTAGCTTTTCCTCCATTTGTAAAACAATGAGCGCTATAGATATTATCAGACCAGCCCTTATTTTCACCAAATAGATTGCCAAGAATATAAAAGCCTTTTATTGGCACACTAAGGTGCAGATACATGAATTCAGAACAAAATGTGAGAGTTGCAGTATTCCTGACAGTATTAAATACATCAATTTTAAGTGAAATATCTCTTTCTTGACAGGTACCTTAAACAATGTATTTAAGGTAAACGATCACATGGCGTTTACCTTTGTTTTTCATCAGTAAAGAAATCAGTATTCTCTGAAGATTCTGAATGCGATGCATGGCACAAGATTTCAACTTGATGAACCTGAAGCCCTGTTATTGTTTATATGATCAGTCAAAAGGTTAACTATCTTGAGCAATAATCAACGTAGTGATCTCTCGCTTACAGAAAAGGAAAAGAAGTGTAACTGTGTAAGGTTATAACTAACGACTTGGTTCAAAAGCCTTAAAAGGAGAATGCTAATATCTGAATTCCCTTACTAAAGAGACAGTTGATTATGCATTTATGTTAGGATAATTTCAGCTAAGGTTATAACTTGACAGCGGTTCCAATCTGTTTTCAATCAATGATCCAAGAATTGACAGATTGTCCTCACATCTATCAGTGTCAAGAAGTGAGTGAATACTACACAATGTATTGACATTGATGAGTCGCAGAAAAAAATCCAGGCCTCCCATACAAACACATAATATGGTGTTCTTATTGGGATGAATACAATATTAATGTGAGATTGACAATGAGTTGAAGCCATTTAACCAATTATCGGGGCCACAAATGCTGACATGGCAACCATAGATGATTCCACCTAAGCACAGAAGCTCGCGTGTTGACATAGAATTTGATAAGGAGGAATCCTAATCACCATTTTTAACCAGGCAAGATGCATATTCTGGATAAGAAAACATCAGACAAAGCTACATCCTTTATTCTATATATGTGACCATTCTGTAAAGGGGGCCAATCCTCCTCAATAATACTTGCCAGAATCTACATCCTAACGGCAATGATAAAAATAGCCGTTGCTTTTGAATTTTGCATATTCCTATAGTGCTGTCAGAAGGTAAGTTTTAGCAAATGCTACTTTTGCGAATAGTACTTAATTAAGATATACTCATTCTTGTTATCTGTTCAAATGACTTATTTGAAAACGAAAGGTGTGTTCATTATAGCCAAACGAACGCATAGAATGGTTTTAGCCGGGGTTCTCCACTACTTTTAGCAAGATCTCAGTTTGACAAGTGAGTTGACACTCTCTTATATCTCATCAGAATAAAGGGTCCTAAAGATTGATTGATATTGATTCTAAGTAAATTCACTAGTAGTGGTAAAAAAAGAATCACCAAAGGGCCAGAAAATCATTTTGGATAGCCATTGTAGTGCCCACTATGGCCTATTTTCTTATTGGTCTTCAGCATCGAAATAAACCATATCGAAATGAGTTCAGTTGGATGTTTTTTGTTATTGTATCCAATGATTGTGTTGCTGGATCAAGGCACCATTTCAAAAAACTAACGCACTGATCAACTCTCAAGCAATGCAGCAGTAGCCACAGCTGCAAAGATGTCAGGACGCCAAAACAGCAATGGATCCAAGATTACACATTTGAAATTACGGGTTTAGAATTTTAATGTTTGTTGAAATTTTAGTAATAGTTAACATACGTATCTATGCTTTTTATCGAAAATATTGGGAGGTTGAGCGCATTGATTATATACTCCATCCGCCTCTGGTGCCAGGCGCTTTTATCTTCTGACTTTTCACAGATACTCCACAATCATGGTTATAGGTGGCAAGCAACTCCAGCTAATTATTCTTTTGAAAATTCTCATTCTGGTCTCAACTATTAACTATTTCAGTTGCCTCATTTATCTCAAAAGTCAACCCACAAATCTCTCCTACATTCCCTTCTATCATCTACAGAGGCGGATGCAGCCTTGGGAAAACGGTTCATCTGAACCCTATATTTTCGACACGGAGCATAGATATATATGCTACATTAACAACTGGTAAATATGAACTCACAACTTCCAAAGTATAATGAGTTCGGCGCTAAGATAAATTCTTGGTCCAGCTCTGTTAACACTGAGAAGTACTATATTTTGGCACAATAATTTTGTAGCAAAAGCCATACCTATTATTCCAAAAGCAAAAGGTCACATTACCTTGTTGGATATATAGTTCCATTGGTAGTTATACCTCCACTGCCCATACAGAACCTGAAAAATATAACATATGTTTAGTCAAATACTTTGTAACAGACCAACAATATGTAGCAGAACTACTTTTGAGCCAATTGCAAAAGGCTGCAGCTTGTAAAAAACAGAATATATTCTTAAAAACACCTACATCTATATTCTTGTGAGACTAATGAACAAATTCCCAAATTGTTCATGTATAGGTTTCATCACACTTAAAAAGATTCGTTTTTGAGACAATGTAAACAAGTTGTTTTTCTGCACCAATTAAAAAAACATGTTAACAACCATTAACCAAATTTGAGAACTTATCTCATCCACATAATCAATATTTTTGTTCTTCCATTTTGTCTGTTTCACATTTTCCCTTTTCTGAGGATTTCACTCACAAAAGAAAATTGTATTTATCTCCTCATCTGCCTGCCTAAGTAGTCACCGGACCCGTAAGTTTCGGCAGAAATCTCGTATATGTATATATATATATATATATATATATACCTTGAAAATGACTGATTTAAAGTACATGACACCCCGAGCACTAAAAGCCTTTAGCGGACACTGATTGAGCAGAATATTGTGCCCCATTGCATAAAAATCTTGGGTCCACCTCTGGGGCAGGACAATGAAGGGGGTAAACATTTAGCCACACTCAATACTAATGAATGAATGACTTGTTTTTGCACCCAGGAGCAATAGACTTTTTTTGGGGCCAAAGTTCATTTCGCCAACATGGTAAAGAAATTTACATGCCATAACAGGTAAAAGTACCCGAAAACGTAAAATTTCTTTAGGGTGCCAGTATATTCAACTTAAACTCATTTAGAAAATTTAGTCAAAGTTCATTTTGAGTTTAAGTAATACACACGAACATGGTAAAGAAATTTACATGCTTAATAAGTAAAGGTAACGGCCTCTTGCAGAAGTGCAGCGTAAAACTGCGTACAATAAACCCTTGTGGTCCTCGAACTCCATGCATAGCAGGAGCTTAGGGCCTTGGGTTGCCTCTTTTTTTTAAGTTGTATAAACTGCCACAGTGCCACAGTAAATAAAGTCTACTCTATCCGGTTACCTTTACCTGTTAAGGGCAACCCGACGTACTGAGCTCGGGGGTAGGACCGGACCACAAGGGTCTACTGTATGCAGCTTTAACCTGCATTTCTTCAAGAGACTGTTTCCATAGCTTGAACTCGACCTCCTGGTCAAATGGCATTAACTTTACTAATTTACGACTCCTGTACAACTTAAGCTCATTTCAGAAATTCGACATTTTATCTCCTTTTCCTATTATATCAAAGATAGATTGTATCAAACAACAACAACAACAACCCAGTATAATCCCACTTAGTGGGATTTGGGGAGGGTAGTGTGTACGCAGACCTTACCCCTACCCATAGGTAGAGAGACTGTTTCCAAATAGGCCCCCGGCATCCTTCCCTCCAAGAACTTCCCACCTTGCTCTTGGGGAGACTCGAACTCACAACCTTTCGGTTGGAAGTAGTGGTTGCTTACCATCAGAGCAACCCCTCTTGTCCATAGATTGTATCAAACTAAGCACAAAAACAATGACACTCACTTTCTCCATTCCCTCAACTGCACCTTTAACTATCCTCCACTTTCCCCCAAGCTCAGATCCCCCTTAGAAACTACTCCAAACCCACCCATCCTTTGCTCTTTTATCAAAATGCAAAAACACGGAGGACCTCAAAAAAGTGCAGTCTCAGTTCATTACCCAATTTGCACTAACCAAACTTGTTGAATTTTGTGCAGTTAATCCCAATACTGACTTGTCATATGCTTTATCAATCTTTAACACTACTGAAAACCCTAATCACGTTATGTTTAACATGATAATTAGGGGATACTCATTGAGTGAAAATCCAAATTTAGCAATTGAATTTTATGAAAAATTGCTTTTTTCGAGTAATAAGCCGAATTCTTATACATTCCCATTTGTTTTTAAATCTTGTGCTAAAATTATGGATACCCAGATGGGGAAAGTGATTCATGGGCATGTTTTTAAACTTGGGTTGATGAATGATGTATATGTACATGCTTCACTTATTAATATGTATGCTCAAAATGGTGAATTGGATGATGCTAGATTGGTGTTTGATAAAAGTTCTGAAAGAGATGCTGTGTCTTTCACGGCATTGATTAATGGGTACATGTTAAAGGGCTGTGTGGATGATGCTCGTAAGGTGTTTGATGAAATGCCTGTAAGAGATGTTGTTTCATGGAATGCTATGATTTCAGGGTATACTCAGATGGGTCGGTTTGAGGAGGCGTTAATGTTGTTTGAGGAGATGAGAAATGTGAATGTGACACCTTCAGTGAGCACGTTATTGAGTGTTCTCTCTGCTTGTGCTCGTGCAGGTGAACTTAGATTAGGGTGTCGTGTGCGGTCGTGGATTGAAGATCATGGTCTTGGTTCGAATATTCGTCTTGTGAATGCTCTTATTGATATGTATGCAAAATGTGGCAATCTTGATAGTGCAAGGGACTTATTCGAGGGTCTAGAGGACAAAGATCTCGTATTGTGGAATGTCATGATTGGGGGTTATACACATACGGGCAATTATAGAGAAGCGTTGGCTTTTTTTAATCGAATACAGCAGGCAAATATGGAGCCTTATGATGTTACTTTGTTGAGTATCCTTCCGGCTTGTGGGCATTTAGGTGCTCTAGATCTTGGCTAGTGGATACATGCTTATATTAACAAGCATTGTCATCACTTACAAAACACTTCTCTTTGGACTAGTCTGATAAATATGTATGCAAAATGTGGGTCCATTGCAGCAGCAGAACAAGTCTTTCAGGGAATGAAAACTAAAACTTTAGCTTCATATACTGTGATGATCTCAGGGCTAGCAATGCATGGGGATGCATATGAAGCACTGGAGCTTTTCAGGAAAATGACAGAGGAAGGAATGAAGCCAGATGATATAGCATTCGTCAGCATTTTAACAGCGTGTAGTCATGCTGGTTTAGTGGATCTTGGTCAGGAATATTTTAATACCATGATCCAAAGCTACAACTACACACCAAAGTTGCAACACTATGGATGTATGATTGACCTTCTAGGACGAGCAGGGAAATTTGATGAAGCAATGGCCATGATCGAAAGCATGGACATGAAACCCGATGGTGCAATATGGGGTTCCTTGCTAGGGGCGTGTAGAATCCACAAGAATCTTGAGTTGGTTGAGTATGCGGCCAAGAACCTATTTGAACTGGAACGTGAAAATCCCGGTGCTTATGTGCTCTTATCCAACATTTATGCAGGTGCTGGAGAATGGGACAAAGTAGCATTGATAAGAACCTTTTTAAATGATAAAGGAATGAAGAAAGTTCCCGGCTGTACCTCCATTGAGATTGATAGAGTAGTCCATGAGTTTCTTGTTAGTGATAGAAAACATCCACAAAGCAACGATATTTATAAGATGCTAGATGAAGTTGATAGGCTATTGGAAATGGCTGGCCATGTTCCAGATACATCTGAGGTATATTATGAGATGGATGAGGAGTGGAAGGAGGGGAAGCTAAGTGAACATAGCGAGAAGTTGGCGATTGCCTTTGGATTGATCAGTACCAAACCGGGGAAAACTCTGAGTATTGTTAAGTATCTTAGAGTGTGTGGCAACTGTCACGAAGCCACAAAGTTAATATCTAAGATATTTAATAGGGACATCATTGCAAGAGATAGGAACTGATTTCACCATTTCAAGGACGGTTCTTGCTCATGCATGGACTACTGGTGAACTGATAAAGATCAAGCAAGTGAGGGCTCAGTATATCCTCTCATGTAGTTGAGAGAAGCAAATAACAATATCCGACAAAGATACTACTTCTATAGCTGAGAAAATAACTTGGCATTTGAGATTATCCAAAATGTCGATCATTAAGATGGAGCGATGGACATAAATTTTGTACATTATTCTCTGTAAATTTTGGACAAGAGGGGTTGTTCTGATGGTAAGCAACCCCCACTTCCAACCGAGAGGTTGTGAGTTCGAGTCTCCCCAAGAGCAAGGTGGGAAGTTCTTGGAGGGAAGTATGTCGGGGGTCTATTTGGAAACAGCCTTTCTACCCAAGGGTTGGGGTAAGGTCTGCGTACACACTACCCTCCCCAGACCCCACTAAGTGGGATTATACTGGGTCGTTGTTGTTGTTGTATTCTCTGTAAATTCCCTTGACAGTTTCAAATACTGCAACATTGGTAGGTAAGCTTTACAAAGCATATACTATACTTGAAATTATCATGAGGAAGATACTGTTGCCAGTGGTATTAAATGATTCGCCAATTGCAAAAGGCATCAAAACCAGATTATTTCATCTGATCAAGGTTATCAAGTTTAAGAAAAGAAGCTAATGCATTGTTAGAGAAAAGCCAACTTTATTTATTAACAATAATAGGTATTGATGCTGGTAATACATAGACGGAATGACATTTTTTTTGGTGTGCACTATGCACTATTGCCGGGATCAATAGAGGTTTCTACTTATCCCACGTGACTCGAACCTCTGACCTACTGATTGGACATATAGGCATCTCATCAACTGAGCCAACCTCTCTCATCAATCGTGCAATTGTGTACTTAAACAGGGATTACAGTAATATTGATATCAGAATAAAAATTAGTGCTAAAATACTTGAAGAGTTTAGTGATTCAATTGATTGTCAGAGATTGAGCCTTAGCACTGTTTGAAGGAGTTTTGCCTAGCAGTGGCAAGAATAGTCTTGTCTGCAACAATAAAATATGCCATTCCAGCAGCTGTGGATACAATGAGTGCTTTAGCAGTTGGATTGAGATTTGCTCTTGCCCAAGGTGACATCTTCCCACAAGCCAACTGCATAATATTTCATCAAAATTTGAAACATTAGAACACAAGTCTATATTTGTATATTTGGTACGACGAAAAATGTTTTCCTGAAAATGTTCTGTAAGAAAAAAAGGAGAGCCTCGGCGCAACTGGTAAAGTTGTTGCCGTGTGACCAGGAGGTCACGGGCTTAAACCGTGGAAACAGTCTCTTGCAGAAACGCAGAATAAGGCTGCATACAGTAGACCCCCTATGGTCCTCCCCGTAGCCTGCATATACCGCGAGCGAGCTTAGTGCACCGGGCTGCCCTTTTTGTTCTCTAAAAAGTAACTCATTTCATTTTCTGGTGGTTGGCTAACATGTTCCACCAAATGCTTGAGGACGAATCACTTTTGGGCGGAAATCATTTTCCTTCACAATTATCTCAATGCTTACCTTCGACTGACTACTTTAACGACTCTTAGACATTATTATCAATCTTTAATCTTTAATACTAGTATATCGGAAAAAATCAGCCTAAATGTGGAAAAATATAGAAATAGATAGTGTAGCTTACAGTTGGAATGGCAGTTGCAACTGTTGCAACAACTGCTGCCTTTGCTCCTGCAACTACTCCTTCTGCATATACAATATATCATTCATTAGTTGATGAAGTTATAATGAAAAATCAAGGTGGTTTTTTCTCTTTTTTTGTTTGTTTGGGGGGGGGGGGGGGGGGGGGGGGGGGGGTTTGAGGTACAAGCCAAGAAAGACAAAAGTACCATGAGAGCAACGCTTAGCCATGGCTAATTTTTGCTCCACTGAAGCCAAACTCACATTCTTTGCCATTTTAGTTTGTATTTGAAAAAACTTCAACTGAAGTAGAATTGATAGGAGAGTAATAGTTCTAATTTGCAAGAATGATTTAATTTGTGAGTGCATTAAGAATGGATATTTATAGGCATTTCAGGGCTTGAGTTTGGACAACAGTTTGATGGTTTTGATTTATTTCCAACGTCCGAGTAACTAGTTTTGTTTCAATCTTTTTACTATTTAAAAGAGTACTATGTAGTGGGATTTTTCAGTTTACCAGGTTCGTATTGTGGTCGCCTCTTGGTGGAATAGATAAAATTCCTCAATTCTTAATCGAAGGTATTAGAGTTCTGAAAATGGAAAAAATATTCTAATAAGAAGCGTCTCCCCTTTAATAGATCTAACGTGTACGAATCTGAATTAGTTGGACCCTAAAGTGGATACTAGATCTCGAGTGAGAAAAAGAAGTTCTTGTTGTGGTCCTCTTATAGTGGACGAGATAAGATTTTTGAATCATTAACTAAAGATCTCGAATTGGAACTTTAAGAATAAAAAATATTATGATAAAAATAGATCTTGCGTGATACTACAAATTAGTCGGACTCCAAAACCGATACGAAATGCCTACTTTCCTATTGTGGTCGGTGTATTAGATTTGTTTGTCGGTACATGAACTGGACTAAATTGTCTGAAACTATGGATTTTAATAATTAAGTACTCGGTTAGGAGCAACTGAGCAAGTGTTGGTGAGTGAAGAATATTTGCAGGCAATAATATATAGTCAAGATTAATAATAGTATGAATAAACTGCAAAACGTTTTGATGATATTTTTGATTAATAAAGAATAATAATATTATTAAACTGGATAATATTTTCATGACATTTTTGAGTAATAAACATTAATAATAATAATATCGTAAATGTTAGTTAAAGCAAGTAACATAAAGTTAAAGCTACTCAACTATTTATATAATATAATTATTATTAGAGAGTCAAAGAAGTATATTTTTTATATATTTCAAATTATTAACTATGGCGAATTAATATATTATTTATGTAGTAGATATATAAATTATTTTAAAATACAACTTAAAGATTTTATGTCTACCAAGAATCATGTCGAAAATAAGATAATTAGTATGAAAATGACTTTCGACCATAAAAATGGATCACTTTCTCTCTTTTGATAAAACAATAAAAATAATTTTCTAATAAAATTAATTTTTTTACTAAAAATACCTTCATTAATATTTTCTTGGAAATTTACTTTCGTCCCAAATACAACAGGGGAGGCTGGCTAGTGGTTTTGGGAATTAAGGACAAAAGGCATTCCCAAAAGCCAAAACCCATGGGTAAAAAACCTACTCATCTAAGTTCGTGCATTTTAGGATCTAGTGCCTTATCTACTCTCTAGGTGGCTTTCCTCAATTTTAATGAATCAACCATGTATATAAGTTATATATAGTGATGAGAACCTTTTATTGTGAGTGAATTTTAATTTGTAATATAGTATAGCTAGTTATTATTTTTGACAAATTATCAATTTTTTAAAGATAATTACCTAATAAGTGATATAACCTAAATAATTTTTGCATTATCAGTGCATAGAACTTAAATTCATTGATTATAACTTGTTATTAAAACTTATAAGTGATTAAACCAGAAAAATAAATGAATATAAATTGGCAGAATTATGTTCTTAGCCCACAAGTTTCTTGTATGTCCTTAACAAATCTATCCCCTCACTATTGCCCAAGATAATGGAACAAACCACACGAGGAACTTACTTTGTTTTAAAGTAATAATGCAGAAAGGAGAAGGAGATGAAGCAGCCAACGAAATATTAATAATGGTCACAAAAATATTAATATAAAATATTAATTTTTAATTATTTTATTTTATTTTATTGGTCCAAAGAATTATCAATCACATCAATTGACCGAATCCGACGCTGACGCCGAGTGAGCGACGACGACGGCGCGAGGTCCCTTCCTCTTATCTCCTTTTAAGAGCTTAAGGAAGTGCTTCTATATTTAAACCCAATAAAATGCTTGTCTTTAATCAATGAGGGACAAAGTGCAAAAGCTTTTTCCACGAAGTCGCTAAGTCATTATTCTGCAATGGTGCTTACAAGAAGGTCTTTCAAACTTTTTCCACGATTCTACGAACTTCCAGACCAGTCACAACTCATAAAAACCCAGCATCTAAAGTCCAACACTTGACACCTTGTAACCCGTGAATAGCACGGTCATGTTGACAACTAACTACTCAATTAGGGTCTTTCTTACATATATAATGGGTAACGAGGGCATATCCCTTATCCTAGCCAAATCAACATGGATTCTTCTCTAATAAGAGGGTCCAACTACATGTATGTTTGTGCAAGTGTATCTAACAGGAATCCTACCAACTAGTAAGTATAAGAAAAGGATCGACTAGCACCCGAATTATTCACACCCGGATAGAATCAATGCAAGTACCAGTTCAGAACACAATGAGTTTAATGGGGATCTCAGGTGAATTGAACCCGTAATCCATCATACCAATACAAAGGATCTCCCGTGAATTGAACCCGTAGTCCATCATTCCAATAACAGAGGATCTACCGGGAATTGAACCCGTAGTCCATCATACCAATAACAGAGGATCTCCCTGGAATTGAACCCGTAGTCTATCATATCAATAACCAAAAATAAGAAACAAATGCCTCCACGGGCCTTCGCAATTCATCACAATAAGCCTCTGACATAGCCCACCTTATTTCGCCACGTGTGCAACCAATAATAATATAATAAACACCGCCGTGCTTCACAATATTACCACCTTATTCCGCCACATGCACAATCCACATATAAGCATATAACATATCCCACTTTATTATGCCGCATGTGCTAAAACATCAATAGTCACAAAAACTCGACAAAGACCTCGTGCAACTCTCCAACAACAACCGCACGGCAGAGACCTCGTGCATCACAGTACCAATAACCGCTCAATAAATTACAATATATATATATATATATATATATATATATATATATATATATACATGAGCAAAGCAATGGAACCAACAATGGAAACGATAATGTCCCGGCAAGGGAAACAACAAAAACACTAACGTCCCGGGAAGGGAAATCAACAATACCTACTAAGACCACGGAACACCAAGGAAAACCGCAATAGCCTCAACGACAAACAATACATAATAAGTGCATAATAACTACACCGATACCACAACAGTGGGACAGATAATATAATTGCACGAAGTTACAGATGAGCTTATAATCAAGGAGTAACCAACAGTAAGAAGTCAACATGAATCAAATAATTACAATTTAAGGAAACAACAACTAATCATAAGATAATCTTCTTCCCATTAAAGTCCAATTAATTACATGAGCTATAATATTTATTATTTTCAACTTAAAGGCGAGTAGTTAGGACGGGTAATATGACTATAGAAGGGTAATTATCTTCAATTAAGCACGTAAAGTTCCATTAAACAGCAAGAATAAATCAAGAAGGGAAAACAAATACCAAGTAACACATGTAGAGGTGAAACTAATAACAGGGAGCTCAATCGTGTCAATATCATCTTCATGCTTGGTGATTTTCAAGAGTCTAGCAGCCTAAAACGGACAATTCACCATAAATAAATCCGAGCACGCACTCATCATCCAGTATTGAGGACACGGGCCAATCTATCCTCAGAGAGAAGATCATCTCTCGGTATAGTAGTTCGGACAAATCCATGTCCAGGGAAAATACATCCTTCAGTATAATCATCTACAGCATTCACCAGGGGAGTAAAGACTTCGGAGGGGCCACTCTGAGCCCAAGCGCTGTATCATTGTCAGCGAAGGCATGATTAATATCATTCTTGCAGTGTGCAGCCCGATCCCATAATGTCAGTCAATAATCGGCTCTTGGCCTCACTCGGTCAATACTCTCCAGTCTCATAAACATAGGATAAGATGTGATAATGCAAGCCCGGACAATAATATGATATGTAAAATAACAATAATCGACACTGGGCATGATATAAATAGGCATGAACAAGACTGAGTATAGAATATACATGAATCTAATGATATGATAGCAAGAATGACCTCTCGGGTCTCTAGAGTGTGAGCGTGAAGCCTTAACATGATAATTAACATCATTTATAGCTCAACAACTCGGTCACATAATCACAGCACAGTTATCGATAATAAATAAGTACCAAGTGACGCTCTGGAACAATCTAGGCCGCATTTCTCGCGGTGCACGCTCATACGCCTGTCACTTAGCATAGCGTCACCTTTATAACAATCATAGAACACATCGTTCGGGGTTTAGAACCCGCACAATCAAGGTTGAAAGCGTTACTTACCTCAAGTCAAGCCAAAACTCTAGCCCTGGCGCCTTTTCCTTTTGAATCGGTCTCCAATTGCCTCGAATCTAACCAAAATCGGTACACAACCATCAAAATATGATAAGGGAACAAATCCCACTCCAAAGTAATCAAATTATAACAAAATCCCAAAATTGGTCAGAACCCACCCACCGGGTCCACGTCTCAGAATTCGATAAAGTTTATGTTAATAGACTCCTTATCTCCCCACGAGTTCATACATATCAAAAGTAAAATTCGAAAACAAATGACCCCTCAAATCCTTGCTCAAAGGATCCCAATCTCAAGCCCTAGTTTTCCAATTTTTAACCCTTAATTTTCATTAATTTTCAAGCCAAATCAGTAAAATAACGTCGTAGAAGTGAGTTTAGGGTCCAAAAACCTTATCTCTATGAAATCCCTCTTCAATTAGCTCCCTCAAGCTGAAACCCGTATAAAATGGTGAAGAATAACTCAAATATTGCGAAGAAATTCTTTTATGTCTTCTGGCCTAGGCTTTTCGCACCTACAATCCTTTTATTGCTTCTGCGACCGAAGAAACTGCATCTACGGTTTTTACTTATGCCCCATTTATTCCCATCTGTGATGATAATCCCGCACCTGCGCTATCGTAAGTGTGCTTCCCTAACTGCTTCTGTGGTTCTAGCTAATCCTCTACTTGACTTCTGCGGCTTACTTCCGCATCTGTGGGGGTCGCACCTACGGCCTTCCAACTGCAGATGCGGTTATGACAGCAGTTCCAAACTTCATCTACAAACCCAACTCCAAACATTTCCGTCAACCATCCGAAATCACCCCGAGGCCTTCAGAAGCTCAACCAAAAGGACAAACAAGTCATATACTACCATCCAAACTTATACTAATCTTCAAAACACCTCAAACAATATCGAAATAACCAAATCACATCGGATTCAAGCCTAAGAACTCTAAAAATTTCCAAATTTTGCTTTGATCAAAAAGTCTACCAAACCATGTCCAAATAACCTGAAATTTTGAACACACATCCCCAATGACAAAACGGACCTACTGCAACTCCCTGAATTGCATTCCGACCCCTATATCAAAATCTCACCAATCAATCGGAAAACGCCAAAATTCCACTTTCAACAATTCAAGTCTAAATCTACTACGCACCTCCAAAACATGTTCCGATCACACTCCTAAGACTCAAATGATCCTCCGAAGCTATCCGAATCATCAAAATTTACATCCGAACCTTTTTCCACATAAGTCAATATCTGGTTGACTTTTCCAATTTAAGCTTACTCAAAAGAGACTAACTGTCTCATTCCTTACCAAGACCTCTCTGCCACTCAACCCGATAACATAAAATACAAATAAAACAAGCATAAAGAAGTAGAAATAAAAAAAATTAAGCGGTAACTCATTAAACGACATGTCGGGCCGTCACATTATATATATCCATGACGTACCACACAACGAAACACGTAGAGACCATATGGCTTCACCATGCGGAAGAGGAACCTTTCTTCTAATGTCACTTTGCTTATGAGAAGTGATTAGACAGAAGCAAAGATAAAGACAGTGTAAATCAGGTACATTCTCCACATAATGTTTGAAAATTGGTGGGATTTCTTGTACAAGCTCTTTGACCATTTTATGATATGATTTTGTATGATTTTATTTAACTTGAGATGTTGGATTTATTTCAATTTTTTCCCGAGTCTTATCTATGCTATCACCAATACCAACCAGATATGAGTGTCCATTCAGTCCTATGGGCCTTTACACAACTTGGCAGTAAGTGATTGTCAATATTCTAACTTATGCCTCAGTTATGTCAGTGCACAGGTAGTCATTCTCGGACTATTTAGAGATTAGTTAGTGCTTATTTTATCCTAAAAATTTAAACTAAAAATTTTAACTTCGGGACAATTCAAGACATTTTTATCCGGACAAATTGAATCAAAAAAATTAAAATTCAAAACACACTAGTTAATTTCTAAATAGTAGCCCTTTAAAGTGGTTACCGGTGTCATATCTCTACTACGAATTATTACTGTCTCGTTTTATCTGGTACTTTTTTCTAATACTCGATATTCGTAGAGCCTCGATTAATTTGCAGTTGCGCCGTGCAATATGTCTATTAAATTACTACTTCAAAGGAGTTTTAGTTCATTAGTCGTCTATTCTGAAGAAAACTAATTTCCACAAACTAGCTATCGACATGAACCTTTTAAATTTTCGGTTAAAATAGCACGGGCTAATCAGTTTTTGGATTGATCAATTAAAAATAGTCGCATTTATAAAGTAATTGAAAAATAACCACCATTTTGTTGCAATATAGACCGGTCCAGCACAATATGCTGGAGATTAGTACAACTGTGTATGAACTTCCAGCATATTATGCTAGAAGTCCAACACGTAGAAAGTTTCAACATAATATACTGGAGATTGGAGCATCTGTGTATGAATTTCCAGCATATTATACTGGACCAGTATATTATGCTAGAGTTCCAGTATACTTATGTTGGAACTCCATTATAATATGTTGGAGTTCCAATATACTTATGCTGGAACTCGAGAATATTATGCTGGAGTAATTTCCGGATTTTGAACAGTATTTTCATTCAAATTTATCTTTACATAAAAAATGGCTAAATTTCAATTACTTTTAAAACTATGACTGTTTTTAAATGACTACTTATAAATCTGACTATTTTTGTATTTTTCCCAAATTTTCTTTGTAGCCTAAACTTTATATTATGGCTTTCATCTTAAACTTTTAATAACTGCAAAACGCACCTTTTACAATGATGCCTCCCATCAGAAAGATAATTAGATGGCAAAACTACACTAAGTATACCGCTCTTAAAAATAATAGCCACAAAATTTATGTTTATTTTATATTAAAATATAAATGCATATTATATACATAATTCGTACATAATCAAAATATATTTTAAAATAATGACTATTGATTTTTCGCGCCAAATGTGTAACTTGCCTATAATAAATGATCTTAGTTCAGAGCGCGTGTTGTCTACTGGACTTTTTGTTGCTTATGGATAACCAGATGATCAGAAGGCCCAAAACAAATTATTTGACATATTTCTTACAGCCCAACAACGTAGAGGATCTTTCAGTCTGAATTGACACATACTTTAGTTCATAATCATTTTAGATTAAGCTTTTTTTTTTCTTTCATTTTGATTGAAGTTCCTTTCTTCTTGTTTTTCCATAGACCAAAAGATTAATGAGTAAATCAATTTAGAAAATTGAAGAAAAATTAGCGACTAACACTTGTTTTGTATTAATCGATTCGATGTACTACACCAAAACATAAGAGGTTGCAATAAACTAGAAAAACAAGGAAAACAAGTAAAGAAAAAAAAGGGGGGGGGGGGGGGGGGTGGGGAAGGGGAGGGGCGAAGGGGGACCAAAAAATCAGAGAATAAGCTACGTACGTAGAAGATTCAAATGACATATAGATATAATTATTGTTTTAGGGTTCAATTTCTACGATTATAGAATATCTTGGTAGATAACATTTTCCTCTTGATAAAGATCATCGTATATATGCTCGACTATACATTCCCGCATCTCTATCAGTTAATTGAAAATGAAATTATAACGTACAACAATGCTTTACTGTACGAAAATGTGAAATATAATATCTCATTTCGGGCATTCCTCACTTTACTTATGGTGTACTTTCACGCACGAAAATTGGGGTGTAACATATCCCCCCCCCCCCCCCCCCCTTGGAACATTCGTCCTCGAATGTTTACTGGTGCACTTATCATTTTTTGTAACTTAGGTCTTCTGAATACTTTGTACTCTTCTTTCCATCATGGCAATTGTTCTGTAAGTAAATTAAAATGCTAGGGCATTCCCCCCCCCCCCCCCTCCATTAGGCCTCTTTCACACACCACGACTTGTGGTCAAAATTCTGTTGGACTTAAGAAAGGCCCTACATAAGAAGTCCATTTACTACTATTTATTTTCTTTGTAGCCAGCCCTTTCTTATGTAATCAGCCCACTTCTTGAGTGAGGCGCGATTTTTGTACAGCCCAATTTATATTGGTAGGAATTCTCTAGAAGGAACGAGACATTCATTTTCGGAAAAATAGTTTTGTGAAATAAGGAGATCGATTTTCCTTCTCTCTCACCATCTCTTCAATTCCTCAATATTGATTTTGATCATTCCATGAAAATCAATGTTTTCACATGGTATCCGAGCGGAGATTCTATTCGTACTTGTCACCAGCTTCCTCGCGATGTTACCCTCACCCGATTTTATCAGATTTTCCTTGTTCTCTGAGAAATTTAGGTTTTTTCTGATTTCGTTGAGTTTTCTTCTGCATTTTCTGATGTTTGAGGTTCGTATTTCGTGAAGTTTCATCGGTTTGGCATGGAAGTAAATCGATTTCTGCGGATTTGTGTATAGACAAGTTGTTAGGGTTTGGTTCCTTTCAAGTTTCAAGGTCGCTGACATCTTTCAATCACAAAGACGAAGGGTATTCTCTTATCTAGCTAATTTTCTATTGTTCGAGTCTCTTGGATACTGTTTGAGGTGAAGATATATTAGTGCATCTGTTGCGATTGAACTTTATAATCTTCCGAGTGACTAATTGAACTTCAAAATGGTTAATGTTGCTGATAATTCTGATTCTGCTTCTACTAATTTCGTACCTGACCCCTTGAGTCCCTTGTTTCTCCTGTCTTCTGATGGTCTGAGAGTTTCTTTGGTTAGTAATCCCTTTTCTTGGACTAGTTTTGGAGGATGGAGACGAAATATAATTGTCTCCCTATCTGCTAGGAATAAGATAGAGTTTTATTGATGGAACAGTTCTCAAACCTCTGGAAAATTCCTCTCAATTTCGGCAGTGGGATAGGTGTAACAATATGGTTATATCTTGGCTAACCAATTCTCTTACACCAGAGATAGCTGAGAGTGTTCAGTATTCTGACACTGCTCAAAGTATTTGGACTCAGCTTAATAATAGGTATGGCACTGTTAATGGTACCAAGGTCTTTGAAATAAAGCAAGAGTTATCTTCTACTAATCAAGGGTCTTTGGATATAGCATCCTACTTCAACAAGCTAAAGAGACTGTGGGATGAGTTGGACTTCATGCGTGCATCTCGTGGTAGCACTTGCACATGTGCTGCCAAATCTGAACTCCAAAGAGAAGATGATGAGAACAAGCTGCATCAATTTCTCATGGGGCTTAATGACACCTATGTTGGGGTTCGGAGCAATATTCTCATGATGAAGCCTCCTCCATTTCTAGACACTGCCTACAACATCTTTCTTCAGGATAAGATACAAAGACAAGTTTCATCACCATCTCAATTCCGTAATGATTCAAGCTCTTTCAATGCTCATCTCACCAACAAGTTCCCAGGGACAGCTGCCCCTCTTAAGCAGTTCAATCAAAGAGTAAACTTTTATCTAAATAAGTCATATATAGTGTGTAGATATTGCAAGAAACCTGGACATATGATTGACAGTGTTATAAACTCCATGGATTCCCACCAGGTTTCAAATTTACAAAGGGAAAAAGGACTACAGCAAATGTTGAGGTGCAGGGCTATCCAAGCTCTGTTGGTTCTCATAATGATGTTGAGTATGCTTAGAGATCTTTTGAATCAGAGTCTTTGATTCCTGGGTTGACCAGGGACCAATATTCACAACATATGTTGCTGCTTCAACAGATACAAATTTCAGAGTCTCAGTCTCAATCCAGCCTTATTGCATCTACCAACTTTGCTTGTATTTTATCTCCACCCAGTGTTTAAACAATGTATATTATGAGGCTTGCATGCTAACTAAAATAAGTGAATGCATTTGGATTATAGACTCTGGGGATACTGATCACATGACATTTAATAAAGTCCTTCTATTTGATATTAAGCCATTAATCATACCATACTTAGTTACCTTGCCCAATGGTTATAAGGTAAAGGTAACATGTACTGGTTCCATCCAATTCCTTTGTTTCACATTGCATCATGTCCTCTATATTCCTAGCTTTCATTACAATATTATCTCTGTATCCAAGCTTGTGTGCCAGTTAAATTCTTTTGTCCTATTTACTAAATTCTCTTGCTTGATACAGGCCCCTTCTCTGAAGAGGCCACTGGAAATTGGTAAATTGGATGATGGTCTTTACAGGCTTGTGCACTCTTCTCCTTCTCTTCACTCTCATGCAACAGCATGCTAGTCTAATTCTGTCACTGCCCCTTTACTTGTTGAAAATGCTTCTTGTAAATACCATTCTCCATTAGCTGTTGATTCTATTTCTTCTTCTTCTCATTGTACATACCATTCTGAATTGAATAAAATGGAGATGTTATGGCATAATAGACTAGGGCACATACCCTTTGTTAGGATGAAAGAGATTTCTCATATACCTTGCAAGTTTTCAACTAAACAACCTTTCACTTGTACTGTTTGTCCATTAGCCAGGCAACCTAGGTTTCCTTTTCCTGATAGTTCCATTAAAACCACACATGCTTTTCAACTCATACATGTGGATACCTGGGGTCCTTATGCTACTCCTACTCCTAATGGGTGTAAATATTTCCTAACAATAGTTGATGACTTTACTAGAGCTACTTGGACTCACCTTATGGGGTCTAAGAGCAATGCTTTTCCCCTTATCAAAGCTTTCATTGCTATGATCAAAACACAATTCCAATCTATTGTACAAACCATTAGAAGTGACAATGCATTTGAACTTGGGTCTAGTGCTTGTGGCAGCAATTTCTTTACTGAAAATGGAATAATCCACCAAACTCCTTGCTCTCACACACCACAACAAAATGGTGTAGTTGAAAGAAAGCATAGATATCTGCTAGAAACTTCAAGAGCCTTACTTTTTCATTTTCAACTACCCATTAGATTCTGGGGAGATTGTGTACTTACTGCCACCGATCTTATAAATAGATTTCCTTCCAAACTCCTTAACAATAGAACACCTTTTGAGCTACTTTTTGGACAGGCTCCTTATTATAACCATATTAAAACATTTGGTTGTCTTTGTTTTGCCTCAGTCCCTAAATGCCATAGGGATAAATTTCAACCTAGAGCTGATCCTTGTTTTTTTTCTGGGATATCCATTGGGTAAAAAAGGTTACAAGCTGTACAAGTTGAAAACTAAGCTTACCCTAATATCGAGGGATGTAGTCTTCCATGAAGATGTCTTTCCCATTACTTCTTCAGGGAACATTTCCAATGTTCCTTCTCCTACTCTTAACCCATATTCTAGTTGGGTTTCTCCTACTGATGATTCCTTGCATAACACCACTTCCTCATCTCCTTCCACCCATGAACCTATTGCTTCCCTTTCCTCATCTCCTTCTCCCCCACAACACCAATCTCCTTCATTGCCTACAGAATCTGCTCCCAGAAGGCCCATCAGGACTCATGTTCCTCCTTCTCATCTCCAACATTATGTTTGTAGCCTCCCTCCATCTCTTTCTGTCCCCAGTTCTTCTTCTACTTGTCTTCACAGTTTAGTTTACACTGATGAGGTAGAGCTTACCTCTTATCAGCAGGCTGCCTCTCTCCCTGCATGGCAGGAGGCCATGAGGAAGGAGTTTGAAGCCTTATAAGCTAATCATACTTGTTCTATTGTTCAGCTACCTCTTGGTAAGAAACCCATTGGTTGCAAATGGGTCTATAAGATCAAGTATAAGGCTGATGGGTCTGTAGAAAGATATATGGCTCGCTTGGTTGTTAGGGGTGACACCGAAGTTGAGGGTGTGGATTTCACTGAAACTTTCTCTCCTGTTGTCGAATTTTCCACTGTTAAGTGCCTCATTGTTGTGGTTGTTAAACAAAATTGGTCTCTTTTTCAACTTGATGTCAACAATGCCTTTTTACATGGTGATTTGGATGAAGAGGTTTAGATGAGATTGCCTCCTAGGCTGTCAGCCAACCCCTTATCTGGTTGTGCTTCCTCCTTTTCTCTTTTGGTTTGCCTTCCTGAGAAATATTTGTATGGTTTGAGACAGGCTTCTAGGCAGTGGTTTGCCAAGTTGTCTCAAGCCTTATGTTCCAGGGGATACTCTTCTTCTCTCAATGATTACTCTTTTTTTTTTAAAGAAATCTGCTTCTTCTATTGTCTTGTTGGTTGTCTATGTTGATGATATTATTCTCACTGATAATGATTTGGAGGAAATTACTGCCTTAAAGAGCTTTCTGGATCATGAACTTAAAATCAAGGACTTGGGAGTTCTCAATTATTTTCTTGGGATTGAAGTTACTTAGCACTATGCTGGACTGCTTCTTCATCAGAAGAAATTTATTAAGGACCTTCTCAAGGAGTAACATTGTGAGGATGTTACTCCTGTTATTTGTCCTCTTTATCTTTCTGTCAAGCTCAAAATGGATATAGACGATCCTCTTCCCTCTCCTGAATCCTATAGAAGTTTGGTGGGGAAGCTCAATTTCCTCACTCACACTAGACCTGACTTAGCTTTTATTGTACAACATCTTAGTCAATACCTTCAGAAGCCTACTTCCCCTCACATGCATGCAGCTTTGCATATACTCAGATATCTTCGAGGCTCTTCTGAAGTTGGGGTCTTCCTCAGCAATATCCCTTACCTTTCCTTGTCTGCCTACTGTGATAGTGACTGGGCTGCCTGCCCAGACACTAGGAGATTTGTCTCTGGGTTTTGCATTCTCTTAGGTGGTTCTCTTGTTGGTTGGAAGGCAAAGAAACAGCCTGTGGTGTCCTTGTCTTCCGCTGAGGCTGAGTATAGGGCAGTCAGTAAGGTTGTTGGTGAGCTCACCTGGCTTGTTAGATTACTTTCTGATTTTGGTGTTATTGTTACTACTGTTGTCCTGTTTTTTGTGATAATCAGGCAGCAATCCACATTGCAAAAATCCCGTGTTTTATGAGAGAACCGAACACATTGAGGTGGATTGCCACTTCATCAGAATAAAGCTTCATGAGGGTCTTATTACATTGCATCATGTTCCTACTGCCTCTCAGCTTGCAGATATCTTTACTAAACCTTTGACAGGTCTTGTGCATCATTCTTTACTACTCAAGCTGGGAGTTCAGTCACCCTCCACCTTGAAGGGGGGGGGGGGGTGTTGGACTTAAGAAGTACCCTACATAAGAAGTCCATTTACTACTATTTATTTTCTTTGTAATCAGCACATTCTTATGTAATCAGCCCACTTCTTGAGTGAGGCCCAATTTTTGTACAGCCCAATTTATATTGGTAGGAATTCTCTAGAAGGAACGAGACATTCATTTTCGGAAAAACAATTTTGTGAAATAAGGAGATCGATTTTCCTTATTTCTCACCATCTCTTCAATTCCTCAATATAGATTTTGATCATTCTATGGAAATCAATGTTTTCACAAATTCGTCCGAGAAAGTTTACAAGCCGTATCTAGTAGAGTCTTATTTATGGGTGTGTCGTGCACCATATTATAGTTGACGATGCAATAATAATTGTAAGTATATTATCATTAGTCACCTAGGCAAACAATCCTCCAAGAATAATTCTGCTATTCCCTATGATCCCTCTAGAGCGGAAGAGCTGTCTGGTAATCCCTAGGTTACAGTACGTTCGGTCGTTAATCCTTGCACCGTTGTTGACGAGCCTACTTAATATGAACTTGAATTAATAGGACTAATAAATTTACTAATAAAGTTCCCTAGAATATCTTGGTAAAAAAAGTTTTTATTCTTAGTGAACATCGTCGTATATATGCTCGACTATAGTTACCGATGCTATAATACGTAGAAGTATATTTGCGCTGTTGCTAACAAGCCTACATGATGTGAACTTAGAATTAATAGGGACCAATAAATTTCGAATGCGGAATGCCAAAAAAGATAATAACAAAAATAAGGGGGGGGGGGGGGGGGGGATTGTCTTTTTCATACGCATGCAAAATGGAGCTGACACTTTCAGAGGAAATTTATCAATGGAACTTTACTAAGGTCATCCTCATCCTATCTGGAATTCATTATTACTTCTTCTTTCTGAAATTAGCATTCATTTCTTTCTCCTTAGCTTTATAACAATTTCAAAAGTAGAATTTCTTATTTCTCAAAAATGGAAAAATTTCAAGTGCTATCTTCTTTTAAAATATAAAAGCAATGATTTTCCTCGTTGAATGTACAATGTGTAATACACCACTTTTTATGCATGATTGCTTACCACCGTAGAAATTCTCTCTTTTTAGACAAAAATATTTTGAAGGGCGAGTGTTAGTGTATTTTATTACTAACTCTTAGTTAACCAGAGGTCATGGATACGAGCATTTAGAATAAATAATCTTACTATGGAGTGTTTTCCTTTTTTATGGCCAGTAAATTTCGAATATTAAGGAGTTGTTTGGTTTGAAATAAGTACTTATAATGGGATTAGTAGACGAGCAGGTTCTCTAATCCGCTGAATTTTACTTTGTCGTGAAAGGAGATATAGCAGTTGCTCGTTCAAAACAGCAGTTTACGAGTAAGTACTGTTAGAGTCTTAGAGAAGTATTGGTGTTTTTCCTTTTTATCCTGAGGGGGGAGAGGGGTGGGGGGAGGTGGATGGGATTTAGCGGAGATGTGGGTTGCTCTGATGGTAAGCAATCATCACTTCCAACCGAGGGGTTGTTAGTTCGAGTCTTCCCAAGAGCAAGGTGGGAAGTTCTTGGAGGGAAGGATGTCGGGGGTCTATTTGAAAACAGCCTCTCTACCCAATGGTAGGGGTAAGGTCTGCGCACATACTGTAGAGAGTTTTGGGAGAAGTGATATTCTCGTATTGCTTACAAAGGTATATATAGAGTATAGAGAGAAACCAAATCCTACCAACTATAGGACTGTAGGAAATCAAATCCTACCAACTATATGACTGTACAATATATTCTAATACGCCCTCTCAAGATGGAGGGCCGGAGGACACGCCAATCTTGGACATCAACAGAAGAAGCCGAGGAGGTCGTAACCCGTAAGAAGGGTTCGGAATTGGAATTTCCACGCCAAGTAATTTGTGGAATCCAGTTTGAGTGGGATCTGAGTCGATGCATTGATGGCAATTGGCTGGAGAAGATCGTTTGAAGTCGTAGCGGCCATGAAGCGCGAGGCGAAGGAGAGGAGGCGCTGATTGACGTCGAGATTGAGGGCTGCCGATCAGTGCAGCTGCGGCGCGGCGCTGGAGAGGGCTGCCGATTAGTGCAGCGGTGGCGCTGCGCTGGAGGGGGGCTGCCGTGGAGGTCGGCGGCGGCGGGCTGCCGATTAGTGCAGCGGCGGCGCGGGTAGGGAAGAATTAGGGTTTCGTTGGCGATAAGCCACTGCGTATAATACCATGTAGAGAGTTTTGGGAGAAGTGATATTCTCGTATTGCTTACAAAGGTATATATAGAGTACAGAGAGAAACCAAATCCTACCAACTATAGGACTGTACAATAATAAAGGAAATCAAATCCTACCAACTATAGAACTGTACAATATATTCTAATACATACTAACCTCCCCAGACCCCACTAAGTGGGATTATACTGGATTGTTGTTGTTGTGGGTTGAAAAAAAAAGAGGGAATAGTTAGCGCCACTTTTTCATTCATAATAGTTCAACCAGTGGAAAAAAATTTAGTTGCTATGCGTACACCTATAACAACCGGATTTATATTCCTTCATTATGAAATGATCGTTAAAAATTAAATTTCTTATAGTGTATATGCTGGTATTAGTTATTCTGGTATTATTCTTATTGACTGTTTGATATATTGTATTAATCATGTGATTATCAACTCTACTGTTTTATCTTCCTAATTCATCATTTGATACTAATTATTTTTAATTCTGAAATAATTTATTCTAAGATTAATTACAATCAAATAAAAAATAAAACAATATTAAATTTTTATCCCTAAATTATTTTTATCTATCCATCGTACCATATATATATAATATATATATATATATATACCCCTAATAGTTATACCAAAAAATGCTATAAGTCCTAGTAATGCTTTAACATAAGCAAATTTTCTCATCTTCAATACAATCTAATGATCTATAAAGCTACAGTTTACGTAGCACTCAATAAAGTTCAAAGTTTAGACTATGATTACTCTGGTCAAAATAAGTATACTGGTTTTTTCATTCTTTAATTCAGTTTATTTTGAACGAATCATTACAAATCTTGTATTATGTACAAGTTCCCAAAGATTGTGAAACAGTAGTAATTAAACCCATACCCTCAAAAGAATAGAAAGAATTAAGATTCCGAAACAAATATATACCCACCTTAGATCACATTATATGGTTTTAAAGATTTTCATACACCCTTTAGAAAGTATATTTAATATTTTTAACTATAAGAATGTTTTTATATCATTAATCTCTCTTTTAAACTTCTTAGTTAATTAAAAATCTACTAATTAAAGTAGTAAGTGAATTTAGAAAGCAATAAACATTTCATTTTTAAAAAAATCAAATGCTATTGGAACACATTAATTTGTTCAAATGACAAATAATATGTACCAAAAATAGCATTAAATAATCAAGTGGAAAAAAGGAAGGAATTAATATGACGGGGCTACTTAATTTCACATTTTCTCTGCGGTGGTGTTTTAATAATTAGTAAAAGGATTAAATAAAGAGATGAATCATAGGCCTTAGATATTGAAGTACCTTGAGGAGAAAAGGTACAAATTGATGTTAACAAAAAGAGAACAATGAATCCATAGTAACCTTTTTAATTGTTTAATAATTTTGCATGATTTAGAGATAGTAATAATGGTTATCACATGAAAAAACATGGTGACAATTATGGTCTGCCCCCACTCTTTACACGCATACCCCCGTAACATTTCGGTGCATATATTACATAAAGTTCCTTATTTTTAATTACTTTTTTCTTTTTTCAAACAAAGGAGCTGCTCATCAATTGTGTTCTACGTAGGACAAAAGTTGGTGATAATAATAAAGGGCAGCCTGTTGTACAATATATTGTGTATTAACATAGGTTGAGAGGAATCACACTTTAAAGAAGGGTAATGTAGCGTAGTCTAACGTACACAACGGTAGCTGATTTTATAACTCGAATTCGTAATTCAAAGATTACACAGAAAAAACTTTACTACTACTTCAAGTTGTAAATTTAGGACGATATAAATATCAAAAGAAGCCCATATATATATAGTTCGGCTGAACCCAATAACCGTTATCATTCTAAAATTCAGAACCTATAAAGTTCAAATTCTGACACTCTTTCTTGTTCCTAATAACTCCTAGTAATGTTTTTGCATACGCAAATCTGGTGCAAAAATATTATATGTTCACATAAGATTTGAGGAACCGCACCTTAAAGATGTGAAATGTAGGCACCTAACCTGACGCAAGCAGCAGTAGCTGATTCTACAACTCGAACTTGTGATCTATAAGTCGTACGAAGATAACTTTATTATTGTTCCAAGTTGTAAATTTAGGACGGTATAAATATCAAATTTATACATAAGGGCGGAGATAAAGCCCATAAAGTTAAAATCCCGACTCCTCCACAATCCCTAAGAAAAAATATTATAGCTTGGTTATAAGAGTATTGTCCAAACTGTACTTTTATCTCTCACATATATATGTCTCACTTCATACACAACTAATTGGAGCAAGAATGATAGATTTGAAGACAAGTAATCTTATTGTCTTTTTAACGCGTCAAATATTTTCAAACAAATTTATTTGATATTGGAGGTACTACTCACATAAATCATTAAGCAATTTGAGTCTATGATACCAAGTCATCTATTCTATAATTGTTAGGTTAAAACATAGCATAATGTTTATGATCAGGTTAATCATACAATTTAATAGTTCTTTGCATCATAGGTAAAAAGAAACCAAAAGCAAAGAGGGGGGGGGGGGGGGGCAGCTATAATGAAAGCAACTATATATATCCTTCATGTCATACACATGATTACAACTTGCTAATCCTATTAATTAATTACCCTAATTATTTACATTCATTAAAAGTAATCAAAATACTGAGGAATTTGATAAGGTTCTTCTCTTTGTTTCTTGCTCAACTTTGGAATAACAGCAGCAGCATTTCTTGCACTCTTCAATTTCACCAAATCATTTGGAATTTCTGGTGGCTTAATTGACCTAATTAAAGCCCAATTAACACCTTTAAAAAATTCATGTCTCTTAATCTCAACTGACCCCTTTAAACTCCCAATTCTCTTCTTTGGATTTTTCACTAATAATCTACTAATCAAATCTTGAACTTTCACTATTTCTTCATACTCTTTACTAGTACTACTTATACCAATTCTTGGAAAAGTCAACGGTTTTTTTAAAATGTTGACCAAAGTTTTCTCATTGTTTTCTCCTTTAAATGGTGTAGTACCAAATATAAGTTCATATAAAAATACTCCTAATGTCCACCAATCTACTGCACTTCCATGACCTTGTCCAGAAATTACCTCAGGCGCTAAATATTCATGTGTACCAACGAACGATCGCGATCGCGCATTTATAGGTTCAACAATAATTTCTGAATTATGATCTTGAATTTCAACTATTTTTTGTTCTTTTTTTGGTGATAAGAAAAAAGATAAAACTGGTTGAATAGGTAGAGAACAATAAGAATGTTTTGAGATGCAACTTGTTGTGTTTTTTTGGTTATTTGGTTTAGGTTTGGATTTTATAAGTGTTGGAATGACTTCACATTTGAAAGAAAGATCAAAATCTGAAAGCATAATGTGACCATCTGCTCTTACTAAAACATTTTCTGGCTTTAAATCTCTGTATACTATTCCCATCATGTGGAGATATTCTAGTGCTAATAGTATTTCTGCAGCATAAAACCTGAAAATATAAAAAATAAAAAGTAAAAAAGGATCAGACAATATACTTGCATATTTATATCCTGTCACAAGGTAAACTGACTGTTATTAAAAACTTGGCATTAAAGCTTAGAGGTGAAAAGACTGAAGTATACTTTACCATAGTCCACTTTAATTAATTTTTTCGTACAATGAAAATATAACAATTACCTGTAAGCCTTTTATTTCAAGCGCAACATTAAAAAAAAAGAAATTAATTCCTTCTTGATATTTTAAAAAATTAAATATTATGGACCACAAAAAAATACAAAAAAAATCAATCAAAGTTAAGTAATAAATTGGAATTTGGTCACTGAACATCATTAGTGAAACCACTAAAAGTTTTTAATTATATTAGCTGAAAATTAAATACGTTTACTCAAACATAACAACTAAAAAATAAAATCATCCCATAATGGACGGACCAAAAATGTAATTATCGCTAATGGATTTAAGCTTTATGCATTGATAGCATAATACTATATTTTTTGTATTATATATCAGTATAGTTTAACATGTTATACCAGTTAATTCGTCAATATTATTAGGTTACCAATCAATATAAATATAAGAGTTTAACTATAAGTAACCATCTATAGTAACCAAAATTAGCAGATTATAACCTGCCATGACATGTTCGAGTTACAGTGATGGTATAAAATGTTTTATACTGTATATATAACTGAAAGTTATAATTAAAAAGGATTATAAATAATTTCCTTTTAGTGACCTGATTACGTAAATATTTTTCGTAAAACATAAACTCATGCTTAATTAATAATTTCACTTACTTAGCAGAAGAAATACTGAATCTTTTTCCGGGTTGACGTTGCCGGACGGCATGCAAATCACCACCAGGACAATACTCCATAACCAAACAAGAATAATGTGAAGCCTCAAACTGCGCATATAAAGTTGGCAAAAATGGATGATCAATTATTCCCAATATTTCTTTCTCCATTTCTGCTCTCTGCAATTTTTTCCTTATTAATAACGCTTCTTTATCCACAACTTTCATTGCATAAAAACACTGCGGCAGTAACCCTACAATTAGTGACGAAACCAGAAGTTTTATTAAGAGCCGATATAAAAAAAAAAAAACGAACATGTATAAAAGTCAAGAAGAATAAAAATATTGCGACAGCAACCCTAAAATCAGTGACAAAACCTGAAATTTTATTAAGAACCGTCAAAATATAAAAATTTAAACATATATAAAGTCAAGAAGAATAAAAACATTGCGGCAACAACCCTAAAATCAGCGACAGAATCAGAAATTTCACTAAGCAATATCAATAACAACAATAACAGACCAGTGTAATCCAATAAATAGAGTCTAGGGAAAATAGCATATATTCAGACCTTACCCTACTAAGAAGGTAGATGGGTTGTTTTCGGAAAAAAATAAAAGGAATGGCATTAGCAAGCACACCAACTATAAACCAAACCAAAAATATAAAGATACAAACTAAATAATATAAATATCAAAGACATTTAACATATATTTTATACAAACATACATGAAAACTCGGTACATAAAGTATTCCGCGTTCACGCATACTCGACATAAAAATGAATTACCTTGAGAAATAGTGTAATTTTCGGGCCAACCATTGCTTAAAATAGGGTTTCTAATTTCGCAAACATAAACATTTCCGATGTCTCCGCTACCTACGCGGCGGAGAAGTCGGAAATGTTCGAGTTTGATTTGACCTGTTTTGACTCGGAGTTTTTTAATGAGTTCCCAAGGGATTTGATTTGATTTGTGGGGTTTGTGAGAGTTAGAGAAATTGTATGGAGTTTCTGTAGAAATGGAGGTCCGACGACTACTGCTGAAACTGAGATTTGTAGTACTACTCATCCAACTACGAGGAGTAGAATTTTCCGCCATTGTTAGTGAAGAAGAAGTGGTGCTTTCTTTGTCGGATTCGTCTTGGATTTTGGTGGTGGCCATTATTATGGTGGGAAGAGCACGTTTTGAGTTTTTTGCTACACCTTTCTCAGGCTTTATAAGTATACGAGAATATACTCGGATGATGTAAAGTAAAAGAAGAAAGAAAAAAAAAAGGAGAAAAAGGTCCAAATATATATACTTCTATTTTTTGAAATTTGTCTTCCTTTTGTCTTATTTGATTTTTTTAACCAGTGTTCGTTATTTACATTGGGGCTAGTTCAGATTCAGGTTAGAAAATCCCACATTAGAGGTACATTTTCTAACAAAGGCGGACTTCATACTCATTGCTCGAACCTGCAACTTCTGATTAAGAATAAAAGAGTACTTATCACATTACCGTACTAAATTTGGATTCATGCTGAAAAGTGACACATTAGGGGGTAAAGTGGTAAAGCACTCGCTAAGAAAGGTAATTTTAAACTCAAGTTCCGAACCCGAAACCTCTAGTTTACGTGGCTTTTTCGTCGCAAATGACAAAACTAACCTGAACAGTCAATTAAAGGAGGGTAAAATGGGATGAAATAGTATGTTTGGTATTTTCCAAGAAAATATTTTCTTGAAAAACTAGTGATTTTATTCATTTTTTTTGTTTGGTACACAAATTAAAGAAAATGACGTTTCAAGAGTATTCATAAATAATTTAGATACAATAAATATGAAATCATAAACTTTCAAACTAACAACCTTCCGGACCCACAAATTTCATAAATATTCGAATCGCTAAACTTTCAAAACTGTAAAATCTTATAATGTCTAAACCCGTAAACTTCCAAACACATAAACCTCCAAACTCATAATTTTGGAACTTGTAAAATTTTGAGCATTATCGATCAATAATAAAATTAAAACTGAAAAATATATTTTAAATTTTTTTTCGGGAGGGGAGGGGGTGCAGGGCTGGGACAGTAAAATAAAAAAATTTAAATTTAAATTACAAAAAATAAAAAGTAAATTTTTATTTGTGCTGGAGGGCGGGCAGGGTCTGGATTGGGGTGGGTGGTGCAGAAAAATGAAAAAATAGAAATTTGAAATTGCAAAAAATAAATTAAGGCAAAAAAATTGCGGGGGGAGGGGTGTTGGAGAGGTAGTAGGATGAGTGGTAACGAAAAATTGAAATTAAAAAAAATCTTTTTTTGGAAAGGGTGTGGAGTGGGTTGGTAAGGGTGGGGAAGGTTGAGAAGTAGCTTTGGAAAATGTTTTCCCTCTTGATAAAAAGCATATGTATACAAATCGAATATTTCAAAAAAAATTTAAACCTTTTTCTAAAAGAAAAAATTACACATATATATTGATGTAATTTAAGTAATGGTATCAGTTATAGTAGCTTACTAGTTTTAATTCTTAGGGTACTAGACAAAGAGTCTGAGTTTTGTGCATGGTTTAAAATATCTATAGATCACTTTACTTAATAAGGTGATTATAAGAGAATTTTGTGATAAATATTATTAGTAGGTAGTAACATCTTAAAAATAATAACTAACACATCTAATAAAAAAATATTTACACTTTCGGTATATAAAACTTAAATTCTATTTAAAACTAATAACCTATTATGATTTCTTTATGAGTAAGTTACAATAGTCTAATCTTAGTAATGGAGGAAATAATATAAAGACATTGATGAAGAAGTGATGGAATTTTTCAAATGGCTAGAACATGACTCCTTTTAACACATGCTATCACATTTCTGACATCACTAATATTTCCTATTAATATTATATACATCGTTAATTTTACTTGGTTAAGATTTAGCCACGTAAATTTTTTAAAGAAAACTTTATGAAGTAATATTTGAAATAACTGAAATCTTATCTCTGCAATTCCAGTTTCATAGAAATTTTTTATAATTTAATAAGCAAAGGAGAATTATGGTATATTTTTTTGAAGTATAATAGTATAATATTCATTTCATGTCATGATTATTGCATGTGATTTTGACAAATTGACGCATATTTCTCGGGCAAAAGCTACCTATATTACTCTTGAATTATGAAATTTATGCCATGAATCATGGGAAATGACAAGTAAACAGATTTTGATATAATTATTTGGTGTCAAATTATGTGGTGATGACCATTTTTAAGTCGAAAAATCACTCTATTATTTATCTTACAGTATCAACATCAACATCAACATCAACATCAGTGTAGTAATTACTGAATAATATTATTGTTGTTGTTATCATCATGTGTGAAGTAATTATACTATGCTAAAGCTATTAATAATTTCAACTACTCCAATAACAATAATCATGAGAATGACCAATAACGAGAGGCGAATTTATAATTTTAATTTTATGGGCTAATTAAAATTATGGATTTATATCTATTATTTATATATTATAATTTTATTAATTTTTTTACATAAATTTATGTTTCGTGCCAGAAATATTAGGTTCAGTTGAATCCGACAACTCTATGTTGCATCTGTCGTTGCAATAAAAGTTGTGATAAAGTGACAAGCAGTTATTCATTATTCACGTGAGGTTTCGGATTCGAGTTCTCAGTGTGAACTCACTTATAAAAATTTATGTCTCGCACCGAAATTACTGGATTCAGTTACACCCGATAATTATAACTCAATATGGCATCCGCCCCTTCCAATAAAAATTATGATGAACTGACAAGTAATTATTCATTCTTCATCTGAGGTCTTCGATTTGATCTCTAATTATGAAGTCATTTTTATTACGATGTATTTTATCCTTCAATATTGTGTGTTCATCCGGATTGAGTTCAAATTTAATCGAATTTTGAATATGAGTACTTTTATTAGGGATTGGTGTGGTTATATTTTCTATGAGCCGTGAAATTTTTGGAAACAATCTCTCAATCTTTACAAGATGATGATAAAGTTATGTACATGCTTGTACGGGTCAAAACCTAACTCATGATAATTAATGCGAGTAATTCGCTCTTAAGTACATTCGTGCTAACAAATGGCATATCTATCTCGTTAATAATAAAGATCACTCAGCTTAATCGACGAATCCACGGCCTGTTCGTTATTGGCACGCGTCGCCTCGACATGACTATGGCCGTCCAATGCCAGCTGGCAGGATGCACAACTATTTCTAAGAGAAAGAACCCTAAAAGGGGGCTGCTTCTTCTTCTTCATTTCCACTTCTCAAAGAAGAGAATATCATTGTAAGGCTCTAAACCTCTCCATGGAGATGCAGACCAAATCAATATCATCAATAAAAGATCTTTACATTTATCTCCCTAACAAATAACATTCGTGTCTTACGTTTTTCATTTGGTCTTTTGTTTATTACGGTCTGCTATGATTGACCCTTGATATATTTTGATTATTTTTATGCTTGCAAAGTTTATGATAACTTTGAGCTAAAATAATATAATATTTATCAAACTATACTTATAAAATTATACTTAGCATGTTATTAGTGTTAAATACGAATACTGAATGTTGGGCTAAAAATAAGAAATAATCATGATGAGTATGTGCCTATATCTACCGTTGACGGTCAAAAGCTCTTGAATATAGGCTGTAGAAAAGTGGGTCGTTTCTGAAATTTACGATGAAATACTTTGACAGAAAACTAATAATTACAACATATCATAAAAGCAGTAAGAAAGCAGAGAGAGAGAGAGCACACAAAATACCCGTGCTCTATTCATTGCCCACTAGGTTATAGTATACAAGTATTCAAAATGGAATCACAATGTAGATTGATGATGTTGAACTTTTATGGTTTACTTGTCAATACATGTGAATATGTATTCATAATTTTTTTTTCTTTTTTTAGTTTTGACTTCGAAGCTGCAATCGCTAGTAATATTAGTGTGTACTGATAACAACAACAACAACAACAATTCAGTATAATCTCACTTAGTGAGGTGTGGGGAGGGTAGTATGTACGCAGACCTTACCCCTACCCTGGGGTAGAGAGGCTGTTTCCAAATAGACCCCCGGCATCCTTCCCTCCAAGAACTTCCCACCTTGCTCTTGGGGGGACTCAAACTCACAACCTCTCGGTTGGAAGTGGGGGTTGCTTACCATCGTGTGTACTGATAAAATCGGGGTAAATGTCACGATTTCATTTTTCCATCTTAGGATGTTAGTGGTGACATCTGCTTTTTAAGATTAGGTAAGCCTTATATAATTTAACTAATTCAACTGTAGTACGTTAAATAATATTTGTAACAATATAATTCAATCAGCATTAGTTGTATATCCCTAAAACCGGTAGTACAAGTTACAAGTTTTTCTAAGAGTCACTAGAGGTAACAACACATTACTGTCCCGGAGTAATGGGAAACAATGAAAATAAAATACAACAGAAGGTGACGTCGGAGCCTGCAAATGTCAACAAGTATACCATGAAGTCTTTAGCCGCGCAGACATAAGTCTCAAACCAACTCGATCATAAGTATCTGTGTACAAAAAATATGCAGAAGAGTAGTACGAGTAAACCATAGTGGTACCCAGTAATATCATGCCTAACATTGGTAGAATAGTGACGAAGTCATGTCAAGAGATCTATCAGACATGTAAACTTGTACAGGAGATAACTTAAAGCGAGAATGGAAAAAACGTCACTATCAGCAAAATAATCATAAATTCACAATTACCAACGAAAGTAATTGAAGCACGAATAGGAACAAAAAATAATGAGTAATAAAGAAACTGGTGATAACTCAAACAATCAATTTGTTTAAAATGCCCAATTTACAATAAAATTACCCAAGGTACCACTACTCATAATCTCACATTATAAGTCATTTCAAATTATCTTACAAATATGACATCTCCTGCTTGTATTTTTCTTTAGAAATCACTTTCACACGGTAAAATTCATGTGTTATCATGTATATTATATATGTGTCAATTGCTAAACAAAATTTTTGAGAGATTTATTATATACGATAAAGCATAATAAAAATCTTGAAATAAAATAGGGAATCAAAAGAATAAAATGAGGTTATTTTAGAAATCATTAGGATAAAAAGTTAGCATTTTCTACTAAAACAAATGGTTGGATAAGTTACTGAATTAAATATAAAATTTATTAAAATAAAACATAATAACGATTATTTAAGTAAGGTAAAAGTATCATACAGAGTAAGGAGTTAAATTTGAGAAATCAACTAAAGTAAAATATGACAACTATTAAGAAGAGTAAAGTACCGAATGAAACGACTAGCTCCAACTTAAGAGTCATGTGAGACGAGCATGATAAAAATTCATTTATTTAAAACTGTATGTTACGAACAACTCAACAGAGTATGGGGTAATGATTCGGCGTAGTAAATTCATCTTGAAAATCAATTCACCAAATTAATAATAATAGGAAAGGGAAACAGGAAATGACGGCAAAACAGTTAAACTAATGAAAACAACTCAATCCTCGAAATCAGTAAGTCCAGAAATATCAGTCCTTAGAATCTCATATGGTAAATATTGACACGTAATATAATACAACAATAAAGACAAGCACGCACAATTCGTTGTGGCGCAACCTAATCCTATCGTACAAACGCAATCCTCCATTATTTCACCATATAAATATCAAGAATAACATATAAAATTCATTGCAGCGTGCAACCCGATCTCACTGTATCAATATCAAATCTTTTCTTATTTCACCCGTTGCAGTGTGCAACCTGATCCAACCATATCAATATCAAATCCTCCTTTATTTTATCAATTGTGTTGTGCAACCTAATCCCATTGTATCAATATCATACCCTCCATTATATCATCTGTTGCAGTGTGCAACCCGATCCACAAGCAATTTAAATTAACAACAACAATCCACTAACTCAATTTACAGGAATTTCTACAATTAAAGGTATGAGTGCAAGGCATGAAAGGAACCACGTAAAAATCAAGAAATGCAACAAATATTACAAAAACAACAGTGAAAGTAAAACACAGCACAACTAAGGTATGCAAGTAAACAATTAAGGCAAGTAGAAAATAAGTACAGAGTCGTGGAAGGAACATACAATTCGGTGTTTTCACAAGAAATAGCCCATGATTCAACTAAAATGTGTACAAGAATTCTAACAATAAAAAACTGAATGGGGATGATCTACGAGGAAAGGTATCTCGACAAATAAGATGTAACAAGACAATAAGGAAAATAGTAACTTCAATTAAAGCATATAAGGCCAAATAACATGTAAGAGGTAGAATAAGTACTAACAACGTCAAATGGAGCATGTAAGAGTAAATTAACAATGAGAGATAACATTTCATGACAATCCAATTAAAGGCATGGAATGAGTATAGATAACCTAAATCGGTCAAATGCCACATACAGCCCGTGTACCCACTCATCATCTTGCGTACACGACTTTCATATAACACAAATAGCATAATCAACCCAAATTACAAGGGGTAGTTTCTCCCACACAAAGTTAGATAAGATACTTACCTCAAAGAAAATAACTTCATATCATAAATAAAAATCATAGGAAACAATTTCCAATTGATTTCCCGAGTGAAGTTTGTTTTGATGATTGACAAAGAAATTCAAGCATGAACCAAGTCCATCCGCAATGTGCACGGGCAGATTCAAGCATAAGGGATGCACGTGAAGGAGATAAGATTAAACTGTTATATATGATATTTCGTGATTGAAAAGGTTGCATAAATGATAAGAAGAAGGACTCATTACTCGAAGAAAACTTTATCCAAGATGAAGAGTTAGAAGTTGAAGTTAACTAGAACTCTTCAGTCAAGGAAGAGAATAGTATTGGAACTCTAGTTATTTCTTATTCTACTAACTCTATAAATTACAGGATGTTCTCACTTTACAGGTATGCACAAAAGCTAAAGTTAAACCTGAGTTGAGAGCAAAATATCAAGGCATTTTGCAAGCAAATTTTGTGTGAATCAAGTGTGCAAACCTGAAGCTACATAGACCAGATAGAAGAACCAGTTCCAAGTCTCTGGCGTTTATTCTAGTTTCATGTAGTAGGTGATTTTCAATTTTTACCTTTCAGCTTTATCTGGAAGCAATTGTATTAGGAACTCTAAGGATTAAATCTAGATTTAACTTGAAGTTGTTGTAACAGTTAGATGTTGTTTGACACAACATGATTAGAGGTAATCCTTAGGTTTAATAAGAGTTTTGTAAATGTTGTTTTAGCGTAGTGCTTTAGTGAAATTTTGTAAAAACATCCTACTGAGTAGTGATAACTGTGATTTATACATGTTTTGTATCCATTCTTACCTAAACTTTGTGCATTTACTGCCATAAATTAGTCCCAAAATGCTTACAAGTTACACTTGATTGCAGGCTTGAGCGACAAGATGATAAATATCAAAGATCGGCTAAAAAAGGAGTAAAATCTGCCAAGTGTCAAAAGACAACTGAAGTGGGGAAAAATATGACCTGCGCGGTCCGCACTGCTTTGCCACACGTCCGCGTAGGAGAGTTCAGAGGCTGGGTTATTTTAACGTCAACCTACACAGTCCACACTGCTTTTCCACGCAGCCGCGCATGATAGATAAGAGACTATGCAAAATTCAATGTCAGGTTGTGCGGTCCGCATACCTTTTCACGCGATCCGCGCCAATAAGTGTTTGGAGACTCAATCATTCAAGCCAAAAGCCCACGCAGTCGCACACCTAATTAGTGCGGTCCGCGTGGATGAAGTTCAGAGAGGGTGGATTTGTACCAAAACACCTACGCAGTTGCACTCCACATCTATGCGGTCCGCGCCCATCACTCTACGCGTCAGCGCGTCACAATTGTGTTGTCCGCGTCCCCAGTGTCAGAAGCAAGATATGAAGACCCAAACCCCTACGCGGCCATGCGTCATTTGTGCGCAGTCCGCACCAGACCCTCATGAGTTTATTTGTCTGGTTTTTCCTATGTAGTTTAAATAGAATATTTTACTTTTTAGGTTAAGTTTTGTTTTATCAGATAGCAATTGAACTCGAGACTTCATAGTTTTAGCATATTTTGGGCAATTTCTTCTAGTATTAACGTGGATTTGAGTAGATTAACAGTGTAGTTAATTATTATGTCAATTTCATCTACTATTTCTTCAATTTCTATTTCTATTATGGCTAGCTAAACCCATTATCTAGGGTTGTGGCTTAACCCTAGTGTGGGTGATTAATGAGTGTGATTGTCTTGTGCATGAATGATGCTGGGTATTTGCTATTTGGGTTGATATTATGTTTTAATTAAGATTTGGTGGTTACAAACACTAAGTCTAGCTTAGTGGTCTTAACTCTTCTTGATAAAGAGAGTCTATGACCCCAAGATTAATTCCAACAAGGAATCGGGATGTACCCTTGAGAATGGTAGTCCCAATTAATGGGTTAAACCTCGAGAAAGTAATTACCCAACTTGAACCATAAGTTGATTGGGCAAATTGTCCTACCCAATTGGTCTCGAGAGAGTCAATTGGGAAAAATCACTCTCTCTACCGAGAGGTGTGAGGGTGGGTGCATAAGTGCAAACGGTTATAGCATAATTCCCATATTCATCGTTCTTGCATTAGGAATCTCTGTTCATTAGTTGACCACCTAGGTACATACCACGACCCTAGTGCCTTTCTCTATATTGCGTACAACTTAGAATCAATATCTTAGCATAAATTAGCTTTAAACTTGTAGTTCATAAATTGTAGTTGATAATCAAAAGAAAACTAAAAATGTTAGAAGATCAATTAGGAGCTAAAACATAGTCCTAGACCATACAGACACTCAACTCCAAATTGAAGCTCCCTGTCCCGCTCTTCCTTAGGTTGAGTCCGCTGCGATCAAGTAGTAGGTCATGGTTTTTTCACCTTTTGAGCCAGGTGTTTTCTACGTATAAAATACTTCTGTTATTTACTGTCCACATTCATTATATCATCAATAGTAGTATAACGAACACAAAGAAGAATCAGGTCCTTCTATAATCTATGCACGTAAAAATTGGACACCACATAAATCACCTTCTCTTGTATGGCATTTAAGTGTAAAACATCAATTTGTATCAGAGCGGGTTCTTCTTGAAAAGGTTTACACCGTAGGAGAAGATCAACATGAGTGTCCGCCTGGAATTTGGGAAGGGCAATCCACTGCTAGACATCACCCTTTATGACCAGTACTACTCTTGGTAGCAAAACAAGATGCGAGATCGTATTATAGGAGAGGACTATGAACTATGGGACAATGTCACCAATGGTCCATTAGCTACCTTGAAGAAAAATGTTGAAGGAGTATATGTGCCAAAGACATGAGTTAATTGCACTATTGAGGACTTGAGGAGGTGGGAGAAGAATGCTAAAGCCAAGATATGGCTTGTATGTGGATTTGATCCAGATGAGTACAACAGAATCCAAGGTTGTACCACTACGAAGCAAATCTGGGACACGCTGCAGGTGGCTCGTAAAGGAACACCTCAGGTGAAGAGATCCAGAGGAACTCTACTATATTCTAATATTAGAGTTTTTCTACGAAGGAAGGAGAAACCATTCAAGAAATGTACACAAGGTTCACTACACTGACAAATAAGCTGGAATCTTTTGGAAGGATGATTCTTCAAAAAGAAAGGGTAGAAAAGATATTAATCAGAGTTTTGCCTATCACTTGAAAGAGTAAAATCACTTCCATAAAGAATATTGCCACTCTCCCACTAGATGAATTTATTGAAAATCTTACTGCATATGAACTTAGGAAACAAATAGTAAAGATGGATGTACCTAAGAAGGAAAGGAGTTTGAGTCTCAAAATCAATGAAGGTTCTGATCTTGAAGATGATGAAATGTCCATGATCACGAAAGACTTCCAGAAGTACCATAGGAGGTGAAAGGGTTCTTCAAGAAGTGGAAGCTACAACAAATGAAAAGCTCCTGAGAAATAAACAAATAATGGCTGCTACAAGTGTGGAAAGGCTGATCACCACATCAAGAAATTATCTTCTGTGGGAAATAGAGTGGAAGAAGGAAAGAGGTGAATGAAGGAACAGGTTCAACCCAAGAAAAGCAATAATAAAGGATCAACAAAGGCTATGGTCGTTGCATGGGGAGATAGCTCAGATGAAAGCTCTGATGATGATGATGATGATGATGATGAACAAGCACTTATGGCTATTGGAGAATATGATGAAGAAGCTGGGGTAAGTGTTTCTCATCTCAAAAAAAAAAGACTAAATTTTTGTCTAAGTAAAGATTATTTGAGTTGCTCCAAGAGTTAATTGATGAATCTCAGGATGTAAATAATAAAAAGGAACAACTGTCAATAGAGTGTGTAGTTTTAAAAGTTAAGTGCAAAAACCTGAAACTTAGGGCTAGTGAAACTGAAAGTGAAAATGTTGTGATGAAGAACACATGAAATTGACATTACCGTCCTAGAACTTAGATCTGAAAATCTAAAATTAAAATTAGGAACAAGTAAAATGACAACTGATCACATACAACTCACTTTAGAAGAAAGTGTAGGAAAAATAAAATATAAGATGTACAAAAGAAATGAGCATATAAGAAGCCTAAGGGAAGATCTAAGAAAGGTCAAGAATGAGCTAGTCAGAACTTGTAAATAGACTTGGATTTGGAATGAATCTCGCTCTATTGAAAATTCCTACTTGATTGATGGATTGAAGTACAGTCTAATAAGTGTATCACAATTGTACGATAGAGGTAACATTATTGCATTCACCTCTACAAAATGCTATGTGATTAATCTTATCACTAACAAGATAGTTTTGCAGGGAATAGGACAGCCTAACATTAAGTTCAAGAAAGATAAAGTTTGTGAGTCTTGTGCAAGGGAGAATCGGGTAAGATTCTCCAACAAAACAAGAAAATGGTAAGCACCACCAGAACGATGGAACTGGTCCATATGGATCTTTGTAGACCAATAAGAACATTAAGCAGATGTGTAAGAGATATGTTTTGATGGTTGTTGATGATTACTCTAGGTTTACTTGGACAATATTTCTAACATCTAAATATGAAGCATTTGACATGTTCTTTTGTTAGAAAAGCTAAAAAATAACTAGGTAATCAACTTGCATCAATTATGTCTAATCATGGTACTGAATTTAAAAATGCTAAATTTGCTAAATTTTATGATGAGCATGGTATAGATCATGTTTTCCTGCTCCTAGAACTCCATAACAAAATGGAGTAGTTGAGAAAAAGAATAAGACATTGGAAGAAATGGCTAGGACTATGCTTCTTTCTAGTAAACTGCCCCATAGTTTCTAGGCAGAAGCTGTGAATAGTACATGTATTATCATAAATAGGTGCATGACTAGACCTCATATTGAGAAGAATCTCTATGAGTTAATTAAAGGGAGAAAGCCAAATATATCTCATCTTAGGATATTTAGATGCAAGTTCTTTGTGCATAATAATGGTAAAACTTCCCTAGGTAAGTTTGATCCCCAAAGTGATAAAGGAGTACTATTGGAATATTCTTCACATAGTAAAACTTATAAGATTTATAACAAAAGAACTGTATGTGTAAAAGAAAGTGTGCATGCAGTTTTTGATGAAACTAACATTCTTTCTCAGAGGCAGGAACATGAAGATCAAGCAGTTGGGATGTGTCACGACCCGGATTTCCCACCATCGGGAGTCGTGATGGCGCCTACTATTAGGAGCTAGGCAAGCCATCATTCAATTATTTTTACTATCATTTTCGATAATATAGTTAGGACAAAACAAACATAACGAGCGGAAGTGTCAAATATAATTAACTGAAGGAAATGCGGAAAATTTAACAGAATCCTCTACGCAAGATTGGTGTCACAATACTCACGAACTTCTCGGATTACTAAATACAATCGTCTAAAAGGAATCATAACAGTATGTTTCAATACAAGAGCTAACAAACCGGATAAAGATAGAAGAGACTCCGGGCATGTGGAGGTCAACAAGGCTACCTCAAGAGTCCCTGAACGGAAGGTATGCTCCCAATCTAATACTGTTGTGGTCTGAAAGCTGCGTTCTGATTCGTGCAAAGAAATGCACAGAGTGTAGCATCAACACAACCGACCCTATGTGCTTGTAAGTGCCTGGCCTAACCCTGGCGAGGTAGTGACGACGCTAGACAGAACCTACCACAAATAACCTGTATAGATATATGGGCAGTAACAGGGAATACACTAGTTTAAGCAGTTAAAGCGGGAGGGGAGCATGCTGTGGGGTACGACCTGACGCGGACCGCACAAAAATGTTTTGCGGCCGATTCGAGTGGGAAAAAAATTGGGGCTTCTCTGAACCCTCCCAGAGCAGACCGCACTGCTTTGGTGTGCGGCCACTCTTGTTTACCTGAAACCCTAGCCCTCAGACTCAGCCACGCAGACCATACATAAAGGCATCATGGCTGCGCGGCTCCTGCACGGACCGCGTGGAAATGACCATGGCTGCTTTGGTGTCTGCAACACCTGAACCTGTTTTGTCTCTAAGTCTAATAATTCTTGGGCCGCACCCAAAACTCACCCGAACCCTCGGGGCTACAAACCATACGTACACACAACCTCAAAAACATCATACGGACTCACTCGTGCGATCAAATTGCCATGATAATATCAAAATCTACGGATGAAGCCTCAAAACACATAATTCTTCCTTCAACTTTCATAAACTTCAAATTTCCCATTTTACGTCTGAAACACGTCAAACGACGTTTGTTTCCAACCAAACTTTACAGATAGTGTTTAACACATATATAAGTCTTGTACCGGCCGTCAGAAATAAAATACGAGCCCGTCACCAATATTTTCTAACTAATTTTCTTTTCATAATTTCATATCATTTTTCAGAAAAGAGTTTCTTTCAAAAATTCTATACTCGGGCTCGGGGCCTCGGATTTTGATTTTGGGAATATGCCCGAGTCCTATATTTTTCTACAGACCTCCCGGTACCGTCATATAACGTGTTCGGGTCCGTTTACCCAAAATATTGACCAAAGTCAATTATATCAATATTAATATCAAAATTCTTCAAATGTTTCACGGAATTCATATATTTTAACAGAAAAATTTTCTGGCTTTACACCCAGACTATGCACGCAAATCGAGGCAACTAAAAACAAGGTTTTCAAGGCCTTAGAAGTATGGGAAAAGGGAGAATTACGGTGATGACCCTTTGGGTCGTCACATCCCCCACCTCTAAAATAATCGTTCGTCTTCGAACGGACAAAAGATAGAAGCACCTGAGTCGGGGAATAGATGAGGATAACGGCTCCGCATATCAGAATCAGACTCCTAGGTCGATGCCTCAGGAGGCTGACCTTTCCACTGAACACGCACTGAAGGAAAAATCTTTGACCTCAATCGTCGAACCTGCCGGTCTAAAATAGCCATCGGCTCCTCCTCATATGACAGATCCTTGTCCAATTGGACAATGCTGAAATCTAACACGTTGGCTGGATCGTCGTGATACCTCCGAAGCATGGATACATGAAAAACTGGATGCACGGCTGACAAGTTAGGCGGTAAGGCAAGTCTATAAGCCACCTCTCCCACGAGATCAAGAATCTTAAATGGGCCAATGAACCTAGGGCTAAGTTTTCCCTTCTTCGGAATATCATCACGCCACTCATAGGCGATACATGGAGCAATACTCGCTCACCAACCATGAAGGCAACATCTCTGACCTTACAGTCTGCATACCTCTTCTTCCTGGACTGAGATGACCAAAGTCTATCCTGAATGATTTTGACCTTATCCAAGGCCTTCTTAACTAGATCTGTGACCAACAACCGAGTCTCTCCTGAATCAAACAATCCCATTGGAGACCGATATCGCCTACCATACAACGCCTTATATGGATCCATCTGAATGCTGGACTGGTAGCCATTGATGTAGGCAAACTCTGCTAAAGGTAAGAACTGGTCCCACGAACCTCCAAAATAAACAACGAAGGCTAGGAGCATATCCTCAAGAATCTAAATAGTCCTCTCGGATTGAACGTCCATCTGGGGATAAAAGATTGTACTCAACTGAACCTGGGTGCCCAACTCTTGTTGTATCGCTCCTTAGAAATGCGAGGTAAACTGCGGGCCCCGATTCGAAATGATAGATATAGGCATCCCATGAAGGCGAACGATCTCCCTGATATAAATCCCAGCTAATCTCTCGGACGAATAGGTGGTGGCAACTGAAATAAAATGTGTTGACTTGGTCATTCTATCCACAATAACCCATATAATATCAAACTTCTTCGAGTCATCGGAAGGCTAGATACGAAATCCATGGTAATTATCTCCCACTTCTACTCGGGAAGCTCAGTCCTCTGAAATAAACCATCGGGCCTCTGATGCTCATACTTAACCTATTGACAGTTTAGACGGCGAGCCACATATGCAACAATTTCTTTCTTCATTCTGCGCCACCAATAATGCTGGCTCAAATCCTGATACATCTTCGCGGCACCCGAATGAATAGAATACCGAGAACTATGGGCCTCCGCTAAGATAGACTCCAAAATACCATCAACATTGGGAACACAGACTCGCCCCTGTAGTCTCAATATAGCATCATCGCCCAATATCATTTTCTTGGCACCTCCACTCTGCATCGTGTCTCTCGGGACACACAATTGGGAATCATCAAATTGCCGCTCACGGATACGCTCCATCAACGATGAACGAGAAACCATGCAAGCCAAAAGCCTACTAGGCTCAGGAATATCCAACCTCACAAATCGATTGGCCAAGTCCTGAACATCCAAAGAAAGCGGTCTCTGGCTGACCGAAATATACGCAAGACTACCCATGGTAGCAGACTTCCTACTCAATGCACCGGCCACCACATTGGCCTTCGCTAGGTGGTATAGGATAGAAACATCATAGTCTTTCAACAACTCCAACCACCTCCTCTGCCTCAAATTCAACTCCTTCTGTTTGAACAAGTACTGAAGGCTCTTATGATCCGTGTACACCTCATACGTCACACCATATAGATAATGCCTCCAAATCTTCAAAGCATGAACGATGGCTGCCAACTCTAGGTCATGAACTGGATATTTCTTCTCGTGGATCTTCCGCTTCCTCGAAGCATATGTTATAACTCTGTCAGTCTGCATCAACACTGCGCCAAGCCCAATACGGGACGCATCACAATAGATGGTGTAAGGCCCTGATCCTGTGGGAAAAATCAATATCGGTGATGTAGTTAGAGCTATCTTGAGCTTCTGGAAGATCGCCTCGCACTCATCTAATCGCCTGAACTGGGCACCCTTCTGGGTCAATCTAGTTATCGGGGCTGCAATGGATGAAAAACCCTCCACGAACCGTCGGTAGTAACCTGCTAATCCCAAGAAACTCCGGATCTCAGCAGCTGACACTGGTCGAGGCTAGTTCTTAACTACCTCAATCTTCATCGGGTCCATCTAAATACCCTCTGCTAAAACAACGTGACCCAGGAATGCAACAGAATTCAACCAAAACTCACACTTCGAGAACTTGACATATAATTGACTATCCTTCAGAGTCTGAAATACCACTTTGCGGTTCTGCTCATGCTCCTCCTGGCTGCGGGAGTATATCAAAATGTTATCAATGAATACAATCATGAACAAATCCAAATAAGGCCTGAACACTCGGTTCATCAATTCCATAAATATTGTCGGGGCATTGGTCAATCCAAAGGATATGACCAAAAACTCATAATGCCCATACCTAGTGTGAAATGCTATCTTTGGGACATCAGACGCCCTAATCCTCGGCTGATGATAAGCAGATCTCAAATCTATCTTCGGGAACACCCTAGCACCCTGAAGCTGGTCGAATAAACCGTCAATCCTCGGTAGTGAATACTTGTTCTTTATCGTCACCTTGTTCAACTGCCAGTAATCAATGCACATCATCATCGACCCATCCTTTTTCTTCACGGATAACACCGGCACACCCCAAAGCGATACACTAGGTCTAATGAAAACCTTATCAAGCAAGTCCTGAAGCTACTCCTTTAACTCTTTTAACTCTGGAGGGTCCATGCGGTACGGAGGAATGGAAATAGGCTGAGTGCCCGGAGCCAGATCAATAAAGAAATCAATATCCCTGTTGGGCGGGATACCCGGCAGGTCTGAAGGGAAAACCTCAGGGAACTCCCGAACAATAGGAACAAAGTCAATAGATGGAACCTCCGCGCTGGTGTCATGAACATACGCAAGATATCCTAGACACCCCTTCTCAACCATGTGTTGAGCCTTGACATATGAAATAACACTGTGGATGGCATGACCTGGGGTCCCTCTCCACTCAAGTTGGGACAAGTCTGGCAAAGCCAAGGTCAGGCTCTTGGCGTGACAATCCAAGATAGTATGATACGGGGACAACCAATCCATACCCAAAATAATGTCGAAGTCCACCAAATCTAAGAGCATGAAGTTGACACGGGTCTCAAGACCGTCAAATACTACCACACATGAATGATGCACTCGGTCAACCACTATCGAATCACTCGCTGGTGTAGATACATATACAGGAATACCCAAGGCCTCACTAGGTACAACCAAATAGGGTGCATAATAGGATGATACATATGAATACGTAGATCCGGGATCAAATAGCACAGAAGCATCCCTATCACAGACCAGAATAGTACCTATAATCACAGCATGTGATGACTCAGGCTCTAGCCAAGCTGGCAAAGCATAACAACGGGGTTGGGCCCCACCTCCCTGGACTGTGTCTCTGGAACGATCGGCTACTGGCTGACTCCTGCCTCTGGTGGTCTGAGCTCCGCCTTTATGCTCTCTACCTCTGCCTCTATGGTCTGTACCTCCTCCTCTAGCTAGTTGGGCGGCCTGTGAATCACCTGCTCCCAAAATCATGGGACAGGGACACTGCTGCTGCGACCGAGCACCTCTCATCCTCGGGCAATATCTCCTTATGTGACCAAGATCTCCACACTCATAACACCCACCTAAATGCGGCAACTGAGAAAACTAGGACTGACCCTGCTGCCCTGAATAACCTCCTCGAAGGCTCTGAAGCGGTGGTGCACTGATGGGCTACTAATTAGAATAGTGTTTTTGAGAACCGCTACCACCTGCAGTACCATGTGAAACCTGAAGTGATTACTGAAAAGGCCTCTAAGGGTGGCCTCTACCATATGAATACCTACCTCCAGATAAGGTACCACCTAACCTATCAGAATGATAAGGCCTCTTATTTGACCCCTGACCACCTCCTTGTGCAAGTGCCATCTCTATCCGGCGAGCCGCATTGGCAGCCTCCCAAAAAGACATATCACTACCGGCTCCCATAGCCATCTGAAGCCGGATCGGCTGAATCAATCCATCAACAAATGTCGCACCGTCTCCCTCTCAATGGGGAGTATAACAATAGCATGGCATGCCAAATCAATAAAACGAGTCTCATACTACGTGACTGTCATAGTACCCTGATGAAGACGCTCAAACTACCTGCATAGAGCATCTCGCTCAGACATCGAAAGAAACTTCTCCAAGAACAACTCCGTAAACTGATCCCAAGTCAAAAATGGCAACCCTGCTAGCCTATATAAACAATAGTCCCTCTACCAAGTCTTGGTGGATCCTGCAAGCCGAAAAAATGATGAAGTCGACCCCATTGGTCTCCACAATATCCATAGTCCTGAGAACATCATCGCAGCTGAATAAGATGTCCTGGGGGTCCTCTATAGGAGCACCGTTGAAGGTGGTGGTGAAAAGCTTGGTGAACCTATCAATCCTCCACAAAGCATCTGTGGACATCGCCGAACCATCACTGGTCTAAGCTGGAATACCAGGTTGGGCTGCTACAGCTGGCTGAACTGCAGGAACCTCAAGATGAGGAGCTACATGCTCCAGAGTACGTGTAGCGGGAGTCTGAACTCCTCCCCTAGCCTGAGATGTTGCTGGTGCAACGGGAAGCAAACCCGCTCTAGAGACGCACTCCATTAAGCCTACCAGTCAAACCAAAGCGCCCTGGAGTATTGGAGTGGCTATGAAACCCTCTGGGACCTGAGCTGGGTCCACCGGAGCTGCTGGTGCTGGAACCTCCACATTGTAGTCAACATGAGGCTCCACCTCTGGGACTGCTGCTCGGAGCTGAACTCTACCCCGGCCTCTGCCTCTGTAATGGCCTCGACCTCGCCCTTTGCCCTTGATAGGCTTTGTTGCTGGGGGCTCGGGCTGTTGTGCGGTAGAAGAGGAAACACGTGTTCTCGCCATCTGTGAAAGAACATAGTAGTATGACAATCAGTATTTGAGAAACGGAATCGCACAGCAAGAATGAACAAAGTGGAATTTTTCCTAACTCTATAGCCTCCGGGGAATAAATATAAACGTCTTCGTACCGATCCCTCAGACTCTACCGAGTTTGTCCCTGAGTTGTGAGACCTATGTAACCTAGTGCTCTGATACCAACTTTTCATGATCTGGATTTTCCACCATCGAGAGTTGTGATGGCGCCTACTATTAGAAGCTAGGAAAGCCAGCATTCAATCATTTTTACTAAGATTTTCGTTAATATAATTAGGAGAAAAAAAAACGTAACGAGCGGAAGTCTAAAATATAATTAACCGAAGGAAATGCAGAAAATTTAACAGAATCCTCTACCCAAGATTGGTGTCACAATACTCACAAACTTCTAGGATTACTAAATACAATCGTCTGAAAGAAATCATAACAGTATGTTTCAATGCAGGAGCTAACAAACTGGATAAAGATAGAAGAGACTCAGGGCTTGTGGATGTCAGCAAGGCTACCTCAAGAGTCCTTGGACTGAAAGTCTGCTCCCAATCTAATACTGCTGCGGTCTGAAAGCTGCATCCTGATCTGTGCAATGAAATGCACAGAGTGTAGCATCAGCACAACTGTCCCCATGTGTTGGTAAGTGTCTGGCCTAATCCCGGTGAGGTAGTGACGAGGCTAGACAGGACCTACCACAAATAACCTATACAAATATATGGGCAATAACAGGAAATATGCTAACTTAAAGAGTTAAAGGGGGGAGGGGAGCATGTTGTGGGTATGATAGTCTAAACATAGAAATTATCGGTAAACAAATGAATCTGAACAAAAACAACTGATAAGGAAAACACAGGAAGTCTCTACATGCGAAAATAATACACTCAGTCCATATTTTGTTGCGGCACGCCACCCGATCCTCAACAGATATCACCATTGCGGCGTGCAACCCGATTCTCTACAATTAATACCATTGCATCGTGCAACTCGATCCCTCAATATTCAATACCGTTGTGGCGTGCAACCCAATCCTCAATATTCATCAACACCGTTGCGGCGTGCTACACGATCCTTAACATTTAATACCAAGAACTCACCCAAACAATGACGCAATTCAAGTGCGAGTGGGGGGGGGGGGGGTAACAACAATTACAAGAATTCCCGACAAGGGAATACAATTAACATTTCAATCATCCCAACAAGGGAAATTACAATAAATACTAACGTTGCGGCAAGGGAATAATTACTACACGTTCCTTTTTTAATTGCCTATTTCTCGAGTAACAATTTCTAATCAAAGCCAATGCTCCAAATGACAAACCACTCACAAACCTTCCTCAACTATGCACTTTATATTATACTTATCAACCCACGCAAGAAATATGTATCATTAAATACGAATCCAACACATATAAGACTCATGGTCATGCTAGACTCCGGTGCATATATAACCGTCACCATACCTATACACCGTACTCCACATTTAACAAGTAGAAAATAATACCCTAATCCTAATCCCTCAAGCTAAAGTTAGAAAAAACACTTACCTCGGTCAAAAAATAGCAATCAAGTCTCTAACACCGCATTTTCACTAGAATTCAACTCCGAAACAATGATATATAGGCACAATTTAGTTCAATAGTATCAATAATGGCTCAAAGACAGAATTCATAGCCTAGAAATGAATTTCCTATCATTCTTCCAAAAATACCAAAATTCGACCCCGGACACACATAGTCCAAACTCGAGGCTCGGACCAAAATCCAACCACCCATATCCCCACGATTTCAAATATGCAATTTGTTTCAAGATTTGACCCCAAATTGAGGTTGAGTTGCCCAAAATCCCCAAAGCCCCAACTCTATCCAAAACTCCCTTATTCCCATGCATTAAAACCTTTGATTGAAGTTGAAATGATGTTTAAAGATGCTAAGGAGTAAGGAAATTAAGTTTGAAATCATTTACCAATCATTTAGAAGGAGAAAAATCGTTTCGAAAATCGCCTCATAGGTTTTGGATTTTTGAAAAGTGGAAAAATGACTGAAATTTTCAAACTTTTATACCTTTCTGAGGACCTGGTGCGGACCACACAAAAATGTATTGCGGCCGCGCCGAGTGGAAGAAAAAATTGGGGTTTCTCTGAACCCTCCCAGCATGGACCGCACTGCTGTGGTGCGCAGCCACGCTGGTTAACCTGAAATACTAGCCCTCAGACTCAGCTACGCGGACCGCACAGAAAGGCATCACGGCCGCGCGGCTCCAGCGCGGACCGTGCGGAAATGACCGCGGCCGCGCTGGTGTTTGCAATTCCTGAACCTATTTTTTCTCTAAGTCTAATAACTCTTGGGCCTCAACCGAAACTCACCTGAGCCCTCGGGGCTCCTAATCAAACATACACTCAACCTTAAAAACATCCTACAGACTCACTCATGCGATCAAATCACCAAGATAATATAAAAATCTACGGATCAAGCCTCGAAACACATAATTCTTCCTTCAACTTAAATAAACTTCAAATTTCCTATTTAATGTCCGAAACACGTCAAACGACATCCATTTCTAACCAAACTTTACATATGGTGCTTAATACATATTTAAGACTTGTACCGGGCATCGGAACCAAAGTACGAGCCCGATACCTATATTTTCTAACTCATTTTCTTTTCAAATTTTATAATATTTCAGAAAAAATATTTCTTTCAAAAATTCTATACTCGGGCTCGGGGCCTCAAATTTTGATTGCGGGAATATGCTCGAGTTGCATATTTTTCTATGGACCTCCCGGGACCGTCATATAACGTGTCCGGGTCCGTTCACCCAAAATGTTGATCAAAGTCTTCTATATCGATATTAATATCAAAATTCTTCAAATTATTCACGGTATTCACATATTTTAACATAAAAGTTTTCCGGCTTCGTGTTCGAACTACGCACGCAAATCGAGACAACTAAAAGCAAGGTTTTCAAAGCCTTAGGAAGTACGGAAGAAGGAAGAATTATGGTTATGACCCTTTGGGTCGTCACAGGCTGGTAAGAAACCTACGTGAAACCACAGCCTATATTGAAGCTGCACCAGAAGAAGGAAGAGGTTCTTCCACCAAGGGAAACCTGACATGGGGAACTGAATAAAGAAGAATTGATGCTCAAACCTTGAGGGAACCTCTCCATGAACATGTTCCTGAAAAACAAAACACTGAAGGAACATTTAGGAGAAATCAGTTGGTTATTAAACCTTACAAGTATCAAAGTTCTTATCCTGTTGAGAACATAATTACTGATCAAAGTTCTTATCCAACCTATAATCAAAACCATATATTCTTTGAAAAATCTTTGTGCTTTTGATAGCTTTTTATCTCTTGTTGAACCTAAAAACAGTGTTGAGTCTTTGTAAGATGTAGACTGGGTGAGCGCAATACAAAATGAACTTAACTAATTTGAGAGAAGTCAAATTTGGCATCTGGAACCAAACTCGGGGACATATAAGTAATTAGCACAAAATGGGTCTTTGGAAACAAATTTGATGAAGATGGAACAATAACAAGGAACAAGGTAAAATTGGTGGTTCTAGAATATAGTCAAGATGAGGGAATAGATTATCATGAGACTGTTGCTCGTGTTGCAAGATTGGAAGCACTTAGACTCCTTATAGCCTTTACTGCTTACGTAGAATTCATTCTCCATAAGATAGATGTCAAGAATGCCTTCCTCAATGGATATCTAATGGAAGAAGTGTTTGTTAAGCAACCTCCGATCTTTGAATGCAAGGAACATCCTAATAATGTGTACGAGCTTGACAAAGCACTTTATGGGCTCCCGTTGGCTCCAATAGCATGGTATGAAAGATTATCAAAATTCCTACTTGAGCATGGCCACAAGAGAGGTATAATTAATAATACTTTATTCTTGAAAGAAAAAGGTAAAGATCTCTTAGTAGTTCAAACATATACGTTGATGATATAATATTTGGAGCAACTACGGATGAGCTATGTAAAGAATTTGCTAAACCAATGGGAAGTGAATTTGAAATGAGTATGATGGGAGAGCTTAATTTCTTTTTAGTCTTACAAATTAAATAAAATTCAAATATAATTATGATCCATCAGTAGAAGTATGTAAAAGAGTTGTTTAAAGGGTTCAAATTGGAAGATTCCAAAGAAATTGACATTCATATTGCAACAACCACAAAATTGGATGTAGATAAATCTAATTCATCTGTTGATAAAAATTTGTATAGGGGAATGATTGGCTCCTTGTTATATCTTACTGCTAGCAGATCTGATATTGTTTTCAGTATATGCCTTTGTGCTAGATTTCAGGCAAATCCAATTGAGCCTCACTTGACTGTTGCAAGGAGGATCTTAAGATACCTAAAATTCACCACTGGCCTTTGTCTATGGTATCTAAAAGGTAGTAATTTAAACCTAGTGGGATGTGTTGACGCTGATTATACAGGTTTGCTTGTGAATAGAAAGAACACCTCAGGTATGGAATACTTTCTTGGCTCATGTTTTGTGTCTTAGGCCACTAAAAGCAAAATTATATGGCCTTATCTACTTCTAAAGCTTAGTATGTTGTTGATTCCTCATGTTTTCTCAATTATTATGGATCAAACAATAATTAAGGGATTTTTGAATTGATGTAGGTTGTATACCATATTTTATGATAATACTAGTGTAATTAGTAAGACCAAGAACCTGATTCATCACAAGAGAGCTAAGCACATAGATGTTAGGCATCATTTTGTAAGGGAGAACTATGAGAAAGGTTTGATCACTGTGGAATTTTGTGCTACTGATAAGCATATAGCTGATAACTTCACAGAAACTCTAAGTAGAGATCACTTTGAAAGGAACATGTTAGAATTATGGATGATTAAGATCACGTAAAATGAACTAGCTCTTACTCAAAAATTTAGGTAGAAAATTTTGTGAATTTTTGTACATAAATAGATTATATTTTGCTCAGTTCTTTCATCAGTATACTCATTTGCCATGTACTAAAATGGCTCGTTAATATCTAATGATATTATCTCTATTTTCTTGAAAAATTTCATACTTAAACAAAAGATTTTTCATTGAGGAACCTGGTTCATCAAGATTTCTTGGTAAGTATTCTCTACTCTGCATATTTTGAAATAATTGTATTTGGGTCATGATTAAGAGGAGAGTCCCATTTAATCCCAAACCTTTTTGAACTTATCCATTATTAAATGAAACAGTTTTGTTCAAAAAGACAAAACTGCATTAAGTCCTAGATTCTAGGGACACTCTTCAACGTCTTTTCAAACTAAATATTTCAGCTTGATTAGACTTCTGAAAAGGACTGTCATTATCAATTAAACTCCCCTTCTTAAATTGATTAGGCCTTAGTATTTATTCACTTGTAATTCTCAAGCCATCAAAATTCTCTCCATCTTCTCTCATCTTCCAAACACACACAAACTCATCTTTTCTTATATCTAAGCATAGTAATGGCTAATTCCTCTGAGAATCTTCGATTACTGCCCAAGGAAATAACACTTACGCCGTCTATTACACCTTCAACCACACCCATCTCTAAGAAAGGAAGAGTAAAGATGATGGCTCGCAAGGTTGTCGCTGATGGAGAGCAAATCAATAAAATAAATGAAAATTTGAAAGAGAGTCGGGAAGAAGAACTCTAGAAATCTGATGAATCATTCAAGTCAGCTATTAGGGGGAAGAACATGTTTCTTCTAAGATAGAGCATGTAACATCTGACCCTAAAGCTACTCCTAAAATCATCTCCGAGGTTGCTACAAATCTGGAAACTAGGTTTGTTCTGGTAGGAACTGTGACTAGTGTTGAAATAACTAAGTCTGGAAAATTGGTGGAAAAAACAAAAAGAGAAAAGAAAATGAGTGTGAGGGTGCTCGAAGTGTTGTGATAGGAATGGGAAAAGAAGTGGTTGAATCTTCACCCACTCATGTTGGTTTATCTAAAGAATCAGGTGCTAATGGTAGTTTGGAGTGAGGAATCTGCTGGAGAAGAAGTGAGTGTAAAAGAGAAAACGAGAAGAGGGTCAGGAAAAACTGCTGAGGGGTGAGTTTGATTAGGGAAGGATTTCTAAGAACATGTTTCATAACAGGAAACCCTCGCAGACCTACTGAAAAAGGTGACTAACAGTTACAAGCCTAAAAAGAAAGGAAGTCTAGAAGTTAAAATCCTGGCATTGCTAGGGCAAACAATAAGAGAAAGGCTACCTATTCAATCCCTGTAGAGACTCATCCTACAAGAGGAAGAACTACAAGGAGTCACAAGAAGCAAAATGAGACTGAACTAGAAAAGGCCTTAGAAGAAAGTAAGAGAAAAGCTGCTACTAAGGGAAAGAAGAACGTGGATAAGGTTGTAGAAATCGATGAGATGGACCTGGTCCTTCAGGATAAAGAGGAGACAAAAGGATGTAGGTTATGACTCGAAAAGCAAAGAAAGACACGATTTTCACAAAGAATTTTGTTTCAAAAACAAAGTCTGCGGAGCCATCTACTTTGGCTAAAAGAACAAGGTATACATTGAAATCAAGAAAAGTGAAAATAGTGGAGGAAGAAGAATGCAGTGAGAAGAAGAACAATCTGATGCTCAGAAGGACAAGATGGTTAAGTTTGGGAAGAGAACCATCTTGAAACATTGACTCCTTGGGGACTTGGAGAAGGATGGTATTTTAATACTGCTGGAGAAGTTACAATTGCAACGTTTCAAGGACATGGTCCTTCAGATGGATGAAAAGCTAGCCAGAACTGATATTGTGGAGTTTATGGCAAATTTTAAGGTCAAAGATGGTAGGGTCACCAATGTGGTAAAGGGGGTGACAGTGAGCTTTGATGATAAATAACTAGGAGAGATCTTAGGTGTATATGTTGAAGGGTACAATAATTATAAGAACCTCAAAGGACCAAGTCTAGAGTATCTCCCTACTGCCCTTGCCATTACTAGAAAATTTGGTGACAATGAAGAGGAGCTTGAGCCCAAGGCTATTTACAAAAGTGAGATGAAGCCACCTCAGAGAGTGTTGTTCGAATTTTTGAACAAATTTGAGTTGCTCAAGCAGGAAAAAAGGAACATGACCTCATTCATGGACCTGATCCCTATGGAATATTTGGATACTGGGAGGCAAATCAATTGGACTAGATTTATCATCCAGCTCCTTGATAGGATTCTGAATGGAACCAAAACTCATGCCATACCATATGGTATTATTTTCACAGATTTACTTACATACCTCAAGGTACCCATCAAGAAATGGGAAGTTGGCACAAGCAAGGATCGTTTTAGGGAAAACATTATGATTTGGTTGTGAATATGAAGTCCACACCACTTTCAAAGAACCTGCTTCATCCAAAAGGTACCTGTAAACATCAAATGCGTGCCTTGGTGCAAGAAAGTGGGGCTAGGGATGCTGAAATTGAAAGGTTGAAGAAGAGATTGGCAGAAGTGGAGACTGAGAAAGATGCTCCCAGAGTTGAGCTAGCAAAGGAGAGGAGAAGAATGATAACATTCTTCAAGATATGCTGAAACTTCTTCAAGCCAAACACCAAGAATCTGGTCCTTCCCAGTGTGAAGAATTCCTAGCATAGTTCGACCAACTAGTGACCCGTATGGGATTTTTTTTTTGTTCTGTTGTTCATAATCCAGTATTTTAATTTCTCCTTATGCTTGTGGATGACTAAGTATCAATGATAATCAATTATTTTTGTGCTCTAACTATTTGTTGATGCTTCTTAGATGGCTAAATCATTAGATTGATAAATGATACTTGATTCCATAATTGCATTTGAAGTAGCCCTAGTGGTCATGATCTCTATTAAAATCTGGTTATTTAACATAATTATGAAACTTTTTGATGATTCCAAAAAGGGGAAGATAGTTGTGCTTTTACTTTGGACTTTGATGTTTATAACTTAATGAACCTAGTCCTTGATGATTAGTAACGTTAAACATGAAAAGTGTTCTAATTTTTTGTTGATGTTGATGTTGAGTTGTGTTGAAACAGAGTTTATTCTTATGAAAAGCATAGAGTTTTTCATCATTAAAAAGGGAAATATGGTGGCCCAATTGAAGTTTTTTTATGATTGACAAAGGAACTCAAGCATGAACCAGGTCCATCCATGGTGTACACAAACACAGGCAGATTCAAGCATAATGGGTGTACGTGAAGGAGATAAGCTTAAGCTGTTACATTTGATATCATCTGTTTAAAAATGTTGCACAAATGATAAAGAGAAAGACTCCTTGCTCGAAGAAAAATTTATCCAAGAGAAGGGAGGAGTTACAAGATGAAGTTAACTAGAACTCTTCCACCAAGGAAGAGTATAATATTGGAACTCTAGTTATTTCTTATGCTACTAAATCTATAAATTACAAGATGTTCCCACATTATAGGTACGCACAAAGTTGTAGTTAAACATGAGTTGAGAGCAAAATAGCAAGGTATTTTTCAAGCAATTCTTGTGTGATTCAAGTGTGCGAACCAGAAGCTACATGAACCAGATAGAAGAATCAATTCCAAGTGTCTGTATTTTATTCTAATTTCACTGTAGTGGCTTTCAATTTGTACCTTTCAGCTATATCTAAAAGCAATTGTATTAGGTACTCTGAGTATTCAAATTAGAGGTAATCCTTGGGTTTACAAAGAGTTTTGTAAATGTTGCTTTGGCTAAGTGATTTAGTGAAGTGTTGAAAAAAATTCTACTGAGTAGTAGGTTGTAGTTTTTACACCTTTTCAGCTGGGTGTTTTTCACGTAAAAATACTTGTGTTTTTTACTTTTTGCATTTATTATTTTTACAATAGTAGTTTAAGGAACACGGAAGAACCAGGTCCTTCTATAGTATGTGCACGCGAAAATTGGACACCTCACAAATCACCTCCTATTATGTAGCATTAAAGTATAAAACATAACGAATAATAAAGCTTTGATCTTTAAAGAAAACTAAAAAGTTAAGCCCGAGCCCGCACCTCGGAACCCGACAAAAATTTGAAAAATCCAAAGATCTATTTCTATATGAGTCCAATGATACCAAAATTATCAAATCGGCCTTGAAATCCTCATTTTATATTTTTGAAAGTTTTTATAAAAACTATCATTTTCTCCCATTTAAACTACGAATTTAATATTAAAAACAAAGATGAAATTGTGAAATTATGAAATATAACCAAATTCGGGTGAATAGCACTTACCCCAAACCAACACGTGAAAATCCCTCCAAGATCGCCCAAATATGATCTCTCTAACTAAAAAAATGATAAAATATCACAATCCCTCGAAATAGAGTACTTTATATTCTGCCTAGTGATTCCTCTTACGCGATCACAAAAAATGTTTCGCGATCGCAATGCACAAAAATATATGGCACCAAAAATACCCTTCGTGAATGGGACACAACATTTGTAGCACAATTCACAAACGCGTTGCAGCCCACGCGAACGCGAACAACAAATCTTGATGCCCCTTCCAACTCTATCTCTATGCGGACGCGGAATTCACATCACGAACACGGACCACGACCAACTAGACATTCACGATTGTGTGCACACAGTCACGACCGCGACGAACAAAAATTTGAGCTCCCAGAAACCTTTTGCGGTCGCATCTTCATCTTCGTGATCGCGAAGAACAACATGCACACCAGCAAACCAGTAGTCCAAACACATAGAGAAATAGTTTGTGGCACATCCGAAATACACTCGAGGCTCCCGGTACCCTATCAAAATATATCAGTAAGTTCCATAACATATCGCGGACCTGCACGGGGCCTAAAATCACATCAAAAAATATCAAAACTACGAATCGTACCTCAAATCAGACTTAATGGACTTATAAACTTTTAACTTTTAAAACCCATGCTGAAACATATCAAATCAACCTGGAATAAACTCAAATTTTGTATGCAAGATCCAAATGACACAACGGAGGTATACCAACTCCCAAAATCAAAATCTAAACCTGATATCAATAAAGCCAACTCCTGGTCGAACCTCTCAACCTTTCAAACCTTGAACTTTTCAAATTTTGCCAAAATGCATCAAGTCAACCTACGTGCCTCCGAATTCAAATCCGGACACACGCCTATGTCCAAAATCACTATACGAAGCTATTGGAATCATCAAAATACCAGTCCAAAGTCGTCTACACTAAAGTCAAACACCGGTCAACTCCTCCAACTTAAAGCTCCCTAGTTGAGAATCATTCTTCCGATTCAATTCCAAATAATCTTAAACCAGAATCAATAATTAACACAAGTCATAATACATCATACAAAGTTACTCAAGACTTCAAATAGCTTAAGGAAATGTAAAGCCAGGTCGTTATAGTTAAAGTCTACCCCAATTTCCCGACGAGGAAACGAAGGGAGAACACGGATCTAGGAGGTTGTAATCAAGGTCTGAGACCCTTCATATCGAGGCATAGAGGGAGCAAACAATGTATTTGTCATCAGATGTGGTAAAGAAACGCACCTCAGCCAAGTATAAGTTATATACCTCAGGAGATACGATGAACGCTTGTGCACGACGGATAGAATGTCGTGATTCCCGCCCTCAACCGGATATCACAGCGCGAATCTACCTTGATGTCGATTATGAATCAATAATTATGGAAAAAAGAAGTTTTTTTACCTTTTTTAGACTTCTATTAGGACTAAAACTCTCTTACTATATAAAGGAGAGGTTTTTCTTTTCTTGGACACATTATAACACGCGAATCAAAGTAATACAAGTTTATTTTCTGCCTTTTAGCTATTGTTAAGGTTTTACGCATTTGATTTGTTCTTCATTCACGATTGACTTGAATCGAGGGTACAACCGATGACAAGGTCATTAGTCCGTCTAAATTCAGGCTGGCCTGGTTTGAACGTTTGTTTCATTTCTAACTCATTTATTTGGTAGTCTTAATTTTTTATGTTGGATTAAACCACATATCCTTAAAATCGCTTATAAATTTAATTGTTATCTAATTTTGGGGTAAACTCTGGTCAACCATATGCAACGAATTCGCTCTTGAGCCATGTACATACTGTCCATCACACTATCGGAGTTGTCATAGAGATTCTCCTCAAATGAAAGCATTACTACAAGAAAGTTATAAGACAGAAATAAGTCAATTACTGTCATTCTGCAATATTTAAAAGTTTTTCATTCGAAAATTATAACTCATCTATGTATACATAAGAGATTATGTCATTTGATCTGTACTAGAAACGGGAAGAACCACTCGTTCAAATATATACCAGAATTAATTCATGAGAAGTTGAGTTGCCAATTATTTTTGAGTTTTGAGAGAGTGTAGGGTTCATGATAGGATGTTTGATTTTTAAATAAAGGGAAATATATGGAGTTGTAGTGTTCCTACGCTAGTGAAAGTAACAAGTAAAACCCTATATATTATAATAATATTATGCCCTAGTTTCAAATAAGTTGGAGTCGCCAAGTAAATATCAATTGTATAGACTTTTTTCTTTCCTTATAGCATATTTTTAGCTCAATATGCATAAATTTTACGAAATTATAGGCCTTCTGAAACAAGTTCTTTCTGTGTGATTTTACGTTTACCTCGTCCCTTTTTAACTCCTTCATTCACTGTATTTCACACATATGAACCAGTGTATTAGTAGTTCGAGCATCTCGAATAATCTTCTTTTATTTTATCTTTAATGCTTGCTACTTAGCACCTTTTTGCGAGATCATATATTTGTATTGGACACGACTAATATGATTTCGTTGCATAAGGCTCATTAAAAAGGAAAAGCGTTCGTTACTAATATTTTTTTTTTATTTTCAGGACTCGAATACAAAATACTGAATTAAGGACGAAAATGGAGATCATATCCGTCTCATCACAACCGATAGTGGTCATTGTAATAGTGAATGCAGCTTTAGTCTCTTTTGTATTTATGGTTATTTTAGTTTATCAATTGATCCAAAAACATTCCTTTTTTGGTAATAGAGAGAAGTACCTACTGCCAATAAACTGGATCGCACTAGTCTCTGAGGGTATAATCAAACAATTCCTGAACTGAATTAAACTATAGTAAATGTTAACCTCTGACCAAAGAATAAGACTCGTGCTATTAAAATAAATTCTGGTTGATACAGAATACTATCAGAAACTGCTTAGTTTCAAGAGTATTTAATTTGGAAGTTCAAATTTGGAAAGGAATCTGAAACCTTGACTGTACAAAGTCTACCATTTTTTACCTGCACTGAATTTTAGGAAAAAAGTAAAAGGAATCTATAGCTACTTATCAAAGATCCAAAGGAAAATCTAGTGGCTACAAGTACCTAGATTTTTCACCTACTCTTTTAGGTTTGCAGTTTTTGTAGTTAAATGCTTATCTTTGTAAAAGGTAATCAACATATGGTTTTGCCAAATGGACGGTCTAGGATCCGAAATCCACTTGCATATTTACTCGATCGAATCATCGTACATGATTTGTCTAATGCGATTTATTCTTTTGTATAATTTGCGTGTTGTTATATAAGACCATAATTTATTCTATGTGCACCTGAAAGATAACGACTGCGAATTCTCAAGTTAACCAAACAAGAAAAATACAGTTTTGCCAAAAAGAAAAGAAATTATAGTTTTGCCAAAGGATTTGTAATAGGGGTGTACATGGACTGGGTTGGTTCGATTTTTATCAAAATTAAATCAAACCAAACCAATTATATCGGTTTGGATTGGTTCGATTTTGTCGAGTTTTTGGTTTTTTTGTTACATGAATATTATTTCAATCTTACTTTATTAAAATTATAGATAAAGCTTTGATAAGTGAATATATATTCAGTAAATATGAAAAAAATTAATAAACATATGATCTAATAAAATATTCTAATGGGAGAATTTTTTTAGTAACACGTGGTAGTTATTTTCTTAGTCGTCTAACAATAAATTTTTGTTAATTTACGCTTTCAAGGTTAATACATGAGAGAATCCCAAATATTTCTACATTTTCTAAAGAAAAATTACTATAAAGTCTTAAAAATATAAATAAAATTTATATATTTATATGTTGGTTTGGTTCGGGTGTTTTTACTCAATACCAAACCAAGACAAGCCAAACCTAGTCGGGTTTTTAAATCGATTTGGTTTGATTTTTCGGTTTGTTGCGATTTTCCGATTCGGTTTGAACACCCATAATTTATAGTATGAAAGTGTGTGGCCGTGAGTTTAAGTTCTATGCGTTAACGATATAAATTAGTTGCACAATTAAGTCACTTATTAATTATTATTATAATCAAAATTCTTCATATATATTAATTGAAAATCTAATAAAAATGATACTAACCTGTTATTACATATTAAAATTTATTGATAGTAAAAGATAATTTTATACTACCAATATATATAACATAAATTCTATTACTACCATTTTAGCTCATTGTGTTCTTGCATTTTTTTTGGGTGGTACGGTCAGATGAGAGAAGGAGTGGATTTGAGATTGGATCTTTTACTTGCAGAAATAGTCTAACTTGTTGATAAAAATGTTTGAAATTGTTAGTATATATTGAGTATAGTTAACATAATTATGACTCTTATCAGGCTATAAATTAGAATTTTTCTTATGTACATCGATAATGGAAATCTTTTTTTACACTATTTAGGTCACTACAAATATATTCATGGTAGCCCTCTTGTAATCTTGAAAATAAAGCATATAACTGCTACAGTAGATAAAGTTAACTTAATAAAAAAACTATATTATTGGTGTATAAAACAAGAGGGGTTGCTCTGATGGTAAGCAACCCCCACTTTCAACCGAGAGTTTGTGAATTCGAATCTCCCCAAAAGTAAGATGGAATGTTCTTGGAGGGAAGGATGTCGGGGGTCTATTTGAAAACAGCCTCTCTTGTTGTATATTATTGGTGTATATAATTTAAATACATTAGTTGTTTTTGAAGGAGATGAATCATAATCGATTCGATTGTTTGATCACTCTTGGAGGGAAGGATGCCGGGGGTTTATTTGGAAACAGCCTCTCTACCCAAGGATAGGGATAAGGTCTGCGTACACACTATCCTCCTCAGACTCCACTAAGTGGCATATACTGGATTGATCATATCATATCATATCATATTAGTTAATTAACACTAACATAGTAAATATCACACAAAAACATAATTGTATTCATAGACAAGATCATATATTATTTACAAAGAAAGATTGTAGAATATTTGTTGACTCATTATTTAATTGAACTTTTTCAAAAGCCAAAAAGTTTTTCTTTTGTACTTATTATTCAAAAAATAAACAGCATAACAAAGTTTCATTTAATTCTTTTGTTTCATTCTCCCCTTTGTGCCTGCATGAATCTTATCATTTTTACTTTTTGGTTGCAAATTTAGGCAGCATTTTAGCAGACAAAGATATATGTTATATCTTACAAAGGTAGCAAATGTATTGAGAAACTAAAATCTCCATAACTTGCCCCATACATTCTTCTCCCATACCTACCAATTCTTTTAATTTGACCAAAATATCATATAAAAATAGAATCAGTAAATGTTCAAGACGATCTGATATCAAGAAGCTGAGAACCGGTCCGAAAATATCGTAGGTGCGTGGCGAGTTCACTAAAAGTAATGTATTTTTGAAGGTTCCGACACGAGTGTGACAGTGTTTTTGAAAGACCACACAACATAGTTGAGAAAAATCTTCCTGTCGGTCCGTAATTTGTTGAATAACAACATCCGGTTGAGATATTCGATTTTCTAATTTACTGCAATTCTTTACTAAATCCAGCTTTTTTATAGGGTGTGTTTGGTATGAAGTAAAATATTTTTCAGAAAATATTTTTCAATTTTTCCATGTTTGGTTGGCTTAAATATTTTGAAATAATTTTTCTCCAATTGGAGGAAAATATTTTCCTTATCAAGAGAAGAGAAAATATTTTCCAAACCTCATTCTCAACCTTATCCACCACCACCAATCCACCCCACTCCCCCTCCAAAAGAAGTTTTTTTTTTTAATTTCAGTTTTTCCGTTACCACCCATCTTACTACCCCCTCCCACCCCCCTCCCGCCAAAAAAATATTTTTCTTAAATTTTTTTTTTTACAATTTTAAATTTCCATTTTTGTATTTTTCTGCGTCAACCCACCCCAACTCCTCCCCCCCCCCCCAAATTTAAATATATTTTCCAGTTTTACTTTTATTATTTATCGGTTTAAAGACTTAAAATTTTACAAGTTCAAAAATTATGAGTTCAGAAGTTTATGTTTTGGAAATTTACGGATTTAGAAATTTTAAACTTTACGGGTTCGAAATTTTGCGGTTTAGAATATTTAGCGGTTCGAAAGTTTATGAAATTTGTAGGTCCGGCATATGGTTGGTTTGAAAGTTTATGGCTTCATATTTATTATATCTAAATTATTTATAATAACACTTGAAAAGTCATTTTCCTTAATTTACGTACCAAATATCAAAAAATGAATAAAATTATTACTTGTTTTCAAAGAAAAACACACACATAGAGTCATAGTGTTCAATTTTTTGAATTAGTTCTTAGGGTGTTTGTCATATGAGAAATGTTTGGCATGAAAAATTAATTTGATAGTCTATTTTCACCATCGATTGGTATGAGATTGCCTATTTTAGCAATGTCTAGAGGCAATTTAGGATTTAACTAGATGAATTCGACCTTTTAATTTTATTAATGAACATATATGGCACTTTTGTAATTATGAATTGGATTGTAATATTTATGTGAATGTACTTTGATCCAAATGTTTTTAGGTTTAATATAGAGGATTAAATTTAAAAACAAAAAAACAACAAAAAAGGGAAAAAACCTCATCAAGAATCTTGTTTAAAAATCAGAAAGATAAAGCTAGGAATGGAAAGAGGATAAGAAATCAGAAAGAAAAAAAAAGGCTGTATTGATACAGAGTTCCACAATGCAATAAAATGGAAAAAAAATGCACAGACTGAAAGATGGCATAGCTGACAACCCAAAAAGGAGAATTATAGTAAAAAAAAAAAATAGCAATATAATAAATAAAAATCTTTAAGGATTTTGGGTATGCAAAAATTGGACAAAAGAAAAGCAAATATTAATTAATGTGGAAGTGGAAGACACTTAAATTAAGAGGAATTGATAATCCCTAAGTTTTGTGTTTGAGTTTTGAGAATGAAAAAATTATCCATTTGGGACGTTATACAAAAAGAGTTTAAGTTTTATGCCCTAATGATGTTAAGAAAAAAAAATTATTTTCTCATTTGGTGTCCGGTATTTATATTTGGGCCTAACTAAATTGAATTGGCGCCGAAAAGTCTCACATTAGAGCTAAAATGCTCCAAGCAAAGGCGACTTCATATCCAGGGACTCGAACCCGAGAACTCTAATTAAGGATAGTGATGCAAAAATTATTTAGAATATTCAAGTAACTTAATAGGTAATTACATGTAAAATTCTCTCTCTATTAAAAAAAGCCCTTTCCCCTTTCTTTAATAATATAAGGTAAGCTTTGAAAAGTAGCTCGATCCCGATAGGCAATTATCATATCGATCTTTGAAGGACACGATGGAATTTTTCCTTGACAAGATTTTGTTGTATTCTTAAAACTTCCAAGCAAAATGAGTCGACGTCAGAAGTATGAGAATGAGTGAATCTTGTTTTAGGGTTTATGCTCATTGCCGATCATGTAGACAGTTTTCCCACTTACTTGATAAATATTAATTAAAAATTTGGTAAAATTTACAAGTAATCTGGCATTACATGTTAAAATTTACTTATTGCGTAAAAAGCGTTACAATGTCGATATATGTAAGGAATTTTTACACAAAATAATCGGTTGTATTCGTTGTTTATTTTTCTAGCCGGTTATATCTATAATGTATATAAATTATACATATGTCGGCTATTTTAATTTAAACGATTGAGTTGACAAATTAATTTACTTAAAATAAAGAGAAAAGAAAAAGGGATATGGATATATTATAATTAGGAAATGTATGTCTTTTTTCTGCAAACATTTTAGCCTTTGTCTGGGGACATATTATTATGGGCAGCTTCAAACTAATGGGGTCTGAGACATTTATTTGTCCTATTTTGTCACTTAGTAACCTTATTTTCTAAAATATAATTCCAACTCTAATGGTCTGCACGTGGTTTATTATAGAAAAATCATAAAGTTTGATCGTTGTAAATTTTCTAGCTTCTATTTATGCTGAAAATGTGGAGCTTAAGTTTTATGGACGACACAATATGCTTTTAGGAGAAAAATAATCTTAAATTATCTACTAGCATTAATTAAGTTGACCATAAAGTCAGTATCTTATGATAATTTTTTAAAGATATTGCAGAGTATATTGGATGTCGTTTGGAGATAGTAGATGCAGATTCAAGACGTTAAGTTAAAGACTATGAAATATTATTTTATGCACCTTTACAACAACAAATAACAACGATAATAATATACCCAGTATATTTGAAAAATAAATTCAAGAAAAATAGTTAGATTTACAATTAGTAATTGAAAAAATTATCACAGTTTCAAAAGTAATCGAAATTTAGTCATTTTTTTATGTAAAGATAAAATTTGAACAAAAACACCCTTAAAAGTCCAAAAATATTCTTATCATAATATGGTGAAGTTCGAAATTTTTTTACGTATGTGTTTCCAACATAATGTGCTGGAATTTTATAATGTATTGAAGTTTCAACATAATATACGTGAAGTGTATATGCAGGAGCTCGATCACTACACAAAAAAAACTGAAATTAGCTACGAATGTCGTCATTAATCTATCGCTAAAACGCCTGTAGCTAGCATAATCTTTTAATAATTCATCGCTATATGAGTTTAGCAACGGATTTATTTGTTTAGCTATAGAATTTGTCCATCGCTAAAACCTGATTTTTAAGTAGTGAATAATCCAGCATATTGTGCTGGAACTTTTCATGTGCTGGAGTTCCAATATAATATGTTGGACGTTTATAAGCATGAGCTCCATAATCTTGTATATTATGCCGGAACTTTCTGTGTTTCAGTAAAATAATGATAATTTTTTAATGGCTTTGCAAACGTTGGCTATTTTTTGATTACCTGTCCAAAAACTGGCTAGCCCGTGCTATTTCATAATTTATTTTCACAAGTAGGTCTGGGGAGGGTATTATGTACAGGATCTTACCCATATCTTGTGTAGAGAGGCCATTTATGGTAGACCCTAAACTCAATAAAAGCATAATCACAATAATTATGACAAAGAACTGCATAAAAAGAAACAGTAACAACAGCCAAAAAAGAAATATAACCAAAGCAAAGGAACATCATGTAATAATAGCCATCTAAAAATAGGGAACGATGATAACACTAGTACTACAACTATGAAAAAGAAGTGTATGTCCGAAAAAGAAATATTGCCGACTATTTACTAACCTACAATCCTAATCCTCGACCTCCACACCCTCCTATTAAGGATCATATCCTGCACATTAGTGATAATTAATTTAGATTTAATATAAGCAAGTTTTTAAAATGATTCGACCATGATGGCTTATCCTATATGATATTTGCATTCTCTTGGATTAACCTCACATCCCAATTTTTACTTTGAGAAATGAAGATTTAACCCAAATAGCAACCCAGCTAATCTCTTAAACTTAAAATAGTCAGTGGATATATAATCTATGTAAATTCATGTATAATATATGCTTAATCGTATATAGTCAGTATATAATATATATATATATATATATACTAGAAAATATAAACATTAAATCCGACCGACTATTTGTGTAATAATCCCTTTGAGAAATTGTGTTCCTAATGGAGTGATTTGGATGCTGTATGGGCATATTCACATGGACTTTTGGGTCAAGTGGTGCAAAAATGGTTGTAAAATTTGTATGGGCTAGCAACTTTTCAAACCGGTTTTTTGAAAAATAGATAGTGTTTTATTTCAAAATTAGCCACTTTTAATGTGAAAAATACCATGATAGCATCATGGATTTCAAACTTAAAAAAAGGTAAAACTCCATGTATCCACCTTTGTCCAGGATATTGTCATGAAGTTTCACTTTTTGAAATTCAAAATCCAAGACACTATCATAAATCTCCAAAAATTAGCTATTTTTCAATGATTTTTGAATATATGGATATTTTTCAATAATTTTTTATATATGGCTATTTTCAATTAAAAGTCCATAAAATAGTTATTTTGAACTTTACACAAAATAATTTGCATTAGCTAATGTCTTGATTGGGTTGGATTTACGTCAAAGAAAGATAGGTTAAGTAAAAATGCATTTGGGGATGTTGATAACCCTTTCTAAATTTGTTTCTCTATTTTCTCTGTGTTGAAGAAATTTTTTAATATCTCGATTGACAATAAAAAACAAAGAAAGGGATCAAAAAAATGGGGTCCTTTCAGCAGATAATAGTTTCATACAGTGGTGTAGCTGCAAATCTCGTCAAGGATGTTCAAATTTTAAGAAGTCGACAATTTTTTTAATGAATGGAAGTTTAAATCAAACTACACAATATTTAGCTAAATAATTAAAATACTTGTAATAAAACTATAATTTTATAACTTAAAACTAATGTTTTGCTCAGAAGATTCGTACACCTTGTAAGCTAAAAACAATTAAAAAAGTATTTGGGTAAATCGTAATCAAGTTTAATGCGTGCTAGATGGGATTACTTAGACAAAAATGTGATAAGTCTGAAAATATACAAGTTATAGAAAGCTCAAGTATCAGAGAGAAGGATAGATAGATAGTTTGTTTGATAACAGTAGAGAGAGAAAGTAGAGAGATGATCTTATTCAGAATAAAAGCACACATGCCCGTTGCAAAGGTGAAAGCCCCCTTTATATATTAGGAGACCTTCCTCGAAATAATAAAAAGAAAAGTACAAAAGTTGGTGGCTTCCTTGTACGAAGGAAGCCAGGCCTTAAACGACGTCGCTCTTCTATCTAGTGGATTGGGACGTCCTTACTTTGGTCGTCCTTGCCTGAGGCGACGCAATTTGAGGACGGCATTATCACGAAGAACGTGTCTGCTTAGATGGGAACGGGGCGAAGCGAATTTTACCCAATACAGTTAGTCCCTCTGTCTGTTGAAGGCGTGCTCGATGGACGTCTTCAATGGACGAATATATACGCTCGTATGGCGATGTAAAGCAGTTGACGCTTGTCTCCTTTTTAGAGTGACATCACCTGATCACGTGCATCATCATTACTTTTACTCCCGAGGCGGCTCAGATCCTGACGTGAATTTTGGGTTTCCCGCGCTAGCTTTTTGAAGGATGTCGCTTCGATTCTCGTGTACCTTACTCTTCTAAACAACGGAGCGGTTCAAAACGATTCATCATTCGAATTCGAATCTTTAAAGGACATTTCCCTCTTTCCCTCATTTCATTTTCCGGTGATCACTGCTTTTCTTAAGAACTGCTGTTCTATGGGTCGATCTTTTACACTATTTAAAACACTCTTCTTTGTAAACTCAAGCATGGTGAACTGATCTCAAGGCAGCAAGAAGTCCAGAAATAATGCCCCTTCTAGGGTTTCGCCTCCCTCCGACGGTGAGGCGGAGGTGGTTGGAGATGTTCTAGTTCCTCTGTCGGTGGTGAATGTTCTTCCGAAGAACATGAGCAAAAGGAATGACTTTAGTCATAAAAGCTCGCCTCCACCTTGGGAATGTAGCGAATTGACGCTCTCTCATTTGGATGCCCTCAGGATGGCATATGGGTTTCCAGATCATGTCGATATATATTCCTGCCGGAGAGGACTACCTCAACGTGCACACGTCCGGGTTTTGCGCATTTTATGAGTATGCATTCCGGATCAGCTACAGTTTCCCGCTCAATCCTCTAGCGGAGGAACTTTGCCGCTTCTTTAGGGCATGCCCGGCCCAACTCACCCCTTACACGTTGAAAGTGGGCAGGATACTTACCACACACGCGGCGAAAGCCGAGTGTGTGGTCACGATATACCACCTCCTGCAAATGTTCAATGCGAGTTACCTGAGGGGTTCGATGCAGCATCTGACGCGCCGCGACAAGAAAATCTTCGTGGTGCATTCTCATGATAAGGCCAACCGTGGCTATTTGAAGAAATTTTTCTACGTCCGGATGGAGCATCTGGTGGTTAACCCCGAAAGGTTTTCGGAGGTGTGGAACCAGGAGTGTAAGTATCCCTTTGTGATTTCTTCGGTGTTTTTCGTTATTACGGATTGACCTCTCACGATATTTTATCTGCGGTTTGAAGTGGCGGATCGTATGCCTGTAGATTCCTCGTCTCTTCCAGTGTGGACGACATTAGGTCGTGGGTGGAGAGGATGATTCCGCATGTAGAGGAATGCGTACCTGGGCTCAATTATGTAGCATGTACGGCCCGACTGGTAACGGTCTTCCCTTATTCTTTTCCTTTTTCCTTGTCTTGATTCGAGAATCTTCTGACCTGTTGTACCTTTTCTTTAATAGGCCGGGGCGCCTCCAAGAGGGTCAAGAGGAGGAGAACTGATGTCGGCCCGTCTAGGGCAGAGCCGGGCTCTGAGGAGGAGGATGTGCCTGCAGGGGGTTCTCCCGAAAGTGGCACCCTCTCGGCCCCTCAGCAAGAAGTTACGCCGGGAGCTGTATCTGATGAGGCGGCCGAAATGACGATGAAAGTGGCATTGGAAGAGGTTCTGGTGCTGGCTTCTGAGGTCATACCTTGGGGGAGGGGGGTCGAGGTCGCGTCCGGCAACGAGGCACTTCCGTTTGAGTTGCCTTCATAGCAGGTGGAGGCGGCTCCTAAAGATGAGGATCCCCTTGAAAGTAGGAGGCACCGGTTGATCACCTGCAAAGGAGTAGCTATTGAGGAGGAGAGGGTGCAATTACCTCGTCGCGAGTCGGGGCGGCCGTTTATGGCTGATGCAATCTGCTCGTGGGAGACCGCTCCTGGGGGAGAGGGTTGATGTTGAGGCTGGCCCGCCTTCTGCTAGGGAGGAAGGCTCTTCAGCCGCAGCAGCAGGGACAAATGCGCCTCGGAGAGGATGGGCGGAGGAAGGGGCTCTTCGGCTCGTGTGGAGATTACAACTGGTAGGTCTACTCGTCGCATTATGATCCCTAGAGGCTATAACCTTTTGGAGAACTGCGAGGAGGCGGCCGCGGACATGACCACTCTTTGTGTGGGTGCCGAGGGTAAGGCATTAGCGGAGCTCAGTGATAGGGTCCTGTCTCGAAGGGTAGCAGGCGCCGCCTTGCAGGTAAATTTGGCTCTCCTTCCCATTGTTGTCATAGGGGTAGTCCGCCTGCGTACTAATCCATCCTTTGATATTTTTCAAGTTCTTGTTTTTGAGGTGGAGAGGGGGCTATGCTTGGCGAAGAGGGCGGATGCCCATGAAAAATTGTTGAAGAGGTACAAGCGGGTCCATGAAGCCCATTAAATGTTGGCCGACGTGTACAAGCAGGACCCCGAGTTTAGGCTGTACCGCGAGGGCCTTACCCAGACGGAGGAGCAACTAAAGAAGAGGTTAGCCGAGTTGGAGAGGGCGGATGAGCATCTCATGGCCGCGGTAGCCCGAAATACTGAATTGGAGGCTCTCTTTCCGGCGAAGGATGACGAGTTGGAGCTTGGCCATGTCGTAGCGACGGAGGCTGCTGAACTTCGGGCGCGAGTTGTGGCCTTGACTGCTTAGCTGCTAAAGAGGCCGAGATTGAGACTCCTGTACGGTTCGCCCCACAGGAGGCTGAGCACCGGGATGCTCATGACATGTGGGTATACCATGATGGCCGGCTAGTCGTGTTTGAAGAGCTCCTGGCAGCTGGTTGGGTCTCCGGGACGGATGTGGACACGCACCAGAGTCTGACTCGGGTTGCTCGTGAGGCGGCCGGTTACCTCTCTAACTAGCCCACTGTAGAAGGATATAAATCAGAAGATATTAACCGCCTGGAGTCTATCTCTTGGATTTCCAGGGACTACCGGTCGGGAGGTGGTGACGGCCCGGATGCTGGTCGTGCCGGTCAGGGCGACGGGGGTTACTAGGGTTTGCATTTGTACTCTTTTGTTGTAAATGGGGCCTCTTTCTGAGGCCAGACATGTGTATATACTTTTTTGGATATAATAGTACATACCTTTTTCCGTTGCTATTCTTTCTTTGTTCCTTGGAACTTTTGTCGTGTTTGCATCTCATAGTTTGAGCTTAATTTGTTTGTCGTCGGGTCTTCCGTTTTGCCGTGGTCGACATCGGGTCGACTATTAACGGCGGTGGCCTTAGCCATGAAGATGTCGATATCCTTAGCCATGCAATAAACTTCGACTGTCGTCGAGTCTTTCATTCTGCCATAGTCGACATTTGGTCGACTGTTAGCGGCGATGGCCTTAGCAATTTTGAATCAATGGCCTTAACCATGAAGATGTCGATGGCCTTATCCATGTAAATATCGATGGCCTTAGCCATGTAATAGAATTTGGCTGGCGTCGAGTCTTTCATTCTGCCGTAATCGACATTGGGTCGACTGTTAGCGGCGATGGCCTTAGCCATTTTGGATCAATAGCCTTAGCTATGAAGATGCTGATGGCCTTAGCCATGTAGATGTCGATGGCCTTATCCATGTAATACTATCGTCGAGTCTTTCGTTCTGCCGTAGTCGATATTGGGTCGACTGTTAGTGGCGATGGCCTTAGCCATTTCGTTTATTGGAGATGGTCGTAGCCTTTTTTATTCATCGGAGATGGAGATGGCCGTAGCCATTTACACATTAGAGAGAAAGATGGTCGTATCCTTTTACATTTTGTAGATGTCACTGATGGTCGTATCCTTTTACATATTGGAGATGAAGATGGCCGTAGCCTTTTACATATTGGAGATGTCGCTGATGGTCGTAGCCTTTTTACGATTGGAGATATCGCTTGTACAATCCTTGTATCAGGTCTGGATTGAGAGTGTATAGAGAGGCTGATGTGATACACTTGTTCTGCAAATATCTCCATGTGTTCCCTTCGTCTTCTCGTTAAAACCCCTCCTCGAGAAAACCGAATTGGCACAAAACTCGAGTGAGGAAAGAAGTGTGGGACTTGGGGGACGCCTTTTAGAAATGGAAATATTTGAGATGAGCGACGTTCCAGTTGTTTTGGAGTGTTTTTCCTTCCATTGTTTCCAACTGAAATGCCCCTTTCCAACTGTTGCAGTGATTGTGTAGGGCCCTTCCCAGTTTGTGCCCAATTTTCCTTCACTTGGGTCTTTGGAGGCCAATGTCTTGGCTTTAAGGACGTAGTCTCCTATTTTGAGCAGCCTTACTTTCTCCCTCTTGTTATAGTACCTTTCGACTTGTTGTTTTTGGGCCACCATGATTGCATCTCAGGTCATCGCCAAGAGGGACAGTGTCAGATATCTTGGGTCGGTAATTCAGGGGGACGGAGAGATTGATGGGGACGTCACTCATCGTATAGGAGCGGGGTGGTCAAAGTGGAGGCTTGCATCAGGAATCCTGTGCGACAAGAAAGTTCCACAGAAACTCAAGGGGAAATTTTATAGAGCTGTGGTTAGACCGGCCATGTTGTATGGGGTGGAGTGCTGGCCAGTGAAGAGCTCTCATGTTCAGAAGATGAAGGTTGCGGAGATGAGGATGCTCAGATGGATGTGCGGGCTCACCAGGTTAGATAAGATTAAGAATGAAGTTATTCGAGAGAAGGTGGGGGTGGCCCCGATGGATGAGAAGATGCGAGAAGCGAGGCTGAGGTGGTTCAGGCATGTACGGAGGAGAAGTCCTGATGCCCCGGTGAGGAGTTGTGAGCGGCTGGCGATAGTCGGCGCACGCCGAGGCAGAGGGAGACCTAAGAGGTATTGGGGAGAAGTGATTAGGCTGACATGACTAGAATGCGGGTTTCTGAGGACATGGCCCTTGATAGGAAAGTCTGGAGGTCTAGTATCAGGGTTGTAGGATATGGGCCCCTAGAGTTTTTCGTACTCCTCACCCGGGGTTGGGTGAGGCTTGGCAGGGCTATCCATAGATGATTTGTGTATTGGAATGTGTCTCCCTTATTGTAGTTATCTATGGTAGTTACTGTCTGATATTGTTGCATGCTTTTTTTATTTATTTATTTATTATTTATGGTTCTTATGTTTAGATAAATTTTTATGCTATTTCTGCTGAATCTACTAATGTCCTTTTGTTGTTGTTTTTGTTTTTGTTATTCCTTTCCTTCACTGAGCCGAGGGTCGATTAGAAACAGCCTCTCTGCCCTTTCGGGTAGGGGTAAGGCTCGTCTACTTATTACCTTCCCCAGACCCCACCTTGTGGGACTATACTAGGTAGTTGTTGTTGTTGTTGTTGTTGTTTTTGGGCCACCATTCTGATGTGGGCCATTTCTCTTCTTTCCTCCACTTCGTCAAGGTCTTGGAGCCTATTTGCGTCGTTTTTCGCTCCGCTAGAGCGCGAACACCTTAGGCTTGTCTCGCCGACTTCGACGGGTATGACCACATCGGTTCCGTAAACCAATGAATATGGAGTTTCCCCAGTGCTGGATTTGGGTGTGGTCATGTATGCCCATAACACTTCGGGTAGCAGTTTGGGCCATAGCCCTTTCGCGTCCTCAAGCTGCTTCTTCAGTATGTTTAGTATTGTTTTGTTGGAGGATTCTGGTTGGCCATTGGCAGCGGGGTGGTATGGCGTGGAGAGTATCCTCTTGATGTGCCATTTTTCGAAGAATTCGATCATTTTTTGACCGATAAACTATCGTCCATTATCACATCTGATTTCTTTGGGAATACCGAAGCGACATATAATGTTCTTCCATATGAAGGCGATGACCTGCTGTTCGCATATTTATGCGTACGTACCTGCTTCCACCCACTTAGATAAATAGTTAGTTAATACAAGAAAAACTCGTACCTTTCCCTGTCCTGCGGGTAGAGAGCTGACGATGTCCATTCCCATTTGATAATGGGCCAGAGAGAGGCGACTAAGTGTCGGGGCTCCCCCACCTGGTGTATCATTAGGGCATATTTCTGGCGTTGCTCACATCGGCGAACATATTATGCCACCTTTTTCTTCACGATGGGCCAGTAGCAGTCGTCACGTATGATGCACCATACGAGGGCACGGTTACCTATATGGGCACCGCAGTGACCCTCATGTACATCTTCGAGTAATGGCCTCATTTGGTGTGGGCCTAGGGATTTGGCCAGGGGTCCGCCAAGCGTCCTCTTGTAGAGGTCATTGTTGATTAGGCAGTATCGGGCGGCTTGCACATGGAGTTTCTTCGCCTATTTCTTGTCGTGCCACAGTGTTCCATCCTGCAAGTAGGATACGAACTGGTTGCACCAGTCCCAGGTTACACTTAAAGAAAATACCTCAGTGTGGTCGATAGATGAATGAAGGAGGGTGTCCACGCTTTCCTTGTTGATGTTTTTGGTAGCCGCGACTAATTTTTCTAGGTTGTCTGCGGCGAGGTTTCGTTCCCTTGGGATTTGTTCGAAGCGACATTCATCGAAGGCTGCCATTAACCTGCAAATTTCCATCTGGTACTTTTGTAGCCTTCGTTTTTTGATCTGATAAGTCCCTGCAACCTTGTTTACCACGAGTTTTGAATCGCAATGGAGGAGGATCCGCCGTGCTCCATATTTGGTGACTAATTTCATACCTGCAATAACGTCTTCATACACGGCCTCGTTGTTAGTCATTTCGGGGCATCGTATGGACTGGAGAATTGTTTCGCCCGTGGGGACCTCGAGGACGAGTCCCAGTCCCGATCCTGACGCATTAGTGGCGCCATCAGTGTGGAGGACCTATATGTCGTTATTGGGGAGGCGTGTTGGGCCTCGAGTTCTGCCTTCGGCAGGATTTTTGTGCTGAAGTCGGCTAGGACTTGAGATTTGATGGCATTTCGTGGAAGGTACGAGATGTTGTGTTCGCTGATCTCGATGGCCCATCTTGCGAGATGGCCCGATAGTTCAGGCTTGTGTAAGACGCTCCTCAGCGGGAAGGTCATTACCACTTTTATGGGGTGGCATTGAAAATAAGGTCGTAGCTTTCGTGAAGCTACGACTAGTGCTAGCACCAGCTTCTCATGGTGTGGGTACCGAGTTTCAACGTCCACTAGTGTTTTGCTAATGTAATAGATGGGAGATTGCGTACCTTTGTTCTCGCCTACCAGGACAGCACTGACGACGATCATAAGTGGTTCACCGGTGCTTGCTTTGGCTAGTAGGGACGGAGAGGATAGGTACGCCTTCAAATGTTTTAGGGCTTCAATGCATTCTTAGTTCCAGTTAAGCCCCTGATCTTTCTTCAACACACTAAAGAACTTATGGCTCCTGTTGGAGGATAGTGAGATGAACCTGGAGAGGGCGGCGATCCGACCCTTCAGCTTCTGTACTTGTTTTTTGCTGCTTAGCACTTCTGGGATTGCATCTATTGCTTTGATCTGATCTGGATTGACTTCGATACCCCTATGCGATACGAGGAATCCCAAGAACTTTCCCGAGGCCATGCCGAAGGCGCATTTCTCGGTTTCATCTCTTATCTTTTCAATATTTCGAAGGCCTCCTTCAAATAGCCGAGGTGGTCTTCCTTTCTGGACGACTTTACTAGCATGTCATCGATGTAGACTTCCATTGTTTTTCCAAGTTGCTTCTTGAACATCTCGGTCACCAATCTTTGGTACGTGGCTCCCACATTTTTTAGCCCAAAGGGCATCACTTTGTAGCAGTATGTCCCTCGGTGAGTGATGAAGGTCGTCTTCTCCTGATATTCTTCGGCCATCATGATTTGATGTAGCCGGAATATCCGTCTAGGAAGATCAACCGGTCGTGTCTGACCATCGCATCTATCAGCAGGTCGATGTGGGGCAGTGGGAACGAATCTTTTGGGCATGCTTTGTTCAGGTCGATGAAATCCACGCACATTCGCCACTTCCCGTTTTTCTTCTGACCATAACGACGTTGGAGACCCACTCAGGGTACTTGGATTCCCTGATGGAACCATTTTCTAGTAGTTTGTCTACTTCTTCACTCATAGCTTCGTTGATGGAGGCATTGAATTTTCTCCTCATTTTCCGCACGAGCGGGTGTATCGGATATACATTTAATTTATGGGTAGCGATGTCATGTGGTATCCCTGGCATATCTGAATGGGAAAAGCGAACAACTATACATGGTTAGATAAAAATTCATGCTACTTACTTGGGTTCGCAAGGTCATGCCCGATGTAGTCCCTCTTCGTAAGGTCGTTATCGACTAGCTGCACGGGATCGAGGTCCTCGACCGTGGCTTTGCTGGCTTATATGATATCTGGATCTTTGATGGCGTCCTCTGCCGGGTGAACCTTAGTCCCCGAAAGAGCTAATTGTTATGCTTCTGTGCTCTCCCCTTGGAGTTGTTTGGTGTGGGTATAGTCTTGAGCTATTTTGTTGCTTTCCTGGGTGGTGTCGGGTTCACCCCGTATGCTGAACACCCTCAATGGGGTAGGAAATTTTATCACCTTATAAAAGGTGCAGGGGACTGCTCTCATGGCATTTATCCATGGTCGTCGAATGATGGCGTTGTACGTTATTTCCTGGTTCATCACGTGGAAAGTGGTTTCCAGCGTGACTCCTCCCGCCAGGACGGGCAATGTTATTTCTCCGGAGGTTCTTTCCACTGCATTGTTAAAACCAGTCAGCATTATGCAGCGCGCTATTATCTTATCCTCGAGTCCCATAAGTGCAAGGACCCTCGGGTGGATAATACAAGTGCTGCTACCATCGTCAATCATAATTCTCCTAACATCTCTGTCCACAATGCGTAAAGTATTAACCAAAGCATTGTAATGAGGAAAAGACAAATCGTCGGCATCATACTTATCGAAGATGATACTATCTTTGAAGTCGTCATACCGTTCATGGGCGATAGTTCGCTTTAGCTTGTGAGTGGTGGTGAACTTGACGTGATTGATCATCGAGTCATCGCCATCCCTGATGATCATGTTGATGGTACGTGTCGGGGAGGGTGACCTTGGCGGCCCGTTGAGTTGTTCCCATCCTCGTGCGAGTTGAGTTTCCCCTTGTCGCTAAGTAGTTCTCTCAGGAACCCCTGGTACAACATCCTAACCACCTCCTGCCGTAGACCTATGCAGTCTTCGGTTCTGTGCCCTCGCTCCTGGTGGAACTCGCATAGGGCGTTTGACTTTCGGGTGGTAGGGTCCTACTTTATCTTTGCTGGCCATTGTACCTTGTTTCCCAGCTTCTCTAGTGCATACACTACCTCTGAAGGAGAAACACAAAAGTTATGTGCGGATAATAAAGGAGGCATACCTCGTTCGTTCCGTAGGGGCGACGTGTCGCTGTAGTGCGTCCGTGTGCATTGTTGGTAGTGGGTGAGATGATTTGAAGTATGGTTGATGTCTTTCCTTGTTGGGGAATGGGATTTGCTCCCGTCACCTTTCGTTGCGTTGGTCCCTCCTGACTTTCTCAGTATCGTTGTTAGTCTCTGGTTAGGTCCGTTGAGGTCGTCTTCATCCGCGCGCACCTCGGCGCAGTAGGCATTATGGATTTCTTTCCAGGTGGTGGGAGGGTACTTCATGAGGCGACTCAGTAGTTTCTTGGTCGCTCTCGAGCCATCCCTGCTTAAACCTTTCTGGAAAGCGGCAACGGCCATACCTTCGGACACGTTTGGCAGGCTCATTCTCACCCTATTGAATCTGGCCAGGAAGTCCCTGAGTCCTTCTCCCACGGTCTGCCGGACAACGACGATGTCGTTGACTCTTGCTTCTGATTTCTTTGCTTCTACATGTGCTGTGACAAACTTGTCCGCCATTTCCTCGGATGTGGAGATGCCCCTAGCCGGTAGTTGGAAGTACCACGTCAAAGCTCCACCTGTCAATGTTTCACCGAACTTCTTCAGCAACACGGACGGTACCTGTTCTCTTGTCAAATTTTACCTTTCACGGCTGTGACGTAATGGATTAGATGATCCTCAGGGTCCGTAGACCCGTCATATACCCTCAGATAGGGAGGCATCTTGAATGTTTTTGGGATGGAGTATGGTGCGGCCTCCTCCGTGTAGGGCTGCTCTACGAATCTTCCCACGTCGCGCTTCGATAGTAGTTTAGGAGCGCCCGGGATCTTATCTACCCTTTCTTGATGTTCTTTTTGGTCACAGAGCGATTTATTTCCGTGCTCGATTTCATCCATCTTTCTGAGGATGGCTGCGAGCGCTCCGTTTCTGGTTTGAGTGTTGGTGAGCATATTGTTGGCTCGCGCGATCTCTGGTTCATCTTCGGCTAAAGTGAGATCCATTGTTGGCGTGCGTCTTACGCCATGTTGTGGTGAGTTTTCGATTAGGTCACTCAGAGTGCTTATGAGCCACCCTTGTAGTAGTTCCTTGATTTTCGGGGGTGCTTCCTTGGATGTGAAAGTAGAAGCTCCCCTTTGTTGTGGATGCGTCAGATCTCTGGGTGGAGGAGGTGGCGTTCCTCCGCTCATCGTAGTGCGGGGGTTGTGTTCGTGATATTATCTTCACCTACCTCGTTGAGTGAATCCATGAGGTTGACTCCAACCTCGTCTATCACTTTCTTTTTTGCACAGTTGTCAGCCATTTTTTCTCTGGCGACATAGGAGATGGTTGTCAGTAGTTATTTCTAGGCACAAACTATAACTTTGATTCTCGAAATCTCACAGACGGCGCCAAATTGTTTGCTCAAAAGATTCGAACATCTTCTAAGTTAAAACAATCAAAAAAGTGTTTGGGTAAATCGTAATCAAGTATAATGTGTGCTAGATTGGATTGCTTAGCCAAAAATGTGATAAGTCTGAAAATATACAAGTTATAGAAATCTCAAGTATTAGAGAGAAGGATAGAAAGATAGTTTACTTGATAACAGTAGAGAGAGAAAGTAGAGAGATGATCTTATTCAGAATAAAAGAACACATGCCCGTTACAAAGGTGAAGGTCCTTTAAATATTAGGAATCCTTCCTCGAAATAATCAAACGAAAAGTACAAAAGTTGGTGGCTTCCTTGTACAAAGGAAGCTAGGCCTTAAACGACGTCGCTCTTCTATTTAGTGGACTGGGACGTCCTTACTTTGGTCGTCCTTGCCTGAGGCGGCGCAATTTGAGGACGGCATTGTCACGAAGAACGTGTCTGTTTATACGAGAACGGGGCGAAGTGGATTTTACCCCATACAACTAACATAAAACAAGACAAACTTTTACTAATAAAAGTAAGCATAAAATCAAAGAAAATTGAGAATCGAGAGATCCGTATAATGTAACGAGATTGACTTTTAAATTGTAAAATTTATATAAGAAGCAACATTTCAGATTAGTTGTTTATTTTATAGGAATTTTAATTTTTAAGAGTTATTTATTAGGGTTTTTTTAATTAAAAAGGAGTCAAATAGACCACATATGATGGTGTCCGTTTTATTTTGCTAAACAATATTATCAAATAAAAATTATTTAGATAGGGATTTAAACACATGTATAAAACCTCACTATAAACGCTCTAAATCGCGGGATCACTTCACTTAATTGTGTAATATTTAACATATATTCACATAAAAGGTGTTCGCTTGAACACTCTTGGCATAGTGTGGCTGGTTCCATATTATACTACACAAATAATGGGGTATGAATGGACATTTTGGAATAACAGTAAAATTGTCACCCTCTGACCTATATAGATCACGAGTTCAAGTCACAAACTCGACTATTGTAGTAGACTGCTTATATCACACCTCGAACTGTTTTTTTCTCTTTAACTCTTTCTACAGGCCCTAGATACCCTACATTAGCTCTAGTTTAGAGTTGATATAGACATAGATTTACAGCTAATAAAAGAGTTTTTTCCCCATTGTTCATGCTGTTATTGTTAAAGAGCTAAAATCAGTGTGTTCATTCATGCTGTTGTGGTTAAAGCTATAGATCAAAGTTGAAAAATGCAAGCACAACCATTTAATTGCAGCATGAGATTTATTGATAAGATTTAGAGCATAAATAGTAATTGCTTTCCAACTTTATCAATTCAGTTAAAAATAAAGATAAAAGCATTTGCAGCACACACAAGCTGAGATGACATCCATCAACAAAGAGATGTATACTATTAACTAAACAGAATTCTTCCATTTTGACTCTATCCGGAATCCTTCTAATCCAAGAAACAACTGTTCCTTCAGCGCGACAAAGTTCGGAAGACGAGGTTTCCTCCATTTTCTACACCTGAAAGTCACCACCAAAACCACTTTCAAATTGTTGAAACAGGCATACAAGCAGAAAAATGAGTTATAACCATAGTAGCATATGTTCTTGGTACCTACAGTGGATAACAACATAGAGGAACAGCAAGCAAACATATGTTTGTGCCAAATTAATTTTCTGGTGTTGGTCGTCGACGCAATCTCCCAAGGCGCCTCCAGGGACCTGACCCTCCATCAGACTGTTCATTGTCGTCATCTCTAGATTCAGTTTCCCCATCATAGGTCTCACCCCAAAGTCTTCTCGAAGTTCGTATCCTACCAGTTGCTTGAGCTCGAGTCCTTGAGGAGCCTGACCAGCTACTACTACCAGAATTACTCCTAGGCTGGAGAATCCGAACAAAAAGAAAAACAGTCAGCAAACCACCACCCTCATCGAAGGTTAAACTGGTGCTCTCACTTCCCTCTTCTCCAACAGAAGACTGCAACGTACTGAGTAAATCTCCTAAATCTCTCTGCCGCTCCAATCTCCGCCAATTACGCTGCCTCTCTGGGTCAGTTTCTGTAGGCCGTACAAGGGGATGCTCCTGCCTAGCGTGCTTACGCAGATCTGTATATGCGCCACTGAATTCGCATGTCTCGCTAGAGCAGCTTCTTAATTTTGCATTCATGTACCGACGGGCAGAGTCCACGACAATCCAATCATTTATCTGGCCACGGCAGAGAGGGCATAGCATCTTTTTCTTTTCATGGTTCTCGCAAGACAAGGCACCTAGGGATATAGAACCACCTTCAGTTCTTTCACCTGGCAGATCAGACAGAGCATCGGTTATCACTGTGGTAGATTCCGCGATAGAAGCTGAACCTGGGATCTCCACTTGCTGTGTTGTTGCTGAAGCTTCTTCAAATGACTTTTTGAACTGGTCAAAACAATTTGAATGTCTATAGCTCGTATCACACATAAAAGGACGGCAGCCCTTCTCATGGGAAGTGCACAAAAGGAGAATAGCATTATGAGGATGTTCCATACACACTGGGCACCGGGCATCTTCCCAGTCTTTCACATTTTTGTCGTTTTCCAAAGGGTTTTTGAGTGACGGTTTTGAGTGACTTGAGCTACAATGGTAAGGAGAAGCTCTACTCCTATCAAAAGAAACAGATCTATCTCTTCTCTCTTTAGGCATGTTTGTTTCTATATGAATATAGAACAACTGTCAAAGGACAAAAGATAATATAAGCAATGCTGAAAATAAAAATCCAAGAAACATCTTCCTAAAAACCGATATAGAAAAAATAACAAGTGTATGCACACTACAAGTTAAAGGAGTGGTAATAAAGGATAAAAGAATTTGTGGGTGTATCCGAAGGACATTATACAAACCAGAAATTAACAAAGAGTCGCAACATACATCAGGAATTAACAATAGATAACAGTTGATGACAGAAAATTGATGTATAAACTAAGCCAGAACTAAGACATTCCCCCCTAAAATAGTACAACCAACTAAAAATTTAAAATTGACATCATATAACACTCAACAATCAGCATAGCTTCAAATCCTAAATTAGATGGGAACTCATGATTTCTATGTATCAATTCCTCTATTTTCAGGCCCGTCCCCTTCCAATACGAGTAAACAATTTTTCTTTTAAAACAATTAGAGTGCTCTAGACCTAAGATATATGTTTCTCACGGCTATACCCCGACGCTGAGATACAATTTCTAACCAGGCAACTGGCAAGCACCATATTAAATGTAAGTATAACAAACAACCTACACCAAAAGATCAAACAATTAAGTATTGCCATCATTTGCTTGTATTGTGCCAAATGTGCCTTATTGGAATGGATGTTAGTGTAACCATTCCTTCCTGGGATTTTAGGTATGTAAAATCCCCTTTTAGTACATCAATTACCATAGTGCCACACCGATGAACCGATGCACTGCTTCGAGGTCTTTTGTGGGGACATGAACAACCTTTTCAAGCTATCTACTCTCATTTTATCCTTTATGCATGCTACTTGCATCCTCCATCGGATAATATCATCTCTAAACCATATACACAAAAAAGTATTTGTGAAAAATTCCATAAAATTGAACAAGAGCGGACTGCAGCAAAAAAACCGCTGGACCACAAAGCTTTAGCATTCTACACTCCTTGAATCTCGGGAACATTAATGTTGCACATTGCCATTAAGTTTGCAAAACATACAAAGAACATAAGGGAAGCCAGTACTGTCAAGGTGAAAAGGCTCTTTAAGCCAAATGAATTCATCTCCTCCTGAATTTATCAGGAGCCATGAAAACCATGCTGCATCTAATCCAAATAAAATTGTGCTCGTCGGAAAATCCCATCTCCAGTATGTGTCAACATTGTAACACCCAATAGATATGTCTTCAGTCCCACTTAATGAATAGCCATTAATTAGGGTGACAACTCACGTATCCTGACCAAATATTGCACATTGTATGGTTCAGGATGCACATAAAATATATGATACCGTCTTTCACAGCAATCTATCTTGCAAGAGCCATCAGTAGATATTAATTCCCCTCAGCCATGCAACTAAAAACACAGAAGTTCGGTTTCCCACCAAACTCCTCGGCATAATGCATTTGGGTGAGGTAATCTGTTGAAACAGAAGAGAACAATATCCCATGTTTTCACTAGCATCAACCCAAACCGAAGGGAGCATCCACCCTCACATGTGGCTCACCATAAGCAAAAGGCAAAAGTCCACAACATACCGAGGCTTCAAAACTCAACAAAAAGTCTAAATCAATCTTTATCTGTCATATTGATAATGATCCATTTGAGAACATCATTTATTTGCACACCAAAAGTTTATTTCTTCTTCCTCAAAACCACAACTACTACACCTCAACCCAAACAAGTTGGGTCGGCTATATGAATCCTCACATACCACGTTAGTCTATTTAAATTCTTCTTCTTCAATACACCGATATAAAATTCAAAACTTCTTACGTTACCCATGTCAAATACATTTAGTATACCAATTTAATTTATCAAAAGTTTCCAAGCTCCTGTTGTCAAACGAATCTCCTATACCAATTCACTAATCGACCAACAGTTTCGCAGATGATAAAGTAAACATAATCAAAACCAGCAAGATTCATCCACCATGAAACAACCCATACCAACCGACATTCACACAACAGAACTAATCATTAACAATCATATCATGTGTAATTACCTTATCAACATAAAACCCAGTGACTATAAGCAAAGCTCGGATCAGAAGAAACATAATCAATAATCTATTAGCATTTCTCACTTCCCAACTCCAACATGCTCACAAGTTCGTAACAGATTTCAGCTTGAAACATTAGCTAAAGCACTTCTTCTATTTAAAACCACTACTACAAATTCAAACATATCCAGTTTCAATTTAATAAATAACAGTTAAACAACCACAACCCTAAATCAAATTTCAGCTCAGAACGTTGATCTCAAGTAATCCACCAATCAAGAATAAAATCTTTAACAAAAACCCAGTTCCAATTCAATACACAAAGCTAAAATCTTTAACTAGTTTCAGCTCAAAACAGTGAATTCAAGGACATATCCAAACAAAACAAAATTCCTAATTTGACCTCAAAGACCAAAACGGTTTCCAATTTAAGAGCTCGTATCCGATTTAAACCCTAATTTCAACTTCAAATTCTTAAACCAAATCCAATCTTCTGAATATATCATAAAAACAACCAAAACCCACATCTAAAAACCATCGATTAAAAAGGCCTAATCTTTACTTCAAACACAAAACTCAATTCAAATTCATCGAACAAACACCAAAAAAACAGAAACCCAGATCTAACAACGAGCTTTAAACAATCGATATACAATCAGAAGGCAGTTTAACGCCAAAAATAGCTAAAATAAACAGATCAAAATAAATAAATAAAACTTCGCCACAAATTTATATTTATCTTCCTTTAACGCTTTACCAGAAGTTTACAGAAACAGATCTGAAACAGAGCTAACCAAAACTTCTTTCTGATTTGATAGTCCGAAGAAATTATTTTGAAACCCTAATCTTGAAATTTTGAAAAGGCTGCAGCTGAGTTGAAGCTGCTCCTTTGACTCTTCGATGAGAATGAAAAGACTACAAAATTTAAAGGGGTAAGGCGGTATTTATATGCAAAAGTAGGGACCTGCTGAGGTGGATGCTTACGTGTCAGAGTAATGATCGCTCAAATTTTGAATAATTTTTTTACTTTTGAAAATTTTAATAATTTCGTTTCAGAAAAAATATAATAACGTTGATTGAGTCGGCGCCGTTTTATTTCTTGTTCTGGAGTTATGGAGCGTAGCAACACGCGCCAGGTGCCTGATTGAGTGTATTATTTTTTTGTATGTATGAATAATAATGGATGAAAAAATAAGTATGAATTATTTTAATTATAGTACTACTATTATTTGGTGAATAATTATACATAATTTTAAATAATACAATGATTATTAAGTAAGATTATTTGTTGAGATTTTATATAATTAATCCCGTAAGGCATTAACGTTGAATGTCAATATCCATATTTTTATTAAGTTATTCTTTCTGATAAAACAGTATGTACTAGATTTTAATATTTATGTTCTATGTTGTATTATATATGGTTTCTTTTTTATATTAAAAATTGCATAAATTTTGTCAAAAACTAATAGTAATATATATAGAGCTCAATATAAGTCGGAACCGAAATGTTCAATTAATTATAGTAAGATTATATTATTAAAAGAAGAGATGCTAAATGACCAAACTGGTGTGACCCAACTTTGGCCACACCAGCGAAAAGATATAAATGACCCTCTGACTAATTAACCTATATTTTTCCTTCCAAAACACAAAATTAAATTTCAAGTCTTAAAATATGCGAAAATTAAATGCCGGGAGATGAAGAGTCTTGTGTATTATATTTGTATTTATGTGTATTTTATGTTTATACAAATTATACGATTTAGTGTGTATTAAAATTATTGTATTTTTTTCCTTTCTTAAAAATAAATACGGTATTCGGTTTATTATACTTCCTTCATATCAAACCAAGTCAAGTGGACACTTTACCCTATCTAAAAAATAGATTCAAACCAAGAAAACTCAGTGGTTCATGAAAATATGAATCCATATCTACTTATTATTTATATGTCATAATTAAATTACTAATTATATCCCAAAATATAACGATTGATGTCGGTTGAATAATGGAACCATAGTAAACGTAATTACATAATCGCTATCAATATACACATGACCTTAGTAATGAAATTATATGTTGGTTACTATACACAAATAATGTGCAACAATGTAATTAACTAGGATCAATATCTACTTATTATTTATATTTCGTAATTAAATTGCTAATTATATCCCAAAATATAACGATTGATGTCAATTGCCTAGTCGAACCATAGTAAATGTAATTTATGGTAGCTATCTATATCTACTAATTATATATATATATATATATATATATATATATATATATATATATATATATATATATATATATATATATATATATATATATATATATATATATTGACGTTCAATGTAACTATATATAAAGCGCGGCAATATAATTAACTAGCATCAATATCTAGTTATTATTTATATTTCATAATTAAATTGCTAATTTTATCCCAAAATATAATGATTGATGTCAATTGACTAGTAGAACCATCGTAAGCGTAATTTATGGTCGCAATCAATATCTATTTATTGTTATTATTATTATTATTATTATTATTATTATTTACTATTTATATATATATATATATATATATATATATATATATATATATATATATATATATATATATATATATATATATATATATATATATATATATATATAGACGTTCAATGTAACTATATATAAAGCGCAATAATGTAATTAACTAGCATTAATATCTACTTATTATTTATATTTCATAATTAAATTGCTAATTATATCTAAAATATAACGATTGGTGTTAATAAACTAAAGCAACAAATTTTTATTTATTTTTTAATTTATCAATATTCTTGTATTTCAATTAGACTTTCATGTTGGATATATTTTATTTTATTTGTGTTTTAACTTATGAAGTTTGTAACGAAATATTATATCAAATAGTATTAGTTCTTTTTAATTTTATGTTCATGGATGAAATTGGTTTTTGTTACCTTGCATATTATATTCTGTTACTTTCAATTTAGATATAATAATTTCTCGTATTGAAAGAAAATCAGGTGTGACAAAAAAAAAGTTTTCCAAGGATTATCTTATTTACGATGGATTAACTTTGTACTTTGTGACTATTGTAATTATCACTAATCATGACAAATTTTTTTTGTCGGTAAAAGCAATATATTTAGTGATCAGATGATAGTTCTAACTACAAAATTGTAAATTATTTTTATAAAAGTAAAAAATTCACTAATTTATATATTTAGGGACGAAATATTATTTGTATCTAAAAGGCGATATTTAGTGACAAAATTATATTTATTCAACTATGAAATATACATAACTTTAGAGACATTTGATATAGTTACTAATTAAACTAAATAATTAGTGACAAAGGTCGTTTGTTGGCATTAACAACCTTTTTAATGACGAAAACAAACAACCAGCTACAAATTGTTTATATTTTTTGACGAATAAGGGAATGAAAAAAAACTTCGTTGTTAATATAACTATATTTAACAACAAAACATGAAGTTGTCTTTGTATACTTTTAGTGACCCTCTTTTAAGGACGAGCAATTGACGAATTAATTTCCTTTGTGACGAAATATTAGCTTTAAGTGAAAAAATAATTCATCAAAAATAATCAAATTTATTGTAGTGTTAAGTAGGGTATCATGTGTTTAAATAATAGGGCTTTGAAGACCTACTAAAAATATACGATACACGCTCAAGTACTAAACATATATGAAATGCACAATTAAATACATGTATATAGATGGATTATTTCGAATTATATGTGCGTACACTAAAAAAAGAGGATGGAAATATGTAAAAAAAAAAAAAGAGCTTTATGAAAATAGGGTTTGAACATTTGAGATCTTCCATGTATTGGGAAGACAAATATTTAATGGTGGGAGAGAAATATTTAAAGGTTACTGAAAGGGTATTTTGGGTATAAAAATACACCTGAAATACTAATTAGACCGTAAAATTACCTAAATGACCCCATTTGCGTCAATCTGGCCAAAACCGGTGTGGCCAAAAGGATTTTTTCTATTAAAAGATATTATATTAAAAGTTAAATGTATAAACAATAATGGGAGATTTTATATTTAATTTTCGTTATCCGTCGAATTAGAAGACATCCTAATTGTGCCGTTTATCATTAAAGCATAGGGGCAAAGGAAAACCATCTAAAGAGAGAAGCTCTTACCTTTCACTACACACAACCCATGGATAATATACCCAAAATAGTAAAGGAATCACCAGATACAAATTCCATGGAGTAAGATACCAGTAAATCACACTCCTATAAGTAAATGCTCCTTGAAAAACATGACACTTCACAACGGACTATTATGCATCGGACTTTCAAAAACTATGATGTGAGTTAAAGGGAAAGAGAACCTAGGCCCAATCATTATCTCTCAAGAATATAAGAAAAAACTATATGAGCCATGGTGCTGCTCAGTCGTTATAGAACTTTTTGGCCACTATATGCTACATCATCTCCTCCGATCCAAACTAGTTGAATTATAGAACCCATCTGAATAGTTAATCTTGATTGACCTAGGATGGAACTCCTTCATAGTCAAGTTTGGAAAGGAGGAAAAGTTGATCAAAGCAATACTCCAAGGTCCATGGTTCTTATCCGAAGCTTCCTCTCAGTTAGAAGATGTGAACAAAAATTTGTCGCACAAGAAGCCACCCTATCCGTCACTGCTATATAAGTAAGACTTCCTCAACTGCCAACTAAATTCTATGACAAGGAGGTACTAGAAAAAGTGGGCAGAAAGCTTGAGAAGCTACTCAAGGTTGATACGTGGACATCATCAATGCTAAGGGGTAGATTTGCGAGAATCAACATCCAAATCTCAGTGGAATCACCAGTTGCAACATCTGTCACTATTGGAGACCACAAATAATTTGTTTGTTTATGAAGGGAAAAACTTCCTATGTACATGATGTGGAAGACTGGGACACACTCTGAAAAGGAGCATATACAGGCGGAAGCCCCACCTACCCCCAGCATAAGATCGCCCAGGATGTTACAATGCTAAAGCCAATAAGAAGAAGATGGATAGAAAATGGTATCCTTCCCTAGAAGAAGAAAACATAGATATCGCACTCTGCAATGCCAAACAATAACAAATCAGGCCAGTAAAGGTAAAAGCACCGGCTCATCGGACGACATCCAAGTCTGAATGTTTGACGTAAATTTCGATAAGTTTCTCGAAATACAAAATTTTCATTGTAATAAAAAGACTAACCATGTGCAGGATACCAGCCTATCTCATAGTACAAAGGGAAACACTTCCCTCCCAAAGAACCAACCCATTAAGAGCCAGCCCACAAGGTATCGGTCCAATACAAACACAAAAGGAAAAAGGATCCAGAGGGGAAAGACCCAATACCCAGTAAGGATAAGGGGCCTACACCCCAAAAACATACTGCCCAAGCGGCCCAAAAGGTACAAAGTAAACAGGCCAAAAGGGTCTAAGCAAGAGGCTGACAACGCTTTAGGGGAAGGCCCACATCAACCCCAAACCCACAATCTCCATAGAGGACCCAACCTATTTCAATGCCTACATTACCAATGATGACGCCTACCAAGCTATATCACCCATACCAACACATTCTGTAAAAAGACACTCCATGGATACTTAAGTGCCATCACTAATAAACCCCAAAATCTTAAGTGATTTGACAACCTCCATCAACTCAATCGGATCCTCATTTAATTCTTAAGCTAGTGTATTAGACACAGGTTATGAAACACTAATCACGGGTATAGATTCAATCCCATCATCACCCATCAATCTTGATTACCTAATAACACTCTAATTAATAGTAGCCCAAAAAAAGGAACACCAAAAAAACCTAAAAATGGATCCGGTTACCAAACCGCCAATTGTTCTGACCACCACCCCACTGCCACAGGTGTTTAACCAAAAACTAATAATTTGGTCAAAGCTAGAATTTAAGATAAGAAATCGGGTTACTGATAAATAAGATATTAAAAAGAATAATAGGCTTTCTCAAAATAAAAATAAGCAGTAAAGAAATTTGTATTGCAATATAATGTAGATGAGCTCTCGTGTGTTTACAAATGATGAGACTTCTTTCGTTTATAGTTGATCCTAGGTAAAGGAATGAAACATCAGCTTTAATGATATATGTATGAGTAATAATTGACATTAAATAAGCCGTTACGTAATCATTTTTGTTAAATACCAATTCTCTAACATATCAAGTATTTAATAATGAATTTGCACTATGTTTTGCCTTCAGATCCTTGTCTTCAATGCCTTTTGATCCGTTGGCAATAAATGACTTGAATTGGTATGAGAATCGTGTCTGAAACTCCTTCTCGTACCTGTTTAAATTTCTCTTCCCGTATCTGTCGTATCCCGTGCCTTTTACTCTATTATTACACTTTGACTATTTGATCAGTCCACGTTTCATGCCACATCATCTTTAATTTAAATTCAGTTTTTCCCAATATAGATAGTCCCCCCACTTTTCATTTATTTATCAATTAATTGGGAAGTTGATCTTCATAAAAAAGGGAATTTTTGCCACAATTAATGCATATGACAGTATTGATGCCTCAACTGTCTTTCTCATTTAATGCTTCACACATGTGTCATTTTCTGATTGGATCTGCAATTCTGTGCCCTCTTTTCTAGGCTTATTCAACTCCTCTTTTCATGAAGTGATAGTTACCTTTAATATAGCCCTTCCATCATTATACTTCTTAGTTTGACGGTTGCTTCCACATACCTTTTTAATTCTTTCTTCCTTTGTCATCTTCTTCATAAATTTTCATCAAGTATTTTCCGTACTTTCTTTTACTTCTCCTTAATTCAAACTCGTCCAACAATGATATCTTCAAACCCTAACCCTAGAAAACTTCCAGTTCTTGATCAATTTCCTAATTCCCCTACTCCGATTAGGCATAGAAGAGGCAGAGGAGGAAGGCCTCGGAGTTTGGGATCCACACGTGGAGGTTTGACTGGTTCTGCTTCTCCTTCTTCAAGTTCAAGCATCAAAGTTTCCATCTCCAAAACTCCATCTTTGAAAGGTAAAGAGGTTTCCGACCCTTCGCAAGAACCTTTAGTTGAAGAGATTATTCCAAGTGATTTATCTTTTGAGAGTAACAGAGCATCTCTTCAGAAGCAAGTTGCAAGATTGGAAAAGGTTGATGCTTACCCTTCTCTTATAACTGAGCTTACAATCCCTACCATTAGAAAAGATTGTAATTGGAAAGAGAGTCTTCGTCTTTCAATTCCTGCCATAAATCAAAGAATTTCTTCTTATAGAAGTGGGTATTCTTTCGTTTATACTGGTCCTTTTACTTTGGGATTTAAACCTGCCATAGTTCCAGTTATCCTTGATTTCTGTCACTTTTTCAATATTTTCTTAGCTCAAGTTGGCCCCTTAGTATGGAGAGTTGTGGCTTGTTTGAGATATCTATCTTCCAAAACCAAAATCAACTTTACTCTTTCCCACCTTATTCATTCATACCACCCCAACTTAATGCGTCATGGGGTTTTTTCCTCAACTGCGAGGAGTAAGAAAGTTTTGGTAAACCCTGAAGATGACAAAGACCGTGGGTGGCATCTTCATTATATTGTTGATCTTACATTGGATTTGCTGGGTGAATCAAACATTCCCTTCCATGAGAACTGGAACTTTGCACGTAAGTTTCTATTTACTTCACCGTACCTATTTTTAGAGATTTTGATTTTCTCTCTAATTTCATCCCTTTTAGGTTTTTTGTAGCAACCTTAGGAGATGTGGATCCTATTCCCAACTTTCGTGGTTGGGTAGATTCAATTTTGAAAAGTTCTCCTAAAGAAGATAGAATTTGGAAGTCTATTTCTTCTTACATGGCTAGAGAATGAAAACACACTCTTTATATATATATATATATATATATATATATATATATATATATATCCCCAATATTGAGTTTATATCCTTCTTTTTATCAGGATTTGGTGTGAGAGGAATGGCAGCTGGTGTGGCTTTGGCTATGCGTACTTCTGCCAATGCCTCCCTTGATTTAGACAAGGCTAAAGCCTTGATTGCAAAGAGAAAAGCTATGGGAGTAGATACTGAGAATGAGGAATAAGGAGGTACCTTGTTGGTATCTAGACCTAGAGTTAGGAGACGTGTCATTATTGAAGATGAAGCTAAAGATTCTCCTGTTCGTACCTCCATTACTGAGCTTGTTCTGATCCATTCCGATGAAGATGTCGCACCAAGAGATACTAGTGAATCTATTCACCGTCTCTTTGTTGGTGGTTTTGAAAGTGGGGAACTCGGCCATGTTTTCATCGAAGTTCCTCTGTTTCCTGAGTTCCCATTTCTCCTATTCCTTTTGTCTCTTCACCAACCGTAAGTGTTTCTTCTCCTGTATTGACCTCTTTTGCTCGTTCCTTTACTTTGAGCGCTCCTGCTTCTGTACCTATGTTAGCTCCCGTGCCTATTTCTTCTGCTCCTATTTTGACTCCCGCCGTGGCTCTTGCTATTTTCACCTCTTCTACTACTCTTCCTTTCACTGCTCCTTCTTCCTCTGTTTTACATTCAGAAACTGGCCCCAATAACAGAGGCATGGCTATGAGAAAGGTTACACTTGAATTACCTGCTACACATAGCCTTTTGAGGAAGACTTGTGGAGCTGATGTTTGGATCGAGCCTCTAATCGGAGATGTGGAGAGGACGAAGATACATAGCCACAATTGCTATACTTTGATGAATGACATAGTTCATTCGACCTTGAAGGTAACTTTTTTTAACTTGAATATTTGCTCTCCTTTTGCTTTAAGTTCTAATTCTGTGCCTTATATTGGCAGGCTAACCTGATTGGGATCAGTCTAATTTCTGTGCCTTATATTGGCAGGCTAACCTGATTGGGACCTACTGATGGGAAGGATCTCTACTTTGGAAGAAAAAATCATGAGTCTGCAGAGGCCATTTCTAATGCCAAGAGAATAGTTGAAGGAGCCCCGCTTGAAGCTCAAAATTGGAAGGAACAGTTTGAAAGTGCTTTAGGGAGCATATAGGAGTTACAATAATAACACTCATTTGGAATAGCAAAATCACATTTTATCCACAGATCTAGGAATTGCCAAGGCTTCCTTAAGCCAGATAAAAAGGGATAAAGAGCTTTTGAAGGGTTCATTGTCAAAGGATAATGAAAAAATTAAAGAGCTCAAAGCACTTATGGAGAAAAACGAAGAATATGCTAAGGAGTTAGTGCAGAGCTTGAATCAGACTCGTTCTGATTTAAAGGTTTCTTCACATAAAATTCGTGCTTTGGAGAGTTCCTATGCCACTCCTGAGACTTCCCTTGATTCCCACCAAACTGAGCAAGAGATAATGAAAAACGACCTTCCTATGTGGGAAAGGGATTATGTAAACTTGGAGAGGGAGTACAATTCTCTTACAGAGAATTTTAATTATGAGATTAATTGGGCTTTTCTGAGGTCTCGTCGTGATGCTTTGTTGGAGGCTACTCAAGAAAATTTTAACTTACAATCTGAGTTAGCCAAAGTCTTAGACGCGATTGAGAAGAGTAACCAACCTGTTGACACTCCTTCTCCAGATCAACCAATTGATATTTCTTCTGCAGCACTTGAAACTCCTGAGTAGAAGAGCCTTTGAATTCTGAAGTAGTTGCTGAAACAATTGAAGTTGTGATTCCAGTGACCGAGGGTGAAACGTCTATAACACAGTCTATGGGAATGGAAGTTCCTGTGGCTACTTCTTCCCTCGATGATGTTAATACTTCAAGATCAGCTGAAACTACCCCTATTGTTGCTCCCTTAGAAGTTGTTATCGAGCCTATTGTTGCTTCTGAAAATAACGCTACAACTTCTAATGTTCCAACCCCTTCAGTGACCAGTTAAAAGTGTTTCAGACTTTACCTTTTTTAAAAAATGATTGGTGATGTAATCCCTTAGTAATTGTAAGGGATCTTTTTGGTGAAGTCCCCAGTTTCCATAATGGGGCACTTGTTTAAAGACAATTGCATTTTAATGACTAAGTTGTTTCCTTAGTATTTTACGATAAGAGGTTTAATTAGTACTTCTGTATATTCTATTCTTGTCTCTTTATTTTATTCAAGACTTTATAGAATAGTTTTGTACTTATTCTATTCTTTCCTATTTTTTTCTTAGGACTTATAGAATATGTTAGCATTTTTATTTTTTTAGAAAATGCTTTATGATTCTTCTCATGGATTATCATCATGAGAAAAATAAAAGAGGGCCCTTTTATTTATCGACACTTAATAAAGAAGACGTCTCAACATCATAATGGTGTTATAATACTACCATGACCCTAGTTCACCAATCGTGAACCTGTCATGACGGCACCCAGTCTTCGCGACTAGGTAAGCCTGACACATTGCGGATATTCAATAATCTTCGCGGAAACGATAATTAAAACATAAATAGCATAAGATAATGTATAGAGTGTCGCATGGCACAAACATGTCAACTCAAAATAACGTAAAAACCTTCAAGACCCGGAAATCCACGGGCAACACAGGCTAAGTGTAAAGTATAACACATGGCTCTAACATCCAGAAGTGTCTACAACGAGTGAGTACATGAATGGAACTACTAACTAAAGGTAGAACAGAAAGAGACTCTTCGGCTCTGCAGACGCGGCAGATGCATACCTCAAGCCTCCAAATGTAGCTCCGAAAACTCTAATAACGCGCCTGACCAGAAGTACCTGGATCTGCACAACAAAAGTGTGCAGAAGAGTAGCATGAGTACACCACATCGATACTCAGTAAGTGTCAAGCCTAACCTCGATGAAGTAGTGACGAGGAAGGTCGAGGCCCCTACTGAGATAAACATAAGAATAAATATGAAATGAAATAACAGTAGGAAATACGTATTCTCGAATATCTAAAAAACAATAAAAAGAACGAAATAGACTATATTACCATTCTACAAAACAAGAACAACCATTACAGGCTATTTATCATCGGGGATCTCCTAGTATCCAGAGGATCTCTCAGTATCCTCATCATACACACACAAGGGATCTCCAAGTATTCCGAGGATCTCCTTGTATCCTCATTGTATAAGCAAGGGATCTCTAAGTATCCCGAGGATCTCTTAGTATCCTCCAGCTAATCAGTCCTGCCCTGGGATCTCTTTGTATGAGCTAGAAAATCAATTCTGCATTGGGGATCTCTTAGTATCAGCCAGTCATATAATCCAGTGCCAAGGATCTCTTGGAATCCCGCACTTCCAAACCTCGGAACAAAATACGAACAGGGGGAGATCTCGGGATGCTGTGCCGTAGTCCCAATAGTAAATACACCATTACAAACCAATATTTAACGGAAATGAAGTGAAATGCAAACAACAAATAAAATCTAGAATCTAACATGTTTCACAAGAAGGACAAATATTGCAATTTAGTCAAATAAGTCGCTAACATGCTTTCCAAGAGAAGACAAATATAGTCAAATAGATCAATAAGTTACTAACATGCCTTTCCTAAGTCAAAACAAGTGAAGTTTCATTTTTAACAATTAAATATGTGGCGAAACATAGTCTAAATAAGACAAGTAAGGTGAATTTTTCAACAACTAGCACAAGTACACGTTCGTCACCTCGCGCACAAGGCATTTAAACAATGACAAATATATCCTAACGGGAAAGGCCCCCCACACAAAATTAGGCAAGCCACGTACCTCGAATTGGTACAAAACCGCTAAAAACAATGCCCTTGCCACGAGTATCCAACTCCGAATGGCCCAAATCTATTCAAACCAATTACATGTTGTAAATAACATCACAACTAACTAATTACACTGTTAAAATTAAAGCTAAGGCGCAAAAATAGGTTAAATAACCAAAATGCCCCTTAGGAAAACGTCTCGGAATCGAATAATTTTATATTTTCAGAAACCTAGTACTCTCACGAGTCTAACCATATAAAAATCTCTCAAATCGGAGGTCAAATGCCCCTCCAAATCATCAAAGTTAGGTCTAAGAACTTTACCCCAACTTTTATTCAAAAACTGAAATTAAAGCTTGAATTCGAGATTAGATTAGCGGGTAATAATCATAAAAGAGTAAGGAATCATTACCCAAAGTTTGCCTCTGAAAATCCCTCGAAAAATCTCCCAAAACCGTGCTCTCTAGCTTGAGTTTGATGAAAATGGAAGAAACCTCATTTTTGAAAAGTTTATAACTGTTCTGTGACTTTGCTCATTGCGATCGCATGAAGTCGTCTGCGATCGCGAAGAAGAAAATCATAAGGCCCTGAAAATGGTATATGCGATTGCAGGAAGGGGCTTGCGGTCATGTAAGGATGGAAGCTGGTCTTATGCGATCGCATCAAGGTCTATGCGATCGCGTATAAAGAAAATGAACCTGGGACCCCAGCCCAGTTAACTCAATACGAATGCATGCGGGAGTTTGCGATAGCGTACAAGGGAGTTCAAAAGATATGCGATCGCAGGATGGAAGTTTCGATCGCACTGAAGAAAAAAAAAGCCTCCCCAAGAAGCACTATGCAATCGCATGATGACTTATGCGATCGCAGGGAAAGAGTTTCTGCAATAGGTCTGAAGGATTTTTCTGCAATCTTTTTCAACACAAACATGCCCCGTTGGGCATCTAAAATACACCCGAGGCCCCCGGGACCTCAACCAAACCTACGATCATATCCCATAACATCATTCAAACTCATACCAATCCTTAAACCACCTAAAACAACGCCGGAAACTCGAATTAATTATTGATTTGAACTTAAAAACTTCAAAACTTAACCAAACTCGCTTTCGATTCAAAACCTAACCAAAACACGTCCGATTGACTTGAAATTTTGCAGGCACGTCCCAAATGACATAACGGTGCTACATCAACTTTCGAAATCCCATTCCAACCCTCAAATAAAAAATTCACTATCGGACCGGAAACTTCAAAATTCTAACTTTCGGCATTTATAGCCTAAATGAGCTACGAACATCCAAAATACATTCCGAACATGATCCCAACCCCGAAATCACCTAACGGAGCTAACGGAACCATCGGTTTTCCATTCCGAGGTTGTCTTGATACTGTTCTGATACGGACCATTTTCCAACACTTAAGCTCTCATCTAGGGACTAAGTGTCCCAAAACACTGCGAATTCTATTACCAAACATCCTGGCAAACCACAATAGCAGAAATAAACTAAGGGGAAGCAGTTAATGGGGTAACGGGGCATAAATTCCAAAGACAAACCGGCCAGGTCGTCACATCCTCCTACACTTAAACATTCGTTTGTCCTCGAACGAGCATAGAGAACATACCTGAAGTAACAAAAAGATAAGGGTATAGGATGTGCATATCCCGCTCGGTCACCCAAGTCGCCTCCTTGGCCGGTTGGCCCCGCCACTAAACCCTTAGTGAAAGTATATCCTTTGACCTGAGCTTTCGAACCTGTCAATCCAATATTGCCACTACCTCCTCAACATAGAACAAGTCATTGTCCAACAGGACTGAAGTGAACTCCAACACGTGAGACGGGTCACCGTGGTACCTCCGAAGCATCGAACATGAAACACTGGATGAACCGCGGCCAAGCTGCGAGGTAAAGCAAGCTCATAGGCAACCTTCCCAACCTGCTTCAAAATCTCAAATGGACCAATGAACCTCTCAGCTTTCCTTTCTTTCCAAACCCTCATGACGCCTTTCACAGGCGAGACACGAAGCAAAACCCGCTCACCAACCATAAAGGAAACATCATGAACCTTCCGATCCGCATAACTCTTCTGTCTGGACTGGGCCGCACACAGTCTGTCCTAAATCACCTTAACTTTCTCAACCACATCCTGACCCAAATCAGTGCCCAATAATCTGGTCTCGCCCGGCTCGAACCAACCTACCGGGCACCCGCATCTCCTACCATATAAGGCCTCATAAGGCGCCATCTGAATACTGGACTGATAACTATTGTTGTATGCAAACTCAGCCAATGGAAAGAACTGATCCCAAGACCCTTTAAACGCAATCGCGCACGCACGGAGTATATCCTCAAGAATCTGAATAGTGCGCTCGGACTGCCCGTCCGTCTGAGGGTGAAAAGTTGTGCTCATGATCACTCTGGTACCCAACTCATGCTGGACGGCTCTCTAGAACCGTGGTACAAACACTGAACCCATGTCTGAGATGATAGAAACTGGAATGCCATGCAGACGGATTATCTCCCTGATATAATCTCTGCTAACCGCTCCGCTGAGTAAGAAGTACACACTGGAATAAAATGAGCAGACTTGGTTAGCCGATCCACAATAACCCAAATAGAATCAAACTTCCTTGCCGTCAGAGCGAGATCGGTCACAAAATCCATAGTGATATTCTCCCATTTCCACTCCGGAATCTCCATCTGCTGGAGTAACTCTCCCGGCTTCTGATGCTCAGCCTTCACCTGCTGGCAGTTGAGACATCTAGCTACAAACTCCACTATGTCCTTCTTCATCTGTCTCCACCAATAATGCAGCCTCAGATCATGATACATCTTCGCGTCACCCAGGTGGATGGAGTACCGCGAGCTATGGGCCTCATTCAAAATCAACTCCCAAATATCATCAACATCGGGCACACAGATCCGCCCCTACATCCTCAACACCCCGTCATCTTCAATAATCACATCCTTAGCATCGCCATGCTGAACTATGTCCCTGAGGACAAGCAGATGAGGGTCATCATACTGCCGCTCCATGATACGATCAAACAATGAAGACCGAGAAACCACACAGGCTAGAACCCAACTGGGCTCCGAAAGGTCCAATCTCACGAAATGACTGGCTAAGGCCTGGACATCCATTGCCATAGGTCTCTCTGAAGCTCGTAAATATGCCAAACTCCGCAAACTCTCCGCCCGGCGACTCAAGGCATTGATTACCACATTGGCCTTGCCCGGGTGATAAAGAATAGTAATATCATAATCCTTCAGTAACTCCAACCATCTCCTCTGGCGCAAGTTCGGATCCTTTTGCTTGAAGTATAAATCTTACAAGGTCCACCATACAAAAAATCACGCTATATCTTTAAGGCATGAACAATAGCAGCTTACTCAAGGTCATGGACAAGATAGTTCTTTTCATGCACCTTCAACTATCTGGACGCGTAGGTAATCACCCTACCGTCCTGCATCAATACCGCTCGAGGTCCAACTTGTGAGGCATCACAATATACCGTATAGGAACTCAAACCAGTAGGCAAAATCAAAATAGGGGCTAAAGTCAAAGCCGTCTTGAGCTTTTGGAAGCTCGCCTCACATTTATCTAACCACTGAAAAAGAGCACCCTTCTGGGTCAATCTAGTCATAGGGGCTGCAATCGACGAGAATCCCTCCACAAAGCGATGGTAATACCCTGCCAGGCCAAGGAAACGGCGGATCTCTGTAGCTGAGGATGGCCTGGGCCAACTCTGCACGGCCTCCACCTTCTTCGGATCTACCCGAATGCCCTCATTCGATATCAGTTGGCCTAGAAATGCCACGGAACTCAACCAAAACTCACATTTTGAAAATTTTGCATATAATTTCTTTTCTCTCAGGGTCTGAAGCACTATCCTCAGGTGCTGCTCATGATCTGCCAGTTCCGGAAGTATATAAAAATATCATCTATGAAAACAATGACAAATGAGTCGAAATAGGGCCTGAATACACTATGCATCAAATGCATTAAAGCTGCTGGGGCATTGGTCAACCCAAATGACATGACAAGGAACTCCTACTGACCATACCGAGTCCTGAAAGCAGTCTTCGGGATATCCGGCTCTAGAATCTTTAGCTGGTGATAACCTGAGCGCAAATCAATCTTAGAAAACACATGTGCGCCCTGAAACTGGTCAAATAGATCATCAATACAAGGCAAAGGATATCAGTTTTTCACTGTAACTTTGTTCAACTGACGATAATCGATACACATGCGCATAGAACCATCCTTTTTCTTCACAAACAAGACACGAACACCCCATGGTGAAACAATGGGTCGAATAAAACCCTTATCAAGCAATTCCTGTAACTGATCCTTCAACTCCTTCAACTCAGAAGAAGCCATACGGTAAGGAGGAATAGATATGGGCTGAGTGCCCGGCAACAAATCAATACCAAAATAAATATCCCAATAGGGTGGCATGCCCGAAAGATCAGCTGGGAACACATCGGGGAAATCACGTACTACTGGAACACAGTCAACAGAAGAGGTATCAGCACTGACATCTCTCACATAGGCTAAATATGCAGCACACCCCTTCTCAACCATACGCTGAGCTTTAAGAAAAGATATAACTCTGTTGGGAGTGTGATCAAAAGTACCACTCCACTCAATACGAGGAATACCTGGCATAGCCAGCGTCACGGTCTTAGCGTGACAATCAAGAATAGCATAATGGGGCGACAACCATCCCATGCCCAAGATAATATCAAAATTAACCATATCAAGTAGTAAAAGATCTGCCCTGGTCTCAAAACAACGAATAGTTGCGGTCCACAACAAGGGAATCTCCCACGGGAGTAGAAACATAAACAGGAGAGCTCAAGGTCTCTCGGGTTGTACCCAAATGCAGAGCAAAATAAGACGACACATAAGAATAAGTAGAGCTTGGATCGAATAGAATCGATGTCTCTCTGTGATTGACCAAAATAATACATGTGATAACAGAATCGGAGGCGACAGCCTCGGCACGATTAGGAATGGCATAAAATCTGGCTCGGCCTCTACCTCGAGGGCAACCTCTATCTCCCTGATCTCCGCCTCTGGCTGGCTAGGCAGGTGGGGTGGTAGCTGGAGCTGGAACAAGGGCCTGAGAATCCCGTTGGGCACGCTGCCGCTGAGACTAGTGTGGAGGTGCACTCCTCCCGAGCCTACGGCAATCCCTCACTATATGGCGGATATCCCCACACTCATAACAAGCTCTGGGAGGGTGCGGTGGCTGTGACTGACTGGATCCACCCTTGCTAGACTGACCTATGGAGGTACCCCGCGCATGAGGCACACCAGAAATCGGGGGTGCATAATAAGGCTCCTGAGATCTGGGAGGAGCTAGAGTACTGCTGGGTGAAGGAAGAGCTGAGTGAACTGGGCGACCCGTATAGCCCCTACCATGACGTCCTGCTCCTGAAGTACGGGTATCCAAAAAATGACCAGACTCTCGAGACCTCTTGGCCTCCTTCTCCTCTCATCTCTGGCATGCATACCCTTGATCCTCGTGGCTATGCTCACCACCTTCTGATAGGGTATATCCGTCTCCAACTCTCCCTCCATGCCAGACTTGATGGAGGGAATGAGACCCTCGATAAACATGCGAACCCTCTCATGAACAGTAGCCACCAAAGTAGGCGCATGTCTGGCCAACCTAGTGTAATGGATGGCATACTCAGACAGAGTCATAGGGCCCTGGCGCAAGTGCTCAAACTCCGCGCGCCATGCATCTCGGAGTCTCTGAGGAACAAACTCCCTCTGAAAAATATCTGAAAACAGAGTCCAAGTCAAGGAGGCAGCCTCGTCCAGACTGTCTAGCTTAAAAGTCCGCCACCAGTCATAGACGGCTCCCCAAAGCTGGAAAGATGCAAAGGAAACCCCACTCGAAGCAGTAATACCCATGGTGTGAAAAATGCGGTGACTGTTAAGCAAAAGCACAAAAAAAGACTAAACTAAATCTATACTAAAAGTGAAATTATATTTATATATTTTGTATTTTCCAAAGATTATATTAAAGTAAGCATATAAAAGATAGCAAAATTAGACTAACGTCATTATAAGAAAGATTAGTGATATTCAAAAACTATAAAAATATTTGTATAACATGAGAAGTATTATAAGTGAAAATATTTTTGTATTTTCAAATTTATGTGCTTTAAAGCTAGAACTAAAATTAATAATAAAGTGAAATCACGTAGAAATAAGCTCAAGTAATATTCTAAAAATACTAGGACTATTAAAAGTGATTCTAACATGCGGTCAAAAATTACATGTCTACAGGACAATCCTCCAAAAACCCCCCAAGGCATCGTCGGTAGCTAGTCTGCTGAAAATAGGAGGGTCATACTTCTTGAACCGCTCCAATCTACGCTGTTCATCCTCCGAAGCAGGTGTCCCATCCTCGGGCTGAACCGACACTGTAGTATGGACATGAATAATATCTGGGATCGGCCCCATGTGCACCCTCTGCTCTGGAGTGCCGGCTCTGGGAGTTTGGGCCCCTCCCCCGGCCTGGGACGTAGCTGCATGAGGTGGAAGCAACCCTGCCTGCGACATCATGGTATACATACTCCTAAATTGCGCCAATGTCTCCTCAACAACTGGAGTAGTGGTGGCTGTGGGCGTCTTTGGTGCCTGAGTCCTGACTGGGTCCACTAATGGCACCTCGGTGGCTGCTCGCGCAGGTGCTCTGGCTGCACCCCGCGTACGTCCACGACCCCTACCCCGACCCCTACCCCTAGCTGCTGCGGGAGGGGGTGCGAGTGCCTGATCGTCCCGGGTCGTACGTGTCCTCACCATCTGTGAGAGAATAGAAGACAGAAGTTTAGAATCAGTATAAACAACATAGAGCTCCGTACCGATCAGGGAGACTCTAATAAACTGGCTTGTATCCCTTGACTACTATGAACCTAGAGTTCTGATACCAACTTGTCACGATCCTATTTCACCAATCGTGAACCTGTCATGATGTCAACTAGTATTCGCGACTAGATTTCGCTTGTCCATTACCCACTAGATGATATGGTGTTGATGTTATTCTCTTGATTTTCCAACTTTGAAAGAATTCTATTATTTGTGATCCTATAAATTGTGGGCCATTATCATACACGATCTCCTTTGGTACCCCAAAGCAGCATATTACATTTCTCCAAATGAAGTCCTTAACTTCTTTCTCTCGCACTTGTTTAAACGTCCCTGCTTCTACCCATTTAGTGAAATAATTAGTAAGCACGAGTACAAACTTTACCTGACCTTTTGCTTGTGGTAATGGACCTACGATATCCATTCTCCATTTCATGAAGGGCCACAGAGCTACAATAGGGTGTAATAGTTCAGTTGTTCTATGCATATTATTGCCATACCTTTGACATTTGTCACACTTAGATACAAAATTATTCACTTTCTCTTCCATTTTAGGCCAATAATATCCTGCTCTAATCAATGTCTTTACAAGTGATCTGCCTCTTGCATGATTTCCACAATGTCCCTCATGTATTTCTCTCATCACATACTCCGTTTGAGAAGGTCTGAGACACCTGGCTAATGGACCACCAAACATTTTTCGGTAATTTTTCCCTTGATATAGGCAATAATGAGCAACTTTGTTGCGAAGTGCATGAGCCTTTATTTTATCCTCAGATACGGTTCCATGCTGAAAAAAGCTATGATGTTGGTTTACCTCATTATTGTCAGGTTCAAGAATGGAATGGAGTAAGTGTATGATTGAAGCATTTGCATCTTTCGCTATGTCTGCTGCAGATGCAAGATTAGCTAAAGCAGCTGCCTCCGCGTTCTCTTTTCTTGGATTTGCATTACCTTCCAAGTATGGAATTGTCTTATCGGTTCTCATACCTTTTCGGGATACTCTTGCATTCGAGTTTCCCTGGCTACATAAGTCTCCAACATTTGATTTACTACGAGCTGTGAATAACTTTTGATTATGATTTGCGTGATACCAAGTTCCAGTGCCAGCTCTAATCCTGCAATCACAACTTCATACTCCGCTTCATTGTTAGTTACAGGGTTACATTTTATAGCTTGTCTAATTGTTTCACCCGTAGGTGGTATAAGAACAATTCCTAAGCTTGACCTATTTACATTAGATGAACCATCAGTAAATAACATCCAAGTCCCCGTATTAGCACCATTACAAACTTGTAACTCTTTTTCTGCTTTTAAATGCATTCCTTGACTAAAATCAGCTACGAAATCGGCAAGTACTTGGGATTTAATAGCAGTTTTAGGTTGATAAATTATTTCATATTCACTTAACTCTATAGACCATTTTGCTAATCTTCCTGATAGTTCATGTTTATGCAAAATATTTCGCAATGGAAAAGCAGTAACTACAACAATAGGGTGACACTGAAAATAAGGCCTTAATTTTCTAGATGCCATGATGAGAGCTAATGCTAACTTTTCTAGTTGCGGATACCTTGTCTCAGCATCTAGTAAAGTCTTACTTACATTACAAATAGGAGATTGCATACCTTGGTCCTCATGGACTAAAACAACACTTACAACTACTTTTGAAACTACCAAATGAATGAGTAGCTTTTCACCTTCTTTTGGTTTTGCCAATAGAGGAGGATTTGACAAGTAAGCTTTCAAATTTTTAAGGGCTTATTGTAGATCTTCATTCCACTCAAAATGATCTTGATTTTTGAGCGCAGATAAAAATTTGAAGCACTTTTCTGAATATTTGGATATAAATCTCCGTAGGGCCGCGATTCTTCCTGTTAATCTTTGAACCTCCTTTTTATTGGTAAGGATATCAGATATTTCTTCAATCGCTTTAATCTGAGAAGGATTTACCTCAATGCCACGGTTAGAAACAAAAAAACCTAAAAAATTACCTAAAATGCACATTTTTTAGGGTTGAGTTTCATATTGAATTTTTGCAAAATTTCGAAGGTAACAGTTAAATGAGAGATATGATCATGCGATGCTGGGTTTTGACGAGCATATTGTCTATATATACTTTCATAGTTTTTCCTAAATGTTCTTGAAACATTTTGGTGACTAACCTTTTATAGGTTTCCCCAGTTTTTTTAGACCAAATGGCATTACTTTATAACAGTAAGTCCCTCGGTCTGTGATGAAAGAAGTATTTTCCTCATCACTGGGGTCCATTTTAATTTGGTTGTACCCCGAATGTGCATCTAAAAAACTCAAAAGTTCATGACCTGCAGTCGCATCAATCAATTGATCTATATGGGGTAAAGGAAAAGAGCCTTTTGAGAAAGATTTGTTTAGATCAGTATAATCTACACAAACTCACCACTTACCATTCTTCATAGGTACGACCACCGTGTTGGCTAACCAATCAGCATATTTTACCTCGCGGATTGACCCAATCTTCAACAATTTTTGGACCTCATGTCATATCAGCATGGGACCAAGCAAAACAGTCCACGTTAGCTTTTAAAAACTTAATCAACATACCTCGCATGTCGTAATTTAGATTGGCTCCTACGTAAACTTTTCTTTTAGGACATTTCTCAAATAGCACCACAGCTTCGAGTTCCTCTATTGTTGTTTTAATGTTCTCATTTTCTTCAGGTTCTTGAATTACATCCAATCTTGAGTCTAAATCCGTTTTTTCTTGTTCAGTTGAAGTTTGATTGCTGATATCTCCAAATGTTTTTTGTAATTGACATTTTTCTTTACTTATGATGTTCGTATCTGTTACGGTGTTGATATTCCCGGCTGTTTGTTGATCCCCTCGAATTTGACATATTCCCTAGGGCGATGGAAACTTAATAACTTGATGCAAAGTTGATGGAACAACATCCATATCATGGATCCATGGTCTCCCCATGATTATGTTGTAGTCCATATCAATATCAAATACCTTAAATTTAGTTTCTTTAACAATACCTGTAGTAAAAATTGTTAGAATTACCTCACCTTTTGTTACCACGCTTGAATTTTCAAAGCATGACAGAGTATATGCCTTGAGTATCATTTTATCTTCAGCTTGCATTTCCCGCAATACTCTAAGTAAAATGATGTTTGCAGAACTTTCCGGATCAATCAAAACTCGTTTTACATCAGTGTCATGTATAAGTAAGGATAATACTAAAGCATCATTGTGAGGAGTAATCACTCCTTCTGTATCTGCATCATCAAAGCTTATGCTTTCGTGCTCCAAGGTTTGTCGTACTCGCTTCCCGTGTGTGATCGTCATTTTAGAAATCTTATTTGAAGCTGTGTACGTTACTTCATAAATATCTTCACCTCCTCTAATGACATTCATTGTTCTCTTAGGTGATGGTTGTTTTTGTGGCTCCTAGCTGTTTTTCATGTAAGCTTGTTTTCCCTTCTCACTAAACAACTATGTGAGATACCCTTGCTTTAGTAGATGGCCCTCTTCACTTTGTAGGAATCTGCATTCTGACATTTTATGCCCGTGGTCATTGTGAAACTCGCACCAATGGTCCGGGTTACGTCTGTTTGGATTTGACCGCATCTCTTTTGGCCACTGTACCTTATCTCCCATACACCTTAGAATAGCTACGAGCTTAGAATTAGTTACATTGAAACTATGACTAGCGAATCATGCCATTAAATTCCTATCATCATATCATGGCTCTTGGTTGTTTCGATCGCCTCTGAACTTGGATGAAGACCTGGTTCCCTTGTCTCTTGACCTTTGGTCATAGTGTTGGTTGTTCTGTCTAGATCCTGAATCCTTTCCTGCAGGTCCCATATACGGATCGTACCTATTCTTACCTGGTCTTTTTTCGGCTTCTGATCTCCTGGATCCGCTCCTTTCTTCACGATGATGTTGAGGTACGGTATCCTCCTCAATTCTAAGCTTTGTACTGTACCTGTTATAAGCATCATTCCAAGTGGTTGCAGGAAACTCACGAAGGCTTTGTTTAAGCCTTCTCGTGGCTTCTGAACTTTTGTCGTTCAAATTACTTGCGAAAGCTATCGCTGCCCATTTATCTGGTACACAGGGTAGAGTCATATTTTGGGATGTCAGGCAGTTTAAATTTTTTTGGAATTGGTAGGGGAGCAGCACTTAGTTTCCAAGGTTGTTATGAGTATTTATCTACGTCTACTCCTTTTATCACAGGCAGAACTCCAGGGATTTGCTCAATACGCTCGTTTTGCTCCTTAAGCTGTTTCTGCAAGGTTAGTACTAAATTTTGAAGATGAGAATTATCTGAGTTACCTCGTTCTCCTTCTTGTGAATCACTGAGGGTTGCTCCATTATCAGAATTAACTAGACCTGAGCGGGGGTTTATCAGTGTGTTATTATTAGGCGTTGCAGGTGCAGCAGGCAATCGACTAACTAAAGCTTCCAAAGCTTTGTCAGGTCGTGCATCAATTATTTTTTATAGAAGTTCAACTCTTGTTTCATTTCCTCCATCAACATGTTTCAACATATCATTAGGAGTTCCTTCTTGAGATCCACGTGGAGAAGCTTGAGGCATAACATTATTGAGCTCATCCCCTCCAGTTGATGGATTTGATTTTCCTGATTATTGTTGTTGTCGTTGTTGTTCGACATGATGTTAATAATGGGTAGAGTGTAGCTTTAGAAAGAATGGATTATCATATTCCCGGTAACAGAACCAATTTGTTTAACCAAATAATAATAACTTGGTCAATGCTAGAATTTAAGATAAGAAATCAGGTTACTGATAATCAAGAGACCAAAAAGAATAATAGGCTTTCTCAGAATAAAAATAAGTAGTAAAGAAATTTGTATTTCAATATAATGTAGATGAGCTTCGCGTGTTTACTAATGATGAGACTTTTTCCTTTTATAGTTGATCCTAAGGTAATGGAATGAAACCTCATCTTTAATGATATAATTATGAGTAATAAATGATATTAAATAATCCGTTACAAAATTATTTTCGTTAACTACCAATTCTCTAACGTATCAAGTATTTAATAATAAATTTGGACTAATTTTTGCCTTCAGATCCTTGTCTTCAATGCCTTTTGATCTATTGGCATTAAATGACTTGAATTGGTATGAGACTCGTGTCTGAAACTCCTTCTCATACCTTTTAAATTTCTCTTCCCGTATCTACCATCTCCCGTGCCTTTTACTCGATTATTACACTTTGACTATTTGATCAGTCCACTTGTCATGCCACATTATCTTTAATTTAAATTCAATTTTTTTCCAATACAACATGACCACAAATCGGTGTCCTGGTTGGAGATTGCTCTCCATGGCCAAGGACTATGATACAATTTTCAGGTAGGAAACCAGCCAATATCGCTCATCATTCAAAATCCGGCCCATCTGGCAAGACCCACATCAAAAGCGTTAAATAGGGGTTTGGCGACGTTTGGAGCCCCACTATGGTAGTCAATGGTTCTACTGAGAAGCTTCAACCCTCTACATCCAACCAACGATACACATTCAGTTCACAATCTGATGCAACAGATATTCAAAGCCATCCGATTCTTCCCAGACCCATCAATACCTGAAACATCTGTGACACCCCAGCTCATAGTCCTAGAACAATGGCCCCAACAAGAACCTTCCTCTTTAATGCAAGAAAAACAACACTCCCCACCACTGCGAAGCATTTTGAAATAGATAACCAAACCCCTAGAAATACTGAAAATCCAGGAATCATCCAAGGTGGAGGAGCCTCAGAATTCTTACTACCCAACGACAAAGAACACCCTATGGCTAGAGGCAATAATAGCAGTGGAATCAGTATGGATTACAACAAGGTGTTGATCCTACTGTGTCCAAAAACTCTTACAAGATGTGGATTGAAGTTTTCCTCTCATCAGAGTCAGGAAGTGCTGAAACCACTCTTGACCCTAACTTCAGTTATGAGAGCCCAGACACCATTGGCGAGGAGGAAGGATATGATGCCATCCCAGGGAAGGGACAAGGCATCGGCAGGAACTCTCTTAACAAACCTACACCCCTTAATGAACTTCATCATATGGAATGTTAGGGGACAAACAGTGTGGAGTTCAGAAGACACTGCTCAGAAATGGTGAAAATGCATAAATCAGCTATGCTAGTCCTACTGGAAACCAAAATGGCAGATCACAAGATGCTCATGGAGGAACTACAATATGGCCTACATATTCAGTTCCCAACAATAGGCCATTCTGTAGGCATCGTCAACATGGGGAAAGAGTCCATTCTTCAGGCAGATGAAGGCCCCGTTTGGCCAGACATTTTGGCAACGTTTTTTCAAATCTTTTTTTGAAAATATTATTTTGTTCATAGATTAATGATATATTTTAGAAAAATTTCTGAAATTATTTTTTAACTTCCTAAAATCTAGTTTAGGGTAGATTTTAGGTGAAACTTGTTCTCCCACTTATAAAATTTCAAATTTTTCAAATAAAATGCATGTCTAAATATAATTTCAACGTCCAAAACTTATTTTTCAAAAATTATTTTTCAAAAATTATTTTTTTAATTTTCAACTAAATCTATGTCCAAACTCTAGCAAAGTAGCATTTACATCATAAGGTATCCATACAATGGTCAAGGTACGGCCCTCCAACCCCCATTGGTTCTTTTATAAAATTTATGCTAGTAACTATATAGAGGATCGAAAAAACCATTGGCATAATCTGATTGATATTTCTAAGAACATGAATGGTAATTGGTATGTGGGTGGGAATTTTAATGAAGTTTTAAAAGCAACAGATAAATTTGGGGCAACCACATTAACACAAACAAAAGTAACTTATGTTTGGAATTGCATTAACTATTGTAGACTAGTTGGCCTAGGCTATAAAGGTTCCAAGTACACTTGGTCCAACAAGCATTATAAAAATATGTGCAGCCTTATCCTTGAGAGAATTGATAGGTGTTTTGCTAACAATTTTTGGGTAAATGAGTTCCCAGATACCTATGTTACTCATCTAGCTAGGACTCACTCTGACTACTCCCCCTCCTTGTCAAGCTCAAGAATATCACCCAAGAGGCTACTGTTAGGCCCTTTAGATATAAATCCATGTGGTATAGTTACCCAACCTTCCCAGTTCTCATCAGGGACTCCTTTCAAACCCACTCCTCCTTAATCCCTTCATTTCTTAGGTTAAAAATAATGCCATTAATTGAAACAAGCTTACCTTTGTCAACATATTCCACAAGAAAAAGAGATTACTGGTCTAGATTGCTGGGATCAAGAAGTCACCCAACTACCAAATTAGTTATTTCCTCCAAAACATAGAAAACACACTTATTGAGGATCTTGACTCAATCCTGAAAAATAGAGAAGAATTTTGAAAGTTGAAAGCTAGAATAAATGGCTTTCCGATGGTGATGCCAACACCAGATGCTTCCACACCCCAATCCTCAATAGAAGATAGAGAAATGAAATAATATACCTAAAGGATAAGGCAAGAAATTGGCAGTACGATGCCCTGGAAATCAAATACTCCATAGTCAAATTTTTCAAGGAGCTCTACAGTTCTTCTCACTCACAATCCCCCATCTCTACTATCACACCTAGTCCCCACAACCCATCTCTATCCAATGTACAAAAAGCCACCATTACCCTCTTCCTCAGGGATAGTGAAATCAAGAGAGATATCTTCTCCATCAAACCCTTCAAAGCACCATGCCCTGATAGTCTGCACCCCTTCTTTTACGAAAAGTAACGGGACATTGTGGGAAAGAATGTCATCCAATTCTGAAAAATGGCTTCTCATCTGCAACAATGTACCCAATTATGAATGAGACCCTTATATGCTTAATTCCAAATTGCCCCCATGCCTTCATGATAAAAAACTTCAGGCCTATATATGAAACACTGTCTACAAAACTATGACTAAAATCCTGGCCAACAGAATTAAACCATACCTAGCACACATCATTAGTCCTAGCCATGCGAGCTTCCTCTCCAATATGAGAGCCTTTGATAATGCTATCATGGTCATGGAATACATTAGTCACTTTGAGAAAATATGAAGCAAAATACCTCACATGATTTTAACGATTGATTTGAAAAGGCTTATGATAAATTTGAATGGTCATTCATTAGGAAGACCCTCCAAGTCTTCAACTTTCTTACTGACACCATTAATCTCATAATGTCTTGTGCTAACTCATCCTCTATTTCTATCCTAGTGAATGGAGCCCAAACCAACTAATTCAACCCTACTAGAGGCATTAAGTAGGGTGACCCCCTAAATCCTTACCTATTTATTATGTGTATGGAAAGACTCTCCAGGGCTATAGAGAGGAATGTTCAAAATAAGGAGTGGTGTCGAATTAGCATAAACATGTATGGTCCTAAAATCTCTCACTTGTTCTTTGCTAATGATTTAACCATTTTTGCTAAAGTGGACCAGAAAATTGCACCACAATTATCAACACTCTTAACTCTTTCAATCAAGCATCATGATAAAAAATCAATCTTGCCGAATCAAGAGTTTTTTTCTTTTCCAACTGCCAACCTAACCAAATGGAGTCCAACTCCAACAATATTTCCATTCAGACGACAACCACCTTTGGCAAAATACCTAGGATTCGCCATCTTCCACAAAAGGAAAGTAAACAGTGGTTCATCATAGACAACATCCATACCAAAATGGTTGGTTGGAAAACAAACATACTAAATATGACGGGGAGGACCATCCTAGAGAAAGACTCTCTTAGCAGTATCCCTAATAATATCATGCAATACATCAAGCTCCCCTCAAAACCTTCTAGGGAGATTGATAGAATTCAAAGGAACTTCATCTGCGTCACCATACCAAACAAAAAAATGCATCTGGTAGCCTAGGACACTTTTGCAAAGCCTAAGTCCTACGGAGGCCTAGGAATTCAAAAGATAGAATTAAAAAACAAATCCATCCACTCTGGACTGGCCTCTAGGCTCTATCACAACACATCCTCCCTCTGGGCAAAAACCCTTATTGCAACGCACTACAATTGGAGACACCCACTAAAAAAGCAAAATCTTTCATTTGGAAATGCACTCAAAGGATGGGAAATATGTTCACAAGTCAAGAGATTGGTAGTCCACATAGGGAATAGAGTCAGCTTCATCAATGACCCATGGATCCCAAAACACCCATCCATTAGGACCATGATTGAAGGTCCCCTTACCCAAGTGGATCTGTCAACCACAGTTGCTATAATCTACAACAATGGAACCTGGGATACCTCCTCAATCTCCCTAAAAATCCCTAGAAACATCATAAACATACTCCTAAACACTTTCATCCCACCCAACCCCATAAAGGAGGATATGATGATCTAAAGAAACATTACCAATGGCCTCTTCAGCACCAAGTCAGCCTACTCTCTTCTTGCCAACATTGCCTCATTGGAAAGAACAACCACATGCAACAACTTCTCATGAATTTGGAAACTAAGAGCACCAAACAAGATCAAATCCTTCATTTGTCCCCTCTATCATGAAATGCTCTCCATTGGGGACTTTCTCCACCATATTTGGTTACACTTGAATCCAATATGTTATTTTTGCAACCAGGACATTAAAACATCTGCCTACATATTCTTTGAGTGTCCCAATGCAAAATTCTTTGAAATTTGACCTTAAAGAATACCTTTGGAGCTCAACTTAAGAATATCTCCTTCAATAGACGGACATGCCTACTACATGGACTATTCTCAAAAGAAAGCATTTCAATAACATCATCACTTGGGAAAATCTCTTTTCTTTTAGCTTTTTCGCAGATTTGGTTCACCGGGAATAATAACCTCTTCAATAAAAAGAAAGACATGGCCCCTGCAATTGTGGCCTCGGCAAAAGCGATTAAGTATATCACTATCTCAGCTGGCAACAAAGTCACAAAAGAGAAAACTATCTCGGTCAAACGGATTCCCCTACTAAGAGACCACTATAAAGTTAACACTGATAAGGTTGCTGTGGGAAATCCGGAAAGGGAGGTGTGGGAGGAGTTTTCAGAAATGCAAGTGGGAATGGGGTACTGGGTACTGGGATTCACGGGTAGAATGCAACACATAATTAATATACAAACAGAGCTTTTTGCTGCACTGAAAGGATTGTAGCTTGCTGAAGAAAGAAGGTTAATACTAGTGGAAATCACACTACTAAATAATTTTGCGATCGTCAAATCAGTCAGTAATCATGTTTTTCCAACGAATTTCCGACTGAAAAGTGTCAGTTGAAAAATACGTGGTCGCAATATTTACGACAGAAGCAGTCAAAATTTTGTGACGGTTTTAGTCGCAAAATACGTGAAGATTTAAATTTAAGAAATTTGCGACCGAATCAGTCACTAAATTTGCGACTGATTCATTCGCTAACAAGAAATAAAAAAATAAGGCAAAATACATAAGTTGCCCTCTAAACTATGGACCAAATCCTTGTTATAAATTTTTTTACGGACGAAAATTATCTTACACACTTAAATTTTCTAAAGTGTACCTAAGACACACTTTAAAAAGTATTTTAGGCACACTTTAGAAAGGTTGAGTGTGTAAAATAATTTTTATCCGTAAAAAAGTATATAACATGAATTTGGTCCATAATTTAGGGGGTAACTTATGTATTTTGCCAAAAAAAATACAAACTAAAGTTTCGACTGATTCCGTCAGGAAAGTTAAAAATAAAAATATTTTTAATTAATTATTATGACTAAAATAGTCGTAAATATTGAATTATTAATTAACAAAAATTCAAAAATTCTGAATTTGCGTGCTGATTCAGTCGCAAATATGAATTATTAAATAATTAAAATTTTTAGAAATTCTCCATTTGTGACTGATTTAGTTGCAAATAATAATTAAGTTTTGTTAGAAATTTTCATAAGTCGCAAATCTGGGTAATTCTTAGTGAAATTTGCGAGTGATTCAGTCGTAAATCTGTACATTTTATAGTAGAATCCTTCTGTAATTCTAATTACACTACTTGCCAAATAAAACAGCCAACTAAATACCTAGCAATTAATCAAAAATCTAATATAAGAATCCAAAAACCTAATATAACAATCCATAATTTGATATTTACTATAAAACAAACGGTAACATTTATAACAATTCAACAAACGAATCAAACAACCAACTATCAAACATGTTTCTAACTTCAACTGTAAAATATTCAAATAGCCTATTTAGAATTAGTTTCCTCCTCAGACTCGGAGTACTCCATTGTAGCTCCTTTCTTGCTTTTTTTTTTTTTATAATAATTTTTTGATCAAACCCTGAGTTGCTTGAAATTCTTGCGATATTTAATCCACTTTTGAGGCATAGCTTTTATGTCTTCTTGGAAAACCGATGCCCCATTGAATAATGCTGCTGGTGGACGACTGGAGGATTGCCGTATAGAAATCTTTGGGTAGATCAATGTTATACTGATTAAGCTCATTCATAAGCCTAATGATAGAATTCATGCCCGTTTGAGAAATAGAACTATCTGGCTTAATCTGAAGTAATCGAACAACAAATACAACTTGGAATGTGTTGAGCCTTCATACAACAGACAACTAGCTTCTTCTAAATCTTTGAAAAACTTCTTGCCTCATCATTTGGTTCAGATTGAGCTCTCATCTCAAAGGCATCCCTCATCATGTCATTGAATCCAGAATTTTTAATATTATTATCCACTACGGGACTACCCTCCTCACCACCAAAAAAATTATGAAGGTTAACGCTATCAAGATTCTCCCCATGAGCAGTTCACACATAATAATTTTCCATAAATCCTTTTTAAAAAGATGATACGTAACAATATCTTTTCCCACTAACTTAACACACTTGTATTTTATTCAAGAGCACCTAATCGTTCCTTCAATAAAAAAAATCATCAAGTGTCCTTGCCTTAGCAATAAATCCAACAATCCTTCTATAAATTCATTCCTCAACCCCATACGATTAGGATAATTCCTATTATGCATCCATCTACAATGCGCAAATGCCATCTACACAAATAAAAAAACCAGAAGTTGACATATTTATTATATTTATACTACTTACTAATTTATATTCTCCCACAAGTTATCTAAATAGTTTAATTATATATTCTACCATAATACTTGGGTGGTTTCAATATTAATATGTACAATAATTAATTGTAAGATAAAAAATTCCTAAAATATAAAAAATAATCTAATCTATTTCAAATTAGCATATAATGCGCTCTTTTTTTATTTTTGAAAATAGGGATACATTCAGTCATAATAGGTCAATGTGGCATTACATCATTGTTAGTAGTAGTAGGAATAATACTAAGATTCCCAAGTTCTGCTAGAATATTACAAAGAGAGTTTGAAACTAGACTAGTGCTCAAAACTCCATTCCTGTGATCTTGCAGTGCCTTCTCTACTCAGTTCGACGATGATAGCAAAATAGTAGTTGTAGAGTCTGGGTGTTTCTTGGTACCCATCTTGCCAAAAAGTGTGCCACCTTGTTGCCCTTATGAAAACTATGCCGGATCACTGGATTCCCTAGGTTCTTCAACAAGTACCTGCATTCCAAGATAATGTTAGTATATGCGAGGATGTATTGTGTTCCAGTAGTTTGATTATGTCAGTTGAGTCCGTGTCTATCTCCAGTGGCACTATTTCTTTTTCATATACCAGATTCAAACCTGCCTGGAGTGCTTGTAGTCTGCATGAGTGGGGTTATTGGCTTTGATTCTGGTGACAAAGCCAGTGATCCAGTTTCCACAATCATTCTTAATTAAACCCCCGATGCCTCCCGTGCCATGATTATCTATAGAGGTATCAATGTTAAGCTTGTGTTTATGTGGCGATGGTGCGTTCCATTTTATATGGGTCAGAGTTTTATGTGTTGTGTTTTTGTAGTTGGAAGCTAAGAATTTAAATTCCATGGTACGAATTTTAACCATATGGTAGTTTAAGACGTTTGAGTAGTTATAAAACCAGTTATTATTACAATTTAGCCAAAGGTGCCATATGCAAAAGGAAATATTTCCTCCCAGGTTACATGGCTATGGTCGACTATTATTTTGGCATTTTTAGTAGCTAAAAGCCAATATTTGTCGCGAGAAATGCTATTAATATTCACGCCCACCATATTCCAAAAAGATTGGGCTGCAGGGCAGTCAAGGAAGATTGTGAGTTATGGTTCCTTCCGCTTGTGTACAAATTTTACAAGTATTTTTTATTGTTACTCCTATTTGACATATGTAAGAGCTTGTTGGTAGTCTATTTTAAAACATTGCCAGAGAAAAAAATTTATTTTATTGAGGGTGTGTAATTTCCAGATCCAGTCATAGTATGTTGTTGTAGGGATATGGTCGTGGAGCAGTTTATAGACGGAGTGTGTGGTGAAGGTGCCATTCGTGTTTGGCCACCACAAGGGTTTGTCTACTGCATTGGGGGCTTTGTGCTGAGTGATTGGGGGTGATACTGGAGGCAATGTTTGTGCGTAATTCGAATGAAATTTTTTACTAGTCCCATTGGTTATTTATCCAGTCCTGATCAAGGGTTATGTTGCTCTCGTATTTGGTTAGAGAACCTTGGATAATTGAGCGAATATTCGTTTTGTTTGGGGCCTAGCATCCGTAGTAGAAGTTTATAGATTTTCTATTTCCAATGTCCCAAGCTAGCCCCTTACTGGTAATTTCCCAGCTTTTTAGGATGTTTTGCCAGATGAAAGATGTTTTTTTTATATTTGATTTATAATGGTTGTGTTGTATTAGGGTATTTGCCCAAAATATGGTTGGGTTGGTGAATAATCTCTAAGCTAGGCCCGCAACTGTAGCTTGGTTTTTATATCTTGTCTTTGAAATCCCATGACCGCCTTTATCCTTTGGAATAACGCACTCTAATACTTAATTGATTGCATTTTCTTCATTTCTTTCCAATAATAAATAATATTATTAACAGATAGATAGGGAAGGAGAATTTTTAAATGAAAAAATGAAACAGAGAAGTACTAACACTTAAGTTGTTGCTTAACTAACCTAACTTGAATGTATTACAATTCTAACTCTTTAAAATATTGTTCAACTCTAACTATTACTATAACCTACATTATAAGAAGTATTAACGCTTACATTGTTTTCTTTAGTTATTTTTTATATAAACAAGAATTTCATATTTACAGAACATATCCAAATTATTCTAAAATTTTTCTTGATTTACTATTGGATACATACAAGTATACTAGCCAATTTCACAAGAACATCTAACTAAAAAGAAAAAAATTAACTAATTAATCTAAACAAGTAAATATTTAACAAGTCACTATATACATATTATATTGCAAAAAATATTGCTAATATATCTATACTATATTGCAAATTACATAGCTAATTTATACATACTATTTTGCTAAATTAACGCAAAAAAATAAAAAAAACACCTGAAAAGCGAACAACGAGTCTGCTGTCGAATCACCACCGGAGGGGAAATGAGCCGCCATACTCCTACACTAGAAACGAGTTAAACAACTTGACAACAAAAAATTTGGGGGAGGGGGGCGGCTGGACGGGGAAATGGAGAGGGCGAGGGACAGAGAGAGTGAGAGAGAAGGAAATCATACCTTATATGGTTAGATTAGAGGGGAAACACAAGAAATATAGCGAGTTGGAGAAGAAGAGAAGAAGGGAAAATTTAGAGAAGAAAGAAGAAAAAATTGGCTAGGGATATAATTAAATATAGATTCAGTTGCAAATTTGAAATTTGAATTTTCAAATTGCGATTGATTCGGTCAACAATCCCATTAACCAATTCCGACCAAATTGGCTAGAACATTTAATTTAATTTATTTTAAATTTTAATTATTGCGACAGATTCAATCACAAATCATAAAAGATATTTTCACGGTATTTTCTGCGTAATTGAGTGACTGAATCAGTCGCAATTTTGAGCCTAACATTAAAAAAAACTAACATGTATTTTAAATAACGTTTCCGACCAAATTAGTCGCAAATTGCGACCGATCTAATTTAATCACAATTATTCAGTTGCAAATTTACTGCTTTTTAGTAGTGTCAACATTAATTCTCTACTAAGGCAATAAGAATGATTAACAACAGAAATTATATATTTGACTAAGTTATTTTTAAGTGCAGGTCAATCGTCCTAAGGCCAGGAGATATAGTGATAAAGTACAACTATGTGGAAATGAACAAAGTAGCTGATCCGTTGATAAAGAAGAGTGCAAAGAACGTTTGGATTACCCCAAATGTTTTATCTTCCTTTTATCTCTTCTTCGGTTAATATTTGCCATTCACTTCCACTATTAAAAAATACATTAATAAATTTTATGTGGTCACAGAATGACCTAAAAGGCTAAAAGTCACTTCGTGTTTAAATATATATGTTGTTATGAAATAGAAGATTCTTACACTTCTATTTAAGGTGAATGTCTTTAATGTATTTAATTAGAGAGATTTTAGAGTTCTATTAGTGGTAGCTAAATCTTCCTCTCCCCTATATATAGAGGTGTCCCCTACCATTGTAGATCATCCCTTGGTACCCCTCTCAACTCAATAAGAAGAACTCTCTCTACTCTTCTCTCTATTGCTATTGTTCTTGTTCTATTGTTCTTGTCTTTTGCTTTAGTTTATAACACGTTATCAGCACGAGTCTCTAACCAATTGAAATTTTCGATTGTATTAACTTTTGTTTGTGTAGGGTTTTGCTTCAAAGAAAGAATGAAGAAAGAAGGAAAAGAAATAAAAAAAAAAAAAGAGGCGGCAGAATGGTGTAATGCAGCCCTTAATAAAAATAAAAGAAGCCTCCCTATTGAGTTTGAAAGTGGCTTTGAAATCAATTAGAGAAGGCAGACTTCAACCCGTTAATTGGATGTCCGGTGATTTCTACGAAAATAGACAACTCTTAAAGGTAAGTAATTTACTTTTCCCTTTCAAATTGGTGGAATTCTATAATTTGATTTTATATACAAATATAGACAACAAAGTTTGATTATAACTCTAATGGAGTTTGTGAGAAATTATAACCACACGAAGTGGTAAAATCTCTATGTCCTGCCATGATTAAATTCATGTATGATTGTGGACGTGACAAAGAATTCCGTCCCATTGAATTTGCTCCATTCCCTTTAGAGAATGTGGAAGCAGTATATGATAAGTCTGAAAGAAGACTAATTACCATGAAGGTATCAATGAATGTGGACGTGACAAAGAATTCCGTCCAATTGAATTTGCCCCATTCCCTTTAGAGAATGTGGTAGCAGCTTGTGTAAAGCACATGATTTTGATCCATTCCCTGAAGTGAATGTGATAATTGTAATAGAGCCCGTAAGTATGAACACGCTCTTGATGTAATTGTGTCATATGAAAAGAAAGTTCGTTGCCCTCGAAATTTCGGGCAAGAACTATATGACATGGGTGTTGGATGATGAAATCCACTTAGATGCTATGGGTCTTGGAGACGCCATTAAATACAGAAATAATGCATCCACCCAAAACTATACGAAGGCCTTGATTTACTTGCGCCATCACCTTGATGAAAGTTTGAAGATTGAATATCTCAACATCAAGGATTCACCCATCTTGTGGAAAGGCTTAAAGAAGAGAGATGACAACCTGAAGTTGGTCACTCTGCCACAAGCACGATACGATAAGAATCCAAAAGCAAATAGTTTATAAACTATATATTATCGTTGCGGTGAAAACGGGCACTGGTCTAAGTCTTGCCGTATACCAAGACATTTGGTTGACCTTTATTAAAGCATCTCGAAAGAGTAAACGCCCCATAACGAATTTTGTCTCTGACGACAACTTGAATGTGGCAGACTTCTTTAAGCAACCCGATGGGAAGATAGACCACCTAATCGATGATGGATCGGTGATGAAAGAAGATGGAGCTGTTTGATTTATTTGTATTAGTTAATGAATAAACTAATAGTCATTAGTATTAGCTCGTATTAGCTAGTTCATGATATGATATTTGTATTAGTTCTCAATATGCTCAAATATCAATAATATCTTTACTTTCCAGTAGAGGTAATCGACTAACCTGAAAAACTAGTCGGTTATCTCATATGTCGCATAAAACTGCAAAACAATCGATTGTCAATGATCAACAATCGATTGTCTTTATAACGAATTTTTTCAAAAAGTGATCAACAATCGATTGTCTATATTTGACAATCGATTGTCTTATCCAGTGAGGTCCAGAATTTTTAAAAAATGACCAACAATCGATTGTCTATATTTGACAATCGATTGTCAGATACAGTGAGGTTCGGAATTTTTCAAAAATGACCAACAATCGATTGTCTATATCTAACAATCGATTGTCCTAAACAGTGTGATATGAAGTTTTTCAAAAATAACAAATAATCGATTGTGTATGTCTAACAATCGATTGTCTATGTTCCAACAACCGATTGTGTGTGTTTAATAATCGATTGTCTTATGAAAAACGCTGAAATCTTCAAACTGCAAAGGAATTGATTATGGATAACATATCTGATTTTGTTAGCCAACTGTTAGTAGCAGATTTTGAAAATATTATGTGACACAAAAGAATTGAACTTGTTTATTCTTATGTTCGTGTATTTCTTTTGTATGTTAAACTATGGGATAGCAAATATGGATATCTCACAAAGCGAACTTGGACCAACGTCCAAGTGTAAAAGTATTTGCCTAGTTGATTCATGTACTACACATACAATACTCAAAGAAAAGAAGAGTAATTGTGTAAGGCAAACATTACTACAATCTATGGAAGTAGTAAATTGATTGAAGGCTCCGGAAGAGCAATTGTAACTCTGCCCAAAGGCATGACGTTAATCATAGAGAATGCAATGTTCTCCTCCAAGTCTAAGAAGGACTTGTTGAGTTTTAATGATATCAATCAAAGTGTTCTCCTCCAAGTCTAAAAGGAACTTGTTGAGTTTTAAAGATATCATTCAAAATGGATATCATATTGAGACAATAGATGAGAATAATCTTGAATTCTTCATGAAAACGAGGCTGCCCATTTCGGTTTGGGTTCACGCCATTTTGAATGCAACATTGCTAGTTTGTCGGCTGCCCGCTTTGACTTGGGTTCACGCCATTTTGCATGCAACAATACTAGTTTGTCGGCTGCCCACTTCGGTTTGGGGTCATGCCATTTTGCATGAAGCAATGCTAGTTCGTCGGCTGCCCACTTCGTTTTGGGGTCACGCCATATTGCATGCAGCAATGCTAGTTCGTCTCTGACTGACGAATTGACACAAATATTCCCCATTGCAATTGGTTTTGGGTCATGAACCCAATATATCCCATTTAAGAAGCTTTGGATGCGCAGTATATGTGCCTGTAGCACCGCCATCCCGCACCAAAATGGGTTTGCAAAGGAGGTTAGGAATATATGTTGAGTTTGACGCGTCCTCCATTATTCGCTACCTCGAAACATTGACAGGAGATTTGTTCACTGCACTATTTGCAGACTGTCAATTGGATGAGACACTTTTTCCAAAATTAGGGGGAGAAGTTGGTGAAACCAAACGGGAAATTTTGTGGAAAAATGCATCATTATCTCATCTTGATCCACATACCTCTATTTGAAAGAAAGAGGTACAAAAGATTATCCATTTGCAAAGAATAGCAAATCAAATGCCTGACGCATTTACGGACTTGAAGAGGATAACGAAATCACACATTCACGCGGGAAAATGTTCCGATCCGTATTGAAGTCCCTATTGGACAAATATCTAGTGTCATATCCAATGAGTCAAATGCACGCCAGAAGCGTGGAAGACCATTAGGTTCCAAAGATCGAAATCCTAGAAAGAGGAAAAAGAACGATCTAAATGACACTATGAAAGAATCACATGAGGACGCTCATGATTTGATTAATTCCGAGATTCACGAAGAATCTATTGAGCCTGAGACTCTTGAAAATACGGAATGCAAGAATGTGAGGATCTCGAACCTCAGTCTGTGGTAGTACAAAATTAATTGAGAGCTCTCGAAGAGCCAATTATTACTATGTTGGAGAAACACAATTGAGTATTGTGCTGTAGTAAGTCTCAAAGAAACTTATTCAGTTTCCAAAAGTACACGCGAAGGCGATTGATGATATTGAGACTATAAATAAAGGAAGGCTTTGATTCTCCTATTACTACAACTTGAAGCGGGGTAATTTGTATATGAAAAGCTACCCGCTTTGTTCTCCAGTTTGTACTACACAAACGAAAGAATGCCACAATAAAGTGGATATCTATTGGTATAAAACCCATGTCATAATAAACCCGAAGTTTATTGATAAGTGCACATGTCATGGTGTAAATTTGAAATTTACCAATATTGATAATTTATTCAGTTGACATTCGTGTTAGCCATCTCATTTGAAGTATGATGTGCAAATTCACATAGGTGAATATCAAAGAACTAGAAGTTCTTGTTCTCAGTAATGAACTGACCAACTATAGAGTTCGGGTTGAAGCCCCTTGATTCTGGAAATATCAAAGGTGAATATGGGCCCATTCACCTGCCATGTATACCACATATGATGCATCTATGATATGGTTACATGCGCCATTTTTATTAACCCGCAGCCTGGCAGTGCTTGCGAGGTAAATCGCTCAGTAATCTAACTTCGAGCATAGTTTCCAGATTCTCTACTCAAGACAGTTCATCTTGATAAGTTGGTTTATATTAAAGTTGGTTTAGCAAGATAATTATTGAGTGCTTCCGCTTAATAGCTAAACTGTTTCTTATGAGAACTAAGTTATATATATATCAGTTTGATATAAGTTGTATACGAGAGTATATTCTCCCCTCACAAATGGTTCAGGGTCAGGAACCAAATAATTTCATCTTATTATTAAGGTGCTGTGTATATTGACATAATGCACAAAGATGATTTTCCAAAGTTGAGGAAACATGTTAGCTTTACTAACATGAGGGGGAGACATGATAAACACTTGAGAAAGTGTTACATGGGATGAATTTTCATTTGTATATGTATATCCCCGAATATCATGATATGAACCTGTAGTTCATAAAAGGGAAATGCAATTGCAACATATTGCAAAGCATGCTATACGCATTTGCTGACTCAAAGAAAGTAACTAAATGGAAGAGATACAATTCAAGAAGAATTGATTCCATATGAAAGACATGTAGTTTTGAACCTATAGTTCAAATGCTTGAAAGATAAAAGTCAAAGGTATGTATAGTCAGTTTTCGATATCTTATTTGTTTAGTATCACTAATGAAAGCTTGATATGCAGCTAAAGTTTATTATATGGCTTATATGACTTAACTTGAAAGATTTAAGTTGCTTGAAGCATGTGCAATTCGTGGTCCTGAAGTACCACATCCTAAGTGCAATTTGTGTACATATGTATCTTGCTATAACTATAAGCATGATGGCATTGAGAATGCATTTATGGAGATATTGAAGAGTTATTCCACGACATTATATGAAGATGTTCATATCTATCAAGAATGATGATTTCAAGGTGCGGAATATTTATTCAACTCAATATGGTTGATTTATTCATCAAGCATCTACCAAAGATCGTTTTGAAGATGATGCACAAGATTGGAATGCAAATGCTCAAGGATATAAATTGATGTACTCATTAGGGGGAGTCAATGCGCGTTGCACTCTTTTTCCCTTACAAGGTTTTGTCCCACTGGGTTTTCCTTGCAAGGTTTTTAACGAGGCAACCAATAGGCGCATATTCAAACATGTGTACTCTTTTTCCTTACTTTAATTTTTCCCATTGGGTTTTGGTTTTAAGGTTTTATGAGGCACATCATTGAATAGACATTCAAGGGGGAGTGTTATGAAATAGAAGATTCTTACACTTCTATTTAAGGTGAATGTCTTTAATGTATTTAATTAGAGAGATTTTAGAGTTCTATTAGTGGTAGCTAAATCTTCCTCTCCCCTATATATAGAGGTGTCCCCTACCATTGTAGATCATCCCTTGGTACCCCTCTCAACTCAATAAGAAGAACTCTCTCTACTCTTCTCTCTATTGCTATTGTTCTTGTTCTATTGTTCTTGTCTTTTGCTTTAGTTTATAACATATGTTATTTTATCCCCAACAACAAATGCAAGTAACTCGCTTTGCATATGGGATGTGTCATGACACTTCATTTTTTGAGAAGTTTGTTCAAACTACCTATCCTATATATATTTTATTTTTTTCTTTTTCTTTTCTTTTTCTCTTCTTCGATAGAATATATACAAAGTGAGGATTTAAAGCTTACCAGTAATTACCTATATTATAAATTAATAATTTATATATTTTTAATAAATTTCTTAAAATAAATATAAAATTTGAACCGAATACATGACATATATTCTAGCTCCGCCCTTGCCGTACAAAGTATCTTTTCTCTTTTTTGGTGGTGTCCGGTCTATTAGCATGCATCTCAATTATGTCACTGAGTATTTGTTATTTTTCACTAGCATATATAGGTGTTAGGTTATTGTAATTTGTATCCGCTAAAATTCAAAAAATATAAAAGGAAATTACCCAATATATTTATTTTTGATATTTGCTGAGAGCTTAATCCTGATTTCAATGTTTACAGCTATATCTTTGTCCATTAGTCCACGCTCTTGCTGCCTCCTTACTTTTCTTCATCCTCTTACTTTTTTCTCTGATAAACTTTTAAACTTTTTTACAACAATAACAACAACATATATCTAGTATAATTTCATAAAGTGGGAGTCCATGGAGGGTAATATGTAGAGAGACTTTACCCCTGCCCGAAAGGACAAAGAAGTTGTTTCCAATCGACCCTCGGCTCAACGAAGGAAAGGAAAAACAGAAACAATAACAAAAACAAAAGGGAATTAGTAACTGCAGCAAAAAATAGCATAAATAATTGTCTAAATATAAGTAACATAAATAAAATGACATGCAATAATATCAAACAGTAATTATTTTTTTCATATTATAAAGTCTTTTCTTAAGGTTTCAGCTTCTTTTCGGACTGTTCATCAATAAAAATAAAAGTTCAACGTTTCGAAAACTACCTGAATGCCACTATAACTCGACATAATTGGTAATTTAAATATAATACTGTCACATAAAATGAAATATATGGAATATGTTGACAAATTTTTCTATGGCGCATGAACTTCTAAGCTCAATGATTTAATTTTGAGGAGTTAGAATTTAAATTTATGAATTTTGAACTTGTCACTTTATCTTTAGCTCGTTTTAGTTATTAGGGTCATAATATATATATATACACACTAGTTTTCCTAAAATAAATACTTAATTTAAATAAAAATTATTGAGTTCATCGGAAGCGTACCTAATATTGTAATCTCCGCACGACGACAATGATGAAGAGAAGACAACAAAATTAACAAAACTTGAGGTGTAATACTAAAATATTCGCTTAGTTATTTTGATTCTATTTGCACCAAAATGGAGAATAATCTTTAACACTCCTCATATAATTGCATGTAAAGTGAAATTTTGAATGTGTAGCAGCCCGAAAGGTAGCTTAATGTAGCCAAGCATATGGCTTTGATACATTCTAAGGTATATAAGTGTTACGATCCGAATTTTTCATCATCATGAGTTGTGATGGTGCCTACTAATAGGAGATAGGCAAGCCAATTAATTTAACACTTCTATTAATAACATTAACCATATAAGGAAAGAAGAGACAATTAACATAAAAGCGGAAGTCTCAAAACATATAAAACTGAAAATAAGTGCGGAAGTTCAATAACATCTCTACCTAAATCTGGTGTCACTAACTCACGAACTCTACATAATGCTAAACACAAATCCTAAATAAAAATACATTACTTTCTGTCCCGATACGAAGGAAATCAAACAAAAAACAAAGATAGGAGAGACTCCGGGCCATGCGGACGTCAGCAAGGCTACCTCGGAAATCTCTGGACTGAAGGATGGCTCCCCGGCTACTGCTGCGCTCAGTAAGCTGCTCCGGTATCTGCACATAAGTGCAGAGTGTAGCTTCAGTACAACCGATCCCATGTGCTGGTATGTGCCTGGCCTAACCTCGGCGAAGTAATGACTACGCTAGACAGAGCTACCAAACCAACTTGTGCAGTTCAATATATATATATATATATATATATATATATATATATATATATATATATATATATATATATATATATATATATATATATATATATATATATATATATATATATATATATATATATATATATATGCAATAAAAGGAAAGAATACAAAAATTAAACAGTTAGGAGGGCGGGGAGCATCCTATGGGGGAGGTACAATCCAGATATAAAGTCAGCAATTAAAGCAAGAAACTGTGCAATAACAATAATTAATGAGAGCAGGAAAATTAATAACTGCACGACACCGACCTTCCTGCTTTTACTCTCATTCTCACCAAAAGAAATCAAATAAAGTGCACGTCATCAACCTTCGTGCTTTTTCCTCACATAACTCTCATATCATGGCACAGAATGATCCTTCGTGCAACAGTAATCAAATCAGGGTACGGAATGTTCCTTCATGCTTAAATAATCAAACATAGCACGAAATGTTCCTTCGTGCAATTATAATCAAAACATGGCACAGAATGATCCTTCGTACATAATATTTAAAACATAGCACAGAATGACCCTTCGTGCATCTTCACTCTTCCTCACCCAAGCAATAATCACAACCAAACGGAGCGAGGGGATAGACAAACAATAAGAAACATCCCGGCAAGGGAAAATACAAGTAAACAACTAAATCCCGGCAAGAGAGCAACAACAATAACTTTCACATCCCGGCAAGGTAGATAATCAAAATACTCAAAATATCCCGGCAAGGGTTTACAATTGATAATTATTCCTCATACTCTTCACATTACATAGAATTCATGAATTAAGCATGGAAGAGTCACAATAAAATCAGAATAAGTACAAATAAGGACTCACGATCATGCTAGACACTAGTGTATAGATACTCGTCATCATGCCTATACACTGTACTCAACATTTAGCAATTAGTAAAATAGTACTCTAATCCTATTCCCTCAAGCCAAAGTTAGATGAAACACTTACCTCGAATGCTCCAAACTCAACTCAAGCCTCTAATATAGCTTTACACCTCGAATTCGACTCCAACTCAGTCAAATCTATGAAATAATGACTTTACAATATTAATAATAGCTAAACAAACTAAACCTAATGCCTAAATATGGATTTCTAAGCTTTCTTCCCAAAATCCAAAAAATCAACCCCGAGCCCGCTTGGTCCAAATACGAGGTTCGAACCAATTCCATAGTACCCATTCCCCCACGAGCTCGGATATACAATTTGTTTTCAAATTCGACCCTAAAACGGGGTCTAAATCTAAGAGAATCGAAAAGTCATAACTCTACCCCTTTTTCCCCAATTTCAACTCTAGATTACTTGATTTAGGTTTAGCAACTCATTAATTAGTGAAGGAAGATGAAGGAAATGAGTGGTAGTTTACTTACCCAAGAAGCTTTGGTGAAGAAGTGCTAAAACAATTCACTCAAGAGCTGTGGAAAAGAAAAGATAGTGTGAAAAATGGAATAAATCCCGTCATTGGTTCTGTTTTGAACTTTAAAAATCACTTGGTACAAAGCTCTATGCGATCGCGTGAGTACTAATGCAAACGCAAAATGGGCGAAATTTTCGGATGGGGTTCAATGTTATGCGATCACGGAGTGAAGAATGCGGTCGCATTGAAGGGACTGGCCTATGCACCTGGAAAACTCATACTATGCGATCGCAAAAAGGCCCACGCGATTGCATAGAAGGAACAACTGGACCACTGACTGTAGAAATATTGCAACATTATCTAAGGCCAAAAACACCCCGAACCACCTCTGAATTACACCCGAGCCCTCGGGGCTCCTAACCAAACATACACACTAACTCAACAACATCCTATGAACTTAACCGAGCCATCAAATCGCCAATATATCATCATAAACGGGGAATCAAACCTCAAAGTCAACATTTCTCATTCAAACTTCTTAAGCTTCCAATTTTAGATACTTAGGTCCGAAATATGTCAAATGACATCTGATTTCGACCAAATTACACAGAATCATTTTAAACCATATATAGGACGTGTAACCTGGGCGCGAGAACCAAAATACAGGCCCGAAATATATTTCAACACTGATTTGGTTTATCTCATTGTTAATTTCTGTTAGTAATTTTTATATTCATCTATTGGTATTAGATGAATATATGTGTCCTTAAAATTACATTATAAGTTTAATTGTTATAGGGTAAACAGTTTTCGCGATGAAAAAAATTGATTGGATTTAGCTAATATGGTGATCGAAAGTCACGTAGGATTTGGACTTGTTAAATTTTTCAATCGTATAATTGGACATTTTCAATTGCTTAGAGGAATACTTAAAATTATTATAGAAGATACACATAAACCAACTTGATAGTTTAGCGGTACTACATCATAAGCTGATGTAGAAGAATAGTTTGCTTTCTCTTTTACCTAAAAGATCCGCATTTGGAATAACTTTTATGAGTATTTTGTTTTATATACTACTTGAGAACTCTTGCACAAAAAAGATTGTCGACATTTCAATATTTATGGTCATAAGACATGTACTCGACATTGTAGTCACACATTCGTTTTTGCAGTACTGTAACACTGTCTAGGTGGCATGCCAACTAAGCATCCACGTGGATTGTGCACACGTTTCCACGGGCTAAGATTTGTCCATTTCGGTCATTCGACCTACACCAGCAAGCTGCAATATTTTTAGAACATGTATTTCCCTTTCAAGACTTTATTCTATCGTTTTAATTTTTATGTTAAACTTTAAAGAGGAAACTGTATGTGGCGAAGAGACTGCGTTATGAAAGTGAAGTAAGCAGTGCTGATGATTTTTTTATCTATGTGTACGTTTTAATGGATTTTGATAAACACGGGTGTACGAAGCATATCGTGTTTACACGCAGGATTCGAAGATGTGTCGCATCTTATTAGGAAATGTAATGTAGGCAGTCTACCCTACTGCAAGTAGGGGTGTACAAAGAAAACCGATAAACCGCACCAACCCGATAATCCGAGTCAAATCGAGAAAAAAAACCCAACTATGGTTTGGTTTGACTTGGTTTGGTGTTGGAAAAAAAAACCCAACCATAATTGGTTTGGTTTGATTTTAACTAAAGAAAGTCAAACCGAAATCAAACAACCCGACATTACATATATAGCAATTTTAGATATATTTAATATATAAATATAGTTAATGTAATGTAATATATAAATATTTCTTAAAAAATTTCATAATTTTATCTTTTAAGGTTCAAGGTTTGATTTAGAACTTTTGAATGCTCCAATAAGTTTTATAGTCATTAATATTAGTAAATTAAATAATGATAGCTATTAATACTAATGCTAACAAAAGACATTCAATTCAATATTACGAATGGGAATGTATTAAATGTCTATTTTTTTATTTTGCAATAATTTAGATAAAAATACATAACCTATTTTTATTTTTCTTTAGCTTTAGGCATATAACTAATACTCCCTCATTAGTCTATCTAGTTTAGTATGAATTAGTGCCTTTAGATTATGTTTATTTTTTTTATGACTTTTTAATTAGCAATATTTATAGTACATAACTTTATTATTTTTTATTGTTGAATATTTTAGGATAATGTCATGAGTCATGACATATCTCATATTTTGTATTATTTTCTTGAAAAATACTTTATATAGTTGTATCTTACTAGGATTAAAGAAATATTTTGAGCATACGTTACATATTTTGTTCTACGAAGATTTTACCGGAAAAAAACTCGAAAAATCCCGAATAACTCGAAAACCCGAAAAAACCCGAGAAAACCCGATATTGAAAAACCCGAATTTATTGGTTTGATTTGGTCTTTAGATTTAATAACCCGACACAATTGGTTTGGTTTGGTAATTGTAAAATCCGAACCAACCCGATCTATGTAGACCCCTAAACCTATACGTCTAGATTTATGTATGGAAACAATTTTACTGTTGATTTGAGAGAGAGATGGATTCTATTTCCACCAGGATGGAGAAATGAGAATGTAGTGCTCATCAAATTTGATGGATGACATGTAAAGTGAATTTCCCCATAAAGTAGGTTAAATGCACCCAAGCTTATGGCTTTAACATTCTTCAGCTAACAACACACACTTCTTTAACGTGCCAAACTGTGCCAAAATTAGTCCAGAGTTTGCTCTTATTACCTTTATATAAGCAAATGGTTTCTTCATCAAATCATACACACCACAAAAACCATTCTTCACGTCTTATCAAAGAGCTAGGTACAACACACAATATCTCATATTTCCATATTCCTATAGTCCAATTGAGAAGAAAGACACAATGTCTAACATTTTCAAGATTATTGGATTTGAGAAAAGAAGGTCGTGTTCAGATGGAGACGATGACGGAGATGACGGGAATGACTATGCTCCAGCAGCATGCTTAGAGGGAGGTGCTGACGACAATGATGGAGACTATGATTATGCTCCTGCAGCATCCTTGGAAGGGGACGCCGATGATGATGATGATGGGGATTATGATTATGCTCCAGCTGCATAAATTCAACGGAGGTTCTCATCAGTGGCAAATCTAGAATCGATATAGCGTATTTGGTCAAACTCGCAACAACCAATTCATACATGAGGAAGAATCAGGAACCTTGGTTTAGTTAATCCTAATTTTGTCCTTAGAAATATATACGTTTATATACTAGCTGAAACTTTTTGCGGCTGAGCTTTGCAATACTCTGAGATCTCTACCTTTGTATTAGATGTATGCCTTCTTTTCTGACAACATTAATTTGGACTTTATGTTCATTGATTGTAAGAGAGAAAAATGGACGATGATAAGATCCATCCATTTAGCAGCACCTTAGGATGTCATAGCCTTAAAAGTGAAGCGCGAAGTTCAAACGAGGAAAAGTAAATAGTTAATTGTTATTTTAATAATGTGTATTCATAAGTAAAATATAATTAACTGGGCTTGTGATGCACAGATTTTTTTTATATATAGAGTTGGCTGTCGGATTGTAGTTCAGTGATCCCTTTGTATGTTGACCATAACTCAAGATTACGTTTGTCTTTTGTGTCTCTCATGGTTATCATTTATTAGAAGCAGAATAGTTTAGCTAAATAATTCAATCCCTCATCTTCTTAATAACGCCACTACAAGAGATACTACGAGTTTTTGTGATGACCTTATGTCGTGACTAATTTAGTCTCAACAAAAGTAAGGGTTTTGTGAAACTTTTTTGCAGCATATTTGATTTTTTTTTGTGTGGAAAATTTAGTCTCCACAAAATGTATTTAGTGAAGACTTATGGGCTTTTGCAACGATTTCATCGCCAAAAGTCCGATTTCTTGTAGTTAAAATATGGCACTGATAATAGGTGAATTCAATTATAATTAGGCCCTAAATAAACACCTTCTTGTATAATTTTGGAGATAAAAAAGTGATAACAAAATGCTTTTATTAGTGCTTTTCATGCTTTGCAAGTTATAAAGGATAAGAGAAATCTATGGAGTACTTTTGGGATCAAATATGGAAAAAAATAGGCCAATCGTAAAATGCCGCCAAGTGAACCAAGCGAACAGCTCAAACCAGGGCTGAAGGGGGACTGCCGCGGTTCCACCACGACCGCGGCACAACCGCGGTAGAAGAGGGCTGCAGACAAAAATGAGAATGAGAGAGCATGTTTGGCCGCGTTTGACCGCGACCGCGGCAGAATCGCGGCTGAGGCGGAGAGCTTCCGGGACCAAAGTACAAAATACGGGATTTTTAGTCCAAAACCCTATTTTAAACACTAGACTTCGCCCAAGAGAGGCAGGTAATGATTTGGAGAGTATTTTGGCTAGAAAAACTATTGTGAGAGATCACTCAAAACATCTTTCTTCTTCTTCTTTGATTTTTCTTGCAAGTTATGATGAATATTGTTTTAGTTTGTTTACCCATAGTTATAAGTAGCTAAATCATTTGTCTAAGGTTTTGATGGAACCTATTGCGAGATGAACTTCTTGTTTATGTGAATACAAATTGCTAGTTTCGATCTCTATTTGTTCAACTTTGTGTTTTGTTGTAGTTAATTGACAGGATCCTCAATTAGATCTGCCTATTTAGTATGCATAACTCGAGAGAGAGTGCATATTTAGGTTATTGTTGAACAACACCACTCCCAAAGTATAAGAGGGATCAATAACTGCGGGTTTAAAGGTGGGATTAGGAATAATGAAGCCTTCGGTGCAATCTAAAGTGAACTGTGTTAATTAAAGATAGCTAGTGTATCTCGGGAGAGTGCATTTAGTATATTACTGTGATTAATCGGGAGAAATTTATAGTAATATTACCTTTCATGATTGATAGAGAGGTGTTGGTTAATTTGTATGAAGCATAAACAGAAGAGATTCCATCAATAGGGAAGTCATTACCTTAGCGTTCTCTCATCATTGTTTACAACCTTAGCTTCCTTAATTTACAACTAGTTATTTACTTGAAATTTGAGTTATTAAAGACACCATCAACTGTGATTCAAACGTTTGGGGAAATTGATTCTCAAGAGTTTAGTAGGTCTAAAGATAGTGATTGATAGGTTAACTCTCTGTGGATTCGACTCTGGGAAGAATACTCAGGTTATATTTGCAACGTCCGCAGAGTTCTTGTTATAAGGCATAGTTGAGCGTGATCATGGGAGGTATGAGACCCCCCAATAGTATGGCACCTTATCCAAGGCCACATGGGTACAACAATCAGCAGCAAGGGTATTCCCCAACTGAGCAGCAGCATGGTGGAAGACAATGACGCAACAGGTTATTGGAACCAATGCAAACATAAATGAAAGAGTATATGCACATGATGCAACAATAAAAAATATTGAAGTGCAACTGGGCCAGATTTCAATGTCTTTGAACAATTGTCCTCAGGGGATATTACCTGCACACACCCAGATTAATCCAAAAGATCAAGGCCCAAAGCAGCTGATGGAAGTAAGTCTCTGTAGTGGCACGGATCTTGATGTAGAGCAAGAGAGAACTCGAGAAATTATACAGGCTGAGACACTTACTGCCCATTGAGCTGGATGAGTCTATGATACTGACAAAGGTGACAGTCCAACCTGCTCAGGAAGAAAAGAACATTCAGCAGGAGACCGAAAAAGCAGCTGAGCCAGTTGAAGGGCCAGTGGTTGAAATTGTAGCATATAAAGAGAAGTCCTAAAATATTGGGAAGAAGAGACCTCCTGCACCCTTTCCACAGAGGCTGGCCAAGCATCAAAAGGAGGAGCAGTATAAAAAATTCTTTGAAATGCTCAAATAAATCCAGGTACATATTCCACTGATCGAAGCTTCAAAGGAGATGCTTGGATACATAAAAATGATAAAGGACATGATGTCCTGGAAATTTGATTTTCAAGAATTGGCTACGGTTACACTTACTCAGACCTGTAGTGTAGTGGTGACAAGACCTATTGCTGAAAAGCTGTCTGATCCAAGCAGCTTTACAATTCCATGCACTATTGGGAATTTCGCCTTTGCTAAGGCTCTCTATGATTTAGGGTATAACATTAAATTTATGCTTTTGGCTATCTATAAGAGGTAGGGAATTGGGAGAGCTAGACCCACCTTCATGTTATTGCAGCTGGCCGACAGGATTGTGAAACGTCCATTTGGTATCCTTTATGATGTGCTTATTCAGGTGGGAAAATTTGTGTTCCCGGTAGATTTTGTGATCTTGGATTACAAAGTAGATGAAGAGATTCCAATAATCTTAGGAAGACCATTCTTGGCCACGGGGAGAGCTCTGATTGAATGTGAGACTGGGGAGCTCAAGATGAGACTCAATGATGAGGAAATAATATTCAATTTGCAGAAGTCTATGATGCGATCAAGCGAGTCGCCAATTGCTCTCTTATTGATATTGTGGAAGTAATTGTAGATTCTGATGATGAGGTGTTGACAATTAAGGACCCCCTTACTGCATGTTTGATGAACTTAGATGAAGTGAATGGTGAGGATTTGGCGGAATGGGTGTTGGCATTAGAAGGTAGAGGGTTCTGGGAGTGAAATCTGGAGCTTGAGCCCTTGCACTTAGAAAAGACAGAAACTCCTCCAGCTAAGCCATCCATTGAAGAACCACAAAAGTTGGAGTTAAAGCCATTGCCAGCCCACCTCAGGTATGAATTTCTAGGACCTGAATCCATATTACCTGTTATTATCTCATCTTGTTTGTTAGATGTGCAGGTTCAAAAACTTTTACAAGTACTAAAGGAGTGCAAAACTGCCATTGAGTGGACCATGGCAGACATCAAAGGGATCAGCCCCGCCTACTGCATGCACAAGATTTTGCTGGAAGAGGGACACAAACCTTCCAGGGAACACCAAAGGAGGTTGAACCCAACATGAAGGTAGTGGTGAAGAAGGAGGTGATAAAGTGGTTAGATGCGGGAATTATTTTCCCAATCTCTGACACCAGTTGGGTTCGCCCATTTCAACGTGTTACTAAAAAGGGTGGCATGACGGTTTTGAAAAATGACAACAATGAATTGATCTCAACAATAACCGTCACGGGTTGGAGAATTTGTACAAACTATCAAAAGTTGAATCTAGCCACCCGGAAAGACCACTTCCCACTTCCCTTCATTTTTTAGATGTTGGACAGATTGGCAGGGAGGTCACACTTATGTTTTCTGGATGGGTACTCAGGGTACAATCAGATCTCCATTGTACCGGAGGATAGAGAGAAGACCTCGTTCACTTGACCGTATGGCATTTATGCCTTTAGACAGATGCCCTTTGGCCTATGCAATGCACCTACCACATTCCAACGGTGCATGATGGCCATATTCACTGACATGGTTGAGGACATAATGGAGGTGTTTATGGATGACTTCTCAGTGGTGGGGAATTATTTGATGAGTGCTTGATAAATCTGATGCGTGTGCTAAAACGGTGCATCGAGACTAATTCAGTTCTGAACTGGAAAAGTGCCATTTTATGATACAAGAGGGCATAGTCTTGGGGCACCGGGTTTCAAGCAAGGGAATAGAGGTGGATCGCACGAAAGTTGATGTAATAGCAAAGCTGCCTCCCCCAAATTCAGCCAAAACCACCAGAAGCTTCCTTGGGCATGCCGATTTTCACCGGAGGTTCATAAAGGATTTCTCCAAAATTGCCAACCCTCTTTATAAGTTGTTAGAAAAAGATTACCCATTTTTATTTTCTGATGATTGCAGGGTAGCATTTGAGGAGTTGAAAAAGAGATTGGTCACAACACCCATCATTGTTGCAACCAACTGGGAGCAACCGTTCGAACTAATGTGCGATTCCACTGACTACGCAGAAGGGGAAGTGCTAGGCCAGCGGAAAGCCAAATTGATGCACCCAATCTACTATGCTAGTAGAATGCTGACTGGAGCCAGTTGAACTACATTGTGACTGAAAGGAGATATTGGCTGTAGTGTTCGCGTTTGACAAGTTCTGATCCTACCCGATAGGGTCCAAGGTGATTGTATATACTGACCATGTAGCTCTCAGGGACTTAATAGAAAAGAAAGAATCTAAGCCACGCCTGATTCGTTGGGTGTTGCTATTGCAAGAGTTTGATCTTGATATTCGTGACTGTAAGGGCACTGAGAATCAAGTCGCTAATCATCTATCACGACTTGAGGGAGCTAAAAACGTAGTAGATGTTGAGGAAATCCTATAAACTTTTCCAGATGAGCAGCTACTTGCCACCACTCATCAGGAAGCGCCATGGTATGCAGACTTCGCTAATTACATGGCCAGTGGTATAATTCCTCACGACCTTTCATCGTTCCAAAGGAAAATATTTTTTTATGAAAGCCGCCAATATTATTGGGATGAGTCCTATCTGTTTAGAATATTCCTCAATAATATGATCCAGAGATGTGTCCCCGAGATAGAGTAATTTTCTGTTTTGCAGGCTTGTCACGTATCAGCGTATGGTGGACACTTTGGAGGGGTTAGGACAACGGCAAAGGTGTTAGAGGCTGGATTATTCTGGCCAATAGTGTTTAAAGATGCTCATTCATGGATGAAGGGCTGCAATGAATGTCAACACACTGGGAACATTTTCCGGCGCCACGAGATGCCCATGAATTCAATTCAAGAGGTTGAAGTATTTGACGTCTGGGGGATAGACTTCATGGGTCCCTTCGTCATCTCCTATGCTAATAACTACATGCTTGTTGCTGTAGACTATGTGTACAAATGAGTGGAAGCTGCAGCTTTACCCACCAATGATGCAAAAGTGATGGTGGGATTTCTAAAGAAGAACATATTCACCCGCTTTGGGACACCACAAGCAATTATCAATGATGGGGGCACTCATTTCTGCAACAGAGCATTTAAAAAGTTATTTTCTAAGTGCAATGTTCACCACAAGGTGGCTACTGCTTACCACCCGCAAACTTTAGATAGGTTGAAGTGTCCAATAGAGAAATCAAGAGTGTGTAAACTAAAACTGTGAACACCACAAAAACTGATTAGGCGAGGAAGCTAGATGATGCACTCTGGGCTTATAGAACTGCCTTCAAAACTCCAATTGGTATGTCACCATACAAGTTGGTGTTTGGGAAGGCCTGCCACTTGCCAGTGGAACTTGAACATAAAGCGCGGTGGGCATTGAAACAACTGAACTTAGGCATGGAAGTTGCGGGCACGTCAAGAGTCACTGAATTGCATGAGATTGAGGAGTCCAGATATCTTGATTTTGAGAGCACAAGGTTGTACAAGGAAAGAATGAAGAGGCTGCACGACCAAAACATTGATGACCAGAATTTCAAATCCGGGGACAGGGTATTGCTCTACAACTCAAGACTAAGGTTGTTCCCAAGTAAGCTTAAGTCACGATGGTATGGACCATTTCGAGTAGGTGAAGTTTTCCCCTAGGGAGTTGTTGAGATTTCCACAGAGAATGACTCTCGTACATTCAGAGTCAATGGTCAAATATTGAAGCCATATGTGGCACGAGCAAGAAAAAGGAAGTGTCTGAGCTGCACCTGACTGAACCACAGAGGCCGAGTGAGCCTTAACTGCGCTCATCCCACGTCGTGCTGCGACGTTAAATTAGGCGCTGCGTGGGAGAAAACCCACGAAATTATTGTAAGTGTAGCACATTATATGAAAAAATGAAAAAACCATACAACTGCCTATACCGCGGTTCCACTGCGACCGCGGTCAGAGACCCTCTTTGAAATTTGTTCACCACGTTTCCTCCGCGACTGCTATCAAACCGCGGCCAGAGACCCTCTCTGAACTTTGTTCACCACGGTTGAGAACCCCTCTCTGAGCTTTGTCTACCACAGTTCAACTGCGACCGCGACAGACCTAGACGGGCCCAGGTATGTAATTGTTTTTTATTTATTTTTTTATTAACCTAAATACCCACCAATCCCTTAACTCCCCATTCTGTCTAGAACTCAAAACACACGACCCACTAACCTCAAAACCCTCTCTCTTTTCTTTCTTTCTCAAATCCCTCCCTCACTCCCAACAACCTCCATTATTATCTTCTCCAAACCTCCCCTCAACACTACCCACCCCTTTCCAACCTTCATCAAGTAGGTGTTCTCGTCTTTTGATTCTATTTCTTCTTCTACTTAGTGTAAATTAGTCTAAACTAGTTTAGTTATACCCTAGGTAGGAATAGTTTAATTTTCTTTCAACTTTTGCTTTTTTTTGTCTTTTTTATTGTTGTATTTCTCTTGTGGACTTGTGAGATGTTTAATTGGGTGGATATTCATTGTGCTTCAATTGTAAGGCTTGTTTAGATGATTTGGAGGCCTATAAATTATTTTTGTGGTGTAGTTTGGTGGGGGGACACCTTTGCACGAAACTTTGGGGCTTGTTGTATTATATTAAGGCATTTTGTGCCTATCCTAGGTTGTGGTGGTGTTGTAGTAGATGAATGGTGGTGTTGTATTTGATGTAAGCCAGGTGAGGGAGTAAGTGTGGGGTGTTGTATGCCAAAGCTTGTAAGAAAGTGTGGGGCCATTGTGGAGGTTGTTACCTTAAACACCTTACTAGTTAGGGGTTATGCATAGTGTATGAATGGAATGAATAGGGAATATTATTTGGTGCCATCGGTTGGTGAAGTATGAGTAATTATCAAACTGCCACATGTAAGATATATTTTATGGTTCTCTTGTATTCTTTGCAGTTCGTATGGCTCGTACGAAGCAAAAGAGATCAGCAGGCACGCCCCAACAACCTTCTTATGATGCCTCCTGATTCGAATGAGAAATGGCAGAGGACGACTTTCATGCCAAGGCCTCAAAGAGCTTCATCCCTGAGATTCCTACAGACAGGGCAACCCTCCGTGTGGAAAAGGACGAAATGTATGATGAAATCCGGCGGAGGGAAATGGAGATCCTATTTTATGAACCTACCCCGGTGAACAGGATGCTTGTAAGGGAGTTCTACGCGAACTGCCCATCACATACGTTGCGGGAGGTGACTGTGCAGGGAAAATGAGTGGATGCCTCAGTTGAAACTATTCGCCAGGTATTGCGGCTGCCCCAGTTTACCAGTGACGTCGAGTATCACCAGGACGCAGCAGGAGTCATTTGGGATATTATGACTGATGCACTCTGCACAGGGGGACAACCCACCTGGATACGTGACCATATCACCCTGAACTCCAATCCATTCACCCATTTGGCTATGTGTTGGCTCACTATCATTTGCAGTCGGTTCTTGCCCTCAGGCAACACGACCGACATGAAATTCCCTAGGGCCCACTTGACGTGGTGTTTTGTCACAAAGAAAGATTTTGATGCAGCCGTACTAATTGGTGATGAAATGATTATACGGTTACCGCTGAGGTCAAAGGGATTCTACTTCTCATCCCTGGTGACTACATTGCGCCTGATGAAGAATGTCCCCACTAATCCTACTGATGGAGAGCTACCACCTAAAGCACCTTTCAAAGCTTCGGGCATCAGAGTGGGCATGGGTGCACGCATTACCATTCGGATAGATGATGACCTGGTTCCTATGGAACCATCCAGAAGATACTATGACAGTGTCGGACCCTCTCGGCGCCCCCATGCTTGGGCAGGCTTATCCAGATCACAGTCCACCCATCTTATGTTGCATCCTATGGAGGAAGAGGTCGTAGATCTTCGCACCTCGGTGGAGGGCCTACGCACGCGTATGGATTCCATGTCTCAGCGGGAGGCCAGGTCTGAGAGCTGGTTTATGTCCTGGTTTTGTGCTTTGGGGAGAGCATGCCATGTGGACCCTAGCATGTCTCCGACTCTGATTGAGGCTCAGGGAAGTCTTCTTCCCTTCTGCTCTTTATTTTTTATATGACATGGGGACATGCCATAATTTCAAGTGTGGGGCGGGAGACTTGCTATGTTAGTATATTGTAGTGTATATAGACATTAAGTATGTTGTAGTATTAGATTGATGTTGTTACGTATGATTGACTGTACTCACATTAGAAGTAACTGACTTGGACCAACGACGGATACTTGTTGACGGTCCCTTGAGGGTTAAAGTCGGATACATATAAAAAAACAAAAAAATAAAAATGTGTAGAGGACTGTTCCTAAGGACGAACCACTTGGACCGTACGCTTGAGGGAAGTAGTCCATGTAGTTTCTTTACTTTATTTTTCTTTTTCTTTTTTAGGTAGTGTAGTAATTCTTTCTTGGTTTTTCTTTTGACCAAAGTTCTTTTCCAAGGGCTTTTCTTGAACCGGGTTAGGTAGATTTTTCTTTTATAGTTTTAGGACCTTAGGAATCTCTTGGACCAAGATGGGTGAAGGCTAGAATTAAACCCTTAATGTTCACACCTGCAAATAACAAAAATGAACTTGAGGGTGCAACGTCTAGGCTCGTTTATAGACTCGTAAATCTATGCCTTAATTTTTCACATCTTGTCTTTCTTGAACGCTCGTATGAGTGTGTTGATAAACTGATTTGAAGTGAGTTACATGCAAGTGTGTGTGAGCTATTTCTTGCATTCTGTACTTGCATGTGATACCTAGAACTTGCTCTGTGTGTTTGCAAAGCGAAAATAGAAGCTGTTTGGTTTTAGAGATGATTGAGGCATTTCTTTGTGTAGCCTGTATATTTGTGAATCCACCTGTATTTATTGCCATAGTTAACCCCTTTGAGCCTGAAGCCTGTTCTTTGATAACCCTATAATGACCTATATCCCTGTGTTGAATAGTTTGACTGTTTGAACATGTATCTCCTAGAAGCACTTGAATTACTAAAGAACTTATAAAATTTAAAGTGTGGGGTGGTAAGGAAGTAGGAGAAAGGGGAATCAGGAAAGAAATACTTGAATGGTACAATGGATTTGTAAAGAATAAAAAGAAGAAGAAAATGAAGAGAACAACACAAAAGAAAAAAAGAAAAAAAAAGGCAGTTGCACCTAAAGAAAAGTGGGGGTCACCTTTGAACTAAAATGTGGAAGAACGATTGGGCTGAGCATGGAAATTAAATAAAAGGAAGTGCGTATTAAAAGTGCTTAGGGAGGTTAGTCACTATATCCAAATATATCCTACCCATCTCTTAGCCTACGTTACAACAAAATAAAGACCTCTTGATCTTTGACTGAACAACTCGATTAGTAGAGTACTACACTAGGAGCAAGCTTATGGTGTGTCTGTGTGGCATGTGAATGTTCTTTGCTGAGAGTGAGCAAATATTTCCTTGTTGCTTGAATTTTATGTGTGTGGAACTTCTCTCAGAATTGTGATGTGAGGGCATGTGACTCAGGAAGAAAAAGTGAGTTTTCACCTCTATTAGAGTAACTAGAGTGAGCACGAGTATGTCATGGTGTTAGAGTCTTCATCTGAGGCGTGACTGTTGCACTGCTTAGGTTGTTCCTTCATAATGGCGGGTGTGGCATAAAAAATTGGGTAATGCATCGAACGGTTAGGCCTAGAAGTGTGGTTTAGCTTGCTTGAGGTCGAGCAAAGGTTTAAGTGTGGGGTATTGATAATAGGTGAATTTAACTATAATTAGGCCCTAAATAACTACCTTCTTGTATAGTTTTGATGATAAAAGTGATAACAAAATGCTCTGATTAGAACTTTTCATGCTTTGCAGGTTATAAAGGACAAGAGAAGGCTATGGAGTACTTTTGGGATCAAATAAGGAGAAAAATAGGCCAATCGTAAAATGCCGCCAAGTGAACCAAGCGAACAACTCAAACCAGGCCTCAAGGGGGACTGCCGCAGTTCCACGTCCACCGCGACCGCGGCAGAACCGCGGTAGAAGAGGTATGCAGACAAAAATGAGAATGAGAAAGCATGCTTGGCCGCGACCGCGGCAGCAGCGCGGCGGACCTGGAGAACTTCAGGGACCAAAGTGTAAAATATGGGATTTTTAGCCCAAAACCCTATTTTAAATACTAGACTTCGCCCAAGAGAGGCAAGTATTGCTTTGGAGAGTATTTTGGCAAGGAAAACAATTGTGAGAGATTACCCAAAACATCTTTCTCCTTCTTCTTTGATTTTTCTTGCAAGTTATGATGAATATTGTTTTTGTTTGTTTACGCATATAGTTATGAATAGCTAAATCCTTTGTCTAGGGTTTTGATGGAACCTTTTGTATGATAAATTCTTGTTATGTTTTTATATAATTGAGCCGTAGTATAATCTCTATTTGTTCAACTGCGTTCTTATTGTAGTTAATTGAAGAGCTCTCAATTAGCTGTGCCTATTTAGTATGCATAACTTGGAAGAGAGTGCATATTTATGTAATTGTTGAACAACACCACTCCCAGAGTATATGAGAGATCAATAACCGAGTGTTTAAATGCGGGATTAGGGATAACGAAGCATTGGGTGCGATGTGAAGTGAGCTGTATTAAAAGCCAGCTAGCGTAGCTCGGGAGAGTTCGTCTAGTAAATTGTCGTGATTACTCGGGCGAAATTTACGGTAATAAGACTGTTCATGGTCGATAGAGAATACTTAGGCGAAATTATAGAAGATATAGCAGGAAGGATTCTGACAATTGGGGAAATCATAACTCTAGACCTCCTTAATCTTGTCTCTAACTCTTAGTATATTTAGTTGTTAATTGATTATTTTAATTTGTTAGTTAATTAGTTAAACACAATAATCTAAATTACTATAAGTTAGGAATTGTTCAAACTTGTCTTCTCGGTGATAGTGAGCAACTGTAGCTAATCCCTCAGTTCTTTGTGGGATTCGACTTCGGACTTATAAATCAGATAATATTTGTAACGTCCGTATTGTCCTTTTCATAAGGTATAATTGGGCGTGATCAGGCACTAAATAAACCAACATTATAATACGCTCTACGAATAAATAGTTTGCTTTTTCTTTTACCCAAAAGCTCTGCCTCTCTGGAATAAATCTAAAGAATGTTCAGTGTTTAGATCCAATTTCAAACGAATGTAAAGATGTTTTGACCGATCATTAGCTAACTGCACTCAAATACTATCATGCCCACAATCAAATGCTTGAGAATTAATTCTTGCAAAGGAATAATGTCGACATGTCCACAGGGTTGTCAATATGCGTTCTGTCTAGGTGGCATGTCGGCACAAAAACAAATTCAAAATTTGAAATTTATGGATTCATATAATAATATCAAGTTAATATATACAATAACAATTGAGTTTATAATTAAATATTTATAGATATCCAGTGAATTTCTTAATGCATTCATAGAGTTCGAGCTTAAAATTACTGGGTTCACGTGAACTATAATAACACTATAGCTTCGCCCTTGCAGGCCAACTAAGCATCCACGTAGACAATACACAGTTCCACGTGCCATGCACACGTTTCCACGAGGTAAGATTTGTTGTGGCTCATTCAACTTGCAACCACATAAAGTTTCACCTTAAAATCGTACAACCCTTTCAAAACTTGATATCACAAACTAGCAAGATCATAGATATAGCCCATTTGAAAAATTTGTACAAATTATTTTCATGTGGCAAAGAGACAGCGTTATGAAAGCGAAGGCATCAAGAATGATTCTGATGACTACATTATGTTCTTTTAATTAATTCTCAACTAATTAATTCTACAAGAAAAAGAGAATTAAGTATGGCAATTACAATGGTATGTAACGTGTATTTAAACTATTTGCCCTATACCAGCAAGCTGCAATACAGAACCTCTAAAGCGGAAATTGTATGTGGCGAAGAGACTGCCCGCGTTATGAAAGCGAAGTCTGCAATAATGATGATTTTCTTATGAGATAATGCATAAATTTCCCATTAAACTTGTCGTGAAAGCTCATTTATATACCTTAATTTTACAGGTGTCCTAACACCCTACTATTCTTGTTTGGGGTGAATTTAATACCCCATTGGTAACACTTAATCAGTCTTGTGGTGGAATGTATAGTACATGCGTGTCACGTGTCAAAAGCTAAATTATTTTTTTCCCACTTACTTAATTATATTTTCATTTAACTCTTTTTTTCATGTTATCTTCATCACCATCTAACCTAGGCACACTTCGACACGATGCAAGTCATATTCAGATGCTTGCTGAAGAGCTCTAGCAAACGCCTTGAAAGTTGCCTCAATGATGTGATGAAAATTTTTTCCAACGAGCTGTGTCCAGACAAATTCAACATCTTAGATGCAAGAGTATAAAACCAAAGTAAAAAATCAAAGAAGGGCAGAAAAATAAGTGACCAAAAATCACTGAAAACCATAAAAGAGCTGCGAAAATCAGCTCCAAGACACCCCCCAAATTCCAACAGTTTTTTCCTTTAAAATCACTGAAAATTATAGCAAATTTCAGCCCCAAAAAATCCGCTGAAATCAGCCCTCAAAATTACCAATTTACAGCTTTACAACACCTTAAAATCAGTCCAGAAAAATATGGCATTAGTTGTGAGATATTTTGTTCTTAAAGCCCACCGCTAATTCCACACCTCTTTTTTCTTCCCTTTGTTTTTCTCGTCTGTAGCAGTAGGGTTAGGGTTTTCTCAATTCATGAATTGTCTGTTATCAAATTGTGGAAATAGAAATTCAACAAGAAAAAAAAGAGAAACAAAAAATAAAAAATGACTTGGTTTCAAGAAATGGAGAGAAAGATGATGAAATTGGTCTGCTAAAATGAAGAAAGAGAAAAAAAAAACGAAAAAGAAAAGAAAATGAATAAGAAAAGAGAAAAAAATAGTATTAAGTTTAATTAATTAGATTATCCAATAGGAAAGTGAAACCTGGACAATTAAATCAGTTTAAAGCTTCTTTTTTTACCTCACGTGCGTCTACGAAATTAGCTACGTTTTTCATGCCAGGTCATCACCTAATGGGGTATTAAATTCACCCCAAGCAAGAATAGTGGGGTGTTAGGACACCCGTAAAGTTAAGGTGTGCAAATGACTTTTTCGGACAAATTTAATGGGGCATTTATGCATTATCTCTTTTCTTATTTATATGTATTTTTTAATGGATTTTGACAAAGGTTATCTGGTGCACGAAGCATAGCGCGTTCACACAGGGTCCGAGAATTGGCTACACTCCTAAAATACTGTGACATAGGTAGCCTATCCTGATTTTGTTAAAGACTTTAAGCCATTTGGCTTTAAAGTAGAAGAAGTGTGAATTGGAAATTAAGGGAAAATGAAAATTTGAAGAAGTGAACTTCTGTCTTGCACTTTGTACCTCATTGGTGAGGGATAAGCTAATTTGTGTGCTTATATATGGAATCACTTCTTATAGCTCTTAAAAGGAGTTGAAGAGAATGAACCCTCGCGCCGTCGTCGTTGCTCGCTCGGCTTTAGCTTTGGCTTTGGGGAAATCGATCGATAAGAATATTTTTGGACAAAATTTGTTTAATTATTTAATAATTAATTAAATGTAACCACTGGTGAAAATATGCCAGAACCCTGCTGAAAGTTCACAGAACCTAGCTGGCCGCATTTCTCCCGCGACCGCGGTAGAACCGTGGCAGTCAGTTTCAGAGAGCATTTTTTGCCGCGGCAGGCTGCATATTTTCTGAAAAAAGGCACCTTTTCCAAACAGCTCTTCTCATATTTGCCTAAGGCTGCATCTTATACACACGAGAAACACCTCAGAACTTCTTTCTTTCTGAATATACTACATCCTAATTCGCAGTTTCTCTCTCTCTCAAATTCTTAAGTGTGGTTTTGCCTCGTTCTTTGAGTTTGTTGGTATCCTGCAGTTTGTATTGCCACTGTTGCAGGAAGGTTTGGATTTAATCCATTACCTTGGCAACATGTGAGGGGGTTAAAATTCATTAAGGATGCAAAAGAAAATTGTGGACTCGAAATATTTCTAATTCTTTACTATTTTCTATATTTCTTTATTATTCTAACATTTTCCTAATTTTGTTTTAACATAGTAACGCTTACAGATTTTACGTATTGCCAATTCCAGATTTCCCTTCTTTTAATGGGATTTTGCTTGTGTACTAAAATCCATACCAGAAAGCTAGAGAGAGAGAGAGTCTATTTCCACCAGGATGGAGAATTTGTAACCTTTAACTGTGCTCATGATATTTGATGGATGACATGTAAAGTTAGTTTCTCCAAAAGTAGCTTAAATGCAGCCAAACTTATGGTTTTAACATTCTTCATGTAACATAACACACTTTCTAACGTGCCAAACACCGTCAAAATGAGTCTAGACTTGGTCTTACCATTATATAAGCAAATGGTTTCTACACCAATACGCACGCTACAAAAACCATTCTTCACATATTATCAAAGAGTTAGGTACCACACACAATTATATCTCATATATATTTCTGTAGTCCAATTAAGTAGAAAGACACAATGTCTAACATTTTCAAGATTATTGGATTCGAGAAGAGAAGGTCGTGTTCAGATGGAGACGATGACGGAGATGACGGGAATGACTATGCACCAGCAGCATGCTTAGAGGGAGGTGGTGATGACGATGATGGAGACTATGACTATGCTCCTGCAGCATCCTTAGAAGGCGATACCGACGACGATGATGGAGATTATGATTATGCTCCAGCTGCATAAATTCAACGGATGTTCTTGGCAATGGCAAATATAGTTCAATGATACCTTTTTTCACCATCACTCAAGATTAAGTTTGTGTGTTACATCTTAATCTTTCCTAGTAGATTATGTGTATTCATGTTTATCATTTATTAGCAGCAGAATATTTTAGCTAAATAACCCAACCCCTCATCTTTTTAATGACGACCTTTTACTATTAGAAATTCGGCCAAAACCGATTGCATTAGTGGGACAAAAAAGCAATGGGTTTTTAAAATATACTTTTTCCATTCTTTTTTATGAAAAGGTGCACAACAAGAAGTACGAGGGTTCATTCATTATTTCATGATGTACAAAGCTCTTTAAATTCAAAGGATGGACCAAGAATTACTCATAAATTATAAGATAATGAGATGTAATTGATAAACTAAAGATACACCAAAATTTGCAAAAATAAAAGAATAAAATAACAATACAAAAACATCTACACAAATAAACCAAACAAAATAACTAAGGAGATTCACCAAGACGCCCCGACAAGAAGTTTTTAAACCCAATTGACTTCAACAAGAGCAAAAGCTATGGCACGATACTCTGCTTAAGTGGAGGAGTGAGCAACAGTACGTTGCTTCTTGGATGACCAACTAATTGGATTTTGACCTAGGTAAAGAATATAGCCTGAAGTGGAAGTCTTATCGTTATTATCACCAGCCCAATCTGCGTCAACATACATAAATAACATGGAAGATGTCTTGCTCGTTATATCTAAACCATGATTTTTGGTATGTTGAAGATACCGCAGAAATCTCTTAAGCGATGACTAGTGTGTTTGGGTAGGAGCATGCGTAAATTGAGATAATTTATTAACCGCAAAGCTTATATCTGATATGATAAATGACAGATACTGAAGATTGCCAAGTACTTGACAATACAAAATGGCATCCACAGAAGGTGTATCATCCTTTAATAACAGGGACACAATTGTTTGAACAGGTTTACAGTCAGACATATTATGGGCAACAAGAATATCATAAACATATTTGGCTTGAGAAAAAATAATGTCATTTGTTGTTCGAAGGGCCTCAATGCCTAAGAAATAATGTAGTTATCCAAGATCTTTGAGAGAGAATCTCGTAGAAAGAACATGTATAGCTTGTTTAATAACGATAGAGTTGGAACAAGTGACAATAATGTCATCGATATATATAAGAATGTAAACCAACACTCCATTATGATGACAAATAAATAGAGAGGAGTTAGAGTTAGACTTTTGAAAGCCAATATGAGCCAAAAATTGCTTTAATTTAGAGTACCGGGTGACTGTTTGAGGATGTAGATTGCGTTATTTAATTTGCACATACTACAAAGAAAATCCGGATGAGCATACCCCGTAGATTGACACATATATATATCTTCTTCAAGGTTTTCTTGAAGAAATGCATTATTCACGTTCAACGGGTGCAAATGCCAATTATGCTGAACTGCAAGCAATAAAAATAAGTCTAATGGTGACAGATTTTACCACTGGACTGAATGTAGACTGATAATCTACACCTGGCCGTTGGGTAACACCTTTTTCAACAAACCGAGCTTTATACTTGTCAACACTTCCATCAGATTAGGTTTTGATAGATAGATTCATTTGAAGTTAACTACATTTTGGGAAGAGGATGACGGTACAAGCTCCCATATCGTGTTGTTCATCAGTACTTCAAACTCAAGTTTCATGGATTTTCTCTTGTGTGCGCTCTTTTGGGCTTGATTATAGGTGGTGGGAACTGGTTCGGTAGTGACAATGGCAAGGTAATCAAAAACTTGTTTATGTTTGGTGATATTGTTCTGTGAGTGAGTTACAGGTCAGTTAACAAGGGTAGTTAGGTATGTGGCATAGCAATGGTAGATGGTTGGTTGAGATTCAAAGATGGGCTAGTCATTGGGGCAGATTATTGGGTTTGCCGATTTCGGCATTGATAGTAGATTAGAGGTTGTGATGTTAGTGGAGTAATAGTAGAACAAACTGGATCAGTTGGATATTGCGTACCGGAATTAGATATAGTGGCAGGAACTGGCGCGGCCATGAGAGAATGACTTGGAGATGAACCTACGCGGCCGTGACAGATGAACTTGGAGATGAACCTACGGAAGAAACCGCTGAAAATTATAGAGCAACTTTGATTGGCAATGGAATCTCATGTGACTCTTTTTGTAGGATATCCCTATCTTTATTTGAATTTTTTTCTTTTAAAGATAAAAATATGTCAAAAGAAAATTTATTTTCATATCCCTTGAAATATATATTTTTTGAGAAATAGGATCACTTATGCCTATGATAGGTATTAGAATAGCCCAGATACAATAGGACCTTGGTTCTAACTTGTGTTTTGCATATGGTTTAAGCCATGGGTAACAAAGACAACCTAAAGTACGAATTGTGCGGTATTTTAGAATTTTTTCAAATAACCGTTGGTATGAAGAATCATTATGAGTGTTGAGATAGACAGACTATTAATCAAGAATGTGGCTTGTTGACAAGCAAATGACCAAAATACTGGAATCATGGAGGCTTGGTGTAAAATGGTTTTTGCCGTTTCAATAGTCATGGCTACTTTTTGTAGTCTGTGCCACACCTCCTTTTTCTACCCCGAAGGATTATAGGGGAATTTTTTCAATTTAAGTGACAAACGAAACGGGATTATTTATATTGAATTCAGATTTGTCAGTTGGGATAATTTATGGTATTTCAAGTCAGCGGCTTAAAATTATGAATCGAGGAAGTTGACTCTGTTATACAGTCAGCGAAACACAAAAATTCGGGTAAGGAATTTTGTTAATCCGGGAGAAGCTGTTAGCCATTCTCGAGTTCCATAATTTTAGCATGGTCACTTTGATCATACTTGGCTTAATCCAATTATTTAATTATTTATTTTAGAACCTATGTGCATTCACTTTTTAATTAAGAAATTATCTTAAAATAGGTCACGAGCACGTGTACCAATTTTTTTGGCCCGTCAAAAATTATGTCACGCAAATGTGTCCACAATTAATCATGCTTGTTTACTAAGAATGTTTGGCCGAAGTTGCGTGAACATACCTCAATTTATTTTAGAAGAAAATCGTAATTATGTTACGCGAACGTATACATAATCACGATAATAGACTAAGTCACGCCTAAAGCAAGCTACAAATGTTCAAGATTGTTTAGTATCTAAGTTATAATAATAACGTGAGGGCCATATGTGATTCAATTATAGATGACACACCTCAATTCATTTTAAAAGGTTTGTATTTAGTTATGGCAAACTAACAGGTACGCTTATTGAAAACTAATTTGAACTTAATATGCAACTATTAGTTATTAAACATGTTTGGTGATATATGGCAAGTCTAAAACAAAACCCGGGACAGTAGCAGGCTCAATACTTTACCTAAAAAAAATCTTTTAAGAGGTATATGGGGTGATGATAACTCGGCTCAAAATTGAGACCTGAAGTGAGGACAGAAGTATGGGGGGCGAACGGCACAAATAGCCACTAAAAGCAGTAGATATTAACCACTCCTTTAGTAAACTTCTACGTAACTAGACAAAAATACCCTTATAGTATAACTTATACCAACTCTATAACCACCACCAGCAGTTACACAAACAAAAAGAAGCGAACAACAACAACAACAGAAGCGGCGATCAACCGAGGCAATCAACTGAGGCGAGCAACCATTTCTCTTCCGATTTAAAAAATTCAGCACTCTAATCCAACAAAAACGACATAGATAAATAGTAAGTTCTATTTTATTGTGTTTCGATAGATTTTTATTTAGCTATAGTTATACTTTTTAAGATCTGTATTGATTTGATTATACAGTAGATAAGAATTTGCCCTTAACTTTGAATTTCTGGATTGATAACGTTTAGGACAGCGCCTCCTATGATAATTATGTTTTTCGGACATAGTGTCTTTATTTTGGAAATTGAATTCAGAAATTAAGAACACAATGTCCTTAACTTTGATTCTACTTCCCTCATTTTGCAATATCATTTAAAAAAGTTAAGGACACAATGTCCTTACATTGTTGTTGTTCTTCTGTATACAAAGTTCTGTAGCTTTAGTTTCAAATTATATGTTTTCATTTCTGATTCAAAAGTTAAGGACTGCCAGTCCTTAACATTTGAACCACAAATTCAAAATTAATGACTGTATGTCCTTAACTTTTAAATCAAAAATTAAAGTTAAGGACTACTCGTCCTTCAACATTAAAACTTGGAATTAAAAAGTTAAGGACATTCAGTCCTTAAGTTTTAATTTCTGGTTCAAAAGTTAAGGGCTGGAAGTCCTTAAATTTTAATTTCATGTTTAAATATCAATGACTGTTAGTCCTTAACTTTAATTCAATGTTTAAATGTTAAGGACTGGTAGTCCTTAACTTTTAATTCCATGATTAGATGTTAAGGACGGGTAGTCCTTACCTTGGTCTTGCACTTACAGTACACCTGTTCTTAGATGTTCTATGTTTCCCATTTTCTTGACTTCTAGGATGGAAATAATATGTATAATAATTGCTTTTAATGGTAGATGGACTGAAGACTATAAATATCTTTATCATCAAACAAAGCTTTTCATAGAACCTGACTCAATTCGGTTTGAAGATTTCATTACACAAATTTTTGAGCTTATTGAATTGGATAGAGAAAAGTTTGAATTAGTAATATGGTTTGATATCAACCTTGGAACAAGCTAAGGAATGCTTGTATCCAAATATTTAGATCTTCGCACATGTATAGAGTTGCTAAAAACTCATTCACTCTTCAAGGGTTGTCGTTTCATAGTTGATATTTCGGAAAGAGTTTTTGCATCAACAAGCAATGAACATGTCAATACAGAAACTGAAAATGACAATCAAGAGAAATCCCAACGGATAGTTGAAATAGATATGGTTGAAGCTCAACCATTAAATGAAGAGGTGCTTCAAACATTTGAATCTATTCACGTAGAAGAACAAATCATTATTTAGATTGACAACGAGCAAGCTTTGGGTATTCAAGTGTTATAGAGTACACCGTTAATTGAAGAAGTTGCTGAGCAAACTTGTCCACAAATAACTATACGAAGATCAAATTTGAAACAAAAAGAATCCCCAACTACGATATTAAGAGAAAATGCTTCATTGGATGAAATAAAAGTCGGATCAGTATTTGAGAAGAAGAAGAGTATAATTAACTGTTTTTCCAATATAGCAATCAAAGGACATTTTAAATTCAAGGTTGTTAGATCATTCTCAACAAGATATTCGTTGACATGCACTGATGATAGGTGTTGTTAGTGTGTGCGTTCTTCCAGAATAAAAGATTCAACATTGTTCGAGATAGTAAAGATTGAGAAAAAGCATGATTGCTCTGTTAACACTAGGAAAGCAGATCAAAGGCATGCTACTTCAAAGTTGATTAGTGATTACATTATCGACAAACTTCGGGACCCAGATTTGAAGTTACACCAGCTTTTGTCATGGAAGAGATGCAAAAATTGCATGGACTAGACATTGGATATCACAAGGCGTGGCGTGCTATTCAACATGCTTCAGCTTTAATAAGAGGAAGTCTCGAAGAAAATTATGAATTATTGTGTTCATGCTTGTATATGATGACAAGTAAAAACCCGAGAACCTATTCTAAAATAAAGATAGACGACAACAACAGGTAAACAATTTAGAACATGTTGTATTTTAATCTTGTTAACTTTTGAGTTGTTACCAGAAGTTGAAGACTGCCTATCCTTAAGTTTTGAACTTGTAATTAATAGTTAAGGACCTTCAGTTCTTAAGTTTTGAACTTTGAAATAAAAGTTAAGGACAGCATGTCCTTAAATTTATTACTTGTAAATATAAGTTAAAGACTGACTTTCCTAAAGTTCAGGTATTTTAACATTATTTTATATTAAATTTATAGGTTTGTTTATACGTTTTATGCATATGGATCATCAATAGCTGGTTGGAATCATTGTAAACCAGTGATTGCTGTTGATGCAACTTTTTTTAAGTCAAAATATCGTGGTGTTATAATGATTTCAGTTTCAAAAGATGCAAATAACCAAATTTTCCCTTTAGCCTATGTAACTGCTGAATCTGAAAACAACAACTCCTATGAGTGGTACTTTAGTCAGCTTCGCAATGTAATTGGGAGCCGTGAGAATTTTGTTTTTGTATAAGACAGGCATTAAGCTATTGCAAATGGCATTGCAAAGGTATATCCTGAAAGCCATAATGGGATTTGCATCTATCATTTGGAGCAAAACCTAAAGCAAAGGAAGGTGAAAAGTGAGGTGATAAAACTTTTCCAAAGGTGATAAAACTTTTCCAAAGTGTAGAAAGAGTATACAAACGCAAAGATTTTGAGCTATACATGTCAAATATAGCAAATGTAGATAAGAAGACACATTACTACTTGCTGGAAGAACCACCGGAAAGATGGGCACGTTCTTGTAGTCTACGACAAAGATATGACATGCTCACAACAAACATAGTCGAGTCGATGAATTATGTCCTATTAGATGCAAGGGAGCTTCCCTTACTAAGAATGATGGATTTCATTCAAGTTATGCTACAACGTTGATTTTATGAAAGAAGAAACAAATCAGAAGGAACATTTTTTGATGTTTCTTGTTGGGTTGAGGAGGAATTGACGAAAAGTATAGATTTAGCATTTACTTTCAATGTAAGTATTATGTTCCATGTTTATATTATGATTTTAAGATAATTTAACATAATGTACTGACTTATAATTTTTCAATATTGAAGGTCTTCCCTGTTGATGCATGGCGTTATACAGTTGAAGAAGAATGAATAACTTTCTTGGTGGACTTAAACAAAAGAACATGTGATTGTTTTCAATTTCAATTTGATGAAATGACATGCATACATGCAATTGCAACTATCGAGAAGAGAAATATCAAGAAGACTGACTTTTGTTCACATTGGTACTTAAGGAATCTTGGCTGAAAACATATGAAAGACAAATACATCATGTAGGACATACTGATTCTTGGAATGTACCAGAGGGCGTTAAGTCGCAAATTGTTAAGCCACCAGATTTCAAAGTGCCTCCAGGTAGAAGACAAAAGAAAAGGCGTATTTCTGCTACCGAGCCATAAAAAATAACATACAAATGTGGTCATTGCAGAAGAATTGGTCCTAATAGAACATCTTGTATATATTCTCCGGCACTCCATCCATTTTCGAGAAAGCATAGAGAAGAGTATATATATCCATTTATGTTTATCGACTCTTTTAAGTTTCTGCTATAGATTATTTTCATTATCATTCTAATTTGAGCGGACGTGTGGAATTTAAATATTTCTATCATGTTAACATCTTTTAATTTCTTTAGATTTCAACAATTTAAAGTTACGAACAGGAGTCACTAAATTAAACTTGCAATTTAAAAACATTAGGACCAACGGTCCTTAACTTTGAATTTCAAGTTAAAGAGTTAAGGACATTTGGTACTTAAGTTATAGTACCATGTTCAAAACATTAGTATAGACCGTCCTTGAATTTGAATTTGAAGTTTAAAAGTTAAGGACATTGGGTCCTTAAGTTATTGTACCATGTTCAAAACATTAGGACTCACGGGTCCTTAACTTTGGATTTCAAATCCTTAAGTTATAGTAGCATGTTCAAAACATTAGGACTGACGGTCCTTAAATTTGAATTTCAAATTAAAAAGTTAAGGACATTGGGTCCTTAAGTTATAGTACCATGTTCAAACGTTTGGACTGACGGGTCCTTAATTTTGAATTTCAAGTCCTTAAGTTATAATCCCATGTTCAAAACATTAGGACTTAATGTCCTTAACTTTGGATATCAACTTCAAAAGTTTAGAACATGAGATCTTTTACTTATACATCCATGAATGAACCTACACACTGTTTGTCTTTAACTCTACACAATTCCTTTAGTTAAAATGAGTTACATTTTCATAAGGTTAAGGACAACCAGTCCATAAATTTAATTACATTCTCAAAAATATTAAGGAAAACAAGTCCTTAGCTTTGTGTTTCATGTTCAAAAGTTAAGGACATTTGGTCCTTAACTTTGAATTTGAAGTTCTCTTAGACCTGATCATTAAATAATACTAACAAACTCAATGGACAAATAAAGACTCCAGAAAAAATAATGATATAACTAAAAATATACCTTGATATATACTTCTGCAATTGTAATTTTCCATAGCACTTACCAAATATTATTCTATGCCAAAAAAATATAAGTACCTTTTCACAAATTTACAAAATATTTTAAGAAGTATCCTAAACTGGCAGAATTCAGAGGGGGCAGGTAGAATTTATAGCAGTTTTATACAAAACAACACCACAATTTCATTACAATTCCTTTTCACACAAAGTTTCATTCTCACTTTCATAATCATCACCCACCTTTTCTGGTGGAGTGTCGTAACTAGAGTTTCTCTTCCATTCACCATGTGCCCAAAGATTTGCAGCAAGTTCTTTTCGAAAGTATTTTGTATCTTCGGGTTGATTGCTGCATGTCCTTTCCAATCATCAACAACTCCACAAATTTGACCAGAAATGCACCACAATCAGTCCTAAAATAAGAGAAAGATATGCAATGAATAAAAAAATAAAATATTAAGTTCGTATAAATACTACAACGAATAACAATATGTATGACCCAGTTTGGTGTGGTGATCTTTGCCATTGTATGTCAAACTTGTTAAAGACATTCCCAAAAGACTTATGATGCTTGTCAAACTATGCAAACCTTAGCATGTGGGGGATCATGCGCGCATACATTTCCATATGGTTCATTCCAGCTTCATACGGCTCACCGTATATGGAATTATATACATCAATCTTTTTTAGATTCAAGTCCATAAATCCCAACAGAAAATGTGTCACGGCTTTGTCATCTTCTGAAGGAAGGCGAGATGGGAAAAATATTTTATCAACCTCAGTCCAAGCAATCCCACATCTGCGGCTGTCCCCCACACATATGGTGTTAGAAACAACGAGTCATCAGTAGCACACCAAAAATCATCACTAGCATCTTCACTAAAATCCTTATACACACGGGCCATGTAGTTATAAAAAAGAATGTCAGTAGTTGTGCATTTAAAAGGATGATCGCGAGGGTGGTAGCATTCCTTCTTTCTCAGAAAATATAGCACAATGTCAATATGATTCATAAAAAGGCAAACAATAAACAAATCCATCAGTAATAAAATAATTAAAAAATGATAAATTATGAATAGAAAAAATAAATGCCTTGTGAATTGTCTAACCTTATCATCCAGAACAAATTAGCTATCTAAGAGCTCAAGAAATAACATTTTGCTACTAATTTTCTGATGATACAATTTATATGAATTTTTCGTGACACTTTTATCATCAGCATATAAATCAGTCTCTCCCCTAAAAACTTTGATCATATCAAGTTAGAATTTAATCTTGAACTTAGCCTTTCATGTTGAAAATTTAACGACATGCAGTCCTTAAATTTGAATTATAAGTTCCAACGCTAAGGATTGTCCTTAAGTTTGAATTCAAAATTCAAAAGTTAAGGACAGACAGTTCTTAAGCTTAAGTATGAAGTTCAAAAGCTAAGGACACTTGGTCCTTAACTTATAGATTCAAGTTTAGAACTTAAGGACTGTCTGTCCTTAACTTGGAATTCCAAGTTCAAAACTTAAGGACAGGCAGTCCTTAAGTAATAAACTTGAATATATATGTTAGGTACAGTTAGTTCTAAAATTATTGTAATAACCGCAGAAGTTAAGGATGTAGTGAAACACATTAACAGACTTACTCTTTTTTTCGGCCTCTCCTCTTCTTCTTGCCGAAACACACAGTGAATTTCTTCATCTTCAGAGGTATGATAAAAAAATACACCTACGAGTGTATGTTGCTCTTACCCAACCTTCACTCTTGGGTGTATATTGATTGTCCGCCTTGGAACTTACTACTTTTCTCTCATTACCAAAGGGAGATTTCAACTGCCAGCTAAGCTTTTTGTTCCTTTTCCCTTTACCAAGTTCTTCCTCAACATTTTGTTCGACCTCCATAGTCACAGCAGCATCAGCGCCCAATTGGGTACTTGTAGGAGTAGGAGTTAAAAGAGAAAATGACGGACCATCGTAACTAATACTGTCTCTCTTTCTTTTTCTTGGACATTGGTTAAGATCGTCATCATTGGTGTCTTCTTTGTTCTCCTCTGCCGGCGACACTATATATATACATATATTGTCAAGAGATAAAATTTCAATTGTCAATATAATAATTAGAAGACAATCACTACCTGTCTTCTCCACAACAACTTCTTTTGTTTTTTCACGACACAACTCCGCTAAGATACTGCGTGCAACTTTTTCTTTCTCTTCCAGTTGAAAATTTTCTTTATCTTTCAGTTCTTCACCAAGTTCTTTACTTGCTTCTTCACAAGATTCTGGAAAAATATTGACAAGAGCTTAACATGTTGATAATCTTTTATTAATACAAAGATATCTAAAACTTAAAAAACCCTATCTAACTATTTGCAATCTCCAAGATCATTCCAGCAATATCATCATCTTCATATGTTGCATCTACAGATTTGGAATCAATCTCACTTCTGCATATCTCTTGAGATTATATTCTAGTTTCCTCTTGATATTGCACTCCACCTTCTTTGCTCACTCCAGCTTCTTCATTTACTACTTGAAAAGATTCTTTCACTAAAACTAAAACACAATATATAATGAAAATTTCATCTAACCTTGATTAGGACAAGTTTGAACACCAAGTTTTTCTTTGTATAACAGCAGTGTCGAGATATCATATGTTCTTTCAAGGCATTTACATACAATCTCCTGTGATTGCAATCCACACACTCTACAAAATTTATCTGAAACTCCTTTCTCTTGTTGACTGTCCTGGTTTTCACATTCTCTTAAATCTTCAACTTCTTCATGGACATCTATAGTTTATATGTATTACTCTATTGAATATACATTTCAAAGGAAAAAAATACAAAATCTATAGCTAACCTTTCCCACTAACAGTAAAATTTTAAGTTTCTTCATCAAGATGTGCCTCTCTGAAATCTCTTTCATATTAAACCTCTGTATGCGCATTGATATCATCATGTTCAAAACCACCAGCATCTTCATTGATAGTAGGCTCAATTCCACGACAATCACCATCAACTCTTTCTTTCCTAATTGGAACACTAGATTGTCTTTGGTTACCATTCCCAAACATGTTGATCAAAGTATCCAGCTTTTATTCCATAGTTTTCTTTAAATCATGAGAAATAAAATACCTTAGAAAAATAAGGACATGTTCAAAACTTAAGGACATACAGTCCTGAAGTTTGAATTCCAAGTTCAAAACTTAAGGACAAGAAGTCCTTAAGTTTGAATTACAAGTTCAAAACTTAAGGATAGGCAGTCCTTAAGTTTGAATTCCAAGTTCAAAACTTAAGGACACTAAGTCCTTAACTTTGAAATCCAAATCCAAATTTAAGGACAAGAAATTACCTTGATTTCATTCTTAATTTGTTTCTCTGACACAATAATTTTCTGATTCACTCTGGTAATTTCTGCTTGCAAATGTTTCTTAAAACTTTCTGATAATCTCTGAATCAAAAAGCATAATATAAATAAAAAAGGGTGTTCGTAAGCATCACATAAAAAACTAAAACTATTCAAATGCAAAAACACATACTCTAACGATTTCTTTAAGTACGCCTTCATCAAATTGTGACGAAGAAGACCTTGAAGTTTACTCTTGTGAAACTGGCTCCTCAACACGAAGAGGCTCTGTATCTTCTTCTTTCACATTAATAAAGAGTGACACCTGAATCAACTTAAACAACTATAATATAAGAAAAAGTAAACATAGTATACATAACTTAAACAAATAAATAAAAAAATAAATAGAAATTACGTAAACTTACTTGTTCATTATGGAAATACTTTTTGCAAAGAACCTCAAATTATGGAGACTTCATATCAGAATAACATAACATTCTAGGATAACCCAATTCTGTGAATTTCACAAATTGTTGTTCTTGGAATAGACGAAGTACTTCCATAATCCACACACAAAAAGCAAAAGGAAAGCCAAATAAAGTGTAGCTATCCAGATCTTCTTCATTCTCATTCTCCTTCTCAACCTCATTCTCGCTAGGCTTTAAACAACTCTTCAATGATTTTAGTAGAGAGTCATAAGCAACAGAGCCCCAGTTGAAGGAAGTGCAGAGTGCATCATTGTCGATATACCCCCTTTGCAAAAAAAGAAATACCACCTTAAATAGTGGCCACCCCATGCCATTTTTACCACTTCTGACTCTTAAGGGGCATTTGCATCTATACTCGTTTTTTGGATCACGTTTTAACTTATACCCCCTTTGCAAAAAAAAAATCAAGCGTACCCACTTTTCGCGTAACTTCAGGCACATGAGCCTAAAGTAGCACAAATGTTCTCCTGAAGTGTAGCAAAACTTCGGATATTTTTGCATGAAGTTTGGCCTGACTTGCAAAGGCAATCACACAAATTTCAATTCAGTGTGCAAATGGCAAACTTCAGTTCAGTAAAACAACAACATGCTTTGGCTGATATTTTTGTTTATAATTGTTGAACGTCAGCATTTTAGTAGCTGAAGCTTTGTTCTGTATTTGCTGAACTTCAGCATATTTTTGCTGAAGTTTTATTTTGAATATGCTGAACTTCAGCAAGTTTGAGTTGAAGCTTTGTTCTATTTGTGATGAACTTCGGGGCGGAAATTTATTTTATATTTGCTGAACTTTAGTATTTTAGGGGTTGAAGTTTTTGTTTATATTTGCGAAACTTCAGCATTCTTAGAGCTGAAATTCTAAAATAAGAATGAATCTAATAGATCATGATTAGCAGTGATTTATGCTGTTCATTTCAAAGATTAAAAAATAAAAAATATTTTCAACAAGAAAATAAGTTACTATAGATAAATTAGAACCAAAAACCAATATGCCTACAACAACAACAACCCAGTATGATCCCACAAGTGGGTCTGGGGAGGGTAATATGTACGTAGACCTTACCCCTATCCCGGGGGGCAGAGAAGTTGTTTCCAGGAGACCCTCGGCTCGAGACATCAAAAAGAGACAAGAGGCAATAAGTTAGTACTAACAATACACTCATATTAAAAATAACATAAATACACAACATAATATAAAATAACAAAATATCAGCAATATAGGAAATATAAGAAATACGAAATAGATTAAAGGTATACTAATATCTGATAGATAACTCCCTGAATCGGTAGTTGATAAGTAACATCCTACCTCATACTAGCTAATCTCACTCTAGTGCGCTGTAGAAATATCCACAAATTCCCCTAACCTACAACTTTAATGCTCGACCTCCACAATCCCCTATCAAAGGCCATGTCCTCAGTAATCCTAAGAAGCACTTGGTCCTGCCTTATCACCTCTCCCCAATACTTCTTTGGTCTCCCTCTACCTCTCCTCATGCCCACCACAGCCAGTCATTCACACCTCCTCACTGGTGCATCAATGCTCTTCCTCTAAATGTGTCCGAACCATCTGAGTCTTGCTTCCCGCATCTTGTCCTCTATGGGTGCCATGCCCACCTTCTCTCGAATATCTTCGTTCCTAATCTTATCCACCCTTGTATGCCCACACATCCACCTCTACATCCTCATCTCTGCTACTTTCATCTTCTGGGTGTGTGAGTTCTTAACCGGCCAACACTCGGTCCCATACAACACTACAAGACTAACCACTGCTTTATAAAACTTACCTTTTAGTAAGGGTGGAACTTTCTTGTCACACAAGACTCCCGACGCTAACCTCCACTTCATCCAACCCACCACTATACGGTGTGTGACATCCTCGTCGATCTCCCTAATCCCCTGAATAAGTGACCCAAGATACTTGAAACTACACTTTTTAGGGATGATTTGAGAGTCGAGCCTCACTTCCACTCACGCTTCAGTCGGCTCAGCACCAAATTTGCACTCGAGGTATTCCGTCTTCGTCTTACTTTACCTGAAACCTTTAGACTCAAGGGCATGTCTCCAAACCTCGAGAGTACCACCCTTATACCCATCTGCATTCATCACCCTCGTTCCGACCCACCTAGTCTCCTGGACACGTGCTATATTAATCTTCCTCTTCTGAAGGATCTTTGACAACTCAATAGACTTACTCATTAGCGAACCTATGTTCCATGTCCCGATTCTCAACCTATATGCACCTTTGCCCCTATACCTCCCCTGTCTCCCACCCCACTCCCTCAACCCGGCCCCACATTCGGCCCAACCAGCGGACATGCCCTTAATCTATCCTTCCAGACTGCAGCCACTACCCCTACGACAAATCTAAAAAATACTCGCTAGTGCTCAATGGAAAACGAATCGAACTAGAAGGAAACACGTAACTGCAAGTACACGAGTTAAAAATAATGGGCCGCCGGAAATGGGTACCAACGGCGCGGTCGCCGGGATACCGTCGCAACTAAGGTAAGGGTAAGAGAGGAGAAGGTAGGGGGTGGTAGAGCGTGGGAGATGGGGGTGGGGTTGCCTACTTGCTGGGGATGGGATCGCCGACGCCTCGAACTGCTGGTCGCCGGGGTGGTCAGTCAGTGACTGTTACACAGAAAGGGAGTGTGAGTAACATTTTTCAAAAACCAATATGGTTGTAAAGTTAAAATATCTAAGAGGTTAAATTATTGTGAATAAGACCAAACTGAACATAATGAGACAAGTGTGTGTATATATATATATATATATATATATATATATATATATATATAATCATCATCACGCTAGAGCGTATAATCATTCAAAAACGAATGAGGAGGAGAAATAAGCTTGAAGTTATGTAAACAGTGGGTACATGTTAAAACTTTTTTTAAAAATGAATAGAGGTCAAAGTTTTGTTACTCTTAACTAGCTGAAAGTCCAGTTTATTGCACTTAAATGCAAAGTAATTTGACTGACTTTAGATTTAGTTGTAGAAGAGGTCTTAAAATCATTCAGCTAATGCTCTGGGGCGGATGTAATCTTTACATAAAGACCTGTCCATTCATTATTTAATTTTGCTAGCTCTATACATAACTTATATATTAATGATACATAATTATGTACATACAATAAATAATTTTTGCATATATATACCTTCACTAGCTATTTTTAGTTTAAGTAGTTGGATAAGCGGATATTTGAGGTTAATCCTTCTTAATGGCTATAGGCTCGTCCGAAATACCTTTAGCTCAAATTTTGTATATGTGTTAAAAGAAAAACAAAATATAAATATTGGCTTAATAAATCAAATAGACTACGGTAGAATTCCAAACTCGAACCCATAAAATTCAAATCTCTGATCCGTCCTCTAATACACCGCAAATTCCTCTTTGTCTATCTTTAGTGTGAAACACCGGGATCTATATATATGATCGAAGAAATTTATCTAGCATTTTAGTATACCACTGAACTTATAACGACCAGACGCGTTGTCACGTGAGTTACTACCCCGTTTCCCTCATATTATGCGTCACTAGGATTCGATATCAGTTTTTGAGTTGGTCGGATAGAATTGGATTGGTTTTAGTTGGAAATGAGACACTTAGTTTCTCAATGGGAAGCTTGTTTAGAAAAAGTCAACTACAAGTTGACTATTTATTTAGAAAGCTTGAATGTGAATCCTGATAATATTGGTTAGCTTCAGGGGATGATTGTGACTTAGGAGTGCAATCAGAATTGAATTTGGAGGTCCGGTGTAGAATTAGGCTTAAATTGGCTAAGCTTGAATTTTGGCGAATTCCAGTTGATAGGTGATATTTTGATCCGAGGTTCGGAATGAAATTTCAAGAGCTACAGTAGCTCCTTAGGTGATTTTGGATATGCGTGCAAATTTTCAGTTGATTCGGAGGTGCTTAGTTCGGGTTTTTTATTGAATGAGAATTTTTAAAGTTTTGGTTTAACTTAAGCTTTGATTTGATGAAACTTGACGATTTGGATGTCAACGATAGTGTTTTTATGACTCGAACAGGTTTGAATGAGGTATTATAACATATTTTGTGCTTTTGGTTGAGGTCCCGAGGGCCTCGGGGTGGTTTCGGATGTCTATAGGGGATTTCTGAGTTGGAGAATTACAGCAGAAATTGCAGAGCAATTTTACTCTTTGCGATCGCGAGCCTGTGGCTGTGATCGCATAGAAGGTTTTAAAGCGGTCATAGATTTGCTGTATGCGATCGCGTTAGCGGCTGTGCGATCGTATATGTGTGGAAATTTGGTCTGTGCGTTCGCATTCCGGGGTTTGCGATCGCGTAGTGCAATTTGGACCTGGGGTCCCTGGCAACATTTGTTCTATGCGAACACGGAGATGGTTGTGTGATCGCATAGAAGGCGGAAGACTATGCTCTGCGATCGCAGAGCTTGTCATGCGATCGTGAAGAAGGATTTTCGTCTGGGCACAATGCTTTTAAGTGTCCCATATCATATTTTCACCATTTTTACTCTAACAAGAGTGCTTTTTCACCTATTTGAAGAGGGTTTTTGACGAGCATTGATTGGAGGTAAGTTTCTTGACTTAAAAACGTCATTTTATCGAAGAATCAACACTCAAATTCATGAAAGTGGGTCGAAATTGCAAAGAATTAGGGCTTGGTTTTGAAAATGAATTTTTGGGATTTCGATTTTGGCAAACTTTATATGTACGGACTCGTGGCGCGATGAGGAATCCGTTGATGTGATTTTTGTAATTTTTCGAGAAATGAGCCCGGGGGCTCGAGTTTTGCCAACTTCGTGATTTATATTATTTTTCGAGTAATTTCGATTGGGTTATCTTTCTTTAGCATATAGTAATGTATTCGTTTTGGTTTCATTAGATTCGACGTGCGAGGAGGTCGATTCAATAAAAGGGAATTGCGGACTAGTCTACGGCCGGCTTGAGATGAATAATAGATGTAGATGATGACCTGAGGGCTTGAAACCCCGGTGTCTCACATTATGACGTTGTATTGAGGCGAGACACGTACTTTAGTGTGAGTGCGGGGTCGTTTGCGGACGTTACTATGGCTTAGTCCGTTCGAGTGATGTCTATACAGTGTTATTGACTAGAAATTGACTAGTAAACATCCTACTTGGGTTGTTATGAACATATTTGGGCTTCGTGCCAATTATTTGGATCCCTTAGGGATTATTATCACTATTGCCATGAAATTGAGCATGTTTCCATGATACCAGTCCTGAGTTAAATACTGTCTAGAAATGACTATTAATCTTCTAAGGTTTTAATCACTTAACCTATAATACATGTTAAATGGAACCGAAAATGGTAAACTCGATTGTGCCCGTGTGGCTTGCATGCATATATACTTGGACTGATTTTGGATCGGGTTGCACGCCACAACGAATGCTACTATGTCATTGCGCTTGGGCTGTAGGAGCCCAACCCCCCCCCCCCCAAAGTCTGAACCTTCACAGTGAGCGGGTACCAAAATGGATCCGACTGTACTCCGAGCGGTCATATGCATCGCATTGCATTCATACATTTATATCTATCTATCATTGATTTACTGTTGTTTCATCGTTAACTAAGCTAAGTGGTAAGTTTCAGCTTTACATTGTGGTATTTCGGGATTTCTTACTTTCCGTCATTATACATGTCTATTACTGCTGAGTTGGAAGTACTCACTTTACTCCCTGCACCATGTGTGCATATTCACGTGCTTCGGAGCATAGTTGAGCTATTTGCTGCTTCAGAGCTTCTTAGGAGTTGTCGAGGTAGCTGTCTGATGTTCGCAGGACCCGACTCCTCCCCTATCCTTTGCTCTTTTTCCGTATTTGTGTATCGGTATTATCGAGGATATTATTCTTGTTATCTTAGTGGCTCTAGACTCATGACCCCAGGTCTCTGGGAGGTTTATTGGCAATGGTTACGACTTCCATAAGTACTGCTGTCTATTATTCATTGCTAGAAAATATATTAATTGATAATTTAATATTATAAATTGTAAATAGGTTGTTGGTTAAGTGTGAGTAGTAACTGGTCGGGCTTGCCTAGCAATTGTGTTGGGTTCCATCACGGCCGGGATTGGGGTCGTGACAAGTTAGTGTCAGAGCCTAGGTTACAAGGCCTCATGAGTCATGAGCCAGTTAGTAGAGTCTCACATATCGGTACGGAGATGTCTGTACTTATCCTCGAGAGGCTGCAGAACCTTTAGGAAAAAAGAACTTCACTTTCCTGGATTTCTTATTGTGCATATTTGATTCAATTGTAACATAACTCTTGAAATTCCTTCCTCACAATCTGTTTGCGTGCATGAGCGCTCAGTATTATATGTGCTATGATGGCCGTCGATGGCTTAAGCACCGAGGTGCTAGTTCTACGAGATAGTGTTATGAACTTATACGTTCAGTATTGTCTATAATGGTGTGATGGCACTGGATAGGTGTGTGATGAGTATGATGGTGTTATGCGGTGTGTCTATATGACTTGGAAGTTTCGAAGAAGGTCTGCTAAGTGATAGATGAATCACTAAGTGTATGATCTCCATTGTGAGTGGGAGTGTAGCTCCGAGCATGGGCGCGTGAAGAATCTTTGCAAGTCTCCTAATGGGAGTGAAGTAAATTTCATGATACGATATGAGTTCAGACTCAGGAAGGCTAAGTAGTTGTGAATGTGTATGACGGTGGAAGTTATACAGAAAGGTTATATTGAGGCGAAACAGGTGGGTTATCTCCTTCGCAGTGTTTTGAATTAATGTGATTCCTATGTATATTGTGAGAAGATATCATGTGTAATTGAAGGGTACATGTTGTAACTTGCAAATTTGAGCCGCTTTGGAGAGTGGAATCAGCTGATGTGGGGATGAATGCGAGGGGTGTAGAGGATTTCAGTATACGGGAGTCTGTGTTTTCATAAGCCAGTAATTGATTTGAGTTTAATCTCACTATGGCATGGTGGTATCATTAGAGTAAAGGTATTATGAATTGTCGAGTGTGTCCTGATATATGGCTTTGATCCAAGTTAGGGAGGTTGCTGTTGATTAGTTGATCGCACGGTTACGTGCTGTGTTGTTTACGTTTCTCGGTATGCTAACAGATCAGTCCTGGTTGTAGAAAATGAGTCGAGGATGGCACGAACGAAGCAAATTTTGATAAAGGATATATGGTGCTTCGTGGATGTGAGAAAATACTAGGATGTCTTGAGTTGCTATTGATAAATAATGCTTAGTGTATAGAGAAAAAATGTGGTTATTGATACTGGAATGAGATCATGTCCTGCAGTGTCTGAGTGCTAATAAAGCACAAGTAGTTCTATTTGTTAAGTCAGATAATTAAAAGTTTAATAAGAGTGAATGTCTCTCGAGAATGGTGTTATTGCGTACAAGATTTGTCATGTAACGATCGTTGTTTCCAGGTGGTGTATGTGGTTAGAGATCGTGTCTTCATCGGAAAATGTCGAGGCTTGTGGTATTCTTATGTCGATTATGGGATTCGATATATTGGTATCTGGAAGGTAATGGTAACGAATTTGAATGTCGCGGGATGTTCTTCAAAGTAAAGTATTCTACAACGTGGTATTTCTGGAAACGTCTGAGAGAGTAATCGCTGGCCTATGGTCTTAGACAGCGTGGCCTTATGTACGAAGCTCCAGTGGTGAGCCTGGACTGAGGCATCGTGATGCTACAGGGAGGGAGAAATACCAAGTGGGTGATGAATAAAAAGAGAAATTTGATAGACGGAATAGCTTGATAATAGACCGAATCGGTATGGTAAGGGTATTATTAATCCTTTGCATGTGTTTGAGGTAGTGAGTTTTTTTTTGGCACTTTGCAGCAATGCTCTTGGGTTTTGACAGCTTGCTCAGCTTGGGTGAGATAGAAGGATTCAGTCCTAGCATTTTAGCTCGTACAAATAGAGATGGCATAGAATTTCTTGTTGGGTTTTACCGTGGTTTGAAGATGAGTATAATTTCTATGGGTATGCGAAGCTTGGAGTGTGTAAATATTTTTCTTCTAAAAGTTCTCGACTAGTTGATTGTGTCGATGTTTGCGATGCGGAAGGGAGATAAAAGTTCTTATATTTTCCTAATATGGTATGGTAGATGCGAAATGTCGTGGAGGATTGGGATTTGTGTGTGTAAGGCTCAGTTCTGTTCGGAATGGAAAGTCATTTAATTCTTAAGCAGCACGGGCAGCTGCAGGTGATTTAAGAATCTATCTTCAGATGATTAGGGTGAATGGTTCCCATACGACAAGGAAATAGTGTTGCCAATCATTGTGATTTGACGAGGGTATATGCTTCCAAAAAGGGCAATGTGATTAAGTTAATGACGTTTTAGTAGTGTTGCGGCATTTTTCTTGACAGATCGACTGCCGGTATTTTGAGTGTGTTTGATAGCACAGGAGAATTTTTAAAATATCTTTCAGGGAATAATTGGGTAATCGAGGTGTAATATGTATTTATACTGCAGAATTTGGGATCAAGTACAGTAATTTGTGTGCTGTGTGGAGCTGGATACTGGGAGTTCTCATGTTTAGTCTATGTAGTGCTTGAGGATAGTGTGTAATGGTACCCTTAGAGGCTATTGGGGCTCTGGAAGCCCAAGTGGATCTTTCCTTGCTTGGTATATTAGATTCTGGATATGATATTGGGGTGTAGGCGGATTGTCTCATTGTTGGGTTATTCTAGAGGATTGTGCTATGGGATATGTCAGAAAATGCCACAAATTGCGTGGCGAGGTGCATCAAACTATGTTCTAGCTAAATGGTTGGGTTCCAAAGACCAGTAGACGACTGGGAAGAATTGCTTTCTTTAATTGGGCCTTTGTGACGGATGTCAGTATAGAGGTTTCTACCAGTGATTAAGCTACGGTATTGAAGGACCTTTTCAGATGCGTTCCTTGTGGTCGGGCATGTCGCTGGGTGAGATTTTGGATTTCAGTATTTATTTGGTGTCGGGAACCATATCGTACGGCTTTGGCATGAGTTATAGTAGTGGAAGAGGCAACTTCAGACTTCTTAGTAATGAGTTTGTTGGTAAGCTGATTGGATACGTGTTTAGCATGAGTTGGCTTAGTTAGTCTCGAATTGTATTGATAAAGGATGGGTTGATTCGATCGTTATTGGACCTGCTAGCGATCTGGGAAGATCAATGAGTTGCTTGTCTGTGTTGTGAGGCACATACATTGCGGTGCTATCAAGATTCATATTGAAAGTTGAGTTTGTATCTTACAATGCTACCGATATCATTATGTACTCAATATTTTTTTATAATGAGATAATTTGGCTCGATGTGAATTCCCTATGTGAGATATTTCTGTAGATCGAGTAGCACGCTGCCACGAGTACATTATCTGGATCGGGTTGCGCGCTGCAATAATCTGACGTTGAATATAGTTTTCTATATGTTTCTTCGTATGCCTTGCTTCCTGGTTTCTGAGGAAAGTTTGTATTGGGAGTTGTTCGGCGAATAACGCAACGGTTGTGTCCTTTCAGGATTGAATGGTATGTATTACTTGCTTCACCGAGGGTGAGTTTTTTCCAGACATCAATCTGTGCAAGGCTGTCCATTTTGGGCGTGGTGACTTGAGGTGCTTCATGGTAACTACGTCTGGATAGGATCGCGCGTTGCGTCGAGGCCACGTGAAGTTATGAACTTTTGAGGAGGATTCAGGTACTCTATTTCTATAATGTGAGACGGGGTCTCCGCTTCGTGTAGTAATGGTATTGATGAGCTTGGGGGTGCAGTTCTTTCATTTGAGTCAATTCCACGAGTTGGGCAAATTCAGGTCGTTTTTATGGGTGATGTATTATACGAGTTGTGGCTTAGGTCTGTGTTGAGATGTCATATCACCAAAGTGGCGTGTTGGATTAGAGGTGATCGTTGAGGTTTTGTTGGAAGGTTAATATCGAGGTTTGGCTCGTAAAAATCTGTTGTGGTAGTAGTCGAAAGGGAAGCAATTTCATGAATGGTTGATATGAGGAATTGTAAAGGATTATCGCGTGTTTTTATTTGTCGTCGTTGGTATATGAAGGTGTTGGCATAAGACTCTAGCTAATAGGAGGTTCCATCGGTATTTGGGTATTGTGGGAAACTACTGTGAATAGAGACTATCGTTTTGAGTGTTGGATTATGTGGCATATTGTATGATTTCTCTTGAGGTTGCAGGTGTTGGTTATTACAGTTGGTTCGTGTTAATTCTGGGAATAATTTCGAAAAGTGTAATGTGGTTCTACAGTTATGGTCTAAATGGACTATGAAATTTTAGCGTTGTTGTATCATCGGACCTATGTGAGATAGGGTGACGTTGGATCACCTTGGGCATATGTTTGGTAAGATCATTCAGCTATTGGGTTTCTTCCGGTACAATTCTAGGTAAGCTCGAGGACTAGCGTTTGTTTAAGTTGGGGAGGATGCAACGACCCGACCCGTCGTTACGTGAGTTACCGCCATGTTTTCTCATATTATGCTTCACTAGGATTCGATATCAATATTTGAGTTGGTCGGATAGAATTGGATTGGTACTAGTTAGAAATGAGACACTTAGTCTACCAAATGAAAGCTTGTCTGGGAAAAGTCAACTGGAAGTTGACTATTTAGTTAGAAAGCTCGGATGTGAATTTTGATGATTCGGTTAGCTTTGGGGATGATTTGTGACTTAGGAGTGCGATCGGAATTGAATTTTGAGGTACGGTATAAAATTAGGTTTAAATTGGATAAGTTTGAATTTTGGCGAATTCCAGTTGATAGGTGAGATTTTTATCCGAGGGTCAGAATTGAATTCTAAGAGCTGCAGTAGCTCCGTTAGATGATTTTGGATATGCGTGCAAATTTTGAGTTGATTCAGAAGTGCTTAGGTAGGGTTTTTGATTGAATGAGAATTTCAAAGTTTTAGTTTAACTTAAGCTTTGATTGATGAAACTTGACGATTTTGATGTCAACGATAGTGTTTTTATGACTCAAGCAAGTTTGAATGAGGTATTAGAACATATCTGTGCTTTTGGTTGAGGTCCCGAGGATCTCGAGGTGGTTTCGGATGGCTATCGGGGATTTTTGAGTTGGAGAATTACAGCAGAAATTGCATAGCAGTTTTGCTCTTCGCGATCGCGAGCCTGTGGCTATGATCACATATAAGGTTTTGAAGGGGTAACAGATATTCTCTATGAGATCACGTTAAGGGTTGTTCGATCGCTTAGGTGTGGAAATTTGGTCAGTGTGTTCGCATTCCAGGGGTTGCGATCGCGTAGTGCAATTTGGACATGGGGTCCCTGGCAACATTTGTTCTATGCGAACACGGAGATGGTTGTGCGATCGCATAGAAGGGGGAAGACTGTGATCTGCGATCACAAAGCTTGTCATGCGATCACGAAAAAGGATTTTGATCTGGGCAGAATGCTTTTAAGTGCTATTTCATCCGCGACCCATACCATATTTCCACCATTTTTACTCCGCCAAGAGAGATTTGCGACCGATTTGAAGAGGGTTTTAAACGAGCATTGATTGGAGGTAAGTTTTTTCTCTTAAAACATCATTTTTATTGAAGAATCAATACTCAAATTCATGTAAGTGGGTTGAAATTGTGAAGAATTAGGGCTTGGTTTTGAAATCAAAATTTTGAGATTTGAAAGGCCATTTGAGATCAAATTTTGGCAAACTTTATATGTACGGACTCGTGGCAAGATGAGGAATCCGTTCATCTGATTTTGTAATTTTTTGAGAAGCGGGCCCAGGGCTCGAGTTTTGCAAACTTCATGATTTTTAATATTTTTCGAGTAATTTTGATTGGGCTATGTTTCTTTATTATATAGTAATGTATTCGTTGTGGTTTTCACAGATTCGGCGTGCGAGGAGATCGATTCAAGAGGAAAAGGCATTGTGGACTAGTCTACGGCTGGATTGAGGTGAGTAATAGATGTAAATGATAGCCTGAGGGTCTGAAACCCCCGTATCTCACATTGTGACGCTGTATTGAGGCGAGACACGTACTCTACTATAAGTGCGAGTCGTTTGTAGACGAATGGCTTAGTCCATCCGAGTGATGTCTATACTGTGTTATTGACTAGAAATTGACTAGTAAATATCCTACTTGGGTTGTTATGAGCATATTTGGTTGCGTGCCAACTATTTGGATCCCTTAGGGATTATTATCACTGTTGCCATGAAATTGAGCATGTTTCCATGATATCAGTCCTGAGTTAAATACTGTCTAGAAATGACTAGTAATCCTCTAAGGTTTTAATCACTTAAACTATAATACATGTTAAATGGAACCGAAAATGGTAAAATTGATTGTGCCAGTGTGGCTTGCATGCATATATAATTGGACTGATTTTGGTCCGGGCTTCACGCCGTAGCGAATGCTACCATGTCATTGCACTTGGGCTGTAGGAGCCCCTCCAGAGTCTGAACATTCACAGTGAGCGCGGGTACCCAAATGTATCCGGATGTACGCCGCATCGGCCATGTGCATTGCATTGCATTCATACATTGATATCTATCTGTTATTGATTTACTGTTGTTTCATCGTTAACTGATCTAAGTGGTAAGTTTCAGCTTTACATTATGGTATTTTGGGATTTCTTACTTTTCTGTCATTATACATGTCTATTACCGCTGAGTTGGAAGAACTCACTCTACTCCCTACACCATGTGTGCAGATTCAGATGCTTCGGAGCATAGTTGAGCTATTTGCTGCTTCAGAGCTTCTCAGGAGTTGTCGAGGTAGCTGCTTGACGTTCGCATGACCCGACTCCTCCCCTATCCTTTGTTATTTTTCCGCATTTGTGTATCGATATTACCGAGGATTTATCATTCTTATTATCTTAGAGGCTCTAAACTCATGACCCCAGGTCTTTGGGAGGATTATTGGTAATGGTTACAACTTTCACAAGTACTGCTGTCTATTTGTCATGGCTGGAAAATATATTACTTGATAATTTAATACTATAAATTGTACATAGATTGTTGGTTGAGTTGTGAGTGTTAATTGGTCGGGCTTGCCTAGCAATTGTGTTGGGCGCCATCACGACCGGGATTGGGGTCGTGACAGAACCTGAACATTGCCCGTGTTGAATATAACTGCATATCCGTGGGGTTTTTTTTCACTTTTAACACGATACTATATATATATATATCGGCTATTAGTTGCGGAATGGTTATACAATGTCATTTTTTCTTATTCCTCCCGTAGCTCTTGTAAACGTTAAAAGGGGATAGCCCCTTTTCCACCCCTATAATTAAAAATAAGCCATTGTCGGGAAATTTTTAATTTTGAAAGTAAAACTTTAGAACAGTCTCATGGAGTTTTACTTGTGGAATTTAAAATTCTAGAAAAATGGTTATTTATCAATTACATGGTTGAAAAATGGCTAGCAGGCGCTATTTCTACGTTAAAATAGGATTAGAATATCCATTTTTTAAATCAAATACTCCATTCCCCCAAAAAAATGATACGATGAGACTATAGAAGTAAATATTCTTGCATCTATTGCTACTGCATTATATTTTTCACTTTTTGAATTTCGAAAGTCGATCTTAACTTTGGTCATGAATTTGGACATAAATTTTTTACGCTTTTTAAGTTATATATATACATATAACGAATTAAAATATTAAAAAAGCATATACAAAATTCGTGATCGAAGAACAGCTTGTTTGACTCTTAAAATCTGAAAAGTATCATTATCGTTGGGACGTAATGAGTATTGTGTTATTCTTGGAAATCCTAAAAAGTCAAAAGAATTAGGATTCATTGGACAACTGGGTTGAGATAGATTGACGATTCCGATTGATTTAAGCCCACAATTCATTGGGTTGGGATAATACAAGAATTGGGCTGCACTAAGAATGTCCTTGCACGCATATTTAGGGTGCAAGTGCACAAGTGACACTTTTATATATGTTATTCGCATATTAGTGTGTATTTATTTTTTCGTAAAATTTTAAATTAAAATTTTAATTTTCAAATAATTCAGAATATGTTCTCGTGAAAAAATGGCTACCTGTTGTCATTTCTACCATATTCAATCTAGAAATAAACACATGAGGAAAGCCCAACTCGTTAAGCGAAATACTGAACCCAGATCCACATTAACTAATCATGAACACACAATATGTGTATATATCAATTAGAAGAAGTAAATAGTAAATCTAACTGACTATTTGTGTAAAGATTAAATAATTTATTAAGAAATAGTGGCAAATTGGTTGCCACACAGATATTTTGCTACTTTTTTTTTACCTAGCTATATTATAATAGAAACCTATTTACTACTTTTATTTTGGTTCCTTATTAATTACTTTATATACCTATATTTACTAGTTTTATATAAAACCTTCAAAAAAAAAAAATACCTTAAATAGTGGGTATCAGTTACACAAAATATCCTATAAGATACCCAAATCAATATTTACCCAAAAATTCATTCATCATAAGAAACCCATCCCAAAATCTTCACCTCTCTTTGTAATTACCAAATCCCTTTACCGTAAGAGAATCATCACCTCTGTTTGCAATTACCAAATTCCTTCACCGTAAGAGATCGACCCACCCCAAATATGTGCTCTTGCAAACGATCAAGAATATAACTTGGAGTTTATATCTTAATTTTGAGGGAGATTGATTAAGTTTAGAGTTATTTTTAGGTAAAATTTTATATTGAAACTCGAAGTAGAATAGTTTCTGAATTGTATCACAATTGTATTATAATTGTATCATATTTGTTTTACAATTGTATCACAATCGTATCAAAGTTGTATTTGATATGTATTTCCTATATCAATACCTAAAATAATATCTTATATAATTATAATACAATATTATTTCATAATTTAAGTTTAGAGTTGTGATTGAAACTTGAAGAAGATGAGGAAGATCAGAATTGTATCAGGATTGTATCATCATTGTATTTGTATTATAACTGTTGCAAAAATTATATCGCAAATGTATGATAATTGTATATGGTGATCAGCACTTGTAAGTTATGAGCTATTATCCTATCAAACAGCTGAAGCAAAGTTATTAGCTTCTTGCTGAAGACGTACGACTATTGAAGAGAGAGGAGAGGAGATGTGAATTTTGAAAAAGCTAGGAAGCGTGAAATAAGGAAAAGTGTGAAAAAAAAGAAATAAGATAATTGAATCCCTTAATTAAAGACATTAATAATGGGATGAGAAATTTTTAAGGGAGGACTGTATACAATTTGTAAGAAAAACCTAGATACTTTTTGAAAAATAAAAAACCTAGAAAAAATAAATTAATAAGTTCCTATCATAGTATTGTTTGCAATAAATTATTTGTGATATAAAAATAAATTTCAACCATAATATAAATATGAAGAAACATAATTTTATTGATAAAATGAGGCGGGTATAATTCTATTGTTCCCTCGATTCTTCTATCCTGATTATGGTGATTCAAGGGCTAGAATAGCGTGAATACTAAGTGCTAATTCCTTAAGACTACTAGTAGCATTATACGTATATCTTAGGTAGGGACCCAAAATTTGGCAAAGCCAACCCAAGATTAGGGTCCTTCCCTTCACTCCTTCTAGGTTGATTTCGACTCGGGCTGACTTCTTGATATAGCGGTGCGCGTTGTGGCCACAACTTCGGCAGGCCCCCACATGCAGGGGCGGAGCTAGGTGTTAGCAATGGGGTTCAAAGTTTCAAACTAATCCCCTCCGCTGGAGGTGCAAATAGGAATATATATATATATATATATATATAATATATATATATATATAAAAGATACTAATAGTATATCAGAAATTTAAATCCAATGAATGATATTTTAGTACTTTCTTGAATCCCCTTATTTGTTTTCTAGCTATTATATATAAGAACAATATATATGGATCATTTTATTATATAATTACAAAAATGTAGCAACATTCTCCACGTTATAGTCCCACAATACCCAATCAAATGAGAAAATTTTAAGTCTTTTTCTCAGAAGGATAAGTATCCAAGAAATGGAGAAAAAGAAATGCAATGAATGATTGATGTATAAAGAAAGATTATCTGAGAAAGTGAAAAATTTAAGAATCTAATCCAAAATGGAGTTAATGGGATTTAGTAGAATATTAATATGTTGAATACTTTGCCAGTTAAAAGATTCTTAAAGAATGCCTTACAACCCGTAAATGTACATTTCATTCGCTTTCCGCAAAGCCTAAAAAGAGAATATTATATTTCATTATAATGCAATATACATAGAGTTAAATAAACATTTTCAAATGCGGACCTAGAATTTTAAATTGGTTCTAAATTTTTAGAAAAAATAACTTACTGAGTTCGAGATAAATTATTTATATATTAATTGGTTTTTTTCCACATAAATACAGAATTATTTTAAAACTATTGATTCTGTCGAACCCGTTAATTATATTGGACCTTTCCCCTCTTATTTTATCTTAGGCTTTGGATAGAGTTGAATAATAGAATTTTGAATTCTTGATAACAGATATTCAAAGATTTGTGTAAGATATAGTTGGCTATATATTGGATAACAAAGATGGAACATCAAATTATATTATATACATAAATAAGTGCATTTTAAGTTGTTAGGCTTTTCCAGAACACAATTATGTTTCCATCATATAGGTTTCATTATGTTGCCTAAGAATTGTAGTATCTTACTGATCATGATTATTATGAATTTCTTAAGGGATCTCATTAATTGTTTTATCTAGGAGACACTAATTATATATAGTACCTACGAACGTACTTTAAAAGTAAACGAATCTCTCCCACCAAAGTAAACTTTTATCCTCCAAAAGTATTTTGCATCATACCATAGTGAGAAGGTTCATCAATTCAACAGGATATGTTTGAGTTCGTATCTCATACTCTTAATAATAAGCTCTTGCTAATGACATCTTTATATATATAGCACAAAAGGAAGTTTTTAAAAAATAGATACTAACAGTGTAAATATTCATTTATATTGTTATGAAATAATAAAAGAAGAAGAGTGTTGCAGAGAAAAGTACAGAGGGAGAATTTTTATTGGTATGGGATGATTTACAATGGAATAGAACCATCTACTTATAGGAAGAGGGTAAATTAGCCACCAAGTAATAAACCCTAGAATCTCTCTAGAATATAAACATTCACGTTAAATAGAATTTTATTTATAACACTCCCCCTTGAATGTCTATTCAACAGATAATGTGCCTTGTTAAAACCTTAACTAAAAGAAAACCTAACGGGAAAAAAATTTTAGAAAAGGAAAAAGAGTACACATATCTAATAATACACATTTTGGTTGTCTCGTTAAAAACCTTGCAAGGAAAACCTGTTGATACCCAATTTATATATATATATATATATATATATATATATATATATATATATATATATTGCACCCAAAATACTTTCAAAATAGTATATGTATGCATATATAAGCATGCCTAAAATTTTTGGTATTTTTTCCTTAATTGCTAATATTTTAAAATCAATTTACTGCCTATTTTTGACAGTATAAAAGGCTAAAATTATTTCCAAATTATTATTATTAGCGAATAATGCGCTTCGCTCTCATATTTACAACAATATATAATTTATGTAATTTTTGCACATTTTTTACAAATTAATTTGGATTTTAAGGCTAGTTGCATGAAATTACAATTATGGCCTACTTTTGCAATTAACTATATTTCATAGTTATAAAATAATTTATAATATTTTTAGATTAATATTTATATGTTATTAATTAGTTTTGTGCTTTCAATTTTGCTTTTTAAACTATTTTAGCTATTTTATAAAATAAATTGGGAGAAATTAGCTATATAAAGATTAGCGAGATTTTGTTTAAATTATAGCCTAAACTGAACCCCATGTCAGCCCAATTTTGAACCCATTCAGACCACCCAATTCATAAAATAACCCGACCCATACCCCTTTAATCAACCCGACCCAGCCTTGATTCGATCTGAGCCGTTGATCAAATGAGATCAACGGCCCAGATTTAATTACTAATATTAAAACCTAATGACCCCTACCTCTCACCCTCATTTGCAAGAAACCGGTCTCTCTCTCTAACAACCTTTGTCTCTGAGTTCTCTCTAGAACCTTCTGGTTCTCTCTCTATTCTCCGATGGCCTTCAACGTCGTTCCGGCCACCTCCACCCTTACTCATTTCGACCACCATTCACATGGTACCTTATCTCACTATTTCTATCTCAAACTCAAATTCCAAAAGCTTCCGCCATGGAAGACAGTCGATTGAAGCTCGCCTGAGTCTTTACCGGCTTTTCTCCGGTGGTTTTTACACGATAATGCTCTCTATGGCGTTATTGATGAGTTTCACGGCCAGGTTCCTCCTTTCTTTAACTCGTTTGCAAACCCTAATTTTTCTACTCAAATCTCTTTAATTTTTGTGCTTTAAAAATGATTTTTCAGTTCGATTCTTTGTTTCTACTCTAATATTTACTCAATATCTCTGATTATCTCATGTTTCCCGATGATTTTTCTCTTTTTCAAAATTAGGGTTTCTGACCCTTTGTCAAAATCGTTTCTTCTACTTTTCTGGAGTATTTCATGTTTGTTTATATTTGTGCGTGTGGCGAGTTTTTTGCTTTCCTTGTTTATTTGAGTTCCATGCTTTAATTTTCTTACTAGGGTTCCGACCCTTTGTTTCTTCCATGTTTACTTGCTTAGGGTTCTCTGAATTCCATGTCTATTATGCATTATAGGCCTAAATGTTCATTGTTCATGCAATATTTTATTGATCTTGTACATCTCTGTGAATCTTTGATTTGTATGCGATTTTCATTAGACGTTTTACTGATTTCCTTTGAAATTACTTCCTTATTGGGCATGCTTTCCTTACTTAGAAACAATTCCCTCTGATTTTGTTCTTGTCCGAGATTCTTTAACTAATTGTTAGAATTGGCTTGTATTTCCTTAACATATTTGTGCATAAATAGGTTTTCAGAATCTTCAGTATATTTTCCTTAATTGATTTATCATGTATCTAGCCCCTATTGCATATTATGTGCTTTGCTACTTTCACTAGGGTAAACGCAGCAGTTAATTGATTCCTTTCCTTTTGAAACTAATGCTTGTTACTATTTGTCTTTGACTCCTTAGTTAAAGGGGAGTCCTGATACTAATTGGATTTTGATTGATATTGGTTCCTTAATTAAGTATTGCTGCTTTGTTTGTGTATTTAGTACTATAAGTACCCTCCCTCGTTCTCTTGAAAGACACCAACATACACTCCATATCTCTCACAATTTCAAACTCTCTGATTACTCTCTTTCACTTTCTCTATTATTTCATACTCTCTCATTCTCTTATTTGAACACTCAAGCGGCTGAAAGCTAAGATTGAGTAAATTTGGGTTTGTTTTACTGCACAACTGGATTATACTACATTGCTTATTTGGGTTTTTTGTTCTCACACTGCTGCTCACATCCTTTGCTCACTCTGCTCTTCTTGTGCATTATTTCTCTTTATATTTTATTTGTCTGAAACTAGTATGTTACTTATCTAATATACAGCCTCCAAAACAATATGCTTTTGTTAGTCCTGCACTTCATCTTGTTCCTTGTATGCTTTTATCTATGGTTCTGTTGTTCTTATTGTCACCAGCATGCACTTACTAGTCTACTTAGTTTAGCTTATCATGTTCCCCTTACCCCATTCATTGTCTCAAAGGATGTTTACTTTTCCTTGTGTATTAATATCATGTATCCAGGTCTGCTTGGCTACTTGATTACCTAAAAACCTCTTCTTGAGGTTGATTGTATTGGAGTTTGGTGCAGTAAGAACTGAACCCCTGTTTCCAACCATGTCTGGTTACTTTTCTTCAATATATTGTCTGTGTAGTTCACTTTACTCTTTTTCTCCCTTCCCCTATGCCCCTGTTTGTGTGATCCTCTGCTTAGAATTGGGCAGTTCTAAATGATTTCAAAGGAACTCTTTCAACTTTTTTTTTTCTATTGTTTTCTCAAACTGTATCTCAAATCTTTCAACTGTTTTCTTAAACCGACTCTCAACTATTTTAAACTCTCTCAATCCTATTGCAATTTCACTATACTTAGAACATTAGGTTCTGCCCCCTTAGTGTAAGCATTACCTTGGGAGCCTTTGAGCACCTATTGAACTTTGATGCACAAGGCTGGCACTTCCATACTTGCACCTGTCAAATAATCATATTTTGGGTGCTTGGTATTGGCCAGGGGTTCAAACGAACCCTTAGGAAACTTTGCCGCACCCAAGCGTTGGTGATGGCTGTGAAACTTGAAAGAAGTGATGATGGAGATGTTTGGCCTGGTTGAAGGCTCTTTATAGAGTAACGTCTTATTTTCTTTTATGAATATTGTAATTTATTGATTTGAGCTGTAATAATTTGTAAGATTAATGGGGCATATAGTTAATATGGGGTTCTATGCATGTTTAATTAAGATAATGGGTAGAAAACATGCCTATAGGCATTTATTTATTTACCTGCGCAATAGATACAATGATTTAGGACATGCATCTTTGCATATAGAAATCATGTTCTTAGGTCATTCACTTTCATTTTGTTATTCCGCGTATTCTCACAACCATAAATAATTAATAATCACTGATTCTTTGTATCACATCTAGATACCATATTTCTAGGACCTTTTTTGCATTAGATACCATGCCTTTAGGACTCTATTTGAAATTGTTTAAACACTTCGTTAATCTGGATTAAAACTGGTTAGTAACTCCTTGTTAAAAATGGAAACATTGCATGCTCACCATTTTAATAACGCCCAGCAAGCCTTAGGCCGGACAAAAATAGACTAATCACCTTTAAGTTTTGTTCTAATTAATCCGCTTCTATCTAAACTCGTTTGTCTCTGAAGCTTTCTAGTTTTTATATGAACTTCTGCCCTATTGTCAAACTATCTATGCAAATGCTTCTATTGTATTTGAATTGTTTAACTATCTGAATAATGTATATTCTAAATTTCGAAAGCTATGCAATCTCAAAATACCCTCATATTTGTTTTTTTACTCTACATGTCCGAAAACTGTTTTACCATATGCTCCGCAAATGTTTCCAAGTGACTTCTGCAGATTGCTAAAAATTGCTACTGCTCTTTTTATTAAGTTCTGAACGATTTTTCTTGCAAGTCTTTTTCTGCAAACTCTCCAGCTTCTTTTTTAATTTATACTCCAGCTTTTGAAAATTCTTCCTTCCTTAGACCTTAAATGTGTTTGAGACATGCTAATTACGTGTTCGTTTGTAGAGGGATACCTGAGCCTTTATATGTTTAACATGATTCCTTATGTGCAGGTCCTATTTGATTTTTGCGTGTCGCATAACATTTTAACCTTTGAACCTAGGGGTTCAGCCTAGTTTCGACCTTATAGGAATAGTGATCCTATGTGCCCTCTAGGATCTATAGAACGGGACGAGTAATACCACGCAGTAAGTATTTGTGAACAATCCACAAGCTTAAATAACTTTTACGGGTGGGAAGGGTAGAATATGGAGATGATGACGATGCGATAATATCATAAAGCGACCCCTCTTTGGGAATATGTGCGGGTATTGTATCATTGATCCATATTATAGTTAAACCTAGGACCCTCCTTACTTTTTTTTCTTTATATAAAAGTTTTCTCTAAAATCCCCTTTTTTACTTATGCTATCATTCTTTCAAAATTGTCAACTTGCTCGTACTGTTTATGTGCAAACTTTGCTTGTCTATTTCTATGCTACTTAAAGTTACATCTAAGCAAGGTCGGGAACCACACTAGTTGATCTTGAGGGGTGCCTAACACCTTCCCCTCAAGATAATTTCAAGTCCTTACCCGAGCTCTGATTTTCTTTCAAAAATATTCTTTTCTTCTTAAAGTGTCCTAATGCACTATAATCATTAGGTGGAGACTCTTCAAACTCTGTAACGCAATTCCCAAAAGGGAATAAGAGTTGTTTTGTCCATAATGTCGTAAACTCGATTTCGCCTTTAGAGGGAAAAGGGGGTGTCGACAACATGGCGACTCTGTTGGGGAAATTTCTTTAAGGCTTTTACCATTACTTGCTTTTGTGACTTTATTTGTTTACTTTAATCGCATTTACTTTCTATTTTAATTATTTCATCACAATTACTAACTGAACTCTTCATGTTTTCTCTTTCCTTTAATTGCTTTCTTTACCGCTTTATTATTTCAATGCTCTTCTAATTTCGAGCAATCATTGTAATTGCATATCTCAACATCATATTCCACTCGTGCCAAATAAATCCTATAGCAAAGCTTATAATGAGTGGTTGCGCCCTTCCAATATTATAAACCCCCTAAATGTGGCAAAGGCATATTTGCGGTAAAACCAATCGATCAACGGTGTAGTCGACGGTTCTGCGCCTTTAACTCTTGAGTTGTTCGCTCAAGAGTACCTTTTCTAGCACTTCAAAAATAGAAACCTTACTCTATTGAACTGTTCATGCATCATGGTCAACCCTTGCCGAGTCAGTTATGTTGTCCGCATAATAACTCATTAAGACAGCCTAAACCAAAGTCCATCGGGTTTCCTGAAACCCAAACGGACACCTTCACGTTGTGTACATTTATCTGGAGAACTGAATGTTTTTTGCTAATTATTGATTTAAAAGTTGAGTCTGGTGGGGTTAAGGGCCTAACACTTTGTTTTGCATAAATGAGGCACGAGGTCCCCAGATTTGGTATGGTATCCAACATCCACCCAAGATTGCTGAGTTGGTGGGAGGATCTTCATAGCAGTGATCAAACCCTCGTATGTAAGCACTTAAAGAAATTGCCTTCGCTTTTGGAAATCCAACCCAAAAACAAAATCATTGAGGCTACCACTTTGTTTTGGGATGGTGACCTATCAGTGTTCGCTTCGGGGATTTGGAAATGACCCCTTTGCTAGAAGAAATAGGAGGCCTTGCTGGCATTCCTTAGGAAACACCGGGTTTACTCAGTCCGGAGAATTGAAAAAGTAGAGGTTTCCCTAAAATGATGGGACTCAATAAAAATCCCACCCTTTCTTTCTTGAAGGACTCTTACATACCATTCAACTTCCTATACGAGAGATACGGCCACAGTAGGTCATATCGCACCTACATGGAGGCACATACATAGAAGGGTGGTTGTGTTTATGTTTTGCTTCTTGGGCGTGGTAATTTTCCCTATGAAAAAGGCTAGGATTCACACCAGACTGTACATGGTTACTAAAACTTTAATGGAAGGGGTCGACAGACAATCATTCAGCATAGTACCTATGATCCTCGCGGAAATCTACTAAGCCTTGGGAAAGTTCCAGCAAGGGGCTCCACATTTCGAGGGTTGTAACTTACTGCTTCAACTATGGCTCCTAGAAAACCTTCAGAAAGGCGACTACAGACAGGAAATCATACGCAGAGATTGGGATGACCATAGCGCTTTTCATCATCCAAAGCGAATGAACTTCATACCAATATGTTTGCTCAGCTAGAGGATGCCAGTGGATGGGTAGAGTTATTCGAAAATCTAAAAGAAAAGCAAATTCTGTGGATGTTCGAGTGGCTCCCGACAGGGGAGTTCATTGTCTGTTCTCGAGATGCACCATTCCTCATACTCATTGGCCTGAGGGGAACTCATGCTTATGCCCCCCTCTGAGTAATGAGGCAAGCCGGAAGGAAACAAATCATACCCAGGATAGAAAAAATGAGTCACTTCAAGGCTGAATTTCAAAATGACGATAGCCCGCATAGGTGTCATACTCAGCATACGTGGAACTGCAAGCTCGTTCTAGGGAAGGATTATATTGAATCAAACAGGTATCATGCCGGGTGTGTGCCGCACTTCACAGGTTGGTTAGAAGATGATCACAATGGTTTGGGTCGCCTAGGGTTCATCCATGGTCGTAGAATTATTGATGAGAAAGCTGAAGTGCAAGTCAAGTACAATCAACTGCTCAAGAGAATGAGAATGTGATAATGAACATCGGGAAATACAAGAAGCCCACGAGAAGATTATCAGCGAACGGAAGGATATGGCCGTCAATGCTAACAACCGTCTGGGGTATCTGGAGCAAGGTCTAGTGGAGTTGGAAGGGAAGTTCTTAAAAAGAATTGAAGACTGTCAGAATGATGAGGGAAGCGCAGGCGGACATCTGGCTCGAGCCTACCTACTGTTAGGGATGCGTGAGTTGATGCAGCTGTACGAGGGAGACAAGAATGCCGAATCTGGGGAAGGTCCTTCTGGGACCAAGTAGTTAGCATTTTTACTTTTCTGCTTTGATGTAATCAGGCCCTTGGCCATTAGTGACTTCTTTTATCATTTAGTCATTTTATTTTTATAAATAAAATGAGGCATTTAGTATAACAAGTTCTCCAAGTTTTATTTGTCGCGAGGCCTACCTCGGGTACAACGAGGCACCCTAATTAGGAAGCGATTTATATTCCCACACAATGTGTTTAAATATTGCAATACTATTTATCAGAATCCGCACTAACTTTTTACCTTTTTTTTGTATTTCTTTTATTTGTATTCCCCCTCCCCAAAGGTTAGTTTGTGCATTCTGGAACCATCAGCATACTCCACAAGATCAAAGGGTCTTCCACCTCCTCCTCCTCCTCCGAGTCCTCCCAGAAGAAGGAACAAGAACAAAATAGAAGATACCAATGCTAGAAAGGAAGTCAGAGAAGCTTCAATCACCAAAGAAACTGTTGCTCACCTTGAGCAAACCTTGCTGAGGTTTCGGGAAGCGTTGGAACAAGTCCTAAACTTGGAAAGTTTGTCGATCACTCTTGCTGCTGCTGATGCCAACAAATCACCACCGCCGCCACCAACCAGCCTGCTCAGACCCAAGTCCGCCAACACATGCAACAATGCTACACTGCTTATTCCGGAGCCCCAAAAAACAACATATAACCAGAACACTCCATTCTTTGTGGATACTGTACCACATTACGGTCAGCCAATCACCAATATAGTCAAGTCGAACGACAAACCGCTGAGTTTAAGAAGTTGACTAATCGGGTTCAGAGTTTCGAAGGTAACGAGGGTGTTGAAGGGTTGAATTACAAATATCTCTGTGTTCAACCAGATGTTGACTCCCGGAGGGGTACAAACCTCCCAAGTTCGAATTGTTCGATGGTACCGGGATCCAGGGTTCACTTGATGATGTATTGTGACAAGCTAGTAGGAGTCGGTAGGGATGAGAAGATCCGTATGAAGCTATTCATGAAGAGTTTGACGGGTGATGCCTTATCCTGGTATATTAGCTAGGATGCGAAGAAATGGACTAGTTGGGTAAACATGGCATTCATGGATCGATTTAGGTTCAACACTGAGAACGCACCAGATGTGTTCTATATTCAGAATCTTAAGAAGAATCATACAGAGACCTTTCGCGAGTAAGCTACTCGTTGGAGGTCGGAAGCTGCTAAGGTCAGATCGGCCTTGGAGAAAGAACAAATGAATAGATTCTTTTTTCGTGCTCAAGATCCACAGTACTATGAAAGATTGATGTTAATTAAGGGTCAAAAGTTCTCTGATATCATCAAATTGGGAGAAAGGATTGAAGAATGCATCAAGAACGATATGGTCACTAACCTCAACGCATTGCAAGCCACCAACAAGGCTCTGCGGTTTGGTGGCTCGACAAAGAAGAAGGATGTAAATTCCATAATGGCTGCGCAAAGAAAAAACTCTCCCATAAAGTACCAAACCTATCCCTCAGCTCCACTCACATATCAGCCTGCCCTAAATTACCAAGCACCACCACACACTTACCAAATTCCACCACCTGCTTACCAATCACCTCCACCACCCACATATCAACCCACTTCACCCAGATATTCCCAACCTGCACTCGTATACCAAGCATATAACTCCCAACCTTCTCACTACCCATCACCGCCTACTCGCCAAAATTTCCCTCGACCTAGACCAAATTTGAACCGCAAACCTCCTAGAAAATACACCGTCATAGCTGAGCCGATTGACCAATTATATGATAAACTCAAAGAAGCAGGTTACGTTACCCCTATCCCAGCCGTAACTCCAGAAAACCCTTCCCAATTGATCAACCCAAACAAGACTCGCGCATACCATTCCGGGATGAAGGGCCATACCATTGACGAGTGTCGCTCGTTAAAAGACAAAATTCAGAACCTGATTGACAACAAGATTATTATAGTAAAGTAGCCCGCTCCTAATTTCTGCAACAACCCTCTGCCTGACCACAAGGGTGGAGGCATCCACATGATTCAGATCGCAGATGATTGGGACCCCAAGGGGTCAATCGGTTTGATAGCTGAAGGAGATGAGCCTAAAAAACCAATGGTTACTCTCAACCCCATTGTCGTCCAGATTTATCCCTCTGAGGGTGACGTTGAAAATATATCCATGCCACTCAAATTTGAAGTACCTTATGCAAAGGGACTGAAATCGATTAAGGTTGAGTTCGGAGTTCTAAAACCACCTAGACCGTTTGAAGTTGTTGTGTTGCCTCCCAAGGGACCTATTCCAGTCTCCATGACAAACATGACCCTGTTCCAAACAAATGCTATACCTTGGGATTACACCGCCGAGGCTAGAAGAAAAGGAAAGACACATACTGGAGAAGCAACCGCCGCACAAGGCATGACTAGGACAGGCAGGTCTACACCCCGGAACATTTGGCTGAGTCTAGCAAGCAAGCTTCCAAGCGAGCTGTTGAAACTGGACCTGATGACCTATGGAGAAAGATACAGGCCAAAGAGTACTCGATCGTTGAGCAACTGAACAAGACGCCGGCGCAAATTTCTATTCTGGCCCTTCTACAAAGCTCTGAAGCACATAAAAATGCCTTGATGAAGATACTAAGTGAAGCCTATGTTCCCAGCAACATAACGGGAGGCGAAATGGAAAACAAGGTGGGACAGATACTGGAAAGCCATAACATCACCTTTGACGAAGATGAATTACCACCGGAGGGGCTTGGTCACAACAAAGCATCTCACATCATAGCACAATGCGAGTATCACTTTATCACCGGGATTCTAGTCAACGGGGGATCCAACTTCAACATGTGTCCGTTGGTCACTCTCAAGACATTGGGAAAGGTATTACATGAGACCAAGGACGGGGCTATCATTGTCAAAGCTTTTGATGGATCTCAAAGGTCTACCATTGGGGAAATTAGCTTATGCCTGCAGATGGGACCCACTTGGTTCGACGTTGAGTTCCAAGTCATTGACGTACCAGCATCCTACAACTAGTTGCTAGGACAATACTTGATCCACGCCGCTGGGGCTGTGGCATCAACATTGCATCAAGCTGTGAAATTTGTGTGGAATCATCAGGAAATAATCATTCATGGCGGCGCTAGTAACCCCATATATAGTCGCCAGGCTATCCCGATGATCGGGGGAAGAATGAGAATAGGTGGAAAAACACACGATCACATCGAGCGGGTTAATGCCATAGACAATGATAGGTGGTGGGATAGCAAAATCAAGAGCAATTTGAATTGGAGCGGATACGAGCCCGGAAAGGGGCTTGGCAAGAATCTCAAGGGTATCACCAAGCCCATCCAGTTGAACAAGCATGGAACCACTTTTGGTCTGGGTTATGAATACACTTGGGAGGAGTTCCAGCACTGGTCGCCAACATGGCTCGATCCCAACTATCCACCGGATCACCCTCTACCCCAGTTAGAGCAGACCTTTCAGCCCGCTGATGTCATATCATAGGAAGATGAGACGCTAGCAGCCGTGAAGAACCTATTTCTGGAGGATGATATGGATTGATGTGTTACCTTCGAGGAGGAAGGGGAGAAAGGCCATTCCATTCAAGCTGTGAACCGGGGAGAACACCTCACCAATTGGTCAATCAGGACCACCAATGCCCGTAGAGCCGCGGGGTAGCAAGGCTAAAAAACACTCATGCATCGCACTTTACCTTTAGTTCATTTTACTTATCAGTATTATCTTTACTTTTGAAAAGAGCTCCGATGTTTTAGACAATTATGAATTTAATCAAAAACATTTTCCAAATTTATCTTTATATTTCGCTCTCATTTATTTTCTCTACCACTTACTTTAATTTACACAGAATTACTATTACATATCTTGATGATGAACCAAAGACTGTAACTTGCAACGAGAAAATGCGACAAACAGACATAGATTCAGAAAGGACGAAATACCAGAAAAGGTTGTTAAAGAGGTTAAAAAATTTAAGAAAAGACCTAAGTCCAATTTAGACGAAACCGAGGTCATTATTCTGGAAGATGCAAAAAATATCAAGGAAACACGAATCAGTGTACATTTGTCACCGTCAGAAAAGGAAGTATACACATAATTTTTGAATGAATATGAGGACATATTCGCCTGGTCGTATGATGATATGACCGGCCTCAGCACGTCCATTATGGCTCACAAGTTTCCGACAGATCCGACATGCCCACCGATCAATCAGAAACTCAGAAAATTCAAGCCAGACATGAGTTTGAAAATCAAAGAAGAAGTCACAAAGCAAGTCAAAGCCAGGGTTCTCAGAGTAGTGGAGTATCCAACATGGTTAGCCAACGTTATGCCGGTGCCAAAGATGGAGGGAAAGGTTAGAGTTTGTGTCGACTACCGGGATCTCAACCGGGCCAGTCCTAAAGATGACTTTCCTTTGCCAAATATACACATATTGATTGACAACTGCGCCAAGCATGAGCTACAGTCGTTTGTTGATTTTTTTGTCGGATACCATCAGATATGGATGGATGAAGAGGATGCAGAGAAAACGGCATTCATCACGCCATGGGGAATGTATTATTACAGAATGATGCTTGTCGGTTTGAAAAATGCCGGTGCTACTTACATGAGAGCCATGACCACAATCTTTCATGATATGATACATAAGGATATCGAGGTATATGTGGACGAAATCATCATTAAATCCAGGAAAGTTGCATATCACATGGAAGATTTGAGAAAATTCTTCAACAGACTGAGGAGATATAAACTGAAAGTGAACCCCACCAAGTGTGCATTCGGGGTCTCGGCCGGGAAATTATTAGGTTTCATTGTGAGTCGACGAGGAATAGAACTGGATCCGTCAAAGGTCAAAGCCATTCGAGAGTTGCCACCGCCAAAGAACAAGAAAGAGGTAATGAGTTTTCTTGGGAGGCTCAACTATATCAGCCGATTCATAGCTCAGTCCACTGTCATTTGTGAACCCATCCTCAATATGCTAAAGAAAGATGCCGCCACTAAATGGACTGATGATTGCCAAAGGCTTTTGACAGAATCAAGGAATACTTGTCAACACCGCCAGTCTTGGTTCCAACTGAGCCAGGGATACCTCTACCGCTTTATCTCGCAGTATTGGATGGGGCATTTAGTTGTGTTTTGGGACAACATGACGAAACAGGAAAGAAGGAGCAGGCCATCTACTATCTCATCAAGAAGTTTACCCCTTACGAGGCTTGGTATTCCTTGTTAGAGCGTACTTGTTATGCTTTAACCTGGGTAGCTCAGAAATTGAGACATTATTTCTGCGCATATACCACTCATCTCATATCCAGGATAGATACATTGAAATTTATTTTCCAGAAGCTCATGCCTACTGGCAAGCTCGCTAAGTGACAGATAATATTAAGTGAATTTGATATCATTTATGTTACCCAGAAGGCGGTCAAAGGACAAGCCCTGGCAGATCATCTCACCGAGGATCCTGTGGAAGGAGAATACGAACCCTTAAAGACGTACTTTCCTGATGAAGAAATATCCTTCATAGGAGAAGATATTGCAGAATCCTATTATGGTTGGAGGATGTTTTTTTACGGAGCCGCAAGCTTCAAAGGAGTGGGTATAGGAGTGGTTTTGGTATCAGAAACTGGTCACCATTACCCGCAGATTCCCCTGTACCAACAATATGGCCGAATATGAAGCCTGCATCTTAGGGATAAAGCTGGCCATTAACATGAATATTCAGGAACTGCTAGTGATCGAAGATTCAGACCTACTCATACATCAGGTTCGAGAAGAATGGGCAACCAAGAATTCCAAGATACTACCCTATGTACACCATGTGCAGGAGTTGAGGAAAAGATTCAGAAAGACGCAGTTCCAGCATGTTCCTAGAACACAGAACGCGTTCGCCGATGCTTTAGCCACTTATCATCCATGATCCATCATCTGGATACAAACTTTATTGATTTCATCCTAGTCAAGATTCATAACCAGCCAGCTTATTGTGCTCACATCGAGGAAGAAGCCGATTGGAAACCTTGGTTCCATGATATCAGGGAATATTTGACAACAGGAGAGTACCCATAGCTTGCCAATGCTACTCAGAAATGAACACTTTGGATATTGTCCAATAATTTCTTTCATAGCGGAGGAATATTGTATATGAGTACTCCTTTCTTGGGACTATTAAGGTTGTCGAGGCAAAAGAAGCTACCAGACTATTGGAGTAAGTGCACGCAGGGACTTGTGGACCACATATGAATGGTTTCGTTTTGGCAAAGAAAATACTTTGAGCAGGTTATTTTTGGATGACCACGGAGATGGACTCATACAGTACGTCAAAAAATGCCACCGATGCCAAGTGCATGCAGATATGATAAAGTGTCTCCAAATGAGCTTACTGCGACAAGCTCACCATGGCCATTCGCTGCTTGGGGTATGGACGTCATTGGACCAATTGAACCTTCCGCGTAAAATGGGCACAGGTTCATCCTAATGGAAATCGATTACTTTACCAAATGGGTTGAAGCAGCATCATACAATGCAGTCACCAAGAAGGTAGTTGCAGATTTCGTCCGAGATCGTATGGTTTGACGGTTCGGGGTTCCAGAATCAATCATCACCGACAATGGTTCTAATCTCAACAGCGACCTGATGAAGTCAATATGCGAAACATTCAAGATTAGACATAAGAACTCTACGACTTACAGACCTCAGATGAATGGAAAATGATTGAAAATCACAAGCAGTGGCATGAAAAATTGTCGTTCGCTTTATTGGGTTACCGCACCATGGTCCGCACATCAATCGAGGCCACTCCTTACATGTTGGTTTATGGAATAGAGGCGGTCATTCCCGCTGAGGTAGAAATTCCATCCTTAAGGGTCATACAAGAAGCAGAATTAGATGATGCGGAATGGATCAAAAGTCGCTACGAGCAGTTAACCCTCATCGACGAGAAGAGAATGAATGATGTTTGTCACTGTCAATTATATTAGAACAGAATGTCCAGAGCCTTCAATAAGAGAGTTAGACCAAGGAAGTTTACACCAGGGCAACTGGTATTGAAGAAAATATTCCCACATCAAGATGAAGCCTAAGGGAAATTCTCCCCCAACTAGCAGGGTCTATACATGATTCACCGAGTTCTAACTGGAGGAGCCCTTATTCTCGCAGAAATGGATGGAGAAATCGGGCTGAAGCCTGTCAACTCAGACGCAGTGAAGAGATACTACATTTGATCACATGCTTTCTTTTTTGATGTAATTTGAACTACGTCTGACCTGATTCTCGTTTAAGAGGGGATACGTAGGCACCCCAACGGGTTTGGTCACATATTAATAAAAATTTCCATTTTCCCCCGCTATTGGAACTAGGGCAGAATTTTGAGGAGGACCCTCAAAATTCCGAAGTCAATTTCTCAGCGCTAACCCAGTAAACTGGGCAGAATTTTGAGGACCCTCAAATTCCAGAGCAAAGGAGGTCGCCGCGTCGTGAACCACGTTGTAGTTATTGGTTCATCATAAGAAAAAATTATTCTTCTATTTACTAAATACATATACATTTGCATCATGTTTGTCAAATTTTTCATAAAATCATTTGGATCGCTTATGTTTAGCAACGATACCCCAAATGGCAGCCGAGAGACACGAACTAACCTCCCCCTTTACAGAAATCACAATTTTTCTTTGGATACAAGAATTCGCGAAACAAGTTGACAATGCATTTGCTCTACAGAGTCAGAAACTCTCACTCGCTTCACAAGAGCTTACTATCTCCACCCGACATTTCCCCAGCGATCAGGATATCGCAATCATCTACCAGCTAAGAAAACTGCTAATATCTTCTCCTTTACACTTTTTCATTGCATAAGGCTATTCTCTGCCTTCTAAGGTTAAGCTCTACCTCCATCTTGCATAAGGCTATCTTCTGCCTTTCGAGACTAAGCTATGTCTCCATCCTAAATTGCATAAGGCTATTCTGCCTTCCGAGGTTAAGCTCTACCTCCCTCTTGCATAAGGCTATCTTTTGTCTTTCGAGACTAAGCTCTGTCTCCATCTTGCATTGCATAAGGCTATTCTCTGCCTTTCGAGGTTAAGCCCGACCTCCATCTTACATAAGGCTATCTTCTTCCTTTCGAGACTAAGCTTTGTCTCCATCCTGCATTGCATAAGTCTATTCTCTGCCTTCTGAGGTTAAGCTCTACCTCTATCTTGCATAAGGCTATCTTCTTCCTTTCGAGACTAAGCTCTGTCTCCATCCTGCATTGCATAAGGCTATTCTCCGCCTTCCGAGGCTAAGCTCTGCCTCCATAATGCATAATTCTCTTATCTGCCTTTCGAGACTAAGTTATGTCTCCATTTGCATTTTGCATAAGTCTAATCTCCTCATTCCGAGGTTAAGCTCTACCTCTAAATTGCATAAGGCTATCATCTGCCTTTCGAGACTGAGCATTAATTCTGCCCTGCATGGCTGAGATATCGCCGCTTTATTCTTCGACTGGCTGAAACATCGCCACCTGCATTTGAAATTCTCATCTGCTTAAATATCGCCATCTGTTTGAATTTCTCACTCGGGCTGAAAGATCGCAACCCTTTGCTTTCATTTGGCTGAAATATTTTCACTTTGCTCATGGGATGAAACATCGCCAACTCATTCAAAGGCGTCATAGTTCGAAGGCACAATCTGCATAGCCCTAGAACATCATTCCATGGCCTGCAAACCTTTACTTTTATGCTTTTCATGGCCCAGGACATCATATTCTGAGGACATCATCCTAACCGTCCAAGGACAAACATTCATGGTCCAATGGGAACTTACTTCACGTTTAAATTATGCAATATGTATGTGCATTGCCCATTTACAGGTGTTCTGATTATCTCATGATAATCTCAGCAAGGGTGATCTCGCTCTAGTTCTCCGCAGTTCATCCAACCTACAAATCCCTTTCAAATCTAACCATCGCGTCCGTTATTTCAAACCTCCATCGGCATATTCCGCCAATGGTTCCTGAACTACATATGGCTTGATTCCTGCAAAACCAGGGATATGTAGGTAGCTCAAAAACTGGAGCGCCGTCAAAATTCTCTTATAATCGCAATTCCGGTCAAAATTGGTCATCTTATCATTACCCGATAACTCTTTCATCCTCCTCGAGTAAAAAGGGGCAATTGTTGATACCCAATTATATATATATATATATATATATATATATATATATATATATATATATATATATATATATATATATATATATATATATATATATATATATATATATTTTGCACCCAAATTACTTTCAAAATAGTATATGTATGGGTATATAAGCATGCCTGAAAATTTTGGTATTTTTCCTAAAATTTTAAAAATTTTAAAATACATTTTCTGCCTATTTTTGACAGTATAAAGGCCAAAATTATTTCCAAATTATTATTTTTAGTGAATAATGTACTTTAATATCATATTTACAACACAATTTAATTTATGTAAGTTTTGCAAATTTTTTACAAATTTATTTGGAATATTTAAGGCTAGTTTCATGAAATTGCAATTATGACCTACTTTTACAATTAACTATGTTTCATAGTTATACAATCGTATATAATATTTTTAGATTAATATTTATATGCTATTAATTAGATTGGTGCTTTCAATTTTGGTTTTTAAACTATTTTAGCTAATTTATAAAATAAATTGATAGATATTGGCTATTTAAAAGTTAGCCAGATTTTGTTTAAATTATAGCCTAAATTGAACCCCATGTCAGCCCAATTTTGAACCCATTTAGGCCAACCGATTCAAAAAATAACCCGACCAATACCCCTTTAATCAACCCGACCCAGCCTTGATTCGATCTGAGTCGTTGATCAAATGAGATCAACGACCCATATTTAATTACCAAAATTAAAACCTAATGACCCCTACCCCTCACCCTCATTTTCAAGAGACCGATCTCTCTCTCTCTCTAACACCCTTCGTCTCTGAGTTCTCTCTAGAACCTTCTGGTTCTCTCTCTATTCTCCGATGGCCTTCATCGTCATTCCGGCCACCTCCACCCTCACTCCTCTCGACCACCATTCACCATGGTACATTATCTCACTATTTCTCTTTCAAACTCGAAGTCGAGAAGCTTCCGCCATGGAAGATAGTCGATTGAAGCTTGCCTGAGTCTGTGCCGGCTTTTCTCCGTTGGTTTTCACACGATAATGCTCTCTATGTCGTTATTGATGAGTTTCACGGCCAGGTTCCTCCTATCTCTAACTCGTCTGCAAACCCTGATTTTTCTACTCAAATATATTTAATTTGTGTGCTTTTAAAATGATTTTTCAGTTTGATGCTTTATTTCTACTCTAATTTTTACTCAATATCTCTGATTATCTCAACTTTGCCGATGATTTTTCTCTTTTTCAAAATTAGGAATTCTGACCCCTTTGTCAAAATCGTTTCTTCTACTTTTCTAGAGTATTTTTGTTTGTCCGTGTGGCGAGTTGTTTGGTTTTCTTGTTAATTTGAGTTCCATGCTTTAAGTTTCTTGCTAGGGTTCCGACCCTTTGTTGCTTCCATGTTTACTTGCTTAGGGTTCTCAGACTTCCATTTCAATTATGCTTTATAGGCCTAAATGTTCATTGTTCATGAAATATTTTATTGATCTTGTACATCTCTGTGAATCTTTGATTTGCATGTGATTTTCCTTAGACAATTTACTGATATCTTTTGAAATTACTTCCTTATTTGGGTATGCTTTCCTTACTTAGAAACAATTCCCTCTGATTTTGGTCTTGTCCGAGATTCTTTGACTAATTGTTAGAATTGGCTTGTATTTCCTTATCATATTTGTGCATATGCAGGTTTTCCAAATCTTCTGTATATTTTCCTTAATTTATTTACCATGTATCTAGCCCCTATTGTATGTTATGTGCTTTGCTACTTTCACTAAGGTAAACACAGCAGTTAATTGATTCCTTCCCTTTTGAAATCAATGCTTGTTACCGTTTGTCTTTGACTCCTTAGTTAAAGCGGAGTCCTGGTCCTAATTGGATTTTGATTGATACTGGTTTCTTAATGGAGGATTGCTGCTTTGTTTGTGTACTCATTTCTAGTACTATAAGTACCCTCCCCCATTCTCTTGAAAGACACCGACACACACTGGATATCTCTCACAATGTCAAACTCTTTGAATACTCTCTATCACTTTCTCTACTATTTCATACTATCTCATTCTCTTATTTGAACATTCAATCAGCTGAAAGCCAAGATTGAGTAAACTTGGGTTTGTTTTACTGCATTGCTTATTTGGGTTTGCTGTTCTCATACTGATGCTTACATCCTCTGCTCGCTCTGCTCTTCTTGTTCATTATTTCTCTTTGTGCTCTATTTTCCTGAAACGGTTATGTTACTTTTCTAATATACAGCCTCCAAAATAATATGCTTTTGTTAGTCCTGCACTTCATATTGTTCCTTGTGTGCTTTTATCTATGGTTCTGTTGTTCTTATTGTCATCAGCATGCACTTACTAGTCTACTTAGTTTAGCTTATCATGTTCCCCTTACCCCATTCCTAGTCTCAAAGGATGTTTACTTTTCGTTGTGTATTAATACCATGTATCCAGGTCTGCTTACTTGATTAGCCTAAAAACCTCTTCCTGAGGTTGATTATATTGGGGTTTGGTGCAGCAAGAACTGAACCCCTCTTTGCAACCATGTCTGGTTACTTTTCTTCAATATGTTGTCTGTGTAGTTCACTTTACTTATTTGCTCCCTTCCCCTTTGCCCCTGTTTGTGTGATGCTCTGTTTAAAACTGGTCAGTTCTAAATGATTTCAAAAGAATTCTTTCAACTTTTTTTTTGTTGTTTTCTTAAACTGTATCTCAAATCTTTCTACTATTTTCTTAAACCAACTCTCAACTATTTTAAACACTCTCAATCCTATCGCAATTTCACTATTTTTAGGACATTAGGTCTTGCCCCCTTAGTGTAAGCATTGCCTTGGGAGCCTTTGAGCACCCATTAAACTTTGATGCACAAAGCTAGAATTTCCACACTTGCACCTGTCAAGTAATGATATTTTCGGTGCTTGGTATAGGGTTCAAACAAACCCTTAGGGAACTTTGTCGTACCCAAGCCTTGGTGATGGTCTTGAAACTCGAAAAGAATGAGGATGGAGATGTTTGGCATGCCTGAGGGCTCTCTATAGAGTAACTTCTTATTTCCTTCTATCAGTGTTTTAATTTATTGATTTTGGCTGTAATAATTTGTACGAATAATGGGGTATATAGTGAATATGGCGGCTATGCATGTTTAATTAAGGGAATGGGTAGAAAACATGCCTATACGCATTTATTTATTTACCTGCGCAATAGATATCATGCTTTAGGACATGCATCTTTGCATATAGAAATCATGTTCTTAGGTCATTCATTTTCAGTTTGTTATTCTGTGTATTCTCACAGCCATAACTAATCAATAATCACTGAGTCATTACTATCACATCTAGATATCATGTTTCTAGTACCTTTTATGCATTAGATACCATGCTTTTAGGACTCTACTTGCAACTGTTTAAACACTTTGTTAATCTGGGTTAAAATTGATTATTAACTCCTCGTTAAAATGGGAAACATTGCATGTTCACCATTTTGATAACGCCTAGGCAAGCCTTAGGCCAGATAAAAACTGACTAATCACTTTTACGTTATGTTCAAATTAATCTGCCTCTGTCATAACTCGTTTGTCTTTGAAGCTTTCTAGTTTTTATACGAACTTCTACCCTATTTTCAAACTATCTATGCAAATGCTTCTATTGTATTTTTATTTTTTTTAACTATCTGAATACTGTATGTTCTAAATTTCGAAAGCCAATAAGGTTCATTATTTTCTTTACACTTCTGAAATCTCAAAATTGTTAGAATATACGCTTAACGCTAGAGGGGGGGTGAATAGCGTTATAATAAAAAACAGCGTAAACTTGCGGAATTTAAAAATTGCAGGGATGAAATAAGTGCGATAAGTAAATAATAAGGAACGAACGCACCGATGTTATCCTGGTTCACCACAACCCGTGGCTAGTCCAGTCCCCAAGAGACTCTCTCGAGATTTCCACTAACTTCGTTAAGCTTACGGGTGCATAACAAACCGTTACAAACTGAGAACTTGAGTCACACAAGCCTCAACGACCTTTGCTCGAAGATACAACACTTCAAGACTTCAACCAAAGGAATCACAACGTTCCTTCTTACAATACAAGGGATTAACACTTCCCTTCAAGTGTATAAAAACACTTTGCACTCAAAACAAGACTCTCCTTAAGAGTAGATATGAGTAAAATAAATACGCTCAAGAACGCAACAACTTTCGTCAAGAATTTGGCTCATAAAAACTTATGTAATGAATAGAAAATGATGAATAAGAGAGTATGCAAGCTTTAGCAATAATATGATCAGTTGTTGTGTTTAGAAGACTGGTTTGAAGATGTATTTATAGTGTCAAAAACATGCATAACCGTTGCCTAATTGCCAATTAAGAATTGCTGATTTTGTGCTACGACAATCGATTGTCTAATTGGCACAATCGATTGTTTTCCAATCGTTCCAAAAATCATTCCCAGATTTTACGCAGCATAATCGATTATCTAAGACGTATAATCGATTACTGGCAACGTTCAAAAAATCATTTCCAAATTTTACTTAAAACAATCGATTATCAGAAATATACAATCGATTACTTGGCAACGTTCAAAAAATCTTTTTCAGATTTTACTTCAAGCAATCGATTATCAGAAATATACAATCGATTACTTGGCAACGTTCAAAAAATCTTTTTCAGATTTTACTTCAAACAATCGATTATTAAAATCCTATAATCGATTATCTGACGAAGTTTGAAAATATTTTGGCAACGGTCATTTACATAATCGATTATGCTATATGGACAATCGATTATTTTTCAGTCTTGAAAAATCTAATAGACACTGCCTCAACACAATCGATTGTCATAAGGTTCACAATCGATTATTTTGTAGCTTTGAAAAATCTGATGGACACTGTCTCAACACAATCGATTGTCATAAGGTACACAATCGATTGTCATGCATATTTCAAACATCTGATGGACACTGCCTCAACACAATCGATTGTCATAAGGTTCACAATCGATTATTTTGTATCTTTGAAAAATCTGATAGACACTGCCTCAACACAATCGATTGTCATAAGGTACACAATCGATAATCATGCAGATTTAAAAAATCTGATGGACACTGCCTCAACACAATCGATTGTCATAAGGTACACAATCGATTGTCTTGCAGCTGCCTTAACATAATCGATTATCATAAGTACATAATCGATTATCTTTGTCCAGATTTTAGAGGCATGTTTAAAAATTATTTTGTTAAAATAAATATGCATGATTTAAAATCATTTTGCTCTAAATTAAATATGCATGATTTGATAAAATGTTTTTACGAGAGAAGCCAAGTCTTGAGTTAAATTGTCGGATCAAGATCACAATTAAAGAGCGACTCATGTATAACTTTGTTTAATCTTGATCTTTGTTTGTCTTGTGCTTGAACTTCGTTACGTGACATTTGCGCGCTTGTGCTTAGACCTCGTCATATGTCAATTGCGCATCGTTTGTCATTTATCAAAACCTGCAAATATGAACACACGTTTAGTTTAGTGCCTTGAGAACGTGTTTCAACAATTTCCCCCTTTTTGATAATGGCAAACCTTAATCGGGATATGCATATCAGGTAATTCATAATGACGATCCAAGACAAGTATATATATATATATATATATATATGCAATTAGTTCCCCCTCAACATATGAATTCCCCCTCAATTTGTGCCAATAAGTATTAAGTGCACAGCCCTTATTCTTCCCCCTTTTGACATTAGCAAAAAAATAGAATAAGTAAATAACTTATTTTATTGATTAATCAAAAATATGATTACATAAAGGAGACAATAAAAGATAGAATAATAAGCTAGAAAAGCAAATAAAGACATTATTCATTATTATCATTTTCCGTCTCGTCATCCGGCACTGCTTCATAAGGAACAAGTCCAGCATATGGATAGTGAATATGATCAAAATATCCATGGCTCATATGTCAATCGATTGACGGAGGTGGACAAAGAAGCAAGTTGGTCGGAAATAGTTTGAAGTGTGGGAGCTTGAGGACGACGCGTTTGAGAAGTTGGAGGAGGAGCAGGAGCCGCGTGTTCGCCGTCATGGAGAAAAGAGGATTCGGAAATTTCCCATTTCTTGGTGCTCTTTTTGAGAGGACCGATAGTGGTGTTGAACCCGGAGGCTTCAAGAAAATTCATTATAAGGAGGGCATAGGGAAGTGGTCTATCGTCCCCAATGGCATCAAGCATGTGAATTTTGACGAACTTGCACCGATTGATGCGAGCCCCGGTGATAATGGCGTGCATGAGTTTTGCGTCCTCTTGGGAGAGAGTGGTATGATTATGTTTGCGTGGTTTGAGGACTCGGGTTATGAAGTAGGAAATTAAACGATATTCGGGGAGCATGCCCGTAATGGTAGGACGACGATTGGATAGATTAGGATCATAAGCTCCAAGTCCTATTTGGTTTAGGAGAATTCGTTCATCAAATAAGGCGCCGGCTTCTCTAATGTAGAGAGAAATGTCTTCCCCATTTCGAGGAAGGTGAGAAATAGATTGTAAGTTTTCCTTGGTTAAAAGAATTTCAACCCTATTTATGTTTGACACAAGATCACCATCAGCGTCCTCATGAAGATTTGAGTAGAACGCTTGAATCAAGAGAGGATTAACATGAGGATAGGTAAGATATAGGAAATCAAGGAGTTGGCATTCCCTAAGTATGTTTGCGGTTGCAGCGGGGGCGCTGGATTCAAGATATTTGCTGGTGGAATAACGAGGAGGAAGAATTTCTCGGTTTTCAAATTTTGTCAAGAATCTAATTAGCTCGGTTGCAGAGTTAAACCGTAAAAGAGACCCATCTTGATAAGGGAAATTGGGAGGAGGAGGAGCAGCTGAAGAAGATGCACCATGTCTGCCGGAACGAGGGCGTTTGGTGTGTCTGCTCGTCATTTTAAATAAGTAGTAATAGCTTTTGTAAGAAATTTGAGAGATTTTTGAAAGTTTGGGAGATAAGATTGATGCTTGAGTGAAGAAGTTGAAGACATATGGTACCTATTTATAATGAGAAGGATGACATTGCATTTAAGGTAACAATCTGCAGAAATTTAAGAGGAAAAAACGGTCAGAAACGGAAAAAAAATTTGCACTGTCCGTTACACAATCGATTATGGAATAGAAACAATCGATTGTTATGTAGTTTTGAATTGTACTCGGAAATGACACAAAATCGATTGTGGGAATCTTGCAGGACCCAAACGGTAACAAAGATTTTGAATTACTGACTGAAGATAATCGATTGTTCTGACATAGTGTGCACAGTGATTTTCTGACTTCGGAAAATAATCGATTTTGCTTATGAGACAATCAATTGTTTTAGAAAGGCAGTAATGAATATCCGAGACGGTAATCGATTATACAGTAAAAAAATCGATTAATTAATTAACATCAAAAACCTGCAAGGCACAAAAAAAATTTAAACAATATGTTGATTTTCCGTCATAATAAGCATAAGACGTAAATAATCGATTAGTGATACTTGCTAATTAATTTTCCGGCACAGTAAGCATGAGACATAAAGGAATGATAATCGATTATTGACTGTAACTATCGATTGTTCTACACCATTGCCTTATAATTCTCCCCGCTTTTAGGGCGATACCTGCAAAAGAGAATTAGACGTCTCCGACGCTCAAGTTAGTAATTTGTAGACATATAATGACTTAGATCAATGTGAAGTCAAAAGTTCCGAGTTTACTATAGATTCGGAAAAGAACTTTTTCGCTAAAAGGCCTTGTGAAGATGTTGGCCAATTGAGAACGTGATCTCTTAAGAAGTGTGTCCTAAGGTGTTCTTAAGAGTGTTTCGAGTACTTACCTGTTGTTCGATGTCGCCAATTACCTGTTCGAGAGGATGGTCTTTGATTGTCCTCCACGCGTTAGGCAGTTTCGTTTCTTTTTCCAGTTGTGGTGCTTCCTCCGATAATTGTTTCAAGATTTCATCTTGAATTTCCTTAGGAGTTTCCTCTTGTACTTTGTCTTGAGGACTCATTGAGTTTAAACTACCTGCAAGTTCAAAACCAAAATCCTTTCTCGCCAAGCGAGCATTATTTTCGGAAAACACAATATGAGGGGATTCCTCCACAGTTTCGGTTCTATTATTGAATACTCTATATGCTTTGCTACGTGAAGAATAACCAATAAAAATTCCTTCATCGGATTTGGCATCAAACTTTCCCAAATTATCTTTACCATTGTTATGAATAAAACATTTACAACCGAATAATCTAAGATGGGAGATATTTGGTTTCCTTCCCTTGTAGAGTTCATAGGGAGTTTTCATGAGTATTGGCCTTATGACTACTCTGTTTAAAACGTAGCATGCGGTACTCACGGCATCCGCCCAAAAATGTTTGGGAATCTTAGCCTCATCGAGCATGGTTCTAGCCATCTCTTCGAGACACCTATTTTTCCTTTCTACCACTCCATTTTGTTGTGGTGTGCGTGGAGCAGAGAAGGTGTGCTCGATACTGAGTTCGTCACAAAAATCCGCGAAAACATTGTGATCGAACTCTCCCCCATGATCACTTCTTATTGAAGTGACGGTTGTGTCCTTTTCATTTTGAACACGTTTAAGAAAACATTTAAAATTATGAAAAGCTTCACTTTTATGAGCAAGAAATAGTGTCCATGTAAATCTAGAATAATCATCAACAATAACAAAAGCATAACGATTTCTACCAAGACTTTCAATGCGAGATGGTCCAAAAAGGTCCATGTGAAGAAGTTGCAATGGTCTAGTAGTTGAAACAATATTTTTCGATTTAAATGATGATTTTGTTTGCTTCCCTTTTTGACAAGAATCGCAAATGGAGTCTTTTTCAAATTTCAAATTTGGAAGACCAATAACTAAATTTTGTGAAACCAATTTGTTTAAAAGATGCATGTTGATGTGAGCTACTCTACGATGCCATAACCACATATCATCTTCTTTGCTCATAAGACAATTCACATACTCAGATGAAGAATTTTCGAGATCAACCATATAGATGTTGTCCATTCTAAAACCACGAAGGATAATTTTAAAATCGCAACGGCGAAAAACTAAGCATTCATCCGAATCAAATAAAACAAGATTTCCCTTGTCACATATTTGACTTATGCTCAAGAGATTATGTTTTAGACCTTTAACTAGCAATATATGCTTAATGGAAGAAGGTTCATCCTTACCGACCGATCCAATGCCGATAATTTTTCCCTTGTTGTTATCTCCAAAAATAACGCTTCCTCCTTCCTTGTGTTCTAGTTGAAGGAACTTGGATTCGTATCCGGTCATGTGTTTGGAGCATCCACTATCAAGGTACCAAAGTACACTTGATCCCTTCAAACATACCTACAAGACAAATTAATGAGTCTTTGGTACCCAAGCTGTTTTGGGTCCTTGAGAGTTAGGTGTAACATGCTGTTGTGCTTGACATGCAGTTAAGTGTCTATGTCTAGTGAAGCAAGAAGGAGCAATATGTCCAATTCGATTGCAATAATGGCAAATGACATTAGGATTATGCATTCGTCTAGGTTGATAGTAGTTGGACGAACGAAATTTGTTTACTCTATTTTCGACAATATGACTATTGCGCATTTCATGAAAATCATTTCTCCTACTATTTGTTCTAGGATATGCAGCATTTCTAGAATAGTTATTTCTAGGTTGAAAGCCATTTCTAGGTGTCCTAAAATGTTCAACGTTTCTTCTAGTGTTTGGTCTAGGATATGCATCATTTCTAGAATAGTTATTTCTAGGTTAAAGGCCATTTCTAGGTGTCGTAAAATGTTCAAAGTTTTTTCTAGTGTTTGGTCTAGCATGCATGTTGATTCTAGGATTGTTATCTCTAGGATGAACATTTGTTTTATTTGTCCTAGGTTGAGCCTTAGGTGGTTGGGGTTTGGCTTCAACTTTTTCTTTAGGCTCGTTTTTAAAACCTATCCCATGTTTGGTCGATTTCAAATTAACAAGAACTTCATTCAAATTTTTATGAGAAGAATTGAACTTATCTAAGGTGCCCTTAAGTCTTTCTACCTCATCTTTTAGATGCATGCAAGAAGTACAATTTTTACTAGAACTCTCGGGTTTGTCGGCGCTTCTTTTGCCGAAAAAATTGTTTTCTTCTTTCAACTTCTCATTTTCCAAAATCAGTTTTTCCAAATCCTTTTCTTTCAAAGAGAGTTGTTTTTCAAAATCTTTTTCTTTCAAAGAAGCATTTTCCTTAATATTCTTAACAGTTTTGGAAGCTTTAATGAATTCACTATACAACTCATCAAAGGCATTTTGCATTTCCTCAAGAGAATAGAAGTTTTTGGAAGAAATTTGACATACCTCTTCTTGATTGTTTTCGTGAGCCATGAGACAAAGATTTGCGGTTTCGTCTTCTTCTTCCTCACTCGACTCGTCTCCGGAGTTGCCTCCCCAAGATATGTATGCTCGTTGTTTCTTGAAGGGTTTCTTCTCCTTTTTGACATTTGGGCAATTTGATTTAATGTGCCCGATTTCTCCGCACCCATAGCACTTTACTTGATCTCCTTGTTGTTTGCCTTTTCGTTCATACTCTTTTCGCATGAACTTTTGAAATCTCTTAATAACGAGTCCGAACTCGTTATCTCCGTCCTTGTTATTTTGAGGTTGGCTTGTGCTTGCCTTGAGGGAGATTCTTTGTTTCCTTTGATCATTAACAAGAGTGTTAAGTATAGTAGATTCATACGTTTTAAGATTACCTCTTAATCCGTCGATGGTGACATTTGAAATGCCAATAGACTCTTGAATCGCGTCGGCCTTGGAGCGCCATTCCGGAGTGAGACTTCGGAGAATTTTTCGGACAAGTTCCTTATCCGTGAAGGTCTTCTTAAGAGCATGTAAGTCATTAACGATTTTTGAAAATCGTTCGAACATGTCATCGACCCTTTCGCCTTCCTTCATGTGAAACAGTTCGTATGCATGGGTTAGAAAATCAACTTTAGCCTCTCTTACCTGGTCCGTACCTTCGTACGTGATTTCAAGCTTATCCCACATTTGCTTCGCCGTTGTGCAACATGATATTTTTCTGTAATCATCAGCGTTTACAACACAATATAATAAGTTGATGGCTTTAGCATTGTTCTGCACTTTTCGGATATCATCCGCATCGTATTCATCTTCGGATTTTGGAACCCATTCATTTTTTCAACCTTTTTGGTTGGAATTTGTTCTCCCTTCATTATAACCTTCCACAGATGAAAGTTATTCGATTGAATGAATATTCTCATCCTCTCCTTCCAGTACGTATAGTTTGTGCCATCGAATAGTGGTGGTCGGGTGGAGCATTGTCCTTCACCTATTCCTGCAAAAGAATCACGAGTAGAAGCCATGGATTGTTTCTCTCAAACGGTTAAGTTTTTCACAGAGTTGGGCTCTGATACCAATTGTTAGAATATACGCTTAACGCTAGAGGGGGGGTGAATAGCGTTATAATAAAAAAACAGCGTAAACTTGCGGAATTTAAAAATTGCAGGGATGAAATAAGTGCGATAAGTAAATAATAAGGAACGAACGCACCGATGTTATCCTGGTTCACCACAACCCGTGGCTAGTCCAGTCCCCGAGAGACTCTCTCGAGATTTCCACTAACTTCGTTAAGCTTACGGGTGCTTAACAAACCGTTACAAACTGAGAACTTGAGTCACACAAGCCTCAACGACCTTTGCTCGAAGATACAACACTTCAAGACTTCAACCAAAGGAATCACAACGTTCCTTCTTACAATACAAGGGATTAACACTTTCCTTCAAGTGTATAAAAACACTTTGCACTCAAAACAAGACTCTCCTTAAGAGTAGATATGAGTAAAATAGATACGCTCAAGAACGCAACAACTTTCGTCAAGAATTTAGCTCTTAAATACTTATGTAATGAATAGAAAATGGTGAATAAGAGAGAATGCAAGCTTTAGCAATAATATGATCAGTTGTTGTGTTTGGAAGACTGATTTGAAGATGTATTCATAGTGTCAAAAACATGCATTACCGTTGCCTAATTGCCAATTAAGAATTGCTGATTTTGTGCTACGACAATCGATTGTCTAATTGGCACAATCGATTGTTTTCCAATCGTTCCAAAAATCATTCCCAGATTTTACGCAGCATAATCGATTATCTAAGACGTACAATCGATTACTGGCAACGTTCAAAAAATTATTTCCAGATTTTACTTAAAACAATCGATTATCAGAAATATACAATCGATTACTTGGCAACGTTCAAAAAATCGTTTTCAGATTTTACTTCAAACAATCGATTATCAGAAATATACAATCGATTACTTGGCAACGTTCAAAAAATCTTTTTCAGATTTTACTTCAAACAATCGATTATTAAAATCCTATAATCTATTATCTGACGGAGTTTGAAAATATTTTGGCAACGGTCATTTACATAATCGATTATGCTATATGGACAATCGATTATTTTTCAGTCTTGAAAAATCTAATAGACACTGCCTCAACACAATCGATTGTCATAAGGTTCACAATCGATTATTTTGTAGCTTTGAAAAATCTGATGGACACTGTCTCAACACAATCGATTGTCATAAGGTACACAATCGATTGTCATGCATATTTCAAACATCTGATGGACACTGCCTCAACACAATCGATTGTCATAAGGTTCACAATCGATTATTTTGTATCTTTGAAAAATCTGATAGACACTGCCTCAACACAATCGATTGTCATAAGGTACACAATCGATTATCATGCAGATTTCAAAAATCTGATGGACACTGCCTCAACACAATCGATTGTCATAAGGTACACAATCGATTGTCTTGCAGCTGCCTTAACATAATCGATTATCATAAGTACATAATCGATTATCTTTGTCCAGATTTTAGAGGCATGTTTAAAAATTATTTTGTTAAAATAAATATGCATGATTTAAAATAATTTTGCTCTAAATTAAATATGCATGATTTGATAAAATGTTTTTACGAGAGAGGCCAAGTCTTGAGTTAAATTGTCGGATCAAGATCACAATTAAAGAGCGACTCATGTATAACTTTGTTTAATCTTGATCTTTGTTTGTCTTGTGCTTGAACTTCGTTACGTGACATTTGCGCGCTTGTGCTTAGACCTCGTCATATGTCAATTGCGCATCGTTTGTCATTTATCAAAACCTGCAAATATGAACACACGTTTAGTTAGTGCCTTGAGAACGTGTTTCAACAATTTCCCCCTTTTTGATAATGGCAAACCTTAATCGGGATATGCATATCAGGTAATTCATAATGACGATCCAAGACAAGTATATATATATATATGCAATTAGTTCCCCCTCAACATATGAATTCCCCCTCAATTTGTGCCAATAAGTATTAAGTGCACAGCCCTTATTCTTCCCCCTTTTGACAATAGCAAAAAAATAGAATAAGTAAATAACTTGTTTTATTGATTAATCAAAAATATGATTACATAAAGGAGACAATAAAAGATAGAATAATAAGCTAGAAAAGCAAATAAAGACATTATTCATTATTATCATTTTCCGTCTCGTCATCCGGCACTGCTTCATAAGGAACAAGTCCAGCATATGGATAGTGAATATGATCAAAATATCCATGGATCTCATATGTCAATCGATTGACGGAGGTGGACAAAGAAGCAAGTTGGTCGGAAATAGTTTGAAGTGTGGGAGCTTGAGGACGACGCGTTTGAGAAGTTGGAGGAGGAGTAGGAGCCGCGTGTTCGCCGTCATGGGGAAAAGAGGATTCGGAAATTTCCCATTTCTTGGTGCTCTTTTTGAGAGGACCGATAGTGGTGTTGAACCCGGAGGCTTCAAGAAAATTCATTATAAGGAGGGCATAGGGAAGTGGTCTATCGTCCCCAATGGCATCAAGCATGTGAATTTTGACGAACTTGCACCAATTGATGCGAGTCCCGGTGATAATGGCGTGCATGAGTTTTGCGTCCTCTTGGGAGAGAGTGGTATGATTATGTTTGCATGGTTTGAGGACTCAGGTTATGAAGTAGGAAATTAAACGATATTCAGGGAGCATGCCCGTAATGGTAGGACGACGATTGGATCGATTAGGATCATAAGCTCCAAGTCCTATTTGGTTTAGGAGAATTCGTTCATCAAATAAGGCGCCGGCTTCTCTAATGTAGAGAGAAATGTCTTTCCCATTTCGAGGAAGGTGAGAAATAGATTGTAAGTTTTCCTTGGTTAAAAGAATTTCAACACCATTTATGTTTGACACAAGATCACCATCGGCGTCCTCATGAAGATTTGAATAGAATGCTTGCATCAAGAGAGGATTAACATGAGGATAGGTAAGATATAGGAAATCAAGGAGTTGGCATTCCCTAAGTATGTTTGCGGTAGCAGTGGGGGCGCTGGATTCAAGATATTTGCTGGTGGAATAACGAGGAGGAAGAATTTCTCGGTTTTCAAATTTTGTCAAGAATCTAATTAGCTCGGTTGCAGAGTTAAACCGTAAAAGAGACCCATCTTGATAAGGGAAATTGGGAGGAGGAGGAGCAGCTGAAGAAGATGCACCATGTCTGCCGGAACGAGGGCGTTTGGTGTGTCTGCTCGTCATTTTAAATAAGTAGTAATAGCTTTTGTAAGAAATTTGAGAGATTTTTGAAAGTTTGGGAGATACGATTGATGCTTGAGTGAAGAAGTTGAAGACATATGGTACCTATTTATAATGAGAAGGATGACATTGCATTTAAGGTAACAATCTGCAGAAATTTAAGAGGAAAAAACGGTCAGAAACAGAAAAAAAAATTGTCACTGTCCGTTACACAATCGATTATGGAATAGAAACAATCGATTGTTATGGAGTTTTTGAATTGTACTCGGAAATGACACAATATCGATTGTGGGAATCTTGCAGGACCCAAACGGTAACAAAGATTTTGAATTACTGACTGAAGATAATCGATTGTTGAATTATGGTAATCGATTGTTCTGACACAGTGTGCACAGTGATTTTCTGACTTCGGAAAATAATCGATTTTGCTTATGAGACAATCGATTGTTTTGAAAAGGCAGTAATGAATATCCGAGACGGTAATCGATTATACATTAAAAAAATCGATTAATTAATTAACATCAAAAACCTGCAAGGCACAAAAAAAATTTAATCAATATGTTGATTTTCCGTCATAATAAGCATAAGACTTAAATAATCCATTAGGTATACTTGCTAATTAATTTTCCGGCACAGTAAGCATGAGACATAAAGGAATGATAATCGATTATTGACTGTAACTATCGATTGTTCTACACCATTGCCTTATAATTCCCCCCGCTTTTAGGGCGATACCTGCAAAAGAGAATTAGACGTCTCCGACGCTCAAGTTAGTAATTTGTAGACATATAATGACTTAGATCAATGTGAAGTCAAGAGTTCCGAGTTTACTATAGATTCGGAAAAGAACTTTTTCGCTAAAAGGCCTTGTGAAGATGTTGGCCAATTGAGAACGTGATCTCTTAAGAAGTGTGTCCTAAGGTGTTCTTAAGAGTGTTTCGAGTACTTACCTGTTGTTCGATGTCGCCAATTACCTGTTCGAGAGGATGGTCTTTGATTGTCCTCCACGCGTTAGGCAGTTTCGTTTCTTTTTCCAGTTGTGGCGCTTCCTTCGATAATTGTTTCAAGATTTCATCTTGAATTTCCTTAGGAGTTTCCTCTTGTACTTTGTCTTGAGGACTCATTGAGTTTAAACTACCTGCAAGTTCAAAACCAGAATCCTTTCTCGCCAAGCGAGCATTATTTTCGGAAAACACAATATGAGGGGATTCCTCCACAGTTTCGGTTCTATTATTGAATACTCTATATGCTTTGCTACGTGAAGAATAACCAATAAAAATTCCTTCATCGGATTTGGCATCAAACTTTCCCAAATTATCTTTACCATTGTTATGAATAAAACAATTACAACCGAATACTTTATGATGGGAGATATTTGGTTTCCTTCCCTTGTAGAGTTCATAGGGAGTTTTCATGAGTATTGGCCTTATGACTACTCTGTTTAAAACGTAGCATGCGGTACTCACGGCATCCGCCCAAAAATGTTTGGGAATCTTAGCCTCATCGAGCATGGTTCTAGCCATCTCTTCGAGACACCTATTTTTCCTTTCTACCACTCTATTTTGTTGTGGTGTGCGTGGAGCAGAGAAGGTGTGCTCGATACCGAGTTCGTCACAAAAATCCGCGAAGACATTATGATCGAACTCTCCCCCATGATCACTTCTTATCGAAGTGACGGTTGTGTCCTTTTCATTTTGAACACGTTTAAGAAAACATTTAAAATTATGAAAAGCTTCACTTTTATGAGCAAGAAATAGTGTCCATGTAAATCAAGAATAATCATCAACAATAACAAAAGCATAACAATTTCTACCAAGACTTTCAATGCGAGATGGTCCAAAAAGGTCCATGTGAAGAAGTTGCAATGGTCTAGAGGGGGGGTGGATAGCGTTATAATAAAAAACAGCGTAAACTTGCGGAATTTAACAATTGCAGGGATGAAATAAGTGCGATAAGTAAATAATAAGGAACAAACGCACCGATGTTATCCTGGTTCACCACAACCCGTGGCTAGTCCAGTCCCCGAGAGACTCTCTCGAGATTTCCACTAACTTCGTTAAGCTTACGGGTGCTTAGCAAACCGTTACAAACTGAGAACTTGAGTCACACAAGCCTCAACGACCTTTGCTCGAAGATACAACACTTCAAGACTTCAACCAAAGGAATCACAACGTTCCTTCTTACAATACAAGGGATTAACACTTCCCTTCAAGTGTATAAAAACACTTTGCACTCAAAACAAGACTCTCCTTAAGAGTAGATATGAGTAAAATAAATACGCTCAAGAACGCAACAACTTTCGTCAAGAATTTGGCTCTTAAAAACTTATGTAATGAATAGAATATGATGAATAAGAGAGTATGCAAGCTTTAGAAATAATATGATCAGTTGTTGTGTTTAGAAGACTGATTTGAAGATGTATTTATAGTGTCAAAAACATGCATAACCGTTGCCTAATTGCCAATTAAGAATTGCTGATTTTGTGCTACGACAATCGATTGTCTAATTGGCACAATCGATTGTTTTTCAATCGTTCCAAAAATCATTCCCAGATTTTACGTAGCATAATCGATTATCTAAGACGTATAATCGATTACTGGCAACGTTCAAAAAATTATTTCCAGATTTTACTTAAAACAATCGATTATCAGAAATATACAATCGATTACTTGGCAACGTTCAAAAAATCTTTTTCAGATTTTACTTCAAACAATCGATTATCAGAAATATACAATCGATTACTTGGCAACGTTCAAAAAATCTTTTTCAGATTTTACTTCAAACAATCGATTATTAAAATCCTATAATCGATTATCTGACGGAGTTTGAAAATATTTTGGCAACGGTCATTTACATAATCGATTATGCTATATGGACAATCGATTATTTTTCAGTCTTGAAAAATCTAATAGACACTGCCTCAACATAATCGATTGTCATAAGGTTCACAATCGATTATTTTGTAGCTTTGAAAAATCTGATGGACACTGTCTCAACACAATCGATTGTCATAAGGTACACAATCGATTGTCATGCATATTTCAAACATCTGATGGACACTGCCTCAACACAATCGATTGTCATAAGGTTCACAATCGATTGTTTTGTATCTTTGAAAAATCTGATAGACACTGCCTCAACACAATCGATTGTCATAAGGTACACAATCAATTGTCATGCAGATTTCAAAAATCTGATGGACACTGCCTCAACACAATCGATTGTCATAACGTACACAATCGATTGTCTTGCAGCTGCCTAAACATAATCGATTATCATAAGTACATAATCGATTATCTTTGTCCAGATTTTAGAGGCATGTTTAAAAATCATTTTGTTAAAATAAATATGCATGATTTAAAATCATTTTGCTCTAAATTAAATATGCATGATTTGATAAAAATGTTGTTACGAGAGAAGCCAAGTCTTGAGTTAAATTGTCGGATCAAGATCACAATTAAAGAGCGACTCATGTATAACTTTGTTTAATCTTGATTTTTGTTTGTCTTGTGCTTGAACTTCGTTACATGACATTTGCGCGCTTGTGCTTGGACCTCGTCATATGTCAATTGCGCATCGTTTGTCATTATCAAAACCTGCAAATATGAACACACGTTTAGTTTAGTGCCTTGAGAACGTGTTTCAACATAAATACCCTCATATTTGTTCATTTACTATGCCCGTCCGAAACCTGTTTTACCATATGTTCCGCAAATGTTTCCATGTGACTTCTGCAGATTGCTAATAACTGCTACTGCTTTTTTTTCAAGTTCTGAACGATTTTTCTTGCAAGTCTTTTTCTGCAAACTCTCCAGCTTCTTTTTTAATTTATACTCCAGCTTTTGAAAATTCTTCCTTCCTTAGACCTTAAATGTGTTTGAGACGTGCTAGTTACGTGTTCGTTTGTAGAGGGATATCTGAGCCTTTATATATTTTACATGATTCCTTTATGTGCAAGTCGTATTTGCTTTTTGCATGTCGCATAGCATTTTAACCTTTGAACCTAGGGGGTCAGCCTAGTTTTGACCTTATAGGAATAGTGATCCTAAGTGCCCTCTAGAATATATAGAACAGGACGGGTAATAGCACGCAATAAGTATTCGTGACCAATCCACACATTTAAATAACATTTACGGGTGCGAATGGTAGAATATGGAGATGATGACGATGCGATAATATCATAAAGCGACCCCTCTTTGGGAATATGTTCGGATATTGTATCGAATGATCCATATTATAGTTAAACCTAGGACCCTCCTTACTTTTTTTCTTTATTTAAACATTTTTAATAAAATCCCCTTTTTTACTTATGCTATCATTCTTTCAAAATTGTCAACTTGCTCGTATTGTTTATGTGCAAACTTTGCTTGTCTATTTCTATGCTACTTAAAGTCACATCTAAGTAAGGCCAGAAACCACACTAGTGTATCTTGAGGGGTGCCTAACACCTACCCCTAGAGATAATTTCAAGCCCTTACCCAAACTCTGGTTTCTTTCAAAAATCTTCGTTTCTTCTTAAAGTGTCCTAATGCACTATAATCATTAGGTGGTTACTCTTCAAACTCTGTAACCAAATTCCCAAAAGGGAATAAGAGTAGTTTTGTCCATAATATCGTAAACCTGATTTTTCCTTTGGGGGGGGGGGGGGGGGGGGAAGGGGGCCGCGACAAAATCTAGTGGGAAAAAACCTTATATGGAAAAAAGAGTGCAACACGCATTAACTCTCCCTGATAAGAGCATCAATTCACATCCTTGAGCCTTCGCATTTAGTTCTTGTGCACCATCTTCAAAAGATATTTGGTAGAAATTTGATAAACAATCAGCCATATTAACTTGAATGAATATTTTGCACCTTGAAATCATGAGTCGTGATAGATATATAATGTCTTCACAGATATCGTGGAATGACTCTTCAATATCTCCATAGAGATTCACGCTATCATATTATCATGCTTATAATTATATCAAGATACAAATGTGCACAAGTTGCACTAAGAAAGTGGTACTTAAGGATCAACAAATTATATATGCTTTAAGCAACTTAAGTCCTTCGTAGATTGTCATATAAGTTAAGTCATATAAGCCATATAATAGACTTTAGATGCATATTAAGTTTTCATGTCATGCTAGACATATAAGATATCAAAAACTGGTTGCACATACCATTGACTTTATACTTTTAAGTATTTAAACAACATAGATAAATTATATGTCTTTCATATAAAACCAATTCTATTGGAATTATGTCTCTTCTATTTGGCCAATATTTTTTTGTCTGTAGGCGACAGACTTAAGATCCTCATCTATATTTAGTGCTATCATAGATGTTGTCGATGAACATTTTATATCGGTTCCAATATTTTTTCATAAAGACATAACATAGAGATCTCTTCATTCATATATTCAGGTACCTGAATCTCTCATGAGATTTTATGAAGTATTGTGTCATGTGACCTTCTAGATCACTTGCCTCCTTTATTATGATCACTTTGATCATTTTCTCGTCTTCTTTATCAAGAAGTTTATTTGAAACCGATTTGTCTATATGCTTTAAGCGTACCATAGACTTTGTCCTTCCAGGACTTAATATGAGCATTTGCGATGAGAATATAGTTACTTTCTTTGGGTCAGCAAACACGTATGGCATGCTTTGCACTATATTGCAAACGAATTATCTTTTTATGAACATCAAGTTCATATTATGATATTCGAGGATCTATATATACAAATAATAATTCGTTCCACGTACTTTTTCTCAACTGTTTATCATGTCTCCCCCTCATGTTAGAAAAACTAACGTGTTTCCTCTTTAGGAATCCATCTTCGTGCATTATCATGTTAATTTACATTGTACATCAATAATAATAATAATAAGATGGAATTATTTGGTTCCTGACCCTGAACCACTTGTGAGGAGAGAATATAATATACTCTCATATAACGTATATTAAACTGATATAGATAACTTTGTTCTCATGAGCAATAGTTTAGCAATTAAGTGGAGGCACTCAATAAATTATTTTGCAAGCTGTGATGTAAACCAACTTATCAAGATGAACTTCTTGAATAGAAAATCTAGAAATTATGCTCGAAATTAAACTATTGAGCAAGTTACCTCGAAAAATACCATGTTGCGAGTTAATAATAATTGCACATGTAACCATCTCATAGATGCATCTTATGTGGTATACATGGCAGGTGAATGAGCCATATTCACCTTTGATATTTTCAGCATTTATGGAATTCAATCCCAATTTTAGTTGGTCTATTAATTAATAAGAACAAGTAATGTAAGAGAATTCGTAAACAACTTTCTAGTTCTTTAATATTTACTCATGTGAATTCTCTTTAATTTTTGCAGATCATACTAAAATTGATATGACTAACCTAAATTCCAACTGAATAAATTATCCATATTGAAGTCAAGATTTATACTATGACATGTGCAATTATCAATAAACTCCAAGTTTATTATGATATGAATTTTTGTATCAATAAACATCCACTTTATTGTGGTATTCGTTTATTTGTGTAGTACAAACTGGAGAATAAAGTGGGTAACTTTTCACATACATATTACCCCACTACAAGTTAAAGTAAAAGAAGATATTAAATTTTTTCTCCATTTATAGTCTCAATATAATCAACCGCTTTCGCGTGTACTTTGGAAACTGAATAAGTTTCTTTGAGACGTACTACAACACAATACCTTATTGGTAATCAATTATGTTTCTCCAAAATAGTAATAATTGCCTCTTCTAGAGCTCTCAATTAATTTTGTACTATCACTTATTCATCAACATCCATATGGCCATAAATTTCTTTCAAGGAGAAAGTTATACTATTATGGTCATGGACAAAATTATATGCAAGATATGTTTCTTGCCTTATTGTTGTCCTTTAATAATCACAATGCAGAAATATTTTGGAGTACAATAGGTACGTGACCAATGACCATTCATGCCATAATAATGACATTATTTTCTTAGATCATCTCAAACTTCCTTCTAGAGGTGAGTATGGTATATTCACTACCACTAGCACGTTCATATTCTTCCAAGAATGAATATATATTCATAAATTAGATGTTGTCGCATTCACATCATGAATGGAACATAATCACTATATGTGCTTTATAAAATCTCATATCAAATCGATGACAAATATTACTTTCATAAAGTGAAAGATTATTTTGAAAATCCTTATTATTCTCATTATCACAATGATGACGATTATAATTCCGTCTATTATCACATTCACATCCATTGATACATTCACGGTTATAATTTTATCTTCTTTCAGACTTATTACATAGTGCTATCACATTTTCTTAGGGGAATGAGAATGGAGCAAATTAAATGGGAGGAGTTTTTAATTCTTTGCCCATAATGATACATGAATTTGATCATGTCAAGGCATAGAAATTTTACCAATTCATGTGAGTGTAATTTCTTACAAACTCTATTAGAGTTATAATCAAACTTTGTTGTCTTTGCCTGTATATAAAATCTAATCATAGAATTTCAAGAATTTGAAAGAGAAAAGTAAAATACTTACCTTAAATCCAGAATTTTAATCATGAAGGAAGTTAATGAAATAATTAAAAATTATTATGCTCAACCCCAAAGCTTCTACTCAATATGTTAGAGTCTCGTGTTGATAATGTGTTATGAAATAATAAAAGAAGAAAAAGAGTGTTGCAGAGAAAAGTACGGAGGGAGAATTCTTATTGGTATGAGATGATTTACAATGGAATAAAACCCTTTATTTATAGGGAGAGGGTGACTTAGCCATCAAGCAATAAACCCTAGAATCTCTCTAGAATATAGACATTCACCTTAAATAGAATTTTATTTATAACATACATAAAAATATTTTAATTTATTATAGCATATTAGCATGTTAGCTAGTATTTTTAATCAAATAGTTACTTAATATTTATTAAGAAATTTTTCTGTAATTACATAATAAGTCACATGATCTGTAAATATTTTTTTACACCATTAGTATCTAGAAAATTAGAAATTAAACACATAAATAATGTATATGCTCCCTATAACTTTATACGGTACAATACGAGGATCAAACTATCTAATTTTTAGTGTAAAATCGGACATAAAATCTTCACTTTATGTGACTTTTCTAAATGGTAATTATGTCACATAAATGTAAGGCTGTTGGTTGTCGCGGTTCTGAATTGGAGCCGGACCGGAACCGTGGCACTGCCGGTTCTGTCGGTTCCGGCGGTTTCGGTTCTATCGGTTCCAAGGAACCGTCATAGGCCGGGTTATCGCTAGAACCGAACCCGCCAGACCCGGAACCGGCTGGCGGTTCTGGTCCGGTTCTGGCGGTTCCAACGGACATTTTTCAAAATAAAAAAATTTTAAATAATTTCAGTAACGGCTCTTTGCAAAAAGTAGCCGTTTGGAAGTTTAAAAAATAGTCATTTGGCCCCCAAACTTTATATATTTATACTATTTCCCATTTCTCAACTATAAATACCCCCTCATTCTTTCATTTTTATTCACCAATTCATTAATATCACTCAATCTCTCTCAAGCTCTCTTTCAATCTTTCTAGTGTAAGTGCTTAATTTATTGTTGCAAATTCGTGAAAAATTGTGAAGTTGTTGAATTGAAGTTTTCAAGTGTTCAAGTTCAACAATTTTTAATTTTCAAGAAATTGTTCGTCAATCCGGTAAACTCGTTTCAACTCTTACGTGCTAATAGTATTTTTTTGTGTTTTTAGTTTGCTTAATTCTAATTAGTATGGCATTTTCGTTGAAAAAAATGTTTGGTAAAGGAAAAGCTAAAACCGGTGAAAGTAGTGGCCAAAATACTACCCCTCCCCCGGCTCCCCGAACTAAAAAAAATAAGCAAGTTGAAAGTAGTAGCCAACCTAGATGTCCTAATGAACCCTTCGTAATCCTTGATAGTGATCACCCTTGTTTTCAATTTACCGATAGTGAATTTCTACATGATGTTGCAGTAGGTGATTGATTAGATGATGATATTATGAATGCTCTTTATCCTAATGAACCTATCTTAGAGGAAAATGAGGATGATGATGACTATGATGAAACCCAAGCTCCAGTAGATTTAGACTATACACCTACTAGTCCTGCTCATAATTTAGGTAATGAACCGGCACACCCACCTGTACAAATTCCCACTTTTAGTAGACAACCTCCTAAACGTACAGAAACATCATTAGTTTGGCAATTTTTTACTCAACTAAGAGAACAAAATAAGGCTAAGTGTAAATCTTGTTGGAAATTACTTGTTCATAGGTATACTGGAGATCGTAGCGGCACGGGTAGTTTGACTAAGCATATAAAATTACACCCTAGAGATAAGGCTAGATATTTGCAATTGAAAGCGCAACAAGAGGGGAGGAAAAGTGTTGATTCTCAAGTTAACCCAAGTACTGGTTCAAATCTAGTTCAACCAGGAATAAACACTGTCACCGGAGGTATTTTATATTACGATCCAAATAAGGATCATGAAAAATTAGCGAAAATGATTACTGTTATGTGTTTGCCTTATACTTTTGCTTCTAATCCTGCATGGATTCATTATATTAGAAGTAATCCTACTAATAAAGGTTGGCCTCGCGCAACAGATAAGGCCGATATTTATAAATTCAAGAATGAATATGAACAATATTTGCGCTATTTATTTACTCATATAAGTAATCGTATTTCTATTACAACTGATATTGGTAGAAGTGGAAATGACTGTGATTATCTAACTGTAACAAGTCATTGGATAGACGAAGACTGGACAATGCAAAAACGCATAATTGCATATAGAATAATTAATTCATGGCACACGGGTAGGTTTATAGCTAACACTCAGATATATGTAGATATTTTTACTTTAGTGATAAAATAATGGCAATTTCTATGGATAATGCTTCTAGCAACACTAGTGCAATAGGCATGCTAACAAAAACACTTAATCCTGCATTTACTAATATTTTTCATGTTAGATGTATTTGTCATATTTATCATTTAATTGTTGGTGATGGTATGCGAATATTAAACATAGAAATTGAAAAGGTGAGAATGGCTCTTAATTGGCTATTTTATTCAAACTGTAGAAGTAGACTTAGAGAATATTTTAAAAAATGTGACGAATATGGCCTTAGAGAAAGAAAGGTTCCTAAACCTTGCCCGACTAGGTGGAATTATATGTACAAAAGTTTAGTAGTAGCGTATGAAAATAGAAACCCAATTAATGCTACGTTTAATTCTCGGGTAGGTGGTGAGGATGATGATGAAATTCTAACTACCCAACATTGGACTAATTAAAATTCTTTTAGATTTTTTAGAACATTTTCAAGTGGCTACAAATGCTTTTTCTGGACAATATTATTCGATTTTTTCTAACTGTTTAGTTTATATTGCCGCACTTGCTGATTTGTTTGTTGATTTTAGCGAGGGTGGGGACATTTATGAACTTGCAATAAATAAAATGAAGAAAAAGTTTAAAAAATATTTTTTTTCCAATCCCTCCTATTTTTGGTGTAGCTGCTATGTTAAATCCAACAATGAAATTAGGAGGTCCTTACTTTTGGTATTCTAATATTTATCGATCTTTAGATCTTTCAGAAGACGAAATTGCTACACTAGCTGATGCGAAAGCATCAATTAAAGTTAATGCTCAAACTGTTTATAATGCTTATAAACAGGTGTTAGAGCATGCTAGGCCAAATATTCCAACCCCTACTTCGTCTACATCACAATCGTCTAAAAGAGATGCTGGCTTAACAGCTCCTAAATCGTGGACGGAGTTCAGGGGTACTCAAGGAGATAATTTTGATGAAATTTCCCATCTAAATGAGCTTCAAGTTTACTTGTCACAGGGACTAGAAAAGAAGAATCCAGACGGCTCTTTCGACCTTTTGGAATGGTGGAAGACAAGGGAAAAGTATTTTCCCGTTCTTGCAAGGATGGCTCGGGGTGTTCTGTCAATTCAAGCGTCAACTGTTGTATCGGAGAGCGCTTTTAGTCAAGTAAGACTATAAATAGGTGATCACAGAGCGTCGATGCGGGAGAGCTTGGAAAAATCAGTGCTTTTTCGAGATTGGATCCGCGCAGAAAGAAGGAACTTTGGCATAGCAGAATCACAACCAGCAATAGATGAGGCATATGAAGAAATGATAGCAGAACTTGCTGAGGAAGCAACTTCACCCGGAAGTGGTGATGAACAAGCTTCATTTCCACCACCGCCAACACAACCACCTCCCAAACTTGACGGTTTTATGAGATTTGTTAGAAATACAACATAAATTATGATATAACTTGTACATTGGCACGTCTTCTTTTAGTTTTTTTCCTTTAAATGGTGGTATTAGTACCATGTTGTGCTCACTCCATTGGGGGAAGGAAGACTAAGAAAGATATGCCATTTTGGTCAATAAATATGCTCTTTATCATATCCTTCAATATCTTTTTTCTCAATATTTCTTTGTCTTTACTTCGATATCAATCCTTGAATATTTATATAACATACAATATATAACATACAACACAATATACTAATGACAACATTCTTTTATCAATATATACTACTTATATATAATTTATACTAATTACTAACTACAACACAATATACACTACTTATATATAATATATACTACTTACATACAATATATACTAATTACTACAACACAATATATACTATACTAATAACTTAGTACACCATATAAAATATATTCTACACTATACTAATGACTACTATATAAGATATTGAATTAAAAAAAAATAAAAATTTCAGACCCGCCAGAACCGCCACCGCCAAAACCGAAACCGCATGGTACCTGGAACCGTCACGGGTCGGTTCCACCATAAGAACCGCCAGACCCGGAACCACCAGAACCGCCAGACCCGGAACTGCCAGAACCGAAACCGTCAAAACCGAATCGCTAAACCCAAATAAACCCAAAATCGGAACCGAATACAGCCTTACATAAATGGAAGGACGGGAATAATAAAGCTTTGGAATGAGTTTGTAAAACTCTTTATAAGTTAGGCAGAGGTACTTAATTCTTGACGTGCCAGAAACCATAACATGCATGTCATATACATGTAAATAATTAATAATGCATGCATGGTAAAACAGCCTGGCAAAAGCGGGCGGAATATTTTGGAACAATTGGAAGGATTTTGGTTCAGAATTAAGTGTGCTTTAATTTTCAAAAAGATATTCCGTAAGCTTCTCTTAATTTTGCACCAATTAATCATGTTTAGACTGTTACATCTTTTTAATATTTAAAATGTTGTGTGCTAATCCTTTCAAGTAAAAAGTAATTAGCTTATTATATAGCTTGTTTTAATTTGAATACAGATGCTCTGTAAGTGTACGACTATTTTATTTTGACTTTTCATCTAGATATTTCTTTTGTTGGTATACATCGTTCGAAAAAGATGACACATTTCTTCTTGTTTTCTATTTTTTTCCCTTTAAACTGTAAATTTTTTACAATAAATAGTTCAATAAAAAATAATCGTTTCTTAACTCTAGTTAAGTAGATAATTGACATACCAAGTCAAAGAGCCGGTTTTCAACTAGAAAGAGTTATAGGGGTTTTCTTTTTTATTTTCCTTACTACGTGACAGATAAAATTCTTGTAATTCAGGTTAAAATTGTCATTCTAGATTCATATTTATGAGTTCAAATATTGGTAGAAAACAATCACTTTTATTCTCTACGTACGAAGGTACCCTACCAAAGAAAGAAGATGACCCCTCCACCCCCCCCTCCCCCCCCCCCCCCAAAAAACATACCACGACAACAAAACACAGTTCTGTGAAACAAAAATGTATATGAATATTTTAATTTCATGATTATTAATTCAAAGGCTGTTTAACCAAAAAATAGTATTTCGGTAAAAGCTAGAATTTAAGATAAAAATCGGGTTATTGATAATCAGGAGACCAAAAAAGAATAATAATCTTTCTGAGAATAAGAATAAAGCAGTAAACGAATTTGTATTTCAGTATGATATCAGTGATTTTTCTGTCCCCTTACAAATGATGAGACTTCTTCCTTTTATAGTTGATTCTAAGTAAAGGAATGAAACCTCAGCTTTAATGAGATAACTATGAGTATTAAATGACATTAAATAAGTCGTTACACAATCATTCCTATTAAATACTAATTTTCCAACGTATCAGGTATTTAATACTGAATTTGGACTCCTTTTTGTCATCAGATCCATGTCTTCAATGCCTTTTAATCCGTTGGCTTTAAATGACTTGAACTGGTACGGAACTCGTGTCTTAACTTCTTCTCGTGCCTGTTTAAATTTTTCTTCCCGTATCTCTCGCCACTCGTGCCTTTTACTCAATTGCTATGTTTTGACTATTTGACCAGTCCACGTGTCATGTCATGTCATCTTTAATATAATTCAGCTTTTTTTCCAATACAGATAGTCCCTCCACTTTTCATTTATTTAACAATTAAATAATTGAAAAGTGGATCTTCATAAAAAAAGAAAATTTTTGCCATAATCAATGCATATGAAAATATTGACGTCTCAGTTGTCTTTTCAATTTAATGTTCTATCCACGTGTCACTTTTTGATTGATTCTGCTATTTTGCACCATTTTTCAAGACTTCTTCACTCCTACTATTCACGAAGTGATAGTTGCCTTTATTATAGGCTTTTTATCATTACACTTCTAAGTTTCACAGTTGCCATTATATACATACTTAACCTTTTGTTCATTTGTCTTATTCTTCACAAATCTTTAGCAACTACTCTCTTCCTTACTTCTGCCCTCTTTCGATTCAACCTTGCTCAACAACGGCTTCTCCAAACCCTAACTCTAAAAGAGTTCCAATTTTAGACTAGTTCCCCAATTCCCCCGTTAGACATAGAAGAGGCAGAGGAGGTAGACTTCGAACGGGGTTAGAATCTACTCGCGCCGTCTCTTCTGGTTCCTGTTCTAGGAGTTCTTTCCCAAAAACTCCTTCTTCTAAAGGTAAATAAATTCCTGATTCTTCTAAAGAACCTTTAGTTGATGAAATCGTACCAAGTGATTTGTCTTTTGTGAGTGATAGACAATCTCTTCAAAAGCAAGTTGCAAATTTAGAAAAAGCTGACACTTATCCTTCGTTACTGACCGATCTTACAATCCCTACCATCAGAAGGGATTGTAACTGGAAAATAGTCTTCGAATGTCAATTCCTTCCCCAAATCAAAGAATTTCTTCTTTTAGGATTGGGTACTCTTTTGTTTATACTTACCCCTTTACTTTGGGCTTAAATCCTCTGATTGACACGGTCATTCTTAATTTTTGCCATTTTTTTAAAAATTTGTTTGTGTCCCCTATGTGGAGAGCAGTGGCTTGTTTGAGATACATATCTACCAAAGCCAATGTCAACTTTACCTTTTCTCACCTTATTCACTTATAATTTAATGCGCCGTGGGGTTTTTACCTTAACTACAAGAAGTAAGAAGATATTGGTAAGCCTTGAAGATGACAAAGATCGGGGATGGTATACCCTTTATGTTGATGTACGTATGGTGGACTTTCTTGGTGAAACAAATATTCCCTTCCCTGAGAAGTGAAATTTTGCATGTTAGTTTCCTTTTATTTTACCGTACCTATTTTTGAGAATTTCGATTCTTTTTCTGACTTCGTCTCTTTTTGTTTTTTTGTAGCAACCATGGGAGATGTGAAAATATTTCCAACTTCCGTAGTTGGGTAGACTCAATTTTAAAGCTTTCTCCTAAGGAGCAAAGACCTTGGAAATCAGTTTCTAATTTACGTGGCTGGAAAGTGAAAACACACGTTATCCCCTTTTTACACATTTTTTATTTTTACCTATTAAGTACATTTTCCTTAATATTGATTGTGTATCCTTATTTTAATCAGGATTTGGTGCTACAGGAATGTCACCTGATATAGCTATGGCTCTTCCCATGTCTGCCAACGCTGCACTTGATTTGGACAAGGCTCGAGGCTTGCTTCCAAAAAGGAAAGCTATAGGAAAAGGTTCTGAGAATGAGGAAGAAGAAGGTACCTCCTTAACAGCTAGGCCAAGAGTTAGGAGACGAGTTATTAATGATGATGATATTGAAGATACTCCTGCTCAAACCTCGACCGTCAAGCCTGTTTTGATTCATTCTGACGAGGATAGCGTGCCAAGAGACACTAATGAATCAACTCAGCGACTCTTTGATAGGGATTTTGAGAGTGGCGAGCTTGGCCCTATTTTTTATGAAGCCCATCTTTCCTCATTCGTTCCTACTTCCCTCATTCTTTTGCCAACCGTAAATGTTTCCTTGCCAGCATCGACTGCTTCTGTTCCTTCATCAGTTTTAACTGAATCTACTTCCGTTCCTGTGTTAATTTCTACATCCACTCCTTTCGTTCCTGCTTTAACTCCTACGACTCATGTTGTGCTTACCTTTTCTACTACTCCCCCTTCCGATGTTCCCTCTTCATCTATTCAACCTATAGAGGTAAATTCCAGCAATAGATGCATGACTATGAGGAGTGTCACACTTTAAGTCCCTGCCAGTCAAAGCCTCTTAAGAAAATCTGGTGGAGCTGATACTTGGCTCGAACCTCTTATTGGAGAGATTGAGAAGAACAAGATGCAAAGCCATAGTTGTTATACTTTGATGAATGACATAGTTCATTCAACTTTAAAGGTAATTTTCTTGAATTTGAATGCTTTTCCTCTTTTTCCTTCTAAGTTCTCACTTATATGCTTTATAACTGTAGGCAAATCTTATTAGAACTGAACTGTTGAGGAGAGTCTCTTTGTTGAATAAATAGGAGCGAGAGTCTACAAAGGCTATCTCTGAGGCTAGGAAACTAGCCGAGAATGTCTTGCTTGAGGCAGCAAACTGGAAAGAACAATTTGAGAATGCCCAAGGGACCATAGAGGAGTTGCAGGAGAGTAAGGCTCACTTGGAGCAACAAAAATGTGGTTTGTCCTCTGAGCTGGGAATTGGTAATGCTTCCTGGGGACAGCTTAAAAAGGACAAAGAGTTTTTGGAGTGCTCTCTATCAAAAGCCAATGATGAGATTAAAGAGCTTAAGGCACTTATGGAGAAAAAATAAGAATACGCAAGGGAGTTAGCTCAAAACTTAACTCAAGCTCAAAATGATTTAAGGATTTCTTCTAATAAAATCCATGCCTTGGAAAGTTCCCATGCCTCTCTTGAAGCTTCCCTGGAGTCTCGCTTAGCAGAACATCAATTGATGAAAAATGATCTCGCTATGTGGGAAAGGGAGTATGAGGCTCTGGAGAAGGAATATAACGCTCTTGAAGAAAATTTCAACATAGAAGTGAGTTGGGCTTTTCTAAATTCTCGCCGTAATGCTCTGATGGAGGCTTCACAAGAAAACTTTGACTTGCAATCTGAATAAGCCAAAGTCATGAACACTATCGAGAAAAGTCAACAACCTACTGATACTCCTTCTCCTACGCTTGGATCTATTAATACCCCTTCTCCAGTACTCGAAGCTCATGGAACGGAAGAGTTATTTCACTCTGAAGCAGTTACTGGGGTAGTTAAAGTTGTGATTTCGGCTTTTTGAGGGTGAAACTTCTATGACACAGTCTATGGGAATTGAAGTTACCGTGACTATTGCTTCCCTCGATGATGTTCAGTTGAAACTGTAAGAAACACGTTCTCGAACTAACGTGTGTTGATTCATGTAGGTTTTGATAAATGCCAAACATTGAGCCAAGCATCGGTGATGGAACAATAACAGTCCAAGTACAAGATGGATAGTACGCGTTCAAGAATAGAAGATGCAATCAACTGTTGAGTAGGTCTTAATTTGTAATCTTGACTCAACGACTTATTTCTAATATTGGCTCTCACCTAAAATGATTTTCATAAAATCATGCGTCATAAGTTTTTAAAGAAATAAGTTGCATATTTGCCAAAATGATTTTTAAACTCGTTTTGAGAAAATTGGGTTTAACAATCGATTGTCTTGAAGAAACAATCGATTGTCAAGTTCTATACTTAGTTTTTAAAATGTTGTCTTGAGACAGAAACTTCGTTTGAAATCATTTTTGAAGCAACAATCGATTGTCACTGTTCAACAATCGATTGTCAGATTTTATACTTAGTCTCAAAGTTTTGGACAACTTACAGAATGTTTTCAAAATCTTCAAAAATGAAGAACAATCGATTGTCACTATTTAACAATCGATTGTGCTCAGTGATATTTCCAAACGGACTTTTTCCAACGGCTTTATCTATTTATGGTATAATCTTTACTCAATCTTTTAGTCAAAAAGTTGCCAGAAATATTTTGAATATTTGAACAACAATCGATTGTCTGAAGTCAACAATCGATTGTCTTCTTTTTAAAATTCAACAGAAATCTTTTTAACCGGATTTTAAGGAATTTGTCTGTTGAAATTTTACTCCAACAACCGATTGTGTAATATCAACAATCAATTGTCAGGCAGATTTTCAGGAGCGTTTTCTGGAACTAAAAGCAACGGTCTATTGCTCCAGTTTCTCTATAAAACACTCTCTGAAAATCATTTTTTAAACACAACAACACTGCAGAAAAAGTACAAAGCATACATTACATTCTTGTGATTCAAAATTTCATATCTTACATTATTTTTGAGAGCCAAGATTATTGATTGAGTTGTTGTGTTCTTGAGCAATATATTTTGTACTCATAATCCACTCTTTGAGAGAGTTCTTGTAAAGTGAGTAAAAGAGTGTTCTTGTTAAACACTTGTAGTAAGAAGGAGTGTTATATTTCTTCTTGTAAAGTCTTAGGGATAGGTTTCCTTAAGCGGGTTGGTTGAGGCTTGTGTTGTATCAAGTTCTCAAGTTGTAAAGGTTCGTTAGGCACCCGGAAGCTTAACAAATTGAAGTCTTTGAGGTGAGGAACCTCCGAGCAAATTGAAGTCTTTGAGGTGAGGAACCTCCGAGCAAATTGAAGTCTTTGAGGTGAGGAACCTCCGAGCAAATTGAAGTCTTTGAGGTGAGGAACCTCCGAGCAAATTGAAGTCTTTGAGGTGAGGAACCTCCGAGCAAATTGAAGTCTTTGAGGTGAGGAACCTCCGAGCAAGTTGAAGTCTTTGAGGTGAGGAACCTCCGAGCAAGTTGAAGTCTTTGAGGTGAGGAACCTCCGAGCAAGTGTTTGAGATTTGTGTGATTCAAGTCTCAAGTGTAAAGGTTTGTTGGGCACCTTAAGCTTGACAAGGTTGTTAGTGGAAATCTCGAGAGAGTCTCTCGGGGACTGGACTAACCACAAAGTGTGGCCAACCAGTATATATCGTGGTGTACTTTATTTTTACTGCATTTGTTTATTTCCTGCAAAGTTTAAATTCCGCAAGAAAACGCCAAATTTTATTAATACGCTATTCACCCCCCCCCTCTAGCGTAGAGCGTTATTGTCCAACAGAAACTGCTCCTATTGCTGCTCCTTCAGAAGTTGTTACCGCACCTGCTATTGCCTCTGAAAGTGAAGTTACAACTTTTGAAGCTCCAACTCTTTCAGTGACCAGTTAAATGTGTAATTATTTTTTTTTAGTGATTGTTAATGTCATCCCTTGGCAACTTTTAAGATATCTTTTGATGAAGTCCCCAGTTATCATAATGGGGCATTTGTATACAAATACTTTGATGACTAAGTTTTTCCTTGGTCTTTTATGTTTAGAAGTTTTATGGGTATTTCTCTATATTATATCCTTAACTATTTACTTATTTAGGACTTATAGAATAGCCTGGCATTTTTATCCTTTGAAAATGCTTTATGATTCTTCTCATGGAATATCAACATGAGGTTTATAAAAAAGGGCCCTTTTATTTTATAGACACTTGATGAAGAAGACGGCTCAACTTCATAATGGTATTACAATACGATGAAAGAAATAGGAATACACATGTTTTGTATGAAATAACTTTGATAAGTTTTTATTCATGAACTTTAACAAGTTTTTTGACTATTACATGTATTAAAATACATCTATAACTTTCTAGTAACTGTTTTTCTTGTAACATATTTTTACATGATATAAAATAGACAAGGTTTTCCTTCATAACTTGTTTCAATATATAATCATAACCCTATCTTTACATATTTAGGAAGGGTTTGGTAAGTGACTTTGTTTATGATTTTGAGAGATGACCCTTGTTGTCTTTATGAGAAAAAATATTATAATGAATGTTTTGTGCTTGAATGCTGAAGACCTCGTAAATTCCTCATAACACTTGTCTTTTTGTAGCTGAATCGTGCCAAGACTTTGATTTTTGTTCGATATTCGTATCTTATGATATTCGTGTCTGTTTTTCTGCACGTATCTGTGTATAATATGTAGTCCCCCAAGTGTTTGAGCGGTGAAGAATGAAGCCTCGAGCACTTTTTTTTCTCAATTTGTTCCTTTTCCTGAAATAGAAAAATATACGGGACTCGGAGGTGTGATTATAGATGAAGACTGCCTAACCCGTGTGTATTTCCATCAGATTAATATAACCCTAGGTTCAGAATTTAAGAGTATTCCATTTTGCCGTGCAGGTCATGACTCATCATTTGACACGAGTTATGATTTTTGCCTAACATCTAAAATCGTTAGTAAAATTGTAACAATTCAAAGGAAAATTTTAACATAGGGATACCTGACTGTGACCACTCCTTTAGAAGTAATATTTCTTTAGATGGACAACATTCCAATGTGAAGGTAAGACATTGCCATCCATTGTCTCCAACTCGCATGCTCCTTTCCCTGCAATGTCACGGATTCGGTAGGCACCTTACCACGTTAGACTTAGCTTTTCCGAGTTAGCAGCCTTCGTAGATTGGAAGACCTTTTTGAGCACAAAGTCCCTAATTTTGAAGAACTTGAGACGTGCTTTACTGTTATAGTATCGTCCAATTACTTTCTTTTGAGTTGTCATCCTTATTAATGCCGTTCTCTTTTTCCTTCAAGCAAATCAAGGTTCATCCGTAACTCTTCATTGTCTGAGTCTTTCGTTGCTTGAACGTATCGTGTGCTTTGTTCCCCTATTTCAACTGCTATTAAAGCCTCCGTTCCATAAACCATTGAAAATGGCGTTTCTCCTGTACTTGTTTTCACCGTTGTTTGATACGCCCATAATACCGCAGGTAACACTTCAGGCCAATTACCTTTTGAGTCTTGTAATCTTTTCTTTAAATTATTGACTATGACCTTGTTTGTGGACTCCGCTTGTCCATTGCCTACCGTATGGTATGGTGCTGATGTTATCCTTTTAATCTGCCAACTTTGAAAGAACTCCTTAATTTTTTTTCCTATAAATTTTTGAACTTTATCACATACGATTTCCTTTGGTACACCAAAGCAGCATATTATGTTTCTCCAAATAAAGTCTATGACTTCTTTCACTCGAACCTGTTTGAATGCCCCTGCTTCTACCCATTTAGTGAAATAATCAGTAAGTACATGTAGAAACTTTACCTGACTTTTTACTTGTGGTAATGGACCTACGATATCCATTCCCCATTTCATGAAGGACCAAGGAGATATAACAGGTGTAATAGTTCGGCTGGTATATGCATAATGTTACCGTATCTTTGGCATTCGTCTCATTTAGACACGAAATCATTCGCTTCCTCTTCCATCTTAGGCCAATAGTATCCTGCTCAACCAATTTTAGTGACCTGCCTCATGCATGATTTTCACAATGTCCCTCATGTATTTCTCTTATTACATACTTCGTTTGGGAAGGTCCGAGACACCTTGCTAATGGTCCACCAAACATTTTTCGGTAAATGTTTCATTGATATAGGCAGTAACGAGCAGCTTTCTTACGAAGTGCATGAGCCTTTGTTTTACCATCAAGAATGGTTCCATGCTGCAACGAAACAACTATTTTATTTCTCCAATCCCATGTTACGTGATTAAAATTTACCTCATTCTTGACAAGTCCAAGAACGGTACGGAATAAATGTATGATTGAAGCATTTGCATTATTTGCTATGTCTGCCGCAGATGCAAGATTAGCTAAAGCATCTGCCTCCGCGTTCTCCTCTTTTGGGATTTGCATTACCTTTCAAGTTTGGAACTGCTTTATTAGTTCCCGTACCTTTTCGAGATATTCTTGCATTCACGTTTCCCTGGCTATGTAAGTCCCCAGCATTTAATTTACCATGAGTTGTGTATCACTATTGATTATGATTTGTGTGATGCCAAGTTCCCTTGCCAATTCTAAACATGCAATCACAGCTTCATACTCAGCTTCATTGTTAGTTACAGGGTGATATTTTATAGCTTGTCTAATGATCTTGCCTCTAGGTGGTTTAAGAACAATTCCTAAACCTTCTCCCTTTACATTAGATGAACCATCAGTACACAAAATCTAAGTCCCCGGGTTTGCTCTGTTAAAAACTTGTAATTCCTTTTCTGCTTCTAAATACATACCTTGACTAAAATTTGCTACAAAATAAGTGAGAACTGGGATTTTATAGCAGTCCTAGGCTGATAAATGATTTCATATTCACTTAGTTCTATAGCCATTTTGCTAATCTTCCTGACAATTTATGTTTATGCAAAATGTTTCATAATGGAAAAGAAGTAACTATGGCAATTGGATGACATTGAAAATAAGGTCTTAATTTTCTAGATGTCATGATTAAAGCTAATGCCAACTTTTTCAGTTGTGGATATCATGTCTCAGCATCTAACAAATAGTTTCTTACATAATAAACAGGAGATTGATTACCTTGGTCCTCTCGTACCAAAACAGCACTTACCACGACTTCTGATACTGCTAAGTAAATGAGCATTGTTTCACCTTCCTCTGGTTTTGCCAATAGCGGGGGATTTGATTGTAAGCTTTCAAATTCCTAAAGGCTTGTTGACAACCTTCGTTCCATTCAAAATGGTCTTGTTTTTTGAGAGCAGAGAAAAACTTAAAATATTTTTCTGAAGATATAGAAATAAATCTTCCCAGAGCTGCAATCCTTCTCGTTAATCTTTGAATCTCCTTCTTATTGGTAAGGATATTGGGAATTTCTTCTATTGCTTTAATCAGAGAAAGATTTACCTCAATGCCACGGTTAGAAACAAGAAAACTCAAAAATTTACCTGAAGCAACTCCAAATGCGCACTTTTCTGGGTTTAGTTTCATGTTAAATTTCCGTAAAATTTTGAACGTAATAGATAAATGAGAAATATGAATGTGATAATGATAGGTTTTGATGAGCATATAATCTATATACCTCCATACGTTTTCCTAAATGTTCTTGATATATTTAGTAACCAACCTTTGATAGGTTGCTCCAGCATTTTTGAGACCAAAGGGCATTATTTTATAACAGTAAGTCCCCCTGTCTCTGATTAAAGGATCTTTTTCCTAATCACCGGGATCCATTTTAATTTGATTATTTATCCCGAATATGCATCTAAAAAGCTTAAAAGTTCATGACCTGCAGTTGCGTCAATTAACTGGTCTATATGCAATAAAGGGAAAGAGTCTTTTGAGAAAGCTTTATTTAGATCAGTGTAATCCACACAAATGTGCCACGTACCATTTTTCTTAGGTACGACCACCGTGTTAGCTAACCAATTAGGATAATTTACCTCGCAGATCGACCCAATCATTAATAATTTTTTGACCTCAGCTTGAATCACCTGGTTCTTGAAAGTGCCTTGCTTTTTTTTCTTTTGCTTTATTGGTGTAAAAGATGGGTCCTCATTGAGTTTTGTGAGTCATCACATCCGGAGGTATCCCTATCATATCAGTGTGGGACCAAGCAAAATAGTCTACGTTAGCTTTTAAAAACTCAATTAACATACCTCACATGTCGGGATTTAGATTAGCTCCTACATAAACCTTTCGTTTTGGCCATTGCTTAAATAACACCACAACCTCGAGCTCCTCTATTGTTGTTTTAATATTCTCATTTTCTATAGGTTGTTGAATTACATCAAGTCTCGAGTCTAAATCTATTTTTTCTTGTTCAGTTGAAGTTTGATTGTTGACACCTCCAACTGTTTCCTGTAATTGCTATTTTTTTTTACTTACGGTGCTCGTATCTATTACGGCGTTGATACTCCTGGTTGTTTGTTGATCCCCTCGTAATTGACATATTCCCCACGGTGATGGAAATTTAATAGCTTGATGCAGACTTGATGGAACAACATCCATATCATGGATCCACGGTCTCCCTATGAATATATTGTAGGCCATTTCCATATCAACTACCTGAAATTTAGTTTCTTTAATAACACTTGCAGCAAAATTTATTAGAATTACCTCTCCTTTGGTTACCACACTCGAATTGTCAAAGCCTGACAAAGTATGCGCCTTGGGTATCAATTTATCTTCAACTTGCATTTCCCGTATTACCTTAAGTAGGATGGTATTTGCAAAACTCCCTGGATCAATCAAAACTCGTTTTACATTAGTGTCATATACAACTAAAGATATTACCAGTGCGTCATTGTGAGGACTAATCACTCCATATGTATCTGCATCATCAAAGTTTATGCTTTCGTGCTTACCGTTTGCCGTACTCGCTTTCTGTGCGTGATCGTCATTTTGGAAACCTTATTTGAAGCTATATACATTACTTCATAAATATCTTCACCTCTAATGATCACGTTCACAATTCTCTTACGTGATGGAGGTTTTGGTGGCTCCTGCCTATTTTTCATGTAAGTTTGTTTTCCCTTTTTACTAAACAACTCAGTGAGATATCCTTGCTTCAATAGATGGTCCATTTCAGTTAGCAGGAATCTGCATTCTGATGTTTTATGCATGTGGTCGTTGTAAAATTCGCACCAATGGTCCGGATTACGCCTGTTTGGATTTGATCGCATTTCTTTTGGCCACCGTACCTTGTCTCCCATACTCCTTAGAATAGCTACGAGCTCAGAATTAGTTACGTTGAAATTATAGCCGCCGAATTGTGCCTTTAAATTCATATCGTCATCTCGTTGTTCTTGATTGCTTCGATCACCTTTGAACCTGGATGAAGACCCGGTCTCCCTGTTTCTTGGCCTTTGATCATATCGTTGGTTATCCTGTTTCGATCGTGAATCTTTTTCTGCAGGTCCTATATTTGGATCGTATCTATTCTTAACTGATCGTTTTTCATCTTCTGACTTCCTAGACTCGTTCCTTTCTTCACGGTGGCACTGAGATATGGCATTTTCTTCAATTCTAAGCTTTGTATTGTACCTATTATAAACATCATTCCAAGTGGTTGCAGGAAATTCACAAAGACTTTCTTTGACACTTCTCGTGGCTTCTGAACGTTTTTCATTCAAATTGTTTGCAAAAGCTATTGCTGCCCAGTTATCTGGTACACGGGGTAGAGTCATTCTTTCACGTTTGAATCTATCAACAAAATCTCTGAGCAGTTTAGAGTTCCTTTGTTTGATTTTGAAGATATCCTCCATTCTTTTCTCGACCTTTTGAGACCCCGAGTGTACTTTAATAAAAGAATCTGCAAGCTCAGCAAAAGAATTTATAGAATTTCCAGGTAAAAGAGAATGACATGTTAGTGCACCCTTGGTGAGTGTTTCCCCAATTTTTTTGACCAATACTGATTCAATTTCTTATTTGGTCAAGTCGTTGCCTTTTACTCATGTTGTAAATGTAGTTACGTGGTCACGTGTGTCTCTTGTACCATCATATTTTGAGATGTCATGCATTTTGAACTTTCTCGGAATTGGAAGGGGAGCAGCACTTGGCTTCTAAGGTTGTTGTGAGTATTTGTCCACGTTTACTCCTTTTATTATAGGAGGTACTCAAGGGATTTGCTCGATACGCTCATTTTGCTCCTTGAGTTGTTTCTGCAAGGTTAGTACTAAATTTTGAAGATGAGAATTATCTCAATTACCATGTTCTCCTTCTTGTGAATCACTGGGAATTGCTCCATTACCGGAGTTAACTAGACCAGAGCGGGTGTTTTCCAACGTATTATTGTTAGGCGTTGTCGGCGCAGCAGGCAATCGACTAACTAAAGCTTCCAAAGCTTTTTCAATTCGTACATCAATTATTTTTTGTAGAAGTTCATCTCTTGTTTCAACTCCTCCATCAGCATGTTCAGACATATCATTAGGAGTTTTCTATCGAGATCCACGCGGAGAAGCTTGAGGAGTAACGTCATTGAGTTCATCTCCCACCACTTGATGGATCTGATATTCTTGATTGTTGTTGTCTTTGTTATTTAACATGATGTTAACAATCGGCAAAGAGTAATTTCAGAAAGAGTAGATTATCAGATTTTCAATAATAGAACCAATTTGTTTAACCAAAAAATAGTATTTCGGTAAAAGCTAGAATTTAAGATAAAAATCGGGTTATTGATAATCAGGAGACCAAAAAAGAATAATAATCTTTCTGAGAATAAGAATAAAGCAGTAAACGAATTTGTATTTCCGTATGATATCAATGATTTTTTCGTCCCCTTACAAATGATGAGACTTCTTCCTTTTATAGTTGATTCTAAGTAAAGGAATGAAACCTCAGCTTTAATGAGATAATTATGAGTATTAAATGACATTAAATAAGTCGTTACACAATCATTCCTATTAAATACTAATTTTCCAACGTATCAGGTATTTAATACTGAATTTGGACTCCTTTTTGTCATCAGTTCCATGTCTTCAATGCCTTTTAATCTGTTGGCTTTAAATGACTTGAATTGGTACGGGACTCGTGTCTTAACTTCTTCTCGTGCCTGTTTAACTTTTTCTTCCCGTCGCCACTCGTGCCTTTTACTCAATTGCTACATTTCGACTATTTGACCAGTCCACGTGCCATGCCACAGCATCTTTGATATAAATTCAGCTTTTTCCCAATACAAAGGCATTGGAACATTATTTCACCCCTCAATTCATACATATTTTTTGAAATGATTCGTGTGATATTTCACTAAGCATAAATAATTTTGAATTAATTATTATTTGTATTTTAATTTTTGTTTGTAGATGAAAATTGTTACATTTAGATTATTTTCATAATTATATTTCCTTGGTTACAAAGCAACAATACAAATTTAACATAACATATGTATATTTAAATAATTTGACTTTACTAGTTCATTAAAGTTAATTTGTGAAGATTCACTAAAAAGAAGGATTAAAAATGCATATTTTAATTAATTAAAATCTAAAAATCCTTAATTATACATCATTAAGACCAAATAGAGATTGTTGAACTTTAAGGACTAAAAGCACAAAATTTCCAATACATGAGATGTACACAACATACACAGAGCAGCGACCATTTTTCACAACAATATTATAGTATAAATAATCTATGGTCGGGTGGTCCACTAATTTCTAACTAGGGAAGTATAGAATATTCTGAAAATTGGATTACCAGACAAAAGGGATATTCAGTAAGGAGTGAAGGACCATATATTTATTGGGAATATCACCTAAACTTGTCACCAAGAGAATCTCATGCATAGGACAGAGAGAAATAATTTCTTTTGAAAAAATAATATTATATAAGCACTCTCAAAATAATAATCGAAAAAATATATTTTTTAGATTTATATACATTCTGTATATTATATACAAAAAATTATATTATATTTTTTCGTCTATCAAATGAAAATAATTTCTGACGCTGCTAAAAATAAAAAATCTTTTTTTTACACAAATTAAAATATCATTAAAGTTATCACGGAACAGACATGATCTCTTTACTCTTAATTAGATGTTCGTATTTGAGCCTCGAGAATAACAAAAATCTTAGTAGAAACTCTCTTTTCTTTAACGTATCTTATGAGTGGCGGATCCAGAATTTTTATCAAGGTGTGTCAATAATTAGATACATTAAAAAGTCAAGAAGAGTCAATATATAGTAAATGTATATATACATAAAATAAAAATATTATCTAGCAAAATAATGTAATTTTCCGGCAAGGGAATGTCATTTAATACTTTTTGCTTCAATATTGTTTCTCCATTGTATTTTACGCGATGCGAATTCAAATTAGTCGGGACGGCAAAATATGTATTGGATGAAAAAAAGAAAGGAGATAGTGGAGAGAATCTGCAAGAAAAGGTGTGTGTTGTTAAGTACAGGAGTCTTGTACAAGAAGGCTGATTATAGAAAGTGACATAGCTTCATTATTCACAATAAATTTCAAAACAGCTCTTTTTCTTTCTTTTGGCAAAGACCAAAAGCTAGGGAATTAGATGCAGTCTCTCTTATAGCTTTCTCTTTCACTTTTTAATATTCCTCAAAAAAAGGGCAATGCTGTTAGTGTTACTGTTACTGTTGAGTGGAATTTCATATTGGTAGAGTGACAATGTACAAAATTATAACACTATTAATATATTTTAACTTGTCGTAGCGAAGTCTCGTATTTGAATACTTGAACAAAAGAAATTATTAATTCTATATCTTATGAACAATTACCTATAATTATTTTTCAATTATTCTTGTTAAGGGTGCAAACAATTCTATCTAAAATAACTTTAGGGGTTAACAGAATTCCCGCAAAAAGAAATATGTAATTGAAAATCCAGGTATAGATTAGGGAAGTACTTATGCATTTTTCCTAGAACAAACTAATAAGAAAATAACGATGCGTAAAAATAAAACAAATTGATTAGTAGGTGCATCTATAATTCATTCTTAGGCCATTTGCATATATAAATCTAAGAATTTTTATTCAAATAGCCGGTCAAATCTAAGGTTTACTTATTCTAGCTGGTATATATTAATTATACAATATAATTAATATATTCCATAATTAATATATATGTGCTCTTTTCATTCCAATTCGTGCATCTATAATTTTAAAGAGATTACATGGAAATTCTGGTTCCTGAAAGTGCAACCACTATTCATGAAATGAAATAACTATATGTGACGACCCGACCCGTCGTCTTATGCGTTTCCGTCCCCTTTTTTCGTTTTATGCTTCCTCATGTTTCAGTATATGTGTTTGGTGAATTTGAAGTGATTAGGATAGAGTTTGGTAAGAAATGAGACAATTAGTCTCTTTAAGGAAGAATTAGTTTGGAAAAGTCAACTGGATGTTGAGTTGTGAGTTAGAGGGCTCGGAATTGAATTCCGATAATTCGGCTATTTTCGGGGGATGATCTAAGGCTTAGGAGCGCAATCGAAAGTAATTTTGGAGGCCGGTGAAGAAGTTAGCCTATTTTGGCGAAGTTAGTATTTTGGCGATTTCTGGTTGATAGGTGAAATATTCATCTGGAAGTCGGAATGGAATTCTGAGAGTTTCAGTAGCTTTGTTAGGTGATTTTGGACTTGTGTGCAAAATTTCAGTTGATTCGGAGGGGTTTAGGTTAGGTTTTTGATTGAATATGAGTTTTGAAAGTTTTAGTTTAACTTAAGCCTTAGTTTGATGAAACTTGACGATTTTGATGTTAACGATAGTGTTTTTATGGTTCGAGCAAGTTTGAATAAGGTAATAGAACATATCTATGCTTTTGGTTAAGGTCCCGAGAGTCTCTGGGTGATTTCGAATGGCCAACGGGTCATTTTTGGAAGGTTTTGAATTGTTGTTGCTGGTATCTGGTATTGTCCTTCGCGTCCCCGAGGTCCTAACGCGTTCGCAAATAAGAAATTGGCTTCTGACACTTTTGGTCTTCGCGTTCGCGAAGAAGAAATTGTTATCTGGGACTTTTGTTCTTCGCGTTTGCGAAGAAGGAATTTTCTGTCTCGTAGGTCCTACTTCGGAAGCTCATATCTTTTTAACTACAAGGGATTTTGCAATGATTTAAAAACGAAAGTTATAGCCCTTCGTGTCTTGTTTTTAGAAAGCTAAAGAAATCATAATTTGGACTCTGTAGCAAAATTTATGGATATTTTACTAGAGGCTGTCCGGAAAGAGTAAATTATGCTCTTGAACATTTTTGTTCTTCGCGTTCGCGACAAGGCATCGCGTTCGCGAAGAACAATTTTTGAACCTGAACAGTTTGTTCTTCGCATTCGCAACAAGGTGTCGTGTTCGCGAAGAAGGAATTACCTGGACAGAATGTTTAAGTTCTAGAAATGGGACTTCGTTCCCTTTTCCCATTTTGACGATTTGGAGCTCGGATTGGGCAAGTTTTAGACAATTTTTCTTGGAGAACAATGAGGTAAGTGTTCTTAACTCAATTTTGGTTGTATAACTCGAATCTATTGCAAGTTTTGGTGTTTCATTTGAGAATTTTTGTTGAAAAGGGTAGAAAACCTCTTGGATAGAAATGGTGATTTAAGGGGTCAAATGAACTCGAATTTTTTGTGAATTTGGTATGTATAGACTCGTGGAGAGATACGGATCGTACTGATGTTAAAATTTTTGAATTTTGAGACGTGGGTCCGGGGCTCGGGTTTTGCAAATTTTGTGATTTTTGATATTTTTCGAGTCTTTTTGATCGGGTTATATTCCCTTAGCCTATTATGATGTATTCGTTGTGGTTTTGGCTAGATTCGACGCGCGAGGAGGTCGATACAAAAAGAAAGGGCATCGCAAAGTAGTATTTGGCCGGCTAGAGGTGAGTAATAGATGTAGATTATGACCTGAGGGTTTGAAATATATCACACTGTGACGCCGTATTAAGGCGAGACAAGTACTCCACGGTGGGTGCGGGTTCGTTTGTGGACGGGGATTATGGCTTCGTCCATCCGAGTGTTGTTCATACTGTGTTATTGACTAGAAATTGATTGGTGAAAATCCTACTTGGATTGTTATGAGCATATTTGGCTGTGTGCAGATTATTTGGATCCCTTAGGGACTATTGTCACTGTTTCCATGATGTTGAGCATGTTTTCATGATATCAGTCCTGAGTTTAAACGTTGTCTCGAAATGATTAGTAATTTCTAAGGTATTAGACACTTAAGCTATAATTCCTAATAATTGGAACTGAAAATGATTAAACTTGACTGTGCCCGTGTGGCTTGCATGCATATAACTACTGATTGTAGATTAGGCTGCACGCCGCAACGAATGCTACGATGATATTGCAATTGGGCTATAGGAGCCCTCCGGAGTCTAAACCCCCACAGTGAGCGCGGGTACCCAAATGGATCGGGCTGCTCGCGGCGGTCATATTCATTGGATTGCATTCATGCATTGATATCTATTTGTCTACATGTTATTGATTTACTGTTGTTTCACCGTTAAATGTGCTAAGTTGTTAGTTTCAGCTTTACATTGTGGTATTTTTGAGATTTTTTACTTTCAGTCATTATATATGTCTAGTACCACTGAGTTGGAAGTACTCACTTTACTCCCTACATCATGTGTGCAGATTTAGGAGCATCGGGAGCCTAGTTGTAATGTTGTTGTTCCCAGAATTATCCAGAGTTGTCGAGGTAGCTTCCAGGCGTCCGCAGGACCCAGCTCCTCCCCTATCACTTTGTTTTTTGCATCCTAGACTTTCATTTATTTTGTTTTTCTACTCAGCTGTGTTTAGAGGCTCAATACTCATGACCCCAGATCTGTTGGGAGTTGCATTGGTATTGCTTATGGGTTTCCGTACAGTTCTCTATTTATTAATCTTGGTTAAAACTATATTATATATTAATTTAACTCTATTAAATGGCAACGACTTTTCGTACTTGGGTTGAGAGTATTCAATGGTCGGGCTCTCCTAGCAGTTATGGTTGGGCGCCATCACGACCGGGATTGGGGTCATGACTAGTTGGTATCAGAGCCTAGGTTACTAGGACTCATAATTCATGAGCCGGTTAGTAGATTCTCGCGGATCGGTACGGATACGCCTGTACTTATCCTCGGAAGGCTGCAGAACCTTTAGAAAAAACTTCATTTTCTTGGAATTCTTATCATGCGTACTTGATTCAACTTGTAATATCACTCTTGAAATTCCTTCCTCATGTTTGTATGCGCGCATGAGCGCTTATTATAATATGTGCTTTGATGGTTTGCAATTCCTCGATCGAGGGGCGAGATGCGATTTCTATGAGTTGATGTTGGGCCGGTCATGAGGACCTGAGGCCAAATCTTTTCCTATGGCTTGAGCACCGAGGTGCTAATTTTGCGAGATGGTGTTATGAACTTATATGTTCTGTATTATCCCTAATGGTGGAAATAACGGCTGGATAGCCATGTGATGGGTATATTAGTACTACGAGGTGTTTTTGTATGACCTGGAAGTGTCGAGAAGGATCTTCTGGATGATAAGTGAACTACTAAGTGTATGATTTCCTTTGTGAGTGGAAGTGTAGTTCCGAGCATGGGTGTGTGAAGAATCTTTTTCAGTCTCCTAGTGGGAGTGAAGTAAATTGCATGATACGATATGAGTTCCGACTCAGGAGATTAAGTAGCTGTGTAATGTATATGATGGTGGAAAGTATACAGAAATGTTATATTGAGGCGAAGCGGGTAGGTTATCTCTTACGGAGTGTTCTGATGTGATGCGATTCTTATGTATATTGTGAGAAGATCTCATGTATAATTGAAATGTACGTGTTGTAATTTGCAAATTTGAGTCGCTTCAGAGAGTGGACTCAGCTGATGTGGGGATGAACGCGAGGTTTGTAGAGGATTTCAGTACTCGAGGATCTGTGTTTTCATAAGTTAGTAGATGATTTGAGTTTAAACTCACGACAATATCGTGGCATCATTAAAGTAAAAGTATTATGGGTTATTAAATGTATCCTGATAGATGGCTTCGAACCAAGGTGGGGAGGTTGTTGTTGATTATATGGTCGCACGGTTATGTGCTATGTTGTTCCATTTTGAGGTATGATGGGGGATCCGTCCTGGTTGCAGAAATTGAGCTGAAGATGGCACGTGTGAAGAAAAAACAAATTTTGATAAAGGTTATGCGATGGTTCATAGATGTGTGAAAATAGTAAGATATCTTGAGTTGTTGCTGGTAAAGAATGCTCAGTGTATAGAGAAGGAAGATGGTTGTTTGTATTGGTATGAGATCATGCTCTGCAGTGTCAGGGTATTATAAGGCACGAGTGGTTCTGTTCGTTAAGTCATGTAATTTACAGTTGAAGAAGAGTGAATGACTCTCGAGAATGGTTTTATTGCGTACAAGATTTGGCATGTAATAATTAGGTGTTTTAAGGTTGTGTATGTTGTTAGAGACTGTATTTTCAATAGAAAAATGTCAAGGCTTGATGTATTTTTATGTTAATTATGGCATCCTATGCATCAATATCAGGAAAAAATAAAGGTAACAGAGTTGGTTTCAGATGAAGTTCTTCCTAGTAGATTATTTTGGGAATGTGGTGCTCCTGGGAATATTGGAGAGAGTATTCGGTGGCCTATAAGTCTTAGATAGTATGGTCTTATGTTCAAGGCTCCTGTGGTGAGCCTAGTTGAGGCATTATGATGCTGCGGCAAGGGTAAAATATCGAGTGGATGATGAATAAAACGAGAAATTTGATAGACGGAATAGCTTGATATAGACCGAATCGGTATGGTAAGGGTATGATTAATTCTTTATATGTGTTCGAGGTAATGAGTTATTTCAGGCATTTTGCAGCAATGCTCTTGGGTTTTGATGACTTGCTCAGCTTGGTTTAGATAGAAGGATCTAGTCCTGGTAGTTTAGCTTGTTCAAATAGAATTGGCATAGATGTTCTTGTTGGGTTTTACCGTGGTTTGAAGATGAGTATATTTCTGTGGGTATGTGAAACATGGAGTGCGTAATGATTTTTCTTCTAAATGGGATCAATGAAAGTTCTCGGCTAGTTGAGTGCGTCGATGTTTGCGGCGCGGAAGGGAGATAAAAGTTCTTATGATATTCGAGGGTGGTATGGTAGATGCGATATGATGTGGAGGATTGGGATTTGTGTGTGTAAGGCTCGGTTCAGTTTGGAATGGAAAGTCATTAAATTCTTAAGCAGCACGGGCAGCTACAGGTGATTTAAGAATCGACCTTCAGATGATTAGGGTGAATGATCCTCATATGACCAAGTAAATGGTATTGCTAATCATAGTGATTTGACGAGGGCATATGTTTCAGAAAAAGGGCAATGTGATTAAGTTGATGGCATTTCAGTAGTGTTGCGACGTTTTCTTGATAGATCGAGTCTTGATATCTGAATTTGTTTGATGGCACAGGTGGAATTCCGGAATATCGTTTGTGCAGTGATTGGGTACTCAATGTGTAATATGTATTTATACTGCAGAATTTGGGGTCAGGTATAGAATTTGTGTGCTATGTGGAGATGGAAACCGGGAGTTCTCATGTTCAGGCTATGTAGTGGTCGTGGATAGTGTGTATTGGTACCGTTAGCAGCTATTGGATTGGAGGCCCGAGCAGATCCTTCGTTGTTGGTATGTTAGATTTTGTTTATGATGTTGAGCTGTAGACTGGTTGTCGCGATGTGGGTTATTCTAGACTATTGTGCCATGGGCTATGACGGAAAATGTCATAGGTTGCGTGGCGAGGTGCATCAGATTATGTTATAGAAGAGTGGTTGGTATTTCAAGGATCAGCGGACGGTTGGGCAGTATTTCTTTCATTAATTGGTCCTTTGAGGCGGATGTCAGTATAGAGGTTTCTACCATTGATTTAGTTCCAGTATTGAGGGACTCTTTTTCGAATGTGTTTCCTGTGGCCGGGCATGTTTTCGGGTGAGATTGTGGATTTCGACATTTATTTGGCACCGGGCACCGTATCGTATGGCTCCGGCAGGAGTTATAAAAGTGGAAGGAGAAATTTCAGGCTTCTTGGTATTGAGTTCGTTAGCAGGACGATGTGTCTACGTATTCAGATGGATATGGCTTGGTTGGCCTCGATATGTATTGTTGAGGGATAGGTTGAATCTATCGTTATTGATCTTGTTAGTGATCTGGGGAAATTTATGACTTGCTTTTCGACGCTGTGATTTTCGGACTGTGGGAACATATAGTGCGGTGCTATCAGGATTCATAGTGGAAGTTGAGGGGGAAACCTCAGTTATACTTGAGTTTTGCAACTTATAACGCTATTTGTACATATTGTTATGCACTTGCTTACGACCGATACTCGGTATTTTGTTATAATGAGAAAATTTGGCTCGATGTGCATCTACCTATGTGAGATATTTGTGTGGATCGGGTGGCACGCCGCCATGGGTATGTTATCTGGATCGGGTTGCACATCGCAACAGTGTGATATTGAGAATAGTTTTCCATATGATACTTTGTATGCCTTGCTTCCTGGTTTCTAAGGAAAGTCCGTATTGGGAGTTGCTCGATGACTAGCGTATCGGTTGTGTCCTTTCAGGATTGAATGGTGTATATTACTTGCTTCACCGTGGGTGTGATGGGTTGCTGGGTTTCAGGCATCAATCTGTGCGTGGCTGTCTACTTTTAGCATGGTGATTTGAGGTGCTTCATGCGTAACAGTGTTTGGATAGGATCGCACGTCGTGGCGAGGCTATGTGAAGTTATGACCTTTCAAGGAGGATTCAGATATTCTATTTCCATGATGGGACGGGGTCTTAGCCTTGTGTAGTGATGGTACTAATGAGCTTGAGGTATAGCTCTTTCGTTTGAATCAATTGCCATGATTTGAGTATATTCGGATTGTCTCTTATTGGTGTGTATATGATGCAAGTTGTGGCTTAGGCCTGTGTTGAGATGTCTTATCACCAGAGTGGTATGTTGGATTTGAGGAGATCGTTGGAGTCACTAATGAATACGAACAGAGTCGATTTCAGCTTATTGGAAGGGTAATATCGAGGTTTGACCCGAAAATCTGTTGTGATAATTAGTCAGAGGGAAGTGGCCTCATGAACGGTTGATCTGAGGAATGGTTACAGTTTATCGCGTGTATTAATTATCATTGGCAGTATATGAAAGTGTGGATAGAAGTTATCCTTTTGAGTGCTTGGATTATGTGGTATATCATATATTATTTCACTCGCGGTTGTAGGTATGGGTTATTATAGCTGGTTCAAGACTATTCAAGTAAAGGTGTGAGGTTTTGATCATATTGATGGTTTCAGAAGTAAAAAGATAGTTCTATGGTTTATGGGCTAGGCTGGATTGTGTAAACTCGATTTAAATGTGTTCTCGGACCTATATGAGATAGGGTGACGTGGGATCACCCCCGGGTATATGATTGGTAAGATCATTCAGCTATTGGTTGGCATCTAGGACAACTTTGGGTACACTCGAGGAAGAGCGTTTGTTAAAGTTGGGGAGGATGTGATGACCCGACCCGTCGTCTCATGCGTTTCCATCCCATTTTCCCCGTTTTATGCTTCCTCGTGTTTCAGTATATGTGTTTGGTGAATGTGAGGTGATTCGGACAGAGTTTGGTAAGAAATCAGACAATTAGTCTCTTTAAGGAAGAATTAGTTTGGAAAAGTCGAGTGGATGTTGACTTGTGAGTTAGAAGGCTCGGAATTGAATTTCGATGATTCGGTTAGTTTCGGGGGATCATATAAGGCTTAGGAGCGCAATCGGGAGTAATTTTGGAGGTCTGGTGAAGAAGTTATCCTATTTTGGCGAAGTTAGTATTCTGGCGATTTCCGGTTGATAGGTGGAATTTTGATCCGGGAGTCGGAATGGAATTCCGAGAGTTTCAATTGCTTTGTTAGGTGATTTTGGACTTGTTTGATAAATTTCAGTTGATTCGGAGGGTCTTAGGTCGGGTTTTTGATTGAATGTGAGTTTTGAAAGTTTAGTTTAACTTAAGCATTGATTTGATGAAACTTGACGATTTTGATGTTAATGATAGTGTTTTTATTGTTCGGCCAAGTTTCAATAAGGTAATTGGACATATTTTTGCTTTTGGTTGAGGCCCCGAGAGCCTCGGGGTGATTTCGAATGGACACTAGGACATTTTTGGAAGGTTTTGAACTGTTTTTGCTGGTATCTGGTGTTGTCATTCGTGTCCGTGAGGCCCTATCGCGTTCTCAAAGAAAAAATTAGTTTCTGACACTTTTGGTCTTCGCGTTCATGACAGTGCTTCGCGTCCGCGAAGAAGGAATTGTCATCTGGGACTTTTGTTCTTCACATTCGCGTTCGCGAAAAAGGAATTTTCTGTCGCACAGGTTCTACTTAGGAAGCACATATCTTTTTATCTATAAGGTATTTTGAGGTGATTCAAAAACAAAAGTTGTACCCCTTCGTGATTAGTTTCCAGAAAGAAAAATAAATCACAAGGCTGTTCGGGAAGAGTAAATTATGCACTTGAACATTTTTGTTCTTCGCGTTCGCGACAAGGCATCACATTCGCGAAGAACAATTTTTGAACCTGAACAGTTTGTTCTTCACGTTCGCGACAAGGTATTGCGTTCGGGAAGAAGGATTTATCTGGACGGAATGTTTAAGTTCTAGAAATGGGACTTCGTTCCCATTTCCCATTTTGAAGATTTGGAGCTCGGATTGGGCAATTATTGGGCAAATTTTCTTAGAGAACAATGGGGTAAGTGTTCTTAACTCAATTTTGGTTGTATAACTCGAATCTATTGCAAGTTTTGGTATTTCATTTGAGAATTTTTGTTGAAAAGGGTAGAAAACCCTCTTGGATAGAAATGGTGATTTAAGGGGTCAAATGAACTCCGATTTTTTGTGAATTTGGTATATATAGACTCGTGGGGAGATACGGATCGTATTGATGTAAAAATTTCTGAATTTCAAGACGTGGGACCGGGGATCGGGTTTTGCAAATTTTGTGATTTTTGATATTTTCGAGTCTTTTCAATTGGATTATATTCCCTTAACCTATTGTGATGTATTCGTTGTGGTTTTGGCTAGATTCGACGCGCGAGGAGGTCGATACAAAAGGAAAGGGCATCGCGGAGTAGTATTTGGTCGGCTAGAGGTGAGTAATAGATGTAGATGATGACCTGAGAGTTTGAAACCCCGGTATATCACACGCTGACGCTGTATGAAGGCGAGACACGTACTCCACGGTGGGTGCGGGTTCGTTTGTGGACGGGGACTATGGCTTAGTCCGTCCGATATACTGTGTTATTAACTAGAAATTGATTGGTAAACATCCTACTTGGATTGTTATGAGCATATTTGGCTGCATGCCGATTATTTGAATCCCTTAGGGACTATTGTCACTGTTTCCATGATTTTAAGCATGTTTTCATGATATTAGTCCTGAGTTTAAACGTTGTCTCGAAATGATTAGTAAATTTCTAAGGTATTAGACACTTAAGCTATAATTCCTAATAATTGGAACTGAAAATGATTAAACTTGATTGTGCATGTTTGGCTTGCATGCATATAACTAGAGTGATTGTGGATTGGGCTGCACGCCGTAGTGAATGCTACGATGATATTGCGATTGGGCTGTAGGATCCCTTCGGAGTCTAAACCCCCACAGTGAACGCATGTACCCAAATAGATCGAGTTGTATTGGTATTGCTTATGGGTTTCCGTACAGTTTTCTATTTATTAATCCTGGTTAGAACTATATTATATATTAATTTAACTCTATTAAATAGCAAAGAGTTTTCGTACTTGGGTTGAGAGTATTCAATGATCGGACTTGCCTAGCAATTATGATTGGGCTCTATCATGACCGGTATTGGGGTCGTGATACTATACAAATGAAATAGGAGGAATTAAGAAATCTTTATGTTCAAAAAGAATTACTATGCAGATTACAAAATCTCTTTTTTGGGTGGTCTTCTCATGCTCAAAATATATCCACAAATAGCCAAAAACCATATGAAAATAGAATAAGGGCCATTTTTAAAAATTTATTTCAACTTTACTATGTTATGATGACTTGAGAAAATTGTGCCAAAAGTTTGAGTCAAGTTCCCAACTTTCTCCAAATCAAGACTCTCCATTAAATCCTTTTTTTTTTCTAAAAAAAAAGACATTAAATCATTAAAAAATGCAAGAATATATTCAACATGTATTTGCTAATTTTTCGCTGGTTGTCAGCTTATTGTAACCCCCATCCTTTATTTGAGCTACAGGTACCAAATCAATAATATGAGCAAGCTCAAACATGAATTTCAACTGTCAGTAAGATTTATATAATCGATCCCAAACTTGTCAAGGTTAATGCGTAATTATAATCAAATAAAAATGGAGAATCTACCTATCTTCCTGCCCACTCCATTAAAGTTTTTAGTAGAAGAAGATTCTCAATCCCTTAAGCCCCTTTAATATACTTTTTCTAAGACATAATTTTTTTCTCCTTTTTAAGCTTTGTGGGTTGAGATACTTTTCTCCTCGTTACCTTTCCTTAATTTAGAGTCGTAGAATTGGAATTCCAGATATTCTTTCCTTAGTAGCAAATATTTTATTCTTTACAAATGAATGAATTTGAATGTCTCTCCCAATTGAATGAACAGATAAGATATTCTCTGTCAATGCACTCAATTCTATAAAACAATTATCTAACTTTTTAAGCAAAATAAAAAAATTGCTTTAATTTTGTGGATTTAAATGATACTAAGCACCATCTTGAATATGTCTTTCATTCGTAGAACAACTCGAAGTTATCTTCATGTGATTTATAGATCACAAATTGAATCGTGAAATCAATAACAATAAATAATAATACCCTAATAATAGAATATATGATATCGTATAGCCATTGTAAAATAATAGTAGAAAAAATAAATTAAATTATATATATTATGTCTGTTATATATACAAATTTTATACACTTTTTCGGCTATCAGATGTAAATAGTTTTTGGAGCGAGCTAAAAATAATCATACCCCCTAATAATACTTGTATCAGGATAGGCTGCCTCCATCACACCTTTCGGGGTGTGACTCTTCCCCAAACCATGCGTGAATACGAAATACTTGATGTATTGGACTATTTTTTCCCCCTCTATTCTTACTATAAATTGGTAAAAACAATAATATAGCGGGGGTATATACTTTTTTGGAAGAAACTTTATAGTTAATTAAATCAACCATAGAATTGGAATCAAAATAACATTTTTATATATAAAAAAAGTTGTGCATATGAATACTTTGTTAAAAGGACAACTACAAAGTACTACTATCAAACCGCATACTCCATGTCGATATTCCGCCACTTGTCAACCCTTCGGAAGATTTTTTGTTGATACTTGACATGATAAGTCAATCATACCCATTATTTTTAAAATTAAATAAAAAAAAATATTACCAATTTCTCAAGCATATCATAATCGGAGATTTTATCTCCGCATAGCTTCAATTTGGAAGTAATTCTGAACATTGCAGAATTATATTCAGAAACGGACTTAAAGTCCTGGAGCCTCAGATGAGCCCAATCATATCGTGCTTGTGGCAGAGTGACCAACTTCAGGTTGTCATATCTCTCCTTTAAGCCGTTCCACAAGATGAGTGGATCCTTGACGGTGAGATATTCAATCTTCAAACCTTCATCGGTGATGGCGCAAGAAAATCAAGGTCTTCGCACAGTCTTGGGTGGATGCTTTTTCTCTATCTTTGATGGTGTCTCCGAGACCCATAGCATCTAAGTGGATTTCAGCATCCAACACCCATGTCATATAGTTCTTGCCCGAAATTTCAAGGGCAACGAACTTTCTTTTCGTAATGTCAGACATAATCGAAAATTAAATTAGGAAGAGGGAAATACCTTAGATTTTTCGAGAGTGGTTCTTGAGACGGTAGAGTCTCGTGCTGATAACGTGTTATGAAATAATATAAAGACAAGAACAATAATGCAAGAACAAGAGCAATAGAGAGAATAGAGAGAGAGAAGTATTCTTATTGATACTTAGTGATTGTTAGGGATGTATTACAATGGTAGAAGACCCCTTTATTTATAGGGAGTGGGATGATCTAGCTACCAATAATAGGACTCTAGAATCTCTCTAATTAAAGACAATCACCTTAAATAGAAGTGTATTTATAACACTCCCCCTTGAATGTCTATTCAATGATGTGCCTCCTTAAAACCTTAAAACAAAACCCAATGGGAAAAATTAAAGTAAGGAAAAAGAGTACACATGTTTGAATATGCGCCTTTTGGTTGCCTCGTTAAAAACCTCGCAAGGAAAACCCGGTGGGACAAAACCTTGTAAGGAAAAAAGAATGCAACGCGCATTAACTCCCCCTGATAAGAACATCAATTTATGTCCTTAAGTCTTCGCATCCCGATCTTGTGAACTAGCTTCTTGAAGGTTGACTTTGGTAGAGATTTTGTGAACAAATCAGCCATATTGTCGCTTGAACAAATCTGTTGAACATTGATATCACCATTCTTTTGAAGATCATGTGTGAAGAATAACTTTGGTGAAATATGCTTTGTTCTATCTCCTTTTATGAATCCTCCCTTCAATTGAGCTATACATGCTGCATTGTCTTCATACAAAGTTGTGGGTAGTTTATCACACTTCAAACCACATTTGTCTTGGATATGATGTATTATAGACCTCAACCACACACACTCCCGACTTGCTTCATGAATAGCAATTATCTCGGCATGATTAGATGAAGTAGCCACAATTGATTGCTTAGTCGATCGCCAAGATATGGCGGTTTCTCCACAGGTAAACACATAACCTGTTTGAGATCGAGCCTTGTGTGGGTCGGACAAATATCCAGCATCAGCATAACCAACAAGATCCGGGCTGCAATTCTTGCCATAAAATAAGCCCATATCGGTAGTTCCCTTTAGGTACCGCAATATGTGTTTGATCCCATTCCAATGTCTCCTCGTAGGAGCCGAGCTAAATCTTGCTAAGACATTAACTGAAAAGGATATGTCAGGCCTTGTAGTATTTGCAAGATACATTAGTGCGCCAATTGCGCTAAGATATGGTACTTCAGGACCAAGTAGCTCTTCATTCCTTTCTTGTGGTCGGAATGGATCTTTGTTCACATCAAGTGATCGAACAACCATCGGTGTACTTAAAGGATGTGCTTCATCCATGTAAAACCGTTTCAGTACCTTTTCTGTATAGGTAGATTGATGAACAAAAATTCCGTTTGCCAAATATTCAATTTGCAAACCAAGACATAGTTTAGTCTTTCCGAGATCTTTCATCTCGAATTCATCCTTTAGATAATCAATTGCCTTTTGGAGTTCTATAGGGGTTCCAATAAGGTTTATGTCATCGACATATACGGCAAGTACAACAAATTCCGATGTTGTTTTCTTTACAAAAACACACGGGCAAATGGCGTCATTTATATAGCCTTCTTTTAACAAGTACTCACTAAGACGATTATACCACATTCGTCCAGATTGCTTTAGACCATACAAGGATCTTTGCAATTTAATTGAGAACATTTCTCGAGATTTTGAATTATGCGCGTTTGGCATCTTGAGTCCATCGGGAATTTTCATGTATATCTCATTATCAAGTGAGCCATAAAGATAGGCAGTAACCGCATCCATTAAGTGCATGTCAAGCTTTTCATGGACAGCAAAACTTATGAGATAACGAAAGGTTATCGCATCCATTACAGGCGAATATGTCTCTTCATAATCGACACCAGGCCTTTGAGAAAAATCTTGTGCAACAAGGCGTGCCTTATATCTTTGTACCTCGTTTTTCTCATTTCTTTTGCGTACAAAGACCCATTTATAGCCGACATGCTTAACACCATTAGGTGTTTCAACTATAGGGCCAAAAACTTCACTTTTTGCCAGCGAATTCAATTCTGATTGAATTGCTTCTTGCCACTTTGGCCAATCCTGTCTTTTTCGACATTCTTCAACAGATTGAGGTTCGAGATCCTCACATTCTTGCATAATGCTAGATGCGACATTATAAGCAAAGGCATTATCCACCACAATATCCACTCGATTAATATTTACCTCAATATTAATTGGATTTAGGGATAGTTCCGTATTTTCCAGAGTCTCTGGCTCAATGGATTCTTCATGAATCTCAGAATTTGTTAAATCGTGAGATTCTTTCGTGGTGTCATTTTGATCATTCTTTTTCCTCTTTCTAGGATTTCGATCTTTGGAACCTAATGGTCTGCCACGCTTCAGGCGTGCATTTGACTCATTGGATATGACACTAGATGATTGTCCAACAGGGACATCAATACGGATTGGAACATTTTCCGCGGGAATGTGGGATTTCGTTATCCTCTTCAAGTCCGTAAATGCGTCAGGCATTTGATTTGATATTCTTTGCAAATGGATAATCTTTTGTACCTCTCTTTCACAAATAGAGGTATGTGGATCAAGATGAGATAATGATGCATTTTTCCACAAAATTTCCCGTTTAGTTTCACCAACTTCTCCCCCTAATTTTGGGAAAAGTGTCTCATCGAATCGACAGTCTGCAAATCGTGCAGTAAATACGTCGCCTGTCAATGTTTCGAGGTAGCGAATGATGGAGGGCGATTCAAACCCAACATATATTCCTAACCTTCTTTGCGGACCCATTTTGGTGCGGGATGGCGGTGCTATAGGCACATATACTGCGCATCCAAAAATTCTTAAATGGGATATATTGGGTTCATGACCCAAAACCAATTGCAACGGGGAATACTTATGGTAATTCGTCTGTCTGAGACGAATTAGCATTGCTGCATGTAAGATGGCGTGACCCCATACCGAAGTGGGCAGCCTCGTTCTCATAAGTAATGGCCTTGCAATCAACTGCAGGCGTTTAATTAACGATTCTGCAAGACCGTTTTGAGTGTGAACATGAGCTACAGAATGTTCAACTTTTATCCCGATTGATAAGCAATAATCATTAAATGCTTGGGATGTAAACTCACCAGCATTATCCAGTCTAATGGACTTGATTGGATTATCTGGAAATTGTGCTCGTAGTCGAATTATTTGTGCCATTAATTTCGCAAACGCAAGGTTGCGTGATGACAACAGGCACACATGAGACCATCTACAGGATGCGTCTATCAAGACCGTGAAATACCTAAACGACCCACTAGGTGGGTGAATAGGTCCACAAATATCCCCTTGTATACGTTCCAGAAACGTGGGTGACTCAGTCCCAACCTTTGTTGGTGATGGCCTGATAATCAACTTGCCTTGATAACACGAAGTGCAAGGATATTCATTATTCGAAAGAATTTTGAAATTCTTTAACGGATGCCCATATGAGCTTTCTATAATCCGTCTCATCATGACCGATCCTGGGTGTCCCAATCGATCATGCCAAAGTACAAAGGTATTGGAATCAGTAACCCTTTGGTTTACTGTTGAATGTGCCTCAATTGCACTAATTCTTGTCCAATACAGGCCACAAGATAAAGACGGGAATTTCTCAATAACCCTCTTTTGGCCGGAGACATTCTTTGTGATGACGAGATATTCAAGATTATCTTCATCCATTGTCTCGATATGATAGCCATTCCGGCGTACATCTTTAAAACTCAACAAGTTTCTCTTAGACTTGGAGGAGAACATTGCATTCTCTATGATTAACGTCGTGCCTTTGGGCAGAGTTACAATTGCTCTTCCGGAGCCTTCAATCAATTTACTACTTCCAGAGATTGTAGTAACGTTTGCCTTACACATATTTAGTTGAGAGAAATATTTCTTTTCTTTGAGTATTATATGTGTAGTACATGAATCAACTAGGCAAATACTTTTACAGTTGGACGTTGATCCAAGTTCGCTTTGTGAGATATCCATATTTGCTATCCCATAGTTTGACATACAAAAGAGATACACGAACATAAGAATAAACAAGTTCAATTTGTTTGTGTCACATAATATTTTCAAAATCTGCTGCTAACAGTTGACTAACAAAATCAGATATGTTATCCATAATCGATTACTATGCAGCTTGAAAATTTTCAGTTTAAGCATTTTTCTTCAAACAATCGATTGTTAAACACAAACAATCGATTGTTGAACATTGACAACGATTGTTAAACACACACAATCGATTATTTGCTATTTTGAAAAACTTCAGATCACACTGTCTTAAGACAATCGATTGTTAAATATAGACAATCGATTGTTGGCTATTTTGAAAAATTCCAGAGCACACTGCTTTAAGACAATCGATTGTTAAGTATAGACAATCGATTGTTGGCTATTTTGAAAAATTCCAGAGCACACTGTTTTAAGACAATCGATTGTTAAGCATAGACAATCGATTGTTGACTATTTTGAAAAATTCTAGATTACACTGTCTTAACGACAATCGATTGTTAGACATAGACAATCGATTGTGGATGATTTTTGAAAATTTCCAGATTACACTGTCTTAACGACAATCGATTGTTAGACATAGACAATCGATTGTGGATGATTTTTGAAAATTTCCAGATTACACTGTCTTAACGACAATCGATTGTTAGACATAGACAATCGATTGTGGATGATTTTTGAAAAATTCCAGATTGCACTGTCTAACGACAATCGATTGTTAGACATAGACAATCGCTTGTCGATCAATTGTTTTTCAGCTTTAATGCGAAAATATTAGATAATCGACTAGTTTTTCAGGCTAGTCGATTACCCCTACTGGAAAATAAAAATATTATTGATATTTGAGCATATTGAAGACATTCTAAAGAACTACTGCTAACATTGCATCATGAACTAACTAATACGAGCTAATACTAATGACTATTAGTTTATTCACTAACTAATACAAATAAGTAGAACAAAATCAAATAACTCCATCTTCTTTCATCACGGACCCATCACCGATTAGGTGGTCTATTTTCTCCTCGGGTTGCTCAAAGAAGTCTGCCACATCCAGGTGGGTGATGTCCAAGTTGTCGTCATAGACAAAATTTGTTTCAGGGCCTTTTCTCTTTCGAGATGCTTGATAAAGGTCAACCAAGTGTCTTGGTATACGGCAAGTCTTTGACCAGTGCCCTTTCCCACCGCAACGATAACATATAGTTTCTGAACCATTTCCCTTAGGATCTTCATGACCCCGTTTCTGCTTTCGGCGGTTATCTCTCCTTGGGGGTTGACGGACTTCATTGGAATTTCTTCCTTGTCTACGTCCCTGGCTATGACCCCGTTTACGACCATGACCATGGCCCTTTTCATGTTTGGCATAATGAGAGTGCACCTTATCTGCTTCAGGCAGTGGTGTAGACCCAGTGGGTCGATTTTCGTGATTTCTCATGAGCAGGTCATTATTTCGCTCAGCCACTAGTAGAAGAGAAATCAGTTCAGAGTACTTTGTAAAGCCTTTTTCTCTGTACTGTTGTTGCAGTACCATATTGGAGGCATGAAACGTTGTAAACGTTTTCTCAAGCATATCATAATCGGAGATTTTATCTCCGCATAGCTTCAATTTGGAAGTAATTCTGAACATTGCAGAATTATATTCAGAAACGGACTTAAAGTCCTGGAGCCTCAGATGAGCCCAATCATATCGTGCTTGTGGCAGAGTGACCAACTTCAGGTTGTCATATTTCTCCTTTAAGCCGTTCCACAAGATGAGTGGATCCTTGACGGTGAGATATTCAATCTTCAAATCTTCATCAAGGTGATGGCGCAAGAAAATCAAGGCCTTCGCACAGTCTTGGGTGGATGCTTTTTCTCTGTCTTTGATGGTGTCTCCGAGACCCATAGCATCTAAGTGGATTTCAGCATCCAACACCCATGTCATATAGTTCTTGCCCGAAATTTCAAGGGCAACGAACTTTCTTTTCGTAATGTCAGACATAATCGAAAATTAAATTAGGAAGAGGGAAATACCTTAGATTTTTCGAGAGTGGTTCTTGAGACGGTAGAGTCTCGTGCTGATAACGTGTTATGAAATAATATAAAGACAAGAACAATAATGCAAGAACAAGAGCAATAGAGAGAATAGAGAGAGAGAAGTATTCTTATTGATACTTAGAGATTGTTAGGGATGTATTACAATGGTAGAAGACCCCTTTATTTATAGGGAGTGGGATGATCTAGCTACCAATAATAGGACTCTAAAATCTCTCTAATTAAAGACATTCACCTTAAATAGAAGTGTATTTATAACAATTTTTATATATAAAAAAAGTTGTGCATATGAATACTTTGTTAAAAGGACAACTACAAAGTACTACTATCAAACCGCATACTCCATGTCGATATTCCGCCACTTGTCGGCCCTTCGGAAGATTTTTAGTTGATACTTGACATGATAAGTCAATCATACCCATTATTTTTAAAATTAAATAAAAAAAATACTACCAATTTCCTTGATATTTTTTTATTTAACTTTTACATGTTATTTTTAAAGAAGAGCCTTGAAGCAGTAGTAAAGTTATTTTTGTGCGACCTACAGATTACGGATTCGAATTATAGAAGTAATTATTGATATTTGCACTAGGTTAGGCTGTCAACATTATATCTCTTGAGGTTACGACCCTTTCTCAAACTCTATATGAGTACGGAATACTGTATGCTACTGGGTTGTCCTATAACTTTACATGTTATTTTTCTATTTTAAGTTACTTTTAGTGTAATTTAATATATTAGTATAGTATATAACTAATTTTACTGAATTATCATTTTGATACTTTATATATTAATTTACCTACAATTATAATTATATAGTTGTATAAATAATTTCTTGTTTTATTAGTGAATAAAATTACATTATTTTTTTCACATTTTTTATTCTTTCTCTAAAAAAGAACACACAATAAGTCAATCATACCCATTATTTTTATATATACATAAAAAATACTACCAATTTCCTTGACATTTGTTATATTTGACTTTTACATGTTATTTTGTAAGGAGAGTTTTGAAGCATCGGTAAAGTTGTCTTCGTGTGATTTATAAATTATGGGTTTGAGTCATAGAAGTAGCTATCGATGCTTGTATTAGGGTAGAGTGTTTTACATTACACCCCTTGAGGTGCAGCCCTTCTCGAACCTTCGTGAATACGGAATACTTCATGCACCGGCTGCCCTTTAGCTTTTACATGTTATTTTTCTATTTTAAGTTACTTTTAGTGTAATTTAATATATTAGTATAGTATACTAATTTTACTAAATTATTATTTTGATACTTATTATATTGATTTATCTATAATTATCTTATAATTATTTAATTATATAAATATTTTGTTTACATTATAAGTGTATAAAATTACATTCCATTTTTCACATTTTTTATTCTTTCTCTATAAAAGAAAGAGCATGATTAGTGGCTTTATCCACTTGATGCATATCCTGCATGTGCATACCAGCTTTGAAGAATCATTTAATCATAATCCTACTCCATGGGATGCCAATTGAGTGAAAAACGAGTATATGATTTATTTACGAGTTTAATTTCTTCACATATAATAAATATTTACACAATCAGATCACGTATTAAATAATTAAGATAAGTTTATTGGTAAGTATTAATTGATAATTTGGCAAAATAAAAACTAACCCGGTAGTATCACATGTTAAAATTCATTTATAGTGAATAAAAAAAAACTTCATATTATTAGTATATATAACTTAAATTCTTATTTGTTCTACTTGTGGTAGATTGAAAGTAGTGAGTATGACCAGAGGCGGATTTAGCGGGCGCAAGGGTGTTCACCCGAACACCTTTCGCCGAAAATTACATTGTATATAGAAGGTAAAATTTATTTTTTACTTTTATATATTAAGTTTTCAACACTCTTAACACAATCCAAAATTGTACTTTAGTATTCAAGAGGATTTAAAATCTACATAAAACCATGGGTTCAATTCCCACTAACTACAAAAAAGAAAAAATTAAATCCTCTTCGTAAAGATCCTGGTTCCGCTGAGTATGACAATTGATTATAAGATCTTATTTTCATAATTTTAAAGTGGCTTTAGGTTCTGGAACTTGAAAATTTGCTATTAGGATATTTTGAAAAATATTCCGTCCAAATAATTGTATTTTTATACTAGGCTTTCTATCGGTAATAAAATTCAAAATTTGGGGTCTTATTTTTATTTGTTTTGGAAATCAATCTGGAAAGCTAATTTTGTTCTTGAAAACATTTTTTTAGTGGCAAAAAAAAAAAAGTTTTTTCAGTGGAATACTCTAAGATACCCATTAAGTGAAAAGGAGGATTATAATCGGAATCTTGAATAACACAACCTACTAAATGAATCTTTTTGTAGCATTATTAGTTAAAGATATGAAAAATGTAGGGTAAAAATTAAAAGAAGTTAAAGTAAAAAAGGTAACATGAGAAGAAGAAGAGGAGGAGAATCATCTTTTATTTCGGTGATTTAAATTCATACAATGAGTAAAGACTGTCCCAAAGTCCCAAAGGTTCCAAAATCAGACTCTTTCCTTTTCTCTAACCACATGGCCCTCTCAAGCTTGTAATTTACACGAATTCAAGATTTAATTTTGATGAGTTCGATTTTTAAATTTTTTGATACGTGAAGTTATTTTATTATTTTAAAGGTAATTAGTTCCCCCTATTATAAATAATTAATTGTAGTTATCTTTTAGATTATATGATAGAATAAAAATTTTACACAACTAAGGTACAGTGGTACGCAGTGGATGGGATTGTACTTCCCTTAACTAGAGTTATCAGGTTCGAACCCTGGGCATGGAAAAATTTTTGGTAGGAAGCGTTACCCCCCAAGTGAGGCCCTACGAGCGCGAATCAGGTACCGAACACCGAATGGGAAACCAAAAAAAAAATTGTCTCCGTGTAGGTTATAGGTTACGGATTCGAACCGTAAAATTAGCCACTGATATTAGGGTCAGAATGTACTGCCTATATTATAACTCTTTAGGATACGTTTCTTTCTCGGATTCTGCATGAACTCGGAATACTTCATGCATCTAGATATCCTTTAAGAGGTATAAAAGTGAAACTCCATAGCCAAGTATATCTCACGACAGCATACCCCTTTTACACTTTTATTACCAAATGGCTTTTTGCCTTTGTTCTTTGCAAGAAGTTACCATCCTCGCTTCTTTTTTTTCTTGCTTTCTTTAATCCTTCCTTTGCTTTTTCTTTTTACTTTGTTTTTTTTCCCTCTCACTTCAGAATCTTACTTTATTCTCCCTCGAACTCAACCCTCTAAAAAGACCACTATCCTCTTCACATTTTGATCCTCATTGTGTTCATTATAAACAAACAACTCTTCCCTTTCTCTCTATTCCACTTCTTGTGTTTCAAACCTAGAAAGGAATTACTAGGTCACTCTTTTTCTAGCTTATTTTTAAGCTATTTGTAGTTTGAGAATTATATTATTGTAATTCTCTTAATTTGGTGTCTTATATATATAGTTTGTGAATCTTGAAAATCTAGACATAATGATGTCCTCACCTTCAGAATTAAGCCTTGAATGCAAACCCCATCAAAGCTATTCTATGCTTCTAAAATCTTTTGGTGAAAAATTTGATCAAACCCAAAATTTAGAAGCATTTGTTGCTCGACTTGAAGAAGAAAGAGTCAAGATTGATGCTTTCAAACGTGAACTTCCTCTTTGCATGCAACTTTTAACCAATGGTAATTGATCACTACATTCTATTTTATACATCCTTATGAGTTATGAGCAAAATATCAAGTTTATATTTCCTTCATAGCTAGGTTTACAAGCTTTTCTGTATAAGATATATAACAGTAGTGTATAGTTTAAAATTATATAAGGGAAATATAACAGTGAATATATTCATAATCATGTTCCTTAACTAGCTTGAGTCTTCCATGTATTCTTGGTCTCATTTTAATATGTTGCAGCATGTAATTACATGTCTTCATTTTTAGGTTACTAATCATTTAATTAGTTTTACGAACAGTTGTTTGTAGTTATCTTTAGATGATTGTTATGTATAAAAGTTAAATTCTTCATTTTCTAGCTTATAAGATTCAAATGGTTTTCTTTATGCACAACTTTGTACGTGCGTGATGTATCAAATCAAGAATAGTAGGATTCAAAAAGTACTTGGTTAATTCTTGATTTCTTTTATTATATCACAATAACAATAACAACAACAAACTCAGTATAATTTTATAAAATATAGTTTAAAGAGGATAGTGTGTATCCAATATTATCCCTACGTTGTAAAAATATAAAGGTTTTTTCCGACAGATAATTGACATATATACCCTAAATTGGGTATATTTAATAATCTTATTTCTTGTGCCAAGAAAGTAGTCTAATATTGTTCTTTTTTTTGGAAAATAACAGCTATGGAAGCTTCAAGACAACAACTTCAATCCTATAAGGAAAATCAAGGAAGAAAACCAGTTTTTGAAGAATTCATTCCACTTAAGAATAATAATGCAAGTGGTGAAGAAAATGAAAAAAATATAGCAAATACAACTGATCATAATAAAGCAAATTGGATGACTTCTGCACAATTATGGAGTCCAGGAAGTGAAGAAATTAAAGAAAAATCCACACAAACATCTTCTAAAGAAATTACTGATATTAGTATTTCAAAACTAGCCTTTGACAACAATTTTCCTTGCCCAACCCTAGCTCTTGCTTCAACTAAACAAAGTATTGAAATAGTTGAAGATAAAAAGAATTTGGAAAGAGTTAATAATTATTCAGGAAAAGATAATTCAATATTACTGGAGCAAGGAAAAGAAGGTTCTAATATTAATCAGCAGCCAGATTCTCAAAGTACAGGAGCTGTAACCAATGGTACAAGTACTCAACAACATAGAAAGGCAAGAAGATGTTGGTCACCTGATTTACACAGACGTTTTGTTAATGCTCTTCAAATGTTAGGTGGTTCTCAAGGTAAGATATATTTATTCAAACCAAACTTTTTTATTTTATATTATCAGTATAATTTAATCTGTTGTTATTTACGATTTAAGAAACACACGGTAGTAATTTAACTTGATAGTATAAAAATATTACCCCCTATCTTCCAATTCATGTGGTGTCCTTCGTATTTCAAGAGTCAAACTTTGATTGTAATATCCATATATTTTTCCTTTTCTTTATAAGTAGTTTTGTTTTTTGGCAAACCCATATATTTTTCATTGTAAGGCCATTAAAGGAGAACTTGTATATTTGCATTGAATTTAACTTATATGTATAGATAGTGTAGAATTTTTTTCACTATTAGTTGTACTTATAACATGTTATAACAAGTAATTTGTCTTATTTAAGTTAATATTCCTAATTCTTATAAACGGTTACGTATAATTATCTTTTTCAATGAAAATAATTATTTTTTTAAGAGGGATTGCTCTGATGGTAAGCAACCCCTACTTCCAACCGAGAGGTGGTGAGTTCGAGTCTTCCCAAGAGCAAGGTGGGAAGTTCTTGGAGGGAAGGATGCCGGGGGTCTATTTGGAAACAGCCTCTCTATCCAAGGGTAGGGGTAAGGTCTGCGTATACACTACTCTCCCCAGATTCTGCTAAGTGGGATTATACTGGATTGTTGTTAGTGTAAAAACAATCATCATGTCATCATTTGGTTGTCTTCTTAACTTTGATAACATTCAAGAAAGCAAGATAACTATTTTTTGAATATAATGATTTCAGTGGCCACTCCTAAACAAATCAGAGAACTGATGAAGGTTGATGGTTTGACCAATGATGAAGTTAAAAGCCATCTGCAGGTAACCTCTTGACCCTGCTGCACTGGTAATTGTGCATATTCCGTGCAGACAATAAAAATTAAAGTACTAGGACAAAAACTTAAACCAATTAGTTTGATCTTTTTGTTCTTTTTTTCTTCTAGAAAAGGTAAATGAAATTTTTTTATTAGCCTGTTTTAATAAAAACAGTGCTAAATAGAAAATATTTCAAATATTATTTTTAAACTTCATGACCAATCAAATTACGTTAGATAAATTAAAGCTAACAAAGGGAATAGTACTATATACTACTGCACTATACTACAACTAAGGACATTTCTTGTGAACACCTGTAAGTAAATTTTTTGTTCATATCAGGTATTTATACTAAATTATACTCCAATAATTATGACACATATCTACAAACATGGTTAATATTAAACCATATTTACTTCTCTATCAAGCTAATCATGAAGTGATCTGCAATCAGATAAAATATGTGAATACAACAGTAAGAAATCTAATTTATTATCATAAGTGGGGTTTGAGTCGTGTGTACGCATACCTTACTGTTATTTAAGGAAGGTAGAAAAACTTTTTCCTAGAAAGTGAACTTCTCATTATTTCATCCAAACATACTTATAACTTCTTATGATGAGTCGGTGTTAATTCAAGTGATAATAATTGTATTTTTGTATCATTTATACAGAAGTACAGACTTCACACCAGAAGGCCAAGTCCAAGCCCACAAGTAGCAACATCAGCACCTCAACTGGTGGTGTTAGGTGGCATATGGGTCCCACCTGAGTACGCAGCCGCCGCCGCACATGGCGGTGCACCACCTGCAGCCACCCTATATGGAGCACATCCAACTAGCCATGCACCTTCACCACACTACATTGCAGCCCCACACGGAACAATGGCTCAAGAATTTTACACTACTGCACCGCAACCCTTACAATCACTCCACCACCTCCAACACCACTACCAGCATCAGCAGTTGTACCATCACGGCAGCCAAATGTACAACAAGCCACCATCAAACTCACATACTCATAGCTCGCCGGAACCCGAATCCCCAGGAACGGGTCACGGTGGTGACAGATCGGAGAGTATAGAAGATGGAAAGTCAGAGAGCAGTAGCTAAGAAGAATTTCTACGTAACAATTTTCTGTGATTAAATTTAGTTTAGTGTTAACTAATTAAGAATTAGCTTAGATTAATTATTAGAAGGTTCTTGTTGTTGAAAGAACTGGGAAAAATAAGGTGCATCTTCCTGTTTTATGTTACACGGACGCAAGGGTAAAAAGGGCATAATGAAAAAAGGTAGTGTTTGTTTTTCTTTGAGATTCCATTGTACTATGTTTTGATAATATCCTAATTGGATAAAGTTTGAAAATCATATTTATTTGGTTTCTTGGCGTTTTGTGGGTCTTTCTTGCCAATTTTGGCTTTTGCTCAGTTGACGGATTTGACCTTACTTTTTGATTAAAAACATAAATTCTTATATATATATATATATATATATATATATATATATATATATATATATATATATATTCAGTGGCGGATCTAGGAATTCAAGTTTGTGGGTGCTGAATTTTTTCGTACATAAAATTAATGGGTGCTTTTGTAAATTTTTATACGTTCTCTCAAATTTTCTATATAACTATACATACTCTACGTCGAGGTTAATGGGTGCTAGAGCACCCAAATTCAAAGAGTAGATCCGCCACTGTATATATTGGTAATTATAAAAATTTTATAACCAAGGGAAAAGTATTTACAAACAAGACTACGAAAACCTCTAAAGCTAGACAAAAGGCCCTATTTTAGTATTACTGGGGAGAAATTAAAAAATAGCCAGATTTACAAGTGGTCATTGAAAAATACTATAGTTTCAAAAGTAATTGAAATTTAGTCACTTTTCATCTGAACATAAACTGAATGAAAACACTATTCAAAATCCGGAAAATATTCCAGGATAATATATTGGAGTTCCAATATAATATATCGGTCCAACATAATATGACAGAAGCTCATACACGGGTGCTCCAATCTCCAGCATATTATGCTGGAACTTTCCGCCTGTTGGAGTTCCAACATAATATGCTGGAAGTTCATACGCAGATGCACTGATCTCCAGTATATTATGCTGGAACTCTCTGTGTTGCAATAAAATAGTAACTATTTTTCAATAACTTTGCAAACGTTGGTTATTTTTGAATGATCAGTCCAAAAATTGGCTAGCATCTATTTTTACGAATCAGTGCTTATCAGTACTCCTCACCTTCTTTTCAAAAATTCTTAAGATTATATTACAGATTATATTATAATTTCTACAAATTATTTTTGGTTGAAGCAATTAGATGGACTACTATTAATTAACAAAATGATGTTAGCACCTATAGATTTATTTTCTTCAAGATATGTTCTAAACCTACGTTTCTGCAGGAGATTAAGTATTTAAGTTGGTGTATCAAATGTTAAATTTACGTTTAAGTTTATTTTTGTTGTAGTCACAATCAGATATGAGTTGATTCAGAATTTGAACTTGATAGATTGGCCTTTAACTTTTAAATTCTTAATATTGAACTTATTCAATTTTTGAAATTACAGGTTCAGTATATATCCATGCTCTGCGTCAAAATAGTGGATTTCAGTTGAACCATATCTAAAAAGTAACATTTACCATTGCAATCAGGTATATTGTATATATATATATTATATATATATATATATATATATATATATATATATATTGTTATAAATAGAACTCTATTTAAGGTGAATGTCTATAATTAGAGAGATTCTAGAGTTCTATTCTTGGTAGCTAAATCATCCCCCTTCCTATAAATAAAGGGGTCTTCTACTATTGTAAACCATCCCTAACAATCCCAAGTATTAATAAGAATACTCCTCTCTCTACTTTTCTCTCTATTGTTCTTGTTCTTATATTATTTCATAACACGTTATCAGCACGAGTCTCTAACCAATTGAATTTGATTTCTTCCTTCTTCCAAAATTTCTATACGGAAAGATAGAAGAAGGATTGGAATGGCTGATTCAGAACTGGATTCAATCTTTCCCGATACCAAGCGCCACCGTAACCCTCTTGTTCCTATTGGTGCTCTTGCCACTGCAGGAGTGCTCACAGCAGGACTAATTAGTTTCAAGCGGGGAAATTCTCAATTAGGTCAGCAACTAATGAGAGCTAGAGTTCTTGCTCAAGGTGGTACAGTTGTGCTGATGGTTGGGTCAGCGTATTACTATGGAGATAGTTTTAAGCGTGCTGGATGACTACCAACCATGGCTGTGAACTTCTCTGATTCTCCTGTTTGAAGTTGCATTCGGCAGGGAAAAGGGATTTTTCCGTATTTGCTAGGAGAATTTCTATACGGAAAAATAGAAGAGATGGTATCATCATAAAGTAATGTAACGGGATGGAAACTCAAGAGGTATATTTGATATCACAACATTGATTGGTATACCTTAAAGGTAAGTAATTTACTTTTCCCTTTCAAATTCTTGAAATTCTACGATTTGATTTTATATACAAACAAAGACAACAAAGTTTGATTATAACTCTAATGGAGTTCGTAAGAAATTACACTCACATGAAGTGGTAAAATTTCTATGCCTTGCCATGATCAAATTCATGTATGATTGTGGACGTGGCAAAGAATTAAAATTCCGTCCAAATGAATTTGCTCCATTCCCTTTAGAGAATGTGGTAGCAGTATGTGATAAGTCTGAAAGAAGACAAAATTATTACCATGATGGTATCAATGAATGTGGACGTGGCAATAGACGGAATTATAATCGTCATTATGATCCATTCCCTGAAGTGAATATGATAATTGTAATAAAGCCTGTAAGTATGAACACACTCTTGATGTAATTGTGTCTTATGTATGACATTATGAAAAGAAAGTTCGTTGCCCTTGAAATTTTGGGCAAGAACTATATGGCATGGGTGTTGGATGCTGAAATCCACTTAGATGCTATGGGTCTTGGAGACGCCATTAAAGACAGAAATAATGCATCCACCCAAGACTATGCTAAGGCCTTGATTATCTTGCGCCATCGCCTTGATGAAGGTTTGAAACTGTGCTAAGGCCTTGATTTTCTTGCGCCATCACCTTGATGAAGGTTTGAAACTATGCTAAGGCCTTGATTTTCTTGCGCCATCACCTTGATGAAGGTTTGAAAATTGAATATATCACAGTCAAAGATCCACCCATCTTGTGGAATGGCTTAAAGAAGAGATATGACAACCTGAAGTTGGTCACTCTGCCACAAGCACGATACGATAAGAATCCAAAAGCAAATAGTTTATAAACTATACATTATCGTTGCGGTGGGAAAGGGCACTGGTCAAAGACTTGCCGTATACCAAGACATTTGGTTGACCTTTATCAAGCATCTCGAAAGAGTAAACGCCCTGAAACGAATTTTGTCTCTGACGACAACTTTGACATCACCCACTTGGATGTGGCAGACTTCTTTGAGCAACCCGAGGGGAAGATAGACCACCTAATCGGTGATGGATCCGTGATGAAAGAAGATGGAGCTGTTTGATTTTATTTTACTTGTTTGTATTAGTGAATGAATAAACTAATAGCCATTAGTATTAGCTCGTATTAGTTAGTTCATGATATAATGTTAGTATTAGTTCTTTAGAATGTATCAATATGCTCAAATATCAATAATATTTTTACTTTCCAGTAGAGGTAATCGACTAACCTGAAAAACTAGTCGGTTATCTCATATTTCGCATAAAAACTGCAAAACAATCGATTGTCAATGATCAACAATCGATTGTCTTTAAAACAGTGTGATTTGGAATTTTTCAAAAACAGTCAACAATCGATTGTCAATGTTTAACAATCGATTGTCGTTAGACAGTGTAATCTGGAATTTTTCAAAAATCATCCACAATCGATTGTCTATGTCTAACAATCGATTGTCGTTAGACAGTGTAATCTGGAATTTTTCAAAATAGTCAACAATCGATTGTCTATGCTTAACAATCGATTGTCTTAAGACAGTGTGCTCTGGAATTTTTCAAAATAGCCAACAATCGATTGTCTATATTTAACAATCGATTGTCTTAAAACAGAATGATCTGGAATTTTTCAAAATTTGTCAACAATCGATTGTCTATGTTTAACAATCGATTGTCAATGCTCAACAATCGATTGTGTGTGTTCAACAATCGATTGTTTTGTGAAAAATGCTTAAACTAAAAATTTTCAAGCTGCATAGTAATCGATTATGGATAACATATCTGATTTTGTTAGTCAACTGTTAGCAGCAGATTTTGAAAATATTATGTGACACAAACGGATTGAAGTTGTTTATTCTCATGATTCGTATATTTTCTTTTATATGTCAAACCATGGGAAGTAAATTGATTGAAGGCTCCGGAAGAGCAACTGTAACTCTGCCCAAAGGCACGACGTTTATCTTAGAGAATGCAATATTCTCCTCCAAGTCTAAGAAGAACTTGTTGAGTTTTAATGATATCAATCGCAATGTTCTCCTCCAAATCTAAAAGGAACTTGTTGAGTTTTAAAGATATCATTCAAAATGGATATCATATTGAGACAATAGATGAGAATAATCTTGAATTCTTCATGAAAACGAGGCTGCCCATTTCGGTTTGGGTTCACGCCATTTTGCATGCAGCAATACTAGTTCGTCGGCTGCCCACTTCGGTTTGGGGTCACGCCATTTTGCATGCAGCAATGCTAGTTCGTCGGCTGCCCACTTTGGTCTGGGGTCACGCCATTTTGCATGCAGCAATACTAGTTCGTCGGCTGCCCACTTCGGTTTGGGGACACGCCATTTTGCATACAGCAATGCTAGTTCGTCTCTGACTGACGAATTGACACAAATATTCCCCGTTGCAATTGGTTTTGGGTCATGGACCCAATATATCCCATTTAAGAATCTTTGGATGCGCAGTATATGTGCCTGTAGCACCGCCATCCCGCACCAAAATGGGTCTGCAAAGAAGGTTAGGAATATATGTTGAGGTTGAATCGCCCTCCATTATTCGCTACCTCGAAACATTGACAGGAGATTTGTTCACTGCACGATTTGCAGGCTGTCAATTTGATGAGACACTTTTCCCAAAATTAGGGGGAGAAGTTGGTGAAACCAAACGTGAAATTTTGTGGAAAAATGCATCATTATCTCATCTTGATCCACATACATCTATTTGTGAAAGAGGCACAAAAGATTATCCATTTGCAAAGAATAGCAAATCAAATGCCTGACGCATTTATAGATTTGAAAAGGATAACAAAATCACATATCCCCGAAGTGAATGTGACAACATCTGATTCACGAATACATATTCATTATTGGAAGAATATGAACATGAAATTGGTATTAAATATACCACACTCACCCCTAGAAGGAGGTTTGAGATGATATATGGCATGAATGATCGTTGGTCACGTACCTATTGTACGCCAAAGTATTTTGGAAATATGACTATTAAAGGACAACGATAATGCAAGAAACATATCTTGCATATAAGTTTGACATGACCATAATGGTATAACTTTCTCTTTAAGAAAGATATTCACCACATGGATGTTGATGAATCTGTGGTAGTACAAAATTAATTGAGAGCTCTAGAAGAGCCAATTATTACTATGTTGGAGAAACACAATTGAGTATTGTGCTGTAGTAAGTCTCAAAGAAACTTATTCAGTTTCCAAAGTACACGCGAAAGCGATTGATTATATTGAGACTATAAATAAAGGAAGGCTTTGATATCTCCTATTACTACAACTTGTAGCGGGGTAATTTGCATATGAAAAGCTACCCGCTTTGTTCTCCAGTTTGTACTACACAAAAGAAAGAATGCCACAATAAAGTGGATATCTATTGGTATAAAAACCCATGTCATAATAAACCTGAAGTTTATTAAGTGCACAATATTGATAATTTATTCAGTTGGCATTCGTGTTAGCCATCTCATTTTAAGTATGATGTGCAAATTCACATAGGTGAATATTAAAGAACTAGAAAGTTCTTTACGAATTCTCTTGTATCACTTTTTCTCATTAATGAACTGACCAACTAAAGAGTTCGGGTTGAAGCCCATAAATTCTGGAAATATCAAAGGTGAATATGGGCCCATTCACCTGCCATGTATACCACATATGATGCATCTATGATATGGTTACATGCGCAATTATTATTAACCCGCAGCCTGGCCGGTGCTTGCGAGGTAAATTGCTCAGTAATCTAACTTCGAGCATAATTTCCAGATTTTCTACTCAAGATAGTTCATCTTGATAAGTTGGTTTATATCAAAGTTGGTTTAGCAAGATAATTATTGAGTGCTTCCACTTAATAGCTAAACTGTTTCTTATGAGAACAAAGTTATATATATCAGTTTGATATACGTTGTATACGAGAGTATATTATATTCTCCCCTCACAAGTGGTTCAGGGTCAGGAACCAAATAATTTCATCTTATTATTAATGTGCCGTGTATATTGACATGATAATGCACAAAGATAATTTCCCAAAGTTGAGGAAACAAGTTAGCTTTTCTAACATGAGGGGGAGACATGATAAACACTTGAGAAAAGGTTACATGGGATGAATTATCATTTGTATATATATATCCCCGAATATCATGATATGAACCTGAAGTTCACAAAAGGGATAATTCAATTGCAACATATTGCAAAGCATGCTATACGCATTTGCTGACCCAAAGAAAGTAACTAAATGGAAGAGATACAATTCAAGAAGAATTGATTCCATATGAAAGACATGTAGTTTTGAACATATAGTTCAAATGCTTGAAAGTATAAAGTCAAAGGTATGTATAATCAGTTTTCGATATCTTATTTGTCTAGCATGACATGGAAAACTTGATATGCATCTAAAGTCTATTATATGGCTTATATGACTTAACTTGAAAGATTTAAGTTGCTTGAAGCATATGCAATTCTTGGTCCTAAAGTACCAAATCCTTAGTACAATTTGTGTACATATGTATCTTGCTATAACTATAAGCATGATAGCATTGAGAATGCATCTATGGAGATATTGAAGAGTTATTCCACGACATTATATGAAGATGTTCATATCTATCAAGAATGATGATTTCAAGGTGCGGAATATTTATTCAAGTCAATATGGTTGATTTGTCAAACGTCTACCAAAGATTGTTTTGAAGATGGTGCACAAGATTGGAATGCAAATGCTCAAGGATATAAATTGATGTTCTTATCAGGGGGAGTTAATGCGCGTTGCACTCTTTTTCCCTTACAAGGTTTTGTCCCAACTGGGTTTTCCTTGCAAGGTTTTTAACGAGGCAACCAATAGGCGCATATTCAAACATGTGTACTCTTTTTCCTTCTTTTTAATTTTTCCCATTGGGTTTTGGTTTTAAGGTTTTAACGAGGCACATTATTGAATAGACATTCAAGGGGGAGTGTTATAAATAGAACTCTATTTAAGGTGAATGTCTATAATTAGAGAGATTCTAGAGTTCTATTCTTGGTAGCTAAATCATCCCCCTCCCTATAAATAAAGGGGTCTTCTACTATTGTAAACCATCCCTAACAATCCCAAGTATCAATAAGAATACTCCTCTCTCTACTTTTCTCTCTATTGTTCTTGTTCTTATATTATTTCATAACATATATATATATAGTATTCAAAAACTGAAAAAAGAAATGAGAACATCTGAAGTAGTGTCCACGACAAATATAAGAACGTCGGATTTTAATTCTTCTGTCTCGTATCAAGTTCTTAACCATCTTAGACTTGTCTTTATATTCTATGCATCCTGTAGGGTAAAAATATATTTCTATAATCATGTTACGTAATTCTATGATAAACGAATGGATAACCTAGCAAAGTATGAAAATGGGAAACAAACAATTTTGCATGAGGTAGATTAATGGATCATTTTCATATTTTTTTTATTGGGTTTATTATACAAATAGCCGGCCAGATTCAATGTCTATTTATTGTAATCGATATACATAAATTATATATTTATTATACATATATATACATATAAAAGATTACACACCCGCCAACTTTTTTTAGTTTAACAGATAAGGTGTGTGGCTATTTGAGTTAATTCTTCTTTTTTATTGGACCATCGGATTCGGGAGGTTGAGAATCCAGTATGTTTAAGCCCGCGATTCTTTTGGATTTGGATAAATAGTATTATGGGCTGTCCATTAGACTTAAGTCCAAAGCACACTTGTCGAGGGCGTGTGTGTATGTTGAAATATTTTTTTACTTGATCAGCTTCGAATGTAAATTGGAACATTCACATCTATACCTAATTTTGGGGTCATTAGAAGTTATATTCACGTTATAAAAAAAAATATAACTCTACCCACTTTAGAATTAGTTTCAGACTTATCAGACATGAAAGTGAAGAATTGTTTTCCAGTTTAAAGTGCAATGCACTTAAGTCTTAAGTCAATTAAGTTGATCTAAAAGTACAACATTTGCACTTAGGGTCAAATGGATTTGAAGTGCAATAAAAACTTTCATTCACTTAAGACCAAAATAGGTTTGGAGTGAAAAATTTATACTTAAAATGCACTTAAGGCAAATAGTTCTAAAGTGCAACAAATATCTTCATGCACTTAAAGTCAAATAGGTCTGAAGTGCAAATTGCCCGAAAATATAAACTCACAACAAAAATCAGGAGAAATAGCAGCGGTCATATCTGCTTATTGCGGCGGTTAATAATTGTTGTTAGTGGCGTCCTAATCAACCGCCATAATCGCTTCCACCAAAAGGTATAGTACGGCAGTTTTGGCTTATCGCCACAATATGCAGCTATAACCGCAGTAATATACAAGTTTAAGTATGGATGTTCACTTAGCTTATTTTGGCAATTTGGAACCGTCATAATATATGTCCTGTCTTTATCATATTATAGCCATTTTATACTGCCATAATTGTAATATTTTTAATAAATGAAATACTGCCATTTTAACATTGTTGAGGTAATATGTGGAGAGGCCTAATGTTCATATGGGTTAAAGTTAAGATTTCATATGTAACTGTAGAAGATCAAATAATTGCTTAAAAGTTCAAAGAGTAAAAAATTCGAAGCTTAAAGACCCACATCATCATATTAAAATAAAATCTTCATCATATTAAAACATACCCAAAATTCACATTATCCAAGATTCAAGTTTAAGGCGCAGATAATTAAGGGAGTTACTCAATAGTTACAACACAAAAATATAGTTCATCCTAACAATGACTACTAATAGTTGTTTGCTCCATTTTCATAGTTACTTCAATCAAAGGATCTTCTAGGCTCAATTGGTGGCGAAACACCATCTCCAACGCCATCTCCAACGCCTTCTCCAATGCCATCTCCTAGATTGGGTGCATGCATAACATAACAGTGAGCTTTTTCTCATTCAAGCAATGAAAGCAAATCGTGGCATGCCCTGAGAAGAGCTATGATACAATTATGGATTTTATGTTTGTGGATTGATGTTTCACCATTGTGTAATTGCAACACATTATTCTGACAAAAATTATGTTTGACTGATGAAGGTGGACTTGCAATATTTGACATATTAGGGAAAATAAGCAATTCAAAGTTGCATAAATTTCTATGCTTAGCTATTTAATGAACTCGTTCTTTAATCTTTTGCCACTAAAATACCATACTTCTACTTACTTTAGGGTTTAAACTCGTGACGCGCGTCTAATTCACCTATAGCTGATGATAGATGATAGTTCAATAGTTGTAGTTGTTCGAGCTTATTTATCCAAAACTAATGCAGCAGTAGCAGAGGAAAAGCCAGCTGGAAAACAACCAGCTCCTATAGGTTCACAATTGGAGGCTAAGTTTGCATTGAATACAACTGGTAGTATCATTGAGCAAAATATATATCACATTCTCACACACATTCTTCTCAATATACATAAGGTCTAGATTATGATGCAACAAGTTAGATTCCCAATAAGAAAGATCAAAGAATATGCTTCTCTTTCTCTACTGTTTCGGCCCATCTTCAGCAATAGTTTTTCCTCGAGTTCTTCGCCATTAGCATTCGACTCAGGTACTTTCCCAAAACTATTATTGATTCCCTCCATTTGTTTCAATACGTCCGACCCTGATAATGCTATTGGTGGCTCTCGTTGCTCGATTTTCCCATTAAAACGGACACGCTGCAATCTAAATCGATGGCCGCTTTCAAGAAACGACGATGGCCCATGAAACACCATTTTCTACTATGCTTCAGCTAACAAGAGTCTGTATCAAAGTTACATGTGGGAAAAGCAAACTGAGTGTATGTGCTCAGTCCAAATAAGCTGCCAACCGCAGGAAAATCACTAATTGTCCACATCAAGGCTGCTCGCATTTTAAAATTTTCATTCTTTGAAGAGTCTAATGTCAGCACACCATTATACCACAATTATCTCAACTCTTGGAAAAGAGGTTGTAAGTACAAGTCAATGTCATTGCCAGGCATTTGTTTTCCTGGAATGATCATTGAAAGAATGAATGAAGTTTGTTTCATGCACTCCCAAGGAGGACAATTGTATGGAATAATAACCACAAGCCAAATACTATAGCTTGTTGCCATTGCTCCAAAAGGATTAAAACTGTCACTAACTAGTCCTAATCGTACATTCCGAGGATCTACAGCAAATTCTGGATGAAGCAAGTCAAATACTTTCCATGCTTGAGAATCCCTTGGATGCCTCATCAATCCATCGTGGTTACCCGCAAAGAATGTCATCTCATAGACTCAGCAGTTTTAGAGCACATGAACAATCTCTGTAGCCTTGGCTTTAGTGGAAAGTAGCGCAAAATCTTTGCGGGCTGCTTCTTTTAATTGTCCTTCCACCTAGATGTCTTGCACTTTTTTGCATTCTTGTAAGCCTTCATCTTCCTCAAAATATAACATCCAATCATTTGGGCAAGCATGGATCCGTGTATAGTTAAGACCAAGTTTCTTGATGGTTTTTTTGGCCTCATAAAAATAGGCTGGAATCTTGGCATCTTCAAAGGCATCTTGTAACAATTCCAATATCATACTCATCGCTTTGTCAGCCATTCGACATAAACACTTGATATGATATAATTTGACTAGAAAGGACAACGTGGAATACTTTGCGCACCCTTCATATAATGGTTGATTGCCATCTTCTACCAGCTTATAGAATTGTGCATATTCTTCATTATTCCCTTCATTAAATGTTTCTTCACTATTCAAAGGCTCACAAGACACACCAGGCTCATTGAACCAAAATGCATCGCTAATCATGGTTACCATTGGATCTTGAGGCTGTAGAGTTTCTTCTATGACATCTGTACTCTGAAACGTTTGTGGCATAGTTGGATTTGATTTTTCACCATACAAATACCAAACTTTATAATTTTTTGGAAAAAGCTTACAAATCAGGTGTTCTTTAACTACATTTCTTCTTTACCACTTGTTAAAACCACATTTAGGACACGGACACTTAATTACACGCCCATCAATAGAACCATTCACAAAAGAAAAATCCAGAAATTTTCTAAGTCCATCCGCGTATTCAAGTGTATTTCGTGGTTTGCTAATCCAAGATTTATCAATTGGCATGGCTAGAAAAGAAAATACAAAGACTTTTACCAGAAGGTACAGAGAAGAAGAAACAAGAGTCTGAAAAGAAAAGAAAAATAAATTAATCAATAAAAAGAGTAAAAGCAGAGCATTAACAGATAAAGGAGTTAGCTTATTAAATGGAAGATGCTAACTAATTTGAATAGTGGAACATTGCATATGTCTAAGTTCACTAATGCAACTAACACTACCACAGAATTATACAACTGTAGTATTAGCAACATCATTATAGAGCTAGCAACTTCAAATATATATCCACCATTTAGATATTAAATATACCAAAGACATTCATTAAACAGAGAGGCCCAACAGCTGCTGATCCACACAGCATTGTAGAGAGGGTATGGTTTTCTTATAGGAATTGTGGTCTCTTGTATAGATAATGTTTAGAGCATTCTATTAGACTATTATGTGCAAGGCCAGAATAACTAAACCAGTGAGTTACATGTTGAGTATTGGAAGAAACCCTATCAGTAGCACCTGAGATAGAGCAAATAAAACAGGCAGGAGTAAGTAACAGCTAGCTCAAAATGGGCATTATTGAATAACTGAATATAAATGTAAAGACACGAAGTATAAATTTCTTCAGCTAGAATACAGAGAACTGATAATGAGCCGAAGGACAAAATGCGTTAAGACGAAATGCAAAAATCACTTAGAAATGACAGAAAACTACCCATAGCTTATTAAATGGTTTGAAATTTTCGCTTGCGATACAAAAAGAAACTTGACAGCTAAACCAGTGAAATAGACATCCGAATCGATAAAATTGACTGTCAAACGGTGAAATTGATAGCTTAAGCAATGAATCAAAAGCTAAAATCGATTATTTAAACATATCTTCGTCCAATACACACACATACACGCCTAAAATCAATGAAATCAATTGCTAAATCAGCAAAATCGAAACCTAAATTAGTGATTTAAACTTATATCCATCCAATACAAACCCACGCACGCCTTAAATCATTAAAATCTACGGCATTTTGAAGCGAGTATTTACATGAACGACTTGAAGCGAAACTAATGATACTGATTTACCTTAAACGAGTTGACACTTGATCTCCTTACATTATTGGAATCTCAATATGAATACTGATTTGGGGAATCATTAAGAGAGAAACCTATTTTACAGTACGAGTTTAGAGAGAAAGAGAGAGGTGTATAGAGAGAGAAAAGCTACCGAGAAGGTGTTCAGAGAGAAGCTAGAGCAGACGTTAGGTCTTTGATTATTAATTTTAAAGATCTGCTAATTATAGGCCTTCGATTATTTCATTTGGGCTTTTGTCCATTAGAATTATTAAACATTAGTGGCGGTTCAAACCGCCGTAATTGTAAAAAAAACGTAGTTGAATTTTACGCACTAATGGCGTCTTGAAAACCTCCGTATTATGGTATATATTGTAGCAGTTTTATGGAACCGCCGTAATAATTCCAGTTTTTTGTAGTGACTTGTTATTCGAATTGCAATAATACAACACCTAAATCTACAACAAATAAGTTTATTGAAACATAACCTCCAAATACCATAAAGAACAATCATCAATCATCAATTTGTCAAGACAATAACAAATCTAACAATCTTATTTTGCAATTAAGAAGAAATAGAATAAAAAGAAACCCTAAGTAGTAGAAAAGAATGTCATGCTACAATAGCTCACTATTATAGAACATCGTAACCACCTTAAATCCTACTTACAAGTACCATACAAATTCACTGTCACATTTATTTTCATAGCAACTAAGAAAGAAAAAAAAGAAGAAGAAAACTGAGGAGGAGAAAAAGGCTAGAAGTTGTCTTCATGATGGATATTAGTTTTTAAGAAAATTAAAAATTAGATGAATATTAAATGGAAGCGATCAAATTGAACACTTCGCGAAATTTTTACATATAACTGCCAAAATTTTGATGTAATAAAATGTAACACCCCATACTTTAATGCTACAATGCATATTAACTGAATCAAAGTAAGCTGGAGAGCTTAAGGATCTTTACAAAGATAACGATGGGTTAAAACAAGTGTTAAGAAAATTTCGTAAGGGTTGGAGGTTAAAGCAATCAAAGATGTTATAACATGTACTTACAGGGTAAACTAGGAGTGCTTAATACCCTAAGGAGGTCATGTTTTAAGGTAATTGAATCATATAATATTGTATATTAAGTTTTTAAGTCAAACAAGTTGTAAAATAAAACATTGTAAAAGTTATCATAAGTTACATTTATAATTTGCTTTAAATTTGGGCCTAACGTCACTAAGCTTTTCTCCAAATATACTTTGAGTTACGGGGTGATACACCCATTTACGAGTCTACTTTCAAATGCATTAAAAAAATTGTTTATACAACGTCGGAATAGGTATATATTCGCATTTTTGCGAGACTGCATAAGCAACTTCCTTAGGGACCATAAACTCGGTAGAAGCTTATCTTGTTATATAAAGTGATAACTTTCGTCACTAAGTATTATTTTTGACCAAATCTGACCTACAAGCATCTCTAAAATCTTTCTAAGCATATCCCAAATATTAATATGCAAATCAAAGGCCTAGCCAGCTAAGTTCTTCATCAAAAGTGCTTATATGATATTGTTGATGTGTTTTGAGTACTTTCAAGTTTAAGGAGAGTTGTTCTTGGAATTTTTCTTGTTGTTTAAAGGTAAGGTCTTGTTCTCCTATATGACTGTCATCATATCTAAGACATAGATGTCACGACTCTAAAACTGACTCGGTTGTGATGGCACCTAATGTGAAACTATGCCAGCAGACACAAATCCCAACCTAACGAGAAATTCATAATAGGTCATTTTAAACCATTGATTAACTAATCCCACAATATAAGTTAAAAGAAATAGTGCAGAAAATATAAAACACAGCCCGACATCAGGGTGTCGCCGGTCATGAGCAACTACAACTCATCTAGGAATTAGAAAGGACAACATAGTCTAAAACAAAATGCTAATACAAAACTGAATAAGATAGGAAGGAGAAGCACTGGTTGCGAACATTAAATAGCTACCTAGTCAACTCCGGAGACCTGCTGGATGACTGATCAGCACTCACTATCTCTCCTCGAGACTCCTAGATCTGCACAAAAGGTGCAAGGAGTAAAGTGAGTATACCAACTCAGTAAGTAATAAAAGGAAAGTCAACTGAGCTATAAGAAAGCACGTAAACCACATCATAATGCTACAATAAACAGTATACGTCCAGAACAGTGCAGTAAAGTGATAAAACTCGTAAAAATAACTCAATTCAGTAAAACTTTTTAAAACAACTTTCAATAGTATCAAACGAGTGATGAAAACAGTGAGTAAAAGGATGGAAACGTTAAAAGCCCCGCGGGTAAAACAATGTACCACAACCGCCCCTCAGACAAAACATCAACAGAATCAGCCACTTGGGCTACCTCACAATCACTCGTAATTAGCCCCTCGGGAAATAACATGAAATAACAATGGCCCCTCGAGCAGTATTACATCTCACACTGGGTACCTGCATTTACTGGGGGTATTCAGACTCCGGACGGGCTTCTACATCTCAAGCGCTATCACAAGTTATCTCGTGGCATAACGAATTAGCCCCTCGGCCTCTCATATATCACAAATTAGTACACATGCTGCGGTGCGCAGCCTGATCCCATAATATTCTCTCAATACAGGACTTCGACTTCGCTCAGTCAGAAATCTCTCAAAATGCCTCAATACCAAATAAAAATGGTGGAAAAAAACTAAAATGTCGCGAAGAAGGACTTATATACTTTCTTAACCAGGGATTCCGCACCTGCAGTACTGCTTCTGCGGCCAACTAACTGCTTCTACGGTTTTCACTTATGTTCCCCAGGGCCACATCTGTGGGCAAGAACCACACCTTTAGTCACGTAGATGCGACCAAAGCACCATGGCCAAGCTCTAGCTGACCCAATTCCTCTTCTGGGGCCTCCTCTCCGCATCTACAGCGTCGGACATGTGGCATCCAATCCGCAGGTGCGGAAACAACAAAAGCAAAAAATTCTACAGCTGCTTCAAAAATCCAAACTCTCCGTCAACCACCCAAATTTATCCCGAGGCCCTCGGGACCTCAACCAAATATGCCAACAAGTCATGTAACATTATTCAAACTTTATCGAGCCTTCAAATCACTTAAAGCAATACTAACACACCGAATCCAACTCGGAATCAAGCCTAAGAATCTCAAAATTTTCAAATTATGCTTTTGATCAAAAAGTCTATCAAACCTCGTCTGAATGACCTGAAATTGTGCACATATGTCCCAAATGACACAATGGACCTACTCCAATTTTTGGAGTTCCATTCTGACCCCTATATCAAAATCTCCACAACCAAGCGAAAAAATGCCAAAATTTCAATTTCACCAATTCAAGCCTAAATCTACTCCGGACCACCAAAATACATTCTGATCACGCTCCTAAGTCCCAAATCACATCACAAAGCTATTAGAACCATAAAAATCACATTCCGAGATCATTTACTTACAAACTTCCGGTTGAATTTTCCAACTAAAAGGCCAGCTTAGAGACTAAGTGTCTCATTTCTTTCCAAAAACCTCTCCGAACCCAAACCAACAAACCTGATACCACATAATACAGTTGAAAAATACATAAAGAAGTAGAAATGGGGAAATGGAGTGGTAACTCAAGAAATGATCGGCTGGGTCGTTACATCCTCCCCCTATTAAACAAATGTTCATCCACGAACGGGTCACGAAACATACCTGAAGCCTCAAATAGGTGAGGATATCTACTCTGCATCTTCTGCTCGGTCTCCCAGATAGCCTCCTCCACAGGCCGATATTTCCACTGCACTTGCACTAAAGATATATCATTTTATCTCTACTTTCGAACCTGTCACTCCAAAATAGCTACTGGCTCCACATTATAAGTCAAATCACTGTCTAACTAAACCGTGCTGAAATCCAAAACACGAGATGAATCGCCAATATACTTCCAGAGCATAGAAACATGAAATATCGGATGCACACTCCATACGTTGGGTGGAAAAGAAAGTTCATAAGCTATCTCCCCAATCCTCCGAAGAACCTCAAAAGGCCCAATGAACCGAGGGCTCAATTTGCCCTTCTTCCCAAATTTTATAACACCCTTCATGGGTGAAACCTTCAACAGAACCTTCTCCCCAACCATGTAGGACACATCACTAACATACCTGTCAGCATAACTCTTTTCTCTTAGCTGCGTTGTACGAAACCACTCTTGGATCACCTTTACCTTGTCTAATATATCCTGCACCAAGTCTGTACCCAAAAGCCTAGCCTCACCTGGCTCAAACCAACAATTGTAGATCTGCACCATATCCCATATAAAGCCTCAGATGGATACATGTTATTATAAGCAAACTCTGCGAGCGGTAGAAACTAATCCCATGACCCTTCAAAATCAATGACACAAGTGCCTAACATGTCCTTAAATATCTAAATTGTGTGCTGGGACTTCCCGTCCGTTAGAGGATGAAAAGTTGTGCTCAACTTGACTTGAGTACCTAGCTCTCTCTCCACGACCCTCCAAAACTGCAAAGTAAACTGAGCACCTCTACCTGAAGTGATGGAAACTGGGACACCATGAAAGAGAATAATATCCGAGATATAGATCTATGCCAATCACTCTGAAGAATAGGTAGTACAAACAGGAGTGAAGTACGCGGACTTGGTCAGCCGATCCAAAATCACCCAAATAGCATCGAACTTCTTCAAAGTAACTGGGAACCCAACCACAAAATCCATGGTGATCCGCTCCCACTTCCACTATGGAATATCCATTTGCTGAAGCAAGCCACCCGATCTCTTATGCTCATATTTCACCTGCTGACAATTGAGACACCGAGCTACAAACCCACAATATCCTTCTTCATTCTCCTCCACCAATAATGTTGTCTCAGATCCAAATACAACATCGCGACACCCGTATGGATGGAATACCACGAGCTATGGGCCTCCTCCAGAATCAACTCCTGAAGCCCATCTACATTGGTCACACATACCTGGCCCTGCATCCTGAATAGCCTATCATCACCAATAGTCACATCTTTGGCATCGTCGGGCTGAACTTTGTCCTTAAGGACAAGTAAATGAGGATGACCATATTGGCGCTCTCTGATACGGTCAAACAAGGAAGACCGAGAAACCACACAAGCTAAGCCCCGACTGGGCTCCAGAATATCTAACCTCACGAACCGGTTGGCCAAGGTCTGAACATCAACTACGAGAAGTCTCTCCCCAACAAGAATAAATTCAAGACTGGCCATACTCACCACCTTCCTACTCAAAGCATCGGCCACTACATTGGCCTTCCCCGGATAGTACAAGATAGCAATAACATAGTCCTTTAGACCCTCCTAACATCTCCGCTGCCTCAAATTGTGATCCTTCTGTTTGAACATATGGTGGAGGCTAAAATGATCAATAAACACCTCACAAGACACTCCATGCAAATAATTCCTCCAAATCTTCAACGCGTGAATAATGGCAGCCAACACTAGATCATGAACAGGTTAACTCTTCTCATAAGGCTTCAACTGATGAGAAGTGTAAGCAATAACTCTAACCTCTTGCATAAACACACACCCAACCAAATCTCGAAGCATCATATTACACTGTATATGAACCTGAAGATGATGGAAAACCTAACACTGGAGTTGTGGTCAAGGCAGTCTTGAGCTTCTGAAAGCTCGCCTCACACCCATCCGACCACCTGAACGGAGCACCCTTTTGAGTCAGATTGGTCAAAGGTGATGCAATAGATGAAATTCGTGAATGAACCGATGGTAATAACCCGCAAAACCAAGGACTGCGAATCTCTGTGGCGAAGGACGGTTAGAACCAACTCTGAACTGCCTCTATCTTCTTCGGATAGACCTGAATACCCTCACTGGACACCACATGCCCAAAGAAAGCCACTAAACTTAGCCAAAACTCACGTTTGGAGAACTTTGCATAAAGTTTCTCCTTCATCAATCTCTACAACACAACTCTCAAATGCTCTGCATGCTCATCCTAACTACGCAAGTACACCAGAATATCATCACTGAAAACAATGACAAACGTGTTGAGATAGGGCTGAAACACGTTGTTCATCAAATGCATGATTGTTGCTGGGGCATTGGTCAGCCCAAAAGACATCACCAAGAACTCATAATGACCATAACGAGTCCCAAAGTTGTCCTAAGAATATCCGACTCCCTGATCTTCAACTTGTGATAACCTGAACGGAGATCAATCTTGGATAACACTCTCGCTCCCTGAAGATGGTCAAACAAATCATCAGTACGAGGTAAAGGATACTTGTTCTTAACTGTAATCTTGTTCAACTAATTTTAGTCAATGCACATCCTCATAGTGTCAACCTTCTTCTTCACAAATTGAACAGGCGCACCCCAAGGAGATACACTAGGTCGAATGAACCCTTTAGCAAGGAGTTCCTGAAGCTACTTCTTTAACTTTTTCAACTCCGTTGGTGCCAGATGATACAATAGAATAGAAATGGGCTGAGCGCATGGCATCACATCAATACCAAAATCAATATCCCTGTCCGATGGCATGCCCGAAAGGTTTGCAGGAAACACATCGGGAAAATTCCTCACAATTGTAACAAAATTAATATTGGAAGTCTTTGCACCGCCATCCCTCACAAAGGCTAAATACGAAAGACAACCATTCCCAACCATACGTTGGGCCTTTAAGAATTAAATTACCCTACTGGGAACATAATCAATCGAATCTCGCCACTCAATTCATGGTACAGCCGGCATAGCCAATGTTACTATCTTAGCATGGCAGTCTAAAATAGCGGCAACACAGAGATATACAATCCATGCCCAATATAACGTCAAAGTCTACCATACATAGCAATAAGATATCCACTCGCATCTCCAAACCCCCAATAGTCACCACACAAGACCGGTACACACGGTCTACAACAACAATATTGCCCACCGAAGTACATACACGAATAGATGAAACAAGAGACTCACATGGCGTATCCATATAACTAGAAAAGTATGATGACTCATAAGAATACGTGGAACCGGGATCAAATAATACAGAGGCATATCTGTGGCAGACTGAGACAATACATGTGATCACGGTGTCTGAAGCAATAGCATGGGGTCTAGCTGGAAGTGCATAGAAATGGGCCAGACCGCCTCCTGATCGACCTCCCCCTCTAGGGTGACCCCTAGCTGACTGACCTCTACCCTTAACTTGCTGGGTGGGTGGTGGTAAAGTAACTGGTGCTGAAGTTGATGGCTGACTCCTCTGCTGAGATGAACCCCCAAGACGATGAAGACATTGCCTCTACATATGACCCATCTCTCCATGCTCATAGCAACTTCCGGGTGCTGGAGACAGGGACTGAAGGGAACCTCTAGCACCGGAATGACTAGCAGATGCACCTGGCATAGAAGAGCCCTGACCTAATAGAGCATGGGACGAACTCTGAACTGGAAGGGCACTAAGTGATGACTGGCCCTGATAAGAATTGTGAGAACCATGACCCGATGAAGCCCCACGATAACCTGGGAGAGCTGAATGAGCATGCCTGAATGTACGGCCTTTGTGGTGCTGGAACTAACCCTTAGAAGGAGCACCACCATTACTACCAAATCCCCGAGGCCTCTTGGCCTCTCTCTCATCTCTCTCCTAATGTCGAACTGACTCAATCTCACGAGCAATGTCAACAACCTCCTCAAAAGTATCACCAGACACCCTCTCCCTGGTCATGAGAATACGAAGCTAATATGTGAGGCCGTCAACAAACCTCTTAATCCTCTATCTATCTATCTATCTATCTCTCTCTCTCTCTCTCTCTCTCTCTCTCTCTATGTAGGAACCAACTAAATTTCTTGACGAGCTAACTCATAGAACCTCATCTCATACTACACCACATTCAAATTTCCCTGACGCAGCCACTCAAACTGTTGTACAGCTCCTCTATGCGAGACTGTGGCATATGATTCTCTAAAAAGAGAACGGAGAACTATTGTCAGGTAAGGGGTGTTGCACCAACAGACATACGCCTCTCATATGCCTCCCACCAAGTGAAGGAACTCCAGAAAACTAAAAATTAGTAAAAGTGACCCCGTTGATCTCGAGTATACCCGCTGTATGAAGAATCCTCTAACACTTGTCCAAGAAACCATAGGCATCTCCCTCGGCACCACTGATAAGTCAGAGGCTGAAGTAGAGGCTGAAGTCTACCAAAATTCTCCAACCTACATTGCTCGTCCTCTGGCATAGCAGGAGCTACATAGTCCTGAGCAGTTGCAACCAGCTGGGCCGGATGTGCCCTCGATGTTTGAAGTCCCTGCACAACTTGCTCAGGTGTGCATGCGGCAGGAGACTGATCAGTCGCTCGTGTCCTCACCATCTGTGAGAGAATAGAATAACAGAAGTTTAGTACTTGGATCAACAGATTCGCACAACAAGAATTTCAATAATACAAAGTTTTTCCTAAAGGTTCTGCAGCCTCTCGAGGATAAATACAGATGTAACCTAGGCTCGGATACCAGCTTGTTACGACCCTAATCCCAGACCCGGTCGTGATGGTGCCTCTCCTAAAGATAAAGCCAGCCGACACGAACCCCCAAATTAATTAACAAATATAATAATTCATAATCAAGTCATTAATAATGATAAATCCCAAAATAGAGTAAAATATATCAACTAAGGAAACAAATACGGCCTGACATCGGGGTGTCACCAGTCATGAGCATCTACATATGTGTCTAAGAGTCTGATAGAGTTTATACAGTCTATTACAGAACAAGAAACAGAAAATGAGATATGAGGGAGAAACACTGGGCTGCGAACGCCGAGCAGCTACCTAGTGTACTCCGAATAGCCTGCTGGGAGCAATCAACCGTCACAAGCAGGACCCGAAGCTCCTGAATCTGCACACAAGGTGCAGGGAGTAATGTGAGTACGCCAACTCAGTGAGTAATAAAAATAAATGAAGATTGAGCGATAAGAAAATACGTAAAATACAGTAAAATGCTACAAAGAGGCAGTTTAAAACCAATACAATGCAATAAAATAGTGAAATCTTATAAAAAAATTATTTCACATCATGAGATAAGTATTTCTTCCATCATGACATAATTACGCAACTATTATTGTATCTGCCCAAAACCTCGCTAATTGATTTTTACGGTGCTTCCTCTATCTCCATCAATTAAAGCCTTATATACATAGAAAAATGTTGTTAGGCATTTTTCTTTTTTCCTATTTTGACTTCTATGAAGTTTCTTCTTTGCTACAACTGAAAAATATCGTTGTTTTAGACGATGCATATGTAGAAAGCCTATTTGGTTCTAGTAGTTACTTTACTAGATTTTTCTTTTTTTTTCTTTCTATAGTGGAGATAGTCACACGTAATGACAGATCACGGCCATATTATTAAAATCTTATGGTAAGAATGGGTTTCGTTCTAGTGCTTGAAACAATATTCCAAAGCTTTCGTATGTTCTACATTACTTGTGTGGATAAGCCATATATGATAGAGTATATAACTTCGAACATAGGGATCAATTTCTAGTCGCATAGCTTCATAATAATTCTATAAAGCTTCCGCGTAATTTCCTTCGGATTGAGCCGACATCCGTTACGGTCGTCATTCAATTTAAAGAATCTCCGTTCCAGAACCGTACGTGAGATTTTCACCTCATATGGCTCCTCCCTTTAAGCTTCTTTAAAACATCTTTTTAACAGTTAAACAAGTAAATGAAAAGCATCGAGAAAAGATAAACACATAAAATCAGCCCCTCGGGCTGTATATCAATAGAACCAGCCCCTTGGCAATAACATGGAACAACATCAGTCCCTCGGGCTATGTCACATATCACACTGGGTATCCGCGCTCACTTAGGGTGCACGTACTCTAGGTGGGTCCCCTTACGGCCCAAACAAAATATCAAATCATCTCGTGGCATAATCAATAAGCTCTCGACCTCATATCAAGCCACCTTGTGGCATAACAACTCAGGCCTCGGCCTTATAAGCATAAATTAGTACAACCTCATAAAGTGGTCCCTCGGCCCCACTCAGTCAGAGATCTCTAAAAGCCACTTGGGCACAGTAAAATATGATACTCAGCCCAAACTATCATTTAATGTGTTAGAATAGAGTAAACATGGCTGAGTTATGAAAAAAAATATAATATAGTATGACTACAGATATAAAATCAAAACAGTGAGAAAATAGTAGTAAAATCCCCTAAGGCATCACACCTGCGGTCCCAATAAGCATGCGCGGAAATATCAAAAACAGAAAATTCTACAACTCCTCCAAACTCAAAATTCCCCGTCAACCATCTGAATCCATCCCGAGGCCTTCGTGACCTCAACCAAATATGACAATATATGCCATAACTATCGTCCCAACATTCGAAATGCTCAAAACAACATCGAAACACCAAAATCACATTGAATTCAAGCCTACGATTCCAAAATCTCCCAAATTCCTCTTTGATCAAAAAGTCTATCAAACCACGTCCGAATGACCTGAAATTTTGCATACATATCTCAAATGACATGAAACACCTATTACAACTTCCGGAATTCAATTACGACCCCTATATAAAAATCTCACCTATCAACCGGAAAACGCTAAAATTCCAACTTCGCTAATTTAAGCTTAAATTTACTCCGGAACTCAAAAACCCATTCCGATCATGCTCCTATGTCCCAAATCATCTCCTGAAGCTATCCGAACCATCAAAATTATCATCCGATCCCTATTTCACATGAGTCAACATCTGGTTGACTTTTTCGACTTAAACTCCCTCAGAAGAGACTAAATGTCTCAAACATCGCCAAAACCTTTCCGAACCCAAGCCAACCAACACGATAACACATAATACCGATAAATAAAACAATAAGAAGCACAAATTAGGGAAACAGAGCGGTAACTCATGAAAATGACCGACCGGGTCGTTATAATACAAATAATGCCTCCAAATCTTCAACGCGTGAATAATGGCAAACAACTCTAGATCATGAATGTGGTAAATCTTCTCATGAGGCTTCAACTGACGAGAAGCATAAGCAATAACTCTACCCTTCTGCATCAACACACATCCAATACCAACTTTCAAAGTATCACAACACACTGTATATGAACCTAAAGCTGATGGCAAAACTAACACTGGAGTTGTGGTCAATGCAGTCTTAAGCTTATGAAAGCTCGCCTCACACTCATCCGACCACTTGAATGGAGCACCCTTTTGAGTCAACTTGATTAAGGGTGATGCAATAGATAAAAATCCCTAAACGAACCAATGGTAATAACCCACCAAACCAAGGAAGCTGTGAATCTCTGTGGCGTAGGACGATCTGGGCCAACTCTGAACTACCAAACCATTTCGACGCCTATAAAAAAATATCCACTACCAACTGAAAAATGCCAAAATTCGAATTTCACATATTCAAGCCTAAATCTACTCTGAACATCAAGATACATTCCGATCATGCTTTTAAGTATCAAATTACCTCACGAAGCTATCCGAACCATAAAAATCAAGTTCTGAGATCATTTGCTAGTTAAGGACCAAGCTTGTCGATCGAGGTATCGTAAGCTAGCTATTCCTAAGCTTAACATTGGCCCTATTGTAGTTGTTATATACTATTGTTGGGAAGTTCTCGTATGTTAAGATGCTGGATATATGGATTAAATGTGGCATATTATTGTTGATGTTGTGACCTTGAGGGAGGTGAAAGAAACGAGGGAGATGTTGTCCGAATTGGCGTAGAACAAGCTTGGCGTATGGTAGCTAATTGATGTGATATTGTTGTTGATAGTAGTGTTATTTTTATTATTGCAGATTATATTGAAGAGAAGATGTTCCAACCATCTTCGTCGAAGAATCGACTTAAAGGTATGTAAGGCTTTCCCTTTGTTCTTCCAGCATGATTCTGTAGTGAGTCACCCTTATAAGACGTTCAAGGGGACGAGTCCTAGCGTATTTCTATGTTGACTGGTTAAGAGCCTCTAATTGTTCAAAAGTGAATATAGATAAGAAATGAGTTACTCGTAGTTGTAATCCAGGGATAATTCCTAGAAATAAGTAGCGATCTTAGGGAATATTTGTTGAATCTACATCAAGAAGCATAACCTTCGTTTAATGATAAATTATAAATGGCTTACGAGTAGAAATAACCTATAGAGCCTATGATCTTATGAAATGGATAAAGTAGTTTTTATTGGTTAGTGAAGGTACATAAGGAAGATACCTAATGCTAATAAGAGAGAGAGAGAGATATATATAAATTAAGAGATGTGATAAGTTGCTTAACAAGAACCACCTCGTAAATTTAAAGGTTATGAAGAGACGCCAGGTCCTGCGGACGCCTGCAAGGCTACCTTGGTATCTCGTTGATCAGAATGCTAACACCCACATAACTTCTACTGCTGCTACCTGTAACCTGTATCTGCGCAAAAAGAGCGCAGAGTGTAGAATCGGCACAACCAACCTCATGTGCTGGTAAGTGTCCGGCCTATCCCCGCGAAGTAGTGACAAGGCTAGGACCAGACACTCACATAAACTTGTACAGTTCCATATATATATATATATATATATATATATATATATATATAAAACAAAATCACATGAAACAACATTTAATATTTGGGAAGGGAAACATGCTCTGGAGTAGTAACAAAATATAATAACAGGTGTAGAATAAATGAACTTCAATAAAGGAGAACGGGTAAATCAAAATATGCACGGCACCAACCATCGTGCTTTTACTATCGTCCTCACCAATACAGTCAAATAAAGTGCACGGTATCAACCGTAGTGCTTTTTACTCATATACTTTCATATCAAGGCATGAAAAGACCCGTCGGGCTTAATTATTCAAAACATGGCACGGAAAGACCCGTCGTGCATAATCACTCTTCCTCACCAAATCAATTATCACAACCAATCAGAACGAGGGAAATAAATAGATGTATTAAATCTTTTGACATGGGAGAATACAATAATAACAGTTTACATGCCCCAGCAAGGGAATAATTATATCTGTTTTTTTCTTTTATTCACTTCTTTCTCAATTATCAAGTCATCGTTCGAGCCAACGCTCCGGGAAATTTAAAATTCACAATTTCCTCTTCACACTTACCACACTATCTAGAAATAAACAATTTGGTGTGGAAGAATTACAACAATATCAAATATTCACGAGTAAAGACTCACGGTCGTGCTAGACCCCAACGTATAGATACTCGTCACCATGCTTATGCGTTGGACTTTGCACATAGCAAATAGCAAATAGACTCAACTCATATTCACTTAAACTAAGATAGATCAAATGCTTACCTCGAAGGTTTAAGGCCAACTCAATCCTTAAGCAATACCCTTTCCTTTCGACTTTGGATCCAATTCAATCTTATCTATACACAATTGATTTAATATCATCAATAATACTTCACACAAAAAATCCAAATGGCTAAATATATTTTCTACAATATTCTGCCCGGAATAGTGAAGATCGACCCCGGGCCCACGTGGGCAAAACATGATGTTCGAACCAATTTCCGATAACCTATTCACTCACGAGTTCAACCATACTAAAATTACTAAATTTCGATAACCTTTCGGCCCTCAAATTCTCAAATCTAATCGAGAGGGTTTCTAAGTTTTTTTCTCTAAATTCACGGATTTAATTCTAAAACTAGTAGCAGATTCGGGTATTCTACCCAAAATTAAGTTAAGCACACTTACCCCATTATTTTCTCTAAAAATCTCCCGAAAATCGCCTCTTCCTGAGCTCCAATTTAATGAAAATGGAAAATGGGATGACTCCCACTTTCAGAAAATAAGGATCTATCCAGAAAATGTCGGGGGCAATGCTCACGCATTCGGTACTGTTCACGAGACTATTCATGGGTACTGTTCATCCGTACTGTTCATGGGGTACTATTTCTGCAATTTTCATAATTTTTTTTCTAAGTCCGAATCATTTCGAGGCACCTCCGAAATACTTCAGAGCCCTCGAGGCTCCAAACCAAATATGCACACTAGCTCAAAAACATCATACGAACTTGCTCGAGCGATCAAATCGCCAAAATAACATAAAAATCAATGATTTGAGCCTTAAATCCAACAAATCTTTCAAATTTCATAAACTTCCAAATTTTCCAATTTAAGGCCGAAATACATCAAACGATGTTCGTTTGCAACCAAACTTTACAGGAAGCACTTAGCCAACATATATGACCTGTATCGGATGTCGGAACCAAAATACGAGTCCGATACCATTACTTTTTGATCACATTTCATTTTTATTTTCCTTAAGCATTTTCATAAAATAAATTTCACAAAAAAATTCTTTTCTCGGGCCTGGGACCTCGGAATTCGACTCCGGGAATACACCCAAGTCCCATTTTTTTCTACGGACCTTCCAAGACCATCAAATCACAGATATGGGTCCGTCTACCAAAAATATTGACCAAAGTCAACTTTATCAATATTAATTTCAAAATTCTTTAAAGTTTTTACATAATTCATATATATCGACATAAAAAAATTTCGACTTCACACCCGGACTGCGTACGCAAATCGAAATAACTAATAGTGAAGTTTGTAAGGCCTCGGAAGCTCGAAATGACTAATAAAACAAGTTATGTCCCTTTGGGTCGTCACATATCTAAAGCATGTGGTAACCTCATTCTTATTCTCATCTTTCAACAAACTATTTTTGTATTCATTGATACTTTTAAATTTTCAGAATTTAATTATATGTATTGCTTTCTGCCTTATATACTTGGTACTTCCCATTGTACGTCCAATTGCTGAGGCACTGCACTTCATGCATGCGCGTGCAAGTAATCAGTTTGACGAGCCCTCAAAGTAGACAGGATTGATATTCAACGGTAAATCAGTAAGACTACATTTCTTCCAGAGTATAGTCGAGTCTAGAGGTCATGATATCAAATTTTGTTATAGACTTATGGGTAGGTCGGGGCTCTATCCCGATAATATTTTGATGTCAGATATTCTTAGAGGCTTTAAAGATATAGGTTCAGTATGTACAGTATGTTAGTGGCCTTGTCGGCCCTCATTTATATTTTCTATCTGGGTTGTCCAGTATTGATACTCATAGTGGCTCCCCGACCCGAACATGTATTGATGTTTTGAGTATGATCGCTAGCTAATATGATGCTTGGTCACCTACGATATATTATGAGTTGAGGCCATGTTGGCCTATATATATTCTGGGTTACTTCCAGTATACAAAAGTTGCAGATTTGTTCGCTCGGCCTAGTAGGACACCAGGTGTCAATCACGCCTCATCTAGGTTGGGGTGCGACTGAAATGAAAATCAAAACCAAAAAAATGGGATAGGGAAAGTGACCATGAGTTAGAAAGATTTATCTAGCCTTGAGGTTATTAAGGTTTGTATTAAAAATACTGACATTTTTCGCTTTTTTTCTTAGATAACAAAGTTCATTGGCCAAAAAATTTGAAGTTTTCCTCATAATCTATTAGTATTAGTAATAAAGTCCCAACTCCTTGAAATAACTTATTTGTATCTCAAAACGTCAAAATCTCCATTATAATGATAATCAGGTGAATATATTATGTTGAGAGAAAAAAAATAACCCCATTCTAACTATGACTCTGCAATATTTTGGTACCTAGTTTACAAGAGCTTCGAGCATTTTGTCTTATTTTTTTTGTACTGTACACATAACTATTTCAAATGGTTACCAAGCTTAACTTTTTTTTTATCATAACAAGCATAGGAATTTAATTTGAATCTATTTTTAGAAATTATTCCTCTAAATGTTTACAAATTTCCAGAGGCATATGTATCATCCAATCAGTATGTTCAATTGAACTTTTAATAACAACAATATATACAGTATATTCTCACTAGTGACCGGTTTTGGGGAGGATACGATGTACTTAGTATTTATCCTACCTGAAGCAGATAGAGGGTTATTTTTTGGTAGGCCTTCGACTCATGGCACACATAATTAAAGCAGTTAGAAAGGAAACATAATAGAAAAAAATTCATGAAAAGAAGCAACAATAACAGGATATACAGCAATATTCACTTGAACTTTACGTAACATAAATATATAATTTAAGAGTAATTAAAATTTCTATAAATAATAAATTTTGAATACAGAATCTAAAAGTTGTAATGAGTTCAACACTTCAACTATAAAAATTTAATGGTTCAAAACAACTCATAATCCGTGAGATGTTGGGGAAAAAAATACCCATAAGATCTCCTTCTATCATAATGAAAACTGTCCTTTCTCTATCAATTACTACTAATGTCAAAAGGCTAATGATTACTAATATCTGCTAATGATCAGAACATGCAATTGTCATAATATATACCTCAAGGAGAGGCAAAAGGAATGTCAAGATTTAGTACAAAATAGTTTGATTAGACTCAAAAGTCATAAAATGACCTTGCTTTTATATATTTGCTTTGAACTTTGCAGTAGCAATAATAAGTCCTTTTCCTATGGCAAAAGTGACAGTATAGCTTTCAAGCACTTAGGTCAAATCACTATAATGCTCTTACAAAGGTTGTATATATTAGCGGAGGCGGAGATTGTAATTTCAGCTTTATGAGTTTTGAAGTTTAGAATGACGATCTCAATGAGTTTTGAAGTTTAAAATGACGATCTCAAGTAAAAAAATTGACATTAGGCGTAACTCGATCCCGAAAACTAACTTACGAACTAAAGATTGTTCAAGACCATATAAGGAGACCACTCATTCCTTTCATTGTCGATGTGGGACTCAACACCCCCTCTCGCGCCCAGGACTGGACATCTAGAGCGTGGACAATTATGGGGGCCCAGCATCAGAAAATCGGGATAGGTCATGCTATGATACCATAATAAATTGGACTTTGGGTCTAACTCAAACCCAAAAACTAGCTTATGAAGTGAGGATTGTTCAAGACCATATAAGAAGACCACTCATCCCCTTCATTGTCGATGTGGAACTCAACATCAAGTGCTAATAATTGACTTACATATTTAATGAATTTCTTAACAGAAATATATTATTTAAGTAAAGTTACTTATTCTACCGAATCTGCCCATAGCTAGGCTTCTATCCCTGCTCATGTATATATGCACAGTGGCGGATCTAGGAATTCAAGTTTGTGGGTGCTGAATTTTTTTGTACATAAAATTAATGGGTGATTTTGTAAATTTTTATACGTTTCCTCAAATTTTATATGTAACTATACATACTCTGCATCGAGGTTAATGGGTGCTCGAGCACCCAAATTTAATGTGTAGATCCGCCACTATATATGCATATATTAAAGCTGGTTTTGTCACCCGTGGCACATATAGCTTGTTTGTTGCAGGTTCAATCAAACCTAATATTTTAACAGAGGCGGATCTAGGATTTAAAGTTGGCGGGTGCCATTATTTCCTGTAATGTATACTTTGTAATAACCAATACGAAATTTGTTAGAAACGCTTAATCAATTTATTTGAGTTGATTTGGGTCAACCTAATAGATAATTTTTTATTTGAAAATTTAAAAATTACATCTCAATATAAAAATATAAATGTGATTAGAATTTTAAAATAGGATCACATTTTAATTATAACAACATAAATAAAATCAATATTTCACTGGAAAATTACATCTTTTCTGTATATTAAAAATTAAATTACACAAGTAAGATAATATCTGAAAGAGAATTACATCAATCAGAACAAGAAATTTTAAAAAATATTTTTCATAATAAATTATACCCCATAACTATAAATTAGATAAACTACAATTTATCATAAATTACATATTTTTTAAGCAATAGTACGAAATTATAGTAAATTGATTTAAATTATACCTAACAACCATCGCATAACACAAGTGATTATGATCTAACAAAAAAGATCATTAGGAGTCTCTTTTTTGAGTGTTCTTGCTAAAGATCATATACAAAAAATAGAATAGAGAAAAAAAAGTATAAAAAAATAATAAAACGACAAATAAAAAAATCGATGGTAACAAAAGGAAATAAAAGCACAAAGAAAAGAGAAAGCCAGACAAGGTTCAAGATAAATTCAATTTGAATTATACACACAAGAAAATCTTTCAAAAATATCTATCAGCAATGACACCTTTGTCTAGTTTACGGTTGTGGGTGGCAAGATCAGATAATTAATCTAATTTAAAAAAATCTCAACATAGGTATATAAAATTCTTATAATCATACCGGGTGCCATACCACCCCTTCTTGAAGAGATGGATCCGCCCCGTTATTTCAATAATTAAAATTCTAAAAATTATTAAAATTTTAACAACTATTAGATTCTGAATCCATGGTTGCAAGCATTCAATAAATTCAATATTACGAAAATTAAAAATTGAACTTATCAAGTTTGAATTCAGAATCTCCGTATGAAAAATCATACTTTATTTTCTTTGCAAGTGTGGTGGGATCAATTCCAGCAAACTATTTGTCTCTTTACTGAAATTATGATTCAACTTTCACTAGATTTTGCTATCATTGAGTAGTTGAAATTTTTTACCTTCACGTCTTTTGAAACCATTAAAAGGGAAAGAACAAAGATATGCATCTTTTAAGGTATCGATTGGTCTAATATGGAAACAGCTTGCAATTTAAACTTCCATTCCATATTGTTGGATAAAATTTGCTTTCTTTTTCCTTTTCATTTTTTTTTCTCTAAGTTTTTTTCTTATATATTTTCCTTTAAATAATAAAAACAAGTCCCAAACAATGAAAACCCCGGAAATATAAAATGATTTAGCCTTAAGCATATATATTCCCATGAATCTAGTAGTTTTTACTCAAATCTTATATTTAATTGTATTAAAATATTCACTAAATAACAATAAATATTTAATTGTGGATTCGATTATTAGTGTATATATAACTCATGCATGCGCTGAACTGCAACCTTGGATGTATAGTTGCATGCTCATTGTAATTCTACATTTTTTCTTACTTTTGTTAGTTTTACGTTGGCAATTTATTTTTCTATCTAATGATCTTCGATTGAGAGGTGGTTGGACATATTTACGAAATATTTGCTCTAAATTTGGGAATTGAACCTCAAACAATCTTCTTTTGAGGCATTTTTTTTAAAGTTGAGAATTAATAATACTTAGCTATATATTCCCTTCGTTCACTTTTACTTGTCCATTTTGAATTTTTTTACGTATTTTAAGAAATAATAATCATGGTATGTATTTTACCATATAATCCTTAATCATGATAGCATTTAAAAAAAATTTGAGAAATAATTTTGAAAATAAGTAATTAATGATAAGAGTAAAACAAGGGGAAAAAATTCTTTATCTTGGTTAGCTAAAATGAACAAGTAAACGTGCAAAATATAATTTTAGTATAGTTGACAAATAAAAATGAACGGAGGGAGTATCTATGAACACTTACGGGTCATTTCGTTTACAAATCACTCATATGGGTGGTATGTAAGGATTATAATACGCAAATTAAGTAGCCTAATGACGTGTTTTTAAATTATATGTAGAAGTTAAACTCTATCAAATTAAGTTTCCTATAAACACATGTATAAGTAATACTCCCCCAAGTTTATAATATGTGATATTTTTGCCTTTTTATTTTGATCCAAAGAAAGAATCCTTTTACATCATGTTGAGGAGGCAGTGAGAGCTCTGACTAGGATGAGCAGGGGCAAAGCGATCGGATCTGATGAGATCCCGTAAAATTTTGGAAGTGTGTGGGGAAAAAAGGGTTGGAGTGGTTGACTAGGTTGTTGAATGTTATTTTTAAGGCGAGGGGATGCCGGATGAGTGGAGATGGATTACGATAGTTCCATTATATAAGAACAAAGGTGATATCCAGAATTGTAACAATTATAGGGGTATCAAATTACTGAGCCATACTATGAAAGTATGGGAGAGAGTGGTTGAAGCAAGGTTGAGGGTGGCGGTGTCCGTTTCCGACAACCAATTTGGTTTCATGCCGGGTCGTGCTACTACAGAAGCTATACACCTTGTTAGGAGGTTGGTTGAACAGTACAGAGATAGAAAGAAAGATCTGCACATGGTGTTTATACCTAGAAAAAACGTATGACAAGGTTCCTAGAGAAGTTCTCTGGAGAAGCTAGAAGGCAAAAGACATGTCGGTACCCTACAATATGGCGATTGTATGATGGGGCAAAGACTCGGGTCATGATATTAGGAGGCGACTCTGAGGATTTTCCGATTGTTATTGGATTACACCAAGGTTCTGCACTCAGCCCGTTCCTATTCGCCCTGGTGATGGACGCGCTAACACATCACATTAAATGGGATGTGCCCTGGTGCATGCTATTCGCCGATGACATAGTTCTGATTGATGTATCGCGAACCGGTATTAACAGAGAGGCTGGAGGTTTGGAGACAAACTTTTGAAGCTAAGGGTTTCAAGCTTAGCAGGACAGAGACGGAACACTTGGAGTGTAAGTTCAGCAGTGAGCAGAGTAAAGTGGACGTGGATGTGAGGCTTGAATCACATATTATCACAGTAGAGATAGCTTCAAGTACCTTGAGTAGGTTATCCAGGGGGAAGGGAATATCGATAACGATGTTACACACCGTATCAAGATAGGATAGATGAAGTGGAGGTTAGCATCAGGAGTATTGTGTGACAGAAGAGTGCCACTCATACTCAGAGGTAAGTTCTATAAAACGGTGGTTAGGTGGGCCATGATGAATGGGGCTGAGTGTTGGCTGGTTAAGAAATCACATATCCAAAAGATGAAGGTAGCAGAAATGAGAATGTTGAGGTGGATGTACGGGCATAGTAGAATTGATAAAATTAGGAATGATGATATTAGGGGAAAGGTGGGTGTGGCTTCCATTGATGACAAGATGCGGGAAGCAAGGCTCATGTCACGACCCGAATTCTCCACCATCGGGAGTCGTGATGGCAGCTACTGTCGGAGCTAGGCAAGCCAACTTAAACATACCCTTATTAATTAATGTCCAACATAATAATAATAATAACAATAAATTCAAGCGGAAGTCTTAATTTCATATTAAATGAAGAAAATTCGGAATAAGTAACATCATCCTCTACCCAAGATTTAGTTTCACAATACTCACGGACTATTATAAGATACAAAAAATACGGGTCTGAAAGTAAATCCATAAGAAGTTTGCTTCGATACAATGAAAACAAACGGAACTGAAATGGATGAGACTCAGGGCCCGCGAACGCCAGCGAACTACCTGGGAGTCTCTGGACTGAAGGCACGCTCCCAAGCTACTGCTGCGGCCCGTAAACTATCTCCTGATCTGTGCACAAAAGGAACAGAAGTATAGCATCAGCACAACTGAGCCCATGTGCTGGTAAGTGTCTAGCCTAACCCCGGTGAGGTAGTGACGAGGCTAGACCAGAACTACCACAATCAACCTGTACAAATATGTGTGCAATAACGGAAAGATATATGAAATCTAAACAGATAATAGGGAGGGGACATGTTGTGGGGTGTAACAAGTCAAGTATATAACCAACGAACAAAGAAATGGAACTGAATAATTAACATCAATAAAAGAGAGCCAGTAAATCAACAACCGCACAACACAAACCTTCATGCTTTTACTCTCAATTCTCACCGAACTGTCAAATATAGAGCACGACATCACCATTTGTGCTTTCCTCAGATAACTCTCATATCAATGCACGAGACCCTTCGTGATCAAATAATCAAGAAACATGGCGCGGAAAGACCCTTCGTGCATAATTATCAAGATATGGCACGGAAAGACCCTTCGTGCATAATTATCAAAACATGGCACTGAAAGGCCCTTCGTGCATAATATCTCTTCCTCAGCCAATCAGCGGTCACAACCAATCGGGGAAAGGAATATGCAACAAGATTAAACATCTCGGCAAGGGAGAACAATTCAACAATAAGTCCCGGCAAGGGAAAACGAATCAACAACAAGTCCCACCAAAGGAAAAATACCACACTTCCTTCTTGAACACATTCGCTTCTCAACTATCACTTCATAATTAGTTTAACAAGTAATTAACTCAATTGTTTCACCTCTTTCGAATTTACAAGCAACTACGACTCACGGTCATGCTAGACTCGGGCGTATGGGTAACTGTCACCACACCTATACACCGACTCCACATAGCACATAACAAATATTGTACTAATCCTATTCCCTCAAACCAAAGTTAGAACAAACACTTACCTCGAAAACTCCAAACTCAACTCACGCCTCTAGGATAACTTTACCCCTAGAATTTGCCACAAAACCGGTCGAATATAATCACAATTTACTCAAATGTATCAACAAATGTAAAACAATTTGAATGCATAAGAATGAATTTTCCAAAGTTTTATCCAAAAATTCCCAAAATGTCCCCGGGCCCACGTGGTCAAAACCCGAGGTTCAAACCAAAACCAGGCTACCCATTCCCTCACGAGTTCATATATGTAATTTGTTTTGAAATCGGACCCCAAATTGAGGTCCAAATCCCCAATTTTAGGAAAACCTAGGTTCTACCCCTAAATCCCCATTTTTACCCATTGAAAGCTTTGATTTTAAGATGAAATCATGATAAAAGATGTTAAATATTGAAGACATTGAGTAAAAGTTGACTTACACTTGATTTGGGAAAGAAGGAGTTGAGAGAAAATCTCCAATGGAGGTTTGGGTTTTGAAAATATGAAGAATGAAGTTTAAAATCGTCTAAGTATAGAATGCACATGCAGATATCGCAATTGCAAAGATTTATTCACGATTGCGAACTTAGCAGAAGAAAGGCGGATGTCGCAATTGCGAGTAAATCTTCGCAATTGCAAACAAGGCAGAATTTGGGCGGAACTCGCATTTGCGAGTGAAAGTTCGCATTTGCGAACTCATGACTTAAGTTGGGCAATCACATTTGCGAAGAAGTCTTCGCATTTGCGAAGACTGGGCTAGTAGGAAGGGGATCTCATTTGCGAGCTTTTCTTCGCATTTGCGATAGGAGCAGGTCAGGGGGGCTTTTGCACTTGCGAGGCTGGCTTCGCAAATACCAGCTGCTTCAACATGCAACACAATGAACCTAACACATATCCCAAAACTCTCCCGACCCCTCAGGGCTCCAACCCAAACATGCACACAACCTAAAAAAACATCCTACGGACTTACTCGTGCGATCAAATCGCAAAAATAACATCATTTGCATATAATTAAACCTCCAAACTCATGATTTTCATTTCGAAGTTCATAACTTCCAAATATTCCATTTTTAGTTCGAAACACCTCAAATGACGTCCGTTTTCATCCAAACTTTACAAATAGCACTTAACGCTCATTTAAGACATATACCTGGCGTCAAAACCAAAATATGATCCTGATACCCTCACTTTCTAACTCATTTTCATTTTAATTTTTTCATATCAATTTCAGATAAAAAGTTTCTTTCAAAAATTCCGTACTCGGGCCTGGGAACTTGAATTTCGATTTAGGGAATACGCCCGGGTCCCATATTTTTCTATGGACCCCTCCGGGACCGTCACATGACATGTCCGGGTCCGTTTACCCAAAATGTTGACCAAAGTCAACGATATCAATATTATTATCAAAATTTATAGTTTCTAACACAAAATTCATATATTTCCGCATAATAATTTTCCGGCTTCAAGCCCAGACTGAGCACGCAAATCGAGGAAACTAAATAATAGGTTTTCAAAGCCTCAGAAGCACAATGAAAGGGAAAATTACGGTGATACTCTTTGGGTGGTCATAGCTCAGGTGGTTCGGCCACGTTCAGAGAAGAAGCCTAGATGCTCCAGTAAGGAGGTGCGAATGGCTGGTTGTGGAGGGCTCGAGAAGAGGTAGAGGGCAACCCAAGAAGTATTGGGGCGAGGAGATTAGGCAGGATATGGCGATGCTCCAGGTTTTTGAACACATGGCATTTGATAGGAACATGTGGAGGTCGAATATTAGGGTTATATGCAATGAGGTAGTTGAGTTTGCTTTATGCCATAACTTTCGGAGACTAGTTTGGTAGGGATACTATTTTACTTTTGCTTTGTATCATCCCTTTATTTTCATGTTGTTTCTATTTATATATATATATTTATATATATATATATATATATATATATATATATATATATATATATATATATATATATATGGTATTACTAATATTGTCTTCCTTTGTCTTGTTGTCTTTTTGAGCCGAGAGTCTTTTGGAAACAACATCTCTACTCCTTCGAGGTAGGGGTAAGAGGTCTGCGTACACACTACCCTCCCCAGACTCCACAACTTAAATTTTACTAGGTTGTTGTTGTTGTTGTTGTTGTTACATAATCAAGAAGAATCTACTTTATTTTTTTTTCAAATTTGCTTATTTATATATCCCAATATATCAAGTTACTAATAGATAAATTTAAGGTACGGTAATTTAGTAAATTAAAAGCACCCCTTTTTTAGGAGTTGGTACTTTTTTAAAGAGTGTGTCACAGGCCAAAAAATCACTTATTATAGACAAGAGAGTGTAATTTATTAGTATTGAATTTTTTAAAGGGTGTCAATGAGAAATGTAAGATGTACCTTTTGAATTGGAGCTCTCTATCTCACCCTTTGATTATCTATAAATTCAGAAGTTTGACCATATTTTTTACACACCGAAAATTTTGAAATTTCTTCTCTCTTCCTTACATTATTTTTGCGAAACAAACATGTCAAGTATAATTTTACTAATTGAGTTCGCTAAGTCTTATAAACTGAAGTACCAGTATCACAAAATAATTATTTTTGATTTTATCCTAAGAGAAATTAATAAACCAGAAAATTTTAACAATAGTGAGTGAAGTAAATTTCATAAGGACACAAAAGCAAATTATGGATTTAGAATTATATTCTCTTTCTATTTTGACTAACAACATTTACTGTTTTGTATTCAGTTTGTTGTTATATCATTTTACTGTTATTTGAACATTTGATACTAACAGTTAGGTCATCTGGTGCCCCAAATATGCTTTCGATTGTCAGTAAAGTAAGCTCTTTTTTAAATTTTAGTACAAACATAAAAACTAGATATTTTTCGTTTATTTAAGTTTTGATGAACAAAATTATTTTATACATATATTGATAAAATATCAAATATTTTATAAAATTAATCGAAATGCATATAAATTGGACCGAATATTAAAATTATCGAAAAAAGTAAAGTTAAGCTCTTTCTTTATTATTATCGTCAAAAGCATAAAATTGACATTATTTTGTAATTACTACAGCCACGCATGTTTTCTTGATTTGGGAGTTGAATGTAGTCCTTTACAGACCCAATTTTAAAAATCTTTTAATTCATAGCCACCACTCCTTGCCCTTTGCTCTCACTCTTTTTCATTAATCTCTGAATCTTAGCAGGCATTTGGACATACAAATTATAATTTAAAAAAATATAGTATTTGAGTTTATGTTTAAAAATAATGTTTAGAGTTTGAAATTATGTTTGGTCATGCATTGCATCTGAAAAAATATGTACAGTTTTGTGAGTGGAAATTTTTGTTTGAAAATTTTGATAAAATCGTGAAAATTACTTTTTGATTTTTGAACACTCATTTGCGAATTTTTTCAAAAAATTACAAAATTGCATAGATAAATGTTATTTATTATATGTTTTTGGAAAAAAGGGAATTTTTTTTAAGGACAACCAGGGCCTTCATTCTTATTTATTTTCCGACTATACTTCCGGCAGATAAACAACTCTGAATCTCTATATTTGTGTCCTCAGATCTGCAACAAAGTTAAAGAGAAAAAGCAAAGAGACCCTTTTGCAGAAAAAAAGAACTTTCAAAATAATCAAAAGACACAATACAAAGGAGCTAGAATGGAATCTTTACCTATCTTTAGCCATTTCTTTATTCAATTAATTTACTATTTTTTAATTTCATTGTTTTTTGTATAAGACATTCAAAAGCCTGCTAACAATGGAAAAAAATTACATTTTGTTCACTGCATGCTTAAAGCTCTTTTTTAGTCTTTAGCTTCTCTTTTCTTTCGATGAAAGTTCTCCTTTTTAACTTAAATTAAAGGTAGTGAGTGAGTGTGCAATTCTGTTTTCTGTATTTAGAGTTCATTTCCATTTGTTTAATCCTAATCACATGTCTTGTACATTTCCAATGCCCAAAATAAAATAAATATTTTTGTGATGATTTGATAGGTCATCTTATGTTATAGAATTAAATTTTGTATTTCAATGAAGGCTTATATGTTAAAATTGATTAAAAATAGAATTTTTGCCTTAAAATTAATTTGAGTTGACTTCAGTCAACATTTTGAGTAAATAAACTTGGATCTGTGTTTTGACGGTTCCGGTAAATCTGTATCGAAATATGGGACCCGGTCGAATGCCGAAATCCAATTCGGAGGTTCCTAGCTCGAGTTATAAAGTTTTGTAGAAAGTCTGAAAGTTTAATGGTTTTAATAATTGACTGATGTCTGGTCTTGTTGATACCGAATCCGTATATTGGTTCCGGAGCCCGGAACAATCCTATTATAATATTTATAACTTGTTTGTGAAATTTGGTGACAAACGGTGTTAGTTTGACGTGATTCAGACGTCCGGTTATGAAAATAAAAGTTTTAAAGTTTTCTTGAAAATTTCATTTGATTTGGTGTTCAATTCGTAGTTCTACATATTATTTTTGCGATTTGATCGCGCGAGCAAGTTCGTATGATCTTTTAAAACTAGCGTGCGCTTTTGGTTTGGAGCCCCGAGAGCTCGGGTGAGTTTCGGATATGCTACGGAGTTAAAAATTAGACTTAGAACTCAACTGGTGTATCAAATCTGCAGACTTGCATTTGCGAGGTCTAGCTCGCAAATGCGAGCCTCGCATTTTGCGAGGACACCATCGCATTTGCAAGTTGTGAGCTGGGGGAAGGACCTTCGCATTTGCGAAGTTTTGGTTGCATTTGCGATCCTCACTTGTTCGCATTTACGAAGTCAGTAGGCTTAGGTTATTATTTGCATTTGCAAATCCTAGGTAGCAAATGCGATACCTCCAACTGATCAAAAGTTAGAAAAAAAATGAATTTTTCACTCATTCTTCAATTTTTCAGAACAAGAACAACATATGGGCGATTTTTTCAAGACCCTTTCTTCCTCAATTCATTGGTAAGTTATTCTACCCCATTTTCTTTCAATCTTTCATTACATTTCTCCCAGACCCCACTATGTGGAAGTTTACTAGGTAGTTGTTGCTTTCATTACATTTCACAAGTTTTTAACATAAAATCTAGTGTTTCTATGGTAGAAATTGGGGTTTTTGGTAGAACTAGGGGTTTTTGAGAAATTGGGATTCAGACTTCAAATTGAGGTAGGATTCAAAATCTAATTATATAGCTGGGCTCGGGGGTAAATGGGTAAATAAATTTTGGTCTGAACTTCGGGTTTTGACGAAGAGGGTCCGGGCCGGTTTTGACTTTTTGGAAAAAAGTTTGAGAATTCTAAATTTATGCATTTTAAATTGATTCCTTTAGCAATATTTGATATTATTGATTCAAATGTGGTTAGATACGAGTTGCTTGGAGGTGAATTCTAGGGGAAAGTCCCCGGTAGAACTTTAAATTACCTGTGCAATGAGGTAAGTGTCTTAGATCTTGAGTTGAGGGAATTAGGAACCCTCAGACTATGTGCTAAGTGAATTTCATGTGAGCGGCGTATATGCGAGGTGTTAAGTGCTGAAACGCCGCCGAATTATCTGTTTTCCCTGATTTTTTGCTTTTTGTTGATTATTTCCGTCCTTGTCTTAATTGTTATATGCTCTAAACGCTTTCCATATTTAACTGCTACTTGTCAACCAATGCATTCTCATATTATTGATGTTAGCCCTTCCATAGTTTCATGATTCCATGCTATTTGCTTAAATTGATTTACTTACAACTTCTAATTGTCAATTGTTGGACTGGTTTCGCCGTGTAGTATCACTCGTGTGATTTTTTTGTGGTTAAGTTTGGTATTTATTGATCATAAAAGCTGCGTGGTCGAACTATTGATTTGATTGTGCTTTTAGTATTTGGTACTGATACGATGGGATCTGGTTGTTTGCCACATCAAGTGTAATAAGGGTGGATTGATATGGTGGAATAAGGGTGAATATATTCCATACAATAGGATCGGATTGCACGCCCAACATGTGTAATAAGGGCGAATTGACATGGTGAAATAAAGATGAACTATGATATTGATATTGATATTGATATATGGAGGGATCAAATTGCGCGCCACAATATACATATATATATATATGTGTGTGTGTGTGTGTGTGTGTGTGTGTGTGTGTGTGTGTGTGTGTGTGTGTGTGTGTATGTTTGTGTGTATGTATTATCTCTGTTATTGATGCTATTACGGTGAAATAAGGGAGGATTTTATATTGTTTGGTGGGATCGTATTGCGTGCCACAACAACCTATATGTTTTCATTTCTTATGTTGCGTTGGTTTCTGGTATTTTTTATTGAAACTGTTAAAGATTGGTACTTCTGGACGATAATGGTTTATTCTTGAGGCTATGGTTAAAATTCTCAGTTGATTGTTTAATTATGTTCAGTATTTCTATTTTTCTGTCATTATTATGTATGCTGCGCACAAGTTGTAGTGTAAGTGACCCGCCTTAGCCTCGTCACTATTTCGTCGAGGTTAGGCTCGACACTTATCAGTACATGAGTTCGGTTGTACTGATGCTAGACTCTGCACTTCTGTGCAGAATTTGAAGTCGATCCCAATGGCGGCTACTAGAGAGCTGGGATCGGACAGACCGCATAGACTTGAGGTATAACTCCTCTAACGTTGGGTTGTCTAGCAAGTGAAATGTTAGGCGCCATGGTTTTGATGGTGAGAATTTCAGGTCGTGACAATTTTTTGTTTAATTTTACATGACATTCTTTGTTTTTAGGAAAAATAAGTATTTTGTTAGTTTGAATACTTTATGGATTACAAAAGAATTTGACTCTTTACCTTACTCCTTACGTGTAAAGTAAAATAAGCAGTAAAGTAAATACAATAATTTTTACTTGAAAAATCATCCGACTCAAATGGTGCAAAATCCATGACCTACTACATAAGATATTCAGCTTCAACTTTACTAGAACAATGAGCCAAATGTATCGGTTACAAATATGTAACTCAATGCTCTCTAGTACTCCTACTTCAACTATTTGATTTACAAGTTATTCTAACTTGTAAAACAAACACTAACTCCAACTCACTAATTATTTATGACACTTTAATTATAACTCAATGTTTAGTTCAATATTTTACATATAGTCACACATCTCTATAAAAATGCTTCATTATAATAATCAAATTTTTTTGGAACCAATTTTTTACTGTAACAACATTCCATTATAACACCTAAAGAATAAACGAGACTGTTATAGACATGTGCATAAGAAGTGTATACTTTATGGGTTCAAAATTTCGAATGTACCAAGTGGCTTTTTCTTAGACACTATATTTATATTTAAAAATTAATTATATATATATATAATTATTTAATTATATACCCAATAATTATAACGAGCTACGTATAAATTTGTATTGTTTGGTGGGTTCGTGTTGCGCGCCACAACAACCTTTACGTTTCATTTCTTATGTTGCGTTGGTTTCTGGTATTTTTTATTGAAACTGTTAAAGATTGGTACTTCTGGACGATAATGGTTTATTCTTGAGGTTATGGTTATAATCCTCAGTTGATTGTTTAATTCTGTTCAGTATTTCTATTTTTCTGTCATTATTATGTATGCTGAGCACAAGTTGTAGTGTAAGTGACTCGCCTTAGCCTCGTCACTATTTCGTCGAGGTTAAGCTCGACAGTTATCAGTACATGAGTTCGGTTGTACTGATGCTACACTCTGCACTTCTGTGCAGATTTTGAAGTCGATCCCAATGGCGGCTACTAGAGAGCTCGGATCGGACAGACCCCAGAGACTTGAGGTATAACTCCCCTAACGTTGGGCTGTCTAGCAAGTGAATGTTAGGCTCCATGGTTCTGATGGTGATAATTTCGGGTACAATTTTTTGTTTAATTTTACATGACATTCTTTGTTTTTAGGAAAAATAAGTATTTTGTTAGTCTGAATACTTTATGGATTACTAGAGAATTTGGTTCTTTACCTTACTCCTTACGTGTAAAGTAAAATAAGCAGTAAAGTAAATACAATAATTTTTACTTGAAAAATCACCCAACTCAAATGGTGCAAAATCCATGACCTATTACATAGGATTTTTAGCTTCAACTTTACTAGAACAATGAACCAAATGTATCGGTTATAAATATATAACTCAATACTCTCCGATACTCCTACTTCAACTATTTAATTTATATGTTATTCTAACTTGTAAAACAAATACTCACTCCAACTCACTAATTATTTATGACAGTTTAATTATAACTCAACGTTTAGTTCAATATTTTACATATAGTCACACATCTCTATAAAAATGCTTTATTATAATAATCAAATTTTTTTGGAACCAATTTTTTTCTGTGACAACATTTTATTATAATATCTAAAGAATAAAAGAGACTATTATAGACATGAGCATAGAAAGTGTATAATTTATGGGTTCGAAATTTCGAATGTACCAAGTAGCTTTTTCTTAGACACTATATTTGTATTTAAAAATTAATTAAATATATACACATATTTAATTATAAACCCAATAATTATAACGAGCTACGTATAAATTTGATAGCAAATATAAAACTTATAAACTCTAAATTCTAGCTCCGGCGCTAGTTATACAAAGGTTTAAATGGAGAGAACATTATTTATTCTTACGACTTCCCAAAACTCTATTTATTCCCCTTGAGGTATGTGTTGGTGCTTCATTTCTATAAACTCCTATCTCCTTCATTCCTTTTGCTTTTCTCGTCAGCCAAAACACACTTTCAAGATTCACATTTTCCAGCAAAGAATCGTTTGTAAAAAGGTTTCGTTTTGCTCTTCTCTGTTTCATAAAAGATAATTCTTGAACTCTCTTTTGCTTGCTTTTTCTTGGTGTTTGTTCTTTTCTAAAAAAATCAAATCTTGGACTATTTGGTTTCACTATTATATTCAAGCTTCTTCTACACTTTCTTCTACTCATTTTAACTGAAAATTTCTAGCTCTAGCTCTTCTTATGTTGTTAGAAACCAAATCTTGAATTCTTGAGGTAACTATTCAAAGATCAAATTTACATTATTTATGTTTTATTATTACATGTCTTTTCTACTTCTTACGTTTGATTTTACTGCTCCAACTGCTCCTTTTGCTTCTAAGTCAAAGTTTTTTCTTACCCCATTTTATAAATTTCACTTCAGGTCAAATCTGCATATGATTTGTTTTAATTTTTTGGTTCAACTTATATGCACAGATAGTAAAGAATTTTCACACTATCATTACATCGTATTATGATGTTGTAGTATGTTATCTGTCTTATTTTTTTGATTACTGATTATACTGATCTCGTCTATTATGGACGACTACATGTAATACATTTAAGTGATCTGATTATGTAATTTTTTTTCTCTTAAATTCAGTATATAGAAATTAAGTTATTTTATACTCCCTTCATTTCATGAGTTACTTTTCTTTTTAGTATATTTCAAAACAAATAAAATATTTTTAAATTTAAAAATAATTCGACTTTAAACTCTTTCATTTTATCCATTTATTCATAAAAAACTTTTATAGGCATATAAATGTCATTATCCCACAAATTTTTTAGCCCCTAAGCTTTTCAGATCACAGATTTAAAAAGTTTTTTTTTTAAACTCTGTACCGAATCAAACTAACAAAGAAAATAATATTTTTTAAACCAGACAGTATTCAAGATTACCTACAGTATAGAAAATAATAATGTTGGTCTTTTTTTTTTTGCAGAAGAAGGCTAATAAATTCAGTTAATGAATTAAGAGGAAACAAAAAGTCAAGGACATATATTCAAGCAGCAGGCTGAAGTTATAAGGATAACGTAAATCACAAGGTTTTATTTCTGTTTATCTCTTTTTCTTTTATATTATTATAGTTTTATTATTATTTTGTGGTACGTGCATTTATTTTTAGTTGGATTTTAAGGGAATAGGGTCGGCTATATGCAGACTTTTATAAGAGAGAGAGGAGAGTAAATGAGTCTAAAATAGGGTGTCTCTGTACATTCTCATCATTGCTGTTTCTGTTTTAGTCTCTTTTGACCTTTAATTCTCAACCATATCTTATATCCTTGGGAATGAACAGAAGTAGAGAATTTACAGTATATTCTTTACTCTCTCTCTCTCTCTCTCTCTTCCTTTTTCTTCAACTTTTATTTTCCCTTTTTCTTTTATTAGGTTTTTTTTTTCTTTTGGATTTCAAAAGTGTCCGATCTTGAGTATCTTGATACATATTATCTTTTTCAGAGAAATTTTAATGCTATATTGTTATTATAACATATTCAATATTTACTTTGGATTTCAATTATGTCATATATCGCATTGAAAATTCTTAGTTTGAGATAAAATATTTCATATTTCATATCGAAAATGACTTTACAGTACTCAAATTCGAGATTTTTAATTAAAAATAGAAAAAATTACTTATCATTTTACCATAATATTTGGTGGTTTTTTTGGGTCATAGCATTAAGTGAATCTTAATCCCTTGTACCAAAATTTTGTTTTTGGAAAAATGGCCAAATATACCCATTTACTATCAGAAAAGATTTATATGTATCATCGATATACTTTGAGTTCAAATATGACCCTATCGTTATATTATTGGTTGAAATATGACCCATTCCGTTAAATTTGTTCAAAGTGGACATTGAGTCCTACGTGGTACTGTCATTTGATAAGGTGGATGCCACATGGCTTGCCACCTCAGCGCCCCTAACCTATTTTACCCCTCCATTTTATTTTTCTTCCACCACTAAAATTTTCTTCCCCTCCACTACTATTGTCATTGTTACCGTTACCAATGAAAAATAGTGTATTCCAAATTGTAATCTTTTATATATGGATTAAGGCGCTGAGATGGCATATCATGTGATATCCACCTCATCAAATGTCAGTGCCATATAGCATTGGATGTTCACTTTGGACAAACTTAATGAAAGAGGGGTATATTTTATCCAATAATATTACGATAAAAATATATTTAGATAAAAAATATAATAAATAATATATTTAAATATTTTCTCGTAGTAAGAGAATATATTTGACTCTTTATCCTTTTTTTGTCCATCACACGTGATGAGTAGTTAAAGAAAGTTAATAAATGTGACCTTTGCGTATGAGTCTTGATTTTTTTGGTCGTGTGACCAAATCTTTTAAGCGTGCATTTACGGGTTATCACCAACCTCATAAAATATTGGACAATAATAAAAAAATAAATTAAAAAAGGTAGCTGACCTTCACATGTATATCGAGGCTTGAATAAATAGGAAAAATGATCTAAGGATGATAATTTAAGCTCAAATTTTTTTGTCCATCCGATTCATTCTAAGGTTGGGTTGGTAATCACTCATTTATTAAACTCAATCCATCTTAATCTAATTTATTATTTTATTTAAAGTTATAATAATTTTTAGTCCAAATTAATCAATTAGTAAATTTAATAAAATTATACATTTAATATATATGACCTTAATAAAAGAAAAGTCTTATTTAATAATTAAATAATTCATAGAAAAATAATACACATTAATTAAAGTTTGGTATGAGTCGGACAAATTGGACTATATGACCCAAATTTTGGTCAAACTTAACCCAGCTTATGTCAGCCCAAATTACTGTTGGGCGGGTCAATGACCCGTACATTTTGACCCGCCTAAAATCAACCCAACTTACTCATTAAATACTTCTAAAATTATCTATATTTTTTAATCTCAACAGAAACTTGAACGGTTGAACCTAAGATCTTATAGTTCTAGATTCTAACATCTAAATTACTGCTTAGAAATCAATGTATCTCGCCAATCAAGTCAACTCTATATAGCCACATTTTTCTCTCATTTCTTTGTGGCAGAAAAAGAAGTTCGAGAGAAAGTTGTAATAATTTTTTGCCATTTATCATCAAGTCTAGTTACTCTCAAAGTACACAAATATGGAAACAACATATTTAAGACAGAGAACTGGAAATTTAATATAGTTGTGGTCACAAATCTCAAAATTCAACCACCAAAGTCGCAGAAGCGGATTCAAGATTTCAAAAGTATGTGTGTATTATTATAAAAAAGCATATTTAGAATTTACGTTTGAGGGTTTAGCTTTAGTATCTTACCATGAAGCCACTATACTTTTTAAAATTATAGGTTTAAAATAATATTATTTTTGAAATTTTAGCACTTTTCACATATATATTTACACTCCATACCGCTATCAAGACTGTTCAGAGTAGAATGTGAACCGCCAATTTTATTTGTATAGGTACACACATAATAATTGCACCATACGAATCTTTGAACATGAGTTCACCAATATATATTTTAGTAATAACCTGATCAACCTGAATATACCTCTGACCTTAAGGAGACTTGGTAGGTCTGATTAGTACGAAAAATTTACTCACACATGATATTTGCGTTAAAATTACGTAAATTTATCATGATTAACCATAAATGAAGACAAGAATATATTTATTAAAAAGTCATATATATATATATGGTGGGAAGACTATAGTGCTGTACAAGTGAATGTATGCAAAGGGAATAGAAAGAATAAACTTTGGCTTTTTCAGTGCATCGTCGTTATCAAAAAACATTTCTTTTATTGTTCAATGTGGATATTCATTCATTGATTCAAGTGCTGCCCACACTCCACAAGACACTGTTGTCCTCTTTTATACAGACATTTTGGACTGTTTGTTTGGTTGGAATACTAAAACCCCCATCTTCTTTTTTTTTTCTTTTGTTTTTAGTTGGAAAATATTATATATTTCACCGATCCCAAAAAAGAGAATAGTAAGAAAAAAAATTCCAAACAATAAGAAAAACAAAGCAAGCTTTGGAGGTTTGCAAGCCAATAAATAGAGGAAAAAGCAAAATGTGCAAAAATTATTAGTTATCTAAATTTTAGTAGAAGCATAAATATTAAGTGATCCCCTCTTCAATTCTAGCATGAGTTTTGTTGGTAAAAAGTAAGGGGTTGTTTTTTTGTTTTTTTTTTTCATATAGGGGTTGTTTGGTTTGAGGACAATTTATGTTGGGATTATTTATGCTGAAATTAATTATTATGGTATTATTCTTAGTTAATTATTTGGCATATTTAATCTTAGGATTGTCAATTTGTTATATCTTGGGATTACTCAAGGAAGTATATAGCGTATAGGTGACGGGTTCAATTGAACCCATAATTTTTTATACGTAGCATAAATTTATGTGTAAAATCCATTAACATTGCAACAAATAGTAGATTTGAGCCCATAACTATAAAAATATAATTAGTTTAGTACTACAATTCTTAAAGACTGAACCCATAAGGTTTAAATTCCTAACCCGCTTATGAAATTATCTCAATCTTCTTACAGGTATAAATAATTCCGATATAACTTATCTCGTATCCCAATATCATTTTTATTTATCTATTGTACCGAACAACCTCTAATAAATACTCCTATGAGACGGTCGAGGTAATTTAGGGTGTTTTTTCTTTTTTTCTTAGATTCATTTTTGAAAATTTTGAGAAACAGAAAAAATGAATAAGTAAATACCTGTAAGAGTAAAGGACCAAGCAAAGCTGCTACTGTTTTTATTTATTACAAAAGATTGGGAATAAATCAATTAGTCAGATATTGGGCCATGAGCCAACCACTTGGACCGTTATGGTGATACCATTCTGCCAACCAGCTATGATACATCTCTATCTTGGTCTGGATCCTCCAATTTGATTTTAATAACTGGAATACTATTTATCACCAAATGTTATGGTGGAGCAATAATTTTGTTATTTCTAAAAATCATCTTTGAAAGGTAGTTAGTCCGTTATTTAAATATATTTATAATTTATAATGTATTTAAAAATAATTAATTCATCCAAATTTAAGGATTAAGTATTTTGAATTGGAAATTCAGGACTTTGTATTCTGAATTTTTGAGCTGCTAAGTGTCCTAGATTTTTGAACTACTAAATTAAAATTTAGGACATGAGATTTGAACTTCTGAAGGACACGATGTCCTGAAGTTTGATCATTTTGAGATGTAAGCTCTAGACGCTGAAGTTTGAGTGAAATTGGCTAATCTTTAAATACATGGTAAATTGTGAATATATTTTAAATAGCATGCTTAAAAGTGCCTATTTGGTGTCATTTCCATGTAGTTTTACCCATGAAATAGGATTTCTCAGCATAAATCCGAATTAATTAGGCCCGCCCATGGCGGGGTCCAAATACTGCCACCGCTGGTAAATAACAAATTCAGTATAATTTCGCAAGGTACGAGTTCCACCGAGAGAGAGAAAAAATAGTTGAACAGTATTCAATCCTAGTGTTCTAACTTCTAAGTAATTATATTCTGGTTTCTGCCAAAATGTTGAAAAATCCCAGGGATTTATTTTATTAGCAGCAGCATTTAGCATTAAATGCAATCTTGTACTATTCTCTTCGCTCACAGTCTCAGATTCCAGCTTTAGGGCTACATTGTAAATTATATACCAAAATATCCACTAGTAATTCATTTAATTTAATTCTAATTATTTGAGCTATAATACATTATTGTATACCTATGCATGTAACTTATAAGCACAAATATATACACTAAAGCAATTACTTTATCAATGCACTATAATTTTGTTGTGGCATGTTAAATTCCTTATTTTCCATATTTACTAATGCATTTTTTTTGGATAATTGAGAATCTCCAACCAAGTGGTCTGCAGTTAATACTCGGTGGATAAATGGCTTTCTGTTATAAATACACTTCTATTTAAGGTGAATGTCTTTAATTAGAGAGATTCTAGAGTTCTATTCTTGGTAGATAAATCATCCTCCTCCCTATAAATAGAGGTGCCCTCTACCATTGTAAATCACTCCTAACAATCTCTAAGTATCAATAAGAAGAACTCTCTCTACTCTTCTCTCTATTGCTCTTGTTCTTGAGTTATTGTTCTTGTCTTTTATATTATTTCATAACACGTTATCAGCACGAGACTCTACCGTCTCAAGAACCATTCTCGAAAAATATAAGGTATTTCCCTCTTCCTAATTTAATTTTTGATTATGTCTGACATTACGAAAAGAAAGTTCGTTGCCCTTGAAATTTCGGGCAAGAACTATATGACATGGGTGTTGGATGCTGAAATCCACTTAGATGCTATGGGTCTCGGAGACACCATCAAAGATAGAGAAAAAGCATCCACCCAAGAATGTGCGAAGGCCTTGATTTTCTTGCGCCATCACCTTGATGAAGGTTTGAAGATTGAATATCTCACCGTCAAGGATCCACTCATCTTGTGGAACGGCTTAAAGGAGAGATATGACAACCTGAAGTTGGTCACTCTGCCAAAAGCACGATATGATTGGGCTCATCTGAGGCTCCAGGACTTTAAGTCCGTTTCTGAATATAATTCTGCAATGTTTAGAATTACTTCTAAATTGAAGCTATGCGGGGATAATATCTCCGATTATGATATGCTTGAGAAAACGTTTACAACGTTTCATGCCTCCAATATAGTACTGCAACAACAGTACAGAGAGAAAGGCTTTACAAAGTACTTTGAACTGATTTCTCTTCTACTAGTGGCTGAGCGAAATAATGACCTGCTCATGAGAAATCATGAAAATCGACCCACTGGGTCTACACCACTGCCTGAAGCAGATAAGGTGCACTCTCATTATGCCAAACATGAAAAGGACCATGGTCATGGTCGTAAACGGGGTCATAACCAGGGACGTAGACAAGGAAGAAATTCCAATGAAGTCTGTCAACCCCCAAGGAGAGATAACCGCCGAAAGCAGAAACGGGGTCATGAAGATCCTAAGGCAAATGGTTCAGAAACTATATGTTATCGTTGCGGTGAGAAAGGGCACTGGTCAAAGACTTGCCGTATACCAAGACACTTGGTTGACCTTTATCAAGCATCTCGAAAGAGAAAAGGCCCTGAAACAAATTTTGTCTATGACGACAATGAGGACATCACCCACCTGGATGTGGCAGACTTCTTTGAGCAACCCGAGGGGAAAATAGACCACCTAATCGGCGATGGGTCCGTGATGAAAGAAGATGGAGTTATTTGATTTTGTTCTACTTATTTGTATTAGTTAGTGAATAAACTAATAGTCATTAGTATTAGCTTGTATTAGTTAGTTCATGATGCAATGTTAGTAGTAGTTCTTTAGAATATCTTCAATATGCTCAAATATCAATAATATTTTTATTTTCCAGTAGGGGTAATCGACTAGCCTGAAAAACTAGTCGATTATCTACTATTTTCGCATTAAAGCTGAAAAATAATTGATCAACAATCGATTGTCTTTGTCTAACAATCGATTGTCGTTGAGACAGTGTAATCTGGAATTTTTCAAAAATCATCCACAATCGATTGTCTTTGTCTAACAATCGATTGTCGTTAAGACAGTGTAATCTGGAATTTTTCAAAAATCATCCACAATCGATTGTCTATGCATAACAATCGATTGTCTTAAAACAGTGTGTTCTGGAATTTTTCAAAATAGCCAACAATCGATTGTCTATACTTAACAATCGATTGTCTTAAAAAAGTGTGCTCTGGAATTTTTCAAAATAGCCAACAATCGATTGTCTATGCATAACAATCGATTGTCTTAAGACAGTGTGATCTGAAGTTTTTCAAAATAGCAAATAATCGATTGTGTGTGTTTAACAATCGATTGTCAATGTTCAACAATCGATTGTTTGTGTTTAACAATCGATTGTTTGTAGAAAATGTTTAAACTGAAATTTTCAAACTGCAAAGTAATCAATTATGGATAACATATCTGATTTTGTTAGTCAACTGTTAGCAGCAGATTTTGAAAATATTATGTGACACAAACGAATTGAACTTGTTTATTCTTATGTTCGTGTATCTCTTTTGTATGTCAAACTATGGGATAGCAAATATGGATATCTCACAAAGCGAACTTGGATCAACGTCCAACTGTAAAAGTATTTGCCTAGTTGATTCATGTACTACACATACAATACTCAAAGAAAGGAAATATTTCTCTCAACTAAATATGTGTAAGGCAAACGTTACTACAATCTCTGGAAGTAGTAAATTGATTGAAGGCTCCGGAAGAGCAATTGTAACTCTGCCCAAAGGCACGACGTTAATCATAGAGAATGCAATGTTCTCCTCCAAGTCTAAGAGAAACTTGTTGAGTTTTAAAGATGTACGCCGGAATGGCTATCATATCGAGACAATGGATGAAGATAATCTTGAATATCTCGTCATCACAAAGAATGTCTCCGGCCAAAAGAGGGTTATTGAGAAATTCCCGTCTTTATCTTGTGGCCTGTATTGGACAAGAATTAGTGCAATTGAGGCACATTCAACAGTAAACCAAAGGGTTACTGATTCCAATACCTTTGTACTTTGGCATGATCGATTGGGACACCCAGGATCGGTCATGATGAGACGGATTATAGAAAGCTCATATGGGCATCTGTTAAAGAATTTCAAAATTCTTTCGAATAATGAATATCCTTGCACTTCGTGTTATCAAGGCAAGTTGATTATCAGGCCATCACCAACAAAGGTTGGGACTGAGTCACCCACGTTTCTGGAACGTATACAAGGGGACATTTGTGGACCTATTCACCCACCTAGTGGGTCGTTTAGGTATTTCATGGTCTTGATAGACGCATCCTGTAGATGGTCTCATGTGTGCCTGTTATCATCACGCAACCTTGCGTTTGCTAAATTAATGGCACAAATAATTCGACTACGAGCACAATTTCCAGATAATCCAATCAAGTCCATTAGACTGGATAATGCTGCTGAGTTTACATCCCAAGCATTTAATGATTATTGCTTATCAATCGGGATAAAAGTTGAACATTCTGTAGCTCATGTTCACACTCAAAACGGTCTTGCAGAATCGTTAATTAAACGCCTGCAGTTGATTGCAAGGCCATTATGGGGTCACGCCATCTTACATGCAGCAATGCTAATTCGTCTCAGACCGACGAATTACCACAAGTATTCCCCGTTGCAATTGGTTTTGGGTCATGAACCCAATATATTCCATTTAAGAATTTTTGGATGCGCAGTATATGTGCCTATAGCACCACCATCCCGCACCAAAATGGGTCCGCAAAGAAGGTTAGGAATATATGTTGGGTTTGAATCGCCCTCCATCATTCGCTACCTCGAAACATTGACAAGCGACTTGTTTACTGCACGATTTGCAGACTGTCGATTTGATGAGACACTTTTCCCAAAATTAGGGGGAGAAGTTGGTGAAACCAAACGGGAAATTTTGTGGAAAAATGCATCATTATCTCATCTTGATCCACATACCTCTATTTGTGAAAGAGAGGTACAAAAGATTATCCATTTGCAAAGAATAGCAAATCAAATGCCTGACGCATTTACGGACTTGAAGAGGATAACGAAATCCCACATTCCCGCGGAAAATGTTCCAATCCGTATTGATGTCCCTGTTGGACAATCATCTAGTGTCATATCCAATGAGTCGAATGCACGCCTGAAGCGTGGCAGACCATTAGGTTCCAAAGATCGAAATCCTAGAAAGAGGAAAAAGAACGATCAAAATGACACCACGAAAGAATCTCATGATCTAACAAATTCTGAGATTCATGAAGAATCCATTGAGCCCGAGACTCTGGAAAATACGGAACTATCCCTAAATCCAATTAATATTGAGGCAAATATTAGTCGAGTGGATATTGTGGTGGATAATGCCTTTGCTTATAATGTAGCATCTAGCATTATGCAAGAATGTGAGGATCTCGAACCTCAATCTGTTGAAGAATGTCGAAAAAGACAAGATTGGCCAAAGTGGCAAGAAGCAATTCAATCAGAATTGAATTCGCTGGCAAAACGTGAAGTTTTTGGCCCTACAGTTGAAACACCTAATGGTGTTAAGCCTGTCGGCTATAAATGGGTCTTTGTACGCAAAAGAAATGAGAAAAACGAGGTACAAAGATATAAGGCACGCCTTGTTGCACAAGGTTTTTCTCAAAGGCCTGGTGTCGATTATGAAGAGACATATTCGCCTGTAATGGATGCGATAACCTTTCGTTATCTCATAAGTTTTGCTGTCCATGAAAAGCTTGACATGCACTTAATGGATGTGGTTACTGCCTATCTTTATGGCTCACTCGATAATGAGATATACATGAAAATTCCCGATGGACTCAAGATGCCAAACGCGCATAATTCAAAATCTCGGGAAATGTTCTCAATTAAATTGCAAAGATCCTTGTATGGTCTAAAGCAATCTGGACGAATGTGGTATAATCGTCTTAGTGAGTACTTGTTAAAAGAAGGCTATATAAATGACGCCATTTGCCCGTGTGTTTTTATAAAGAAAACAACATCGGAATTTGTTGTACTTGCCGTATATGTCGATGACATAAACCTTATTGGAACCCCTATAGAACTCCAAAAGGCAATTGATTATCTAAAGGATGAATTCGAGATGAAAGATCTAGGAAAGACTAAACTATGTCTTGGTTTGCAAATTGAATATTTGGCAAACGGAATTTTTGTTCATCAATCTACCTATACAGAAAAGGTACTGAAACGGTTTTACATGGATGAAGCACATCCTTTAAGTACACCGATGGTTGTTAGATCACTTGATGTGAACAAAGATCCATTCCGACCACAAGAAAGGAATGAAGAGCTACTTGGTCCTGAAATACCATATCTTAGCGCAATTGGCGCACTAATGTATCTTGCAATACTACAAGACCTGACATATCCTTTTCAGTTAATGTCTTAGCAAGATTTAGCTCGGCTCCTACGAGGAGACATTGGAATGGGATCAAACACATATTGCGGTACCTAAAAGGAACTAGCGATATGGGCTTATTTTATGGCAAGAATTGCAGCACGGATCTTGTTGGTTATGCTGATGCTGGATATTTGTCCGACCCACACAAGGCTCGATCTCAAACGGGTTATGTGTTTACCTGTGGAGAAACCGCCATATCTTGGCGATCGATTAAGCAATCAATTGTGGCTACTTCATCTAATCATGCCGAGATAATTGCTATTCATGAAGCAAGTCGGGAGTGTGTGTGGTTAAGGTCGATAATACATCATATCCAAGACAAATGTGGTTTGAAGTGTGATAAACTACCCACAACTTTGTATGAAGACAATGCAGCATGTATAGCTCAATTGAAGGGAGGATTCATAAAAGGAGATAGAACGAAGCATATTTCACCAAAGTTATTCTTCACACATGATCTTCAAAAGAATGGTGATATCAATGTTCAACAGATTCGTTCAAGCGACAATATGGCTGATTTGTTCACAAAATCTCTACCAAAGTCAACCTTCAAGAAGCTAGTTCACAAGATCGGGATGCGAAGACTTAAGGACATAAATTGATGTTCTTATCAGGAGGAGTTAATGCGCGTTGCACTCTTTTTCCCTTACAAGGTTTTGTCCCACCGGGTTTTCCTTGCGAGGTTTTTAACGAGGCAACCAATAGGCGCATATTCAAACATGTGTACTCTTTTTCCTTACTTTAATTTTTCCCATTGGGTTTTGTTTTAAGGTTTTAACGAGGCACATCATTGAATAGACATTCAAGGGGGAGTGTTATAAATACACTTCTATTTAAGGTGAATGTCTTTAATTAGAGAGATTCTAGAGTTCTATTCTTGGTAGATAAATCATCCTCCTCCCTATAAATAGAGGTGTCCTCTACCATTGTAAATCACTCCTAACAATCTCTAAGTATCAATAAGAAGAACTCTCTCTACTCTTCTCTCTATTGCTCTTGTTCTTGAGTTATTGTTCTTGTCTTTTATATTATTTCATAACACTTTCCCCTTTATTTTTCTTCACTTAAATAATATTCCATCTATTTTAATATATGTGAATCTATTTCCATTTTAGTCCATATAAAAAAGAATGGCTTCTTTACCTATTTGGAAACAATTTACCTTTATACAATGATTTACAGCCACACAAAATATGTGTTTCATTTTACACCACAAATTCAAAAGTCTTCTCTCTTTTTTTAAAATCTATGCCAAATCAAATGGGTTCACATAAACTGAAACGGAGGGAGTATGATTTTGTATTTGAATTTCACTTACTATGAACTGTTATTTGTGATTATCTTTTAGATAACTTGATAGCATAAAATTCTTTTACACTGGTAAATCTATGATAAGGACAAGAGGGGTTGCTCTGATGGTAAGCAACCCCTACTTTCAACCGAGAGGTTGTGAGTTCGAGTCTCCCCAACGGCAAGGTGGGAAGTTCTTGGAGGGAAGGATGTCAGGGGTCTATTTGAAAACTGCCTCTCTACCAAAGGGTAGGGGTAAAGTCTGCGTACATACTACCCTCCTCAGACCCCACTAAGTGAGATTATACTGGATTATTGTTGTTGTTGGTAAATCTTTGATAAGAATGCAACAAGTTTTAGTTTTTTCTCATGGACTTTTCTTATATACACTTATTGGGTAAATATCTTTCACATAGTATAATTTAACATAATATTGCTGGTTAATTATCATTTTTACCTGTTAGTAACCTGATTATATAAATAAGTTAAAACTCTCTTTCCATTTATACCTCTAATATATAAGCTAAGCTATAGTAGTGTAGTGTTATTTGTAGCATGACCACCTAAAAAAAGTGCAAAGAATTGTTTCTTTCTTGGAAAAATGTTTTTAAGTATAAATAGCTAAACAAAGCTTCAAAAAAGTTAGCTGCTAAATTTTTTCTCAGATCCCACTGTTAATTGTGGGATTTTTTTGTTTTGTGTGGCTACTTTTTGCAAAGGTGTCAGGCAGAAAATTGGGAGGGGAAAATCTAGCAGTTTTTAAATTTTGGTCACGAACCTCAATGAGATGGAACAGGTTAAAACTTAAAAACTAAAATAGGGTATATATAGGGGACCCTGTATTTTTTCTGTCACATTGATTATGACACTTCATTGAAGAAGTTTGTTAGCATTAAGTTGACAGACGATTTTGTCACAGAAGAAATTCTAATGCTTAATTAATTAGGCTATATCGTTTTTAGTCCGCGCAAAAAATAATTTACATATCGTAGTTAAAAAATGTATAAAATTTGTATATTTTTTTGTAATATATATATATATATATATATATAACAACAACAACAACAACCCAGTATAATGTCACTTAGTGGGGTCTGTGAAGGGTAGTGTATACGCAGACCTTACCCCTACCATTTGGTAGAGAGGCTGTTTCCTAATAGACCCCTGGCATCCTTCCCTCCAAGAACTTCCCACCTTGCTCTTGGGGAGACTCGAACTCACAACCTCTCGTTTGGAAGTGGGAATTACTTACTATCACAGCAACCCCTCTTGTCTATTCACACACACAAATTTTATATATTTTCTCGACTATTATTTTTACAACGGCTATACAATGTTATTTTTCCTAATTAATTTATGCCATAACCGCCCAATTTATGTGAGACTATTACTATTTGGTGAGTCAGAATTTTTTTTGCTTTGATTACAATTTCTCAAACTTCTTAAATATTTTGAATGATAGTATATTGAGTTATAGTACTTTTATGTAGTATCAAATATGTACTCTATAATCTTATTCTAGAAAACTTGAATAATTGGTTACTCGAATTAACACTAAAATTTTAGTGTTTTGACCCTTGTATTCCGAATTCTTAAAAAAATGGAACAGAGGTAGTATGTGTGTATATGGGAAGTGTTTAGTGTTTCATTTCTAAGACTATCAAGTTAAGTTGATCTACAACAATATGTAATTTTTTTAGATTTAAGTTATGTACATTAATAGTGTATAAAATGATTTTTACAATACTATTAATGACTTTTAACGTGTGATAGCAAGTTATTTATTATTTTTATCAAATTACCATTTAATTCTCATCAAAAGATTTATAGGGTGTGTGTATATATGTGTGTCTTTAGAAGGGGAACTCTGGAGCAACGATAAAGTTGTCTTTGTGTGGCCTCTAAGTCATGGATTCGAGCCGTGAAAGCAGCCGCTAATGTTTGTATTTGGGTAGGCTATCCATATCCCATCCCTTGGGGTGAGGCCCTTCCGCGAACTCCGCGTGATGCCTTTGTGCACCGGGCTGCCGTGCCATACATATGTGTTTGTTAAGGTCTATGTGGTTGCATATGTTGAATAGCTTTATCCCCTTATGCATGAGAATAGAGACTAATAAAGTGATCCATACATGTGTGTGTTCTTGTACTTTTTGATGTCTACATATATCAGGTGTACTTTTGGTACTATTTATCTTTCTGAGGTGAATTTCAGTAGCTTCAATTTTTTTTAATTTTTTGTGGGGTGTCTTTTTTTTAATCTTTTTAAATTTTTAGACAAGAAGGGTTGCTCTGATGGTAAGCAACCCCCATTTCCAACCGAGAGGTTGTGAGTTCGAGTCTCCCCAAGAGGAAGGTGGGAAGTTCTTGGAGGGAAGGATGCTGGGGTCTATTTGGAAACAGCCTCTCTACCCAAGGGTAGGGGTAAGGTCTGCATACACACTACCCTCCCCAGACCCCACTAAGTGAGATTATACTGGGTTGTTGTTGTTGTCGTCGTCTTTTTAATAAAGGAATCCTTTTGTTTTACTTGGCCGGTTGGTATTTGCATGGTTGCATGGGTCTGTTACTTTGGCTTTGAACCTTTTCAGCGAAAAAAACTGTATTGAAGACAAAATGCTGTGAAGATTTGATTCTTTACTACTATTCTTTTGCTTCTTTTTATCCTCTCAGATTCTTGAATTTACACGTGAAAAATGTCATGCCAGTTAACTTTCTAGCAGTACTTTAATTATCTATTCATTGTCTTATTATGCAAAATTTTCCCTTTATCTCTATCCCCTTTTAATTCTTTAGCTTTCTTGAATTGTTATATTCTGAAACACTTTCATTCTATTTGTCATTTGAAGGGTCATAGTTGAAAAATAACAAAAAAAATGCCTCAGTGGCAAATGAAAGACGCCGAGCAAAAGCATATGATTTCAAGAATTCCATTAAAAGAGTCGTTGAATCAGAACGCGCAATCTCAAATTAGTGGAGATCGTAGAATTGAAGAAGTCAAGAGAAATAATAATGCGGGGAGGAGAAGGAGCAGGAGGAAAGGAAAAGGGATATTAGTCGAAAAAATGCAGGATATAAATGATTCTCAGACTAGTACCCCTTGTTCTGCTTCATCATCCGAAAGAAGTCTCGTGTTTCCTCGTAGGCCGGGATTTGGCCAACTCGGTATCAAGTGTATGGTAAAAGCCAACCATTTCATTGCTGAATTATCAGAAAGTAACTTAAGCCAGTATAGTGTAAGACGTTACTTTCTGGCGCATATAATTATTAGTAACGTTTTGGCAATGGCTTAAAATTATGCTCCTTTGATGATTTTCGGATGCAGGTAAAAATTACTCCAGAAGTTAAATGTACAATATTGAACAAGGCTGTTATGGCTGAGTTGGTAAAACTTCATAAAGATTCCGACTTGGGTAAAAGAATTCCTGTTTTTGATGGAAGAACACTTTATACAGCAGGGTTGCTTCCCTTTAACACGAAAGACTTCAGTATCGCTCTTGGTGATGATGACGAATGGATAGGAATCACAAAGTACTATTTTTTCTAGTTTATCGTTTTTTCACTTTATGCGTGATTACTTACTTACTAGTAATGCTTAATTTTTTGAACGAGAATTGACATTCATGATAATATTTCCAGGGAGCGGAAATTTACTGTCACAATCAAGTTTGTCTCACAATCGAACTTGCTTCCAGTACGCGAACTTCTTTCGGGGAAGCAAGTTGACAGTCCGCCACAAGCGCTTAAAATTATTGATATTGTGCTAAGGGAACTTGCTTGTCAAAGGTGCATTTCACTGTTTCTTCTCTAATATTACTGCAATTAAATCAAGTTATCCGTCGTTACTTAGTTCTTCTCGTGTTCATTTAGGTACATATCAGTTGGGAGATTTTTCTATTCTCCTAATATTAAGAAGCCACAGACACTAGGTAACGGCTTACAGTCTTGGAGGGGGTTCTACCAAAGCATAAAACCTACTCAGATGGGATTGTCACTTAATATTGGTAGGACAATCGTAAATTCTGTAAAAATTGAATTTCGCCAACTTGATTTGATAGTATGTGTATGTGATTACAATTTAATGTCTTGTATTTCTCAAACAGATATGTCAACAACAGCTTTCATTGAACCACTCCCAGTCGTTGAATTTGTTGCTCAAGTTTTGGGAAAAGATGTAAGTTCAAGGCCACTGTCCGATGCAGATCGAGTAAAGGTACAGATATTACACAAATGAACCAAATTAATTATCCTTTAAATTTCTTGAAAACATCGACCATAAGGCAGCATATGTTTAGAGTCTAGCAACGCGTTCTTTAGATAAAAGCTGATCGATCGTTCGTGCCTCAATCAGGTTAAGAAGGCTCTCAGAGGTGTCAAAGTTGAAGTTACACATAGGGGAAATATTCGAAGGAAATACCGGATTTCTGGGTTGACATCACAGCCAACAAGGGAGCTAATGTACTTCTACTTTCATATAGTTTCAGTTCTATATTTTGGTTTAGCATTTTTCTATATCTTAATGCTTTACTTCTGTTTGTTCGTTACAGTTTTCCTGTTGATGAGGAAAAGAACATGAAATCAGTCATCGAGTATTTCCAAGAGGTGTACGGATTTACCATTCAGTATCCTCATTTACCATGTCTCCTCGTGGGAAGCCAAAAGAAAATAAATTACTTACCAATGGAGGTAAACATGCGGAAACACTTCAAGATTTAACTCACTTTTATCTCAAGTGAAGAGTTTTCCAAATAATGATTGTTGCCAATAGGCTTGTAAGATACTCGAGGGACAGAGATACACCAAAAGGCTGGACGAGAAGCAGATAACTTCACTATTAAAATCGTCATGTCAAAGACCACGAGAACAAGAAATGGACATTTTGCAGGTTTGTAAATTCATTTCCATGAAAACATAATATGTTGATATACATATTGTTTTATTAGATATCATCACAAATCGTCTATAAATTTGATAAGCTGATGCTCATTTTCTCCCCTGAAATTACTTCTTGTAAGCAATTTTTTTCTAAAGCATTGGTTTTCTGTTAAGATAATGAACTAAAAGGTGTCTGCTATATGTCTAGACCATACGCCAGAACGGATACAAACACGATCCTATAGCAAAGGAGTTTGGCATAAGCATTGACGATAAGCTTGCAACAGTGGAAGCGCGAGTTCTCCCAGCCCCGTGGGTAATGATTGATATACCCCAACTTTTATGACTCGGTTTTATAATCACTGAGAGAGTATTCAATTGTTTTTTCTTGTATTTGTTAGTTAAAATACAACGATTCAGGAAAGGAAAAGGAATGTCATCCACAGCTAGGTCAGTGGAACATGGTAAATAAGGTAATAAAATCCCGGTGAAATATCTTTTAGTTGTCGTATTTTGTATTTGAAGAATGACTAAAGTTGATCATATTGAATTTATCATACAGAAAGTAATTAACGGAAGTACTGTAAACCACTGGGCTTGCATCAACTTCTCATGTAACGTCCAAGAAAATGCAGCCCGTGGATTTTGTCATCAGCTTGCCCAGATGTGCCAAGTTTCTGGAATGGTAAATGTTTCTGATTTGAACATCTTTTAGCTACTTTAACCCATTTATTGTGGAAACAAGTTAGTATTATACTCTAAATGGTATTGAATATTGACATTTGATATCAGGAATTTAATTGTGAGCCAGTGGTACCGATTTATAGTGCTAGACCAGATCAAGCAAAGAAGGCACTGAGTTATGTATATAATGCTGCTGCAAATAAACTTGGAGGAAAAGAGTTGGAGTTACTAATCGCCATTCTTCCTGACAATAATGGTTCTTTATATGGTATGTCCCAAGCTTTGTTAAATCTTCTATAATTTTAAATCAGGATATAAGTCGTAAATAAATGAATGAATGTTGTTGAGTAATACGTTGATTATCAATGTTTAGGTACTCTGAAGAAAATTTGTGAGACGGATCTGGGGCTGATATCTCAGTGTTGTCTTACAAAGCATGTTTTAAAAATTAGCAAGCAATACTTGTCAAATGTATCGCTGAAAATCAATGTGAAGGTATGTAGTAAATGACCAACTACTGCTAGCAGTTTTATGTGCTGAGACGGTTATAATCCGTTTCTTATGCTTTCATCCTTGTGCGATAGATGGGAGGAAGAAACACTGTACTTTTAGATGCTTTGAGATGGAAAATTCCTCTCGTTAGCGATATCCCAACGATTATATTTGGTGCTGACGTGACTCATCCAGAATCAGGAGAGGACTGTAGTCCATCAATTGCAGCTGTGAGCATCAAAATTTATTTTTGTTATATATATAAAAGCTAGAATCTTTTCTGGTGTGTAAATTTGGATATATGCTTTTCTTGATTTAGGTTGTAGCATCACAAGATTGGCCAGAAGTTACTAAATATGCCGGTTTAGTATGTGCTCAGCCTCATAGACAAGAACTCATTCAGGATCTTTACCGGACATGGCAAGATCCTCAACGAGGCACAATGTCCGGGGGGATGATTAGGTGCATATCATGCTTAATATCGTCACTTAAATCTTGTGAAATGTAAACATTCAGTTAATGAAAATGCACTGAGATGTTTATTTCTGCCATTTTCCAGAGAACTTCTGTTGGCATTCAAGAAAGCCACAGGACAAAAACCACTGAGAATAATATTCTACAGGTACAATCAAGTGATAATTTTCTTGATCAGTTCATCCAATATGAACAAGTCGTTATTGCTGTGAATTACATTGTCTTTCAATTTTATGTAGGGATGGTGTCAGTGACGGGCAATTTTATCAGGTCCTACTTTATGAACTCGATGCAATTCGCAAGGTATGCAAGTGTTGGCGCTATTCTTATATAATTTTCAGTTGTGTTTGTCTAGTTCACTCATTCTTTTCAGTACACAGGCATGTGCATCTCTTGAACCAGGTTACCAACCTCCAGTAACGTTCATAGTTGTCCAAAAACGTCACCACACACGACTTTTGCCAAACAACCACAACGATAGAAATCACACTGACAGAAGTGGAAACATCCTACCTGGTATAACTCTACTCTTCTTACCCTAACTATTGCGCTTAAGCTTATTGGCAAAGTTCTTTGTTAGTTAATATGCTGACCAATTTTCCTTTTTGACTTAGCTTTGTGTTATTTTTCTAGTTGTTTGACTTAGAATCTCCAAATGCAGGTACTGTGGTGGATACTAAAATTTGTCATCCCACTGAATTTGATTTTTACTTATGTAGTCATGCTGGAATTCAGGTGAACTGCTAAACATTTCTTTAGTTTAATTTGGTTTTCTAAAGTACCTCATTTGCTTAGTATGTAGTCTGTTAATATTTGATTTCTAAAAAAGAGCAGCCCGGTGCACGAAGCATCCCGTGTTCACATAGGATTCGGGGAAGGGCCGCACCTTAAGAGGGTGTGACGTAGACAGTCTACGGTGATGCAAGCATCAGGGTAGGGCCGCACCTCATTGGCTATTTCCACGGCTCGAATCCAATACCTATAGGTCACACGAAGACAACATTACCGTTGCTCTAAGCTCCCCTTCTAATATTTCATTTCCAACGTACGCATATTTTGTACCAAGTCATACCATAAGATAGCTCGTTAGAGATTAAAAAAAAAGGGCAGCCACACGAACAACTCGTTATTTAGAAGAAAGCTCCGCACAAATTAACAATGTCGAATTTTGCAGGGAACTAGTCGCCCTGCACACTATCATGTTCTTTGGGACGAAAACAATTTTACTGCAGATGAAATGCAGTCTTTGACTAACAACCTCTGCTATACGTAAGGAATCTTAATTCTCAACTGATAGCCTTTTCAAAAGTTGCTTTCTATAACTGTTTCGGGGAAATTCTTTCTAACTGTTGGATTAATTGCAGATATGCTCGATGCACTCGATCTGTTTCAGTAGGTAAATTTCTAATACTTTAGAGAGCTTAGATTCCGTAGGCTACTTGTGTTTGCAGTTATGTTTTTGCTTATATCAGTTCTGTGTTGAAGTTGATACTTAGCTTGTTCGCATAACTTACATCATTTTTGTTATGGATGCAGTTCCTCCGGCGTATTATGCTCATTTGGCAGCCTATAGAGCACGTTGCTACGTAGAACCAGACTCGCATGGCAATGGTTCAAAGCGTAGCACACGTGCAACGAGTGGGTCTGTCAACGTCCATCCTCTGCCAGCATTGAAAGAGAAGGTGAAGAATGTGATGTTCTATTGTTAGAGTTAATGTTAATGTTACATAGTAGTCAGTACATGTATGAAATTAGGATAGGGATCTAATCATGAACTAATGTAGTAATGTTATGTTTATATAGTTGAGAGCATTGCAATAAGAAACCTTGTTAGGTCTGTGACTAGATGGCTGCTCTTTGTGTAATACATGTATAATGCCTTAGTTAAAATTTTGGAATTAGATGAATAGTTTCACTTGGAGATATTTGCAGTTAAATCAGAGCTTTAATGTGGTTTGTAATTGCTTTCTTTTTCTTAAAATGTATATGGTGATGTTCACTGAGGATTTATATAGCTGGTCCCAACTCGTTTGGGATTGAGGCTTAGTTATTTATATAACTGTGGTATTTGCAGGTTAGCTTGCATGCACTCGATTAGTTGTTAGTTTCTACTAGCACACAGGGGCAGATGCAACTTGAAAGCACCGGGCTCATAAATCCAATACTTTCGACGCGTCATGTATATTTAAGTGTAAAAATCTACAACAACAACAACAACTCAGTGTATTCTGACAAGTGGGGTTTGGGGAGGGTAATATGTATATGCAGACCTTACCCCTATCCCGAGGGGCAGAGAGGCTATTTCCAGGTGACCCCTGCTCAAGAAGGAAACAAGTGACAGAAACAAGTGGCGATATATTAGTACTAGCAATAGATTCATAATAAATAACATAAAATAACAACATAACATAAAATGACATAAATAATAAAATAACAACAATATAAAGAATATAAGAAATACGAGAAAGAGGAAAGTATACTAATATTTAGAATATAAAGCATTGCATCCGTAGCATAACTTTAAAAATATAATTGGTTTAAATTTATAGAGCTTAAATTCTTAATCCCTCTCAGCCAGCACGAGTACCAAGTAACTCTGTACACTCAGAGGGCAAGTATTAAAATATTGTTTGAGATATAAGTCATACAATTAATACCTTAAGATTTCCATAGTTTCCTCATCTGAGACAGGACAAGTTTTTCTTCTGATTTTGCTGTAGAGTGTAGACTATAGATTAAATATATAGAAATGGTTCATGAATTTTTCCAAACGTCTGAATGTTTTTAATTTGATTTGAATTAAGATTAGATTGTAACTCAGCATGAAGAAGAATTGGTAGAGAGCTCAGTACAATATATTCCTACTTGAAAGAAAACCTAGGATTAAGTAAACAACCTAGGTTCGTACTTCTCCTGATCATGTATGAAATTAGACATCGTGAGTTCTATCAAACACGATGCGTCTACTCTAAATCTGTTACTGTCAAGAATTTCCGATGAATATCATGCAGCTGGAGCATAATCATAATCTCGATCATCGTCGTCGCCTTCCAGTGATGCTGCAGGAGCATAGTCATAGTCTCCATCATTATCGTCACCTCCTCCTTCTAAGCATGCTGCTGGAGCATAATCATACCCGTCAGCCCCATAATCATCTCTATCTGAACACCACCTTCTCTTCCCGAACCCAATAATCTTGAAAATGCTAGACATTCTATCTCTGAGATATATGTTGTTTTTATCTCTTTGATAAGATATGAAGATTAATGATTTTGTGGTGTGTATAATTGGTGAAGAGACCATTTGCTTATATAAAGGTAAGAGCCAACTCTGGTCTCATTTTGATTGAGTTTGGCACGTTAGGAAGTGTGTAATGTTAGCTGAAGAATGTGCAGAGCCATAAGCTTGGCTGCATTTTTAGGTGCCACATCCAAAATTCACTTTACATGTCACAATGTAGATAAGTGGTCCGAGGTGTAGCCAGGATTTAAAGTTTATGATTTTTAAAATTTTCTATCGAACCTATAGTTTGTCTTAGTTACTGGGCGTGCGATTAAATATTTATACATATATAATGAACCTAATATTAATGCATAATGTAAGCAAAAATTATTAAACTCTTCTGAACCCGTACCTAACACTCTAACTTCGTCCCACGAGCGTTAAAGATTATTCTCGATCCTAGTGGTGGACATAGAATCTCTGTCTATAACTTTTGATTGGGATTTCACTATAAACCATCAAATTCCTTTAAAAAGAACGTAAAGCAAAAAAAAAAAAAAAAAATCATCAGCGTAATTGGTTGTTGCCTTCACTTTCATAAATTAATGTGTTCGCCACATGCAATTGCCTATATTTAATGTTTCAACCTTTTACTCCAAAAAAGATAAAACGTGTGCATAAACTAACCAAAACAATTCTTAGTCCGTGGAACCGTGTGCATGGCACGTGGAAATGTGTATTATCTAATGTGGATGCTGACTTGCTTTGTTGGCAATAAAGGCGAAGCCAAGATTTCAAATTCATAAGTTCGGGATTCTAATAGTTTTAAATTACTGGATTCTAACTTAATTATATATATATATATATATATATATATATTCAATAAAATTTTTAAGATATATATAAGGTTCGAACCAAAATTACTGGGTTCGGCCGAACCCGCTGGCGGCAATCTAGCTCCACCTCTGGTTGGCATCCCACCTAGGCGAAGATATGTTGACTACATTAATGTCGAGTACATGTTCCTTTTTGTGCGGTAGTTCTCAAGTATATCTATCCCAATTCCCATATAACAGCGGTTGACTACACTGGCCATCCAAAATTTTGGTGAAGAGTATTCAAACTTTAATATATATATATATATATATATATATATATATATATATATATATATATATATACTGTTAAAGATTGTTCAGTTTGCCCTATATGTGGGTGACTACCCTTCATAAATATAACATTTACTTCCTTAGTTTCAGCTTAGGTAATTTTATTTTCTTTTTAGTAAATTATAAGAAAAGATAACATTTTGTTTTAAAAAAAAAAATAATTTAACTTAAACTTTTCATTTCATAAGTCTTTATGGTCACATAAACGTTATGAAATGTTTAAAATTATAGATATTAAACTTTGTGCCGAGTCGGATCACATAAAGTAACACGGAAGGGGTACCTGACACAACAAACTGATATATATACAAGCCAACACCTCCTTTGATTGCTACATATAGTGGTGAACCACTCGCAACATTTCTGCAGTGTTAAAACTTGAATTTGGTAAAACAATTCACTGATATATATGAAAGCTCAAAGAGTTGTTATCCTAATAATTCGAGTATATATATGGGGCTATAATTAGTGGTGAATGTGTTGCAGATTGCTAATGGATACTGGATCTTATATATGATTCTGATGTTTGTACGTACCTTTCATCTTAAGAATTACTACGTGCATTTGCTGGTGGACAGAAAGATGTAAATCATGTGACCTACTATAGAATATAAATACGTACACATCATCAATTGAGACTACATTTAACTACAAGCCATGTCACTCTTCTACATAAAGTTATTCAAATTAATATTGTCAAAAAAGAAAATACATCTAATAAGCTAGTGATCTCAGTCTACTTTATATCTGCCATTGTCAATATTAATCTCTATTAAATTCATGCTGCAGGAGCATATTCATAGTCTTCATCATCGTTATCGCCATCCATGGATGCTGCAGGAGCATAATCATAGTCAACATCATCGTCATCGCCTTCTATGCTTGCTGCTGGGGCATAATAATAACCATCATCTCTATCATCATCGCCATCCGAACACAACGATCTTCTCTTCTCAAACCCAAAAATCTTGAAAATGCTAGACATCGTATATATCTTTGGATTATTGGACTATGAAAATATTGAAATATGAGATATTTGATATTTTTTGGTGAACGAATTTTTTTTATTAATCTCCACATGAGAAAAATATTATATTTGTGACCAAGTATAACAATAAGCTGTTTATCTTTCTTCTATGCATCCCTACTACATCGGTTTGCTCTATGGTGTCCTATCTATATAAACAATTTATCCATTGCTTCTCTTTCCTATTGTTTCTGTTGTCTCTTATCAGTTGTATTCTATGCTTACTATCCTCCTTGATATTTTGCTAGACTTTCACTGTTCTTGGCACTGTTTGGTTCCATAGAGCTTCATTCCTTGCTTTCCATATTGCGTGCATGACTGCTGTTATCATAGCAGTCACAAATCCTTTGCATAATCTGCCTTTGATACTTCTTCCAAATTTCCTCTATATGTTGTTCTGATCTAAATTGTTGTTCCTTATTCCCACCCAGTTACACAACTCCTCCACAATTTTCCTTGAGAATTGGCACTCAAAGTATATGTGTTGTATTGTTTCATCATGCCTGCCACATAGAAGATGGGTTTTCTCTTGGCTTGCACCTATCTTGTGAAGTCGATCTCTTGTAAGTAGTCTATTCCTCATTATCAGCCATCCTATGAAGCTATGCTTTGGCACATTTACTTTGTTCCAAAATCCATCTAGTATAAGGCCATTTAGGCGCTTCTCCTCTTCTCCATTTGTAACATTCTTTCAGTGTATTGTTTGCTTAGTCCCTTCTAGCCTTGTTGTTCAAATCCAACTTCAAATCTGCTTTTGATATCACATATCTTCTTCCAATACCATGTGCTATCCTGTGGTGCTATATATTGCCACCAGTCCTTCCCTTTTATATAGATATGGTTCACCCATCTTACCCATAAAGTATCACTCTTTTGCTCTAAGTTCCATTCATTCCTTGCAATACACTCCTGAATGCCTAAACCTACTTCTTTTTTTGGCTTACATACAATATTTCATGCTACCAGAGGAGGTTTTAGTAATTGCTTTCCCCAGGTAATTCCTGCATATTGCTACTATTGCATTCATTACCTTTTTAGGTAGTATGAATATAGATGCCCAATAGGTATGTAGTAGAACAACATTCACTGGCTGAGTTCTCCCTGCAGAAGATAGATGCCTGGATTCCCATTCCTTGCTTCTTATTACACTACTAGAATAATGCAAATTTCTCACGGATATTTCCCAACAAAATATATCAATTGTAATTCCCACCAAAAAATTGATAAAATCGGTGGGAAAGTGTGGACACAAAATTTTACCAAAATATCAAAAGTCTTCACATGCTTTTCGTTCAGTACCTAAATCCGCCAAATTTTTTCCTCACCTATGTCCGAGGGAAGATGATTGAAAATTAATTTCATAAAATTAAAAGGATGTTCCCACGGAAAACAATGGCAAACTAAAGAAAATATATGAAATATTTTTAATATTCCCACACATTCTGCGGGAAAGTAAAATACTATAGTAAGTATAATTTTATCTTTTGCAAAAAGTATTTCCGCTTCTCTCTTTTCTCTGTAATTAGGTCTCACGCACCCTTCTCTCTTTTTTGTAATTAGGTTTCACAGCCCAAACCTAAGCATCCCTTCTTCATTAAAGAACATTAGCTCTGTTAATGTAAACATTCTCGGTAAATCTAAGCCCATCGCTGAAAACCTCTAGTTGGCAGCAAACTCGACATTAGCTCGGCGATTCCGACCCGACATTAGCACCTGCGACGACCAAATACTCAGCATCGTCACCGGCGAAAAAAAGATAAACAACCACCAATTCGACTACTACTCTATTCTCCAAATCCAATACAAGCTTGGGATTTCGGTAAGTCAATCTCTCTTTCTCTGTCTTTTCCCTTTTCCCCGATTTCGGGTTCTGCCTATCACCTAAAGATTGAGTCTGCTTCACTCCAATTCTTCAAGAATTTGTTGGTCAAGAATTGGGTTTGTTAACTCCTTAGGTAGCCTATCTGAGTGTTCGATGAATTTACTGTTAATTAGTTATATTTGATATATATCAGAATCCACTTATGTTTGCTTTCTGGATGTTGCTACAATTATTATTCGCTGTTGTGACATAAGATTAGTTCAGCTGGTTACAAATGAAACTCTACATCACTTTTAATTTCTAAGATGCCACTTGTAAGATTAATCTATGGTTTTGTAGGTTTTTTTGTTCTTTAGAATCTGCCTTAGTGATCTTCATTAGTCTGTGTATGTGCTTTGTCTGAGGATGGAATTGCAAACACCCCCCCTCCGGGCGGATTATTTGGTACTTAGCTGACCGAAAACTTCCATGATAGCCAAATGTAGTGTGTAACAATTTTGCTCATTGAAGTACCTTGTTTTATCTTTCATAGGATACAAAGGTGGGCATATCTACTGGTGTATCGGCTTCAGATAGGGCTAAAACTGTGCTTGCATTGTCATCTCCTACTTCTAGTCCTGAAGATTTCAGAAGGCCAGGCCACGTTTCCCCCTCAAGTATCGAAATGGTGGGGTCTTAAGAAGATTTGGTCATACTGAGGCTTCTGTTGATTTGATAATGTCAGCTGGCTTGCAACCTGTTTCTGTTCTTTCAACTATAGTTGATAAAAATGATTGTTCAATAGCCACCATGCCCATTTTGGAGAATTTTTCGTTGCAGAACAAGATTCCGATTGTCTCAATAACTGATTTAGTAAGGTTTAACATATGTTCATCCCATGTCTGTAGCCTCTTTCTTTCTGTGTTCCCTATTTCTGCATAAATACTAGTGTTGAGAACTTGTACTGCATTTTCAGGTTACATATTTGCCTGTTACAGCCTTCATTTACTCATTAAATTGTGCGTGAGAAAGCAACAATAGCCAACTTAGTAATTTTGTATGTCATGTTTTACTGGTTGCAGATATAGGAAAAAGAGGGAAAACCTTGTCGAAAGAACTGCAGTGTCACGTTTACCAAACCCTCTGTGGGAACCTCCCTGGGAATTACCCACGAATGTTGTGGGAAACTATTTTCCCACCAGCCATTTTCCCACCGAGGGTCTCCCCTGGGAAAATCATGGGAATATTGAAATTTCCCACCGATTCTTCCTTGGGAAAAGTTTGTATTTCTAGTAGTGTTAGGATCTTGTCTATTAGCTTTTCACAATCTACTGCATTCAGCTTCTTTGGAGATATAGGTACTCTCAAGTAATTGAATGGGAGTTTACCTCTTTTGTACCCAATCATCTTCAGTGTCCTTCATGTTCATATTTGCACTGAAAATGTTGGACTTTTCTGCATTGACTGTTATCCCTGAAGCCTTGGAGAATGTCATAAGACCCCTTAACATAAGCATTATAGAGGTATACTCTCCTTTGCTAAACAGAATCATGTCATCTGCAAAGCATAAGTGTGTTAGCCTCAGTCCTTTGAATTCTTTCTACTGAGCAACATGCCCAATCACTCTGGTAAAGTACTCCATACAGATCACAAACAAGAGGGGTGATATTGGATCCACCTGCCTTAGCCCTCTCTTTCCTTTTATGTTCCCATACCATTCTCCATTCAAGCTGATGCTATAGCTGGCTGTAGATATGCACTCCATTATCCATCTTATGAATCTTCTAGGGAAATTTAAAGCATGCATCATCTCCTCTACAAACTTCCATTCTATAGAGTCATAGACTTTCTTTAAGTCCACCTTTATCAACCAACTTTTTGTAGTGTTTTTCCTGTTAGATAATCTTACTAGATCTTGAAAAATCAAGATGTTTTGCACTATTGTCCTGCCTTCCACAAATGCACTCTGATTCTGTGAGATGATATCTGGTAGCACCTTCTTTAATCTATTACATAGCATTTTGGATATGATCTTGTAGACCACATTACAACATGTTATTGGTTTGTAGTCTCCCACTATTTCTGCATGAGAAGATTTTGGAATTATAGTTATTATAGTGTTGTTCATTGCCCTTAGCATCTTCCCAATTTGAAAGAATTCCAATACTGCCTTGGTGATATCTTTACCCACAATACTCCAACTATCTTTGAATAATTGGCTTCCATACCCATCTGGCCCTGGTGCTTTTATGCCTTCTATGCCCCATAGTGCCTCTTTGACCTCCTGTTGATTGAATCTTTTAGTCAACTATGCTCTTTGTTCTTCTGATACTCGTGATCCTTCCTGTACAATGCTGCTTACAACATGGTTCTTGTCCTTTTGCTCAATGCCAAGTAAGTTCTTGTAAAACTCCATAAAAGCTTCTCTAACTCCCTCTGTATCTTGCACTGTTTCCCCATGGATATTCTGAATGGTGAATACCTTAGTTGCTGCTCTTCTTGCCTTGATCACAGAGTGGAAGTAGCTAGTATTCATGTCTCCATATTTGAGCCATTGCACCTTACTTCTTTGCTGCAGGTATTTTATTGTTGCCTCTTTCCTGTATGTATACTCATTGGTCAGCTCCTTTCTTCTCCACTTAGTTTTTTATTTCTAGGATCACTTTGTATTTTCTCCTGAACCTCCATCAACCTCTTCGTACTATTTTCTTCTCTTTTCTCCACTTCACTGAATCTGTCATTATTCAACTTATTCAGTTTTTTCTTGAGTCTATTTAGTTTCACAACCACCTGGTACATTTTTGTTCCTTGGAGCTGTTCTTTCCAACTTCCGTCCACCCTGCTGATAAAGGATTCATCCATGCTCCACATGTTGTAATATCTTAATCTCTTCTTTTTGGTCCTCTGTCCCCTTCCTATTGAATAATTGTAGGGCTGTGATCATACTCCCCTGCAGTCACGTAGTGCACTTCAGCAGTTGGCAATTTGTTAATCCATTCATCATTGATGAATACCCTGTCTATTCTGCTAAGTACCCTGGCTTCACCATCTTGCTTATTACTCCATGTATAAAAACATCCTGATGACTTCATCTCCTGTAGTTCACAGTATTCCACACATTCTTTAAAGTCTTTAATTTCAGCATAGGTCACCTTATTTCCCACTCCATCCTCTTGTTTTAATATGGAGTTCATGTCTCCCATTATTGCCCATGCTCCTTTAATATTATCAGCCATATTCCTTATATCTCTCTACAACTCCTTCCTTATTGATTGGTCGTTACAATCATATATCATTGTAATGTTCATTTTCATCCCTGTGCTTCTGTGTGTGATCATGCTATGAATCATTTGTTCAGTTAGTTTTTCTACATGTATTGTGAATATTTGTGGCCTCCATATTATCCACACCCTTCCTGCATTATGTGCTGAATGATTGGTTATGTAGGACCAACCTGCACAAATATTAAGAGCAACTTTGTTGGCTTTAACTCTTTTAATATTTGCTTCCAAGAGCCCAAACAGTCTAACCTGTTGCCTGTGAAGGAATAAGTTTACTTCCTTCTGTTTGGTTGTTCTGTTTAGGCCCCCGGTGTTCCTAAATTCAATCCTATCCATCAGGGGGTGGGGTTGAGGCCCCCCACCTTGCCAAGTTTTTCTTCTGCTTCCTTGTTCCTTTTGTTTCTCCTTTCCTTGCTCCATTCCTTCCCGATTTTTATTGTTCCTGTTATTTATGTGTGTACCCATTGCATTGTTGTTCTGGTTCCATTTATTTCTCCATGCTTTCCTTCTTTGCACCACATGCCATTTGTCATGTTCCATTTTGTTTCTGTCTGCTTCTTCTCCTTTCTCCATCATTTCCTGTTGTTTTCCTGTGTTCTATTCTATTGATTCTTCTCAATTGTTTATATTTGCTTTTGTTTCCCTATTGTGCCTCTCTGTTCTGCTTGTGTACTGTTCTCCTTTTCTGCACTGCTTTTTGCTTTCTCCTTCTCTTCTCTTATTTGTTTTCGGCAATCCTTCATGTCATTTCCATAGTTGCCACATGCTTTGCAATAAGTTGGTTTCCATTCATATTTTATCTCCTGTTCTATAATTGCTCACCATTCATTCTCAAATATTACAACTTCTCGGTAATCCTGATCCATTTTCATTTCCACCATAATCCTTGCAATTTGCAGCCTCTTCTTCTGTGTAGTGACTCTATTTGCCTTAATTGGATTACCTATCAGTCCTGCTATTTTAGCCAGCACATTTTGCCCCCAGTACTTGATGTCTAAATTCATTAGTCGAATCCACACAGGAATTTTGTCAACCACCTGTTTGTTGAATTTGCTGTCCGGGCTCCATGGTTTCACTATCATTGGCTTTTTGTCGAACATTCTGACTCCTTCTTCCACTGCTTTCCCTTACTTTCTAATGACTGAAATCGTACCAGGAATACTCCCCTATTTACCTGTGCAATTTTATCAATCCCCAATGCTCCCCATATCCGTTTGAAATATCCTTCCATTAGTGTTTGTGGAGGATTTGATCCTAACACATAATAGATAACAACTGATTTCCAATATATTATCTCCTTCTTAATATCATCCATCGTAATTTTAACATTTCATTTTCCTCGTTCTTCTCTAGCTTTAGTTAGGTCATAGCCTTCACTTGCTTCCCCTTTTCCTACAATTGTACTCCACACATTCCCAGTTCCTCAATTAGTGTTAATTCACTGACCTCTTCGTTCACTTGTTCTGCCCGGTACTTCGATTTTGGTGTGTTCCTTGCCCTTGTTGATGTTTCTTCCATTGATTTCTCCAGATCCAAAGGTGTTATTCCTTGGATCGCACTTACATTTTTGAATTTCTTTGCTTCTGAGGTCTATGGTACTCGTTTTTGGTCTCCATCATTATCATCCCCCTGTTCATTGCTCCTTCCTCCTCCAGCCCTAGCGTTTCTCGCCATATCAGTTTCCTGAGATATCGTATGTTCTATATATCTCTTTGATAGGAAATGAAGTATTGTTTTTGTGGTACAAATAGGTGAAGAAACTATTTGTTTATATAAGGGGAAGAACCAACTCTGGACTAGGTATTGGCATTTGGCACGTCAGGAAGTGTGCAATATACCTGATAATGTGACAAAACCATATGCTTGGCTACATATAGCCACACATCAAAAATTCACTTTACATGTAATCATATACATACATATATATATATATATATATACATACATATACATACATATATATATACATAGATATACATATATACATATACAGATATATATACATACATATATATATATATATATATATATATATATATATATATACATACATATATATATATATATATATATATATATATATATATATATATATATATATATATATATATATATATATATATATGAGGAGTGGTAAAGATAAATCTCCATAGTAGTTCACAATTAACCGAACAATGAAGTAATAGAACTTAAATTCTGTTGCCATCTTGATCACGCTCAACCGAGTCTCTCACAAGACTACGCGGGCGTTGCAAATATAATCTGAGTATTGAAGCCCAGAGTCGAACCTCACAGAATTAACCTATCAATCACCCTTGTAAGATTTACTCAATTCACACAATCACTTGTCCAAACTTTTTGATTCACAGTGGTTGATTTTTCTAACAACTAAAGATTGAAGGTAAAAACTGATAATTAACTCAACTTGATTTGTAAGCAGTTGGAATAAGGTCTAAGGCAATCGTTTCTCCCGTTGTTGATTTCCTTGGTTGCATAAATCTTATAACTACGATTTGGTTATCTCTATCAATCATGAACACTCAAGCTATCATATGTCTCAAGTAACTATGACAATCTACTAGACATACTCTCTCAATTTACACTAGCTAATTTCACAATACAGTTCACTTAGATTGCATCCGAAGTATCGTTATCTCTAAACCAACCTCCAAACCCTCGGTTATGACTCTCGTCTATACTCCGGAGTGATGTTGTTCATACAATCACCTAAATATGCACTCTCTCTCAAGTAGATACATACTAAATAGGAACGGATAATTGAGGGCCCTTTTCAACTAACCATAATCAAAACACGTATGAACAAATAGAGATTAACAACCAAACCAAATTTTATTAATCAAACAACCAAGTTATCCCCAACGGGTTTCACCAAAACCTTAGCTGAAGGTATTTAGCTATTCATAACAATGAGGGAACAAACTAAATTAATAATCATCACAACTACCAATAAAATTCAAAAGAAAAGAAGAAATATGGTTTGTGTATTCTCTCACAATTATTTTTCCTTCAAATAACTCTAAAAATCGAATACATGCCTCCAAGAGGAGAAACCTAGTGACTAAAATAGGTTTTAGGGCTAAAAATCACGTTTGGACCAGTCTGCCCCTGAAGTTTCTCGTGCATGCCGCGGTTCTGCCGCGGCCGCGATTTTGCCGCGGTCGCGGTGGAACCGCGGCCAATTGCACTCTCTGGATCTCAGCGAGTAGTCTTCACCGCGATTATGCCGCGGTCGCGGTGGAACCGCAGTAGAATCTGTTCTCTGATTCTTCAACCCGTTTTGTGTGGTTCACTTGGGAAATTTCATGGTTGGCCTCTTTCTCTTCATTTTTAGACTCCAAAAGTACTCCCTAACCTTCCCTAATCATATATAACCCGCAAATCATGAAATGCACTAATAGGAGCATTTTGTTATCAATTTCATTACCAAAACATTGCAAGAAGGTGGTTATTTAGGACATGAATATAGTTAAATTCACCTATTATCAACACCCCACACTTAAACCTTTGCTCGTCCTCGAGTAAGCTAAAGTACACTTCTAGGCCTCACCGTTTGCTGAATTACCCAAGGTTATGTCACACCCGCCACTTTAAGGAACCAACCTAAGTAGTGCAACAGTCATGCCCCAGATGCGGACTCTACTGCCATGACACACTCGTGCTCACTCTAGTTACTCTAACAGAGGTGAAGACTTACTTTTTCTTCCTGAGTCACATGCCCTTATATCAAGAGTCTGAGAGAAGTTCCACACACATAAAATTCAAACACAAGGAACCAAAGATAAAAAGAATTCACTCAGTTACAGCAAAGAGCATTCACGCATCACAAATACACCATAAGATTGCCCCTAGTGTAGTACTCTACTAATTGAGATGTTTTAGTCAAAGATCAAGAGGTCTTTATTTGGTTGTAATATAGGCTAAGGGACGGGTATGATACATTTGGGTGTAGTGACTAACCTCCCTAAGCATTTTTTAATACATACTTCCTTTGTCTCAGTTTCCTGCTTAGCCCAATCATTCCTCCACATTTCATTTCACAAGTCACCCCCATTTTTCCTTAGGTGTACTGGCTTCTTTTTTTTCTTTTTTACATTTTGTTCTCTTTGTTTCATTTTTAATTATTTTTTTCTTTCTAAAAAACCTGTCCACCATGCAACTTTCCATTTATGATTTCCTTTTCTTTTCCGCTAACTCCCTACTACCCCATACTTTGACTTTTGTATGTTCTTTAGTGATTCAAGTGCTTATAGGAGGTATGGGTTCAAACAATCAAGCTATTCAAAAACAGGGCTATAGATCAATACAGGGTTATCAAAGAACATGCTTCAGGCTCAATGGGGTTATATATATATATATATATATATATATATATATATATATATATATATATATATATATATATATATATATATATATATATATACAGGTGGATTCACAATTATACAGGCTTACACAAAGGAATGCCTCAATCTTTTCTAAAACCAAACAACTTCTATTTTGTCTTTGCAAACACGCAGGGAAAGTTCTAGGTGTCGCATGCAAGCACAGAATGCAAGTAAAATGTCTCACACACACTTAGCATGTAACTCATTCTGAATCAGTTTATCAACGCACTCATACGAGCATTCAAGCGAGACAAGATGTGCAAAATTAAGGCATAGATTTACTAGTCCACAACTGAGCCTACACATCACACTCTTAAGTTCATTTTAGTTGTTTGCAGGTGTGAACATCAAGGGTTGCATTCTATCCTTCACCAATCTTAGTCCTACAACTACAAAAGGAAAATCTACCTAACCCGGTTCAAGAAAAACCCTTGGAAAAGAACCTTGGCCAAAAGAAAAATCAAGGGAGCCTTAATACATTAACTAAAAAGGAAAATAAATAAATAAATAGATAAAAAATCTACCTGGACTATTTCCCTCAAGAGTACTGTCTAAGTGGTCCATCCTCAGGAAGTGTCCTCTACCTTTGTTATTGTTTTTGGTTTTTTTTTTTGTGTATCCGACTTGGACTGTCAAGAGACCCATCGACAAGCGTCCATCGTTGGGCCAATTCAGGTACTCCTAATATATCTACCACCAGTTATATACAATAATAACATTTCCATTCTACATCAATCACAATATCTATATAGAGTACAAAACATAAACAGAGTAAGTCTCCCACCCCACACTTAAAATAATGGCATGTCCCTATGTCATATCAATAAACTAAAGCACAGAAGCGTAAGAAGGCTTCCCTGAGACTCATTCAGAGTCGGGGACGGTGCTGGGATCCACATTGCAAGCTCTCCCCAACGCACAGAACCATGAAATGAAACATCTCTCGGACCTGTCCTACCTCTGAGACATGGCATACAGCCGTGTGTGTAGGCCATCAACCGAGGTACGTAGATCCGCGACCTCTTCTTCCATGGAACGTAGCATTGGGCTGGTAGATTGATACCTGGAGAAGCTTGCCCTAGTATGGGGGCACCGAGAGGGTCCGGCACTGTCAGTAGACCGTCTGGATGGTGCGAGGAGAATCGGGGCATCATCATCATCTATTTCAGTTGTCATCCGTGTGCCCCTGCCCGCTCTGATGCGGGAAGCTCGGAAGAGTGCTTCAGGTGCCATCGTCTCATCGGTAGGATTAGTAGGGACATTCCTCCGTTAGCAAATTGAAGTCACCAAAGAAGGGAAATAATATCCCTTAGACATCAGCAGTCCTTGCAAGACCATCTCATCACCAATGACCTGTGCTGCATCAAAATCCTTCTTTATGACGAAGCATCATATCAGTAGGGCTCTGTTGAAGTTCATGTCCGTCGTGTTGCTGGAAGGCATGAACCTGCTACAAATGATCATCAACGAGCACTTAGCAAGTGCGTGAAAGAGTTGGAATTCAGTATGATATGGCCCTTTATCCAAGTTGGCCGCCCTCCAGCACAAATGACCTCAGTCATCATATCCCACGTGACATCTAGTCTGTCGTGGTAATCATCAATATCGCCTGTGAACTCAGGCAGCTGCAAGGCCTGGCGAATATAAGGAATGTGTGCTGGAACTATTGTACCCCACACAATCACATCTTGACTGGAGTTTGAAGGGCAGCTTTCATAGAACTCCCTAACCAGCATCTGGTTCACCGGGACAGGCTCATCAAAGAGGAATTCCATGCCCCACCTACAAATATCTTCGTACATGTCCTCATGTTCCACTCGTAGGGCTGCCCTGTCAATTTGAAGCTCCTGAATAAAGTTCTTCCCAGCCTTGGAGTTGAAATCATCTTCTGCTCGTTCCGAGCCAATCCTTGACTCATCATAGGTCGGTTGTTGGGATGAGCCAACCCTTTTCCTTTGACTTTTGGGAGCCATAGTACCTGTAGAGAGTTCAGAAACACCATCAAATTTATCCTAACTAGTGCCAATCGGATGGTTACTCAGACTTCACCACCCGATGGCACCAAAACAATCCCCCCATTGTATTTTGCTTTGCAACTAGTCCCACTAGCAGGGTGGTGCAGGTCATAATCTCCACAAGGGCCTCACAATAGAGCTACCTACAACATTTGGCCTACACCACCCCACACTTACTCCTTTACATATTTTCAAACAATCAAAACACCCAAATCACCAAATACCACACTATACAATTAAAACTGGGGATATCCGCCCCAAAAATAATTGCTAGGCCTCCAAAATATCCAAACAAGCCCTACAACTAAAGCATAATGGAGACCCAATCCATTTAGCACCAAATAAACCAATAAGACTCAACTACAATCATATACAACAACAAGAAGCAACAATTAAAAAAAATAAACTTTAATCTACTTAGGGTTAAGTTAGATAAACTTATATTAATTACAATAAGTTAGATGATGAAAGAGAGAAAAGGAAAGAGAAACTTACTTGTTGAGATTAGGGGTAGTGGGTGGTGAAGGCGGAGATGAATGGAGGATTAAAATGGAGTTAGTTGGATGTGTGAGAGAGAGAACTTGTGAAGAAGAGAAGAAGAATAGAGAGAAAATAGAGAGAGAAAAGAGATTTTGGGCGTGGCGGGGGGGGGGGGGGCATGATGCACATTGTTGAACCTTTACTCCTCCAACATGTACGGGAGTTCTTTGAAATGGTTCACTATTGTATCCTCTTTTTCGTCCACTATTCCAAGGTAATGTTTCAACCTTTGCCCATTGACGGAGAACTTATTTGAACCATCTTCAGACTCAATCTCAACAGCTCCACTAGCAAACATTTACACCACTCTAAATGGCCCTGACCAACGGTACTTTAACTTACATGAAAATAATCTCAATGTTGAATTGTACAAGAGTACCAAGTCGCGGGGCTTGAAGTCTCTGTTCATAATATGCTTGTCGTGCTTTTTCTTCATTCTCTCCTTGTATAGCCTCATACTTTCAAAGGCCTGATACTTAAATTCTTCTAACTCATGCAACTCAGTCAGCCTATTTTGCCCAGCTATTCAGGATCCATATTTAATTGCTTCAGTGCCTACCAAGCTCAATGTTCTAGCTCCATAAGCAGGTGAAAATCCTTCCCAAATACCAACTTGTATGGGGACATACCGATTGGTGTTTCGTACACAGTTCTATAGGCCCAGAGTGCATCACCCAGCTTCTTTGCCCAATTAGTTCGGGTAGCATTCACCGTCTTAGTTAGTACACATTTTATTTCTCTGTTAGACACTTCAACTTGCCCACTGGTCTGCGAATGGTAAGGTGTGGCCTCCTTGTGGCGTACATCATACTTCGCAAGCAATTTTTCGAAGGCTTTGTTACAAAAGTGAGTGCCTCTGTCACTGATGATCGCCCTTGGTATTCCAAAACGGGTGAATATATTCTTTTTCACAAAACTTCACCACTCTAACATCATTAGTGGGCAAGGATGCAGCTTCCACCCATTTAGATACATAATCCATAGCAACCAGTATGTATTTATTGCCAAACGAGCTCATGAAGGGAACCCATAAAGTCAATCCCCCAAATGTCAAATACCTCTACCCGTTGAATTGGTTTCATGGGCATCTCATGGCGACGGTAAATGTTCCCCGTTCACTGACATTCATTGCAGCCCTTCACCCATAGGTACGCATCTCCGAACATTGTTGGCCAAAAGAACCCGGCCTCTAACACCTTTGCAGCTGTTCTGACTCCTCCAAATTGTCCTCCATATGCAAATGCGTGACAAGCCTGTAACAGAGGATTGTTCTATATCGGGGACACACCACCGAATCATATTATAAACACATATTTTAATCAAGTAAGGCTCGCCCCAAAAATACATACGGCAGTCACGATAAAATTTCTTCTTTTGGATAGAGGAGAGATCATAAGGAACAATACCAAAGTCCAGGTAGTTTGCAAAATCTGTATACCATGGCGCTTCTTCTAAACTAGATGCAAGCAGCTGCTCGTCTGGAAAGGTTTCCAAAATCTCTTCGACCTCGACTGACTTTTCAGCCCCTTCAAGTCGTGATAGATGATCAGCGACTTGATTTTCTGTGCCCTTACGGTCATGAATCTTGAGGTCGAATTCTTGAAACAGAAACACCCAATGAATTAGGCGCGACTTAGACTCTTTTTTATCAATCAGGTACTTAAGAGCTACATGATCAGTATATACAATTACCTTAGAAGCAATCAGATATGATCGGAACTTGTCAAATGCCAACACAACTGCCAATATCTCCTTTTCCGTCACTGAGTAGTTGAGTTGTGCACCACTTAGCGTTCTGCTTGTGTAGTAGATCGGGTGCATCAGCTTATCCTTTCGTTGCCCCGAGACTGCTCCTATAGCATAGACGCTTACATCGCAAATGAGCTTAAATGGTTGATCCCTGTCTGGAGCAAAAATGATGGGGGCAGTTATCAGCTTCTTCTTCAACTCCTCAAATGCCAACATGCAATCATTAGAAAACACAAAAGGCTAATCCTTTTCAAGGAGTTTTCATAGTGGTTAGCAATTTTGGAAAAATCTTTTATGAAACAGCGGTAGAATACGGCGTGTCCCAAAAAAATTCTCACCGCCTTTACCGAAGTGGGAGGTGGTAGCTTCTCAATCATACCAACCTTGGCATGCTCAACCTCAATTCCTTTCTTGGACACTCGATGTCCTAAGACTATCCCTTCTTGTACCATAAAATGACACTTCTCCTAGTTTAGCACTAAATTTGTCTCCACACACCTTTTGAGCACTCTGCTTAGGTTGTGAAGACAGTCTTCGAATGAATCTCCCCCCACGGAGAAATCATCCATAAAGACTTCCATAATATCCTCCACCATATCTGTGAAGATGGCTAGCATGTACCATTGAAAAGTCGCCGGTGCATTGCAAAGCCCAAAGGGCATTCTCCGAAAGGCATAGATGCCATATACATGTGAAGGATGTTTTATCTCTATCTTCGGGGGCTATAGATATTTGATTGTACCCCAAACAATCATCTAAGAAACAGAAGTGGGATCTTCCGGATAGCCTGTCCAACATTTGGTCAATGAAAGGCAAGGAAAATTGGTCCTTTCGGGTGGCAGTATTCAGTTTTCGGTAATCCATACAAATTCGCCACCCTGTGACTATACGAGTTGAGATCAACTCATTATTGTCATTTTCTACAACAGTCATCCCCCCCCATTTCATAACACAATTGACATGGCTGACCCAATTACTACCAGAGATGGGGAAGATGATTCCCATATCTAACCATTTGATGACCTCTTTCTTTACAACATCTTTCATGTTAGGGTTCAGCCTTCGTTGGTGTTCCCTGGAAGGTCTGTGCCCCTCTTCTAGTAGAATCTTATGCATGCATAAGGCTGGGCTATACCCTTTATGTCTGCCATGGTCCAACCAATAAAAGTCTTGTTATCTTGCAACACCTATAAGAGCTGTTTTACCTGCACATCTAGTAGACAAGATGATATAATAACAATCAAGGTAGAGTTCGGGCCTAAGAATGCATACCTGAGGTGGTCTGGTGATGGCTTCAACTCCAATTTGGGTGGTTCTTCTATTGATGGCTTTGCTTGAGGAGTAGCCCTTTTTTCTAGCTCAAGGGATTCGAACTGAGGTTTCCTTGACCAAAATCCTCGGCCTTTCCAGTTCCATGACCCATTCAGCTAACCCCTCACCATCCATCTCTTCTAGATTTGTCAGACATGCCTCTAATGGATCATTAACTGTCATGGCCCTATCATCTTCTTGCAGAATGACATCTACTGCCTGCACTAAAGAGCAATTGGCATATTCACTAGGTCTCCTCATCGATTGCGGAACATTGAATATGACTTCTCATCATTAAGTCTCATTTTTAGTTCCCCAGTCTCATATTCTATCAGTGCTCTTCCAGTGGCTAAAAATGGCCGCCCTAATATAAGGGGTAACTCCTCATCCAACTGAAAATCCAGTATCACAAAGTCTGCAGGGAACACAAACTTCCCCATTGCACCAGCACATCATCAAGAATACCCGTTGGTCTTTTCACAATACGATCGGCCAGCTGTAGTAGCATGGAAGTCGGCCTAGCTCTGCCGATTCCTAATTTGGTTTACACAGCCGGCAACATCAAATTTATGCTGGCTCCCAAATCACACAATGCCTTTGCAAAGACATAACTTCCAACTGTGCAAGGGATAGTAAAACTACCTGGATCAGACATCTTTTGAGCCATCGGTTTTGCTATGACGGTGTTGCAAGTCAGTGTCAGTGTCACAGTAGATAGATCTTGAAATCAAACTTCCGTGATATGAGATCTTTCATCATCTTGGCATAGCCGGGCATCTCTCTCAGAGCATCTATCAAAGGAATATTCAACTGAATTTGTCGCAGCATCTCCATGAATTTTTTGTATTGACCTGCCTTCTTCTACTTGACCAGTCTCTGAGGGAAGGGTGCTGGTATTACCCTTTGTGCATTATTCGCTGGCTTCTCTTTGTAAGATTTTTCTGGCACAAGAGGTGCCACATGTTGACGAGGCCAATATGTATAGGATTTTCCTGCTCGTGCTTAGTCAAATTCTAATATAGTTTAAGATATCGTCCCACAGAGATTGGAAAATCTAGCTACAAACTTATAATATTCTTACTACTATTTGAGAGAACCAAATTGATGAAATTTTGTTTGTTGAAGATCTAAATTTCTTAAGTTGAAGCAAAATAACTTTCGGAAGATTTATATTTAAATAGAGTTGGGAATAATTGAATTCACTCGATAGCGTGATAATAATAAAATCTTAGGTTCTACATCTGTTTCTCTTAGGAATAACTGTTTATTGCTAATACAATTATATTTGCTCACCAAGAAATAATCAATTAATAACACTCCATGAGAATTATGTAAATCAATTTATATATGACTCGTGACAATTAAACTGAAATAGTTTTCTTGCCTGAATTGTGCTATAAGATGGTAAACACCTCTTGAGATTACCTTTTACTAAAAATTAATAATCTTGCCAACTACAACTCCTCCGTGAGAATTAGAATGGAAGTAAGCAAGATTACAGACTTGGAATGATAGCTTAAAAAGAATTACTCTCACTCTATTATTTTACCCAATAGATATAGTATATTAATTCTGCTTCGTGAGAATTACAAAATTGACATGCAACTAACTTTGGAGAACAAAAAGATAAAAGTGATAATAATTATTTAAAACTAACATTCCAGTACAATATAGAAATATAATTAGAAAGTTTCAGGTCAAGCATGTAGTAAAATTGAGATTAATATTATAACGATATCGAACTTCATCAACTATCCCAACAAAAGAGATTACTCCATTATGGAGTATTTAAATCTCATAAAGAAAGAAATTCTTAACATAATATCAACACTCTTAGAAAATTCCCAAAAGACTACAAGATAAAGTGAAATATATAAAGAAAGAAGTAAAGACTCAATCTAGAGAAAAGTTATTTTGGTAGTTATGTATGATCTTCCTCTCTTCAACACAAATATGACATACTATTTATATAAATCAAATATGATAAGATGCCATGTTGCCTCATGCTTCTTTTATCATGATGCCTTGTGCTTCTTTTGCCACGATGCCTCGTGCTTCTTTTGCCATGATGCCTCGTGCTTTTTTTTTTTAATTCCTTTATTTTCTTTATCATGATATTTTTATTTCCTGCAAAAATACTATTAGAAAATACAGATAATTGACATATTATATATATATATATATATATATATATATATATATATATATATATATATATATATATATATATATATATATAATTTAAAATAATTTATTTTTTAAGTATATAATATATGAATATTTTATAGTCATCAAACTCCCCCACACTTGGATTTTTGCTCGTCCTCGAGGCAGTACTTTTACTAATAATTGTTGTTTCTTGTAGAGTAGAAAAGTAAAAAAACAATATTTCACATAAAATTCAAAACCTATAAGTTTTTCAAGTCGCCAAATCTTTACCTTGTTCTGCTTTTGTATGCCAAAAACTTTCAACTCGTCTTTTGATGAACCTTTCGAGATTGATGACATTATGATTACAAGTTTGAGTTTCTCAAATTTTTTCCATAGGCTTGCCATTCATGTCAGTCTCCACTAATGTAGAATCGACACTAATTTTTAAAATTATTTTAGGATTTTTTCAGGCTTGTAATGATCGGCTTAATGATGGTAAGGTAAAAGAATATATTTGTAGTGACTTTGTTCCATCCAGCTTTATTATGAGAGCCGATTATTTTACCAAAGTAACTATGTACAAATCAACACAAGAAATTAACTCTAGAAATTAGGATAAAGGTCCCGATCTTCAATTTCATAATTAATATAACTTATGTCATCATTTCTCTTAACAGATTTCTTAAATTCATGCTTCTTGAACCAATAATTTATTTTACAGGTATATACACCTTGTTTTCCCCTTCTTCTTCTTCTTCTTCTTCTTCTTCTTCTTCTTCTTCTTCTTCTTCTTCTTCTTCTTCTTCTTCTTCTTCTTCTTCTTCTTCTTCTTCTTCTTCTTCTTCTTCTTCTTCTTCTTCTTCTTCTTCTTCTTCTTCTTCTTCTTCTTCTTCTTCTTCTTCTTCTTCTTCTTCTTCTTCTTCTTCTTCTTCTTCTTCTTCTTCTTCTTCTTCTTCTTCTTCTTCTTCTTCTTCTTCTTCTTCTTCTTCTTCTTCTTCTTCTTCTTCTTCTTCTTCTTCTTCTTCTTCTTCTTCTTCTTCTTCTTCTTCTTCTTCTTCTTCTTCTTCTTCTTCTTCTTCTTCTTCTTCTTCTTCTTCTTCTTCTTCTTCTTCTTCTTCTTCTTCTTCTTCTTCTTCTTCTTCTTCTTCTTCATTTTTTAGTAGTGTAATAGAACATTTAATTTCATAAGTATTCCTTCATCGCTTGCTTTAATAATTTGCTCAACTATAGCCGGAAGGAGTAGTATCAATTATTTTTGTAAGATAAACCAATATGGTGTATCAATAAAAGTTGGTTTATCCCTTTTTTTTCTTTTTTTCTTTTGGCTCAAAGTTGGGTGCTAAAAGTTAAAATATTAATATTTGTGGTTTAAAATAGATAGGCTAAAAAGGGTGTCAAAGAAAGCTTAATTTCATTCTAAAAATAGTGATGTCTAGGATTTCGCCTTGGTACACATTTGGGGCAAGTTATAGCAGAATTTTATTGATTCTACCTGTTGAGATCATAATGCTTCTCAATTCCAACACTTTCTCAAATTTGGAGATACTCGTTCTTGCCTTCACAAAAATAAAATCACAAACTTAGAAGTTATATGGCATAAATGAAAAAATTAATGTTTGAAAAATATGTAGACTTTTATTTTAAATTAATATTTTACAAGAACAACAATTAAAAATAAAATAAATGATATATATATATATATATATATATATATATATATATATATATATATATATATATATATATATATATATATATATATATATATATATATATATATATATATATGAGAGAGAAGAAAAAATTTGAAAGAGTGTGTGATAGCACATGTTTTTATATGTAATAGACTGCCTAATTTAAGACCTTATCAGCCATTTGGCCTTGGTTTAAATATAAACAAACAAATTTACCTGTGCCAACATTTTGAATTGATTCATTAAATGGTTAATCAATCAATTACTTAGGCATACCGATCACCATGGAGTTACTCCTGTACAAGTGACTCTGTTTTTGTAGAGGCCTTCATGAGATGTTCTGGTTGTACAATAACCTGGATATTGACCAGATCAATTGATTAAGCATTAAATTACCCCAATTCTATGTCGGGCTTATGAGGCTCCACTGCTTCTCCCTCAATGGCTACGGGTTTTGTATCTTAGTTCTGAGTTTAACGTCGTCAGCTCTACTTATTAATTGCAGAATTCATCAGTTTATCAAAGTAACCGATTGATGCTGTTCAAAGTTTCTTCCTAAGTACGATTTTAGCCCGTGACCATTTACCTTAAACTTGTCTTCTCCATTTTTCTTAATTTCTGTTGTCCCGTATGGAGTAACGCCTATAACATTGTAAGGACCTGACCACCTTGATTTTAATTTTCCTGGGAATAACCTGCGTCGGCCATTGTAAAGAAGTACCTGATCTCCAATTTTAAAACTCTTTGGTCGGATCAGCTTGTCATGCCATATTTTTGTTTTTTCTTTAAACATTTTAGCATTTTCATAGGCTCCCAATCTCATTTCTTCCAATTTATTAACCTAAATAAATCGCTTTTTACCAGCAGAGGTTAAATCAAAGTTCATTGCTTTCAATGCCCAAAAAACTTTATGTTCTAATTCTACGAGCAAATGACAAGCTTTTCCAAAGACTAATCTATATGCAGATGTTCCAATTGGCATTTTGAAAGCCGTACGGTACACCCATAGTGCATCATCTAATTTTAAAGCCCAGTCTTTTCTTGAGATTCCAACAATTTTTTCAAGAATTCTTTTTAACTCGCGGTTGGAAACCTCAACTTGCCCTTGAGTTTAAGCATGATATGGTGTTCCGATTTTGTGAGTCACATTATATTTTGACAGTAAAACAGAAAATTGCCTATTGATAACATGAGTTCCTTGGTCACTAATAATGACTCGCGGTGTGTCAAATCTAGTAAAAATATTTTTTCTAAGAAAATTGCACACTGTACAAGCATCATTATTTCTTGTGGGGATGGCTTCAAACCATTTTCACACATAATCCACAACCACAAGAATATATTCAAAAGAGTGAGAAGAAAGAGAATGTCCCATAATCTATTCCCCAAACATCAAATATTTCACATACCTGTATTGATTGCAGTGGCATCTCATCTCTCTTGGTAATATTACCTGTTCTCTGACACCTGTCTCATTGTGCTACATATGCTCGGGCATCTTTACAGAGTGTGGGCCAGAAGAATCTGGCTTCTAAAACTTTAAATGCTGTTCGATTTGCTGCATAATGTCCTCCAATTGCGCCATCATGATAGTGATATAGAATTTTATTCATCTCTTCTTCAGGTACACACCTTGTAATGATATTATCTGCACAATTTTTGAATAAGTAAGGTTCATCCCACAAATAATACTTTGCATCAGATATAAGCTTTTTTCTTTGCTGATAAGAGAAATCTTGCAGTATCCACTTTCCAACCAAGTTATTCGCGATATCTGCAAACCAGGGTGGTTGAGTCACAATTGTGTTAACTGAAAAAATATGTTATTCAGGAAATTCTTCTTTTATCTCATTAAACTCAAGGGGAGGGTTTTCTAATATAGACAAATGGTCAGCTACTTGGTTCTCTATCCATTTCTTGTCATTTATCTCAAGGTCAAATTCTTGCAGAAGTAAAATCCATCTTAGTAATCTAGGTCGAGCATCTTTCTTAGCTAAGAGGTATTTTAAAGCTGCATGATCAGTAAAAACAATGACCTTTGTTCCTATCAAATAGGAACGAAATTTATCAAAAGCAAACGCTATTGCAAGTAACTCTTTTTCTGTCGGGGCATCATTCACTTGAGCCTCAATGGGACGGAATATTCTATCTTTTCTTTGGCCTAAAACCGCTCCAACCGCTGTATCATAGCATCACACATGACCACAAAAGGTTGGTTCCAATCAGGCGACACAACTACAAGTGCAGTTGATAACTTTTCCTTAAGGGCTTCAAATGCTTTCACACATTCACCTGAAAAATCAAACTTAATGTCCTTCATCAAGAGTTTAGTAAGTGGTTTTGAAATCTTCGAGAAATCTTTAATGAATCGTCTGTAAAAACCTGCATGACCTAGAAAGCTTCTAATGCCTTTCACAGTTGTGGGATGGGGTAATCCGGCTATAAGATTAATTTTTGCCTTATCAACTTCTATCCCTTTAGGAGTGATTTCATGTCCTAAAACAATTCCTTCTGTAACCATAAAATGACATTTTTCCCAATTAAGAACTAAGTTTGTTTCTTCACATCTTTTAAGAACTAAGGTTAAGTGGTTAAGACAATCCTTATATGTTTTTCCAAATAGTGTAAAATCATCCATAAAAATTTCAAGAATTTTTCAGTCATGTCAGCAAAAATTGCCGACATGCAACGTTGAAATGTAGTAGGGGCGTTGCACAGACCGAATGACATTCTCCTATAGGCATATATTCCATGAGGGCATGTGAAGGTTGTCTTATCTTGATCTTTTGGTGCAATTGGTATCTGATTATATCCTGAATAACCATCAAGAAAATAGTAAAAACCATATCCTGCAATTCTTTCCAACATTTGATCAATAAATGGCAAAGGAAAATGATCTTTTCTAGTGACATCATTGAGACGTCTGTAGACCTCATGAACTCAAATATATGACTTTTACTAAATTCCATATCAAATTTCGTGGTTAAATCTCGTTTTTATCAAAAATCTTGGTTTTAACCTAAACAAATAATTTTCACTAATTTACATGTTATAATCTACCCATAAACTATGTATCTAACCAACAATTGGTAGAAATTACTTACCTCAAAGTGCTAGGTGAAAACCCCTCTCAAGAAGCTCCAAAAATTGCCAAAAGATTGGGAGAAATAGGTTAGAAACAGCTAAAGTCCCATATAAAATGAACCTTTCTGCCCAGCAATTTTCACGCCCGCGAGGCCCTGCCCTCACATGCGGAAAAATCCTCGCCGGTGCGCATTTCCCTTACCCGTCCAAGCTCTACATCCGAGGATAAAAGGGGACTGCTTCTGCGCGTCTTCCACCACTACGACCACTGTTCTTGCACCTGCCCTCACGCATGTGCATTAAAACTTCCGCACATGCGTATGGCTAGGATACCCTTACTAGTTTGCTTATGCAGCTTGTGGCACGCACCTGCAGCTGGCCAAGCGCAGGTTATGACATCAGATGGGAGCTTCAGCTATTTCTCCCAAGTTCTAACTTGGTCCGAGCCTATTCTGACTAGCATCTGGTGCCCCCAAGGCCTCGCCCTAACATACCAACAAGTATAGAATCATCAAACGGAATCACTCGAACTCTCGAAATGCACCAAACAACACCAAAACTAAGAATCACACCACAAACCAATTGAATTAAAACAATGAACTTTAAGTTTTTCAATCTACTCTCAATGCGCCGAAACGTACTTAAACTACTCGGAATGACACAAAATTTTGCATGTAAGTCTTAAATGATATAATAGAACTATCCCCCATCTCATAATTTTGTTTGAACCTCGATATCACCAAAACATGATCCAAACCAAATTTAGAGAACTCTTAAAATCTTCAAAGAACAAACTTTCACTATTAGGCATCAAAACGCTCTGGGGTTATTCAAATCCCGATACTAACATACTTCCAAGTCTAAAATTATCATACGAACCTATTGGAACAGTCAAATCTTGATTCCCAAGTTGTTTGCTCCAAATATTGACCGAAGTCAAATTTAGCCTTTTAAGGCCAACTTAAGAAATCAAGTGTTGCGATTTCAACCCGAATCCTTCCAAATTCCGAACTAACCATCCCCGTAAGTCATTAAGCAGTAAAAGCATGTATGGGAAGTCTTATTAGGGAACAAGGTTCTAGAAAGCAAAACAACCAATCAGATCGTTACATTCTCCACCTTTTAAACAAACGTTTGTCCTCGAACATGTTTAGAATCGTACATGGAGTGCTGAATAAGTGTGGATATCTACTATACTTGTCTTCCTCAAACTCCCAGGTCGCCTCCCCGACTGGTTGATCCCTCGACTAACCTTTACCGCGGAAATCCTCTTGGATCTCAACTGGCAAACCTGTCTAGCAATAATGGCAACTGGCTCCTCCTCATAGCCCATGCTCTCATATAACTAAATTGTGCTGAAGTCTAACACATGTGAAAAGTTGGAATGATACCTCCGGAGCATAGACACGTGGAAAACCGGATGAAGTCCCAATATACTGGGAGGTAAGACAAGATCATAAGAAACCTCCCCAACTCGTCTTAACACCTCAAATAAGCCTATAAACCTTGGGCTCAACTTACCCTTCTTCCCAAATCTCATAATCTCCTTCATTGGAGAGACATTCAAGAGAACCTTCTCGCCCATCATAAATGATAAATCACAACCATTCAGATCTGCGTACCTTTTTTATCTAGAGTGTGTTGTGCAAAGTCGCTCCTGAATCAACTTTACCTTTTCTAAGGTGTCCTTCACTAGGGGTGTTCATCAGGCGGATTGGGCGGCTTTTACTCTTAACGGTTTGGCTTAACGGTTATCGGCTTTTAAATGTATTAATCCGTTAGCCACCCGATAAGATATCGGGCGGATTGGTATCGGGTTAGCTCTTATAGGACGGTTAATGGGCGGTTTATCGGCCTAACATACATGTTTACTAAATATCTCTTATTCTCCTCGTCTTAGAAATAATGAATTTTCATAAAAAATAATATTTTAGTGGCAATATGATGTAGCTAATGAAACAATCGCCATTAACATGTAGATTATAAAATAGATAAATTCACTACTAGTTCAGTATCGAGAAAAATAAGACAGAACTTATCTTTTGTTAGAGGCCACACTACATGTGTACTCATAAGCTTCGGATATAACCAAAAATATCTGTCGCGCAAATTTCCATTCAGCTCCCACAATGAACTTTTAAAAACTGAAGTGCTTTGGTAAATTCTACTCTCTACACTCCTCTTCTATAAATAACTATTGTTCTCCATTTTCCACAAGCAATCATCCAAAATGCACAAATTTATTTCATGGGGTGTCGTTCCTCTAGTCATAACCAACCTTTCAATTCTTCTTTTTCCATGACACACATAGAACCATATATGTATTAGACAACTCAATTCTATCACTAAATTATATATATATATATATATATATATATATATATATATATATATATATATATATATATATATATATATATATATATATTATATTCTTAACGGGTTAACGGATTAGCCGTTAAGAAAATTAAATAATCCATCCCCAAACCGATAAGCCGTTAACAAAAAAAAATTCAATCCGTTCCCCATCCATTAAGCCGTTAAGCCGTTACCAATAAGCCGTTAAGCTTCGGTTTGGATCGGTTTTGAACACCCCTATCCTGCACCAACTCAGTACCATATAACTTAGCCTCGCTGGGCCCAAACCACCCGATGGGAGAACAACATCGCGGACCATATAAATCCTCAAATGGAGCCATCTCAATGGTGGACAGATAACTGTTGTTAAGCAAACTCGGCCAAAAGTAAGAATCGATTCCACTGCCCTCCAAAGTCAATCATACATGCTCTGAGGATGTCCTCCAAGATCTGAACTATCCACTCCAACTGTCCGTCGGTATGTGGATGAAATGCGGTGCTAAGCTCTACACGGGTCCCTAACTCACTCTGTACGACTCTCCAAAAATGCAAGGTAAACTGAGGGCCTCTATCTGATATGATGGAAACGGGCACACCATTCAACTAAACTATCTCCGAGATATAATCTAGGCCAACCTCTCTGAAGTATACATAGTCACAACTGGAATGAAGTGTGCCGACTTGGTCAACCTGTCGACAATGGCCCAAACTGCATCAAACTTTTGCAAGGTCCGCGACAACCCAACTACGAAGTCCATAGTAATGTGCTCCCATTTCCACTCCGTTTAGTCATCTGCTAGAGTAGGCCACCTGGCCTTTGGTGCTCATACTTAACCTCCTGGCAATTTAGGCACCTAGATACGTACGCAACTGTGTCTTTATTCATCTGCCACCACCAATAATGCTACCTAAGGTCACGATACATCTTCGTAGCACCTGGATGAATGGAATACCGAGAACTGTGTGCCTACTCTAAGATCCTCCCGCTAGTAAGCCAATTAGCCTCTATCCAATTTAATGAGATTGATTAAGAGAAGAAATGATAATACAACTACTTTTATACAAGAATTTCCCACGGACTGGTAGTACAAATTATGAGCTTCTAAGATACAGAGTTTACAAAGCTGGATTAAAATAAAATACAATATCTCTTTGAAATGTAAATGAAAAGAATTCAAAATGCTACCAAGGACAAGTGATAGCCATAGCTGGAATGTAGGTACATCTTCAGATCCAGCTCCCGCCGTATGCAGCAACACCAATATCTAACATCTGCATACAAGGTGCAGAAGTGTAGTATGAGTACAACTGACCCCATTAATCAATACGTAACAAACGTAACCTTAGGTTAAAAGTAGTTATGATATGGGAAATGCCAGAGTTTAACTCCAATATCCAACAACAGTTTATAACAACATAATTAAATAGTGCAAAAAAAATAACTCAGAGGTATGATGATCAACTCATTCACAGTTGCTGAAAATTGGCACGTTTTAAAAAAAATGTCAGTAAAACTCAATTCCTTTCACCAAATCACCAGAGATATGAGTAACTCCGAAAATTATGATTTTCCCAAAATCCTTTCATCAATAATTAAGATATTTCATTATCAAATAGTGTGAGGAAAGTACATCTTTATACCTGCATCTCGATATGCAAGTGAAGAATGTCACCAATATTGGGTATCATAGGAAATGCATCTTTATGTCTGTATCTCAAGTACACATGTCAAGTGCAATGCATCTCAGTGATAAACTCATGTACTAACACTCTCGGAGTACTCAATCTCACTGTCTCGTATCCTCACTCATAATGCTCAATACTCAACACACTCAGTCACATAGTATTGTACATGGCAGATCAAGCCCAAACATAAATAAACTGAGAGCAGATCAAGCCTAAACATAAATAAATCCAGGGCAGATTCAGCCCAATATAAATAACTGCTAGCATTGCTCCAACAATAGATGTGTAGACCCGGAGGGACCGATCTAGCGCAAGCACTATAGTAAGCCAAATACTAGCATGAATCAATATAGCATCTTACGACGTGTAGCCCGATCCTATAAATAGCACTTACACCGGGCCTCAACCTCACTTAGTCATCGATCTCTCCAGTCTCTTGGGCTCACACTACTTATGCTAAGCAACCTTAATCAATAATATGAGATGTAACAATATACAATAACAAAGACTGAGATATGATACTTAACATAACTACAATAAAAGCAAATAACTCAAAAGCAAAGAACGACCATTGTGGGTCTCAATAGTACCAACATATAGCCTCAACATGATTTTTAGCATAAATAACAACTCAAGTGCTCTAACACATAGAGTATAGTAAAATGTTCAAATAAGATAGCTACACAGTTCCATGGAATTGACTAAATCACATTTCACATGGTGCAAGGCCACACACCCGTCACCTAGCATGCGCGTCACCTCAACATCAATCAGATAACACGTAATTCAGGGTTTCTTAACCTCAACACCAAGTTTAGAAGTATTACTTACCTCGAACATGCTAAATCCAATACCAAACAGGCCATACTCCAAAAAATACCATCTCACGCATAACGACATCTGCACGGCTCGAAACTAGCCAAAAGCAACTTAAATACATCAAATAATGTCTAAGAAAATAATTCTAAATGATAAAGGTTGAATCTTTAATCAAAAGACCAAAACTGACTCAAAAGTTAAACCCGACCCCTCGCCTCAGAATTCGATGAAACTTATAAAATCTGATAACTTATTCAATTATTAGTCCAACCATACTAGTTTCACTCAAATGCGACCTCGAATCGATGTCCAAAACTCAAAAGTTCGCTCTATGAAACTTTAGACAAAACCCCCAATTTTTCTCTTGAAATCCTCAATTAAATGCCAAAGATGAAGATAGATTCATGAAATAAAATTAAAACCGAGTAGAGAACGCTTACTCCAATCAGTTTAATGAAAATCGCCTAAAAATAGCTATATCCCAAAGTCCCAAATCAAAATATGGATAAACGTATCAAAGATCTGAAATTGGATATTAAATTCACTGCCCAAGCTTCCTTCTTCGCCATTACGTACACCCCTTCACTATCGCGATGAACAAATTCTTCAACAGCGATTTCTAAACTCTTCCCAGATAGCCTCTAGTATAATGGTTATAAGGCTTTATGCTAACTCAAAATGACAAATAGTTTAATTTTATGAAAACTAGACATCAACGGCTACAACTTTCATTATTCAATCATCTCCAAATTCCTTATAGATTGAAAGATATAAGCTTCCAAAGTTAGCCCTATGCATCAGAAATTTCTCCTATGCGATCGCCAGAAGGCTTTTGTGATCGCTATTCACAAGACCACAAACTATAGTTTGCTCTTTGTGAACAATTCCAAATGTTCTCTATCGCGATGCACACCTTGTAGCGAAAAATTAGTAACTGAAAATGTCCTAAAAATGGTCTGAAATCACCCCGAAACTCACCCGAGCCCTCGGGGCTCCACACCAAACTTCCACATAAGTCAAGAAATATTATACGAACTTGATCGCACAATCAAATCACCCAAAATAACCCCTGAAACCATGAATTGGACATCAACGCGCATGGAATTTGAAGGGAGAACTCAAGAACTTCTTGAATTGTAACCAAGCATCTGAATGCTATCAAACCAACTCCGAACGACCCCGAATTTTGCAGGCAAGTTCCAAATCAGAATACAAACCTACTCGATGTTTCAAATCTCACTTAACAATATCAAAATCATAAATCTCACCTCAAATCGACTTAATAAAGTTAATGAACTTTCAAAATTCAAAACTAACGGAGAACAAACGTAAACACCTCAGATTAATCTCAAATTTGGCACACAAGTCATAAATGGCATAACATACCTACTATAACTTCCAGAATCAAAATGCAATCCCGATATCAATTAAGTCAAACCACGGTCAAACCTATGGACATCCCCAAACCTACAAATTTCCAACTTTCACCAATTAGTGCGGAATCCTTCTAGAAATATCCAAATGCAAATGCCAGCATACGCACGAGTCCAAAATTATCATCCGAACATAACAGAACCATCAAATCTCTGTTCCGATGTCAAATATACAAAAGTCAAATTTGGTCAACTCTTCCAACTTGAAGCTTCAAACATGAAATTCATTCTTCATATCACTTCCAAATAACCTAAAAACTAAAATCGATAATTCACACAAGTTACAGTACATCATATGGAACTACTCATGCCCTCAACCTACCGAGCGAAGTAGAAATTTTTTAAAATGTTCGGTGAGACGGTTACACTAAGGTTTGAAGTAGTTTTAACCAAAGGTTTAAATTTATAAAATGTATCCACAATATTAGTTATATTGGATTTATCTTTATCACCTTGAGAATTTGTTGTGGAAAACTCTATACATGTAGTTGCATTTACTGAATACACAAACTCTTTCCATCCACGCTGGATTTGGATCATGGGAGAAATGTCAAGCCTGCTGAATTTACCATACTTGATAACCTGTATAAGAAATTCGTTAAATATTGAATTCATTTACTATTGAATTTCATTTAAGTTTATGGACCCATAAATCAAATCCTAAATCCACCTCTATCTACGGAGAATTTTTATACAAGTAGCCAATTAAATTTATTGTTTACTTTTCTAGTCAAATACATATACTATACACTGATTATGTACAATTATATATACACATATTAAATATAAAATACAAATGTATTATATCTCCGCCGGTTATTTTTAGTTTAATCAATTGACGGAGCGGCTAATTGGGTTAATTTTCATGTTTTTAAAGCTTGAATTTGGTGAAGGAATTCATTGATATGTAAGTGAAAAACTCAGATTTAATTTTTCACCCATAAAATTCGAGTAAATGGCGTTTTAATTAGCTGGTGAATGTGTTGCAAATTGCTAATGGACACTGCATCATATGATTAGTATGATCTCTATACCTTTCTTTTAAAGAATTAACATGCATGCATTTGCTAGCAGACGGAGAAAGATGTAAATAATCATGTGATTAATATTTATGGAATATGAGTACGATCACATCATCAAGTGAGACTACGTTTAACTACAATCCATGTCACTTTTCTACATAAGTTATTCAAATTAATATTGTATATAAAAAAGAAAAGGAGACTTAATCTAATAAGCTAGTGATCTTCTTAGAGTAGTGCAGACCTCAGCTGAAATAAAGTTTCAACTAGTATAAAAACCTATATATTTCTAAGAAAAAGATTAGGACTAATTAAAACCAAGGTTCCTACTTCTTCACCATGTATGGATTAGCTGTTGTGTGAGTTTGACAAATCATGCTATGTCTACGCTAGATCTTCCATTGTCAAGATTATCTCAATTGAATTCATGCTGCCGGAGCATAGTCATAGTCTCCATCATCGTCGTCCCCACCTCCTTCTAAGCATGCTGCGGGAGCATAATCATACCCGTCATCTCCATCATCATCTTCATCTAAACACGATGTTCTCTTCTCGAACCCAATAACCTTGAAAATGCAAGACATTGTATCTTTCTTCGGACTATAGAAAAAGATTGAAATATGAGATATTGTGTGTGGTACCTAGCTCTTTGATTAGATATGAAGATCAATGGTTTTGTGGTGTGTATGATTGGTGAGGAAACCAATTGCTGATATAAAGGCACAAGCCAATTCTGGACTCTTTTGAACGCAAGTTGGCACGTTAAGAAGTGTGTTGTGTTACTTGAAGAATGTGCAAAACTATAAGCTTGGCTGCATTTAACCTACTTTTGGGGAAATTCACTTTACATGTCATCCATCAAATATGATGAGCACTACTTTCTCCATCCTGATGGAAATAGAATATCTCTCTCTATCTTTGTGGGGGTGAATTTTAATAAACAATTAAAATCCATTAAAAGAAAGGAGCCTTAGAATAATAGTGAAGTTGTTTCCGTGATATTTTTAATCGCGAAGCCAGAAAATTCTTCAAAAATATTTTAAATTGAAATAAGCTAAGTAAAAAATTCTCCTGACAAAGGTTATTTAGTATATGTTATATATATCTAAAATCTAATATTTTACTTCTATACATAAGGTAATTTTTTATAATATTTTAAGGAAGGATAGTTCATTAACCATCCTCAGCAAAAGGTAGCTTCGCTCCTATTTATAAGTCACGAGTTTAAAATGCATTAAGATAAGCTCCTACATCACACCCCCTTATTGGGGTGTGACCCATCCCGAACACCGCACGTTAAGAAATGTGTTAGTATTAGCTGAAGAATGTGTAGAGCCATAAGCTTGGCTGCATTTTAACCTACTTTTGAGGTGCCGCATCCAAAATTTACTTTACATATCATTATATACTCTCTTTAACTTTTGTAGGTGGGAGATCATGGGTTGGATTTAAGTAAAACATCAAAATCCATTAAAAGGAACATATATAATACTCCTATATTAAAAAAAAAACATGCCTTCAATTTCAAAGCGCAGTCTCTTCGCCACATATAATACAACTTCCTCCTGACAGGCGTTTCAACCTTTAAAGTTTACCATAAATAGTAAAACGATAGAATAAAGTCTTGAAAGGGAAATACATTTTCTAAAAATATTGGAGCTTGCTGGTGTAGGGCACAGTAGAAAGGATAAGATTAGGAATGATGACATTTGGGAGAAGGTGCACGTGGTCCCTATTGGTGACAAGATGCGGAAAGCGATGCTTAGATGGTTCGGGCATGTACAGAGGAGAAGCTCAGATGCTCCAGTAAGGAGGTGTGAGCGGCTGGTCGTAGAAGACATGAGAAGAGGTAGAGAGCGGCCTAAGAAGTATTGGAGAGATTTGATTAGGCAGGATATGATAAGGCTTCAGATTTCCGAGGACATAACACTTGATAGGAAGTTATGGAAGTCGTGTATTACAATTGTAGGCTAGGAGGTAGTTGAGTCTTGCGTTACTTTGTACCTTTGTGAGCCTACTTCGGTGGGATTTTGTCTAGATAGCTAGGAGCAATGTCGTGTTTTACTATTTTCTATTTTCGATGCAAGATCCATTTACAAACCATCATTTTGCGCTTTGAATTTTTTTTCTTTCCTGCTTTCTATGTTCCTTTTTCCCTATGATTTCCATGGTGAATATAATACTCTCATCTTTTGTCCTTTTATTATCTTGAGCCGATGGTATTTCGGAAACAACATCTCTACAACTTCGGAATTGGGATAAGATTTGCGTAAACACTACCCTTTCTATGCATAAGATCTCTACGATTATGATTATGCTCCTGCTGCATGAATTTGTTGAGAATTCTTGGCAATTGCGAATCTAGATTAGACGTAGCGTGTTGTATCAAATTCACTATGTTTCATCCAGACATGTGAAAGTCTTAGGAAGAAATGAGGAAGAGTAAGAACCTTGATGTTAATTAATCCTAGTCTTTTTTTAGAAAAACAAAAAGGAATATACAGATTTATATATTAGTTGAAAGTTGAAATCTTTTGTGGCTGAGGTGAGCGGTCTACATCAAGGTGTTAAGGTTTCTGAGATTACTAGGTCTTTTCTTTTCTTTTTTTGGTCAACAAGATCACTTATCTTAATATGTATATGTATCTTTTTTTTTTTCATTTATATATTTGAACCAATATTTATGCAGAAACAGTGACATGAATGTAGTAAAAAATTAGTCCCACCTGATGATGTGAATTGTGATTGTGTTGATAATTCCATATATAGTTGGTCATGACATGTGACAGCAAAAATTTCAAATTGAATTAAATTTATGTTCCTTACCGTCCATATACTGTATAATCATTGTGTCTGTTGAAGCCTAGCTTCATTTTCCTTATTACTGTTAGGGCTACAACAGTCTTAGCGGTGACAACCCTTTTTGGTTTTTGAATCGGAGTATTTGCTGTGTTTTCAGGGAAATTCTCGAAGTTGTTAGAGACAAGTTGGGACCACGAGCCCTAGCAAAGAAGATCAACCTGGACGAACGTCAGCAAAGAGCGGTGGGTAGCGGTGAGTTAGCGTGCAACTACATCGAGTGCAACAATTTAACACAGGTTTGGTCCGCGGGACTTGGTACCTCCCGTTCTACTGTTCCCCCATTTGGTGTTAGCTAAATTGTTGTTACTTTAGTTCGCAATAGTTCGATCATTCAACTAGTGTACTTGCAGTTACGTGTTTCCTCTAGTTTGACTCGTTGTCCGTTGAGCACTAGCGACTATTCTTTAGATTTGTCGTAGGAGTAGTGGCTACAGTCTGGAATGATAGATTAAGGACATGTCCGCGGGTGGGGCAGAGTGGGGGGCCGGGTTCAGGGAGTGGGATGGGAGGCAGTTGAGGTAAAGGGGGCAAAGGAGCATATAGGTTGAGAATCGGGACATGGAACATAGGTTCGCTAATGAGTAAGTCTATCGAGTTGGCGAAGATCCTTCAGAAGAGGAAGATTAATATATCGTGTGTCTAGGAGACTAGGTGGGTCGGAACGAGGGCGGTAAGCGCGGATGGGTATAAGTTGTGGTACTCTGGAGTCATGAGGGGTAAGAATGGAATGGGGATCCTGGTTGATAGCCGTCTTAGAGAGTCGGTGGTAGAGGTCAGACGGGTAAATGATAGACTAATGACTATTAAATTGGTGGTGGGTGAGTGTACTTTAAACGTTGTTAGTGCATACGTACCACAAGTAGGCTTGGATGAGGAGATTAAAAGGCACTTTTGGGAGGGGTTGGACGACATCGTTCGTAATATTCTGCCTTCTGAGAGGTTATTCATAGGAGGATATTTTAATGGTCATATTGGGTCGTCTGCAGGTGGTTACACTGAGGTACATGGCGGCTTTGGTTTCGGGGAGCGAAATGGAGGGGGCACTTCGCTGTTGGACTTTGCAAAGGCATTCGATCTAGCGATTGCGAACTCAAGTTTTTCGAAGCGGGAGGAGCATTTGGTTACTTACCAAAACTAGGTGGCGAAGACTCAGATTGACTATCTCCTCCCCAGAATAGGCGATAGAAGGTGGTGTGTGGATTGCAAAGTAATCCATGGTGAGACCCTCGCAACACAACGTAGGCTTTTAGTGATGGACTTTGGCATTATAATAAGGAGGAAGAAAAGGTCAATACGAGGCCGCCCGAGGATTAGGTGGGGTGCCTTGACTGAGGATAAAGCTCAGGAGTTGGAAGGAAATTTATCGGAAATGGGAGCTTAGAGAAGTAGTGGGGATGTAAACGCTATGTGGTCGACGACAACTGACTGTATAAGGAATGCGGCGAGATATGTATTGGGGTTGGCTTCTGGCCACGCTAGCGGCCATAAAGGAGACTGGTGGTGAAATGCAATTGTCCAAGGTAAAGTGGAAGAGAAGAAGGCACCTTACCTGTGGTTAGTAGGGAGCGCTGGCGAGGAGGAGAAGAGAGCGAACAAGAAGAGATATAAGGTAGCTATGAAGGAGGCGAAGATGACAGTAACGGAGGCTAAGACGGCGACGTTTGCTCGTCTGTATGAGGAACTAGGTAAAAATGGCGAGGAGAAGAAGTTATTCTGACTTGCTAAGCTGAGAGAGAGGGCGGCTCAGGATCAGAACCAGGTGAGGTGCATAAAAGATTAGGACGGCAAAGTTTTGATGAGGGGTGACCAGATTAAGAATAGATGGCTCACCTGCTTTCATAAACTTCTCAATGAAGAAGAGGATAAGGATATTGTACTAGGTGGATTTAGGAACGCCGACATCCCCAATGAATTAAGTTATTGTAGGGACATTGAGGTCGATGAGGTCATCGAGGCAATGCGTAAGATGAGGGGGGGGGGGGCAGAACTACCAGGCCAGACGAAATTCCAGTTAAACTTTGGAGGTGTGTGGGTAGAGCATGATTAGAATGGCTTACTGAGTTGTATAATGTGATAATCAGGACTAATAGGATGCCTGAAGAGTGGAGGTGGAGTACAAAGGTTTTGTTGTATAAGAACAAAGGCGATATCCAGAGCTGTAACAATTATAGAGGTATCAAATTATTGAGCCATACCATGAAAGTCTGGGAGAGAGTGGTAGAGATGAGATTGCGAAAGACGGTGTCTATCTCACACAACAAATTCGGGTTTATGCCGGGGCGATCTACTACAGAAGCTATCAATCTTATTAGGAGGATGGAAGAACAGTACATGGATAAGAAGAAGGATCTTCACATGGTATTTATTGATCTAGAGAAAGCGTACGACAAGGTTCCTAGGGAGGTCTTATGGAGCTGCTTAGAGGCTAAATAGGTTTCGGTAGCCTACATTAGGGTGATTAGAGACATGTATGAATGATCTAAAACTCGGGTTAGGACAGTAGGAGGCGATTATGAGCATTTTCCAGTTGTTACGGGGTTTCACCAAGGGTATGCACCTAGCCCTTTCCTATTTTCCCTGGCGATGGATGCCATAACACATCATATTCAAGGGGAGGTGCCATGGTGCATGCTATTTGCTGATGATATAGTCCTAATTGACGAGACACGTCGCGACGTCAACAAAAGGTTAGAGGTTTGGAGACATGCTCTTGTGTCTTAAGGTTTCAGGTTTAGCAGGACGAAGACGGAATATCTCGAGTGCAAATTTGGGGATGAGCCGACGGAAGCAGGTGTGGAAGTGAAACTTGACTCTCAAATCATCCCGAAGAGGAGTAGTTTCAAGTACCTTGGGTCAGTTATTCAAGGAATCGGGAAGATCAACGAGAATGTCACACACCGTATAGGGGTGGGTTGGATGAATTGGAGGTTAGCAACGGGGGTCTTGTGCGACAAGAAAGTTCCACCGTTACGAAAAGGCAAGTTTAATCAAGCAGTGATTAGGCCTGCAATGCTGTATGAGACCGAGTGTTGGCCGGTTAAGAACTTACACACCCAGAAGATGAAAGTAGTAGAGATGAGGATGTTGAGGTAGATGTGCGGGCATACAAGGATGGATAAGATTAGGAATGAAGATATTCGAGAGAAGGTGGGTGTGGCCCCCATAAAGGACAAGATGCATGAAGCAAGACTCAGATGGTTCGGACACATTCATAGGAGGAGCGCTGATGCACCGATGAGAAGGTGTGAGCGACTGGCTGTGGTGGGCATGAGGAGAGGTAGATGGAGACCTAAGAAGTATTGGGGAGAGGTGATAAGGCAGGACTTAACGCATCTTAGGATTACTGAGGACATGGCCCTTGATAGGGGATTGTGGAGGTCGAGCATTACAGTTGTAGGTTAAGGGAAGCTGTGGAAGTTTCTACAGTGCACTAGAGTGTGACTAGCTAGTTATGAGGTAATATTAGGATGTTACAGATCAACTACCGATACAGGGAGTTATCTATTGGATATTCGTATACCTTTCATCTATTTCGTATTTTCTATATTTCATATATTGCCTCTATTTTGTTATTTTATGTTATGTTGTGTATTTCATGTTATTTTTAGTATGAGCCCATTTATAGTACTAACTTATCGTTTCTTGTTGATGTCTTGAGCTGAGGGTCTCCTGGAAATAGCCTCTCTGCCGACCGGGGTAGGGGTAAAGTCTGCGTACATATTACTCTCCCAGACCCTACTTGTGAGATTGTACTGGGTTGTTGTTGTTGGTCATGACATGATTATTATCTATAATCAGCAAACTATAAAATAGTTTGTTATATCAAAATTTAATCAGTCACGAACAAACTAAACTAGTAATATGTTAGTTTACTACTTTTAATTTCTGTAAGAGACTGAAGACTAGAATGTATGAAATTTAGTCATTTCCATTCGATCTGGACCTACTATTGTTAAGAACTACAATTTGTCAATCAGACCACGGCGGATGTATAATATTAGCTATGGGTTCAGCCGCATCACTAACTTTAATTTGACTCATAGCTTATATACGTATCAATAATTCTACTAAATATGTATAAATATTAATTTTGGAATCCAATAATTCAAATGGTTCGTGAATTCAGTAGAATTGAGAACATAAAAACTTTTAATCCTTTTTGCAACCAGAAGAAATATAAAAATCTAAGCAGTGGTTTTTTTCCGTATTCAAAAAGGGTTTTCACGTAAAAGAATTTTGGTGTCGTTATTATTCTTTTAGTCTTGTTCATTACTGTTCTCGATGCTACGTTATTATCTCGTTTTTATTACCGTAGATATTATTTCTGTAGAGGATTTATTCCTAATGCATTGGTGGTGATTTAATGTTATTGTGGAACATGAAGAAAAGAAAGGGGGTAGACCACACAGAATGAAGAAGAGTTGGGATTTTATCCCTTGTATTGAAGAGTGTGGTATGGTTGATGCTGGACTTCTATGTTTTCCAGAATAGATCAAACCCCTATGCTAGTTAAATGTTCTATGCCTAATTAGTGCCCCATCAAATACTTTAAATTTGTAAAATTTTGGATTGACGATTTCTTGAAAATGGTCAAGAGGGGTTGCTCTGATGGTAAGTAACCCCACTTCTAACCGAGAGGTTGTGAGTTCGAGTCTCCCCAAGAGCAAGGTGGGAGGTTCTTAGAGGGAAGGATGCCGGGGATCTATTTGGAAACAGCCTCTCTATCCTAAGGTAGGGGTAAAGTCTGCGTACACACTACCCTCCCCAGACTCTACTAAGTGGGATTATACTTTGTTGTTGTTGTTGTTGGTCAAGTAAGCATGGGAATTGGAAGTGCAAGGTAATATTATGTGGAGATTTCAGTAGAAACTTAAACATCTTTCTAGTAGATTATATGTTTGGTCAAACGAGCATATAGGAGATGTTTTTCAAAACGTTCTTGAATAGGAACAGAAAATGAATCAATTGGAAACTCAATATATTGAAGAGGAGAGTGAGAATTCTTGATCAGTTGTACACAACGCTCAAGCTGAATATACTAGATGGTTAAAAGCTCAAGACTCACTTCTCAAGCAGAAAGCTAGTGTGAAATGGCTGGAGGATGGAGACACCAATAGTAGCTATTTTCATCCTATTATCAATCAGGGGCGGAGCGAGAGAGCCGAGAGCTGGTTTGGCAGAACTCGGTAGCTTTCGTTTGAATCCTGTAATTGCCTTAAAATATTCATCGAGCATATATAAATTATTAATTTAAAACCCAGTAACTTAATGCTTAAAATCTTGGTTCCGCCTATATTATCAATGATAAAAGAAGAAGGTTAACACTACACAGAATCCAAGATCGAAGTGGTACTTGGATCGGTGGAGATGAGGATATAGCTTTTGCAGCAGTGGAATATTTAAAGGGCCTTTTCACACAAGAAGATAGGTTGCCAGAGCAGGAGATCCTCAATTGTATTGATCCTATTGTGTCCCAGGAGGAGAATGATAGATTATGTGTTAGTCCATGGAGGAGGAAATAAGAGGCTATTTTTAGTATGGATAAAAATAGTTCTCCTGTGTTATGAATGGGGTAAACCAAAATGAAATACCTGGGCCTAGGAGTGTGTTAGTCCAGCCTCTTTTTCTGATTTTAGGCCTATCAGCCTAAGTAACTATTCTAGCAAGATCATCTCTATGATGTTGAGCTCCAGACTGGCTCTAATATTTCCAAAACTAATCTCAAAGAATTAAAGTGGTCTTGTTCATGGCAGATTCATCACAGAAAATATATTACTAGCACAATAACAACAACTCAGCATAATTCCGCTTAGTGAGGTCTGGGGAGGGTAGTGTGTACGCAGACCTTACCCCTACCCTTGCGTAGAGAGGCTGTTTCCAAATAGACCCCCGGCATCCTTCCCTCCAAGAACTTCCCACCTTGCTCTTGGGGAGACTCGAACTCACAACCTCTCGGTTGGAAGTGGCGGTTGCTTACCATCAGAGAATCTATGGAATCAATAAGAGGAATGATGGGGTAATGTGGTTTTGAAGCTTAACATTGTTAAAGATTATGATAAGATGAATTGGAACATAAGTATATTTGAACTCTATAAGTATATTATGATATAGTTTTGAAGCATTAAGTATATTTGAACTTTAGTATATTATGGTGGAGCTGGAATTCCAGCATAATATACTGGCATATTTTCCGGGTTTTAAACAGTATTTTCGCAGGTTTCTTTTGCGACTGTTACAAGGTAAAAACATGTATCATTGGAGCTCATGGCAGAAACTGTATCTTCATGTGGGTTAGGAATTGGTTTCAGAAATATGTCTGATATTGTTGATAGTTTTGCCATGAAAAGATGGTGGAAATTTAGAACTTCTAACTCTTTGTGGTCCAGATTCCTTTTGGCCAAATATTGTACTTCCTCTGTTCCAATTTATGTGAACATGTTTGATTGGACACGAAATTTAATAAAAAAATGAAAATTTTTGAAATTTATGGTCCTAAACAAGTCCAAATGGAGTTTAAAATATTTGTGTGGTTATAAAAGCTTCTCATTAAGAGTAGAGTTGTAATTTTAAACTAAATTATTACCAAATTTAAAAATGATTCATTCTTTTTGGAACGGACCAAAAATAAAATAGGTTCACATAAATTGGAATAGAGAGAGTAGTAGAATACTACCAGCGGTAAGAAAATGACTTCCAGGTCAATCTCACCGCCGGAAGAAGTTGAGGTACCAATAATTTTTTAATTAAAATAATCATTTGATTCTATAATCGTAGTGATGTAACAAAAAGAGTAACAATCTCGAAAAAAGTTATAAAATAATACTAGTATGATTTTAATTTGGAAGTATGACATCAAGTCTTGATACGGTAAACCATAAAATAAAATCACTACCTAAATCCTTTTTATTTATAGCGACAGGGTTGTTATTTCATGCTTTTCTTCCTTTTCCTTTTTGTTTTTTACTAAATCATGTTCGTTTAGATCAAATAATACTCATTGTACAAATAATATTCCTAATGATAAGGGATAACTCTAAGTTACTAGCTATTTAAGTTGCCGCGTTGGATCCACCACTGTCAAAAGTGTATCATATTAATATTTTTCATCGGAAAATTATATTGTATAGCTAGTCAAGTTTTTATTTATGTATATATATATATTGTATGTTGAATCTTTTCGGCTTCATCATGTATTGACTTCTTTATATTTTAATTGTACTTGGTAAAAATCCCGGCTCCATTACTGTTTACGTGTATCTAGAGTTCCTTTCATATCTATCTCTTCGTGTACTCCTCTCTCTATATAATCACCCAAGCGTATCAAGTGAAATGATCACTTGAGATTCTACTCTTTCTACTAGCCTGAAGAATATTCTTATATATATATATATATATATATATATATATATATATATATATATATATATATATATATATATATATATATTATGGGCCGCTCTATGTCGACTGATCCGATTCGATTACGAGAGATAAGGAAGAGAGATTAAGGGAAGTTACCACTAGACCACAACCTTTCCACTAAATTGAACGTGGGTGGGTGATGGGTTTCTTCCTCAACCGCTATTTTCTCTGCCTATTTATATGAAGGAGATAACATAGAACAAGGAGGTTTAAGTTTTTTTTTCTAACGTAAGAATTTTCTCTGAATCTCTTCTTCTCCCAACGAAAAGCACACACAAGCAAGAGCATCTAATTGGTGGAAGATTAACTTTGTTTCCTAGTGATTCAAAGTTCGGTTTGGGAATTGTTTCGGTGGTGAGTTCAATAATTCTTCCACTGTGTTGACAGGTACGTTAATGTTGTTCTCGCCCTGCGATTATTAGTCTTACGTATGTATCCGTTGTTTCATGTTTCTTTATTCATGGAGTAAATTACATAACCAAGTTAATAGTATTAACTTGGCATATTCTGTCAATATACCCCGTTGAACTCTCTATTGATAGGAGTTTAATTATACTAGTCTTACGGTACGCACATTGTGCGTGTACCCTATCTCAATAAAAATATATTTTCTTAAAATATTACATGCATATTATATTATAAATAGTGTTTCACAAAAATTTCAAGCTTGAAAAAGTAGATGAAAATCAAAAGCTTATACATAGGAAAGAAATATTTTCCCTATTTGAGCATTCATTTTAATTTATAAAATTTTCATTCATTTGTGTGTGACCCGACCACTAAATATCAAACAACATAAAAAATCAAACGAAATATATAAGCAAGCAAAAATAGAAGAGACAAAAGTATTCAAGAAAAGTTAAGTCACATTAGAATATTATATCTCTTGTTAACAAATAAAAAGACATAATCTAATTAAGCGCACCGAAGAATCAAAGAAAATAAGTTTTTGATAATCCTAGGAATACCAAACAAACACTTTTGAGTTTATTAAGTATACTACTCGTAATGGAGTATAGTCTTTGAACATTTTCTCTCTCTTCTCCGTCCTTCTCTCGGCGCACGTTAGTTAACGTACGCCGAGCTTCGTTTCCATGGCGAGAGGGAGGGGGCGAGGTAGGGGTCGGCCCAGAAAAATTTCGGTTTCCACCATTGATAGAATCATCTCAATCATAAATCAACCAGTTATAGATAAACAATCTTCCACAGGTGCATCTGTACAGTCAGTCGATTTGTCATGCGAGGGTGATGAGCCTTTGATTTTTTAGCAACCTAATGAGGTAATGGAGAATCGATGCTGTCCGATTGAAGCATCGATAACTCCGATGAAGCAGATGGTCGGTGAAAATGGCCACATGCAGAAGGCTATGCCAGTTCAAGCTCATCCAGTGACGGATATAAGTAAGCCAGTGGAGGTGAGTTCAACCGAGGTAACAAAGGGGAACTGGGCAAATCTGTTTCAGAAGAATCGATTTGCTTCTAACGGTATGGCATTAGAATACATTCCCCCGGTAATGATTGAAGGGCAGCCAGTAGGCCAGCTGAACAAAGAAGAGGTGGAGGAGGAAGACAACAAATAGAAATGTGCCCTAATTGTCTATAGTTTAGGAGATGGGCCTGGATATAACGCGATGAAGAGATTCATCAACCTACATTGGTCGCATGTACCTGAGCCAGAACTATTTTATCATGAGGAGGGATACTACATAGTGAAGTTCCGAACAATTGATGATGCCAAAGAAGTTCTATGTGCTGGTCTTTACTCTATAGCAAATAGGCCCATGATTCTCAAGCAATGGACGTCTGATTTTGATTTCACTGCGGAATTCCCTGCTGAAATTCCATTGTGGGTCAAATTTCCTGATCTCCCTATGTCCTGTTGGGGAATGAGATCCTTGAGTAGAATAGCCGGTGTACTGGGGAAGCCCATTTTTGCAAATGAATGTACGACCAAACAGTCTAGAATTTCGTATGCCCCTAATGCTCATAGAGATGAATGTTACAAAAGAGCTGCCTAGTGATATATGGTTAATGGATGCAAATGGGAAGAAGTTTATGCAAGAAGTGGTTTATGATTGGAAACCATCGTACTGTGGTAAATGTCTTATGGTTGGGCACAACTGTGTGATGAATCCCAAACCTATCCAACCTCCCCAAGTGAAAAAACCCAAAGTGATTCAGGAATGGAGAACTAAAGCTCCAAACCAGAATGTTCAGAAGTAGCAGGAGGCTCCACTATAGCAAACTGAGACCAGACAGAGCAGTGTAACTCAGAGAGAGCCTCATGATCCTCCTTCAATTGTAACAGGAAGGGACAAACAGGAAGACAAAGGGAAGTAGGTGCAATCCCCAGAATTTAGCCTTACCAACTTACCACCTTTATCTCCTATTGTGGTGAGTAATCGATTTGAAGCAATGTCTATTAGTAGGGTTGAGAATCCTCCAGATGATGAAGGGGGACCTAGTAATTATCAATGAAGTGGCTAATCTGGAACATTAGGGGTGTAAATAAAAGGTATAAGCAGAAGGAAGCTAGGGAATATATTAGGAGTAATAATTTTAACCTTATTGGTCTGGTAGAGACAAAGGATAAAGAAAAGAATGCAGATAGGATTGCTAAGCTGTTGGTTCCTGGTTGGGGTACGCTAACAAATTATCTGGGCTCCATAAATGGTAGAGTCTGGATTCTATGGGACACTCAAATCAGAGTCACTGTTATCCAGGAGGAGGCACAATTGATTCACTGTAGAGTCAGAAGCATTGCTGGAGATGCAATCTGCTATCACACTGTGGTGTATGGTTTTAATGGGATGGACCAGAGGAGATCATTATGGAAAACCCTACATGACTATTCTGTTTCTATTACTGATCCTTGGCTAGTGGCAGGTGATTTCAATGCTGTCCTATATGCGAATGATAGACAATCTTGTAACCAAGTGAAGCAAGCCGAGATCCTAGATTTCACTCAATGGATACAGCAGGTTGGACTTTCAGAACTCCCCTGGAAGGGGGAGTATTTCACCTGGTCAAATAAGCAGACAGGCAGTGATAGAGTATGTAGCAGACTGGACAGAGTTTTTGGCAATTATGAATGGATGACTAACTGGAGTCATGTGCAAACTGTATATGACCATCACTTAATCTCTGATCATAATCCTATGGTGATTACACTGGCATAAGTTACTAGGCAAAAGAAGACTCTTTTCAGATTTTTCAATGCATGGGCCAATCATGTAGACTTCCATCAGCTGGTCAAGGATAACTGGCACAATAATACTCAGTATTCTATGAAAGCAGTGTGGATCAATCTCAAGTCATTGAAAGCACCCTTAAAATCTTTAAACACTAGAGATTTTAAGAACATTACTCAAAGAATTGATTATAGTAGACAAGAAATGAAAAGACATCCAGAACCAGATGGCATTGGCTTACACTGATGAATTGCAACTTAAAGAGAAGGAAACAGTAATGAAGCTGGAAAAGTGGTCATTTATTGAAGAATGTATGCTACAACAGAAGTCCAGGGCAAAATGGATCCAACTGGGTGATTCAAATAACAAATATTTCTCTGCTGTCTTGAAGGAAAGGAATCAACATAAGCATATTACTGAGCTTGTTACAGCAGGTGGTTTCAAGGTTACTAATCCAGAAGCCATTAAAAAGGAGATCAATAATTTCTATAAGTCTTTAATGGCTACAACAGCTGCTTCTCTTCCAGCTGTAAACCGACTGTACATGAACAATGGTCCTACATTAACACATCAACAGAAGAAGGATTTAGTTTATGATATTACTGAATCTGAGATTCTGGACAGTTTAAAGGCAATTGGTGATGACAAAGCTCCGGGAATTGATGGGTACAATGCACTGTTTTCAAGAAGACTTGGAGCATCACTGGCAAACAGATAATTGGTGCAGTCAAGGATTTCTTCCAGACTACAAGGATGTACAAACCAGTCAACCGTGCCTCTCTCACTCTTATACCTAAAGTCCCTAACCCAACAACTGTCAAAGAGTACAGACCAAAAGCATGCTGCTCAGTGTTGTACAAAGTGGTTTCCAAGATATTAGCCAACAGAATGCAGAAAATCATGGCTAGCATCATCTGTGAAGCCCAAGCAAGATTTATCCCAGGCAGGAAGATTGCAGACAATGTTATCCTGGCCCATGAATTAATCAAAAACTATTTCAGATCCCATGTAACTCCTAGATGCATGATCAAAATTGACCTGCAGAAGGCATATGATTTTGTCGAATGGATTTTCTTACAATGGGTAATGGATGCAATGGGGTTTCCAGTTAGATTCACAAGCTGGATTATGAAATGTGTCCAAACAGTCAGCTATACAGTGATGGTTAATGGGGAAACAACTGAACCTTTTAAAGCTGCTAAAGGCCTTAGACAAGGTGATCCAATCTCCCCATTTCTATTTGCTATAGTAATGGAGTACATAAGTAGATCTCTGGCTGAACTGAAGAAAGATCAAGATTTTGTATTCCATCCAGGCTATAAAAGACCGGGTATCACTCACATCAATTTTGCTGATGACCTTCTTCTGTTTGCTAAAGGTGAAAGGCAATCTGTAATTACCATGTTCAAGTATTTCTCTCAGTTCACGGAAGCATCTGGGCTGAAAGCTAATCTGACCAAAAGTTCAGTTTACTTTGGAGGGGTTAGTACTGAAGTCCAGCAGCAAATCACTGACCATCTAGGTTATGTGTATGGAGATTTTCCTTTCAAATATTTGGGAATCCCTTTATCCACCAAGAAGATGGCTTTGATTCAGTGGCAGCCTCTGGTAGTTCGGATCACTGCTAGGATCACCTCATGGACTGCCAGGAAATTATCATATGTTGGAAGACTCCAATTGGTAAAATCAGTGGTCTTTGGTATACAAGCTTACTAGGCACAACTCTTTCACATACCTTCAAAAATTCTAAGGCTTATTGAAGCAGTTTGTAGAAGTTTTATATGGTCTAGTTCAGTAGGCATCTCTAAGAAGGGCTACATTGCCTGGGACAAAATGTGTTTGCCGAAATCAGCTTGGTGGGCTGAACCTCACAAACCTCCTACTGTGGAATAAAGAAGCTATTGCTAAACTATGCTGGGACCTGGCTCACAACAAAGACACTCTGTGGGTTAGATGAATTCACACTGTGTACATAAAGCAGCACCAACTGGAGAACATGCCAATACCCAAGCAAGCTAGTTGGATGGTCCGAAAGATAATTGCAGCAAGTGGACTGCTACAGCAACATCAAAGTTTGCACGGGAGAGTATGCTCCACTAGGCTACTCTATGTGCTTCAGATTGGCCAACTTCCGAGAGTTCCATGGAAGAATCTAACTGCTCAAAACTATGCTAGGCCTAAGGTTGTTTTCAATTTGTGGCTGGTACTTCAGGATAGATTTCCAACCAAGGATAGGCTGCTACATTGGGGTATGAATGTGGATAACATCTGTGTTTTGTGCCAGCAAGCTCCGGAGACCAGAGACCACCTCTTCCATAGCTGTTCTTTTGCTACACAACTAAGGCATCAGACACTATCTTGGAATAGGAAGTTTCATCCCAGTATGCTGAACTAGGAACAGTTTGTAAATGGATTGTTGGTAAAGCTAAAGGGAAATCGAGTCGGGCTCACATATTCAAAATGGCTGTAGCAGAATTGTTCTACGCTCTGTGGTTGGAGAGAAATGCGAGGATCTTTGAGAATGCGTTCTGTAGCAGTGATAAGCTAATTAGGAACATTGCATATACTTGTAATGTTAGAGGAACCCCCAAATTTAGGCTACAGCTTCAGTAATATTTTCTGTAAATAGAGGGATAGGTATAGCGATAGTTAATATACAGTCTAGATATGATAGTCAGCTGTGTAGTGACTGCACTATGGTTTTGTATTGAAATCTCTTTGGTGATTAATATAATCTTTAATTACCAAAAAAAAGTATACTACTCGTAGATATAATACCTTGATACTTGGGGAGAGATCAATGTAGCTTGCACTTTGCAAACTTCTTGAGGTATGACCATGATACTTTATATCATGGTATGCGGTAAATCCAAGTATGAAATTATAAAAGGTAGATAAAACTTACAAATATTAAAATAAGAGAATAAATTACTGAAATCAAAACGGGTTCATTCATTGGGATAAAACCTATAAAATCGACGTACTTCTTTGAATCTTTCCAATTACCAAGTACTTAGCTAAACATACCTCAACCTGTAATGTCCACAATTGAAGGAGATGCTTGCAAAAGAAGCATAAAGAAGCTTTTAAGTTCTTGTAAAATTTAATAGAGTAGAAAAATAAACGAGCAGAATACGGATAGACATCGAACTAGCAATATATGTCACGTTTAAAGAGCTGGAGAAAAATGCTCTCGGTGCATTATAGCATTTCGATAGAACAGTAACCGTCAATTCGGCGCACAATAGCAAGACTGCAATTTGTGCCGAAAATGGCTCGCCGCCGTCGCAACGCTGCTCCGACTGTTCCGATAGCACTTGTGCAACTTGTTACCCCTGCTCATGGTATCGCTACGACACTGGAACCTCTGACCTTTGGAAATTTCCTTCCACAGAAATACCAATCGCCAGAGAACTTGCATGCAGAGGTTGAAGCAACTGTAAACACAATTCTGATGGATCAAACAAATGCTCCGATTAACTCGACTGCGAGACGATTACAATTTTCTGAAGTGAGTGACCCTGCAAAATCATTACGGACTGCAGCTGAAGTTGTTAGAGGAAATCGTGATGCACAAATGGGTCAGACACTCTCATTTGTACCTCCGATTGAAAGAGATGGCCAGAAGGTGGTTAGAATCAGTGTAGAGGATCTACAGTCTCAGGTAGATTACTGGGCAAATGCATTAATTGGATATGTAATTGGAGATAATCCAAATGCTAAAATGATGGAGAATTTTGTGATTCATGTTTGGAATTTTGTGTCCAAACCTCAGATACTGTTGAATACTGAAGGATACTGCATATTTCTTTTCAATAGCAAAGAGGATAACGAGTTAGTTATGCAATCTGGGCCATATTCGTACAGAAACAAGCCTATGGTGCTGAAACCATGGGAGGTTTATTTTTCTTTTCAATATGATGTTCTCAGCATAGTACCTGTATGGATCAGATTCCGTGGCCTTCCGGTGGGTTGCTGGTCTGTTGATGTTCTGAGCAAATTGGCTAGTGCAGTGGGCAGACCACTGTATACGGATAAATTCACTGCACATTATGAGAAGATCTCTTTTGCGAGAGTTTTAGTAGAAGTTGATGCTGCTTACCCCTTACCTGATCAGGTTGAAATTGAAACTCCTTTTGGTATGAAAGTGCAACAGATTGAATATGATTAGAAACCTAGTTTTTGTAATCATTGCTTGAAATTTGGCCATGATTCTATTGAGTGCTGGTATAATGTAAGAAATGATGTAGAAATGGCTAATGGTGAGCAGGAGAAGGGAAGAAGACAGAGAGCTAGAATGCCAAGGCAGATCAAAGTTACTAAACAGATGGGTGCCTAAGACTGTTGCAGATGCAATGGTACCTATTCCAGCTCAACCAGAACATATTAGTGAGGCAGTGCAACTGGAGACTAGTACTATTGGGAATCAACAACATACTGGTGATATGCAGCTGGTGAATAGTACTGTGAATCAGCATGAACTAGCTGGCTCTGACAGAAACATAGCAGCTTCAGGGGTTCTTTCTGGGATCAATGAGGTTATGATTGATAATGCAAATAAGGGGAAGTCTACTGTAGTTATTCTGGATGTTGGTAGAAGAGTTCAACAGGTGGATCCAGGACCTTCTTGGAGTATTGTGTCGAATACTTCATGATTATTGCTACTTGGAACATTAGAGGGCTTAATCAAGCCCACAAACAGGAAGAATTAAAAAGCTTTCTGTCTGTAAATAAAGTAGATGTTATAGGTGTTCTTGAAACTAGAGTTAAGGAGCATAAAGCTAAAAGGATACTTGCTAAGATTGCTAAAGGATGGAAAGTTCAACACAACTATGCCAAGGCTGTCAATGGTAGGATTTGGTTGCTTTGGAAAACTCATATTCAAGTCCTTATTTCTAGTGTGACTGATCAGTTTATACAATGTATGTTAGAAGATGCTCAAGGCAAAGTCAGAACTCATTTGAGTGTAGTTTATGCTCATAATACTGCAAGCAATAGGGAACAGTTGTGGTGTGATTTGCAGGCAATATACATTCCCAGTCAGGATCCTTGGGTACTTAGTAGGGATTTCAATACTGTCTTGAACTCTGAAGACAGAATTGGATCTCCTGTCACTGATGCTGAAACCAGAGGATTCAAGGATACTATAGGTGCCATTCATCTTACTCCCCTTCGAGCAAAAGGGTGGTATTATACTTGGTCCAATAAGTAGGATTCTGATACTAGAGTATATAGTAAAATTGACTGGGCTTTGGGAAATTTTCAAATGATTCAACAGTATGGGCATATTGAGGCTGAATTCATGAACCCTTCAGTATCTGATCACTCTCCCATACTTATCAAAATTGGTAGTCAAAGGATTCTACACCCCAAACCTTTCAGATTCAACATTTCAATTATGGAGGATCCTCAGTTTAAATCTATTCTGGCACAAATTTGGTCACAGCACTGTGAAGGACCACCTATGCAGCAGGTATGGACCAAACTGAAAGCCTTGAAGCAGCAATTGAAGGGAATAAATAGCCAGATGTCTTCCTATAAGCAGAAGCTTATTCAAGCTAGGGAAACACTAGATATTGTTCAAAACTAGATGCAACACAGTCCATTTACACAGAATTTGCTAAATGCTGAGAAAGCAACATTGTATGAAATTGAGAAATGGAGCAAGGTGGAGGAGCAGATTATGAGGCAGAAATCCAAAGCCAATTAGATTGAGTGTGGAGATGCTAATACAAAGTATTTTCATGCTCAATGGAAGATCAGAACTAGCCAGAATAATATTAGTTCTATATATACTGAATCTGGTATAAAGCTAATAGATCCAGTAGTTGTAGAACAGGAATTTATTAAAGTGTTCAAATCATTGATGGGAGAATGTGCTGTTGAATTCCCTTGTATCAATACTGCTGTTATGAAGGAAAGTCCTTGTCTTACTTTATCACAACAAAGAATGCTAATCCAAGAGGTCACAGTGGAGGAGATTACAGAAGCTCTTGAGGAGATGCCAAAGGATAAAGCACCAGGTGTGGATGGTTTTCCTGTGGAGTTTTTCACTAGCAACTAGGAGATAGTAGAAGAAGATATAATTGCTGCTACTATGGACTTCTTTACTACTTGCAATCTGCCCAACATGATAAATACTACAGCTATTGCACTTGTGCCTAAAGTTAATAATCCTACAACTGTCAAGGATTATAGACCTATTGCCTGTTGTACAACTGTGTATAAAATCATCTCCAAGATTATTAGAAAGAGGATGAAAACTGTTATTAGCAGTATAGTTGGTCAGGTCCAGTCAGCATTTATTGAAGGCAGAACCATCATTGATGATATCCTGCTCAGCCATGAAATTTTCAAGGGATATACAAGGAAAGGAGTATCCCCTAGATGTGTCCTTAAGGTGGACTTAAGGAAGGCCTATGACACTTTGGAATGGGGCTTCCTTAAGCAAGTCCTCATTGACATTGGATTCCCAACAAAGTTCCTTAATTGGATAATGGCATGTGTAACTTCTGTCTCATATTCCTTGGTGCTGAATGTGGGTCATACTAAACCTTTCACTGCAAGGAGGGGTATTAGACAGGGTGATCCTATGTCTCCTTATTTGTTTGTTCTTGCAATAGAGTATTTGAACAGGATACTGCATCAGTTACACAGAAATGGAGATTTCAATTTCCATCCTAAGTGGAGGAAGCTAAACTGTGTGCATATTTATTTTGCTGATGATCTTCTTATGTTTTGTCGAGCTGATGGTATTTCTATCCAGATTTTACAAGAGGCACTCCTCAAGTTTTCTGAAGCTTCTGTCTTGAAAGCAAACACTAACAAGAGTGCTGTTTATTTGGCTGGTGTACAGCAATCTGTTAGAGTTGCAATCATGGAGCAGTTGGGGTTCATTGAGGGCCAACTTCTTTTCAAGTATTTGGGGATTCCACTTAGCTCTAAAAAACTTGCTATACATCAATACTCACCACTGATTGAGAAGATAACTGCTAGAATCACATGCTGGTTTGCCAAAATGCTTTCTTATGCAGGTAGATGCCAATTGATTAAAGCTGTTATATTTGGCATCCAGACATATTGGGCACTAGTATTCATAATGCCAAAGAAGGTGCTGAAGGTTACTGAAGCAATTTGGAGGTCCTTCGTATGGACAGGCAGTGCATCTGTGTCTAAAAGGGCTTTGGTTGCATGGGAAAAGGTCTGTAAACCTGTTTCTGCTGGGGGTCTTAACATCATTGATATGGATGTCTGGAATAAGGCAGCTATTACCAAATTCCTTTGGGATTTGGCCAGCAAGAAGGATTGCCTTTGGATTAAATGGCTGCAATGCTATTACATAAAGCAGTATGATGTTAGCTCTGTACCTCTGCCAAAAAATGCCTCTTGGGTTGTTAGAAAGATTCTGGATTGCAGGGTTGCTATTATGGAGAACCAACAGTTGCAAGGCAATCTCTTTAGCATATTGAAATCATTGTGCAAACTGGACAAGTTTCAAATACAAAAATTATACCTTAGTATGCTACCTAATTATAACAAGGTAGATTGGAGGAATGTGATGCTGACTGTTAATGTACAACCAAGACACAAATTCACAGTTTGGTTAGCTGCTCAACACAGGCTGCCTACTATTGACAGATTGCAAAAGTTTGGAATTGATGCACCTGTAATGTGCATTCTGTAAACAGCAGGAAGAAAGGTTTGAATATCTTTTCTTTGCATGCCCAGTCACTAATCGATTATGGCTTAGAATATGCTATTGGATGGGATACAATCGAGCTGTTAGTACTTGGGAGACTGAACTTCAATGGATATGCAGTAAGGCTCGAAGCAGAAACTGGCACAAAGCACTCACTGCTGCTTCTTTTGTCACTACAGTTGCATTGATCTGGAGAGCCAGGAATTCCATTCGATTTGATAGCAGATTTTTGCTGAAGATCAGTTCTGTAGAGAAGTGGCATTGTTGATTCATACTCGCAGCAGAAAATGTAAAAGATGGCATGAGGGGTTGCGTCGACTAAACTGTTATCCTTAGCTATAGCTAAATAGATACATATTACGATAGCTTGTTTGAGTTTGTATTAGTTTAGAGCTAATTGTAAATTAGTAGTACATTGTCCATGCTACTACTATAGCACTGCATTGTACATTCTTTTGAAATCAATGAAATGATTCTAAATTAAAAAATAAAAAATAAAAATAAACGAGCAAAAATTTAGAATCATCCTTTTAGAAATTTATTCATTATGAGATTCTCTTTGGAAAAATAATACTTTATATAGTTGCTTTACACAATTTAAATAAGGAAGCAAAATATAATAAAATCTCACTTCATTTACATTCCTAAATACTAGGAGTTCTTGCAACATTCAAATAAGTAAAAAGTAAATAACCAAACTTTTAGCTGATTTAAAGTTCTAAATATTTAAAAATTTACAAAAGAAAAGTAAAATTCCTTTGAAATTTTTTTTTACATTTTTCAAAGAAATAAAATTATAACTAAATTGCTTTAAACTGCGGTAAAGTAAGTCCCTAAGCTAAATATTTAATAGTATTGTTCTATAATATATGAACGGTTATTAAATTTGTTTGATGGTCTTGGAGGTGATTATAAATACATAACGCAATTCAAAGCATCTAAGATTTGCATTTTTAAGTTTCTTTAACATATTTATATATTACGCTAACTACTCTTCAGATATACACAACAATAGAAGTCATAGGGGAAAAATATTTTTATGTAGTAAAACCCTTAATTTAAATAAAAATTAATTCACAAATTTATGGTGACAATCATATCTCAAATCAAAATGGGAACATCAAATAATTAATAACAATATACAAATAGTATAAATATTAAAGAAAAGTAAAATAATTAAATTATCCTAAAGTAAATTGAAGTAAATTGCTATTTTAGAAAATTTCAATCTCTGAAGACCAAAGCTTGGAAGAAAAAGAAACTCGTAGACAAAGACATATAACTTTCAAAATATAATAAATTTATTTTTATGTTAAAGTAATTTTACTGTTTAGCAAAGTTCAAAATTGTGATTGAGAAGGAAAAATCATATATTACACCTTAAACTTAATGTTCCTTAAACTTTATGATGAAAAATCTGAATTAGTACCATAGTGTTCTGTAATGACTATTTTTATGAGAGAAAAAAAGAATTATTTACTTGGACCGACAGAATCGTCAAAATTTCGAGATGCTACTTATTAATATTTATTCTTTATAAGTAATACAATTAGCTCTTTAGAAAATAAATTCTTAAAGAATATGAGCAACTTGAGTTGGCACAACAATTAGCAATTTTAATTATAAAATAGAAGGTAAAATAATCTTGAATTAATATCATGAGTTAGAATGTCTAACCATTTTTTTGGTTATGTAATGAAATGATCTAAAGTCTAAACAACTTACACAAAATTTATATATAATTCATTAAATTGATCATCATATATGAAAAATGGTAAACAAAAAATACAAAACTAAGAAGTTTTCAATTTGTATTGTTTGTCAAGAATACATGAATCATAATTATTACTTAATTTCCAAAACATATTAAAGATTAAAACATTTACCTCAAATACAAATAATTTTTGCGTCTAGAAACGTTGTTACTACCGTATCCAAATCAACAAAATTTTAAGAGATTCTTTCAATAATCAATTGTAAGATACCTACAATAATTAAAACGTAAATAAAACTTGTTAACAAAATAGAGCTACACCAATAACTAAAACGAAAATCAAGCTATTACAAAAGATACGTAGCATAAGGAAATTTTGACAAAGGATCCTAAATCTAAAGTAAATCCTAAACCTAAACAAAGAAAAGACATAACTAAGTAAATATTTATTGGTATAAGAATTCTAAACAAAAAGTGAAACTTAAACCTAAATAAATAAAAGCCGCATGCAACAAAAATGGAAATTAACGACAATTTTTTTATTTTAGTCCATAGGGAAAATCTATTATAGTTCATAATTATAATTTTATTCAAAATAGAATACACTTATGAAGGGTAAAAAAGGCGAACGGTATTTCACTAAGGGCATTCGTGCTTTTAATATAGTATAGATAATAGAATATGTAAATAGATCGATATATACCGTTCACTATAAATATATCGATCTATTTACATATTCTATTATCTAAACTATATTAAAAGCACGAAGGACCTTAGCGAAATATCGATATATTTATTTCACTATAAGACAAGAGGGGTTGCTCTGATGGTAAGCAACCCCCACTTTCAACCGAGAGGTTATGAGTTCGAGTCTGCCCAAGAGCAAGGTGGGAAGTTCTTGGAGGTAAGGATGCCGGGGGTCTATTTTGGAAACAGCCTCTCTACCCCAGGGTAGAGGTAAAGTCAGCGTACATACTACCATCCCCAGACCCCACTATGTGGGATTATACTGGGTTGTTGTTGTTGTTGATATTTATTTCACTATAAGAAATATCTCGTTTAGTGGCGACCCATGTCGCTACTAAAGACTATGAGGTTGCCACTAATTTCCTTTAGAGGCGACCTTGGGTTCTCTCCACTTAAATCCATTACTAAATGTCATCTGTCGCGATATAATGAAGTCGCCACTGAAAAATAGATATAGCAAACAATATCGCTACTAAAACGGCTCGTCAATCTGTGTTACTAGGAAGGTCACCACTAAAGAAAGACTATAGTAGCGAGTGTAGTCACCACAAATAGTATCTATTGTAGCGATTGCCATTGCCACAGATAGCCAAGTACGTTTAGTGGCTCTTCTCGTCACCACAAATAATAATTATGTGTAGCAAGAATGTATATTCGCCACTAAAGCCATTTTTCAATAACTAACCAATGCTCTAGATTTGTGAAATGAATATTTAGGTACATTTCTATCAATTGCCTACAAATACTAAAAGCATCCAACACCAAAAATGTTCTAGATGGCACTCACGTATTTTCCTTCTTTTAATTTCAGATTTCACCTATTAGTTCTTCAATTTCTGACTTGTTTCTCAAGTTACTGCCCTAAGTTTACTGAATTCTACACTAAAGTCTTATTCTAGAAGGCCCTAGGGTGTTCTTTTAACTATATAATACCTATACTACCCATATCTTGGTTTTGAATTTACTAATCTTCACAAAACAACACTTTTATATGCCCAAACTACCCAAGAAAACTTTCTGAAACCACTGACCCAACCAAAATCCTTACCTTAGCTAAGATTTAACTATAGTTAACTAAAGGGGTAATTTATTTAGCTATACCCAATCAACCTATCTTAAACACTACACTAATCAATACTAACAATTAACAAACTAATAATTCTTGAGATAAAAGCATAAACTGAAATCAATTCAGGTCTAATCCCAAATTAAACTTCACATGAACAGAACAAAGAGAAAGCCTAATTATACTAACGACCGATTAGCATTTGAGAATTTAACTAACAAAACCAAAATCGAGTCAAAATTTAAACAAAAGAAATGAAAATTAACCTAAAAAGATTATCCTAAACATTCATAACAATCGTAGAGACAAACTTAAACTAAATTGGAAATTAAAACTATGCTCGATTGCACCAAACAAAACAACAAATCAAACTAAAAACTAACAAAAAGGAAGAGAAGAAAACTCACTGGAATTCGGCCTTTATGAGAAAAACATCTGAAATCAACTTACGGTTAATATTATACATCTATTTTGCCAAAAATAGACATATAATATTAACTAGAAACCGATCGACTTGATAATCTTCAAAACTAGCCCAGAACTGTGTGAACCCTAGATTCATTATTCAACCATTCTTAATCAGGGGTTTTGGTCAGGGATTAGGGTTAAGGATGATCAGGAGATTATATGGTATGAATATGGAGAGTTTTGGACAACTTTGTGTTTTTGGCCGAAATTTTGATTGAAGATTCGAGCAATTGTGCTGTGTTGAGGGAAATGGTTATAAGGGTTGGAAAGGAGAGGAAAGAGAGTTTGTGGTGAAATTTTGGGCTTATTTGGAGCTCCACCGCCGGCGGAGGAGTAGAGAAGTACCAGGATGAAGACAATGGTCTCTAGGGCTAGAAAAACTTTCAAACATTTTTATTTTAAGTCATCATTCATCGTGGGCCGTTGGATTAGAATAATGGACGGGTGGGATTGGTTTATACCAGATCCAGATTGGGTCAACCGGATTGGGTCAGTGCTAAAAGTTGGGCCAGGGATTCTTAGGTCGTTTTTGGGCTGGGGAAGACCTAAAACATGAGCCCAATTCAGTCTCTAATTAAGGATCCTCTTTTCATTGCTTTTTTTTCATTTTTTATTTCTTTTATTTATTTTTTTTGTAGGTTTTTCTTTTGACTTTTCTCTCTCTTCTCTCTCTTCTCGCCTGTCCTTTCACAACGGTCCCCTCCCCAACGGTCAACCTCCCTCCCTCCCCATCCTCCCCCCACCCACCCAACCCCCCCTCCAGTGACCTCAACTAACTCCGGCGATCGGATCCTCCACTCCCCTTGGTAAGTTCCCCCTCCCTCTCTCTCTCTCATCTCTTTCTCTCTCTTCTCTCTTCTTCCCCCACACCTGTCCCGCCACCCCAGCCGCCTCATCTCCGGTAAGCTTCCCCCTCCATTTACGGCAGCCCCATCCCCCGCTTTCCCGACTTGACCAGCCCCCCAGACAGCCCCACCCCCTCTCTTTCTTGATTCAGCTAGCCCTTCCCCCCTTTTTTCCACACGTTTTTTTGGGGTTCTGTGTTTGTGATTTTCAGGTACTAGCTGCGGCAGACGCGGCGAGCTTGCGGCGTTTGAGAGTGAAGAGCGTAGCGGCACGGACGGAACGAGCAGGAATTGGCAATTGTTGACCTCGGGCGTATCAAAGCGTACATACAGGTTTTTTTTGCATTGGGAGTTGGTACCTCCCGCTCTCTAGTTTACTTTGCTCATCGTTTGCGTTTTCTAGCTAGCACCATTTTTCATTTTTGCTAGACTTCGTGTGTGCACTACTACTTTTCGTTAGTTGGTGGTGGGATAGTGGCCGTGGCGGGTAATGGTAGTGTAGGGTCAAGACCTCGGGGGGTGGGGGTGGTGGTGGGGGTGAGCAGGGGAGCAGGGATAGGGTTTGGGGTGGGGCGGGAGACAAGGGTGGGAAGGGGATAGCGAATATTCATAGATTGAGGATTGAGTCGTGGAACATAGGCATACTGACAGGTAAGTCCATGGAGTTGGCTAAGATTCTTCAGAAGAGAAGGGTCAACATAGCGTGTGTGTAGGAGACTAGGTGGAAAGGGACGAAGGCGTGGAATGTGGACGGGTTCAAGCTGTGGTACTCTAGGGTCGTCAGGGGTAGGAATAGAGTGGGTATCATGGTGGATAGGGATCTTAGGGAGTCAGTGGTTGAGGCCAGGCGAGTGAATGATATGTTGATGTCTATTAAGGTGGTAATTGGTGGTTGCATCCTCAATGTCATCAGCGCCTACGCACCACAAGCAGGACTAGATGAGGAGGTTAAGAGGCACTTTTTGGGAGGGCTTGGACGAGTTGGTGAGAAGTGTTCCTCAATCTGAGAAGTTAGTTATTGGAGGTGATTTTAATGGCCATATTGGGGCTGATGCGGGTGGTTATGGTGAGGTGCATGGTGGCTATGGCCTTGGGATTAGGAAAGGATGAGGATCTTTGCTGCTTGATTTCGCCAGGGCTTTTGGACTTGTGATCGTCAACTCGGCATTCCTGAAGAGAGAGGATCATTTGGTTACCTTTAAGAGTTACGCGACAATGACTCAGATTGAAGACCTCCTCCTCAGAAGGAGCGATAGAGGGTTGTGGAAGGATTGTAAGGTTATCCCGGGAGAGTCCCTTTCTACCATCCATAGACTCCTAGTATGGATGTAGGTCTCTGGGTGAAGAGGAAGAGGAGGGGTTCCCGGGGTCGGCCGCAGATCATATGGGGAGCTTTGTCCGAGGGGAAAGCCCAGGAGTTGGAGAGGAGGTTAGTTGAGGGTGGAGCTTGGAGAAGTTCTGGGGAAGTGGACGCTATGTGGTCAGAGACGGCGATCCTGGTTTGGGAGTCAGCGCATGATGTGATCGGGGTAGCCAAAGGCTATTTAGGCAGACATCAAGGTGACTGGTGGTGGAACGATGTTATCCAAGGTAAAGTGGAGGTGAAGAAAGCGGCGTTTGCTAAGTTGGCAGGGAGCACAAGCGAGGAGGAAAGGAGAGCGAACAGGGAGAGCTACAAGGTGGCGAGGAAGGAAGCAAAGATGGCGGTCATGGAAGCTAAAAATGCAGCGTTTGGTCGCACGTATGAAGAATTGGGGGAGAAAGGTGGGGAAAAGAAGTTATTTAGGCTGGCTAAAGTGAGGGAGAGGAAAGTACGAGATCTAGACCAAGTTAGGTGCATCAAGGATGAGGATGGTAGAGTCCTGGTGAGGGAGTCCCAAATCAAGAAAATGTGGTAGACGTACTCTCGTGACCTGCTTAACGAGGAAGGGGATCGAGACTTAGAGTTAGTGGAGTTGGGGAATTCAGGGAGTCATAGAGACCTTGGGTACTGCAGGCGCATCAGGGTTGGGGAGGTCGTGGGTGCTCTGCGTAGGATGAGTAGAGGTCGTGCGACATGGCCAGACAAAATTCCGGTGGAGTTCTGGAAGAGCATAGGTAGGGCAGGAGTGGAGTAGCTGTGCAGGTTTTTTAATGTGATATTCAGGACTAAGAGGATGCCGGAGGAGTGGAGGTGGAGCACAGTTGTGCCCTTGTATAAGAACAAAGGGGATATCCGGTGTTGTAACAACTATAGGGGTATCAAATTGCTAAGACACACCATGAAAGTCTGGGAGCGGGTGGTGGAGGCGAGGGTGAGGGAGATGAGGTCTATCTCCGTAAACTAGTTCGGCTTCATGCCGGGCCGTTCCACAACAGAAGCTATTCACCTTGTTAGGAGATTGCGGATTTCTGAGGACATGGTCCTTTATATGAGAGTCTGGAAGTCTACCATCAGGGTTTTAAGGTAGAGGCTTTTAGAAATTGTGGCGATTCCCTCTCGGGGCTGGGCGGGGATTGGTGGGGCTCTCCATAGATGGTCTAGTGTGCCCTTTTGGCAGTTAGTAATCGTTGTTATTGCATTTTATTTCATTTACTGAATGTGGCTAAATTTACATCTGTGAATGTCCTTTCACTTCTGTTTTTGTTTACCTCTCCATTTTGCATGCCATGTTATTTATGGTCTATGTTTACATGATTATGTATTGTGATCTCTACTGGAGTTACTAATGCTCTTTTGTTTTTGTTTTTGTTTTTGTTTTGTTTTTGTTTTATTTCTTTCTTTATCTAAGCCGAGGGTCGATTGGAAATAGCCTCCCCACCCTTTCGGCTGGGGGGTAAGGTCTGCGTACGTATTACCCTCCCCAGACCCGACCCTGTGGGAATATACTGGGTAATTGTTGTTGTTGTTATTTATTTTTTTGTATTTCATTTGTATTATATTATTTTTACTTTTTGCTGATTTTATAAAAATGTTAAATAAAACTCACAACCAAATTAACACTAAAAATTAGATTTCCGGATTAATTCCTAGTTAAAATGTAAACTAATACAACTTTAAACTAAAAATGCAAAAAGTACCATTTTTGTTATTTTCTTCCTATTTTATTCTAAAAAAATTACCTTTAATTAGTCCTAAAATATGAAATTAGATACAAAATACAAATGCATATTTTTTTGTATTTTTTCATATTAAGATGCAGAGATAAAATGCAACAATTGCCGAAAAATGACACAAAATTCACAAAAATGGTAAAAATAAACAAAAATTATTTTGTTTGAATTTTTGGGAATAATTCATATATAGAGCATACATCACGTGCTCACGACCACTCTTCCACATACGGTATCAATCTCTCCACCCATGACCTGACGTCGCTAATAGTTCGGGAAGAGCAAGCCGCCACTACAAAAAGGAATACAAAGAAACCACAATGGCTGAGTAGCCTGGGAAAAAATCATCATAAAATCACACACAAGGGTACTTACATTCTGAGTTCCACACCTTGGGGAACCCTTCGTGGTTAGACACCATGTGCTCTGTCATGATGTAGAAGTATCTTTTCTAATAGCCGCAATTGGCTTTATCATCGGACTGCACTATGAAACTCTTCGTACTATGGTGCTTCAAATGGAGCATGGTACACCTCAAGTAGCTTGCATTAAACATCTGCAAAAGATGGTAAACCGAAACCACGCTCCCGGCCTTGGTCGCAAACGTGGTGAGAATTCTACACTCCTTCAAAGTGTAAGGCGTGAGCTGAGCCGGACAAGCTCTGAAGATGCGGCAGAGTTCCTCCACTAGAGGGCCGAGCGGGAAGCTGTATCCAATCCGAAGCGGGTGTTCGTAGAAGGTGCAAAACCTAGGCATATGCTCATTGGCATAATACATCCTAGCCGGAGCTATTTCGACATGGCCTGGAATATTGTACATCACCCTAAGGGCGTCTAAGTGGGGCTGCAGTAACTCGCTGAGCTCCCAAGGAAGAGGAGGGCACTTCGTAATAAAATCACTTCGAGCACTCATATTCTTTGGAAGTACATTGTCCGCCGAGAGCGGGAGAAGGGCCTTCTCTACTTCTTCCTATTCACCACCGGAGGAAGGCGGAACCCTAGATGGGGCGGTGCCCTTGATTTTCTTGCTATTTTGATGTTTTACCATATGAACTGGTTTTTAAATACTGGTAATAAGAAACACAACAACACGGAAACACAAAAGAACTCACACAAGATGTTGAGTGCAAGAAAGAGAGACAGAAAATGGAATAAGAAAGTATCCTTAATGGTTCGAAAGATGAATCTGTTTGAATCTTTCCCCTATTTATAGAATGAAGTTATGCGGAAATCAAAAAGGTATGATCAGTGCGGGCGCAGGAAACTAGAACGTCACATCACCAACTGAGCTACCTCGGAAACTAAAGTAATAATGACGCATGCGACTACTGACGTCATTCCAAAGAGAGACAATGCGTCAACGGTTCGATTGTGTCATGCATTTTTGTCTCATTTGTGTTAAAGACCACGGATACGGCCAAATTCTCTTAGGACGGGGCTTGTGAATCCGTCCATTGAAGACGTCCATCGAGCACGTCTCCAACGAATGGAGGGAATAACTGTATGAGGTCAAATTTGGCCCTCAAAGTCCCCACGATTAATGAGTACGCCCAATAAGCAGACGCCGACCCAAGTAAGGGCGTAACCTGGACGTGATGGCAAAAACGACGTCGTTTAGTGCTTAACTTCTTTACTGAGTGGAAACCACCAACTTTTGTACTTTTTGATTATTTCGAGGAAGGTCTCCTACTATATAAAGGAGACCTTCGCATTGTAATAGATATTATTATTATTATTCTCGAAAAATACTTCTCTCTCTATCTCTATCTTTTCTTGGTCTCCAATTATTGCTTCTTTCTTAAACTAAATTTATTTTCTTTACCTTTAAGATCTAGAACGATAATATCATCTATCTAATCTATAGGTCGAATTATATTTAATTACGATTTATTATTTTTTGATTGTTTTATAAAACTTACAAAGCACATTAGTAGGTTTTGAGCTAAAGAAATAGTTTGCTTTCTCTTTTACCTAAAAGATCTGCATCTGGAATAACTTTTATGAGTATTTTGTTTTACAGACTACTTGAGAACCCATGCACAAAAAATGTCGACATTTCAATATTTCTGGTCAAAAGACGTGTACTCGACATTGTAGTCACATATTCGTTTTTGCACTGTAACCCTGTCTAGGTGGCATGCCAACTAAGCATCCACGTGGATTATACACACGTTTCCACGGGCTAAGATTTGTCCATTTCGGTCATTCGCCCTACACCAGCAATAGTAATATCAGAAACCTTAACACCTTGATGTAGGTAGTTGCTGTAGAGGGTCGTACAAGTTTTCAGGTGCAATTTCCTGAAAGAGCCAAAAGCCTTAACTTTAGCCAGTGGAAAAGTGTGCATGGCACGTGGACGTATGTATTCCACTTGGATGTTTAGTTGGCATGCCACCTAGACGACAGGGTAATACTGCAGAACGAATATATTGAGGACCATGTGTCGACATATGTTCTTTTGATCAAAAGTGTAAAAATATCGTTTGTGTGCATATAAAGAATTGGATCGAAAACAGTTTATTCGTAGATTATGTTCCATATGTAGTGCTGTCCTGAAAATAGGACTGTTTCTTACATGGTTTTATGATGTTTGGTGGTTAAGTTTGATGCGATATTAATAGGATATGAAGTTTTTGAGTTCTTAATTAAAATATGTATAAATATTTAGTATATTTTATAATACACTTCATCTAAGTAAAAGTGAATAGGTTCATGTAAACACATAGGTATTACTCTAGCTAGATCCGTCTGTGCCGGCCTTGCACATAATATATAGTAGAGTAGATAGTAGTTAGAATTAGTGTATGATATGGGTGTTTAATTAGTGACAATTGCAAGTAATGAGGATTATTATGAATAAAGGATGCAGTGCGATGAATATGATTCATCCATCTTTTATCAATGATTTTAAATTACCATAGAAAACTTAATAATTGTCAAAGTAGTAACAAAGTATTAACTTAATCATATTTACGTTTTGGATGCTAATTACACTTTGTCAATTTTCCCATTTCTTCACAAATTACTTTAGGAATCCCACTAGTTAATTACAATCTGCTGCAAAATGCACGACAACCTTACGTTTTACCTTGCTCCATACTTCTAGCATTATTAGTTTAGCAGTCCGTTACTTTCAGTATTACTCATTTTCTTCTGGTTTAATCATTTGATATTCGAAACTCGCTGTACTTTTCTACTATTAAGTATATATATATTGACCGTTATCATAGGAAAAAATTAAAAAATAACCAAATTTACAAATAATTATCTTAAATAGCCACAGTTTAAAACTAATCGAAATTTAGCCATTTTTCATGTAAAGATAAATCTGAATAAAAATACTTCAGTATAATATATTGGAATTCCAGTATAATATACCGGAATTCCAGTATATTTATCCAGTATATTATACTGGAGTTCCAGTGTAATATATCGAAACTCTAGTATATTTATCCAGTATAATATACCGGTCCAGCATAATATACTGGAGATTGGAGCACCGGTTCTCCAATCTCTAGCATATCATACTGAAACTTTCTGCGTGTTGGAGTTCCAACAAAATATGCTGGAAGTTCATACACATGTACACCAATCTCCAGTATGTTATGCTGAAACTTTCCGTGTTACAGCAATATAGTGACTATTTTTCAATGACTTTGCAAACGTTGAATATTTTTGAATAATCAGTCCGAAAAGTCGCTTTCCCTAAATATCATATGGTAGAGTACATACTATATATATTAAACTCAATATGATCTGGAATTGCAAACTGACGTAGCATACATATCTCAAAGCCTCTAGTGCTCATTCTCACCGAAGAATATAAGGCAAAAACGACTAGAATAAATGCTTGGAGTAATAAATGCAAAATTATTATAGATAGGGAAAGTTTTACATACTATATACGTATATCAAACTAGGGTTTTCTATGTAACTAGGATACTAAGGCCTAACCTCCCACCAGAATGGTGTCTTTTGATTTTTTTTTAAAAGGCTAAACACATACTTAGGGTTTTAGGTACTTAGATCTAGGGTTTTCATATATATATATATATATATATATATATATATATATATATATATATATATATATATATATATATATATATATATATATCTTTGATTAAGCAGCCGGAGCATAGTCATAATCAGCATCATCGTCGTCATCTCCATCGTCCTCGGACCATGCAGCCGGAGCATAGACATAACCAGTGTCATCTCCGTCTTTCCTCATCGGAGGTTTACAGAAATGACCATTTCCATTATGGCCCTTTTTGTCATGGAATCCAAAGAATACCAAACAAATTGAGCACATCAATATTGTTGAAATTTGGGACATATTTTTCGAAACTCTTTTGTTACCAAGATTGAAGAAAAAGGGATGATATATGTGTAGTTAAGGGAAATTGTAGCTGAGCTAGAGGGCAGTGAGTTTTTATGAGAAAAGATGAATTTATTATTTATAGAAGAGAAATGTAAAGCAAAAAGGAATATGCAAAGGTTTATTTTGTGGTATTATATGCTTGAAGTAAGAATGGCTCGTGACATAATGTGCTCAAATGGCTCCATAATTTTGCAATTCGCATGTATATCTGATAACATTTTACAGTTCCACAAGGCCAGTGAAATTTGGGATATTCGAGTACAAATGGCGAAATTAAATTGGAGGTTTAATTTTATGTTGTGCTGTTTTTACTGGACACAGTTTAATAAAGAAAGAAACTTTTTTACAACTTGTGGCTAAACATGTCTAAGATATTTTTGTGACTATAAAAGTATGTTATTAAGAATAAAATGAAAAGTTTAAAGTTGAATTATTTTCTATACAGACAAACATCATTCTTTTTTAAATAAAAAGATAGAACATCATATAAAATGGAAGAGATAGTACTTTCTATTATCTTAGTAGTGTATTCTAAGTAGGGGTTAATTAACATAAAAATCCATCGAATTAATAATTAGTCAAATGTCTAACCATTATCATCAAGGCTTACAGTTTAGTTGTGACGATCAAAAGGATCATTACTTGCTTTCACTTAAATTATGTGCTTTTGAGGCCTTGATCATTTAGAGTCGCGTCGATTTGCGTGTGCAGTCCGAGTGCGTATTCGAAAAGCATAAATGTGAAATTCTATGAAAATATTAATTTTTGACTTTAAAATGAGTAAATCTGGTTAAAAACGAGCATCGTTTGACGTGATCCATACCCTAATTGGGAAATTTGATGCTTAAAGTAGTTTTGAGAAAAAGAAATTCATTGACCTTGAGGTTTAATTTGATGTTCGCAATGTTATTTTGGTGATTTGACTACATGAATATGTCCGTAAGATATTTTTGAGGTTGTGTGTATACTTGGGTTGGATTTCGAGGGATCGGGTGAGTTTCAGGTAGGTTCCGATATGCCTTAGGCTTAGAAATCAGATGTTGCAGGTTCAGGAAGTTGCAGGCCTCTGAACCCTCTTGTGCGGTCCGTGAGAAATCGTGTGTGACCGCTGAGGATCTAGCACAGCCTCGATCGCCTTTGCGCGGTGCAGGTTGTGCGGTCGCAGTCGCCTTTGTGCGGTCTGCACAGGGTTCTGAACTGCAGGTCTTCAGGAAGGACTGTGCGGCCGCGGTCCATTTGGTACGGTCTGCATAGGGATTCTTGTTGGAAGAGGATTGCTATTAATATTTGGAGGGAGGCTTTTAGGCTAAGGGAATTTTGGAAGAGTAGAAGGATTTTGGAGAAGAGAAACATTTATTACTCAAACTTGTTTTTGATTCTTTTGGCTTGATATGTTGTGTGTTGTGTGTTATACAAATGCCCAATGCCATCCCATATTTATAGGGGAGGCTTGCCAAGCTCTAGAATGTCTAGAGAGTTCTACCATTTCCTAGCTATGTACATGTGCTAGAATTCTATGGAGAATTCTAGAGAGTCTAGAGAGTTCTATTACTTTCTAGCTAGGTACATGTGCTAGAATTCTATGGAGAATTCTAGAGTATTTCCAAGCTCAAATGGACTAGAGTTCTCTAGAACGTTCCGGAATCTAGAGTTGCCTAGAATGTTCCGGAATTGGGCTATTTATTTTTCATAATTTCTTAAGCCCAAATAATTATAACAAAATCAAGTTTATTTTATTTTCAACACCCCCTCTTAAACTTGATTTGTCATTCCAAGCAGACTTCTTAACTTGATGAAGTCCTCTTGCTTGAGTGGCTTGGTGAAGATATCCGCAACTTGGTCTTTGGACTTCACGTACTCTACTTGTACATCCTTTCTTGTGATGCACTCTCTTATGTAGTGATAGCGTGTGTCAATATGCTTGCTTCGATCATGGAACACCGAATTTTTTGCCAACGCCAACGTCGACTTATTATCCACGCATATTGTAGTTGGATCTTCTTGTGGCCATCCCAGCTCCTTTAGCAAACTTCGCATCCAGATTGCATGACATACACAGGAGGTAGCGGCAACGTACTCAGCTTCACATGTGGATAGAGTGACAATTGGTTGTTTCTTGGACATCCAAGTGAAGGCGGTGTCTCCCATGAAGAACACGAAGCCCGTGGTACTTTTTCTATCATCAATGTCTCCGGCCCAATCGCTATCGCTATAACCAACCAGCTTATAATCATTAGAAGTTGAATAGAACAAGCCAAAGTTGATTGTACCTTTGAGGCAGCGGAGAATTCTTCTTGCAGCCTTCAAGTGTGTAGTAGTTGGATTCTCCATGTAGCGGCTTATGAGGCCGGTGGCGTAGAGAATGTCGGGTCTCGTGCAAGTCAAATATCGTAAGCTCCCAACTAAGCTCTTGAACATCGTCGTGTCCATTTTCTCAGCTTCGTCATGCTTCAACAACTTGATCCCGCACTCCACCGGTGTGTTGACTGGGTTGCAATCATCCATCTTGAACTTCTTTAGGATCTCCTTCGCATAGCCCTCCTGTGAGATGAAAATTCCATCCTCAAGTTGTTTGACTTCAATGCCAAGATAGTACGCCATAAGCCCGATGTCGGTCATCTCGAACTCTTTAGCCATCGCTTGTTTGAACTCATCGATCATCCTTTGGTTATTTCCTGCAAAGATTAAATCATCCACGTACAAGCAAACGATCAAGATATCTCCATCTTTCATCTTGGCATAGAGCGCATGCTCATGTGGGCATTTGACGAAGTCATTTTCTTGCAAGTACTTGTCGATCCTACTGTTCCACGCCCTTGGTGCTTGCTTTAGTCCATATAACGCCTTCTTCAATCTTAAGACTTTGTCTTCCTGCGTCTTCACCTCATAGCCTATAGGTTGTCAGATGTAAACTTCTTCCTCAAGGACTCCATTCAAGAACGCCGACTTTACATCCATTTGGTGTATCTTCCATTTATTTTGAGCTGCCATAGAAATGATTAGTCTTACAGTTTCTAAACGGGCTACAGGGGCAAATACCTCTTCATAGTCGATGCCGGCTCTTTGACTGTATCCTTTTGCAACAAGCCTCGCCTTGTATCTTTCGATTTCTCCCTTGCAGTTTTTCTTTGCCTTGTACACCCACTTGACGTCGATCGCCTTTTGCCCTTTTGGAAGTGAAGTCAGCTCCCAGGTGTCGTTCTTTTCGATGGACTGGATCTCCTCATCCATTGCATCTCACCATTTCTTACTTTGTACGGCTTCTTCAAAGGTAACTGGTTCACAATCAGCAAATAGACAAAGAAGAGTTAGGTCCCCTAACCTTTCAGTGTCTTCATAAATGTCTTCCAAACTCCTTGCGCGTTCCTCGCTCCTTTCATTCAGAAACGATGGTGGCGAGTCATCTTGAACTGCTGTTGGCGAGGTAGGTGGAGTAGTTAGCTCTCGATGGGCATCCTCTGCTGTAGATCTTTGTTCTTCTTCTTCGGTTGGAATAATGGAACTAAAGTCCTCGAGAGAACCAAAATTCCATTCTCCTTCTTCATCAAACTCCACGTCCCGACTTATCACAAGCTTGTTAGTATCTGGATTATATAATTTGTAGCCTTTGGAGTTGGAATCATACCCGATAAAGATGAACGCCTTACTTTTGTCATCGAGCTTGCTCCGTGTCTCGTCAGGTACATGTGCGTATGCTTTGCTTCCAAAGACTCTTAGATGGGAGATTCCTGGCTTCCTTCCACTCCAAGCTTCTTGTGGTGTCTTTCCCCACACGCTCCTTGTTGGTGATCGGTTGAGTAGGTAGACTGCACACGCTACTGCTTCGGCCCAGAATTCCTTTGGTAGCTTCTTGCTCTTTAGCATACTCCGCGCCATGTCTAGAATTGTCCGGTTCTTCCTTTCCGCCACTCCATTTTGTTGGGGGGACTTTGGTACCGTTAGTGGACGCCTTATTCCATGCTCCTCGCAAAAATTCTGGAACTCTCTAGAAGTGAACTCGCCTCCACGATCGGATCTCATGGCCTTTATGTGTAGTCCACTTTCTTTTTCCACTGCCGCTTTGAATTTCTTGAATACTTCAAATGCCTCCGATTTTTGCTTCAAGAAATACACCCATGTCTTTCTAGAAAAATCATCAATAAATAGAAGGAAATAGTTGCTTTTACCGAGGGAGCTTGGCTTGATCGGACCACATATGTCGGTATGTATGAGCTCCAATGGCTTTTGGGCTCTCGAGCTTGACTCCTTTGGAAAACTCTTCCGAAATTGCTTTCCGAGTAGGCATCCTTCGCATAATTGATTGGGTGGTCTAATGGATGGTAGTCCTCGCACCATGTCCTTCTTGGATAGTAGCTCCAAGCCTCCAAAATTCAAGTGCCCAAATCGAAGATGCCAAAGCCAAGATACATCTTTGTAGCAAGCTTTAAGACACTTTGCAACATCATTTTGAATGTTCAACAAGAACATTCTATTTTTGGACATAGGCACCCTAGTGATTAAATTATTTTTATTATCTCTTATGGAAAGACTATGATCTTTCATGTGAATGTCATAGCCCTTCTCTAAGAGTTGCCCCAAACTCAATATATTATTTTTCATGTTGGGCACATAGTAGACATTTGAGATAAATTGGTGATTTCCATTCTTCAAGCGGATTAGGATGTTACCTTTTCCTTTCACTGGTATTTTGGATTCATCACCAAAAGAAACATTACCACTCACCGATTTGTCGAGCTCCACAAACATGCTCCTCTTTCCACACATATGGTGGCTCGCCCCGGTGTCAAGGTACCAAGTGTTGTCTTGTCTCCCTTCTTCTCCTTTGTATGCTAGAAGTAGGGTCACGTCTTTTTTGCCCTTATCCTCCACAAGGTTGGCGGTCTCTTCGACTTTGATTTGAGACCCTCTACATTGTGAAGCATAGTGTCCATATTTTTGACAAGAATAACATTTGATTTGAGATTTATCGTACCTTGCACCTTGGTTGCCTCTCCCACGACTTGGGTATTCTCTTCTTTCTTCATTGTTGTTGAAACCTCCTCGTCCACGTCCATAGCCTTGACCTCGTCCACGACCACGACCTCTTCCATATTGACCTCGTCCATTTCCGATATTTTCTTCCTTATCTTTTATTTGCATCTTGAATAATTGCTCCACTATATCTTGTTTTTTCTTATGCTTTTCTTCATATGCTTGTAAGGATCCCATTAATTGATCAATTGACATCTCCTCCAAATTTTTAGTTTCTTCAATTGTTATGACAATATGCTCGAATTTGGAAGTTAATGACCGGAGTATCTTCTCAATAATTCTAACATCTTCCAATTTTTCACCATTTCTTTTCATTTGATTTGAAACCACCAAAACTCTTGAAAAATAGTCGGAAATGGACTCCCCTTCTTTCATATGTAAAGACTCAAATCCTCCTCTTAAAGTTTGGAGACGTACCTTCTTTACTTGCTCGGCACCTTTGCAAGACGTTTGGAGTTTCTCCCACGCTTCCTTAGCAGTGGTTGCACTTGAGATCTTCTCGAACCCATCATCATCCAATGCTTGGTAGATGAGGTAGAGAGCTTTCTTGTCTCTCTTTCTTGAATCCTTCACACCATCCTTTTGAGTTTGGGATAATGTAGATTCATCTAGGGGCTCATTGTAGCCGTTCTCTACAATATCCCAAACATCATGTGCACCTAGGAGAGCCTTCATCTTGATACTCCAATTATCATAGTTGCTCTTGTTGAGCATAGGAACTTGGAAGAATGCAACACCAATTGCCATGATTTTAGAAATTTTTTGGTTAGAATCTTGTGGCTCTGATACCACTTTGTTGGAAGAGGATTGCTATTAATATTTGGAGGGAGGCTTTTAGGCTAAGGGAATTTTGGAAGAGTAGAAAGATTTTGGAGAAGAGAAACTTTTATTACTCAAACTTGTTTTTGATTCTTTTGGCTTGATATGTTGTGTGTTGTGTGTTATACAAATGCCAAATGCCGTCCCATATTTATAGGGGAGGCTTGCCAAGCTCTAGAGTGTCTAGAGAGTTCTACCATTTCCTAGCTATGTACATGTGCTAGAATTCTATGGAGAATTCTAGAGAGTCTAGAGAGTTCTATTACTTTCTAGCTAGGTATTCTATGGAGAATTCTAGAGTATTTCCAAGCTCAAATGGACTGGAGTTCTCTAGAACGTTCCGGAATCTAGAGTTGCCTAGAATGTTCCGGAATTGGGCTATTTATTTTTCATAATTTCTTAAGCCCAAATAATTATAACAAAATCAAGTTTATTTTATTTTCAACAATTCTGAGAGGGGTATAAATAAACGGGATTTTCATTTATTTTTCACTTTTCAAAGTTCAAAAAACATAAGAGGCAATTTTTCAAACATCATTTCTTCTCCAAAATATTGGTAAGTGATTTCTAACTCATTTTCTTCACTCCTTACCATCTTTTAACATGATTTTAACTTCAAATCAATGATTTTCATCGGAAATATTGGGTGTTTTGGGTAAAACCTAGGTTTTTCTAAAATTGAAGATTTGGACCCCAATTTGAGGTCCAATTTCAAAATAAATTATATATTTGGGTTTGTGGGGGAATATGTAATCAAGTTTTGGTCCGAACCTTAGGTTTTGACCACGTGGGCCCGAGGCCGACTTTTGGTTTTTGGATAAAACTCATTTTCATGCATTAGGGTTGATTCATTTATTCACTTATTGATGTAATTACGTAACTTGTGATTAGATTCGAGCAGATTGGTGGTGAAATCAAGAAGTAAAGTCATAATTGAGACTTGAGTGTTGTTCAAGGCATCGAGGTAGGTATTTGATGTAACCCTAGATTGGGGAATTAAGAGTTGATTCATATTTCCTACTTGCTTCTTGTTGAGTAGGACGTATAGACATGGTGTCGAGTATCTATACGTTGGTGTCGAGCATGACCATGAGTCTTAAATTAGAAGTTGTTGTGTCCTTAAATATCGGGTGCTTTAATCAATGATCTTCTATATTGAGCAAAGAATTGCTTTATCCTCGTAGATCTTATTTATGATTGAGCATTGTCATTAATTAAGCTGAGTACAAGCTAAGTTAAGATTGGTTATAGCTGCTTTTCCCTTACTGATATTTCTTGTTATTGTGTGATGAACTGTAAAAGGGAGCGGGTGGTACGCCTACCACAAGATATTACGAAATGGGAGCGGGTAATACGCTTACCACAAGATATTATGAAATGGGAGCGGGTGGTACGCCTACAACAAGATATTATGAAATAGGAGCGGGTGGTACGCCTACCATAAGACATAATAAAATGGGAGCCGGTGGTACGCCTATCACGAGATATGAGGAATGGGATCGGGTTGCACGCCTATAACAAGATGAAACTGAAAGTGAAAGTTTTCTTTATTTTTATTTATCTGTGATAGAAATGATATTGTTAGATTTATTATTTTTCCCTATTATTTTGTTTTATCAGCTATCCCCGAAGCATGTTCCCCTTCCCCGGCATTAATTGCTTATTACCTATATACTTTTTCGCCATATATTATATATCTGCACAGGTTTATCTGGAGTCTGGTCCTAGCCTTGTCACTATCTCGCCGGGGTTAGGCCATGCACTTACCAGCACATGGGATCAGTTGTGCTGATACTACACTCTGCACTCTGTGCTGATACCAGAGCAGCCTTTGGTCAGCCGCACTAGTTCGGGAGCCAACCTTCAGTCAACCGAGACACCAAGGTAGACTTGCAAGTGTCCGCAGGCCGGCGTATCCTCTATCTTCTTTCATATTCTGTTATCTCATGTATTCGAGACACACATTTTTATTTTTCCTTCAGATTGTTATATGTGGTGCTCTTAGTAGTCCGTGATTGTTGTGACACTCGGTGCTGGGTAGAGACTTGAATTGATTTTCTAGACGTTCGCTTCTATATTTATCCAAGACTTCCGCTAATTTAATTTTTCGTTGTCATTTAATTACTTATTAATGATTAATTTATTTATTTAAAAATGTATAAAACTAAAGGGTTAATGATTTCATGGGTTTATGGTTTGCTTAGCTTCCTCGAGTAGGCGTTATCACGACTCCCGAGTGTGAAAATTCCGGATCGTGACATTAGCAATATTAGTGAGAGTGAGAGTCTACTTCAATAGTACAAGTGCAACAACCAATAACGTAAGAAGTATACAAATAACCTCAAAGTGGATCGTCTTAATTTTTTACCCTGCTTGCTACATCGGACTTCAAGTTTAACAACAGTTTCCCTCTGTTGTCAAATGAGCAATACTTTTAACTTATGATCTTCAAGTTCAGCCTTAAGGTAAGCGGGGATGAAAAGTTAAAGGCCACCCCAAAAGTGCCATATTTCTACAATTTTTCGTAAAGCATCAAGGTCAAGCCCAATAATGTGAAAAAGCCCAACTCAACTAGAAGCCTATTTTCTATCCAGCCCAATAGATCATATTATTGGAAAAATGCTACTCCCTCCATTCCAATTTATGTGAACTTGTTTGACTGGGCACGGAGTTTAATAAGAAATTTTTTTTTTTGGAGTTTGTAGTGCAAAAAAAATCAAAAGGGGATCTAGAGTATTTGTGTGGTTATAAAAGCTTCTCATTAAGGGTAGAATTGTAAGTTTAAGCTAAGTTGTTTCAAAATTTAGAAAGGGTTTATTCTTTTTGAAACATAACAAAAGGAAATAGGTTCACATAAACTGAATTGGAGGGAGTAATAAATCCATATCCTAAGGGCATCTCCTACCTTGCCCTCATCCCCCATAATGGGGGCAATTTTTGGAAAAATTTACTCCAACCCTCTCCCATTTTTGTCCCCAAAATGGGGGATGAATAGTGTTCCCTCAAGTATGGGGTACTATTTATCTCCCTCATTAATATTCATTACTTTTTTATTATTATTTTACTATTAAATCTTTTATTTTGTCTCTTTATATATATTTAATTATGTTTAGGTAATATTTTTATAATATTAATATTATATCTTAACTTTGATTTATAATTTTGATAAATTAATTTTCGTGCATATTTTCGTAAAATTAATTTTCGTGCTCAATGTAAAAAAATTTCATGCATATTAATATTTTATTTGAATTATTAGTTAATCTATAATAATTACTTACAAATTATATTATTTAAAATTATATGAAGTTTTATTAATTATGAAAATTACAAATTAATAAAAATAAAAGATGGAATTTGTTTAATTGAGGTTAAAAATAAAATTAAAATGAATGATAATCATATAATATAGAAGAGATAGAATTACATAAAAAAGTTTGGAAAAAGAAATTGAGGAATAGTTGGAATAAGTTGTCCCAAAATGGGGGAGACAAAAAATAGGGTAAAGGTTGGAGATGGCCTAATGAAAATTTTAAAAACCATTATTGACCAATTTTTATTATAAAACTTATCAGATTTGTTTGCAAAATCAAAGGATTTTTTAATTAAAAAAAAATCGTAGCTTTTAAAAAACAAATCAAAATGTTTTCACAGAGGGATTTTTACCTACTATACCATATACCAAACCTTATTACCTTCATTGGTTAAGGATTGTGTTAATTACATTTAAGCATACCAAATTACCATTTATATACCATAATTCAAATTAAGGGTATAATTATTGCTTCATTTATTCTAGACATGATATTAGGAGCGTATATTCACTTTAATTCATTTACCCGCATCTCTCTCCTCCCATCCTCCACACGCCCACGATTTCCTTCAGTAAAACATATAAAGGAACTGAGGTGTGTGGCTTTCTTGAATCAGGTATGTATTCAACAAGGGCCACAAATATATATAGATATATATATATATATATATATATATATATATATATATATATATATATATAATCTTGATGGCCTTCTCGACATATATATATATATATATATATATATATATATATATATATATATATATATGTCGAGAAGGCCATGAAGATTACCATTTGACATTGCTCTCCCTTCAGGGTCAACTTCACTCATATGTATCCACTTAGGCAGCACTGATTCTGTGTGTTTGAAACATTTGAGATCAGTTAAATCTCACCCCATTAATCGATGGTCTCCTGCGGACTGACCATCTGATAAAGAATTCTGTACAATACCACTCCATTTTGGTATCACTGCTTTTGCCATCAAAAGAAAATGATTTTCTCGTGATAAAGGAGTAGTTGGATTGTGCAATTGTAAAGGAAATGATTTTCTCGTGGAAGACAATAGAGTTGCCAGTGTGGGTGCAATTGTAGTTTATTTGTAGTTTTTATGTAGAAATTTTGTAGATGAAGAGCAAATTTTGTTGTCAATATTTTTTTGACACAAGATTGTAGTTTATTGTAGTATAAATGTAGTAATTTTGTAGGTACTCTTAAAAATAATACAACTTTATACAATACTTAAAATGATTTGTAGTTTATTTAAAGAAATTTTATCTACATGGTATCTACAAACTGAATACATTGAATTTTAATATCTCAATTCACATTTCAATTGTAGCATAATTGGCATTTTCGACATAATTGTAGAAGACTAGTAGAAATTTTAGTCTTCCCAATCCACAATTTATCTATAATTTATCTACAATTCTACAATTTAACTACAATTTATCAACAATTTCTGGAAATATGTGTTCTTCTTCTTCTTCGACGAGTTTCAATCTGAAATTCAGTCAAAATCAAGTCTAATCTTCACCAAAACCCCTCAAAATTGAGATATAAACTCCTAAACATATTTCGAATTATTTACAACAACACCCAATCCAAACAAATAATGATACTTGAAAACTCAAATTTGAATTCAACGCTTTCAAGCTTTTTAATGGCTATCAATGGTGAAAAATATATGGAGAAGGAGAGAATTACGCAGCAATGAGATTTTCTTCCGTTTCAAAATTCGAATTTATTGGTGATAGGATCACACGCAGGTCTGGTGCCTACAATTTCGCGCTTTTTCATGGGAATATCTACCTAATTTTGGATTAGTATATATTTTGTTATGAAACAGTGGACAACGTGGGTAAATACCAAATTATGAACATTTTTGGTAATAAGGTTTGGTATATGGTATATAGGAAAAATCCTTTTCACAAATTCAAAGTTAAGTTCTTGATAAACCTACTGGTGTTCTCAAAAATCATAGTATTTCGTAACAATTAAACGTCGCACAGCTATCCTTCAAAAATAGAAAGAATTACAGCCAATGGTCCATGTCACTTGGCCTAATGGCCTATTCGAAAATAGTTCACATTTGAAGTTTTTACCCTAAGTAGCTCATATTGTACATAATTTACGCCTCTTCTGGGAGGAGATAGACAATCTGAGTCTTCGCCACCGAGTTTTGGTAAGTAACCAAATGCTCCTCCCGCTTCGAAAAACTTGAGTTCGCAATCGCGAGATCGAATGCCTTGGCAAAGTCCAACAGCGAAGTGCCCCCTCCATTTCGCTCCCCGAAACCAAAGCCGCCATGTACCTCAATATAACCACCTGCAGACGATCCAATATGACCATTAAAATCTCCTTCTATGAATAACCTCTTGGAAGGCAGAATATTACGAACGATGTCGTCCAACCCCTCCCAAAAGTGCCTTTTAATCTCCTCATCCAAGCCTACTTGTGACGCGTACGCACTAACAACATTTAAAGTACACTTACCCACCACCAATTTAAAAGTCATTAGTCTATCATTATACCCGTCTGACCTCTACCACCGACTCTCTAAGACGGCTATCAACCAGCATCCCCACTCTATTCTTACCCCTCATGACTCCAGAGTACCACAACGTATACCCATCCGCGTTTACCGCCCTCGTTCCGACCCATCAAGTCTCCTGGACACACGCTTATTAATCTTCCTCTTCTGAAGGATCTTCGCCAACTCTATAGACTTACTCAACCTATATGCTCCTTTGCCCCTATACCTCCCCTGCCTCCCGTCCCACTCCCTGAACCCGGCCCCCCACTCTGCCCCACCCGCAGACATGTCCTTAATCTATCATTCCAGACTCTAGTCACTACTCCTACGACAAATCTAAAGAATACTCGCTAGTGCTCAACGGACAACGAGTCAAACTAGAGAAAACACGTAACTGGAAGTACACTAGTTGAATGATCGAACTATTGCGAACTAAAGTAACAACAATTTAGCTAATACCAAATGGGGGAACAGTTGAACGGGAGGTACCAAGTCCCGAAGACCAAACCTGTGTTGAATTGTTGCACTCGATGTAGTTGCACGCTAACTCACCGTTACCCACCGCTCTTTGCTGACGCTCGTCCAGGTTGATCTTCTTTGCTAGTGCTCGTGGTCCCAACTTGTCTCTAACAACTTCAAGAATCTTCCTGAAAAACTCAGCAAATACTCCGATCCAAAAACCAAAAAGGGCTGCCACCGCTACCACTGCTGTAGCCCTGACAGTAATAAGGGAAATGAAGCTAGGCTTCAACAGACACAATGATTATACAATATATGGACGGTAAGGAACATAAATTTAATTCAATTGGAAATTTTTGCTGTCCCATGTCATGACCAACTATATATGGAATTATCATCACAATCACAATTCACATCATCAGGTGAGACTATTTTTTTACTACATTCATGTCACTGTTTCTGCATAAATATTGGATCAAATATTTAAATGAAACAAAAAAGATACATATATATATATATATAGAGATAGTGATCTTGTTGACCAAAAAAAGAAAAGAAAAACCTAGTAATCTCAGAAACCTTAACACCTTGATGTAGACCGCTCACCTCAGCCACAAAAGGTTTCAACTTTCAACTAATATATAAATCTGTATATTTCTTTTTGTTTTTCTAGAAAAAGACTAGGATTAATGAACATCAAGGTTCTTACTCTTCCTCATTTCTTCCTAAGACTTTCACATGTCTGGATGAAACATAGGGAATTTGATCGAACACGCTACGTCTATTCTAGATTCGCAATTGCCAAGAATTCTCAACAAATTCATGCAGCAGGAGCATAATCATAATCGCCATCATCGTCATCTCCTTCTAGGGATGCTGCTGGAGCATAGTCATAATCTCCATCGTCGTCATCGCCTTCCAAGGATGCTGCAGGAGCATAGTCATAGTCTCCATCATCGTCGTCACCACCTCCCTCTAAACATGCTGCTGGAGCATAATCATCGTCATCTCCATCTAAACAGTACGATCTTCTTTTCTGGAACCCAATAATCTTGAAAATGCTAGACATTCTATAATCTCTTCTTGATTGGACTATAGAAATATTTGAAATAGAGCTATTGGAAGTTATGTTTATCTCTTTGAGAAGATGTGAAGAATGGTTTTTGTAGTGTGTATGAAAAGTAGTGAAGAAACCATTTGCTTATATAAGAATAAGAGACAAGTTTGGACTCGTTTTGATGGAGTTTGGCACGTTAGAAAGTGTGTTATGTTAACTGAATAATGTGTACTAACATAAGAATGTTACCTGAAGAATGTGTACTAACATAAGAGTGTACTAACATAAGAGTGTGTTAGAAAGTGTGTTATGTTACCTGAAGAATGTGTACTAACATAAGAACGTTACCTGAAGAATGTGTACTAACATAAGAGTGTGTTAGAAAGTGTGTTATGTTACCTGAAGAATGTGTACTAACATAAGCTTGGCTGAATTTTGGGGCTGCCACATCAAAAATTTACTTTACACATGGCATCATATATTAGAGAGTTAAAATTTATTCTCCATATATCCTGTGGAAACATAGAATATATCTTGAGTTGTGAATATTCTTTAAATTAAAAATGAAAGGACAAGAGGGGTTGCTCTGATGGTAAGCAATCCCCACTTCCAACAGAGAGATTGTGAGTTCGAGTCTCCCTAAGAGCAAGGTGGGAAATTCTTGGAGGGAATGATGCAGGCGGTCTATTTGGAAACAGCCTCTCTACCCAAGAGTATGGGTAAGATCTGCGTACACATTACCCTCCCCAGACCCAACTAAGTGGGGTTATACTGGGTTGTTGTTGTTGTTGTTGATATGAGAGCATCTAGTGCTAAATTTAATTAAGATAATGAGTCGAGTGAGGAAGAATATGATAAACCTTTTTGGAGATATTAAAATGAAGTGCAAGGCTACAAGCCGTAGCATTGTTTTATACTTTTTCACGTTAGTAATTGAAAAGATTGGGAGCCTATAGATAAAATGTTGGAATTTTTTAGCGGTGTGAGACCGTTTGGGGAAATTCGGAACGGAATTGATCCAAAACAGACAATATCACAGGATATTAACAGTAATTTTGGATCATTTTAGCTTAATAACGGGTATCAGACTCAAAATCAGCCGGACGAGTATAACGATGGTTGAATGCAAAGCTCGATTTGCTTACCCTTATGAACTTGGAAACACGCACAAAAAGAAGCTAGTTGCTTACTCAATTGCTATCACTCTAACAATGTGCGGAACACACGTTGTATCTCAACCTGTAAAGGGTAGTACAAGTTTTCTGGTTCAATTTCCTGAATGAGCCAAAAGCCTTAACTTTAGCCAGTGGAAAAGTGTGCATGGCACGTGGACGTATGTTATTCCACTTGGATGCTTAGTTGGCATGCCACCTAGACGACAGGGTAACACTGCAGAACGAATATATTGAGGACCATGTGTCGACATATGTTCTTTTGATCAAAAGTGTAAAAATATCGTTTGTGTGCATATAAAGAATTGGATCGAAAACAGTTTATTCGTAGATTTTGTTCCATATGTAGTGCTTTCCTGAAAATAGGACTGTTTCTTACATGGTTTTATGATGTTTGGTGGTTAAGTTTGAGGATATGAAGTTTATGAGTTTTTATATTGATTATATCAAGTTAATATAACAAAATAATTGAGTGCATAATTAAAATATGTATAAATATTTAGTATATTTTATAATACTATACTTCATCTAAGTAAAAGCGAATAGGTTTATGTAAATACATAGGTATTACTCTAGCTAGATCTGCTTTTATCGGCCTTGCACATAATATATAGTAGAGTAGATAGTAGCTAGAATTAGTGTATGATATGGATGTTTAATTAGTGACAATTGCAAGTAATGAGGATTATTATTAATAAGAATGCGGTGCGATGAATATGATTCATCCATCTTTTATCAAAGATGTCAAATTCGATCATTGAGTTCAATTTGCAACAGAAAGAAATTACCATAGAAAACTTAATAACTGTCAAAGTAGTAACAAAGTATTAACTTAATCATATTTACGTTTTGGATGCTAATTACACTTTGTCAATTTTCCCATTTCTTCACAAATTACTTTAGGAATCCCAGTAGTTAATTACAATCAGCTGCAAAATGCACGACAAATGGAATAACAACAACAACAACAGCCCGATATAATCTCACTTAGTGGGGCCTGTGGAGGGTAGTGTGTACACAGACCTTACCCCTACTTTTGGGTCAGTCCAGCCCAGTATAATTTCACTTAGTGGGGTAAAGAAAAAAGAAAAAGAGGTAGATCAAAAGATGTGGCTGTAGGTATATATATCATATTTTTATATATGTCCGAGACAAGATTAAAAAGACTTGTGCTTTTCATTAAAAGTTGAAGAATAATGTACACAATAGCAGAACGTCTGTGTCCATGGCACTTGTCGAATATTTACCTGCAGCAGAAATTATTTTTTTTGGTCAAAGAGAAACTATTTAATTAGAGTGCTCAAGGGTCATTATATTGCGTAGTGGCATGGTTGTGATGGGATGAATATAATTTTTTTCTACCTTAATCAGAAGTTTTGGGGTCGAATCGGAATGAGAAATCATGATAGATAACACTCACAGTCTAATGGACCTTACGTTTTACCTTGCTCCATACTTCTAGCATTATTAGTTGAGCAGTCCGTTACTTTCAGTATTACTCATTTTCTTCTGGTTTAATCATTTGATATTCGAAACTCGCTGTACTTTTCTACTATTAAGTATATATATATTGACCGTTATCATAGGAAAAAATTAAAAAATAACCACATTTACAAGTAATTATTTAAAATAGCCACAGTTTAAAACTAATCGAAAATTAGCTATTTTTCATGTAAAGATAAATCTGAATGAAAATACTTCAGTATAATATATTGGAATTCCAGTATAATAAACCGAAACTCTAGTATATTTATCCAGTATATTATACTGGAATTCCAATGAAATATATCGAAACTCTAGTTTATTTATCCAGTATAATATACCGGTCCAGCATAATATACTGGAGATTGGAGCACCGGTTCTCCAATCTCTAGCATATCATGCTGAAAGTTTCTGTGTGTTGGAGTTCCAACATAATATGCTGAAAGTTCATACACATGTACACCAATCTCCAGTATATTATGCTGGAACTTTCCGTATTACAGCAATATAGTGGCTATTTTTCAATGACTTTGCAAACATTTAATATTTTTGAATGATCAATCCGAAAAGTCGCTTCCCTAAATATCATATGGTAGAGTACATACTATATATATTAAACTCAATATGATCTTACTGGAATTGCAAACTGACGTAGCATACATATATCAAAGCCTCTAGTGCTCGTTCTCACTAAAGAATATAAGGCAAAAACGACTAGAATAAATGCTTGGAGTAATAAATGCAAAATTATTATAGATAGGGAAAGTTTTACATACTATATACGTATATCAAACTAGGGTTTTGTATGTAACTAGGATACTAAGGCCTAACCTCCCACCAGAATGGTGGCTTTTGATTTTTTTTAAAAGGCTAAACACATACTTAGGGTTTTAGGTACTTAGATCTAGGGTTTTCATATATATATATATATATATATATATATATATATATATATATATATATATATATCTTTGATTAAGCAGCCGGAGCATAGTCATAATCAGCATCATCGTCGTCATCTCCATCGTCCTCGGACCATGCAGCCGGAGCATAGACATAACCAGTGTCATCTCCGTCTTTCCTCATCGGAGGTTTACAGAAATGACCATTTCCATTATGGCCCTTTTTGTCATGGAATCCAAAGAATACCAAACAAATTGAGCACATCAATATTGTTGAAATTTGGGACATATTTTTCGAAACTCTTTTGTTACCAAGATTGAAGAAAAAGGGATGATATATGTGTAGTTAAGGGAAATTGTAGCTGAGCAAGAGGGCAGTGAGTTTTTATGAGAAAAGATGAAGTTATTATTTATAGAAGAGAAATGTAAAGCAAAAAGGAATATGCAAAGGTTTATTTTGTGGTATTATATGCTTGAAGTAAGAATGGCTCATGACATAATGTGCTCAAATGGCTCCATAATTTTGCAATTCGCATGTAAATCTGATAACCTTTTACAGTTCCACAAGGTCAGTGAAATTTGGGATATTCGAGTACAAATGGCGAAATTAAATTGGAGGTTTAATATTATGTTGTGCTGTTTTTACTGGACATAAAGTTTAATAAAGAAAGAAATTTTTTTACAACTTGTGGCTAAACATGTCTAAGATATTTTTGTGACTACATAAGTATGTTATTAAGAATAAAATGAAAAGTTTAAAGTTGAATTATTTCCTATACAGACAAACATCATTCTTTTTTAAATAAAAAGAAAGAACATCATATAAAATGGAAGAGAGAGTACTTTCTATTATCTTAGTAGTGTATTCTAAGTAGGGGTTAATTAACATAAAAATCCATCGAAATAATAATTAGTCAAATGTATAACCATTATCATCAAGGCTTACAGTTTAGTTGTGACGATCAAAAGGGTTATTACTTGCTTTCACTTAAATTATGCGCTTTTGAGGCCTTGAAAATCTCATTTAGAGTCACGTCGATTTACGTGTGCAGTCAGAGCGCGTATTCGCAAAGAATAGATGTGAAATTCTATGAAAATATTAAGTTTTGACTTTAAAATGAGTAAATTTGACTTCGGTCAGTATTTTGGATAAACGGACCTGGACCCGTGACTCGGCACTCCTGAAGGGTCCATAGAAAAATATGGGACTTGGGCGTGTGCCCAGAATCGAATTCCGTGGTCCCAAACCCGAGAAATGATTTTTTAAGTGAAATTATATTCAAAAATTATGTATGGAAATTTGAAATCAAAACCGATTAAAGTAATGGTAAAGTGCCCCTATTCTTGTTCTGGTTCCCGGTACATGTCTCATATATGATTTGAGTCATTCCTGTAAAATCTGGTTAAAAACGGGCGTCGTTTGACGTGATCCATATCCTAATTGGGAAATTTGATGCTTAAAGGAGTTTTGAGAAACAGAAATTCATTGACCTTGAGGTTTAATTTGATGTTCGCAATGTTATTTTGGTGATTTGACTACACGACTATGTCTGTAAGATATTTTTGAGGTTGTGTGTATACTTGGGTTGGAGTTTCAAGGGCTCGGGTGAGTTTCGGGTAGGTTCCGATATGTCTTAGGCTTAGAAATCAGATGTTGCAGGTTCAGAAAGTTGCAGGCCTCTGAACCCGCTTGTGTGGTCCGTGAGAAATCGTGTGTGACCGCTGAGGGTCCAGCACAGCCTCGATCGCCTTTGCGCGGTGTAGGTTGTGTGGCCGCGGTCGCCTTTGTGCGGTCTACACAGGGTTCTGAACTGCAGGTCTTCAGGAAGGACTGTGCGGCCGCGGTCCATTTGGTGCGGTCCGCATAGGGGGTCCGAGAGGGGTATAAATAAACGGGATTTTCATTTATTTTTCACTTTTCAAAATTCAAAAAACATAAGAGGCGATTTTTCAAACATCATTTCTTCTCCAAAATATTGGTAAGTGATTTCTAACTCATTTTCTTCACTCCTTACCATCTTTTAACATGAGTTTAACTTCAAATCAAAGATTTTCATGGGAAAAATTGGGTGTTTTGGGTAAAACCTAGATTTTTCTAAAATTGAAGATTTGGACCCCAATTTGAGGTCCGATTTCAAAATAAATTATATATTTGGGTTTGTGGGGGAATATGTAATCAAGTTTTGGTCAGAACCTCAGGTTTTGACCACGTGGGGCCGGGGGCGACTTTTGGTTTTTGGATAAAACTTGGAAAAACTCATTTTCATGCATTGGGGTTGATTCATTTTTTCACTTATTGATGTAATTACGTAACTTGTGATTAGATTCGAGCAGATTGGTGGTGAAATCAAGAAGTAAAGTCATAATTGAGACTTGAGTGTTGTTCAAGGCATCGAGGTAGGTATTTGATGTAACCCTAGATTAGGGAATTAAGAGTTGATTCATATTTCCTACTTGCTTCTTGTTGAGTAGGACGTATAGACATGGTGTCGAGTATCTATACGTTGGTGTCGAGCATGACCATGAGTCTTAAATTAGAAGTTGTTGTGTCCTTAAATATCGGGTGCTTTAATCAATGATCTTCTATATTGAGCAAAGAATTGCTTTATCCTCGTAGATCTTATTTATGATTGAGCATTGTCATTAATTAAGCTGAGTACAAGCTAAGTTAAGATTGGTTATAGCTGCTTTTCCCTTACTCATATTTCTTGTTATTGTGTGATGAACTGTAAAAGGGAGCGGGTGGTACGCCTACCACAAGATATTACGAAATGGGAGCGGGTAATACGCTTACCACAAGATATTATGAAATGGGAGCGGGTGGTACGCCTACAACAAGATATTATGAAATAGGAGCGGGTGGTACGCCTACCATAAGACATAATAAAATGGGAGCCGGTGGTACGCCTATCACGAGATATGAGGAATGGGATCGGGTTGCACGCCTATAACAAGATGAAACTGAAAGTGAAAGTTTTCTTTATTTTTATTTATCTGTGATAGAAATGATATTGTTAGATTTATTATTTTTCCCTATTATTTTGTTTTATCAGCTATCCCCGAAGCATGTTCCCCTTCCCCGGCTTTAATTGCTTATTACTTGTTTAAATTTTTGCCATATATTATATATCTGCACAGGTTTATCTGAAGTCTGGTACTAGTCTCGTCACTATCTCGCCGGGGTTAGGTAAGGCACTTACCAGCACATGGGGTCAGTTGTGCTGATACTACACTCTGCACTCTGTGCTGATACCGGAGCAGCCTTTGGTCAGCCGCACTAGTTCGAGAGCCAACCTTCAGTCGACCGAGACACCAAGGTAGCCTTGCAGGTGTCCGCAGGCCGGCGTCTCCTCTATCTTATTTCATATTCTGTTATCTCATTTATTCGAGACACACATTTTTATTTTTCCTTCAGATTGCTGTATGTAGTACTCTTAGTAGTCCGTGGATGTTGTGACACTAGGTGCTGGGTAGAGACTTGAATTGATTTTCTAGACGTTCGCTTCTATATTTATCGAAGACTTCCGCTAATTTTATTTTTCATTGTCATTTAATTACTTATTCATGATTAATTTAACCGTTTAAACAAGTATAAAACTAAATGGTTAATGATTTCAAGGGTTTATGGTTTGCTTAGCTTCCTCGAGTAGGCGTTATCACGACTCCCGAGTGTGAAAATTCCGGATCGTGACATTAGTAATATTAGTGAGAGTGAGAGTCTACTTCAATAGTACAAGTGCAACAACCAATAACGTCAGAAGCACACAAATAACCACAAAGTGGATCGTCTTAATTTTTTACCCCGCTTGGTACATATGACTTCAAGTTTAACAACAGTTTCCCCTCTGTTGTCCAATGAGCAATACTTTTAACTTATGATCTTCAAGTTCAGCCTTAGGGTAATCGGGGATAAAAAGTTAAAGGCCAACCCAAAAGTGCCATATTTCTACAATTTTTCGTAAAGCATGAAGGTCAAGCCCAATAAAGTGAAAAAGCCAAACTCAACTAGAAGCCCATTTTCTATCCAGCCCAATAGATCATATTAATGGTAAAATGCTACTCCCTCCATTTCAATTTATGTGAACTTGTTTGACTGAGCACGGAGTTTAAAAAGAAAAAAAAATTTTGAGTTTGTGGTGCAAAACAAGAGTATTTGTGTGGTTATAAAAGCTTCTCATTAAGGGTAGAATTGTAAGTTTAAGATAAGGTATTTCAAAATTTAGAAAGGGTTCATTCTTTTTTAAACAGAACAAAAAGGAAATAGGCTCACATAAACTGGAATGGAGGGAGTAATAAATCCATATCCTAAGGGCATCTCCTACCTTGCCCTCATCCCCCATAATGGGGGTAATTTTTTGGAAATATTTACTCCAACCCTCTCCCATTTTTGTCCCCAAATTGGGGGATGAATAGTGTTCCCTCAAGTATGGGGTACACTATTTATCTCCCTCACTACTATTCATCATTTTTTTATTATTATTTTACTATTTAATCTTTTATTTTATCTCTTTACATATACTTAATTATGTTTATATAATATTTTTATAATATTAATATTATATTTTAACTTTGATTTATAATTTTGATAAATTAATTTTCGTGCATATTTTGCTAAAATTAATTTTCGTGCTCAATGTAAAATTAATTTTCATGCATATTAATATTTTATTTGAATTATTAGTTAATCTATAATAATTACTTACAAATTATATTATTTAAAATTTCATAAAATTTTTATAATTATGAAAATTACAAATTAATAAAAACAAAAGATGGAATTTGTTTAATTGAGGTTAAAAATAAAATTAAAATGAATGATAATAATATAATATAGAAGAGAGAGAAGAATATAAAAAAGTTTGGAAAATGAAATTGAGAAATAGTTGGAATAAGTTGTCCCCAAAATGGGGGAGACAAAAAATGGGGTAAAGGTTGGAGATGGCCTAATGAAAATTTTAAAAACAATTATTGACCATTTTTTTTCTAAAACTTATCAGATTTGTTTGTAAAATCAAAGGATTTTTTAATAAAATAAAAAAAATCGTAGCTTTTAAAAAACAAATCAAAATGTTTTCACAAAGGAATTTTTGCCTACCTATGACATATACCAAACCTTATTACCTTCATTGTTTAAGGATTGTGTTAATTACATTTAAGCATACCAAATTACCATTTATATACCATAATTCAAATTAAGGGTCTAATTATTGCTTCATTTATTTTAGACATGATTTTAGGAGCGTATATTCATTTTAATTCATTTACCCGCATCTATCTCCTCCCATCCCCCACACCCCCACGATTTCCTTCAGAATATATAAAGGAACTGAGGTGTGTGGCCTTCATGAATCAGGTATGTATTCAATAAGGGCCACAAATATATATATGTCGAGAAGGCCATAAAGATTACCATTTGATACTACTCTCCCTTCAGAGTCAACTTCACTCATATGTATCCACTTGGGCAGCACTGATTCTGTGTGTCTGAAACATTTGAGATCAGTTAAGTCTCACCCCATTAATCGATGGTCTCCTACGGACTGGCCATCTGATAAAGAATTCTGTACAATACCTCTCCATTTGGTATCACTGCTTTTGCCATCAAAAGAAAATGATTTCTTTCGTGATAAAGGAGTAGTTGGATTGTGCAATTGTAAAGGAAATGATTTTCTCGTGGAAGACAATAGAGTTGGTAGTGTGGGTGCAATTGTAGTTTATTTGTCGTTTTTATGTAGAAATTTTGTAGATGAAGAGCAAACTTTGTGTCAATATTTTTTTTGACACAAGATTGTAGTTTATTGTAGTATAAAAGTAGTAATTTTGTAGGTACTCTTAAAAATAATACAACTTTATACAATACTTAATCTGATTTGTAGTTTATTTGTAGAAATTTTATCTACATGGTATCTACAAACTGAATACATTGAATTTTAATATACCAATTCACATTTCAATTGTAGCATAATTGGCATTTTCGACATATTTGTAGAAGACTAGTAGAAGTTTTTGTCTTCTCAATCCACAATTTATCTATAATTTATCTACAATTCTACAATTTAACTACAATTTATCTACAATTTCTGAAAATATGTATTCTTCTTCTTCTTCGACGAGTTTCAATCTGAAATTCAATCAAAACCAAGTCTAATCTTCACCAAAACCCCTCAAAATTGAGATATAAACTCGTAAACATATTTCGAATTATTTATAACAACACTCAATCCAAACAAATAATGATTTTTGAAAACTCAAATTTGAATTCAACACTTTCAAGCTTTTTAATGGCTATCAATGGTGAAAAATATATGGAGAAGGAGAGAATTACGCAGAAATGAGATTTTCTTCCGTTTCAAAATTTGAATTTAATGCTGATAGGATCACACGCAGATCTGGTGCCTACAATTTCGCGCTTTTTTCATGGGAATATCTACCTAATTTTGGATTAGTATATATTTTGTAGTGAATATGTGGACAACGCGGGTAAATACCAAATTATGAACATTTTTGGTAATAAGATTTGGTATATGGTATAGATAGGAAAAAATCCCTTTCACAAATTCAAAGAGAAGTTTTCGATAAACCTACTGGTGTTCTCAAAAATCATAGTATTTCGCAACAATTAAACGTCGCACAGCTATCCTTCAAAAATAGAAAGAATTACAGCCCATGGTCCATGTCACTTGGACTAATAGCCTAATCGAAAATAGTTCACATTTGAAGTTTTTACCCTATGTAGCTCATGTTGTACATAGTTTAAAAGAAAGTTTTCGCCTCTTCTGGGGAGGAGATAGACAATCTGAGTCTTCGCCACCGAGTTTTGGTAAGTAACCAAATGCTCCTCCCGCTTCGAAAAACTTGAGTTCGCAATCGCTAGATCGAATGCCTTGGCAAAGTCCAACAGCGAAGTGCCCCCTCCATTTCGCTCCCCGAAACCAAAGCTGCCATGTACCTCAATATAACCACCTGCAGACGATCCAATATGACCGTTAAAATCTCCTTCTATGAATAACCTCTTGGAAGGCAGAATATTACGAACGATGTCGTCCAACCCCTCCCAAAAGTGCCTTTTAATCTCCTCATCCAAGCCTATTTGTGGCGCGTACGCACTAACAACATTTAGAGTACACTCACCCACCACCAATTTAATAGTCATTAGTCTATCATTCACCCGTCTGACCTCTACCACCGACTCTTTAAGACGGCTATCAACCAGGATCCCCACTTCATTCTTACCCCTCATGACTCCAGAGTACCACAACTTATACCCATCCGCGTTTACCGCCCTCGTTCCGATTCACCTAGTCTCCTGGACACACGATATATTAATCTTCCTCTTCTGAAGGATTTTCGCCAACTCTATAGACTTACTCGTTAGCGAACCTATGTTCCATGTCCCGATTCTCATATATCCTGTGGAAACATAGTATATATCTTGAGTTGTGAATATTCTCTTTAATTTAAATTAAATGATATGAGAGCATATAGTGCTAAATTTAATTAAGATAATGAGTCGAGTGAGGAAGAATATGATAAACTTTTTTGGAGATATTAAAACAAAGTGCAAGGCTACAAGCCGTAGCATTGTTTTATTCTTTTTCACGTTAGTAATTTAAAAGATTGGGAGCCTACACATAAAATGTAGGGATTTTTTAATGGTGTAAGACCGTTTGGGGAAATTCGGACGGAATTGATCTAAAACGGACAACATCACAGGATATTAACAGTATTTTTGGACCACTTTAGCTTAAAAACTAGTATCATACCTAAATTCACCCGGACGAGTATGGCGATGGTTGAGTGTGAAGCTCGATTTGCTGGAACACGCACAAAAAGGAGCTAGTTGCTGACTCAATATCACTCTAACAATGTGCGGAACACACCTTGCATCTCAACCTGTAGAGGGTAGTACAAGGGTAGGGGTAAGGTCTGCGTACACATTACTCTCCCCAGACCCAACTAAGTGGGATTATACTGGGTTGTTGTTGTTGTTGATATGAGAGCATCTAGTGCTAAATTTAATTAAGGTAATGAGTCGAGTGAGGAAGAATATGATAAACCTTTTTGGAGATATTAAAATGAAGTGCAAGGCTACAAGCCATAGCATTGTTTTATACTTTTTCACGTTAGTAATTGAAAAGATTGGGAGCCTATACATAAAATATTGGGTTTTTTTAGTGGTGTGAGACCGTTTGGGGAAACTCGGAACAGAATTGATCCAAAACGGACACAGAATATTAACAGTAATTTTGGACCATTTTAGCTTAATAACGGGTATCAGACTCAAATTCAGCCGAACAAGTATAGCGATGGTTGAGTGCGAAGCTCGATTTGCTTACCCTTATGAACTTGGAAACACGCACAAAAAGAAGCTGGTTGCTTACTCAATTGCTATCACTCTAACAATGTGCGGAACACACGTTGTATCTCAACCTGTAGAGGGTAGTACAAGTTTTCAGGTTCAATTTCTTGAATGAGCCAAAAGCCTTAACTTTAGCCAGTGGAAAAGTGTGCATGGCACGTGGACGTATGTTATTCCACTTGGATGCTTAGTTGTCATGCCACCTAGTGAAGGATTGCGTATAGGTGTTCGTAACACACAGCGGAAGACAATAACAATCCTAGACAGATTTTTTCATGTTTAAAATTTATTTACATGTCAATAGATCGGATCTCAGACGTACCTGGTAAAGAGAATATCGTTTCAAATTCTTCGATAGTGCGAAGGCTCTATGCGTATCCACACCGAGACCGATCTTTGCTATCAACTCTTTGATCAATGACACTCGCGAACAAATTTGAACGAAATATTGTGTTGAAATTTTTCTCAAAAATCTCAACTCAAATTAGAAGAACAAGAAACACTTTTTTTGCAATTGTATTTTTCTCTCTTGGCTTTGTATTGCACTCTCACTTTCACAAAGTAAGTTTTCTTCTAAAGAAAAATTGAAAACTAAACTTTGTAAATTTTCTCCGTCACCCTTTATATAGCATCACCTACAAACCCTAGTCCTATTTGGTTGAGGTAATAATTTACTTAGGGTAAATGTTTATTCCAAAAATAAACTTTAAGGAATTTTGTATGGAAACTCCGAATTTCCATTTCCTTTTTAACGTGGATTCCAATTCCGAATTTTTGGAATACAATGCCTATTCCAAAATTAGACATTGTATATCCAATTCTAAATTGGATTCTAATTCATAAACTTTTTATAGTAATATAATATTTTTCTATTGAAAATATTAATCCCATTCCAAATAGGATAAAACTTCAATTACACATTAATAATCCAATTCAAAATTAGATTTATTAACAAGCCTTTATTAATATTATATTTTATATACATCTATTATATAAAATAATATTAATTATATATATCACATATATTTCAACCAAGAGATATTATTTAATTTCTATTCCAAATAGAAACTTCAATTTGTTCACAATATTAATTATAATCTTTGTGCTAGCAAAGAATATAATAATATTTCATTTGGACTAATAACTAAATTTATTTGACTAATTAAATTCTTTAATTTAATTATCAAATGATAAGTTAATTAATCCTTTAGCAAATATCAGAACACTCGCTAGTGTGCGACCCCATAGGTTCAATACTAAACCGGTAGTAAATTGATCATATCAATATACTAATCAAGGGTGGCGTCTAGCAACGATAGCATGAAGTATACAATTTACTCTCATGAACCAGTAGAAGAATAATGTAGTAATTCCTTCTGTCCTTATAGCTCTGGATCACCCTAGGATATGGTTCAACTGTCAAATCCTAATAGGTGATCAACTATGTGTTCACGTCAAATATAATCGACCATTGAATGACCTAAGAAACTCATTTCTTCTTTCATTCAATTGCCCTGGCCAAGGTCTTAGTTTGGTCGTTTATTATTCATGACAACATGGAGCATTACCAAGAGTTGACAGATTCCGTCTTGATCAATCACTAATTCTACAAGTATTTAATCGTACCCAATATTCTTTCAACTATCGCCTTAGGGCCATAGGTGTCTAGTATCAAAGCACAATAAATAACTTGTCAATTACTATGACGATCTCAAGTCAAAGGAAACGGTTACATCACATTTTTCAAGAAAATATCCTATTGACAATTATGGTAATTCTAACCATTAGGAATTATCCAATGAGTCGGTTCAATGATCATATCTCTATATGCATCATCTATCTATGTGATTTAGTTAATGAGATCAACTAATCTTTATCCGATAAAGACGATCACATAAATATTGATCTAACCGGATTACTAATGTCCAAATTAATAATTCTACGATCAAGAACAAATTTAGAATAAATTGTAAAAGACTTTGCTCTCATTATCATGATCTCTATCACGATGTCAAATCTCAAAATTTAATCAAGGACCTTATCGTATTAATCAAACAATTAATAATAAGGATAAAAGAATATCAAATGCCATATATTTTATATCAAATGACATTCACAAAAATATGTTCGGATTATCAAATATGATATTGGATCTAGGACATATCTACTATATCCCTAACACCTAAACCTAAACGACAGGGTAACACTGCAGAACGAATATGTTGAGGACCATGTGTCGACATATGTTCTTTTTATCAAAGTGTAAAAATATCGTTTGTGTGCATATAAAGAATTGGATCGAAAACAGTTTATTCGTAGATTTTGTTCCATAAGTAGTGCTTTCCTGAAAATAGGACTGTTTCTTACATGGTTTTATGATGTTTGGTGGTTAAGTTTGATGATATATTAATAGGATCTGAAGTTTATGAGTTTTTATATTGATTATCTCAAGTTAATATAACAAAATAATTGAGTGCATAATTAAAATATGTATAAATATTTAGTATATTTTATAATACATATACTTCATCTAAGTAAAAGCGAATAGGTTCATGTAAACACATAAGTATTACTCTAGCTAGATTCGCCTTTACCGGCCTTAAACATAATATATAGTAGAGTAGATAGTAGCTAGAATTTGTATATGATATGGGTGTTTAATTAGTGACAATTGCAAGTAATGAGGATTATTATTAATAAAGGATGCGGTGCGACGAATATGATTCATTCATCTTTTATCAAAGATCTCAAATTCGATCATTGAGTTCAATTTGCAACAGAAAGAAAATTACCATAGAAAACTTAATAACTGTCAAAGTAGTAACAAAGTATTAACTTAATCATATTTACGTTTTGGATGCTAATTACACTTTGTCAATTTTCCCATTTCTTCACAAATTACTTTAGGAATCCCAGTAGTTAATTACAATCAGCTGCAAAATGCACGACAAATGGAATAACAACAACAACAACAGCCCGGTATAATCTCACTTAGTGGGGCCTGTGGAGGGTAGTGTGTACACAGACCTTACCCCTACTTTTGGGTCAGTCCAGCCCAGTATAATTTCACTTAGTGGGGTAAAGAAAAAAGAAAAAGAGGTAGATCAAAAGATGTGGCTGTAGGTATATATATCATATTTTTATATATGTCCGAGACAAGATTAAAAAGACTTGTGCTTTTCATTAAAAGTTGAAGAATAATGTACACAATAGCAGAACGTCTGTGTCCATGGCACTTGTCGAATATTTACCTGCAGCAGAAATTATTTTTTTTGGTCAAAGAGAAACTATTTAATTAGAGTGCTCAAGGGTCATTATATTGCGTAGTGGCATGGTTGTGATGGGATGAATATAATTTTTTTCTACCTTAATCAGAAGTTTTGGGGTCGAATCGGAATGAGAAATCATGATAGATAACACTCACAGTCTAATGGACCTTACGTTTTACCTTGCTCCATACTTCTAGCATTATTAGTTGAGCAGTCCGTTACTTTCAGTATTACTCATTTTCTTCTGGTTTAATCATTTGATATTCGAAACTCGCTGTACTTTTCTACTATTAAGTATATATATATTGACCGTTATCATAGGAAAAAATTAAAAAATAACCACATTTACAAGTAATTATTTAAAATAGCCACAGTTTAAAACTAATCGAAAATTAGCTATTTTTCATGTAAAGATAAATCTGAATGAAAATACTTCAGTATAATATATTGGAATTCCAGTATAATAAACCGAAACTCTAGTATATTTATCCAGTATATTATACTGGAATTCCAATGAAATATATCGAAACTCTAGTTTATTTATCCAGTATAATATACCGGTCCAGCATAATATACTGGAGATTGGAGCACCGGTTCTCCAATCTCTAGCATATCATGCTGAAAGTTTCTGTGTGTTGGAGTTCCAACATAATATGCTGAAAGTTCATACACATGTACACCAATCTCCAGTATATTATGCTGGAACTTTCCGTATTACAGCAATATAGTGGCTATTTTTCAATGACTTTGCAAACATTTAATATTTTTGAATGATCAATCCGAAAAGTCGCTTCCCTAAATATCATATGGTAGAGTACATACTATATATATTAAACTCAATATGATCTTACTGGAATTGCAAACTGACGTAGCATACATATATCAAAGCCTCTAGTGCTCGTTCTCACTAAAGAATATAAGGCAAAAACGACTAGAATAAATGCTTGGAGTAATAAATGCAAAATTATTATAGATAGGGAAAGTTTTACATACTATATACGTATATCAAACTAGGGTTTTGTATGTAACTAGGATACTAAGGCCTAACCTCCCACCAGAATGGTGGCTTTTGATTTTTTTTAAAAGGCTAAACACATACTTAGGGTTTTAGGTACTTAGATCTAGGGTTTTCATATATATATATATATATATATATATATATATATATATATATATATATATATATATCTTTGATTAAGCAGCCGGAGCATAGTCATAATCAGCATCATCGTCGTCATCTCCATCGTCCTCGGACCATGCAGCCGGAGCATAGACATAACCAGTGTCATCTCCGTCTTTCCTCATCGGAGGTTTACAGAAATGACCATTTCCATTATGGCCCTTTTTGTCATGGAATCCAAAGAATACCAAACAAATTGAGCACATCAATATTGTTGAAATTTGGGACATATTTTTCGAAACTCTTTTGTTACCAAGATTGAAGAAAAAGGGATGATATATGTGTAGTTAAGGGAAATTGTAGCTGAGCAAGAGGGCAGTGAGTTTTTATGAGAAAAGATGAAGTTATTATTTATAGAAGAGAAATGTAAAGCAAAAAGGAATATGCAAAGGTTTATTTTGTGGTATTATATGCTTGAAGTAAGAATGGCTCATGACATAATGTGCTCAAATGGCTCCATAATTTTGCAATTCGCATGTAAATCTGATAACCTTTTACAGTTCCACAAGGTCAGTGAAATTTGGGATATTCGAGTACAAATGGCGAAATTAAATTGGAGGTTTAATATTATGTTGTGCTGTTTTTACTGGACATAAAGTTTAATAAAGAAAGAAATTTTTTTACAACTTGTGGCTAAACATGTCTAAGATATTTTTGTGACTACATAAGTATGTTATTAAGAATAAAATAAAAAGTTTAAAGTTGAATTATTTCCTATACAGACAAACATCATTCTTTTTTAAATAAAAAGAAAGAACATCATATAAAATGGAAGAGAGAGTACTTTCTATTATCTTAGTAGTGTATTCTAAGTAGGGGTTAATTAACATAAAAATCCATCGAAATAATAATTAGTCAAATGTATAACCATTATCATCAAGGCTTACAGTTTAGTTGTGACGATCAAAAGGGTTATTACTTGCTTTCACTTAAATTATGCGCTTTTGAGGCCTTGAAAATCTCATTTAGAGTCACGTCGATTTACGTGTGCAGTCAGAGCGCGTATTCGAAAAGTATAGATGTAAAATTCTATGAAAATATTAAGTTTTGACTTTAAAATGAGTAAATTTGACTTCGGTCAGTATTTTGGATAAACGGACATGGACCGTGATTCGGCACTCCTAAAGGATCCATAGAAAAATATGGGACTTGGGCGTGTGCCCAGAATCGAATTCCGTGGTCCCAAATCCGAGAAATGATTTTTAAGTGAAATTATCTTCAAAAATTATGTAAGGAAATTTGAAATCAAAACCGATTAAAGTAATGGTAACGTGGCTGTATTCTTGTTCTGGCGCCCGGTACATGTCTCATATATGATTTGAGTCATTCCTGTAAAATCTAGTTAAAAACGGGCGTCGTTTGACGTGATCCATACCCTAATTGGGAAATTTGATGCTTAAAGGAGTTTTGAGAAACAGAAATTCATTGACCTTGAGGTTTAATTTGATGTTCGCAATGTTATTTTGGTGATTTGACTACACGACTATGTCCGTAAGATATTTTTGAGGTTGTGTGTATACTTGGGTTGGAGTTTCGAGGGCTCGGGTAAGTTTCGGGTAGGTTCCGATATGCCTTAGGCTTAGAGATTAGATGTTGCAGGTTCAGGAAGTTGCAGGCCTCTGAACCCGCTTGTGCGGTCCGCGAGAAATCACGTGTGACCGCTGCGGTTTGCACAGGGTTCTGAACTGCAGGTCTTCAGGAAGGACTGTGCGGCCGCGGTCCATTTGGTGCAGTCTGCATAGGGGGTCTAAGAGGGGTATAAATAAACGGGATTTTCATTTATTTTTCATTTTTCAAAATTCAAAAAACATAAGAGGTGTAATAAAATATTCTATTTTAGGTGAATGTCCATATTTAGAGAGATTCTAGGGTTTACTTCTTGGTGGCTAAGTCACCACCTCCCTATAAATAAAGGGGTTCTATTCCATTGTAAACCATCCCAAAGTATCAATAAGAATACTCCTCTCTCTACTTTTCTCTCTATTGTTCTTGTTCTTGTATTATTGTTCTTGTTCTTATATTATTTCATAACACGTTATCAGCACGAGACTCTACCGTCTCAAGAATCCTCTTGAGAAAATTAAGCAAATATGGATATCTCACAAAGCAAGCTTGGATCAACGTCCAACTGTAAAAAAATTATTTAGTTGATTCATGTACTACACATATGATACTCAAAGAAAAAGAAATATTTCTCTCAACTAAGTATGTGTAAGGCAGATGTTACTACAATCTCTGGTAGTAGTAAATTGATTGAAGGCTCCGGAAGAGCAGCTATAACTCTGCCTAGAGGAACAATGTTTATCATAGAGAATGCAATGTTCTCTCCTAAGTCTAAGAGAAACTTGTTGAGTTTTAAAGATATACACCGGAATGGCTATCATATTGAGACAATAGATGAGAATAATCTTGAATATCTCATCATTACAAAGAATGTCTCTGGCCAAAAGAGGGTTATTGAGAAATTTCCGTCTTTATCTTGTGGCCTGTATTGGACAAAAATTAGTGCAATTGAGGCACATTCAACAGTAAACCAAAAGGTTACTGATTCCAATACTTTTGTACTTTGGCATGATCGATTGGGACACCCTGGATCAATCATGATGAGACGGATTATAGAAAGCTCATATGGGCATCCGTTAAAGAATTTCAAGATTCTTTTATATAATGAATTTTCTTGCACTTCTTTTTATCAAGGCAGGTTAATTATTAGACCATCACCAACAAAGGTTGAGACTGAGTCACCTACGTTTTTGGAACGTATACAAGGGGACATTTGTGGACCTATTCACCCACCCAGTGGGTCCTTTAGATATTTTATGGTCTTAATAGACGCATCCTGTAGATGGTCTCATGTGTGCCTGTTGTCATCACGCAACCTTGCGTTTGCAAAACTAATGGCACAAATAATTCGACTACGAGCACAATTTCCTGATAATCCAATCAAGTCTATTAGACTGGATAATGCTGCTGAGTTTTCATCCCAAGCATTTAATGATTATTGCTTATCAATTGGGATAAAAGTGGAGCATTCTGTAGCTCATGTTCACACTCAAAACGGTCTTGCAGAATCTTTAATTAAACGCCTGCAGTTGATTGCAAGACCATTACTCATGAAAACGAGGCTGCCCACTTCGGTATGGGGTCACGCCATTTTGCATGCAGCAATGCTAATTCGTCTCAGACCGACGAATTATCACAAATATTCCCCGTTGCAATTGGTTTTGGGTCATGAACCCAATATGTCCCATTTAAGAATCTTTGGATGCGCAGTATATGTGCCTATAGCACCGCCATACCGCACCAAACTGGGTCCGCAAAGAAGGTTAGGAATATATGTTGGGTTTGAATCGCCCTCCATTATTCGCTACCTCGAAACATTGACATGGGATTTGTTCACTGCACGATTTGCAGACTGTCAATTTCATGAGACACTTTTCCCAAAATTAGGGGGAGAAGTTGGTGAAACCAAATGGGAAATTTTGTGGAAAAATGCATCATTATCTCATCTTGATCCACATACCTCTATTTGTGAAAAAGAGGTGCAAAAGATTATCCATTTGCAAAGAATAGCAAATCAAATGCCTGACGCATTTACGGACTTGAAAAGGATAACAAAATCCCACATCCCCGCAGAGAATGTTCCAATCCGTATTGATGTCCCTGTTGGACAATCATCTAGTGTCATATCCAATGAGTCGAATGCACGCCTGAAGCGTGGCAGGCCACTAGGTTCCAAAGATCGAAATCCTAGAAAGAGGAAAGCAAACGATCAAAATGACACTACGAAAGAATCTCATGAGGAAATTCATGATTTAATAAATTCTGAGATTCATGAAGAATCCATTGAGCCCGAGACTCAAGAAAATAAGGAACTATCAATAAATCCAATCGATATTGAGGCAAATTTTAATCGAGTGGATATAGTGGTGGATTATGTCTTTGCTTTTAATGTCGCATCTAGCATTATGCAAGAAAGTGAGGATCTTGAACCTCAATCTGTTTGAGAATGTCGAAAAAGACATGATTGGCCAAAATGGCAAGAAGCAATCCAATCAGAATTGAATTCACTGGCAAAACGTGAAGTTTTTGGCCCTATAGTTGAAACACCTAATTTTAAGCCTGTTGGCTATAAATGGGTCTTTGTACGCAAGAGAAATGAGAAAAACGAGGTACAAAGATATAAGGCACGCCTTGTTGCACAAGGATTTTCTCAATGGCCCTGTAATGGATGCCATAACTTTTCGTTATCTCATTAGTTTTGCTGTCCTTGAAAAGCTTGACATGCATTTAATGGATGTGGTTACTGCCTATCTTTATGGCTCACTGGATAATGAGATATACATGAAAATTCCCGATGGACTCAAAATGCCAAACGCTCATAATTCAAAGTCCCGGGAAATGCTTTCAATCAAATTGCAAAGATCCTTGTATGGTCTAAAGCAATCAGGACGAATGTGGTATAATCGTCTTAGTGAGTATTTATTAAAAGAAGGCTATATAAATGATGCCATTTGCCCGTGTGTTTTTATAAAGAAAGCAACATCGGAATTTGTTGTACTTGTCGTATATGTCGATGACATAAACCTTATTGGAACCCCCATAGAACTCCAAAAGGCAATTGATTATCTAAAGAATGAATTCGAGATGAAAGATCTCGGAAAGACAAAATTATGTCTTGGTTTGCAAATTGAATATTTGGCAAACGGAATTTTTGTTCATCAATCTACCTATGTAGAAAAGGTACTGAAACGGTTTTACATGGATGGAGCATATCCTTTAAGTACTCCGATGGTTGTTCGATCACTTGATGTGAATAAAGATCCATTCCGACCGCAAGAAAGGAATGAAGAGCTACTTGGTCCTGAAGTACCATATCTTAGTGCAATTGGCGCACTAATGTATCTTGCAAATACTACAAGGCCTGACATAACCTTTTCAGTTAATGTCTTAGCAAGGTATAGCTCGGCTCCCACAAGGAGACATTGGAATGGGATCAAACATATATTGCGGTACCTAAAAGGGGCTACCGATATGGGCTTAATTTATAGCAATAATTGCAGTCCTGATCTTGTTGGTTATGCTGATGCTGGATATTTATCCGACCCACACAAGGCTCGATCTCAAACGGGTTATGTGTTTACCTGTGGAGGCACCGCCATATCTTGGCGATCGACTAAGCAATCAATTGTGGCTACTTCATCTAATCATGCCGAGATAATCACTATTCATGAAGCAAGTCGGGAGTGTGTGTGGTTGAGGTCTATATTACATCATATTCAAGACAAATGTGGTTTGAAGTGTAACAAACTACCCACGACTTTGTATGAAGACAATGCAGCATGTATAGCTCAATTGAAGGGAGGATTCATAAAAGGAGATAGAACAAAGCATATTTCACCAAAGTTATTTTTCACACATGATCTTCAAAAGAATGGTGATATCAATGTGCAACAGATTCGTTCAAGCGATAATATGGCTGATTTTTTCACAAAATCTCTACCAACGTCAACCTTCAAGAAGCTGGTTCACAATATCGGAATGCGAAGACTCAAGGATATGAATTGATGCTCTTTTCAGGTGGAGTTAATGCGCGTTGCACTCTTTTTCCCTTACAAGGTTTTGTCCCAATGGGTTCCTTGCAAGGTTTTTAATGAGGCAACCAATAGGCGCATATTCAAACATGTGTACTCTTTTTCCTTTTCTTTAATTTTTTCCCATTGGATTTTGTTTAAGTTAAGGTTTTAACGAGGCACATTATTGAATAGACATTCAAGGGGGAGTGTTATAAAATATTCTATTTTAGGTGAATGTCCATATTTAGAGAGATTCTAGGGTTTACTTCTTGGTGGCTAAGTCGCCACCTCCCTATAAATAAAGGGGTTCTATTCCATTGTAAACCATCCCAAAGTATCAATAAGAATACTCCTCTCTCTACTTTTCTCTCTATTGTTCTTGTTCTTGTATTATTGTTCTTGTTCTTATATTATTTCATAACAAGAGGCGATTTTTCAAACATCATTTCTTCTCCAAAATATTGGTAAGTGATTTCTAACTCATTTTCTTCACTCCTTACCATCTTTTAACATGATTTTAACTTCAAATCAAAGATTTTCATGGGGAAAATAGGGTGTTTTGGGTAATACCTAGGGTTTTCTTAAATTGAAGATTTGGACCCCAAATTGAGGTCCGATTTCAAAATAAATTATATATTTGGGTTTACGGAGGAATATGTAATCAAGTTTTGGTCCGAACCTCAGGTTTTGACCACGTGGGCCCGGAGGCGACTTTTGGTTTTTGGATAAAACTTGGAAAAACTCATTTTCATGCATTGGGGTTGATTCATTTATTCACTTATTGATTTAATTAAGTAACTTGTGATTAGATTCGAGCGGATTGGTGGTGAAATCAAGAAGTAAAGTCATAATTGAGACTTGAGTGTTGTTCAAGGCATCGAGGTAGGTATTTGATCTAACCCTAGATTGGGGGATTAAGAGTTGATTCATATTTCCTACTTGCTTCTTGTTGAGTAGGACGTATAGGCGTGGTGGCGAGTATCTATACGTTGGTGTCGAGCATGACCATGAGTCTTAAAATAGAAGTTGTTGTGTCCTTAAATTTCGGGTGCTTTAATTAATGATCTTCTATATTGAGCAAAGAATTGCTTTATCCTCGTAGATCTTATTTATGATTGAGCATTGTCATTAATTGAGCTGAGTACAAGCTAAGTTAAGATTGGTTATAGCTGCTTTTCCCTTACTGATATTTCTTGTTATTGTGTGATGAACTGTAAAAGGGAGCGGGTGGTACGCCTACCACAGATATTACGAAATGGGAGCGGGTAGTACGCTTACCACAAGATATTATGAAATGGGAGCGGGTGGTACGCCTACCACAAGATATTATGAAATAGGAGGGGGTGGTACGCCTACCATAAGATATAATGAAATGGGAGCGGGTGGTACATCTATCACGAGATATGAGGAATGGGATCGGGTTGCACGCCTATAACAAGATGAAACTGAAAGTGAAAGTTGTCTTTATTTTTATTTATCTGTGATAGAAGTGATATTGTTAGATTTATTATTTTTCCGTTATTTTGTTTTATCAGCTATCCCCGAAGCTGTTCCCCGTCCCCGGCTTTAATTGCTTATTACCTATTTACTTTTTTGCCATATATTATATATCTGCACAGGTTTATCTGGAGTCTGGTCCTAGCCTCGTCACTATCTCGCCGGGGTTAGGCCTTGCACTTACCAGCACATGGGGTCAGTTGTGCTGATACTACACTCTGCACTCTGTGCTGATACCGGAGCAGCCTTTGGTCAGCCGCACTAGTTCGGTAGCCAACCTTCAGTCGACCGAGACACCAAGGTAGCCTTGCAGGTGTCCGCAGGCCAGCGTCTCCTCTATCTTCTTTCATATTCTGTTATCTCATGTATTCGAGACACACATTTTTATTTTTCCTTCAGATCGTTGTATGTAGTACTCTTTGTAGTCCGTGGATGTTGTGACACTAGGTGCTGGGTAGAGACTTAAATTGATTTTCTAGATGTTCGCTTCTATATTTATCCAAGACTTCCGCTAATTTTATTTTCGTTGTCATTTAATTACTTATTCCTGATTAATTTAACTGTTTAAACATATATAAAACTAAAGGGTTAATGATTTCAAGGGTTTATGGTTTGCTTAGCTTCCTCGAGTAGGCGTTATCACGACTCTCGAGTGTGAAAATTCCGGATCGTGACATTAGTAATATTAGTGAGAGTGAGAGTCTACTTCAATAGTTCAAGTGCAACAACCAATAACGTCAGAAGTACACAAATAACCTCAAAGTGGATCGTCTTAATTTTTTACCCCGCTTGCTACATAAGACTTCAAGTTTAACAACAGTTTCCCCTCTGTTGTCCAATGAGCAATACTTTTAACTTATGATCTTCAAGTTCAGCCTTAGGGTAAGCGGGGATGAAAAGTTAAGGGCTACCCCAAAAGTGCCATATTTCTACAATTTTTCGTAAAGCATGAAGGTCAAGCCCAATAAAGTGAAAACGCCCAACTCAACTAGAAGCCTATTTTCTATCCATCCCAATAGATCATATTAATGGAAAAATGCTAGTCCCTCCATTCTAATTTTTATTGAACTTGTTTGACTGGGAACGAAGTTTAAAAAGAAAAAAAAATTGGAGTTTGTGGTGAAAAACGAATCAAAAGGGGATCCAGAGTATTTGTGTGGTTATAAAAGCTTCTCATTAAGGGTAGAGTTCTAAGTTTAAGCTAAGTTGTTTCAAAATTTAGAAAGAGTTCATTCTTTTTGAAACAGAACAAAAAGGAAATAGGTTACATAAACTGGAATGGAGGGAGTAATAAATCCATATCCTAAGGGCATCTCCTGCCTTGCCCTCATCCCCCATAATGGGGGAGATTTTTTGGAAAAATTTACTCCAACCCTCTCTCCCATTTTTGTCCCCAAAATGGGGGATGAATAGTGTTCGCTCAAGTATGGGGTACAGTATTTATCTCCCTCATTACTATTCATCACTTTTTATTATTATTTTACTATTTAATCTTTAACTTTGATTTATAATTTTGATAAATTAATTTTCGTGCATATTTTCGTAAAATTATTTTTTTTTTTGCTCAATGTAAAATTAATTTTCATGCATATTAATATTTTATTTTAATTATTAGTTAATCAATAATAATTACTTACAAATTATATTATTTAAAATTTTATGAAATTTTTTTAATTATGAAAATTACAAAATAATAAAAATAAAAGATGGTATTTGTTTAATTGTGGTTAAAAATAAAATTAAAATGAATTGTAATAATATAATATAGAAGAGAGAGAAGAATATAAAAAAGTTTGGAAAAAGAAATTGAGGAATAGTTGGAATAAGTTGTCCCCAAAATGGGGAGACAAAAAAAGGGGTAAAGGTTGGAGATGGCCTAATGAAAATTTTAAAAACCATTATTGACCATTTTTTATTCTAAAACTTATCAGATTTGTTTGCAAAATCAAAGGATTTTTTAATAAAATAAAAAATATAGTAGCTTTTAAAAAACAAATCAAAATGTTTTCACAAATGGATTTTTACCTACCTATACCATATGCCAAACCTTATTACCTTCTTTGTTTAAGGATTGTGTTAATTACATTTAAGCATACCAAATTATCATTTATATACCATAATTCAAATTAAGGGTATAATTATTGCTTCATTTATTCTAGATATGATTTTAGGAGCGTATATTCACTTTAATTCATTTACCCGCATTTCTCTCCTCCCATCCCCCACACCCCCACGATTTCCTTCAGTAAAATATATAAAGGAACTAAGGTGTGTGGCCTTCTTGAATCAGGCATGTATTCAACAAGGGCCACAAATATATATATATATATATATATATATATATATATATATATATATATATATATATATATATATATATATATATATATATATATATATATATATATATATATATATATATATATATATATATATATATATATATATACATGTCAAGAAGGCCATGAAGATTACTATTTGACATTGCTCTCCCTTCAGAGTCAACTTCACTCATATGTATCCACTTGGGCAACACTGATTCTGTGTGTTTGAAACATTTGAGATCAGTTAAATCTCATCCCATTAATCGATGGTCTCCTGCGGACTGGCCATCTGATAAAGAATTCTGTACAATACCTTTCCATTTGGTATCACTGCTTTTGCCATCAAAAGAAAATGATTTTCTCGTGATAAAGGAGTAGTTGGATTGTGCAATTGTAAAGGAAATGATTTTCTCATGGAAGACAATAGAGTTGGCAGTGTGGGTGCAATTGTAGTTTATTTGTAGTTTTTATGTAGAAATTTTGTAGATGAAGAGCAAATTTTGTTGTGAAAATTTTTTTTGACACAACATTGTAGTTTATTGTAGTATAAATGTTGTAATTCTGTAGGTACTCTTAAAAATAATACAACTTTATACAATACTTAAACTGATTTGTAATTTATTTTTGTAGAAATTTTATCTACATGGTATCTACAAACTGAATACATTGAATTTTAGTATCCCAATTCACATTTCAATTGTAGCATAATTGGCATTTTCGACATAATTGTAGAAAACTAGTAGAAGTTTTAGTCTTCCCACTCCATAATTTATCTATAATTTATCTACAATTCTACAATTTAACTACAATTTGTCTACAGTTTTTGGAAATATGTATTCTTCTTCTTCGACGAGTTTCATTCTGAAATTCAGTCAAAACCAAGTCTAACCTTCACCAAATCCCCTCAAAATTGAGATATAAACTCCTAAACATATTTTGAATTATTTACAATAACACCCAATCCAAACAAATAATGATTTTTTGAAAACTCAAATTTGAATTCAACGCTTTCAAGCTTTTTAATGGCTATCAATGGTGAAAATATATGGAGAAGGAGAGAATTACGCAGCAATGAGATTTTCTTCCGTTTCAAAATTCGAATTTAATGGTGATAGGATCACACGCAGATCTGGTGCCTACAATTTCGCATTTTTTTCATGGGAATATCTACCTAATTTTGGATTAGTATATATTTCGTAGTGAAACTGTGGACAACGCGGGTAAATTTCAAATTATGAACATTTTTGGTAATAAGATTTGGTATATGGTATAGATAGGAAAAAATTCCTTTCACAAATTCAAAGATAAGTTTTCGATAAACCTACTGGTGTTCTAAAAAATCATAGTATTTCGTAACAATTTAATGTCGCACAGCTATCCTTCAAAAATAGAAAGAATTACAGCCCATGATCCATGTCACTTGGCCTAATAGCCTAATCGAAAATAGTTCACATTTGAAGTTTTTACCCTATGTAGCTCATGTTGTACATAATTTAAAAGAAATTTTTCAGTCTTTAGCCCACTATTAAAAACATACTTTTAGGATTTTTATTATTTTCTTCTTTCTCCATTCCCTACTCTGTCTCCATCTCTCTCACCGCCTCTCACTTCTTTTTCTCTAATCCACATAGATCCTTTATCATCTCTTAACCTAGCCCCCGCTATTTCCCCTCCTTTACCCCCCACGCAGTTCTGCCATTAATGGCTCGAAGAAGGCTTGAAAAAAGACTCCGTCGTCCATGGTGACAAGCAGAAGAATGAAGAACATTTTCAAAAGAAACATGAAAATACACACAGATCTAAAAATAAATATCTCTCAAACTTGATTTGCACCAACAAACAACCATTAATTTTGGAGGAATTTGAAGTTTGAAGTTCTGGTAATTTCTGAAGATTCTGAAGTTTGAAGTTTGAAGTTCTGGAAAATCATATCTATGTAGCAGGTTGTATCGATACTGTATAATTGTGTATATGGATATACAGACACCTCTTATACACTATTATACAAGTTATACAATATCGTATAATTGTGCATAAATGTGTATATTTGTGTATAATGTTGTATAAATATATATATTTTTTCAGTTTATAAGGATTCATATACATTGTTAGCGTGTAAGAGGTCTCTACAGAAGTTTGACACTTTCTTCTTTTCTTCTTTTTCGTGTATGTGCTATATGAAACAGATTTGTACGCGCTGGAGGAATTCTACAATTCATTTATCAATTTTCTATTTTTCTTTTACCATGTTGAATTGCTTCAGCAAATGCACATAAAGGTGTTTGAATTTCTTATCTTCGGATAATATGTGTTATTCAGGATAAGATTTTTGAGTTGCGTTGTGGCTTATTTGTATTTTTTTATCAAATGCTTAATAATCAAAGGAAATCAAGAGAATGAAAACAACTGGTTGTATAAAGAGGGAACAATAACAGTAGTTGATTGTGTGAAATAAGCTGCTTTTCGGCAATTAACCTATTATTTTTGGGCTATAAATTTACAAAGTAATATCTAAGCTATTATGTATTATGTTGCAAGTCAGGTGTGTAAGTTGGACTTATGTAAAATTATCCCTCAAAAATATTACTACTATCTAAACTTTTTTTCCCTCAAAAAATGTTTTCTCCAATATCAAAAGTGTTTTCAAAAAAGTTAGTTCGAATTTCCTCCTTTAAAAACTCACTTTAAAAAGTTAATCCTAACACAAAACCGTTCCCCAAATTTTTTTCTCTAAAAATTTGTTTAAGCTAAACTAGTCTAATAGAAACTAAATTAAAAGCAAAACAAAAACACATCTAAACATGTTTTTTTTTTCCAAATGGATGACACTATAATCACACAAATACTTATCATACGTTTTAGATTAACAAGTTTCAACATATTTTTCCATTAAACTTTATGTCCGATTAAGTAATGTCACGTATAATGGCACAGAAAAAAAAATATTAATGAAGTTTAATTAATCAAAAGGAAGTTCATAATAGAAAAACAAACCCAAACTCAATATTCAAAATTTAATTTATATTTAAATTAAAAGAATTTAAAAAGAAAAAACAAAATGAGGGACCTGCAATAAATCACAACCAATCCTTTCTATGGTCAGTATTTATTACACGTAAGCCAAACACATCCTTTTAAAACATGCAAACCAAAAACATCCGTACTAAAAACAAATGGCCACCTCACAACTTTCAGGCAACATTTTCCGGCCATCACTTCCCCGGCCCACCATTTTCCGGCAATGCCACCCTACTTCAGTCTTCCTCGCTCCCCCAAAAAATATCAAAACAAAAACTCTTAAATATGACAGAAAATTCAAGTGGTTAATTAAGTTTAGTTTAGTTAATAAACAGAGCCCTACAGAAAAACCAACAGTTGATATGAAACAATTAGTTGAATTTTTATATGAGGATTTGCCTCATCTTTTTGATGATCAAGGTATTGATCGTACGGCATATGATGATTCTGTGAAGTTTAGGGATCCAATTACAAAACATGATTCAATTGATGGCTATTTGTTTAATATTGCCATGTTGAAACAGTTGTTTAAGCCTGATTTTCAGCTGCATTGGGCTAAACAGGTTAGCATTTCTACAGTTTCTACTTAATTGATAAGTTAAACGCTGTTTGCTTAACTTTCTTACTTGGATTTAAGTTGACGGGAGCCTTGGAGTAACCGGTAAATTTTTTGTCATGTCACCAGAAGGTCATAAGTTCCAGCAATGGAAACAACCTCTTGCAGAAATGCAGTATAAGACTGCGACAATAGACCTTTATGGTCCAGCCCTTTTCCGAACCCCGTTCATAGCGGGAGCTTAGTGCACTGAGCTTTTTTTTTTGTTGGATTTTAAGTTATGTTCAGTGATGGTGTGAAATTATTTTACTCTAATTAATGCTTGTCGTAAAGGGGTTGCTCTAACGGTAAGCAACCCCCACTTCCAACCAAGAGGTTGTGAGTTCGAGTCTCCCCAAGAGCAAGGTGGTAAGTTCTTGGAGGGAATGATGCTCGGGGTCTATTTGGAAACAGCTTCTCTACCCAAGGGTAGGGGTAAGTTCTGCGTACACACTACCCTCCCCAGACCGTACTAAGTGGGATTATACTGGGTTATTGTTGTTGTAGTAGTAATGCTTGTCGTAGAGATAATGTAATTACCTTATAACTGAGCTGATTGGGTAAATAATTTTACATCGTTGGTGCATAAAACGAAAGGTCCACAATCACTTAGAGTACCATGTTACAAATAAATGTTTATCATCAAGAATCACTTAGAATTACCTTACGATGTGATTATGTATTTGCACTGTCAGTGCTTAAAACTTAAGCGTCATATCTATAATACAATTATAAATGCTTATTATAGGGAATCACTTGGAATTGCGTTACGATATGATTGTGTATTTGCATTGTTAGCGCCTAAAGCTTAAGGTTTGCGTCCATATTATCCTTGAGCCGAGGGTCTATCGAAACAACTCTCTACCTGCACAAGGTAGGTAAGGTCTGCGTATATACTAATCTCCCTAGACCCTGCTTGTTGGATTACACTGGGTTTATTGGTGTTGTTGTGCCTAAAGCTTAAGCGCCACATCTATAATACAGTTATAAATGAATCACTTGGAGTACCTTAATTGTGTATTAGTGTCTCATGGTTTTGTAAATCAATTAAAGGATACGGATACATGTAGTGTACTATGTAGGTTCTCTCTTTCAAAATTTAGTTTGGTGTCGGAAGGTTTTTCCACTCATTTAATCTATTTGCTTGGCCGAGGGTCTATCGGAAACAATCTCTCTACCTTATCAAGGTAAGGGTAAGGTCTGCGTACACACTACCCTTCCGAGACCTCACTCGTGGTATTACACTGGATTTATTGTTGTTGTTGTAATCAGTTTGCTTTGTGCTATTAAACTCGTATTTCTAAGGAATGAGATACATAGATTATGCCTTGAGTTTTTGAGTGATTGAGTTTGTTGTAGACAGGGCCCTATGAAATAACTACAAGGTGGACTATGGTGATGAAGTTCATTCTTCTTCCATGGAAACCGGAATTAGTCTTTACCGGCACTTCTGTTATGGGCGTCAATCCTGAAACAAACAAATTTAACAGTCATGTGGTTTGATTCTTCACTCGTCGTTGTCGCAAATTCAAATTTTTTTGGATTTCTTGGGGATTTGTCACCGACTCTTTATTGAAATCTATAGGACTACTGGGATTCAATTAAGAATAATGAATATTTTTCCCTAGAAGGTCTGCTGGAGGTCATAAAACAGGTGCGCTCTCGAACTGTTTTAGTTTATGCATTTAAGTTCTTTTGTTGTTGGGCTAAACCAGCCTAAAGATGCTGATCTTAACATAGTGTGATATTATCAGTTTTAGACCAAGTCTACATGGTTTTCCCTAAAAGACCTCGCTCTATTAAGAGATCGATACACTTTATTATAGGCTCCCAATTTTTTCAGTTATCAATGTCGCCTTATTATAATTTGAGAATACAAATCTTGGGCAGTTAAGGATTTACAAGACTCCGGACCTGGAAACGCCTAGTTATCAAATACTAAGAAGAACAGCAACTTACGAGGTTTGTAATAATTGTGTTATAACATCGTACTTCAAGCTAAGAACTTCTATATAAGGCGTCCATTTTTATTTGATTTGCGCTACTTTTAGCTGAACTGATGCACTAAGACATTTAGATTTATAATGTGGAATGATCACAATTATCATTTGTGTAATACAGGTCAGGAAATATGATCCTTTTATAGTTGTAGAAACAGAAGGTGATAAACTCGCAGGAAATAGAGGTTTCAATGATGTTGCAGGGTGAGCTAAGTTGACTCTTTTTCTTTAAAATCTTCTGTGGCGTTCTCTAATTTAGATTGGCGGACCATTAACTCGTCTTAATATAGGTACATATTTGGGAAAAATGCTGCAACAGAGAAGATACCGATGACTACTCCTGTCTTTACTCAGGCATTTGATGCTGAAAACTCTAAAGTGTCAATCCAGATAGTTCTTCCATCGGATAAATCTTTGAACAGGTATCACGTTGTATTAATTAATATACACGAAAACATCTCACACCGAGCGATCACATTGTACTTATGACAATATGAGTTCAAATTTTTACATTTGTTGAAACTTAGTAATTCATATATATAATTCATAAGCATCGTCCGCCTCTGTGTAAGAGTTGAATTTTAGTTCTTTTCTTTGATCAAATGAGAATTATGGAAATTAAAGCTTTATTCTTAACAGCTTACCAGCTCCCAATCAAGAAGGTATTAGCTTAAGGAAGACAGAAGGAGGAATCGCGGCTGCATCAAAATTTAGTGGAAAGCCAACAGATGATATTGTTCGCGAAAAGGAGAAACAACTTAGATCCAGTCTTAATAAGGATGGTCTCAAACCTCAATCGGGTTGTATCCTTGCTCGCTACAATGATCCTGGTCGCACGTGGAAGTTTATAATGGTATATTTCTATGTACTGCATTTCGTTCGTTTCATTGCATTCCTGTTTAAGTTCTTCTACCGCTTTAGTTTGAAGTGTCTCTTTATCACTTTTTGTATCTAATCTTTTTCTTTTTCTGTTTGGAATTTTGCAGAGGAATGAAGTTCTTATATGGCTTGAGGATTTCAAGCTGGATTAACTCCCATTCTCAAAATGGCTGAGAGTTTTCATGAGTGAAAAACAGGAGAAAATCACAAGCAAAGACAGTTTAGAAAAATGTTCTTATACTGAACAGTTCCTAAAACAATGAAATTAGGTTTACTGTATTTTCCATCTGAAATTGTTTAGAGATTTTGACAAATATATGGCTTGTACATAGCACAGAATGCTTGTGCTGAACTCACTTTACTAAATTGATTTCTTGCACCGCACCAGATTATTGATCTAATAGCTGATACACCGTAAAGTATTTATATAATCTTATAGTGTTTATTGGAATGTAAGTTTACATCATTAATCTCTCCATCATTCTGAATTATAGACCCAAGTTACTTGAAACTCTCTCTATTGGAAATGACTTGTGTATCAAGCATCATATCTTCGTTCGCTTCCTGGGTAACACAGATGAGCTTGCACTTCAAGTATTATGTCTTGGTCCTGCTTAACTTGAAACCCCTAAACTCAAGAGTATGTCTCCATACCTCTGGCCTCTCGCTAACACCACCTCACATCTCATCAATCATGACTATTTAATCTGATAATAACATGCACCAAGGTTCCTCCCCTTGAATGTACCGTGTCAATGCGTCCATTGCCAAGGAAAACAAAAAAGGGGCTAAGTGTTGATCCTTGATGCAACCACATCTCACCCGGAAAGTATTCAAAGACTCCTTCTGCTGTCCTAACTTGTGTCTTAGCTCCATTATACATGTCTTGGATCACTCTAATATACGCTACAAGCACTCCTCTAGCTTCTGGATATCTCCATAAATACTCTCTTGAGACTTTGTCATAAGCTTTCTCTAAGTCAATGATACTATATGCAAGTACATCTTCATCGCCCTGTGCTGCTCCTCGCAAGCTGAATGGCATTGTCCCGGCATGAAACCAAACTGGTTCTCCAAAACTGACACGCTACTCCCCATCTTCCCTTCTATCACCCTCCTAAACTTTCATTGTGTGGCTTAATAACTTGATACCCCTATATTTGTTATAATTTCAGATATCCACCTTGTTCTTGTAATGGAATCATCATACTCCGCCTCCACTCTTCAGGCATCTTCTTTGACCTAAAAATGATGTTAAACAACCTAGAGTGTCATTCCAAGCCCGCCTTACTGACGCTCTTCCCGAAATCCACAGGGATCTCGTCTGGCACTGTCGCCTTACCCCTACTAATCCTGCGCATAGCTAATCGCTGCCGACTCAATTCTACACAAATGTAGGGAGAGCGAGTCGCTAATAGCTTTTACGCGAATAGTGGTTCGAGAACGAATTTTTACAGGGAACTTGGAATGGAGTTGTACTGTCTGTTTAGCCTAGAATTGCATTTGTACTTCTAATTGCACTCCTAACATTTTTGGGTTTTCTTTTGTATTAACAACTACTAGTATGAACTAAAGATTAAGACTAAATTATGCTAAGGAAATATTGCTAGGTTGTAACTAATAGGGAGAAAGGCACTAAGTCGTGGCATCACCTAGGTGGTGAACTAACGAGTAAAAACTACTAATAATAGATTGACATATTCGGGATTTATGTTATAACCGATGCACAGTTGTACCTACTCTCACACCTCTCGGTAGAGAGAGCGATTTTGGCCAATTGACTCTCTCGAGACCAATTGGGTAGGTCAATTACACCAAGCAACTAGGGTGATTACTCTCTCGAGATTTAACCCGTTCATTGGGACTACCATTTCTCATGGGTTCATCCCAATTCCTTGTTTGGGTCAATTTTAGGGTCATAGACTCTCTTTCTCAAGAAGAGTCAAAACCCACTAAGCTAGAATCAATATTTGCAATCACCAATCCTTAATTAAAGCATAAAATAAACCCAAATAATAAATATCCAATACCAATCTATCATTAGAAATCAACACCCATCAACTACCCACATTAGGGTTGAGCGACAACCCTAGCTAATGGGTTTAGCTAGACATAACTGAAAGAGAAATAGAAGAAATAAAAGAAGAAATAACTATATTAATTAATAACTAAAGTAAAACTACAAGAATCTATGGAGAAATTAAAGCTAAGATGCCAAAATAGGCTAAAACGTTGGTCCTCATGAGCGGAGCTATGTTCAGTACATAAAACTTGACCTAAAAATGGTAAAATATTCTAGTTATAGTGCACGAAAAAAACTGGACAAAATTCACCTGGGGGTCAGAGCGAACCGCACAATTACTACCGTGGCCGCACTGGCTGGTTTGACTTCCATTTCTATCTCTCTGAAGTGGCCGGTGCGGACCGTGTAAATATGTGGCACGACCGCGAGGAGATCTGGCGCAGACCACGTGAAGTTTACCGCGAGCGCGTGGCTAAACTTTGCCCAAAACTCCATCTTCTCTAAACCTCTTGGCGCAGACCGCATGACAAAATGGTGCGGCTGCACGAGCTGGACGTTGGCTGCCTAAATCCAACCGCGGCCACGTCGCTTAATGTCTTGGTTGTGCATTCCTCTGAACTCTCTAGTGCGGCCGCATGCACAACTTTGCGGTCTGTACTAGCTCCTTTTTTCCACCACTTTATTGGACTTTGATATTTGAGCAGTTTTCACTCCATTTTAAGTCGATCTTTGACATTTCATCACTTTTCCATTCAAACCTGCAATCAAGCACAACCTGTAAGCATTTTGAAACTATTTTTTAGCAAATTATACTCAAAGCATAGGCAAGTAGGGGCATAAAACACGTTAAAATCCTACTTATCAACTCCCCAAACTTAAACCTTTGCTTGTCCTCAAGCAAATAAAATAAGACTCACGTCTTAAAGGAAACATCCAAGTAATTCCAGCTATCCTAAAGTAACCTCAACAAGTATCAATTGGGACTAACAATTGCCCTCAATACGAATGCATCATTAACACATTTAAACTCTGAAACTGTGGATCAAGTGTGACACAAAAGCATCAAGAGTTGACACATTTCATCAAGAAACTTCTCTCAATTACATTGATCATTGTGGAACCCAAACTCACACATCCTCCACTCACTAAGCAAACCTCACCTTTTAGAGTATTGACACACAAATCAAGTTTGATAAACTTTCACTCATCTCTCTCAAAAAGAAGATCATAAGTCGGGCTCTAAGTACCATATGTTTACCCCTTATGTAAGTATCCACTAATGCAGGTTCCCTTCAACTCAAGATCATATAGGGCTTTTGTGGAGTCAATGTGAAGGCTTTTGGGTAAGGGTAGTGCATGTTTTTGTTCAAGTGGGTTTAATCTTTCGTAAAGATATTCTTTTGATTCATTTTGGCACACTTTCTTGACTCATTGGAGTATTCACTTCTTTCAAGGGGTTACAGAGACACATTGTTACTCTTTCTTATTCAATTCAAAATATTTCTCCTTTTTCTACTTTTTCCACACCTTTTTTCACTTTTGTTTTTTAATCTCCTTTTTGTTCTTATTCACATTGGTCTTTCTTTTTGTCCTTTTGTTTTCTTGATTTTTCATTGCCTTCCTTTTCTTTTGCTTTTGTACCTTTTTACCACATTGCCTTTCTTGTCTCTCCCCCCCAAAACTTAGATATGTGCCATTTACTCTAAGGAAAATGTGGGTCCCAAGAGAGGGTACCATTAAGAATGGTTATAGGCTTATAGCTTTGGTTCTTGAAATAAAAAGGTTCAAGGCTCAAAAGGGTTAACTAGGGTATCATTTCATAGGTAGGCTATGGAATTGTTCAACTCAACATTTGGATCAAGGAGAGAATCACTTCTCAAGTCAAATTTTACCTAGGATTTCGCCTCAACAAATATTCAGGACAAGTTCTAGACCATCAGCTCGGCACTTGGACTCACAATTCGAATTCTCGCCACACGCACTCAACTATTGCTAAAGACATCGAGTCGAGGGACCACAATGACCTTAGTTACGAGTCAAGCACACAATGGTTAAAAACGACCACATGATGATTGTTTGGTAAACACAAGAGTCTCGAGGCTTTTCACCATCCTAAATACAACATTATGTCATTGATCATGAGATCAAAGGAAAATGTGTTAGGCCCAAGTGAAACTTTGTCTGAGGTACCCTTAACTACGAAATATCAAAATCAAAAGAATAAAATAAAAAATGGACTCAAACCCTTAAGGAGATTGTCACACCATCTATAATTGGGAAGAGACACCCACTTTGCACAACACTCCACCCTTAGAAAGAACCATGGCATTAAGAAAACCAAGGGCTTATTGAAAACTCCAAACAAAACAAAAGGCTACGAGCCTATCTACGAAGCTAAAAATGTTTTTTTTTTGTGAAAGTAGAAAAATCGAATGAATATGTACAATGGATTAGTAGAATGTAAAACAGGGGATGAATAAATATATAAAATAACTTTATATACATACCATGATAAAAAGTACGAGAAAAGTAGCTATAATGTAAAGTTATATACATACCGACTAGAAAATCAAATTAAAAAAAAGTATCTTATATATACAATCATCCAAATAGATAAAAAAAAGTAGGGCGGACCCCCACGAATAAGAGATGTCATTATCCCCAATGAAAACTACCAAAATAAGCACAAAATATTAGATAAAAGATATAGAGGGCTCCCTAGGCCTGGTCCAGTGCATAGGATCCTCAGTGGTCCCCTGATCCTCTGCATGGGCGGGAACCTCATACTGGTTTCCGGCCTGCTGCTCTGCTATTGGGACATGGTCTTGCTGCTGGACCGGCTGAATATCTGGTACATCACCAGAGGGAGTCACCTGAATCTCTGCCAGCTCAATTACTACTCCCTCAGTGCTAGGCAGCTTCGTCTTCTTCCTTCGAGGCCTGGGTGCTTGCTCATAATGTGGCTCTGGCACTGATGTTGTTGCTAGAGGGGCTGACTCCCCAAATATTCTAAAGGCAGCTGATTCATCAATAGCTTGTTCAGGTCTACTCGAAGCACCTTCACTGACTCCTTGGATTCCCTTAACTTTCTCATCTTTTTGTGCTCCCGGGCAATCTCATTCAGAGTTATGCCATGTGCGTCAACTGCCTTAATCAAGGCACCTTGAGTCTCTATAATCTTCTCCTATTTGGGTAGGAGCTTCTTCAAAGTTTCCTCAATAGACTCAGGAATCTTGATAGTGGTTGGTGTAGAATGAGCCTCAACTGAAGTGGCCAATGTGGAAAACATGGATGTTGCAACTGACATCCATTTATTTAAACTGGTCATGGTCTTTGCTAACTGCTGGCTGTCAAAGGGTTAGTCTGGGAAGAGGGGACTGTTTGGACAGCTGAAGAACTAGGACCCGCAGAGGAGGTGGGACATCTTCTGAAACAAAGACAACCGGAATGGAGGGGAGCTCAGTAGAAGGCTCGACAGTAGACTCTATCGCAACTGGCTTCTCAGACTGGCCAGTCGGGGCAGAGGTGGATGCCTTTTGCTTTTGTCCTTTGGGTTGTCCGGCCCTTAAACGTTGAACCACGAGAATGGGGAAGCTGGGTTAAATTTAACATCATAGGACTTCTTCTTCACCTCCAAGTCCCGAAAATACATGGTGAGGGTGTTTGGATATGGATAGTTCCAGACGCTGTCAACCCCCATTGCAGTGATCGCCCTGTATATTACAGACGTTGTCAACCCCCATTGCTGTGATCCCCATGTATTTCATTCCCCACATTTATAGGGAAGCCAACCATGATAGATGCAATCAGCACAGCCCGGGGGAGTGGGATAGTCTACTCATGGAAAGTGGGGTCAAGTTGGTTGCATAAAAAAGTGAGCCACCCTCTAGCCTCGAAATTCAAGTACTTCCTCAAAATCTTTACCTCCGCCTGTATCCAATCCGGAACAACACCTGGATGAGATAAATATTTAGCCAACCATGGCCTAACCTCCTCCTTCATATTTTTCATTGTATTGGGTCTCGTCTTCATCGTCGAAACCCAAATATTCATTAAACACCTTCCCAGAAAACACGTCATTCTTGTTTCACACTTAGATCACAGTGGTGTCCTTTTTGGTGTAGGCTACATGCAATAGAACTCCTTGACCAAAATCCTTGACCATGTGTTCATTTAAATCAACCAAATCATCGCTAAAATGCTCTCAACCGACTCTGGTTTGAAATTGCTCGTGTACATTGGGGAGTAATGGCAATAAGTCTCGGGTGATTATGCTCCTCTCTGTGATTAGTTTGTTTTGGGCCATATCTCTCGAATTTTGTGGAAGTACACTTGACAAACAAAGTGGTCCTCCCACACTTCCGGTTTTCTTGTTCTTTCTACACCACCAACCTCGGGTACCCTACTACCCGGGACCTTATCATCACTGTTGTCACCACCTGCTGCACTCTCCCCATATACTGAATTTGTTGGGGAGGTGGAGTATTCGCCGCTACCTGTTGCTGATCCATCAGACGACTCAGACTGCATAACTTATGGAGCTTGGGCTGAAGCTGGAACTAGGACTGAGGAGGCTTGCCGCGAATCAGCTGAGATGTCTTGAGAGGGAAGGTACTCACTCCCCGACTGCTCATCTTCACTCACGACCTGTTTTCTCATTTTTAGTTTTGGTCGGGGAGTGAGTTTGGTTTGTTTATCTTTTCCTCCCCGGGAGGAGTCACCTCTTCTTGGTTGTTTGGCACCTCGTCCCCTTTGTTTTACAATTTTCTGCAAGCAAACACGTCTAACTTTGTTATTTGAAGCAAAATCAGTGTATCAGTAGATGAAAACTAGTGTAGAATAACAGGAAGAAAGATTGCAGACAACCTATCAAACTAAGCCACCATGGACCGCGCAATCTGGGGCGCGGTCGCGTAGGAGGCCATTGCGGGCTCTATGAACAAGGCCGCGAGCCGAACTGAGCGATTAATAAAAATTACCTTCTCTGAAGTCCAGCAACGCGAGCCGCTTAAAAAGGAGGCATGGCCGCGTGGGGCCAGCACGGACCGTAAAAACAGGGTCGCAGCCGTGCTGGAGACTTCTTAACATTTAGGACCAAGGCCAACGCGGGCTATGTGAACAAAGGGTGTGACCGCGCTAGTGCTATGCGTACCGCGTAATCACGACTGCGGGCTACGCTGGTCACGAGTGAGGGAACGACTAGGGTTTTACACATATGCTCATTTCGTTCAAGTATTTGCATCCTACATTGCCCCTACTCGATTACCCACCCTAAAAACCATGCCCAACATCTAGAAGTAACAAATAAACTAACCTAAACCTTAAATGTACTGATAAGTAATGATCAATGTGAGAATATGTTACCAGGAATATGAAGAATTAACTTTTGATGCAATGACACAATCACGGTCTCAAATGAACAGTAAACTTTAGCGCTGAGGAATTTGATTTGGCAAAAAGTGTAAAATGAGGACCTATGTTCCTATTTATAGAAAAGAAGTGGGACCCATTCACTTACCCTCCAGCGCGGCCGCGTAAACCTGACCACGGACCGCGCTGGGTCTTACCCTTGAACCATTTCAGAACTAAGCCTTTGCGGACCGCATAATTGAGACACGACCACGTGAAACCACTGTGGACCGCATAATCACGACCGCGACCACGACCGCGTGAAACCACTGCGGACCGCATAATCACGAGCGCGTCCGCGGCTTCATGGTATGCTTCAGAGACCAGACCTGTTCAACTTGTGCCAGTGCAGACTGCACAATCAGGGATGCGGCTGAACTGACATTCTTCAGAGACTGTACATTTTTACACTTTTTTTTCACTATTTCAACACAAGTTCTGCAACATCTCACAAACAATTAGCTCAAAAATCCTAATCTACAAAGAAAATCGAAGAGAAAGAAAAATACATGGGTTGCCTCCGAAGAAGTGCCTGATTTAACGTCGCGGCACAACGCATTTTACCATCAATATCACTTCAAATGCATGAGTGCCACCATGTGGCTGTCATCAAACTTTCCCAAATATTGCTTGACACGATGCCCATTGACTCGAAAAACTTCACCATTTTTATTCTTGAGATCAATAGCAGCAAATGGGGTTACACCAACAACTTCAAATGGACCACTCCACTTAGACTTGAGCTTTCCTGGGAATAACCTCAACCGAGAGTTAAAAAGAAGAAACATATCACCAACCTTGAATTCCTTTCCCCAGGCATACTTGTTGTGGAGATACTTCATCTTGTTCTTGTACAAGGACGAGCTGGAGTAGGCATGAAATCTAAACTCATCAAGCTCATTGAATCTCAACCCGGAGATTCACTGCGACATCCCATTCTAAGTTCAACTTCCTCAAGGTCTACAAAACCTTATGCTACAATTCCACCAGAAGATGACAAGCTTTCCCAAACACCAACTGGTACGGAGACATACCAATTGGGGTCTTGTAAGCCGCCCGATATGCCCAAAGAGCATTGTCTAATTTCTTCGACCAATCAGTCCTATTTGCATTGATAGTTTTGGACAAGATACTCTTAATTTCTCAGTTGGAAACTTCCACCTAACCACTAGTTTGAGGATGATAGGGGGTGGTCACTTGTGATTTACTCCATACTTGGCAAGCAATGAATCAAAAAACTTGCTGCAAAAGTGAGATCCCCCATCACTAATGATAGCACGGAGGTGCCAAACCTTATGAAGATACACTTTTTCAGAAATGCCACCACACTCCGGGCCTCATTGTTGGGTAAAGCCATGGTTTCAACCCACTTTGAAATATAATCCACCGCCACAAAAATATAAGTATTCCCACAAGAGCTCACGAAAGGACCCATAAAGTGAATACCCCAAACATAAAAAATGTCCACCTCTAGAATTGTGCTAAGAGGCATCTCATCCTTTTTAGAAATCCCACCGGCTCGTTGGCATTCATCACATGTCTTAGTAAAATCACTGGTATCTTTAAACAAAGAGGACCAATAGAAACCGCAACTATGCACCTTAGAGGCCTTTCTCACCCCACCATGATGACCACCATAGGGAGAGGAATGACAAGCCTCCAAAATACTCAACTATTCTTATTCTGGGACACATCGACGAATTACACCATCGGTGCAAATCTTGAACAAATATCGCTCGTCCCAATAACAATCCAAACTATCCCGCTTGAGCTTCTTCCTTTGGTTAGAAGAGAGCTCATTCAAGATTATACCGGTCACAAGATAGTTGGAGATACCGGAAAACCACGGCTTATCATGCATTGAAACCACAAGGAGTTGTTCATCCAGAAATGCATCATTGATCTCAAGGCCGTCGCAAGGTCTCCCCTCTTCTTCCAAGCAGGAAAAGTGATCCGCCACTTGATTTTCACTCCCTTTCCGGTCCACAATTTCTAGATCAAATTCTTGAAGAAGTAACAGCCATCTCATCAACCTTGCCTTGGAGTATTTCTTGGTCATTAAATACCTAAGGGAAGCATGATCGGTATGGATAATCACTTTGGCCCCCATAAGGTATGGTCGGAACTTTTCCATGGCAAACACAATAGCTAGCAATTCCTTTTCGGTGACTGTATAATTTATTTGAGCTTCATTCATAGTCTTGCTTGAGTAGTACACCGGATGGAGCATCTTTTTGATTCTTTGGCCTAAGACCGCCCCTACTGCAACATCACTAGCATCGCACATGAGCTCATGAGCTCAAAAGGCAAGCTCCAATTGGGAGCGGTAATGATGGGGTTGTTGTCAACTTATGTTTTGGAAGCTAGAAAACTTCCATGCATTTTTCATCAAAAACAAACTTGGCCTCCTTCTCTAGCAAACAGAATGGGTTAACTACCTTGGAAAAATCTTTGATGAACCTTCGGTAGAAACCCCCGTTCCCAAGAAAACTCCTCACCCCTTTGACATAAGTAGGGGGAGGTAACCTTGAAATAACTTTGATCCTAGATTTGACAACTTCTATTCCTCTCTTCGTAATATTGTGACCCAACAAAATACCCTCTTCTACCATGAAATGTCATTTTCCAATTGAGAACTAGGTTCGTGTCTTCACATCGAGCCAACACATGGTCTAAATTTTGCAAGCATTCTCCAAAAGATTCCCCAACCACGCTAAAATCATCCATGAATACCTCAAATATATCTTCCACCATGTCGGTACAAATTGCCATCATACAACGTTGGAAAGTCGCTGGAGCATTACACAATCCAAATGGCATCCTCGAGAACGCAAATGTGCCATATGGACATGTAAAGGTCATCTTCTCTTAGTCTTCCGGAGCAATGAGAATTTGATTGTACCCCGAGTACCCATCTAAAAAGCAATAGGATGACCGACCCGCAAGACGATCAAGCATTTGGTCAAGGAATGACAACGGGAAATGATCCTTTCGAGTTACCTTGTTAAGCTTTATATAGTCCATACAAACTCTCCATACCATCACCGTCCAAGTAGGAATAAGCTCATTGTTAACATTGGTCACCACAGTCATCCCGCCCTTCTTAGGTACGCACTGCACCGGAGAAGTCCATGAACTGTTAGAAATGGGATATACCATACTGGCGTCAAAAGACTTGATAACTTCTTTATTAACCACTTCTTGCATAGCTTCGCTAAGTCTCATTTGGTGTTCAATTGAAGGCCTTGCATCCTCCTTCAAAATGATCTTATGCATGCAAAAGGCAGGGCTTATACCACGAATATCGTCCAATGTCCATCCATTCGCCCTCTTGCGCTTTTGTAGAACCGACAAGGGGGCGTCAACCTGTACGTTAGTCAAGCAAGATGAATGAATAACAGGAAAAGTGAAATTAGGGCCCAAGAATTCATACCTGAGGTGAGGAGGAAGTGGTTTCAACTCTAACACCGGCGGCTCCTCAATAGATGGCTTAGTTGGTGGAGTTTTGCGATTCTAAAGATCCAAGGATAACTTCCTAGGCTTATAAGAATACGAGCTCATACCATGCAATGCGTTTACACACTCCACTCTCCCAGTATCATTATTAACATCCATGTTTAAAAGTACAGCTTCAAGTGGATCTTCAACATTAATCATTGCGCTTGTGTCATCCACTATCAAATCCGCGACAATGCCAACAAACGAGCATATCTTGGTGCTATTTGGTTGCCTCATAGACTTGCACACATGGAACACCACCTTTTCATCACCAACACGGAAGGTCAACTCTCCCGCCTCAACATCAACCAAAGCCTTCCCCGTGGCTAGGAAAGGTCTTCAAAGAATAACGGGGACTTCAAAGTCCACCTCACAATCTAATATCTCAAAGTCGGCCGGCAAGATGAATTTTTCAACACAAACAAGGACATCATCAATTATACCCAAGGGCAGCTTCATTGACTGATCTGCCATTTGGAGCCTCATTGAAGTTGGGCGAGTTTGTCCGATTCCCAAGGTCTTGAAAATCAAATATGGCATTAAATTTATACTCGCCCCCAAGTCACAAAGGGCTTTTGCAAAGTCGGCACTTCCAATGGTACATGGGATAGTAAATGCACTGGGGTCCTCAAGTTTTGGAGCCATAGAATGTACAATTACGCTCACTTGATAAGTCATATTGATTGTCTCACACTCCATTAACCTCTTTTTCGTAACCAAATCCTTCATGAACTTTGCGTACCTCGGCATTTGCTAGAGTGCATCCACTAATAGAATGTTGATAGTTAGACTCTTCGTCATATCAATGAATTTCTTGAATTGGTTTCCACCCTTTTGATTGGCCAACCGTTGAGGATAGGGCGGAGCAAGCCTAGGTAAGGGTGACTTGGCTTTGGTCACCACGGGCTCGGTTATATCAATCGCGTGTTCCCTAGACGGGTTCACGGCCTAGTGTGTATTCTACTCAAAGTTATTAATATCAATCAGTACATCATTATTCACATTGGGTTCCACTACATCCTCAACCACCAAAGGAATATCATCATCTCGTAACTCATCTTCATCAACCATAACTTGATTTCTTTGTGAGGCATGGACATCCCCGCCTCTTCCACTTCCCGTTGTCACTACCATCACATTATTGTTGTTCCAACCCTTGGGGTTTACTACCGTATCTCTTGGTAGAGCACCCTTTTGGTGAGTAAATAAAGATTGAGAAATTTGGCCAAGTTGCACCTCCAAGTTACGGATAAAAGTGTTGTGGGAAGCCTATTGAGCATCAGAGTCTTGGTTCTTCTTCATCATTTACTCAAACATAACTTCAATTTGACCCATATCATTACCCGAAGAACTAGACCCTTGAGAGCGAAACGGCAGTGGGTTGTTCGGTTGTTCAAACATCGAAGTCCTTTAAAAGCCTTGCCCCCCATTACCTTGACCACCATTATTATTTCAACCACCTTGACCATTGTTGTTATTCCAATTGTTGTTGTTGTTTCCATTACAATGCCCTTGATTACCCGAATTGTTGTTCCCCCAATTTCCACGTTGGTTGTTGTTATTGTTCCAATTACCACTTTGTTGATTGCCCCAATTTCTTTGGGGTCTCCATTGTTGATTCCCTTGATTTCCTCTATTCCCTTGGTAGTTGTTGATGTATTGGACTTCCTCACTTTGATCATCATAGCATTCATTCGAATAACCACCACCATCATCATATTTATAAAAATTTCCTTGAGGTTGTTGCCCTCTTTGCCTCCTTTTAATCATATTCACTCCTTCCATGGCATTGACTTGGCACGGGTTTTGGACTTGTTGTAATTGCGCCTTCGACAATTGATTCATTGTTGTTGTGAGTTCGTCAATGGCTTGGCCATGATCACGCAACTCCTTATGAAAATGTATGACATTAGGGTCACCTTGAGGAACGTTTGCCCGACTTTGCCATGCCGAAGATGTATCAGCCATTTAGTCTAACACATCACAAGCTTTATTGTACGGACTTCATAATATTTCCTCCCGCCAATTGGTTCACAATACATTGGTTGGTTTTATTGATGCCCCTATAGAATGTTTGTTGAATCATCACATCATTCATATCATTATTAGGGCACTCTTTCACCATAGTTCTAAATCTCTCCCAAATTTCGTGCAAGGGTTCGGTTGGCTCTTGTTTGAAAGCCAAAATCTCATCACATCACCAAAGAGTGATAGCTACCGACTCAAATCTACATGAATATAGGGAGAACGGGTCGCTAATAGCCTTTACCCGAATAGTGTCTCGGGATCGAGTTTTCACAGGGAGCTTGGAATGGAGTTGTATTGTCTGTTTAGCCTAGAATTGCGTTTGTACTTCTAATTGCAGTCCTAACATTTTTGGGTTTTCTTTTGCATTAACAACTATTAGTATGAACTAAAGATTAAGATTAAATTATGCTAAGGAAATATTGCTAGGTTGTAACTAATAGGGAGAAAGGAACTAGGGTCGTGGCATCACCTAGGAAGTTAACTAACGCGTAGAAACTACTAATAATAGATTGACATATTTGAGATTTATATTATAACCTATTCACAATTGTACCTACTCTTACACCTCTCGGTAAAGAGAGCGATTTTGTCCAATTGACTCTCTCGAGACCAATTGGGAAGGCCAATTAGACCAAGCAACTAGGGTTCAAGTAGGGTGATTATTATCTCGAGATTTAACCCGTAAAATGCGACTACCATTTCTCATGAGTCCATCCCAATTCCTTGTTGGATCAATTTTGGGGTCATAGACTCTCTTTCTCAAGAAGAGTCAAAATCCACTAAGCTTGAATCATTGTTTGCATACCAATCCTTAATTAAAGTATAAAATTAACCCAAATAACAAATATCCAATATCAATCAATCATTAGAAAGGAACACCCATCAATTACCCATACTAGGGTTGAGCGACAACCCTAGCTAATGGGTTTAGCTAGACATAATTGAAAGAGAAACAGAAGAAATAGAAGAAAAATAACCGTATAATTAATAACTAAAATAAAACTACAAGAATCTTAGGAGAAATTAAAGCTAAGATGCCAAAATGGGCTAAAACATTGGTCCTCACGATGCAGCTCTGTTCAATACATAAAACTTGACCTAAAATGGTAAACTGTTCTATTTATAGTGGGCTGGAATACTGGAAAAAATTTCCCCTGCGGGGTCAGTACGAGCCGCACAATTATGACCGCGGCCGCACTGGCTGGTTTGACTTCCATTTCTATCTCTCTGAAGTGGCTGGCGCGGACTACGTAAAAATGTGGCGCGGCCGTGAGGAGATCTGGCGCGGACCGCATGAGTTTGCCCGCGGCCATGTAGCTGAACTTTGCCCAAAACTCCACCCTTTCCGAACCTCTTGAGATGGAGCACGTGACAAAATGGTGCGGCCGCATGAGCTAGACGCGAGCCGCCCAAATCCTACTACGGCTCCATGGCTTAACGTCTTGACTGTTCACTCCTATGAACACTCTAGTGCGGCCGCATGCACAATTGTGCGGTTCGCACTTGCTCCTTTTTTCTACCACTTCATTGGCCTTTGATATTTGAGCAGGTTTCACTCCACTTTGAGCCGATCTTTGATATTTCGTCACTCTATCGCCTAAACCTGCAATCAAGCACAACCTGTATGCATTTTGCGACTATTTTGTAGTAAATTATACTCAAAGCATAGGCAAGTAGGGGCATAAAACACATTAAACTCCTGCTTATCAATAGCCCCTTCAACCTCCCCTCCAGCAAAACTCTACCCTCATCTTCTTTTATACACCTCACTTGGTCCAGATCCCGGCTTTCCTCTCTCTCAGCTTTTTCAGCTTGTACAACTTCTTGTCCCCACCTTTATCCGTAATTTTTTCATATAAATGACCAAACGCCGCGGTCTTAGCTTCAGTAGGCGCTAACCTCGCCTCCTTCCTGTCCTTCTTATACCCCTCCATGTTAGCCCTCTTCTCTCCCTCATTTATGCTCTCTATTAGTTTCAAATACACCATTTTCTTGGCCTTCACTTTTCTTGAACCTCTTTGTTCTACCACCAGTCCCCTCTGTGGCCACCCAAGAAACCATTCGAGACCCTAACACCTCTTCGCAATATCTTTATACAATCCGGTGGCCTAGTCTACATACGACTGGCGTTCCTGCTGCTCCTCCAGGCTCCCATAGCCAGCAGCTTCTCCCCAACTCCTAGGCTTTGTCCTTAGTCAATACACCCTATCTGACCCTAGCTAGACCAAACATAACCCTCTTCCTCCTCGTCCACCTGATCTTTAATTCCATAACCAAAAGCAAGTCATAAGATTCTCATTGGGGATGAGAACGCATGTTATTAAGGATAAGTAAAATAAAAAGTTTAAAGTTAAACAGTTTCTTAATATAGAATAATATCATTCTTAATTTAATGAACTTAAAAGGACAAAGTGTCATATAAAATAATAATAAATAAACATTCATCTAAATAATCGTGAAATGTCTAATCATCACAAGTTCACAACCAAGAATTTTAGTACTATTGGTGAGAGTAATCCGTGTTTACTTCATAGTAGTGTGGTTCAATTCTCACTATCTTTCTTCGTCCTTTCTCTTCTCCGCTCCCGAATGGAACATAAAATTTTAAAAGAAATATGCCGAACCAATGTGCTAGTTAAGCAATAGGTTCTAACTTAAATATACAGTACTAACCGGAAGAAAACATACGTTTATATACGTTATTACAAAAATTATTTACATCATCAGGTCAAAACGGAGAAATTTTAAGAAACTACAATTATTTAGTGACTATTAATTTGTTATAGCTGCCATTTACTTAATTACTTCCTATAGCCATCTTCTCAGTTCTTATGGAATGTATTTGATGTATTCAAATTAGTGTATTTACGAATACAACAGTAAAACTCGGTGAAAAAACAAGGCATGCTAGCTATTATCCGTTGTATTCATATGAATTCGCGAGATGTATTGATACAAACTAAAATTCAAATAGCACAATTCACTACCAATGAACTTGATAGTTATATTCCTGAACAAAAATTACAAGGAACTAAATGCTTGAAAGGGAAATTACTGGAAATTGACATAGAAGAAAAGAGAAGAAACTAGAAGAAGGGGGTGAGAATTACATACTTCACATAACAAAATAGCCTGCCTAATACGCTATTCTTTCTTTTATTTATACTAACTTTGCACCAGTCCTCTTCACACTTTTCCCCCTTGCCTTGCATCACAATCAAACCGAACCGAAGCTTAATGGCTTAATGGTAATGGCTTAACGGCTTAACGGACGGAGAACAGATTGAATTTTTTTCTATTAACGGCTTATCGATTTGGGAGCGGATTATTCAATTTTCTTAACGGATAATCCGTTAACCTGTTAAGAATATATATATATATATATATATATATATATATATATATATATATATATATATATATATATATATATATATATATATATATATATATATATATATATATAATTTATTTTTAATTACATAATTATATCCTTTTCAGGATGAGATTACGAACCCTAATGGAGCCAATGAGAAAGCAGTTGCAGGCCAGTGTAGGCTTGCTCCGCACAGGTTACATCTGGGCCTTATATTGATAATTCTTTTCAATTCATTTTTAATGATCTTTTTTATGGTTATGCCGGCGATGATAGGTGGATCTGGTAATTGGTCTGTTCCGATTCTGATAGGTGCGCCTGACATGGCATTTCCACGATTAAATAATATTTCATTCTGGTTGTTGCCTCCAAGTCTCCGTTGTCTCGCACACCAAGGCAAAAAGAGATTCAACAATCGGCTGGGGAACCGGAATCTAAGCATACCAAGACTCGGACTGCGGGGAGGATCCTTTTAAGTAGATGACTCGTCGGGCGGTCGGAGCGGGACTTCTTTGGGAAAAAGAACTTGAAAAAGTTTGTTTTTCTGAAGGAGTCGTCATTTTCTATCAGGAACGCTATGTCATTTTCAATCCCGGCGTATTTCGGATATTAAATATAAAAACTAAAAACCTTAAAATGAATAAGTATAACTGTATAACAAAAATAAATTAGAAAAACAAACCACCCCTCCTCCCCCCCCCCCCCCCCACCGTTTGTTCTGTCTATACCCATTAGGCCATTACCCCTTATGTGCCATTACTGCTTAATTAAATGCAATGCATGCTTCCCTTTCTTAAGCTAAATTAGTCTTGGAAAGGTAAAAGGTTTTTCAATGAGCAAACTCTTTAGTTTTGAATCCCTTTTAGTTAAAAAAATAGAGAAGATATTTGAGGTGTTGGACGAAATTAACAGTATAGGATCTTGTAGCAAGATGGGGATTGTTTGTCATGCTAATATATATGACACTTAGAATTGTTTAGCGGTAATATTCATCACAATTTCCATAGATGTTCCCTTATTTTTGGTTTGGGACTCTTTTGAATGAATTTAGTGTATTCTCTGTTCAGACGCTTCTGAACATTACATTTTGTGATGTCAAGTTTAGAGTATTTTCAAGCTTCCAGTTAGCTTTGCTGCTTTCATCACCATTCAATTCTTTGAAGGAAAATTGGATACATTTTAGAAAGGACGCTGTTACTTTTCCTTGTGCGATATTAATCAACTTCTGCTTTCAATTATCAAGAGAAGGGTACAAGTAAGGCACTTTATGGACCGGATAATGTAATAGAAGCAGATGAGATCATCATTGTAAGTTTCATTTGAGCCCTTAGGTATTAAACCGATAAACCGCCCGGTAACCGCCCGATAAGAGCTAACCCGATACCAAGCCGCCCGATATCTTATCGGGTGGCTAACGGATGAATAAATTTAAAAGCCCATAACCGTTAAGCCAAACCGTTAAGAGTAAAAAACCGCTCATCCGCCCAATGAACACCCCTAATCTCACGCATTTGCTTCTGCTCAAAACAGACTGATGTGGAATCACGTGGGCCTCTGCTGAGTCAGCATCCATGCCAACATCCACGTTTTTTGTATCATTCCCAACAAAACTCCCCTCCTGGAAAATAACCTTATCCTCAAGATTCTGTGACGAGGACTCAGCGGGTTGAGCAAAATTAGACAAGTCTAGGGGCGTAATCTGGGACTCAGGTGTGACAATGCAGTGTTTGGACATTGAGACATGAAACACGGGGTGTATACGGGCAGAGTCTGGAAGTTGGAGCTTATAGGCCGCCTCGCCAATGTGTTTGACCATTCTGAAGGGACCAAAATAGCGACGGCCTAGCTTTGGATGTTGGTGATTGCGCATAGTATTTTGGCGATATGGTTTGAGTTTGACAAAGACCCAATGATCAGGAACAAAGGTGAGTTGCGTGCGATGTTTGTCAGCAACCGTTTTCATACGAATTTGATCCTTCATCAGATTATGCTTGAGATAAAGCGCATGTAATACCCTGCAAGACCAAGGAAACTGCGCACCTCCTTGACATTCTTGGGCACGGGCCACTGAATAATAATGATTATCTTATTGGGATCTACACTCAGCCCCCTACTAGACAGAGCATACCCAAGATATTCCACTGTGGTCTGTCCGAACATACACTTAGCTTGCTTGGAAACCAATTGGTGTAGACGGAGCAAGGATAAAACTGAACGCAGATATTCCAAATGAGCCTCCCACGATGGACTGTAGATCAAGATGTTTTCAAAAAAGACTAGGACAAATTTGTGGAGGTGCGGACAAAATATTTCATTCATCTTAGCTCGGAATGTGGAGGGTGCATTATAAAGGCCAAAACGCATTACTAATAACTTGTAATGGCCTTCATGTGTGTGAAACGCAGTCTTGGCCACATCTTCCACTCGTACCCTGATTTGGTGATACCCAGATAGCAGATCCAGCTTGGAAAAATAAACTGCGCCATTCAATTCATCAAAAAATCTTCAATCGTCGGTATAGGGAACCTATCCCTTACAGTTACTGCATTAAGAGCGCAATAATTGATATTAAATCTCCAGGTTCCATCATTCTTGCGTACTAGGAGAACTGGAGAAAAGAAAGGACTGGTATTCGCCCTTATTACTCCATCTTTGAGCATATCCGAAACCAATTGTTCCATAACATGTTTCTGAAAGTATGGATACTTATATTTTTAAACATTTATCAGACCAGCCCCAGGATCCAAGTGTATCGCATGGTCCTGTGGCCTGCTAGGATGCAACCCATGAGGTTTCTCGATGATTTCACAAAATGAATCTAAGAGCTTGTGCAGTTCAGGGGGAAACAGATTTGTTGGTGGTGGTGATGGTGGAATTTGATTAACAGTGGAAGTAGGATCATTTGGTGGTACCACTTATACAAAAAAATATAAGGAAATGGCATCTGTAGATGTGTACCGTCTCAAGCTATGCAATTGGACTGGTTATGCTTCCACTGGCTCCTCACCTTTCCACCTGACAACAGCTCCATCGAGCGTGAATTCAAATAGATTATTAGTATAATAAATCACCACTCTCCCCAAGGTAGCTAGCCAAGAGACGCCGAGGACCACGTCTTCTCCATGAACGACCAGCAAATACAAGTCCAAGACAAGAACACTTCCTTGAACAGATAATGATACTTAGCGTGCAACACTATTGTAGGGCAGTCGCTGGCCGCATCCCTCCACCACCGAGAAGGTGCGTACCTTGGTGATCAGCAACTGTAGGAATTTTGTGGCCCTTGATTGAACAAAACTATGGGTGCTTCCACCATCGACTAACACCTTGACTGCTGATGCATTTACCTGCCCGGTAAAATAGAGAGTGGTACCCGATTTACCACCGGTGAGATCATGGTAAGAAATAGTAGAATGCTCCTGTACCTCAAAAAATTGCAGCTCCTTGGCCAAAATATCATCGAAAACAAAGGATTTCAGCACTGTTGGGTCAATATCGGATCCATCAGTTAGAAGCATAAATTGGGGAGAAACCTTGCACTTGTGGCCAACAATATACTTCTCATCACAATTGTAGCACAGACCCTGCTCATGTCGGCTCTAGAGTTCAGCATGAGTCAACCATTTTAGGTGTGGCCGATTGGATGTTTGAGGAGTCAAAATGGTGGACACCTGAATTGTGGGTGTTCATTGAAATGACGACGGGCTAGGGGTCGGTAATAATGGGGTTGTTATATTGTCAAACGTACGTCGGGAAGGTCCCTTTTCACTAAGAATCCGCTGCTAATGGACGTGGATTAAATTTAATGCATCCTCATACGTAGTGGGACAATGGGCCAAAACCGAGTTCTTAATGTCATCACGCATCCCAGAGATAAACAGACGGACCATAAGCCTATCAGAGATGTCATCAATCTCGTTCGCCACCTTCTCAAAATGACTCTGCAACTCCGACACACTGGTCATTTGTCGGAGCTTAGCCAGCCATCCCTCAGCCGATTCAAGCACCTTTAGAAGGAAACAAATGCGTTCGTTCTCTGCAAAATGTGCCCATTCCGCTAGCTGCTTATTCCGAAACAACCGGCAGTATCATTCTACAGCTTCACTGTCGAGGTGGAACGATGTTATAGTGAGCTTCTCATCTTCCACAATTCCAAATTGATCAAAATACTGCTCCGCTTGGGCTTCCGAATTCTCACCACAAAAGTGTCCGAATTCCACTGGCTTGTGGCGGAGGGTGGTTGTCGCCGGTTCTCGTCCTGCTGGCAGTCTGTTACCAACAACCTCCATGAGAATACCACGAATTTTAGAGAGTTCCTTAAACACTGAGTCCTTGACTTCTTGAACCGAATCATCGACAAGAGCCTTGAGTAACTTTTGGTCCTCCAAGAGTGACCTCTAGATGAAAGCACCAATGGGGCAACCTAAAATTCGAACAGCACAATTCACAACCAATAAACTTGATAGTTATATTCCTCAACAAAAATTACAAGGAACTGAATGCTTGAAAGGGAAATTACCGAAAATTGACATAGAAGAATAAGATGAAAAACTAGAAAAAAAGAGTGAGAATTACATGTCACAACCCGTATTCACGTATGTTAGCTCATGACATAAGGTAGTCGACATAAATCCATGAAAGGATTATCTTTGAGATGATAAGAAGTTAATTCTATTGGTCTTAAATGATACAAAGGTTTATATGGGTGGATAACAAGTACTAGAAGTTAAACGAATCAAAGATGTTGTCAGCCGTATTTTCGGATAAACCTAGAGGTGCTTAGTACATTCAAGAGGTAGTGTTTTAAGGTATTTCAATCATATAATATCCGTATTATAAGTGTTGAAATCAAATGAGTTATGAGACAAAAGTCGACAAAAGTTGTCGCAACTTAAGTTCATAATTTTACTTAAACATTAGGTCAAATGTTACTAAGATTTTTTCCCAATTCACTAATAATTATGGATTGATATAACAACCAAATTGGATATATATGAGTCTAGTTTCTAACACATTAAACCGTTCATCGATACGATCTCGGAGAAGAGAGATATTCGCGTTTTTGCGAGACTGCGCTAAGTACCTCTCCATGGGGCCCACTAAGGCACTTTAAGACATTTGGGCCTATATATGCCACTTCCAACCCGTTTTACGTCATTTATTTTTACTATTTTCAAACCTTAGAACCCTAGGAACATCCTCTCAAGGTTCAAGACCCAAACAAAGGGCAAACAACACAAATCAAGTGTCAGAAATTCTGTGGAGCTAGTAAGTCTCTTATTCTTCTTGTTGTTGCTCATTTTTGTGTTGTTCCAGCTCGTGTGGGAGGTTGTTTTAGAGGTTTTATGTTCTATAAATACTCCCTCATGTTCTTAATATGAACCCTAGGTGATTTCAAGCCTCCTAAAGTAATTCTAGTGCCGAAAAATACTAATTGACCGCTAGTTCCACTTTATTGTTGTTATGGCAGCATTGGAGGGATATTTCATGGAAATTTAAGGTCAAATTGGAGTTGTTATTTCTGTATAAAGGTAAGGAACCTCTTACGCTATATGTATTAAAGATTATCCAAGTTGTGGCTAAGTCATTGAAGCTAGAACTTGTGACATATATGCCGAAAGGCTTGGGAGTAATGTTATCGGTTGGTGGACTGTTTTGGGAGACTCAATATGATTATTATTGATGTTGTTTGGGATTTTTGGTGATGGTTTTGAATGGTTTGAAGTCATAAATATAGGTTAGGTGCTGTCCGTTTATCGTAAAATAGGTTGTGGTCGATACACAATGGCTATAACGCTTATATGATAACGATAGTATTGTTTCTCTTATTGTAGACTAAGGAGTGTGACAATTGCATAGCTTGAGATTTGGGCAATATATACAAGGTATGTGAGGCTATACCTTTCCTTCTTTTTCATGACTCCGATTGTACATAATGCAATGAACGAGCTTCCAAAGATACCCTACTCTTATAAGCTAGCATTACTTACATTGTTTCCCCTCTTATGGAACAATTGATGTTAATGTTGCTTCACTTATTATTATGTTATCAGTGTTGTTGGTACTTCCTGATTCATATAAGGTTCATATTGAAGAGTTAGTCCTAATAACGTATACAAACGATACCTTACGTCACTCCTAAAGGTTTAGAATGTAATTCCATGAGTCGAGCATACATTATATATAGGTATCTATTTTACTCTACCGAGCCACTCTATAAAAGACCGGGTACGGCACCTACTGTGCAACCACTGACCAGTTGGGTTTTACCGAGCTCCACGTGGCCAGGTACGATCTACCGAGCCTTATGATGGCCGGGTACATTTTTACCGAGCCTATTACGGCCGGGTACGATATGATGATGATGGTGCCCACGGAGGCATATGTATTAAAATTTTATGTATTTATACATATGTATCATGCATTTCATGTCAATAGACCTCAAAGGTACTCAGATGTTACAGGTTGTATATTCTTTATCCATGTTCACATTACTATTCGTATTTATGGTTCTCTGCCTTACATACTCGGTACATTATTCGTACTGGCATCCTTTTATTTGTGGATGATACATGTTGTGCTGCAGGTCCTGATAGACAGGCAGGTGCAGCTCCCCCACCATAGTAGGAAATCTAGTTCAGCGGTGATTGGCGAGATCCCTTCTCCGGACTTACCTTGGTCTTGGTATGTATTTTTGTTATAGACATAATAGGTATGTCGAGGCCCTGTTCCGGCTGTGTTACAGCAATTATGTTCCTTTAGAGGATCATAGACAAGTGTCGACTCATGTATAGTTTGGTAGGCCTTGTCGGCTGGTTGTTGTTGTGTAGCCTTTCATGATAGTGTGGTAGCTCGTACCATATACATATATATAGTTTCTTGAATGTCTAGATATCCCAGGTTATGTATGTTCATGCCATCATATTTTATTGTTGGTTGTCCATGATCCATGTCTACCATTTATATTGATCACCTCATCCCTAAGAGATAATAAAGAAGGTTAGATAAAATGTGCGTTGGTGCTCGGCAAGCATGGTCGAGTGCTACTCATGGCCATACAGTTTGGGTCTTGACAAACTTGGTATAAGAGCAAGTCTGTCCTAGGGATTGTGTATGAGCCGTTTCTAGTAGAGTCTTGATTATAGATGTGTAGCGCGACACATTTATAATCAGGAGGCTATATGAAATCTAGGGTTGTTACATTCTTCCTTAATCTGGATCGTGCTTAGAGTTGAGTCATAAGTGTTCGTCTATAATATTAACCTTGTTTTCCATTAGAGATGCCTTCCACTAGGAAGCAAATAATTAGTAGACGGCTTGATACAACTGCGGGAGAGGGTACCAGTCAGGTGCCCCAAGCCAGAGCAAGTCAAAGTGAGGCTCAGAGCGAGATGTCGTCTCATACCTCATCTAATACGTCTCCTCCATGGGATATTAGGAGGCACCCAGCACCTCCAGTTCCTCCGTCTGGCACTACAGATCAGGATATGTGGAGTACTTTGCAGTTATTGACCAGCTTGGTGGCTGCTCAGGCTCAGAGGCAGAATACAGGTGCTACTAATAAACAAGTTAGTACGAGAGTTCGTGATTTTATTAATTCGGACCCCCCAGTGTTTACCGGATCAGACCCCAAGGAGAACCCGCAGACTTTTATTGACCAGGTTCATCGTATACTGTGGGTTATGCATGTTAGTTATACAGAGGCAGTACAGTTGGCTTCTTATCGGCTATGTGATTTAGCAGTTCTCTGGTATGATAGTTGGGAGAGATCCAGGGGTCCGAACGCTCCTCCAGCAGTGTGGAAGGAATTTTCTGAGGCCTTTCTTCGTCACTACTTTCCAGTTGAGATACGACGAGCTAGGGCCGATAAGTTCTTGAACCTTAGACAAGGTAATATTAATGTGCGAGAGTACAATATGCAGTTTGATTCTTTAGCAAGGTATACTTCCGATATGGTGGCCGAGATGAGTGATAGGGTGCTTTTGTTTGTGAACGGGTTGGGACCACATCTCATAAATGAGTGCACGACAGCCTCCTTGGTAGAGGGCATGGATATTTCCCGTATTTAGGCTTATGCCCAGACCCTAGAGGATCGTAAGCGCCAGCAAAGGGCAGATAGGGAGCAGGATAGGGGCCAGCATAAGAGGGAGAGATTCGCAAGGTATTCTGACGACTTCAAAGGCAGTGTCAGGCCCCAACCTTCGAAGAGTTCAGCGCAATCTGTAGCTAGTGATCCTCCACAGTTTCAGAGGCCTCGATATGATCGATCCTATTCTGGTCTAGGTCAGAGTTTGCGGGTATCTGGCTCACAACAGCACACGGATACTAGTCAGATGAGACCCCCAAAACCACGTTGTGGTCAGTGCGACAAGGACCACTTTGGACTGTGCCGTCGAGATTCTGATGCATGCTGTTCGTGTGGACAGCCTGGGCATATGATGTGGGATTGTCCAAACAGGGGAGGTGATGGTATGGCTCAGCCGACTGGATATGTTTCTGGTTCTTCCTCATCAGTTCGACCTCCAGCACGGGGTTTTCAGCAGTCGACAGGTCGTGGTAGAGGTAGAGGTGCAGTGCCGAGTTTGAGTGGTGCTCAAAATCGAACTATGCTCTAGTAGGTCGAGATGATCTCAAGTCATCTACAGATGTTGCTATAGGTATATCGTCTGTGTTTTCTTATGATGTATACGCGCTGATTGATCCGGGATCTACATTATCATATGTTACACCCTTTATGGCTAATAAGTTTGGCAAATGAACCTGAATTGATAAGTAAACCCCTTGCGGTATCTACTCCGAAAGGAGATTCTGTGATTTCTAGAAGGGTATATAGAGGTTGCAATGTTATCATTTATAGTCGTCAAACCTCGGCAAATTTATTTGAGTTAGAAATGGTTGATTTTGATATGATAATGGGAATGGATTAGTTGGCCGCATGGTATGCAAATGTTGACTTTCATACGAAAATGGTTAGGTTTCAATTTCTGGGTGAACCTGTCAGTGAATGGAAGGGGAACATTGCTACACAAAAAGGTAGGTTTATTTCCTATCTTATGGCAACGAAAATGATCTCTAAAGGTTGTTACACTTATCATCTCGTTCGAGTTAGGGATGCGCGGGCGAAGCCGCCTACTCTACAATCAATCCACGTGGTCAATGAATTTCCAGATATTTTCCCAGATGAACTCTCAGGCCTTCCTCCTGAAAGGGATATTGAGTTTAGCATTGATGTGTTGCCTAGCACTCAACCGATCTCTATCGCTGCATACAGAATTGCCCCGGCAGAGTTGCGATAGTTGAAGGCGCAGTTAAAGGGCCTGCTGGATAAGGGCTTCATTAGGCCTATCACTTCACTTTGGGGTGCGCCAGTACTATTCATGCGGAAGAAAGATCGGTCATTTCGGATGTGTATAGACTATCGTCAGTTAAATAAGGTTACTATAAAGAACAAATATCCACTTCCAAGAATTAACGACTTGTTTGACCAACTCCAGGGTGCTAAGTATTTCTCCAATATTGACTTACGTTAAGGGTATCATAAGGTGAGGGTTAATGATAAGGATATTCCGAAGACGGCCTTCCGGACAAGATATGGGCACTTTGAGTTCTTGGTAATGTCGTTCGGTCTAACCAATGCCCCACCAGCTTTTATGGATCTCATGAATACTATATTCATGCCCTATCTTGATGTGTTCGTGATTGTATTCATTGATGAAATTCTGGTGTATTCTCGTTCAAAGGCGGAACATGCGGGCCACTTGCGGATAGTATTACAGACGCTTCAGGATCGTAAGTTATATGCTAAGCTCTCCAAATGTGAATTCTCGCTAAAATCGGTAGAATTCCTTGGCCGTGTGATATCTGATGAGCGTATTAATGTTAACACTCAAAAGATCGATGCAGTAAAGAATTGGCCGAGACGTACAACACCATCAGAAGTCTGCAGCTTCCTAGGGTTAGCAGGATATTATATGCGGTTTGTAGAAGGGTTTTCCTCTATATCAGCACCATTGAATAAGTTAACAAAGAAAGCTACCAAATTACTGTGGTCTGACACTTGTGAATGCAGTTTTCAGGAGCTGACGATTGACATCCGCACCAGTGCTCACTCTCCCTGAAGGAACAGAAGGTTATCTGGTATATTGTGATGCCTCAGGTATAGGTTTGGGGTGCATATTGATGCAGCATGGGAAGATGATTGCTTATGCATCAAGACAATTGAAGAAGCATGAAAAGAATTATCCAACCCATGATTTGGAATTGGCTGCAGTAATATATGCTTTGAAGATATGGCGGCACTACTTATACGGCTTCCATGTTGACATCTACACAGATCACAAGAGTTTACAATACATCTTCAAGCAGAAAGAGTTAAATTTGAAGCAGCGTAGGTGGATTGAATTACTGAAAGACTATGACGTCGAGATATTATATCATCCCGGTAAAGCCAATGTTGTGGCAGACTCTCTCAGCCGTAAGTCAATGGGAAGCTTAGTACATATTGATTCATGTAGATGGGGGTTGACTAAAGAGCTTCATCAGCTAGCCAATATGAGAATCAGATTGTTAGACTCTAATGATGGAGGTGTTACTGTACAGAATACATAAGAATCATCTTTGGTAGCCGAGGAAAAAGCACGACAATATGAAGATCCTATCTTAGTACGATTGAGAGAGAGCATTCAGCAATGTAAAATTATGGCTTTTGAGATCAGAGGAGATGGGGCACTGAGATACCAGGACCGATTATGTGTGCCTAATGTGGCAGGGTTGCGAGAGAAGATTATGAATGAGATTATCAATCTCGGTATTCCATCAATCCCGGATCGACAAAGAGTATCATGATGTCAAGGAGCAGTAGTGGTGGGATAACATGAAGAAGTCAATTGCAGAATTTGTAGCCCAGTGTCCCAATTGTCAACAAGTAAAGATAGAACATCAGAAACCCGGTGGATTGCTTCAGAAAATAGAGATTCCAACCTGGAATATGGAGGTGATAAATGTGGACTTTGTTACTGGATTACCTCACACTTATCATAAGTTTGACTCCATCTGGGTGATAGTTGATCAACTTACAAAATGTGCCCATTTTTTGCTAGTTAAGACAACTTACACGGATGAAGATAATGCGAAGTTGTATATCAAAGATATTGTTTGGCTTCATGGTGTGCCAATATCTATTATATCAGACCGAGGAGCTCAATTTACAGCTAACTTTTGGAGGTCTTTTCAAAAGGGTTCGGGAACACAAGTGAATCAGAGCACCGCATTTCATCAGCAGACAGACGGACAGGCTGAACGTACCATTCAGACACTGGAAGATATGCTACGAGCATGCGTTCTAGATTCTAAGGGGAATTGGGATGACCATCTTCCACTCATAGAATTCGCCTACAATAATAGCTACCATTCTAGTATTAAAATGGCACCATACGAGGCACTATACGGGAGGAGATGTAGATCACCAGTTGGATGGTTCGAAGTCGGTGAAATAGAATTAAATGGGCCAGATTAGATTCACCAAGCCATTGAGAAGGTAAAAGTGATACATGAGCGATTGAGAACAGCACAATGCAGGCAAAAGTCTTATTCCGATGTCCGACGTCGTGATCTCGAGTTTGAGGTTGGTGATTGGGTTTTCCTGAGGATCTCACCAATGAAGGGTGTTATTCCTTTTAGGAAGAAAGGTAAGCTAAGTACAAGGTATATCGGGCCGTATAAAATTCTTCGACGAGTCAAACAGGTTGCTTATGAGTTAGAATTTCCATTCGAATTGGAATTTGTCCATCCAGTTTTTCATGTATCTATGTTAAGGAAATGTATTAGAGACCCTTCTCGGGTCATCCCTATCAAAGATATACAAGTTACCGAGGACCTATCATATGAAGATGTGCCTGTGGCTATATTAGATCGACAAGTCTGCAAGCTGAGAACAAAAGATGTAGCTTCCGTCAAAGTATTGTGGAGGAACAAGAATGTAGAAGAGATGACATGGGAAGCAGAAGAGGAGATGAAGTCTAAATAGCCTTATCTTTCCAGAATGAAGATAATAAGGATGCTGGTGGAACAAAGGTACATTGGAAGGTGAAAAACTCTATGAGATAAGCAATAACTAGAGAATGCTCTTCCTTAATACAAAATAGGGACATGTAGATACAAATATCCATAATGCTTTGTGTAGCCGGCCATATGTTAGGCTTAAGTGCTTGCAAGTTTGGATAGTGACCATTTTATAGGAGGGAAATTGATCAAAAATGTCTGTTGGAATCCACGATGATTTGGACTCCCCATAGACCCTTAAATTCGAGGACGAATGTTCCTAAGGGGGGGGGGGAGGGTGTCACAACCCATATTGACGTATGTTTGCTTATGACATAAGGTAGTCGACATAAATCCATGAAAGTATTATCTTTAAGATGATAAGAAGTTAATTCTATTGGTCTTAAATGATACAAAGGTGTATATGGGTGGATAACGAGTACTAGAAGTTAAACGAATCAAAGATGTTGTCAGCCGTATTTTTGGATAAACCTAGAGGTGCTTAGTACACTAAATAGGTAGTGTTCATATAATATCCGTATTATAAGTCTTTAAGTCAAATAATTTATGAGACAAAGGTCGACAAAAGTTGTCGCAACTTAGGTTCATAATTTTAATTAAACATTAGGTCGAATGTTACTAAGATTTTATCCCAATTTACTAAGGATTATGGATTGATCTAACCACCAAATTTAATATCTATGAGTCTACTTTCTAAGGCGTTAAACCGTTTGTCGATACGATCTCGGAGTAGAGAGATATTCGCGTTTTCGCGAGACTGCGCCAAACACTTCTCCATGGGGCCCACTAAGGCGATTTAAGACATTTGGGCCTATATATACAAATTCCAACCCGTTTTAAGTATTTTATTTTCACTATTTTCATACCTTAGAACCCTAGGAACACCCTCTCAAGGTTCTCTCAAGGTTCAAGACCCAAACAAAGGGCAAACAACACAAATCAAGTGTCGGAAATTCCGTGGCGCTAGTAAGTCTCTTATTCTTCTTGTTGTTGCTCCATTTTGTGTTATTCCAGGTCGTGTGGGAGGTTGTTTTAGAGGTTTTATGTTCTTTAAATACTCCCTCATGTTCTTAATATCAACCCTAGGTGATTCCAAGCCTCCTAAAGTAATTCTAGTGCCGAAACTAATTTACCGCTAGTTTCGCTTTCTTGTTGTTGTGGCAGCATTAGAGGGATATTTCATGGAAATTTAAGGTCAAATATGAGTTTTTCTTTATGCATAAAGGTAATAAACCTCTTACTCTATATGTATTTAAGATTATCCAAGTTGTTTCTAAGCCATTGAAGCTAGAACTTATGACATATATGTCGAAAGGCTTGGTAGTAATGTTATCGGTTGGTGGACTGTTTTGGTAGACTGAATATGATTATTATTGATGTTTTTTGGGATACTTGGTAATTTTTTTGAATGGTGTGAAGTCATAAAAATAGTGGGGGTGTTGTCCGTTTATTGTAAAATAGGTTGTGGTCGATACGCCATGGTTATGATGCTTATAAGATAACGATAGTATTGTTTCTCTTATTGTAGACTGCGGAGTGTGACAATTACATAGCTTGAGATTTGGGAAATATATACAAGGTATGTGAGGCTATAACTTTCCTTCTTTTTCACGACTCTGATTGTACATAATGCAATGAACAAGCTTCCAAAGATACTCTACTCTTAGAAGCTAGCAGTACTTATATTATTTCCTCTCTTATGGAACGACTGATGTTAATGTTGCTTCTCTTATTCTCATGTTATCATTGTTTGTTGTACTTCCTGATTCTAATAAGGTTCATATTGAAGACTTATTCCTAATAGCTTATACAAAGGATACCTTACGTCACTCCTAAAGGTTTAGAATGTAATTCCATGAGTCGAGCATGCATTATATATAGGTATCTATTTTACTCTACCGAGCCGCGCTATAGACGGCCGGGTGCGGCACCTATTATGCAACCACTGATCAGTTGGGTTTTACCGAGCTCTACGTGGCCGGGTACGATCCACCGAGCCTTATGATGGCCGGGTACGTTTTTGCCGAGCCTATTACGGTCGGGTACGATATGATGATGATGATGCCCACAGAGGCGTATGTTTTAACATTTTATGAATTTGTCCATATGTATCATGCATTTCGTGTCAGTAGCCCTCAGAGGTACTCAGATGTTACAGGTTGTATATTCTCTATCCATGTTTACATTACTGTTCGTATTTATGGTTCCCTGCCATACATGCTCGGTACATTATTCGTACTAAAGTCCTATTATTTGTGGATGATGCATGTTGTGCTGCAGGTCCTGCTAGACAGGCAGGTGCAGCTCCCCTACAACAGTAGGCTATCCAGTTTAGCGGTGATTGATGAGATCCCTTCTCCGGACTTGCCTTGGTCTTGGTATGCATTTTTGTAATAGACATTATGGGTATGTTGGGGCCCTGTTCCGGCTATGTTGCAGCAATTATGTTCCTTTAGAGGCTCATAGACAGGTGTCGACTCATGTATAGTTTGGTATGCCTTGTCGGCTGGTTTTTCTTGTATAGCCTTTCATGATAGTGTGGTAGCTCGTATATATATATAGTTTCTTGAATGTCTAGTCATCCCATGTTATGTAGGTTCATGCCATCATATTTTATTGTTGGTTGTCCATGATCCATGTCTACCATTTATATTGATCTCCTCAGCCCTAATAGATAATAAAGGTTAGATAAAATGTACGTTGGTGCTCGGCAAGTATGGTCGGGTGCTAGTTATGGCCCTCGAGTTTGGGTCGTGACATTACAGACTTCACATAACCAAAATGCCTGCCTAATACATTATTCTTTCTATTATTTATACTGACTTTGCACCAGTCCTCTTCATGCTTTTCCCCTCTTGCCTTACCACAAAATATGTTCAATTCTTTGAAGGCTGCCTCATGCGTTTGCTTCTCCTAAAAAAAACTCACGTGGAGCATCCACGCCAGCATCCACATTGGTTGTATCATTCACAACATGTATTCATGAATACAACGTAAAAATAGGCATCTTCAACTGTTTAAAAAGGGAAAGTGAATCGATTAATGTGATAACCTCCTAATATAACTCAACAAATTCAATTCTAACACGTAAAATTATTAATCCACTTAAGGAAAAGATTTCTAAGACAAACAAATACCCAAAAAACAGAGCAATATTCAGAGATTTAGTTCATCCTCTTTTTCGTGATATATTAAAACCTCTTCACCAAATTTTTGTATCCAACTGTATGGATATGTAATTTGGAAAGTTGTATAATATATTCATGGTAGAATTTCAAAAAATACAGCATGTATAATGTTGTATTCATAATATATGTTTTCCTTCATGCTATATTTCTCTAACAAAATCTAAATATTTCTAAAAGTCATTGTCCACAATCTAAATACTTGTATTCATTGATTTTTTATTTGCATTGAGAGTATTTTACTGTATTTTATTGTATTATTATTTTAAATATAGATGGATACAGTTAAGTTGAAAGTACAGACGAATACAGTTAAACTAACAATGTATTTAAAATGTTATTTTATAAACTCAAATACATATAAATACATTCAAATACAACAGTCAAAAATTATTTACAAAATAAAAATCAATATATTCCTTATCGAATACATATAAATACATGTGAATACAAGTTAGAATTGTCAACTGGCCACTGAAGTTGCAGAGTTCATGATAAAGGAGAATCGTGGTTTAATGTAGCGCTGTGATTTTTGTAGCTTGGAAACATTTTCTAACGTGTCTACCAAGTCTCCAACAACTTCATATTCAGCATTAAAATTCTCCTCATCAAGAACATTAACGGACAATTCGTCCAGGTCTGCTAGGAACGTATCCGCAAGAGTTGCCATCCAAAAATGAAGCAAATTAGTTTGAAAAGAACATACGCTAAGGTTTAATAAGGAGGTGTTTCATTTAAAGAATGAGAGAAAATATTAGAGAGTGTTTAGTGGCTTAATGGTTGGAAATAACCATAAATACATATTTGGCTATAAAAACTAAAAGGTAGCTATAGTAAATAATAAATTATAAGGATTTATATTTATAATAAACAGGGTAAAGCTTTGCTATAGGAGATAATATAAAGAGTAATTACAAACTGTAACATAGGAGTAAATAGGAAAGGGGGCATTTGAATCTATACCCGTTTTTGTGACACGTTTTAACTTGTGTCCGTTTGGCACAACAAATTGTAAGTGGACCCACTTTTTCACATAATTCAGCATACGTGGCTGAAGTAGAAAAGGCAATCACACAAATCTTCAGCATTCTAGTAGTTGGGCTGAAGTTCAGCTCTAGAGCTGAAGTTTTTATTTTGTAACTGTAACGACCCAACCGGTCGTTTTGAGCTTTTGCACTTTGATCGCCAGTTTTCAGGCATGATTTGCCCCGTATGGTGTATTTTGACTTATGTAAAGAATTTGTTTTGGTTTCAAGATTAATCAAAATGAATTTAGAAGAACAATTCTCAGTGTAAAGCTTAAAATTTGAAAGGTTTGACTAAGATTTGACTTGTTTGTATATGATATTTCATTGAAAATTTTATGATTTTTCTAGCTCCATTAGGTGATTTATTACTTAGAAGCGCGATCAAAATTGGTTTTGGAGGTCCGGTGTGGAATTTGACTTGAATTGGTAAATTTAGTATTTTGGCAATTTTCGGTAGACTGGTGAGATTTTGATCCAAGTATCAAAATGGAATTTCGAGAGTTGCTGTAGCTTCTTATGTGATTTGGGATGTGTGTGCAAAATTTTATGTCATTCGGACGTGGATTGGTCGGGTTTTTGATCAAAAATGGAATTTGGAACTTCTTGAAATTGTTAGGCCTGAATCCGATGAAAATTTGGTGTTTTAAAATTTTTTTGAGCCTTCCGGAGGTTAGAACAAGTTTGAATAATACTATGGGGTATGTTGGCGTGTTTGGTTGAGGTCCTGAGGGCCTCGAGTGTGTTTCAGGGTGGATTCAGATCATTTCGGGCTGTTTTGCAATGACTGAAGCTGGTATCCGGTATCTCACTCTTTCATTTTTCGATCAAGGGAGCTCGGGTGAGGTGATCTTTCGAGAGATTTTCAAGGAAAACATTGAGGTAAGTGTTCTTAACTCAATTTTGGTTAGATTACTCGAATTTATTGTTATTTCTAACATGCAATTGGTTATTTTAAGTTGGACAAAGTTTGAAAACCTTGTTGGATATATTTGCGGATTTGAGCATCGAAATGTTATCGGAAATTAGTAATTTTGATGTGTATAGACTCGTGGCGAGATAAGGAACCCGTTGATGTAAAACTTTCTGAATTTTGAGAAGTGGGCCCGGGGCTCGGATTTTGGTAATTTCGGGAATTGTGCCAGTTATTGATTGTTTTCGATTGGGTGTTGTTCCCTTAGCATATTGTAACGTATTCATTGTGGTTTTGGTTAGATTTGACGTGCGCGGAGGCCAAATCAAGGGGCAAAGGCGTCGCGAGCTTGAGATTTTGCCGGTTCGAGGTGAATAATAATTTTAAATAATATCCTGAGGGTTTAAAACCCCGAATTGCACATTGGATGACGAGCGTGAAGTCTTTTACTATTGTGGATTGTGACTTGGTCCATCCTGACTGGTGATTTTACCGCATATTTGACTGCACTTACATGTCTTCGTCCTGTTTTGGGCTAATTGCCATATTTGGGATTCATGCCAACTATTTGAACCCCTTAAGCGATGGTTGTTGATATTTGCTCACTATTTGATGTTATACTTGAACTTAGTCATGTATTTTCCACTGTTTTTCAAAACTCAGCAAGGTTATTTTGCTTTAAAACTTGAAATGATATTCCAATACTATTTTGGGCTGAGCATCATGTTTTACTATTGCCCGAGGGGCTTATATGATTTTTGACTGAGTAAAGGCGAGGGCCTGAGTTGTGAGGATACTTTTGAATCGGGCTGCACGCCGCAGTAGTACTATACTGTGCTATATTGATATTGAAATGAGGCCAAGCGCCTAGATTTAGTGCCACGAGATGGCTTGATATTGCGCTTAGGCTGTAGGGGCCTCTTCGGAGTCTGTACACGCCCCTAGTGAGCGTCGTCGATGATAAATGGATCGAGCTGCAGGCCACAGCGTGGAGTGGGCTGCACGTCGCAGCGGTACTAGTACTATTCTGTGTATTTACTTGATTTCACTTGTCTGCCATTATCTATTGTCTGTGCTACTTCATGAAATATCTACCTGGTTGCCTGGCGTTATATGATACCTAGGTATTGTGACCGAGGGGCAAATTTAGTGCTTATCTACACTATTATTTGTGTGCAGATGTAGATATTTGTTCACCCGGTAGCGGGTTTTGAGCTGGTTGGAGATTTTGTTATCATAGCTTAGCAACGTGACCGCCAGCATTTGCGGCTCCATATTTCTTCCTTTTGATACTAAATTCTAATCTGTATATTACTAGCCTTGAACTTGTATTTACACTCTTCTAGATGCTCATGATTTATGACACCCTGGTTTGAGCTGTATTTGGGTTGTACTTCCGCTAATTTTTATTTTAGAATCATATTTAGCATGTTTATTCATGTTTAACTATTGTTGAAAAGGCAATTTGACTTGGTTGGATGGCCTTGTCTTCATAGAGGCGTCATCATGACCGAAGCGGAGTTTGGGTCGTGACAAGTTGGTAGCAGAGCCTAGGTTACATAGGTCTCACGAGTCATGAGCAAGTTTAGTAGAGTCTCGCGAATCGGTTCAAATACGTTTGTATTTATTCTCGAGAGGCTGCAAAACCTTTAGGAAAAACTTTATATTCTTGAATTCTTGTCGTGCGTCCTTGATTTAGCTTCAAAAGTAACTTTTGAAATTCCTTCCATGTGTTCGCATGCGAGCATGAACGCTCAGTATCAGATGTGCCTAGATGGCTTGTGATTCCCTGTTTGAGGGGCTAAACGTGATCTCTGTGAGTTGATGTTGGGTCAGTCTGAGGGACTTGAGGATGGATCTTTGCCTATGGCTTGAGCACCGAGGTGATGATTGGGTGACCAAGTGTATTTTGAACTTTTATATTCAGTATAGTCCCTAATGGTGGGAATGATGGCTGGATAGATATGTGATGAGTATGTTAGTACTGTGTGATATTTCTATATGACTTGAAAGCGTCGAGGAAGATCTGTTGGATGACAGGTGAACTATTAAGTGTAGGATTTCCATTGTGATTGGATGTATAGCTCCGAGTTATGGGCGTGTGAATAATCTTTTCAAGTCTTCTAGCTGGGAGTGAGGTAGATTGTGTGTTGTGGTATGGGTTCAGACTCAGAAAGATTAAGTGACTAAGTAATGTGTATGTCGGTGAAAGGTCTACAGAAATGTTATATTGAGGCAAAGCAGGTGGGTTATCTCCTGCAGAGTGTTCTGAAGTGGCGTGAATCCATATGTGTATGTTGAAGATCTCATGCGTACTGGAAAGGTACGTGCTGAATTTGAAATTTTGGGTTGCTTAAGAGAGTGCGCTTAATTAATGCTGGTATGAATGTGATATTTGCAGAAGGTTTACAGTACTAGACGTCTGTGTTTTCACAAACTTGTAAATGATTTGAGCTTAATCTCACTATGGTATTGTGGCATCAATAAACTAAAGTGTTATGAGTTAATGAGTGTATCTTGATCTATGGCTTCGAGCCAAGTGGGGGAGTCTGCGATGAGCAGTTGAACTGCACAGTTAGGTGTTATGTTGGTTCCAATTTGAGGTGTGCGAGTAAATTAGCTATGGATAGTGTAAAGGAAATGTTGATAAAGGTTATATTATGCTTCATAGGGTATGAGAATCACATAATGTCTAGAGTTGTTGTTGGTAAAGAATGCTTGGTGCATAAGGCAGGAAGTTGATTGGTTGTATTGGGATAAGGATTTCATTCTGTGGTATCGGCGGCACGGGTGGTTCTGTTTGTTAGGTCAGGTAAATTGCAGTTTGAATAAGAGTGAATGACTTGCGAGAATGGTTTTAATGTGTTCAATGGTCTGCGTACATCAATTGAGTATTCTAAAGTCTAGTTAGAAATTGTGTTCTCATTAGAAGAGGTCTAGAATTTTGGTACTTCTATGTTAATTATGGGATCCTATTTAACAGTATCAGGAGAGTAAAGGAAACATTGTTATATTCGCAAGAAGTTCTTCAGAGTAAGGTATTCTCGAATGTGGTGTCTCTAGGAATATTTGGGAGAGTATTCAACGGTATATGAGTTTCAGACAGTGTGGTTTTATGCTTGGTTCTCGTGTAGTAAGCCCGTGTTGAGGAATTTTAGTACTACAATAAGGGGAAATATCAAGTCAAAAACAAGTAAGAGGAAACTTAGACAGATGGAGTACTTTGATAGTAGATCGGATCAGCATTGTAAGGATATGATTAATTCTTGGTGTGTATTCGAGGTAATGAGTTCGTACAGGTATTTTGCAGCAATACTCTTGGGTTTCGACGGCTTGATTAGCTTGATCTAGTTAGAAGGATTCAGTCCTGGCGGTTAGTTGATGTAAATGGAATTGGAAGAGTTCTTGTTAGGTTTTACCGTGGTTTGGAGATGTGTATTTTTCTATGGGCATGCGGAGCATGGGATATACAATTATTTTCCTCTAGATGGGATCAATGGAAGTTCGTGGCTAGATAAGTTACAGTACAGTTCTGAAAGGGAGTTCATAAAACTCTTAAGCAACGGGTAGCCTAAGCCAGTTAAGGGAATGATATTTCTAATCGGAAGTGATTTACGGCGGTATATGTTCAAAAAAAGGGTAATTTGATTCAGTTGATGGCACTATGGTAGTATTGCGGCCTTTCTTGTTAGACTGACTGGTGATACTCGGGTTTGCTTGGTTAGAAAATTTTTTGAGTATCTATCGTTGAATGATGGGGTATTTAAGGTGTGGTATGCTTTCGTACGGCAAATTGGGATTAGGTAAGATGATTCGGTGTGCTATATGTAGTTAGAGATTGGGAATTCTCATGTGCAGGCTATGTATTGTTGTGGATCGTATGTATCGGCACCGTTTAGCAGCTATCGGGATTTGGAGGCTCGAGTGGATCTTTCTTTGGTGGTATGTTAGATTTTGGATGTGATGTAGGAATTCATAATGGTTGTCTCAGTGTTGGGTTATGCTGGACAATTACGCCATAGTCTACGCCATAAATGCCACGGGTTGAGTGGCGAGGTGCGTTGGATTATGTTCTAGTAGAGTGGCTTATGTTACAAAGATCTGGCGAACGGCTGGGAAGGATTTTCTTTCTCAATTGGACCTTTGTGATGGATGTCAGTGCAGAGGTTATTGTCAGTGAGTCAGTTCCGGTGTTAAGGGGCTTTTCGGATGTGTTTCCTGTGGCCGGGAATGTAGCCGGGTAGACATGTCGAGCAGGAGTAATATTAGTGGAAAGGAACAGCTTCAGGTTTCCTTGGTTAGAAGTTCGTCGGCAGGCCAATGTGGATGTGTGTTCTAGCTGGAGTCGGCTTGTTTGGCCCGAATTGTATTGTTGAGGGATAGGTTGATTCGACCGTTATTGAGCTTATCAATAATCTAGAGTGATCTATGAGTTGTTTCTGTGTTGCGAGATGTTATGATTTTGTGGTTATGGGCACATATGGTGCGGTTCTATCGGGGTTCATAGTGGAAGTCAAGTGGAAAGAGTAATTGGGTGTTCCTCGGTGAATAGTGCATTGGTTATATCCTTTCAGGGTTGTGTGATGTATGTTACTTGCTTCACCGTGGGTATGATGATTTTCTTGGGTTCCAGATATCAATTGTGTGTGGTTTTCAATTTCGAGCATAGGGACTTGAAGTGTTTTATTTGGAGCAGTGTTTGGATATGTGCATATATGACCTTGCGGGTTAGGTTCGTATTCTATTATATGATATGAGACGGGTTCTTGTCCTTGCCTTGTGGTGGTACTGGTGAGCTTGAGGTACAACTCTTTCATTTGAGTCATTTTCATGATTTGAGTATGTTCAAACCGTTGCTTATTGGGGCGCGGATTATGCTAGATCTGGCTTAGGCCCCTATTGATGTGTCATGTCACTTGAGTGGTGTGTTGGATTAGAGGAGATCGTTGGGATCATTAATTAGTAGAACAAATTTGATTTCAGCATGTTGGAAGGATAATATCGATGTTCAGCTTAAAACTTTCTTATGGTAATTTCCAAAGGATAAATGTATTCATGAATGGTTGATCTGAGAAATAGTTATGGTTTGCTGCGTGTTTCATTTATCATTGGCAGTATATGAAAGTGTTGGAATGAGACTTGAGCTGACAAGAGGTTCTCTATTGGTGTTTAGTTGTTGTGGGCAGTTGTTGTGAATGGAAGTTATCGCTGTATGTGTTTGAGTTATGTGGTATATCACATAATTGCACCTGAGGTTTCTGGCATGTTATTTTAAGCAGGTGGTTCACTCCTATTCAGCGTATGAGTGTGACGTTTTGATTGTATTGATGGTTTCAGAAGTGAAAATGTGGTTCTATGATTCATGGGCTAGATAAGGTTGTGTAATTTTAGTTTCTATGTGTTATCGGACGTATATGAGATAGGGTGACGTGGGATCACCTACGACTATAGGCATGGTAAGGTTATTCAGCGATTGGTTGACTATTAGAAAAACTCTGGGTACATTCGAGGACGAACGTGTGTTTAAGTGGGGGAGGATGTAACGACCCGACCGGTCATTTTGAGCTTTTTCACTTTGATCACCAGTTCTCGGGCATGATTTTCCCCGTGTGGTGTATTATGATTTATGTAAATCGTTGGTTTTGGTTTCAAGATTAATAATAATAAATTTGGAAGAACAATTCTCAGCTTAAAGCTTAAATTTTGAAAGGCTTGACCAAGACTTGACTTATTTGTATATGATCTCGGATCGAAATTTTATGATTTGGCTAGCCTGTTTGGTGATTTATGACTTAGAAGCGTGATCGAAATTGGTTTTGGAGGTTCGGCGTAGAATTTGTCTTGAATTGGCGATTTTTGATTGAGAGGTGAGATTTTGATCCGAGGGTCGGAATAGAATTTCGAGAGTTGATGTAGCTTCATTATGTGATTTGGGATGTGTGTGCAAAATGTATGTCATTCGGACGTAGTTTGGTTGGGTTTTTGATCAAAAATAAAATTTGAAAGTTCTTGAAATTATAAAGCTTGATCCGATGCAAATTTGGTATTTTAATGTTGTTTGAGCGTTCCGGAGGTTGGAACAAGTATGAATAATATTGTGGGATATGTTGGTGTGTTTGGTTGAGGTCCCGAGGGCATCGAGTGTGTTTCGGGGTGGTTTCGGATCATTTCGGGCTATTTTGCAATAGCTGAAGCTGGTATCTGGTATTGTTCTTCGCATTCGCGAGGGTCCCCTCACGTACGCGAAGAAGGATATGGCTTTTGGGAAATTATTCTTCGCATTAGCGAAGAGTGCCTCGCGTTCGCGAAGAAGAGGCAATTCTATTGTGCAAGTCTTATTTCGGAGGCTCGTATCTCTCAATCTACAATGAATTTTAAGATGATTCAAAAATGAAAGTTGTAGCTCTATAAATCAAGTTTTTAGAAATGTAAATTAACTGGAATTTCAAGTTGTGTACAAAGCGTTATGGTGGTTACACTATGGGCTGTCCGGGAAGGTGTCTAATACACAGGACTGATTTTGGAAGCTTATATCTCGCAATGTATAAGGAGTCAGGAAATGAGAAAAATATGAAATTATAGCCCTTTGTGTCTGGTTTTCAAAAAATCAAACCATTTGTCATTTGGAGTTGTGTGAAAACCGTTATGACCATTATACTAGAGGTTGTCCGAGAAGAGTTTGAAAAATGATTTTTTTCGAAACTGTGTTCTTCGCGAACGCGAGAGGAGGACCGCAAACGCGAAGAACAAATACATGGGCAGCATAATAAAGTCCAAACTCGTCTCACTCTTTCTTTTTTGGACCAAGGGAGCTCGAGTGAGTTGGTTTTTTGAAAGATAAGAAAAATATCGGGGTAAGTGTTCTTAACTCAATTTTGGTTAGATTACTCGAATCATTTGTTATTTTTAACATGAAATTGGTGATTTTATGTTGGAAAAAGTTTGAAAATCCTCTTGGATATATTTGCGGATTTGAAGGTCAAAATGTTATCAAAAATTAGTAATTTTGATATATATAGACTCGTGGTAAGATAAGGAACCCGTTGATGTGAAAATTTCTGAATTTTGAGAAGTGGGTCAGGGGCTCGGGTTTGATAATTTGGGGATTTGTGCCCGTTGTTGATTGTTTTCAATTGGGGTTTATTCCCTTAGCATAATGTGATGTATTCGTTGTGGTTTCGGTTAGATTTGACGCGCATGGAGGCCGATTCGAGGGGCAAAGACGCCGCAAGCTTGAGATTTCGCTAGTTCGAGGTGAGTAATGATTGTAAATGATATCCTGAGGGTTTGAAACCCTGAATTGCACATCGTAGTGCTATATTGAGGTGAGACACACGCTGGATCCATCCCGACTGGTGATTTTGGTGTATATTTGACTGACACTTACTTGTTATCATCTTGTTTTGGGCTGATTGTCATATTTGTGCTTCGTGCCAATTGTTTGAACCTCTTCGGGGATGGTTGTTGATGTTTCCTCACTATTTGATGTTATACTTGAACTCAGTCAAGTAATTTCCACTATTTTTCAAAACACAGCCAGGTTATTTTTCTTTAAAACTTGAAATGATATTTCCAATACTATTTTGGGTTGAGCATTATGTTTTACTGTTTGTGTCTAGTTTTCAGAACATCAAACCATTTGTTATTTGGAGTTGTGTGCAAAAAGTTATGACCATTATACTAGAGGCTGTCTGAGAAGAGTTTGAAAAATGATTTTTTTTTGGAAATTGTGTTCTTCGCGAACGCGAGAGGAGGACCGTGAACCCGAAGAACAAATACCTGGGCAGCATAATAAGTCCAAACCCGTCTCACTCTTTCATTTTTGGACCAAGGGAGCTCGGGTGAGTTGATTCTTCGAGAGAGTTTTGAGGAAAGCATCGGGGTAAGTGTTCTTATCTCAATTTTAGTTAGATTACTCGAATCTATTGTTATTTTTAACATGAAATTGGTGATTTTGTGTTGGAAAAAGTTTGAAAATCCTCTTGGATATATTTGCGGATTTGAGGGCCAAAATGTTATCGGAAATTAGTAGTTTTGATATGTATAGACTTGTGGCGAGATAAAGATCTCGTTGATGTGAAAATTTCTAAATTTAGAGAAGTGGGTCCGGAGCTCGGGTTTTGTGCCGGTTATTGATTATTTTCGATTGAGTTTTGTTCCCTTAGTATATTGTGACGTACTCGTTGTGGTTTTGCTTAGATTTGACGCGCGTGGTGGCCGATTCGAAGGGCAAAGGCATCGCGAGCTTGAGATTTCGCCGGTTCGAGGTTAGTAATGATTGTAAATGATATCCTGAGGGTTTGAAACCCCAGATTGCACATCGTAGTGCTATATTAAGGTGAGACACAGACTGGATGAAGAGCGTGGAGTCTTTTGCTATTGGGGATTGTGACTTGGTCCATCCCGACTGGTGATTTTACCGTATATTTGACTGACACTTACTTGTTATCATCCTGTTTTTAGCCGATTTTCATATTTGGGCTTCGTGCCAATTATTTGAACCTCTTCGGGGATGGTTGTTGATATTTCCTCACTGTTTGATGTTATACTTGAACTCAGTCATGTAGTTTTCACTATTTTTCAAAACTCAGCCAGGTTATTTTGCTTTGAAGCTTGAAATGGTATTTCCAATACTATTTTGGGCTGAGCATCATATTATACTGTTGTCCGAGGGGCTTATGTGATTTTTGACTGAGTAAGGCTGAGGGCCTGAGTTGTGAGGATACATTTGGATAGGGCAGCACGCCGCAGCGGTGCTATACTGATATTGAAATGAGGCAAGGTCCTAGATTTGGCGCCACGAGATGGCTTGGTATTGCGCTTGGGTTGTAGGAGCTCCTCCGGAGTCTGTACACACACTAGTAAGCGCCGTCGATGATAAATTGATCGGGATGCACGCCACAGCGTGGAGCGAGCTGCACACCGCAGCGGTACTAGTAATGTTCTATGTGTTTACTTGATTTCATTTGTCTGTCATTATCTGTTGTCTGTTCTACTCATGAAATATCTACCTGATTGCCTGGCATTATCTGATACCTAGGTGTTGTGTCCGAGGGACGGATTTCTGTGCTTATCTGCACTAGTGTTATTGCATTTATTTGTGTAACTATTGAAAAAGGCATTTTTAAAAGAGGTTTAAACTGAGCTAAAATATTTCTCTAAGGATTTTATAGCTTCACTGTTTTGTAAAAAGGGTTTTCACTGCTTCCATACAGCCTGATGATCTGTTATTAGTGATTTCTTACCGATCAGTTATTATTACCTTTATTACTCACTGAGTTGGAGTGCTCACTTTACTCCCTGCACCTCGTGTGCAGATGCAGTTATTTGTTCACCCGGTAACGGATTTTGAGTTGGTTGGAGATTTTGTTATCATAGCTTAGTAACGTGACCGCCAGCGTTCGCGGCACCAGATTTCTTTGTTTTGATACTAAATTCTAATATGTATATTGATGGCCTTGAACTTGTAGTTAGACTCTTCTAGATGCTCGTGACTTGTGACACCCTGGTTTGGGCTGTGTTTGGGTTGTAATTCCGCTAATTTTTATATTAAAATCATATTTAGACTGTTTATTCATGTTTAACTATTGTTAAAAAGGCACTTTGAGTTGGTAGGCTGGCCTTGTCTTCACAAGAGGCGCTATCATGACCGGAGCGGAGTTTGGGTCATGACAGTAACTGGCAAACTCCAACTCTAGAGCTAAAATTTTTGTTTGTAACTGGTGAATTTCAGCTCTAGAGCTAAAATTTTTATTTTGTAACTGGCAAACTTTAGCTCTAGAGCTGAAGTTTTTAAAACTCTTGAGTATGTACTGCTGAAGTTTCTATTTTGGGGGGAGGAAGATTGACCTTTCAAATTCCATATTCCAAGTATGGAGATGGCTTCATTGATTTATTCTGGATCAAAACGTCGAGGAATGCACTATGGTTCTGCTTGACCATAGCATCTCGACGAGGGAAAAGCACTATGGTTCTGCTTGAATTTTCTATACTTTGTTTCGTATCTGACAATCCTTTTTATGGTATTCCAAAAATATAAAGATGAACGCTTGTTAGCATCACATCATTCAGTCATTAAACTATCAGTGTTACATATATATATATATATATATATATATATATATATATATATATGCCAGTATTATTCATTACTTTTGTGAAATATCACAGAAATTTAAAAGTTATAGCTTCTGTTATCAAAGCAAGAAAGTCACGGACAAATGTTTATATAAAATGCTCAAGTAATGTAAACCACTGAGTTTCAATTCGAGAAAACCATTGATATGGAGATCACTAGAAGAAGAAGGAGGAGGAGAAATGGGATTGAAGTTGTTTAAAAGATATGTATAAATTAAAAGTTAACAAAAATAAATATACGTTAAATATGAACGATCAAATAGGACGCCCCATTCAATTTTTACATAGAAAAGCATTGCGTACAATAAAGTGATTAGGTCCAACCCAGCTGGAAGCCTACTTTCTGTCCAGCCCAAAAGACATTAAATTATTAATGGGAGAAATGTATTGAACTGCAGGCCGTTGCTGTGGAAGCTCCATAATCCAACAGTTAGCCATGCGTATAAATAACAAAATAAAGTACCAGATCAACTACCAAAATCATGAAGTTTTTTGGATGGGAACTTTACAATGAAAGTTTTTGGTGAATCGCCACTTTTTGTCAGAACAATTTGGGAAGATGACAAACAACTATGCACTCACTACCACCGACAGCATGGGGCTTGCCAGACCACCAGCCTGCACCACGTGGAAGGGGTAACTATCACATAATATCGAACTCCTTATGCGGTTGTAATAATAAATCAATTAGAACTACTACAAATTAGGGAGGTATATAGACCGAATTTGTTTGATTTTTATTAAAACTCAATTAAATCAGTTATATCGGTTTGGATTGGTTCGATTTTGTCGGAGTTTTTGAATTTTTTATTATTTAAATATTATTTCAATCTTTTTTCAAAACAATAACCTGACGAAAATAAAAAAAATATTTTCAAAAATATTAGTAATATTTTTAGGCTTGTTATGTGTATGACAACTTATTAGAATGTTTTTCAAAATAATTTTACTACTACAAATGTTCTCCAAAAGGACATTCTTAAGAATTGATGCAGTCGCACGATTATTCTTCTAAAATATTGTTTAGAAAAATAAAAACAAGAAAGGTAAGCTTAATATTGTAAATTACAAGGGGAATTGGTATTATGAAAAAGTCAAATTGAGTGTATCTAAAATTATTCCTATATTATAATTTATACTTAATCAAAAGAATTTAAAAGAAAAAACAAATAAGGAATCTGCAATAAATCACAACCAAGCCTTTGTATGATCAATATGTATTACACGTAAGCCAAAGACATCCTTTTAAAACATCCAAAAGCATCCGTACTACAAACAAATGTTGAAACAGTTGGTTGGGCCTGATTTCAGTTGCATAGGGCTAAACAGGTTAGAATTTCTACAGCTTCTTGTTAATTGGTTATTTAAACTGCTGTTTGTTTAACTTTCTTACTTGGATTTAAGTTAGACGGGAGCCGTGGCGTAACTGATAAAATTGTTAAGGTCTCAATCGAAAAAATTGCTGTTAGGTGATCAAAAAGTCATGTGTTCGAGGCGTGGAAACAGCCTCTTGTAGAAATGGAGGTTAAGATTGTGTACAATAAATCGTTGTGGTCCGGCCTTTTTTCGAACCACGTACATAACGAAAACTTAGTACACCGAACTGTTCTTTTTCTTTCTTTTTTGGATTTTAGTTATGTTCAGTGATGGTGTGAAATTATTCTACTCTAGTTAATGTTTATTATTGAGATTCGCGTGTAATTACCTTATATGAGTTATAACTAACCTAATTGTATAAATAATTTTACATTGTTAGTCCATAAAATGAAAGTTCCACAATTACTTCGAGTACCATGTTATAAATTAATGTTTTTCATCAAGAATCACTTAGAATTACCTTATGATATGATTGTGTATTTGCACTGTCAGTTCCTCTATAGGGAATTACTATAGGGAATCACTTGGATTACCTTATGATATGATTTGCGTACACATTATTTTTAAGTCGAAGGTCTATTGGAAACAATTTTTCTGCCTGTATGAGGTAGTCGTAAGATCTTCGTACACATTATCTTTCTCAAACCTTACTTGTGAAATTATATTGAATTTATCATTATTGCTATAGTGCCTAAATTAAGCGCGACGTCTATAATATAGTTATAAGTGAATCACTTGGAGTACCTTAATTGTGTATTAGTGTCTCGTTCTTTTGTAAATCAATTTAAGGATACCAAATCACAATTTAGTTTGGTGTCGACGCGTTTTATTCAATCATTTAATCTATTTGTTTTGAGTGAATGTATCGGAAACAGTTTCTCTACCTTTTCAAAGTAGGATAAGGTGTGCGCATACACTATTCTTTCGAGATTTTATTAGTAATATTACATTGAATTTATTATTTGTTTTATAATTTGAAAACTATAAAACTTTAAATTCAATTTACCTTTATTGATATGATTTTATAGTCTCATAAATATTTATTGATATGTTTAAGATTAGAAGGAAGTTTTTTTTATTAAAAAAAAAGACTAATAAGGGAACTGCAATAAATCACAACCAATCCTTTCTATGGTCAACACTTATTACACGTAAGCCAAAGACGTCCTTTTGAAACAATGCAACACCAAAAATATCATTACTAAATACAAATGGCCACCTCACAACTTTCCGGCCACACTTTCCGGCACCGGCACACCTTTTTCCGGCAATGCCTCCCAGCTTCAGTATTCCTCACTCCCCCCAATTATATCAAAACAGAAACTTTTAAATCTGATAGAAAATTCAAGTGGTTAATTAAGTTTAGTTTCGTTGATAAACAGAGCCCAACCAAGAAACCAACAGTTGATATGAAACAATTAGTGGAATTTTTATATGAGGATTTGCCTCATCTTTTTGATGATCAAGGTATTGATCGTACGGCATATGATGATTCTGTGAAGTTTAGGGATCCAATTACAAAACATGATTCAATTGATGGCTATTTGTTTAATATTGCCATGTTGAAACAGTTGTTTACGCCTGATTTTCAGTTGCATTGGGCTAAACAGGTTAGAATTTCTACTGTTTCTTGTTAATCGATTATTTAAATTATTTTTTTTTAAGTCTTGACGTAACTAGTAAAGTTGCCGTGAAAATAGTTTCTCGTAAAATTGCAGGATAAGATTCGTACAATAGACCCTTGTGGTCCGGTCTATTTTCGGATCTCGCGCATAACGGAAGCTTAGCACAACAGACTGACCTTTTACTTTCTTTCTTGGATTTTAATTATGTTCAGCGGTGGTGTGAAATTATTCTACTCTAATTAATGCTTATTATAGAGATTCACGTGTATTACCTTACACCTGATTGTTTAAATAATTTTACATCATCGGTGCATAAAACGGAAGTTCCTCACTTATAATATAGTTAATAAGTGGATCACTTATTAGAGTACCACGTTACAAGTTAGTGTTTATCATCAAGAATCACTATGCGATATGGTTGTTTACCAAAATTGGGTTTTGTAAAATTGCATATAGATGTTCTTAACATGCAACGAAAGATAATAATTATTTTAGGCAAAAATTTTTGTTATAAATCGAATCTAGAACTGTACATATTAAGAGTCTTGTTTTAAATTTTTTCGATTGTGCAAAACTTTTTAGATAACAAATCACATGATGGAAAGTGCAAATCACATGCTGGAAATTTGATAGCCGACTCTTCATGGAATTCGATTCCAATTGGAATTCTCCTTTGTGAACTTCCACGTTCTTAATCCCGTTCAAAATTAGATTCTAACTATTAGAAATATTGTCCTATAAGAAAATTCAGATCTCATCCATATATATTACATACATATTTTAATCAAGAGATATAATTTAAATTTCTAATTCAAATAGAAAATTATAATTTATTGACAATAGTAATTATATTATCTGTGCTAACAAAGAATATAACTATTTTTCATCTGAGACTAATAACTAAATTTATTTGACTAATTAAATTCTTTGATTTAATTATCAAATAACAAAATAATTAATCCTTCAGCAAAGATCAGAACACTCGTTAGTTTGCGACCTCATAGGTTCAATACGAAGCTGGTAGTTAATTGATCACATCAATATATTAATCAAATGTTGCGTCTAGCAACACTCGTTAATAACCAGATAAAATGAAGTATAGAATTTACTCTTTAGAACCAATAGAAGAATAATGTAATAATTTCTTCTATCCTTATAGCTTTGGGTCACCCTAAGATATAGTTCAACTGTCAAATCCTAATAGGCGATCAATTATGTGTTCATGTCAAATATAAATAACCATTGAATGACCTAAGAAACTTTTTTCTTCTTTCATTCAATCGGCATGGCCAAGGTCTTAATCGCACTACCCGAAATTTCCACCTTCGGACTATGATGACGACTAACATTTTATTTGCTATGCAAGTCAAGATTAAAATCGTATTAACCATTATAAACCCATTTTAATTTAATTAATTACAGAGAAAACAATTGCAAAAATAAGTTCTGAAATAAAGTGATTAATCCATAATAATAATAGCGATGTCTAAAAACCATCCCAGAACTGGTGTCACAAGTGCATAAGCTACACGAATATTACAAATAAAGGTCTGAATGAAAATAAAGCTGTCTGAAAGAAATACACAACTAGGAGTAGAAGGGGACTTCAGAGCTACGAACGTAGTGCGGCTATACCTCAAGTCTCCTCTGAGCAGCTGAATCCCAACAAGTCTATTGTGCGCCGTTAGGATCAACTACAATATGTGCACCAGAAGTACAGAGTGTAGTATGAGTACAACCGACCCCATGTACTCTGTAAGTGTCGAGCGTAACCTTGGCGAAGTAGTGACGAAGCTAAGGCAGGTCAGTTACATTAACTTGTACTAAATAATAATAATAACAATAATAGGAAGACGGTCTCCCTTATGGTAGTTATTTATGGTAGTTACTGCATGATATTATTGCATACTATTTTATTTATGGTTCTTATGTTTAGATAATTATTTACGCTATTTCTGCCGGACTTACTAATGCTCTTTTGTTTTTGTTTTTGTTTTTCCTTTTCTTCACTGGGCCGAGGGTCGATTGGAAACAGCCTCTCTGCCCTTTCGGGTAGGGGTAAGGCTCATCTACATTTTACCCTCCCCAGACCCCACTTTGTGGGACTATACTAGGTAGTTGTTGTTGTTGTTGTTGTTGTTAATAGGAAGACAAGAATAGAAATAAAATATTTTACTATTATCAACAATAGAAGCCATCTCAGAAGTCATAATAAATTATTACTTCAACCATTTTCGTTGCAGCGTATAACCCGATTCCACGATATATTAATATTCAATTCTGTTGCAGCGTGCAACCTGATCCCATAAAATATTCATTTTAATTTAATTTCGTTGTGACGTGCAACTCGGTCCTCAATACATTCATTTTTAATTCCTTTGTGGCGTGCAACCTGATCCTCAATATATTCAGTTTTAAACCTGTTGCGGCTTGCAACCCGATCCTCAATATATTCATTTTCAACTCTGTTGTGATGTGCAACCGAATCCTCCAATATATATAATTTACCAATTCTTATAAAAGGAATTACTCCAATAATGCAACAATTAATATCAATTTACAAGATAACAAAGCACATAATAATTATGATTTATTTAGGATACAAATAATGACAAGTAGCAATTAATTGTGGAACTTAAGGAGGAAATATGCAAATTAATATTTAATATGCTAATTGTCAAGTACTCCCTCCGTTCCAGTTTATGTGAACCTGTTTGACTAGGCACGGAATTTAAGAAAAAAATGAAGACTTTTGAAATTTGTGGTCCTAATCAAGTCCAAATGGGGCCCAAAGTATTTGTGTGGTTATAAAATCTTTTTATTAAAGGTAGAGTTGTAAGTTTAAACTAAACTATTACTAAATTTAGAAAGGGTTCATTCTTTTTGGAACGGGCAAAAAAAAGGTTCACATAAACTAAAACAAAGAGAGTAGCAATTAAGTCACATAAACATGTAGCAATTATAGTATGGATTCAAGGCATAATATTGATCAAGGAATATAATAGAAACAATTAATATAATAATTAATTCATAATTTAAATCAATTTATGATTTTCAGATAATTATGCAAATAATTAATTTGACGACGTATAGGCAATCGTCACCTTCCCTATACGTTGTACACATGGAATTCACATCACAAATAATTCAAGAGTTCTATTCCCTCAAGTCAAGGTTAACCACGATACTAACCTCGCTTTGTAACCGAATTCAAGATTCTAGTTAATATTTCCCTCACGAACTTGTGTATGAAAGCTTCAAATCTAATAACAAACAATTCAATATTCTCAACACGAATCGTAGAAATTTATTACATATGAATTTACTAATTTTCCGGATTAAAATTCGAAATTCATTTTAAAAATAGATGGTGGGACCCACGTCTTGAATCCCAGAAAAACGTACGAAGTTCAAACGCGCTCCTACCTACGAGCATTCGCTATGCAACACTAGTCCAAATATGCGATTGCGGACCTCACTGTGCATTCGCATAGAGCAAAATTTCTTTAGTTCCATTAAGCCTCTGCGATTGCGGACAAAGCCACGAGATCGCATAGAAGGAAACCAAAACTGAAGGCACCGGATTTTTAGCCCTGTTTTTTAGATAAAAAATGGTCTGAAACCCGTCTGAAACACATTCGAGCCCTCAGGACCTCATCCGAATATTCCAACAAGTCTTGAAACATTATATCGACTTCTGCGAGGTTTCTAATCACATCATACAATATCAAAATTACAATTCACACCTTGATTCAGACTTACGAGTTTCAAACTTTTCAATTTATAAAACTCGTGTCAAAACATATTAAATGAATCTAGAATTACATTAAATTTGGCACAGAAGTCATAAATGACATAAAAGATCTATTCCAATTTTCGAAATCTCAATCCGGGTCCGATTTCAATAAAGTCAATGGTCAAACTTTGGAAGCCTTTAGATTTCTAGTGTTCGTTAAATGGCGGTAATTTGAGCTATGGACCTCCAAATTCGATTCTGAGTATATACTCAAGTCCCAAATCATGATGCTGACCTATCGAAATTGTCAAAACACTGATCCAGGTCGTTTTGCTCAAAATATTGACCGAAGTCAACTCTTATACGTTTCAAAGCTCTATTTCACAATTTAATCCATTTTTCACATAAAAATTTTTCAAAAAATTATACGGACTGTGCAAGCAAGTCAAAGAATAATAAATAGTGCTTTTCAAGGTCATATATCACAAAATGAATATTTATTTTAAAGATGACATTTTGGGTTATCATGACAACATGAAGCTTTAAACTCATTATCAAGAGTTGATAGATTCTATCTTTGATCATTCACTAATTTTACATGTATTTAATCGTACCCAATATTGTAAATTACTATGATGATCTCGGGTCAAAGGAAACTCTTACATCATATCCTTCAAGAGAATATCTCATTGACAGTTTATGGTAATTCTGGGAATTATTCAATTAGTTGGTTCAATGATCATATATCTATATGCATAATCTATCTATGTGATTTAGTTAATGAGATCAACTAATCTTTCTCCTATAGAGACGGTTACATAAATATTGACCTAACCAAATTACTAATATCCAAATTAATAATCGTACGATCAAGAACAAAATTTAGATTAAATTGAAAGAAATTTTACCATCATTATCATGATCTCCATCATGATGACAAGTCTCAAAAAGTAATCAAGGATCTTATTAATTTAATTAAGCAATTAATAATAATAATAAAAGAATATCAAATGCCATATATATTGTATATCAAATAATCTTCACCAAAATATGTTCAATTCATCAAATATGATACTGGATCTTGGGGATATCTAATATATCCCTAACAGTCTCCTACTTGCACTAGAGCCAACCACTCTTGTACTTCATTCCCAATTTCCACTTGTGCTCATCTTGCTCTAGGGTCCTTAATGAATGGTTTTGCAATATTTTCCTTTCCATTAACCTTTTGAAGCTCGACGTCTCCACGTTCAATGATATCTCTTATCAAGTGATACCTTCATAGAATGTGTTTGAATTTTTGGTGTGATCTTGGTTCTTTTGCTTGACCAATGGCTCCAGTATTGTCACACAACAATGAAACTGCACATTCTATTAAAGAAATTACACCAAGTTCAGTTTAGAACTTTTTCATCCATATAGCATCCTTAGCAGCTTCACTAGCTGTCATATATTCAGCTTCAGTCACTAAATCAGCTACTGTAGCTTCTTCGGAACCTTTCCAACTCGCTGCACCACTATTTAAGGTGAATACATAACTAGAAATAGATTTTCTATCATCTCTATCTCATGAGAAGCTTGCATTAGTATAACCTTCAAGTTTTAACTCAGAATCTCCATAAATGAGGAATTGGTCTTTAGTCCTTCTTAAGTACTTAAGAATGGTCTTTACCACCTTTCAATGTTCCTCGCAAGGATTTTCCTGATATTGTGTAGTTACTCCAGTGCATAAGCCATATCATGACGTGTATATGTCATGGTATACATGATAACTCCCACTGCATTAGCGTATGGGATCCTACATATGCGTTCTATCTCTTCACGTGTTTTAGGACAACCTCCTTACTGAGAGTAATTCTAGTGCCTATCGGTAGATAGCCTCTTTTGGTACTATCCATGTTATACATTTTCAAAATGGTATCAATCAACAAAGACTAGAAAAGTGCTAGCAGCTTCCACGATATATCTCTGTAGATCTTTATTCCCAATCTATAAGCTATTTCTCTCAAGTATTTCATGGAGAGCTATTCAGATTGCCAAATCTTGGTACTTTCTAGTACCGATTATCATTCCCTATGAGCAATATATCATCAACATATAATACTGTAATGACCCGGCCGGTTGTTTTAAGAATTTAAGTTTCATTCACTGGCATAAGGGATTGATCAGCTTCATATTATGTGTACAGACTTGCCTGCGAGGTTGAATTTAGTTACCCGATGATTCAGAGTCGAATTGGAAGAAGGAACCTAGTTTTGGAAGCTTAAGCGGTAAGAATTTGACTAGAATTTGATTTTTATATAAATGGATCCGGAATGAGTTTTGGATGATGTCAGCAACTTCATATGGTAATTTTGGACTTAGGCGCACGTCTGAATTCGGATTTGGGGGTCCGTAGGATAATTTGGAGCATTCCGGCAAAAGTTGGAAAACTTGAAGTTTGGAAAATGAAAAAGTTTGACCCATAGTTTACTTTTGTGATATCGGGGTTGTAATGCAATTTTGAGAGTTGGAACAGCTCTGTCTTGTCATTTTGGACTTGTCTGCAAAATTTGGCATCATCCGGGGTTGATTTGATAGGTTTCGACACGAATTTAAAAGTTGGAAGATTTAAAATTTCATAAGTTCGATTCATGACACGATTTGCTTTTCTGGCGATGTTTGATGTGATTTGAGACCTTGAGCGAGTCCGTGTTAAGTTATAGAACTTGTTTGTGCAATTAGACAGGGTTCCGAGGGCCTCGAATGTGTTTGGGATGAGTTTTAGATGTTTTTCATGGTTTTGAACAAGTCTGGCTCTGGTATCTCGTGCCTGCGACTTTGGAGTGCAGGTGCGGCTCTGTTTCTGCATGAGACTGATCGCATTTGCGATCTTTGAGGCCTGGAAGCTAGCTCGCTTCTGCGAATTCTGGAATGCAAGTGTAAAATCGCTTATGCGGTTGATCTATCGCATCTGCACTCCTGCTGATGCGGCTATATTATCCGCAGATGCGAACCTAGGCCTGTAAGTCAAGTTTGCAAATGCGAACGTCTGCCCGCAAATGCCATAGCGCAGATGCGCTTATGTGTGTGCAGATGCGGAAGTGCTAGGCGGAACCATTTAAATAGAGGGTTTGGCAATTTTCTTGATATTTTGAATTTCAGACTTCGATTCTGGGAGCTTCTTATTGGATTTTCAAGCAAATCGATTAGGTAAGTGTTCTTCATATGTATCTAACATATTCCATGATTTTATCTTTATTTTTATCATTTAATTTGTGTTTTGAGTTGAGGAAAAGTTGGTTGTTGAAGAAAGTTTTCAAATTAAAAAATCATGATTAGAGGGACGAAATGGTATCGGAATTTGATAATTTTTGTATGGTTGAATCAGAATGAAAGTTCCCGTTTTGTAAAAATTTATCGGGTTCCAAGGTGTGGGCCCAGGAGTCGACTTTTGGACCGATTTTTTTATTTTATTGAAGACTGAGACTTTATGATCCAGAATAGTTTCTTATGAGTTTTATTTATACTTTGAAGTTATTTTGGTTATATTTTAGCCGTCCAAAGGTTTTTTTCACCCAAGAAGTTCATTTTAAAGTATATGTTTGTCTTAATTGAGGCAATATCTTGTCTAACCTTGCTTGGGGTAGTTCCCCTTGGGATTTGAGTCTTCTATGTTGATTGTAGTTTGTGTAAGCGAGGTGACGAGTGCGTGCTTAGATTTATTTGTGGAAAGCTGGCCTTTAGGGTTCTTTGGTCCTTACATCCACTGAGTACGATGTTGTTCTTAATACGATTGAGTTTCCTATTTACTAGTTTCACTTCTACATGCTTAATTAGGATTAATTGCTTTATGATTCACTCATATGACCTATTTGACTTAGCTGAAGATTTGTACCTCTCCTATTGTGATACTATCTTCTCATAACTGCCTTCCTTTATCTAAATTATTTTTATCTCATCATATAATTGTTTAGTCTTAATTGAGGTTGCGATTATCATTCCGCCGCTTATCCTTAATTGAATTGTTGAATAACCTTCGTAATTGCCCAACCATAAAAGGAAATTATCCATCCTATATTTCAGATGACATAGCATTATTTGAAATTATTGACTCGTGTTAGTTTTCTTGTTGTTGAATTGTATATTATGGGATCATTGCTACATTTTAGTTTTCCCTTGTTAAATTGTTCTCTTTACACCTAGCATTCTTTACTGTTGTTATTCTTTGTTAATGAGTTCTACCGTTTCTTTGTGATTTAAAGTTCTTGAGTTGATTTACTTGCCGTACTTTGCATTATGTCATTGTTGTTGTTGTACTTGTTGTGGTGATGCACGAAGTTTTTGTCGTGCTGTAATTGTTATCTTGGTTGGTTGCGCTGTATATTTACTTGGGGACTATGGAACAGTATTTTGGGAGATCCCCCTGTTATGCATATTTACTTTGGGACTAGGGAAAGGTATTCTAGGAGATCCCCCGTTCTGTATATTTACTTTGGGACTACGAAACGGTATTCCGGGGGATCTCCCATTCTGCATATTTACTTTGAGACTGTGGAATAGTATTCTGAAAGATCCTCCTGCTCTGCATATTTACTTTAGGACTATGGAACGGTATTTCTGGAGATCCCCCCATTCTGCAAACATTCTACATGATGTCCATTCTTTTTCCTTATGCGTACTAGCTGGTATGAACTGTGTTAGGACACTTGCATAAGAATACACGTAGCTTAGCACCCTTATCGGATAAGAGGTTTTCTTGATATTGTTGAGTATAGATGCACACCCTCGTTTACTTGCCTTCCATGTAAGAATGACTTTATTTGGCACGTGAGTCGTCAGTGCAGTTATGAGGTATGATGAGGGCACAGATGCCAAGTGTTACGGTTCAGGTATTGAGGCCCGTGAGTTGTAATTTATTTTTCCTTGCTGTATCTGTGGTTTCGGATTTAGGTTGTGTTTCCGCTCACTCTTCTGTGTCATTATTATGGTATTTGGCTGATACTTGTCGCTTTCCCTTCCTTATTGTAATTTTGATATTGTTAGTCATAATTGCGTAGTTTCTATGCGAAAATCATGCATTGTTGTTCCTATACTCATACTTGTTCAATTTATTAAACCAGTAAGTATCTTGACTGTTGCTCGCCACTATTCTGCCGAAGTTAGTCTTGACACTTACCGGGCACCGTTGTGGTATGCTTATACTACACTTCTGTACATTTATTTTTTGTACAGATCCAAGTATTGATCGTTAATAGCTGTGCGGACTCTCGCGAGTAGACTCAAGGTAACCTTGTTGCTGTGTTCGCAGGCTTTGGAGTCACCTTCCTATTTTGTATTCACAATGTTGTACTTATTTCCATACAGTTGTATTTAGAAGTTGTAGCAAACTCTGTAAAGGTTATGACTTGTACCGCCAGTTTTGAAAATTTTAAATTTTAAAGTGATTTCTATTTCAATTTGCTAGAGGTGATCTAAATAATATTTTTGTTTCAATAAATGTTAAACTTACCTAGTCCCTAAGACTAGGTGCCATCACGAAATCCAAACGGATGGAAAGTTGTGTCGTGACAAATACTAAGAATATAATTGTGCTCATACTAACCCTTTTGTACATACAAGGATCTTCTTCACATTTAACAAAAATAAAATTTTCAATTGTCTTGTTGAAGTGAATATTCCAACTTCGAGAAGATTGCTTTAGTCCATAAATGGATCTTTATAGCTTGCAGATTTTATTATGATCAGATGGAGATGTGAAACCTTCATGTTGTATCATATATTCACATCCACTTCTATATCACCATTAAGAAAAGGTGTTTTCACATCCATTTTCCATATTTCATAATCATAGTATGTTGCTATAACAAGCGGAATCAGAATTGATATGAGCATTGCCATAGGAGAGAAAGTCTCGTCATAGTCGATCCCTTCCTTTTGATGATATCCTTTGGCAACAAGACATGCTATGTAGGTCTCCACCTTTTCGTCTACTCCAATCTTTTTCTTAAAACCCTATTTACAACCTATAGATTTTATATCTTTTGAAGGTTCAACCAAAATTTCATACTTTATCTTCCTTCATGGATTCCATTTTAGATTCCATGGCCTTTTGCCATGTCTTGTAGTCAAAACGTTGTATAGCCTCTTCGTAGGTCTTAGAGTCATCATCATTATGATCAACCTCACTTGATACGTCATTGTACCATTAGATTTTATCTAGTTGGTACATGACGTTCTCATGTAGAACTTCTAAGAGGCACTTGTACAATTTGTTCACCTTGTGCTGGATTTGGTTGTTGTTCAATCTGGGTTGGAACTGGTTCATTAATCTATTCATGAACTATATTTTGTTTTTGAACTTCAACCGTTGAAGATGACAACTTCCTTGGCAACTTCAAAATATCTAATAAAGGTTCTTCAACTTGGGTCTCATGATCTTTATTTTGTGTCAATTCATTAGTTTCTTGAACTTCATCATGTTCTATTTCTCCATTATAATTTCCTTCCAAAAAATTTTCTTTCCAAAAAGACTGCTCCTCTAGCCACAATCACTTTATGGTCAGAAGGGTGATAGAAATAATATCTCATTATTTATTTGGGATACCCAATGAACCTACACTTATCAGATCTTGAGTCAAGTTTATCACACTGCAGTCTCTTAACATAAGTAGCACAATTCCCAACTTTAATATGTTTAGATTAGGATTATATTATTTTCATATCTCATATGTACTGACTTAGTAAGAACTTTATTAAGTAAGTATGTTGCTGCATTCGAAGCATATCCCCATAAATTTATTGGAAGATCAGTGAACCCCATCATAGATCTCACCATATCTAATAAGATTTGATTTCTCCTTTCACACACACCATTATGTTATGATGTTCTAGGAGGTGTCCACTGTGAGAGAATCATTCTCTTTGAGATATTTTTCACCTCTATCTGACTTTAGTACCTTGATACTTTTACCCGTATGATTCTCACCTTCACTACAGAACCTCTTGAATATTTCAAAAGATTTAGATTTGTGTTTCATAAGGTACACAAATTCATATTTTGACATATCATCAAAGAAGGTGATGAAGTAAGAATATCCACCTCTATCTTAAATATTCATGGGCCCACAACATCTATATGAATTAGTCCTAATAATTTAATAGTTCTTTCTCCTCTTCCAGTAAATGGAGATTTGGTCATTTTTCTTTTGAGACAAGATTCACAAGTTAGGTAAGACATCAACATCATGTTGGAGATAGCCATTCACATATAAATTATCACCATAACAAATAAAGCAAATATTATTACTTATAACAATGAGAAAACCACGTTTGTCCAACATAGAATCTGAAATTATGTTCTAAACAAGTTTAGAAACGTAATAACAATCATTCAACATAATTACTTTGTCCGCAGACACTACTAAATAAAGTGATCTTACAACTACGACTGCAACTTTTGTATCATTTCCAACTTGTAGATTAATTTTTCTTTTTTGGAACTTTCTACTTATTTGGAACCCCTGCAACATATTGCAAACGTTATAACTACTGTCAGTATCTAATACCCAGAATGAAGCATTTGTAGTAGTTTAAGGAACTTTAAAAACATTTTTCGTTTGCGTCTAACTTTATTTCTCATCATTTAGAGTTGCAAGATACTCCGTGCAGTTTCTCTTCCAATGTCCTATCTTCTTACAATGAAAACATTCATCATCAAATTGGTCAGTTGAATATACATATTCTGTTATATACAAATTTTATACACTTTTCCGGCTACCTAGGGGTATACAAAGACAATCGATAAACCGCACCAACCCGATAATCCGAGTCAAACCGAGAAAAAAACCCGACTATGGTTTGGTTTGACTTGGTTTGGTGTTGGAAAAAAACCCGACCATAATTGGTTTGGCTTGGTTTTAACTAAAGAAAGTCAAATCGAAACCAAACCAACCCGACATTACATATATAACAATTTTAGATATATTTAATATATAAATATAGTTATTGTAATGTAATTTATAAATATTTCTTTAAAAATTTTATAATTTTATCTTTTAAGGTATTATTTCAAGGTTTGATTTAGAACTTTTGAATGCTCCAATAAGTTTTATAGCCATTAATATTAGTAAATTAAATAATGCTAGCAATCAATACTAATGCTAACAAAAGACATTCAATTCAATATTACGAACGGGAATGTATTCAATGTCTATTTTGTATCTTGCAATAATTTAGATAAAAATACATAACCTATTTTTATTTCTCTTTAGCTTTTAGGCATATAATTAATACTCCCTTATTAGTCTATCTAGTTTAGCATGAATTATTGCTTTTAGAATATGTTTATTTTTATTATAACTTTTAATTAGCAATATTTATAGTACATAATTTTATTTTATTTTTATTGTTGAATATTTTAAGATAATGTCATGAGTCATGACATGTCTCATATTTTGTATTATTTTCTTGAAAAATACTTTATATAGTTGTATCTTACTAGGATTAAAGAAATATTTTGAGCATACGTTATATATTTTGTTCTACGAAGATTTTACCGGAAAAAAAATCCGAAAAACCCGAATAACCCGAAAACCCGAAAAACCCTGAGAAAAACCGATATTGAAAAACCCGAATTTATTGGTTTGGTTTGGTCTTTAGATTTAATAACCCGACACAATTGGTTTGGTTTGGTAATTGTAAAATCTGAACCAACCAGGTCTATGTACACCCCTACGGCTACCTAATGTGAATAGTTTTTGGCGCAGGTTAAAATGATAATACTCATTTTCCTTACTCTTAATTATACAAATATTACATTTATCTCGATGTCAATTGTTATTACACATAATTCATTCTTATTCTGAATTTTATACACTTTTTATTAATAGTCGTAAAAACACGCGCAACGCATGTATAGTAAAATTAGTATTTATCAATTGTGTGTGAGTGTCTCATGGTTTTGTAAATATGTTTAAGGATATCGAAACATGTTGCGGACAATGTAGCCTTTCTCCTTCAAAATTTAGTTTGGTGACGGAGCAAAAGTTTTATTTAATCATTTAATCTGTTTTCTTTGGTCGAAGGTCAATCGAAAACAGCCTTTCTACCTTTTCAAGATAGGAATAAGGTCTGTGTACACTCTACCATTCCTAGACTTTACCCGTGGTATTACACTTAGTTTGTTGTTGTAATCAGTTTATTTTGTGCTACTACACTTGTATTTCTAAGGAATGTGATACATGGATTATGCTTGAAAGTTTGAGTGATTTTGTTGTAGACGGGGCCCTATGAAATAAGTGGACTGTGGTGATGAAGTTCATTCTTCTTCCATGGAAACCTGAATTAGTCCTCACCGGCACGTCTGTTATGGGCGTCAATCCTGTGGTTTGATTCTTCACTCTTAAATTCCTCGACGCAAATTCAAATTTATTATATTGCCTTGTGGATCATTCACTTACTCCTTGTTGAAATCTATAGGACTATTGGGATTCAATTAAGAATAATGATTATTTTTCTCTAGAAGGTCTTATCGATGTCATAAAACAGGTGCACTCTCGTACTGTTTTAGTTTATGCTTTTAAGTTCTTGGACTGTTGGGCTAAACCAGCCCAAAACTACTCTTAATATGGTGTGATATTATCCGCTTTGCGCCAAGCTCGAACAATCTTTCCTAAAAGACCTCGTACCATTAAAAGATCCTTACATCTTATATACATAGGCTCTCAGTCTTTTCAAATACTAATGTGGCCTAATTATAATTTGAGGATTCAACTTTTGGGCAGTTAAGGATTTACAAGACTCCGGACATGGAAACGCCTAGTTATCAAATACTAAGAAGAACAGCAACTTACGAGGTTTGTAATATTTATGTTATAACATCGTATTTTCAAGCTAAGAACTTCTATATTAGGCGCACATTTTATTTGGTTTGTGCTACTTTTAGCTGAACTGATGCACTAAGAAGCAGAGGCGGAGCCAGGATTTGAACCTTATGGATTCAGAATTATAATCCTTTTAAGTTATTATATTCTAAATTAATAAGTTGTAAATATTCAATGGATTTCTTAAGATAAATACATGATTTGAACAAAAGTTACTGGATTCGGTCGAACCCGCATCTCGCACTCTACCTCCGCCCCGGCTAGTAAGTTTAGATTTATAATGTGGAATGATCACAATAATCATTTGTGTAATACAGGTAAGGAAATATCATCCGTTTATAGCTGTAGAAACAAAAGGTGACAATCTCGCAGGAAATAGAGGTTTCAATGGTGTTGCAGGGTGAGACAAGTTGACTCTTTTTCTTCTTCTTTCTTTTTTCCTTAAAATCTTCTGTGGTTTTTTCTGGTTTAGTTTAGCAGATCATTAACTCGTCTTAATATAGATATATATTTGGGAAAAATGCTGCAACAGAGAAGATACCGATGACTACTCCTGTCTTCACTCAGGCATTTGATGCAGAAAAATCTAAAGTGTCAATCCAGATAATTCTTCCATCGGATAAATCTTTGAACAGGTAATACATTTTATTAATAAATATACACGAAAACATCTCATCCCGAGAGATCTCATTGTACTTTGACCAGCAACAGCAACAACAAGCCCAGTGTAACCTCACAAGTGGGTGTGGGGACGTTAATGTATGTACGCCGACCTTATTCCTATCTTGTGAAGGTAGAGAGATTGTTTCAGATAGACTGTCGACGTAACGTGTACGTTTGGAGAGGGTAATGTGTACGCAAACCTTACCCCTATCTGCTGAAGGTAGAGATGTTGTTTCAGATACCCTCGACGTACTTTTGACAATATAACAACAACAACAACAACAACAACCCAGTATACTTCCACTTAGTGGGGTCTGGGGATGGTAGTATGTACGCAGACCTTACCCCTACCCTTGGGTAGAGAGGTTGTTTCCAAATAGACCCCCGGCATCCTTCCCTCCAAGAACTTCCCACCTTGCTCTTGGGAAGACTCGAACTCACAACCTCTCGGTTGGAAGTTGGAGTTGCTTATCATCAGAGCAACCCCTCTTGTCTTTAACATTTGTTGAAACTTAGTAGTTCATATATATAATTCATAAGCATCGTCCGCCTCTGTGTAAGAGTTGAATTTTAGTTCTTTTCTTTGATCAAATGAGAACTATGGAAATTAAAGCTTTATTCTTGACAGCTTACCAGCTCCCAATCAAGAAGGTATTTACTTAAGGAAGACAGAAGGAGGAATCGCGGCTGCAATAAAATTTAGTGGAAAACCAACAGAAGATATTGTTCGCAAAATGAAGAAAGAACTTAGATCCAGTCTTGTTAAGGACGGTCTCTATTGAAGATAACATTAGAGATAATGTTAGAATCCTAAGTTAAATATAAATCCTACTAGTTAGGATAATATTAGAATCCTAAGTTAAATATAAATCCTACAAGAGTGGGATTTATCTCCATTGTATTTGTATTTAAAGGGCTGTTTAGCCGTGTATTAGGGGGGCAGAATCATCAATTGATACACATTCATCATATTGATTTATCATGGTATCAGAGCCTTAATTTCATCTGCCATGGCCTTTCTCCACCCCTCGTGTCTCATAGCTTCTTTGAAATTTCTTGGCTCATTCCCTACTGAAATAGCTGCAATATAGTTTCTATGTTTTTGAGAAAATTTGTGAGAATCAATGAAATGTGTTAATGTAAAGACCATACCTGAGGGAGATGTTGTCACGGGAATAACCGGAGGCGGAGATGGACGTTTATTATTTCGCACAGTGGTCACAAAGTCACGATATTTCACATTTGCATACTTAGTACGCATTCCCTTTCCCATAGCATCACCGTGCTCGCGCACCACAACCCGCTCATCAACAAGCTGTGGTTCACTGACCACAGGTTGCGTTACAGCAGCCTCCTCGCTACCAGCAGCTACCGCGCCACTGGCAGCCTCCTCACCACCAGCAGCTGCCTCGCCACTGGCAGCCTCCTCGCCACCAGGCTGGGCAGGCTGTGCAGCTGCGGCACCAGCACAAATGCCCTCATCAACAGCCCCCCTAACTCGTAGTCCACCCTCATAGTTTTTTATTTGTCAGAACAAATATGCCATGGACATCATTACAGAAACAGGTATGCTTGGTTCCTCGCCTGCAGATTTCCCAATGGAGCAACATCACAAACTAGCCCTGGCGGGAGGAGATGTGTTGCAAGATGTAGAGAAGTATCGTCGACTAATTGGTCGTTTGATATATTTGTCTGTCACTAGGCCTGACTTGGCATACTCGGTCCACATACTATCTCAGTTCATGCAGGCTCCGCGAGTGGAACATTGGAAAGCTGCATTGCGTGTTGTTCGGTATTTGAAGAAAAATCCAGGACAAGGTATATTGTTGAGATCGGATAGTGCATTGCAGCTTGAAGGTTGGTGCGACTCAGATTGGGCTAGTTGTCCTATTTCCAGACGATCCTTAAGTGGTTGGTTTGTTCTTCTTGGTTTGTCTCCTGTCTCATGGAAAACTAAGAAACAGCATACGGTCTCTCGTTCCTCTGCTGAAGCAGAATATCGTTCGATGGCTGCATTGACTTGTGAATTGAAATGGTTGAAACAACTTTTAGGGGATTTGGGTGTTGAACACAAGAGTGGCATGCATCTTTATTGTGATAGTCAGTCTGCGTTATACATTGCTCAAAATCCGGTGTTTCATGAGAGAACGAAACACATTGAGGCTGATTGTCACTTTGTTCGGGACTCGATTACCGATGGTACTATTCACCCTTCATATGTGTCGACCACGGTACAACTAGCGGATATATTCACTAAGGCCTTGGGAAGAGACAAGTTTGAATTTTTACTTCGCAAGTTGGGCATTTGTAATCCGCATGCTCCAACTTGAGGGGGGGTATTGAAGATAACATTAGAGATAATGTTAGAATCCTAAGTTAAATATAAATCCTACTAGTTAGGATAATATTAGAATCCTAAGTTAAATATAAATCCTACAAGAGTGGGATTTATCTCCATTGTATTTGTATTTAAAGGGCTGTTTAGCCGTGTATTAGGGGGGCAGAATCATCAATTGATACACATTCATCATATTGATTTATCAGTCTCAAACCTCAATCGGGTTGTATGCTTGCTCGCTACAATGATCCTGGTCGAATGTGGAAGTTTATAATGGTATATTTCTATGTACTGAATATCATTCTGTTTCATTGCATTCTTGTTTAAGTTCTTATTTTGCATTAGTCTGAAGTGTCGAGCCGTGAAAACAGCTTCTTGCAGAAATGTAGGATAAGGCTGTATGCAATAGACCATTGTGGTCCGGCCCTTCCGCGGACCCCGTGTATAGCAGAACTTAGTGCATCATGCTGCCATTTATGTTTGAAGTGTCTCTTTATCACTTTGTCATTTGGTGTCTAATCTATTTGTTTTTCTGTTTGGATTTTTGCAGAGGAATGAATTTCTTATATGGCTTGAGGATTTCAAGCTGGATTAACTCCTATTCTCAAATTGCTGAAATTTTCATGTATGAAAAACAGGAGAGATTCATAAGTAAAAATAGTTTAGAAAAATTCTTATACTGAAATGACATTAGTTCTCAAAATGTTTTAGAGATTTTGACAAATATATGGCTTGGGCATAGCACATTTGCCTGTGCTGAACTCACTTTACACTAAACAAACTTCTATTGTGCATTACAAAGTTCTATGTACTCATGGTGTAAATAATATTTGTCACTTAAGGTAATTAATGGTAATTAACACAATAACTACTTTTTTTGTTTGGTTTCTCGCTTAATATTTGGTACTCGTATTAGAGTCTGACTTATCGGACAACTTCCGAAAAATTCCACATGGAAGAAAAAGTGCTTGCAAAAGTGCCTTGTGCGTGACAAGATCGATTAACTAAAAATTTCTTAACAATGAGCGATTATCCCATTCCATTACATGCCTGTGAATTTAAGGCGTGAAGCGCGGGCAAATACACTAGTTCAAGAATAAAGCTAGATCATCATGTATGTTTGGTAACTAAATTAATAGGTAGATAGGCCATTCAAACAACAATAACAATAACCCAGTATAATCTCACTTAGTGGGGTCTGAGGAGGATAGTGTGTACGCAGATCTTACCCCTACCCTGGGGTAGAGAGGTTGTTTCCAAATAGACCCCCGGCATCCTTCCCTCCAAGAACTTCCCACCTTGCTCTTGGGGAGACTCAAACTCACAACCTCTCGGTTGGAAGTAGATAGGCCATTCAGTTGAACAAATATTTGCATCATCCTTTGTTTGATATTGTGTTTGATATTTAAAAAATAGGGGGGAAAATTCATGAGGAAATTAGTTTTAAGTGTTTGATTACTAGGAAATTGGAAAAATGACTTTCATCACTTATGAGCAGAAGCCTTTTGCTACAACTATTTTAATTTTTAACTTCATATTACTTGTTTCAACTAACCGTAAAATAAAGTTTCATTAAAATACCAATTTTTTATCGATATTCAATAAATATTTTTCTCAAAAAACAAGTATTTTTCACTAACTAACTAAACACCAAAAAAAATTCATAAAAACTGACTTCCGCCACACCAAAAACACAAAAGAATTAAAAAAAATTAAAAGAACACACACACATTGTCTACTTGAAGTTAAGTATATTGTTACTTGGCAATGATTTTTCATTTAAAAAATAAAATAAGGTAAGGATTAGTATTACAACAACAACAACAACTACCCAGTATACTCCCACCAGGTGGGGTCTGGGGAGGGTAATATGTAGTCAGTCTTACCCCTATCCAAAAGGGCAGAGAGGCTGCTTCCATGCGACCCTCGGCGCATAGGACAGAATGAAAAGCTGGAAGGTAAGGATTAGTATTGTCCATTAAAATTGATGGCATTGCATGTTCTTCTAATTCTTTTTTATCTAACCGTCAAACTCTTATTACCCCTAATTTCTAACAAAAGTTTAATGGATATCCCAATTTTATAAAAACTTCTTTGTTTATTTTCTAAATGCCATATAATATTTTAGTTTAGTTCTCTTTCTCATTTGCTTCTCTAGGGGGATTGAAGCTATCTGGGGTGTGACTACCATCTAAAGGTCAATTCTTTATCTATTTTTTTTTTCCAAATTTTGTGTTTCTGAATTTTCTTGTAATGTTTATCTATACAAAATCTGTTCTTGATCATAGTGGTGATTGGGTTTTTTTATCAGAATTGAACCCATTTATGCACCTCCTTTTGTTTTTGCTATAGCCTATATGCATTTTAATCTTCTAAATCAAGAAATAATAAGATATGATGAATCTGATTTATTGCACAATGAGCAAAAAGATGTCACTTTAATCGCAATTTGGAATAAGATTCATATTGCATTTCAAACTAATTGTGAAACACCAAGGTATTATAATGACATTAAAATGACACACACGCACGCACACTATATATATATATATATATATATATATATATATTTAACACTAAGCTGATTCCCTGCAGAAACAGTTTATTTTTATGCTATTAGGTCACCTAAATTATAACTACATGTAACAATCTATAATAAGTGAAATTAGTAACCCGTAAAATAAAGCAGATAACCTGCTAAATAGGTTAGACCATATAAATGGAGTAAAAATCTTAACAATGTCAATTTATATAAGTTCCTATAGGTCACATGTTAGAAGCCATGGGAGCAACCAGAGACGGACCTAGGATTTGAAGGTTGCGAAATGTACTTTTTGATTCAACCAAAAACCGGTTTGGTTGAATATAAAAAAAGGGCAGCCCGGTATACTAAGCTCCCCCTCTGCGCGGGGCTCCGGGAAGGCCGGACCACAAGGGTCTATTGTATGCAATCTTACCCTGCATTTCTGCAAGAGGCCATTTCCACGGCTCGAATACATAACCTCCTGGTCACATGACATCAACTTTACCGGTTACACCAAGGCTCCTCTTCCTGCCATTTAATATATATAGTTAAATTCATGCAAAAATATACTATCCTTGTTATCTCTCAAGGATTTACTTAACCTTATGTTAAATGTTATTACAGGGAGAAAAATGGCAGAAACAAAAGCAACTACACCCTTGATACCACCCTCATCACAGAAGTTACCAGATTACAACAAATCAGTTAAGTTGAAATATGTTAAACTTGGTTACCATTACCTAATTACACATGGAATGTACCTCTTATTAACTCCTCTAGTAGCTATTGTTGTTGCTCACATGTCAACAATTACTCCTCATGATCTTTCTGAATTGTGGGACAATCTTCAATACAATCTTATCTCTGTGATTTCATGTTCTACACTCACAGTATTTGTATCAACAATCTACTTCTTAACCCGTCCTCGCCCTGTATACCTCGTGGATTTCAATTGCTACAAGCCTAGTGAAGCTCATAAATGCACAATGCAGACTTTTATGGACCAGTCTAGATTAACTGGTGCGTTTTCGGAGGAGAATCTTGAGTTCCAACATAGAATCCTTCAACGATCAGGCCTCGGGGATAACACGTACTTTCCCGGGGCTTTACTCAATATACCTCCAAATCCATCATTGAAAGAAGCTAGAAAAGAAGCAGAGACAGTTATGTTTGGTGCTATTGATGGTTTATTGGCAAAAACGAACGTGAAAACGAAGGACATTGGAATCTTGATTGTAAACTGCAGCCTGTTTAACCCGACCCCGTCCTTGTCTGCTATGATCATTAACCATTACAAGCTTAGAGGGAACATAGCTAGCTATAATTTAGGTGGAATGGGGTGCAGTGCAGGTGTAGTTTCTATTGATCTTGCTAAGAAACTACTTCAAGTACATCCAAATACATACGCGTTGATCGTTAGCACAGAGAATATAACACTCAATTGGTATCTTGGAAATGATAGATCAAAGTTAGTGTCAAATTGTTTGTTTAGAATGGGAGGTGCAGCTATACTACTTTCAAATAAATGGACAGAAAGAAGAAGATCAAAATACCAACTTTTGCATGCTGTTCGTACGAATAAAGGTGCAGACGATAAGTGCTTCGCTTCTGTGACTCAAGAAGAGGATGCTAATGGAAAACTAGGCGTTTCCTTGTCGAAAGAGCTAATGGCAGTGGCTGGAGATGCATTGAAAACCAATATAACTACCCTTGGACCCCTTGTATTGCCAATATCAGAACAACTGCTTTTCTTTGCTACACTAGTTGGGAGGAAGCTTTTTAAAATGAAACTCAAGCCTTATATCCCGGATTTTAAACTAGCGTTCGAGCATTTCTGTATTCATGCTGGTGGAAGAGCTGTGTTAGATGAAATAGAGAAGAATTTGCATCTTAGTGAATGGCATTTGGAACCATCAAGAATGACATTGTATCGTTTTGGCAACACGTCGAGCAGCTCTCTATGGTACGAGTTGGCTTATACGGAAGCTAAGGGAAGAATAAGGAGAGGTGAAAGAGTGTGGCAGATCGGTTTTGGATCAGGATTCAAGTGTAATAGTGCTGTTTGGAAGGCATTGAGAAGTATAAAACCAGCAAAAGAAGTGATCAACCCTTGGATTGATGAGATAGAAAAGTTTCCTGTGGATGTTCCAAAGGTAGCAAACATTTGAATACCAAATGTCGATCAGCAAGCAGATGCGGATCCAGAATTTAAAGGTAGTTGTTACACCTAGATATTTTTTAAATCTTTCTCTAAAATTTTCTATACACACACACACATATATATATATATATATATTCTAAGTTCGACTCAGTGAGTGCACGTGCACACACTGCGCGCGTATATGCTGAATTAGCCTCTGTTGGCAGCTGTTTCTTTTGATTTTCTGGGGAAAGTTTGTTAGCTTTGCCATAGGAATGGCATTGTAAATTTGTTTGCATCTTACTCCAAGGGACTGCATCAGTAGTGCTGAATCCAGAAGTAAACTACAAGCAAGGACATTTTGTTAGTTGTCTACACAAGAATTTTGTTGTCTTTTGGATGTTATTAATTGTACAAGGATTCAATCAACTATTATTGGAAGCTTATTTGGTTGTGAATTTTGATTAAAACATGTAATTTTGATAGCTTCATTTCAAGACAATGTAACTTGTCACTTTCTAATGTTGTTGTAAATGTTTGACAATTCTGCCATAGTATGAACAGTATATGTTGATGGGAAAATTCCTACTTCTTATAATATTCGTTATGCCTGGTCAGCTTACACGCACTTTGACCATCGATTCCTGCTTTCACGTATCAGCACATGTATCGGATAACTCTATCCACTATGGCGAAAATTCCTCAAAGTTCAACTAAAAGTCTCTAAACTTCCGTATTCGCCTAAAAGGACTTAGATCTTCACCATTGACAAGTTCTGCAATTTCCTACATAACAATTTATTTTCAAACTACAACTTGAAAATGGGATGGCCCACGAGGCTTGACGCGATGAAGCAATAGCCTCTTGCTTCGCATCACCTCATGTTTTAAGCAATGAAGGGATGGCTTTAAGTAACACTGAGTTCAGACACTACAGAGGATCCAATCACCATGACAGCATTCACAATTCACATTCATTGATGGATGTGTTAAGTATAGAGGAAATCAGAAAATCACTTGCGACATTACTAATATCAGCAAAGAACCATGTCTGGTAAACCTAAGGATAATCTAGATTGAATGTGCAAAAGTAGTAGGTACAGAAACTCAATGTCTATGCATTTGCAGACACCAAAGGAAATGGATAAAGTTTCGAAAAGGAATGTTTCTCCCAAAAGGAAGTAGATAACTTGTAAGACACGGGATTAATTACTCCTTAGAAGATTTGTTGATGAGCGACTTGTGAATGTGCGGTATTACACCTCCTCCAGCTATAGTTCCTTTGATCAGAGTATCAAGTTCTTCATCACCTCGAATTGCTAGCTGCAAATGTCTTGGAGTGATACGTTTCACCTTCAAATCCTTGCTCGCATTTCCAGCCAACTCCAATACCTCAGCAGTCAGATACTCCAATATAGCAGCAGAGTAGACAGCTGCTGTGGCTCCCACTCTTCCATTTGCCGTGGTCCTCTCTTTCAGCAATCGGTGAATACGCCCAACTGGAAACTGAGAAGGCACAAGCCAAACAGTTTAGAAACCATAAGGAAAGATAGTCATTTGATCCCAGCACTGCAAAGGATAAAGGGATTTGCAGAAATCTAATGTCACATAATCCTGTTAATAACATAAGATGCTGCTGAAAATAATTCAAAGACATTACTACACATGGCAGTGTGTAACACCAGCAATGCTCTCAAATGTCATTGCCAGGATTTATATAGGATACTATATGGATGCCTAGGCTTTGAAATGATAAAGCATCAATGTTAAGTATAATGGGGCAGTGTAACACCAGTAATGCTTTCGAACATCATAGTCAGGACACATATAGGATACTATATGGATGCCTAGGACGGCGAAGTATCATGTTAAATATAACGGATGAGTCACAAAAAGGTCCCTTAACTTAATCCACAGTATAATGCAAAAGGAGTAAAACAAAAGGAGGTAAAAAAGACAAGTGTAGCCACTGCATAACTGTTGAGCAGTTTGCAGGCTTGCATGGTCCAAGTCAAGAGTGAAGAGTAACAGAATTCCTGGAATAGAACCACCAACTAACAGACCCTAATATTGACACAAGTTGTGCATTGTGTAACCACAATGACAAAATTATTCAGCTATCATTGCTAGCAGGTCATTGTCAAACTTATCGCTGAAAGTAAAACAGGTGCCCGCCCCTTCCTCCTCCCCCAATTAAAAAAGATCATGGACAAAACCAATTGTCAACCAGTTAAAAGGCATACTAGTAACTGCTTTAACTTATAATTCCAAAAAAATTGCTGCCACCAATGAAAAGAAGCTATTTATATCTTAAAAACCATAGCAAAATTATCACTATAACCCTCACCAACATCCTGCCTTCTAAAGAACCATAAACAAGGCACAGCAAGTCCTTAAGTTCATTCATTACAAGTTCAATCGATAGCTATCATCTTCAAGATATCACTCACCATACAAGAAAATAATTTTGGCCATTAGTTCACAAGAAAAGGTATCTCTTAGATAGGCCACTTCCTCTGAATTTGCATTTGTCTCCAGCCATGAAATGGTGTCTTCAAAGTGGTTCAGAATTCTTGAAAATATATGGACAGAGGCAATAATATTATTCTTATGACTGACACTTGTTTTGATACTCTATGGAATAAGTTGAAATTTGTAAGGTTGAATCAGTTAGAAAAGGCAAAAGTGCCTGAAGTAACTTCAAAATTGATTGTTCACATATTTGCAAGAATTTTGAATCATTTTCAAGACATTGTTTCACGACGGGAGATAAATGCAAATTCAGAGGAAGTGGGGTACCTAAAAGATATTTTTTTGTGTGACTTAAACTGGCCAAAATTATTTGCTTGTACGGTGAGTACTGAGTAGGGATGGACATAAAAGCCGAAAAACCGAAAGACCCAACCGAACCGAATTAATTCGGTCCTCTGGTTCCGCTTCTTTGGTTGTTCATACAATCTTTGATATTAGGATATCACTATATTTGATTTTTCGGTTTGGTCTTCGGTATTAAAATATCAGAATTTTGGTTTACCAAAATACCAAACTTTTATATAGCCACCAAATAAACTGAGAACCAATGTATGTAAAGGATCTTATTATAACTGCGGGCTTAGTTTTTAGAAGTTATCATTAAAAATTTACGGTTGCTGCTTTACCAATTAGCAATGATAAGTGACCACGATCCACAACAGTCTATACTTGCTTCTTTAAAACCCCAATGTCTAATTGTCTATTTCCCTTTAGTATATAATTATAGCTGCTGCTGTAGAGTTTTGATGTGATGCTACTTTGCTTACTGCCCATTTGAATATTTGATATGCTATTTTAATATTTTTTGAATCTGGCCACAGTTCAATTAGCTATATTTTTCCTTAAAGATATGATTATTTTGTCAAAAGCTTATGGCAATATTCTAGTTACATTTCACGCATTGTATGGTAAGAAAAATGTTGATAGAGTCACTTGCCTACTTTTAAAAGATGGTACTCTTCTTTTCCAAAAGTACATTAGTTCTCAATTTATTTGGCAGCTATATATTAAGTTATTACCAGGGGCAAAGCCACCTTTAGCAAAGGGTGGTCAACCGGAAAATTACGAAAAGTTACATTGTGTATATAAGTAAAATATTGATTTTAGATATATAAAACCTATATTGAACGCTCTTTGTCGGAATTTTTTTTATGCGTCTTTCAAGTTTGAACACCCTTAAAAACATTTCTGGCTTTGCCACCGGCTATTACATACACATGATAATACCGAAAGCATACCAAATCAAACAAGAAATACCAAACTAACTTTGGTACGATATTTGGTATACACAATTAAAAATCAAATACTCAAGTACTGAACCAAAGTTCTTCAATACCGAACTAAAGTACTGAACGCCCAACCCCTAATGGTGAGTGATATATCATAGATGATAGCTAACGATCGATAACAAATAGCAGCCCCTGTGCAAGAAAGGCATGGGCGCACAACGCCCTCCTTCACTGTGGACCTAGTATGGCGAAAGGGCAAGACCGGCAAGCTTGGAGAGCCTGGCGATTCCACTCACGCCCAGGGGCATACGCAGAAACTTTTGTAAGCGGTTTCGAAATTTATAAAAGAACTTGAATATAACTTTGATTATCATATTTTTAAACAACAAATAAATTTAGTCTATTGGTTTTGTTGAGTCTCAAGTTAGAAAAGGTCTTGATTTCAATTTTACTTCATCATAATTTTTAACCACAAAGGCTCTCTCAAATATTAGTAAAAGTAAAAGAAAAATGTGCTAGTTGAGGTTTGAGCCTTTGACCTCTTAGAGCAAAATGAAGTACATAACAAATACGCCAAGAGACAATTTATGTCAAGTGGTGTCATTTTTTCTACTTATTCGTCTCTGTACAGTATTAATACATATATTTAATAAAAATTTCTGACAAAGTGGTGTCGCATGACACCGGCATCCACCCCTACTCACGCCGCGAGCGAGGGCACCAAGCTCGAGACTATAAATACGTGTGTGTGCTGATGAGAGGTAGCATGTACCCCGTGAAATTAGTCTAAGCTGGCTCGGATACCATGAATATAAAAGAAAAAACAATACCAATAGTGATTCTAAGACATGTCTCATAAAAATCCCTAATTAACAACAATAACCCAAAAAATCTAGGAGAAAACATGATATAATTAACGAAAACGAAGGTTATAGAAGAATTAAACCAAAACCCAGATATTTTTTGGATAAAAATAGAAAGTAAAGGAGAAAAAGAGAGCGGAAACCTGAAGACCAGCACGAGAAGAACGAGACGTGGGTTTCTTCTTATCTTTGTCTTTGTTTGCCGATGTTTTTCCCGTTATTAATCCCTTTGCTCCTTTCCCCGACATTTTTCCGGCGAAATTTTCCGATTTGAAAATTTTACAGTAAAAACCCAAACAAAGAATTTTGAGGGAGGGGTCTGATTCAGTATTACTATTCACAACTTCATAGCGGAGACAATAGGTATTTTCTATTTATATAGCGTACATTAAATACACTTGGACAATTGTGTCCCTTTCCAAAGTACGTTAGAATTCGGTCTTTGCACTCGATTGAAAAGGGTAAAAGAGTAAATCATGATTAGAAATTGGCCTTTTTCTCTTTTTTTTTAAGCAACTTAAAATAGATTGAATTACATAAAATTGCAAACAAAAGTAAAATTAACTCTTAACTCACTTCACTATAATTTTACTCAATTTTTAATATCTATAATATCAACGACTATACATCCTCCCTCATTAATATTAATAATAAACTCCATTAATTTTCTTCTTATATGATTTTTTTTTGTCTATTCCAAAGGAATAATAACTTTCTTGAAGTTTTTAAAAACTTTTATCTGTTCATTTTGCTCATCTTAATAACATGTTTTTATACATATAGCTATGAATATATCATGAACTACCTCTACAAGTTATTAGCTCCTCAAGTTCTCAACCAAACAGTATACAGTTTCGTGCATTAAATTCTCGTTGTGCATGACGTCTGATGAGATCTGAAAAAGGATCGGATCATATTAAGTTTTACGTATGCATTTGTGCCTTACATCTTTGTACAAGACTGTTTTTCACTGCTTAAAATTAAGGGGCAATTGGGAAGAGTGAAATTTTCTATTATAATCAAGAATTAAATGGTGTGTGTGTGTTTTCTGCTAAATGTCCGAAAGAGACGCGAGGGTTTAAGAAGTTGGGTTGTTTGGTTGGGGGCTGGGTTTTATGAAAACTTGAGGGTGGAAAATCCAAATAGGTCAAACTTGATAGGTCATGTTCTTTATTTCTATTTTTTTGGCAAAATACATAGTTTATCCATGGACATTTCATCCAAATTCTTGTTACACACCTTTTCATCACGGATAACTTTTTACACACTCAACCTTTATCTAGTGTGTCTAAGACACACCACTTTTTTCTTCACCAAATTTTCAAAGCATGTGTATTCTCACACGCCAATAAAGTTGTGACACGTGTCACTGACTAATAATAAAAAGATAGCACATAAAATTATAATTATATCCATATCTTCTTCATCATATCCACCATAGATGTCATCACCGTGCTTTCAATTTCTTGCTCTTTCGATTTCCACAACTAAAGCTGAAAGAGGAATGTGCATTTTTTAGCGAAGAAGATTAAAAATTTTACAATTTAATTATTTGTAAATTTATCCTTTAACAAATATAAAGAATATGCTTATTCGCAAAAGCTTGAGTAAGCTTTAATGACTGGAAATATTTTCGAAAAATTTAACATAGTCGTGACAAAAGCTCAAGGTAAGCTTTTATAAAAAAGGAAACAAAATTCTGTACATACACTTGAATCAAGCTTTAATGGTTGGTGGAGCTATAAAGAGTTTAATTGTTGAATTCTAATTATAATTTTTTAACAAAAATAATATACAAAACTAAAGACTAATGACCAACAAGAAGATATATGAAAAATCTTAGTGGATCTATTTGAGAAGAGTAGATCGGGTGAAAAGAAATGGGTCTAATTAAGAATCAAGAAGCAGTCATGGTAGGTTTAGTGATTTTTAATCAAGGAAGAAGATGACCCTATTTAAAAAATTTTTTTAAAAAAAACTAAAAAATTTACATCTGGTATAAAAATTCTCATGTTCACGCCCTTCATTTGATGGTAAAGATACGACCTGACTATGTGTGCATAGTGATATATCTTAGGCACACTCAAAGATTGTGTGTATAAAAAGTTACTTGTGAAAAATAGGTGTGTAATAGAAATTTGAGAGTAAGATTATAGGTAAATTATATATTTTGCCTTTTTTTAGGTCGTCAGTTCTACAGGTGACCTACACATTTGAAAAAATAACTTACTAAAAGTTTCCACTTATTATGATAAATATCATATTATGTTGGATGTCTACTCATCTTTCATGTTCTTCATCTCAAATGCTTAATGACATATTTTGTATGTTCAATGACACATTCCATGACATATTTTCTTCACTTTTTATGCCTATATAAAGGCCTTGTAATAGATAGGAAAATACACACAATTGAAGAAGAAAATCTCTCTTCTCTCTATCTACATTTTTTGTTCATGTTTCACTAAGTTGCTTATATTTCTTGTTCATATTTTACTAAATTACTTTCATTTTATAACATGTTATCAGTACGAGTCTCTAACCATCACGGTAAGTTATCTTCTTTTAAAGTTCTCCATTCTGATTTAAAATTATCGGGTACAACATGTTTCTTTTTTTTGTAAGAATAATGATATGTTTTGTTGGATACTTAGTTTTTCTCAATTATGTTTCTAAACAAAAAATGGAAAGAGAAATATACTCATTCTTCACCATGATCTCTTTATTTATGAATAAAGATGTAATGATTTTAATAAACTGCTTCGTAATTGATATGCATTATTAAAATATAAATAGAAGTAATCAACAATAGACTTAGATAACAATAATATTTTCTTGACAGTAGTACGTATCCAAAATATGAATATAAATAGTGTTTGCATCATTAAAATATTACATCCTACTTTGACTAAATCCAAGAAGTTTTTATTGATTATTCATCTTCTTCTTTGTAGAAATAAAACATGTTTGTAATAATGAGGTTACTTGAAATTGTTTTTGTTTTCAAGTCTATTTTTTTATTGAATTCAAGTATATCTAGTTACATGCTTAAGTACTTGGGTATTCCTAACATAATTTGTAATTATACATTATTGTGCAGTATAACATGATATACTACACTAGCTACATTTAACTATTCATTTTGACAAGCCTACATACAGAATATTAGTACACATAGAGATACTATGTAGGTATAGATTTTACGATATTAAAATTTTTATATTCTTTAGGTGCACATATAATTATTTTATATGGTCAATCTAGAAAAGTAACAATACTAGTTATATAGCATGTCAAATCACTTAGCCAAATTATTACTAAAATTGCTTGATAAAGATCTTAGTGCAATAAGGGTATTCATATTAGCCGGTATTGTCCTACACGTATTTGGTACACTTTAAATCATGCTAATTAACTTGAATAATTTAATGATGCATGCACTAACTAGACATACAAGATTAAGTATGGATATCTCAAAAAATAAACTTGGATCAAAATTCAATTGTAAAATTATTTGTTTAATTGATTCATGTACCACACATACAATGTTCAAAGAGAAGAAATATTCCTCTCATTTAGGCAGATGTTACTACAATTTCTAGTAGTAGTAAATTAATTGAAGGCTCTGGAAGAGCTACTCTAACTCTGCCTAAAGGAACAATATTTATCATTGAGAATGCAATGTTCTCCTCCAAGTCCAAGAGGAACTTGTTGAGTTTTAAAGATATCCATCAAAATAGATATCATATTGAGACAGTAGATGAGAATAATCTTGAATATCTCATCATTACAAAGAATGTCTCTGGCCAAAAGAGGGTTATTGAGAAGTTCCCATCTTTATCTTGTGGCTTGTATTGGACAAGAATTAGTGCAATTGAGGCACATCTACCGTAAACCAAAAGGTTACTGATTCAAATACTTTCGTACTTTGGCATGATCGATTGGGACATCCTGGATCAATTATGATGAGACGGGTTATAGAAAACTCAAATGGGCATCCATTAAAGAATTTAAAGATTCTTTTAAGTAATGAATTTTCTTGCACTTCTTGTTATCAAGGCAAGTTAATTATTAGATCATCACCAACAAAGGTTGGAATTGAGTCACCTGCGTTTTTGGAACGTATACAAGGGGACATGTGTGGACCTATTCACCCACCTAGTGGGTCGTTTATATATTTCATGGTCTTAATAGACGCATCTTCTAGATGGTCTCATGTGTGCCTATTGTCATCTCGCGACCTTGCGTTTGCAAAATTAATGGCACAAATTTTCGATTACGGGCACAATTTCCCGATAATCCAATTAAGTCTATTAGACTAAATAATGTTGTTGAGTTTTCATCCAAAGCATTTAATGATTATTGCTTATCAATTGGGATAAAAGTGGAACATCTTGTAGCTCATGTTCACACCCAACATGATCTTGCAGAATCTTTAATTAAACGTCTGCAGTTGATAGCAAGACCGTTACTCATGAAAATGAGGCTACCTACTTCGGTTTGGGGTCATGCCATTTTGCATGCAGCAATGCTAGTTCGTCTCAGACCGAAAAATTATCACAAATATTCCCCATTGCAATTAGTTTTGGGTCATGAACCTAATATATCCCATTTAAGAATATTTGGATGCGCAGTATATGTGCCTGTAGCACCGCCATATCGCACCAAAATGGGTCCGCAAAGAAGGTTAGGAATATATGTTGAGTTTGAATCGCCCTCCATTATTCGCTACCTCGAAACATTGACAGGGGATTTGTTCACTGCACGATTTGCAGACTGGCGATTCAATGAGACACTTTTCCCAAAATTAGGGGGAGAAGTTGGTGAAACCAAACAGGAAATTTTGTGAAAAAATCTATCGTTATCTCATTTTTATTCACGTGCCTCTATTTGTGAAAAAGAGGTGCAAAAGATAGTCCATTTGCAAAGAACAGCAACTCAAATGCCAGACGCATTTATGAACGTGGCAATAGACGAAATTATAATCGTCATCATTGTGATAATGAAGATAATAAGGATTCTCAAAATAATCCTTCACTCTGTGAAAGTAATATTTGTCATCAATTTGACAATATGAGATTTTATAAAGCATAAAGATGATTATGGTCCATTCATGATGTGAGTGTGACAACATCTAATTTATGAATACATATTCATTCTTGGAAGAATATGAACATGCTATTGGTATTGAATATACCACACTCACATCTAAAAGGAGGGTTGGGATGATATAAGAAAATAATATCATTATTATGACATGAATGGTCATTGGTCACGTACCTATTGTACGTCAAAATATTTTGGCAATGTGATCATTAAAGAAAAATAATAATGCAAGAAACATATCTTGCATATAATTTTGACAGACCATAATGGTATAACATTCTCTTTAAAAGAGATATTTACCATATGGATGTTCATGAATATGTGGTAGTACCAAATTAATTGAGAACTCTGCAAGAGCCAATTATACCATTTTGGAGAAACACAATTGATTACCAATAAGGTATTGTGTTGTAGTAAGTATCAAAGAAACTTATTCAGTTTCCAAAGTATATGCGAAAGCGGTTGATTACATTGAGACAATAAATAAAGGAAAGATTTGATATCTTCTATTACTACAACTTGTAGCGGGATAATCTGTATATGAAAAGCTACCCTCTTTATTCTCCAGTTTGTACTACACAAATAAACGAATACCACAATAAAGTGGATGTTTATTGATATAAAAATCTATATCATAATAAACTTGGAGTTTACTGATAATTGCACATGTAAATATGAAACTTTATCATATTGATAATTTATAGTTGGCATTTGGGTTAGCCATATCAATTGAAGTATGATGTGCAAAAATAATAGAGAATTCACATGGGTAAATATTAAAGAACTAGAAAGTTCTTTACGAATTCTCTTACATTGCTTGTTCTTATTAATTAATAGATCAACTAAAGTTGGGATTGAATCCCATGAATGCTGGAAATATCAAAGGTGAATATGGGCCCATTCATCTACCATGTATACCACATAAGATGCATCTATGAGATGGTCACATACGCGATTATTATTAACCCGCAACATGGTGTTTTGCGAGGTAACTTGCTCAATAATTTAATATAGAGCATAATTTCCAAATTTTTTATTCAAGATAGTTCTTCTTGATAAGTTGGTTTACATCATAGTTGGTTTAGCAAGATAATTTATTGAGTGCCTTCACTTAATAGCTAAACTATTGCTTATGAGAACAAAGTTATTTATCTCCGTTTGATATATGTTATATACGAAAGTATATTACATTCTCCCCTCACAAGTTGTTCAGGGTCAGGAACCAAATAATTCCATCTCAATATTATTGATGTGCGGTGTATATTTTGATTAACACCATAAAGCACAAAGATGGGTTCTCAAAGTTGAGGAAGCATTTTAGTTTTTCTAACATGAGGGGGAGACATGATAAACAGTTGAGAAAAAGTTACGTGGAATGAATTATCATTTGTACAACTAGATGCTCAAATAAAATAATATGAACTTGAAGTTCATAAAAAGATAATTCATTTGCAACATATTGCAAAGCATTCCATATGCATTTATTGACCTAAAGAAAGTAACTATATTCTGATTGCAAATGCTCATATTAAGTATTAGAAGGAAAAAATCTATGGTACGCTTAAAGCGTATAGACAAATCAGTTTCAAATAGAAGTTCTTGATAAAGAAGATGAGCAAATGATCAAAGTGATCATAATAAATGAGAAGGTCACGTGACATAACACTTCATAAAATCTCATGAGAGATTCAGGTACCTGAATATATGAATGAAAAGATCTATATGTTATGTCTTTATGAAAATTTATTGGAACTGATATAAAATGTTCGTCGACGACATCTATGATAGCGCTAAATATCGATGAGGATATTAAGTTTGTCGAGTACAGACAAATATATTGGCAAAATGGAAGAGATACAATTCAAGTAGAATTGATTCTATATGAAAGACATGTAGTTTTGGACATGTAGTTCAAATACTTGAAAATATAAAGTCAATGGTATGTGCAATCAGTTTTCGATATCTTATATGTCTAGCATGACATAAAAAAAACTTGATATGCATCTAAAGTCTATAATATGGCTTATATGACTTAACTTATATGACGATTCATGAAGGATTTAAGTTGCTTGAAGCATCTACAATTCTTGATCTTGAGGTACCACTTCCTCAGTGCAATTTATGCACAAATATATCTTGCTATAACTATAAGAATGATAATGTGATAGCAAGGATACCTTTATGAAGATATTGAAGAGCCATTCTACGATGTTTGTGAAGACATTATATATCTATCACGAGTTATGATGTCAAGGTGCAAATATTCATTATAGTTAATATGGCTGATTTATTTATCAAATCTCTACCAATGATCTCTTGAAGATGGTGCACTAGATTGGGATACGAAGGCTCAAGGAGGTGAATTGATGCTCTCTTCAGGGAGAGTTAATGTGTGTTGCACTCTTTTTCCCTTACAAGGTTTTGTCCCACTGGGTTTTCCTTGCAATGTTTTTAATGAGGCAACAGAAGGGCATATTTCTATACATGTGTACTCTTTTTCCTTCACTGGAATTTTTCCCATTGGGTTTTTTTCTAGTAAGGTTTTAATAAGGCACATTATCTATGGACATCCAAAGGGGGAGTATTATGATAAATATCATATTATGTTGGATGTCTACTCATCTTCCACGATCTTCATCTCAAATGCTTAATGACATATTCAATGACATATTTTGTATGTTCAATGACATATTCCATAATATATTTTCTTCACTTTTTATGCCTATATAAAGACCTTGTAATAGATAGGAAAATACACACAATTGAAGAAGAAAATCTCTTCATTCTTTCTATCTACATTTTTTGTTCATGTTTCACTAAGTTGCTTATATTTCTTGTTCATGTTTTACTAAATTTCTTTCATTTTATAACACCACTAATTTATTAAACATTCTAAACTTGGTCCAAACTTTCCACCATATATAAGTCGGAAAGTCCTTTTTACGCAATTCAAGATATTTGGTCATAATGCGTTATACTCTCTTCCTTGTTATAAATATATTATATTACGGATGTTCATACAGAATTTCGATGTAAACAAATTTTCTAAAGAAGCTTATCCATGTGGGACTCCACCGTAAATATGTTTATCTATTTAGTACTCTATTATAAATAAGCATCCTGAAGAAACTTATCATTTTGATACTCCGTTATGGATAAACAATATCCCGGATAGAAGATTATCCATACCTGGTACACTAAGTTTATCCTCTCGGTACTCCATTATGGATAAATATTCCTCCATTATGGACAAATATCACTCCCAATAGAAGATTCTCCATACCTGGTAGAATAACCTTATCATTTCGGTATTCTATTATGGATAAGCATTAACCCCAGTAGAAGATTATCCATACAATGATACAGTAGCAGCTTGTAGTAAAAGCTTACACAACAGTTTCTTTTCTTCTATAAGTAGAGGAGATTTCAGTTCATTGTGTACATCAGTTTGAAGTTGAAAAATATATCAGTTTCTCTCTATACTTGTCTTGTACAATCTTTATTCTATAACACGTTATTATAAGTATGAGACTCTATCGTATCGAGCAAATACTTTGAAAGTATCAGAGGTACGGACTTTCTTTTCTTAAATGATGTCAAATCTTTCTATACTTGAATTTGTAGCCCTGGATATATCGAGCAAAAGCTACATGTATTGGGTTATTGACGCTGAAACTCATCTTGATGCGACTGGTCTGGAAGACACCATCAAGGACAAAAATTAAGCATCAAACCAAGAACATGCCAAAGCAATGATATTCATAAGTCATCACCTTAATGAAACTTGAAAATAGAATATCTCACTATTAATCCAGTCATATTGTAGAATAATTTGAAAGATAGAAATGACCACCTAAAGATGGTTGTTCTTTCATTGACACGTTATGATTGGACTCATCTAATACTACAAGATTTTAAATCTATCAGTGAATATTATTCTACTATGTTCAGAATTATTTCCAAATGAAATTATGTGGTGATATTATTATTGATCATGGTATGATATGTTGGAAAAAACTTTCACCATTTTTCATGCCTCGAATATGCTTCTGCAGTAGTGTCACGACCCAAACCCGGTCGTGATGGCGCCCAATCCTAAAGCTAGGCAAGCCTGACAAAAAATCGATCTCAATTCAACAATGAGTCTCAAAACCGACAATCTAAGGAGAAATTTAATTCTTTAGAATAATAATTCAAAAATATTAATAAAATAATACGGAGAGATACGAAAACCGATAAACACTCCCATAAGATCTGGGGTCACGAGTCTAGAGCCTCTAAAATAAATTGGATAATAATATCTGAACGAAAATACAAAGTCTGGAAATGTATATAATAATAAAACTGAAATAGGAAGAGTAGCCAGGTCCTGCGAACGTCAAGCAGCTACCTCAACAACTCTGAGAAATCTCTGGAGACAACGACTGCTCAGCTAAGCCTCTGGTATACTTGAATCTGCACACAAGGTACAGGGAGTACGGGTGAGTATTATCGACTTAGAGAGTAATAAGCATATAACATGTCTGAAGATAAGAAATTCATGAAATGCCACAAAGTAAAGCTAAAAGTAATAGTTTGACGCCTTAACTACGAAACAACAGCAAAGCAATATCATGTATATCATTCAAGTATAATGCAAAAATGCAACATAATGCACATGAACCCGCTGCGGCATACAGCCGATCCGTTTAACGTCGACGGCGCTCACCGGGGTGTGTACAGACTCCGGAGGGACTCCTACAGCCCAAGCACAATATCATCATATCACTACTGCGGCGTGAAGCCCGATCCATACTCAGTCCACAGTATGCATATGAGTCACATAGCAGTTTTGATTTATTTTACAGTTTCCAATTATTAAGAAGAATATAATTTAACTATTTAATTTCAGGAAAAATGACTTAGCATTTCATAATAGTGATTAGACACGAGACTGAGATCAATGATTATACAAATCATGTTATCACAATAATGTTCATCCTAGACGGGCTACAAATCAGGGCAAGGCCCCAAATATGGCAATAAGCCAAATTTTTAACAATACAATGTGCGTATCAGTTGCTAATATATTTTAGTTAGCACTCGGGATGGACCAAGTCACAATCCCCAATCATATACGATATCTCACCTGCTATGGGGTACGAGTCACACCCTAATATAGCGTCACAGTATGATAAACCGTGGTTTCAAACCCTCGGGCCACCATTTATACAAACTACTCACCTCTAACCGGTCGTAGACTGATCCGCAATGCCTTTTCCTCTTGTATCGACCTCCTCGCGCATCGAATCTAATCAAAATCACAACGAATACATAAATATGGACTAACGAAACACAACCCAATCAAAAATACTCGAAATGTACTAAAATGGTAAAACCCGAGCCCCGATCCCACTTCTCAAATAATTCTAAAAATTACGTCAACAGATTTCTCGTCTCGCCACGAGTACGTACATATCGTTTTCAAAAACCAAGCCCTAGTTCTTCACAATTTCAACCTATTTTCATGGATTTGAAGGTTTATTCTTCATAAATATGGTGTTTCTAAGTCAAGAGACCTACCTCCAATTGATACCCATCGAAAACCTTCCTCAAATCTCTCAAAAAGCTCTCTTAGTGGAGTAAAAATTGTGGAAATATCAAGTGGGTCGCGGATGAATTAACCCTTAAAATATTATGTCTGTCCATGTATTCCTCTATGCGATCGCATCCACCCCATTGCGATTGCATAGGCCAAATTCAGACACCCCTAAAATTCCTCTTATGCGATCGCATGACAAGCTCTGTGATCGCAAAGCACAGTCTGCCCCTTCTATGCGATCGCGTATCCTTCTCTGCGTTCGCATAGAACAAAAGTTGCTAGGGACCTCAGGTCCAAGTTACACTACGCGATCGCACTCCCCGTCTTACGAACGCACAGGACAACATCTCAGACCTATGCGATCGTACAACCTCTTACATGATCGCATAGACCAAAATTTGACCCCTTCCAAAGCCTCCTATGCGATCGCAATGAACTCTATGCGATCGCATAGGGCAATGCCTCTGCAACACACTAGTAGTTTTCTGCAACATTTCTTAAGTCCAAACTTCCCCTTTAACCATCCGAAATCACCCTGAGGCCCTTAAGACCTCAACCAAAAGTGCAGATATGTCCTAATACCTTATTCAAACTTTCTCGTAACATAAAAACACTATCATAAACATCAAAATTATCGAATTACCACGGATTCAAGCCTAAGTTAAACTAAAATCTCTGAAACTTGCATTTGATCTAAAACCCGACCAAACGATGTCCGAATGATCTGAAAATTTGTACGTATATCCAAAATCACCTAACGGAGCTGCTGCAACTGTCGGAATACTATTCCGACCCCTGGATCAAAATTTCACATATCAGCCGGAATTCGCCAAAATTCAAACTTAGCCAATTCAAGCCTAATTCTATACCGAACCTCCAAATTCAATTCCGATTGCGCTCCTAAGTCATAAATCACCACCGGAAACTAGTCGAAAATAAATTTTGAGCCCTCTAACTCATAAGTCAACATTCGGTTGACTTTTCCAAGTTAACCTTCTCATAAGGAGGCTAATTGTCTCATTTCTAATCGGACTACATTCGAATTACTCTAAATTCTCCAAACACACATAATGAAACATATAGAAGCATAAAATGGGAAAAACGGGGCGATAACTTACGTGATGACGGGTCAGATCGTTACAAGTAGCATTATCGAGAGATGGGATTCAAGAAATATTTTGAACTTATCTTACATCTTCTTATAGCGGGCAACATAATGGGCTATTAATGAAAACTCATAAAAGCCGACCTACTAATTCTTATCCATTCTTTGAAGTGAATGAGACTAACTTTCACCAAGCTAAGCGTGAAAGAGGTCGTGGCCCCAGTCGTGAACATACCCATAGTCGGGGAAGAAACTCTAATCATGATAATAATAATACACCAAAGAAACCTCCTTACCACCAGCAGTGGAAAAGGAAGAATTAAAAGCATGAAGTGGTGCAAGCAACAAATGCAAAAAAATGCATGCTATGGATGTGGAGGAAAATGACACTGGTCCAAAGCACCCGGTTGCACTTTATCAAGCCTCCCTAAACAAGACATAGAAATATTAAAGAAATTTTATTTCTGAAGATAATTTAGACTTCACGCATTTGGATGTATCTAATTACATTGCACTTTCGGAAGAAGAAACAAGTCATGTGATCGATGATAAATCTGTAGAAATATAAATATTTTAATTTTTATTATTTATAGTAGATAGTATGGTTATGTAATAGCTGTACATAAATAAAAGTTGTACTTTGATAATGATGTTTACTATTATACTTATTTTGTTTATGTTATTTTGAAGAATATGGATGATCCTTAAATTATGTTTGGATCAAAGACCAATCATAAAGATATTTGAGCAATTGATAGTGAAACAACTCATTCCATATTCAAAGATCAGAAATACTTTTCTTATTTGCATAAGGAAAAAATAAATGTTTCAACAATTTCTGATAATATAAAATTGATTGAATGCTCCTGAAGAGCCATTATATTTCTGTCTAAGGGAACAAAATTTATTGTAGATAATTTATTATTCTCCTCCAAGTCCCGAAGAAACTTGTTGAGTTTTATAGATTTTTGCTGAAATGGGTATCATGTTGAGATGCTAAAAGAAATGAATATGGAATATCTTTGTATTACGAAGAATGTTTTTGGCCAGAAGTGCATTGTAGAAAATTTACCAACTTATCTTCTGGCTTATACTATTTAAAGATTAGTGCAGTTGAAGCACACTCTATCGTAAATCAGAAGTTACTAATTTAAATATTTTTGTGCTTTGGCATGGCTATTTATGGGTCATCCTGGATCAATAATAATGAGATGAATTACTGAAAGTTTGAGTGAGCATCCATTAAAGAACCTGAAGATTCTTACAAATAATAAATTTTCATGTGATGCTTGTAATCAAGGAAAAATAATCACTAGACCATCACCAATGAAGGTTGACATTGAATCACCTGCCTTTTAGAACAAATACATGAGGATATAAGTGCACATATTTACCAACAAGTGGACTTTTTAGACATTTTATGGTCCTAGATTGGTAAGCCTCGTGAAGAAGCTTATCCTATCGGTACTCTATTATGGATAATTATTATCCCCGGTAAAAGATTATCCATGTGGTGCAATAAGCTTATTTTTTCGTTACTCCGTTATGGATAAATATTACCCTCGGTATAAGATTAGCGGTACCTAGTACAATAAGTTTACCATTGATATTCCGTTATGGATAAACGTTAACTCTAGTAGAATATTATCCATACTTGGTACAATAAGCTTATCCTTTCGGTACTCTGTTATGGATAAACATTACACCCGATAGAAGATTATCCATACCTGGTATAATAAGCTTAATTTTTCGGTATTCTGTTATGGATAAACATGTAGTAACTTACATAGCAGCTTGTAGCAGCAGCTTATATAACATCTTCTTTTCTTCTATGAATAGAGGAGGTTTTAATTCATTATACACGTTAGTTTAAAGTTGAACAATAAATCAGTTTCTCTTTATACTTATCTTTACTTTACAATCTTTATTTTATAACATTCCTGATAATTGGTTGACTTTTTTTCCATGTCATTTTTATGTTATTGCCCAGTAATCCGAAGTTTAGTCATTATTATTTTTCACAGCCTTCTATATCTCAATTTATATAAACTTTTTCTATTTGGAACATTTACGAAAATTTAATATTATTTCATACTACTTTCAAGAGTTTAAATTTATTTAACTATTCAAATGTTTAAAATCTCAAAGGAAAAATTTGAATTTACAATTTATTTTTCTAGTTGGTATATTATGTACGGATTATACATGATAATATATATAGTGTTATGGTTTAGCCAAAAGGCAAGCTATTAAAAAATCACTTCGCATTCTTAAAAGTGAGTTTAGGGGAGATTTTCAAATAAGAAATATAGATTATGTCATGAAAATAATAAAAGAACAAGAGCAATATTGCAGAGAAAGAGAGAGTAATTCTTATTGAATTTTGGGGTGGTTTGCAATGAGGTAAGATCCTCTATTTATAGGAGGAAAAATGATTTAGCCTCAAAGTAAAACTCTCTACAAGATAGACATTCACTCTAAATATAATTCTATTCTTAACACTCCCCCTTGAATGTCTACTCAATACATAATGTGCCTCATTAAAACCTTAACTAAAATAAAACTCAATGGGAAAAAAATTCTAGAAAAGAAAAAGAGTACACATATTTAGAAATGTGCCTATTGATTGCCTCGTTAAAAACCTTGCAAGGAAAGCCCAGTGGGACAAAACCTTGTAAGAGAAAAAGAGTGTAACGCGCATTAACTCCCCCTGAAAAGAGCATCAATTCACATCCTTGAGCCTTCGCATCCCAATCTTGTGCACTAGCTTCTTGAAGGTTGACGTCGATAGAGTTTTGGTGAATAAATCAGCCATATTAACTCCAGTGAATATATTGCACCTTGAAAATACTCTCTATCATATTATCATGCTTATAGTTATAGCAAGATATAGATGTACACAAATTGCACTTAGCATGTGGTACTTCAAGACCAAAAATTATATATGCTTTAAGCGGTTTAAGTCCTTCAAGGATTGTCATATAAGTTAATCCATATAAGCCGTCTAAAGAGGCTTTAGTGCATATCAAGTTTTTATGTCTTGCATAGACATACAAGATATCGAAAATTGATTGCACATACCTTTGACTTTATACTTTCAAGTATTTGAACTACATGTCCAAAATTACATGTCTTTCATATGGAATCAATTCTACTTGAATTGTATCTCTTCCATTTGGCTAATACTTTTGTGTCTATGTTCGATAGACTTAAGATCCTCATCTATACTTAGCGCTATGATAGACGTCGTCGACGAACATTTTATATCGGTTCCAATAAATTTTTCATAAAGACTTAACATGGAGATCTCTTCATTCATACATTCAGGTACCTCAATCTCTCATGAGATTTTATGAAGTGTTATGTCATGTGATCTTCTAGATTACTTGCCTCCTTATTATGAACAATTTGATCATTTACTCATCTTCTTTATCAAGAATTTTTATCTGAAACCGATTTGTCTATATGCTTTAAGCGTACCATAGACTTTGTCCTTCAAGGACTTAATATGAGCATTTACAATAAGAATATAGTTACTTTATTTAGGTCAGCAAATGTGTATGGTATGCTTTGCAATATATTTCAAACGAATTATCTTTTTATGAACTTCAAGTTCATATTATCGTAATCGAGGATCTAGATATACAAATAATAATTCATTCCACGTAACATTTTCTCAACTGTTTATCATGTATCCCCCTCATGTTAGAAACTAACTTATTTCCTCACCTTTGAGAACCCATCTTTGTGCGTTATGGTGTTAATTAAAATATATACCGCATTAATAATAATAAGATGGAATTATTTGGTTCCTGACCCTGAACCACTTGTGAGGGGAAAAATAATATACTTTGATATATAATGTATATCAAATTAATATTGATAAACTTGTTCTCAAAAGCAATAATTTAGCTATTAAGTGAGGCACACAATAAATTACTTTGCTAAACCAGTTGTGATATAAACCAACCTATCAAGATAAACCATCTTGGACAGAAAATTTGAAAATTGTGCTCTAAATTAAATTATTGAGAAAATTACCTCGCAAACACCAATTTGCAGGTTAATAATAATCGCACATGTAACCATCTCGTAAATGCATCTTATGTGGTATACACGGCAGATGAATGGTCCCATATTCACCTTTGATATTTTCAGAATTCATGGGATTCAATCACAATTTTAGTTGGTTTATTAATTAACGAGAACAAGCAATATAAGAGAATCTGTAAAGATCTTTCTAGTTCTTTAATATTTACCCATATAGATTCTCATTTATTTTTTCACATCATACTTAAATTGATATGGCTAAATTGATTGTGCCAACTGAATAATTATCAATATTGATAAGTTCATGTTTATACAATGACATGTGCAATTATCAATAAACTCCATGATTATTATGACATGGGTTGTTATATCAATAAACATCCACTTTATTGTGGCATTCTTTTATTTGTGTAGTACAAATTGGAGAATAAAGCGGGTAGCTTTTCACATACATATTATCCCGCTACAAGTTGTAGTAATAGAAGATATCAAATCTTTCCTTTATTTATAGTCTCAATATAATCAATCGCTTTCGCGTATACTTTGGAAACTGAATAAGTTTCTTTGAGACTTACTACAATGCAATACCTTATTAGTAATCAATTGTGTTTCTCCAAAATTGTATAATTGGCTCTAGCAGAGTTCTCAATTAATTTAGTACCACCAAATATTCATGAACATCCATATGGTGAATATATCTTTTAAAGAGAAAGTTGTATCATTATAGTCATGGTAAAAATTATATGCAAGATATGCTTCTTGCATTGTTATTGTCCTTTAATAATCACATCACCAAAATATTTTGGCGTACAATAGGTAGGTGATCAATTACCATTCATGCCATAATAATGACATTATTTTCTTATATCATCTCAAACCTCTTTCTAGAGGCGAGTGTGATATATTCACTACTACTAGTACGTTCATATTCTTCCAAGAATGAATATGTATTCATAAATTAGATGTTGTCACACTCACATCATGAATGGACTATAATCATCTATATATGCTTTAAATATCAAATTGTCAAATTGATGACAAATATTACTTTCACATAGTGAAGGATTATTTTGAGAATCCGTATTATCTTCATTATCACAATGTTGACGATTATAATTTCGTCTATTATCACGTCCACATCCATTGATACCTTTGCGACAATAATTCCGTCTTTATTCATACTTATCACATATTGTTATCACATTCTCTAAAGTGAATGAGAATGGAGCAAATTCAATGGGATGGGTTTTCAATTCTTTGCCCACAATCATACATGAATTTGATCATGGCAAAGCATAGAAATTTTTACCACTTTGGATGATTATAATATCTTTCAAACTCCATTAGAGTTGCAATCAAAATTTATCGTCTTTGCTTGTATTTAAAATTAAATTATAGAATGTCAAGAATTTGAAAGAGAAAAGTAAAATACTTACCTTAAATCCAGAATTTAATCATGAAGGAAGATGATAGAATATTTGACGATCATTATTCTCAATCCCAAAGCTTCTACTCAATTGGTTAGAGTCTCGTGTTGTGATTGACGTCTAATGCGTTGGAAATGCGACGGAACCTCGGCCAGACCTTGACAAACAACGACCTTAACGGAAACGGAAACTCGAACAAAAATTGCCAACGACCTCGACGCCCACCTTCTCTCTCGAACCTTGACGAGCTGTTGGTGGTGTGGTCGACGGACTGCTTTGCGTGCTGGATGGTGAAGTGGTGGTGGTCTGGATTAGAAGCTAATGGGTGGTCGACGACGAAGGTCGTCATTTGAGACGTCAACGGCGTGATAGTGGGTTGGAGGTTGTTTCGTCGTTACTATGGGCATGACGACGAGGGGATGAAGCAGTGGGGGGAGGCTACTGTTAGACAAGGCAGAAGCAGACACGGGTGGTCGCTGATTTACGGCGGAACTGGACGCAACAGTGTTGCTGGTTGAGCTGGAGGCGGGGCTGACTGGTTTAGCTGGTCGTTGATGAGTTCTCTTTTGCCCAAGAGAGTAACAATGGAGATTAGAGGATTTTTCTGATTTTTCCAAAATAAAATGGTTGTCGTGACTTTGAATAAGAAGAAGAATGAGAGTTCTCCTTTCTGTGTTTTTTATTTTTGAGTTTTTTACTTCTTAAGGCTGGTTTTCGGTCAGATCCGATGAGAGTCCACGAGGGAGCTTTTGAAATAGAACTTCTTGAGACGGTAGATTCTCGTATTGATAACGTGTTATGAAAATAATTAAAAAAACAAGAGCAATATTACAGAGAAAGAGAGAGAATTCTTATTGAATTTTGGGGTGATTTACAATGAGGTAAGACCCATCTATTTATAGGAGGAAAAATGATTTAGCCTCAAAGTAAAATTCTCTACAAGATAGACATTCACTCTAAATAGAATTCTATTCTTAATAGATTATGAATACTATATGAAATCTCATTTACTATAATTAAATTTTTAGTGGGCAATTTTAAGAAGAATTTCTAGGGAGATTATCATATAAGTCAAGAACTATTCATGGAATCTACTTTATTATAACTAAATTTTCAATTATTGTAATTCTGTTTTGACTTGAAATCTTCAATACAATTTTGTTATTGTCATGATCCAAAATTTACTAAGGGTCGTGGCGATACTGGACACCGTTGTCAGGCAAGCCAACCAAAAAACTTAATTAAATTCCAATTTTTTTTTTGAATTGTCTGAAATTATTTTTCTTCATACATTAAATAAAGAATAATAAAATTTGCAGAAATAACCGCGTAGTCTTTGACAAAACCTAACATTTAATAATTCAAAAATTCTCCCAGAAATCGGTGTCACAAGTGCACTAGAAATTTCTAAGAAATAATATAATACAACAATCGTCCGGAATACAACATTGGATAGAAATAAATACAGAAAGCTGAAAGAGACTCTGCTAGATGCGGGTCACCTCGAGAAGTGCAGCTCACCTAAGTCTCCGTATCGATCGTGCTGCTACGCCCAATAAGCCACTAGAGATGCATATGCCTATGCAACAAAAATTCACAAAAGTGTAGTATGAGTACAAAATAACGTGTACCCAATGAGTATCTCATCTAATCTCAAATAAGTAGAGACGAAATGGTCGACTTCGACATTTACTAATTCTCCAATGAGGATTTACCCACAATATATTAAATTGTGAATTTTTATAAACATGATTATAATTCACTGTGTTGAAGCAATTGAACAATTCTTTATTTTATAGGAAATCGTTCCTTTTCATCATTTATACATATATTCTTAAGCTAGAAAGAGGTAACAAAAACTTCAATAAGTTTCAAGGCAAGCAATACATGCATGCACAAATCATGCCGAGGTCGACGATCCACTCCAACAGAAATATAAATTGTGCACTGTCGAGGGTTGAACGACGTGAACCATAGATGCATCTATTTAATCTGCCAAGGTGTTCGGCCTGCTCCAAAATTTTAACACACACAGACAATCAAAAGCAATTATCCAAAGAAAGTTATCCTCTTTTAACCATTTAATAAAAATAAAATTTAATCCTTTTAGAAATTTATTTACTAATTCAATGTGATTTAGGTAATTCAAGTTGTTAATAAGTTCACAAATAATCCAAGTATAACATGCTCTTGGGTCCTAAACTACCCGGACAATAGCATAACATTAGCAATGAGCAGACTCTTATCACCTCGTGCGCACGCAACCCCCAAAAATATGAGCATATAACCAATTATTTACCAATGGGGATAAATTCCTCATACAAGGTTAGAAATGAGACTCGCCTTGCTCCGAAGATCCGTAACTGGCGTTTCGCGCCCTTTGGAAGGCTCGAATTGATGCACGACGCTCCAAAACTAGCCAATAAATATGTAATCCCATTAGTATATGCTAAGGTAATCATTATAATCCAATTTATAATAATTCCTAACCCCGATTGAAAAGTTGACAAAAACGCCCTCAGGGCCACGTGCATGGAATCCAAAAATTTTCGAAGATAAATTTTACCCATGAACTCACAAACTCAAATAATATTTTCTCTTAATTCCATACTCAAAATCGTGGTCAAAATCCAGGAATACTAATTTCTAGGTTTTCCCTCAAACCCCAATTTTTCTACCAATTTTCATGTCTAAATCCAAATATAAACCTTGTATTTAGTTCAAAATTAGCATAAATTACTTACCTCATGATAAATGACGGAACCCCCTCTTCAAAAGCTCCAAAAATCGCCAAGAACCGAGCTCCAAAAATTTCAAAACGAAATGTCAAAGTGACTGATGTTTGAAGTTGCCACTACAAGTCGTCACTAAAAGTCTACTAGAAATAGCGTTACCAGCTCTTATTCAATTGATCATAACTTTCCGTACAAATATCTAAATGATGAATAGTTTAATGTTCTGAAAACTAGAATGTAAGGGATACAACTTTTATGTTTTTACAATTTTAGATTCCTTATAGATTTCGAGATATAAGCTTCCAAAGTAGGCTGCTCGCATCAGAAATTTCTGGGAAAATCGCAAAAATAGCTTTACCAGCCTTCATTAAATCTATCATAACTTTCTGTAAAATTATCCAAATGATGAATGATTTATCTTTATGGAAACAAAAATTTAAGGTCTACAACTTTCATGTTTTTCAAAATTTTCAATTCTTTACTCATTGTAAGATATGAGCTTCCAAAATCGACTCCTTGCCTCATCAATTTTCCGGCGAAACAACTTCTGCAACAGAATTTCAACAACTTTCTTTGTCCGAAATCCACTCGAGGCCCTCGAACCTTAACTAATTATACCAACATGTCCAAAACATGATACGAACTCGCTCGAGGCCTCAAATCATATCAAACAACGTCGAAATCATGAATCGCACTCCAATTCAAGGCTAATGAACTTTAAAACTTCAAACTTCTACATTCGATGTCGAAACCTATCAAATCACGTCCAATTAATCTCAAATTTTGCACACAAGTCACATTCGATACTACGGACCTACTCCAACTTTCGGAATTAGATCCTGACCCCGATATCAAAAAGTCCACTTCCGATCAAACTCCTTAAAAACTTTCAAATTTCTATATTTAGCCAAATGATTCCAAAATGACCTACGGACCTCCGAATTCACTCCAGAATCACCATATAGAGTTATTCCCAGACTCGGACGGACATCGATAACATTGAAATACACTTCAAGCCAAATGTATAAAATTTCTTCCAAAATGTTAATTTCAACACTGTCACAATCCGGATTTTCCACCATCGAGAGTTGTGATGGTGCCTACTGTCGGATATAGGCAAGACACCATACAATATTTCAACTGCTTTCTTTTAAACAGTTATAATAAACTGAAATGATAATCAAATGCGGAAGACTAATAAATACTTAATTAACTGCAAACGGAATCTACCCAGTATCTGGCGTCACTACTCACAGACTACTACAGAATACTACAAATAAAGTCTAGAAAAGAAATACATAGTATTTGCCTGATACAAGATGAACAAACAAAAGTAAAGAAAGGGACTTCGGCTTGCGAACGCCAGCTAGGCTACGTCGAGAGTCCCTGGACTGAATATATCTCCCACAAAAAATCCTATCACTGCGATCCGTAAGCTGCGTCCTGATCTGTGCACAAAAATGCACAGAGTATAGTACCAGCACAACTGACCCTATGTAATGGTACGTACCTGGCTTAACCTCGGTGAAGTAGTGACGAGGCTAGACCTAAGTGGACGGCATGCCACACGATCCCATTTATCAGTGCATAAGTGGTCGGCGTGCCATACGATCTCATGTAATCATTTATAAGTGGGGCGTGCCACACCATCCTAATTCAAATTTCATAGGTGGACGGTGTGCCACACGATCCCATATTATCATTCATAAGTGGTCGGCATGCCACACGATCCCATAATATAATGAATAGCACAAATACTCTCCAAAGGAGGTCCCATTAGGGAAAAACAACAACATAACACCTAAACACGGCAAGGGTACAACTAACAGCCCAAATATCCCGGCAAGGGAGAATTCAATAATAACAGTCTACTCGTCCCAGCAATGGAATCATTGCATCACAATCTCTTTTAGTTCATTTCGTTCTTATCTAACACTTTACATGAGAATTATCAATTTAACAAGACAGTTGTGCCATATCTTTCGAATTAAAAGCATTTATGACTCACGGTCAAACTAGACACCGGTGTATAGATACTCGTCACCATACCTATACACCGTACTCGAACATTTAGCAAATAGCAGTCAAACACTATAATCCTATTCCCTCAAGCCAAAGTTAGATCAAACACTTACCTCGGCCCTAAAATAGCAATCAAGCGTTTAACACCGCCTTTCCTCTAGAATCCAACTCTGAAACAACGATATCTAGCCATAATCAGTTCAATATTATCAATAATGGCTTAAAACACAATTTCATAGCCTAAAAATGAATTTCATATCATTCTTTCAAAAATACCAAAATCCGACCCCGGGCCCACATGGTCCAAACTTGAGGCTCGGACCAAAATCCGTTCACCCACAACCCCACGAGTTCAAATATGTAATTTGTTTCAATATTCGACCCCAATTGAGGTCGAATCACCAAAATTCCTAAAAAAACCTAGCTCTACCCAAAAGCCCTAATTTCTACTTTGATTTCATATTTTTAGGCTTGGAAATTAGTAATTAGATGAAAAAATAATGAGGGATTGATGTTAAAATTGCTTATCCAAAGAGTTATAGAGGAAAGAGAGCTTGAATTTCGTCTATTGAGGGTTTAAGAGAGGAGTTCGTTTGAAGAAGAGGGCGAAATCCCGTAATGAACAATGTTTTTAATTAACAAATAACTGGAGAAAAAAACTCTATACGTTCGCGACACCCTGGTAGCGTTCGCGATGAAGGCTGGCTGAGTATTCTATGCGAATGCGGAGGTACTATGCGTTCGCATAGAAGGAAACTGGGGGAGGGGGAGGGGTGTCCAGGTTAGTCTACGCGTTCAAGAGAAAGGGCATGCGAATGCGTTCAAGAAGTTGCCAAACTAATGCGAACACTGGGAAGCTTCCGCGAACTCAAAGAAGGCTGGGGCTCAAGGCAGTGCGAACGCGAGGCACTGTTGCGTTCGCGAAGAGCAATGGACCTGTGTAAAAGTGCAGCAAAATCTGATGTGTTTCTAAGTGTAAAGCCACTCCGAACCACCTCCGAATCACTCCTGATCCCTCGGGGCTCCCAACCAAACACACACTCTAGCTCAATAACATCCCACGAACTTAATCGAGCGATCAAATCGCCAATATAACATCAAATTCAATGAATTAAACCCCAAAATCATCATTTTTCATTTCAAAGTTCATAAACCTTAACTTTAGATATTTAGGTCCGAAATACGCCAAACAATGTTCGATTTCGACCAAATTTAACAGGAAGCACTTAAGCATAGTTAAGACCTGTACCGGAAGTCGGAACAAAAATACGAGTCTGATACCTATATTTTCTAACTCATTTTCATTTCAATTTTTCATATCATTTTCAGATAAATAATTTCTTTCAAAAATTTCATACTCGGGCTTGGGACCTCAGATTTTGATTCCGGGAATAAGCCTGAGTCTCATATTTTTCTACGGACCTCCCGGGATCGTCACATTACGGGTCCAGGTCCGTTTATCTAAAATATTGACCAAAGTCAACTATATCAATATTAATATCAAAATTCTTTAAATTTTCTACAGAATTCACATATTTTAACATAAAATTTTCTGGATTCGTGCATGAATTGTGCACGTAAATCGAGGTAACTAAAAGCGAGGTTTTCAAGCCTCAGAAGCACGGAGAAAGAGAGAATTGTGGTGATGACCCTTTGGACCGTCACAAACAATAGGACGCCCTAGTCTGAAATCATCATACGAACCTGCTGGAACATTCAGATCCTGATTCTGAGGTTGTTTACTCAGAAATTCAATCCTAGTTAATTCTTTCAACTTTAAGTTTCTGAAATGAGAATTCTCTTTCCAAATCAACTCCAGACTTTCCAAAATTCAATTTCGACACGCGTACAAGTCATAATACCTGAAATGAAGCTACCCATGGCCTCAAACTGCTGAACGAAGTGCTAGAGCTCAAAACGACCGGTCGAGTCGTTACAGTTATGAAACATTAATCTATATTAGAATTATTATTTTTCGAAAACACTTCAATCACAAAAAGAATCTCCGAAACATTCAAAATAAATACTTAGTTAGAAAACACAGTATCCTGAAAAAAAAACTTGAGAAACTTGCAGAAACTCCAGTATGAAAGCCTAAGCGTATAACATATAGTTGTCTCTATAATTTACTTTATTCGGTTAATTATCATATGTAATCATGTTAGGAACTATTATTATTGTTTATAATTAATTAAATACTACTTCTCATCTAGCTACAAAAAAAATGGAACAACCTACGCCATATAATCATAAAACTCTTTCGCATCTAAAATCCTTTAATTATAGTTTTTTAAAATATTATATATAGATTTTAATAAGCGAATTTCTTTTATAATAAATATAATATATATGGTACATGCCAATATTTATCCGGATAACACAAAATAAAAAGTCAAATATTTTTTTTGATTTCTAGAATTGCTTCAACGTTTGAGTAAATGTTACAATTGATGATTATATTTTCTCTTTATGATGGCTGTAGACAAATTGAGCATAGTCATGTAAAATATGAAACTTCCCGATAACAAAATCTCTCTTTCATGTATTAAACTTGATGCATCTTTCATGAATCACTATAATAAGAAAAAGCAATTTGGCAATTAAAATAATATATATTATCTATATTTATATTTATATCTTTCTATATCGATTTAAAATTAATAAATAAATTTAGGATAAAGATGGTAAGTATTTGAACAAATATGATAAAAATTAGGACAAGATCATGTGAAAACAACTTTTTATTTTTATTCTTAGCAATTTTAAAGTTGATATATTATTTAAATATATAGTTATATACAAATTAATTTAACTAATATTTTAGTATATGAATAATATTTCTAATTAAGATAAAGTTACCGGAAATTTTTGAGAGAAGCTTCAGGATTGATAAATGTTGATTTGTGGTTATACGAAGTCAAAAGATAAATAATGGTGATAAATAAATTATAAAAATATAAAAATTGTAACTAAAATCATAGGTAATTCTTTTTGCCTCTTATGCCTATCTTTGATGAGTTTATTTAATAGACAAATTTTTTATATATATAACCAGGTTTCAAGCAATATTTGTCGATAGGCTAAAGAACTTGAAGAGTGGACCAGTGGACATTAAATCCCTATATGTAGTTTATTATAAGAATATATCATACAAGAATTTGGTTATACAAAAAATACAAATATGAATTTGAATTTCTTTCATATCACCTCTTAGGTTTTTTAATTAGCGAATATTTTCTATTTTAATTATGCATTGATTAGTTATATATGTTATTTATTTTCTCTACTTTGAGGAGATTATTTATTTCTATTTGCCGATAGATACTGACAAAAGTTATATAAATTTAAAAACATGCAATTTAATGCACTAAGAAAGCTGAAATTTCTTTATTTTTTTTGTTTCAGTAATAGAAAAAATTTACAAAATAACTGCAAATCTGACCAATTAGGTATAAAGAAATCTAAAATATATATTCATTATCATCTTAATCTTCCTATCTAGAAAACTGATCTTGATTTTTTTTTGTGTAGATCCAACTGAAACTTTTCAGAAAGGCATGCGGACTTAAATTAATTAAAGAGTTAAAAGGATATTTAGGACAGTCTAAATAGCTAATAAGTTTGTTTTACAAAAATTTGATGTCATTCCTGTAGCTAATATATAAGATTGTCAACCAAAAAAAAAAAGATTTTTGGTTGATAATTAGCGGAACTATAATAAAAAGTCATGCCACAATTAAACAATGAATAATAAAATAATGATATGCAAAGAACAAAAAGAGAAAAAATTAAATAAATAATCAGTGCAAAATAATAGAAAAATAACACCCAAATGAAACTGAAAGAATATTTTTTAATTATTATGCGAAATGACATACAATGCATAATAATACACAACTAAAATTTTAAAATATAATATCTGAAAATATTAAATAATGAAAGAATTGCAAATAATATAATTCAAAGATTTAAATTAAAAAATTTGATACAAAATTTTAATAATTAAAATTAAATCTCAAAGTTTACGGATAAATAGCAGAAAATTTTAATTGCTTACTGCATATCATACGATGGTAATAATTATTGAAAAATTGGTAAATATTTTTTTTGTTGTAGATTTGAATATGACTTATTGCATATTGTGCGAAAATATTATATATCATTTTCGCATGCTTTCCTAAAGAAACCCCTGTCAAGAGACATAGTTTGGAGATGGATCCTATGTGATAGATATTCGTGATGATCTCAATGCATATTTTTCACACAATGGTTGAAAAAAGAAAAAAGGAAAAAGTGTTATAAAACAATAAAAGAACAAGAGCAATATTGCAGAGAAAGAGAGAGAAATTCTTATTGAATTTTGGGGTGATTTACAATGGGGTAAGACCCCTCTATTTATAGGAGGAAAAATGACTTAGCCTCAAAGTAAAACTCTCTACAAGATTGACATTCACTCTAAATATAATTCTATTCTTAACACTCCCCCTTGAATGTCTACTCAATAAATAATGTGCCTCATTAAAACCTTAACTAAAATAAAACCCAATGGGAGAAAAAATTCTAGAAAAGGAAAAAGAGTACACACGTTTAGAAATGTGCCTATTGGTTGCCTCGTTAAAAACCTTGCAAGGAAAATCCAGTGGGACAAAACCTTGTAAGGGAAAAAAAGTGCAATGCGCATTAACTCCCCCTGAAAAGAGCATCAATTCACATCCTTGAGCATTCACATTCCAATCTTGTGTACCAGCTTCTTGAAGGTTGACGTTGGTAGAGATTTTGTGAACAAATCAGCCATATTATCACTTGAACGAATCTGTTGCACATTGATATCACCTTTCTTTTGAAGATCATGTGTGAAAAATAACTTTGGTGAAATATGCTTTGTTCTGTCTCCTTTTATGAATCCTCCCTTCAATTGGGCTATGCATGCTGCATTGTCTTCATACAAAATCGTGGGTAGTTTGTCACATTTCAAACCACATTTTTCTTGAATATGATGTATTATAGACCTCAACCACACACACTCTCGACTTGCTTCATGAATAGCGATTATCTCAGCATGATTAGATGAAGTAGCCACAATTGATTGCTTAGTCGATCGCCAAGATATGACAGCGCCTCCACAGATAAACACATAACCTGTTTGAGATCGAGCCTTGTGTGGTCAGATAAATATCCAGCATCAGCATAACCAACAAGATCAGGACTGCAATTATTGCTATAAAATAAGCCCATATCGGTAGTCCCTTTTAGATACCGCAATGTATGTTTGATTCCATTCCAATGTCTCCTTGTGGGAGCAGAGCTATATCTTGCTAAGACATTAACTAAAAAAGTTATGTCAGGCCTTGTAGTATTTGTAAGATACATTAGTGCGCCAATTGCACTAAGATATGGTACTTCAGGACCAAGTAGCTCTTCATTCTTTTCTTGCGGTCGGAATGGATCCTTATTCACATCAAGTGATCGAACAACCATCGGAGTACTTAAAGGATATGCTCCATCCATGTAAAACCGTTTCAATACCTTTTCTATATAGGCAGATTGATGAACAAAAATTCCGTTCGCCAAATATTCAATTTGCAAACCAAGACATAATTTTGTCTTTCCGAGATCTTTCATCTCGAATTCCTTCTTTAAATAATCAATTGCCTTTTGGAGTTCTATGGGAGTTCAAATAAGGTTTATGTCATCGACATATACGGCAAGTACAACAAATTCCGATGTTGTTTTCTTTATAAAAACACATGGGCAAATGGCATCATTTATATAGCCTTCCTTTAATAAATACTCACTAAGACGATTATACCACATTCGTCCTGATTGCTTTAGACCATACAAAGATCTTTGCAATTTGATTGAAAACATTTCCCGGGACTTTGAATTATGAGTGTTTGGCATTTTGAATCGATCGGGAATTTTCATGTATATCTCATTATCAAGTGAGCCATAAAGATAGGCAGTAACCACATCCATTAAATGCATGTCAAGCTTTTCAAGGACATCAAAACTAATGAGATAACAGAAAGTTATAGCATCCATTACGGGTGAATATGTCTCTTCATAATCGACACCAGGCCTTTGAGAAAATCCTTGTGCAACAAGGTGTGCCTTATATCTTTGTACCTTGTTTTTCTCATTTCTCTTGCGTACAAAGACCTATCTATAGCCAACAGGCTTAACACCATTAGGTGTTTCAACTATAGGCCCAAAAACTTCACGTTTTGCAAGTGAATTCAATTCTGATTGGATTGCTTCTTGCCATTTTGGCCAATCAAGTCTTTGTTGACATTCTCCAACAGATTGAGTTTCAAGATCCTCACTTTCTTGCATAATGCTAGATGCAACATTATATGCAAAGACATAATCCACCACTATATCCACTCGATTAAAATTTGTCTCAATATCGATTGGCTTTATTGATAGTTCCTTATTTTCCTGAGTCTGGGGCTCAATGGATTCTTCATGAATCTCAGAATTTATTAAATCGTGAATTTCCTCATGAGATTCTTTCGTAGTGTCATTTTGATCAATTGCTTTCCTTTTTCTAGGATTTCGATCTTTGGAACCTAATGGCCTGCCACGTTTTAGGCGTGCTTTCGACTCATTAGATATGATACTAGAAGATTTTCCAATAGGGACATCAATACGGATTGGAACATTCTCTGCGGGGATGTGAGATTTTGTTATCCTTTTCAAGTCCGTGAATGCGTCAGGCATTTGATTTGCTATTCTTTGCAAATGGATAATATTTTGCACCTCTTTTTCACAAATAGAGGCATGTAGATCAAGATGAGATAATGATGGATTTTTCCACAAAATTTCCCGTTAGGTTTCACCAACTTCTGCCCCCTAATTTTGGAAAAAGTGTCTCATCGAATCGACAGTCTGCAAATCGTGCAGTGAACAAATCCCCTGTCAATGTTTCGAGGTAGCGAATAATGGAGGGCGATTCAAACCCAACATATATTCCTAACCTTCTTTGCGGACCCATTTTGGTGCGGTATGGCGGTGCTACAGGCACATATATTGCGCATCCAAAAATTCTTAAATGGGATATATTAGGTTCATGACCTAAAACTAATTGCAACGGGGAATATTTGTGATAATTCGTCGGTCTGAGACGAACTAGCATTGCTGCATGCAAAATGGCGTGACCCCAAACCGAAGTGGGCAGCCTCATTTTCATGTGTAATGGTCTTGCAATCAACTGCAGACGTTTAATTAAAGATTCTGCAAGACCATTTTGAGTGTGAACATGAGCTACAGGATGTTCCACTTTTATCCCAATTGATAAGCAATAATCATTAAATGCTTGGGATGAAAACTCAGCAGCATTATCTAGTCTAATAGACTTAATTGCATTATCAGGAAATTGTGCTCGTAATCGAATTATTTGTGCCATTAATTTTGCAAACGCAAGGTTGCGTGATGATAATAGGCACACATGAGACCATCTAGAGGATGCGTCTATTAAGACCATAAAATATCTAAAGGACCCACTAGGTGGGTGAATAGGTCCACAAATATCCCCTTGTATACGTTCCAAAAACGTAGGTGACTCGGTTCCAACCTTTGTTGGTGATGGTCTAATAATTAACTTGCCTTGATAATAAGAAGTGCAAGAAAATTCATTATTTAAAAGAATCTTTAAATTCTTTAATGGATGCCCATATGAGTTTTCTATAATCCGTCTCATCATAATTGATCCAGGATGTCCCAATCGATCATGCCAAAGTACAAAAGTATTGGAATCAATAACCTTTTGGTTTACTGTGGAATGTGCCTCAATTGCACTAATTTTTGTCCAATACAGGCCACAAGATAAAGATGGGAACTTCTCAATAACCCTCTTTTGGCCAGAGACATTCTTTGTAATGATGAGGTATTCATGATTATTCTCATCTATTGTCTCAATATGATATCCATTTTGACGGATATCTTTAAAACTCAACAAGTTCCTCTTGGACTTGGAAGAGAACATTGCATTCTCTATGATAAATATTGTTCCTTTAGGCAGAGTTATAGTTGCTCTTCCGGAGCCTTCAATCAATTTACTACTACCAGAAATTGTAGTAACATCTGCCTTACACATACTTAAATGAGAGAAATATTTCTTCTCTTTGAATATCGTATGTGTGGTACATGAATCAATTAAACAAATATTTTTACAATTGGAAGTTGATCCAAGTTTGCTTTGTGAGATATCCATATTTGCTTCCCATGGTTTGACATACAAAAGAAATATACGAATATGAGAATAAACAAATTTAAGTCTATTGCAGAGAAAGAGAGAGAAAATTCTTATTGAATTTTGGGGTGATTTACAATGGGGTAAGACCCCTCTATTTATAGGAGGAAAAATGACTTAGCCTCAAAGTAAAATTCTCTACAAGATAGACATTCGCTCTAAATATAATTCTATTCTTAACAAAAAGAAATATTTTAAAACCAAAAAAAAGAAGAATATTTTTAATTTTTAAGGAAAGTGTATGGTCCGCAATATGAAGAGAAGAAATATTCCTGAATTTTTATTTTATTTTTTTAAGTCCTACATGTATCAAATTTTTTATGCTTTATTTTTATAACTATCATGACCCATTTTCACAACAGGTCAGGATGCCGCCCAACAACCTTGTCGGGCCAGCCAAGTGCAGAATATTACTAACAACAACAACAACAACAACTACTACTACTACAAAGTGGGGAAATATTACTAACAATCATATACAATTTTACTCAATTTTTAACTGAAATACCCATTTAGCTTGGGTTTAGAAACTAAAACAGTAAATGCGACGAGTAATATGAAATTACAAACACAAAAGATCAATCTACTAAAGTGTACATGCCAAGACCTGATGTCACAGTGTAAGGGCAACTAGTAGAATATACACATCTCTACCCTACTGTATGAAATAAGGGAAAGACAACAAAAATAAAAAAGAAGACTTCATCCGGCTGCCGAGCGATATGGAAGGGAAACAACACTATAGAAGTCTCAACAACTACTCACTGGCGCACACCCTGACGGTATCCAGATGAATCAGCCTCATACCCTGTACATTTAAGTACAGAAGCGTAGCATGCGTTAAAGGTGGCTAACGGGTCAACCGGTCCGGGCCGGGTCAGATTTTTTTCGACCCGTCCGGGTTTCGGTCCGAGCCGGGCTGGGTCAAAACAGTAACAGGTTTTAACGGGCTGGGTTGTTCCGGGTTTAAATTGAACCATACGGGTTACGGGTTGATAGGGGCCTGGCCGGGCCGGGTTTAGTATATTTTCAATTTTTTATGAAATTAAGTATAACTATTAAGTTCTAACTTAATTAATACTTTGTAATAATTGAATGAATACAAGTAAGATGGGAAAAAATCGCACTTATTGCAAGTGCTACTTTATTTCTCCATTTCAAATGTTTAAGTAGAAAATGAAATATTTACATTTTTTATAGTGAAGTAGTAATTTTAAATGTTTTGCATCGCCTTAGCAAGTTCATCAGTTCATCACTTCATCTTCATCATAATCGATATCTCCAATCTCTGAAACAAACAGTCAAACATACTAAAAGTCTAAAACTTACAAATCATTGCTTCCCAAAATTATTGACCCATTCTATGGGATGGACAGCTCTCATATGTCTTGTAAGTGTTCCAGTCCCTCCTAAATTTCCTTCGGTCATATATTGAAAAGTTTCGTTACAAAATTTGCACTTAACACTATTAGTACCTTCTATTATTTCAAAAAAATTCCATACCGGACTTCTTCTTTTACGATTAGAAGTCGCGTTATTACTATTACTACCAGAAGCTACAGGACTAGCATCATTAAGTATATTGTAAAAATGAAAATATAAGCTTAAATTAAATATGCTATTAAAATATTAAATAAGAGAAAGAGTCGGAGGGAGTGCACCCAATAACCGAATTCGATAATAAATTGAGCACTTGATCAAATATGAAATCTTGCAAATTGAAGGGAAGAGAGATAGATTGATAATTTGAGAATTAAGAATTTAAGATTGAGATAAGAATTTTGAGTGAAGAAATGAAGAAGAGATGAGGGTATTTATAGATTTTAAGAAGGGTTAATATTGTAAATTAATAAATACAAAAAAATAATGAAAAAATGGCCATTTTTGTAAAATTAGCCGTTGCCAACAGAAATGTGGGCCCCATCATTTCAAAAATTAAAAAAAAAAGCTACCGTTGAACCGGGCCGGTCCGGTCCAGGCTATACCGGTTCACGGTACTGTTCACATTACCGGTCCGGTCCGGTTCGGAGTAAAAAAATTCTTAACAGACCAACCCCCTTGAACCCAGCCCAGCCCAGCCCCCACCTACCGGTCCGGTCCAGTCCCGGGTTGTACCGGTCCGGTCCGGAACGGTCCCGGATCAATCCGGCCCGGTTGACGGGCTTAGCATGCGTACATAAATAATATGTACCCAGTAAGTATCCCGTCTAATCTCAGAGAAGTAGAGACGAGAGGTCGACTTGATACCTACTAGGTTCATATAATAACATAGCAATGATGGACGGTATGTAACTTGAATAGTGAAATTGAATAACAGTTGCCACAGAAGTCATATCATGCTGGTAGTTATATATATTTCCTTTATCACATTTACCCCTATTTATTCATTAGCAACAAATCATGAAGAGCCTAAGCTCCAACATAAACATATAAATCATGCGTAACAACGCCGAGGTCGACGGCCCGCTCTAACAGAATATAAAATTTTGTGCACTGCCGAGGGTCGAACGGCCCGTACCATAGATGCATTTATTTCACCGATGCGATCGGCCCGATCTACAAATATCAAGACAACATCAAGAATGCGCAATAAGGCATCAAGTATATACAAGTGAAAAATACTTCCAAGTTCATAAATAGACATATGTTCATTTTTCGTTCCCCTCTAATCTCTAGCAATTCGTACAAGACCATTCACTTAGTTCAAACAAGAAAAAAGTTCACAATAGGCATGATGTGGGCCAAACTACCCAAAAATTAATAATATAGTAGCTACGCACGGACTCTCCTCACCTAATGCATGGCAACCCCCGCATTTAATAGCAAATTTATTATTTATTAACCTTAGAGGGACAATTCCCTCTCATGAGGTTAGAAAGGAGACTCACCTTGCTCCGAAGTGCTCTTTCATAACGAGAATAGGCCCCACGTTTTATTCGAAGCCGAACAAGCACCAACTAGTTAAATAAGGCAAGAACTAATCAATAAGTGCTCACAAAGTTGAATTCTAACTAATATATGTGATTTCCCAACCTTTCCCGCAAGTTTCCTAAATTCTGACCCCGGGCCCACGTGCCCGGATTCCGAAAGTTTTCGAAGGAAGTTATTCTTCATTACCTAAGGATAACTAATATGTGATTTTTAGTTCATTAGATAGCTAATTAGGTGGTTAAATCTTAATTTTACCAAAACCCTTGGTCTAGCTCTTACCCTTGATTTTAATTGATTATTAGTGTTAAATCTATCTAATGTCCATGTATTTAAGCTAAGAATAAGTGGGGATTACTTACCTTGTGATGTTATATTGAAACCCTCTCTTTGGAAGTTCAAGAATCGCCCAAATGTGGAGGAAATGGGAGGTAAATGCACTTGAGGTCGTATTAAATGAGCTTCACTGCCCTGTGATTTCCGCTTCTGCGGTTTGGGGACCGCTTCTGTGGTCCAGCATCGGCGAACAATTGACCGCATCTGCGATTTTGGGCAAGGGAGAGGTCGACCGCTTTTGCGTTCTAGGGGCCGCATCAGCGGATTCAGCTTCTGCAGTTCCTTGGCCGCTTTTGCGGTTTCCCCTAGGCCGGCTTGGCTGCTTTTGCAGTCCAAAAGCCGCAGAAGCGGTTTTGATAGAAGCAACAGGTTTTGTTCTTCTTAAAGTTCTAACTTCGCTCTAATCTCGCCATTTGATGCTCGGGGCTCCCGAGCCCCGCCCGAACATACCAACAAGTCTGAAATCACGAGGCGGACCTAGTCGCAACCTCGAAACTCCCAAAACAACACTAAATCAAGGAATCATACCCCAAAACCATTTGATCAAACTTAATGAACTTCAAGTTCTAAATTTCCCTCCAACGGGTCAAAACGCCCTTAAACTATTCGGATTGCAACCAAATTTTATTGGTAGGTATTAACAAATATTTTGGACTTGTATCAATTTTCGGAACTGGAATCCAAACCCGATACCTAAGTTTTTAATAAATAATTAGATTCTTTAATTCCTTAAAACTTTGATTTAACAATTTTACAAAAACATTCTGTACTCGGGCCAGGGACCTCAGAATTCGATTTCGAGCATATGCCGAGGTCCCATATTTTTCCACAGACCTTCAAGGACTGTCAAATCACAAATCTGAGTCCATTTCCCAAGAAAGTTGACCGAAGTCAAACTTGGCTTTTTAAGAAAACCTTAAGGGAATATTTGGTTTTATTTTCACTCAAACTCTTCTAACTTCTGAACCGACCGCCCCCCCAAGTCATGATTTAGCTAAAGAAGGCGTGGGATGTTTTTATTTAAGGGTATGGGTCCTAAATAGTAAAATGACCGGTCCGGGTCGTTACATTCTCCACCTCTTAAACAAACGCTCGTCCTCGAACGGACATAAAAGAAAAGTACCTAGATACTGAATAGGTGGGGATACCGGCTCCGCCATGTCCTCCTCAAACTCCTAGGCCACCTCCTCGACCGGTTGGCCCCTCCACTGGACCCTTACCGCAGAAACTCTCTTGGACTTCAACTGACGGTCCTGTCTATCAACAATGGCAACTGGCTCCTCCTCGTAGCCCAAGCTCTCGTCCAGCTAAATGGTACTGAAGTCCAATGCATGAGAGTAGTCGGCATGGTACTTCTGAAGCATCAATACATAGAAAACTGGATGGACTCCTGATAAACTGGGCTCAACTTTACCTTCTTCCAGAACCTCATAATACCCTTCATTGGCAAGACTTTCAAGAGAACCTTCTCGCCAATCATGAATGATACATCACGCGCCTAGTGGTCCGCGTAACTCTTCTGCCTGGACTGAGCTTTGCGGAGCCTCTCGTGAATCAACTTTACCTTATCCAAGGAATCTTGTACCAGATATGCACCCAATAACTTAGCCTCACCGGGCTCAAACCACCCTATAGGAGAACGACAACGCCGGCTATACAATGCCTCATACGGGGCCATCTTTATGCTCGACTGTTAGCTATTATTATATGCAAACTCCGCCAAGGGCAGAAACTGATCCCATTGACCTCCAAAGTCAATCACACATGCTCTAAGAATATCCCACAGTATCTGAACTGTCCGCTCTGACTGCCCGTCGGTCTGAGGGTGAAATGTTGTGCTGAGATTTATGCTGGTACCCAAACCCTTATGGACGACTCTCCAAAAGTGAGATGTGAACTAAGGGCCCCTGTCTAATCTGATGGAAACCGATACACCATGCGACCTGACAATCTCTCGAATATAAATTTGAGCATACCTCTCCGCTGTATAAGTGGTCGCCACCGGAATGAAGTGGGCCGACTTGGTCAACCTATCCACAATAACCTACACTGAATCAACCTTTCGCAAAGTCTGCAGTAACCGAACCACGAAGTCCATACTGATGCGCTCCCATTTCCATTTCGGAATGGGCATCTGCTGAAGTAGGCCACCTGGCCCCTGGTGCTCATACTTGACCTGCTGGCAATTCAAATATCTAGCCACATACTCAACAATGTCTTTCTTCATCCTCCGCCACCAGTAATGCTGTCTCAAATCACGATACATCTTCGTGGCACCCGGATGAATAGAGTACCTCGAACTGTGGGCCTCATCTAGAATCCTCCTCTGCAAGCCATCCACATCAGGAGCACATACACTGCCCTGAAGCCGTAACACTCCATCCTCGCCGATAGTAACCTCCTTGGCGCCTCCCTAAAGCAACGTCTCTCTGAGGGCTGTCAAATGCGGATCATCGAACTGCCGAGCCTTAATATGCCCTAACAATGAAGACTGAGCCACCAAGCATGCTATAACTCGGCTGGGCTCCAAAATATCCAAGCTCATAAGTCTGTTAGCTAAGGAATGAATGTCCAAATCCAAAGGTCTCTCCGCAGCAGGGATAAATACCAAACTACCCATACTCTCCGCCTTTCTGCTCAATGCATCTGCTACTACATTAGCCTTACCCGGGTGATAAAGAATGGTAGCATCATAATCTTTAGTAAATCAAGCCACCTGCGCTACCTCAAATTAAGGTCCCTCTGCTTGAACAGGTGATGCAAACTGCGATGGTCGGTGTAAACCTCACATGATACCCCGTATAAATAATGCCTCCATATCTTCAGAGCATGAACGATCACTGCCAACTCTAGATTGTGCAATGGGTAGTTCTTTTCATGAATTATTAGCTGACGTGAAGCATATGCAATAACTTATCCATCCTGCATCAATACACGTCCCAATCCAATGCGAGAGGCATTACAATAAACAGTAAACATCCCCAAACCGGGAGGCAATACAAGAATCTGTGCAGTAGTCAAAGCTGTCTTGAGCTTCAAGAAGCTCTCTTCGCACTCATCGGATCAGTGTAATGGGACACCCTTCTAGTTTAATCTAGACAAGGGCGAAGCAATAGAAGAAAATCCCTGCACAAACCGCCGGTAGTAACCTGCTAACCCTAGGAAGCTCCTGATCTCGATCACTGAAGTAGGTCGTGACCAACTTTGAACTGCCTCAATCTTCTGGGGGTCCACTCTAATATCCTCTCCGAACACAATATGCCCCAAGAATGCCATTGGGTCTAGCCGGAACTCACTCATGGAGAACTTGGCATATAGTCTCTGCTCTCGCAAGATCTGAAGTACTACTCCCAAATGCTGCTCCTGCTCCCCCAAGCTACAGGAGTATATCAGGATGACATCAATGAAGACGATGAAAAAAGAATCAATAAAAGGCCGGAACACCCTATTCATCAAGTTCATGAACGCCGCTGGAGCATTTGTCAAGCCGAAGGACATCACCAAAAGCTCGTAGTGGCCATATCTAGTCCTGAATGCTGTCTTCGGAACATCTGAATCCCGAACCTTCAGATGATGATACCCTAATCTCAAGTCAATCTTAGAGAACACCCTAGCCCCCTGAAATTGGTCAAACAAACCATTAATACGCGGCAGTGGGTATCTGTTCTTGATGGTGACTTTATTCATCTGACGGTAATCAATGCACATCCGCATAGTCCCATCCTTCTTCTTTAAAAATAGCACTGGTGCACCCCAAGGCGACACACTCGGCCTGACAAACACATTTGCTAATAACTCCTCAAACTGCTCTTTCAACTCCTTCAGCTATTTAGGAGCCATGCGGTACGGTGGGATAGATATAGGCTGAGTGCCCAGAGCCAAATCAATGCAAAAATCAATATCATGATCCGGAGGCATGCCAGGAAGATCAGAATGAAAAACATCGGCGACTCTCGGACCACTGGCACTGAATCAATCGTCAGAGACTCTGCTGCAGTGTCTCGAACATAAGCTAGATAAGACAAACACCCTTTCTCAGCCATACGCCGAGCCTTCAGAAAGGAAATAACCATGCTAGGGGTATCAATTGTGAAGCCCTTCCACTCCAATCTCGGTAATCCTGGAATCGCTAGCGAAATAGTCTTGGCATGACAATGAAGGACAGCGTGGTAGAGGGATAACCAGTCCATACCTAGGATGATCTCAAAATCTACCATATCAAGCAATAGGAGATCTTCCCTAGTATCGTAACCATAGAAAGTAGCCGCACAAGACCGATAGATCCGATCCACAACCGCAGAATCGCCTACGGGAGTGGACACATGAACAGAAATATCCGTTGGCTCAGGAGAGATAACCAGAAAACGAGAAAATAGAGAGGATACATATGAATAATTAGATCCTGGATCAAATAATACTGAAGCATCCCTACCGCTGACTGAAATGATACCTGTGATGACGGCGTCTGAGGCTAGTGCATCTGGCCTGGCTGGGAGAGTGTAAAATCTAATGGGATAGCCGGGTGCCTGGACTCCGCTTGACTGGGAAGTATCTGACTGACCTCTCCCTCCCTTACCTCCATCTCTATGACGACCTCTACCGGTCACCTCTAGGTGGCTGGATCGTTGGTGCTGGAGTCACTAGCTACTGTCCATGCTGTATAGCCTTGCTCGAAAGCCTGGGGTAGTACCTCCTCATATGGCATGGGTACCTGCACTCAAAGCAACATGGTGCAGTGGACTCCTGTCCAGATGGATGACTCTGAAAACCGGAAGACCCACTAGAAGAAGCTTGGATAGTCGGCGGACGGTATGAACTCTCCGACATAGCACTGAGATAAGAACCGAAAGAATCTGGAGGAACTGAATACCCACTGGAAGAACCCTGAATAGCCGGTGAGCAATAAGAACTCTCTGGCATGGCGCTAAAATATGAACGTACTGGAGCACCCCGAGCAGGTGGTGGTGCTGGAGTTGGGGGCCTATTGGGCTTACCCTTCCCGATGTGGACTCTACCTCTAACTAGGGCACATCTAAACTCTCCAGAGAACCTGGCCCTCTTCTCCCGCTGCAGCTGCTCAAACCTTCACTGACGGTAACCCTCGATTCTATGAGCAATCTCAAGTGTAAGCTGAGAACCAGTACCCATCTCCACCTCTCTAGCCATAGTGTTCCAGATAGTGGGATGCAACCCTGCCACAAACCATCACACCCTCTCTGCCTCAATGGGGAGTATCATAAGTGCATGGCGAGACAACCCAGAGAATCTCGTCTCATAGTTGGTCACTGACATCTGACCCTGCTGTAGCTGCTCAAACTGATGATGCAACCCCTCTCTCTCAGAGGGTGGAATATACCGATCAAGAAATAGCTGGGTGAACTGTTCCCAAGTGAGGGGAGGAGAACCAACTGGCCTGCTAAGAATATAGGACTGCCACCATCTATGAGCCCTGCCCTCTAACTGAAATGTGATAAAGTCGACTCTATGCAACTCCAATATCCCCATATTGTGCAGTCTGTCCCTGCACCTCTCGATAAAGTTCTGTGCATCCTCATGACTCTCACTCCCGAAGACTGGAGGGTGAAGTCTAGTCCACCTGTCTAGAAGCTTCTGCGGGTCACCTCCCACAGTTGGCACGACCTGGGGTACCACAACAACAACTAGTTGAACCTCATCCACTGGTAGTGCACCCGGAGTCTGATATACGGCGGTTGTACCTCCTGTAGAATGAGCAATAGGGGTCTGTGCTCCTCTCATGCCTGTGAGGTGGCTGGCTCTTCTAGAAATAAACCGGCTTGGGTCATAGAATCCATAAACCGTAGCATGCGGCCCATAATCTCCTGAAATCCCGATGATGTCATAAAGTCCGCTGGGGTAGGCTCAGCTGCAGGTGCCTCTCCCTGCTCCTCAATAATAGGGTCTGCTGGAGGAATAACTGGGATGGCTCTGGGACGCCCTCGTCCCCTACCGTGGGCAGGTGCCCTCCCCCGGCCTCTATCTCGGCCTCTAGCAATAGGGGAGAAGCCCCTCTAGGGTTTGAAACGTCAGCAGGACGAGTCCTTACCATCTGAAAGAATAGAATCGTAAATTTAGTACACTAACCACTGCACGATAGGAGGTGAACAAAGAGTAGTTTTTCCTAATACCCTATAGCCTCTTGAAGTTAAATACAGACGTCTCCGTACCGATCTACAAGACTATATTAGGTCTAACCGTAACACTGTGAGACTTACGTAAACCTAGTGCTCTGATACCGTGTTGTCATGACCCATTTCCTCAACAGGTCATGATGGCGTCCAAAAACCTTGTCGGGCCAGCCAAGTGCGGAATATTACTAACAATCATATAAAATTTTACTCAATTTTTAACTGAAATACCCATTTTGGCTTGGGTTTAGAAACTAAAACAGTAAATGCGACGTGTAATATGACATTACAAACCCAAAAGATCAGTCTGCTAAAGTGTACGTGCCAAGACCTGGGGTCACGGTGTAAGGTCAACTAGTAGAATATATACATCTCTACCCTACTGCCTGAAATAAGGGAAAGACAGCAAAAATACAGAAGAAGACTTCATCCTACTGCCGAGCGATATGGAAGGGAGACAACTCACCGTACAAGTCTCAACAGTTACTCACTGGCTCGCACGCCTCAGACCATGTACATTTAAGTACAGAAGTGTAGCATGAGTACATAAACAATATGTACCCAGTAAGTATCCCTCTAATCTCGGAGAAGTAGAGACGAGAGGTCGACTTGATACCTACTAGGTCCATATAATAACATAGCAATGATGGACGGTATGTAACTTGAATAGTGAAATTGAATAACAGTTGCCACAGAAGTCATATCATGCTGGTAGTTATATATATTTCCTTTATCACATTTACCCCTTTTTATTCATTAGCAACAAATCATGAAGAGCCTAAGCTCCAACATAAATATATAAATCATGCGTAACAACGCCGAGGTCGACGGCCCGCTCTAACAGAATATAAAATTTTGTGCACTGCCGAGGGTCGAACGGCTCGTACCATCGATGCATTTATTTCACCGAGGCGATCGGCCCGATATACAAATATCAAGACAACATCAAGAATGCGCAATAAGGCATCAAGTATATACAAGTGAAAAATACTTCCAAGTTCATAAATAGACATATGTTCATTTTTCGTTCCCCTCTAATCTCTAGCAAGTCGTACAAGACCATTCACTTAGTTCAAACAAGAAAATAATTCACAGTAGGCATGATGTGGGCCCTAAACTACCCAAACATTAATATTATAGTAGCTATGCACGGACTCTCTTCACCTAGTGCGTGCGCAGCCCCGCATTTTATAGCAAATTTAATTTTTATTAACCTTAGAGGGACAATTCCCTCTCATGAGGTTAGAAAGGAGACTCACCTTGCTCCGAAGCGCTCTTTCAATAACGAGAATAGGCCCCAAGCTATATTCGAAGCTGAACAAGCACCAACTAGTTAAATAAGGCAAGAACTAATCAATAAGTGCTCACAAAGTTGAATTTTAACTAATATAAGTGTTTCCCAACCTTTCCCGCAAGTTTCCTAAATTCTTATTCCGGGACCACGTGCCCGAATTCCAATATTTTTCGAAGGAAGTTATTCTCCATGACCTAACGATAATTAATATGTGATTTTTAGTTCATTACATTGCTAATAAGATGGTTAAACCTTAATTTTATCAAAACCCTAGGTCTAGCTCATACCCTTGATTTTAATTAATTATTAGTGTTAAATCGATCTAATGTCCATGTATTTAAGCTAAGAATAATTGGAGATTACTTACCTTGTGATGTTATGTTGAAACACTCTCTTTGGAAGTTCAAGAATCACCCAAGTGTGGAGAAAATGGGATATAAATGCACTTGAGGTCGTATTAAATGAGCTTCACTGCCCTGTGATTTCCGCTTTTGTGGTTTAGGGACCGCTTCCGCGGTCCTGCATCTAATTGGCCGCATCTGTAGTTTTGGGCAAGGGATAGGTCGACCGCTTCTGCAGTCTGGGGGCTGCATCAGCGGATTCCGCTTCTGCGGTCTGGGAGTAGCATCAGCGGATTACGCTTCTACGATTCCTTGGCCGCTTTTGCGGTTGCCCTTGGGCCGGCCTAGCCGCTTCTGCGATGGAAGGACCACTTCCGCGGTCCAAAAGCCGGAGAAGCAGTTTTGATAGAAGCAGCAGGTTTTGTTCTTCTTAAAATTTTAACTTCGCTCAAACCTCGACCATTTGGCGTTCGGGGTTCCCGAGCCTCGCCCGAACATATCGACAAGTTTAAATCATGTGGTGGACCTAGTCGCAACCTCAAAAATCCCAAAATAACACTAACTCGAGGAATCAGACCCCAAAACCATGTGATCAATCTTAATGAACTTCAAGTTCTAAATTTCCCTCCAACGGGTCAAAACGCCCTTAAACTATTCAGATTGCCATCAAATTTTACGGGTAGGTCTTAACGGATATTTTGGACTAGTACCAAGTTTCGAACTAGAATCCGAACCCGAAACCTAAGTTTTTGATAAATAATTAGATTCTTTAATTCCTTAAAACTTCGATTTAATAATTTTACAAAAAAAATTTGTACTCGGGCTAGGGACCTCGGAATTATATTTCGAGCATACTTTCATGTCCCATATTTTTACACGGAGCTCCCGGGACTGTCAAATCTCAAATCCGGGTCCATTTCCCAAGAAAGTTGAGCGAAGTCAAAATTGGCTTTTTAAGAAAATCTTAAGGGAATATTAGATTTTATTTTCACTCAAACTCTTCTAACTTCCGAACCGATTTCCCCCCGCAAGTCATGATTTAGCTAAGGAAAGCATGGGAAATTTTTATTTAAGTGGAAGGGGTCCTAAATAGTAAAACGACCGGTTGGGTCGTTACAATAACATTAACTATTTGCTTAATTTAAGCCATATTCAAAGTACAATTATGATACATGTTTGTGGTAACTTATCGTATATAGTAGAAGTGAAGTGAAAAATATAATTTCATGATCAAGATTTCTCTTTTTCGAGTTTATAATTTTATTTATGCCGTGAGTTTGCTAAGCTCAACCTTGACATATCTTTTTGATTTATCTATTTTTAAATTTCTATCTATTATATGCCAATACAGGAGTTTGATTGTATTTAATACAGTTTTGTGTGATGACCCAAAGGATCATCACTTGTATTCTTATCTATTTCGTGCTTTCGAGTCCTTGAAAATCTCATTTTATAATCGTTTCGATTTGCGTGCGCAGTCTGGACGCGTAGTTGGAAGCTCTAATATGAAATTCTGTGAAAAATTGCTAAGTTTTAATATTAAAATGAATAAATTTGACTTCGGTCAATATTTTAATAAAATAGACCCGGACCCATGATTTGACGATTCCGGAAGATCCGTAGGAAAATACGCGACTTGGATGTATGATCGGAATTGGATATCGAGGTCCCAGGCCCGAGAAATAATTTTTTGAGTAAAATTATTTTATGAAAATATTTATGCAAAATAGAAATGGAATTTGATTAAAAGGTGATGGTATCGGGCCCGTATTTTGGTTCCGGCACCCGATACATGTTTTATATATGATTTAAGCACTTTCTGTAAAGTTTGGTTGAAAACGGACGTCGTTTGACATGTTTCAGACTCAAAATGAAAATTTTGAAGTGTATGAAATTTGGAAGGAAATCATGGATTTTAAGACTTAATTCAGTATTTTTGATGTTATTTTGGCGATTTGATCGCACGGTTAAGTTCGTAGGGTATTTTTGAGTTAGTGTGCATGTTTGGTTTGGAGCCCTGAGGGCACCGGTGAGTTTCGGATTGGTGTCGGAGTATTTTGGACTTAGGAAAAATTGCAGAAATAAGCTGATGTCTGTGCCCAGTAATTTCTTCAATGCGATCGCATATCAGGGGCCGCGATCGCATAGAGCAAACTTCAGGGGTCTCCAAATCCTTCTATGAGATCGCACTACATCTACGTGATCGCGATGCACAAAGCCAGCTTCGTAGTTTTCCTTATATGCGATCGCGTGTTGCTCTCCGTGATTGTAGTGATAAAAAAACTCGACCCTATGCGATAGCAGTGATAAAAAAACTCGACCCTATGCGATCGCAACACTGCTTCCACGATCGCAGTGCACATCAGACCTGCCCCTACGCGATCGCGATCCCTTCTCCGCAATCGCATTGAGCAATTTCGCCCAGTCCTTAAAAAGTCTCAAAACAGAACACTTACGGGAAAATTTTCCATTTTTTTACAAACCCTCCCTTCTTCAAGCTCTTGGACAATTTGTGGAGCGTTTCTTCACGAAAGTTTCTTGGGTAAGTGTTGCTTAACTCGTGTTCTTCATTTTTCATCAAAAGTATTTGAATTCCTAGGCCTAAAACATGTGAAATAATTAGAAAATTATAGAATTGGGTAGGATTAGAGCTTTATGAATTTTCTTGAATTAGACCTCGTTTTAGGGTCGAATTTGAAAGCAAATTATATATTCGAACTCTTGAGTGGGTGATCGGAATTTGGTTCGAACTTCGTGTTTTGACCAAGCGGACCCGGGATTGATTTTTAGAATTTTTGGAAGAATATTTAGAAAATTATATTTAGGCAATTGAATTGGATTTTTTAGTATTTATTGATGATAATAAATCAATTGTGTATAGATATGATTGGATTGGAGCCAAATTTTAAAGGAAAACGGTGCTTAAGGATTAAGTTGGCCATAGAACTTTGAGGTAAGTGTTTGGTCTAACCTTAGCTTGAGGGAATAAAAGTTAAGTCTTGTTTGCTATCTGCTAATTATTGAGTACGACATATAGGCATGGTGACGAGTATCTATACGGTACTGTTTAGCATGATCGTGAGTCCTTATATTGCGAATATTCGGACTTTGTTATATCTTCCATTTTTTAATTATGATTTCTATATGTTGTGAAGAGCATGTGAAAGAAATTGCGATATTTAATATTTGAGGAGCGTTGGCTCAAGTTAAATAAATCCCTTGCCTGGATATTTTGTTAAATTGTTGGTATCTCCGTTGCCAGGAATTTTATTGCTTAATTGTTGTGCCATTTATTTGGATCTCTACTATTAATCTGTTTACTTCCTTGCCCCTTATTTGTGACTGTTGTTTGAGTGGAAGAGTGATAAAGCACGAAGGATGATATCGTACATTGTATGATATTTGTGAATTGGGTTGCAGGCCGCAACAATGCTAAGTGATATGGATGAGGTTGCACCGTAACAATGGTAATTGTGGATTGGATTGCATGCCGCAACAATGATATGGATCAACATAAGAACAAGAGAAAAGGAAACAACAGTGAAAAAAATAAATGCATTTGTAGTAATAACAACATAAAAATTCAAATTTGAAAAAATAATTTAGTTAAATAACCCCCTCCCCCAAAAAAATAATTCCAAAACTAAAACAAAAAGAGGCTTATCATAATACAAATTGAGGTCAATGTCTTGCATGGCATTGATTTTGAAGAAATCAGTACTAATAGAAGCACAATAGTGTAGAAGCACAATAGTGTGTTGCTCTTTCACGATTGACAAATAAAAGGTGTTAGAAGATTTTAGTATAGATGACAGACAAATAACGAATGAACCTATAAATATAGTGTATAAATAAATTTTACATTTTCATTTGAGGCGTCATTGAATCTATTTTTTATCTAAAAATATTATGTATTATTATATATTTTTAATTGATCAATTCAAATTATTTTTTTATAAGAAATTATATATTTTTATTTTGTGTTTTCATATCAATAAGATGATATACTTGTAAAGTTAATATATTTTTAACTTAAGTGATAAAATTTTGATATGAGATGGATCAATTAAACACATGCAAGCCGAAAATAGTCTAGTTTTGAAACTCAATAGTGATAATTTTACATATTTGTTACTTTGATATATTTAAATTTCTTTTAAATATCAAACGCGCATCGCGCGGGTACTAATAGTAGTAGAGTGAGTAGTATAGACGACCTATTTTCCAAAATATAAACTTCCAAAAAGTGCTAACTTTCTAAAATGTTATTTCATCCTCTTCTACTTTGAAAGAATTCAAACTTATTTAACTAAATGTTTAAAATCTCAATCAAAAAAAAAAAGACAAGTAGGTCACTGACTTACTTAAAATATTTATGTTTGTGACCTTTATTTACCAAAAAGTCCGTATATTATTCGTTTCATTCCAAATATGTATTATTATTGTCTGAACATGTACACTGCACGTTTAGCCCTTATAGTGAGTACAAAGTCTTAGAAAATCATATAAATGTTATTGAAAATGTGTTTTGAGTTAACAAAAAGTTAGCTACCTCAATTAAAAAAAAAAATCCTACTCCTAGTGATGCATTCTTGTTAATTTCTTTTAAGTTTCAGTCTTGCGACCATACTCTTTCAATAATTAATTCCTTCAATTCTTTTTGTTTACATGAACAGTTTGATCTATCAATTATTTATTATGTATCTTCCAACTTAAATAATATAATAAAAAAATTATTGATGGGTTTATACTACATTGGTCCTACCTAAAAAGTGCATTACGTATAAAAATTCAATGCTATTATAGTTTAAATTTTGTCCCCAACTATCTTGCACGCATATATGACTTATTTATTATTGCCTCCTATCACGGCAAAGATAGAATTTTTTACAAGAAAATTTAAAATATAAAGAAGTAAGCGCACTTTTAGGTTGTGTCCGGGGATTCAACATCTACTATATGAATTAAAAGATAGCACGGTGCATAAAGTATCCTGCATTTTTGTAGGATTGGGGACAATAATGGAGCCGGGACTTGTACCAAAGGAATTAAGAATATTAAAAAGTATACACACGAACATGTCAAGGGGATTTAATATCTACTATTTATTCATGAAAAATAATTTTGACCTAAATTATATGTATAATTATAATTTTTCGTTTAAAAGGGTTCGAACCTTTCGCCACTCCAGCTCCGCCCCTTACCAGGCAAGGACCGCACTCTAAGGAGGTGTGATGCATGCATCCTACCAGTTTAAAGTGCTACGTCCACACAAATTACAATCTGTTGAATAAATAAATAGCTAAGCTATACTATAGGGTGGTCAACTAATAGTACAAAAAGAGGAAAGCTCAGGTATTCTTCCTAATCAACGTAGAAAAAATTGAGTTAGAATGTTCTGCTTTCATATTTTGACCAAGTCAATTTTCAAACATTTAATAATATGGATTGACCTTTCCTTTCCTGTTAAAGAACTTATTAGTCTCCTCACAATATCAATTTGGTTAATCCCCCTCAACCTCCTCTCATGTTTTTGATCTCCGAGAATGTTTGATACGTTCTGCCATAGTCACGAGTCTGTTTATAGTTGCGAGTGTTGTCATAGTTGAAACTTTCATGAAAAAACTTCGAATTGGGAGGACGAAGAACTTCTCTTGATCACTTGATTAGTAGCTGATCAGAAGTCGGAGCCTCAGGCTGCAGCCAGCCACTACCAGGGGTAGAGGCCGGGGCCGAGGTTGAGCCAAAGGTAGAGGCAGAGGTTTAATGGCATGGCTACGAATCCTACTATTTTGGTGTTGGTGTTGCTTTTTCATAAACATTTCTTATTCCCAAACAGAAACAATATTTCAGGGACAAAATCTTAGAGTTGGAGAGAAATTGGAATCAACAAACAAGGAATTCAGGTTGGAGTTTTTTAGCCCTGATGCTAATAGAACTCACTACATAGGCATATTCTACAACTTACCTTCTAACATGACATTATTCTCTGATGATTCTCGCCCCGTTTGGGTTGCGAATCGCGACAATCCAATCCCATATGCATCAGGTAATAATCTCACATTGGATGATGAGGGAAAGCTGAAAATTATCTATGGAAATAATAGATCTGTTGTGTTAAGTTCAAATAATGCAACAGCAAGAAATACAAGTGCCACACTATCCGACAACGGTAATTTTGTGCTGGTGGAGTTGGAAAACAATGGTTCTGTGAGCAAAACTTTGTGGCAAAGTTTTGAGCATCCTACTGATACACTTTTACCTGGGATGAAAATTGGTAGAAATCGTATAACCGGAGAAAACTGGTCACTGACTTCTTGGAGAAGTGAAGATGAACCAGCCTCGGGGTCTTTTACGATTGGTATAGACTTAACAGACCAATTGACAATATGGTGGGAGGGACGTGTGTATTGGATGAGTGGACGCTGGAGAAATGGGGCATTTAGCAATATGTCGCGAATATCTCACTACGACTATGTGAACTTGAGCTTTGTTACAACAGGTAATGAAAGTTACGTGACTTACACGGTCAATGAGGCTCGAACTTTATCTAGATATACAATAGATTCATTTGGCTTGATCAAAGAAAGAGGAGCAGCAGGACCTTTTGGTGTGTGTTTTTACAAGCCTAGTGCTGGTTGTGTGACAGAAAAATCGATCGAGTGCCCAACTAGAAACACGTCGTGGTTTGAGAGGATGCAAGTCAGTGTCTCTGGTAATAGATTTAGGTTTGAAAACATGGACATGAGTTTACTTGACTGCAAGAGAGAGTGTGAGAAGAATTGTTCTTGTGGTGCTTTTGCCTCAATTACAGCTACAGGAACTGGTTGTGAAATTTGGAGTAATGTATCTATCTTGAGTTCACCAGATCAAGATGTTTTCATTCCTGGAGGAGGTACTATCGTATTTGCCTCATTACCTTTTCCCTATGCTTTTGGTTAGACACTTTCCTGCAATATTTCCATGTCTCGCATCAGTGAAGCAGGGGAGGGGAGCCTTGGCGTAACTAGTAAAGTTACTGACATGTGACCAGGAGATCATGAGTTCGAGCCGTGGAAACAACCTCTTGCAGAAATGCAGGGTAAGGCTGCGTACGATAGATCCTTGTGGTCTAGCCCTTCCCTGGACCATGCGTATAGCTGGAGCTTAGTACATCGGACTGTCCTTTTTCATCAATAAAGCAGGCTCTAACTATAATTGTGCAATGTGTTTTCCTATATTTGGTGCCAACAGGAAATCGGAGCAGCTCCAATGTACCGAGCACAATCTCACTTCCTCCAGATTTATCACCAGCACCATCTCCCCATGAAGTGCCAATGTCACCTGATTCATCTCAAAAAAAGTGTATGTATAGTTTATGAATCTAGTTTTTGCATTTTAAACCTTTCTTTTATCGTTCCTCGACATGGTCCATTCAACAAAGAATCATACATTTTAGGCACGTATTCTCTTTAAGTATCTTTTAGTCCGCATACACACTACTCTCCCCAGACCCCACATGCGGGACTCCAGTAAGTTTGTTGTTGTTGTTGTTGATTCTCTTTTAGTATCTTCATTACACAATCTAGCCTTGTTTTGAGTATATCCATCCTTTAGATCATCTGGTTAAAACTGTACAATGTAAATGTATCTCACTTTTGCAAAAGTTAAGTGTCCAGGATAGATGCAACAACAACAACAACAACCCAGTATAATTCTACTTAGTGGGGTCTGGGGAGGATATTATGTAGGCAGACCTTACTCCTACCCTGGGGTAGAGAGGCTGTTTCCAAATAGACCCCCCCCCCATCCTTCACTCCAAGAACTTCCCACCTTGCTCTTGGGAAGACTCGAACTCACAAGCTCTCGGTTGGAAGTGGAGGTTGCTTACCATTAAAGCAACCCCTCTTGCTTACCAGGATAGATGCATATACATATATATACACGACTAAAAATATGCTTTCAAAAGTTTTTGGAAATTTTGACTCATTGTGTTGATGCAGCAATAAAATGGTGGATATGGCTTATAACTGCAATTGGTTTGACTATATTAATAGGACTTAGCTCCCTATACTACCTTTGGCGTGGAAAAGGTGAGCACTTGAACAATACAGAAGCTTGAAACTAGTAAATTTCAATAGTTAGCTTTAGATTTCAGAATTTTCTTTTACTATCAGGGAAAGCAAAAGCAACAGCTTTACTATTGCTTAACCAAAGGGTAAATATAGCCAAAAGGAGAAAGAGTGACAAGAAAATGAGCCAAGATGTCCAGTTATACAGCTTCCAGAGCCTTGCAATCGCCACGGACAATTTTTCGCTGGGAAATAAGCTCGGTGAGGGTGGATTCGGACCAGTGTACAAGGTAAAACTGAATCTTTCTAAATGAACATGATTCCTCCAAGCATATATACAGACTACAGTATATAGACGCCAGGATTTAAAGCTTATAGGCTCATGATTCTAGTTCTTTTAAGTTACTGGATTCTAAATGAATAATTTCTACATATTCTATGAAGGGGCGCTGGCGTAACTGGTAAAGTTGTTGCCACGTGACCATGAGGTAAGAGGTTCGAGCCATGGAAACAACCTCTTGCAGAAATGCAGGGTAAGGTCACGTATAATAGACCCTTGTGGTCCGACCCTTCACCAGACCCGTGTATAGTTAGAGCTTACTGCATGGGCTTGCCTTTTTAAAGTTTGAACTAAAGCTACTAGGTTCGGCTGAATCCGTAGCCGACTCTCTAGCTATGCCTATATTGAAATCAGTCATTATTTTCAGGGAGAGTTGCCTGATGGGCAAGAAGTGGCTATAAAAAGACTTTCAACAAGTTCTGGACAAGGCATTCTGGAGTTCAAGAATGAAATTCTACTGATTGCAAAACTTCAACATACTAATCTTGTTAGGCTTTTAGGCTACTGTACTCAAGGTGAAGAAAGGATTTTAGTATATGAATACATGCACAACAAAAGCCTCGACTTCTTCCTATTCGGTAAATATCATACTTGCAAGAAATTTTGTTTCTCTTTTTAACATACTAGGAGGTCACGGGTTTGAGTCGTGGAAATAACCTCTTGTAGAAATGCAGGGTAAGCTGCATACAATAGACCCCTGTGTTCCGACCCTTCCGTACAAGAAACTTTTATCTAATATTTGTCTACAGACTGCTTCTTTTCAACCTGTATAATGATATGAACAGATACGAATAAAAAGGAGCTACTAAATTGGGACACTCGATTCAGAATCATCGAAGGGATTGGTCAAGGTCTACTGTATCTGCATAAATATTCAAGGTTGACAGTGATTCATAGAGATTTAAAAGCGAGCAATATCTTACTTGACAGTGACATGAATCCAAAGATATCGGACTTCGGCATGGCGAGGATTTTTGGAAGGCAAGAATCTGAAGCTAACACGAAAAGAATCGTTGGAACACAGTAAGTACATAAACAATGTCTGCAACCTAATAAACTTGGTCATATATACAAGTTTTATATTACTCAAAATCTAAATACAACTTCAGTGGCTATATGTCTCCAGAGTATGCATTAAGAGGCATTGTTTCAACAAAGACAGATGTATTCAGCTTTGGAGTTTTACTCTTAGAAATTGTTAGTGGCAAGAAAAACAACAGCTGCTATGATTCTGAGCATCCGCTAAACCTCATAGGACTGGTATAATTTCTTAACTTACGAACTTATCTCATGAAATAGTTATGAAGACTCCTTTCCGTTGGGCTAAAGCAGTCTCAAAGATACTCTTAACGTGGTGCGATATCGTCCTCTTTGGGCCAAGCCTGCACAGCTTTCCCATTAAGACGTCACGCTATTAAGAGTATCCAACATCTTATAAGTAAATCAGTTTTCTTTTCTACTTTCCATGTGGGACTTTGTTCACATAACCGACACTTTCTGACTGATGTGCTAAGTCGGTTCTATTGTTTCAGGCATGGGAATTATGGAGAGAAGAGCGAGCTTTGGAGCTAATAGATGTAACACTAATTGAATCGTACTCGCGCAATGAAGTAATGAGATGCATTCATGTGGGACTCTTATGTGTTCAAGACTATGCAAAAGATAGGCCATCAATGTCAAATGTGGTTTCCATGCTTACTAATGATACGAGACAACCACCACCACCACCAGAACGACCAGGATTTTTCATAGAGCGGGGTGATCAACGATCACAGATTTCCGAAGAAGTAGAAAGATATTCGATAAATGGGGTATCAATTTCAGAATTGAAAGCAAGATAAGTCTACAAGTATAGTGAAGATAACTTATCATTCTTTTGTCATGAAAATAAGTGTGTAAGTTTCCCAAGTTCAATGACATAACAGAAAGCTGAACCTTTTGTTCAAATCTTCATTCGTATGCACAAACCTTATTTGTGGGACTGATTTCAAGTCCCATTTCTACATTATCAACAGGAATGGAGACATTTATGCAAATATATACATTATTGTATAACTGTTAGCAGATAATCTGAAATAAACCTTCATACAGCAACCATTAGTGGAGCATAAGGTAACACAAAACCGGGTTGTAAAATTGTTAGCAGATAATCAAACAGAAATTTCAAATATGTTGCTTGATTACGATGGTTAAATTTTAGCGTTGAAACAAACTTGAGTTATTTATGAAAATTTTTGGAGTTTTTTCTTTGTTGGCACAGCAACCTATGAACTAGATGCATCTTGTCACACATCCACTATATAAGTCTGTCACCAATTATAGTTATAATGTTAGAGAATACACTTGTCGCTCATCGGCTATATAAGTCAATCATCAACTATAGTTAGAGAATATACTTGCGACCCATCAGTTATATAAGTCGGTCACCAACTATATTATAGTGTTAGAGATTTCAAAGGAGTTTCTGAACTCTCAACTTCTGCAAATTTAGACAAAGTGGTTACTAGATGTACACATCCTTTTCACTTATATGTTCCCAAATTGGCTGCCAGTAAAATTACAATCAACTTGTTCATCCTAAATTAACAATCTACCCTTCCCCCAAAGAAGAATGAAGAAGTATAATTCAAGTAAAAGGAAGATCATATTAAATAAAAAAATATGAAAAAAAGAAAACCTATTTTACGATTCTGGTTTTCACCTCTAACTCATGACCATTGTGATGATTACTAGTTTCAATGCTTTCTTTATCACTACCAAAAATTAGACTATCGTCGTCCCTGATGAACTCTACATCATCAATCTCAACCCCATCTTTGCTTACAACTTTGACTTGCAAGATTCAATATCTATTAGAACCAATTTGAAGTAGTTCTTGAAAACTCTGTGGAGGTAAAACAAGCTTACCTCCATTGTTTGCTTTCTGGGGGCAACACACACGTTTACCCTTAAAATTGGATAATAATTAAACTTATAATTGGTTTTAGAGATACGTGATTTCACTTAGCACAAACAAAGAAATATGAGAACTAACGTTAGAAATTAACTGTAAAAGAAAGTAAACCAACGCAATGAGCAGTTATGGCCTTCGAGCTATATCTCCCTCGAACTAACAAAGTATTCTAAAAGGTATGAATTGAACAACAAAGCTTAAGAGAGAAAAATGTAATGCATTGCTTTGTTATGCGTGAATATGGTGATTACAAAATGATTGAGATCCTCTTTATATAGAAGAGAAATTCTACTTATGGTACAATTCTAAATACAGAAGAAAATCTCATGATTGACTAATTGTTCGGTCTTGACTTGATAAGTGCCGAGATTTCTGCCACGATCCTTGCCCGAACAAGGATATCTCAGCTTTCTGTTATTCGATTTAGCAGGCTTCCTTTGATCTAGCTCGGTCTCTATCTCGTTTCGGTCTTGGCCAAGACTGGTCTCGATCTTGATCGATCATCGACTCATGAGCTTAGCAATCCATCTACGTGCCATGGTTCGATGCAATGCGGGGCCGAGCCTTGGTCTGCCACCCTGGTTTTGATTAGCATAAAAATTTAGGGAGGCCTGATTCTGGCCGTATACAGATAGTCCCCTCCTTTTTTAGAGTATAACAACAAGAAATGAATTGAGTCTTCGAACTTCCCCTCGGTTTACCATGACATAAGCATCGAGACGCTGACCGAAACATCTCGTCTATCCAGTTTTCTAGGCATTTATTGTGCGTCTGTCGACGATCAGCCACTACTAATTTTGAACCGCCGTCTTTAACCTATGAATGCATCTTCCTTCTTTTTCCCAAACTTTACTTTCAATCTATTTATTCTAGTTCTCATAGTTCTTTGCATTCTTCAGAGCTTCCTGTCTTTTGATCTTTGAATTTATTTGCTTGTTCTTCCCAAAACACCAAAAATTTCAATCTCAATTCTCCCTTGCTAACAAAAATGGACAAAACATATAAAAATGTTCCACAGAAAGAAAACGCTTCCTCGTCTCAGCCGATTCGTGAGCAACCGGCAACGGATCCTCCCCTAAAGGACTTCTTTCCAACAAAATACCATGCTGCTGCAATTTGAACTAAACAAAACAAGACAAGATATGAAGGAGGTGCTCTTGAAACTGCATCACTCGGAGCTGGAGGTGGTGGGAAATTTGAGCTCCAAATCCCCCTCATCATCGTCCTCTGATTCATGTAAGCCACAGAATGAACTCAGCTTGTGCATCATTTTGGACAGAAGTTTGCTTTTCTTCTTCTCATGCTCCTTGAACTTCAACTATCGCCTCTCAATCTTTCCTTGTCTTCAGCTCATGTCTTCTAACCTGCTCTTGATTGCTTTTTTGAAATCAGCACCATTCAAGAACCCACCAGGAACAAACGCTTCAGGGTGTGCCTCCACCGCTAGTCCCTCGCAGGCAGATCGTGATGAAGAGTCAGTCTCTTTCTGCAGAACTGTCTTAGAAGTTTTCGTCATTTCCTTTTTTAATAGAGATGAAGAAGAAGAAGTTAAAAGGTCATGCTTTATGTTTTGGAATGAAGATAAGTAAGACAGTTTTCGTCATTTCCTTTTTTAATAGAGATGAAGAAGAAGAAGTTAAAAGGTCATGCTTTATGTTTTGGAATGAAGATAAGTGAAAATTCTTGCAAAAGCCTCAAGAAATCTAAAGTGAATATTAGAGAATGCAAAGTTTTTTTTTAACAAGAGTAGAAGAGGTTTAAATGTAAAGTTTGAATGAATGAAAGTTTGGGTATTTGTAGCTTGCAAACGACGGTTCAAAACTCACAAAGGATGACCAGCAATTGGCAAAAAATAAATGCCTTTAATGACGTGACTGGCGAGACGTTTTGTCAATTTTGTCGTTTCTACCGCGAAGAATCGAGGCGAAGATTGAGGGATAATATCATTTCTCTTTGTTTACTCTTAGAAAAATAAGGGGACTATCTGTATACGGTCAAAACCGTGCTCATCAATTGCATGACAGATCGAGGTTGTAACATGATAAGTTAAAGAATATAACGACCGGGTCGGTATCTTTGAGAGTTATAGCCCGATACCCTATTAACTATTTCCCCCGTATCTTTTTCTGCTATTTTGACTTGCTGAAAGGTTTCGATTTGGTTTTTAGAGTGTTATGGGACACTTAGTCCCTAAATAGAGGCTTAAGTCTTAGAATTTGGACCGTTATCAGAACTGTGTAAAGACAACTCCGGAATGGAGTTCTATCGATTTAATTAGCTTCGTTGGGTGATTTTGGGCTTAGGGGTGTGTCCAGATGGTGTTTTGGAGGTTCGTAGCTTATTTAGGCTTGAAATGACAAGTTGAATTTTTGGAGTTTTGGGCAGGTAGTGGAATTTTTTATATCAGGTTCGAATTTCGATTTCGGAAGTGTGAGTAGGTTCGTAAGTTTGAATATGACTTATATGTAAAATTTGAGGCCATTCGGACGTTGTTTGACACATCGGTTGTGGAAATTTGAAGTTTTAAGTTCATTAAGTTTGGATTGGAGGGTGATTTGTGTTTTTTGCGTTGTATGATGTGATTTTGAGGGCTCGATTAAGTTCGTATAGTATTTTAGGATTATTTAGAATGTTTGGTTAAGGTCCTGGGGCCTCGGGTGTGTTTCGTATGTTCAACGAATTGAGTTTGGGACTTATGCAATGGCTGAACTCTGTTGCATTTGGCGTAATCGCACCTGCGCAAGATGGACCGTAGCTGCAAGCTCGCAGAATCAATCTTTAGGGTGCATGTTCGGTCTGGAGGGAGGAACTCAAGGATCGCAGGTGCGAGGTTATATTTCGCATATGCGACGGTTGCAGATGCTACTCTAGAGCGCAGGTGCGAAGAGAGACCGCAGAAGCAGACCAGTTTTTGCAGGTGCGGCCACCTGATCGCAGATGCAGGCTTGAGGACTTAAGTGAAGTCCCCACCTGCGATGATTTTTCCGCAGGTGTGGCACCGCAAGTGCGATGAAGAGGTCACATGAGTGAATTTTCTGGGCAGAAATGAGAAAATTTTGAGGGTTTGATTTCATTTTCATTTTGGGACTTGGAGAGCTCGGATCTAGGCGAAATTTTGAAAGATTTTAAGATGAAGTTATTGGGTAATAATTTCTAACACGTTTTGGTTCTTTTCCATTAATCCATTATTGATTTCATCATTTAATTAGGGATTTGAGTTGGAAAATTGGGAAAATTTAAGAAAAGTTCTTAGCCGAATTTTGGGATTTTGATCGAGATGTTGGTATCCGATTTGAGTAAATTTGGTATGGTTAGACGCGCGAGTGAATGAGTGTTCATATTTTGTGAATTTTACCCGATTCTGAGACGTGCGGCCACAGAGACTTTTTGAGTGATTTTCTAATTTCTTGTTTTTGCTTTGATTTCATTAGCTAGATTAGTTCCTTGTAGAGTTATATTTATGTTATGTAGTTAACTTTGGCTAGATTTGGACCACTCGGAGATGGATATTCGTTGGAAAGGTATTGTGACTGATTGATTGAGCTTGGTTCGAGGTAAGTGGCTTGCCTAACATTATGTAGGGGGACTTCCCTTAGAATTTGGTGTTGTCTTGATATATGAGCATCGTGTATGTGAGGTGACGAGTGCATACACTGGCTATTTATTGCAAAACTCCATTTTTATTACAAAACTATTTGTTTTCCTTTAACTGAGTTACACTAGCATATGTGATTATCCTATTTAGATTAGAACATCATGTCTGCGCATCTTAATTGCTTATTTGAACTCTATGCAGCATGCATAGTAAATTTCCTGCTTCTTCGTTGACTTGTACTTGGTCTAAATTGTAGGATTCTGTGTTCTAGTTTTAATTCTATTGTTTGAGCCGCATATTTACTTTGGGACTATGGAACGGTATTCTAGGAGATCCTCATGTACAACATATTCACTTTGGGGCTATTGAACGGTATTCTGGGAGATTCCCCCTACATTACATATTTACTTTGGGACTACGGAACGGCATTTCGGAAAATCCCCATACACTGCATATTTACTTTGGGACTATGTAATGGTATTCCAAGAGATCCCCCTGCACGTTTATGTTTGTGACTACATGACTATATCCTAGGAGATCCCCTGTTGTTATCTCTGTGTTTTGAGTTATTGCCCTTCTATGACAACATTCTTGTTAAATTACCATATTTATTTTTACTGCGATATTTCATTCTATCTTATTTTATTATATACACACCAGTAGGGTCCTGACATGATCTCGTCATTACTCGATCGATGTTAGGCTTGACACTTACTAGGTACCGTTAGGGTGTACTTATGCCCTTTCCTACACATATTTTTTGTGTGCAGATCCCGGTACCACTTATTAGCCGCATTATCAGTGAGGCAAGCCACGTGTAGAGAGTTCAAGGTAATTATCTCGTGTCTGCAGACCTCGGAGTCCCTAACTACTCTTCTCCACGTCAAACATTTCTTGTATTTTTCTTTTGTTAGACTCTGGAGTATAGAAATACCGTTTTCTTTCTGTAGTTTGTGAATTATGATATTCCGGGATTTGGGAGAGTTTTTGTACATTTCGAGAGTGGTTATTGTATATGCTGAGCAACATCTTAATTTCTTATTAAAATTTACATGATAGTTGGTAGCTTTATGTTTTCGTTTCATCTTCCTCAAAATATTAGGCTTACCTAGTCGTAGAGACTGGGCGCCGTCACGACGGTTCATGAAGGGGGAACTTGGGTCGTGACAAAGATCGACCCCAGATTATATCGAACCAAGGTACAAAGTTAGAGCATGCATCTTCAAGACCATCGAGGTGGTAGCTCCGGAACCGACCTCGACTCCTACCACGCTCGAGGAAATATTATCGGACCGAATAACGGAAGGTCGAAATATCTGTAACAGGTCGGATACGGAGGGAATCTCGACACGTATCAATGTGTGATCAACTAATTAGCGAATCATGAGATTTCGTACCTTTTGTAGAATTGTATCTAAAGTAGGACTCCCCCCTACTATATAAAGGGGGTCTGATTATTTGTAACACACATTGTAACACGCATCCAAAGGAAATACATTGATATTTCTAGTTCTTATTATTTTGCTACTCTATTCTGACATTGATTGAGGCAATTTCTGGCTCGAGGGTGACCAACCTTCAAGGCTAACAGCCTAACACTATTCAACTTGTGTGGTTTGCATTTATTTTTTTGTCATTGATTTTAATATTAATCTATTTTCTCAATTTGTATCAAATTATATCATGTATCCTTAAACTGCATATAAATTTATAAACTGCATATAAATTTAATCGTTGTCCGATTTTGAGGGTAAACACATATAAATGTTATTGAAAATGTGTTTGAGTAAAATAAAAAGTTAGCTACCTCAATAAATAAAAAGTTCTACTCCTATAAAATTTTAAGATCTAATTTCATGTTTGTTTTAAATGTGCAGACACTCTCTCACACATAGTATGTTATTCCTTATTATGTCTTAAACTTGGTAAGTTTTTTCTATTCCTAGTGGTGCCTTTCCGTTAATTTAAGTTTCAGCCTTGCGACCATATTCTCCCGATCATTAATTCCGTCAATTCTTTTTGTTTACATGAACAGTTTGATCTATCAATTTTTTTATTATGCATCTTCCAACTTTAATAATATCATACAAAAAAAAAATTGATGGATTTATACTACATTGGTCCTACCTAGAAAGTGCACTACGGATAAAAAGTCGATGCTGTTAGTTTAAATTTGCCCCCAACCATCTTGCACGCATAATATGACTAATTTATTATTGCCTCCTGTCACGAGAAGATAGAATTTTTAACAAGAAAATTCAAAAATGAAGGAAACATATTAAGAGCTTTTACGTTGCGTTGGGGATTCTAACATCTATGAATGGAAGAGTATTACGGTACATGAAGTATCCCATATTTTCGTAGGATTCTGGGCAATAACGGAGACAGAACTTGTATCAAAAGGATTAAGAATATTAAAAAGTAAACACAGAAATAAGTCAAGGTGATTCAACATCTAATCCCTCCGTTCCAATTTATGTTAACATGTTTGACGGGACACAGAGTTTAAGAAAAAATAAGATATTTGAAATTTATGGTCCTAAATAAGTCAAAAGGGGCTCAGAGTATTTGTGTGGTTATAAAAGTTTATCATTAATGGTAGAATTGTAAGTTTAATCTAAATTGTTACCGAATTTCAAAAATAGTCATTTTTTTTGGAGCGGGCCAAAAAGAAAATAGGCCATATAAACTAGAACAGAGAAAGTTCTATTGTGCATAAAAAATAATTTTGGCCTTAACAACAACAACAACAACAACAACAACTACCCAGTATACTCCCACCAGGTGGGGTCTGGGAGGGTAATATGTAGACGAGCCTTACCCCTGCCCGAAAGGCAGAGAGGCTGCTTCCAATCGACCCTCGGCGAGTAGAGTAAAAATGGGAAAGCTGCATTAAGAAACAGAGATAAAATTAGAAACACAAGCAACACAAAATCAAATAATAAAGCATAGGTACTCCCACGAAAGTAACGTAAATAGTTATGAAAACATAAGCAACATAAATACAGTCGCATGTAGTAATATCAAGCAGGAACTACCATACTAAAACACTAATCACCTATGAGCCCCTAACCTACAACCTTGATTCTAGACCTCCAGACTCCCCTATCCAGAGTCATGTCCTCGGTAACCTACATTCTTGCCATGTCCTGCCTAATCACCTCTCCCCAATGCTTCTTAGGCCTCCCTCTCCCTCGCCGCCCACCAACAAACTCCAACCGCTCGCAGCTCCTCACCGGGGCATCGGAGCCCCTCCTCCGAACATGCCCGAACCACCTCAGCCTCGCTTCCCGCATCTTTTCGTCCACCGGGGCCACCCCTACCTTCTGTCGAATAACTTCATTCTTGACCTTATCCAGCCTGGTGTGCCCACACATCCACCTAAGCATCCTCATCTCCGCAACCTTCATTCTCTGAACATGCGAGTTCTTCACGGGCCAGCACTCCGCCCCATACAACATTGCAGGTCTAACCACGGCTCTGTAGAATTTCCCCTTTAGTTTGTGCGGGATTTTCTTGTCACACAGGACCCCTGAAGCAAGCCTCCACTTTGACCACCCCGCTCCTATCCGATGGGTGACGTCCCCGTCAATCTCTCCGTCCCCCTGGATCACCGACCCAAGATATCTCACACTGTCCCTCCTGGCGATGGCCTGAGAACCAAGCATCACTTCCCCGCTAACCCCACTCGGCTCCTCGCCAAACTTGCACTCCAGATATTCTGTCTTAGATCTGCTAATCTTGAAACCCTTAGACTCAAGGGTCTGTCTCCATATCTCTAACCTTTCACTAACACCGGCCCTCGTCTCGTCTCGTCTATATATAAAATGTAATTTTTCGATTAAGATGATTCGAACCTTCCTCCACTCCAGCTCCGCCCCTGATTACCATTCAACATCTGATATAAAAAGTGTCCACTCAAATCCACACAAATTACAATCTGCTTGAATAAATAAAAAGCTAAGCTATACTATAGGGTAGTCAATTAATAGTACAAAAAGAGGAAAGCTCAGGTATTCTTCCTAATCAACGTAGAAAAATTGAGTTAGAATGTTCTGCTTTCATATTTTGACCAAGTCAATTTTCAAACATTTAATAATATGGATTGACCTTTCCTTTCCTGTTAAAGAACTTATTAGTCTCCTCACAATATCAATTTGGTTAATCCCCCTCAACCTCCTCTCATGTTTTTGATCTCCCAGAATGTTCGGTACGTTCTGCCATAGTCATAAGTCTGTTTATAGTTGCGACTGTTGTCATAGTAAACAAGGTTGAAACTTCCATGAAAAAACTTCCAATTGGGAGGACGAAGAACTTCTCTTGATCACTTGATTAGTAGCTGATCAGAAGTCGGAGCCTCAGGCTGCAGCCAGCCACTACCAGGGGTAGAGGCCGGGGCCGAGGTTGAGCCCAAGGTAGAGGCAGTGGTTTAATGGCATGGCTACAAATCCTACTATTTTGGTGTTGCTGTTGCTTTTTCATAAACATTTCTTATTCCCAAACAGACACAATTTCTCAGGGACAAAATCTTAGATTTGGAGAGAAACTGGAATCAGCAAACAAGGAATTCAGGTTGGAGTTTTTTAGCCCTGATGCTAATAGAACTCACTATATAGGCATATTCTACAACTTACCCTCTAACATGACATTATTCTCTGATGATTCTCGCCCTGTTTGGGTTGTGAATCGCGACAATCCAATCCCATATGCATCAGGTAATAATCTCACATTGGATGATGAGGGGAAGCTGAAAATTATCTATGGAAATAATAGTTCTGTTTTGTTAAGTTCTAATAATGCAACAACAAGAAATACAAGTGCCACACTATTCGACAACGGTAATTTTGTGCTGGTGGAATTGAACACTAATGGTTCTGTGAACAAAACTTTGTGGCAAAGTTTTGAGCATCCTACTGACACACTTTTACCTGGGATGAAACTTGGTAGAAATAGTATAACCGGGGAAAACTGGTCACTGACTTCTTGGAGAAGTGAAGATGAACCAGCCTCGGGGTCTTTTACGATTGGTATAGACTCAACAGACCAATTGACAATATGGTGGGAGGGACGTGTGTATTGGATGAGCGGACGTTGGAGTAATGGGACATTTAGCAATGTATCGCGAATATCTCACTACGACTATGTGAACTTGAGCTTTATTTCAACAGATGATGAAAGGTACATGACATACACGGTCAGTGGGACTCGGACTTTATCTAGATATACAATAGATTCATTTGGTTTAATCAAAGAAAGAGGAGCAGCAGGACCTTTTGGTGTGTGTATCTACAAGCCTAGTGCTGGTTGTGTGACAGAAGAATCGATCGAGTGCCCAATTAGAGACGATTCATGGTTTGAGAGGAGGCCAAACAGTGTCACTGGTAATAGGTTTAGGTTTGAAAACAACAACATGAGTTTATTTGATTGCAAGAGAGAGTGTGAGAAAAATTGTTCTTGTGGTGCTTTTGCCTCAATTACAGCTACTGGAACTGGTTGTGAAATTTGGAGTAATGTATCTATCTTGAGTTCACAAAATCAAGATGTTTTCATTCTTGATGGTGGAAGAGGTACTATCATATTTGCCTCATTATCTTAGACACTTTCTAATGCTAAATAATTCAGGTATTAAATGCAAACAGTTGAATGTGCTTTTAATTTTATCAGCAGAAACTTTATACTTGATTTGCCCTCTTGCAATATTTCTATGTCTAGAATCAATGAAGTGGGGAGGGGAGCCTTGGCGTAACTGGTAAAGTTGCTGCCACGTAACCAGGAGGTCACGGGTTTGAGCCGCGAAAACAGCCTCTTGCAGAAATGCAGGGTAAGGCTGTATGCAATAGAGCCTTATGGTCCGGCCCTTCCCTGGACCCGCGCATAGTAGGAGCTTAGTGCACGAGCCTTGGCGTAACTAGTAAAGTTGCTGTCATGTGACCATGAGGTCACCGGTTCGAGCCGTGGAAACAACCTCTTGTAGAAATGCAGGGTAATGCTGCATACAATATACCTCTATGATCTGGCCCTTCCTGGGACTATGCCCATAGTGGGAGCTAAGTGCACCAGACAACCTTTTTCATCCGTAGAACAAGCTCTAACTATGAATTGTGCAATGTGTTTTCCTAGATTTGGTGCCAAGAAGAAATCGGAGCACCTCCAATGTACCGAGCACAATCTCACTTCCTCCAGATTTATCACCAGCACCATCTCCCGATGAAATGCCAATGTCACCTGATTCATCTCAAAAAACTTGTATGTATAGTTTATAAATCTAGCGAAGTATTGTTTTATGATTGAAGGTGAAAACCTTTCTTTTATTGTTGATATGGTCCATTCAACAAAGAATCATACATTCTAGGCACGTATTCTCTTTTAGTATCTTTTAGTCAGTGTACACACTATACTCCCCACCTGTGGGATTACACTGAGTTTGTTGTTGTTATTGGTGATTCTCTTTTAGTATCTTCATTACACTATCTAGTCCTTGTTTCGAGTATATCCATCCTTTAGATCATCTGGTTAAAACTGTACAAAGTAAAATGTATCTCACTGTTGCAAAAGTTGAAGTATCCAGGATAGATGCATATATATGACCAAAAATATGCTTTCAAAAGTTTTTGGAAATTTTGACTCATTGTGTTGATGCAGCAATAAAATGGTGGATTTGGCTAATAGCTACAGTTGGTTTAACCATATTAGTAGGACTTAGCTCCCTATGCTACCTTCGGCGCGGAAAAGGTGAGCACTTGAACAATACAGAAGGTTGACACCAGTACTGTTTCAAAACTTTGCTTCAGATTTCACAATTTATTCTTTACTACCAGGGAAAGCAAAAACAACAGCTTTACTATTGCTAAATCAAAGTCCAGATATAGCCAAAAGGAGAAAGACTGACAAGAAGATGAGCCAAGATGTGCAGTTATACAACTTTGAGAGCCTGGCAATCGCCACGGGCAATTTTTCATTGGGCAAGAAGCTCGGAGAGGGTGGATTTGGACCGGTTTACAAGGTAAACATTAATATTTCTAAATGAAGATGAATATATATAGTATATAGGCGGAGCCAGTATTTGGACCGGTTTACAAGGTAAACCTTGATCTTTTTAAATAAAGATGAATATATATAGTATATAGGCGGAGCCAGGATTTAAGCTTATGTGTTTTTGATTCTAGTTCTTTTATACTGGATTCTAAATTAATAATTTGTACAATGGATGAAGGAGAGCATTGGCGTAACTGGTAAAGTTGCTGCCATGTAATCAGGAGGTAACGGATATGAGTCGTATTAACAGCCTCTTGCAAAAATATAGGGTAAGTCTGCGTACAACAGACCCTTGTGGTCCGACCCTTCCACGGACCCCCCGATAGCGGGAGCTTAGTGCATCGGACTGTCCTTTTTACATATTCAATGGATATCTTAGAGTTGGAACCAAAGCTACTGGATTCGGCTAAATCTGTAGACACTCTAGCTCCACCCTATATTGAAATCTGTCATTATTTTCAGGGAGAGTTACCTGATGGGCAAGAAGTGGCTATAAAAAGACTTTCAACTAGTTCTGGACAAGGCCTTCTGGAGTTCAAGAATGAAATTCTATTGATTGCAAAACTTCAACATACTAATCTTGTTAGGCTTTTAGGCTACTGTACTCAAGGTGAAGAAAGGATTTTAGTATATGAATACATGCACAACAAAAGCCTCGACTTCTTCCTATTCGGTAAATATCATACTTGCAAGAAATTTTGTTTCTCTTTTTAACATACTAGGAGGTCACGGGTTTGAGTCGTGGAAATAACCTCTTGTAGAAATGCAGGGTAAGGCTGCATACAATAAACCCCTGTGTTGCGACCCTTCCGTACAAGAAACTTTTATCTTATATTTGTCTACAGACTGCTTCTTTTCAACCTGTATAATGATATGAACAGATACGAATAAAAAGGAGCTACTATATTGGGACACTCGATTCAGAATCATCGAAGGGATTGCTCAAGGTCTACTGTATCTGCATAAATATTCAAGGTTGACAGTGATTCATAGAGATTTAAAAGCGAGCAATATCTTACTTGACAGTGACATGAATCCAAAGATATCGGACTTTGGCATGGCGAGGATTTTTGGAAGGCAAGAATCTGAAGCTAACACGAAAAGAATCGTTGGAACACAGTAAGTACATAAACAATGTCTGCAACCTAATAAACTTGGTCATATATACAAGTTTTATATTACTCAATATCTAAATACAACTTCAGTGGCTATATGTCTCCAGAGTATGCATTAAGAGGCATTGTTTCAACAAAGACAGATGTATTCAGCTTTGGAGTTTTACTCTTAGAAATTGTTAGTGGCAAGAAAAACAACAGCTGCTATGATTCTGAGCATCCGCTAAACCTCATAGGACTGGTATAATCTCTTAACTTATGAACTTATTGTTAGAATTATGATTCCGACTAAAACACAATAGCCTTCATATCGAATAATTTGGAACAACAACAACATGAGCGGAAGCGTACCTGAATCCATATGTGGAAAACCTTAATCCTCTTGTTGAAGATTGTCCAAAGCGTGCCTTAGAAAGTTCCTTAGTCCTTCCTTCAAGATTGTCTCCTTGATCCTTCTTGAAGTATTGGTTTCACAACAACAATAATATCACAATAACAAAAATTGGAGTATGGCTTTCCACAAAGATATGCAAGACAACAAAATGGCTCTCTAGATTCAATGGGAGGAAGAAGAGATTTTCTTACTATCATGTGGGAACCATAACCCCCCACTTATAACAAATGAGTTATGAAACTCAAGAGTCATAAGCATGTAACCATGGTTACATATATGTAACCTTAGTTAGCCCATCATTAACTAAGGTTACCCTTTTGGGTATCTACACATTAGTCCTACACTTTATAGGACAATACATTGGCCCCCTTAACATAATGTCCATAAGACCACTTATTTAGGCCAAACCAAAAGATAGCACATAACATATAATTTATCCATATATTGTTCATATGTATGTAGATATAAGTCCATATATCTTACAATCTCCCACTTGGACGAGATACACATACTATGTACAAACCTTAGCGTTATATGTTACATTATAACCTTATGAGCTCAAAATTGCTATCACAATAAAATTGTCATGAGCAATCCGGTCCATCAATCATACCAACATACGAACTAAGAGCTCTTAGTTACTCTTGCGTAGCTAGAACCAACATAGATCACGTATATCAATATAACCAACGACATGGATCAGGTGTAGGTATGTAGCATGGAAATAACATAAAGTGTGGTCAATAGAATGTCTATTTTCAACTGGTTCTCTTTATTGAGATCAATCATAAACTGTAAGAGTACAAAAACTTTAAAACTGAATATCTGCGCAGATATAACTGAATTACTGAATGTAACGGGCAATACATAATTGTATAATACAAACTCCCACTAAAATACATAATCCTTAACTGATTTGACACCCATACAAGCAATATGCTCAAGAAATACTTTCGGTGTCAATCCCTTAGTGAGCGGATCCGCAAGCATGGAGTTTGTACTGATGTGCTCAATGCACAACTGTCCATTCTGTACTCTTTCTTTAATAACCCGAAATTTGACGTCCATATGTTTTGCTTTCGTCAAACTACTGTTGTTATTAGCATAAAGGACTGCTGATCTGTTGTCGCATAATAGCCTAAGCGGATTTTTGATGCTATCAACAATTCGCAGTCCACTAACCAAATTCCGCAGCCATAATGCCTCATTGGATGCTTCATAACATGCCATGAATTCCGCTTCCATGGTGGAAGTGGCCGTAAGAGTTTGCTTGATGCTTCTCCAAGAGATAGCACCGCCAGCAAGCATGTAAATATAGCCTGAAGTAGACTTCAGACTATCCTGACATCCAGCAAAATCGGAATCGGTATACCCAATGATCTCAAGCTGGTCCGATCTCCGATATGTAAGCATGTAATCCTTTGTTCTCTGTAAGTACCTCATGACCCTTTTGGCTGCCTTCCAATGGTCCATTCCCGGATCGCTTAGATATCTGCCTAACATCCCAACAATGTATGCTATATCAGGCGTGTACATACCTGAGCATACATCAGACTACCTACAGCCGAAGCATAAGGCGTATTCTGCATTTCCGAAATTTCATAATTATTATTTGGGCACTGTTTGAGACTAAACTTGTCTCCTTTAGCAACAGGGGTGTTACCTGGTTTACAATCCTGCATGCCAAATATTTTTAGAACCTTATTGATATAGCCCTTTTGTGACAGACCGAGAACACCTTTTGAGCGATCTCGATGTATCTGAATTCCTAATGCAAAAGAAGCTTCACCAAGATCTTCATTTCAATTTTCTTTGAAAGAAATTTCTTAGTTTCATGCAATAATGCTATATCGTTACAGGCAAGCAGTATGTCATCGACATATAAAACCAGAAAAATATACTTACTCCCACTGAACTTATGGTATATACAGTCATCAGTAACATTCGGTTCAAAACTAAAAGATGTAATGACTGCATGAAACTTATAATACCATTGACGGGAAGCCTGCTTGAGCCCATAGATGGATTTTCTTTAATTTGCAAACCCTTTTCTCTGATTCATCCGAAACAAAGTTTTCAGGTTGCACCGTATAAGTTGTTTCCTCAATGTCACCATTGAGAAACGATGTCTTAACATCCATCTGATGAAGCTCAAGATCAAAATGTGCTACTAGTGCCATTATAGTCCTGAAAGAGTCTTTCGATGAAACTGGAGAGAAAGTCTCTTTATAATCAATGCCTTCCTTATGAGTGTAGCCTTTTGCGACAAGACGAGCTTTATACTTAATAACATTGCCCCCTGAATCCCTTTTGGTTTTAAAAATCCATTTACAGCCAATAGGTTTAATACCTTCGGGCAATGTAACAAGCTCCCAAACGTCATTATCGCTCATAGACTTCATCTCATCATTCATGGCATCAATCCACTTTTGAGAGTTAGAACCCTTAATGACTTGACGGAAGTTGATCGGATCATCTTCCTCAAGTCCAATATCACTTTCTTGTTCTTGGAGAAATACAACATAATCATCCGGAATTGCATTTCTCCTCTCTCTAGTGGATCTCCTTAATGGCACTTCAGTTTCTTGAGGTTGTTGAGTTTGATTTTCATTAGTAATATCAGGGTCCTGATGGGGGAGATTTTCGGGATTGTCTTGAACTGGAGTTGTGTGATCCGTGTCAGGAATGAGAACACCCTGACCAAGATCAACAACTTGAGGGAAAGACACATGTTCTTCCTCAAAGACAAAATCTCTAACAACTTTATCTCCCCACCCCCCAAACTCAATATCCTCAAAAAACCTAGCATTACCCGTCTCAAAAATAGTTCTTGAAATGGGATCATAAAACTTAAAACCCCTGGACCTTTCAGAGTATCCAACAAAATAGCTACTAACCGTCTTAGCATCCAGTTTCCTTTCATTCGGCCTACAAGGCCTTGCCTCAGCTGGACAACCCCAAATGTGTAAGTGCTTAATACTGGGTTTATGCCCAATCCAAAGTTCATATGGGGTTTTGATTGTAGCTTTAGTTGGAACTCTATTAAGAATATAAGCTGCGGTTTTTAATGCTTCACCCCAGAGTGAGTCTGGTAAAGTAGTACGACAAATCATACTTCTTACCATATCCTTAAGGGTCCGATTTCGTCTCTCAGCTACACCATTCATCGTAGGACTTCCTGGCATAGTATACTGAGGGACGATCCCACACTCATCTAGGAATTTAGCAAATGGCCCTGGACGTTGTTCACCTGAACCATCATATCGACCATAGTATTCACCATCACGGTCAGATCTAACGAATTTAATCATTTTGCTTAGTTGATTTTCAACTTCAGCCTTAAATGATTTGAACACGTCTATGGATTGGGACTTTTCATGAATAAGATATAGGTACCCATAACGAGAGTAATCGTCTATGAATGTGATAAAGTAGTGCTGACCATTCCTACAAGGAGTAGGAAATGGCCCACAAATATCCGTATGTATCAATTCTAAGACGTCCGAAGCTCTCTTAGCACCTAATCTTGTCTTGCTTGTTCGTTTTCCCTTGATACACTCAACACAAATATCCGAATTTGAGGAATCAAGAGAATCAAGAATTCCATCTGACATGAGTTTCTGAATTCTTTGAATGGATATGTGACCCAAACGTTTGTGCCAGAGTGATATAAAATTCTCATTAGTTAATTTTCTTTTGGTACCACTTAAACTTGTATGCAAGGTTTCATTATGTGAGGTTATTGTGTCAACCAAATATAGGCTATCAAATGTTGATAAAAGACCAGTACCAATAAGATTTAAATTTTGAAAGAGACTAACTTTATTGTCACCAAAAGAACATGAATAACCGGATATGTCCAATTTGGGAACAGAAATTAAATTCCGTCTAAAAGACGGTACAACAAAATTCTCATCCAAATCTAAATAAAAACCGGTCTTAAACAACAGCCTAAACTTTCCAATAGCCTCAACTGGCACCTTCTTACCGTCACCCACATAGATGTATCTTTCACCATCATTTGGTTTTCGGCAGTTCAGGCAACCCTACATAGATATACTTATGTGAGTAGTAGCAGCAGAATATACCCACCAAGTATCCTTAGGTACCGAAATTAAATTAACTTCAGAACAAACAAGAGAAAGAAATGTACCTTTTTTCGCACGCCAAGCGTGGTACTTGGTACAATCCTTCTTCACATGATTAGTCCCCTTACAGAAAAGCAACCTAATTCAGTAATTTCAACCTTAGGTTCCTTATGTTGCTTATTCTTGGGCCTTGCAACCGCAACTTCCTTACCTTTCCTCTTCTTCATATCCTTAGAAGAGGATGCCAAATGAGCACCTTCAGTCTTTTCTTGCTTTATCCTTTCCTCCTCTTGCACACAATGTGAAATGAGCTCATTAAGAGTCCATTTCTCCTTCAGGCAGTTGTAACTGACCTTAAACTGATTAAAGTGTGCAGGAAGAGATATCAAAACTAAGTACACAAGCAGTTCCTCAGGTAATACTAGCTTGAGTGACTTCAGTTTCGAAGCAAGATGAGACATTTCCAAAATGTACTCCCTAATGTTTCCCTTGCCTTTATACCTCATGGAAACAAGTTTACTTAAAAGAGTACTTGTCTCCGCCTTTTCGTTTTGTTCAAAACGCTTTTCAAGGTTTTCAAGGAAAACTTTGGCATTAGCTTCATCATTCATAGTGCCCCTAAATGATTCTGGAATTGCACGTTTCATGATCATTAGACTCATGCGATTCGAGCGTTCCCACTTCTCCATCTCCCTCCTTTCATCAGGAGAGGATGTATCCTCAAGAGAAGCAGGTTGCTCATTCCGAAGTGCAAGGTCAAGATCCATGCAACCGAGAACAATCATAATGTTCTCTTTCCATTCCTTAAAGTTTGTGCCGTTAAGCACAGGGATGCTGTTTATATTAGCAGATATCGAAGCAGCTGAAGAACTCATTGAAACAGAACAAAGGATTACTTAATACATGCTCACAATTACTTGAACTTTAACTTTACTTTATAGATTCAAAATAGGCAAATCCCATTACAAGATACCTAGCACAACATTGATTTCAGTCTTTGGACAGAAAATCAACTTGTAAGTGGTACTCTTAGTGTAGTGATCAAATATTGACAATAAACTCCTGTCAAATATCAAGCCTTCCTTTGGGCCGACTTAATATTCACATGGAAAACCAAATAATTGTCACATATTTATCACCACAAGCATGTTCGAATTCCTGCCAAATAACAACCTTCCTTTGTGCCGGTGTTAAACGCATGGAAGACTAACATCCACAGTCATCTTATATTTCAAGATTAATCAATCTACACAATAGAGGTTACTTTGGCAACATAATGCTTCAATTGACTAATTTAAAATATTAGATGCTAAATACTTTAGTTCCTTAAGCCATATTATGAATCTTAACTTAATATGTTACATGTTTTGACATGCAACATCTGAATATTAATTATTATAGACTTAATTGGACAATTCCAAAATCTGAAGTTTCATGGACTAAAACAATTAATATTAGAACTGAATATTAAAGTATAAAACATTAATAATTATAAAAACTTAAAATTAATTGACATATTAATAATATTCAATTAAAATCTGAAACTTAAAAGACTTAAAACGTTTTATTAATTATGAAAAACGTTTTTTACACTATGTCCTCATTAAACAGCCAAAACAAAACGTTTTCAGCACTTAATTGCCTGATAATCGATTATCAGATCCTTGATAATCGATTATCAGGGCTTGCTGGTCCAGGATAATCGATTATCTTAAACAGATAATCGACTATTCTGGCTTTCTGGAATTTCCAAAATTTTGCTGAAAAATGAGATAATCGATTATTCAAAATGAATAATCGATTATTCTACTGTTCTGTTTCAAAAAATTTTATGAACATAATTGCATAATCGATTATTCTCAATGCATAATCGATTATGCTACTGTTCTGTCCAAAAAACTTTAACGCACAAAATGAAGTAATCGATTATTTTTAAAAAAATAATCGACTATTCTATGCCACTGTTTTGCAAAATTTTGATGAAAAATTCAAGATAATCGACTATCCTAAGGCAATAATCGATTATTTTGGTATTCTGTCCAACGACTTAAAATGGTTTTCAACAAGAGATTTAAACAAGAAATCATGTTGATCTTTAACCAAAATTTTACAAATTTTAATGTTTCAATTCATGTAGTGATAGCAAGATATTGAAACATCAAAATACATCAATAATATAACATTCATAAAATCATGCTATTTCATGGTATTAGAATTTCATAATCAAAATTCTAACTTAACTGGAACATGAACTTTATATATCATGAATTTTATGAACTTCCAAATTATCCAAATATGAAGGAGGCTCTGATACCAATTGTTAGAATTATGATTCCGACTAAAACACAATAGCCTTCATATCGAATAATTTGGAACAACAACAATATGAGCGGAAGCGTACCTGAATCCATATGTGGAAAACCTTAATCCTCTTGTTGAAGATTGTCCAAAGTGTGCCTTAGAAAGTTCCTTAGTCCTTCCTTCAAGATTGTCTCCTTGATCCTTCTTGAAGTATTGGTTTCACAACAACAATAATATCACAATAACCAAAATTGGAGTATGGCTTTCCACAAAGATATGCAAGACAACAAAATGGCTCTCTAGATTCAATGGGAGGAAGAAGAGATTGTCTTGCTATCATGTGGGAACCATAACCCCCCCACTTATAACAAATGAGTTATGAAACTCAAGAGTCATAAGCATGTAACCATGGTTACATATATGTAACCTTAGTTAGTCCATCATTAACTAAGGTTACCCTTTTGGGTATCTACACATTAGTCCTACACTTTATATGACAATACATTGGCCCCCTTAACATAATGTCCATAAGACCACTTATTTAGGCCAAACCAAAAGATAGCACATAACATATAATTTATCCATATATTGTTCATATGTATGCAGATATAAGTCCATATATCTTACACTTATCTCGTGAAATAGTTATGAAGACTCCTTTCCGTTGGGCTAATACAGTCTCAAAGATACTCTTAACATGGTGCGATATCGTCCCCTTTGGGCCAAGCCCGCATGGTTTTCCCATAAAGGCGTCACGCTATTAAGAGTATCCAACATCTTATTAGTAATTTAGTTTTCTTTTTTACTTTTTTCATGTGGGACTTTGTTCACACACAGCCACCACTTTCTGACTGTTGTGCTAAGTCGGTTCTATTGTTTCAGGCATGGGAATTATGGAGAGAAGAGCGAGCTTTGGAGCTAATAGATGTAACACTAATTGAATCGTACTCGCGCAATGAAGTAATGAGATGCATTCATGTGGGACTCTTATGTGTTCAAGACTATGCAAAAGATAGGCCATCAATGTCAAATATGGTTTCCATGCTTACTAATGATACGAGACAACCACCACCACCACCAGAGCAACCAGGATTTTTCATAGAGAGGGGTGATCAACGATCACAGATTTCCGAAGAAGTAGAAAGATATTCGATAAATGGGCTATCAATTTCAGAATTGAAAGCAAGATAAGTCTCATCCTTGGCTGCCTTCACAACCATTGTTAGACTGATTCAGAATTTATTGTCAGTGGATCGTATAAACATATCTTTTATTAAAATTTCATCAATATATGTTTGGCACGAGCTAGAAACAAAGAGTGCACCTATATATGTCCATGGCCATTGCCTAAATTAGAAGGCTGGCTCCATCAACACTGAGATTCAATAATAAAATTCTTTCCTTGTTTTTATGCCATCTTACTATATATTCCACAAAATGTTTTCAATAATAAAATGCTATGTCACTATATATTCAAAGGTTAATTACAAGTCTTAGATGCACTTTCACACATTTTTTTCTGAATTTATCTATATTACATCCGTATAAATACAACTTCTTTGTTTAAAGGAAAAATACATGAAATAAATGACCCTGGGCACCATTTTTTTGTAATGTTAAATAATACACTTGTCGCTCATGAGTTATATAAGTCAGTCACCAACTATAGTTAGAGAATACATTTGTCACTCATCAGTTATATAAGTCCGATCACCAACTATAGTTATAATGTTAGAGAATACACTTGTCGCTCATCAGTTGTATAAGCCAGAAGAGATTTCGGAGGAGTTTCTGAGCTCTCAATTCTTGTAAGTTAGACAAAGTGGTAAATGGATGTACATATCTTTTCTCATTCTGACTTACATGTTCACAAATTGGCTGTCAGTAAGATTACAATCAACCTGTTCATGCCAAATTACCAATCTACTCTCCCCCTAAAGAAGAATGAAAAAGTATAATTCAAGTAAAAGGAAGATTATATAAATAAAAAACCTATTTTACAATTTTGGTTTTCAACTCAACTCATCACCATTCTGATGATTATTAGTTTCATTGCTTTCTTTACCACTAATAAAAACTAAACGATCGCCGTCCCTAATCAACTCTATATCATCAATCTCGGCTCCATCTTTGCTCACAACTTTGAGTTGCAAGATTCCATATCTATTAGAACCAATTTGAAGTAGTTCTTGGAAACTCTGTGGAAGTAAAACGAGCTTACCTCCGTTGTCCCCTTTCTCGGGGCAACACACTGTTACTCTTGGAGCGTAAGTCTTGGTTGTCGTGGCACTTACATTTATCTCGTTTCTAGATAAAAGCACGTCGTGCTCATTGGTTTGCACTGCTGACATTATCCCGAATAATGAGTTGTGGAAGTTATTAGTCCTGCGTCTAGGACGTGATCGCCCTAATGATCCTCCATCGGATGCTAGAAATGAGACTCCGTGGGATGCAGGGAAGATGGTTGGCTCACTTTTGAATCTCCCAAGAAAACGAACCCCGTGTCGTTCCTCGGGGATAGGATCAACTGATCGAGTTCTCACCACTGCCCCGGATTCAAAGAGTTCTTTGATGTCTTCATGGCCTTGTTGCTCAGCAAGATCCCGTGGAGTCCAACCATGTTCGTCTACTTGGTCAACATTAGCCCCTCGATCCAAAAGGTATTTTACTATTTCCATGTTTCCTTCACAAACCGCAACATGAAGAGCTGATGAGCCGTTGACTTTCCGATTCGTGACATCCCCACCATAACGGACAATATCTTTGAGTAAATTCAAGTTGTTCTGTTCAGCAGCAACACATGCGAAATGTCCCACATCACCAGCTGATAGCTTAGCACCGTTATCAACTAGTAACTTGATCACGGGCTTGTGCTTCCCCAAGATGGCCTCCCACAATGGGACATTGCCTTCTGAATCTGTGTACACAAGAAATAAAATCAACCCTTTGATCTATGTCCTGGAAAGTTCTGCCAGGTCTAATTAGAAGTTCCAAAATGAGTGGCGCGAGGGGCTTTAGAAGGGGGAAAGGGCGGGGGAGCTTTAATAGAAGTAGGGGCAGAGCTCCTCATAGAGTTGAATTGAACAATACCTCTACTGTTGACATCAGCACCAAAATCAATCAGAAGAACCACACAGCTCTCGATTCCTGTAGCCGCTGCGACATGCTGATGAGAGAAAAACATTAACAAATATACGAAATGAGAAATGGAATTTATATAGAATTCATTCTTTGATAACAGAAGTTCGTATGGGTGCAAACCAGAGCGGATCTTCCATTGTTATCCGATTCATTTGGATCAAGACCCCGCTTCAACAGTTGATGCAACAACAAGTCATCACCTCTAAGCGTTGCGAAGCAAAGGGTGAGAGGCAGGTCCATTCTACCACGAGCTAGCATGCGTTCTGTCTCCAGAAGAACTCCCTCCATTATTGGATCCTTTATGTCCTTCAAATGCTGCTCAGCAGAAAAGAAAAACACATCAGCCATAGTTTAGTCGCGAATCATGTAAATCAAATTCATCAACGACGAAAAAAATGTTTTGATGCATTCATACCTGAAGGAGATTATTCATGATTATGGTCCCGTCCCCAACATTAGCCTGGACAATATTCAGAAATGTGGTACGATTCATACGTAGTAGCTGGCATAATCTCTTTGTTCGTACGGTGAATAGTTGAGGCCTGTAACAAAGAACCCCAATTTCACCACAAAGATCACCGGTCTTTGCCTCCCCAACAACCTGAAACATCCATTTTTCTCAGCTCATCGCTTGTGGTTTGGAAAAAAAGTTATAAAAAATGTTGCATCTATAAGACCGAGCTATCGAATATATGAAGGTTTAGTTCACGTCAGATAAAACTTGCCTGTTCAACTCCGTTTTTAAGCACCAACAGATCCTGTAAAATAGACTCAACATTAGACCAGTACTATCAAGTGAAATACCACGATTATGATACACGTGAAGTAAACACGATTATAGAAAGAGGTTAAAATTTACCACAGCTCCTGTTACAAGAATATAGAAGTCGGTTGGTGCTTCGTTCTGCAAAATGACATCTTCTTTGGGAGGAAAGTATTCTGCCTTCATCTCGGAGACCTAGAATCAAGGAGCGAATGTCAAATATAAAAGAAAGCATGATTAAAGATTTAAAAAGTAGATTGATTATCTGTTTCCTGAGTTACCAGCTGGAAGAGTAGATCGTTTGACACTCCGCGAAACAAGTAAACCTTATCTACTAAAGAGTAGAAAAGAAAATGTGAAATGCTAGATCGGATGGCTTTAGGAAGAGACTCAAGCGTCTCTTGCTGCTGCAGCCCCTCCGAGTCGGTTCTGAATTTCAAGCACAAGTGTGCAAGCATCTGATCTTGGAGGCGAGCCGGCAATTGGTTCCTCTGTGCAAAGCTTGAAGCTGCTTGAATTGTATCTCTCTGTAGCAGAAGAACAGATGCATTTTAGAACCTTAAAAAAAAGTATAGCTCACTGATAAACTAATCGAGCAATACGATAATTTTACTCACAAATTTTCTAGTCCTACTTGTCGCGTGCACGACCAAGTTGGTCATATTTCCTATTAAATATGCTGTCAATCCCAAGTTAAACAGCATGTAGAAAATATCAAAGATCATCTCGCGTGTATTCTCTGGATGTAGATCACCGTAACCTACTGTAGTGAGAGTAGTTATTGACCAATAAATAGAAGTGATATAACGAATCCATAGGCTCTGATTAAGGAAATCGCCCATAGAAGCCCCAATCCATGTCTTGCTCGGGTTCGGATAATTAGCTGCAATCAGATAATAAAAGCATCCGGCACAGTGAACAGCAAAAAGAGTGACCTATTGAGAAAAAAGAAATAATACGTTAATAAGAATTACAAAAAAAAGGACAGCCTGCTGCAAAGCATCCCGTGTTCATGCATGGTCAGGGGAATTGTTGCACCTCAAGGGGTTGTGATGTAGGCAGCCTACCCTGATTAAAGCATCAGTGGCTGATTCCACTTAATATCAGCGCTTAATCAAAGAAGAGCAAAGTGTACTTACACAAACAAGCTTCGCACATCGAACCCAAAAGTAATTGAAGCTCCTATCTTTCTCCAATCTGTTTCAAACAAAGAAAGATACGGTCGGTATTTACTAAGCTTTAAGGAAAATATATGCGTATATAGCGTTGTTCATTCGAAGCATGAGCAATTTACCTGGCAAACAATGCACTAACTCTTCGTAGACGCCAAAGACGAAGCATATTGAATAAGCCATATTGGCGTAAAGGTTTCGGAGAGATCTTCTGAGCGAGTTCTGAAGGGATTGTTGATATGACATCAAATAAAAACCAAGTACTTGCATACTTCCAAGCAATCTTTTTATGATTATCGACAAGTAGATACGTGGTTCTATCCAAGTAAGCTACAAAGAAGGTAAGAACGATATCAATCGCAAAGAATCCATTGACAACATTGTCAGTCACTGCGAGTGGTCCTGTTGGTTTTTTCAGAAAGCCAAACTCAAATGGGGAAACCCAAGCAGTGTAGACGACGAGTGCAACTAGAAAAGTCTCCCATAACCTGCAAACATTATTTTAACCTGAGCTGATTTTAGCAAATTCCATGTTCATTTCTATGAGTCAGATATCTTATCCAGACAAAAGACTAGTATAAAATACAAGAGATGAATGGGATTATCAACAATATTGTTTGACCACCAAGGCTTAGGCAAATTCCTTTGCTACTCTGTTAAATCCGTGTGACCCATAGGTCACGAGTTCGAGCCGCGAAAGCAGCTATCAATACTTGCATTAGGGTATGTGGTCTACACTCTACATCATACCCCAAAGGGTGCGGCCCTTTTCCAACCCCGCATGAATGCGGGATGCTATATGAACCAAATGGTTGTTTTACTCCGTTAAATCCTAGAGAATTTGTAAGCCTCCTAGATATGCCTGTCCCCAGAACTGAACTTAGGTTTGCACTTTGCAGAAATTATGGGCACTAGTTCCTTCAATTTTTGGGATGGTATTGATGATAAATTTTTAGATAATTACCTGTTTAGACACTGTAGTAAATATAAATGAGTCAACCTTTTCAACAAAAATACAAAGTAAGATATTTTGAGGAGCAGTAATTGATTTTATAGCAAATGTCAAATATTTGTGACCATCAACACCTGAAACCTACAAGATGCTATAGCCCCATGGAGTCTGATACGATGAGATCTTTGTTGGTTTTAGTAAGATCTTGATCTTGAAAAAGACGGTCCGGTGCACTACTCGCATTATGTGTAGGGTTCAGGAAAGAGCAAATTGAGTCTATTATACGCAGCATCATTGTGTCGATATGATGAGATCTTTATTGCTTTTAGTAAGATCTTAATCTTGAAAAAGTCGGTCCGATGCACTAAACTAGTGTTACATGCAGGGTTCAGGAAAGGACCGAATTAAGTCTATTGTATGCAGCGTCGCTGTGCATTTCTAGCTAGTTCTAGGCGCGGACAAACCACCCTTTTAAGAAAAAATAGCAATTAAAAAAAGGGACTAATAAAAAAGGTTTTTATTCGGTCAAAAAAGGCAACAGCAATAGAAGTAGAAAAGACATAAAGGTGTAATAGTGCAAAAGATGATATTTGTCCAAGCTACAACATTAGCAGTCAAGAATAGTCAGCTTAACCTTATTTTGTACCCCTCCTACCAGGAAAGAAAAAGAACCGCCCCCAAAATAAAGTTAAGAATTGAGTCTTTTTTACCGGGCGCATCTTAAAAAGTATAATGTAGATAGCCTACCCAAGTATGAATGACTTCTTTCACGACTATTTTACTTGCTAAACATGAATAATAAGTAGTAGTAATTCTTTTTTTAATATAAAAATGAGAATCGGACCAATTTGTACATACTTTTATTATTTTATCGGATGTTCATTATCTTCTACCAATCCATCGTCTAAAACTTAAGGCACATAGGAGAAAAATATTTTTCATCTCCTTTGGAATTTTAACTTTAATTTTCAATTTTACTTATTTTATTGACAACAAGATCACACGCGAAGCTCGGTACACAAAGCATTCTGCATTCACGCAAGATCCAAGTAATAGCCGTGCCCCAAAGCATGTGATTTAGACAGTCAACCCTAATACAAGCATTAATAATTGCTTCCAAGACTCGAACTCGTAACATATAGGTAAAAATATTCTTACCAACTAGACCACACTTTTGGATACAAAAAGTTAAAAATAAAAATAAAAAAAATTCTTACCGACTGGATTAGATAATTCAATAGCTAGAACATTTTGAAATTGATTAATTTACAAATTTCAAAAAAGAAAAAGGACAGACACGGAGTACCACACGGAGAAATTAAAGCATTGGAAAGATCTAGCACATGTTACTTCAATATTCAATCTTCTTTTTTTTCCAACCGAAAGTCAAAAGAGAAAAGTGGAGCTAAAGGATTTTTCAAAGATAGTCAAATCAAAGTTTATGATATGTAAAAATTTCGTAAATTGAACCTTTGAATTAATCCTATTCACAAAATCAAGAATAATAAATTTCAAAAGTTTATGTAAATTGAGAGAGATTATTTATAAAATAAAATAAAAAGTTTAGTCTTTGAGGCTTAAATATAAGGGTAAAATAGAAAATTGTCCCGTCAATCGAAACTAATTGTACTTTCTAACCAAAAAGTGTATAAAATAAGTATAGTGTATGTATATAAAAGTTATACATATAAAAAAAAATCATAGACGTTCTTTTCAACAAGCTCACGGGAAAATTAAATAAAGATGAAACAAAGACATCAAATTAAATAATGCGAGGTATCCATAATGTTATGAAAAATAATATTGTGGTGGAGCATACTAGAAGATCATATATTAAAAAATAATAATAACGAGAAAGAAGACTAAAACAAGCTTTCTACATGGGAATATAAACAATAGAAAGAAAACAAAAGCTTGTTTGTGAGAAACATAGGTTCAAATTTAAGCATAGATAAAAATGTTCAGATTATTTTATACGTTTGGTAGGCAAAATTGATGTTACTAAAAAGGCATAATACACAAATACGCCCTCAAACTTGGCATCGGCTAACAAGTATGCCCTCCAACTTTAAGTATGCACAAATAGGCACAGAAACTTTGGAGATGTCGACAAAGTGAAGACAAGTTGAGGTGCGTGCTTGTGCACGTTCAGAGTTGGAAGTCATACGTGGCAGTTGAGACCAAATTCGGGTGCCTATTTATATATTATACTCACTAATATATTTGATTGATAGCGGAAGTTAAACTGACCGACACCTCCGTCATAAAAAAAAATCATATTTTCTACACTATTATCATAAATAAGAAACATTAAATAGTACTAAGTGAAATTATACTGAATTGTAGTTGTAAGAAACATTAAACACCGATTCGTGTTATTCATTTAATCAACTACACTTTGTTTTTTCTTAAAACACTAGCCGCGTGGCTTCCTATCAGAAATTTCTCCATTTTCGAAACTCTAAATAACTAGACTCAATCCTAAATTAACCACACTATATCAACCCCACTTCCAACCAAAAGGTTGTGAGTTCGAGTTTCCCCAAAAGCAAGGTGGAAAGTTCTTGGAGGAAAGGATGCTGGGGGTCTATTTGGAAACAGTCTCTCTACCCAAGGGTAGGGGTAAGATCTGTATATATACTACTCTCCCCAGACCTCACTAAGTGGGATTATACTGGATTGTTATTGTTGTACACTATATCAACCCCTCATTTCCAATTTTTTTTATTTTTTACAATAACTAAGAAATCACAAAGACACGATTTAAAACTCGTTGGATAATGAATCGGTTGTTTCTAATCTTTTGGTGAAAGAGTGCTCATCATAATCAAGACTATTCTTTTCTTTAATTCAAGAACTTTCTCAAATCTTTAATATTCATACAAAAGAAGATATGAGAATTCATATAGACATAGAAACAAAGTGGAGAATTCATAATAGAGAATGGCACGAATCTGAATTAATCGGGCCAATGGTTTTAAAAACTAATCAAAAAGTTGACAGATTAACCAAAGAATAGAGAACTTTCTGATAGAGAATGACATGAATCTGAATTAGCCAAACAGTAACTTAACAGTATAGTTAAAATAGTTGACGAAACAAAGAAAGAAAAGAGAACGACACGAATCTGAATTAGTGGAATCAATATGGTTCAAATACTAGTTAAAAAAGTTTATGTAAAAAAAAAACAGAAAACTTTTTAATAGAATAGGACATGAATCTAAATTAATCGGACCAGTAGTTTCACATACTAGTGGAAAAAAAATTTACCGAACAAAGAAGAATAGAAAACTTCCCAGACAGAGAACGGCACAAATCTGAATTAGTCGGACCAGTCATTTCAAATACTATTCAAAAAAGTTGACAGAACAGAGAAAGAATAGAGAACTTCTGGATAGAGAACGACACGAATCTCAATTAGCCTGACCAGCGTGGTTTCACATACTAGTTAAAAGAGTTGGCAGAAAAAAAAAAGAATAGAAAACTCCCGGATAGAGAACGATACGAATCTGAATTAGTCGAATCAGTGCAGTAAGAATAGAGAACGATACAAATCTAAATTAATCGGCTCAGTGATTTCAAATACTAGTTAAACGACATGAATCTGAATTAGTCGGACTAGTATTATTTCAAACAACAGCTAAAACTAATAGAGAGAACGGACACGAATCTGAATTAGTCGGGACCAGTATAATTAAGAAAAGTTGACAGAAGAAAGAAAGAACCTGTAATGGCGATCATAAGGAGAAATAATAAATCGTTGAAGTTTAACTCTTCGATTACTTCTAGCACCAAGAGAAGGAAGAATTCCAGTAGAAAGACTATAATGGCTACTATCTCTACTCAATTGTTCCATTTCCTGTGCAGCACCACACATAGAAACTCCTAAAACTCCAAGATTACTATTTCTTCTCACATCTCCCATTTTTCTAACTGTTATTATTTTTAGCTCTTTTTTTCTCTCTTGTTTTTTTCAGACTTTTGGCTTTTATATATATAGAAAGATGGAGAATTCGAAGATGTAATTATAGGGTCTAAAAAAAGAAAAATATTTTTGTTTGAGAAAAAAGTTGCTTTTTTTAGCAGACACCGAGTCTTGTGAATATTAATACACGTCGTTGGTAGGTGTTTGACTGATGTGAGAATAAAGAGAAAAAACTTTTATGGATTTTTTTGTTGTTATTTTTGCCTTTAATTAGTTTGTGCACACGTATGGTAATTATATATATTCTTGTCTTTTTTTATAAAGATTCGAACTACTTACCCTTTTTTCCCCTTATTATGGTTGCTTTATTTTGGCATAAATTCTATTTTTGTTTCTTTTAAATTACTATACCATCTAGTACTCCGTATAAACTGATATAATTAATGTGAATTTTTAATGGGGTTTCTCCATGTCAATTTGTAACTTGAATGTGAAATCTTGGAACAATAGAAAAATTGTCTTTGTATGACTTATAAGTTACGGGTTTGATCTGTGAACATATTTATTAATGTTTGTATTATTATTATTATTATTATTATTATTAGTTGTCTGCATCAGACCCCTTACAACTTATTTGGATGGTTGTTACATGTTATATTATATTGTATTGTTATATTAAATATAATATTTATTTTTTTACTGTTACTTAAGTATTGTATCAAATTGTTATTTTAAATGCAATGTTTGTTTTGATTGTTACTGTATTGTTAAATCCGTCGTCATTATGTAACGACGAAAATTGTCACTTTATGGAATGACCGATTTGGTGGGGTCGCATCATTACCTTTTTTCTCACTTGCCCTTAATTATTCTTATTTTACCCTTTACCCTACTTTTTTATATAATAACTCTACCTCGTATCTTAATTTTTTATTTTACAATAGTGCAAGTTTATTCTTCATATTGTTAGTGCATGAACATTACGAAACAATAACAAATAATATAATCTATCCAAATATTATATACATCAAAATGTATAGTACAATATAATACGATATTATACGATACATTGTAAAACAATATATAACAATCATCCAAACAATCTGTAACGGTCCTTTCCCGAACTTAATTACGTGAATACGGGATATCTCATGCATTTCACAGTTCAAGTTGCAATTGGCTTAAGTACAAGTCAAAGCAAACCTTGTGAATATTGGTGTGTATGTCTTATCTTTTCACGAGAATAATTAAAGTATAGTAAGAAATTTTGAATGCGATTCTTGTAGTTAGCTTAACTATCGGTGCTACTCTATTCCAGTTGTTAGTACGAAATTGTTTCATATTTTTGCGGTGTTTAAACCTATATTTTGTCGGAGATTTGTCTAAGATATTGTCGAAAGGATTTTTGTAATCTTCACATCAACTAACTTATTCACCTATAGTGTAGTAATTAAAAATTTTATCAAGTAATTACCATTAATATTTATCAACGAAATTTATTTATAATTTTATTGTGAGATTTGATTATATAAACATGTTTTAAACGACTATGTATCAAACTTAACCTCTTGGTTCATAAAATTTATATATGGAAATGTGTATCACGAGAGTAATTAAAGTACTGTAATAAATTATTTTTAAAGTTTGAATATGATTCTATTAGAATCAAAAGTTTAAATAGTGGTGCTACTTTATTCCATATGTTAATACGAAATCCTTCCAAATTTTTGCGGTGTTTATACTTACAGTTTATTGAAGCTTTCCTAAACAAATTGTTGAATGAGTTAATTATATATGATTAAAGTGTAAAAATCATTTTAGTCAATTTAATTTATCAATTATAGCACACTAATTAATATATTTATTAAGTTACCAACTATAACGTAGCAATGCTACTGCTACTTTGTTATTTTGCGCTATATACTATTTACGATCCATTTAACCCCCCCAAACAAAATATGTTGTGAGGATGGATTCATCACATTTAATCAAATATTTTGGATTTGAATTTTTAAAATGAAAAAAAATAGAATAGAAAATGCTTCATCCTTAATATATTTATGTTACACAAATTTAGGATGATCAAACACCTCTCTTCTCTCGGCGCATGTTAGAGTGCATGTGCTAACGTACACCAACAGCCATGGGAGGGGACGACCGAATAGAATTGCAACTGCAATACAAGTAAATGATTACGCAGGAACGAGCACTCCAATTCTGAGGAATGGGAGCAATTTGGAAAGAGATCAAGGGAAAATTCTAATGGAACAGTGGCCGCCATTGTCAACCATGGAGGAAGCTACGAAAACTCCACTGGATAAGGGCAATCATAGCGGTAAGGTAATTGTCGATAGTCCGATGATACATGCAAGCCCAAATGTAAGCAAAAATGTGACAATTGGTAAGAGTATTGCACCAATTACTGGCGAACTAGAGGTGAAAGGGAATACAACAGAGATAACTCAAACTCAAGTGATTTTACCTACTGTTGAGGCTGATAAAGGGCAGAAGCAGTGAGCAAATTTATTTGTGGGATCGAATTTTATGGCAAAAGATATGGATCTGAGCTTATTGCACCAACTATCAAAAATGGCGAGGTGATTGTGGAGCTCGGGAAGGAAGAAATTGAGAAGGAGATGCAGAAATGGAAGTAAGCGCTAATTCTTTATGTTGTTGGAGGAAGTCCAACAATAGGTGCCATGGAAAGGTGCATTGTTTCAGTATTGAACTTTGTAGCTAATCCCGGGGTGTATTTTCACAATGATGGTAATTTTTTGGTTCTTTTCAATTCTATTGATGATAGGGATGAAGTACTATATTCAGGACCTCACATGTTGAATAAGAAGCCTATTATTATAAAAATGTGGTCTGCTAAATTTGATTTCAATAAAGAGGTAGTCCAAAGTATACCAGTATGGATTAAATATCCTAATTTGCCTTTGAATTGCTAAGAAAATAGGTCACTAAGTAGGATAAGTAGTGATTTAGAAATTTCTCTATATGTTGATGCTTGTACTATTCAAGTGGATAGGATTTCATATGCAAGGGTATCGGTAGAAATGAATGTTACTAAAGAGTTGCCTAGGTCTATCAATGTGATCCTAATGGAAGGGGGTTTATTCAGGAAATAGCATATGATTGGGTCCTTGAGTTTTATACTAAATGTATGCAAGTTTGCCACCAATGTAGAGTTGATGAGCAGCTAGGACCAAAATTGAAGGCTAAGAATACAAAATAGAAGTAGGAATGGCAACCTAAGCCTGCACCCAAAGTGCAGGAAACGGTTGTTAAAGAGCAATTGAAGTTGATAGAGCCTAGTAATGAAGGGAATGCTAGCTCTAGTACATTAGTTGCTAGTGCTGATGCATGAGCTCTAACAGGAAATGAAGAACAAATGTGGTAGACTATTATAGGAAAGTTAGCAGCTAGAAGCAGAGAGAGACAACCAGTTGATGTAATTAATATGCTTAATGGATTTAACCTTCTCACAGAATCTAAACTGCAGCTAGCCATGCGTAGACAAATGGACCAAGGAACAAGTAGACAGCAAGGTAATACTGGGAAGGAAGAGACTATGCAACCCCTTTTCATACCTGTATGAAGCTAGTAACTTGGAACATAAGGAGTTTAAATAAAGCCCCTAGACAAAAAGAGGTGAAGTGATTCAGTCGTAGTAATAAAATACACATGATTGCATTATTAGAGCATAAAATAAAAAAAGCAAAAGGTTGTATAAGTTATAAGGAAAACTACACCTGGATGGGCATGCTTAAACAACTATGAATATAATAGTAGCGGAAGAATATGGTCGCTATAGGACTCAAGTGAAATAGAATGCATAGAAGTGTGTAGAACTGCTCAAATTATACACACGTCAGTTTATATTAGGAGATTGGATATGGGGTTCACTTTTACAGTTATATATGGCCTGCATAGTGTGGAATATAGAAGAAGTATGTGGGGTGAACTGATAAGGTTACACTCCATACAACAAGGGCCATGGTTGATAATGGGGGATAAAAAATGCTATTAGATCATAGGAAGATAGACCAGTTTGTAATCCGGTGCAAGATCTGGAGATTAGAGACTTCAATGAGTTTATTGAAAGTACTGGATTGGCAGAAATAAAGACTAGTGGAAGGAGTTTTACATGGACAAAGTCACCCTTATAGTAAGATTGATAGAACTTTGATCAATACTGAATGGATGCTGGCCATGCCACATTTAGAGATATGGATTATGGATCCATATTGTTCTGACCATTCACCACTGAGTATAGCACTGGAGGAGAATGAAGACTGTAGTCCTAAGCTATTTAAATTCCTAAATCATCTAGCTAAACATGATGACATTATAAAGCTAGATAATGAAGCATGGGAGAGGCCACAAAGCAAAACAGTATGATGAGTTTATGGCAGAAACAAAAAAGAGTAAAACAGGCTATGAAGGTGTTATACAACAATGAGTATAATGTTGTTAGTGATCAAATCAAGGTGTGTAGACAAAGATTAACTGCTTTGCAAGAACAAATGAGGGATCTTGGTCAAGATGAGGCCTTAATAGCTGATGAGAAAGAAATAAAAATGTTGCTGGAGAAATGGTTAGGGGTGGACGAAAGCATTATGAGGTAGAAGTTCAGAGTAAAATAGATAAAACTAGGTGATGATAATACAACATATTTCTTTGCAAGTACAAAAAACAGATGCAGCCAGAACAAGATCATATGATTAATAAAATGTAATGGGAATACATTGCAAACAAGGTAGGACATTGAGAAGGAGGTGACATGGTTCTATCAACAACTATTAGGCTCATCAGTAATTGAGTTACTTACTATTAGCCCAACTATCACGGGAGATGGTCCTATGGTGAACAGAATGCAACAACTGCAACTGATAGCAGAGGTATCAGAGGAGGAGATTTATCATGCTCTAAAATGCATCAGTGGCAACAAAGCTCCTGGGTGTGATCGTTTCAATGCTTTATTTGTCAAGAAGGTTTGGCATGTAGTAGGAGACACAATTACAGATGCAATTATGGAGTTCTTCTCAAGTTCAAATGTATCAGCCTATAAATTGTACAACAGTAACTCTTGTTCCAGAAAAACCCTTCTAAAATTACTGAGTATAGGCCAATATCATGTTGCACAATATTTTACAAGATTATATCAAATATTCTAACTAATAGAATATAAGGATTGATGGATGGACTGGTGGATAAAAGTCAGTCTACTTTTATTCCTGGTAGACTTATAAATGACAACATAATACTAAGTCATGAGTTAGTTAAAGGATATGGCAGAAAACGTATTTCTCCTAGATGCATGATGAAAATAGATATGAAGAAGGCTTATGACTCGGTTGAATGAGGATATCTAGAACAAGTGTTAACATATCTGCAGCTGCTTGGGAGATTTGTGCAATGGATTATGAGTTGTGTAACAACAGTCTCATATTCTATCATAATTAATGGGTAGCTTACAAGGCCATCTCAAGCTAAGAAAGGATTGAGACAGGGAGACCCGCTATCTCCTTACCTATTTATATTGGTATGGAGTATCTGACAAGATTATTGAAGACAGTCAAGAGGGACCCTAACTTTAACTACCATCCTAAATGTCGCAAACTGAACATAGTGCAATTGAGTTTTGTTGATAACTTATTACTGTTTTGTCGAGATGATGCTATATTTTTTCAGCTACTATTTCAGTATTTTCATCAGTTTTTAAAGGCTTCAGGGTTAATGGTAAATGCTGATAAAAGCTAAATATTCTTTGGTGGAGTTCATGATGATCAACAACAGGAGATCTTACAAACTCTGGGCTTTGTCAAAGGAACATTACTACTTAGATACTTGGGAGTACCTCTTAGCTTTAAGAGGTTGTCATTGGTGCAATGTCAGCCTCTACTTGAAAAGATGCTAAGGATAATCCAATCTTGGACATTAAAGTTTCAGTCCTATGCAGGAAGAATTCAGCTAATCAAGAGTGTACTATTCTCTATTCAAGCATTCTGGTCTCAGGTATTTGTGCTACCAAAGAAACTGGTCCAACTTATTGAAAGAGTATGCCGAACATTCCTATAGACTGGGGGTGTAGAAGTATCAAGGAAAGCTCAATTATCATGGGCAACTTGTGTAAACCTAAAGTAGCAGGTGGCTTAAATTTATTTCATATAAAGGCATTGAATAAGACAGTTATATGTAAACTCCTATGGAACCTATGCAAGAAAAAAGATAAGTTGTGGGTGCAATGGATACATGTGTATTATAAGAAGCAGAATTCATTGTGGAGCATTGAACCAAAACAAGCTTCTTATATGGTACAGAAGATTCTTAAAGCCAAACAATACTTTAAGGAAGCTGGTTATGCAGAGGATGATGTAGAGGGGACAAGAAGCTTTTCTATTAAGACTATGTATGTGAAACTTAGAGGTGACTTTGCTAGAGTGCCATAGAGGAAACTGGTGTACAACAATGCTGGACTTCCAAAACGGAACTTTACAATATTCCTAGCTGCACATGAAAGGCTGCTGACTAAAGACAGATTGAAGGGTTAGGGTTATGTGAAATATGCAACATGTTCATTATGCAACACTGAGGAGGAAATCATTAATTACTTGTTCTTTAAATGTCCTTATTCCTCAAGAGTATGGACAATAATGCTGCAATGACAATGGATTCAGAGGCAAACAATGATGTGAGAAAATAAAATTGAATGTGCAGGAAAATATTATAAGTGGAGAAGCACAACAGCTGAGTTGGATAAACCCATCCTGGCAGGAACTCTGTACTACATATGACAAGAGAGGAATGATAGAATTTTCAAAGGACAACAGAGATAAGAAGTAATACTAATCAAAGCAATAACACAAGACGTGCATGGGCGAGGAACTAGTAAACAACGACGACAAAGAAGATTGATGGAGATTAACTACTATCCTAATGTATAATGAAATGTTTCTCGTAGTTAGTAATTAGAACTGAGGCCAGGGAAATGAAAAACTAAAATTTGGGGCTTATGTCCAGATTAGGCTTGATTGCAGGTTGTAAATATTTCTGAGAAACGAAACTTCTTTAATTACCAAAAACAAATGTTACACAAATTTGAATTTCAAAAATTGAATAATTAAAAAAAAGCCCCTCATAAAGAGGGAAGACATCGAGTGAGAGATTATAAGTTAGTTCATTTAAGGGTCATTTGGTAAGATGCATTAGATAAAATAATGCATGTATTAGATTTATGTATTAATAATACCATGTTTGGTAGATATTTTAAACTTATGCATTAGTTATGCAAGCATTACTTACACATCTTATTTGGTATTATCCTATGCATAACTAATGCAAAGAAAACTATGGTATTAGCAATGCAGTGGGTTTTAATGCATGCATTAGCTTAGTTAAAGTCAAAATTCTCCTTCAAAATTTATGCTTGATTAAAATATGCTAGTTATTATATTAAATGCAAGTTTAAAATAACCCAAGTAGTGAGAAATAAAATTATAGCTCTAGTAAATAAATAAATACTTAACATATTCCTTTTTTTATAAATAAATATTTAGTTATGACAATATGTGTTGACAAATCAAATAATTTTTTTAAAACTTTTTCATATAAAAATATTTCTCAAAATATGTCTCTTTTAATAATTTAGAGTAATGGATTGGTTTCGAGGGCATTTTTATAAACAAGCAATTCTTTTAGAAATTTGCACTAAGCCGACGAAGTAGGCAGGGACGTGATGATTGGATCTCATGTAATTGCCAAGCGGGACAGTGTCAGATATCTTGGGTCGGTGATTCAGGGGAACAGAGAGATTGATGGGGACGTCACTCATCGTATATAAGCGGGGTGGTCAAAGTGGAGGCTTGCATCAGGAATCCTGTGTGTAAGAAAGTTCCACAGAAACTCAAGGAAAAATTTTATAGAGCTGTGGTTAGACCGGCCATGTTGTATGGGGCGGAGTGCTGGCCAGTGAAGAACTCTCATGTTCAGAGGATGAAGGTTGCGGAGATGAGGATGCTCAGGTGGATGTGCGGGCTCACCAGGTTAGATAAGATTAAGAATGAAGTTATTCGAGAGAAGGTGGGGGTGGCCCCGGTGGATGAGAAGATGCGAGAAGCGAGGTTGAGGTGGTTCGGGCATGTACGGAGGAGAAGTCCTGATGCCCCGGTGAGGAGTTGTGAGCGGCTGGCGATGGTCGGCGCACGGCAAGGTAGAGGGAGGCCTAAGAGGTATTGGGGAGAGGTGATTAGGCATGTCATGGCTAGAATGCGGGTTTCTGAGGACATGGCCCTTGATAGGAAAGTCTGGAGGTCTAGCATCAGGATTGTAGGATAGGGGCCCCTAGAGTTTTTCATACTCCTCACCCGGGGTTGGGTGAGGCTTGGCAGGGCTATCCATAGATGATTTGTGTATTGAGTTGTGTCTCCCTTGTTATAGTTATTTATGGTAGTTACTGTCTGATATTATTGCATGCTATTTTATTTATGGTTCTTATGTTTAGATAATTATTTATGCTATTTCTGCTGAAGCTACTAATGTTCTTTTGTTGTTGTTTTTGCTTTTGTTGTTCCTTTCCTTCACTGAGCCGAGGGTCGATTGCAAACAGTCTCTCTGCTCTTTCGGGTAGGGGTAAGGCTCGTCTACATATTACCCTCCCCAAACTCCACCTTGTGGGATTATACTGTGCAGTTGTTGTTGTTGTTGCAATACTTTAATACATCAAATCAAACAATGAATAAATAATATGATAGCAACTAATACCCCCTAGTCAATATTATTCTTATGGACCCTACCAAACCACGTAAGCTTTATGCCTTCCGCAGTTGAAACAGAGCGTTAAAATTTCAGTAGTAACGTAACATCCCTTTCCCCTTTCGGATAAGGCGACCTTCACAACGTACCTAAAAAAAACCATATATTATAAATTTGTATATTTATTTTAATCAACCGTCAAAGAGCGAAAAAAAAAGTCATGGCCCCCCACAAAGTAGTCAATTTTCTGTATTAGATCGAGCAGTTAAAAAGCTTCAATCTGGCAATTCATAGATGACTTCTTGGAAATGCAATGTTCCATCCACTCCTCCAATAAATTAGCAATTAATTCACTCTGTTCTGTTTGACCTCCTATATATTTTATTTTTTTAGTATATTATCTTTGGCAAAATAATTTTTTTTATACAATACTCATTAATAATGTTAGTTGTATACATAATTTTTTATGATTTATCTGATGTTTCGCTTGCTTCGATTTTATCGCTAATTTATTGTTGTTATCGATTATTTTCTCATGTCTTCTTAGCTATCGTGTTTCCTTTAAATTACAATTCCTTCTGCTCCAAAATAAGTACTCCCTTTAATTCAAAATAAGTAACTTTTTGTTATTTCTCTTGTGGTTCAAAATAAGTAATTTTTTCAGATTTCAAAATTGAATTAATTATTTTTTTCCTATATTATTTATGGAGTAAATAATATTGGAATATGTGTTAGGAGTGTTTATGTGAGATAGTAAAGGTTAATATGGTCAATTCTATTGTTAATTAATGCTAAAAGATGGATTTCTTAATTTGTGTGAAAACACCCAAAAATCACTTATTTTGGACCGGAGGGAGTAATTTTTTTGGTCTTTTTTTATGGTCCAAAATAAGTGATTTTTTCAGATTTCAAGAATGAATTAATTATTATTTTTTTCTACATTGCCCTTGGAAACAACCTATCTATCCCCAGGGTAGGGGTAAGGTCAGCGTACATACTACCCTCTTCAGACCTCAATAAGTGGGATTATACTGGATTATTGTTGTTGTTGTTGTTGTACATTGGAGTAAATAGTATTAGAGTATGTGTTAGAAGTGTTTATGTGAGATAGTAAATGTTAATATCGTCAATTTCATTGATACTTAATGCTAAAGGTGAATTTCTTAATCTTTGTGAAAACACCTAAAAATTTACTTATTTTGAACCGAAGGTAGTATAATTTTGTTAATTCTTGAACCAATGGTCTATTGAAAACAATCTCTCCACTTGCACAAGGTAGGAATAATGTTTCTGTACAGACAACTCTCCACAAATCCAATTGGTGCAATTATACGGGCATGTTATTACTGTTATTGTTTATATTTTTTAAAATTGTAATTTCATTTAACTCCTCAACCGAGTCTCTTACGATTAGTATAATTAATTTATTAATTATGTCTAAAGTTTTAATTAACATTTTAAATATTGTGTCTAGTTAAGTTTTGTTATATAAAATGAGTCCAAGAGAGCATTATTTTATTGTATTTATCAGGTAATAAATACATTAAAAATTGATGTTATTGAGTCTTAAATTTTAGAACCACATGAAGTCTCATTATTTATAATCATATTATCTTAATACTCAACAGACAACAACAACAACAACTATCCAGTATAGTCCCATAATATATGGTCCGAAAAAGTAATATGTAGACGGGTCTTACCCCTACCCGAAAGAGCAGAGAGTAATATAAAATCGATTACATCATTTGTTGAAAGTAATATAAATAAATCAAGAACTGATGTTCATGCTTTAAAGAAAAGTAATACGTACTATTTAAGATTTTTAAAAGATTAATGTATGACTAGTGTTGCATATATATGATCATTAATTGGAAGTTCTTCCTCTAATTAATTCCACAGTTCTTCTTAATCCCCTTGAGGTCATTTTAATATGTTCGATTATTACGAAGAACGAGATATACTATTCACTAAAAAAATGCAAATTTCGTCGCTAATTTATCTCTAAATTGCTCGCAACTAACAAAATCTTGATAATTTATTACTAATTCATCGCTAATAGGATTAACGATGGATTTTTTCGCTTAGCTACATAGTTTGCTTATCACTAATTCATATTCTTTTAGTAGTCATTCCATACTTATTAACTCTATTTTGTGGTTAATGGATCATAAGAAAAGATAAACATTAAAAGAAGAAAGATTATTTATACTTTAAGAGTAATGATTTCACTATATATAATTTTGTCATTTCTTGTCATATCAAAAGTTCGCGGGGAGTAAGCTAATTGACTTTATAATAAAATAACTGCATTGTACAATAAATGGGATATCGCATTAAACAAAATTGCAACTTGGCCAATAATAACAAAAACTCAAAGTCATCACAATGTAGAAAAATATAGACAAATCCAGCTTATACTTCTCTATTTTGTCTTGCAAGGTTGCTAGGCAGCGGCGAAACGAAAAATACTAATAAAGAAATTCTAAAGAATACAAAAATCCCAATAATATAGGCGAGTTAGTATACTGTATTTGTAAAATAATTCTGGAGATATAAATGAATATAAACATAAATGAACATAAACAGAGATGACTGAAAACTAATTCGACCCCACTGAATTCACAGTGTTTCCTTAAGGAATTTAATCCCCTCCTAGTACCCAAGGTTATGGATTATTTCCTCGCATAATAGAACGAATTATACACTGATGTAGTGGTACTTCAAACTCTAGTTTTTCAGCGAACACAAAGTTCGGTAGCAGATCACACTTACTTTTGCTTTGTTTGATGCTAAAGTATGCAGAAGAAGGAGAAGAAACTCAGAAAATTGTAGTAAAATTCTGAGCAGAATAGTGTTGTATTTATAGCCAAAGTTGGGCTGATATTTGAAGAGGTGCAACTCTTCAGAATGGTTATTTTTGCAAAACAGCCACAGCATAAATGACATTACATAAATGACTATTTACTCAATAATAAAGAGGAAAAATTGAAAAGGATAATTAATTTTCTATTTTTTTTTTTTTGGGTTTAAAGGAACATATATTAAATACTAAGAGGATATTGTTACATTAGAGTTAGTTGGGTACCTCAGGGTACCACCTTGTCACGACCCAAACCCCGGCCGTGATGGCGCCTAACACCTTGTTAGGCAAGCCCGGCCATTTATACATTACCAATCCAATAATAAACTTAATACCAATTTAAGCATAAACTCTCAGTTTGATAATATTAGGAACAGTGCGGAAACCACAATAAAAGTAATAACAGCTCAATAGACCTCGCATCGCAAGTCAGAGCCTCTAGATACAACTGATCAATATCATATACAAAGGGAATCTAGATGCTGAAGTAAATGATAGATAAGAGGAGAAATCGGGTCCTGCGGACGCCGGCAGCTACCTCGATGACTCCGGTACTGAACTGGGCAGCAGCAAATAAGCACAGCTAAGCCTCTGGGGTCCCTATATCTGCACACAGGGTGCAGGGAGTAACGTGATTACTCCATCTCAGTGAGTAATAGCAATAAATAATAACTAAAAATAAAAAATCCTGTAAGAACACTACACGGTGCTAAAATCAACAGTGAAGGCAGTAAATATGTGCTAAGCAGGGAAAGCTGATAAAAATCCCCTAACTATCCGACAATTTACTAACACTGCTGCGGTGCGTAGCCCGATCCACACCTAACACTACAGCGGCGTGCAGTCCAATCCAATATAATATATACTACTGCGGCGTGCAGCCCGGTCCAATAGATATAGTCGACTGCGCTCACTGGGGGTGTGTGCAGACTCCGGAGGGGCTCCTTCAGCCCAAGCGCTATAATACTTGGGCGTGCAGTACGACCCATATATAATATGTATATACTGCTGCTGCGTGCAGCCCGATCCGGTGTATATCAAATACCCTCACCATGGGGTCCTTCACCCCTCTAAGTCAATATAGGCTTGGCCTCTCGGGCCCACTCAGCTAAGATAGGGTATTCAACCCTAGGTATTTCTCGTTTAGAGTGCTAATTACTAAAATCGGTTCATTTTATGTTTCACAGTTAAGGGCATGACTGAGAGTATGTGTTCAATAGGTAAATCGAGGTCAATTAGCTCAACATGCTCCTTAAGGGTTCTACAGATCGACACAAGGCCCCAAATATGGCAACTATCCTAAAATATATGGATATAAGCTTAGTCTCAATCAAAAAGTAGGGATGGACCGAGTCCGAATCCCCAGCAGTAACATCACCACGGTCATCTCCCGGCGCGTATTTCATCTCAACATAGCACCGCATGGTGCAAATACGGGGTTTCAAACCCTCTGTATATCATTTATAACGATAACTCACCTCAAATCGGCCAAAATCCTAGCTTGCCTTGCGCTTTCCTCGCAAATCAACCTCCTCGAGTGCAGATTCTGACGAAACCACAAGGAATAGGTTATAATAAGCTAATGGGACATAACTCAATTAAAGAACTCGAAAAAACACCAAAAAATACGAAGTTGGCGAAATCCGAGCCCCGGACCCGCTTCTCGAATAATTACGAAATTTACATCACCAGATTTTTCGTCCCGCCACGAGTTTGTACATATAAAGTTCATCAAAATTGGAGTTCAAATGGGCCATCAAATCCCAAATCTATATTTCAAAAACCAAGCCCTAGTTTCTTCAGTGTTTACCCAAATTTCAGAGAATCAAAGGATGAATCTTCAATTAAGTTGTGTTTCTAGGCAGCAAAACTTACCTCCAATCACTTATTGTCAAATCCCCTTCAAAATCTACCAACAAGCTCTCAAGGTGGTGTAAAAATAGAGGAAAAATGAGATAGGTCATGGATGAAATATCATTAAAAATCATATTGACGCCCATATTTCCTTCTACGCGAACGTGTGGGTCCTCTCGCGTTCGCGATTAACAAAATCCACTGGGCCCCTTTTTAATCTACGCAAACACATCACCCCGACCACAGATGCGATGAACAAATTAGGCTGGCCCCACGCCCTCTTACGCGAACACGATGCAACCAACGCGAACGCGATGAACAAGGAATCACAACTACGCGAACGCGGCCATACCTATGCAAACGCGAAGACCAGCCACCTCAGGCCTACGCAAACGTGGCCCCTACCACGTGAACGCAAACGCTTAATTTTTCCTGCACTGCTGCTGCCATTTTCTGAAACTTCTGAAACTCCCATTCGATCAAAAACCCGACTAAAAAGCGTCCGAATAACCTGAATTTTGCACACATATCCAAAATCACCTAACGAAGCTATTGCAACTCTCGGAATTCCATTCCGACCTCCGTATCAAAATCTCACCTATCAATCAGAATTCGATAAAATTCAAACTTCGCCAATTCAAGCCTAATTCAACACCGGACCTCCAAATTCAATTACGGTCGCACTCCTAAGTCATGAATCATTCCCTAAAGCTAATCAAATTGCCGGAATTCACATCTGATCCTTATTACTACATAGTCAACATCCAGTTGACGTTTTCCACAACATGTTTTTTAAGAGGCTAAGTGCCTCATTTGCAGCTAAAGTAATCCAACTCTATTCGATCAACTCAAACACTGATATTAAATCATAGAGGGACATAATAAGGGGGAAACGGGGCGGTAACTCATGTAACGACGGGTCGGGTCATCACATCCTCCTAACTAAAACAAACGCTCGTCCTCGAGCGGGTCAAAAAACATATCTGGAGTCTCAAATAAGTGAGGATATCTACTCTGCATCTCCTGCTCGATCTCCCAAGTGGCCTCCTCCATGGGCCGACCTCTCCACTGTACCTTTACCGAAGCTATGTCCTTTGATCACAACTTTCGAACCTGGTGACCCAAAATTGACAGTGGCTCCACATCGTAGGTCAAGTCCTCATCCAGCTGGATCGTGCTGAAGTCTAACTCATGAGACGGGTCCCCAACATACTTCCAGAGCATAGAAACATGGAACACCAGGTGAAATCCCGACAAGCTGGGTGGCAAAGCAAGCACATAGGCCACCTCCCCAATCCTCCTAAGTATCGCAAAAGGTCCAATGAACCTCGGACTCGGCTTCCCTTTCTTCCCAAACCTCATAACGCCTTTCATAGGTGAAACCTTCAACAATATCTTCTCACCCACCATATAAGATACATCTCGAACCTTCTGTTCCGCATAACTCTTCTGACGCGAATGAGCTGTACGAAGTCTCTCCTGGATCACTTTCACCTTCCCTAAGGCATCGTGAACTAACTCTGTCCCCAATAGTCGAGCCTCGCCGGGCTCAAACCAGCCAACCAGATTTCTATACCGTCTCCCATATAAGGCCTCATACGGCGCCATCTGAATGATGGATTGATAGCTGCTATTATAAGCAAACTCTGCAAGTGGAAAGAACTCAGCCCAAGAACCTCCAAAATCAATAACATAGGCACGTAGCATGTCATCCAATATCTGGATAGTCAGACTGTCTGTCCATCTGAGGATGAAACGCCGTGTTCAATTGTACTTGTGTGCCCAACTCCTGATGAAATGTCCTCTAGAAATGGGAAGTAAACTGAGTGCCCCTATCTGAGACAATGGAAACTGGGACCCCATGCAACCGTACAATCTCCTGGATGAAAATCTTTGCTAACCGCTCCGAAGAATAGGTAGTACACACTGGAATGAAGTGCGCGGACTTGGTCAGCCTATCCACAATCACCTAGATCGAATCAAACTTCTTCGAGGTACGAGGGAGACCACTCACAAAGCCCATAGTAATCCTCTCCCATTTCCACTCTGGAATATCCATCTGTTGAAGTACACCACCGGGTCTCTGATGTTAATATTTGACCTGGTGACAGTTGAGACACTGAACCACATAACTCACAATATCCTTTTTCATCCTCCTCTACCAGTAATGCTGTCTCAAATTCTGGTACATCTTCGCTGCACCCCGGGTGAATGGAATACCGCAAGATGTGGGCCTCCTCTAATATCAACTCTCGGAGCCCATCCACATTAGGCACGCAAATTCGTCCCTACATCCGCAACACACCATCATCACCAATGGTCACATCTCTAGAATCATCATGCTGGACCCTATCCTTTAGGACAAGCAAATGCGGGTCATCGTACTGGCGCTCTCTAAAGCTGTCATACAAAGAAGATCGGGAAACCACACAAGCCAACACCCAACTGAGCTCAGAAATATCTAACCTCACCATCTGATTAGTCAAGGCCTGAACATCAACTGCATTGGGGCCTCTCCCCAACTGAAATGTACACCAAGCTACCCATACTAATCGTCTTCTGGCTCAAAGCATCGACCACTACAGTGGCCTTCCCCAGATAATCGTCTTCTGGCTCAGAGCATCGACCACTACAGTGGCCTAAAATTTAGATCCTTCTGCTTAAATAAGTGTTGAAGACTGCGATGGTCCGTGAACACCTCACATGATACACCATATAGATAGTGCATCCAAATCTCCAAGGCATGAACTATAGCAGCCAACTTTAAGTCATGAACAAGGTAGTTCTTCTTATGGGGCTTTAACTGACGATAAGCATACATATTAACTCTACCCTCCTGCATCAATACAAAACTGATCCCAAATCTCGAAGCATCATAATAAACCGTGTAAGAACCTGAAGCTGATGGAAATACTAGTACCGAAGCTGTGGTCAAAGCTGACTTCAGCTTCTGGAAGCTCTCCTCGCACTCATCCGACCACACAAATGGAGCATTCTTCTGCGCCAACTTCATCAAAGGAGAAGCAATAGATGAAAAACCCTAAACGAACATGCGGTAATAACCCGCCAAAACTGAGGAAACTCTGAATTCAGTAGCTGAGGACGACATGGGCCAACTATGCACCGACTCAATCTTTTTTGGGTCAACCTGAATACCACCACTACACACCACGTGTCCCAGAAAAACCATGGAACTGAGCCAGAACTCACAATTTGAGAACTTTGCATAAAGCATCTCCTTTCTCAACATCTACAATACCACCCTCAAGTGATGCGCGTGCTCCTCCTGGCTGCGCAAGTACGCCATAATATCGTCAATAAACACGATCACAGATGAATCAAGATATGACCAAAATACACTGCTCATCAAGTGCACGAACGCGGCTGGGGCATTAGTCAGCCCAAATGACATAACTAGAAACTGATAAGGCCCATATCTTGTCCTGAAAACTATCTTCATGATATCATAATCCCCAATCTTCAGATGGTGATAGCTTGAACGGAGATCAATCTTAGATAATACCTTTATCCCCTGAAGCTGATCAAACAAATCCTCAATACAGGGTAGTGGATACTTGTTCTTCACTGTCACCTTGTTCAACTGTCTGTAATCAATGCACATTCTCATTGTGCCATCCTTCTTCTTTACAAATAGTACTTGTGCACCCCACTGCGACACACTCGGACGAAGGAACACTTCATCAAGGAGTTCCTGAAGCTGCTCCTTCAACTCCTTTAGCTCTGTTGGTGCCATACGATAGGGAGAAGTAGATATGGGGTTAGTGGCGGAACCAGATCAATACCGAAGTCGATATCCCTGTCCGGCGGCATGCTAGACAGATCTGCTGGAAACACATCAGGGAAATCCCTCACAACTGAAACCGGATCAAGACTAGGAGTCTCGGCTCCAACGTCTCTCACAAAATCCAAATATGGTAAACATCCCTTCCCAACCATCCGGTGGGCCTCTAAGAACGAAATTACCCTGATTTGTACATAATCAGTCATACCATGCCACTCGATATTCGGATTACCCGGCATAGCCAATGTGATTGTCTTGGCGTGACAGTCTAGAATAGCATGGCACGGTGATAGTCAATCCATGCCCAGAATGACATCGAAATCTACCATGCTCAATAGGAGAAAGTCAACTCGGGCGTTCAGACCCCCAATAGTAACAAGACAGGATCGATACACGTAGTCCACAATGATAGTATCACCCACAGGGGTAGATACATGCATAGGTAATGCATGACACCCTCGTTTTGTATCCAAATGATGAGCACAGTAAGAAGATACATAGGAATAAGTGCAACCAGGATCAAATAAAACTGAGGCATCCATGTGGCAGACTAAAATAATTCTTGTGATAACAGCATCCGAAGCGACAACATCTAACCGGCCCTGAAGAGCATAGAATCGAGCCTGACCACCACCCGATCGGCCTCCCCCTCTAGGGTTACCCCTAGCTGCCTAACCCTCACCCCTAGCTGGTGGGGCGGGTGCTGAAGATACTGGGCCAGAAGATGAGGGATGGCCCCTCTGCTGAGATGAACTGGATGCATGTCGGGGACACTCCCTCCGCATATGCCCAAATAGTTGAAGGCCGCAAGATGAGATATATTTTGTTTAAGAAAAATCGAGTGGTAAATTATATCGGAGGGAAAATATTTAGAGAGAAAACTAAATTTGAGGGATAAGGAAAAGTAAATGATAAAGTTTTGCAGGCTATTTTCTTGAATTGCCACTAAAAATATAATTATTGCTGGCTAATATTCTTTGGCTGCTAATATTTTGCCTACATTGAATATTTTGGTGGCAGTAACTACCACTAAAACCACCTTTTGTTGTAGTGGCTCTTGGAACGTGGCAGTAGACTGGATAAAGGAGGATTGGCTAGAGAAATCTTGGCGGATTACATTTGGGAAGGAGGAGTGACTAGCCCACATTGTCTCAAATCTAAAAGGTTTTTTTACTAGTGATCTTTGTGGGCCTTCCATTTGGATTTTGAGACGACAATGGTCAGAGTGGGTCCTAGCTAAGTGTTGCACAATTCCCTCAGGGTATTGGTCAATCCAACCCTCATTGGCAAAATATTTATCAATTCTTTCAAGATTAGGGCATCCATATTCTTGTACCTTTTATTAGACAATGTGTATTTACTACCTTTATACCCTAGGTCAATTAACTGGCATCTGTTAATGCATTTCCAGAAGTTATTGCTTCTATTTAGGCTTATGGGATTCCCCATAGACTTTAGAATTTCATTGAAATCTCCTACTACAAACCAACTATTATTTACATTACCGGAGATAGCGATTAGTTGTTCCCACAATCAGAACAGGGCTTGCATAAATTGCTGAAAAAAGGGGTGTGGTTTGGTCTTACCTGTACCATTGCATAAATGCCTTGTGGTGTGGTGGACACCTCTTCCACTTTAATCTGATCATCTTTCCACATAAAAACAATACCACCAGCTAGCCCCACAGCCGGCGACTGAATAATCATGTCGAAATTGAGGTCACTGGCCAGAGATTGATGGTCGACCATTTTTGTTTATAAGAGGATGAGCATGGAAGGTTTGTGCATGTTCACCATTTTAGTGCAGTGTCTTTTAGACTCTGTACTGTTCCTACCCCTAACATTCCATATGATGTAATTCATCATTGGGGACGTTGGGGATGGTTGGGCTCCCTCGTGGGTACTCTTTACAGCTTGTGCTTTTTTCTTTAGACTCAAAATTGGAGCCAGGTTTATCAGTGGCTTGATTTTCCCCATTGTTTGGGCTGAAATTAAGCCCAGCCCGCACTTGGACATTGTTTTGGGGAACAGTGCTACTATAATTTTGCACACCTGTACACCGAATTTGATTGACCTTACTGAGTCCAGAACGACTGACTCCGTCCTCGGAGTTTTGTACAGTATCTCCATCTCCTCAATTGTTTCGTTGCTCTTCAGTATTTCTAGTGCTTTGGACACTCCCTAGTGGATGTTTTAGATGGGTGGTGGGCTGCATGCTTTCTTTGGTGTGGGTACTGATGGGGTCAGCGTTGGCTCTATCTGAGTGAAGATTGGTTCTGCTGCCGGGTCTTCTTTCATTAGGTCCGGGAAGAAGGGGATGGCTTTAAAGCTGTAGAGAATGTGTTGTTTAGTGTCTGTGGGTCTGTGATTGGTGACGGACTGTCCGATGTGGCCATAGATTGCCATAGGAGAGGGCCAAGCGCTGATAGAGCTTTGTTCAGTGCTTCGATTGTCACTTTGGCAAGGTGGGCTGGATTTTGGACAATTAGTATCACCTTCATGTTGTCCATGGTGAACTCGTAAGAGAGTCCCTGGCCCTGCAGTGCCACCTCCATCCAAGAGCCCGGTTGGTGGTTCGGAGGCAGAGGACTAGTGTAGACGGTAGTTGGAGGGGTGTTCATATGGGTGTTTGTTTTTGCCATTTTTGGGTTTTTTTTTCTGTTTTCTAGTTTGGGAATTATTGAAAATGGGGTTAAGGGAGTGATCCCCCATTGTAAACCCCTCTGATGTTACATCTCAGATAGTGGAAGGGTTTTGGGCTTTGGGATTAGGGGGATCTTGTAAATTAATTGGGGATATGGCGGAGTTGACGGTTGCAGTCTTTTCGAATGAGTTTAAGGGGGTTTGCAGGTGAGGCAATCGAGTGCCATGCCTGTCGTTTGGTATTTATCCATTAGCGTTAGAGAGAATGGTATTGGGGGGGTAAGATTTCGGGATGGAGTGTGAGTGTGATTTGTGAGATTTCCGTGTATCACCTTGTTTTGGCCTAAATGGGTCGATGTAATGAGGCCGCATGTGTCCGTCCCTAAGGTGATGATTGGGCCTGATTGGGTTGGCCTAGTGTTCAGGTGGGGCTGGTTTTCTTTTGGGTAGAGAACTGCATCGAGGCCCGCCTTCCTTTTTGAATTCACTGTGGTTTGTGCCGTTGGGATGATGTTTGGCCCATGATTCGATGTGTACCCTCCCCTGTATGTGTTCTTAAGGGGCCCATTGTTGTTCTTTTTTTTTTGTTTTATTGGATTTTTGTTATTATTTTGGCCTAAATTGTTCAATACATTGAAACTTTTAGCGGGAGAATATTTACCTGGACCTGTTTCACCTGTGTTTACTTGTACTTCTTTTGCATATTAGTTTGGATGTTTGTCCTCCTTGTGGGGGAAGTAATTTGTGTATCCCTGTGAACGCCTTCGGTGGAAGGTGATTGTTTTCCATTCACTTTCTTCTGTCGTTTTCTCTGAGCGACCTGGGTTGTCTTGTGTGTTGTCCACTGTTGAGTGGGGCTTTTTATAGCTGCAACTAGGGGTTGTGTGTCCTAATCTGCCACAGCTGGGGCATAACATGCCCTCTACTTCGTGAAACACCGCTTGTTTGTGGTCACCTATGATGACTGAGGTTTCTACTGGGTTTCAAGAGGTACATGTATACAAATGCGGGCATACCTTCCTCTGAGAGTTGAGGAGGTGCACTGGTCTATCTTTAGTAGCTTGCCTAACTTCCATCCCACATTTTCCAAAATAACTTGGTCATAGAATTCAGTTGGGTGTTAGGGTAGACGTATCCAAATGGAAGTGGGTGTAAGTGTCGCCTCCTGGGGTACAAATTTTGGTTCCTATTTCCTGACTGTGAGGAAGTGGCTTGAGACAAACCATGGTCCTAAGTGAAGGGCCTTAACCATACTCTCTTCTAAACTAAATTTTGCTACGAAGAAATCTCATCCTAGGTCAATCAAAATTAACGTTTCAGATGGGTTCCATAGGTCAACTAGCTTAGAGCGGGGTAATTGGTAAGGCATTTTTTTAAATGACTTTTAGGATGACTGAGTACCTCCAGGGTGCGTAAATGCGATCCTTTTCCTCAACTGATAGTGGGATTGATCCTTCAATGTGTTTTTCTCTAGCATGCTCTATATGTATGTCATTGTCATAGTAGGTTGCTTGGGTACCTTGTTGTTTGTCTAGGAACATTTCCTTGTAGGAGCATTGGGGAGCTTCCACTCCCATTGATCGATCTTTATCCGCTGGCTCTGGGGGAAAATGGGCCTGCTCGTGGAAGGATCCATAGGTAATGTTTGAGGGAAGGTTTTTTAGGAAAGAAGAATACAAATGGATTGGATTTAATATTAATATTAATATTCTGTTACTAAAACAAATAGTTAATAATATTTCTGTTAATATTTCGCTATTAACAAATAAATTTGGTCCAAAAAGTTAATCAATCAATCATTTGACCAAATTCGAAGCCGAAGCCGAGCCGAGCCGAGCGACGACGACGATGATGGCGCGAGGCTTGCCTTCTTCTCAACTCTTTAAGAGCTAGAAGAAGAGCAATTGCTTATATACCCATAAAAATACCTCTCCCTCTTCCAATATGGAACAATATCTATTTACCAAGTGGGGGGGGGGGGGGGGGGACTTACAATTTTACTCAAAATTTTCATGTATAGTTGTTCAGAAAAACGAATTGGATTTAATATTAATATTCTTTTATTAAAACAAATATTTAATAACATTTATGTTAATATTTTGCTATTAACAAATAAATTTGGTCCAAAAAGTTAATTAATCAATGGAACGAATGGATCCGAAGTCGAAGCCGAGCGACAACGACGACGCGATGCTTGCCTTATTCGCAACTCTCTAAGAGCTAGAAGAAAAGCAATTGCTTATATACCCATAAAAACCTCTTTCTCTCCCAATATGAGATAATGTCCATTTACCAAGGAAGGCGAGGAGGGTAGGGGAGGGGAGGGGGGAGGAACTTAAATTTTGCTCAAAAATTTTATGTTTCTTCATTTTTCATTCATCCTCTTTTAAGTATTTAATATATTAATTAAATACATAAAAACCCCAACAATTCAAACATAAGATTTAGAATAATTAGCCACATTTATTGCTACATTATATTATAAGCTTCCCTTATGTTAAAAAGATACAATATTTTATATATACAGCAACAATATTAGCAAGATAACTATGATCAGTCAAAGATAATGTTGGGATCGACTATATATATAAAATCCTCACTAACCACACTTCTTTAATTATAGTTCATCTCAGGCTGATATAATATATAGTAATTTTTTTCTACGAAGAGAATACAATTAAACTGTCTTTAAATTATGTAACTTAACGCTGAGTTTGGAGGGGATTAATACAGTAAAAGATGTCTACAAATGAGGTGACAATATATGAATACCACATGCACATCTCAAGAAGCTTGACTTTATAGTAATAAATGAAATTAATTAATTATTTTCTGACAGTATATGTAGGATCTGAACTTAAATAAATGAATATGGTTGCTTGGTTGGTGAATCCCTAATTTGGATATTATCTTGGATAGTTTCGAAAAATTGGTTTGAATATCTAGCCTTTGGACTTTTCTAGGGTTAGTTTGGTCCCAAAAGAGGAAATTGAATGTGACCCTTTGGCAATATTATATACTACCATACTAGCATTGGGCGAATCTAAGGACGGAAGGAATTAATTAAAAAGAAAATTTGTCAAAAAATTATACTGAATTTTTTTTGGGTGGGCTAGGTCCCAAGAAATTAAATGTGACCCTTTGACAATATTGTATTCTACTATACTAGTATGGGCGAAGCTAGGAGCGGAAGGAATTAATTCAAATCTTTTTTGTTGGAAAATTAGTGTGTATAATATATAAGGTTAAAAAACATTATGTGTTACTAATAGATGCTGAATTTTCTAGATTTTCATGTTTACTATTTTATTATTTTTTTGAATTTTCTTGTTAAAAACCTTATTTTTGTTATTACTATACCAATGAAAACAAATATTTTTTTTTGGCCAAGTCAAAAATTTGCGGCGTTCAGGTGCATTATTGCAGGGTTTGACTTAAGAAACAAAGTAAAAATAGTACAAGTGTCAAGACCACGTTGTCACTATATGTGTATAACTGGAGAAACTCGTATTATATTTTGCATAAATTAATCAAATGAGCAATTAATATTTTCCACTTAAATTGAAACTTGATTGAATAAAGTAAAATAAATGGTTCAAATGAGTTGTGGTAGAGCGTTAAGTATTCTTTCATTATTAACCAAAGCTTTCGACTTCAACCTTAGATATGAAATCGCCTTTGTTAGAGAGTGCGTTACTAGATCTCCATATGAGACTTTCCTACACAAATCTGGATTTAATATGAGTCCTCAAATCAGGAAACAACAACAACAACAACAACAAAATAAATAAAGAAAAACCCAGTATATTTCCATCAGGTGGAGTCTGGGAGGATAGTCTGTGCGCGAACCTTACCCCTACCTAACAGGTAAAGAGACTGTTTCCAATAGACCATCGGCTCAAGAAAAAAATTGTTAATATTTGTAATTGAAGCCTAATGGCCATTTCATTAAATGTTAATTAACTCGATGACTGCATAACATGATAAAATAATTTATTACTAAGCCTTAATCAAGTTGTTTAGGGAACAATTTGTCTTTAAAGTCCAAAAACTATCAAGTTTGTTTTTGTTTTTTTTTTTTGGTAATTAAATTTTATTAATCACCAAAAGGTTGCCTTACAAAATTGTAGGACAGTTTAATCTGAACTGCCTATCAAACTGGAACATGAAGTATCAATGCTACTCTAATCATTCAGCATTTATAACATGAAATGCTGAATATATGAACTAAGCCTAGGAGGAGCTCGAACATTACAGATATAGGCTATACTACTTAGGAGTTTATCACAATTACAATAAATGTTTTCAAAGATTCTCGCATTCCTTTCTAACCATAAACTATACAGCATTTCTGTAATTGTCATCTTGAATGTGTGAGCTCGGAGAGATTTTCCTTTGGACTGTATGATGATCCAGTGGCAGAATTGTGTCCAAACTTGTCCAGTGAAGTCTTCAATTCCCAGCCATTGCATTGTTTGATATCTCAACTGGGAAGCATAGGTGCAATGCAGAAATAGATGATCTCTAGTTTCCAATTCTTGTTGGCACATAACACAGATGCCTGATATGTTCAAATTCCATTGCAGCAGTCTGTTCTTAGTAGGAAGTCTATCATGCAGTAACAACCACAAGTTGAAGATAGCTTTAGTTCTAGCAGCATTTTGCATTACCAGATTCTTCCATGAAACTCTAGTTGATTCTGCAAGCAGTTACAAGTATACTTTCCTTATGGTGCAGTCAGTGTTATCTAGCAATTGATGCTGATGTAGTAGCTTAGCTCCCTCCACAATTTTCCTTACCATCCAGCTAGCATTAGCTGGGATAGTAAGGTTCTCCAACTGGTGATGTTTGATATAAACAGTATGGATCCATTTCACTCACAACAAGTCTTTCTTATGAGCTAAATCCCAACTTAGTTTAGCTATGGCAGCTCTATTCCACAATGAGATATTTGTTAAGTTTAAACCTCCAACAGACTTAGGCATATAAACTTTCTCCCAAGCCACATAGGCTTTCTTTGTGATATTAACAAACCCTGACCAGATATAAGTTCTGCATATAGTCTCCAGCAGTTTAACAACTTTTGATGGCATGATAAACAATTGAGCCCAATAAGCTTGAACTCCAAATATGACTGACTGAACCAACTGGCATCTGCCTGCATAAGACAGGCATCTTGCTGTCCAGGAAGTAATTCTTGCAGAAATCTTATCAACCAGATGTTGCCATTGAGCAACTGACAGCTTTTTGGTAGTTAAAGGGACTCCCAAATATTTGAAAGGGAGGTCCCCTTTAACATAACCAAGATGATCAAGAATTTGTTGTTGAATCTCAATTGACACCCCACCAAAATACACAGCACTTTTGTGTAAATTAGCCTTAAGACCAGTAGCAGCAAGGAATTGAGAAAAGAATAAGAACATGGAACTTACTGATTGAAGCTCCCCTTTGACAAATAATAGCAAGTCATCAGCAAAGCTCAAATGAGTGATTCCCAACTTCTTACAACCAGGATGATATATGAAGCTTTTAGTATGTTTCAACTCTGCCAAAGATCTACTAAGATATTCCATTATAATAGCAAACAGAAAGGGAGATATTGGATCTCCTTGTCTCAATCCTTTGGCAGCTTGAAAAGGCTCTGTTGTTTCTCCATTAACCACAACAGTATAGCTAACAGTTTAGACACATTCCATGATCCATCTAATAAATCTGCTAGGAAAATCCAGTTCTTCCATAATCTGTTGCAAACTGCACCATTCCACTGAATCATAAGCTTTTTGAAGATCAATCTTGATCATACATCTGGTAGAGATATGTGGTCTGGAATACTGTTTTATTAGCTCATGAGCTAATATAACATTATCTGCTACTCTTCTTCCTGGTATAAATCCAGCTTGAGAATTACATATAATGCTACTCATAACTTTCTGGAGTCTGTTAGCCAACAACTTGGAAATAATCTTATACAAGACTGAGCAACAAGCTATAGGCCTGAATTCTTTAACTGTCTGAGGATTGGATACCTTAGGCAGCAAAGTGAGTGTGGCACAATTAGTAGGTCTGTACATCTTGGAGGTCTGAAAGAAATTCCTGACAGCTAGTATAACCTGGTTACCAATGATATGCCAAGATTGTTTGAAGAACATGGCATTAAATCCATCAATCCCTGGAGCTTTATCATTTCCAATACCCTTCAAACTGTCAAGTATCTCTGTGTCAGTAATATCAGCAACTAGATCCATCCTTTGGAGTTGAGATAGCTTTGGTCCATTCCTCATGTGCATCTTGTTCACAGCTGGTAGTGAATTGGCTGTAGTTCCCATTAGAGCTTGATAGAAATCCCTAATCTCCTTCTTCAATTCTGCATGATCAGTTATCTTCAGTCCTCCTTCTGTAGAGAGTTTAATAATCTTCTTATACTGGCTCCTCTCCTTCATGACTGCTGAAAAGTATTTATTGTTAGAATCCCCTAGTTTGATCCATTTAGCTCTTGACTTTTGCTGCAAAGCTGACTCTTCAATTAATGACCATTTCTCTAGCTGTTGTACCAGAGATTTTGCTCTTTGCTGAAGTGTGTCTGAATAAGAGATAGCCATTTGATGCTGCACATCTTCCAGTTCTTTCCTGCTGTTTTCAATCTTTTGAGAAATATTCTTAAAATCTCTAATATTAAGAGATTTTAAGGGAGGTTTGAGAGACTTAAGATTATTCCATACTCCTTGAAGAGTATTCTGCTCCTTGCTTTTCCAGTAAGTTGAAAGAATAGCCTGAAATTCCTTATGCTGGATCCAAGCATTAAAGAATCTGAATGGTGTTTTCCTTGTAGATGTATCTATTGTCAGAGTTAGTAACATGGGATTATGATCAGATATGAGGGGATGGCCATATACAGTATGCACATGGTTCCACTTCATCTGCCATTCAAAATTACCAAACACTCTATCCAGTCTACTACATACTCTATCATTACCACTTTGTTGATTAGACCAGGTAAAATAATTTCCCTCCCATGGCAGCTCAACTAGTCCTGATTGCTGAATGCAATTATTGAAATCAACAAGGTCCCTTTGCTTCACTTGTTGGCAGGATTGTCTTTCCTTGCTGGACAGAATTGCATTGAAATCCCCTGCAATGATCCAAGGATCAGTAATACCAGCTGATAAATTTAGGATAGAATTCAACAGCATCCTCCTTTGGTCACAGTCATTAAATCCATAAACTACTGAAAGCCAGCAGATAGTATCACCAGTGATATATTGAACTTGACAATGAATGATCTGAGCTTCCTCAAGATATCCAGTAATCACCACTTTTGTAGGATTCCACAGAATCCAAATCCTCCCATTTACAGCACCACTATAGTTAGTTATCATGTTCCAGTTAGGCAACAAAAAACTAGCTATTCTACTAGCATTGTGTTGTTTAACCTTAGTCTCTACAAGTCCTACAAGGTCAAACTTATTATTTCTAAAGTAATTTTGAGCTTCTTTTTGTTTAAACCTTTTATTTACACCCCTAATATTCCAAAAGATCCACTTCATTGAGTTTTACTAGTTCCCCCTTCATCCAGGGGATGATCAGCCCACCTAACTGTCCCTACTTCAAATCTGTTAGACATCACAAGAGGAGATAAAGGAGGAAAATTAGCAATATTGAAGACTGGAGAGTCTTGAACAACCTGCTTCTGTCTGTTCCCAATATTAGCTGTAGCTGTAATGCTTGGCTCCTTAATTACCTCTTGACACTGGATGTGAGGCATCTGGTTGTTTTGGACTGCTGTACCTGGTGCTTTCACTCTCCATTCTTGTGTCACCTTACTTTTCTGTGTAGGTTGAGCAGTTTTAGTTAAACAGTTGTGTCCAACCTCCAAACATTTCTCACAATACATAGGTTTCCACTCATAAATCACATCCTGTATGAAACTCTTTCCATTTGGATCTAGAATCTCTATTTCACTAGGTAACTTTTTTGACACATTTACCTCAATGAGCATACGAGCATAAGAGATTCTGGATTGTTTAGTAGTACACTCATCAGCAAATATAGGTTTACCAAGGACACTGGCAATTCTACTTAAAGACTTGCTGCCCCAACAAGACATAGGTAAGTTAGGAAACTTTATCCATAAAGGAATTTCTGAAGGGAAAGCTGCCTTGAAATCAAAATTCACAGACCATTGCTTCAAAATCATAGGTCTGTTGGCAATAGTATAAGGCCCTCCACACAGAATTTCCTTAGCATCTTCAAGGGAACTAAATTTAACAATATAATAACCCTCATCATGATAAAACAGTTCAGGCTCAGGAACATGTGACCAGTGAAGATTAATAAATCTCTTCATTCCATTATACCCAGGGCTATTACCTAACACAAATACAACAAGAGCACATTTCCATTTCACTTCTTCCTCCTCCACTTCTTCCTTCACCGGTTGACCAGCTGGTTTGCCATTAACAAGCGTAGGGGGAATATATTCTAAGGACATACCATTTGCAGCAAGTCTGTTACTCTGGAAGAGACTAGTCCACTGTTTAGGTGGATCTAATTTTGGACCTTCCTTTGTAACAGATTTTGGATCATCAGCTAGTGTTGTTTGTTGCATGCAGATCTGGACTCCATTCTCAGGCTCCATCGGACCAGTTACAGGCTTGATTGGAGGCTCTGTACTCCTAACATTTGCTATTGGTATCACTGAAACTCCAGATGGTTGTGGATCTGTTGTTACTTGAGGTAATGGAACAGTAATCGCAGCAGGATTTAATGGAACAGTAGTACCTATCATCGGTACAGTGGTAACAACTTTTGGGAAAACTACATCACTCGCATAAATTGGTACTAATTCTTTTCTTGGGCGACCTCTCCTCCTTGCCATAACAACCTCTGCCAGGTTTACTTACCTAAGCAGATGCAGTGGAGAAGAAGACGATGAAACAGTGGAGAAGATGATGAGAAAGTTAGAGAGAAGGCAGAGCTTCTCTCTCTAGCATTTTTAACTATCAAATTTGTTGTATTACACATTTGAACTGTTGTGTTACACATTAGAATTAGGTCTCATGACTACTCCCTCCTTCTCACATTATCGGTGGTGATCTCTAAAAATAGTTATTTTAAATTATTTATAATTTTACAAGTTCAAGAATAAATTAATTATTTTTTTCTTATTCTATTCCTAATATTAATTGTTCTTGAAGAACACAAATACCTTAATTAATAGTAAGTATTAAATGAAAGAAAGACTATATCTTAAGATATAAATAAGGATAAAATAGTCGAAAATATTTCCTATTTAATATTTTTCTCATGAGCATGTAAAAGAGAAATATGATACTCCCTCTGTTTATTTTTAGTTGTCCACTATTGAGAAGGAACATTTCAGAAGGTAAATCTTAGCCAAACATAATTAATTAGTGTATATATTTAATGAATTTAAAAATTAATTTGAAACGAGTAATTAATATTAAGTGAAAAAGAATTATTTTTTTCTTAATATACGAAAGTAAACAAATAAAATTAAAAAATTATTTTTAAAATAGTGGATAGTTAAAACTGAACAGGGGAATAGGTCTTTGAGACTGGGAGTATAACTAATATCTGAAAGTACCAATCATTTCACAAAAGTATGGTCATCCTTTACTTCTTGTTTTTTTTAAATACATTTCATGTTCCTTTTCCCAAGAATAAAGCACCTAGGAACTCAAAAATGGTAAACTTTCTTAATAGAGGCAGTGTAGTAGAGAGTTGACACATCCATTTCCAAAATGCTATATTTTTTGCAGTATTATGGGCCAAAATAAATATTAATAAGGAAATTTATGCCATATAAAAAAGTTTAGTATCTTATTTATTTTAAATAAATATCGTTTGAAAAAAAATTATATTATATAATCAGTTTTTATATTTTATGATAAAATATTTAATTATTGTTATATCCTTAATTAATATTTTTCTCTTTACTATTTTAGATTTTCTTTTACATAATCACGATAAATTTTACAAACCATGTTCTCTCTTTCTCCCTCTCTCTCTTTGCATATATTTTACTCTCTTCTTCCACATTGTCTCTGTTCATTGCCTCTTGTTCGACTATGTAGTCATAACTCATTCATGGCTGCAACGGATATACGAATGGATTGAATGAAAAGAGCACGCGAAGGAACGATGATTCCCAGGCTCACATTTGTTTCGCTATTCAAAATCAACTATCTTTTCTTCTAAACCCTACTCTTGAACAATTAGAAGGTAAAATTATGAAAATTTGACAAAAGCTACAATGGTACTGATGTGTCAAAAGCAATGTACAAGATGTGTGGGGATTGTAAGATTCAGGGTTTTTATTCGACGGCATATTCGTCAGAAATTAGGGTTTGTTCTTGAACTAAGTAGTGAGTTCTTGAACAAAGATAATGTATTTTAACGTATCATGCTGTATTTTCATGTATTTTCATGTATTTCATTGTATTCATCGTCTTTTTTTTATATTGTAATTCAATGTATTTCGTTGTATTCTATGTATTTATTGTATTCACTGTCTTCTTTTTCATTTTCAATGTATCCCGTTGTATTCTATGCATTTTATTGTGTTCACTGTCTCGCTGTTTCCCATGAATGTATTCATATATTTTTTAACTAATATAATTTATGTATTCAGATGTATTATATAATTTCTCTGAAGATTGCTATATTTTTGGTGTATTTTTCGGTTGAGTATCTTTTTATGACTGAAAATACAAAAGTTCTGCGTTATGATTGAGTTTGTTGAGTTATATTAGGGGTCTATTATGTTAGTTGATTCACTTTTTGTTTTAAAAATAGTGTAATCCCCTATTTTCACGCCGTGAATATAATCGAATACAATAATCTGTCTAGCTGTAATCCCGCGTTTCACTCCAAGAATACAGTCGAATACATTCGAATACAACAACTGATTAGCTGGACTTCCCTGATTCACACCTATTTTTGCTACTGTATTTATGAATACAATAGCTTAAATACATCAAATACATCTTATAACCACATAAAATGTATCTATAATCCGTAATATAGCAAATAGTGTCTATAGATAGCTAATTACTACTAAAGATAGTGCTTTATGAAAATTTCTCTATAAACAAATAGAGTACTCAATCTGGCCCCCTTTTTGTATTTAAAAATCTACATCTTTTAAGAATTATACTTTGAAATATTAATCATAAAAATATCTGTACAATTATTCTTTATCTCTTTTTAAATAACTCACTTAATTATTCTATCTATTTTGACTACTCTTTTACCTGATATCTGGTACTGTATTGAGGCACGATTAAACAGATTCGTGTGGGAAAGTCTCGCCGGGGAGGGGGCGAGGGATGTTAAAGTAAGTACTTCCTAACTAAAGTTATTTCATACCCAAAACTCGAATCCGAGACTCTTAGCGCTAATTCAATTTGTCGAGATAAGTAACATTTTTAATTGGAGTGATATCTTCCCTATTTTTGAGCTTATACTTTGTTGTATGAAAGTGCCAAAATGCGAGACTCAGGGTGTATTTGGTATAACAGAAAATATTTTCTTGGACAACAAGTAGTAATCTTATTTATTTTTCGGTGTTTGGTACGCAAATTAAGAAAAATGAATTCTCAAGAGTATTCATAAATAATTTAGATATAATAAATATGAAGCTATAAACATTCATATCTATATCTTTATCTAGATATGATAGTCAGATGTGTAGTAGCTGCACTATGGTTTTGTACTGAAATCTCTTTGCTGATTAATATAACTTTTAATTACCAAAAAAAAAACAACAATCTTCCGGATCCACAAATTTCATAAACATTCGAACCGCTAAACATCAAAATCGCAAATTTCAAACCCGTAAATTTTATAATTTCTAAACTCGTAATCTTTCAAATACATAAACCTCTGAATTCATAATTCTGAAACTTGTAAAATTTTAGCCTTTAAACCGATAAATAATATAATTCAAAATGAAAAATATATATTTAAAACGATAAATAATAAAATTCAAAATAATATATATATATATATATATATATATATATATATATATATAAATTTCGGGGGGAGATGGGGGGCCGGGGGCGGGAAGGGGGGGACTGGGGCTGGGAGTGGCAGTAAAATGAAAAATAAACAGAAATTTAAACTACAGAAAAAACGTAATTTTTTTTTCGGTGGGGAGGGGGGGTGGAGGGTGGGGGTGATGCGGGTGGGGGTTGGGGTGGGTGGTGCAGAAATAGAAAAATAGAAATTTAAAATTGTAAAAAAAAATTAAGGTAAAAGAAATATATTTTATTGCGGGGGAGGGGAATGGAGGGTAGTAGAGTGGGTGGTAACGGAAAAAATGAAATAAAAAAAATTGGACAGGGGATGTGGTTGGTTGGTGAGGGTGGGGAAGATTGAGAAGGAGGTTTGGAAGACTTTCCCGTCTTTTGATACAGAAAATATTTTCCTTCAATTGGAAAAAAATGAATTGATAAAAAAAATATTTTACAAAATATTTAAGTCAACCAAATATAAAAAAATTGAAAAATATTTTCCTTCGTACCAAGCACACCCTCAATCTTATATTCATTTTATAACTTTTTATGTGTTTATAGAAAGTAATATTAGCCTTCACCTACGCCGTGTTAGTTGAGTGGTTCACCAAATCAATTTTGCATAGTTTTCTACTACTTATATGCAACATTGTACTTATTTTTACATAATATATACCTATAGCAAAATTAAATTATGATTGTGATAGTTAACTGTCAAAGAAACCAACTAATAATAACTTAAAAAGAAAAAAGTTAAGAGTATTTTTTTTTTCTTGATTCGGTCTATGGTATTCGCTCTAGACCCGACTAATTCAAATTCGTGTGTATAACCTATTAAAAAGGGAAAGTACTTTCTACCCAAATTTTTCTCATAACTTAACCCGAAATCTTTAATTAAGGAAGAGAGTATCCTTTGGTTGAATGATATGATTTCTCAAAATAGATTATGGTCAAATTAGAATTTCTTTGACCACATGGATTCTATTAAGGGTTGGCCCAATCATCTTTAAAATGTCTATAAGAAAAGGGGGTCTGGATTTCCGTGGAAAGTGGCATCATGCCACAATCATATTTTTGCGGGAATATATATATATATATTTTTTATTTTTTTTATATATTTTTGACTATCAAATATAAATAATTTCTGGTGCGGGTTAAAGGTAATAAGATTAATACTCCTATTTTTTGCGAAGTACTATGGCTGTTGTTCAATAATTCGTCGATCTTTTATCAGAAAACATAAACATCGCTGAACCACTTTTTATTCGAATATCGAGTTTCTTTTTGTTCTTTTTTTATTTTTGTCTTTAAGTATTCGATATCCAAAATTTATTGGTCTAATTAATTTGAATTCACACTAAAATTGTCGAGTACAAAATGCTTACTGCGAAAGAGTATTTCTTTCTCAGAATTTGAATCCGAGCCCTCCGATTAAAAGAGAAGAGCTGCTCACCATTTTACTATGCACCCTTTGATGATAATCATGAATTCACATCAAGAAATTTTTTGTCTACATACTAGTAACACAAGGTCTTTTAGTCTAGTGGAAAGAGCGCAGTTACCCGTCTTGGTTGAAAGTTAGCACGCTCCGAATAATGCACACACAAAAGACTAGTATTTAAGTAAATAAGAATAGAGACGCAAATTCATTATTCATCGAGTTTCGAATCATTTACCAGATTCTAAAAGATTTCTCGGCTATAACAACAACAACTACTACCCAGTAATGTCCCACAAAGTGGGGTCTGGGATTTCTCGGCTATAAAAAAAAACATATTTCACATTATACATATGTTGCGCGGACTCTTCAAAATGTAGCCGCACTCGTATCGGATCCTTCAAAAATGCACTATTTTTGGAGGATCCGATACATATTCTGTCACATTTTCGGAGAGTCCGAACAATATAGCATTATACCTATTAGTGTTTCATTCATACTAGTATTTTTTTTCTCGACTCCGCGTGCCACGTAGTCATACCTAGCACTCTACATATTTAGGAACATGACCACACAATTAACGTAAGTCAAGTGACCAACTAGATTATGGTCCATTCCTATGAAAATTCAATTAATCAGCTTGAACTTGTTTGATTTTAGGGTAATAATCCGATAAACCAATTGCAACCACAAGTAGCACGTTTTGATGGAGAAGTCTAATTGAACACCTATTTCCATACCCTGGACCATTTTTAATTCTTGGACCACATGATTGGCATTGCAGGTCTGTGCTTTTGATTAATTGACCTAAATAACGTCCATTCGACTCCTAAAATTAAAGTGAAATTATCAGTTATGCCGGTATATAATTAAATTAGTACAAAAATTAATCAATTTATAAAATATTATCAATATTAGCCAATCAACTATTTATAGCTAAAAAAAGGTTAAATTTTTGCTCTTTTGAGTGAGTGTTGCTGGAATAAATTGGATACATCTTAAAGAGCTTAAATCTCAGTTTGAGGTAATTTGATAGAGTTTTAAGGTGGGTTGAATTAAAAATTCGAAAAAGAAGATGAACATAAAAAAAGATGATATTTGTATTAGATTATGTATCATAGTTGTATCAATTGTGTATCACATGTGTATCCATATGAGATACATGTGTCGCAAAAGAACTTTTTGAACTCGATTTTAACTACGAATTTTGATACCAAATCAGTACAAATTACCTCCAATCTTCCTAAAATTCTGTATGTTGACTCATCTATGTGTTTTTAATAAATTTCAAGTATACCCATTTACGTCTTGCTTTTAATATTGTTGATCAAGCTTAAAAATATGGAAGGAAATCTTTGCATGTAATTCTCGGAAAGAAGGAATCCTTATTTATTTGAATTTATAATTTTTGCATGTGCTTGACTAATTTTAGTAAGTCGATAATTAATTGTTAGATGTTTTAAGTTATAATATATTTGTGACATTTCCGTACGATTCTCTAAATTAAATTCTACCTTTAACAACATAGAGTTTTGGAAATCTCGGATCCTGTCAATATTTGAACAACATTGAACACTCAACTACTTGTAAAAAGTTAGTATAATTTATTGTGTCATATATATATATATATATATATATATATATATATATATATATATATATATATATATATATATATATATATATATATATATATATATATATATATATATATATATATATATATATATATATATATATAAACGTGTTATAAACTAAAGCAAAAGACAAGAACAATAGAACAAGAACAATAGCAATAGAGAGAAGAGTAGAGAGAGTTCTTTTTATTGAGTTGAGAGGGGTGAATTACAATGGTAGAGAGCACCTCTATTTATAGGGAGGAGGAAGATCTTGCTACCAATAATAGGACTCTAAAATCTCTCTAATTAAGTACATTAAAGACATTCACCTTAAATAGAAGTGTAAGAATCTTCTATTTCATAACACTCCCCCTTGAATGTCTATTCAATGATGTGCCTCATAAAACCTTAAAACCAAAACCCAATGGGAAAAAATTAAAGTAAGGAAAAAGAGTACACATGTTTGAATATGCGCCTATTGGTTGCCTCGTTAAAAACCTTGCAAGGAAAACCCAGTGGGACAAAACCTTGTAAGGGAAAAAGAGTGCAACGCGCATTAACTCCCCCTAATGAGTACATCAATTTAAGCCTTGAGCATTTGCATTCCAATCTTTGTGCATCATCTTCAAAACGATCTTTGGTAGATATTTGATAAATAAATCAACCATGTTGACTTGAATAAATATTCCGCACCTTGAAATCATCACTCTTGATAGATATGAACATCTTCATATAATGTCGTGGAATAGCTCTTCAATATCTCCATAGATGCATTCTCAAATCCATCATGCTTTGACTTTATACTTTCAAGCATATGAACTACAGGTTCAAAGCTACATGTCTTTCATATGGAATCAATTCTTCTTGAATTGTATCTCTTCCATTTAGTTGCTTTCTTTGAGTCAGCAAATGCGTATAGCATGCTTTGCAATATGTTGCAATTGCATTTCCCTTTTATGAACTACAGGTTCATATCATGATATTCGGGGATATACATATACAAATGAAAATTCATCCCATGTAACACTTTCTCAAGTGTTTATCATGTCTCCCCCTCATGTTAGTAAAGCTAACATGTTTCCTCAACTTTGGGAAATCATCTTTGTGCATTATGTCAATATACACAGCACCTTAATAATAAGATGAAATTATTTGGTTCCTGACCTTGAACCACTTGTGAGGGGAGAATATACTCTCGTATACAACTTATATCAAACTGATATATATATAACTTAGTTCTCATAAGAAACAGTTTAGCTATTAAGTGGCAGCACTCAATAATTATCTTGCTAAACCAACTTTATATAAACCAACTTATCAAGATGAACTGTCTTGAGTAGAGAATCTGGAAACTATGCTCGAAGTTAGATTACTGAGCGATTTACCTCGCAAGCACCGGCCAGGCTGCGGGTTAATAACAATTGCGCATGTAACCATTCCATAGATGCATCATATGTGGTATACATGGCAGGTGAATGGGCCCATATTCACCTTTGATATTTCCAGAATTTAGGGGCTTCAACCCGAACTCTTTAGTTGGTCAGTTCATTACTGAGAACAAGAACTTCTAGTTCTTTGATATTCACCTATGTGAATTTGCACATCATACTTCAAATGAGATGGCTAACACGAATGTCAACTGACTAAATTATCAATATTGGTAAACTTCAAATTTACACCATGACATGTGCACTTATCAATAAACTTCGGGTTTATTATGACATGGGTTTTATACCAATAGATATCCACTTTATTGTGGCATTCTTTCGTTTGTGTAGTACAAACTGGAGAACAAAGCGGGTAGCTTTTCATATACAAATTACCCCGCTACAAGTTGTAGTAATAGGAGAATCAAAGCCTTCCTTTATTTATAGTCTCAATATCATCAATCGCCTTCGCGTGTACTTTTGGAAACTGAATAAGTTTCTTTGAGACTTACTACAGCACAATACTCAATTGTGTTTCTCCAACATAGTAATAATTGGCTCTTCGAGAGCTCTCAATTAACTTTGTACTACCACAGGTTCATCAACATCCGTGTGGTGAATATCTTTCTTAAAGAGAAAGTTATACCATTATGGTCATGTCAAACTTATATGCAAGATATGTTTCTTGCATTATCGTTGTCCTTTAATGGTCATATTTCCAAAATACTTTGGCGTACAATAGGTACGCGACCAACGATCATTCATGCCATATATCATCTCAAACCTCCTTCTAGGGGTGAGGGTGGTATCATCTCAAGCCTCCTTCTAGGAGTGAGTGTGGTATATTCAATACCAATTTCATGTTCATATTCTTCCAACATTGAATATGTATTTGTGAATCACATTCACTTCGAGGATATGTGATTTTGTTATCCTTTTCAAATCTATAAATGCTTCAGGCATTTGATTTGCTATTCTTTGCAAATGGATAATCTTTTGTGCCTCTTTCTTTCAAATAGAGGTATGTGGATCAAGATGAGATAATGATGCATTTTTCCACAAAATTTCCCGTTTGGTTTCACCAACTTCTCCCCCTAATTTTGGGAAAAGTGTCTCATCAAATTGACAGTCTGCAAATAGTGCAGTGAACAAATCTCCTGTCAATGTTTCGAGGTAGCGAATAATGGAGGACGCGTCAAACTCAACATATATTCCTAACCTCCTTTGCAAACCCATTTTGGTGCGGGATGGCGGTGCTACAGGCACATATACTGCGCATCCAAAGCTTCTTAAATGGGATATATTGGGTTCATGACCCAAAACCAATTGCAATGGGGAATATTTGTGTCAATTCGTCAGTCAGAGACGAACTAGCATTGCTGCATGCAACATGGCGTGACCCCAAACCGAAGTGGGCAGCCGACGAACTAGCATTGCTTCATGCAAAATGGCGTGACCCCAAACCGAAGTGGGCAGCCGACAAACTAGTATTGTTGCATGCAAAATGGCGTGAACCCAAGTCGAAGCGGGCAGCCTCGTTTTCATGAAGAGTTCAAGATTATTCTCATCTATTGTCTCAATATGATATCCATTTTGAATGATATCTTTAAAACTCAACAAGTTCCTTTTAGACTTGGAGGAGAACATTGCATTCTCTAAGATAGATTCTCAAAACTCAACAAGTTCCTTTTAAACTTGGAGGAGAACGTTTTGATTGATATCATTAAAACTCAACAAGTTCTTCTTAGACTTGGAGGAGAACATTTCTCAATGATTAACGTCATGCCTTTGGGCAGAGTTAGATTTGCTCTTCCGGAGCCTTCAATCAATTTACTACTTCCATAGATTGTAGTAATGTTTGCCTTACACAATTACTCTTCTTTTCTTTGAGTATTGTATGTGTAGTACATGAATCAACTAGGCAAATACTTTTACAATTGGACGTTGGTCCAAGTTCGCTTTGTGAGATATCTATATTTGTTATCCCATAGTTTAACATACAAAAGAAATACACGAACATAAGAATAAACAAGTTCAATTCTTTTGTGTCACATAATATTTTCAAAATCTGCTACTAACAGTTGGCTAACAAAATCAGATATGTTATCCATAATCAATTACTTTGCAGTTTGAAAATTTCAGCATTTTTCATGAGACAATCGATTATTAAACACACACAATCGATTGTTGGAACATAGACAATCGATTGTTAAACATAGACAATCGATTGTGGATGATTTTTGAAAAATTCCAGATTACACTGCCTAACGACAATCGATTGTTAGATATAGACAATCGATTGTGGGTGATTTTTGAAAAATTCCAGAACACACTGTTTCAAGACAATCGATTGTTAGACAAAGACAATCGATTGTTGGCTATTTTTGAAAAAATTCCAGAACACACTGTTTCAAGACAATCGATTGTTAGCCAAAGACAATCGATTGTTGATCAATTGTTTTTCAACTTTAATGTGAAAATAGTTGATAATCGACTAGTTTTTCAGGCTAGTCGATTACCCCCACTGGAAAATAAAAGTTTTATTGATATTTGAACATATTGAAGATATTCTAAAGAACTACTGCTAACATTGCTTTATGAACTAACTAATACGAGCTAATGCTAATGACTATTAGTTTATTCACTAACTAATACAAATAAGTAGAACAAAATCAAATAACTCCATCTTCTTTCATCACGGATCCATCGCCGATTAGGTGGTCTATTTTTCCATCGGGTTGCTCAAAGAAGTCTGCCACATCCAGGTGGGTGATGTCCTCATTGTCGTCATAGACAAAGTTTGTTTCAGGGCCTTTTCTCTTTCGAGATGCTTGATAAAGGTCAACCAAGTGTCTTGGTATACGGCAAATCTTTGACCAGTGCCCTTTCCCACCGCAACGGTAACATATAGTTTCTGAACTATTTGCCTTAGGATCTTCGGGATCCCGTTTCTGCTTTCGGTGGTTATCTCTCTTTGGGGGGTGACGGACTTCTTTGGAATTTCTTCCTTGTCCACGTCCTTGGCTTTGACCCCGTTTATGACCGTGATCATGGTCCCTTTTATGTTTGGCATAATGCGAGTGCACCATATCTGCTTCAGGCAGTGGTGTAGACCCAGTTGGTCTATTTTCGTGATTTCTCATGAGCAGATCATTATTTCGCTCAGCCACTAGTAAGAGAGAAATCAGTTCAGAGTACTTCGTAAAGCCTTTCTCTCGGTACTGTTGCTGCAGTACCATATTGGAGGCATGAAACGTTGTAAACGTTTTCTCAAGCATATCGTAATCGGAGATGTTATCTCCACATAGCTTCAGTTTAGAAGTAATTCTGAACATAGCAGAATTATATTCAGAAACGGACTTAAAGTCCTGTAGCCTCAGATGGGCCCAATCATATCGTGCTTGTGGCAGAGTGACCAACTTCAGGTTGTCATATCTCTCCTTTAAGCTGTTCCACAAAACGAGTGGATCCTTGACGGTGAGATATTCAATCTTCAAACCTTCGTCAAGGTGGTGGCGCAAGAAAATCAAGGCCTTCGCACAATCTTGGGTGGATGCTTTTTCTTTATCTTTGAGGGTGTCTCCGAGACCCATAGCATCTAGGTGGATTTCAGCATCCAACACCCATGTCATATAGTTCTTGCCCGAAATTTCAAGGGCAACGAACTTTCTTTTCATAATGTCAGACATACTCGAAAATTAAATTAGGAAGAGGGAAAATACCTTGGATTTTCGAGAATGATACTTGAGACGGTAGAGTCTCGTGCTGATAACGTGTTATAAACTAAAGCAAAAGACAAGAACAATAGAACAAGAACAATAGCAATAGAGAGAAGAGTAGAGAGAGTTCTTTTTATTGAGTTGAGAGGGGTGAATTACAATGGTAGAGAGCACCTCTATTTATAGGGAGGAGGAAGATCTTGCTACCAATAATAGGACTCTAAAATCTCTCTAATTAAGTACATTAAAGACATTCACCTTAAATAGAAGTGTAAGAATCTTCTATTTCATAACAAAACGGACATTGTATAATTTATGTATACCGGTTGAGAACAGTAAATAGTGAATTCAGGCTGCTATTTGTGTAAGAATTCCTTTGTTCTTCGTTCACTGGGCCTAGCTTTTACTTATTTGGGCCTCATCCGCTCGCTTGATTCTTACGATTTGGACAAGTATTGTCTAATTTTATTGACTTTTTACTTTACCACTAGAATATATAGCACAGTTTTTTTTTCAATTGTTTTTTTTTATGAAGATATTTTTTCAATTGTTCGCGTTCGTTTTCAGAAAATAGTTATTTAGTTGGTATTTGGACATAAAAATAATAAGTTTTGAAAGAAAAGAAAGTAATATTTAGAGTTAAGATAAAAATTTGTATGTTCCATGATAAAGCACCAGGAGTAGATGGTTTCCCAATTGAATTCTTCACAAGATACTGGGACACTGTTGGTGATGATATCTATGAAGCAGTGAAGGAATTCTTTGCAACAGGAAAACTGCATAAAGGAGTGAGTAGCACAGCAGTAACATTGATTCCTAAAATACAAAATCCTACTACTGTTAAAGACTATAGACCCTTTCTTGCTGTACAACCCTCTATAAAATAATCACTAAAGTTCTTACATCAAGGATCAAAACAGTCATAGGTGGATTGATTGGTAATTCACAGTCAGCTTTTATTGAAGGCATGAGCATAACAGACACATCCTATTTACCCAGAAATTATTTAAAGGGTACAATAGGAAAGGAATATCCCCTAGGTGTGTATTAAAAGTTGACCTGAGGAAGGCATATGACACAGTGAAGTGGTGTTTTATTGAGAGACTATTGCTGGACATGAGTTTCCCCTACAAGTTTACAAGCTGGATAATGGAATGCATATCTTCTGTCACATATTCATTAAGTCTCAATGGAGGGCTGACAACTCCTTTTAAAGGAAAAGTAGGTATAAGGCAGGGAGACCCAATGTCCCCATACCTCTTTGTCATAGTTATGGAGTACTTGCACAGGGAACTCAAGCATATGATGGAAAGGAAAGACTTCAAGTTTCATCCTAGGTGCAAGAAGCTGGGAGTGGCTCATATATGCTTTGCTTATGATCTCCTACTATTCTGCAAGGTTGATACCCAATCTGTAAGACGTTTAAAACAGACTCTCCAAAAATTTACTGAAACATCAGGACTTCAAGCAAATGCAGACAAAATTGCAGTCTATATAGCAGGAGTATCAAACTGGCTCAAGGAGGAAATCTTGCATGAAGTGGACTTCCCTGAAGGCTCTCTACCATTCAAATACATTGGTGTACCTTTGGACTCCAAAAAACTATCAGTTACACAATGCTGGCCAATAGTAGAGAAGATAACACAGAAAATTAACTGATAGACATCAAGATTTCTATCTTATGCATGTAGGTTCCAGTTGATCAAGTCAGTATTATTTGGCATGCAATCTTACTGGTCTCAAATCTTCCTGCTGCCTAAAAAGGTAATGAAGATGATCGAGGCAATATGCAGATCCTTTTTGTGGATTGGTGCAGCAAATGTGTGAAAGAAGGCATTAGTAGCATGGGAAATTATATGCCTACCATATAGTGTTGGTGGCCTAAATGTATTGAATCTGCGACACTGGAATAAGGCAGCTGTTGCAAAGCATCTGTGGGCAGTAACAATGATGAAGGACAGCCTATGGATCAAATGGATGCACACATATTACATAAAGAACAACGCTGTAGATGATGTACCTACTCCTAGAAGAGCTGCCTAGGCTTTGAGGAAGATCTTTGAGACAAGATCAATGATAACAAATATCCAGGGTATACAGGGAAATCTGAAATGCAGATTGATCCAGCTACATAGGGGTGCACTGTTTAGCATAAAAAAACTCTACAGAATGCAACTCCCTCAATTCCCCAGAGTACACTGGAAAAGCATTATTCAGCAGACAATACTACACACAAGATTCAAATTTATCGTGTGGCTAGATTTGCATAGAAGACTGGCAACAGTGGAGAGGCTACTGCAACTTGGAATACAGATTCCAAAACAATGTGTATTATGCAGGCAAGTAGACGAATCTTTTGAACATCTATTTTTTGCTTGCCCGACATCTTGGGAACTATGGAATAGACTGCTATTATGGCTGGGACACCAGAGGTCCATTTGTGACAGGAACAGTGAAGTAGAATGGGTTAGCAAAATTGCAAAAAGGAAATGGACATGCTGAAATAACCACCAATGTGTTTGGGATGTTAGTATACATTCTATGGAGAGAAAGAAACAAGATTAAGTTCCAAGGCGGAAGCATCATTATCAATGATATATGCAAAGAGATAGCAGTTCACATACATATACAGGGGACCTCTTTTAAACACTGGAAGGATGTTTTGCGAAGATTGGATCACTACCCATAGATAAGGAATTGAAGTAATTTGTATGTTTTGAATTGATGTATATATAGCTTGCGGTAGTGAATCCCTATAGACTGGTCGAGAGCAGTAGCTGGTCAGCTGCTACTGGATTTCTGTAATGGTTTTTTTTCCTTTGATGAAATGAAACTTACTATTTTAAAATAATAATAATAATAATTTAGGTCTTTAAAAAAATTGTATGTTGAATTTGAAATTGTGTTTGGACATTGTGAGCATGTAATTTTTGCCCTATTAAGAATACTCCTACAAAATTAAAAAAATAGATCTTTTCCAAATTGTTTTTTAATTTTATAGGATTTTTGTAGGATTTTATGAATTATTTTCATTTTGTGCATGTATAATTTTGTTAAAAATCATGAAAAAATGCCCCAAAAATGTCAAAAATATCACACATTGCATATTAGATTCTTTTTTCATATTTTAGGATTAATTGGTTAATTAATTAATTTATTAAAATAAAAAATAATAAGAAAATATTGTTCATGCTTATAATTTAGCTTTTAATATTAGATTAGTATTTTTCTCTTCATTAATTTAGGATCAAATAATATTTATAAATATTATAGATAGAACATTAGTATAATTTGATAAATTAGATTAATTTAGAATTTAATTTAATATTTTAATTAATTAGAGAGAAAAAACAAAGAGAAGCAAAATAGGAAGAATGTATTTTGGTCTTGTTTCTTTAAAATTGGGCCAATCCTTAAAATTGGCCCAATTAATTTTTAAACCCCGTCCAAAACTCCAAGCCTTACACCCCATCCGGTCCAGCTCGCCGATAGTCTTCAAAACGGCGCCCATTAACCCCAAAAAGACGTCATTTTAGTAACGTAAATCCCAGCCGTTGATTTCATTTGATCGGGTGGTTGAGAACTGATCCCCCACCTCCTATAAAACTGTTTGAATCAGAGACCACCCCTAGAACCCCTCTCATTTCGTATCTATACGCTCTCACAAGAAACTTTAGTCGCCCTAGGATTCCCTCGCCAGCTCCGCCTTTCTTTGCCGCCTGGAAATTGTCCTACGGCGGTTGAACATCACCAAACCACCCCAAAATTCACCCTCTATAATCCTCAGCCTCCCCCTTTACACTATCCCACTATCAATTTCCTCTAAATCACCACCCAAATCCGTCAATTTCAGATCTGAAAATTTAAACCCAAAAATCCTAAGTCGCCCAAACAACCCCAAACTCACACCATAGGATCTTCAACCTCCCCTCAACACTATCCTACCCTTGATTTCCAAAAAATTCCCGCCAAATTCTTCGAATCCTAAATCTACGAAGGACCAGAAACCCTTGTTCTATTTTTCCTTTCTTTTTCGAGTTTCTTCGGATTGCTTCCAGACTCGACTTAGTTGAAAACCCATGCTAATCAATTTCCCAATAAGAACGGTTGGTTAGCATATTGTTTTAGCTATATCGAAGGATTTTCGACTTGGCAGACCCCTCTTGGTATTTTTTTACCTTTTCCTTGTTTCTTTATTGTATTTCCCTAATTTCCGGATGTGTATAATCAAAAGTTAATTTAGCTCGTTTCTATATATGTTATTTTGTTTACTGTTTGGATAGTATTAAAATGATTTGAAGCATGTTAAATGTTAGAAAAATTAGTTCAGTTGTTAGTTTGCTTGATTTAATCAATTGTAAATTAATTAAGTTAATTATTAGGTTTTCATTATCTCTTTGTTGTCCTTGTTTCTGCCATGTTTTTGTTTATACCGAGTTCCTGTTTAGGGTTAATTAGATGAGTAATTTTATTTACTGATTAGGTTAGTATTTAGGTTTAAATTGCACAATATCGATTTTGTTTGTCATTTTTTGATTTGGATTCTGATTCCTTTTCAGCTTTGCCTCTGTTTTCCATGAGTTGTGAATTATTACAAACTTGTAGGGTCCTAATTGAACCTAATAGAAACTTAAGAGGACATTAGGAACTTTAGAAAATAAATATCTAGAAGAAGGAAGGTTCTAGAAGGGACAACTCTCTAGAATTTGTTAAAAAGATGCTGAAAACTGGACAATTATCTATTATTCTATGTCAAAATATGTTGTACTATCTAAGAAATTTAGGGTAGAATATTCTTTTGATGCTATTTTGAATATACTCTATAAAGAAAATCTATTCACCCATTCTCATAGACTCGTACATCAACATCTGCACCTGAAAAAGCTCTGGAAACAAAAGAGAAAAATTCCCTGAATATTATGGCTAAAACATCAGTCTTCTAGTTAGAGTTCTGGGATGATTTTCTCAGAATACTTTCATTTTTTTTGAGAAATCTAAGGGCTGGTTCTTTATATTCCTGGGTTGATACCCTACTGTTGCTGTTTGGGTTTTGTTTGTTACTCCATCTTTAAATTTTAGTCAGTTGTTCACTTGTTTTGTGGCTACTTTTTGCTGTTTAAGGGATCTATTTTTCATATTCTGGTCCATTGTGCTGCAATCAGGTATTTACCTTAAATCTAAGATTTAGTTTTGGCATGAATAAGTTGATTGCTTTACTTGTTCTATCAAGTCTTGATCCTCTCTCATCATGTGTTTATTTCTTTACATTTAGCATGTTAATTAGTAAACCTTGGTTCAGTTAAACTCACGAGTGTTTCTTCTGCCATGCGATGTTTTGACATGAAAAGAGCAAGAGTCCATGGCTCTACTATATGATTATTTGAACTGGTGTGTCTATTGTATAACTATGAGTCTATTTCTGAGCTATACTTATTCTGAACTTTGATTGCTGAGTTATCTTTCTTCATTATTTCTTCCTGCTTTGCTGTTTAGTTAATAATACACTATTAAATGAATTTCCCATAAATAATGAAACCTGCATTTTTATTTTTTCTGTTTATATGTGAGTCTCCCCAAGAGTAAGGTGGGAAGTTCTTGTAGGGAAGGATGCCAGGGGTCTATTTGGAAACAGCCTCTCTACCCAAAGGTAGGGGTAAGATCTACGTACATACTACCCTCCCCAGACCCTACGAAGTGGGATTATACTGGGTTGTTGTTGTTATTGTTGTTGTTGTATGTGAGTGGCAATAAGGCAAGGAAACCTCAAAGCTGAAATTGAATGTTGGCTTATAAGAAACAACTCTATAGTTGATTCTTGCAAGCTGAAGCTTGTTTAAAAGGCTTTGCAGCAGTTGAAGGGCTCGAAGATATGAAGAATGTTACCTTTCATCTCAAAAAAATTCTTTATTTTCCTTTAGATACATAGTTGTATTAACGAGCATGTTGTAAATTTACGGAGTGTCAGCAGTAAATGGACTGTTAGAATATTTTAATTTCGAGTTTGATCATGTTTGATTAATAGTTTATGTTCATAATAGCATAATTTCTTTGTTATAGCACATCCTATTATCACAAAAGTGCCTAAATGTAGGTTATACGAGTTGGTCCAGACTTGCAACAAGGCCCAATCTGGGAATCACCTGAGCAAGTCTGGGTCAGGAAGATGGAACTAGGTACTGGACCCTAATAATTTGATCCTAGATATGGGCTTACTTCTTTGAACTCTAATCTAAAAACTCACTTTTGTATTGGAAATTACATGTAGCATTATTAACTTTAAGATTTGAATCATTGTTTTGGATTTTTACCTCTAAATAAACTAAAGTCTAGCTTTTAGACAAATGTGTATTTCGGTTGTTTTATTGGTACTAAATACAATTTTCGTGATAGGCCCGATCGTTTAAATGTAGCGCGACTAGGCCAGCCTTGATCGAATAGCCATTTGGGATTTTTCATCTTATATTTTGGGCTGGAAAGCCAAGGCCCACGTAAGGCCAGTTTTATTATGAGTTAAAAGGTTATAGTCATTTATTTCCTATTTATTATGGTTCTATCAATTAGAAATCAAGTTAGCCTATCAAAATGAATTTGAATAAGGGAAATTTAGTGGGCTCAGCTAGTGCTGCTGGGCGAACTTCACAAATGTCGGCTTTAACTAATGAATTCCTAGTAATTAAGTACAATCTTTTGAAATAAATTGAGATGCGCCATCCACAAATGAATTTCATAATCTATTGTCCTCACATTAATACCGAAACTAGTGTAGAAAATACTTTGAACATTCATAACTAGTGTAGACAATACTTTGAATATTCATAGTTTGCTTTGGATACGTTATCAATAAATCATCGTGAATATATGTATGAATCCCTTGGCATAGTCATGATACATAATCTCAAATATAGGTGCACATTTTATGTGGCCCGTGCGTAAAAACTTTCGACAATAATAAAAATAAACATGTCGCGAATCGCGGGTGCATTTCATATAGCGTGGTTTACGGTGTATTCCAGAATGAAAAGTGTATGACAATCGTAACTTGTTCAAGAAATAATTCCATAAATCCTAAAAAGTGATTAAATAATTAATTAAAAGAAGTAAACAGAATAAAAATGCATAATACATTCTAAATATATAATTAATCAGACAATTAGGTAAACTATTGATAGTTAAGCAACCATGCTAGAATCACATAACTCGGAAATTCCTAACATATTCTCTCGGGTTTACAGAATTTCTTACCTAGATTTTCTGATTTCGCAGATTTTTAAATAAAGTTGATTTTTCTCGATTTGGGATTCAAAATAAATTAATGCCTTGGAACACCTTAAATTATTCTAAGTGGCGACTCTGAAAATGAATAAAATAATTCCATTTCGATTTATGTCACTTAAATTGGAAAAACTCCCTTTATATCCCCTCTCGAGTGTATTAAAGGAGGTGTGACAACTCTGGCGACTCTGCTGGGGATAAGAACCCAGAACTTTTGGTTCAAGAATTCGAGCTTAGAATAACTATTATAGTTGGCTTTATTTATTATCTGATTTTTGAGCCTAAAGTGCTAAATGCCGCTTTTTACCGCTTTGATATTATTTGTGTTGTATATAAACTGTTACAAAACCCTTATTCTCTCTGCGTCTTCTAAATCATCTGGGAAGTGTGCACTTCATGTGACTTCTTTTCTATTAGAGTTATATACTAATTTTAGAACGAGGTTCGAACAAGTTGCAAAGTCGGTGAAGCTTTTATATATTCGGTACACTGCCCCCCTCGGCTCGAGCTGTCTCCTCGGGTAAGCCGGGTCTAGAACAATTCACCCAGGTTTTTAAACCTAGAATAACATTACCCCATGCCGGATCCCTAGTAGGAACGCTTGTTTTCATCATGTGCATTTGACTCTGGGGACTCAACATATGGATTGGATCCGTCTAGGAGAGGTGCATCCGAAATCGAAAGACCATCCTGATGCATTTTACGTGCTACTTGTACATTTATTTGCTTCGGATTGCATACTGACCGGTTTCTAGAATAAGAGAAAGAGGTTGGAAAAAATCATATCGAGGTATGAGAGAGATAATTACCCACTTTTGAAAAATTGGGTGTCCAAAATATACCGAAACTCTGCTGAAATATTGAAAAAAGAAAGAGAAAAGGAAAAATTGTTTCAAAAAAATAAACAATATTTCATGTTTTTCTGTTGCGTCAAAACTAACTGAACTACGCAAGTTTGATTCTCACCAGATATGGGATACGTAGGCAACCCTCATAAGGTCCAACCCCATTTTGGCAAAAATAACCCAAAATATGAAATGTTGTCATTTTTGTCATAAATAAAGTTAGGTGATGTCATTTTTGTTGAAATAGCCAGATGTCCCGACAGGGCGTTAGAAGGTTGTTTTTGCAAGAATAGCCATCTATGGTCTCTTTTCAAATTTTTGGTCAATTAGCAAACATAGCCCTAAAATCTTCCTTCCGAAAGTGCTGAAAGGCCATATTTGCAAAGGTGTTTTGTTTTGAGATAGTTGTTTAAGTTGCAATTTTGCAAAAAAAAAATAATCTTCTTTTAAAAAAAAAAAATAAATCATGGGTTTTTATCCAATCACTTTAAATAAATGTGCAAGATGAGCACTATTGAAAATGAATCTTTCAAAGTTGTAGAGAAAATACCCATAGGACTCCATATGTGGTTGAATGACCCAGGGGAGGTCAGTTGAGGTGCTGCGATAAAAGCTTTAGGCGGGTTTACCGGTCTCTTTGAAGATTAAACCAAGAGTGGACATAATTGAAGTTCTGATACCGTTTTAGGACCCGACGCACAATGTGTTCCATTTCTCTGATTTTGAGTTAATCCCTACACGTGAGGGGATAGCAGGCTATTATGGCCTTAATGGGAATCTCAAAAATCGATACCCAGTGGCACCAAAAGCGGTAACTCCTCACAATTTTCTGGACCTTCTGAGTATTAGTCGGGAAGTCAAAGATGGAAATTTGGCTGAAGGATTTTGCATATTCTACTTCCTATACCACCGCTATGGGAATCCCCATGGTTTTGACGCTCTAGATACCGATTTAAGTCATCAAGGGAATAAAGGCAAATGTAAAGAACGTCGAGGGTTGACCTTCGTAGCGGAATTCTTAGGCACTCTAATTTGTGCGATGAGTGATGGAAATATAGAGTTGGGACTCGTATGAGTGGCTGACTTCATGATTCAAAAAGGCTAATGACACTGTTATACCGATGGTCCTGGTGGAAATTTACCGAGCTGGGGGAAAGTTTTTTGAAGGTTGTAACGTGATTTTACAACTCTGGATGGAAGAACATCTTTGACATCGCTCGGGGTATGAACTATGGTCTGATTGGTCTTAGTTGTATTAAAGACCACGAAAATCGGGTGAATGGTTATGAGTTTCCAGAAGGTACAGAGGCATGGTTTGCACATTTGAGTTCCTTGACTGCAAGCAAAATTTAGTGGATATTCGATTGGCTCCCGGTCAACGAAGTTATCTATATGTCGGCTGGAGTGTGCTTTCTTTTGTTAATGGGTCTTCGGAGTATTCAGCCATATGCTCTACACAAGGTTCTAACTAGCTGGGCAGGTATTAAACTATTCCTCGTGATGAACATTTGAGTAGACAAGTCATTGAACTAGGTCCAAAAGCTGCATTCCTAGAAGAAAAGGTTCGCCAGATTTGGTATCAAAGTAGGTTTCTGAAGCCACAGACTCGAGTACAACATGCAACCAAGGGTGAGGTTGAGCCTAGCTACACGACCTGGTATGGTAAAACGGTTCAACTCCATCAAGAGATCGAACGGCCCTTCAAAAGGCCCCACGTACAACAGTTCACTAATGTGGCACCAGAACAATGGAATTGGTTGGAAAAGGAGAAAAGCTATAGGGCCAGAATAAGCAAATTAGAAGGGCAAATAAGAGATCTTAAATTTGATAGTAGTGTGCAAGCTGCTGCTGATAAAGGAGAGAAGAAAAATTTGGCTCAAGCGAAGCCCTCCGAGCCCAGATTCAAAGGATGAAGATAGCTGCTAAAAACCCGGAAAGGATCCAAACAGATAAAAAACTTATAAATGGTCTTAGGCAGAAAGTATATGAGTATGGGACCAATTCAAAAAAATCCGAAGGTAGATTGGCAATAGCCAGGGCAAAGTTGGCGAAGAACGCAGAAGGACGGGCAGAATTTGTTCAGCAATTAAAAGGAAAATATGATAGAGAGGTAGCAAATCTAATGAAAAAACTAACTACCCTCGAGAACGAAATGGCTTAACAGAAGAACTTCAAGGCAGAAAGGGAACATTGTTATGCATTGATGTCCCGACTGGAAGAGGACATGCAACAGTTGCAGGAGCAAAGTCATAATGACACCCAAGTTCTAGAAGCTAGTTCTTAAAAAATTGGGTGCCTGCTCCAAGAGAAAGGCTCATTAGAGAAAATATTAGAGGAATTGCTAACTATATCGTCATGAAATGCCATGAGTGTAAGGATATGGCTTGGTCTACTTTCTTCGCCGCAGTGATGACTTTTGTTCGCCAGATAATGGATGACCTGGATCGCCTCCAAGGAGATCTTGCACATAGGCTCACATTGAGACCAAATGATGTCCCACGGGCCCCTGGAGTAATATTGGAGGCACATGTGTATTCCTCATTTTTCTTTTCAAGTATATATTTTAGTTTCTTTTAGAGACTGTTAGTCTACTTTGAGTCTGTTTTCATTTTTCACTCCTTAAGTCTATATGATAGAGTCGTTGTAATAGAGAAAATTATTATTTTTTATTTTATTGAAAATTTGAAAAGCCTAAAAAATAGCTTCTTTATTTTATTTCACATTTATCCCTTGAACTACGTAATGATCTGATTCACATGACGTCGTGATACTTAGGCAAACCCCATCAAATTCGGTCATAGCTATAGATAACTCGAATAAGAGAAAAAAATGATGAAAAGAGGACACAAGAAAAAGAGATAAAATAAGAATAAGAGAGAAAACACTGCAAAAGAGAGAGTGCAAACAAAGAGAGCAAATAATGAAAACTGCAAAAGAAAAGAAAAGATTCAAAGATTTGGGAGGTCACAAAAGTCGGAATGAGACACGCAATCGTTGCAAAATATGTAGAAAAAATATTTAACTGTCTAGGTGCATTGCATTCCCCAACGTGCGATTCCCTATGTGTTAATTGTCTCAAGTTAACCGGTTTGTTGTGTATGTTGTTGAGAACAAGTTTTGTTTTTTTGGTAGTTGGTTTTGTGGTAACCTGGCTTCACACCCTTGCTTTATACGTGTAACACCCCGTAAATTTAGGCTTAGGTATGAATGAGCTAAAGGCGTATTAAGGATAAATTTTGAACATGTGAAGTCCCATCGGGATGATTATGAGTGAAAATAGTTATTTCAAAATCAAGATGGAAAGTGAGGTGCATAAGATTTGGCAAAATCGACTAAGTTTGCAGAAAATTTGTCTTCCAATAGGTATTAGTGAAAATATGTAAGGAATATGGAAAACCTCAAAGCATAAAAGTTGTAGGCCTTTGAAATATCTTTCCAACTATATATTATAGATCCCAAACGGAGCTCTTTGCAAAATGGTATGCCTGTTTTACAGAATGCTATGCAACCACTGCGGTCTTGATTCATTTTACCTCGACTGCGGTGGCGAGGCAGTGTTCCAGCAATTTACCGCAGTCGGGACCACGACTGCACCAATCGGGACGCGGTGGAAGACTCGGGAAGTCATTTTTTATCCCTATTTCATCCCCAAACCCCCAAAACATAAAAACTTGCTCTAAACGGGAAAGCTCTCAAAAACCTAACTCCTCAAGGATCCCTCCACCATCCAAGGTAAGTTCTAATGGTGATTCTAAGTTAATTTTAATTTTCCAACATCTTATTAACATGAGTAAACCCTCCACATCATTAGATATTCGATTGGGACACCATTGTTTAGAGAAGAAATCCTAGAACTCGAATTCAAGAAAATTGAACGTTGAAAAGGTAATATCTTCACCCTATAGATAATTCTATCATTTAATTAATGATTATAGACTCTATTTCATGAGATAAGAGTTTATGTGTTTGATAGAAAAGCATGAACGGTGATAGTTTTGGGTTGTTGATTGGTTATTATGGTTATGGGTGTTGATTACCTTATGGGTGATAAAGAATAAGGTTGATTATAACCATTTGAGACATTAGAATTTATCTAGGAGCAAAAGAATGGGTTATTGGGTGTAGAGACACTATTAATAAGGGCTATGAAGCTTTATGCCACTGAGTGTTTGATAAAATGCCTAAGTGACCAAAACATGACTATTGTTGCTAATTTGGAATCCTTATGACTTGTATTGATATAGATTAAAGTTGAAAGGGTTGAAGAATGTTGCATTATTCCATAGAGCAGGAAGTTAAGGTACGCGAGGCTAACTTTCTATGTTTTGGAATTTTAATGAGTTTCCCTACACTACGTTTCTTTTACGATTTATCAGTTGCCTCAGAAGTATTGTTAAGCCTAGTTCCTTGAATAATTGTAGAGCTTCTATTATCTTGCTTCATAAATTGTTCATGACTTTCATTTTGAATGTTGTGAGCTCAGTTCATATTCAATATAGACTTGGGCTTGATGTCTCTAAGTATCAGTATAGCTTACGAAACATGTCATAAACAGTTGAAGTTTTAGTGTTCATAACCAGTTCAAGAATACATGTTTCATTCTAGTCCTATTCAGTATATTATGAAATCACATGTTGATTCAGCCAGCCAGTTGGTTCGCTCGGTCACATGTAGTCAGCCACCAAGTATTGTGTTACGTCCATGACCAGGTTAGGGGCGTGACAACAAGATCCAAAGGAAATGTAGAAATAATGTCAGAGAGTCATCTACCAATAATTACCCCCTCAGAGGATAGCCTGTTGTCGGTTATCCCGAAGTCAGAGTCAGCAACTACTGAAGAGAACAGGACACTGCGCCTCCGCATTTTGGAAATGTGGGACGCTTGGTCTAATGGTAAAGAGCCCCCTAGTGCAGTACTTAGTTTTCCTGAGCTAATTCCTAGAAAAAGTGGAACCTCCAACATCCCAATAAACTACCTGGCCGCCCCATTCGGATACCCCACTATGTCATCCCATTTCGCTAGAACGCCTTCTAAGGTTCTCCCCCATGCTCTTATTTCGGAAGTGTCTTCTAACATATTCACCGCACCACCCACCTTGGCTACGGTACAACCACCATTGCCCAGGCCAAGTTTTGAGCCATCATCCTTTACTTTCCAAATACCACCATTTCAATCGGACACGGCTCATGTCACCTAAAATCCTACCCCCAACCACCTCAATATGAGTTTACCACGAGACAAGAGAGAACTTTAAAGAATCCCGAGCAAGAAGAGATCACTCGAAAAATAAAAGCATAGAACAAAGTCTCAAGAACATACAAGGCCTGAGTGTCTCTACGCTGACTTGTGTATGTTCCCTCATGTTCACCTGCTCATCAATTTCAAGATTCCCAAGTTTGAAAAGTATAATGGACATGGAGACTCTATAGCCCATCTAAAAAGGTATTGCAATCAGTTAAAATGAGCAGATGGAAAAGAAGAACTCCTGAATCCTGATGGCTTACTTCGGGAAAAATTTAGCTGGAATTGCATCGGAATGGTATATGGACCAAGACATCTCCCACTAGCACATATGGGATGACTTGGCATGAGACTTTCTCAGACAATTCCAATACAATGTGGACATAGCTCCGGATAGAATCTCTTTGTCCAGTTTCAAAAAAGAAGTCTTCAGAAAGCTTCTGGGAGTAAGCTATCAAGTGGTATGAACAAGCTTCCAGGGTGAAATCTACAATGGATGAGACCGAGATGGTTAGTGTCTTCTTGTAAGCCCAAGAGGCCAGTTACTTCCAGAACATGATGTCCTCTATGGGTAATCCATTTGCAGAAGCCATAAAGATTGGGGAAATAGTAGAGAATGGTTTGAAAACATGTTGCATCCTGCGCCAGTTGGCTATAAGAGCCACCTTTCAAGCAATCCAGAGCGGATCAAGGGCTGCAGCAAATTGGAAAAAGAAAGAATACGTGGCAATGATGGCCTCAAGTCTGAGAAACCCCCATCAACCCGAGGTTACTTTGGTTCCTCTTCAAGCACCACAAAACATTACTACCTCACTAAGATGCGGCATACGCCATGACTCCTCAGCCTTATTTTCATTCGTGTATAGTATGTAGTAATGTCCAAGGAACCCGGTGCAAGGAAGTTAATCTTCTTCTGAATCTAATACATTTTTCCCATTTGTTTGGTCATAACGATCCTCTAATTCTCTCCATAATTTTGACTGAGTCATTTACATATCATCACACCTCTCCTATTGGCAGAGTTGAGGCGAATAGGGGCTAGGTCTTCTGGATTCCCCATTAATAAATCATAATTTGTTCTTAACTGACAGAGCTCGCAACACACTTCTTCTCCATGAACAATATCCAATTTCGTCGAACGAAACTGGTAGTAAGGTCATTCTAGGAATATCTGAAGGATGAATGTAGAGGGGATTACCCGTATCTATGATAAATTGGTCATATGTGCTCGTACTAGAAGCTGTTTCTTCAGTTTGGTTGATAGCGATGTGCGAGGTTCCAATTCAATGAGATTGAGAAGTATTAAGTCTTCAACCAAGTCTGAGACCTTCAATTTTATGAGACAATTTTCAGAATTGGGCAGCAACAGCCAAAACCGTACAAATTGACGAAATCAAATGGAACGAGACTTTGAGATGCTGAAGGAATCCGAGCTATTTTCCAAGATCTGATGCCATATCAATTATGCAAGCAAGCTCAGATCTACAGAGCTCCCATGGAGTCTACTAGAAGGTTCTAAGGAAGGAGAAGAAAGAGGACAAAAGATAGGAATAGAGAGAGTAGAGACCTCCATTTGGTCGTGCTGCTATGATGTAACGTGCAGTCATCCCAAGGCAGCAGGATGTATGGTATAGGGCCCCCTATTTTATCTCCCTTAAAGTCCTTTATGGATTTCGAGACCGATATATTTTCTGTAAATGAGAACATTTTCTATAAATGAGAACCTTCAAATGATTTCATTAACTGTATAAGTATATATATACATGTTGACTATTTGATTAAGCTAGCCACTAACTAAGCTAACTAAGTATACAATATAATAATGAATGTATGAGTAATAACTATACTCAATAATCTTTGCCCAACTTATTACCTTCTTTCCCGCCCAAAATTTGCAAGCATGAAAATTGAAATTTAAGTTCTTTTAAGACCAGATAAAAAACAAAAACAAAGCAAACCGCGGATATAATTCATTTTACTTAGGTTATTGAAGATAGTATGCGAATCTTATACTTAATGAGGTTAGGCCGATATGTTACTCACCTTTGTTTCTTTAATTTGAGCTTTAGATTTCTTTACTACCGATTCATATTTATTATGAATAATTAGTTATTTGTATTTGGATTAAAATAGTGCAAATAATTCTTAATTGGCGAAATATATAAAACTCCTCTCCAAGTTATCTACAACGGTCAGTAGAATACCTTAACTTGCCATATGACCAGTCAGACACCTCTACTTGGTAGAAGTATATTCTCTTAAACCCCTTCCGTTGACATGACAAATTTTGTGTGTTACACCTACATTTAAGTGCGTGAAGATCTTGAAAATAACGTTTTTTTTTTCATAATTCAATGTGGACCCCACCACATCCTAGAGATCTGCAGACCCCCTCCCTGATTTTTTAATCTTCTTCCTTACTCCAGCTGCAAGAATACCAAAGAACCCCTTTTCTTCTTCCTTCAAAATCACCTAAGACCTAGCTAAGACAAAATTCTAGACAATTCAAAACTAACTGAACTACGCAAGTTTGATTCTCACCAGATATGGGATATGTAAGCAACCCTCATAAGGTCCAACCCCATTTTGGCAAAAATAACCCAAAATATGAAATGTTGTCATTTTTGTCATAAATAAAGTTAGGTGATGTCGTTTTTGTCTAAATAGCCAGATGTACCGACAGGGCGCTAGAAGGTTGTTTCTGCAATAATAGCCATCTATGGTCTCTTTTCAAATTTTTGGCCAATTAGCAAACACAACCCTAAAATCTTCCTTCTGAAAGTGCTGAAGGGCCATATTTGCAAAGATGTTTTGTTTTGAGATAGTTGTTTAAGTTGAAATTTTGCAACAAAAAAAAATCTTCTTTTTCAAAAAAATAAATAAATCATGGGTTTTTAACCAATCACATTAAATAAATGTGCAAGATGAGCACTATTGAAAATGAATCTTTCAAAGATGTAGAGAAAATCCCCATAGGACTCCATATGTGGTTGAATGACCCAGGGGAGGTAAGTAGAGGTGCTGCGATAAAAGCTTTAGGAGGGTTTACCGGTCCTTTGAAGATTAAACCAAGAGTGGACATAATTGAAGTTCTGATACCGTTTAGGACCCGACGCACAATGTGTTCCATTTCTCTTATTTTGAGTTAACCCCTACACTTGAGGAGATAGCAGGCTATCATGGCCTTAATGGGAATCTCAAAAACCGATACCCAGTGGCACCAAGAGCGGTAACTCCTCACAAGTTTTTGGACCTTATGAGTATTAGTCGGGAAGTCAAAGATGGAAATTTGGCTGAAGGATTTTGCACATTCTACTTCCTATACCACCGTTATGGGAATCCCCACGGTTTTGACGCTCTGGATACCGATTTAAGTCATCAAAGGAATAAAGGCAAATGGAAAGAACATCGAGGGTTGACCTTCGTAGTGGCATTCTTAGGCACTCTAATATGTGCGAGGAGTGATGGACATATAGAGTTCGGACTCGTAGGAGTGGCTGACTTCATGATTCAAAAAGTCTAATGACACTATTATACCAATGGTCCTGGTAGAAATTTACCGAGCTGGGGGAAGTTTTTTGAAGGTTGTAACGTGGTTTTACAACTCTGGATGGAAGAACATCTTTGACATCGCTCGGGGTATATGAATTATGGTGTGATTGGTCTTAGCTGCATTAAAGACCACAAAAATCGGGTGAATAGCTATGAGTTTCCAGAAGGTACAGAGGCATGGTATGCACATTTGAGTTCCTTGACTGCAAGCAAGATTTAGTGGATATTCGATTGGCTCCCGGTCAACGAAGTTATCTATATGTCACCTGGAGTGTACCTTCTTTTGTTAATGGGTCTTCGAAGTATTCACACAAGGTTCTAACTAGCTGGGAAAGTACCAAACTATCCCTCGTGATGAAGATTTGAGTCGATAAGTCATTGAACTAGGTCCAAAAGCTGCATTCCTAGAAGAAAAGGTTCGCCAGATTTGGCATCAAAGTAGGTTTCTGAAGCCACAGACTCGAGTACAACATTCAGCCAAGGGTGAGGTTGAGCCTAGCTACACTACCTGGTATGGTAAAATGGTTCAACTCCATCAAGAGCCTGAACGACCCTTCAAAAGGCCCCACGTACAACAGTTCACTGATGGGGCACCAGAACAATGGAATTGGTTGGAAAAGGAGAAAAGCAATAGGGCCACAATAAGCAAATTAGAAGGGAAAATAAGAGATCTTAAATTTGATACTAGTGTGCAAGTTTCTGCTGATAAAGGAGAGAAGAAAAAGTTGGCTCGAGCGAAGCCCTCCGAGCCTAGATTTAAAGGATGAAGATAGCTGCTAAAAACTCAAGAAGGATCCAAACAGATAAAAAACTTATAAATGGTCTTAGGCGGAAAGTACATGAGTATGGGACCGATTCAAAAAAATCCGAAGGTAGACTGTCAAGAGCCCGGGCAAAGTTGGCGAAGAACGCAGAAGGACGGGCATAATTTGTTTAGCAATTAAAAGGAAAATATGATAGAGAGGTAGCAAATCTAATGAAAAAACAAACTACCCTCGAGAACGAAATGGCTTAACAGAAGAACTTCAAGGCAGAAAGGGAACATTGTTATGCATTGATGTCCCAACTGGAAGAGGACATGCAACACTTGCAGGAGCAAAGTCATAATGACACCCAAGTTCTAGAAGCTAGTTCTTAACAAATTGGGTGCCTGCTCCAAGGGAAATCCTCATAAGAGAAAAGATTAGAGGAATTGCTGACTATATCGTCATGAAATGCCATGAGTGTAAGGATATGGCTAGGTCTACTTTCTTTGCCGCAGTGATGACTTTTGTTCGCCAGATAATGGATGACTGGATCTCCTCCAAGGAGATCTTGCACATAGGCTCGTGTCTGATGTCCCATGGGCCCCTGGAGTAATATTGGAGGCATTTGTGTATTCCTGATTTTTCTTTTCGAGTATATATTTCAGTTTCTTTTAGAGTCTGTTAGTCTGCTTTGGATCTGTTTTATTTTTCACTCCTTAAGTCTATATGATAGAGTCGCTGTAATAGAGAAAATTATTAGTTTTATTTTATTGAAGATTTGAAAAGCCTAAAAATAGCTTCTTTCTTTTATTTCACATTTATCCCTTGAACTACGTAATGATCTGATTCACGCGATGTCGTGATATGTAGGTAATGCCCATCGAATTTGTTCATAGCTATAGATAACTCGAATAAGAGAATAAAATGATGAAAAGAGGATACAAGAAAAAGAGATAAAATAACAATAAGAGAGAAAACACTGCAAAAGAGAGAGTGCAAAGAAAAAGAGCAAATAATGAAAACTGCAAAAATAAAAGAAAAGATTCAAAGATCTGGGAGGTCACAAACGTCGGGATGAGACACACAACCATTGCAAAATATGTTGGAAAAACATTTAACTGTCTAGGTGCATTACATTCCCCAATGTGCGATTCCTATGTGTTAATTGTCTCAAGCTAATCGGTTTGTTGTGTATGCTGTTGAGAACAAGTTTTGTTTTTTAGGTAGTTGGTTTTGTGGTAACCTGGCTTCGCACCCTTACTTTACACGTGTAACACCCTATAAAATTTGGCTTAGGTATGAATGAGCTAAAGGCATAGCAAGTATATATTTTGAACATGTGAAGTCCCATCGGAATGATTATGGGTGAAAATAGTTATTTCAAAATCAAGATGGAAAGTGAGGTGCATAAGATTTGGCAAAATCGACTAAGTTTGTAGAAAGTCTTTCTTCCAATAGGTTTTAGTGGAAATAGGTAAGGAATCTGGAAAACCTTAAAGCATAAAAGTTGTAGGCCTTAGAAATATTTCCAACTATATATTATAGATCCCAAACGGAGCTTTGTGCAAAATGTTATGCCTGTTTTACAGAATGATATGCAACCACTGCGGTCCTGACGCATTTTACCTCGACCGCGGTGGCGATGCATTGTTTCAGCAATTTACCGCAGTCGGGACCACGACTGCACCAATCGGAACGCGGTGGAAGACTCGGGAAGTCATTTTTTAGCCCTATTTCATCCCCCAAACCCCCAAAACATAAAAACTTGCTCTAAACGGGAAAACTCTCAAAAACCTAACTCCTCAAGGGTCCCACCACCATCCAAGGTAAGTTCTAATGGTGAGTCTAAGTTAATTTTAATTTTATAACATCTTATTACCATGGGTAAACCCTCCACATCATTAGATATTCGATTGGGACACCATTGTTGAGAGAAGAAATCCTAGAACTCGAATTCAAGAAAATTGAATGTTAAAAAGGTAATATCTTCACCCTCAAGTTAATTCTATCATTGAATTAATGATTATATACTCTATTTCATGAGATAAGAGTTTATGGGTTTGATAGAAAAGCATGAACGGTGATAGTTTTGGGTTGTTGATTGGTTATTATGGTTATGGGTGTTGATTACCATATGGGTGATAAAGAATAATGTTGATTATAACCATTTGAGACTTTAGAATTTATTTAGGAGCAAAAGAATGAGTTATTGGGTGTAAAGACACTATTAATAAGGGCTATGAAGCTTTATGCCACCGAGTGTTTGATAAAATGCCTAAGTGACTAGAACATGACTATTGTTGCTAATTTGGAATCCTTGTGACTTGTATTAATATAGATTAAAGTTGAAAAGGTTGAAGAATGTTGTATTATTCTAAAGAGCAGGTTGTTAAGGTATGTGATGCTAACTTTCTATATTTTGGAATTTTCATGAGTTTCCCTACACTACGTTTCTTTTACGATTTATCAGTTGCCTCAGAAGTATTGTTAAGCCTAGTTCCTTGAATAATTGTAGAACTTCTATTCTCTTTCTTCATAAAATGTTCATGACTTTTACTTTGAATGTTGTGAGCTCAGTTCATATTCAATATAGACTTGGGATTGATGTCCCTAAGTCTCAGTATAGCTCGGTCACATGTAGTCAGCCACCAAGTGTTGTGTTACGTCCATGACCAGGTTCGGGGCGTGACAACAAGCCAAAGGAAATGTCGAAATAATGTCAGAGAGTCATCTACCAATAACTACCCCCTCAGAGGATAGCCTGTTGTCGGTTATCCCGAAGTCAGACTCAGCAACTACTGAAGAGAACAGGACATTGCGCCTCAGCATTTTGGAAATGTGGGATGCTTGGTCTAATGGTAGAGAGCCCACTAGTGCATTACTTAGTTTTCCTGAGCTAATTCCCAGAAAAAATGGAACCTCCAACATCCACATAAACTACCTGGCCACCCCATTCAAATACCCCACTATGTCAGCCCATTTCGCTAGAACGCCTTCTGAGGTTCTCCCCCAGGCACTGATTTCGGGAGTGTCTTCAAACATATTTACCGCACCACCCACCTCGGCTACGGTACAACCAACATTGCCCAGGCCAAGTTTTGAGCCATCATCCTTTACTTTCCAAATACCACCATTTCAATCGGACACGGCTCATGTCACCCAAAATCCTACCCTCAACCACCTCAGTATGAGTTTACCACGGGACAAGAGAGAACTTTAAAGAATCCCGAGCAAGAAGAGATCACTCAAAAAATAAAAAGCATAGAACAAAGTCTCAAGAACATACAAGGCCTGAGTGGCCAGAAGAGTGTCTCTACGCTGACTTGTGTATGTTCCCTCATGTTCACCTGCCCATCGATTTCAAGACTCCCAAGTTTAAAAAGTATAATGGACATGGAGACTCCATAGCCCATCTAAAATGTATTGCAATCAGTTAAAAGGAGCGGACGGAAAAGAAGAACTCCTGATGGCTTACTTCGGGAAAAGTTTAGCCGGAATTGCATCCGAATGGTATATGGACCAAGACATCTCCCACTAGCACATATGGGATGACTTGGCCTGAGACTTTCTCAGACAATTCCACTACAATGTAGACATAGCTCCGGATAGAATCTCTTTGTCCAATTTCAAAAAAGAAGTCTTCAGAAAGCTTCCGGGAGTATGCTATCAAATGGCATGAACAAGCTGCCAGGGTGAAATCCACAATGGATGAGACCGAGATGGTCAGTGTCTTCTTGTAAGCCCAAGAGGTTAGTTACTTCCAGAACATGATGTCCGATACGGGTAAGCCATTTGCAGAAGCCATAAAAATTGGGGAAATAGTAGAGAATGGTTTGAAAACAGGTTGCATCCTGAGCCAGTTGGCTATAAGAGCCACCTCTTAAGCAATCTAGAGCGGATCAAGGGCTGCAGCAAACCAGAAAAAGAAAGAATACGTGGCAATGATGGCCTCAAGTCAGAGAAACCCCCATCAACCCGAGGTTACTTTGGTTCCTCTTCAAGCACCCCACAACATTACTACCACACCAAGATGCGGCATATGTCATGACTCTTCAGCCTTATTTTCATTCGTGTATAGTATGTAGTAATGTCCAAGGAACCCTGTGCAAGGTCATTAATCTCCTTCTGAATGTAATACATTTTTTCCCCATTTGTTTGGTCATAACGATCCTCTAATTCTCTCCACAATTCGACCGAGTCATTTACATATCATCAAACCTCTCCTATTGGCGGAGTTGAGGCGAATCGGAGCTAGGTCTTCTAGATTCCCCATTAATAAACCATAATTTGTTCTTAACTGGCAGAGCTCGCAACACGCTTCTTCTCCATGAACAGTATCCAATTTCGTCGAACAAAACTGGTAGTAAGGTCATTCTAGGACTATCCGAAGGATGAATGTAAAGGGGATTACATGTATCTATGACAAATTGGTCATATGTGCTCGTACTAGAAGTTGTTTCTTCAGTTTGGTTGATAGCGATGTGCGAGGTTCCAATTCAATGAGATTGAGAAATATTAAGTCTTCAACCAAGTCTGAGACCTTCAATTTTATGAGACAATTTTCAGAATTGGGCAGCAAAGGCCAAAACCGTACAAATTGACGAAATCAAATGGAACGAGACTTTGAGATGCTGAAGGAATCCGAGTTGTTGTCCAAGCTCTGATACCATATCAATTATGCATGAAAGCTCAGATCTACAGAGCTCACATGGAGTCTACTAGAAGGTCCTAAGGAAGGAGAAGAAAGAGGACAAAAGATAGTAATAGAGAGAGTAGAGAGACCGATGTATTTTCTGTAAATGAGAACCTTTTCTATAAATGAGAACCTTCAAATGATTTCATTAACTGTATAAGTATATATACATGTTGACTATTTGATTAAGCTAACCACTATCTAAGCTAACTAAGTATACAATATAATAATGAATGTATGAGTAATAACTATACTCAATAATCTTTGCCCAACTTATTACCTTCTTTCCCGCCCATAATTTGCAAGCGTGAAAATTGAAATTTGAGTTCTTTTAAGACCAGATAAAAAAGAAAAACAAAGAAAAACCGTGGATATAATTCATTTTGCTTAGGTTATTGAAGATTGTATGTGAATCTTATACTTAATGAGGTTAGGCCGATATGTTACTCACCTTTGTTTCTTTAATTTAAGCATTAGATCTCTTTACTACCGATTCATATTTATTATGGATAATTAGTTATTAGTAGTTGGATTAAAATAGTGTAAATAATTCTTTACATTATTAATTGGCGAAATATATAAAACGCCCCTTCAAGTTGTCCAAAGCGGTCAGTAGAATACCTTAACTTGCCATATGATCAGTCAGACACCTCTACTTGGTAGAAGTATATTCTCTTAAACCCCTTCCGTTGACATGACAAATTTTGTGTTTTACACCTACATCTAAGCATGTGAAGATCTTGAAAATTACGTTTTTTTTCATAATTCAATGTGGACCCCACCACATCCTATAGATCCGCAGACCCCCTCCCTGATGTTTTAATCTTCTCCCTTACTCCAGCTGCAAGAACACCAAAGAACCCCTTTTCTTCTTCCTTCCAAATCACCTAAGACCTGGCTAAGACAAAATTCTGGACAATTCCTTGAGCTAGCAGCGCCTCCCCTTCTCTTCTGTCTTTATTTTCTTTGTGTTCTCAATTTACAAAAAGATACATACACATACGGAACAAAAAGAGGAAAACAATAGAGGAAATGGAAAAAACTTGAGGAGATTTAAATTCGAGTGTTCACAAGACATACCTGTGAGTGTCTGACTGGTCATATGGCAAATTAAGATGTTCAACTGACCGTTGTAGATAACTTAGAGGGGTTGTTTATGTATTTCGCTTTATTAATACCATATGATACTAAATGGTAATGTTGAAGTGATTGGCTGTTACTACTAATTGATTTCTTCTTCTTTCATTTCATAGATTAGGAAGCTAAGAGCAACGCTGGAAATACGACACAACTGAAGCTTATCTGCAATAGCATTGTAAAAACTATTTACATAATGATGTCAGTTAAAAGGTAATTACAAGTAACTCTAATCAATAGCATTGATTGATAACCTACAATAAATAGTAAGTAATATGTTATAAAATGTTAAATTACATAGATGGTGTAAAACATTCATTACACTTTTAGTGCATATAACTAAAATTCATATACAGATGAACAAGACTTACTTGAACAGATCGCACAGTGAAGTGACCCAAATCAGCAAACATAGCTTCGGATCCTGTAATATTTCATAACATAGTTAACTTAAGAAATGATATACACAATCGGCTCACTGAATGGTGATTACAGACAGGGGCGTACATAAGATTTTTCGTAAGTGACGTCTATATTTAAAGAACTTAATAAATGAATAAACTACTATAATGACATCATATATAAAGAAATACAATTTAGGTACACTACTTCAACTTCTCGATCAATTTTTTAAAATTTAAGGTTTAAAGGTTGTTCGAATAATCGAATTCTAGAATGGTGTTAAATTACTCGTTGTCAATAATTATGTGCCATCTCAAGTAGTTTAATTTTGCCATTTCGAATAAGTGGTTGAAGGTTCAACCCTTGTTGGCGAAAGGCCAAATTTATAACATCAAAATAAAAGTATCCTATAGGACTCATTCCCATGTCCTCTCTAATAACTTTTAGTGTTGAACCATCGAGCCAAAGCGAATTTTCATGTTAATTAAGTGGTGTTATTCCTTTATTTTTGTACTAAATGCTTGATTTTTCTAATTTTCACATATATATTTAGTAAATTTTCCAGCAAAGCGGTATCAAGTGACACTGATTAACACCATGTGCCTCCGCCCTTGATTACAGATACTGAATAAATTCACCAAGGGAAAGCCATCCTTTTGTACCGTTTCTTTTGAAGTAATCAATAATGTATTTGGGATTAAAGGCACATAAGACGCTCACATCATACTTGAACAAATTGTACAGACCATTGCCAGTTATAAACAAAAACCAAATACAAATATATATCCCACTTTATCTGTACCAAAACGTTGAAAATAGAACAGCGCTACCAGTATTGCTATGGAAACTCCCACAACAGCCTCTGCCAAAAATAAGAGTACCAATTACTTACTGAATATATAAATATGGTATTTTTTGGAAACGGATAAATAAAAAAAGATACATAAATTGCAAGAGTAATTCTTTAACATCCTGTTACACTATCATTTTTTTAATGTATTTGTCGCACAGGGCTTGCCTAGTGCAGTTTACATCCCCACTGTAGTTTACAGGTTATTACACAAGGGAGGTTTATCTAGTGCGCATAAAGTGCTCACACGAAAGACAGAGGCTATGGCAGAGAATGTAACGGCTGCGGATTTCCTCTCTTACCAAAAAAAATCTACTTTACAACGGGCTGTGACAAAAACAGGCGCAGCAAATATTTACACATTGAAGAATACAACGCAAATGCTCCCCCTGCATTCATTATCCACTCCTTTGCTCTTTATATAGTCCCTCAAAACTCACATGCACTCTACAATATTTCCTGTTGCCCCTACTATTTTGTACTTACCAGCAACAATTATAACTTTTATTAGGGGTCATTTGGTAGTTTATAAGAACATACTGAATAGGGGTATATTAATAATGCAAGGATTAGTTATCCTGTGACGAGTTCGAACGAACCTAATAACTTTTGCTTAGACCCTATATTTATATTACGAAATCTATTAAATATGTGTAAATATTCAATTATGAACCCAATAACTATAACAAGCTATGGGTTCGACGGTAATTTTAGAATCTATAAACTTCAAATAGCTCCGCCTGGTTGTGATTATTTCTTATTGACTAGTTGGTTTGGTATATTTAATATATAGTGCATAATTTTTTTAAAATCATTTGTTTACAAAAGTACCCTCCAAAGATGTTGTAAAAGATTTTGAAAGGACAATTTTGTAAATATAACGTATCCATTTACTAAAAACCATGGTATTGCTAATGTCATATGGTTTGTTATGTATAGTATAATAATGGCGTCATACATACGAAGACACCTAAAGTTGGCACGATCTTTCACTTAAACACTTAAACTATGTCTCTTTCCAGCTAGACACGTTTCTTAGATAATTCTCATACAAATTACACATTTTTTGCTGGCATATTGATTATTGTGTAGAGATTTGCTGCAGCTTCGAAAGAAGTTTTATCCAATGCTGAATTTACGATGTGTGCAATGCATATCTGGTTTAATTGGCATAAGAAATGGAAAGGAGAGGAAAGGAGAAAATAGTTTTAGAGGTGCTCTAAATCTAGTTATGAAGTTAAGTTTATTTGTAGGTATTTATTATATTATCCAAAAAAATCATGGGTTAAAGCCTAGTTTAAGTGTCCAATTGGAATGAGAATTGCCTAATAAACGTGTCTAAGTGGAAAGAGCCCTAGTTTAAATATCTAAGTGAAAGATCGTGCCAACTTTAGGTGTCTCCGTATGTATTACGCCTATCATAATTAATACATGTATTCATTATACATAGGGTGAAAAACAACTACCAAATAAGGAATTAATAACACCAAAAGCTAATACATGTATTATTTCTCTAATATATCTTACCAAACGACTCCTTAATTATAAATGCAGATATTAAAATGCTCTATGTTATTTTCTATGATGATTGTAGAAGCAAAAAAAAATTCTAACTTTGGGAATTACAATATACTTCTGTGGTCATAAAAGAAGAAAAAATAGATTCAAATCAGAAAAGAATCTTACATAAATCATCAAATAGTAAAATAGTGAATTATCTCGAAAATCTGACTCGAATTGAATTTGTGCAAGATTTGGTGTGTGATATTTTACAACGTTAAATAGTTAAATATCTAGCATTAGGACAAGGCAAATATATAATTACTAATCCTCCAATAAAGGTGCCTGTTGTTATTCTAAGACCGAAACAATTCATCAAAACGAGAATATTTGGCTTGTTTTAACAATAAGTACATACCTCTTTGTCTTTTCTTACAGTTGACAAAATTACTATTAATAAGATATCACAACAATTGTACGTATATAAGGTGCAGTTTACATTTTATTACCCCGAAAAAAAAAGGCCCGATAAAAGAATTTGTACTGTATATGATTATGTGTTTTGGAGTGTCTCCCTTATGGTAGTTATTTATGGTAGTTACTGTATGATATTATTGCATGCTATTTTATTTATGGCTCTTATGTTTATATAATTATTTACGTCATTTTTACTGGAGTTAATAATGCTCTTTTGTTTTTGTTTTTTATTTTTCCTTTCCTTCGCTGAGCCGAGGGTCGATTGGAAACAGCCTCTCTGCCCTTTCGCGTAGGGGTAAGGCACGTCTACATATTACCCTCCCCAAACCCCACTTTGTGAGAATATACTGGGTAGTTGCTGTTTAATTTAATTCAAATTTTTTATAGTGTAGTAAAGAAGTTTTAGTCTGGAAATTTTTAAGATTTTAAACCTTTAAATTTTTGTTTAGACACAGCTAACACTTCGCTTGCAGCTTGTTTACTTCATTTTTTTTTGGCAGCTTTTTACTGCAACCTGATTATGTACGGGTAAAATCGGGGATGAAATTATCCCGATTTCTTGGTAAAGAAACGAGAAGAAAGCACATTCCAATATGGCCCCGGGTAAAGCCAAAAGCTCCCACATATCAAGCTCGGGGAGGATGAATGATGCGCCAAGAATCCGACACGACCAAAATATGGGAAGAAACGAGTTCGAGCAAAATAAAGAATCGAGACTAAAGGAAATAAGGTTGGAGAGGACGAACACGGGGCTAAAATATCCGTGCTTAACCAAATATTACGGCACAAATCTCGTTATATCAACGGTGTATCACGATTTACCGGAAGATAAAATGTTTTACCTTATTTAGACTTGTACAGGAATTAAAACTCTCCAACTATATAAAAGGGAGAACTCTTTTATTTTTTAGACCATTGCTAGCACGCATACCAAAGCAATAAAGTCAATTTTGGTTCTCTAATTATTGTTCAAAGTGTTCTTCAACTGCTTAATTATTTAGTTGCAATTGAGCCTGTCTCGAGGACTTGATCGGAACAAACTTCCAGTGTTCATCATAAAGTCTCGCTCAATCATTCATCATGTTTGGTTTGATCGTTTTGTTTTTCGTCAATTCAATTATTTGTTATCCTTAGACCATTCATGTTAAATTAAATCACATATCCTTTAAACCGCATATAAATTCAATTGCTACCCATTTTAAGGGTAAATAATTTGGTGCCCACCTTGGGGCTAAGGATAATAGTGGTGATTTAATATAAATTTCCATAACGCACCCTATATTATACTTTCTCTTTGAAGTTAGATTTCAGGTCTATTTAAAATGTCAAATTCTCAATCTGCTCACTTGAATGTTGACACCGAGTCAGACCACCACTGTGAAAATAATAACGCGGTGCCAAGCAATGATGTACCCTTGTTGATCCTAAGGGCACGTCCTTCTTAGGGAACTCCAATTGACCAAGCCCGGAAAAATCTTCTAGTGCGGCTATGTCCATGCCGTCGAAAAATGTGTTGAGGGCATCATTTGGACCCAGCTCCCTCATTTGACTTTTCTTTGGCCGCTTGGGCCTCTTCGAGCATGGAATCGGTGTATGAGGGCAACCCCACGATGTCAATAACACATGTCACCTCATTCGCAGTAAGAGCGGCTTCCTGGTAGGCCTCAACCTCCATCTCCCCCTCAGGTTCCTGAGTTAGAGGGGGATCTACCACATGGTCCTCTTTCTCGATCGTTGCTTGCTCCCCCTGGTTAAAAGTCGACCCACGAGTGATGAAGAGGTCGTATTATTTGGCCTTGTCCCTGAGACGGTAGAGAGACTCAGGGTCTGGTACCTTGGACTTGGTGTTCTTCTTGGGCTTTCAGACCTCGGTGGCCGCCCTCTTATTCCTTTTCACCTACGGGTCAGGGAAATCCGAGGACTTTCTTTTTTTGTTCTTCTCCTCCTTCGTGGCAGCCCCGGGCTATCTCAAAATGGAGGTCTCGGCAAGCAAGGACGAATCCTCATCCTCATCCAGTAGCCTAAGTTCAGTGGTCTTAGGGAAACCTGTAAGAAAAGGTTAGCAGTATGTAAGTTAAGAGCGTAGTGATAACTATTTAGGGAAGAACCTCACCATAAGAACGTTCCTCCCATTTTCCCTTCGAAAGTTCGCGCCATGCGCGCTCGGAGTACGGCATCTACTTGCAGATTCCCTCGATCAACTCATTGAACTGGAGGATTGCATCAGGAACTTAGGCAACAATTGCATGACCACAAACACAGGCAATGTGAGAAAGAATAAAAATAAAGAAATACCCAAGAAAGACAATACTTACGGGATGCATTCCACTCCTCGGGGAACTATATTTTATGCCATGTCATATTTATATTTGGATTTTTCTCACTAAATTTTATGCCATGTCATATCTATGGTAGGGGTTTGAGCCAAAATGACTTTTAAGTTACAATATAAAAGTTAAGTTACTTTTAAGTGACAAAAAATAGTTAAGTGACTTTAGTGAAATTGAAACATAGTTGAGTGACCATCACTGAAATTAACACATTTCAAGAATAACTGAGTTCCTAGGGAATTGGTTACCAGATTTGTACAACCACGATAAGAATCTAAAAAACAGAAAAAGTGGAGCTGAACTGGAAGAGTTATGAATTCAGATTATTTGTAGATTCGAAATTATATTATTCAGGGAACTTTCCATATCACTTAACGTGACTATTTTGGTATTTAGAGCACAATATCGAGTTTCCACAACAACAACAACAATAACAACCCAGTATAATCCCAATTAGTGGGGTCTGGGGAGGGTAGTGTGTACGCAGACCTTATCCCTACCCTTGGGTAGAGAGGCTGTTTCCAAATAGACCCCCGGCATCCTTCCCTCCAAGAACTTCCCACCTTGCTCTTGAGGAGACTCGAACTCACAACCTCTCGGTTGGAAGTGATGGTTGCTTACCATCATAGCAACCCCTCTTGTCCAATATCGAGTGTCCACATTTTTCCTAAATTGTTTCAGTTGGCAAGTTTTATGGTTATAAAAATAAGTCAAGTAATATCTCTTGTGATTAAAAGCCATAAAACTAATTTCTCGAAATAAACTCATGAGAAAGTTATATCACTAGAGCATCAGGTAATAGTAAACTTGAGCAGAATCAGCCAAAATGAAAACAAATTCCAGCAAACGAAATGGTGCATCATAAGTAGTTCAGCTCGGGCTAGCATCTGCAACTAAGACTTTGTTTCAATTTGAGAAAGGGTTTGTACAGATGATCTTTGATCAACTAAAGAGTGCTCACTTCAGTCAGATTATTGACATGGTATACGTAAATATCCCTGTTCTCATCATTGTTCCGATTCTTGAGAGTAACTAGACCACAATATGCAGTAAAGTTCTCAATATATTCAACTAGCTCAATTGTAAATGCTTGGGGTGACGCATTGGTAAATTAAGGGCTTGATTAGCAGTATTATACGATAGAAAAAATGAACTTCCCATCCTATTGAATAAACATGACCAGTAATCCAAAAATAAACAACTCGGGAGTTGGATGTGGGGCCAAAAACTGAATTGGCTTAACTAGCTCATGGGATAAACTATGTGGCAAAAATGAGACAGCTTATGCTAATGAGATGATAAGGCCACGCAGATAACAAAGACCGACATGCGAGCAAAAAATAGTTCTGTGTGATGAATGTCTCCCAAGATCCAAGCTAGTACTCGCATTTTTTTACTAGACAGCATCTCTACTTCACATCCACATAGTTTACAGAAGACAAACGCAAGGGTTTACGCTTGCTTGGACAACTAAAACTTGGTTTACTTACGGCTAGTGTATCAGTAATATAGTATTCTTGTTAGATCACAGAAGGATCGAAAGAAAAGTGAGGATTAAAGGTCCAAGCTAGTAAAATCGACCCCTCCTGCCCCACCCAAACAGAAGTTTACAGGGTTCTTAGTCGTATATTGTGGCTGTTCTTGTATGGTTGTACTACATACATAATATTGTCCTTGTGGCGTTGGTCATACAATAAAAAAACTATGAAAATTAATGTGTATCAACTAATACAATTGTTGCTTTGGCAGGGAGCTCACGTATTCTCCAACATTGTCTGGTAGAGCTTTGCCAAGCAGTCCATGAGCTGAGCGAGCCTTTTTTCCTTCCACATCTGTATCTGAGCCTTAAGTGTCACTAAAACAGGTAAAAATATCTGATACCGAGTATGGGACTGGAAGGGGCATGTTGCAGCAGGTTTGGGATCCACATCACATACTCATAGCGCGCTATACTCTGGTGGCATAGCCAGGAATTTTATGCCAGTGGATTGAAAAAACACAAGAATGTCATAGTTGGGATAAGAACTTGTGCTCTGAAACAATTTTTTAACCCCCTTGACTACTATAGTATGAATTTTCCTTGTGCCAAAGGGATTCAACAGTTTATATATAACTAAAATATTCTATATTTAGCCTATTTGCAGGTGTATAATTTTTTGATGAAGGGAAATCAATTGAACCCTTCTCTCTTACTAGCTCAGCCTCTGGTCATACCCATTTGACATGGGCAGATGCTAAATTGCACCGTATATATCCACTTCCTCTTGCCATTTCTATGCAGATAAGTCTAAATTTATGTAATTTGACACAGAAGTTATCCATATTTACTTAAATTTCACCAACACCACATAAAAAATTGTTATGTTTAAATAGGGAGTAAATAATATGCTGACAACAGTCCCATAACCACCAATTTCTTTGGACATCTAACTTGACAAATAGTCTTTAAAAAAGAAGGATAAAACCTTTGTCATTTTACCAAATCATCTAAGTCCAGAATTGCACACTGAAGCATAATTGATCCTTATTTGATAAAGCAAGAATCTTTTCCAGAATTTACATAAACAAAGAGGGGCAATAAAAAAAAGGAAGAAAAGAACTGACCTCAGATTGAAAGTTCCAATGAAACCCCAAGATGCAGAAAGAAGACCATAACTTGTTTAAAGCCAGATTAAAAATTGTCAAAAGAATTCTGTCCATATCCCGATTTGTGGGTTTCATCCTTGCGCAGCAGGAGCCATGTTAATCTTCTTTCCCAATTCTGCATTCATTTTCCAGCACTATATTTCCTTTTTTCCTTCCTTTTTCCAATTATACAGCATACTCCTCCGTAGTCCCTTCCAGGTATAGATAGTTACTTCACCTTAGAGGTGTAACTTAATCGTTAATGTTTTGCTTTTTATAAGATTTTGTACCTCGACTATATAATACAAGCGCGCTTTTCTCAAAAGTACTTTTGGTGAGAAGCAGTTTGTGTTTGACTAATTAGTTTGAAAAGCACTTTTAAGTAGCAATTAGTGTTTGGCCAAGCTTTAAAAAACTGGTTCTAATGTATTTTTCTCAAAAGTGCTTCTAAAAAGAGTGCTTTTGGAGAGAAGCTACTTTTTTCTGCTTCTCCAAAACTGCTTCTGCTTCTCCTCAAAAACACTTTTTTTCCTTCCAGAAGCTTAGCCAAACACCTCAATTTTCGACCAAAAGTGCTTTGGCCAAAAAAAGCACTTTTGGCAAAAAATAAGTTTGGCCAAACAGGCTATAAATGTAATATAGGTATCAAGAACAATTATCACTCAACCAAGAATATTATAAAGAGCATGATTACAAATCTTACTGACTACTACCAAAAGAAACGATATTTTCTCTCTGCTTTCCTTAAATTTCTGTAAATTTTTCACCTAGGATTTCCTTTTCTAGTTTTATTAGCTCGAGATGCCTTGAAGTTGATGTCAAGATTCTAAATTCGGACAGATTAAACCGAACATAAGCTAAGAACAGAAGGAAGGTGGAATGTAGTTGAGTTAGAGGACAACAGATTACAACCTGATACACAATAACTAACTATTATATTCATCCAATGCATGTGTCCTATATATATATGTTCAAAATAATGTATTCCCATATTTCCACAGGCATAACTATGTTTGTATGCACACACATAGTCACTAACTAGCATCTCACCTAAAATCACTATTAGTGTACATCAGTTGCAGCTAATTGTACAAGCTACTACCTTAAACTTACAAAAATGGCTGTTTACATACTCTATTTGAGTGATATTTTCTCGCACATTTCGTATAATAAAATGACAATCAATTTCCATATGATTTATTCGTTCATGGAAGCCAGGAGTAGTAGCTATCTGAATAGTTGTTTTACTGTCAGGAAAACATGAAATAGCGGCTTTACTAACATAGAAAATATTCAATAATCAATATCAAGGTCACTTCAGCCTATAACCCAAACAAGACAATAAAGAAAACGAAGAAAGAAACTGACCTTAGATTGAAGGTTCCAACAAAACCCTAGCAAAACTGAACATTTCCAGAAACAAAGAGGGAGAACAAAAAATAAAAAGGAAAAAACGAAGGAAGAAACAAACAGACCTCAGATTGCAGGTCCGGCAAAAACCCTAACAAATCTGAAAAGGGGGCAAGAAGGAGAAAAAAATTTGGACCATTTCTCGATTTGTGCGTGTCATCCTTGCGCAGGGGCCATGCTAATCTTCTCTGTATCGTTCCAATTTTATCGGATGTCCCCGAAGGGACGAACTCCATTGTTGAGCTTTCGCTATATAAATGGTAAGCAGTTTCACATTTTGGTCGGTGTGGGACGAGCTGGTTAGGGCCTTTCGTTGGAATAGAACCGGATAGAGATAGTCCATTCCTTTTATCGTTCGCTTGAGTGATTTTTACGTAGCTATATTTAGAAATTTATTTATGTATGTTTCTATACTTTACAGTTTTTAATAATTATTTAAATTCTGACAACTTATATACATTATTTTTTAAGAGGCTTTTATTCCATTATTAATGTCTTCAATTAAGGAATTCAATTACATCATTTTCTCTTTTTTTTCCTTCTCATCTTCTCTAGTGCAATCTAGTATTTTGCTTCGCTGGAAAACGCTTTGTTCTCTTCTTTATTATTTTAGTTGCATACAATGATACAAATACATTGTATTCTATACAAATACACTCAAATACAATTTATTTGTGTATAAATATATATTCTTTTCCCATGTATTTATATATTCCGAAGGTCTGTATATTTTAAATACAGCCAAATATCACTATATTTTGTGATTTTTTGTTGTTTGAATACAGTAAATTAAATGTAATATATAATAGTGAATAATGAATATATGTGGATTGAATACAATTTATACAGTCGAATTAAATAGAGCAGTATACACCCTATTTCTTGATTACCTATTAAATTTATAAATACAGTCACATGAATATATAGAATACAACACAATTGTAGCGAAATTTATGTAGAATTAAATTAGGAGTGATACATGCTAATTAATCCACTTTCCGTTATTAAACATCTGGGTTCCCCTATTTTTTAGGCGAATTTCGCTATTGTATTCATGAATATAATAGTACGAATACGGAAAATATAATAGCACAGCTGGACTCCCCTATTTTTTAGGCAAATTCTGCTATTGTATTCATTAATATAGTAACGGCAAATATAGGAATACAATCGCCTAACAACTAATTAAATAGTAGCTATAGGGAATAATTATATATATATTAGCTATAGAAATTTAATAGTCACTAAACAATGCCTTGTGGTATATAAGCTAAACACACACTAATCTCAATCACACATAACAGTTAGGAAATAGAGAATGTTATCATAGACAAAGAAAGTACTCAGAGCATGATTCTCTCATTCACATGCATAGTAATCTTTAGACTTTGAAATTGAACATAAAATAAATCATCCCTCTAACACCTATCACTCAAATTGGATATCATGTCCCTTTTTATTACTAAGAATAAACTCTCTATATTTCAAGATACCTCCCCTGCCCTATAATTGATTCTCATTCTTTCTACTTTAATTCATTACATTTCACATCCCTCCTTTTTGCTAGCATCTGTCGGTTTACAAAGATTGAGTGCTTAAGTGTCAAAACCTTAAGCCTTTAAGATATAATTTTTTTGGTTTAAATTTGATGACATAGGAAATAAAAGTTTGAGATGTAGGAATTAGGTTGTTATTGAGTTTTTAGCCAGCATAAAATGAAAAGGATATGATATGTTAAAAAACGTAGAAATAAACGTACACACACGTGTTTATGGAAATATAATATAATCCCACTTATTAGATATCTTTTTCTTTCTTTTTTTTAAAAAGGATATTATCATCTAGAAGTGAAAGGATATTGTTTAGCTCAAAGTTCTCATCCACTTATAAGCATAAATCAATTAAAATAAAGAGAGGTCCAATCATAGCATATCATAATAAATCATAAAACCAGACGGAAAATAGATGAGACAAAGGTTATAAGTTAAGTAGGGGGGAATGAGATATTTTATTGATTAAGATTGGCATGGTCTGTCTCTCCATGGAGAGGTTCATAACCTTACAATGATTTGTTCCCCTTTTTTAGAAGTAGGGGTGAAGAAGAAGAAGCAGCCCCCTTTTTTAGGGTTCTTTCTCTTAATATTTATAGCTGTGAATCTTGCCAGCTGGCAATGGGCGGCCGTGGTTGAATCGAAGGGACGCCCGTGAACAATGAGTAGGTCGTGGTCTCGTTAATTAGGTCGAGTAACCTCAGAATACCTTTGTCAGCGAATGATTATGCTTGTTATTAACCTGAACGAACTTGAGAGCTAATTAGACATGCTAATTATCACGAACCTAATTTCGGCACATACAGATAGTCCCTCCGCTTATCGAGGTTGTACCTCGGTCGAACTCGGTGAGCGGATGATGCCGGCTGTATCCTGAGAGGCTCGAGGGTTAAGGCCGACTATTGCCTTGGCCTTGGTCGTGGTTGAAGACGACCGGAGCTATTTAAGCTGCGGTCATCATATTGTAGAAGTTGACGACCGTAGCCACTTTGCAGGGACGATCCTTGACCGTAATGGAGCTGACGTTAGATGAGTTCACATTCGAAGACCGTAGTCGCACTCCTTTGGTTGGTTTTTATACGAGCGATGGGCCATGGCCGTTCATATATTAGAGATGATCGTGGCCATTTATTTGCATGTATCCTTCTTTTGGCAGGAGACCGTAGTCAATTTATTGTTAAGGGACGGCGATAGCCATTGCTTTGAGAGGTCTGTAGTCGTCCTTACTTCGGGAATGGCCGTAGCCGTTTTATTTTCAAGAGGTGGTCGTGGCCGTGGCCGTGGTTACTTCGGATTAGATGCAATTAATATTACTTTCGGAGGCGGCCGTAGCCAGCATTACTTTGAAGATGGCCGTATTCACTAATGATTTAGAAATGGTCGTAGCCAATTACATATGCTTGGGGAGGATACGATCATGCTTACCGCGTATAAGGAAGGCGTCATATGTTTGGGGACGCACGGGGCATGCTTTTGGTATTTTGGCACCGTTACAACCGCTTCACGGGTGACGTGCTGATTGACGGTTGAATGACTGTTCCATGGTATCTGTCATAATGATGCTCGTTACTGTAGACTCGAGCCGTTTTGTGGTTGGTCAGGCAATTAATGATGGCCTTAGGGATTCGTGAAAGCTATTTGTGTTTTGTCTATAAATAAGGGGTTGTAACATTCAGTTCTTACTTTTCCAACATTTGCTTAAGTGAAGTTTTAGAGAGACAGCTCTTCTGGTTCTCCGATTAATTCATCTTTTGCTTCTCGTTACTTCATTCTTCGTCGTTTATCGTCAGATCTTCATCTTCTCTTGCTTTTCCGGTGAATTTTGCTCACTTCCTTTAACTATATTGACAATGAAGAGCAGCTCTCGTTCTGATATTGCTCCGGTGGCGGTTACGGCGGCTAAGGGTCCATCCACAGTGGTGAGAACCACCGATTCGGCGAATATTGATAGGCCTTCGTCGGCGACCGACATTCTTTCTCTGCCCGCGGTCTGATGACTGATTTCTCCGACCCTGAAGGAGGGGACCAAGTGGACGAGGCCCCATTGATGGGGGAGGTAGGCATCGCCCAACTGAGGGATCAATGTGACATTCCTCGTTTTGGTGACATCATCCTCGCTGGGAGCGGGGAGAGGGTTCATGTCGACCACTGAGGGTATTGCATTTTCTACCCTTACCCTTTCAAGCTATGATTTAAACTCCCCTTCCAATGCTAGTAGTGGACTTCTGCCGCTACAATAGGGTATGCCCCGGTCAGCTCGTCCCTTCCTGCTACAAGCTGTTGGCGATGTTAATTAAATATACGGAGTTGGCACGGAGGGAGATTAGCCTTGGGCACGTGTTAACTCTCTACGCCCTCCAGAGAGTACGAGGCACAATGATTCGGTTGGTTCCTTGTGGGGCCGGCGGCTTAACTGCGGAACTTGATGACGAGGTCGATAACTGTCCTTACGAGCACTTTTTCTACATCGGGACCGAGCACATGGTGGCTTGTGCTACTGACTTCCCAGAGGAATGGAATCATGCACGTAAGTTTATTTTACGTTGGTCTTAATTTCTTTTGGTTATATGTCCTGTTTCGTGTTCGTGCGTACTGACCTTCCTCTTGTGCCATAGCTGGAGGTGCACCGCCGACGCCATTTTCTGACATCCGTGAGTGGGTCGAGGCCGTGCTTCCTGTTACAACGGGAATTCGCACGTGGGCATATTTCTGGGAGTTCCCTGGCCGTAGGCCGGCCGCTGGTAAGAATTGCTATGTTATTCTACTTTCATGGTTCCTAGTTTATTTTCCTTGACCCTTCTTCCTTTGCTGGTTAGGACGACCACGTCGCAGGAGGGCTCCTCAGCTTGCTTTCCGCAGGCTCGGGGCGACTGCCCGATTGGTTGTGATGTCGACGCCTCACCCAGTCCCGAGGGCGACATCGGTTGAATCCTCAGTGGCTCATTCTCCAGCACGGTCCGTGCACCGAGTTGAAGAATCTTCAGGGGCCGTGCGTTCTAGAGTGGAGTTGCCACTGAATGAAGATGAGGAAGAAGAGGAGAGGCCGCTGGTTCGGCGTATGGTGGCGTTCACCCTGGTCCTTCCGGTGGAAATTAGTTTTGATTCTCCGTCATCGGACGCGAAGGGGAATGCAGCGGATCCTGCCCCAGAGGGTGAGCATTTAGTGGGGGTTGCCCCGGTTGGCTTAGGCCAAGGTGACACAGTCATTTCGGCGATTCAAATTTCAGCTCCTGTTGCTGAGAGGGAGGGTAGTTCCTCAGTAACTATTTTGGTGGAAGAAACGGGCACCAATGTTTTGGCGAGCGCGAGTGATTCAACCTCCCAAGTAGTGGAGGCCTCGATTTCCAGGGCTGCGGAAGGAGGGGGCACCTCAGGAGAGGGGGATGATTCTGAGTCCGACTTGGACCCTGAAGACGTCCGCCTATTCCACAAGGTTTTTACCCGCCCAGCGATATAGGGCGAAGGGAATTATCACTATGTGGAGATTCCTAATAAGCAAAACCTGCTGTTCGATGAGGATAATCTTGTGACGCTGTTCAAGGTTATATGCTCGGAGGCGGAGAGCATTCCTTGAGGGCATCTCAGATGTTGGGCTGATGGGCGAGGTGGTCGCTCTGGGTATAAAGGTACGTGTGTAACCTTGGTTTGTTTCTTTTCTTAGTTTGTCTTTCTCGTATTAACTGTTGTTCTGTTTGCTGTAGTCATTTTTATGGAGGTGGAAAGCATCCGCTGGGCCAACGTACGCTCGGTGCGATTGTTGGAGAAGTACCGCTGCTACTGGGACCGGTGTCGTGACTCGCGTGAACGCTTAAGGAATGACCTACGGAACCAGGAGCTAGTAGAAGAGATGGCGAGGAGGGAACTTCATATGCAGCAGACCCTTAACAGGGTAAATGCTCTCGAGGGGCAGCTCCGTCAAAGAAATAAGGAGATAGATGCTGAGAGGAGAGCGGTTACTGAGAGGGAGCGCCAAAATGAGGCTACGATAGCAGAGGCCGCTGGGGTTTTGACTAGGTAGGTGGCTGCTTTGGAGGTGGAGACCGCGGCCTTGAGGAAGCAGGCAGATGACGCCATGGCGAGGGTCGAAGTGCTGCAGGCGACCAGCCGCGCCCAGGAAAGAGAACGTGGATTGGAGAGGGCTGCGGCTTCTTTCCGAGATAGGGTGTTGGAGGGGCGCATTGCTACCTGTGAGCAGGATGCCCGTGCTACGGCGGACCGCATTGTGGCCTTGGAGGCCGAGAACCAATGCTTGAGGGACCGGGGTGCTTCTTTCGGTCGTGCTCGCAAACTTTGGACGTACGCTGACGCCCAGCTCGATGTGTTAGGCTGTGGGAAGCCGGCATTATGCCTGAGGCCACCTATGAAGAGGCCCTCCAGAAGGCTCACGATGATCGACTCGACTGTGGTTTTGACCCGTCTACGCCCGGAGTTGATGACGGCGCTGAGGGAGCAGATAATGTTGAAGGTGGCGCTGGTGGCGCCGAGTGAACAAAGAAAAAGTTTGTAATATTTTTTAGTTTTCGTTCTCTTTTTTCTCTTTCTTTTTTTGTTGTCATTCGGCTATTTTTTTTTTACCGGCCCTGGGCTAATGTAATTGGGGGTAACCCTTTGTAGATATTGTAAATATATGCGACTTTCTTCCTTTCTGTTTATTTTTTAATTGATTCGTACGTTTTTTTTTTGCGCTCATTCGAGGGGGCCTCGAATTGGTTCCTTGCCTTAAGAGGGAATTGATGTTGATGGCTTTGGCCATAGATAGACGCTTTGGGTCATCGCCTTCTTCCACTTGGTGGGAGCGGGTTGTAGCCATGTTTTGGTGGTGGCAGCACATAGCCTTAGTCCCAGTTCGGGCTTAGTCGACTACTGGCCCTGGTGATGAAAAGCACGGCCTTGTGGTTCGACATGGGCCAAACTTTGCGTTGGCCAAAACTTTAGTTTTAAGTTAGTCGTACTTACTTGAATGTCGGGGGCGCTTGGCCCGAGCTGGTGTTCGATCGTGGTTGAAAATTTGGTGGTGCTCGGCTCCGTCTGAGTGTAGCCCGGCTCGTAGCTACGGAGACGCATACTTTTGGCATTTATTCGACCGTGGTTGATTCTGTGACTCTTGCGACAGAGGTGTGTGGCCTGAGCCCCAATTCTACTCGTAGTTGAACTTTTGGGCGAGGATACGTAGCCTGAGTTGTTGTTCAACCATAGTTGATCTTTTGGCGCGGAGGCACGTATCCTGAGTTGTCGTTCAACCTCTTTTATATTTTTCAATGGCGAAGGCACTTGGAATGAGTCCCAGTTCAACTCGTAGTTGAGCTTTTACACGAAGGCACGTAGCCTGAGTTGTTGCTCAACCGTAGTTGATCTTTTGGACAGGGGCACGTAGCCTGAGTTTTCGTTCAACCGTAGTTGAACCTTTTATATTTTTCAATGGCAAAGGCACTTGGACTGAATCCCAGTTCAACTCGTAGTTGAACTTTTAGACGAAGGCACGTAGCCGGAGTTGTTTCTCAATCATAGTTGATCTTATCTCTTGCGGAGTGTTTTGAAGTGATGCGATTCTTATGTTTATAGTGAGAAGATTTCATGTGTAATTGGAAGGTATTTTGAGGTGAAGCAGGCAGGTTATCTCCAGCAGAGTGTTTTGAAGTGATGCGATTCTTATGTATATCGTGAGAAGATTTCATGTGTAATTGAAAGATATTTTCTATGTGTTATGACTCAAATAGGTGCAACGCATGTCCATATATCAATTTTGATAATAGAATACATGTAGTATTGAGATTAGTGTTGTTGATATACATTGTGATGCTTTGTCAAGTTGTGGACGTGTTGTTGGGATGGTTTTTGGGTGATTCTCTGGCAGGTGGATAGGCCCAATTGCAAAGGAAACTCTACCGAAATTTTTGGAAAATTTGGGACTTAGTAAAAAAATTTATCGCCTAAATAGTGGGCTTAACCGTTGTGTGAATGAATGCAAGAATTGCAGAAGGGTTAAAAAATTTTATTATTCATGTTTCCACAAGCTTATGAAAGAGAGTTTAATCTCACCATGATATTACAACATCAAAAGAGTACATGTATTGTGGTATATATGGCTTTGAGCGAAGTTGGGGAGGTTGCTGTTGATTAGCTGATTGTATGATTAGGTACTATGTTAGTTCCGATTTGATGCATGCGGGTGAATCAATTTTGATTGCAGAAATTGAGCCGAGGATGGCACGAGTGAAGCAAAATTTCGACAAAGGCTATATGGTGCCTAGTAGATGTGAGAAAAATAATAGGATGTCTTGAGTTTTTGATAAAGAATGCTTAGTGTAAAGAGAAGGAAGTGGTATGGTTGTATCGGAATGAGGTCATGTCCTGCTGTGTCAGAGTGTTGATAAGGCACGAGTGGTTCGATTCGTTAAGTCGAGAAATTTGCAGTCTGTATAAGAGTTGCTGACTCTTGAGAATGGTGCTGAGGTGTTCAAGATTCTATATGTAGCACTCAGGTGCTTTTAGGTTGAGTATGTGACCAAGTCAGTTTTTTTATTAGATCAAGTCAAGGCTTGTGGTATTTTTACGTTACTTACGGAATTTTATGTATCATTATCTGAGAAGCAGGGGTAGCGAACTTAAATTCGCAGGAAGTTCTTCAAAGTAGGGTATTTTGGAAGGTCGTATTTTGGGAACGTTTGAGAGAGTATATGATGGCCTATTATTCTTAGACAGCGTGGTCTTATGTTCGAGTCTCGTGTGGTAATACTAGATTGAGGCATTGTGGTGCTACAGCGAGAGATATCAAGTTGAAAATGAATTAGAAGGAAATCTAGATACTCGGTATTTTTGTGATTATGGGCAAATTCGGCTCTATGTTCATCTACCTATGTGAGAAATTTGAATGAATCGGGTGGCACACAGCCACATGGTATGTTATCTGGATCGGTTTGCGCGCCGCAACAGTGTGATGTGGAGAATAGCTCCCATATATATTTCGTATGCCTTGTTCGTGATCGGTATAATGGGTTGCTTGGGTTATAGGCACTAATCGTGCGTGGTTGTCAAGTTCGAGTATAGCGACTTGAGGTGCTTCATGTGAAATAGTGTTTGGATGAGATCGCGCATTATAGCGAAGCCACGTGGAGATTAGACCCTTCGGGAAAGATTCAAGTATTCTATTTCTATGATGTGGGACGGGGTCCCAGTCTTGTGTTGTGATCGTATTGATGAGCTTAAGGTACAACTCTTTCGTTTAAGTCATTTACATGACTTGAGTATGTTCAGACCGTCTCTTATTGGTGTGTGTGTCATGTAAGTTGTGGCTTAGGCCGTATTGATGGGTCATGTCACCAGGATGGTGTTGTTTGGTTAGAAGAGACCTTTGGGGTCATTAATGGATACGAACGGATTTGGTTTCAGCTTGATGGATGGTTAATATTGAGTTTCGGCTCGGAGATCTGGTTTGGTATAAGTCAAAGGGGAAGAAATGTCATCGTGAATGGTTGATCAGAGAAATGGTTATGGTCTACTGCATGTTCATTATCATTATTAGAGTATACCAGTGTTGGAATAAGGCTCCAGCTACTAAGGGGTTTCTATTGGTACATGGTTGTTGTGGACAGCTACTATGGATATAAATTATCATTTCTAGTGTTAGGATTATGCGGTATATCATGTGAGTGCACTGAGGTTGTAGGTATGGGTTATTACAGCCGGTTTAGGCTTATTCTGAGTATAACTGTGAGGTTCTGATCTTGTGTATGATTTCGGAGGTGCAATGTGGTTCTACGGTTATGGGCTAGATGGCCTATGAAATTTTTAGTTGTGTTGTATTATCGGGCATATGTGAGTTAGGGTGACGTGGGATCACCCCGGGTATATGTTTAGTAAGGTCAATCGGATATTGGTTGTCTCCTAGTACAACTCTGGGCACACTCGAGGATGAGCGTTTGTTTAAGTTGGGGAGGATGTAACGACCTGACCCGTCGTCTCATGTACCTCTGCCCCGTTTTCCCCGTTTTATGCTTCTATATGTTCTATTATATGTGTTTGGTGAATTTGAAGTAATTCGGATAGAGTTCGATTAGAAATGAGACAATTAGTCTCTTTAAGAGAAAGTTAGTTTGGAAAAGCCAATTGAATATTGACTTATGAGTTAGAAGGGTCGGAATGGATTTCTGATGATTCGACTAGTTTCGGGTGATGATTTGTTAGTTAGGAGCGCAATCGGAATTGAATTTGGAGGTCCGGTGTAGAATTTGGCTTGAATTGGCTAAGTTTGAATTTTGACGAATTCCAGTTGGTAGGTGAGATTTTGATCCAAGTGTCAGAATGGAATTCTGACAGTTGCAGTAGCTCCGTTAGGTGATTTTGGATATTCGTGCAAAGTTTCAGGTCATTCGGAGGTGTTTAAGTTGGGTTTTAGATCAAATGCAAGTTTCGCAAGTTTTAGTTTAACTTAGGCTTAAATCCGTGGTAATTTGATGATTTTATTGTTTATGCTACGAGAAAGTTTGAATGAAGTAGTGGAACGTATCTATGCGTTTGGTTGAGGTCCCGAGTGCCTCAGGGTGATTTCGGATGGCTAACGGGGAATTTTGAACATGAATAGTGCAACAGAAATTGCTCTCTGCGATCGCGAGCCTGGGGCTGCGACGCATAGAAGGCTTGGAGAGGGCCTCAGATTTTCTCTATACGATCGCGTAAAGTGGGATGTGATCTCATAGGTCTGGATATTGGTCAGTGCGATCGCGTGAGGAAGTTCGCGATCGCGTAGGGGCGAGTGGCAGTTCTCTATGGTCGCGTGATGTTGTGTGCGGTTGCGTAGGAGTGGAAGTCAATGTTCTGCGATCGCATGGGCTTTCCTGCAATCGCGTAAGAGGAAAATTTAGTGGACGTAATTTGTTCTCTGCTATCGCGTGACTTGGGATGCAATCGCATAGAGGAAAATGGATCTGGGCAGAATGGTTTTTAAGGGTTATTTCATCCACGACCCATATCATATTTCCTCCATTTTTACTCCACCAAGAGAGTTTTTGAGCGATTTGAAGAGGGTTTTCAACGGGTATTGATTGGAAGCAAGTCTCTTGACTTAGAAACACCATTTTATGAAAAATCAACCCTCAAATCCATGAAAATATGTTGAAATTGTGAAGAACTAGGGCTTGATTTTTGAAAACGAATTCTTGGAAATTGGAAGACCATTTGAACTCCGTTTTTGGTAAAATTTATATGTACGGACTCGTGGCGAGATGAGAAATCCGATGATGTGATTTTCGAAATTTTTCGAGAAGTGGGCCTGGGGCTCGGGTTCTACCAATTTCGTGACTTTTCGTGTTTTTCGAGTAATTTCAATTGGGTTATGTTTCTTTAATAATAACGTATTCATTGTGGTTTTCACTAGATTCTATGCGTGTAGAGGGAGATTCAAAGGAAAAGGCATTGTGGACCAGTCTACGACCGGTTAGAGGTGAGTAGTTTGTATACATGATGGCCTGAGGGTTTGAAGCCCCGGTTTATCACTTCATGATGCTATGTTAGGGCGTGACTCACACTCCATGGCAGGTGTGGGATTGTATATGATTGGGGATTGTTACTTGGTCCATTCTTCGAGCTAAATATAATTATTAGCGGTTAATACGCACATTGTATTGTTGATAATTGGGCTTATTGCCATGTTTGGTGCCTTGTGCCGATCTGTAGCATCCGTCTAGGATGAATATCATTGTGATAACATGATTTGCATAATCATTGATCTCAGTCCTATGCTTAGTCACTGTTATTAAATGCTAAGTCACTTTTTTCCTGAAATTATTTAACTAAAGTATATTCACCTTAATAATTGGAAACTGGGAAATAAGATTGAATTTGTTATGTGACTCATATGCATACTGTGGACTGAGTATGGGCCAGGCTACACGTCGCAGCAGTGATATGATGATATTGCGCTTGGGCTGTAGGAGCCCCTTCGAAGTCTATACACACCCCCAGTGAGCGCCGTCAATGTTAAACGGATCCGGCTGTACGCTGTAGCGGATTCATGTGCATTGCATTGCATCTTTTCATGATACTTGATTGATATATTTGATATTGCTTTGTTGTTAGTTCGTAGTTAAGGTGTCGGACTTTTAGTTTTAGCTTTGCTTTGTGGCATTTCATGGATTTCTTATCTTCAGACATCTTATATTCTTATTACTCACTGAGTCGGTAGTATTCACCCCTACTCCCTGCACCTTGTGTGCAGATTCAGGTACACCGGAGGTTTAGCTGATTCAGTCATTCTCTCCGCAGATTGTTCAGAGTTGTTGAGGTAGCTGCTTGACGTTTGCAGGACCTGGCCACTCTTCCTATTCCAGTTTATTTTTATTATATATACATTTCCAGACTTATATTTTGTGATTTAGATATTATTGTCTAGTTGTTTTAGAGGCTCTAGACTTGTGACCTCAGATCTTATGGGAGTGTTTATCGGTTTCGTATCTTTCCATATTATTCTATTAATATTATTAGATTATTATTCTAAAACTATTACATTCCTCCATAAGTTGTCGGGTTTGAGACTTATTGTCAAATGGGAGCGATTGTTGGTGAGGCTTGCCTAGCTTTAGGGTTGGACGCCACCACGGCCAGCTTGTCGGCTGATACGCATATTGTATTGTTGAAAATTGGGTTTATTGCCATATTTGGGGACTTATGCCGTTTTGTAGCACCCTTCTAGGATGGATATCAGTGTGATAGCATAATTTGCATAATCATTGATCTTAGTCCTGTGTTCAATCAGTGCTATTAAATGCTAAGTCACATTTTTCCTGAAATTAAATAATTAAATTTTATTCTTCTTAATAATTGGAAACTGGAAAATAAATTGAATCTGTTATGTGACTCATATGCATATTGTGAACTGAGTATGGGACCTGTGGGCCCATAACCCATAGGTGCCAGGTTACTAGGCCTCACGAGTCATGAGCCGGTTTAGTAGAGTCTCGCGGATCGATACGTGGACGTCCATATCTATCCTCGGGAGGCTACAGAACCTTTAGGAAACACTCGACTTTCTTGAAATCTTATCGTGCATCCTTGATTCAGCTTGAAAGAGTAACTCTTGAAATTATTTCCACGTGTTCGCATGCGCGCATGAGCGCTCGGTAGTTGATGTGCCTTGATGGCTTGTGACTCCCTGATCGAGGGGCGAGATGTAATCTTTGTTAGGTCGATATTGGGCCAGTCTGGAGGACTTGAGGCTGAGTCTCTGCATATGGCTTGAGCACCAGAGCACTAATTCTGCGAGATTATGTTATGAACTCATATGTTCGGTATTGTCGCTATTAGCCGGAATGGCAGTTTTGTATTTGTGTGATGGTGTATGTTAGTACTGCGACATGCAATTATTTGACTTTGTAGCGACGAAGAAATCTGATGGATAATAGATGAACTGTTAAGTCATATGTTTCCTATTGTGGTCCAATGTGTAGCCCGAATATAGGCGCATGAAGAATCTTTTCAAGTCTCCTAGTGGAGTTAAGTAAATTGCATGATACGATATGAGTTCAGACTCAGCAAGACTAAGTAGCTGTGTAATGTGTATGACGAGGGAAGGTATACATAAATATTATATTGAGGTGAAGCAGGTAGGTTATCTCCTGCAGAGTATTCTGAAGTGATGCGATTCTTATGTGTAGTGTGAGAAGATCTCATGTGTAATTAAGAGGTACGTGTTGTATCTTGCAAATTTGAGTCACATCAGATAGCGGACTCAGCTGACGTGGGGGATGAATGCGAGGTTGCCGAGGATTTCAGTATCTGATGACCGGTGTCTTAATAAGGTAATAAGTAATTTGAGTTTAATCTCACTATGGCATGGTGGTATCATTAGAGTAAAGGTATTATGAATTGTTGAGTGTGTCCTGATATATGGTTTGAGCCAAGTTGGGGACGTTGTTATTGATTAGTTGATCGCACGATTATGTACTATGTTAGTTTCGATTTGATGAATGCGGGTGAATCAGTTCTGGTTGCAAAAATTGAGCCGAGGATGGCTTGAGTGAAGCAAAATTTTGAAAAAGGTTATACGGTGCTTCGTAGATGTGAGGAAATAATAGGATGTCTTGAGTTGTGGATATGGAATGCTTAGTGCAAAGAGAAGGAAGTTATTTGGTTATATCGGAATGAGATCATGTCCTGCGGTGTCAGAGTGCTGATAAGGTACGAGTGGTTTGATTTGTTAGGTTAAGTAATTCGCAGTGGGTATAAGAGTGGATGACTCTTGAGAATGGTTTGATGTGTTCAAGATTCTATATGTAGCACTCAGGTGTTTTAAGGTTGAGTATGTAACCAAGTTAGTGTTTCCGTTAGAACAAGTTGAGACTTGTGGTGTTTTTACGTTAATTATGGGATTCTATGTATCAGTATCTGGGAAGCAAAGGTAGCAAACTTAAATTCACATCAAATCCTTCAAAGTAGGCTATTTTAGAAGGTGGTATTTTTGGGAGCGTTTGGAAGAGTATTTAGTGGCCTATTGGCCTTGGACAGTATGGTCTTACGTTCGAGTCTCGTGTGGTAAGCCTGGGTTGGGGCATTGTAGTGCTACCGCAAGAGAGTATATCAAGTTGAAAATGAATCAGGAGGAAATCCAGACAAATGAAGTATCTTGTTAGTGGACCGAATCGGTATGGTAAAGATATGCTCAATTCTTTGTATGTGTTCGAGGTAATGAGGTTATACAAGCGTGGGGCAGCAAGGCTCGTGAGTACTGAGAGTCTGCTTGGCTTGGGTCAAGAAGAAGGATTTAGTCCTGGCAGATTAGCTTGCGCAAATCGGATTGGGAGAGAATTCTTGTTAGGCTTAATCGTGGTTTGGAGATGTATATTTCTATGGACATGTGGAGAATGGAGTGCGTAATGACTTTTTCTTCTAAAGGGGATCAATGAAAGTTCTAAACTAGTTGAGTGTGTCAAAGTATGCGACGTGGAAGGGAGACGAAAGTTCTCGTGTTATCCTTGGAAATATGGTAGGTGCGGTATATTCTAGAGGGCCGAGACTGCCATGTGTGAGGTTTTGGTTTAGATCTGAAAGGAAGTTCATAAAGTTCTTAGGCAACGAGTAGCCTCAGGTAATCAAGGAAATGGTATTAGTAATTGGAAGTGACTTGACGATAGAATATGTCTCGGAAGGAGGGTAAGGTGATCAGACTAATGATACATCAGTAGTGTTGCGACATTTTCTTATTGGATCGACTACCAATATTCGAGTTTGCTGATGGCACAGGGAAATTCTAGAATATCTTTCATGGAATGATTTAGTACTCGGTGTGTGATAGGCATTCATATGGCGGAATGTAGAAATCATGTATAGTGATTTGTATGTTATATGGAGTTGGAGACTGGAGTTATCCAATGCAGTGTATGTAGCGGTTGTAGATCGTGTGCATTGGCATCATAAACGGCTATTGGGATTTTGAAGCCTGAGTAGATCTTGCTTTGCTTGGTATGTTAGATTTGGACATGATATTGGTGTGTAGACTGGTTGTCTCTGTGTTGGGTTATTTTAGACCGTTGTACTATGGGTCATATTGTAAGATGCCACAGGTTGCGTGGCGAGGTGCATCAGACTATGTTCTAGCTGAATGGTTGTGTTCCAAGGACCAGCAGACGGCTGGTAGGAATTGCTTTCCATAATTTGGCCTTTGAGGCAGGAGGCAGTGTAGAGGTTTCTACCAGTGATTCAGTTCCGGTGTTAAGGGACTTTTTGGATGTGTGTTCTAGTATGAGTTTACTCGGTTGGCTCCGAATTGTATTGTCGAGGGATAAGCTGACTCGATCATTGCTGAGCTTATCAGCGATCTAGATAGATATATGAGTTGTTTTCTACTTTGCGAGACGTTATGATTTACGAACTATGGGCACATATGGTGTAGTGCTATCGGGATTCATAGTGGAAGATTGAGAGGGAAACCTCAGTTATGCTTGGGTTTGGTAGCTTATAATGCTATATGTAGATATTGTATGCACTCAGTACGCTTATGACCGGTACTCGGTATTTTGTTATAATGAGCATATTCGGCTCGATGTGCATCTCCCTATGTGAGACATTTGAGTGGATTGGGTGGCACGCCGCCACAGGTTATGTTATCTAGATGGGGTTGCACACCGCAACAATGTGAGGTTGAGGATAGTTTCTGTATGTTACTTGGTATGCCTTGCTTCCTGGTTTTTGAGGAAGTCCGTATTAGGAGTTGCTCGGCGAATAGCGAATCGATTGTGTCCTTTTAGGATTGAATGGTGTATGTAACTTGCTTCACTATGGGTGTGATGGATTGCTTGGTTTTAGAAGTCAATATGTGTGTGGCTATATATTTTGAGCATGGTGACTCGAGGTGCATCATGTGTAACAGTGTTTGGATAGGATCGCGCGTTGTGGAGAGGCTACGTGAAGTTATGGCCTTTCAAGGAGTATTCAGGTATTCTATTCCTACAATGTGAGATGGGGTTTCCGCCTTGTGTTGTGATGGTACTGATGAGCTTGAGAAACAGCTCTTTCATTGAGTCAATATTGTGATTTGAGTATATTCAAGTCGTTCCTCATGGGTGCGCGTGTTATGCAAGTGTGGCTTAGGCTGGTGATGAGGTGTCATATCACCATAATGCTATGTAGGATTCGAGGTGATCATTGAAGTCATTAATGAATACGAACGAATCTGGTTGCAGCTTGTTGGAAGGTTAATACCGAGGTTCGACTCGGAAATCTTTTGTGTTATTAGTAAAAGGGGAAGAAATGTCTTTGTGAATGGTGGATCTGAGAAATGGTTATGGTCTACTGCATGTTCATTATCATTGATAGAGTATACCAGTGTTGGAATAAGACTATAGCTAATAAGGGGTTTCTATCTGTACATGGTTGTTGTGGACAGCTACTGTGGATATAAATTATCGTTTCGAGTGTTAGGATTATACGGTATATCATGTGAGTGCACCTGAGATTGCATGTATGGGTTATTACAGCCGGTTCAGGCTTATTTTGAGTATAAATGTGAGGTGCTAATCTTGTGTATGGTTTTGGAGGTGCAATGTGGTTCTACGGTTATGGGCTAGATGGCTTGTGAAATTTTTAGCTATGTTGTATTACCGGGCATATGTGAGTTAGGGTGACGTGGGATCACCCCGAGTATATGATTAGTATGGTCATTCGGAGATTGGTTGTCTCCCAGTGCAACTCTGGGCACACTCGAGGACGAGCGTTTGTTTAAGTTAGGGAGGATGTAACGACCCAACTTGTCGTCTTAGGTATCTCCGCCTCGTTTTCCCCATTTTATGCTTCTATATGTTTCATTATATGTGTTTGGAGAATTTGAAGTAATTCGGATAGAGTTCGGTTAGAAATGAGACAATTAGTCTCTTTATGAGAAGGTTAGTTTGGAAAATTCAACCAAATATTGACATATGAGTTAGAGGACTCAATTGGATTTCCTACGATTCGACTAGTTTCCGGTGGTGATCTATGACTTAGGAGCACAATCGGAACTGAATTTGGAGGTCCGGTGTAGTATTAGGCTTCAGTTGGCTAAGTATGAATTTTGGCGTAGTCCGGTTGATAGGTGAGATTTTTTATCCGGGGATCAGAATGGAATTCCAACAGTTGCAGTATCTCTGTTAGGTGATTTTGGATATGCGTTCAAAGTTTCAGGTCATTCGGAGGTATTTAGGTCGGGTTTTGGATCAAATGCAAGTTTTGGAAGTTTTAGTTTAACTTAGGCTTGAATCCGTAGTAATTTGATGATTTTGATGTTTATGATAGTGTTTTTATGTTACGAGCAAGTTTGAATGAAGTAATAGAACATACCGGTGCTTTTGGTTGAGGTCCCAAGAGCCTCAGGGTGAATTCGGATGGCTAACGGGGATTTTTGAAGAAGAAAATGCAGAAAAAATTGTAGCAGAGAATTTACTCCATGCGATCGCATAGATAGATCTGCGATAGCATAGAAGGCCTATGAGGGGTGAAGATTTTTCTCTATGCGATCGCGTAGTGAGGCCTGCGATCGCATAGGTTGATGGCGTTGTGCAGTGCAATCCCGTGAGGGGTTATGCGATCGCGTATGAGGGGTAGGTGAAGCTCTGTGATCGCAAGGGGTGTCATGCGATCGCATAAGAGGATTTGAGGGCCCAGGGATTTTGTGCTATGCGATCGTAGAGGCTTGGATGCGATTGCATAGGGAAATAACTGGGCAGACATAAGGGTTTTTAATAACATTTCATCTGTGAACCAAACCTATGTTCTACCATTGTTAAGCAACCAAGAGAGTTTTTGAGCAATTTGAAGCGTGTTATCAACGGGTATTGCTTGGAGGTAAGTCCCTTGACTTAAAAACACCATTTTTATGAAGAATCAACCCTCAAATCCATGAAAATATGTTGAAATTGTGAAGAACTAGGGCTTGGAGGTTTTTGAAAATGAATTCTTGGAAATTGGAAGACCATTTGAACTCCGTTTTTGGTAAACTTTATATGTACAGACCCGTGGCGAGACGAGGAATTTGATGATGTGCTTTTCGGAATTTTCGTGAAGTGGGCCCGGAGCTCGGGTTTTACCAACTTTGTGATTTTTAGTGTTTTTCGAGTAATTTCAATTGGGTTATGTTTCTTTAACCTATAATAACGTATTCGTTGTGGTTTTGACTAGATTCGACACGCGTAGAGGGAGATTCAAAAGGAAAAGGCATTGCGGACCAATCTAAGACCGGTTAGAGGTGAGTAGTTTGTATAGATGATGGCCTAAGGGTTTGAAACCCCGTTTTATCACATCGTGGCGCTATGTTAGGGTTTGACTCGCACCCCATGGTAGGTGAGGGATTGTATATGATTGGGGAATGTGAATTGGTCCATCCCAAGAGCTAAATATAACTATTGGCGGTTATACGCACATATTATTGTTGATAATTGGGCTTATTGCCATGTTTGGGGCCTTGTGCCTATCTGTAGCACAGTCTAGGGCGAATATCTTTGTGATAACATGATTTGCATAATCATTAATCTCAGTCATGTGCTTAATCACTGTTATTAAATGCTAAATCACCTTTTTCCTGAAATTAATTAACTAAATCATTTTCAACTTAATAATTGGAAACTAGGAAATTAGATTGAATCTGTTATGTGAGTCATATGCATGCTGTGGACTGAGTATCGGTCGGGCTACAGGCTGCAACAGTGATATGATGATATTGCGTTTGGGTTGTAGGAGCCCCTCTGGAGTCTGTACACACCCCCAGTGAGCGCCATCGATGTTAAACGGATCGGGCTGTATGTCGCAGCGAATTCATGTGTATTGCATTGCATCTTTACATTATACTTGACTGATATAGTTGATATTGCTTTGTTGTTAGTTTGTAGTTAAGGTGTCGGACTGTTAGTTTTAGATTTGCTTTGTGGCATTTCATGGATTTCTTATCTTCAAACATTTTATATGCATATTACTCACAAAGTCGGTAGTACTCACCCATACTATCTGCACCTTGTGTGCAGATTCAGGTGTACCCGAGGATTAGTTGAGCAGTCGTTGTATCCAGAGATTATCAGAGTTGTTGAGGTAGTTTCTTGATGTTTGTAGGACATGGCTACTCTTCTTATTTCAGTTTTATATCTATATATACATTTCCAAACGTGAGTATTTTCATTCAGATATTTTTATTCAGTTCGTTTTAGAGACTCTAGACTCGTGACCCCAGATCTTATGAAAGTGTTTTATCAGATTCTGTATCTCTCCGTATTATATTATCATAAATATTGGATTATTATTCTAAAACTATTACATTTTCCTTAAATTGTCGGTTTTGAGACTTACTGTTGAATTGAGAGCGATTGTTGGTCAGGCTTGCCTAGCTTTAGTGTTGAGCGCCATCACGATCGTGTTTGGGTCAATGTGTTCCCGCTTTAGGGTCGAGGCCTCCTTATGAGTTTTTTCAAGCTCTACCTGGAGAATTGGGAGATCTTTAAAGGCCTCGTCATATTTCTTGCTAAGAGCCATGTACATGTCCTTCTTCTGGACTGGCTCTTTCAACTCGAACTCGAGTTGGCTAATATACAAGTGGTACCAGAGGAAGCTTTCATGGTGAAGTACTGAAGCTTGTTAGATGACAAAGTTAGTACCAAAAACCTAAGTGGGATTCACAAAGGGGTACAGAAGAGTTGATGCCCTACCCAGTTCAGTGCCTGCTACGCTTCATTGAAGAGACTTGATGTGCCTACCTTCATCTTTGCCTAGTCCTCCTCGGTCACCAAGCATCGGATCTATCTAGCTGGTTATGCCCACCAGAGCAAATAGGACATGTGCGTCCTCTAGGATTTTGAGAACAACCGTTCTCTTGTGCTCGGGGTCCACGCTCGAAGCAAGAAATTGTTTCACTAGCTTTAGGCTTGAACTCGGCCGCCAGCTCCTAGTGCGGCTATGTCCATGCCATCGAAAAATGTGTTGAGGGCATCATTTGGACCCAGCGCTCCCTCACTTGACTTATCTTTGGCCGCTTGGTCCACTTAGAGCATGGAATCAGTGTATGAGGGCATCCCCACGATGTCAATAATACAGGTCACCTCATTCGCAGCAAGAGCGGCTTCATGGTAGGCCTCAACCTCCATCTCCCACTCAGGTTCCTGAGTTAGAGGGGGATCTACCACATGGTCCTCTTTCTCGATCGTTGCTTGCTCCTCCTGGTTAAAAGTCGACCCACGAGTGATGAAGAGGTCGTATTATTTGGCCTTGTCCCTGAGACGGTAGAGAGACTCTGGGTCTAGTACCTTGGACTTGGTGTTCTTCTTGGGCTTTCAGACCTCGGTGGACGCCCTCTTCTTCCTCTTCACCTACGGGTCTGGGAAATCCAAGGACTTCCTTTTTTTGTTCTTCTCCTCCTTCGTGGCAGCCCCGGGCTATCTCAAAATGTAGGTCTCGGCAGGCAAGGACGAATCCTCATCCTCATCCAGTAGCCTAAGTTCAGTGGTCTTAGGAATACCTGTAAGAAAAGGTTAGCACTATGTAAGTTAAGAGCGTGGTGATAACTATTTAGGGAAGAACCTCACCATAAGAACGTTCCTCCCATTTTCCCTTCGAAAGTTCGCGTCATGCGCGCTCGGACTACGGCATCTACTTGCAGATTCCCTCGATCAACTCCTTGAACTGGGGGATTGCATCATGAACTTAGGCAACGGTTGCATGAACACAAACACAAGCAATGTGAGAAAGAATAAAAATAAAGAAATACTTACGGGATGCATTCCACTCCTCGGGGAACTATAGAAACTCGGGGGGGGGGGGGGGCGCGGAATTAGGTCTTCCATGTTTACCTGAACAAACCGCCCCTGCTAGCCTTGGTCTCAGTCCTCATTAATGCTAGAGAAAAGAGCCTTGTTTGCTCGGCATGAGCTTGATTTGTCCCACTCGGAAGATTTGAGGAATGTACAGGTGAACTGAGGAGATTCGGTGTTGTTCACAAAATGGTGTAAGAGGATCACGATCCTCCAGAAGGACGTGTGAATTTACACAAGGTACACCTCGTACCTTTTGCATAAATCAAGGACTATGGGGTCCTTTAGGGAGATCGTGAAGGGCTAAGTGTAAACACTCAGATACCCCTTTCACGTGAGTGGTAATATTGTCATTGGGCTTGGAAATGACCACGTCCTTACTCACCCATTTATAGTCCGCTCGGACCATGAGTAGGTTTCTTTAGTGACAGAGCATATGTATCTCCATGCTCCCTCGCCTCGATCTTGTTGGCTAGAGGCCTTCTAGACCTTGTAGTCGTCCTCAATAGAGCAACCCTCAGATATGAAGCTCTTCATGGGGAGGTTCCTAAGACACTGCGAGAATAGCCACCTCGGCATCTACGACCCGATGGGAAGATGAAGGGGCAGCCTGTTGAGGCACTAACTTGGATGTTTTTGCCATTATGATCTGGAAAATACAGGTCTGAAGAAAAATATGAAGATTTGAAGATGGTACGAAGGTATGAAGGTCTGGGGTGAAGGTTCAAAGAAGATGTATAAATATGAAGATGAAGATATGAAGGATTAGGTTTTGATGAATGACAAACGAAGCGCAAATTGATATATGACGAAGTTCAAGTACAAGCGCACAATTGGTGGACAACGAGATTCAAGCACAAGACAAAGTTTTATAGTTTAAATGAGTCGTTCTTAATTGTGATCTTGATCCGACAACTTGACTCATGACATGGCTTCTCTCGTAAAACTATTTTTACAAAATCACGCATATTTAATTTAATGCTAAATGATTTTAAATCATGCATATTTTCATTAGTCAAAATGGTTTTTAAACATGCCTCTAAAATCTGGACTAAGATAATCGATTATGTACTTATGATAATCGATTATGTTAAGCCAAGACTGCATGACAATCGATTGTGAACTAATGACAATCGATTGTGTTAAGGCAGTGAGCATCAGGTTTTTCAAACCTGCATGACAATCGATTGTGATGAGGCAGTGTACATCAAAGTTTTTCAAAACTCAGAATAATCGATTGTGAAGCTAATGACAATCGATTGTGAAGAGACAGTGTCCATCAGATTTTTCAAAGTCACCAAATAATCGATTGTGAACATATGACAATCGATTGTGTTGAGGCAGTGTCTTCCAGACTTTTTCAAAGTTATTAAATAATCGATTGTGAGTATATAACAATCGATTGTCACGAGCCAGTGTCTAAAATGATTTTCAAAGTCTGATAAATAATCGATTGTTAACATTGCACAATCGATTGTGAAGCTGACCGTTGTCGTAAAGTTTTCAAATACCGTCAGGTAATCGATTGTTGATTTTGTATAATCGATTGTTGATATTAAAATCTGGAAAAGATTTTTTGAACGTTGCTGAATAATCGATTGTTGATTTTGTACAATCGATTGTTGAAATTAAAATCTGGAAAGGATTTTTTGAACGTTGCTGAATAATCGATTATTGATTTGGTATAATCGATTGTTTTACGTAAAATCTGGAAATGATTTTTTGAACGTTGCCAATAATCGATTGTTGATCTTGGACAATCGATTGTTAAGCGTAAAATCTGGGATTGATTTTTGGAACGATTGGCAAACAATCGATTGTGGCTTCCTGACAATCGATTGTCACATAGTAAAATCAGCAACTCTTAATTGACAATTAGACAACGGTAATGCCAAGTTTTTCAACTATAAATACAGCTTCATTTCAGTGTTTTAAACACAACAACACACAACAATTGATCATTCTATTGCTATAAGCTTGCATACTATTGTTTATCATTTTATATTCATTTCATAAAGCTTTTGAGAGCCAAAGTCTTGTTCAAAGTTGTTGTGATCTTGAGCATACTTCTTTTACTCATATCTACTCATAAAGGAGTGTATTGTTTGAGTGTTTAGTGTTTTGTACACTTGAAGAGAATTGTGATTCTCTTGTTGTAAGGAACTTGTGTTTCCTTGGTCGAAGTCTTGGAGTGTTGTATCTCCGAGCAAGATTGTTGAGGCTTGTGTCCTCAGATTGTAAAGGTTGGTTAGGCACCCGTAAGCTTAACAGTGAAGTCTTGGAGTGTTGTATCTCCGAGCAAAGGTGTCAAGGCTTGTGTCCTTAAGTTGTAAAGGTTGGTTAGGCACCCGTAGGCTTAACAGTGAAGTCTTGGAGTGTTGTATCTCCGAGCAAAGGTGTTAAGGCTTGTGTCCTTAAGCTGTAAAGGTTTGTTGAGCACCCGTAAGCTTGACAAGTTAGTGGAAAATCTCGATAGAGTCTCTCGGGGACTGGACTAGCCACGTGTTGTGGTGAACCAGAATACATCGGTGCGTACTTTATTATTTATCGCACTTATTTACTTCCTGCAATTTTTTAATTCCGCAAAGTTTACGCTATTTTTTATTATAACGCTATTCATCCCCCCTCTAGCGTTAAGCGTATTATCTAACAATTGGTATCAGAGCCCAACTCTCTGAAGACTTAACAGTTTGAGAGAACCATCCATGGCTTCTACTCGTGACTCTTTTGCAGGAATAGGTGAAGGTGATTTTAACATGTTGCCCCCAATATTTGATGGAAATAATTACTTATATTGGAAAGATCGGATGAGAATTTTCATCACAGCCAACAACTTTTATCTATGGCAAATCATCAAGCATGGTGATCAAATGACAACAAAAGTTGGGAAAGCCAAGGTAAGTGAATACAACACTAATGCAATAAATATGTTGTATAGCGCCTTGAATCAGGAAGACTATCAGAAAATTTCCCACTACAAAACCGCCAAAGAGATGTGGGATAAGCTGGAGGAAATGTATGAAATCATGCCTCAAAAAGCGGACAGCTCATATGATGAATCAACTGGCCAATATCTCATGGCAAACGAAGAAGAAGAGGTAAGTACGTCCAACTCTCACTCACTTGAAGAAATGCAAAATGCTTATAATAAATTACATAGTGAGTTTGTTGATGCTTCCAAGACTATTAAAGATTTGCAGAAAACTCTGTCGTTGCAAGAAAAAAGATTTTCAAAAACAACTCTCTCTAAAAGAAAAAGATTTTGAAAAACTGGTTTTAGAAAATGAGAAGTTGAAAGAGGAAAACAAGTTTTTCGGAAAAAGAAGCACCAATAAGCCCGAAAACTCTATTAGAAAGTGTACGTCTTGCTTGCATCTCAAAAATGAAGTAGAAAGGCTTAAAGGCACATTAGATAAGTTTAATTCTTCGCACAAAAATTTGAATGATGTTCTTGATAATTTGAAGTCAACCAAGCATGACATAGGCTTTAAGAATGAGCCTAAAGAAAAGGTTGAAGCCAAACCCCAACCACCTAAGGCTCAACCTAGGATTAATAAAACAAATACTTATCCTAGAAATAGCAATCCTAGAACAAATATGCATGCTAGACCAAATGTTGAACATTTTAGAAGACCTAGCAATGACTTACCACCTAGAAATAACTACCCTAGAAATGATGCATATTATAGGCCAAATACTAGAAGGAATTTTGAACCCTTCAGAGCACCTAGAAATGATTTCCAACGTAGAAATAATTATTCTAGAAATGCTGCTCATAGTAGGAGAAATGATGTTCATAAAGCACGCAATAGTCATAATGCTGAAAATAGAGTAAACCATTTTCGTCCGTCAAGTTACTATGAACCTAGAAGGATGCATAACCCCAACGTGACTTGTCATTATTGTAGACGCATTGGTCATATTGCCCCTGCATGTTTTACACGACATAGACATATCACTCAATCGCATGCCTAACCCTCAAGGACCCAAAATGGCATGGGTACCTAAAACGCATTAATTTGTTTTGTAGGTGTGTTTGAAGGGATCAAGTGTACTATGGTACCTTGATAGTGGATGCTCCAAACATATGACGGGAGACGAATCCAAATTCCTTCAACTAGAACACAAAGAAGGAGGAAGTGTGATTTTTGGGGATAACAATAAAGGAAAGATTATTGGCATCGGATCGGTCGGTAAGGATGAAAATTCCTCTATTAAGCATATATTACTTGTTAAAGGTTTAAAGCATAATCTCTTGAGCATAAGTCAATTATGTGACAAGGGAAATCTTGCCTTATTTGATTCGAATGAATGCTTAGTATTTAGACGTAGTGATTTCAAAATTATCCTTCGTGGTTTTAGAGTGGATAATATTTATATGGTTGATCTTGCAAATTCCTCACCCGAATATGTGGATTGCCTTATGAGCAAAGAGGATGATACTTGGCTATGGCATCGTAGAGTTGCTCATATAAACATGCATCTTTTGAACAAATTGATTTCACAAAACTTAGTTATTGGCCTTCCCAATTTAAAATTTGAAGATGACTCTATTTTGTGATTCATGTCAAAAAGGGAAGCAAACAAAAGCATCTTTCAAATCCAAAAATATTGTTTCAACTTCTAGACCATTGCAATTGCTTCACATGGATTTATTTGGACCATCTCGCATTGAAAGTCTAGGAAGAAATCGTTATGCTTTTGTGATTGTTGATGATTATTCTAGATTTACTTGGACTTTATTTCTTGCCAATAAAAGTGATGCTTTTCAGAATTTTAAATATTTTCTTAAGCGTGTTCAAAACGAGAAGGAAACAACCGTCACTTCAATTAGAAGTGATCATGGGGGAGAGTTTGATCACAATCTCTTTGCGGACTTCTGTGACGAACTCAGTATCGAGCATACCTTTTCCGCTCCACGTACACCACAACAAAATGGGGTGGTGGAAAGGAAAAATAGGTGTCTCGAAGAGATGGCTAGAACCATTCTCGAAGAGGCCAAGATTCCCAAACATTTTTGGGCGGATGCCGTGAGTACCGCATGCTACGTCTTAAATAGAGTAGTCATAAGGCCTATACTCATGAAAACTCCCTATGAACTCTATAAGGGAAGGAAACCAAATATCTCCCACTTTAGAGTATTCGGTTGTAAATGTTTTATTCATAACAATGGCAAAGATCAATTGGGAAAATTTGACGCTAAGTCCGATGAGGGAATTTTCATTGGTTATTCTTCACGTAGCAAAGCATATAGGGTTTTTAATAAAAGAATCAAAATTGTGGAGGAATCCCCTCATGTTGTATTTGCTGAAAATAATGCTCGCTTGGCGAGAAAGGATTCCGGTTTTGATCTTGCAGGTATTTTAGATAGCTTGAAAGACAAAATACAAGAGGAATCGCCTAAGGAAAATAAAGATGAAATCTTGGAACAACCAACGGAGGAAGCGCCACAATTGGAGAAAGAAACGACAATGCCTAACGAGTGGAGGACAATCAAAGATCACCCTCTCGAACAGGTAATTGGCAACGTCGGAGAAAAGGTAAGTACCCGAAACTCCCTTAAGAACACCTTAGGACATACTGCTTTTGTGTCTCAAATTGAACCAACAACCATCTCCGAAGCAATTGGGGATGAATTTTGGACCTTGGCAATGCAAGAGGAGCTTAACCAATTCAAACGGAATGACGTTTGGGATTTGGTGCCAAGACCCGAAAATCATACCATAATTGGTACGAAATGGGTGTTTCGAAACAAACTAGATGAAAATGGTGTAATCACTAGAAACAAAGCTAGGCTTGTAGCAAAAGGCTATAATCAAGAAGAGGGTATTGACTATGAAGAAACATATGCTCCCGTAGCTAGATTAGAAGCTATTCGTCTATTGCTCGCTTTTGCCTCTTCTATGAATTTCAATTTATATCAAATGGATATGAAAAGTTCTTTTCTAAATGGTGTTATACAAGAAGAAGTTTTTGTTGAACAACCCCCCGGTTTTGAAGATTTTAAATCTCCCGATCATGTTTTCAAACTCAAAAAGGCTCTCTATGGTTTAAAACAAGCTCCCCGAGCTTGGTATGAAAGATTGAGTAAATTTCTATTGGAAAATGATTTCATTAGGGGGAAAGTTGACACCACCTTTTTTGTTAAGCATAAAAACAATGATATTTTATTAGTTCAAATATATGTGGATGATATCATATTTGGTGCTACTAACAATGTCTTATGCAAGGAATTTTCCGATTTAATGACAAGCGAATTTGAGATGTCTATGATGGGTGAGTTAACATTCTTTTTGGAATTACAAGTAAAGCAAATGAAAGAAGGTACGTTCATTTGCCAAGCCAAATATTGCAAAGAATTGCTGAAACGATTTGAAATGAACAATGCAAAAGCAATGGCGACTCCCGTGAGCACATCCGATCATCTAGACAAAGATGAAAAAGGTAAGGAAGTCGACACTAAAAAGTATCGAGGTATGATTGGCTCTCTTCTTTATCTTACTGCTAGTCGTCCGGACATCATGTTTAGCGTGTGCTTATGCGCCCATTATCAATCGTGTCCAAAGGAGTCTCACCTTACTGCGGTAAAACGGATTTTGAAGTACCTTGTCGGTACTACAAATGTGGGTCTATGGTACCCCCAAAGGTTCTATATGCCAACTCGTTGGCTATTCCGACTCCGATTTTGCTGGATGCAAATTGGACCGCAAGAGCACTAGTGGCACTTGCCATTTGCTCGGTAGCTCTCTCGTTTCTTGGTTTAGCAAGAAACAAGTAAGTGTTGCGTTGTCCACAACCGAGGCTGAATATGTAGCCGCGGGGAGTTGTTGCGCTCAAATCCTCTAGATGAAACAACAACTCTTGGACTATGGCCTAAGTCTTGATCATATCCCTCTTAGATGTGATAATACTAATGCCATATGCTTAACGAAGAACCCCGTTCTTCATTCGCGAACAAAACACATTGAAATTAGACATCATTTTATACGAGATCACGTTCTCAAGGGCGATGTCGAAATCGAGTTTGTTGAAACCAAAAACCAATTGGCCGACATCTTTACTAAGCCCTTAGAGAAAGAGTCCTTCTTCCGAATTCGTAGTGAACTCGGGATTCTTGACTCTACGTTGATCTAAGTCATGCATTGCATCTTTTTATTTTACATGATTTCTAACTTGAGCGTCGGAGACGTCTAACAAATTTTTGCAGGTATCGCCCTAAAGGTAGAGGGAATTATAAAGCATGACGCGCAATAATAAATCGGTTTCTGTCATCTAATAATCGATTATCTCGTATCAATAATCGATTGTTCTGCTATTACTTGAGTTATTGTACTCTTTTTAAGTAATCACGTTTTCTTTCCAATAAATAAACAAGTTTTATTTACATCTTTGGCATCTTCTTATATTATTTTTGCTAATGGCTAAAGGGGGAAGATAACTGGTATGCACTCTCAATATTTATAAGCTTAAATTGAGGGGGAATTCATATATGAGGGGGAACTAATCGCATACTTATTGCATATCTTTACTTGTCTTGAATCGTCATTATAAATTGTTTAATTTGCATATCCCGCTTAAAGTTTGCCATTATGAAAAAGGGGGAAATTGTTGGAAACACGTTCTCAAGGCTTTATACTAAAACGTGTGTTCTTATGTGTAGGTTTTGATGAATGACAAACGAAGCGCAAATTGATATATGACGAAGTTCAAGTACAAGCGCACAATTGGTGGACAACGAGATTCAAGCACAAGACAAAGTTTTATAGTTTAAATGAGTCGTTCTTAATTGTGATCTTGATCCGACAACTTGACTCATGACATGGCTTCTCTCGCAAAACTATTTTTACAAAATCATGCATATTTAATTTAATGCTAAATGATTTTAAATCATGCATATTTTCATTAGTCAAAATGATTTTTAAACATGCCTCTAAAATCTGGACTAAGATAATCGATTATGTACTTATGATAATCGATTATGTTAAGCCAAGACTGCATGACAATCGATTGTGAACTAATGACAATCGATTGTGTTAAGGCAGTGAGCATCAGGTTTTTCAAACCTGCATGACAATCGATTGTGAACCTTATGACAATCGATTGTGATGAGGCAGTGTACATCAAAGTTTTTCAAAACTCAGAATAATCGATTGTGAAGCTAATGACAATCGATTGTGAAGAGACAGTGTCCATCAGATTTTTCAAAGTCACAAAATAATCGATTGTGAACATATGACAATCGATTGTGTTGAGGCAGTGTCTTCCAGACTTTTTCAAAGTTATTAAATAATCGATTGTGAGTATATAACAATCGATTGTCACGAGGCAGTGTCTAAAATGATTTTCAAAGTCTAATAAATAATCGATTGTTAACATTGCACAATCGATTGTGAAGCTGACCGTTGTCGTAAAGTTTTCAAATACCGTCAGGTAATCGATTGTTGATTTTGTACAATCGATTGTTGATATTAAAATCTGGAAAAGATTTTTTGAACGTTGCTGAATAATCGATTGTTGATTTTGTACAATCGATTGTTGAAATTAAAATCTGGAAAGGATTTTTTGAACGTTGCTGAATAATCGATTATTGATTTGGTATAATCGATTGTTTTACGTAAAATTTGGAAATGATTTTTTGAATATTGCCAATAATCGATTGTTGATCTTGGACAATCGATTGTTAAGCGTAAAATCTGGGATTGATTTTTGAAACGATTGGCAAACAATCGATTGTGGCTTCCTGACAATCGATTGTCACAGAGTAAAATCAGCAACTCTTAATTGACAATTAGACAACGGTAATGCCAAGTTTTTCAACTATAAATACAGCTTCATTTCAGTGTTTTAAACACAACAACACACAACAACTGATCATTCTATTGCTATAAGCTTGCATACTATTGTTTATCATTTTATATTCATTTCATAAAGCTTTTGAGAGCCAAAGTCTTGTTCAAAGTTGTTGTGATCTTGAGCTTACTTCTTTTACTCATATCTACTCATAAAGGAGTGTATTGTTTGAGTGTTTAGTGTTTTGTACACTTGAAGAGAATTGTGATTCTCTTGTTGTAAGGAACTTGTGTTTCCTTGGTCGAAGTCTTGGAGTATTGTATCTCCGAGCAAGATTGTTGAGGCTTGTGTCCTCAGATTGTAAAGGTTGGTTAGGCACCCGTAAGCTTAACAGTGAAGTTTTGGAGTGTTGTATCTCCGAGCAAAGGTGTCAAGGCTTGTGTCCTTAAGTTGCAAAGGTTGGTTAGGCACCCGTAAGCTTAACAGTGAAGTCTTGGAGTGTTGTATCTCCGAGCAAAGGTGTTAAGGCTTGTGTCCTTAACCTGTAAAGGTTAGTTGAGCACCCGTAAGCTTGACAAGTTAGTGGAAAATCTCGAGAGAGTCTCTCGGGGACTGGACTAGCCACGTGTTGTGATGAACCAGAATACATCGGTGCGTACTTTATTATTTATCGCACTTATTTACTTCCTGCAATTTTTTAATTCCGCAAAGTTTACGCTAATTTTTATTATAACGCTATTCACCCCCCCCCCCCTCTAGCGTTAAGCTTATTATCTAACACAATGTATGAAGATCTGGATAAAAAGCTGTCAGAATGTTCGAAGGTACAAAACTAGAATCAAAAAATGGAAGAGGTGAGAAGGGCTGAGGCTTTTATAGGGGAAAATACAATCAATGCATGACGTTTCGCATTCGAAGACAGATAGCCGATGACCAATACGTGTCCGAAGTCAGAACGACGCGACTGATGAGACATTTCGAGTTACCCATTATCTTAGTTATTTGGTACGATGGAAAAAACCAGGGTTCATTTATCATTTCCCATCGTTTCAGTAAACCTACTCTCCAAGAAATCAAGGGACTATCTGTATACACGTAAAAACGTAGATAGGGCATACCCCGATTTCTCGATGAAGATAACGGAAGAAGGGCATGGACATACGAGACTGAAATCGAGGTCGGAAACCTTTCATATCAGACCCACGAAAGAAGACGATGTGTTCATCGTCAGGCATGATAAAATGACTCTCCCGGAACCATAACAAGTTTTACAACCTCGGGAAACATGATAAACTATTACGTATGATAGATGAAGGGCCGTGATATTCGTTCATGGTTGGATATCACGGCGTGGATCTCGCTCAATGTCGATTTTGGACCAGTAATTAGCAAGAAATGAAGATTTTTACCATTTTTTAGACTTGTACTAGATGAAACTCTCCTACTATATAAAGGAGAGGTTTTGAGACACACATTGTAACACACAAATCAATGCATTACAAATTCCTTTTCTGCTTTCTAGCTATTACAAAGTTCTTACTTAATTGTTTGTTCTTCATTCGTAATTATGTTCGAACCAAGGGTCTGATCGATCACAAAACTACTGTTCAACCTAGGTTCCGCCTAGGCCGTAACATTACAAATAGATTGATCATTCATTTTGTCTTTAACTCGTTTATCTAATAATCTTGATTATTTGTGTTGAATCAATCCATATATCATTAAAACTGCGTACAAATTTAATTGTTATCTAGTTTTAGGTTAAACAACCTCTATACACGAACAACACAAGAATTTTAGGTCGTCTAAAAATCAAATAATAATTGTCTATTGAGTGTGTACTATTAACTTAGAAAATAAGATAAATAACTTTTTATAATAGATTGCAATATATTGATAATATAAAATGTTTTAGTCTAGTGGTAAAAACAAAAAAGGTAGTATATGACGTATGAGTTAGATGCACATCACGTGTTCAAAGCTTGTCGCAAAAAACATTTTAGGGCATATTTTATTATCCATCGAATTTAGAACCATGAGCTACCGATCCTCCAAGAAAAATGTTTCATGCATTACCTATAACTATGAGCGTTTCATTTTATAGAAAATTTATATGTGAAATATGAAATTGTATTGGACATGCATTTTACTTGAAAAATATTACAGTTTACCATAACTTTGTTTTTGAAAAACCCATTTCCGATTTTTTTTCTAAAAATTACAAAATTCCATGGAAAATACATTTTTGAGAGAAAAAAAAAAGAAAAAACAATTATGGACAAATGGATCCTTAATTTTGCATTTTAACTATAGATTTTATAATTTTAAGTGGAACAATCCCTTTTCACTATTGTTTCAATCAAAAAAGAAGAAGAAGGGATATGAAATAATGGGCTAAAAGTATGAATCAGAAGAGAGCGAGAGATTTAGGTATTGGGAGAAATTTAAAAATAACCAGATTTACAATTGGTCATTCAAATAGCCCAATTTCAAAAGTAATCGAAATTTAGCCACATTTCATATAAAGATAAATTTGAACGAAAACACTATTCAAAATTCGTAAAATACGCCCGCATATTATACGGTAGTTCCAGCATAAATATGTTTGTACTCCCGCATATTATACGGGAGTTCTAGGATAACTATGCTGGAACTCCCGTATAATAGGCGGGAGTTCAAGTATAATTATGCTGGAACTCCCGCATAATATACTAGAGTTCAAGCAAGTATAAATGTCCAATATAATATACTGGAGTTGTGAGCACCGGTGCTCTAGTCTCCCATATATTATACAGGAGTCAGCAAAGTATACCGGTCCAGCATAATATATTGGAGTTCGTACACAAATGCACTGAACTCCCGTATATTATACGGGACCAATCTCTATTATAGCAAAATAGTGCCTATTTTTTATTGACTTGGTAAACACTTGCTATTTTTGATTGACCAGTGCGAAAACTGGCTATACCGTGCTATTTTGACTTAGGGAAAAATTTAAAAATATCCACATTTAGAACTGGTCATTCATAAATAGCCCAATTTCAAAAATAATTAAAATTTAGTCACTTTTTATGTAAAGATAAATCTGAGCGAAAATACTGTTTAGACCCGAAAAATGCGCCAGTATATTATACTGGAGTTCGAGCATAAGTATGCTTGAACTCCAATATATTATACCGGAGTTTCCGGATAACTATGCTGGAACTCCAACATAATATATTGGAGTTCAAGCATAAATACAATAGAACTCCAGCATTATATACTGGAGTTCCAGCAAGTATAAATGTCCAGTATAATATACTGGAGTTTGGAGCACCGGTGCTCCAGTCTCCCGTATATTATATAGGAGTCGGTAAAATATACCTGTCCAGCATAATATGCTAGAGTTCGTACACAGATGCACCGAACTCCCGTATATTATGCTGGAACGGTCTCTATTGCAGAAAAATAGTGGCTATTTTTCATCAACTTCGTAAATGGTGGCTATTTTTGAATGACCAATCTGAAAACTAACTATATCGTGCTATTTTTACAAAATTTCCTTAATGTTGAGACTTGTTAAAATCAAAAATTTACACTCTTCCTAAGGTTGGTTTCTCTAACCTATTTACGTTTGTAGAAGTACATAATATTATTGATATAGAGGTCCAATTGGCTGATTTGTCCTAGCCCAACAGTTTATAATCTTTAGAAGAGTATATTGAGTTTTATATGAATTTATATGAATTCTTAAGGCGAAATATATATTTTACCCATCCAACTTATGACCAAATCTCTGTTACACACCTGTTGACCGCGGGTTTTATTTTACACATTAAACCTTTTAAAAGTGTGTCAATTACACACTATTTTTTACCAGCCTTTGGGACGTGTGAAACACGACCAATAGGGCACATGTATAGTTATTTTCTGTATGGACCCATTTTCGTAACCCTAACACCCAATTATTCATCTCCCTCTTATTAAAAGCCCCCATTTTCATCTTCTTCATCTTTAAAGGTGGCAAATAATTTTTTTAAAAATTCAATCCCATCTTCACCTTCCACATCTAATATTTAGAAGTATATGTGGTCAATTAAAGTGCAATACATTATCATTCTTTCTAAATAAATCCTAATTATTTCGACCCACCCATCTAAATAAGAAGGGTTGAACAACCTTAAATGCGAAGTAGTTTTCTTTTTCTATATACTCGATAGTTTGAAATTTTTGGATAATACAAACTTGCAGTGATGTTGAACAAATGTATAAATTTGTTAGGAAGTTGCTTTATATATGTTGATTATTCAAGAAAGGTTATACCATATTATGTTAATATTTTGACATTGTATTTTCATTTAAAGAAAAAAAATTAGTGTGTATTTTCAAGAATTAAAAAAAATATATTGCACTGTGAACCTTTTTGAATGGGCCTATTATTGCTAATAAACTGTTCTGAATATTTTTAATTAATATCTCTTTTAATATTTTGTAAGTAAGGAATTTGATTTGTTTCTTAGGTAGTAGCCTCCCAAAGGGGTTGCTACGAGTTTTGGTATGAGAGCCACGGTTTGTGATTCTAAGATTTATTTTATTGTGATAGTACTTAGTATTTATTGATATTTCCTTTCTTGAAAATGACTTGGAGTTTATAAATTTTTGCATATTTGTTTAATTCGATTTAATTTAGTATTCTGTGTGCATATGCATCTTGTACATGTCCCTAGTGCAATGTGATCTTATCCTTTATATGAATTTTAATATGGCCTCTTCTTCGAATATAGCTATTGAATTTGTTGATGAAAGTCAAGCCCAAAATAATGTCATACCTCACCTTCGAGGAGGAAATGAAGAACCCCTGCCTGACCTAAATCATCCTCATGTTAGTGGAAGTGAAGTGGCGGTAATCCAGGAGCAATGAGTCATAATATCCCATTTGTGACTCCTCTATTCTAACAGATGGCTGAGTTCTTTTGTCACTTGGCCGGGACAATGTCAGAACCCGGTGAAATAAATATTGAGAAGATGAGAAAAATGGCTTGAGTTGAATTTGAAGGCACTACTGATCCCACGGTAGCTGAACAATGGCTCGAGCGCATGGAGAGGGTCTTTGAACAACTAGAGTGTACTAATGCTACCAAATTTAAGTATGTTATCTCTCTTTTACAGAAAGATGCCTATGATTGGTGGGTAAGTGTTCCAAATTCGAAAGCAAAACCTCTGGTACTGAGTTAGGATGACTTTATGAAATTATCCCCTGTCTATCGTGATTCTAAGAAGAAGGAGTTTTTGAACTTAAGACAAGGGAGTATGTCTACTGCAGAGTATCAACAAAGCTTTCTAAGGCTTTTTCGATATGCTGGAGGTATCATCAAACTGCTTCTGCATTTGTCTTTGTACTCTTTGGATTTCTTCTCTTGCTTCTTCCATCTTTTGCTCAGTATTCATAAATTCTCTATTGTTCAATATTTTCAATTTAGCTCTTAGTCTCTTCAGTTTTATCCATATATCTCTCATTGTCCATGGGTCTTGTTTTTGCTGCCACACTTTTTCTACCAGTTGTGTGAATTCTTTTTGTTCTGCCCATACATCAAAAAATCCAAATGAACTTCTAATTCTATCTTGTTCTACTCCTAGTCTCAGATGCATTGGTGCATGATCAGAAATCCCTGGTAAGTCATATTCTACTGTTGCATTGCCCTATTTCATCATCCACTCAAAGTTCCCAAAGGCTCTGTCAATCCTACTTTGAATCCTATACTCCATTCTTTGTTTGTTACTCCATGTATAGTATTCCCTTTTCCATAGCATCTCATTTAAGTTGGCATCCTGCATACATTCCACAAATTCTTGAACCTCATTCTGATGGATTGGGTTGCCATGATCTCCGTCTGTTCCATACATTACTGTATTGAAATCACCAATCACTATCCAAGGTTTTTTGATACCTTGGGATATGGTCTTCAGTTCTTCCCATAAGTCTTTCCTATGTTCTGCTGTATTAAATCCATAGATTATGGACATCATACAATCTATCTTTCCAGTATGCTCAATAATTTCACAGTGAATCATTTGTGCATTTTCTTTAACTTTAGTCACCTGGTAACTATTGCTATCCCATAATACCTATATTCTTCCATTACTTGCGGATGCATAATTATTCATACTGCTCCATCCTGTAGTTATATTTTTAATTATGATTTTTGTTTTTCCTTCTTTGACTCTTGTTTCCACTATACCAGCTATTCCCACATTCTTTATTTTGAGGAGTTTCTTCAGTTCTTTCTTCTTATACCTTTTGTTCACTTCTCTTATATTCCACACTAGCCAATTCATATTGATTTTTTACCCCTGCCTCCTATATCGGGAGGTACTGTCTGCACTCCTTTTTCCTCTCTACTCATTATTTGAAACACATTCTTCAATGGTACTGATCCCAACATTGGAAAGTGAATCTCATTGAACTCAGGGATTTCTATCTCTCTCATTTGGTTCCTTGGTGTTTGGCCTTCCCTTCTCATTGTTGTCTGCATCTCCACTTCCTTTGACCCTTATCCTACTTCCATTACTCTCTTATTTCTTGTTGTTTTGGCATTTATTGCACTTCATTGCTATCTTGTTCAACCTCTTTCATCTTCCCCTTTTCCTTTGTAACCCATTGCTGAGTTATTTTTGGCTTTCTATGCTCATTCCTTGTGTTCTGTTGTATCTGCCTTCCTTTTTCTTGTTTACAATCATGCCCAATAGTTTGACGTTTCTCACAGAATTTTGGCTTCCAATCATATACAATGGACTGCAAAAATATTTTTCCCTTTGGATCTTCTATCCTTATCTCTTCTTTTATTGCCTGTCATATTCACCTTTATTAGCATTCTGGCATATGACACCCTTATTTGTTTTGCAGTACATTCATCCGTATACATAGGGGTTCCAATCGAGCTTACAATCCTACTCAATAAGTTCATCCCCCAACAATTCAATTGCAGCTTTGGAAATTTAACTATTCATGAACACTTCACTTTAGGATTAGTTAATCTGAATCTCAAATAACAACATACATGTGAAATTTATGTTTTGTATATTTTATCGATTATGACTGATCATTTGGCATTTATCAAATTAAAATTTTACATCATAATTCTACTAGTTTATTACTAAAAGTTATTGAAATTCCGAATTAATGAGACTAAATAATCATCAGTACTAAAATTCATTGAAATTCCAAATTAATCAGACTAAATAATCATCTTTCTCACTAAACTCTTGTGTAATTTGTAGGCGAAATGACTTTCTGGTCACTGAAACTTGCATCCGATTTTAAAGCCGATACACCAAATTTAAATTTTCCCATTTGAACACTCAAACTTGACAAAACGAGTACTAATAAACACATCCACCAGAGCGTGTATATCAATTGCGCTGACACGTATCATACATCATGCTAAGCTATTTATGGCTTGCCATATGTCATTTGTGGGTCCTATTTTTAAATAAAAAATCAGAAAAGAAAGTTACAAATACAAAAAGGAAAAAAAAAGAAAAAAGTTTGTAAAATATACCCTGTACCCAACCGCCCCCTTCTTCTTCGTTCACCCTCCTTCATTTCTTTACTCAAACACTGTACGTGTAACCTGATTTGGATGCGATGATGGACTTACAAAGGTTAGCTCATTAACAGTTAAACAGAGGAGATAGAGAGATGAATACGTGGAAGAGGCGAAGCGAGGAGCATAATAAGTGACCATACTGAAATGAGAGAGTAGAGAACGCCCCATTGCTGCTGCTTTTTTAAGGTCTGCAAGTTGACACACAGTTTGGATGAGATGGTGATTATGGGCAAAGACTGAACACGAAAGAGGTAAAAGGGGATATTTGAGTCGCATTTACGAATTACCAATACTTCCGCCTCATTTTTTTTTGTTTTTTTGTTTTTTAAAAATTAAGACGAGTAAAGCTTGGATTTTTCCTCAGTAGATCCAATACTGAGGATGAGAATTAAAAAATTGAGTGGAATTTTGCTGGGAAGACCAAAGAATTGGAGGAAAAGAAAGAGAAGGGAAGGGAAAAGTCTTTTTTATTTTTATTTTTTATTTATATTTTATTATAATTCTAGTTTTTTAGTAAAAATAATACTATTCACAGCCTTGGCAGCGTGATTTGCACACATTTTAGCCACATCAGCTACAATGCTTTCACATAGGTATGATCAACGGTCAAAAATATTTATTTGTACTCGTTTTGTCAAGTTTAAGTGTTCAAATAAGAAAATTTAAAATTTGTGTATCAGCTTTAAAATCGGGTGCAAATTTAAGTAGCCAAGAAGCCATTTCGCCTAATTTGTAATACAAAGTTGGACACTAATGCAATATAAGAGTCCTACAAGTGCAAAATATTACAGTAGCTTAGAACTTACAAAAGTTGGACAAATATAGAGAAATAAAACAAAAAAGGAAAAAAAAATTATTTACATTAGTATTATAAAATATTCTATTTTAGGTGAATGTCCATATTTAGAGAGATTCTAGGGTTACTTCTTGGTGGCTAAGTCACCATCTCCCTATAAATAAAGGAGTTCTATTCCATTATAAACCATCCCAAAGTATCAATAAGAATACTCCTCTCTCTACTTTTCTCTCTATTGTTCTTGTTCTTGTATTATTGTTCTTGTTCTTATATTATTTCATAACACGTTATCAGCACGAGACTCTACCGTCTCAAGAATCCTCTTGAGAAAATTAAGGTATTTCCCTTTTTCCGAATTTGGTTTTAATTATGTCTGATATTATAAAAAAAAGTTCGTTGCCCTTGAAATTTCGGGCAAGAACTATATGACATGGGTGTTGGATGCTGAAATCCACTTAGATGCTATGGGTCTTGGAGACGCCATTAAAGACAGAGATAAAGCATCCACCCAAGACTGTGCTAAGGCCTTGATTTTCTTGCGCCATCACCTTGATGAAGGTTTGAAAATTGAATATCTCACAGTCAAAGATCCACTCATCTTGTGGAAAGGCTTAAAGGAGAGATATGACAACCTGAAGTTGGTCACTCTGCCACAAGCACGATATGATTGGGCTCATCTGAGGCTCCAAGACTTTAAGTCTGTTTCTGAATATAATTCTGCAATGTTCAAAATTACTTCTAAATTGAAACTCTGTGGAGATAATATCTCTGATTATGATATGCTTGAAAAAACGTTTACAACGTTTCATGCCTCCAATATGGTACTGCAACAACAGTACAGAGAGAAAGGTTTCAAAAAGTACTCTGAACTGATTTCTCTTCTCTTTGTGGCTGAGCGAAACAATGACCTGCTCCTGAGAAATCACGAAAATCGACCCACTGGGTCTACACCATTGCCTGAAGCAGATAAGGTGTATTCTCATTATGCCAAGCATGGAAAAGGCTATGGCTTTAATCATGGTCGTGGTCGTAATCGGGGTCATGGCCGTGGACGTAGACAAGGAAGAAATTTTCCTGATGTCCGTCACCCCCCAAAGAGATATAACCACCAAAAGCAGAAACGGGATTATGAGGATCCAAAGGCAAATAGTTCAGAAACTATATGTTATCGTTGCGGTGGAAAAGGGCACTGGTCAAAAGCTTGCCGTGTACCAAGACATTTGGTTGATCTTTATCAAGCATCTCTAAAGAATATAGGCCCTGAAACAAATTTTGTCTCTGACGACAATTTTGACATCACCCACCTGGATGTGGCAGACTTCTTTGAGCAACCCGAGGGGAAAATAGACCACTTAATCGGTGATGGATCTGTGATGAAGGAAGATGGAATTGTTTGATTTTATTTTACTTATTTGTATTAGTTAGTGAATAAACTAATAGTCATTAGTATCAGCTCGTATTAGTTAGTTTATGATATAATGTTAGTATTAGTTCTTTAGAATGTTTCAATATGCTTAAATTTCAAAGATATTTTTATTTTCCAGTAGAGTTAATCGATTAACCTAACAGTTAGTCGATTATCTAATATTTCGCATTAAAACTGGACTTTTCCGCAAGCTAAGTTAGTCGACTATCTGATTTAGTTAGTCGACTAACCTGATGACTGTTTACTAAGTTAGTCGACTATCAACTTAGTTAGTCGACTAACTAATATTTCGCATTAAAACTGGACTTTTCCGCAAGGCAAGATAGTCGACTATCTGATTTAGTTAGTCGACTAACCTAATGACTGCTTCCCAAGATAGTCGACTATCAACTAAGTTAATCGACTAACCTCAGCAGATTTTGAAAATATTGTTTAAATGTGAAACAAACGGATTGAATTTGTTTATTCTCATGCTCGTGTATTTCTTTTGTATGTCAAACCATGGGAAAGAAAATATAGATATCTCACAAAGCAAGCTTGGATCAACGTCCAACTGTAAAAATATTTGTTTAGTTGATTCATGTACTACACATACGATACTCAAAGAAAAGAAATATTTCTCTCAACTAAGTATGTGTAAGGCAGATGTTACTACAATCTCTGGTAGTAGTAAATTGATTGAAGGCTCCGGAAGAGCAACTATAACTCTGCCTAGAGGAACAATGTTTATCATAGAGAATGCAATGTTCTCCTCCAAGTCCAAGAGAAACTTGTTGAGTTTTAAAGATATACGCCGGAATGGCTATCATATTGAGACAATAGATGAGAATAATCTTGAATATCTCATCATTACAAAGAATGTCTCTGGCCAAAAGAGGGTTATTGAGAAATTTCCGTCTTTATCTTGTGGCATGTATTGGACAAAAATTAGTGCAATTGAGGCACATTCAACAGTAAACCAAAAGGTTACTGATTCCAATACTTTTGTACTTTGGCATGATCAATTGGGACACCCTGGATCAATCATGATGAGATAGAAAGCTCATATGGGCATCCGTTAAAGAATTTCAAGATTCTTTTAAATAATGAATTTTCTTGCACTTCTTGTTATCAAGGCAAGTTAATTATTAGACCATCACCAACAAAGGTTGGGACTGAGTCACCTACATTTTTGGAACGTATACAAGGGGATATTTGTGGACCTATTCACCCACCTAGTGGGTCTTTTAGATATTTTATGGTCTTAATAGACAGATCCTGTAGATGGTCTCATGTGTGCCTGTTGTCATCACGCAACCTTGCGTTTGCAAAACTAATGGCACAAATAATTTGACTACGAGCACAATTTCCTGATAATCCAATCAAGTCTATTAGACTGGATAATGATGCTGAGTTTTCATCCCAAGCATTTAATGATTATTGCTTATCAATTGGGATAAAAGTGGAACATTCTGTAGCTCATGTTCACACTCAAAACGGTCTTGCAGAATCTTTAATTAAACGACAGCAGTTGATTGCAAGACCATTACTCATGAAAACGAGGCTGCCCACTTCGGTATGGGGTCACGCCATTTTGCATGCAGCAATGCTAATTCGTCTCAGATCGACGAATTATCACAAATATTCCCCGTTGCAATTGGTTTTGGGTCATGAACCCAATATATCCCATTTAAGAATCTTTGGATGCGCAGTATATGTGCCTATAGCACCGCCATACCGCACCAAAATGGGTCCGCAAAGAAGGTTAGGAATATATGTTGGGTTTGAATCGCCCTCCATTATTCGCTACCTCGAAACATTGACAGGGGATTTGTTCACTGCACGATTTGCAGACTGTCAATTTGACGAGACACTTTTCCCAAAATTAGGGGGAGAAGTTGGTGAAACCAAACGGGAAATTTTGTGGAAAAATGCATCATTATCTCAGCTTGATCCACATACCTCTATTTGTGAAAAAGAGGTGCAAAAGATTATCCATTTGCAAAGAATAGCAAATCAAATGCCTGACGCATTTACGGACTTGAAAAGGATAACAAAATCCCACATCCCCGCAGAGAATGTTCCAATCCGTATTGATGTCCCTGTTGGACAATCATCTAGTGTCATATCCAATGAGTCGAATGCACGCCTGAAGCGTGGCAGGCCATTAGGTTCCAAAGATCGAAATCCTAGAAAGAGGAAAGCAAACGATCAAAATGACACTACGAAAGAATCTCATGAGGAAATTCATGATTTAATAAATTCTGAGATTCATGAAGAATCCATTGAGCCCGAGACTCAAGAAAATAAGGAACTATCAATAAATCCAATCGATATTGAGGCAAATTTTAATCGAGTGGATATAGTGGTGGATTATGTCTTTGCTTTTAATGTCGCATCTAGCATTATGCAAGAAAGTGAGGATCTTGAACCTCAATCTGTTGGAGAATGTCGAAAAAGACATGATTGGCCAAAATGGCAAGAAGCAATCCAATCAGAATTGAATTCACTGGCAAAACGTGAAGTTTTTGGCCCTATAGTTGAAACACCTAATGGTGTTAAGCCTGTTGGCTATAAATGGGTCTTTGTACGCAAGAGAAATGAGAAAAACGAGGTACAAAGATATAAGGCACGCCTTGTTGCACAAGGATTTTCTCAAAGGCCTGGTGTCGATTATGAAGAGACATATTCGCCTGTAATGGATGCCATAACTTTTCGTTATCTCATTAGTTCTGCTGTCCTTGAAAAGCTTGACATGCATTTAATGGATGTGGTTACTGCCTATCTTTATGGCTCACTGGATAATGAGATATACATGAAAATTTCCGATGGACTCAAAATGCCAAACGCTCATAATTCAAAGTCCCGGGAAATATTTTCAATCAAATTGCAAAGATCCTTGTATGGTCTAAAGCAATCAGGACGAATGTGGTATAATCGTCTTAGTGAGTATTTATTAAAAGAAGGCTATATAAATGATGCCATTTGCCCATGTGTTTTTATAAAGAAAACAACATCGGAACTTGTTGTACTTGCCGTATATGTCGATGACATAAACCTTATTGGAACTCCCATAGAACTCCAAAAGGCAATTGATTATCTAAAGAATGAATTCGAGATGAAAGATCTCGGAAAGACAAAATTATGTCTTGGTTTGCAAATTGAATATTTGGCAAACAGAATTTTTGTTCATCAATCTACCTATATAGAAAAGGTACTGAAACGGTTTTACATGGATGGAGCATATCCTTTAAGTACTCCGATGGTTGTTCGATCACTTGATATGAATAAAGATCCATTCCGACTGCAAGAAAGGAATGAAGAGCTACTTGGTCCTGAAGTACCATATCTTAGTGCAATTGGCGCACTAATGTATCTTGCAAATACTACAAGGCCTGACATAACCTTTTCAGTTAATGTCTAAGCAAGGTATAGCTCGGCTCCCACAAGGAGACATTGGAATGGGATCAAACATATATTGCGGTACCTAAAAGGGACTATCGATATGTGCTTATTTTATAGCAATAATTGCAGTCCTGATCTTGTTGGTTATGCTGATGCTGGATATTTATCCAACCCACACAAGGCTCGATCTCAAACGGGTTATGTGTTTACCTGTGGAGGCACCGCCATATCTTGGCGATCGACTAAGCAATCAATTGTGGCTACTTCATCTAATCATGCCGAGATAATCGCTATTCATGAAGCAAGTCGGGAGTGTGTGTGGTTGAGGTTTATAATACATCATATTCAAGACAAATGTGGTTTGAAGTGTAACAAACTACCCACGACTTTGTATGAAGACAATGTAGCATGTATATCTCAATTGAAGGGAGGATTCATAAAAGGAGATAGAACAAAGCATATTTCACCAAAGTTATTTTTCACACATGATCTTCAAAAGAATGGTGATATCAATGTGCAACAGATTCGTTCAAGCGATAATATGGCTGATTTGTTCACAAAATCTCTACCAACGTCAACCTTCAAGAAGCTGGTTCACAAGATCGGAATGCGAAGATTCAAGGATATGAATTGATGCTCTTTTCAGGGGGAGTTAATGCGCGTTGTACTCTTTTTCCCTTACAAGGTTTTGTCCCAATGGGTTTTCCTTGCAAGGTTTTTAACGAGGCAACCAATAGGCGCATATTCAAACATGTGTACTCTTTTTCCTTTTCTTTAATTTTTTCCCATTGGGTTTTATTTTAGTTAAGGTTTTAACGAGGCACATTATTGAATAGACATTCAAGGGGGAGTATTATAAAATATTCTATTTTAGGTGAATGTCCATATTTAGAGAGATTCTAGGGTTTACTTCTTGGTGGCTAAGTCACCACCTCCCTATAAATAAAGGGGTTCTATTCCATTGTAAACCATCCCAAAGTATCAATAAGAATACTCCTCTCTCTACTTTTTTCTCTATTATTTTTGTTCTTGTATTATTGTTCTTTTCCTTATATTATTTCATAACAATGAGTAGTTTATCTAGTCCAAACGAAAAGTACAAATTTGAAATTCAAAATGTAGTAAGTTCTAGAATAATAATAAACACAAAAGAAAAAAAGAAAAAAAGGTAGCGGAAAATTTAAGTCGAAAAAGTCCGAAAGTGGCGTCAAGTTAAAGCCATATGCTCAATTTATAAACCCTACTTCAGCACTTCTCTTTTCTTCACAAATCTACACACAAAACCCTAGCTTGCTCGCTCTCTCTCTCTAGAATCTTACTGCTTTTTTTCTTCTCTTTCAATATGGTGAGTTAATTTTAATTTCATTCTCTTAATCACATTTAGTATTAGCTGTAATTTATTTATTCGTATTGAAATGATAATCGACCGCAACTAGTTTAAGATTTAGGTGTTTATATGCTGAAATACTGGTCCTAAATTTGCACGAATTATTTTGTTATTAATGGAATTGAATGAGTTTAAATCCAGCGGAATTTGTAAAGAGAATTTATACACAGATGATATGTGTAATCTACGGCAACTGGTTTGAGATTTGAGATGTTTATATGTTTCGTTTAGTTTTTTCCTCCAATAATTCCTTTTATTCTGTTTAGAAATACTGGTTCTAAATTTGCGTAAACTATTATATTGTTATTGGATTGGATAGAGAATTTATACAAAGATGTTTAGTAATCTAAGGCAACTGGTTTGAGATTTGAGGTGTTTATATGTTTCTTAGAGCTTTTTCGTCCAATTGTTCCTTTTATTCTGTTTAGAAATACTGGTTCCAGATTTACTTAAATTATTTATTTATTATTGGAATGGAATGAGTTAGATAATTGTGGAATTTGTATAGAGAATTTATATAATCGATCTTCATATAGATGATATGTATAATCGGTCTTCATATAACTGTTGGCAACTGGTTTGAGATTAAGGTCTTTATATGCTTTGTTGATGTGTTTTTTCAATCCAATTGTTCCTTTTATTCCGTTTAGAAATACTGGTTCCAAATTTGTGTAAATTATTTATTATTATTGGAATGGAATGAGTTAGATATAGTCGAATTTGTATAGAAAATTTATTTAATCTATATTCATATAGACGACATGTATAATCGATGGCAACTAGTTTGAGATTGAGGAGTTTATATACTTCGTTGATTTTCTCTGTTAAATTGTTCCTTTTTTTTTCTTTTAGAAATTGATTCCAAATTTACACAGGTTACTTTTATTATCATTAGAATGGGATGAGTTTGAATATAAGCAGAATTTGTATAGAGAATATATATAGTTGTAAATTCTATATCAGGATTAGAATGATAATCGATCTTAGTATATGATACGTATAATTGACCATTAAAGGTGTTTATATGCTTTGTTGATTTTTTGTCCAATTGTTTCTGTTCTTGTTTTTAAAATTGGTTTTAACTTTGATTAGGGCTGATATTGGTGATTTTGTTGTTATACAGGCTCTCCCTAACCAACAAACTGTAGATTATCCAAGCTTCAAGCTTGTAATTGTGGGTGATGGAGGAACTGGTATGTTTCTATGTTTAGCTGAGATTTGCATTTGTTTCTAGTACTTTTTGTCTCAAAGAGAATGAAACTAACAATATATTGGTGTCGAACCGTTTTTTCTAACCAAGAAAATAAGATGTGCTATGGTAAAATTTTGAACTTGAACCCATAATATTCAAATTCTTGGATTCACCTTTGCTCTGGTTTTGCATTTGTTGTGCTTTTTGTCTTTAAGAGAATGACACTAATGATAGTTTGATGTCAAAAAGTTCTATTTTTTGCTTTGATTCTTCCAAACAAATAAAAAACAATATTGACTATGAAAATTTTAAACTTTAGCATAGTGTTTAGACATAGAACTTATTTCATGGAGTATGATACCATCATGTCTAAGTTGCAATGAATAACACCTGGTGTTATTCAGTAGATATTTGTAAATTGAAGTGGATGTTTGTCAGATGTTATTGGCTTTTGATTCCTTTTGTTTGAGCATCCTGTGGTGGTTCCTGTTGTTATTGGTATACTTTTTCCAGGGAAAACAACTTTTGTCAAGAGGCATCTTACTGGCGAATTCGAGAAGAAATATGAACGTAAGTGTTTGATTTCTTTTACTGTCATAAGTGTGGTTTTGATAATCTGGATCATTATCTTGTATGTCAAAATAGGCTTGCTTTTTTCTTGCTTTGTTGTTTTCTCATGAGTTGATTGTTTATTTGTCTTTTTCAAACAGCCACTATTGGTGTGGAGGTTCATCCATTAGACTTCTTCACAAATTGCGGGAAAATTCGCTTTTATTGCTGGGATACTGCTGGACAAGAGAAGTTTGGAGGTCTACGGGATGGTTACTAGTAAGTGACTATTGACAGTTGAAAACCCTAGGTTTCCCAAGCATTTGCTGCTTGAAGTATGTTATTTCTGATTAAAGCTTTTACTGTCAAATCCTAAGAGTGAATGTGTAAAGTTCAAAGCTTCTAGATGGAAAGAATATTGATGTTAGGTTGTTGGTTGTTTTGATGGTGAGTAGTTAGAAACATGTGATAATCTACAACAAATGATTCTATACTTCTACAACACATTACTTCTACTCTCATCTCTTGTGATCTCACATTTAACATTTGAACATCTACTTTTCTGTTCTTTTTTTAATGTCTGGACACTTAGATTTACTGCCTAATGATTGCCATTAGTAATCTTGCCTTGACCTTTTGGCGACTGTGTTTTGGCTGCTCAAATTTCTTTGCATTAATTGTGCAGCATTCATGGACAATGCGCAATTATCATGTTTGATGTTACAGCCCGTCTGACCTACAAGAATGTTCCTACATGGCATCGAGATCTCTGCAGGTATTATGTAGCTGTCAGCATTATGCTTCATGTAACTTATAATTGAGAATATTGGATTGAATCTGAACTGGCTTTCCTTTCTTTTTAGGGTTTGTGAAAACATCCCCATTGTTCTTTGTGGAAACAAAGTTGATGTCAAGAACAGGCAGGTTAAGGCAAAGCAAGTTACCTTCCACAGGAAGAAAAATTTGCAATATTATGAGATCTCAGCAAAGAGTAACTACAACTTCGAGAAGCCTTTTCTGTACCTTGCCAGAAAGCTTGCTGGGTAATGCTAAATATAATATTATCTCCTGTTTGTTTGAGGCATACATTTCTGGTATTGTATAGAGATCTCATTTTCTTCTTGTCCTACTTATAGGGATGCTAATCTTCACTTTGTGGAATCACCCGCACTTGCTCCTCCAGAAGTACAAATTGACTTGGCTGCACAGCAACTGTAAGATCTTTGTTTCCCTTTGTTTCATTATTTTTATTTTCTGCTGATATTTAAGGGTTCTATACAACTTGAGAACATTGTCAGCGAGTCTGAGAATATATGATAAGAATACAGATTCATTGCATCTTAATATGTATACTAGAGTTTGAATACAGTCTACAGATACTCATTGCATCTTAATATGTATATCAGAGTTAGAAGACGAGCTACAGATATTCATGCATCTTAATTTGTATATCATAGTTGTACAGATGATTTTGTTCCTAACCCTCCCTTTGCATATTTTAGTAAGAATAAGGATTAGGTTCCTGTTAGGTTAGACCATGCAAGTTGAACCTGTTGATTGCTTGTCTGAGCTTGGAAAGTTTTAACCATACTCCTCTTCATATTCAGGCATGAACAAGAGCTTTTGCAAGCCGCTGCTCAGCCACTTCCCGATGACGATGATGAAGCTTTTGAATAGAAGGCATTGCTCAGAGCGGATCAGTTTCACTGTTGCTTCTTTCTATATTCCTACTTATATTTTGTATTTCCTATATTAGGTTGTTAGTATTCAGACTTTTGAGGATTCATTTGCTGCTTCCTAGTATTATAGATATGTTACTAGTAGTTATGTTTTTCTGAGACCATGTGCCTGTGGTTTATTTGGCTAGATAGTGTGTTATATTTTGATCCTGATGTAAGCATGCACATTCGCGAGCTAGTTTTGAGCTTATTATAATGTTACTTGCCTACATATTTTTCCCTCTGAAGATATTAGGTGTTGTGCTTATATTCTAGGCTTCCTAGAGTGCCGAAGTCTTTCTTTATAGTTGATGAGTACTAGTCGTATCCAACATGCGGCTGGTGCATATACACCTAATTATTTGTCTAATGCCGTAGAAATGTTGGCAATCAATAGTAGCATAAGTTGTAATATTTTGGACACGAAAAGAACTTCCATAGCTTAGAACTCTGTAGTTTATATCCAAGATTTGCAGAGTTATAGCTTCCTTTATTATTCTAGCTTACAACGGATAAAACTACTGTATATGGGATTCAGTCCTGCTGTCTGGCAGTTGCTCTTTGTGGTTTATATCCAAAGTTTGTAGAGTTATAGCTACCTATGTTGTTCTAACTTCTAACAAATAAAACTACAGTATTATGGAATTGAGTCTAGCTGTTAGGCAGTTGCTCTGTTGTAAGATTTCTCATTGATTGGGAAGAAGATTCTGAAATCCAGTTACAACCTTCATTTGGTATCAAATATGATACCTTCTCGGTAGACAGGGTTATTCGGTACATGTGTTGTGTGAGATAAAAAATATTTCATGGAATTAGTCGACACCGGTGTTATCAAAAGAAAACAGAAAAGGGGAAATACCTTCTTTAGCTATGACTTTTACTCCCTAGAGGCCCGTTGTATCTTTACTTCACCCCTAATTTCTGAAGGCATGGATAGATTGAATGTGACTGAAAAAGTTGACCAATACAAGATAGTAACAATTTTGGAACTGGGGCTAATATAATGTCAATGAGACTTCTATGTATTAAATTGAAGCTGGTACCACTCAGCCTAGTGCAAGACTAAGACATGGTTAATCCTGCAATAACACAATTATGATATCTTCTATATTTGAAGTCATTAGTCCGAATTCTACTAATCTGACTAATCTGGATTTGTGCTGAGTAGGTCCACTAAGAGGATTAAAACATTGGCTATCAAGAAGTTCTTCGTTCCCAGAATGTATAGAACATTAAAGTTAAGCGTTTAGTTTGGTTGTTGAAACTTTTGCTTTTGCTGCCGTGCAATTTTTTGACTGGTTTGCAGAAATTGTGGCCTTATATTTAGAATTTAGCAACTTTCTCAAAATAAGACTAGTGGTCTGAAATTCGAACATGGCCACTAGGTCTAAAATTCATAACTATGGGTACTGCGGGTCTAATTTTAATTACAAGGCCTCAAAAGTAGCCGCCTAGTGTTAATAACACTAATTTCTTTTACAAGAAAGTTTGCTAGATTGTTCTAAAATTAAATTAGATAGTCATGTATCTGTAAACTAAAAATAATCGACAATTACAACAATATAGCTCCCATTTGGCCATAAGTTTTGGCAACTTTTTTTTAGATTTTTTTGAAAGTATTGTTTGTTTTTAATTTTATTGAAATTTTTGTTTCAAGTTCCCAAAAATTTTCTTCTCACTCACAAAATTTTAATTTTGTAAATAAAATTTATGTCAAAACACAACGTCAACATCCAAAAATTATTTTTATACAACATCAATTTCTTTTTAAGTTTCAATCAAATCTATGTTCATACGCTAGCTAGGTGTATTCCCATAGGTGGGGTCTGAAGAGGGTAGTGTGTATGCTGACCTTACCCCTACCTTGTAGAAACATATAGAATAAACTAAATATAGCCATCATATGTATAATATATGCATGTATGTGTACAATCATATATAATTAATATATAATTTATGTATATCGACTAGAAAAAGTAATCAGTGCATCCACCGATTATTGGTGTTTTAACTATGGGGAATATTTCGAAGGCCGCCTTATGGCGAAAGGGGAGGGGAATAATAATTCCTTCGAAGATGGCCTAGTTGGTTTGGAGTATGGATGAGGCGGTTATCCATACAGATGACCTAGGATCGATTCCCCTCAATGCCTTTTGAGTCTTGTCTTTCGCACAGAGCTTGTCTAGTGCGGTTTATATCTCACGTGTGGTTTGCAGGCTATTACACAGTAGGAGGTTCATCCAGTGCAGACAGAATACTCATCACAGAGTGCTCACCTAAAAGCTAGAGGCTATAGCGGTTGCGAATTTTTCTGGGGTTCTAAAAAAAATAGTATGAAGAAAATGGGCCCTGCAGTTAGCTTTGGATTTATGGCTTCTGTTATGGACTAAGTTTGGCCTTGTCTATGATTTTCTGGGCCATGTCCCAAAGGTGGGTTCTTGATAAGATTTTGTGGTTAGTAAGAAGCAAAAAGCTTTCATTTGTCTCACAAAAGTCCAAAACACTTAAGGCTAGAAGGATGCAGAAAGACAAAGCATGCATATGGTTCCTTTACTTCCTGCATTAGATCCCAAGTTTGTTAATAAGATTTCCAACATTTCAAGATAAAATCTTAATTGAGCCTCAATCAAGAACCTCTTGCTTTGAAGTTACATTTCAACTACCAACTAGAAAGACAAATAGTCTTTAGACATGTAACCATAAAATAGATATGGGCTTCATTTGTTGGGCCTCCATTGTGGGACATCTTTGTAAAAGCCCAAAACTCATCTCCCCAAGTAAAGTGTGATGTATCGTCCGTTCTATATTATTCTTGTTGGTCCATTCTAAAAATATTAACATATTTTTCTATTTTGAATAGTTCAGTAGGCTATTTTCCGTTCGTGATTAGTCAAATATTGTCATATCAGATGAAAAAAAAAGGTGTAACAGTCACCAAAGTATCTTTGCACTATGGAGTCATAATATTAATTATTCAGGCAGTATGTCACTGCACCCACTATTTTGTGGAAAAGGATTCAAACTAGAAAGAATTAATCCAATTAGCCGTCCACTTAATCTATTAAACTCAAAATAATATATATATATATATATATATATATATGTGTGTGTGTGTGTGTGTATGCGTGTGTGTGTACGCGCGTGCGTGCAAAAATAAATATTAAATATGACCGGCTATCTGTATAACAATTCCTTCAAACTAAGCGGACGGGAGGAACACACACAAACACGCACGCGCACACACACACACACACACACACACACACACACATATATATATATATATATATATATATATATATATATATATATATATATATATATATATATATATATATATATATATATATATATAATTTTTCTGGAAAAACCCATTATTTTCCTTTCTTCTTCTTCTTCTTGATCTTTAAACAAACAACAACAACAACAACAACAACTACTCAGTATAGTCCCACAAGCTGGGGTCTGGGGAGGGTAATATGTAGACGCCTTACCCTTACCCGAAAGGGCAGAGAGGCTGTTTCCAATCGACCCTCGGCTCAGCGAAAGAAAAGAAAAACAAAAACAAACAAAAACAATAACATGTATTAACAGGAGATGTCTGGTTTATTTGTCTAGTCCAAGTTTAAACACTGAAACAAGGTTCACAAAATTACAAATTATCCATTTAAGTAGTTGGGGTGCACCCTGTTCACCTTATTAACTTAGTGCCAATAGATGTGTCTCTATCCATGTTGGTTAAACAGCACCAAAAAAATAAGCCCATTCCCTATCTTCCCCACCCCACCCTATCCTAATGGTCTTTTTTTGTGGGCATTTTTTAAATTATGTCGTCGTTAGTTGAGTTAGCCAAATTTCGTCTTTAAATTTAGTTGGATAAATTTTTATTTTACAAAAAATTATTTACCACTAAGATAACAAGGATATAATAGATAGTATACTTAAAAAGGCCATTTTTGTCAATGCTCCACTACCCTCCATATTTGCATTGTATGGCCTTTTATAAGGTCACACTTTATGTTCTCTCCCTGAAAGACTAGTGAGCTAAAAAATTTCTTTAAAAGTAGTTAGATGAATTTTTATTTTATAAACAAATTTACCCATTGAGATTATATAGATATACAATAGTATAAAAATGAATAAATAAAAAGTAGCCTGGTAGACAAAATATCTTGTATTCATACATGATGCGTGGGGAGGACCATATCTCTAGGACTGTGATGTAAACAATCTACCTTAATGCAAGCGTTAATGACTATTTCTACGGTTATGAATTTTTGTTCAAGAAAGAAATATTATTGAAACTGTCCACATCCGGTTCATTCTTCGGAACCATGTCACATCTCGGATCTGATGAATTGAGATGGTATTTTATAAATACATAAATATCTTGAATATATTAACCATTTTCCTATTTTCATGTCGTCCGGAAGAGACAAAAGAAAGATCATGTTATTTCTTCAACACTTTCTGATCTCTAGTGGACCTTTCAATATGAGTCGAACCCAGATGAAGTTCTGACCATCTATTAGAGAAAAAAGAGAGAGTGAACAAATTTTGTAGGATTCTTAAAAGAATTCTTCGATTTCTTCAGTAAACAGATGATTAATCATATGTTTCTCATGTTTCGTGAGTAGACGGGACATTGACGAATATTCAGAAAGGCATTTAGGGAATCGACCTGGTTGTATCTCTTTTTGTTCCACCTGAAGAAAGCAAGGATCCCCAAGAATCAATCTTTATTTTCATTATTGAAATAACCTACATGTCACACGGAGATAACTTTACCATTACTCTAGTACCTCACTTAAATATAAATATATCAGTAGACTTAAAAAAGAGCCATTTTTGCAAATGTCCCACTCTACCCCCACTTATTTACTGGACTGAGTACACTGTGTATTGTCCACTAGGCCATCCCCATCATTCCAACCTAAAAGTGGGTGCACAAAAGCTGGTCTGTTACTTCACCAACATGTTCAAAAGTACACTACTACTGGAAATTTTTTTCTTGGCCCATTTTAAAATGAGGGCCCATGGGCCATTTTTAAAAAGATGGGCCCATGGGCCCATTAGTTTTTGGAAATTGAAGGCAACAATTAGTAACTTTCACTGTCGGTGGGTGGATTGTTTGCTACTATGCATGCTTCAAACTGCTATATAGCTGATCCACAAAGTGAAATCAGCCAAATATTCTCATACATCTTTTCAAAAGTAGTACAGCAATAACAAATCCAGCTTAAATTCACGAATAGGAGTCTAGGGAGTAATGTGTACGCAATTTTATTTTTACCTTGTGGAGATAAAGAGTTTATTTCCGATAAACTCTCGACTCCAAGCAATCACAGAAATCACAATAGTATAAAGAAAAAATTACAGCAGTATAGAAGTCAGGGAAGTAGTAGAAAAACAATAACAAGAAAGTAGAACAACCAAAACACAAGCAATATCATGTAGTTGTAGAATTTTAAGCATATGAAAATACTAAAATATGCTTCTACTACTACCGGACAGAGAGGGAAGACGTGCAACTGCCCACTAGCCTTCTACCCTAATCAGCGCCCTCCATACTTGCCTATCATCTTTTCATAAGTAATCATCTCTATTTGGAGGCAGATTCAAGATTTGAAAATTACGGGCTCTGAACGTGTCATCGGATTTATAGCTCGTATTAATTATTTTATACATATTTAATGAATTTCATTATACAAATATGTAATCTGAATGAAAGTTGCTGAATTCATTTGAACTCGTAACTAATATTGTAGCTCCGCCCCTGCTGCTTCTGTTTACTATTATCCTGAATGGTTGCCCTTTGCCTTTGTCCCTACATGTTTTGCTTCTCTTTTGGTGAATTGGCAATTCATTCTTTTCCTTCTTTATGATAACTCACTTCTTAAAGATCCATCTGTCTTCTTACGTATACCTACATCTAATATGAATGACATAAAAAAATCGAACAATCAAACTTGTAACGTGTCAAAAATTTACAAAAAAAATGAAACCTAAAATCACATTCATAAGCTAAGTGTTATTTTATTTTCATATTTATGATCATGACACATTATATATATAGGTAGTGATATGTAAAAATGAAAGGGACATAGAGTTCTTGAAATAATAAATTTGGGAGTTCTCTAGTGTCACATGGACTATCATGTGATGATATGGAATTTCAAGAAATGAACATGAATCCTGTTACGGTAGGGTAAAGGGGCCATGATCATGAGATGAGATAGAGAGAAAACTTAACACATTGGCAGCCGAAGCAAAAGCGAATTCAGAATTTAGAATTAACGAATTTATTTTAATTATATATTTGTTTATGTTAATATAAATTGAGTCGGAAGTAATGAATTTTGCTGGACTTGCATACAATCCACTTGTATCGGAAAAGAGATAAATGGAAACCGAAATAAAGCAAGAAGGTGGTTGGGGTTATATGGGCGGAGCTAGGGAAGCCAAACCATCTTTGTGGTTAATTATAATATATTATAGGCGATTTTGTTTATGTATATATAATATAGCTCGGCCGCAAGGGCGGATTTACTCATTAAAATTGGGTGCTCGAGGACCCATTTACCTCGACGTAGAGTATATATAATTATATAGAAAATTTGAGAAAACGTATAAAAATTTACAAAAGCATCCATTAATTTTATGTACAAAAAGAATTCAGCACCCACAAACTTGAATTCCTAGATCTGCCACTGCTCGGCCGCCGAAGAGAATGCTTTGTAGTAGGACATATTGGGGCACAGTAGCATGTGGCTAAGCTCACAAAGGGAGAAGCAGAAAGAAGAGGAAAGCAAAGAAGTGCCCTTTTCTTTGCAGCAAGTAATACTTACTAGTGAGGCAGAAGTGAAATCCAAGAGTTCATTCATTGCCTTTTCCTCATTCTTTCTTACAAACTTCATTTTTTAGGGGATTGGTGATTGTGGGGTTTATATATGGGGTATGGGTGGGGCGTGTGTGTGGGTGAGTAGGGGGTGCGGGAAGGTGGCTTTGGCATGTTTTTGTGCAAAATAGAATCAGTTAGAGGTCACGAGTTCAAGCCGTGGAAACAATCACTTGCAGAAACGCACGTTAAGGTTGTGTACAATAAATCCTTGTGATCCAGTACTTCTCCAAACTTTTTGTGTGAAGGAGAGATTAGTACACTGAACTGCCCTTGGAATCGGCTAGATTGGATTCTCGTCCCAAAAGTTATGAGGCCAAAATATAATCTTTATTTTTTTGCCCTTCTATTTAGTTTGTTAGAGGAGGAATTTAAGCACTAATGAATCAAGAATTTAAACGTCATGAATTCTGAACCGGCAGAACAAGTTTAAAATGTAAATCAAACTATATTTACAATTATTTTTTACAGCGCAATAATTTGACACCAAAATACTGAATATATTTGTTCCTCATATTATGTTTGATATTTGTATAGGAGCCCGACTTTTTTTTTTATATTCGCAAGGCTCGAATTAAGACCTCTGGTAAAAAATGTAGGGAACATATATATATATGTCCCACTACAACCTTTAATTTGGTGGTGTTAATGGGCGCTATCTTTAGTTACTCCCACATTATTACCAAATTAAATACTATATATGGTGATATAACTTACTTAAACTATTTAATTTAATTATTCATTTTTCATGTATGCCTTAACCACCTGAGCTCTCTGAAATGTCATAGTTTCTCTTTGCCAACTTGTTGTTCTGTCCATCTGAAAGACAAATGACAAAACATTGACACAATATATTATATGGGGACATAAAATTACAAACTTTGTATTTCATGTTTGCGTCTTACTGAATTATTTAGTAAAATCATACATTCATTTTCGTTTATTTTTTGGCTTAATTTAAGGGTATTCGGTACAATAACAATAACAACTACCCACTATAATCCCACAAAGTGGGGTCTGGGGAGGGTAATATATAGACGAGCCTGACCCCTACCCGAAAGGGTAATATTTATTCGGTACCGTACGCAAAATGAAAAATGATATTATATCACCGTTGTAAAAATAATATCCAAAAAATGTATAAAATTTATATATTTTTTTGTATAATATATAAAAAATTATATAAATTTTATATATTGATGTAAATAATTTTTGGCGCGGGCAAAAGTGATGATACCCTAACTAAAAATCAGTTATTAATAATGAAAAATCTCATCAATTCTACCACATTGTTTGGTGGTGTACGTTCGTTTTTACTATAAGAGAACTCTCATTTTCAATCTGCTTATATATACTTAAAATTTACAAGTATTAATAAAATGCTTAGAAAAATTCTATATATCTTCTACAATTATATCAAATATGCCGATGCCAAGTTTCTATTACACATCTTGAGTTGGAGGATATTTTTAGCAATGCATTAATTAATTTTACATATTAGGTAAATTTTACATTGAAAAATTAGAGAGAATTGTCTATTGCACTTTTTACTCTATATTGAAATTTGGAATCTTCAACTCTCAATTATCATAGGGGATTATAATTTTTGTTCACATAGCAAAATAAGAAAGATTATGTACTTATTTATATCTTTTTTTGGAAAACATAAAATAAACAAAATGTGCCTTCATAATAGTTTTGATATTCTTGATAAGGTGATTACTTTCTCCGGTTCCTAATAAGTGATCAATTTATTTTTAGCACGCTCATTAAAAAAATATTAAACTCTATACAAAAATATTTAATAGGACTAAACTACCCTTAATTAAATATTTAATGTGAGGAGTAAAAAAACTTTTTAAGGAAATGTACATAAGGGTAATTGTGTAAAAATAAATTAAAATTTTTCTTGATTATATAAAAGACACTTATTTTGGAACAAAATAAGAAATCAAATTGGTTATTTATTGTGAATCGGAAGGAGTACGTACTTTTAAAAGCATTTTCACATCCTAACCATGATAAAGTAATCACAATCATGCATTGTGCATTTAAGAATTATTTAATTGTAACATTCACGAGATTTTCGAAGAACGAAAATTCTTAGAAGAAAGAAAAAAGATATTTAAATTAGAAGATAGCATGACCGTTGGGAAAAGAGATAAGCAGACAAGATAGGTTTTAAAGAGACAAAACACATAGCATAAAACGCAGCATTAATTTATAAATAATTAAACTTAAACTTTATTTAATTAGACACATAATTAGATTGTTTCTCCCAAAGTGGGATAATTTGCTTTAAAATCTAAAAGGGTTTGCAAGGTTTAAGATTTCGGATTATAATATTGGAATTATATCTCCGACATTATAATTTCATATTTAATGTATGAGATAACTACTATCACTTTTGGTATAAAATTATCTTGATATAAGTTAATACCCGCAACTAAATATAAGATAAATTGAATTCTAATTATACTGAAATTGATATTCTTATTCTCATAGCCAAATGATGGGTAAAAGAGACTGCATAAGGCATCTCGCATAACTTTAAGGAGTATGATGTAGACAGTGGCGGAGACAAGATCTTTATGAAGGGGGTTTAAAAAATATTTTTGTAGATACTGGGAATTGAACCCACGACATTATGTAAATTTTGAAACCCCTTGACCACTAAATTATACTTTTGGATTGTGTTAAGGGGGTTCAAAACTTAATATATAGAAGTGAAAAATATATTTTGCCTTATATATACAGTGTAATTTTTCGGCGAAGGGGGTTCGGGTAAACCCCCTTGCGCCCCCCTAAATCCGCTCCTTGATGTAGACAATCTGTCCTGTACTAATGCTTCCACAGTTCGAACTCGTAACATATAGGTCATATGGAGAACTTTACCTTGCTCCAAGAATCCCATTCTATGACATCCTATCATAATATAAGTAGTAGCACCTATTTTTACGGCTAGAACATGTAAGCTATAGGTTATACGTAGATAACTTTACCGTTATTCTAACGCTCCTCTTTTATGTAGACAATCTATCCTAATGCAAGCATACTTCTTCCACAACTCGAATTCGTGACATATAAGTCCCACGAAAATAGCTTTACCGTTATTCTAAGGTCCCCCTTCTATGTATACAACGTATCCGAATGCAAACATCAGTGACTGCTTTCATGGCTTGAACACGTGTTATATATGTCACACACTGATAACTTTATCGTTGTTCTAAGGTTACCCTGCTATGTAAATATACTATCTTATTGCAAGCATTAGTGACTGTTTCCACGGCTCGAATCCATGAGTCACACGACTCAAACTTGTGACCTATAGGTCATACGCAAACAACTTTATCGTTATTCTAAAATTTCCCTTTATATATACTTTTATCTTAACGCAAGCAATAATAATTATTTTTACGGCTCGAATAAGTTACCTATACGCAACACAAATACAATTTTAATGTTGCTTCAACTTCCTCTTTCATTGGTAAGAAAATGAAAGAATGAAAAGGTAACAAAGGTCCTGATAGATGGCAGTGAAACAATAATAAAATATAGGGGGTTTAACTGAAAAGCAAAAAAACAGAGGCCTCGAATTACGAGGGTTTCTGAGCAAGAAAATGAAAGAAAATTAATATTTTAATTATGACGAGGGGTTCGAAAAAAAGTACGGATTGGTCCGTGAAGATTCTCTAACTGGCAGTGACAGAGTTTGTTATTTTTGTGTACTTAACAAACCACCCTGACAATTTTATCTTTTTACACTTTATTGAACTATGTGATTCTTCTTTTTTTTGCTTTCCATTTCTACCCTTATTAATCAACTAATAATAATCCCATTTTTTTAATTTAATTAACTTTATAATGTTGAAACTTGCAATTAATCATGGGTTTGTTTGCATGCCTTCTCTCACTTCATATTTTCCATTTTCATTAAAAAGAGATTATGTGATAAGATGGATAATATCCTTCTATTTTTAATAAGAAGTTTAAGGTTCGAGTTCTAAGAATAAAAAAAATTAATTTAAAATTTTCCCTCCTATAATGAATCTTAGACGATACAAATTCGAATCAGTCGAGGCTTCTACAGATGTATCAGACATCGAAAAAAATGAGATATTATGTTTTTAGATAGTTTTCTTTTGAGATATTAGGTTTTGAATAAAAAGTTTGTAGGATATGTAATTATGGAGAAAAATTGTGTGCTTATATTAAGAAATTTATTTTAGTTTTTTGTTGGGATTTTTAGGTCACAGATATGTTTTCCGAGTATATTTGAAATAGAAATTTTTAGTTTTTATATTTTTGAGAAGCTTTTCAAAACCTAATAGCACCACTCATAGGTAATGCTCACAATTCTAAATATTAAAAAATTATATATTTAGAAGAGTCTCACAACAAATAAAAAAAGTAAGTACTATAGCACATAGATTTCGTTGTCAAATATTAACAAAATCGACCGAAATATCAAAATAAGACAAACTTTATATACTAAAGGCAAGATCAGCTTGGCTTAGCAGTGGAATAAATTTTTTGAAATCTCGTTTTAGAAGAAAATAATCTGTAAAAAAGGAAATTATTATTTGTATTTGACTATGTTTTATTGCCATTTGATTCTTGATTAGGACATATAATTGCTCAATGTTACTCAAACTCTCTTTCAAACAATAAGAATTGCCAAATTAATCATTACTATTTATAGGTTAAATTCTTGGTTTCCTTTACTACAATATAATGTATATATGCATATATATCTTAAATAACCGGTATATATTTGATTGGCTCAAATCTTAGGCAACTGCATTAGTCGATATAGGGAGCACAACTCGACTTTTAGTCCGTTACTTGAGTTCGATTCCGGCTCCCATAGTTGTTCAAATTTTTGTTTGACAGTAAAGCCCCGCCACTTTCAAATCCTGTGTCCGCTTCTGGGAGTGAGGAATTTTTTTTTTTGAATTTAGAAATAGTAAAGTATGGTTAGGAAATTTAGTGAAAAGGGTATGAATGGAAGTGAATAAAACAAGAATTGTGTGTACAAACAAGAAAAAGAGAGTGAATTGGTCTCATTTGGACAATAAAAACAAAAGAATAGCTGGAAAAAAGGTTAATAACCCTATAGTTCACTGTTTTTGAACTTTACCTGCAGAAGCTAAAGCTCATCTCACAATTTGATGTAACTTCACAAAAAAGGCAAATAAAGATAGAGAAATGGACAAAGTAAACCATAACTTATATGATTGGATGACACGTGGCTTCTCATGATTAGACGTAGCTGTAGCCCACATTCAGACAGTTGCATTTTAGGAGTCGACATACTGTTCATTGCGTGGACGAAACCTTCTTACATTACCATCTTATCATTTTATTTTTTTGGTTTCCGACTTATTCGATGCTCGGTATTCGTATTAATATTTCAGATAATTTTTATTCATAATGCATAAGGTTATTCGGGATTCGAACCCATAATATTTTGGTTAAGGCTGAAGTGATCAAATTTAAGGAAAGTCTGAGCATAATTTGTAAAGTTGCTGGCATGTGACCAGATGAGCAGGTGGTCACGAGTTCGAGCCGTGAAAAAATAACCTCTTGCAGAATTACAGAATAAGGCTGCGTACAATAGACCCTTGTGATCCCCCTTTCTCCGAACTCCTCCTTCCCTCCTCCCTCTCCTGCACGCGCGTGTTTAGTGGAAGCTTAGTGCACCGGAATAAACCATAGGTAATGACCCAATTCATTCCATCACAATTCTCGAAAGTAACTTCTATGAATTAAAACTAGATAAAATATTGTCTAAGTTGGTCTTTCTGTTGTCGAAAAGTATATAAAATATATGTTCTTTGTATATATATAATACATATATATTTATACAAAATTATGTATTTGTCGGCTATTATTATTTTATTTCGGATAGAAACTCCAAATAATCTTGATTCACATTGAATAAGTCATTAAAAATAAAAAAACTCTCCCAATTTTTTTATATCTCGTGCTCGAACCCATGATATTTGAATTAGGACATAGTGCTCCAATCCATCGCATCACAATTATTGAAGGTAACCTCTATGAATTAAAACTAGAGAAATTGTCTAATTAAGTTGGTCTTTGCATTTGTTCGAAATTAGTATTTAATTTTATTTTTTGCTATATTTTGAGTCTACTCATAACTTTGTTCATTAATCAAATGTCTCATTTTTCGCTTACCATTAATGGAATCTCATAAAATGTATAGAGTTCACGTGTCAAAATATTTCGAGGAAATTTTTTATATTTATGACGATGGTTTAAAATTACTCTACATTATGAAAAAGATCTTCGAAAAGTGAATTTTTATGATCCGATAAAAAATCAAACTTATTTAAATGTACTTCAACTTGGAGCTTCAAGCAAAACTTTTTTGTTATAACGGCGGTAAGATTAGACGTAAAATATTTATAAAAAAATAAAGTTGCTGATAATACATGAGCAAATTTGATAAAAATTCATGCATTTCACTAACTATATATAAAATAAAAGATATGGCAAATTTAATGCCATGCAGTTATCAGTTAGCAGTATCCAAAAAGTTGCTAACCACATAAGGAATCTGGTGCAGCAGATGTGGCTGCTCTTCCCTTAACTAGAGGTTTCGAGTTCGAGCTCTGCGTATGGAAAAATGGTAGGTAGCATTCCCCCCCCCCCCCCCGAATGGGACCTACGCTGCACGAATGCGGCTATAGTCGGACTCCAATAGAGATACTGAACACCGAATGAAAAACCCAAAAAGAAATCCAAAAAGTTGCTATCTGTAAAAGTTTGTTAGCTTTGGACTCTTGTACTCCACACAATTTTCATCACAAATTTTGAAAAACTATACAAAAATCAGAAAATTATTTCAGGTACCTTCCTATCATAGTTCAGAATGGATGTAACCATACAAAAGATACTGGATTCTGAACACTATACTAGCTAGTATTGTTATTCAAGAAAGATAATACAAGTCAGAAAAGTAAAAGGTAATTAAATGGATAAAGCAATTGTGTCAATTTAGTGAAATGACTACATCCTAAAACTAAAATTGTCTTAGGGATTGTAATATATACGCAAATCTTATAACTAACTTGTATCTGTTCTTACAAATTTTCTAGGGTATAGCTATCTAGCGTCCAACTAATCTAGATTCACCTAATAGGGAAATTTAAAATAGAAAGATTTATCAATGGTCATTCAAAAATAACCATAATTTCAAAAGTAATCAAAATTTAATCACTTTTTAGGCAAAGATAAATTTGACCGAAAATATTGTTCAAAATTCGAAAAAATACTCCAGTATAATATACCGGTCCAGCATAATATACTGGAACTTTTCCCGTGTTGGAGTTCTAGCATAATATGCTGGAAGTTCATATACGGTTGCACCGATCTCCAGTATATTATACTGGAACTTTTCGTGTTGCAGCAAAATAGTGGCTATTTTTCAATAAATTTGCAAATACTGATTATTTTTGAATGACCAATCTAAAAACTGGCTAGCCCGTGCCATTTTTACGAAAGTCCACTGACCACTATAGTGGGTTTTAACACTCTATTACAAAATAAACTTTATTTTTAGAGCTCGAAACCAAGATCTTTAGTTAAAGAAAAAAGAGTTTTTACTATTTCACTATATTCCTTGATGGTATCTTTTTTAATTATAGAAATATACCATGTAACACGCAATTTCAAAATTAGTAATAATATACTTTATGGATTCTTGCTCAAATTTTGACTTGTGAATAATAATTAGAAGAATCTTTTGATTACATGCGCAATAATGGGTTTGATTTGAGTTGTTGAGTGCCTAATGAAGTAACAATGATTTAGATAAAAATGGCTTTTTCAATTTGATTCGTTGACCATTAATTTTACTAACTTTTTTGACCATCTAAAAATATTTTAAATGATGTTAACTTCCATTAACAGTGTGATTTTGATTGACAATGGTATTTTAAAGAAGATAACCCAACATCACTAACTATAATTCGTTACTTGTGGAGGTCTAATTAGGCCCATCAAACCTACTAATGATTAGTTTATAAGCATGATTTGAGGATCTTGAAAATGAAATAACAAAGAATTTAAGTTTTATGCACTTACGGAAGTATAAAAATATTTACACCATCATACCAATTATAAAATAATTACAAGAAATTTTTTATATAAGGATTAATCAATAATATGATTAAAATAGTTATTAACCGACTATCACATGTTAAATTATATTTATAATATTAAAACAGTTTTGATGTTATTGTATATGATTTAAATACCATAAGAAAAAGTTTATTTTTTGTTTTTCATCCGGCGATTAGTACTAGCTTTCGGGCCCATCTAATTCAGATTCATGCCATGTAAAATGCTCTCTATAAATGAATTTTATTCATCTGGCAATCATTACTCACTTTGGCATCTTGACTAATTCATATTCATGCCATGTAAAATATTCTCTATAAAAGAATTTTATCCATCCGACGATCAATACTCGTCTTGGGGCCCCGACTAATTCAAATTTACATCGTGTAAAGTGTTTTCTATAAAAGGATTTTATCCATCTGGCGATCCGTACTCGCTTTGGGCCCCGATTACTTCGAATTCACGCCACATAAAGTGTTCTCTATAAAAGGATTTTATCCATCTGGCGATCGGCACTCACTTTGGTGCTCCGACTATTTCAAATTCACACCACATAAGGCTCTTTATAGCTGAAAATGTTCTTTATAAAAGGATTTTATCCATCCCACTATAATTCTTCCGGGTAATGAGAAAAAGTTTACTTAATGAGGCAATTATTTTTAAAAATAGTAATGACAGATTTGATTAATACCATTGAGGGGGAATTGTGGGGTTTCTCTTTATCCATATTTAAAGGATGAATTTAAGCTAATCTTCATAGCTAAAGATGTGATATGGTGGGGATGGGATTTGCTAGTAGATCTTTAAGCATATCCCTTTTTTTGCTCAATTTTTTTTTGTCTTTACTAAGTCTTCTGAAATCACTTTTTTAAGTCTCCTTTTATGTTTTTTATTTATTTATTTTTAAAAAAAGAAAAACTATACAAAAAAGATAGCTTTTTGTCCAATTATTTAATTTGTCTTATATAGTTTTTATCGTTCACTTTCAGTTATCTGATCTCATTAATTATTAGATCAATTTTCGTACTCTTTCAATAGTTTAGTTCAGTTATTTTTGTCTCAAATTCACAGTACATAATTTGATAAACAAACGAAATGAAGAATAAGAATTGCAATTTTGTCTTCTTTTCCCTTATGTGGCAATTAATACACTTTTGCAGTTGAAAATATTAAATACGTTTCTTTTTGCAACAGAATTTTCTGATTACATAATTGTATAATTTTTTCACATTAAAAAAAAGTTATTAAGAAAAATATTGAAGTATATTAATGTATACAAAGGTTTAATAGTTAACACTCACAAATTCTAAAGCTTTGGATATCGATAGTGAAGCATTTTAACGTATTACACCTCTTGTTGAATTATTACGCAATTATTAACCCAAAACGTGAACTTGTCAACAACAACTAATACCGATTGCTATCAATTAAATTAATTAACAAAATATTGATTAAAGGAAGTAAATAATCTAAACCAAACATGTTTTACACTTTGATACCACACATGAGGGGTGATTTGTATGGTGTTCAATTTTTTGCATGCACAAATTATAGAAGGACATGATTTTTCTATGTATTCCTTATACTACAGTTGCGGAATAATAAATGCAAAAAGTAATGGACGCAAGTATTTTTACGTGAAAGACACCGGGCTCAAAAGATAAAACAACCACAACCTACTACCTAGTAAATTTTTTTCCAAAACTTTACTAAATCACGGAGCGAAAAACAGTGTTTACAAAATTCTTTTAAACCTAATGATTACCTCTAATCATTTGTTGCAACCAACCTCAAGCTGTTGCGACGATCTTCAAGTTAACTCTAACTTGAATACTACAACTCAAAGTACCAAGTACATATGCTTCTAGATAAAGCTGAAAGGTATGACTCAAATGCCCTACTACAATTGAATTAGAATAAAAGATAGACACTTAGAATTGGTTCTTCTATCTGGTTTATGTAACCTTAAGTTTGCACACCTGAAACACATAGAAATTGCTTGCAAAATGCCTTGTTATTTTACTCTTAACTCTTGCTTAACTTTGTGCGTCACATGTAAAAGAGAACGAACTGCTTTAATGCTAGAGTTATCTTCCTTGGTGGAAGAGTTCCTTGCAACATAGAATATGTTATTTTGCTCTTAACTCTTGCTTAACACTAGAGTTTTAACGATATACTCTTCCTTTGTGGAAGTGTTGAAGTTCTATTCAACTTCTAACTCTTTCCCTTATCTTGGAGAGTTCTCTTCAAGTAAGGATTCATGTTCCTTCTCAAATATATATCTTTCATGTGCATGCCTTTTGCTTGAATCTGCCTATATCTATGTACATTGTGTACGAACCTGGTTCATGCGTGTATTTTTTTGTCAATCGTCAAAACAAACTTATACACTTCATCAAATTCCCCCTTTTTGATGATGACAAATTTCATAAGCATGAAACCTGTTTCAAAAATCATCTCAACATCAATACAATGTTAGAACACTTTCTATTTAAAAGTCACAAATCATTAAAGACCAGGTTCATTAGGTTATAAACGTCATAATCCAAAGTAAAGAGCATAACATACCTTCCTCCTTTTGGCATCATCGAAAAGTTGCATAATTATGTTAGATTACTAGATTTTAGCAGATCTTACTCACGACCATTTAGGCTACTTCAAATACTATCATGGAGTCAAGCATCACCTATCAATATAATGATATTAGCCATCTAAGAAGCATCAATAAATAATTAGAAAAAAAATAGTTGATTATCAGTAATATGAGTCATCCACAAAGCATAAAAGGAAATAAAGTACTGCATCATGAGCAAAAAGAATCAAAAAACATCCCATCCGGATCACTGGTTTTCTAACTAGTATAGGCGGGTTTCAAGGCTAGAAAGTACCAGGTTCTTGGTTACTATCCTAAGCAGCTTCAACATGTCATGAAGAATGCATTCATTCTTCTCCTTTTCCTTTGCAAGCTCAGTTTTGAGAATATCTCTCTCAGTTTCTACTTCAGCATCTCAAGCTTAGTGAACTTAGTCCCACTAACTTGAACAAACGCTCTACTTTGCCGTTCACAGATACCCTCTTGGAAGAACCAGGTTCATTAGCAGCAACATGAACTTTATAGTCCCAAGCAGTCAAGGTATTGGTCCCAAATTGGTCTTTGTTTGTGCTAACAGTCTACTTGTTTACGGGAACCTTGAAGTGAGCCATCACGTGGTGAGAATGAAACCATAGGGTATGAGATGAGTTTTGGTGCCAGTGAGTACCCTAACAATGAGCTGAATGATAAGCACCGACCAATTTATCTTCCTCTCACTATCCAGGCATTCCATAAGGACCAGACTCATGAAAGTGGCAATGTGCCTTTTTTCCTGCCTGGGCAATTCGAAGAGCAGCTTGTGGTGAGGCTTCACCTCACTTTTGTACACTGCCTTGGGTTATAGCTCTAACTCGTTGTCAACAAATTTTCTTGTAATGGCAAGGAGGAGGGAAGGTTTTCTAGGCTTGGCCATTTGAGGTTCTTGTAGTCATTGTACCCTTCAGCAGGTTCCCCCTAAAATTTCTCAAGTTATTTGTCATCAAAGCTCGCAGTCACCCCTTTCACTACACTGGTACCCTTGCCATTCTTGATTTCACAGTTAGCCATAAACTCCACAATCTCAGTATTGGATAGTCTTCCTTCCACATGAAGGAACATATCCTTCCATCCCCGAAGTTTAAGCTTTTCCAACAACATTGTCACGACCCGGATTTCCCATCTTTGGGAGTCGTGATGGTGCCTACTAATGGGAGCTAAAGTCAACCTTTGACTACCTACTTCATTATCAAATTACTTTTATTTAGCAAATGTAAGCGATAACATAAAACAACTGAACTTTAAATAATTAAGAGGAAGATACCAGTGAAATATCATAAATCAGTGTCTATTACAACTTTTAAAACCTCAAATACCCCAAAATCTGGTGTCACAGGCTGTCTAAGAGTTACTACAAGCAAGGTCTGAAGAAAATACAATATATTGTGTCTGAACGAAAGAAAATAAAACAGAGAAAAGGGATAGAGGGGGACGCCAGGGCATTCCGACGCCTGCAGGTCTACCTTGGGTCTCCGGGCGGACTAAAAGAGCCCTCCAACTACTGTCCGAAAGCTTTTCCTGGATCTGTACACATTGTAGAGTATAGAATCTGCATAATCGACCCCATTTGTTGGTAAGTGTCTAGCCTAACCTCGGCGAAGTAGTGACGAGGCTAGGACAAGACTACCAAATAAACATATGCAGTTCAAATAAAAAATTACAGCAAATAACAAGTCAATGTGGGAGGGGAAGCATGTTGTGGGGGGAGATAACAGTTCCGAATAGAATGCATCAAGTAAGGAAAGAAACAACATAACTAGAATATCAACAACAATCAAATCAGCAATTTGCACAGCATCACCCTTCGTGCTTTTACTCTCATCCTCACCAAATCAATCATATAATGACAATGTACACGGCATCACCCTTCGTGCTTTTACTCTTTTTTCTCACCATATAATCAATTAAAATCGGTATGGAATGGTACATCGTACAACACGATATTACCCTTCGTGCTATACACTCTTTCCTCACAATAGAAAATAATGCACGATCATTCGTGCTTTAACACTATTCCTCACCCAAACGACAATCACAAAAAAAGAGGCAAGAGAATGACAAATAATAATAGAAATCCGGCAAGGGAACACAATTAAATCCCGGCAATTGAACACATCAATAGTCTCAACATTCCGGCAAGGGAGATAATCAAAAAAACATCAACATCGCGATAATAGAACAATTTAATAACTCTTTCTTTCACTTTTACTTCATAACTTACTTTACCACTTGAGCCAATGCTAACTCCTTCTCTTTCTTTCACTTTACTTTATAACTCACTTTACCACTTGAGCTAATTCTCCAAAGGGTTCGTTCATCTCATATACATTCACAATTTGTAATATAACTCGAGCCAATGCTCCTCGATGTTCAAAGGTCATAATTTCTTTCACAAGCTTCTCACAACATATATATATATCATCACCAAGGCATGAAAGATAGAACAAGATCTTGATATTCACAACATAAAGACTCACGGCCATGCTAGACACCAACGTATAGATACTCGTCACCATGCCTATACGTCGTACTCAATAATTATCATATAGCAAATAGAACTCAACTCCTAATCCCTCAAGCTAAGGATATACCAAACACTTACCTCATACTTCCACGGCCAACTCAAGTTTTAGTTATAGCTTTACCCCTTGATTCCCCCGCCAATTTGCTCGTATCTAGTCACAAATTACTTAATTACATCAATAAATTCTAAATGAACTAACCTCAATGCATGAGAATGAGTTTTTCAAAGTTTTACCCAAAACGTCAAAGATCAACCCCGGGCCACTTGGTCAAAACCCGAGGTTCGAGCCAAAACCTAACTACCCGTTCCCCCACGAACCTAGTATATGATTTGTTTTGAAATTAGACCTCATCAAGGTCCAAATTCCCAATTTTTGAAAAACCTAGGTTCTACCCAAAACACCCAATTTTCCTCGTGAAAATCATTGATTTTGAGTTGAAATCATGTCAAAAGATGTTAAGGAGTGAAGAAAACTAGTTAGAAATGACTTACAATTTATTTGGAGGAGAAAGGTTGTTTAAAAAATCGCCTCTTATGTTTTTGGGCTTTGGAAAAATGCAAAATAACTTAAAATCCCGTATATTTATACCCTTCTCAAACCCCCTGTGTGGACCGCACAAAATGGACTGCGGTTGCACAACCCTTCCTGAGGATACTGTAGCCTAGCGATCCTATGCGGATCGCACAAAATCGACAACGCCCGTCTCATTCCTCCACCGTGCACCGCACCAAATCAATCGCGGACCGCTCTGCCCCCCGGTCACATACGATTTCTCAAGGACCGCACTAGCGGGTTCAGAGAGCTGAAATTGCTTTGAACCTGCAGTATCTATGTCTTTAAACCTAAGACATTCCGGAACCTACCCAAAAGTCACCCGAGCCCTCGGGACTCCTAACCACATATACGCACTAATAAAATAACATCATCCGGACTTATCTGCGATCAAATCGCCAAAATAACATCATTATCAACAGATTAAAACTCAAAATCAAATCATTTTTCTCTAACTTCTTAAAACATTAAATTTAGCAATTCAAGTCCGAATCATGTCAAACGGCGTCCATTTTTTCACAAGAGGAGGAAGGGGTGATTCGCGTGGTACCCAATTTTTTGATCTAGAAGAACCTGGTTTTGTAGGTGTTCTAACTATTACTGTTTGTGGAATTAAAACACAGAAATAAAAGAAAAGAAGGATTTTACGTGGAAAACACCTGGCTCAAAAGGTGAAAACACCACGACCTTCTACGCAATAGGATTTTCCCAAAATTCCATTAAAATCACTGAGCCAAAACACCATTTACAAACTCTTATGAACCTAAGGATAAACTCTAATCCCAGTGTGGCACATAGCCTTAACTGTTGCAACACTTTCAAGTTAACTCTAACTTGAATACTCAAAGTACATAATATAATTGCTTCTATGAAAGCTGGAAAGATACACGTTTTAAATCACCTACTACAATTGAACTAGAATAAGAATAAACACAATAGAACAGGTTCTTCTATCTTGTTCAAGTAGCTGCAAACATGCACACTTATTCTCACATAAATTGCTTGGAAATAGCCTTGCTCTTTTGCTCTTAATTTTCTTAACTTCAGCGTATGTGCTTTCCTATAAAAGAGAACAACTTAGATATTTACTAGATTAGTAATTAGAGTTGGATTCTGACTCGATTTTTGATCGTCCATGAAGTTCGAGTCCTAGACCAATCCAAACTCCAACCCTTATCCAGATCTGTTCTCTTCTCATAAGGAGACATCTTCTCCTTATCCCATATGCAACCATTTCGACCGGTTCAGAAGATATTGTTGCTTGATCTTCAAGGACTTATCTTCTTCACGTTATCTTATGTGCATGGTCCATAACAATTGTGTCTCTTAAGATGGCTCTGGTCCTTCACTGAGTTCATTTGTCATTCTTCAAAACTTCAATTGATCTTGGGCACAAAAATTCCTCCTTTTTGATGATGACAAACTTTGTGAATTTGCTGATCAGATAACTTATGGAACTCAGCTAAAATATCATCACTTGAAAATTTTAACTTATCATTAAGGGCCAGATTTAATTATGTCATAAACATTACTTTTTAGAAAAATAGACATAATATATATTTAAGCACAATATACACAATATCTTCCCCATTTTGGCATCATCAAAAATTTGCATAAACATGTGAATCCCAGAATATTAATCTTTACTCATGATCACCGGGGAAACTACAAGTGAAAACATGCTTTAGTTAATAAAAAATTAACTTGAAAAATATAACTATTAAGAGCAAAATCATCATAAAACAACATAAATGCAAATTGTCATTGATAAAGCATTGCTTCTACAAGACAGTTCACAAATAGAAAGAACAAATACAACCAACCATGAGCAAAAACAAGAAAAATCCCTAATCTGGGTCACTGGGGGTAACTGAACTGGTTCAAAACTAGGACAAAGAGGGCTAAGTCTTTAAGGAACTAGAGGGTTGGGATTGGAGTAGGTTGAGCATTGTCTGTAGCATCCTTTCTGTCTTTTCCTTTCCTTTTGCTAGTTTTGCTTTCAGCCCATTCCTTTCTTCTTCCAACTCAGTCACACAAGCCCGAAGCCTAGCAATTTCAGCATCTTTGGTCCCACATTCTTGAACCAAAGCTCTAACTTTGCTATTCACTGGGATCTTCACTGATGAACCAGGTTCAATAGGGGTTACACTTAGCATATAGTCACACGCCTGGAGAGTCTTGATTCTAAAATGCTCCTTACTAGAGGCAATTTCCCATTTCTTTAAAGGAATGTTTAGCCTATCCTGTACAATTTTCAAAATGAATCTATAAGGAGTAGCATGAGCCTTTGAACCATTGATATCTTTGTCCAGCAGCTTGACTATGAAGGCAGGCCAATTAATCTGCTTACCCCTCACAAGACACTCCGTGAGAACCAGGTCCATGTAATTTGCAATGTGCCTCCTCTCATGTCTCTCCTGTCTATGTAGTAGACACTTTTTCACAAACTCAAAGATCACTTTATGTTCTGGCTTCATTTCACTCTTTTGAACAAATCTTGCCTCGGGCACCTCTTCAGCATCCTTTGTATCATAGAAGTTCCTTGTGATTTGGAGTGTTATGGGCAGATCATCTAGACAAGGCCACCTTTGCCTGGTGTAATCATCATATCCCTCATTTAGAATGTCTAGAATCCTATCCAATTCAGGTGCATCAAGCTTCACCTTCACACCTTTCACCACACTGGTCACTAGCCCATTTTTCACAGACCCATTTGCCATGAATTCAATTAGCTCTTTTCTGTCTAGTCTTCCATTCATCTAAAGAACCATGTCCTTCCAACCCTGTGCAGCTAAAACATCCAACAACCTAAGCATGCCTGGATCCAACAGGTCTTTCAGCAGCCTTCCCTTCAATATCTTCCTCTTGCTAAAAATACCACCGCGATATTGCTCTTGTTCAGACTCCTTCTCTTATTCTTCTCCACTCCACTCTTCATCTTCTTCTTCAGTAATTTTCACTTGTTTTCCCTTTACATCTGACCTAGTTCTTTTGGCCAAAGAAGGTTTAGCACGTACAAATTTTGAAGACTTCTTTGCAGGAGTTTTGGTTCTTTTTGGTTCGACAGTGGGAACCTCCACAGTTATACCTCTCTCTTGATGGACCAGTTCCATCTCCTCCTCCTCTTCTTTTAGCAGCCTCAGAACTTTTCACTACCTTTTATTTTCCCTTTTCCTTCTTTTTTTTCTTGCTCTTCTCTAATGCTTCATGTAGTTCTGCTTCACTTTGCCTTACTTTGCTCCTTATGGATCTTCCTGTAGGTATAGAATTGGCAGCAGTCTTGGGAGATGTCACTTTACTTTTCTTTGAGGGTTTAGAAGCAACTAGGGTCCTTTGTGAAGACACATTGCGCTTCTTTGGGTCATAACTAGCCCCCACTTTCTTTAGAATATCTGCTAAAGTCTCCTCAATAGAAGAACCATGTTCTTCTTGATGCTAACTCATTTGAACAAATCCCTCAGCATCCTCTCCTCATCCGCTTCCCCTTGACTTTAAGCCACCTTCTTCACCAGTAACACATATAGAAAGAACCTTCCATGTTTTTTCTCCTCCTACTAGACTCCGCCCCTTCAACATTTTTCACAGACCTCACCAATAAAAACCTACTATCTTCCTTTTCAGCTACATTAGAAAATACAAGACAAGTATTTACCTCTCCTGGGGTTTCTTGACTCTTGTCATTGTCACAAGACCCAGGTTCTTCTCCTTCACTAGCAGAGATGAACTTATCAAACTCATAGCTTGACTCAGATTCTTTAGCTGAAACCTCTTTCCTTTGACTGGTTTTAATTTTTCGCTCAAAGCTTTTCTGAGAGAGTCGGATGCTACAGTTTTTCTGGCTAACATCTTTTGCCGGCGAAATATAGGTTTTGGGGTTTCAACTGTAGGTGTTGATGGTGCAGTATTAGGGGAAACAGGTGGGGGAGTTCATGGATTATCTTGAGGATTAGTCATGGCGGAGAATTTTCTGGAAATCTTTTGGGAATTTTGGAGAAGAAAGGGGTTTATTAGAAGTATAGAAGAAGTGCATGACGGCTATGAGTGATGAGAGAAGGTGTGGAGTATATTTAAATAGAGATCATAATTAAGCATTTAACAATAGCTTTTTCAGTTGTCAATTAGGAGTTTAATCAAATTAGAATTCCGCTCTCTTTAGGGATTAATGAGCGATGCTAGTTTTTAGGAAAAATGCCCGTTTTAGTTAGACTCCTAGGATAATGAAACTAGTTCAATGAACGGATATATGTTTTAAAGGTTTGGTGTAATTAGGACTTCTGCTTATGATTGGAAAATTTTATCTTTCTAATTGTGCAAAGTATATAAACATACCTGAACTTTCTCATGAGCATATACTGATGAACCAAGTTCTTACAGTAAAACTTCTCTTGATCATGCCTCAAATGTTGGAATAGAAAAAATTTATAAGAGGTTAAAGATTCATATAAATACATGTAACAGGTGTATACTAATTAAAGTATGAGACTGAGTAAGAATTAGCCTAGATATTTACAATGAATTAAGAACTCCTAACCAAATTTTTTTTTTCAATTTTTTTTTCATTGTGCATGTTGAACTGGACCTTTTTAGGTGATCTTAATAATCCCTAATTCTAACCCGTTCCTTTAAAAGTTTTCTCCATTCAGTACTTTAGTGAAGATGTCAGCTATTTATTTATCAGTAACACAAAATTCTATGGAGATTAACCCTTTCTCATAGTTATCTCTTAAGAAGTGGTGTCTAAAATCTATGTGTTTGGTCCTGTTTATGATGAATTAGGTTCTTTGTCATACTAATAGCACTAGTATTATCACAAAATATTGGAATACACACCCATTTCAATTCCAAAATCTACCAGCTATTGTTGTATCCATAGCGGTTGAGCACAACAAGAGGCAACATCAACATACTCAGCTTCAGCAATGGACATGGCTACAGAATTTTGCTATTTGGTAGCCCATCACACTAGATATGACCCCAGGAAATGTGCCATACCTGAAGTACTCTTCCTGTTCGCTAAGAAATCTACATAGTCAGCATTAGCATATCCTACCAGATCAAAATTACTACCTTTGGGATACCAAAGACACAAATATTTGGTGTCTTTCAGATATCTTAGTATCCTCTTGACAACAGCCAAATGTGACTCCTTTGGATTTTCCTAGAAACGAGCACAAAGCCCTACACAATGTCAGGTCTGCTGGCAGTAATATACAAAAGTGAACCAATCAAACCTCCATACAACTTTTGATCAACTGATGAACTAGTTCATCAATATCTAATTTAGTGGCAGTTGCAATAGGTGTATCTATTTCTTTGGAGTCCTCCATTTTAATCTTTTTGATTAGTTCTTTTGTATACTTCTATTGATGGATCATGGTCATATTTGGACTTTGTTTGATCTGCAAGCCTAGGAAGAAATTTAGTTCACCCATCACACTCATTTCAAACTCACTTCCTATTAATTATGCAAAATTACTCAACCTATCAGTAGTGGCCCCAAATATTATGTCATCAACATATATTTGTACAACAAGGTCTTTACCTTTTTCCCCTAGGAACAAAGTGATGTCAATTTACCTCTTTTGTACCCATGCTCCAGTAGGAATTTTGATAGTCGTTCATACCAAGCTCTTAGGGTATGTTTGATCCCATATAGAGCTTTGTCTAGCTTGTACATATGCTGAGGACATTCCTTGATTTCAAATCTCAGAGGTTGTTTCACAAACACTTCCTCCTTGAGATAACCATTTAGGAAGGAACTTTTAACATCCATCTGATGGAGAGTGAATTACATATGTGCTGCTAAGGCAATAAGACTCCTCATTGCCTCTAGTCTTACAAATGGAGCAAAGGTCTCATCATAGTCAATGCCTTCCTCTTGGCTGTAGCCCTGAACCACCAACCCTTGTTTCTTATAACAGTTATATCTTCATCAACTTTGTTCTTGAAGACCCATTTGGTGCCTATGACTGACATGTCCTTGGGTCTAGGAACTAGATGTAGACTTGACTTCTTTCAAATTGATTAAGTGTCTGCTGTACAACATTGACCCATTCTGCATTTTGCAAAGCCTCAACACTATTTTTAGGTTTAATAAGAGATAAAAAAGCATCAAATGCACACAGATTCTTTAATTGTGATCTAATTTTGACTCCAGATGTTGGATCATTAATGATGTTCTCAATGGGATGAGAACTTTGATACTTGTGATATTTCACCAACTATTGGTTTCTACTAGATGATTATCCTGTGTTCTGTAGATGAGATAGGTTCATGAACAGGTTCTTGTAAAGAGTTTGTTTCATTATTTTCTCCTTGGTTAGTTCCCCTTGTCAGGTTGCCAAGACTGGAAGAACCTGTTCCTTTTGTTGATGTTGCTTCAGTCAATTCTCTTACCAAGCCAAAGGCTTTATCTTCATGTTCTTGTCTCTCAGAAAGAATTCTATGCTAGTTTCATCAAATACGACATGAACACTTTCTTCTACATACAGAGTTCTTTTATTAAATACTTTATATGCTTTGCTATGTGAAGAGTATCCCAAGAATAGTCCCGCATCACTTCTGGGATCAAACTTACCTAGGGAGTATTTTCCATTATTGTGAACATGCCACTTGCAACCAAATGCCCTAAGGTGGGATATGTTTTGTTTTACCCCTTTAAGTAACTCTTAGGGAGTTTTCTCAACAAGAGGTATAGTAAAACATCTATTGATTATGTAACATGCAGTGTTTACAGCCTCTGCCCAAAAGCTGTGGGGTAATTTTCTAGAGAGAAGCATGATCCATGCCATATCCTCAAGGGTCCTGTTCTTTTTTTCAACTGCACCATTTTGCTGAGGGATTCTAGGGGCAGAGTAGTTGTGATGTATACCATTTCATCACAATATTCAGTAAATTTTACATTTTCAAATCCAGTTCCATGATCAGATCTAATGGATGCAAGTTGATTTCCTAACTGTTTCTGTGTTTTTCTAACAAAGCAGTAAATATTTCAAATGCTTCATCCTTGGATGTTAGAAATAGTACCCAGGTAAATCTAGAATAATCATAAACAAGCACCATCACATATTTCTTTCCACCTCTGCTCATGGTTCCTATTGGACCATGAAGATCCATATGAACCAGTTCCAACATCTTGGACATACTTACCATTTTCTTGGATTTGAAGGATGACCTTACCTGCTTCCCCCTTGCACTTGCCTCACAAACTTTGTCTTCTTTGAACTTGATATTAGGTAATCCTATCACCAAGTCCTTGGAGACTAATTTGTTTAGCTGAGTTAATATGGCATAGCCAAGTCTTTTGTGCCACAAGAGGAGTTGACTAGAACACTTAGACAAGTGAATTCATTTTCTGAAAGAGTTGACAAATCTACAATGTAAATATTGTTAACTCTTGTTCCCTGCAAGACAATCTTGTCAGTGGTAAGGCTAATCACAAAACATTTGGTAGAGATGAAAGCTACAAAGGTACCTCTATCACATAGTTGTGACATACTGATTAGGCTATATTTCAAGACATCTATCAAGTAGACATTCTCAATAGAATGAGAGTTTGTCTTACCTACCTTTCCAACCCCAATGATCTCCCCTTTCTTTCAATTTCCAAAGGAAACATTTCCTCCTTTCAGGTCCTCAAGTGAAAGGAACTGGTCCTTGTTCCCAGTCATATGTTTTGAGCATCCACTATCCATTTACCATATTTGGCTACTTTCTTTCACTTGAACTTGTAAAAAGAAATCAGGGGTTAGTCTTAGGAACCCAAACTATTTTGGGTCCCTTTCTATAGGCAAAAGGATGAATCAGAATCTTTCTTGCCCAACTTGGCAGTTTTGTTTTTCTTGAACAAAAGCTTTGTTCTTTTGACTAGCCTTTTCCTTTGCATTGCATTTATTTTTATAATGGCCAGTCTTACCACAGTGTGCACAGATCTTATTTTCAGGAAGAATGAGGTACTTGTTTTTGGGGTCCCACTTTGGAGTTGGAGTCCCATAGCCAAGTCCTCTTTTATTGCCTACTGTAATGCTCTTGCAACCATGAGAGATCATCAGAAGCTTTGTTCCATTTGCAAGTTCTGTCTAGTTCATGTTTCACCTTTCCTAGATATTCTTTTAGAACCTTAATCAATTCATCTTTCTTATACAGTTCATATTTCATTCTTCCTAGATTTGCTTCTAGAGTAAGAAATGTGTTATCAGCTTTCTTCTTTCCTGTTCGTAGTTTCAGTTTTAGATATTCTGACCTAAGTTATAGAATACTACTGTCAATTTCAAGAACCTGGTTCTTCAACTCAGCATTTTTGTTATCACTCTCATCAGCCCTAGATTCTAGACTTTTGCATTTTGCTTTTAGGATAACGCATTCCCTAGACAACTTCTTTCTCGTTGTTAACTATTTCAGACTCATTAATGATGTCTAATAATAGCTTAGCCAACCTTTTCTTAGACAAAAATTTAATTTTTTCCATGAGATGCAGAATACTTAACTCCTGCTCATCATCTGATTCTCCAATGGACATAGGAGCTTTCCCTTTTTCAGCTTCATCTTTTGAGTTTTCATCCGAGGTTTCACCCCCGGCAGCAACTATAGCCTTGGTTGAACCTTCATTTCTCTTGGGTTGAACATGTTCCTTCTTCCTGTTTCTTCGTTCAGCCCTTTCTTTCTTCCACTAAATCTCCCATTGAGGGAAGTTCTTGATCATGTGGCCAGTATTACCACACTTATAGCAACCATCATTTGTCTGTTTCTCAGGAGCTCTTGTCTTGTAAAAGTTGAACCCTTTCCTCTCATCAGGTACTTTGTGAAATCTCTAATAATCATATCCATCTCATCATCTTCTAGGTATGAACCTTCTCTTATTGTGAGAGCCAAACTTCTCTCCTTCTTGGGTGTATCCATCTTCCTGGTTTGCCTTCTCAGTTCATAAGCAGTAGGATTCCCAATCAGTTCATCCAGCTTGAGAATGGCCATATTCTGGGACTTCTGAATGGCAGTGATTTTTCTTTCCCGCGAAACTGGAAGAACTCTTATCACGATCTTCTCAACCTTGTTTTCTTCAAGAGTAACTCTTCCAAGAGACTTAAGTTCATTTGTCAAAGTAGTGAACCTAGTGTAAATCTCTTGAATGATTTCTCTATCTTTCATAGTGAAATTGTCATATTGAGAATATAGAGATATTCCTCTGGATCTCTTCACTTGAGGTGTTCCTTCATGAGCCACTTGAAAAGTGTCTCATATCTCTTTTGCAGTAGTACAGCTTTGGGTCCTATTGTATACATCTGGAATCAGTCCATTTACAAGCCATTTCTTGGCCTTAGCATTTTTCTCCCAATTTTTCAAATTTTTAGCAGTGCAGTCAGCCCTTGTCTTTGGCACTTCCACTCCTTCCTCATTTTTCATTGTAGTTTCCAAATGACCATAAGTGACTATGTCCCATAGTTCATAGTATTCTCCTATGATGTGATCCTTCATCCTATTCTTCCACGATGAGTAATACTGTCTATTAAACAGTAGAGGCCATGTAGTGGATTGCCCTTCCTAGTTCCCATGTGGTGCACTCATGTTGATATTTTCCAAAGGTGTTAGCCTCTTCAAGGATAACCTGCTCTGATACCAATTGATGTTCCAAACGTCAATACCACACAAAGGGGAGGGTGATTTGTGTGGTACCCAATTTTTCGATCTAGAAGAACCTGATTCTTCTAGGTGTTCTAACTACTATTGTTTGGGGAATTAATACAGAAATAAAAGAATACAAGGATTTTATGTGGAAAACACCTGGCTCAAAAGGTAAAAAAATCATGACCTACTACTCATTAGGATTTTCCCAAACGTTCAAAAACAACATTTACAAACTCTTGTAAACCTAAGGATTAACTCTAATCCCAGTGTGGCACACAGCCTCAACTATTGTGACACATTTAAGTTATCTCTAACTTGAATACTATACAATTGCTTATATGAAAACTGAAAGGTACGAGTTTTAAATCACCTACTATAATTGAACTATAATAAGAATAAACACAATAGAACTGATTCTTCTATCTTGTTCAAGTAGCTGCAGGCGTGCACACTCAATCCCACATAAATTTCTTGCAAAATAGGCTTGCTCCTTTGCTCTCAACTTTGCTTAACTTCAGCGTATGTGCTTACCTGTAAAAAAGAATAACTCAGTTATTTATTAGATTAGTAATTAGAGTTGGATTGTGACTCAATTTCTGATCGTCCATGGAGTTCGAGTCCTAGACCAATCCAAACTCCAACCCTTATCCAGATGTGTTCTCTTCTCATAAGGAGACATATTCTCCTTATCCCGTATGCAACCTTTTTGATCAGTTCAGAAGATATTGCTGCTTGATCCCCAAGGACTTATCTTTTTCACGTGCATCTCATTTGCATGGGCATAAAAACCGTGTCTCCTAAAATGGACATGGTCCTTCACTGACATCATTTGTCGTTCTTTAAAACTTCTACTGATCTTGGGCCAACATCATCGCTTTCTAATTAGATTTTATTTCAAATTTCCTTAAACATTTTCAGAAAATAATTTTACTTCAAAAATTCATTTCTCGAGCTTGGACCTTGGAATTCGATTTTGGATGTACGCCCAAGTCCCATATTTTCCTACGAACCATTTGGGACCGTCAAATCACGGGTCTGGGTACGAGTCTAGGTACCCAAAATGTTGATTGAAGTCAATTTAACGCATTTTATAACCAAATTTCATCATTTTTCATAGAATTTTAGATTTAAGCTTTCAAGCTACGCGCCCAGCCTATACATGAAAATCGAGACGACTCTAAATGAGGTTTTCAAGGCCTCGAAAGCACATAATTTGATTAAAAAAATGATGACCCAAATCACCATTCCTTCCCCCTCCAAGTCCTTGAGGAGTCTACTCTTCAAAATTGTTCTCTTTTCAAACTTCATCATTTTGTCCTAATCCTCATTAGTTTCCTCTTCTTCTTCTTCTTCTTCTTCTTCTTCTTCTTCTTCTTCAACTTCTTATTCTTCTTTCACTACTTGCACTTTCCTAGATTTTCTAGCAGACCCGGTATTTTTTGCCAAGATAGAAGGCTATGTATCAGCAAGCTTTGAAGGGGATTTCATTTTGGAAGTCTTTATTTTCATTGCTTTTGGAATTTAGAGTCACAACCTCCATCTCATCTTCATCGTCTTCATCGTGAAGGAATAGGTCCATTTCCTAAATCTCAATCGCATCAACAGGTTTACTCACTTTCTTCTTTCCCTTCGCAACAACTTTTCTTTGTTCTCTTCTGAGTCTCTTTCAAGCTCAGGCTCACTCCGCTTCTTATAACTCCTTGTAGCTCTTTCTCTTGTAGGAGGAATCTCTACAGGGATAGGAGAGACAACCTTTCTCTTTTTGTGTGCCTTAGCAGTTCCAGAGATTTGAACTCCTGAACTTTTCTTCTTGTTTGGATTGTATCTATCACACCCTTTTCAATAACTCTTCGAGGGGTTCCTTCTCAGATAGAACATGTTCTTGGAACCATTTCCTAAACCTAACCAACCCCTTAGCTGCACTAGCATCACCAGATCTACTACCTCCCTTTTCTCACCAACTTTCTTCCTCCCCAACACCCTTCTCACTCGATAACACCATCGCCCATATTTCCTCAGTCAAACCAACAGGAGTAGTTGAAGGTTCAACCACCCTTTTTCCTTTCCCCCTTATATCTCGTTGAACGCCCTCACTCTTTTTTTCTTTTTTCTTTTTATTTTTACCGCCAACTATCCCTGATTTTGCAGTTTTAATCCCAACAATCATTTAAACCAGAACAAACATGTTGTCCAAGTTTTCAACCACTTAAGAAATGTCCCTAGAAATAATATTTAGACAAAAATTTACCTATTCTGTTTGAAATGAAACTGTTTCTTCCCCCTCAGCTGTAGACAAAAAAAGTCCTTCTGATTTTTTTGGGTTCCTCCTCATGGCTTAATTTATATTGCTCATTTAATTTCTTGATTTGTTCACTATCAGCGACTATCTTACGAGAAAACATCTTGGATATTCCTTTCTTAGAGATATGTGTGGTTGATAGTGTGGTCGAAGGCGTAGGTAATGATTATTTGGGTGGTGCAGAGGGGTTTTCAGTTGGGTTTGTCATTGATGTGGGTATATGGGATCTGTGTGTAGAAGAGATGAAGATAGAGAGAATTATGGCAGTTGGAAAATTAAAAATGAAGAAGTGTTTTAAGCCTTATCAATTTAAAGAAGTAGAGTTTCAGTGGATAATGGTCGCCTTTTGAAGTTCAGAAGTCTAACCACATTGGAAAAGTCAGTTTGAAAAAACATTGGACTCTTCCCTAGAATCTAGGTGATTATTGCGTGTGAGACTCCTATTTGGTAAAATTGGTTCGTTTGTAAAGAATAAATTTGATATAGATTTGGATTAAATGAGACTCTTTTTTTTATCATGATCCAAATACAATAATTTCAAAATAAGCGTAGTGGAGAGTATATACCATGTAATCTTAATGAACCAGGTTCTTCACGAAGAATTATCTTGTGTAAATCTGATTTTTTTTAAAAAAAATAAGGATAATATCATTAGAGATTAATGAGATATTTTAGCACATGGAACAAGAGTTTACTAGTGAAAGTATGAGATTGAGAAAAATCTAATCTAATCATTGACAAAATTCAAAAATTATCTAACCAATTATTGAATTAGAATTGGTTCCTTTTAGATATTCTTAATCATCCCTAATTCTAACATATTCCTTTCAAAGTGATCTCTACTAGGACCTTTTGTAAAGATCAGCTATTTGATTATCAGTAATATAAAATTTTACATTGATCAAACCCTTTTCATAATTGTCCCTCAACAAATGATGACTAATATTTATGTGCTTAATTTTTTTATGATGAATTGGGTTCTTGGTCATACTAATTGCACTGGTGTTATCACAAAAGAAGAAGATACAACCTACATCAATTCCGAAGTCCCTTATTATTTTGTCAATAACAATTGAGCACAACATAAGGCAGCAACCACATACTCAGCTTCAACAGTAGATAAGGCCACAAAAATTTTCTTTTTAGTGGCTCAATACACGATACATGAGCCAGGAAAGTTTTCCATACCTGATGTGCTCTTTCTATCCACAAGAAAACATATATAATCAGTATCAACATATCCCACTAAGTTGAAATTACTATTTTTGGATACCATAGGCAAAGATCAGTGGTGCCTTTTAGGTATCTCAGTATCTTTGTGACAACGGTCTTATACTAAAGGCAATGTGGTAGCACAAAGGCTTACACTAAAAATAATGTCAGGTCCACTAGCAGTGAGATATAACCAAGAGCCAATCATATCCCTATACATCTTCTGATCAACATATGAACTAGGTTCATATATATCTAGTTTTGTGGTTATTGCTATAAGAGTGTCAATTTCTCTGGAGTCTTCAATTGTAAACCTTTTTAAGCAGCTCTTTCACATACTTTTGCTAATGGATCATATTTCTATGTGAATTTTGTTTAATTTGTAAGCCTAAAAAGAAATTAAACTCACCTATCATACTCATTTCAAACTCATTCCTCACTAGCTTAGTAAATTCTTTACTTGACTTTTTTGTAGTTTCTCCAAAGATTATATCATCAACGTATATTTGAACAACCAAGAGATCTTTACCTTTTTCATTCAAGAACAAAGTATTGTCAATTTTACCTCTCTTGTAGTCATGCTCAAGCAAGAATTTTGACAATATTTCATAACATGCTCGTGGAGCCTGCTTGAGACCATAAAGTGTCTTGTCAAGCTTGTATACATGATTAATACATTCCTTGCTCTCACATCCAGGAGGTTGCTTGACGAACACTTATTCTTTTAGATAACTATTGAGAAAGGCACATTTGACATCCATCTAATGGAGAGTGAATTCCATGTAAAAATCAAATGATATCAGGAGTCTAATTTATTCAAATCTTGCAACTGGAGAAGAAGTCTCATCATAGTCAATCTCATCCTATTGACTGTCACCTTGAACCACCAATCTTTCCTTGTTCCTTGTAAGTGTTCCATATTTATCAAGTTTTTCTCAGAAGACTATTAGAAACTAAGCGTCCACTAACTGTATAGAGAACCAGGTTCTCCATGAGTTTCCACTGAAATCACTAATGAACCAAACTGTATAGCGATCTGGTTCTATATCAGCTCCAACAGTGCTAACTACTGAACTAGTATGTAAATGATGTTGAAAACACGTTTCAAATGCAATATACTAAACGTGTGTTCTTTTGTAGGTTTTGATGAATGACAAACAAAGCAATAAGCGATATATAGCAGTGCTCAAGGACAAGCACAAAATGGATGCATTACAAGAAGCTCAAGACAAAGTTTAGAAATGTTATAATTGAGTCAATATTAATTGTGATCTTGATCCCTCAATCTTGGCTCATAACATGACTTCTCTACTAAAATTATTTTTCCAAAATCATGCATATCTAACTTAAGTGTCAAATGATTTTAAACTATGCATATTTATATTTGTTAAAATGTTTTTCAAACACGCCTCAAAAATCTGGGCTAAGATAATCGATTATGTACTTATGATAATCGAGTATCTCTAAGCCAAGACTGCATGACAATCGATTGTGAATTAATGATAATCGATTGTGAGTAAGTCAGTTAACATCAGGTTTTTGCAAACTGCATAACAATCGACTGTGTACTTTTGATAATCGATTGTTAACTGAGGCAAAGTTTTCAAAACTCAGAAAAATCGATTATGAACTAATGGTAATCGATTAGAATGAGAAAAATGTCTCCCAGTGTTTTTAAATAAATTAATAATCGATTGTGGCTTTTGATAATCGATTATATATGAGACAGAAAGTTTTGAAATTAATTAATAATCGATTATGGCTTTTGATAATCGATTATATATGAGACAGTAAGTTTTGAAATTAATTTATAATCGATTGTTCTATTTGATAATCGATTGTTGGAACTAACCGTTGTCATACATTTTCAAATTACCTTCAGGTAATCGATTGTTGATATTTAACAATCGATGTTTTGCGTAAAATCTGGAAAAGATTTTCTGAACGTTGTTAAAATAATCGATTGTTGATTTCCTGATAATCGATGTTTTATGCCAAAAATTGGAAAGGATTTTTTAACGTTATAAATAATCGATTATTGATTTGAAGTAATCGATTGTTGACGTAAAATCTGGGATTGAATTTTTGATCTGATAGGCACACAATCGATTGTTTAGTCTTGACAATCGATTGTCACTGAGTAATTTCAGCAATCCTTAATTGGCAATTAGACAACGGTAAGACTGAGTTTTTCACCTATAAATACAGGCTTAACTCAGTGTTTTCACAACAACAAGATATACAATTTAAGTATTTTCATTGCTAAAAGCTTTCTTACATTGATCATCATTTTCATTCATCCATAAAGCTTTTTGAAGAGCCATTCTATTGAGCTAAGTTGTTGTGATCTTGAGCGTACTATTTCTACTCATATCTACTCATTGAGGAGTACTTTGTAAAGTGAGTTTGTTTTGTGTTTGTAAGAGAATTGCGATTCTCGTTTGTTGAGGAACTTGTGATTCCTCAGTTGAAGTCTTTGGGATTGTTATCCCCGAGCAGTTGAAGTCTTTGGGATTGTTATCCCCGAGCAATTGAAGTCTTTGGGATTGTTATCCCCGAGCGATTGAAGTCTTTGGGATTGTTATCCCCGAGCAATTGAAGTCTTTGGGATTGGTATCCCCGAGCAATTGAAGTCTTTGGGATTGTGATCCCCGAGCACCTAGGTGAGGCTTGTGTCCTCAGCTGTAACGGTTTGTTAAGCACCCGTAAGCTTGACAAGTTTAGTGGAAATCTCGAGAGAGTCTCTCGGGGACTGGACTAACCACGTTTGTGGCCAACCAGGATACATCATTGTGTAAGTTTATTTTACTGCACTTGTTTTAATTTCTGCAAAGTTTTTAAATTCCGCACTAAAACGCTTAATATTTTTAAAACGCTATTCACCCCCCCCCTCTAGCGTAAAGCGTTATTTCCAACAATTGGTATCAGAGCCATACTCTCTGAAAAACCTAACCGTTTGAGAGAACCATCCATGGCTTCTACTCTAAATTTCTTTGCAGGAATAGGTGAAGGAGAATGCAGCATGTCGCCTCCAATATTAGACGAAAACGACTACTCAGTCTGGAAATATCGGATGCAAGTTTTTACAATGGCAAACGATTTATATCTATGGCAAGCTATTAAACACAGTGATCAACTGACGACAAAAGTCGGGAAAGATAAGGTAAGTGAATACAACACTAAAGCTATGAATATATTACATAACGCCTTGAACCAGGAACTTTGGCGAAAAATCTCCCACTATAAAACTGCTAAGGAAATGTGGGACAAACTTGAGGAATTGCACGAAAACTCGCCTCAAAAAGCGGTCAGCACAAACGATGAATCAACTGGTCAGTGCCTCATGGCAGACGAAAAAGACGAGGTAAGTACATCTAACGATATGCAAATTGCTTATAACAAACTGCATGATGAGTTGGTAAATGCTTCTAAGACTATTAAAGATTTACAAAGAACTCTTTCTTTACAAGAAGAGGATTTTCAAAAACAACTCTTCTTAAAAGACAAGGACTTTGAAGAACGTCTTTCTTTAGCTCAAAAAGGTGTTGAAAATCTGTCTCGTGATAACGAGAATCTTGCAAATGAAAATCAATTTTTGTTAAATGATAGTATAGAACTTAGACAAGTCATCAAGACTATGCATGAAGCCTCTTGTGTTGATAAATGCTCTACTTGTACCGCTTGTGAGTCCTTAAAACTAGAAAACACAGAACTTAGGAAAACATTAGAAACACGTAGTAAAGAAGCTCCTAAAGTTGTTGAAAAAGAAACGCCTAAGAAATATCAACGGCATAAAAACAAAAACTTCACTACTCCACCTAGAAATAACTCTAAGGTATTAAACAAGCCTAGAACAAATTCTTTTAGACCACCTAGACATTATGCTAGAATGTATGAAAATAAGGGTAGAACTAATATCTTTAGACAACCTAGATCCGAATCTAGGATTCTTGCAAACAAGCCTACAAATAGTAATTTTCGGCAACCAAGAAATAACTCTAGGAACGAGCTTAGACCACCTAGACATGACACTAGGTCCTTCAACAAGTCTAGCACTAATAACTTCAGACCATCTAGATATTATACTAGAAATGGGAACAATATGTCTAGTGTTAATCTTTTTCATTCGCCTAGATCTTTGTTGGCTCAACCTAGGCATCAACACAACCCGAACGTAGTATGTCATTACTGCAATCGTATAGGTCATATTGCACCTATGTGTTTTACAAAGCATAGAGATTCTTCATATTATCATGGTTATAATTATTATTTGCCTAACCCCAAAGGACCCAAAAAGATATGGGTACCAAAAACCTCTCCGTAGGTATTTTTGCAGGTGTGCTTGAAGACTACAAAATTGTAGTAGATGCGCCAAGCACGACACCCAAAAGGCATCGAGAGGAATTTCGGTTAGCTATTCTTTTTGATAAAACCGAATATGTGCAAGCTATTAATGTTGACAGATCTGTTGATATATGGCAGCTGGTGTTATTAACATATAAGTTGTCAACTTGATTCTCACCCTGAAAAACGTTGACATGCGTTAATTGTAAGAATCAATTTGTGAAATTTCTTGTTGACTATACTTGTTGATTGACATGCTGAAAATTCATTTTTGATTACTAGTATCAACTATTTAAATGCTTGATCCATGCTTTGACAAATGTTGATTTGTGCATTGAATGAGTACCTACTAAATCATGTTTAGTTGAATTATGTCTTGACAATTTTTTTTAAACAGCAAAGTGTTTTAAATCATGTTTTAATATATGGTTTGATAAATGCCTTTAGCATACTCTCATAATCGATTTTCAGAACTTAAAACCTTTTTGGTCTAGTCCACAATCGATTGTTCACAGGCACAATCGATTGTTCGTGTTTTTCTGAGTTTTCAAAAACTCTCTGCTTCTTGCAGATTTTTCAGGAACTAAGTGTCAAATAGTTCAACAATCGATTGTCCCCTTTCAACAATCGATTGTCAATCGGTAAAAATCTCAAAGATTTGTTACCATTCTGAATTCTGAACTCAACAGCTATCATTTAGCATCGTGTCAGTTCAAAATAGGCATAAACGCTCTTGAAATTTTTTAAAGGCTAGGCTTTCATTTTTATCATGCCCAATTGTATGTGTTGATATGTCTTTGTTAACCATCCGTATCAATTCTCCTTGAATCATGCTTTGTTTTGGTTCTCATTATTGCAAATGCGCTTAATGGAAATATTTGACATTTGTTGCAATATGGATTGCTGAAAATAACCTTGTGTATCACTGTTAATAAAATAACATTTGATGCATTTGTTATGCTCTCCGTCAAATGGATTTTTCATTGCTTGTGTAACAATCGGTATTTCCTGAAAAATGTCAAATTGATGTGTTGTGCTTAAACAGGTGATAAGATGGTTGATTCATGATTTGACTATCTATTTGAAACAGCATGCAATATATGTTTTGACAAATGCCTTTCAAAATAACAATAGGTATTTTTTTTGTTGATAAAATTGATAAATTTATAGAAATCGTCATATTTTATATTCCTCAATATCCTTCCTATTCTTTTGTGAATATGGTAAAAGGAATTAGCCTTAATACAATCTTCTTATCAAAAGAAGAAATGTTTTAGGCAATCTGTTACAAGTAAGAGGAATGTCATTACATTCCATTTTGTCTTACTTAAGAGGGAACTTGTGCTTTGAAAGAATTGATTGCATAAATTTTATTGATGATATTTTCTTAACAAATATCTGTTTGGTTTTTGAATTATTATTATGGTGATAAATTGTTTATATATATATATATATATCGGAAATGGCTTCACTTGATTAAGTGTTGGAAATGCTAATGTGCTCGCATGAAGCATTCAATTCAATCTCTAGCAAATTGAGATGTCAACGATGGAGGATGACATCAAGACAAACCGGGTATGATCGTTCCTTACTCTACCCTTTAGCTAGTTGAATTGGTATTATATGTCACAAGTATTGATATGAATGTTATTTTGATAAATTGCATAATTGATTAAGTGCATAAATTGTATTGAGTTTTGATTTTCTAAATTGGTATTTATAACAATTGGTGTTGATTATATGTATTCATGATGGAAAATCTATTTTCATAAAAAACTTTTCATCCGAAGAATCATTATCTTCCACCATGTGTTGATGACGTTGTTTCATTCATAATCAATTGTCATAAATCCAAAATTGATTATAATATATTCAAAATTGATTACCATACTTCCAAAATCAATTTTCAAGACTTAGATCGATTGTCAAGTTCCACAATCGATTGTCAGTGATTTTCTGAAATTTCAAAAACATTCTGTTTCAAGCCAAATTCTCAGAATCTGTCAAACTTGACACAATCGATTGTCTCTATCACACAATCGATTGTCCGACAGTATTAATTCAAAAATTCTTACCGTTCTGTCCTGCGGTCTCCTTTAATCGATTATCAGCTTTTATCAGTCAATCCAACTGGCATAACACTGTTCAACAATCGAATGTCTCAGGTATACAATCGATTGTCTCAACGGTCAATTCCAAAACTCGACCGTTTTTGAGTTAACTTCAGGCATAATTTTTTCCTATTCTCCCCTCTATAAATAGGAGATGGTGTCTTCATTCTCATCACCAAATATTCAAGCTCAAAGCCTCAAATCCTCTCTAAAAAGCTCTTTTTGCAAAATTCAAGCTTTCTTTCCTCTATCAATATGTCAACAAGAACCCGTTCAAATAGGGAAGGTGCTTCCACCTTTACTCTTCCTCCCTCCGGATATCATCCATATCAAGATGGTGATGTTTTGGTCTTCAAAAGCGAAAATCAATTAAATCGCTTTCTTACTAGTTTTGAAAAACGTGATATTCATCCTCCTCAAATCCTCCTCCAAATCAAGATCCAAATTCGGATATTTTAAATCATCTTACCCGCATTGAGACAAAAGTTGACACTTTGTCCCGCTATGTCCTAGGATATTTTGACCATATCAACTATCAATATGGCAATCTTGTCCCATTTGAGGCACCGCCGCAAAACATGGACGAAGATGATGATAACGAGGATTAAATATTTTCTTGTATTTTTTCATTAAATGGCCTATGTAATATTTTATCTATTTAATGAAAAGTTGATTTTCATCTGCAATATCTCTCCTATTTCCATTATGCATACTTACATGCTTTCTTTGAATGTATTGCATAAATTCAGGGGGAATCTTATATTTAGGGGGAATTTCTTTCCAATGCAAACTATTCGATTATCCCGTATAATAATCGATTATGTTGACGTTTGTTGAACTAGCATGCTATTATTAGACTTGTTATCTAGCCACTTTTTGCTAATGGCAAAAGGGGGAAGAAACGGGATATCAAGAAGTATGCTATATCACTCTCAACTTCATTCATGCTTAAAGTGAGGGGGAACATGAATTGAGGGGGAACATCAAATTGCATACTTTACTCTTGTCTTGGATTATCAAAATAATTATTGCATATATCCCGCTTATGTTTGCCATTATCAAAAAGGGGGAAATTGTTGAAAACACGTTTCAAATGCAATATACTAAACGTGTGTTCTTTTGTAGGTTTTGATGAATGACAAACAAAGCAATAAGCGATATATAGCAGTGCTCAAGGACAAGCACAAAATGGATGCATTACAAGAAGCTCAAGACAAAGTTTAGAAATGTTATAATTGAGTCAATATTAATTGTGATCTTGATCCCTCAATCTTGGCTCATAACATGGCTTCTCTACTAAAACTATTTTTCCAAAATCATGCATATCTAACTTAAGTGTCAAATGATTTTAAACTATGCATATTTATATTTGTTAAAATGTTTTTCAAACACGCCTCAAAAATCTAGGCTAAGATAATCGATTATGTACTTATGATAATCGAGTATCTCTAAGCCAAGACTGCATGACAATCGATTGTGAGTAAGTCAGTTAACATCAGGTTTTTGCAAACTGCATAACAATCGACTGTGTACTTTTGATAATCGATTGTTAACTGAGGCAAAGTTTTCAAAACTCAGAAAAATCGATTATGAACTAATGGTAATCGATTAGAATGAGAAAAATGTCTCCCAGTGTTTTTAAATAAATTAATAATCGATTGTGGCTTTTGATAATCGATTATATATGAGACAGAAAGTTTTGAAATTAATTAATAATCGATTATGGCTTTTGATAATCGATTATATATGAGACAGTAAGTTTTGAAATTAATTTATAATCGATTGTTCTATTTGATAATCGATTGTTGGAACTAACCGTTGTCATACATTTTCAAATTACCTTCAGGTAATCGATTGTTGATATTTAACAATCGATGTTTTGCGTAAAATCTGGAAAAGATTTTCTGAACGTTGTTAAAATAATCGATTGTTGATTTCCTGATAATCGATTTCCAAAAATTGGAAAGGATTTTTTAACGTTATAAATAATCGATTATTGATTTGAAGTAATCGATTGTTGACGTAAAATCTGGGATTGAATTTTTGATCTGATAGGCACACAATCGATTGTTTAGTCTTGACAATCGATTGTCACTGAGTAATTTCAGCAATCCTTAATTGGCAATTAGACAACGGTAAGACTGAGTTTTTCACCTATAAATACAGGCTTAACTCAGTGTTTTCACAACAACAAGATATACAATTTAAGTATTTTCATTGCTAAAAGCTTTCTTACATTGATCATCATTTTCATTCATCCATAAAGCTTTTTGAAGAGCCATTCTATTGAGCTAAGTTGTTGTGATCTTGAGCGTACTATTTCTACTCATATCTACTCATTGAGGAGTACTTTGTAAAGTGAGTTTGTTTTGTGTTTGTAAGAGAATTGCGATTCTCGTTTGTTGAGGAACTTGTGATTCCTCAGTTGAAGTCTTTGGGATTGTTATCCCCGAGCAGTTGAAGTCTTTGGGATTGTTATCCCCGAGCAATTGAAGTCTTTGGGATTGTTATCCCCGAGCGATTGAAGTCTTTGGGATTGTTATCCCCGAGCAATTGAAGTCTTTGGGATTGGTATCCCCGAGCAATTGAAGTCTTTGGGATTGTGATCCCCGAGCACCTAGGTGAGGCTTGTGTCCTCAGCTGTAACGGTTTGTTAAGCACCCGTAAGCTTGACAAGTTTAGTGGAAATCTCGAGAGAGTCTCTCGGGGACTGGACTAACCACGTTTGTGGCCAACCAGGATACATCATTGTGTAAGTTTATTTTACTGCACTTGTTTTAATTTCTGCAAAGTTTTTAAATTCCGCACTAAAACGCTTAATATTTTTAAAACGCTATTCACCCCCCCCCCCTCTAGCGTAAAGCGTTATTTCCAACAAATGAGACACATGATAAGTTCCCATAGTATAGAGAACTTGATTCTCTATGAATTCCCACTGTAAGCAATAGACTGTAGAATCAACCAATATAGTGAATTGGGTTCTCTAATTGTTCCTGCAGTAGCTCCGGAAGTAAGTAAATAACATAGAGGATTTTTATGTGGAAAAATACCAACTTAAGGGAACAAAAACTAAGATTTATACTTGTAGACTTTCAACTTCACTAACTTGTATACCCCTATTACAAGCCATTTTGTAATGACTCTATTACAAATGATTTAACTCAACTAACTTGTGGTACTCTCACCACAAGCCACTTTGTGACTCTCTAGTTACAAAGACTTTGACTAACTTGTGATACTCTCACCATAAGCTACTTTGTAATAACTTTATCACAAAGATTTCAATCACTCTAACTTGTAATAACATTATTACAACCCATTTTATACTCTCTAGTTAAAAAGACGTTAACTTATGACTAAATCTAGTCACAACATAAACTGGAGAGTTTACGGATTTTGGGTTTTCCAAAAACAACTTCTAAAAAGCAAGATTGGAGTTACCATGAAGAAAAAATAACAAAGACTAAACAAACCAAAGGACTTAAGATATCTTCAATCTCGGATCCGGTCCTTGAGGTTGAAGCAACTTTGTTCTTGAGAGAGGTTGTTGCAAGCACTTGAGAGAGTATTTTTGTTTTTGAATTTGAGAGACTTGAACCTGAATCGTGCGCCTAGAATAAGGTTTATACTACAAAAGACATCAACTTAGTGATGTGAAATCTTGGTTAGTACATGCCTCTTCTCAATGGGAAGTGACTATTGCACTGTCTTTTGTACTATTGCATGCAGTTACTTTCTGCAGTTGCTTTCCAGCTGTGTAGTTGACCTATACTTCTGCCAGGGGAACACCAAGGGATCAGGTCCCTAATCTAGTTCCTATGAATCTAAAGCAAATTGTCCAGATAATCTTGAATCATGTACCTGGCATGCTTCAGGTCCTTTATCTGGTTCTCTCAACTTTCCTACTGGAGAGTTGACTTCAAACAATTTCCTCAGGAACGGGTGGGACCTGTTTTCTCAGCTGTTCCTTCCTCTCTGAAGAGTTGAGTTATATCCCATGCTGGATCCCAACTTGGAACTTTGTGATCTAAAGGTCTTGTAGATGTGTAATAGGTTCTGTATCTGGTTCTGGATTATAAGTTTATTAGATCATCAAAAAGTAAAGCACTTATTCCCAAAGAGTTCTCCCTCCAAACCTAATAGATCAAGCTTTTCCTTCTGTAAGGAACCAGGTTCCTCACTTGCACTACCCTTTTTATCCCTGAGCAGCCATGTCTCCTTCTTTTTCTTCTCAATATGTTTACCCTTATCATCTGCTGCATCTTTCTCAGCCAACTTTCATTTCACCATTTTTTTATTTCTTTATCACAAATGGACATTTTTCCACTTCATCCTCTCTTCCACAATCACCACATCAGTAGGTTACACCACTTCATCATCAATCACCCTGCTTATTTCAAACCTTTTTACTTGATCGGAAGTTTGTTTATACACAGAACTCGAGATAGAAATACATCATTAGAATTATCTTCCTAAGACGGATTTGAGGGACCGGGTACCTCTTCAGTTCCCTCTTTTTAGCGCATTCACCAATTCTTCCATCCTTCAAGGCTTCTACAAACCTAGATACAATATCAGGCTCACGCCCTAGAATATTAGATCTACCCTATTCCCTTTCAGTTGAAATTCAATCAAAAAAACTACCAAAAAATTCTTGGGGTTTTGATTATGATGGAGTTAGGTTTTTGGAAAGTGAGAGGGTTGGGTTCACTTCTAGCATATTTGGAAAGAAGGATTATTTTGAAAAGGTTGATTTTGGTTTTGAAGAAAAGAATCAGTTTTATTTGGGTGTAAGATAGAGAAGTTCCTTTTTAGGGAAACATGCCAGTTCAGAAAAAGTTCTACATTTTGGACATCAAAAGTTAGGAGGAGAAGTAGGAGAAAGGCAGGGAAAAATTAATGACTTGACACTTTAGCAGATTAAAAAGGCATATAAGTATCGAATAGACTACTAACCTGAGTCACAACAACCAGGTTCCTTGACGGTTTTTGAATATTTTGAGCAAAGACTCCTAGAAGTGCAAAGTCACTCTTACTTATTTTTGTCCTGAAACTGCCATATATATATATATATATATATATATATATATATATATATTATAAATTTGAGTTAGATGTCGCCAAAATATACTTTTTAGACTTGTACCTTTCCTTTTTAACAAATCCAATAATCGAGGGACCAGGTCCTTCGTTGAGCTTGATCAATCCCAACTCTAGATGACTTCTTTCAAAATATTCCCTACTCAGTGCCTTGGTGAAGATGTCTGCTACCTGATCCTTTGTCTTCTAGAACTTCATACAAATCAAAACCTTTTCAGTATTGTCCCTGAGAAAATGGTGTCTGATATCAATGTGCTTTGTCCTCTTGTGTTGTATCGGGTTCAAGCTGTAAATACACCAAAGTCTTCAAGATGTTGCTTGATCTAAACTATTTGAGCACAATAAGAAGCAACAACCGCGCATTCGGTTTCATCAGTAGGAAGAGCCCCCACAGTTTGTCTCTTTGTACACTATTAGATCATGCAACCTCAGAAAATATGTCGGCCCAAATGTATTGTTTCTATCCACCAGTTCTTCAACATAATCAGCATCAGCATATCCAACCAAGTTAAGTTTATCAACCGAGGGATAGTAGAGAACCAGTTCCTACATCGCTTTGAGATATCTTAGGATTCTCTTGGAAGCTTTCACATAAGATTCCTTTGGATTGGATTGAAACCCGAAACACATACCCACATTAAAAATAATATCTGCTCTGCTACAGAAGAAACACTATGATACCTCCATACATGGTCTGATTTATCAGGGAACTAGGTTCATCCAGTCTAGACAAGTAGCTGTGGCGATATGAGTATCAATGATTTTGATGTCTCCATGTCAAATCTCTTCAACAGCTTCTTGATTCACTTGTACATCTAAGAAGAAATTCACTTCACATATTGTACTCATTTCTAACTCACTTTTCATGGGTTATGCAAATTCTTCACATAGGGAGTCAACTGTTGCTCCAAAGATGATTCCATCAACATAGATCTGCACAATGAGTAGGTTCCTTCCTGATTTCTTCAGAAAAAGAGTGTTGTCAATTTTCCCTCTTGTAAAGCCATTTTCTAGAAAGAATTTTGACAACCTTTATGCCAAGAACGGGGAGCCTGGCTTCCTCAACAATTCGATCAGCAGGTTGTGGAAACAGGTTCCACATACTGATCCTCTCAAGTTGACAGAGCTCTTCTTGCATAGCTGTAATCTAGTCAGCATCTTTCAACGCTTACTTGATATTATTACACTCTATTTGAGAGAGAAAGGCTAAGAAGGCAAGTAAGTTTCTTGTCTTTGATCTGGTTTGAATTTTTCAGCAGCTGGAGTTCCATGTACAACATCCACAACTATGTTTTCTGATTTGAATATTGTGATTGAGGGACCAGGTTCCTCTATGTCGATTGGAGTCTCATCTTCAGTTCTGAAGAACAAGGTCCATGTAAATCTGGAGTAATCATCCACACTGACGAGAATATGCACCTCTTTCCTCCTCTACTTGACATCCTCATAGGTCCACATAGATCCATATGGAGGAGATCTTTTGGCTTTGAGATACTAACTTCCTTTTTGGGCTTGAAAGAGGATCTGACTTGCATTTCTTTTACACATAAATCACACACCCTGTGATCGTTGAAGCTTTATTTAAGCAGACCATGAACCATGTCCTTCTTGACTAATTTATCCAGCAACGTGAAACTTCCATGACCGAGCCTTCTGCGCCATAGCTCAGCATTATCATTAACAGCACTCAGACAGCCAAGATCCCCTGGTCACAGATTTGGGAAATACCCAGCAGAATCTCTTAGAGGACCAAGTACTCTACTTTTCAATGGACTAATATTGTTACCGATCCTTCCAACTCCCAGAATGTATCCCTTTTTGCCATTTTCAAAGGATACACTCCCTACTTGCAGGGACTTTAGTGAAAGAAATCATTTGTTCTTCCAGGTATGAGCTTCAAGAAGTTCATATCCATCTTCCATTATTGACTACTCCCTTTCACTGTTCCCTGCGCACTTAAGTCAATGATTAGACTTAGGAACCCAAGCCAGCTTGGGTCACTTATAATGATAGAACGGGCAGATCAAACTTCTTTTTGCCTATGAAGGAAACACATATTTTCTTTTCAGGGAACCAGGTTCCTCATTAGTGCGCCTTTTTTCAATAAAGACTTTGTTTTTCTACAAAGACAGATTTTTGACTTTACAAGAGTCCTTGTAATGATCGGTTTGACCACAGTGAGTGCACAACCTATTATCAGCCATAGTTAAATACTTCCTGTGGGGATTATACGAGGTTTTAGCCTTTTGGAACCTGATGCCTTGCCTATTTCCATCATTACTCCTGCACATAGACGCTATCATATCAGAGGACTAGCGGACTGAGCCGTCAATTCAAACAATGAATCATATTCCTTTTGCATTGCCACCATGGAGCTGCTTCCTACGTCTGGTTACTCTTTTGATTCATAAGAGGAGTCTCCCCATGCAGTAAGAGCTCACTTCACAACATTGTCAGCCCCACTCTTTTGGCTGAATCGTTTGTCAGGAACCATGTTCCTTTTTGCTACTTTGTCAGAGTTGTATTTGTAATGCTCTTCTTTCAGAAATGGGCAGTCTTTGATGAAGTGTCCAGTCTTTCCACCCTTATGACAGCAATCATTTCTTTTGAAATTCCTATCGGAACTTCCTTTCTTTGGGATTCCACCATTTTTACGAACCGTCTTCTGAAATCTTTGTTATCTATTGTTTGATTTACTTTCCTCAAAGTTTGGTGGAGCATCCATGTAGATCCTTTCTAGGTGTTAACCTTTTTAGAAAGACCCTTCTCTAATATAAATTATTAGAAACTAAGCATCCACCAGACTGTATGGAGAATTGAGTTCTCTATGAGTTTCCACTGAAATCACCAATGAACCAAACTATATAGCGGTCTAGTGCTATATCGGTTCTCACAGTGCTAACTACTGAATCGGTATGTAAATGAGACACATGATAAATTCCCACTGTATAGAGAACCAAATTCTCTATAAGTTCCCACCGTAAGTAACATACTGTAAAACCAACCAGTATACAAAATCAAGTTCTCTAATTTTTCTCACAGTATCTTGGCAGTAAGAAAAGAACACATAGGATTTTTATGTGGAAAAATCCCAACTCAAGGGGACAAAAATCATGACCTACACTTGTAGGCTTTCAACTTCACTAACTATAAACCCCTATTACAAGCTACATTGCAATGACTCTATTACAAAGGATTCAATTGAACTAACTTGTGGTACTCTCACAAAAAGCCACTTTGTTACTCTCTAGTTATAAAGACTTTGACTAACTTGTGATACTCTCACCACAAGCCACTTTGTAATAACTCTATTACAAAGACTTCAATCACTCTAACTTGTAATAACACTATTACAAGCCACTTTATAACTCTCTAGTTACAAATACTTTAACTTATGACTAAGCCTAGTCACAACATAAACTGGAGAGTTTACAAATTTTGGGTTTCCTAAAAAATAGCTTCTAAAATGCAAGATAGGAGTTACAATGAAGAACAAATAACAAAGACTCAACAAACCTAAGGACTTGTTACCTTCAATCTTGGATCCGGTTGTTGAGGTTGAAGCAGCTTTGTTCTTGAGAGAGGTTTTTGCAAGCACTTGAGAGAGTATTTTCATTTTTGATTTTGCAAGTCTTGAACCTGAATATTTTGCCTTGCATAAGGTTTATACCACAAAAGACATCACCTTAGTGATGTCAAATCTTTGTTAGTACATGCCTCTTCTCAATGGGAAGTGACTGCTGCGCTATCTGTTGCACTATTGCAGGTAGTCACTTTCTGCAATTGCTTTCCAACTGTGTAGTTGACCTATACTTCTGTTGGGGAACGCCAAGGAATCAGGTCCCTAATATGGTTCATGTGAATATAAAGCACACTGCCCAGATTATCTTGAATTAATTAACTTGAATGATTGTACCAGGCATGCTTCAGGTCCTTTATCTGGTTCTCTCAACTTTCTTGCTGGAGAGTTAACTTCATACAGTCTCCTAGGGACCTGGTAGGGACCTATTTCCTCAGCTGTTTCTTCCTCTCTGAAGATTTGAGTTATATCCCATGGTGGATCCCAACCTGGAACTTTGTGATATCAAGATCTTGAAGATGTGTAACATGTTCTGTATCTGGTTATGGATGGTAAGTTTGTTGGATCATCAAAACATAAAGTAAAGTACCTATGCCCAAGGTACTTGTAACCTATCAAAGACCCATTTTGTTTCAATTACTTATCTATCCTTGGTCTTGGTACTAGATGCCAAACATGACTTCTCTCAAACTGATTGCATTCAAATGCCCTAAGGTGGGATATATTTTTTACTTAACTCATAGGGATTCTTCTCAAATAGATGTCTAGTCATGCACCTATTTATCATGTAGCGTGCAATGTTTACAGCTTCTGCCTAGAAGCTACGGGACAATTTACAAGCAAGTAGCATAGTCCTAGACATTTCTTCCAATGTGTTATTCCTTATTTCAACTACTCTATTTTGTTATGGAGTTCTAGGAGCAGAAAAATCATAATCTGTGCTATGCTCATCACAAAATTCAGCAAATTTAGAATTTTCAAATCTAGTGTAATGATCAGATCTAATTGATTTACCTAGTTAGTTATGAGCTTTTCTAACAAATGAAGTGACACATATCAAATGCTTTATCTTTAGATATTAAAAACAGTGTCCAATTGAATCTAGAGTAATCATAAACAAGCACCATAATATATCTCTTACCATTTCTGCTCAATGTTCTCATTGCTCCATAGAGATCCATATGGACCAGTCTCATCGTCCTGGTAGTGCTTACCATTTTATTTCTTTTAAAAGAGGATCTTACCTACTTTCCCCTTGCACAAGCCTAACAAAATTTATCTTCCTTTGAACTTAATGTTAGGCAACCCTACCACCAAGTCCTTGGAGACTAGTTTGTTGAGTTGATTTAGACTGGCATGTCCGAGTCTCTTGTGTCAAAGAAGGGGATCATTGTCTAACACACTTAAGCAAGTGAAATCATTATCTGAAAGTGTGGACAAATGCATCACATATATGTTATTCACTCTTTTTCCCTACAAAACTATCTTGTCAGTGGTAAGATTCACAAAGCATATTATAGAGGAGAATGTTACTACGTTACCTCTATCACAAAGTTGTGATACATTTATTAGACTATACTTCAATCCACCTATCAAGAAGACATTTTTAATAAAGTGAGAATCGGTCTTACCTATGTTTCCAACCCCAATGATCTCATCTTTCTTTCTATTTTCAAGGAAGACATTACCTCTTTTAAGGTCCTCAAGTGAAAGGAGCTAGTTCTTGCTTCCTGTCGTATGCTTTGAGCAGCCACTGTCCATGTCATATATTTGGATGTTCTCCTTCACTTGGACCTACAAAATGAATCTGGGTTAGTATTAGGTACCCAAACTAGTTTGGGTCTCTTTCTATAGGCAAAAGGATGAATCAAATTCTTCTCAACTCGGCAGTCTATTTTTCCCTAGAACAAAAATTTTGTTATTTTGACTTGCCTTCTCGTTTGCAGTGTATTCACTCATATAGTGACAGTGTTACCACATCTGTGCAAATCTTGTTCTCAGGGAATGTGAGGTACTTATTTTGGGATCTCACTTAGGTGCAGAGTTCCCAAAGTCAAGTCCTCTTCTGTTGCTACTATAATGTTCTTGTAGCCATAAAAGTGCATCAGAGGACCTGTTCCATTTACAAGTTATGTCTAGCTCATGTTTGACATTGTTCATATCCTCCTTTAAGACTCTTACCAGTTCATCCTTCTTATACAACACATTTTTTTTTATTTTTCCTACGTTTTCTTCTAAAGTGAGTTGTGTGTGATCAACTGTCTTCTTCCCTGTCCCTAACTTCAATTTTAAATTTTCATATCTAAGTTCTAGAATAGTTTTATCAAGTGCATGAACCTGGTTCTTCAATACAGTATTTTCACTTTCAGTTTCACAAACCCTAAGTTCTCTGTTTTTGCACTTAGCTTTTAAAATTACACATTCTTTTGACAGTTGTTCCTTTCATTATTCACATCCTCAAATTCATAAATTAGTTCTAGTAATAACTTATATAGTATTTGTTTAGACAAAAATTTAATCTTTTCTTTGAGATTATGGACACTTACCTCAGTTTCTTCATCAAATTCCATTAGTGCTTGTTCATCATTATCTGAACTTTCATCTGAGCTTTTTTCCCAAGCAACGACCATAGCCTTGGTTAATAATTTGTTGTTACCTTGGGTTGAACTTGTTCCTTTGGTCAGCTCTTTTTTTCTTCCATTAAATCTCCCACAAAGAATGATTTTTTGATCATGTTATCAATATTTCCACACTTGTAGCAACCATTATTGGTTTGCTTCTCCGAAGCTCTTGCTTTGCTGTAGCTTCCACTTCTTGAAGTGCCCTTTCCTCTCCCTAGGTACTTCTTAAAGTCTCTGGTGATCATTTCAATATCATCATCTTCCAGGTTAGAACCTTCAGTGATTCTAAGTGCCAAATGCCTTTCTTTCTCGGGTACATCCATTTTCATGGTTTGTCTCCTAAGTTCATAGGAATTAAGATTTCCAATGAGAGTGGAAATATTCTTTGATTTATGGATTGCCGTGATCTTGCTTTCCCTGTAATTGGCAAGATCCCAGTGAGTATCTTCTTAACTCTTTCTTCTTCGGGGATAATTCTTCCAAGAGATTTTAGCTCATTTGTCAGTGTAGTAAACCTTGTGTACATCTCCTAAATGGTTTCTCCATCCTTCATAGCAAAGTTCTCGTACTGAGAGTAGAGTTCCTCTATAACTCTTCACCAGAGTAGTTCCTTCATGGTCCACTTGCAGCGTGTCTCAAATTGTCTTAGCATGGAGAAACCTTAAGTTTTGTTCTACTCATATGGACCAAGTCTACAAATTATCCATTTCTTGGCTTTGGAATTCTTTTCACACTTCTTCGAGTCCTAATCATTGCAATCAACTTTTGTCTTTGGCACATCTACTCCTTCAGCATTTTTTTTCAAGGTGGCTACATGACTATTAGTGAATGTCCCATAGCTCATAGTCCTCTCCATGAATGTGATCTCTCATTCTTGACTTGCACCAGGAGTAGTATTGGTCATTAAAGAGTAGTGGCCTCACAGTGTATTGGCCTTCCTAATTTTTAGATGGTACTCATCTTGATCTTCTCCTAGGGTATTAGCCTCTTCAAGGATAACCGGCTTTAATAACAATTGATTTTTTATACTTCAATACCCTAAAAGAGGGGGTGATTTATGTGGTGTCCAATTTCTTATATGCACAAATTATAGAAGGACCTAGTTCTTCTATGTATTCCTTATACTACAGTTGTGAAATAATAAATACACAAAGAAAAGAACACAAGTATGTGCAGAGCACCTCGCTCAAAAGGTGAAAAACTACAACCTACTACCTAGTAGGATTTGTTTTTCACACTTCACTAAATTACTGAGCCAAAAATAACATTTACAAAACTCTTGTAAACCTAAGGATTATCTCTAATCCTTTGTAGCAACCAACCTCAAGCTCTTGTGACAATCTTCAAGTTAACTCTAATTTGAATACTACAGCTCAAAGTACCTAGTTCAAATGTTTCTAGATAAAGCTGAAAGGTACAGTTCAAAAGCCCTACTACGATTGAACTAGAATAAAAGATAGACACTTGGAACTGGTTCTTCTATCTGGTTCATGTGCCTCAGGTTCGCACACTTGAAATGCACACGAATTGCTTACAATGCGTTACTATTTTGCTCTTAACTCTGGCTTAACTTCAGCGTTTGTACGTCACGTATAAAAGAGAACGAACTGATATATAGAGTTAGTAGAATAAAAAATAAGTAGAGTTCTAATGTTATACTCTTCCTAGATAGAAAAGTTCTAGTTATCTTCAACTTCAAAATATTTCCCTTATCTTGGATAGAGTTCCTTCAAGTGAGGAGCTCCGATCCTTATTAAATATGCAACCTTTTCGTTTAGGAAATATAAAATATAACCACTTATGCTTATCTCCTTTACGTGTATGCCTTGTTTCGAATTTGTCTGTGTCTGTATATACTGTGTATAAACCTAGCTCGCACGTGTATTTTTTTTTAATCATTAAAACAAACTTACAGAGGTCAACGAACTCTTTAAAGCGTATATAATGGGTTTTCTTGCAAAAGGTAAAAAAAAGTTTGTAAATTAAATTAAACTTGTAGATATAGCAGCCAACATCCTAACATGGCCATTTTATTTGATTATTCATCCGTTGTCTGGTACTTATATTAAGGTTTCACTTAATTTTAAATTTGCGCCTCGTAAGCCCATTCAAAAAGAAAGTATTTTATATTAAAGTATTTTTTGGCAAAATATAAAATTGATCAGTTAGACCGAAATTTATTGCATTTACTAGCGAAAGAATACAATATATATATATATATATATATATATATATATAAATAACTTAGAACTTTCATGTTAGAGTGTAGAAATCTTATTTATTCGACCATAACCAATAGTGATTACAACATGACAATTGATATTAACCTTTGTCCTACAAATCTGCAACTGATTTGGCAGGCTATTTTTGTTATCCATCTTACACAAAAAAGGGACTAAAGAATTGATAGAAAGAAAGAACTTATAAAAGCAAAAGTAAAAAATTAATGGATAAATATTGCAAAATCATAAAGGTACACCATCAGTTGCAGCCTTTTGTTTGTTAAATTGATTTTGGTATTTCGATAATTCCAAAAATTGTTTCTGTGATTGCATTTTCTGCTTTGTCCTCCTTTTTTTTTTTTGGCCCTTTTTAATGTGCAGATTTATTTTCTTCTAAAGTTCTGAAATTTGTAACAGTAAAGCTGGGCCAATGAACAGATAAATTTAGGACAAAATTAGATTTTTTTTTCAGAGTTGATATCTCTGCTTGAGCACTGGTAGTGTAAAATCCGAAAAAAAAAAAACAGAATGAGCTTAATACGATGGATTTTGGACTATTTATGAATAAATGCTATTTCTGAGTTCTATGATTGATACAATAAATTGTCAATAAATGAACATTTAACTGTCTACATACAATTGAAGAGTGTATTTGACTCAACAGTCACTACTAAATTAATAAGAAATTAGTGACATACAAATTCTACAACTAAACAAAAAATTGCTAGGCCTTAGACATTAGGTTCAATAAATTCTATCCACATAGTCTTGGATATCCATGTTTTGCCTTGATGACTCAAAATTAGGAATTTTAAGTGTAGAATCACTAGAATTGTTTTATGGGTTATGACTTTTAGAACAACGACTTCAAACTAGCGATTGAATTCTATGTTTAATATATGTATACATTTAATGAAGAAGAATTAACACATATAGCATTCCACCTAATTCTTTAAACTAAAAATAACCTTCAAATGTATAATATATTTATAATTCATGTATTATATGTGTATAACTGCATATAATCAGTGTATAATATATATATATATATATATATATATATATATATATATATATATCGACCAGAAAAAATGAACATTAAATTTAGCCGGCTATTTGTGTTAAAATTCCTTTAATGAATTTCTAAATTCAAAATTTACTATTTGAGCAAAAGTATTAGGTTCAATCGAACTCGTAGCTCGAATTCTATCTCCGCCCATGCTAGTATCTTATACCATATCTTGATGATAAATTAGAAATGTGAAAAACAAAGCACAAAATAGAGATGACTCAATTGCTATATATTTAATAAATTTCTTAACAAAAAAATTATTTTTTGAAAAAAAAAACTACTAATTCAGTTGAATTTGTAGCTCGACTTCTGCCTCCGCCCTTATCATCATCTTATACTATATCTTGGTGATAAAATTTAAAAGTGAAAAACAAAGCACAAAATAGAGATGAATCAAAGATTTGATACATCACAAATTAATAACAATGACAATAAGGCACTTCAATCTTGTCAAAAAGATAAAAGGCTGCCTCACTATATTAGTTAGGAGAGACAAAGGAGAGGCAAAAAAAAATAGGTGTAAATGTTGAGATTGTTTGCATGAATAAAGTAGGACCCAATGAAAGGGCACATGGCTCAAACATGTCTTGGGATTATTAAGACAAGATTTAGGGGAAGTTGCCCTTCTTTGTTGGGGCTTCCACAGCATATTTTCCCCACCAAATGAGACCCCTTAAATAGTCACTCTTGTTCCCATGTGCATAAATTTAATAGCAAAATTCCAAATATAAAATAAATAAATAAATAAAATTAAAGCTCACTTTGTGGCACTTCCACCTCCATTTCCCCAAAAGTTCTCTTTTCCAACATATTAGTCCCTATTCACTTTTTCTTCCTCCCTCACATTTGTAAACTAAGGACAAAGGAGGCTTCAATACTCACTACCTTCAATTTGATCTTATCTATTCGCTAAGAGGTCTCGGGTTTAAATTTCAATGAAAACAAATGTAACAGTGACAATAATAATATATTCAATAAAATTTAATAAATGGGATCTAAGGAGGATAGTATGTACGTAGACCTTACTCATATCTTGTTTAATTAGATAGATTATTTTCGATAGACCCTTGGCTTAAGACAATTATTGGCAAAAGCATTTGATGATTTCTTCCTATTTATCCAATTCATGTTGGAAAAAGTTATTTGATACTTATGCAGGTAGGAGATAGCAAGTATCCCATTGATTTGATCGAGTTGCGCACAAAATGACCTTATCACCATGATTATTAAAAAAGTTGATATTTCCCTTTCCATTCTCCCAAAAGTTCTTTTTTCTAACATATTAGTCCATAATCACTTTTCTCCCTCCCTCATTTACAAACTAAGGACAAAGGAGGCCTTAGTACTCACTACCTTCAATTTGATCTTATATATACACTAAGAGGTCTCGGATTCAATTCTCACTTAAGGCAAAAGCAACGGTAACAATAATAATGTATACGGTAATATTTAACAATTGGGATCTAGGAAGGATATTGTGCAAGGGCGAAGCCACATGTCTTAAAGGCTGATTAATTGACTATCCTTCATTAAAAACTTGCCTTGTGTATATAGGTAGAATATTTGGTTTTAAAGGTATATAACATATATTGAACACACTTTGTCGGAATTTTTTTTCACTTCTTTCAAATTTGAACACCCTTGAAAAAATTTCTGACTTCGCCATTGATCGTGTGTATTCAAACCTTAGACTATCGACCCTCGGCTCAAGGCAAAATATTGGTAAAATTATTAGATGAGTTCTTCCTATCTATCCATTCATAGTGAGCAAAATTATCAGATACTTGAGCTGGTAGGAGGTGAAAAATATCTCATTGAATTAGTCGAGATACTCGCAAGTTTGCATGAACACCGCGACTATAAAAGAAATTAAGATTTATTAGAGAAGATTTTTGTCACGAATTCGAGCGTTACTGAGATTTTGGGAGGAAAGATATTAAACCATTAGAAAGTGTTACAAATTTCGTCTACATCGATGAATTCCGTCATAAAATCATCATAAATCGATACGAATATGTCCGTGATAAATATTCCGTTATAAGTTCCTATTATTTTAATAGTTAAATATAATTATTACGAAAATATATATCCATATCAAATTCGTATTAGTTTTCATAAATATGTAATACTTCATACTCATATATTCATTGCATAAATCATTTGTAAATTAGGTGTTGAGAATGTTTGATAATAATTATGATTTGTCTAATGTTAGAGAAGAATTACTTAACTGTCAAAAGGAATTTGTCTTTATGGACCTTGATTCAATTCAACATTCTATTTGTGCAGCAGGTCATAATTTTGGTTGGAATTTAAGTCAAACATATTTTCTACATTCTTGACTTGTACCTATAGGTATTGCTCTTTGTTCCTTTCACTCAATAAACAAGAGATATTTGGTCCACTAATGAAAAAGGGCTATAAGAACTTTATCCATCGTTTTCTCATTTGGAACCTCAAGATATGATCCATATTTCTATTATATACAATTAAAATACACACAATTTAGGTATTTATACTTGGTCTCTAGTAGCAACGTTCAACAAGCAAAGCTATCACCGGGATCTTTACACAAATAATCGCTCAGAATCATTGTTTAATTTTTCTTATCGATATATATATATATACTTATACACTAATTATACTTAGTTATATACATATTATATATGAATTATACATATAATATATATCTATCGGCTATTTTTAGCTTAAGCGCATGGTGAGCTGCTATTCAAGTTAATTCTTCAATTTTATAATACATCAATTCCAATCAAACTTGAGTTGTGTTCTTTTGTATCAAAACATGACTACTTCAACTTGTTTAAGACTGAAGTATAGTTATTATTATTATTATTATTATTATTATTATTATTATTATTTTGTTGTTGTTTGTATCAAAACATGTGACATAAATTTTTTATTTTTGTTAAAATTTTTAGAAGAGAACAACTGAAAAAATATAGACGAAAAAATATAATACACACACATACATTGTATATATTATATACAAATATTATGCAAATTTTACACACTTTTTCGACGACCGAATATAAATAGTTTTTTATGCGGACTAAAAGTAATAATACCCTAAAAAAATCAAACAATTTCTGAAGCATTGGCTTGCTTACAAAAAGCTAGTAGCAAATTAAATGACCCTTAGTTAGACTGACATTAAATGTCTAATTAGATTAATTAAATCTACACTGAATTGAATGAAAATGTTAATCTTTAGAGCAAGCAAAATTTGTATCACATGATAGAATATTAGAATGTTTACCACCTAATCAACAAGAATCCGATATGTGAAACTTTGTCTTGTAATGGTCAATAATCATCAACGGCAAAATCGTGACAAATGACAATAAGTCAATAATTATAGTTTTGCTATTTTATTTTTTATTTGGTGTCTGAAGTGCGCATTCAAACTTTACTGAATGATTATTCACACCGAGAAGTCTCACATTAAGGTATAAATACTTTCGAATAAACAAAGACAATTTTATACACGAAGCTCGGACTGTAACTTTTTATTTAGAATAAAAGGATATTTTTCACTTTCGCCACGTGAGTTTCCATATAATTTTATTTTGAGTTTTAGAAAAATTAGATCTCACCATTAGATCCCTTCACCTTTAGTTAGTATTTTCATTTTCGAGAGACGGGTTCTTGATATGAACACTAGTAAAATTATTAATAAAGTTCGAAGAACCTTTTTTTTCCTGAGTTATTGGCTACCAGTTAATCAGTTATTTCTCTTGATCTGGTCTAATGAGGGAAAAGTTTTCTTACTCTTTTTGGCGCAAAAATGTGTGAAATTATTTTTAAATCTCGCAAAATTTATTTTTCAAAAAATCGATTAACTTTAGTCGGCTTTTCATTAAAAATAAACTAAACTTAATACTTAATAAAATGACCAAAATTGATCGGTTATTTCATCCGGTCATTTTAAAAAATCAATCAATTTTCGGATAATAATTTTCTTTTTAATAAAACCGACCAACCTATGTCAGTTATTTTAGCGCGAAAATACAATTAAAGAGTATAAATAAAATAAAAGACAGTCTTAAAATAAAATATACCAATGTTCTAATGGTAGAATACTGTCCTGCCACAATACATACATCGGTTCGGTTCTCAAATGGTGTATTTTTTAATTACCTAATTAAAAATATTGACTGACTTCGGTCAATTTTTTTGACAATTTCTTTTTTGGTATTTAATTGACCGACCGACTCTACCGACCATACAATTATCGGCCGCCATGAATAGGATAATTTTCAGTCAATTTTTACCATTTACCGATCAACATTGGTCAATTTTGTCAATTGATTTTTCACCCTTTTTTAGTAGTGGCAACTCATTTTGTTCTATGTGGAAAGGAAGTAACAGAGTCATGATATAACAATTCGTAAGTATACTATACATATCGAATGGTTAAACCGTAAAAAATAAAATTGTAAACGGACCACATACAACGACAACAACTACAAATTCAGTAGTTCCCTATAAGTGGAATATGGGGAGGGTAAAATATACGCAGTTTTATCCCTACCCCTGAAAGGGTAGAGATGGGTTATCGATAGACCCTAGGCTAGAGAATGACAAAAAAGAAAAGGTAATTACATCAAGTAGGAATAACAATAAGATGAATAAGATTGAATCCATGAATGCAGTCAAACTCTATGTGGTAATAGCCATTTATGGATAAAAGATATCATACTAACACTACTGCAAGTGAACTGAGTAAGATAAAGAGAAACGCTCGACTACCTACGAATCTTCTACCCTAATCATTAACCCCTACACTCTCCTGTCTAGGGTCATGTTTTCATTCAGCTCCAATTGCGTCACGTCTTGCCTAATAACCTCTCCTATGATTTTTAGGCCTACGTCTACCCCTCATGCTACCCACCAAGGCTAACCGCTCATTCTTCTAACTGGGGCTTCTATACTTCTCCTCTTAACATGCCCGAACCATCTCAACCTCGCCTCCTACATCTTATGCTCCATAGGTGCCACTCTCATATTTTACCGAATAACTTCATTCCTAATCTTATCCAACTAGTTATGCGCACACAACCACCTCAACGTTCTCATCTTATATACTTTTAGCTTTTGGGTATGAGAGCTCTTGACTGGCCAACACTCTGCTCTATACAACATAGTCGGTCTAACTACAACTTTGTAGAACATACCGTTAATCTCACCGGTACATTCTTATCACACAAGTGTCGACGCCCCCTTTTTCTAAAGAGCGAAATCGGGTCTACGATTTTACGGGGAAGATGAACTCTTATTCCCTTTTGGGAATCGCGTCATAGAATTTGAAGAGTCGCCACGTCATGATTGTAGTGCACTAGGACACTTTAAAAGGAAGAAGCGATTTTTGAAAGAAAATCAGAGTTCGTGTAAGGGCTTGAGATTATCTCAAGGGGAAGGTGTAAGGCACCCCTCAAGATCCACTAGTGTGGTTCCCGGCAATTCTTTAATTGTGACTTTAAAAGAAGTGGAAGAAAATAGATAAAGCTTTGCACATAAGAATCACGAATAAGTTTTAAGCTTTGAAAAAGGTAAAGAAGATAGAAAGAGATAGTTTTTTGAAAAAGGAGTTAATTTAAAGAACAGAATTAAAGGAGATATTGCAAAGAAAAGAAAAGGAAAGAGGGTCCTAGGTTTATACAAAATATGGATCACATCAATGAAATACCCAACAATCACTCCTCAAAGAGGGGTCGCACGAGATATTAGCGCACCGGTTATCATATCCATATTCCATCCTTCCCACCCCGTTAAGGTATTTAAACACAATTGGTCTCGTTTACTTATTGCATGCTAGTACCTGTTCCAACCTATCAGTCCCGGGGTATTATGACTTCTAATCCTAAAGGGGAGAAGAGGGTAAGTCATATATGGGGTTTAAAGGACAAAATACTAATTTCGACAACCAAAACAAATAGCAAGTAAGGGAATTGACAAACAAACATGCAAGGCTTACATAAAACCCCGTAAGCTAGATACCATGTAGTTTAACATGCCTTGCACATACTGGTTTGGTCTTTAAGTTAATACTTAAGTGGCGGACAAACTAGTATAACACATAGAATTAGATAAAAAAAATCTGCACTAGGCAACTCGGATCCAATTGTTAGAGATTTAAGTATTTTAATCGAGTTATTCAGAAAAGTACTAATTTCAGACAAGAGCCTAATACAGAAAAGTTAAAACAGGAAGTTGAAAAATTACAAAAGTTCAGAAATGACTTTAAAAATCATCAGATCTGTTTGAGTGAAAATTCAGTAGAAGAAGAATTTTCAAAAGTGATAGTGCATTAAGAGGAAGAGTGAGTTAAAAGACTCTTTTTAAAGATAGCTTCAAGAGATTAATAGAATTTAGGCAGAAAATTTAAAGGAATTATCTCAGACAGATATGCAGAATTTTTAAAAAAACCACTATTGGTTTATAAGAGTTCTCATTGAAAATGTAAAACTTAACGTTAATGCCAGTTAACAGGTTGTTGTTGCTTAAACAAAACAGGCGAATTTGAGACGAATTCCTATAGGCATGATATCTATACTTGATTTTTCTTAAGACCTCTTATTAAACTGATGAAAGAAGGATCGTTTGATTAACCTATGGGTTGCCTAATGCGTATGCATTTCCTATAGACATGGTTTCTATATGCAACTGATTACACGAATATTAAATCATATAGGTAGGGTTTCTATTTGCAACTGATTACACGAATATTATATGTATTGAGTTTGAGAGGATGAGGTTTGAGGGCGGTGGTCAAAATAAAAATGAGAGATAGGGTTAAGGGTTAGTAAATTAAAAGGGAAAGTGTAATTGAGGGCCGTTGATCAAATAATCAACGGCCAGGATTTAAAGTATAAAAGGATAGGTTTAATTGACGGGTCAGGGGTTGCGTACAAAATTGAGTTGGGTCGTCAATTAGGGGCTTGAAATTGGGCTGAACTTGGGTGCAATTTGGGATAAAATTGTAATAAAATAGGGCAAGATTTTAAATAGTCACTTCTCCCCATTTTATTTAATAAAAAATAATAAAAAGATTTATTAAACAAATTGAAGGTACTAAATTAATAAATAATATAAAAATATTGGAATTAAATTTATAATTATAAAATGCTATTAATTACAAAATAGGCAATAATTATAATTATATGCAATTTAGTTTTAAAAATATCAAATAAATTGGTAAAAATATGAAATAATCACCTTAATTATATTTTGGTGTAAATATAAGACTGAAATAAGTTATTCACCAAAACTGATAGTGTTGGGGATAATTTTTAATTTTGTAATGTTAAAATAGATAATAAATTGACTTTAAAAAATCTTACAAAATTTGGAAAAAATACGAGAACTTTTGGGCATACTCATATGAATAAATATGCTATTTTTTGAAAGTCTTTTAAGTATAAAAATACAATAGGAAAAAATTAGGTATCAACAACAAGACAACGGAAGCGGGCCTCAACTTAATCCTTCCTGTTCTGATATGATGTGTGATGTCTTCATCGATCTCCCCGTTACCCTCTATTATAGATCCAAAATACTTGAAACTACCTCTATTGGGAATGACTTGCGTATAAAGCCTTACCTCCATATCCTCTTCCTAGGTATCGTTGCTAAACTTCACTCCTTGTATTCCGTCTTGGTCCTGCTCAACTTGAAACCCTTAGACTCTAGGGTCTGCCTTCAAGACTCCAGCATCTCTTTAATACTACCCCGCGTCTCATCAAATAAAACTATGTAATCAGCAAATAACATACACCGTAGCACCTCACCTTGAATATGTCTCGTCAATACGTCTATCGCCAAGGAATATAGGAATGGATTAAGAGTTGGTTACTGGTGCAACCCCATCATAACGAGAAAGTGTTCCGAGTCTCCTCCCGCTGCCATAACCTGAGTCTTAGCTTTATCATACATGTCCTTAATCACCCTTAATTTAGGCTAGTGGACCCCTTTAACCTCAAAGCATCGCCAGAGCACCTCTCTTAGGACTTTGTCATATGCTTTCCCTAGGTTAATGGATACCATGTGCAAGTACTTATTCTATCTCCCTATACCACTCCACTAATTTCCTCACAATGTGAATGGCTTTCATAGTCTAATGTTCCTACATGAAACCGAACTGGTTCTTAAAAATGGACACATTAGTCCTCACTCTCACTTAAACCACTCTCTCCCAAACTTTTATAGTATGGCTTAGCAGCTTAATCCTATTATAATTATTGCAACTTTAACATTTGTCTTTTTTTTATACAGAGGGATCATCGTACTCTACCTCTATTCGTCGGTCATCTTTTTTGTCCTAAAAATGATATTGAACAGCCTAGTAATCCACTCCAAACCTTCCGTATAGGTATTCTTCCATAATTCCACGGATATTTTATCTGGTCTGGTAGATCTACTCCTGTGCATGTTACGCATAACCCCCTCTGCCTCGTATACTCATATGCTCATACAATACTCGAAATCCTGGTGCATCTCGAAGTGCTCCAAGTCGCCCAGCACAATGTCCCTATCACCCTCTTCGTTCAGGAGTTTATCGAAATATGTCTTACATCTTCATCTTATCTGAGCATCTTCCATCAAAACTCTACCTTCCTCATCTTTAATACACTTAACTTGATCCATATCACTGCCTTCCTTTATCACCCCTTGGCTAGCGTGTATAACTTCTTGTCCCTGCCTTTGGCCCCAAGCTCTTCATACGAACGCTCAGACGTTATAGTCTTAACCACAATATTTGCTAACTTCACCTCCTTCTTAGCCCATCTATACCCCTCCATGTTCATCGTCTTCGCGTCCTCATCCATGCTCTCTATAAGCATCAAGTCCGCCGCTTGCTTGGCTTCCTTTTTCTCTTGTACCTCGTCACTCCACCACCAGTCACCTTTATGGCCGCCAAAGAAATCCTTTGAGATCCCTAACACTTCTCTCGCATCGACTTTAATAATTCTGCTATCGTGGTCCACATACAACTCGCGTCCCTACTATTCCTCCATTTCCTATATTGAACAACTCCCCCATCCCCCCAACTCCTGTTGTTTGTCACAAGTAAAAGCACCCCACCTGATCTTGGGTTGACCATACATGGCCCTGATCCTCCTCATCCTCATGATCTGTAAGTCCACTACCAATAATCTATGTTGAATCATGAGATTCTAGCTTGTTATAACCTTGCAATCCATGCATAGACTCCTATCGCACTTCCGGAGAAGTAGATAATCAATCTGAGTCTTGATTAACGAATGTAACCAAGTGCTCTTCCCTTTAAGAAAAAATAGGAGTTGGCAATGACCAAACCAAATCGCACAGTCCAACAACGAAGTACCTCCTCCATTTCTAACTCCAAAGCCAAAGCCTCCACGCACGCTGTCATACCCCCCCCCCCCCCCAGATGTCGCCCCAATGTGACCATTGAAGTCACCTCATATGAATAACTTCTCGGTGAGCGGAATATCACGTACCAACCCGTCAAATTCTTCCAAGAAACCCCTCATAATCTCCTCGTCAATACCCACTTGAGGTGCGTAAGCAGTAATCACATTTGAAGTAGACCCTCTCACAGCCAGCTTAATAGCCATCAGCCTGCCGTTCACCCTCCTAACTTCTGCCACTAGCTTCCTAAGATCCCTGTCAACCAAGATACCTACCTCATTCTTACCCCTCTCGCGCCCTAAGACACACAATTTAAACCTATCAGCATCTTGAGCCTTCAAACCCACCCATTTAGTCTCATGAACACGAGCTATGTTGATCTTCCTCTTATGGAGGATCTTCGTTAACTCAATAGACTTTCCCGACAAAGGTTTTTATGTTCCAGAACCCTACTTTCAGCCTAGAGTCTCCTCCCTCCCTTCCCCGACCCAATCCGAGGACATGACCATAGAATTAACTACTTTTCTGATCATATGTCATACATATATTACTATAGAAACGTTTATTTATGACATTTAGCAAGAACTGCACTCGCTTTCATTTATTCGTGCTTTCATTTTCATATATTTAACTCAATGCATGAAAAGCATGACGCGTTTTAGGTTTAGAATTCCAAAATATTCAAAGAATTTTGGCCATTGAAAGTAAAGAAAGGTTGTCTATCACATAGAAATTAGAAAGAAAACACACACAAAAAAAAAAACAAGATGTTAGTTAGTTTACATTATATACTTGAAATGACTCTTCAACTAATTTTCCACAAGCAGAAAAATATTTAATAAAAAAGTTGAACACGTCGTTTGAACTAGTGGATGCAATTTTAATTTATATTACCTCTAATGACTCATCACCAACAATTATACTAGTAAAGTCAAATATTTATTTATACGGTAATAGTAGCAAATTATTGATAGTAATACTAGAAATAATTAATATAAAATTTAATAGTATTTAATAATAGTAATTATAATAATAATAATAATAATAATAATAATAATAATAATATCAAGAATATGTATTAATTAGTAGTAATAAATTTACGTGCCTGGCGAGCAAGGATATTTTAAAAAAATAATGGGCGGCCTATTGAAATAAATATACAGCTCATACTAAAATAGTTTAACTTTTTGAAGAAGTCCTCCATTTATAAAAAGATGGGAAATAAATAATAAAATAAAAGGCAAGAAAACTGCAAAAAGACCGGTACTAAGGCCAAATATCTGGTTTTCTCATACCACCAAAGGCTAGTGGAAAGACGTCTCAAATTCGAGTCTTGAATATACAATCGTCGTATTTTATCTTTTAAAGTAGGATTTTTCGACACAAATATTATTTAATTGGGTCGCAAACGTGATACCAAATAAAAAGCCGGTCCTCATCAATTTGGATTAATATTTCAGCACAAAATGTTAACACCAATTTTGGGATTTTAAATAAAAAAATAAATTTTCTAGATATTTTTTTGTTTTTATCCATGCTTAAGAAAATATATGAAAAATTCTAGGAATAGAACACGTCACAAGTGTGTATAGAACTCAATTATAGGTGAAATGTCAACTTATAGAACTCAATGATATTTGGTAAATAATACATGGTGTTTATTCAGGATTTTTTTAGGATTTTTCTCAAGGGAAACACCATGCATTATTTTTACTAAATATGATTGAGTTGTATGGATTAACATTCCATTTATAAGTTTCTATTTCTATTTTAATATTTATATTCGAGTATTTTTTTTTTATTTGGGTAGAGGGAGGGAAGAGGGTTGTTAGTAGTTGCATAAAATTTGATAACATGTGACAACATATTCCTAAAATAATAGTAGCAAGCTTACACCTCATGCCTGTCTGTTATCTCCTAAGCTTGCCATGAATTGATGCTTGTGATTGAAATTGCCATACACCTAATCAAACACACATTAGAATAATAATACTCATTTATTATATCATCATCTTTTTCACCAAAGCATGCTATATTAATTTTCATGAGTCACCTGTGTGATCTTGCTCACATTATCGATTAAAGTCCGAATAACGAAGGTAAATCTCGATTGGCTGACAACCAATGTAATATTAGTCGACAACAACAATAACTCAATATAATCCCACTTAGTAGGATCTGGGGAGGGTAGTATGTATGCAGACCTTACCCCTACCCTTGGGTAGAGATGCTGTTTTCAAATAGACCCCCGGCATCCTTCCCAGTTCCCTTCAAGAACTTCCCACCTTGCTCTTGGGGAGACTCGAACTCACAACCTCTCGATTGAAAGTGGGGGTTGCTTACCATCAGAGTAACCCCTCTTGTCCAATGTAATATTAGTCAATTTAGTAATTAAAGTATTAATCAAAAAATATTAGATTCTACTTGCGGAGGCAAATTTGCAGCAATCACGACTTCAGTTATCCGCCAGTAGGAATTATTACAAAGGAGAAGAATTCATTTGTTGGTGAGGAGCTGCGAGCGGCTGGAGATTGTTGGTGGTCGGCGGGGTAGAGGGAGGCCTAGGAAGCATTGGGAAGAGGTGATTAGGCAGGACATGACTAGTATGCAGGTTACCGAGGACTTGACCCTTGATAGGGGAGTCTGGAGGTCTAGAATCAGGGTTGCAGGCTAGGGGCTCTTAGAGTCCTTCGTTCGCCCCACCCGGGGTTGGGTGTGGGATAGTGGGGTTACCCGTAGATGACTAGTGTTTTAGCGTAGGTCCCCTCTTGGTTGGTAATATGATAGTTATGCTATTTACATAATCATTTACGCTATTTCTGCAAGATTACTTATGCTTTGTTTTGTTATTGTGTTTTGTCTTGTCTTGGTTCCTAACTTTATCTTTGTTTTCCTTTGTTTTCCAATGCAGCTTTTCATTCTGTCCTATGCGCCGAGGGTCGCTTGGAAGCAGCCTCTCTGCCCTTTTGGGTAGGGGTAAGGCTGTCTACATATTACCTTCCCCAGACCCCACCTGGTGGGAGTATACTGGGTAGTTGTTGTTGTTGTTCATTGTCTAATATCCTCTATAAGATGTAGAGAATTTAACCCCTAACTGTCGTTTGTTCCCGTAAATATTAAGATAGTTTTTTTACGTCCATAAATGGTGTATTTATAGGTTATAAGTAGGGTTTAGGATGAGTACAAATTAATAATCTAATGGACTAATTAGTGCCCCTTATGGGTGAACCAGATTCAATAGCTTTTCCAACAGTAATGAATCCTTACAGATTAGAATACGAGATGAACTTAAATGAAGTAACAGTCGATGATTTATATAATCGATTATAACTTGTTTGAGATAGAGACATAAATCTTGTTATATACTAAATTAATTCTCAAAATTTTTAATTTTATCAGTCAATGAAGAAAGTCCAACTTTTCATAATGGAATTAAATTTATGACTAGAGTAGAAGAATTCAAGATTTTTGAGTTAGAAATTGATTTTTTCTTGAAGAAAAGAAATGGTCATAAGACTTTCAGTTAGGGGTGTGCATAGACCGGGTTGATTCGGATTTTACAATTACCAAACTAAACCAATTGTGTCGGGTTATTAAATCTAAAGACCAAACCAAACCAATAAATTCGGGTTTTTTAATACCAGTTTTTCTCGGGTTTTTTCGGGTTTTCGGGTTTTTTGGAACTTTTCCGATAAAATCTTCGTAGAACAAAACATATAACGTATGCTCAAAATATTTCTTTAATCCTAGTAAGATACAACTATATAAAGTATTTTCCAAGAAAATAATACAAAATATGAGATATGTCATGACTCATGACATTATCCTAAAATATTCAACAATAAAGACAATAAAATTATGTAATATAAATATTGCTAATTAAAAAGCCATAATAAAAATAAACATAATCTAAAAGCACTAATTCAAGCTAAACTAGATATACTAACAGGGGAATATTAATTATATGCCTAAAAGCTAAAGCAAAATAAAAATTTATGTATTTTTATCTAAATTATTGCAAAACAAAAATTAGACATTCAATACATTCCCGTTCGTAATATTCAATTGAATATATTTTGTTAGCATTAGTATTGATTGCTAGCATTATTTAATTTACTAATATTAATGGCTATAAAACTTATTGGAGCATTCAAAAGTTCTAAATCCGACCTTGAAATAATACCTTAAAAGATAAAATTATGAAATTTTTTAAGGAATATTTATAAATTACATTACAATAAGTATAGTTATATATTAAATATATCTAAAATTTCTATATATGTAACGCCGGGTTGGTTTGGTTTCGGTTTGACTTTCTTTAGTTAAAACCAAACCAAACCAATTATTGTCGGGGTTTTTTTTCCAACACCAAACCACGTCAAATCAAACCATAGTCGGGTTTTTTTTCTCGGCTTGACTCGGATTATCGGGTTGGTGCGGTTTGTCGGTTTTTTTTTACACCCCTACTTTCAGTAATAGCCAGCCCATCAATTTTGATGTTGGTTGGTTCTGCCGTAATCAGAAATGCAATGGCCGGATTCATTTTCATATTGTTATGTAAAGTTGAAAATGCCAAAATAGATTCAAAGGGATATAATGAAACTACTTAGAAAAGACAAGGGCAACATTGTCTCAAAAAAGTTACAATACTTTATATTTAAAAAATAATTTGATATTAAATAAAGTGAGTTGAGAACTATTAAGTATCAGAATTCGAGTCGAACGTACTATATGTTTTTTCTCATTTGTTCATGTCTTGTTCGATAGATTTACCCGATACATATGCTGACGGAAGATAGTAGGTACCACATCCTAATATCTATATATACTAGTGGAAGATAGAAGATGTATCCGTAAAATTAGTCGAGGTACGCACAAGCTAGCTTGAATACCGATATTATAAGAATACAAATTTGTATTTAAGTTTTCGTATGTGATATTTTAACATATGTTTAAAATTTACTAGACAGAGTTATTCGATATTCCTGCTGGTGGGAGGTTCTAACTATCCCGTTTCGATACATGTACTGGTGGAAGGTAACATCTATCTCGTCCCAATATTTATGCTTGTGAGACGTAGCAAAATTACTCCGTTAAATTTGTCGAAATACGAGCTGACAAGCAAGCTGGCTTGTGCACCACGATCAAATTTTGGTGGTAAGAATTATTCAATATTTCGTATCGGTGGAAGGTAGTAGGTATCAGGTCCCGCCACATGTACTGGTGAAAGACAATAGGTATCCCATCCCTATATTTTACTTATATATAGTGTAACTTTTCGATAAATGGTAGTCAATTGATCACCCTAACCAAAGTATTGCTTCGCCCATATATGTGCTGGTGAGATATAGCAAAATCATTCCATAAAATTAGTCGAAACACAAGCTGACGATCAAGCTGGCTCAAACACTACTATTATAAAGATAATAAAAAGGAAAATTTTTATTTTATTCGTTGACCCTTATAATTCCAATGGCGGCCCCTACGCCGTTGGCCTTGCCAAACAAACTTCTCTCTCTTTCTTTCTTTCTCTCTCACAAACTTTGTTGGCACATTAAAAAGAGAAGACACTCAGAAAGAAGCAGCAAACATATTACACAAACACATCACACAAAGAAACTAAAAAGAAGCAGCAACACCACCACCAACAACAACAACAAAAGAGTGTCTTATTAGCTAGCTAAATATTTATAAAAAAAAAGCTAGCTAAAAGAATTCCAATGGAGAAAGAAGTATTTTTCAAGATTCTTGGATTTTCATTCTTGGTTTCAATTGTTATGATAAGGGTTGTTGCTTATTTATGGTTAAGGCCAAGAAAAATTGAAGAACATTTTGCCAAACAAGGCATTAGAGGACCTCCTTATAAATTCTTCATTGGAAATGCTAAGGAAATTGTTCGTCTTATGTTAAAGGCTTCTTCTCAAACTATGCCTTATTCTTCTCATAATATTCTTCCTAGAGTTCTCTCCTTCTACCATCATTGGAAGAAAATTTATGGTAAGTTTAATATTCTCAAAATTCAGAAAAAAATTCAGTTTTTATATACTTTGTTGGTTTTCTTGAAACCATTTTTTTTAAAAAAGTTTTAAAATTTTAAAAGTTGATATCTTTATGTACTTTGTTGGCTTTCTTGAAACTATGGTTTTTTTTAAAAAAAATTTGTGTTTTTGTTGTGATATTTGAGCTTGAAATATGAAAGCTGGATTCTTGTTTGTACTTTGTTGTTTAGAGCTCTTTATGTCCTTTTCTTTCTGCAATTGATGAGTTGGTGAAGTTGTGAAGTTCAGTGTTTCAGAATACTGCTGCAGCATTTTCAATTTTTTCTCTTTATTTCCTTTTTTTATTTTTCTAAAATATATTTTAATTATAATTTTTTTGTGGTCCAAGAACTAAATTTTTTTTTTTTTTGAAGTTTTGGAACATCATAGTCATGGGGTTTTCATGAACTTTATTTATTTTTCTGTTTCATTTTGTCTTTATAGTTCTTTTAGATTTTGTGTAACTTAAATTCTTGTTGATGAAGTTGTTAGTTTTTTTGAGTTGTCATTTTTCTACCCTCTTCTTTTGTTTTTCTCTCTTTTTGCCCTTTATGTTGTAGGGTCTACACTATATCCATCCTCTCTGAATCACTGCCTATTTTTGTGATAACTTGTTAATAAATACTTGTTGCTTTCTGTCATTTCCTTTTTTGTGTAAAAGTTTTCCATCTCATTATTACTATTGATTTTCAAGAATTTAATTATTTAATGAGGTGGATTTTTTGTTTGTTTGTTAATATTGGAGATGTAATTAATTTAATTTATGTTTAATGCAGGTGCAACATTTCTTGTGTGGTTTGGACCAACACCACGTTTGGCTGTAGCTGATCCTGATCTTATTAGAGAAATTTTTACTACAAAATCTGAATTTTATGAGAAAAATGAAGCTCACCCTTTAATTAGACAACTTGAAGGAGATGGTTTACTAAGTCTCAAAGGTGAAAAATGGGCTCATCATAGGAAAATAATTACCCCTACCTTCCATATGGAAAATCTCAAAGTAAGTAAATTTCCTTTCTTTTTCTTTTTCTTTTGAATATTTTTTAATCGTGGTAATAAGAAAAAGGTATTCATGTTCGAGCCCGGGAATGGAGTCGTCTAAAACCCCCTATAGTGGACTTTTAATGACATGAATTCAATTAGTCGGATCAGTAGGTTCTGGATTTCCTAGGAAATTTTTAGGGGTTTTTTAACTTTTAGCCCGCGCCAGAAATTATTTACATTTAACAGTGAAAAAAATATAAAAATTTTGTATAATTTTTATATGTATCATATATACAAAATATATATATTTTTTGGCTATTTTTTTAAGAGCGGCTACACAGTGTCATTTTCTTAAATTTTTATATGACAAGAAAATTACTAATTTGAATTTTTTTGGCTGCAGTTGTTAATACCAGGGGCAGCAAGCAAAGTAATTGAAATGTTGGAGAAATTGACACAAAATTCAAAGAATGGAGAAATAGAAATTGAAGTATCAGAATGGTTCCAAACTTTAACAGAAGATATTGTAGCACAAACAGCTTTTGGTCGTAGCTATGAACAAGGAAAAGCTATTTTTAGGTTACAAGCTCAACAAATGGTCCTAGCTTCTGAAGCTTTTCAAAAAGTCTTCATACCTGGCTACAGGTACAAATTAATTCTATTTTTCGAAGTCGGATTATTTGCACTGTATAGCCTTTTTTGGGACCACTCTTTATATTTCGTCCATTAACTCAGTGGACTAATTTTTTCCGTTGAAAACGGATAGTTAGTTCATTGAAGTAACAATGGACAAAATTTAAATGGTGCCATTAAAAATGGCTATTTGTGCAAACGGCTCATTAATTCAGTGGACTAATTTTTTCCGTTGAAAACGGATACAATTAGTCCATTGAAGTAGCGGTGGACAAAATTTAAATAGTGCCATCAAAAAAGGGTATTTGAGCAAATGCCCCGTTAATTCAGTGAACTAATTTTTTCCGTTGACAACGGATACAGTCAGTCCACTGAAGTAGCGGTGGACAAAATTTAAATAGCGCCATCAAAAAAGGCTATTTGCGCAAATGACCACGTTAAGCATGTCGCTCCACTGAAGTAGCGATGGATAAAATTTAAATAGTGCCATCAAAAAAGGCCATTTGCGCAAATGACCACTTGAAGCATATCGCTAGTAAAGTAATAGTCCAAAAATTTAACTTATTCGTCTTTTTTTTTTCTTCCTTTAATTAATGACCATTTTAGGTTTTTACCCACGAGACGAAACATCAAATCGTGGAAACTGGACACAGAGATTAAGAAATCGCTAATGAAGCTGATTCAAGAAAGGACAGAGGATTGGGGGAAAGAAATGCAAGAAAATGGGCCAAAAGATTTATTAGGCCTAATGATACAAGCAAGCATGAAAGAATCATCATTATCATCATCCATTAATAGTTCTCTTAATCATAATTCTGCAATTAATTCCTCTATGATTACTGGAAATGATATTGCTGAAGAATGCAAGACTTTCTTCTTTGCTGGTGAACAAACGACGTCGAATTTGCTGACGTGGACGACCGTTTTGCTAGCTATGCATCCACAGTGGCAGGACTTAGCACGTGACGAAGTGATCAAGGTGTGCGGCTCACGTGACATACCTTCCAAAGATGATCTTGCGAAGCTTAAGATGGTATGTGTATCCTATTAAATATTTATCTACACTCAGTATTTACGTCAATTACAATTTAAAATAATAAAATATATATCATTTAAAAATAAAAATATATTTGTATTTTTTATTTGATATAAAACCGGATCATTGATATTTTTTTCTATTTATGTCACTACGACTTAAAGTAATAAAACATGTTATTTAATTATAAAAATATATCTTGCATTTATTAATCTGATGTAAATATCGAATCTAATAATTTTTCTGTGTAGATTTTCTTCTCTTCTCATTTATTACACTTTTTCATGTTATTCAAGAATTTGTAATTAAGACAAAAAAACATTCATTTTTTTGTCTTTTAGTATTGAGCTAATTATGCTTGCTGATAAGTGAATATGACCAAAGTACTGTTTTTTGTTCATTTTTTATTACCCAAAAAGGGAATTAGTTAATTATTTTTTTCTTAAACAATGAGTTGTACTTCCACTTGTGTGGATTCCATCAAAGTAGAAGTTAAGAACAAAATTGCTCTATTGGCAATTAGTTTGAAAGCTGTCATTGTCATAACACAGTTAGTGTTATGAATTTATTTGTTTTTTTGTTTTTTTTTGTTTCTAATGGGGTTATGATTTGGTGTTGCAGCTGAGCATGATACTCAATGAGTCCTTACGTCTTTACCCTCCGATCGTTGCAACGATCAGACGAGCAAAGGCTGATGTGGATCTTGGAGGTTGCAAAATTCCCCTAGGGACTGAAGTCTTGATCCCGATTCTAGCAGTTCACCACGATCAAGCCATTTGGGGCAATGACGCGAATGAATTTAATCCTGCTCGATTTTCTGAGGGTGTAGCACGAGCCGCTAAGCATCCTGTGGCTTACATTCCCTTTGGGCTCGGAGTACGCCAGTGCATAGGTCAGAATTTGGCGATCTTACAGACCAAGTTAACGTTAGCGATTATACTCCAACGGTTCACGTTACGATTATCGCCACAATATAAACATGCTCCAACCGTTCTGATGCTACTTCATCCTCAGTATGGTGCACCTATCATCTTTCAACAACGGTTGTCCAACCCAACGATTGTCAAAAGCTCTTGACTTGTCTATATTTTGGTGTGATGAGTGCATATATTTTCTTGGAGAAAAAAATTTTAAAAAAAATGAAGGTAGAATTAAATGTGTTGTTGCAAGGAGAAATTATATAGGAAGTAGGGAGAAAATTTATTTCATTCCTTTTTCTTGATTTTTTTTTCATTTTTCCTTTTTTTGCACCAAATAGTAGTACTAACTAACCCTTCATGTAGAGTCATGCCTTGTCTTTATTTTGCCAAAAAATGCTTGGATTTTCGGCATGTTTATGTTAGGATTTTTACATAGTGACTCTTTGTATATGTAATGTATATGGGCTCAAGTCCTAACAAAAGTTTTGTAATATTGTCATGTATACCTCTTGAAATGGTAGGTTTTGTGTTGCATCTCTCCCCTTTCTCTATATATTAGTATTTTTAAATACAAATTTAAGAATTCTAAATTCTGAATCCACAATTGTGATATAACATTAGAGGAACAAAGAATAACTAAAAGATCTCCGGCCAAGACCATCGGATGCAAAAAATACTATGATTTCTTTTCATTTGGTTTAACTTTGGTGGGTGTTTTTTGAGCCGGGGGTCGATTGGAAGCAGTCTCTGTGGAACCATACTGGGTAGTTGTTAACTTGTTATTGTTGTTGTAGTAACTTTGGTGAGTGTGTTATTCCACTACGGTGGTAGCTAGTAGGTAACCAGTAAAATAATTAAGGTGCGAGCAAGCTTATCCCGACACTATCATAAAAAAGGACAACCCTGTACACACGGGGCCGGAGCTAGCATGCGAGATATAGGTTCGATCGAACCCAGTAGCTTTAGTTCAAACAATGTATTTATCTTAAGAAATCTATTAAATATGAATAAATTATCAATTTAGAACTTAGTAACTTGGACAGACTAATATTTTGAATCCATAAACTTCAAATCATGGCTCCGCCTCTGTGTACACAAGACATCCCTCGTTCATGCGGGATCCAAAAAAAGGCTAAACCCAAGGGGTGTAATGTAGACAACCTACCCTAATGCAAATACTAGTGATGACTTCAACATCTCCAACTCCTGACCTATAGGTCACACGGAAACATTTTTACTGTTGCTCCAAAACTCCTCCCAACCGGACCACCATATCATCAAACAAAATGGATAAAATTGCCACTAGTGACATTGGATGGTGCAAGAATGAAAAAAAGATCAAAGAATTTCTTTTTATTTAGTTTAGTTACCAATAGATTGGTAAATTCGATAACAAGAAAAGATTGGGCATTGAATCGCGCTAGTGAGCCCATTGTTGCCGCAACAATTGTCCCTATGAAAAATACCCTTGGGAAACTGGACCTATTATGGAAAAAAGCATGCACCATTTTCTAGAAAAATTCAATATTTTATACTTTTTGGGAGACATTAATTAGGGAAAATTATCTCTTTAGGGAATGTCCTTTGCCTATGGCATAGTTAAACTTTTAACTATTCAAAATCACTTTTTAGATGGAAGTAAAAATTCATATTTTCGATCCTAACTTATTAGTATTATTTATTTTTGAAAGAGAGAAAACAATACGAGCTTGAAAAACAGAACACTTAAAAAAAATTAAATGGAAAATATCGAATATAATTAATTTACGGGAGATCATTCTATTATGACTTTGAAGATATAGTAATATGAAATACATGAGATCTTTGTAAGACAATTTTGTCTTTGTAAACTATAACTAATATTTTTGTGCAAATTTTCTCATAGAATGTAACTCGTGCAAGCCTTAACTCTATTTTTAGTTCTACAAAGTTGTGAGAGAGGTGAACAAAAGAGAAAATAATTGTTTTATTTTTCTTAAATATATATTATAATTAATTGTTTAGTTCAACATATTTAGACAACCAAATGAGAAGCAAAACTGCAAAAGATCTTCCTTTCAATTAAATTTTGAGTAAAACCAAGGTTACATTCTAATAATATCTATACAACGAAACTATCTGTGTAAGTTCGATGTCGCAAAAGAATATTTTTAAAATACATGCAATTCGTAATGATTGAGTATTCTTTTAAATATATACTTTTAATATTAAATCCTTGGAGGTTGAGGTGCCCTTTAACCTTGGCAAAGGACAAATATATTTTATAGCTTCATTAATGGTGTTACTACTGCTCTAATATTATCTGTTACGATGAATCCTTGTGATCCGAATCTTTTCTGAATATTTCGTATTGCAAGAATTTAATACACCGAGGCTATTTTTTATTCGGACTATTAGGTTACTTTTACCTGTTATAATATAAAATATATCTTATTTTCAAGATTATTTTTTAAATATGGCTTACTCGCAATATTTGGAAAATGCACAAATATTGCTTAGCTTCATGAATGATGTTTACTACTATTACTAGCGGAGGCAGACCTATGTTATAAAGAGATGCCAATCGACATTCCTTCATTGGAAAATTATCATGATATATATATATATATATTGACATCTTTTGATTTTTTTATATTTAATCCTTCTTGGTAAAAATCCTAGTTTCGTCACTGATTATTATCACTAGGAGATTAAGAAAGTAAAGAACATTTACAATGCCCAAGAAAAATGATATAAAGAGAGATAATATCTAAGCATGCTGCAAATGCAACTTTTTAGGGCATTGAGTTTGTAATTTTTGCATGTAGCAAAGATTAAAAGCAACAATCTTCCCTTCTTCTCATGCTCTAAGAATTTTTATGGTTCCTATGAAATTGCATGTTCTTGGGAATTGGTAGAGACTAAACAATTATTAGTCTCTCTCTCCCTCTTTCATGTTATATTCTTATATATTTGGAAAAATTGATCAAATTTATCTTTATATCATTTGAAATTGAACAATCTTGTTTTTACTTCTTCTGATTTATAATAAGTGATCAATTTACTTTTTTATTTAAGTGTCCATTTATATTATTAAGAAAAAATTTAATTTATTTTTTCAAAATTACCTTTATTACTTATCCCTAAACAATCATTTACTTTTCACATTTGAGAAGAGAAGTAAGTCCTACTATAATTATCGTGCAACGTTTAATGAAAGGTAGTTTAGTCACACTAATTTCGTCTAGAATTTAAGATTTTCTTAATGGATGTGTCCAAAACAAATTGGTCACTTATTATAAATCGGAAAAAGTATCGTTTTAGTTCAAGAACTTATTCTAAAATAGTTGTCATTTTATAAATTCAAGATTAAATTTATCAACTATTTTCAACTAATAACCTTAATATAAAAGAATTAGTAGTTCTTTGCAATGCTACTAAATTCTCAAAAGGCATTTAATAGAGGTAACTTAGTACATTATGTCTTCTATTTATTACTTTTTTAATAAATATGAAAAAACTAAAGCTACACTCCCTCCGGTCCACAATAAGTGTTCAATTTATTTTTAACAAACCTATTAAGAAAATACTAAATATTATATAAAATTACCTAATATGACTAAACTACCCTTATTTAGTAAGTTAATGTGATAAGAGAGAATTTGTTTTACGAATATGCACATAAGGGTAAAAGAGTAAAAACAAATTGAATTTTTTCTTGATTACCTAAGTAGACATTTATTTTAAAATTAAAAAATAAAACATATACTTATTATGGATGGGAGGGAGTAGTAATGATGGGATGAAATAATATTTAGTTGTCTTTTTTTAGTGTTGTTCATTAAGTAGGAACCAAAGCATGCGTTGAAGCATGTGAAAACTTCCATAATTATTACCTTTAAAATTTAACTACGAATTTCTAAAATATTGTTATCGAGCTGTATCTGTGTGCAACACAGTGTTTCATATTAATGTCACTAATTTACATTAATTTATTATCGCGTCATTAACCTCGATTTACGTGCTACGAAGAATCGTAGCCACCTGATTAATATAATTTTTAATAGGATTATTATAAATATTTTTTATTATGCATCTAATTTGCACGCTCTTTAATTTTAATAATGGTTTGCAATTACCCCCACCCCCATTCCAAAAAAATAATAATTAGTTACTAATTATTATTATCATAAGTGGCGTACGCAGAATTTTTCGTAAGTAATGTCACACTTTAAAAATGTACAAGTAAACAAAGCATTACTAACAACATCATATAAAAAAAAGAATACAATTCAAATCAATAATTCTTTTCGATGAATTTGTTTTTCAAAAAGAATTCAAAATAGCCTCATTGTAATTAATTTGAAACAATACTAAATACTGTTGTTCTATATAAAGTAACTAATAATCACTAAAAATTCATATATTATTTTTAATCAATTTTATTCGCTATAAAGGAGATGGAAGGAAAAAGAAAAAAAAATAGTGCAATAACTAACGATACTTTATTGTTACAGCGGTATAGAAACGATTCCTTGCTCAATATAATGTACCTTTTGTGTAAATGAGACACAAAAATTTTGGATTAATAATTGAAGCTTTTAGGATTTGAACATATGACCAAAACAAAATAAAAAGGCACTTGACCAATTTAGCTACATAGTCAGCTATTTCAAGTGGTGTCATTTAATCTATTTTAACTGTATTGTAATTCTATTTTTTAACTATATATACACAATTAATAAAATTTTCGGACCAAGCGCTGTCACGTGACACCGCTTGGCCTCAGGTAAATGCGCCCCTGATTATCATGGTATGCGCGTAACTTAGGAACACATTAGTCAATTTTACACAACTGGAACATATAACACACCTCTTTCTTTAAAACAAATTAATTTCTCGATACATGTATTATGAATCACGTAGTACACACAGTTTGTAGAACAATATAAATATTATCAAAATCGCTCTTTTATTTAAATTATTATTTGTCATTATCCCCCTATTATGTACGCGTAACTTAAGAACACATTAATGAATTTCGTACAACTTGAAGATACGATAAATCTCTTTCTTTTTAAATTATTTTTGAAGTCAATTGCCTAGGTGCCTATAATTGTATTCTACGCGACATGCTACAAGCAGGAATTAAGCACAATTAATTAGTATTTGAATCCCAGTTTATGATGCGTTAATGGCATTTAATTATAATATTTAGTTTCTTAGTACTTAATTAAAAATTTAAACATAGGAGGCAACATTGTGCTTTTTAGTAAGCACGCTTTAAGATATGAGCTAAGTGCAATGTTCCCATGCATTACTAAATGACAAACTAAACATTCTACACTAGTCATTAACATGATTAAAATTATTGATCTTTGTGTGTTAATTTTTATAAAAATACGAGATCTCTTTGCAAAAATTTAATTATAATGAAAATAAAGGTGCAAAAGCCAATAAAATAAAGGTAAGTAATTTTGTAGGGGTAAACTAGAGTAATTACATAATAGGCTTAGCCATCACATGCAAATCTTTTTTTTCCTCACTCGGTATACAGTATGCGTATTGAGGCTATAACTAATTCGAATTCGCATCGCATAAGGCCATTAAAGGAAGAAGCTCACCCCATTAGAATCCTTTCCATTTTTAGGGCTTGTTTGGCACGAGGTATAAGGGATAACTAATCCCGAAATTAAATTTGAGATAAATTTATTTTTACGTTTAATTGAGATAAAATTTTTACGATATAACTAATCCGAATAATAATCCCAAGATAACTACTTCTAAAATAGCTTGTTTATAAACCAAACAGCCCCTTAAGATTTGTGGTATGTAATTACATACTTGATAAATTACTCCTATCTTGAGATATGTAAAAAATAAAATTTGTTTCTAACTTTGAACTTCAATAGTGGTCTTAGGACCAATTATCCAATTGTGAAAGACCTAATAAGATATTTACTGGTGTATTATTTCCCATTGCAATGTGAAATGCTTGCAGTATAAAATAGCTATTAATATTTAAGTTTTTGTTTTCCTCACCCAATATTTAAGTTAATTCGTATCTGCATCACATAATACCTCTCCTAACAAAGAAATTCTTTCAAGGATTTTGTATAGGGGTAAAACCGGGCCATGGTATACCTCGATTTCCGATGAGAAAAGCAAAGTTCGAGACATGATGACAAGGGACCAGAATCGAGGCAAGGGTGGCATGGGAATGACGCTCACCCTCGAGAATATCGGGGTCATGATCCAGAATCGGTCCTAACCCTGAAAGACTTCGGAGAGCATTGTCGGGCAATCAAGCACGATCAACAGAAGGCCGTAGCGGCCAGACGGATATCACGATATGGATCTCGGCTCGTATCAATGAAGAACCGGCAACCAATTAAATAAAAGATATTTTACCTTTTATGGAGTTGTACCTAGAGTAAGACTCCCCTGCTATATAAAGGAGGGTCTGATAATTCATTAGAGACATTGTAATATGCAATCCAAAGCAAATTTTTACAGTTGAAAGTTCTTTTTCTTGTTCATCAATATTGGCCACTATAAGCCCGGATTGAGGGTGGACGTTATACTAAGGCTAGAACCATCCTCCTCGTATGGTTTGAATTTACTATATCATTATTTATTTATTCTAACTCAATTTATCGTTTTGTAACAAATTAATTTGCATATTCTTAAAACCACTCACAAATTTAATTATTATTCAAATTTAAGGGTAAACAGACTCTAACCCAAATCTTCTTGAAGGTAGTCCTGGAATGTTTTCGATTATGTTGCTCGAACTCTCCCAAAAAATTAAAGGGTACGTGCCGAATCCTTTAAAATTGATGAATTTTTAAAGGATCCGATATAAATACAATAATTATTTTAAAGAATCTGCACAACCTAAGTATTTAGAAGATTTATAAAGCTGCAAATAAACACTAAGCAAAAATTGCAAGGTTTACAATTCTGACAACTAACTGCCAACAGTAATAAGATAAACACAACCAAGTAGACACAAAATCATGTGAGCTAAAAAAAGTTAAGGATGTAGCCCTTTTTTATTTTTGTATTATTCCTTCTTCTTTTTTTAAAGAATCCAAAAAATCAGAGGGTTGACATTGTATGACAACAAGAACAAAACAACTATATATATGAATTCTTCTTATAAAACATACTCTGAAAATTTTCATATCCAAAGGAACTAAGCCAGCTCATTGTTTTTTAGATCCCAAGTAAATGCTTACTTAAGATCTGAGGTTATTAAAAATATTAATAATTATTCTAATTTGTCATAATTATGATAATTGTCTCCTATTTAAGCATTTGCCAGAGGAAGTAAGTTGGCTTATGTCTGCCTAATGTTAATGCTACTTGTCTGTGACAAAGGGGCAAATGGCCATTTTTTGTATTATTGAGGAATAATTTTTCTTGGCCATGACTTCTAATTATTACTCTTTTAGTCCTTTTTATTTGACTTTTAGACAAAAAAAAAATTGTCTTAATATTTGCCACTTCAGAATACTAAGGAGACATTAATCATCTTTTTCTAATTGCACCCTTTCTACTTTAGGGAGGTATATAGTCATTAATTACTCAATTAAGTAAGAATTGAGATTCTTTAAGTAAATAAATAAGGTTAATTTAGTCAAATACCGTTATAATTAAGGCTATCGAAGGCAAACTTCACAGTGAAATCTATTCGAGTTTCGAATATAAGCGGTACATAAAATGTTACAGTGCACGAAAACCTTAAACAACAATAACAACATACTCAATATTATTTCACACCGAAAGATTTAAAAAGGGTGATGTGTACGTAAATTCTACCCCTATATAAGTATGTAGAAGATGTTTCCAATAAACCCTCGTGACTAAAACCTTAAAACTACAGATAAAAAGGTCAAGAGAGATTAAGTAAGTTGGTTTGTGTCTGCCCAAAGTTAATGTTGCTTGTCTATGATGTTAAAAGACAAAAGTAGCAAAGGGGAGAATTGTCATTGCATTGTATTATTGAGGAATAGTCTTTCTTGCCCATCACTTCTTAATTACTAACATAATACCAATATCTCACTAATTAAAAATAAGAATAAAAAACACTTAGCTGATCTTAGTATATCTTGCCTGCCCCTGTCATTACTCCTTATTAATAATACACCAATTAATTTCTTTTGCCAAATGGAAACTAACTAATTGTAGAACTCTCCACAGGCGAAACCAGAATTTCAGTTCTATCAGTTCTAAATTTTCGATCGATAATTTTAAATATTAATAATTGAGTTTTATATTTAATATTTTTACTTATTTTGATACCTGTAGCCGGACTACTAACTCCGCACCTTGATACTCTCTTTGTTTTGGGGGGGGGGGGGGGTAGGGGGTGGGTGAGGAGGGGGGTATGGGGTAAGGGGTCAGGGGGTTGAGAAGACAGAACCATTCCAAGAATATTGACATTTTTCTGCCATGATGGGTGCCTTATTTTTGTCCCAATGATGGCTACATAATACATATATTACAAGGATTTAAATTTGTATGAGAGTATTGCATTTATATTAGTAATATTTAATTTTATGTCTATTTAATGTATACTCAAACTAAAGGCACAGGTATCATGTGACACTGGGTTGGGCTGAAAATGCAATGTACCTATGCTTCTGCAATTTAATGCAATGACATATGACAACAATCAAGGGAAAATGACATGCCAAAATTCTGAAAGGTATAAGAAAATGAAAGCTAGCTCATGCCATATGGCAAGTAAGTCACATGTCCTAAGTGTGGCTGTGTGTAAAATTGGGGACCAAATTGAGAAAAGTCATTATATTACTAGAGCATATAGTCACTCAAACTTCATTTTCTTACCCTACCGAACGAAGCTTTGATGTAATTAGTAGAGTTGTTGTCATGTGATTAGGAGATTACGTGTTCGAGTCGTGAAAATAGTCTCTTGCAGAAATGCTGGATAAGACTGTGTACGATAGACCCTTGTGGTCCTGCCTTTCCCTAGACAGAAGACAACCTCTTGCAGAAATGCTAAACAAAACTACGTACAATAGAAGAACCCCGCGCATAGCAAAAGCTTAGTGCATCCGGCGGCCATTTTTTCTTAGCCTACCCCACTTTCCCAAAAAAAACCAAATATTATTTTTTGGAGTCCCAACTAATTCGAATTCGTCTCAAGAAAAACCATAAAAAGGAAAAGCATTTTATACCCAAAAAAATTCTATTATTAAGGCTCGAACCGAGAATTCTGATTAAAATTAGAGGGATCCGATCCATCACACTACACTACAACCTTTGATGATAATAATGCAAACATTGACTCTCCCTCTCTCGTATCTCTCTTGTTATATTATTTTACTTTTTTTAGTTATTAGAGATATCAAAAATTGAGATATTTAATTTTTAATTCAAATAAGACAATAATTAAGATCATGGAGGTCTAAAAGCCCAACCTAGACTCATTTACTACTCTACTCCTTCCTTCCTGTGAGATAGGAGGCATAATCACATGGGAGTAGCAATCATAAAAGATGCTAAAAAGACAATGGCAGAGGATTTGGTGGAACCACTTTTAATGTATAACTCATTTGTATGTTTCTTTCCTAAGGATCTCTATCAATCTTTTTTCATATTAATATATGGTAAAAACAAAATTAATTATATTTTTGCCCCCCATCCCAAAAATTTAATGCATTCTGACCTTAGATTGGTACATGGAATTTTGTAGATTATTTAAGGGAGACATTCACCATTTAAATGATAATTAATATTTGTATCACATACATTATTGTTTTTCTACTCATGAATCAAGTGTGACATTTTGGTTCAAAATACAAAGAAATAAAATGTGGAAATGACATGAAATAATACTTTAATTTTAAACTAACTCAAAGAAAATAAGAAAAAATATGATACATTTGATTTTCTTGAGTAACCGATTATCATATGATATTTACAATATAAATCTAGAATAAACAAAATTTGCTAATTTCGACTATGATAGTGAAGTTATTGACAATATTAAAAATGGGAAATATATAATAAGGTGATGAAAATTGAAATTTTTTGTAGCTATGCAGGAATGCAGAAGCAATTCTAATGGCCTCTTCGTTATATAAGAAGGTAATAATGGGCCAAATGTTGCTATTGAGCTTTTCATTACATTGAGCCTTTTGATGTTTCAAGAAGCTTTCAACTCAAGTGAAGCCCAATAACTAGACATATTGGGCCTTTTGAAGCCCATAAAAGTGTGACACCTAGCCCATCTCACCCTAACAAATTCGAGAAAACTATATAATATAGCTGCTTTCAAAAGTAATAGTAAATAAAATATATATATATATATATATATATATATATATATATATATATATATATATATATATATATAATAAGCATATTTTTAAAAAAATTCTAGTGAATATTTTTATTTTTGGCCGACTGGCCAAATGTGTAATTTTCCCAACAAATTCCAAAATACATGTCCAAACGTTTCTTGTAAACCGATTAAGCAAGTAATATTGGACATGTGATATTTACAATATTACTTGATATTACTTGCTTAATCGGTTACTCAAGAAAATCATATGTTTGGACATGTGATATTTACAATATTACTTGATATTTACAAGTAATATTGGTCTATGGTTAAAAATTCAATTCTTTCATTCATAAAAGAAAAAAAAAAGAGAAACAATACAAGGCAAATAAATAAGACGTATCCAATCAGAATTATATCCTAATTAAACTAAGATGAGACAAATGAAAAATTCTAAAAATTGAATACTTTTTATTTAATTTGTATAATTTATATATTCCAATAAGACATAAACCACTTTAGAGATGACACGTTTATTTATTAATATTAGATATACAACCTAAACTCTCTCTACCAATTACTTCAAACTTTCTCTACCACTTTTTAAGGGCGAACGGTACAAATAGCCACTAAAAGTATTGGCTTTTATTTTAAAGCCATTGTTTTCAATGTATGACTTTAGTCACTTCTTTAATAAACTTATACCTGACTGGACGAAAATACCCTTCTGGTATAAGTTATACCTACGGTAACACAAGCAACAATTACACAAAACGAGAAGAAGCGAGAAGCAGCAGCAGTTGCGCAGAAACGGCGATCAACTGAAGACGAACCACCATTTCTCTTCTTATTTCAAAAATTCAGCATTCTAATCCGAAAAAACGACATTGATAAATAGTAAGTTATACTTCATGTGTTTCTATCGATTTTATTTCCCTACAGTTATACTTTTTTAGATCTATATTAATTGATTATATAGTAGATAAGAATTTAATTTCTTTTGAATTTCTGGATTAATAAAGTTAAGGACATCGCTTCTTATGATAACTTTGTATCCCGGACATAGCGTCTTCATTTTGGAAATTGCATTCAAAAATGAAGAACACAATGTCCTTAACTTTGATTCTACTGGCCTCATTTTGCAACTTGAATTAAAAAACTTAAGGACACAATGTCCTTCACTTTGTTGTTGTTCTTTTGTATGCAAAGTCATGTAGCTTGATTTTCAAATTCTATGTTTGAATTTCTGGTTCAAAAGTTAAGGACTGACAGTCCTTAACTTTTAATTCCATGTTTAGATGTTAAGGACTGACGGTCCTAAACTGTTAGATCTATATTTAAATGTTAAATGACAGGCAATCCTTAGCTTTTAATTTCTGGTTCAAAAGTTCAGGACTGACAGTCCTTAACTTTTAATTTCATGTTTAAATATTAAGGACTCACTTAATTCCATGTATAAATGTTAAAGGACATGCAATCCTTAGCTTTTAATTTCTGGTTCAAAAGTTAATGACAGATAGTCCTTAATTTTAATTTCTGGTTCAAAAGTTAAGGACCGTCGGTGCTTAACTTTTAATTCCATGTTTAAATGTTAAGGACTTGGCAGTCCTTAACTTTTAATTCCATATTTAAATGATAAGGACTGGCAGTGCTTAACTTTTAATTCCATGTTTAAATTTTAAGGACTGGCAGTCCTTAATTTTTAATTCCGTGTTTAAATATTAAGGACTTGGCAGTCCTTAACTTTTAATTACATGTTTAAATTTTTGTATCAAAAGTTAAGGATTGCAATCCTTAACTTTTAATTCCATGTTTAAATGTTAAGGACATGCAATCCTTACCTTGGTCTTGCACTTACAGTACGCCTGTTCTTAATTATACAAGGAATGCTTTATAAAATATGTTCCATGTTTCCCATTCTCTTGACTTGCAGGATGGAAACAATATGCATAATAGTTGCTTTTAATGGTAGATGGACTGAAGACTATAAATATCTTGATCATCAGACAAAACTTTTCCTAGCACGTGAGTCAATTCGGTTTGAAGATTTCATTAAACAGATTTTTCAGCTTATTGAATTGGATAGAGAAAAGTTTGAAGTAGTGATATGGTTTGATATCAACCTTGGAACAAGCAAAGGAATGCTTGTATCCAAAGATTTAGATCTTCACACATGTATAGAGTTGCTAAAAACTCATTCACTCTTCAAGAGCTGTCGTTTCATAGTTGATATTTCGGAAAGAGTTTTTGCATCAACAAGCAATGAACATGTCAACACAGAAACTCAACATGACAATTAAGAGCGATGCCAACAGATAGTTGAAATAGATATGGTTGAAGCTCAACCATTAAATGAAGAGGTGCATCAGACATTTGATTCTATTCAAGTAGAAGGACAAAGCATTATAGAGATTGACAACGAACAAGCTTTGGGTATTCAAGTCTTAGAGAGTGCACCGGTAATCGAAGAAGTTGCTTGAAAAACATGTACTCAAATAACTAGACGAAAATCAAATTTGAGACAAAAAGAATCCCCAACTACGATATTAAGAGAAAATGCTTCATTAGATGAAATAAAAGTTGGATCAGTATTTGACAAGAAGAAGAGTATAATTAACTGTTTTTCCAATATAGCAATCAAAGGACATTTTGAATTCAAGGTTGTTAGATCAATCTCAACAAGATATTCGTTGACATGCAATGATGATATGTCTTATTGGTGTGTGCGTGCTTTCAGAATAAAAGATTCAACATTGTTCAAGATAGTAAAGATTGAGAAAAAGCATGACTGCTCTGTTAACACTAGGAAAGCAGATCAAAGGCATGCTACTTCAAAGTTGATTACTGGTTACAATATCGATAATCTTCGGGACCCAAGATGTGAAGTTACACCAGCTTTTTGTCATGGCAGAGATGCAAAAATTGCATGGACTAGACATTGGATATCACAAGGCGTGGCGTGCTATACAACATGCTTTCGCTATAATAAGAGGAAGTCCTGAAGAAAAATATGAATTATTGTGTTCATACTTGTATATGATGACAACTAAAAACTCGGGAACTCATATTAACATAAAGATAGACGACAACAACAGGTAAACAATTTAGGACATGCTGTCTTTAACCTTGTTAACTTTTGAGTTGTAACCAGAAGTTGAGGACTGCCTATCCTTAAGTTTTGAACTTGTAATTAAAAGCTAAGGACTTCCAGTCCTTAAGTTTTGAACTTTGAAAAAACAGTTAAGGACAGCTTATCCTTAACTTTATAACTTCTTAATGTAAGTTAAGGACTGACTATCCTAAACTTCAAGTATTTTAACCTTATTTTATATTGTATTTTCAACTTTCTCTATATGTTTTATGCATATGGATCATCAATAGATGGTTGGAATCATTGTAGACCAGTGATTGATGTTGATGTAACTTTTTAAAGTCAAAATATCGTGCTATTTTAATAATTTCAATTTCAAAAGATGCAAATAACCAATTATTTCCATTAGCCTTTGGAATAGTAGAATCTGAAAATAACAATTCCCATAAGTGGTACTTTAGTCAGCTTCGCAATGGAATTGGGAGCCGTGAGAATTTTATTTTTTTATCAGACAAGCAACAAGCTATTGCAAATGGCATTGCAAAGGTATATCCTGAAAGCCATCATGGGATTTGCATCTATCATTTGGAGCATAACCTAAAAAGAAGGAATGCGAAAAGTGAGGTCATAAAACTTTTCCAAACTGCTACAAGAGTATATAGGCACAAAGAATTTGACCTATACATGTCAGATATTTCAAATGTAGATAAGAAGACGTATGACTACTTGATGGAAGAACTACCAGAAAGATGGGCACGTTCTTGTTGTCCACGACGAAGATATGACATGCTCACAACAAACATAGTTGAGTCGATGAATTCAGTCCTATTAGAAGCAAGGGAGCTGCCTATACTACGAATGATGGATTTCATTCAAGTGAAGTGTCACGGCCCAAATCCCAAACCTGATCGTGATGGCGCTTCTCGTGAAAACAAGACCAACCAGTCAATCCAATTTATCCTTTTTAAAATAATTATTTATCAAAACTATAGTGCAACATGGTTTAATAATACCAAGTAGCAGAAGTACAGACAAAAATGCGGAAATCCAACCCAACACAGCCCTAACCGGAGTGTCACAAGTCACGAGCATCTAAAGAAATCTAAACACTATTATAAGACCAATAATATACATAATGGGATTTAGAATCAAAGGAAGAGATACGGTTCCGCGAATACTGACAGCCACCTTGCTCAGCTACGATGGCAAAATCTCCAATTAGCTCAAAACCCACTATCTGGTGAACAATTACCTACATATGCACACGAGGTGCAGGGAGTAAAGTGAGTACTCCAACTCAGTGAGTAATAAAAATAAATAATTACTGAAAGCATAAAATCTCATAAAGGAACAATATAACGATATCTCAAGCAGTAAAATCAATTATACAATAAATCCGTGGAGTATCAGATAAATCTCTATTAAAACAATGAAGACAAATAGTTTCAACAAGTTAGGAATAATAAAAAGCTTGCCCCTCGGGCTCATATTCAAACTCTCAACACAGTATTATCCCTACGGGCTCACTCCCAATTCACCAGCACACAACATCAGCCTATCCGGATCACTCCCAACTCACAAAAAAAATACAACATCGGCCTCTCGGGCCCACTCCCAACTCACCTGGGTACCCTGCGCTCACTGGGGGTGTGTACAGACTCTGGAGGGGATCCTACATCCCAAGCGCTATATCATAAGGCCTTAAAGCCTTCACACATCACACTCGAGGCCTGAAAACATCCTCACAAAAATACTCGAGGCCTGAAAGCCTCCTCACAAAAACACTCGAGGCGTGGAAGCCTCCTCATATCACTCAACATATCCTTACATATGACCGTCGGCCTGAATCAGTCCAGAAAATAATCATAAGCCCCTTAGGCATCAGTAAAACAATGGTACTCAGCTCAACCAACATTAGAAATATCATTTAAATCTCAAGTTGAGTATAAACGACCATCTAATAGACGCGACGGCCGTACACGAACTGTTGAGCTTCCTAGACGCATACTCCGGCTACAATCAAATCATGATGGCCGAAGAAGATCAGGAGAAGACGACATTCATCACTCACTGAGGGACGTACTGCTACAAAGTGATGCCCTTTGGACTAAAAAATGCGGGGGCCACGTACCAAAGGTTGGTGACCGAGATGTTCAAGGAACAACTTAGCAAAATGACGCAAGTCTACATCGACGACATGCTGGTAAAGTCGTACAGAAAAGAGGACCACCTCAACCATCTGAAGGAAGCCTTCGAAATATTGAGGAGATACCAGATGAAACTGAATCCCAAAAAATGCGCATTCGGCATGGCCTCAGGAAAGTTCTTGGGATTCCTCGTATCTCAGAGGGTATCGAAGTCAATCCAGATCAGATCAAAGCAATAGATGCAATCTCGGTAGTGTTAACCAGCAAAAGACATGTACAGACGCTGGCGGGTCGAATAGCCGCCCTTTCCAGGTTCATCTCAAAATCCTCCGACAGGTGCCATAAGTTCTTCAGTGTGTTGAAGAAAGATCAAGGCTTCAGTGGAACAAAGAATGCGTTAAATTCCTAAAAAATTTTAAGGCGTACCTATCTTCGCCGCCCCTACTAGCCAAAGCAAGCCCATGTGAACCACTACTGGTCTATCTAGCCGTGTCGGAGGTTGCCGTCAGCGCTGTACTGGTATGCGAGAACAAGGTACGCAATATCCCATGTATTACATTAGAAAAAGAATAGTGGATGCCAAAACTCGGTACCCTCACCTTGAAAAGCTAGCACTAGCACTAGTCGTAGCTTCACGAAAGCTACGACCTTATTTTCAATGCCATCCCATAAGAGTGGTAACGACCTTCCCGCTAAGGAGTGTCTTACATAAGCCTAAGCTATCGGGCCGACTCGCAAAATGGGCCGTTGAGCTCAGCAAGCACGATATATCGTACCTTCCAAGAAACGCCATCAAGTCTCAAGTCCTAGCTGACTTCAACGCAGAAATCCTATCGAAGGCCGAGTTCGAGGCCCAATACGCCTCCCCAGCAATGACCTATGGGCCCTCCACACTGATGGTTCCGCAAATGCGTTGGGATCGGGACTAGGACTCGTCCTCTTGGTCCCCACGGGCAAAACAATTTTCCAGTCCATACGATGCCCCGAAATGACTAACAACAAGGCAGGTATGAGGTCGTTATTGCTGGTATGAAATTAGCCATAAGTACGGAGCCCGGCGAATCTTTCTCCATTGAGATTCACAACTCGTGGTAAACCAGGTCGTTGGGACTTACCAGGTCAAAGAACAAAGGCTACAGAATCACCAGACAGAAATTCGCAGGCTAATGGCTGAGTTCAACGAGTGCCACTTCGCACAAATTTTGAGAGCACGGAACATAAGAGCGAACAACCTGGCAAAATTGGCCGCGACCACCAAAGACATATAACAAGGAAAGCGTGTCACCCTGCTACATTGAGCCATCGACCACACCGAGGTATTTTCATTAAATCTAACCTGGGACTGGCGCAACCAGTTCATGTCCTATTTAAAGGACGGAACGCTGCCGCACGACAAGAAAGAGGCAAAGAAACTCCGCGTGCAAGCCGCCCGGTACTGCCTGATCAACAATGACCTCTAAAAGAGAACGTTTGGCGGACCCCTGGCCAAGTGCCTAGGTTCGTACCAAATGAGGCCAGTACTCAAAGAGGTACACTAGGGTCATTGTGGCGCCCATACAGGCAACTACTGGCCCACCATGAAGAAAGAAGCAGCTGAATACATTCGCCGATGAGAACAATGCCAAAAATATGCCCCGATGATCCACTAGTCAGGGGAACCCCTACACTCAGTCACCTCTGCATGGACCTTCATCAAATTGGGAATGGACATAGTCGGCCCCCTACCCGCAGGACCGGGAAAAGTACGATTTTTGCTTGTTTTGACTGACTATTTTTCCAAGTGGGTGGAAGTAGGTGTGTACGCACATATACGTGAATAGGAGGTCATCGCCTTCATATGGAAGAACATTATATGCCACTTCGGCATCCCTAAATAAATCAGCGGCGACAACGGACGACAGTTTGTCGGTAAAAAACCGACCAAATTATCGAGAAATAGCGCATCAAGAGAATCCTCTCCACGCCATACCACCCCTCTGCTAACGGTAAAGCGTAATCCTCCAACAAAACCATACTAAACATACTGAAGAGAAAGCTTGAAGACGCCAAAGGGCTGTGGCCTGAACTGTTACCCGAAGTGTCATGGGCACACAGGACCACACCCAATTCTAGCACAGGGGAAACTCCATAATCGTCGGTCTACGGAATCGACAAGGTCATACCCCGTCGAAGTAGGCAAACCAAGCCTTAGGTATTCACATACCAGCGGAATAGAAAATGACGCGAATAGGCTCCAAGACCTCGATGAAGCCGAGGAAAGAAGAGAAATATCCCACATAAGAATGGTGGCCCAAAATCAGCAAGTCTAAAGGTACTACAACAAAAGGGCAAAAATAACGCCGCTCAAAGTGGGAGACTATGTCCTCAACGCGAAGACATTGGCCTCCAAAGACCCAAGTGAAGGAAAATTGGGCAAAAACTAGGACGGGCCCTACAAAATCACAACAATAGTAAACAAAGGGGAATTTCAGCGGGAAACAATGGAAGAAAAAACTCTCCAGAACAATTGGAAAGTCGCCCACCTCAAATATTTCCCTTCTAAAAGGTGTCTCCCAAGTCGCACTCTATTCCCTCACCCGAGTTTTGTCCCAACTGGGTTTTCTCGGAGATTTTTTTAACGAGGCAACGAAGGGAACACCAGGAGATGTTTGTGGAATAAGTGTATCACGTCAGCCTCTCCATACGCTCTCAGCCCGACCTGATACAGGGACTGGACCAGCGACATCTCCAACGTGTACAAGGCTACGACCATCTCCAATGAATGAAAAGGCTACAACCATCTCCAATGTGTAAAATGCTACGGCCATCTCCAATGTGTAAAAGGCTATGGCCATCTCCAATATGTAAAAAGGCTACGGCCATCTCTAATGTGTAAAAGTCTACGGCCACCTCCAAAGAATGAAAAGGCTACGGCCATCTCTAGAAAATGAAAGACTCGACGATAGTCAAAGTCGACCACATGGCTAAGGCCATTCAATTCTACATGGCCAAGGCCGTCGTCGCTAACAGTCGACCAAATGCCGACTACAGCAGAACGAAACACTCGACGACGGTCGAAGTCGACCACATGGCTAAGGCCATTCAATTCTACATGGCTAAGACCATCACCATTAACATTCGACCCAACATCGACTACGAAAAAATAGAAGACCTTACGAAGGTCGAATTAAGCTCAAACTATTAATTGCAAACACGACAAAAATTCAAGGACCAAGGAAAGAATAATAACGGAAAAAGGTCTGTACTATTATATCCAAAAAGTATATACAAGACCGCCATCAGTAAAAGGACCCATTTACAAAAAAGGGTACAAAAGCAAACCCTACGAACCCCCATCACCCAGCTGGCATAATCAGCACTCGGGCCGTCACCCCCTCCTGGTGGGTAGTCCATAGAAATCCAAGAAACAGACGCCAGACGGTTAATGTATTTTGAGTTATACACTTCCCTAGCGGGCAAATTAGAGAGGTAACTGACCACCTCACAAGCAACCCGGGTCAGACTCCGCTAGCCTATCCACGTCCTTCTCGGAAACTTGATCGGCTGCCAAGAGCTCTTCAAACACGACTAGCCGGGCATTATGGTAGACCCATATGTCATTAGCATCCCGATGCTCAGTCTCCTGTGGAGCGGCTCGAGAAAGGGCCTCAATATCATCCTCCTTAGCTTTGAGCTCGACGGTTAAAGCCACAACCTGAGCCCGAAGCTCAACATCCTCCATCGCTACGACTCGACCAAGCTCCAACTCATCATCCTTCACTCGAAGGAGAGCCTTCTATTCAGTGTTCCGGGTGACGACAACCACGAGCTGCCCGTCCTCCCTCTCTAACTCGGTCAACCGCTTCTTCAGTTGCTCCTTCGACTATGTAAGACCCTCGCAGAATAGCCTAAACTATGGGTCCTGCTTGTACACATTTGTCAATGTTTGATGCGCATCACGGACCCGCTTGTACCTCTGCAACTATTTTTTGTGGGCATCCGCCCTCTTTGCCAGGCATTTCCCCTCTCCACCTCCAAGTAAGAAACGGAAAAATATCAAAGGGTGAATTAGTACACGGGCGGAAGATACCTGCAAGGCCACGCCCACCACCCTTTGAGACAGGCCCCTGTCAGTGACCTCCGCCAATGCTTCACCCTCGGCACCCGCACAAATAAGGTTCATGTCCGTTGCCGCAAGTTATCCAGGAGGTTATAGGCGTTGGGGATCACAATGCGGCAAGTGGACATACCGACCGTCATCTCCACACGAGCCAAGGAGTCCCTCCCTCCGTCCATCCTCCCCAAAGGTGCACTTGCCCCCGCTTCTGCGGCCAACGAGCCATCCTCCCTAGCAGGAGGCAGACCGTCCTCAACATCAGCCCTCCCCCGAGGAGCGGCCCTGGCCCTCCAAGAGCGGATTGCATCGGCCATAAACGACTGCCCCGACCCGCGATGAGGAAGTGCATCCTCTCCCCTCCAACAACCACTCCTTTGCTGGTGATCAGCCGGTGCCTCCTTCTTACGGGGGACTCCTCATCTTCGGGAGGCACCTCCATTGGATGCGAAGGCGACTCCAAAGGAAACGATCCATTGCCAAGCGCAACTCATCCCCCTCGCGGGCACGGCCTCAGGAACTACCAGGACCTCCTCTTCCGCCGTTATCTCGATCGCCGCATCAGATGCCGCCTCGGTGTAACTTCCTGCTATGAGGTCGAGACCCCGATACTTTCAGGTGAACCCTCCATAAACACGTCCCCCTTCTCAGAGCCAGCTTCGCCCTAGATGGGCCGGCATCAGTTCTCTTCCATTTAGTCCTCTTAGAAACACCCCGGCTTGTTAAGGAAAAGGTACGTCAAACTGAAGGACTCCCGAATTAGGACAAGGAAAAAGAAAAGAGTAAGGAAAAGATCGTTACCAGTCGGGCCGTACACGCTATAAAATTGAGCCCATGTATGGAACTCCTCCATATGCAGAATCATCCTCTCCACTCATGACCTAACGTCGTCCGCACATGAAAGAGATGAGGAATCCTTAGGGATACGAGCCACAACAAATAGCGCCGAATAAGACACAAAGGAGTACTTACACTCCTGGTTCCACACCTCCGGGAACCCTTCAGGATTAGACACCAGATGCTCCATCCGGACGTAGAAAAACTTCTTCCAATAGCCATTGTTGGCCTTGTCATCAGATTGCACCATGAAGTTTTTCTTACCGTGGTGCGTCAGGTGCAACATCGAACCCCGCAGGTAGCTCGCATTGAACATCTGCAGCAGGTGTATATCGTAACCGTGCACCCAGATTTCTCCGCATGGGTGGTAATTATTCTGCACACCTTCGGTGTATAAGGGGTGAGTTGAGCTGGGCACACCCTGAAGAAACGGAAAAGTTCCTTCGCCAGAGGATTGAGCGGGAAACTATTGCCGATCCGGAATGCATACTCATAGATTGTGCAGAACTCGAGCTTGTGCACGTTGGCATAATTTTCTCCGGTAGGCGCTATATCGACGTAGTCTGGAAAACCATATGCCATTCTAAGAGCATCCAAGTGGGATGGCGTCAATTCGCTATGTTCCCAGGGAGGAGGTGAACCCTTATTACTAAAATCATTTCTTTTGCTCATGTTCTTCGGAAGAACATTCGCCACCGAACGAGGAACGAGAACCTCTTCGACCACCTTCGCCTCACCGTTGGAGGGAGGTGAAACCCTAGGAGAAGCATTATTTTGGACTTCTTGCTACCTTGAGATCGTCTCACCATGGTTAAAGCTTACTAAAAACGAGTGTTTTCAAGTGGATGCAAAGCTCGACCCGTAAAAACAACAGTTCTTAAGAAAAGCAAGGATTGCCGGAAGATAGAACGAGAAAAAGAGAGAAACGTCCTTCAAAGATTCAAACAGTGAACCGTTTTGAATCACTCCATTGTTTATAGGAGTGAGGTACACGAAAATCGAAGCGACATCATTCAAAAGTTGGCGCGGGAAACCCAAAGGTCGCGTTAGGATCTGAACCGCCTCGGGAGTAAAAATAATGATGCACGTGATCGGTGATGTCATCCTAAAAAGGAGCCGAGTGTCAACGGCTCCATACTGTCACATAAGCGAACATGTCCGCCTATTGAAGACGCCTCTCAAGGACGCCTCCAACGAACGGAGGGAGTAATTGTATGAGGTAAAATTTGGTTCACCTCGCCACTTCATAAGTAACCACATCCCTCATAATGAGGCCGCCCTTGAAGCCTTGTCAACCAGGTAAGGACGTCCTAATCGACTACGCAGTGGAGCGACACCGTTTTTAACCTGGCTCCCTCCGTACGAGGAAGCCACCAACTTATGTGCTTTTTTTGTATATTTCGAGAAAAGGTCTCCTAATATATAAAGGAGACCTTCACCCTATAATAAGGCAGATTGATTATTCTGAATATACCACTCTCTATTCTCTCTCTCTCTATTGTTATCAAGCAAACATCTTTACATCTCTCTATCTCTTTCTGATAGCAAAGCTCCCTATTATTTTCAGATCTACCACGATCTTAGTGAAATAATCTCTTCTAGGACTCATTATACTTGATTACGATTTACTCTTATATCTTTTTGATTGTTTTCGAGCTTATAAAATGTGTATTTTTTGCGCAAAAACACATTAAAGCCATTGTAGTGAATAATAAACATTAGTTTAACCTTACCCGAAATCATTGTAGCCCAATTTCTAACATCCAGAATTCTTTTCAAGATCCAAATCTCACATACACACACTGAATAAGTCCGAACAAACTGTGTCAAGGCATAACAATAACCCTATATATAATAGCATAACATACCACACAACTCGTATACTCGCAACATCATTCTCGATCACCATAACCACAAAACCCAAGCAAGTACCAGTAGGAAACCCCACATTAAACAGAACCTCGCTCCAAAAACTTCGTACCCCATCAATAATGAAGAAATATACAGGAACTCACAATACATAATACGTTCCCCATAATGGTAGAAAGTGTCTGTTTTAAATGGTTGAAACCATCAAGAACACTTGGAAATCCATTTTCTCCTAATCAAGCTATCAGAACTAAATTCCTCTAATTATACAAGGTCACGCAGGTCATCAAACTCAAGAATATTGTCATATTACTACAACTAGTTCAACAAAAATTATTCACAAGCTTAGGTAACACAGACCGTAAAATACCTCAATTCCACTACTAAGATCACCTTCATTCTCGTGACAATCAACTCAATTTCTCAATTTGAGTCAAATTCAAATCTCAACACATACACCCTGTTAGTAGAAAAAAAACTCTCTACTCAAAATTATAAGGAACACACCTACGTAGATTATTCCGCATGAGATAACCCACCTGCTTTGCCTCCAATTAACATTTTTGTATACCTTCCACCGTCATACACATTACACAATCACTTAGCCTTCCTAAGTCTAAACGCATACCGTAACATAAAATGTACTTCACTACTAACTAAGTTACATGAAAGGATTCTTCACGCGCCCATAACTCGAAGTTACACATCCAACCACAATGAAAATCGAACACTTAGTAGTTTACCTATCATCTAGAAAATCTTCCTCGACATATAAATTAATTATGATATATCTAAAATCATAAGTAATAAAAAAGTATCACATAGTCAAAGTAGGAGATTAGATTAATTTTAATATACAATCAATAAACGTAATAAGTACTATCAAATTAAGTCAGAAAAATGAGCTTTATTTTTTGTATAATGTGTATGATGGAGTATTTACTTTGAAGAAGAATAAATTTATATCATATGTATGGAGGGAATACGACTGGGAATGGAGGCTTTCCATATGAATTAATGGTATACAACCCAGACCCCCCTCCCAATGGATCAGCATGCTTCAAGCTCCACACAAATGCCACGGCCACACCAAATGGCTCAGATGAGCCCTACATGGAAGCAAACGGTAAGTCTTCTGCCCTTCTATCCACCTCATCACATGGGGCAGATCTTTGCTCCTTGGTTTCAACCAATGGACACGTTCAACCCACTGTCCTTTTATTCCGGCCCTCTCAATCCCTTAGAGAACCTAACCCCTCCAAGTAGTCCAGTACACTTTCCACCTCCATCACCACAAGAACTAGACGACCAGACAATGGAGAAATTAGTAGCAATTCTTGCGGAGATAAGGGGACAAGAATAGAGTTTTGGTGGTTAAAAGGGATCCAGTTTTACAACCTAAAAGAATAATTCAAAAAAAAATTATTCTAAAATATCCACCGAAAATGGCTACCTGCGGCCTCAATTTTCGTCCAACCACCACTCCAGAGGTAGGAAAGTATGTTATGGTGATAATACCAACTCTTCTTCAGCTACCACTGAGTCTGGATCCTCCTGTAACTCAGAATCTCTCACCCCAAGCCACGAACTCTAATTCATATATGAACTTCTTAGTGTGGAATTATAGGGGCTCTCACAACCCAGCTGACTGCTTCTGCGGTCCCCTTGTGTATTCCATGACTGCTTCTGCGGTCTCTTACCGCTTTTGCAGTAGCTGCCTTTGCGTTGCTTCTTCCACTTTTGCGGAAATATCAGGAGCTTCATGCAACAAACCTGTTGCAACTTCAAAAATTCTCGTTTTCATCATCTGACATCACCCCGAGGCCCTCGGGACCCCAACCAAATGCAAAGATACAACTTATTACTTCATTCAAACTTGATCATAACATAAAAACACTATAATAAACATCAAAATCATTAAATTACCAAAGATTCAAGCCTAAGTAAAACTAAACCTTTCGAAACTTGCATTTGATCCAAAATCCGACCTAAACACCTCCGAATAATCTGAAAATTTGTACACATATCAAAAATCACCTAACGAAGCTACTGCAACTGTTGGAATTCCATTCCGACCCATCGATCAAAATCTCACCTATCAACTGGGATTCGCCAAAATTTAAACTTAGCCAATTCAAGTCTAATTCTACACCAGACCTCCAAATTCAATTCTGAATGCGCTCCTAAGTCACAGATCATCACCTGAAACTAGTCGAATCATCGAAAATCCATTCTGAGCTCTCTAACTCATAAGTCAACATTCAGTTGACTTTTCCATACTAACTTTCTCATAAAGGGGCTAATTGTCTTATTTCTACCCAAACTCCATCCGAATTACTTCAAACTCTCCAAACACATATAAGGAACATATATAAACATTAAATGGAAAAAATGGGGCGATAATACACGGGACAACGGGTCAGGTCGTTACAGATTATGAGAGGTTACGTGAAGAAATCAACTTTAGCAATATGTCTCAATCTCCTGCAAATGGGCTCGTAGGCGGTTTAGTAGTTCTTTGGCATGTTGATCTTGTAAATGTTACAGAAATGAGGGTTGAAGCACAAGAGATACACTATATTGTCCATGTTAGTCCCTCAAAACCTACTTGGGTTTTATCTGCAATTTATGCTAGTCGATTTAATCAGTTACGTAACATGCTTTGGAATAACTTAATTAGCTTCCACGCAAATAATAGAATGCCTTGGTTAATCGGAGGTGATTTTAATTAAATCCTTGAAGCTAGGGAAAAGTTTGGAGGTCTTCCTATTAATAATAATAGATCGGATAAATTTGCTAATTTTATAAATCAATGTAGTCTTATTGATCTAGGTTTCCAAGGAATTCGATTTGCCTGGACTAATAAACAAAAAAAAATAGATTTACTATTAGAACGCCTTGATCGTTTTTTGGCCAACTATGACTGGATAAATATATTCCCTAACTCGATAGTGACCCATTTACCACGTACTCATTCGGATCATTATCCTTTACTTATTAGTTTAGAACCCACCCAACAATTTTCTACTAAGTTATTTAGATTTGAAACTATGTGGACTTCTCATCCTCAATTTCAAATAATAGTTCATAATACTTGGTTGAATGATGCTCGTTTATTAGATACTACTGAGAAGTTTAAGAAGATAGCCATATGTTGGAATCTTAATAACTTTGGTAACATATTTGAACAAAAAAGAAAATTGCTAGCTAGATTAGCAAAGTTACAATCTTCTGTGCATTATCCTACTAGTATGTTTTTGCAAAATTTAGAAATTCAATTAAATTTAGAATATAGTCAACTCCTTCATTAGGAGCAGGAATTTTGGAAAATAAAATCTAGGGTAAATTGATTAAATAATGGAGACGCTAATATTAGATTCTATCATCTATCCACCCTTCACAGACGTCGTAGAAACAAAATAATTGTATTACAAGACAATGGTGAAAATTGGGTAGACTCTCCTAATGACATTCGTAACTTAATTATAGGTTATTATACTAGCATGTTTCATACTGAATATCTTTAATCAATAAATATTTACACCACCACTCCTAATTATCAAATTCCTCCTAATGATTTAGATAAGATAAATTTACCTTTTCAGTAGGAAGAAATTTTGCTAGCTCTAAATAGTTTTCAACCTTATAAATCACCAGGGCTTGATAGGCTTCACCCTTTCTTTTACCAAAAATATTGGAATGACGTAGGTCCTAAAGTCTCTCAATTCTGATAGAATGTGTTTGCGTCAAAAACCACTCTTTCTGAACTTAATAAGACTCTACTTTGCCCAATACTAAAGGTAAAACATCCTGCAAGAGTACAACAATTTAGACCTATAAGTCTTTGTAACACTGTTTATAAATTAATTACTAAGATAATTGTTAATAGGCTGAAACCAATTATAAATAATATTATAGGACCAACTCAGACAAGTTTCCAACAAGTTAAAAGAGCGGCTGATAATGCCATTATTGTACAGGAGGCTCTAAATTATCTTGCTAGAATAAAAGGCAAAACACCTGCAATGTTACTAAAAATTGATTTAGAAAATGCGTTCGATAGATTAGAATGGTCTTTTATAAAACATGCTTTAGATTACTTCAACATACCAACGCAAATGATTGCATTAATTATGTCATGTGTGACAACTCCATCTATATCTATATTGATCAATGGCTCTAGTACCCCCATACTTTAACACTTTGTGAGGAGTCCGTCAAAGAGGCCCTCTTTCACCCTATTTGTTTATTATGTGTATGGAATTATTATCCATGAATATTTTGCAAATAGTAGTTACTAATACTCTTTTGTTTTTGTTTTTGTTTTTCCTTTCCTTCACTGAGCCGGGGCTCGATTAGAAACAACCTCTATTCCCTTTCGGGTAGGGGTAAGGCTCGTCTACATATTATCCTCCTCAGACCCCACTTTGTCGGACTATACTGGATAGTAGTAGTTGTTGTTGTATTTTGCAAATAGTGGACTACTTGAATTGGAAACCAATTAAAATTTCTAACAAAGGACCAATGTTATCACATTTTTTCTTTGCCGATGATATAATTTTATTTACTAAATTAACTACTATGAGTTGCCATACTATTATTGATGTCATAAATAATTTCTCACGATCATCTGGACAAAAAATAAACTTTGACAAATTTAAATTAATTTTCTCTAAGAAGTGCACTGCTAATGATAAGACTTAGGCAACAAACTCTTTCAGTATGAGGGAAGGATCCTCTTTTGAAAATTATTTGGGATTTCCCATTTTTAAAGGCAAGCCTACTAAGGTAAATTTTCAATTTTTTATAATTTTAAGAATAAATTAGCCGGATGAAAATCTAGATTTCTAACACTAGCACGAAGAGCGACCTTAATAAAATCCACATTAAATCAACTTTCAAATCACACAATGCAATATATAAATATCTCTTCTAATATTCTTCATAAGATGGAACAATATCAAAAGAATTTTCTATGGGGTTCTACTTTGGAGAGGAAAAAGTTACATCTTGTTAAATAGGATGATGTATACGCGGGTGGGTTAGGAATACAGCAGCTAAAGCTAAAGAATAAGGCTTTATTGGCTCACCTAGCATGGAGATTATTTAATTCACCTAACAATATGTGGGCTAAGGTACTGCTCGAAAAATATTTACATACTAATACTAGTTGTAAAAAATCCTTCAGCTGGCTAAATATTATAGACGGCTCGCAATGTTGTCAATTAGGAATCAAATGAATTGTAGGAAAAGATATGAACATCAACTTATGGGAAGACCCGTGGATTGACCCTAGGATGTCCATTAGATCAGCTATTTATGGATAAATCCACTCACGTTTATTTCTTTAAGTCTATGGAATCTTTGGTTAGCCAGGAATAATAATCAGTGGGTTCAATAAAGGTAGTTACCTAGCAAGCCGCCAAATATACCTACCTTATAGCTAACAGACACGTCATTAGGAAAAAGAGACCTCCTAAACTTTGTTAGAAGCCTCCAAAATGACTTTACTACTGATGGGGCTCACACTGGTTCTAAATCTGGCATTGGTGGTGTAATACGAAATGCTCAAGCTGACTGGATAATTGGATTTGCAGCACCAATTTCAGCAGATTCACCAACTTTGGCAGAAACATACGCCTTAATGCTAGGACTTCAACTAGCTCTTGAGCGTCATCTACTTCCACTTGAAGTAGAAATGGACTCAAAAGAGATCATACAACAACTGCAATCTGACACGGATACTACTAATAATTTGCTTTTGGATTGCAGGTACCTCCTGGACAGATTGGGTATTCCTGTAGTAATGCATGCGTACTGAGAGCAAAATGCAGTCACGGACAAGCTAGCTAAGGAAGGCTGTAATTTTGAATTAGAATCACCGGTGTATCTTTTTTGAAGCAAGTCCGATAAGAATGGACCTTGGGCCTAACTCAACCCCAAAAGCTAGTTTATGAGGTGAGGATTGCCCAAGCCATATAAGGAGACCAAGGACCTCATATCCCTCCTATGTGGGACAACTCAACACAGGTTGTGCAAGAACAGTATTGTGCAGGAACATGTTTTGGCTAATATCAAGCCTCAATATATTATACATACGGATGTTATTAGTACTAGTAACTCTAACTGTTGTAGTATTAGAAGCATAACTAATGTAATAGCACCTACTGAAGGTGCATCTGCCTATCATAGGATGTACATGCATTCCGCCACTCTACGCTTACTTTAATATAATATATGTATCATTTGAATAAAAAAAAAGTAAGTTGGAGAGAGCATGACACCTTCACGTGACATCAGCATCTATGTGACCTTTTTGGGCTTTGAATGAAGGTTCATTTGCTGTTGCATTTACGAAGGTCTCGAAGCATATTTATTGTAAAAAAGTGCAAAAGCAGGGGTAAAATAAGACTTGCAAATAGGATTGAAAATCTTTCCATTACCAGTACAAGGACGCGTTGGAATAGAGGAAATAGTCCTCCCTTTTTCGTGAACAGAGCTAAAAGTCAACTTTTTAGACCACACAATGCAATACAGCTCACCAAAAAGAATTCAAAAATACCCTTAGAATAGATGTTAATTCAAGGAAGCACACACACGACTAAGCCTGTCAACCGGTCCAGGTTGACCCGGGACCGGACCGGCCCGGTATAAACCGAGACCGAACCGGCCCGGTACATAAGGGGTGGGCTGGGCTGGGTTGGGGGGAGGGGTTAGAACGGTTAGGATTTTAGGATTAAGACCCGTGACCTGACCGGTCCGGTAAGCAAAACAGTGCTTGAACCGGTCGATCCGGACCGGGACCGGACCGGTACAACGGTCAAAAATTTTTTTTTTTTTTAAAAAAAATGTCTGAGCATGTGGCCCCCACAGAACCGTTGGCCAACGGGAGTATTTTCAGAAATGGCCACTTTTTTGTTTTTTTTTTTATTTATTAAATTATATTATTAACCTTTCTTAAAATCTATAAATACCATCCCCTCTTCTTCATTTCCTCACTCAAAATTATCAATCTCTCTCTCAATTCTCAAATTATCAATCACTCTCTTCTCTTCAATTTTCAAGAATTCATATTCTAATTTTATAATTTTATTGTCTTTGTTTTCCCGAATTTAATTTATCGTAATTTATCATTCGGAAATCGAAATTCTAAGCTTGAAGTTCAAGTGTTCAACATTGAAATACTTGCTTGACGTTTGTTCGTGGTAACACCGGATTTGCGTAATCAAGTGCTCAATTTATTGTCGAATTCGGTGCACTCTTTCCAACTCTTTCTCTTATTTAATATTTTAATTGCATATTTAATTTAAGCTTATATTTTCATTTTTACAATATGTTTAATGATGCTAGTCCTGTAGCTTTTGGTAGTAATAGTAAAATGGAATTTTTTTGAAATAATAGAAGGTACTAATAGTGTTAAGTGCAAATTTTGTAACGAAATTTTTTAATATTTGACCGAAGGAAATTTAGGAGGGACTGGACCATTTGCAAGACATATGAGAGCTGTCCATCCTATAGAATGGGTCAATAATGATGCTAATCCTGTAGCTTCTGGTAGTACTAGTAATAATGATCACCCGACTTCTAATCGTAAAAGAAGAAGTCGGGTATGGAATTTTTTTGAAATAATAGAAGGAGAAGTCCTGATGCCCCGGTGAGAAGTTGTGAGCGACTGGCAATTGTCGGCGTTCGGCGAGGCAGAGGGAGGCCTAAGAGGTATTGGGGAGAGGTGATTAGGCATGACATGGCTAGAATGCGGGTTTCCGAGGACATGACCCTTGATAGGAAAGTCTGGAGGTCTAGTATCAGGGTTGTAGGATAGGGGCTCCTAGAGTTTTTCGTACTGACCCGGGGCTAGGTGAGGCTTGGCAAGGCTATTCATAGATGATTTTTGTTTTGGATTGAGTCTCCTTTATGGTAGTTATTTATGGTAGTTACTGTATGATATTATTGCATGCTATTTTATTTATGTTTCTTATGTTTAGATAATTATTTACGCTATTTCTGCTGGAGTTACTAATGCTCTTTTGTTTTTGTTTTTGTTTTTGTTTTTGTGTTTGTTTTTGTTTTTGTTTTTCCTTTCATTCACTAAGCCGGGGGTCCATTGGAAACAGCCTCTCTGCCCTTTCGGATAGGGGTAAGGCTCGTCTACATATTACCCTTCCCAGACCCCACTTTGTGGGACTATACTGGGTTGTTGTTGTTATCCAAAAGCATTGTCCAATTCGTCATTGAATTAGTTTAAGTTGAGAGTCATGCTTTCAAGCACTGCAGTAAAGAAAACATTATTTTTCTATCTTCTGTACCAGGGTTTGATGTCAATGACCTATCTGAAAATGCTATTGATGATGATGAGGGTTTAGATGCTTCAGCAGCATATGTGGCGAGTTTGTTGGCTACGGAGCCCCCTCACAGTAAGCCGTTCCTGTGTCTTATACTAACTTGTGCACAATCATTTGAATCACAAACTTGTATAAAGCACATGTTTTACCCATGAAGGGATAACCCCTCGCATCGAATCGCTTCAAGCGGCCAAGGGATGGATTTTAATAATAGTGTATACTATGATGTCTGACTAAGGATATTTAGCTTTCCATCTCCCTCTTTTTTTTTTCAATGTTATTCTCTTTATGCTGCTGGATTTTTGGTGTGACTGTGTTTACTGCTTGAGGGGTTGCTCTGATGGTAAGCAACCCCCACTTTCAATCGAGAGGTTGTGAGTTCGAGTCTTCCAAGAGCAAGGTGGTAAGTTCTTGGAGGGAAGGATGCCGGGAATCTATTTGGAAACAGCCTCTCTACCCAAGGGTAGAGGTATGGTTTGCGTACACACTACCCTCCCCAGACCCCACTAAGTGGGATTATACTGGGTTGTTATTGTTGTTGTTGTGTTTACTGCTTGAACTTTAATGCTGCTACTTGATTCTGGTATGGTGTGTGTAGGGCTGTCAAATTTGGCCCAAGCCCAAATGACCTGCCCAACCTCCCCCATTTATTGAACTTAGCCCATTTTGACGGAACCCATCTCAACCCATTTAAAGTTGGGCTAATTTTTAGCTCAAATTGATCCATGAGTAAGTTTGTCAAAATATCTTAGAAATAATTTTATTTTTTGTTTAATATTTTAAATATGACCATAACAAAAGAAAAAAACCTTATTTAGTAATTATACAATTTATAAGAAAATAACACATATTAATTAAAGTTTAATAAGAGCTGGGCGGATTGGGTTATGACCCGAATTTTAACCCATCTTGACCCAACCCATTTTAGCCCAAGTAATGACCAGCCCAATTATTGACTCAACTCATTTTGACCCGCCCAAAATTAATTCAACCCACCCATTTGACACCCCTAGGTGTGTGTAAATAATATAGTTCCCTTTAGTTGTTTTTCTTTCTTTCTTGGGGGCTAGAAGTTGCCTGGCTAGACCATCTAGATGTATTAACCTTAGTGGTTGTGTCAAACGCCTATACATGCTAAAGGTTGTCAATTTTTAATTACAAGCAACTGTATTTCTTATTTCCTATCCAATATTTCGTATTTAGATGATCCTTTATAGGATTACTACGCAAAGAGTTAATTTCCTTATTTCTACCTTAGTCATCCCATTATCTAGTTGTTATTTTAGAGATCCGCAAAATTTTAGCTGTAACATCCGAAAACCACTCAAACCTTCTCTACATTACGTTCAAGTGATCTTACTAGTATCTATAGAATTCATTTTTCTTACTTTTTATTGTAAAAAAATGAATTAACTCTTAAATTATTACTTTGTGTCTTATAGTCAAACTTGGGGTTGGAGGCTTCAGCATGGGCGCAGCAACATCTCTTTATTCTGCAACTTGCTTCACTCGTGGGAAGTATGAGAACGGCAACTCGTACTCTGCCAATTTGAGTGCAGCTGTTGGATTAAGTGGTTGGCTTCCCTGTGCAAAGTTTGACTTTTACCTGTCACGACCCGGATTTTTTCCACCATCGGGAGTCATGATGGCGTCTACTGTCGAATCTAGGCAAGCCAACCATTTTTAATCCTTTTCACAAACTTTAATCTAAAACAAATTAAATACTGAAATAATTAGTTAAAACACGCGGAAGACTTTTATCAACATTAGCGATAACAAAATGCGAAAAAATAGCAACATGCCTCTACCCAGTATCTGGTGTCACTACTCACAGACGACTAAAAGAGTACTAAAAACAATAGTATGAAAGAAATACATCACATGTCTGTCTGATACAATGAAAATAAACTAGAAGAGATAGACGAGACTCAGGGCCCGTGAACGGCAACGAACTACCTCAGAGTCTTTGGACTGAAGGATCGCCCCCTAACTACTGCTGCGGTCCGTAGGCTGTCTCCTGACCTGTGCACAAAAAGGCACAAAAGTGTAATATCAGCACAACCGACCCCATGTGCTGGTAAGTACCCGGCCTAACCTCGGCGATGTAGTGACGAGGCTAAACCGGACCTACCACAAACAACCTGTACAAATGTATATGCAATTGCATAAGGGGACAAGAATTTAAACAAATAAAAAGGGAAGATACATGATGGGCGAGTAGCAATTCAATTACAATTTCAACAAACAAGAGATGGAACTGGATAATAATCATTAAATAAAGAAAGCCAATGAATCAACAATTGCACGGCATCACCCTTCGTGCTTTTACTCTCATTCCTCACAAAAACTGTCAAATATAATGCACGGCATCACCCTTCGTGCTTTTACTCTCATTTCTCACCAAGAATATCAAATATAATGCACGGCATCACCCTTCGTGCTTTTACTCTCAATGTACAGTGCACGGCATCACCCTTCGTGTTTTTACTCTCAAACACATAGTGCACGACATCACCCTTCGTGCTTTTACTCTCTCTTCCTCACCCAATCAATGGCCACAACCAAACGGGAAAGGAAATATATATCAAAACAAAATATCCCGGCAAGGGAGAATAATTCAACAATAAATCCCGGTAAGGGAATACAGCTCAACAATAAATTCCGGCAAGGGAGAAGTACCAAAAATTCCTCTTTAGTTCATTTACTTCTCAACTTTCACTTCATAGTTCTTGTAACAAGTAATTATCACCATTGTTCATTTCTTTCGCAATTTTAATAGCAACTATAACTCACGGTAATGCTTGACTCGGGCGCATAGGTAAACGTCACCATACCTATACACCGACTCCACATAGCACATAGCAAATATCAACTTAATCCTATTCCCTCAAGCCAAAGTTAGATCAAACACTTACCTCGAAAGCTTCCAACTCAACTCACGCCTCTAGAATAGCTTTACCCCTCGAATTCGCCTCAAAACCAGTCGATTCTAACCATAATTTACTCAAATGTATCAACAAATGCTAGTTAAATCAATTTGAATGCATAAGAATGAATTCCCAAAGTTTTACCCAAAAGTTCCCAAAATGCCCCCTGGCCCATGTGGTCAAAACTCGAGGTTCGAACCAAAACCGGGTTACCCATTCCTGCACGAGTTCATATATGCAATTTGTTTTGAAATCGGACCCCAAATTGAGGTTCAAATCCTCAATTATATGAAACCTAGGTTCTACCCCAAATCCCTATTTTTATCCATTGAAAGCTTTGATTTTAAGTTGAAATCATGATAAAAGATGTTAAAGTTTGAAGAAATTGAGTAAAAGTTGACATACAAGTGGTTTGGGAGAGAGAGTCGAGAGAAAATCGCCAATGGAGGTTTGGGTTTTGAAAATATGAAAAATGAAGTTTGAAATCGGCTAAGTATAAGTTGCACAGTTGCAGATGTCGCAATTTTAAGATTTTGTTCGCAATTGCGAACTCAGCAGAAGAAAGGCGGAACTCGCATTTGCGAGATAATGTTCGCATTTGCGAACCCATCGCTTAGGCGGGGAAAATCCCATTTGCGAGATTGAATTCGCATTTGCGAAGACTGGCTGCAAAGGGGGAGGATCGCATTTGCGAGAAGTATTTCGCATTTGCAGAGTCTGGCCAAACAAAGGAGGATCGCAATTGCGAGATTTTCCTCGCATTTGCAAAGAAGCATGCTAAAGGGGGAAGCTCGCATATGCGAAGATTGCTTCGCAAATGCGAAGACTACAGATACAAGCAGTTAAAATGCCTCAACATAAGCATAACACCTATCCGAAACTCACCTGAGCACTCGGGGCTCCAACTCAAACATGCACCCAACCTCAAAAACATACTACGGACTTACTCGTGCCATCAAATCGGCAAAATAACATCAAAACCAAAGGATCAACCTCCAAAACTCATGATTTTCATTTCAAAGTTCAAAACTTTCAAAATTTTCCATTTTAATTCCGAAACACATCAAATGACGCCCGTTTTCAACCAAACTTTACAGATAGCGCTTAACGCCCATTTAAGACTTGTACCGGCCGTCGGAACCAAAATACGATCCCGATACTATTACGTTTGATCAATTTTCATTTTCATTTTTCTTTAAGCATTTTCAGAAAATAATTTCACAGAAAAGCTCCGTACTCGGGCCTGGGACCTCGGATTTCGATTCCGGGAATACGTCCGGGTCCCAAATTTCCTTACGACCCTCCGGGACCGTCACATCAAGGGTATGGGTTTGTTTACCCAAAACGTTTACCAAAGTCAACTATAGCAATATTATTATCAAAATTCATAGTTTTTAACACATAATTCAAATATATTCACATAAAAATTTTCTGGCTTCGCGCTCGGACTGCGTACGCAAATCGAGGCAACCAATTAATAGGTTTTCAAGGCCTTAGGAGTGCAAAGAAGGGAGAATTACAGTGATGACCCTTTGGGTCGTCACATTACCAATCTTGCCATTTTCACTTATGAGACATTTGGGGTGTTTTTGAGTGCTATTATTTTGGCAGGACTCTCGATTGCAAAGTAGGAGTAGAGGGGGCTGTAAGCCGTGCTGCATCATTGACCATTCTTCTTTGTCATGGCAAAGGTATTCGGATGCTTCATTTTTTGCTTCATTTTTTCTTCTACTTAACTTTTCTTCGAAAATAAAAAGCTTCATTTTTTCAAACAAGTTTCCCTACTTTAAGTTGTTGCTCTCCGGCACCCAAAATCTGGGGATGGAGGGAGTTGCTTTCTATTTGTTAGGGAAGTCTCTTGCCTTGTGATCTGTCAAATTCATAATAAGTACTGATATTGGCCTAATGTTTACCTAAATGAAGGTTTTCTTTGCTATTCTCTTAATAGACACACAGATACTCTCTCTCTCTCTCACACACACACACACGAAAAGGCACTCTTTTACTTGATGAAATGAAGTTTTCCTTCTTGCTGCAACCATTTCCTGAGAACATAGTCTTTTCTTTTCCAGCTCTCATTTTCTCATGTCCAATAATATTTGAATAAATTCTCTTATGAGTATAGGTGTATTTATCAGAGTTATCATTTTGGATTTCAAATGTTAATGTGCAAAATATCTTCGTTTTTTCTTTATTCCTTTTAGGGGTGTGTTCTATCTGACAAGAGGGGTTGCTCTGATGGTAAGCAACCCCCACTTCCAACCGAGAGGTTGTGAGTTCGAGTCTTCCCAAGAGCAAGGTGGGAAGTTCTTGGAGGGAAGGATGCGGTTGTTGTTGTTGTTGTTGTTGTTCTATCTGACCTATGCTACCCACTTCCAATCTTCAGCTACCTTTGGTCTCTAGGCTCCATGTTCTGCACAGTGTGATTTTTGTTTGAAGAACTTTGCATCTTCTCTAGCATTCTTTTTGGGGTGGTAGCAGGGCTAAATCCTTCTCTAACCTGCTATATTTATATTTGACGCTGGAGATGATGTCGTTCCATATAAATTTGGTGAAAAGTCTTCGCAGAAGTTACGTTCATGCGGATTCCAAGACGTGACATTCAAATCCTACACAGCGTATGTATACTGTATTTTTGTGTGTTTAGATACTTGTTTGGCCTTTGGTAATAGAAATGTGGCTGAATCTTTTACATTTGTTCGATAGACTTGGCCACTACACAATCCCAGAGGAGATGGACGAAGTTTGTGCTTGGCTAACTTCAAAGCTCGGGCTTGAGGGGAAATCATAAGTTGCATTCCTAAAAGCAGCTTTCATATGCATACTTATTGCAGAAATATGGAGTATCATTATTAACAGATGGTCCAACGACTTAACTTTTTCTTTTCATTACTACAAATGATGGTTAATGTTCACGGGGAGTACCGTGTTGAAGCACTGAAGGCAGCAGAAATGCGGGCAATTGATTCAGGTCACTGCTCCCAACCCAAACTAGGGAGCAGTGACCATTCACCTTATATTGGTCTGCATTTCATGTCTTTTAACATTGTACCGCAGTCAATTTATCCCTACCGCTGTATTATCTGAACACTGGAACACTTGGCGTTTGGATATTTATTCTTGTGCTAGTTGATAAAAAAACAAACTATGTCCATTGGCATGATTTGGTAGGTGCATAGAAGCCAAAAATTCAATGTTGCTTTGATGTAATGGCATGCAATATCTTTTCACAAGAGGCCAATTTCCGAAGTAACGGCATCAACAAACACGACCAGCGAATAGTGGAATCTGGGGAGAGTAGAGTGTTTGCAAATCGTATCCTTACCTTGTGCAGCTAGACTGGTTGTTTCCGATAGACATTCAGCTTAGGTAAGCACAGTAACAGCTGTAATGAATTGAATAGCAAATCACGAAAATGTTATGAAAAAGAAACAGAGGCAAAAACATGATAGTAATGAACTCGAGCAGAAGCAAGTACAGGTAATAATCGGGAATCTATGATAGCCAGCACAAGAGTACTAGTATTAAGCCAGCAGCTCTTTTAGACGCCTGTGATGTGGACGAAGTTGGGGTTGAAATATTTGGCCTAGCATGCTCTAACGCATGTTTATAAGCATTATAAACAGTTTGAGCATTCACTTTAATTGATGCTTTCGCATCAGATAGTGTAGCCATTTTTACTTCTTCAAGATCTAAAGCTTGATAAATAGTAGAATACCAAAAGTGAGGACCTCCTAATTTCATAGTAGGATTTAGCATAGCAGACACACCAAATATAGGAGGGATTGGAAAAAAATATTTTTTAAACTTCTTTTTCATTTCAGTTATTGCATTTTCATAAATTTCCCCTCCCTTGTTAAAATTAACAAATAAATTAGCAAGTGCGGCAATATATACTAAACAGTTAGAAATAGTTGGATAATATTGGCCAGATAAAGCATTTGTAGCCACATGAAAATGTTCGTACATGTAGTTCCACCTAGTCGGGCAAGGTTTAGGAACCTTTCTTTCTCTAAGGCCATATTCGTCACATTTTTTAAAATATTCTCTAAGTCTACTTCTACGGTTAGAATAAAAAAGCAAATTAAGAGCGAATTTAACCTTTTCAATTTCTATGTTTAAAATTCTCATACCATCACCAACAATTAAATGATAAATATGACATATACATCTAACATGGAAAATATTAGTAAAAGCAGGATTAAGTGTTCTAGTTAAAATACTTATTGCACTAGTGTTGCTACTAGCGTTATCCATGAAAATTGACATTATTTTATCACTAAAACAAAAATATCTACATACATCTGAAACAGTGTTAGCAATAAACTTACCCGTATGCCGTGAATTAATTATTCTATATGCAATAATGCGTTTTTGCATTGTCCAGTCTTCGTCTATCCAATGACCGGTTACGGTTAGATAATCACAATCATTATTACTTCTACCAATATCAGTTGTAATAGACATACGATTACTTATATGGGTAAATAAATTGCGCAAGTATTGTTCATATTTATGCTTGTATTTATAAATGTCGGCCTTAACTGTGGCGCGAGGCCAACCTTTTATATGTAGGATTAAATACTCTTCTAATATAATGAATCCAAGCAGGATTAGAAGCAAAAGAATAAGGCAAACACATAATAGTAATCATTTTACCTAATTCTTCACGATCCTTATTTGAGTCGTAATACAATATACCTCCGGTGACTGTGTTTATTCCTGGTTGAACTAGATTTGAACCAGTACTTGGGTTAACTGTTGTATCAGGACTTGTCCTCCCCTCTTGTTGCGCTTTCAATTGGAAATATCTAGCCTTATTGCTAGGGTGTAATTTTATATGTTTAACTAAACTACCTGTGCCGCTACGATCTCCAGTATACCTATGCACAAGTAATTTCCCACAAGATTTACACTTAGCCTTATTTTGTTCTCTTAGTTGAATAAAAAATTGCCAAACTAATGAAGTTTCTGAACGTTTAGGAGGTTGTCTACTAGAAGTGGGAGTTTATACGGATGGGTGTTCCGGTTCATTAGGAGCAGGACTAGTAGGTGTATCATCTAAATCTACCGGAGCTTGGGTTTCGTCATCATCATCATCCTCATTTCCCCTCTAAGATAGGTGCATTAAGATAAAGAATATTCATAATATCATCGTCTACTCTATCACCAACTGCTACATCATGTAGAAAATCAATCGCTAAACTGAAAACACGGGTGATCATTATCAAGGATTCCGAAAGTTTCATTAGTATTTCTAGGTTGGCTACTACTTTGAACTTGTTTATCTTTTCTAGGTCGGGGAGCCGGGGGAGGGGTAGTATTTTGGCGACTACTTTCAGCGGTTTTAGATTTTCCTTTTCCGAACATATTTTTCAATGAAAATGCCATAATAATTATAATTAAGCAAAACAACAACATACAAAGATATTCTTAGCACGTAAGAGTTGAAACGAGTTTACCGGATTGACGAACAACTTCTTGAAAATTGAAAATCGTTGAAATTGAACACTTGAAAACTTCAATTCAACAACTTCACAATGTTTCACGAATTTGCAACAATAAATTAAGCACTTGCACTAGAAAGATTGAAAGAGAGCTTGAGAGAGATTGAGAGATATTGATGAATTGGTGAATTAAAATGAAAGAATGAGGGGGTATTTATAGTTGAGAAATGGGAAATTGTGTAATTATATAAAGTTTGAGGGCCAAATGGCTATTTTTTAAAATTCCAAACGGCTAATTTTGAAAAAGAGCCGTTTGGAATTTTATTTTTTTTTAAAAAATCGGACCGTTAGGGAACCGTTTGGAACCGCTTGAACCGGTCCGGTTCCGGTTCCGCAGTTCCAACGGGTGGAACCGCCCCATCACGGTTCCGGGGAACCGCCGGAACCGGAACCGCCGGAACCGGCAGAACTGCCATAACCGCGGTTCCGGTCCGGTTCCGGTTCGGAACCGTGAAATTTGCAGCCTTAAGTAATACAACAACAATAAAATAATAGAAAAACCAAAGGGTACTAGCAGCAAGAATCAGAATAAATAAACTGAAATTGGAAAAATCAGACAGTTCACAAATTGACATAACATCAAAATACCTCCTTAGAATCTTTACATTCTCAATAGATGTCCAGAATCTCAAATTTTCACAAACACTGGGATGTTTATCCAAGCCCAAGAATGTTTAGCGTGAATATTTCTGCGCTCTAACAAAGGCGCGCTTAAGTTACAGAGAAGAATCCTGCATTTTCACTCTACATCTAGCATACTACGGAAACCTTAATAACCAAAAGGAGAAGGCAGGAAAATCAATGAACTAGTAATTCATATAGCAAACGAGTGATTTGAGAAGCGGATATGCTTGACATGTCCACAGCCTTTCGAAAACCAATAGTACTTATCGGATGCCTGAAATACTTCAATCCAGCCTTATTCAGGCAGCACGTTTGACCTCGGGGTCTCCCTTATAAAAGCAACTTCACGACTTCCAACTGGAGGTGACAACAAGTGCTTATCTTGATCACCATCTTCGCTTTCAGTTGGTTCGTGGGGTGTTGCTGTTGACATTGACCCACTCTCATCTTCTTCTGGATATAAAGAAAACGAGTCTTGTTATTCGATGAACATACTACATAAGAGATATATAAATGATATATTCATAGCAGTGGTTCTAAAAGCGAAAAACGCCAACAAGCAACAAGGTCCATGGGTTTGAAGTGAAAGGCGCGTAAGCATATACCTTTTTGAAGTACAACGTACAATTCACGACATTAAAACATACTGAACGTATATGAATTTTGCACTAGAATGATCAAATTGCAATAAAATTTACTATTTTGTAGTATCCAAGAGCATCAATATCGATATTAATCGAACCCCTCAAAGTTGAGATTCAAAGAACCAACCACTTCTTCTTGGGGTTACTTTTGCATGTCATTGTTTGAAGCGCTCACACTTTTATGAAGCAGATGGTTTGACCCATAAAATATAACCCCTCGCTTTGCTCGCTTCAACGTTTTAAACAACGAAGCCGTGGCTTTTAATAATACTAATTCATAGTATAAGTATATCATTTTCTATTTATCATTACAAGGATATGGATCATGTTACCTGCACAAGGATGATACTCGGGAAGCTGTTTAACAGTTGTCACTTGGAGGCTCTCAGGAAGAAGACAACTGCAGAAAGCACCTGAAATTAAAAATAAACGACACCTTTTAAGACTCATGTCATCCACTCGCCATAAATGCTAATCACATTGTGAGGTTATAGAAATATGAGAGGCACGTTGAAGACTTAAGGTTTATGACCACAAAGTCATCTTTGTTAGCAAAAAAAGATTTAACGCCACTACTGAAATCAGCAAGAAACCTCACATCCATTAAGCAGATAGACTATATCTTTTTGAAAAACGTAGTACTATATTTTTGTTTTTTCCTTTTATGGGTTGTAGCTTATCCTGCTCTCAAGAATTGGACGAGCTCTAACTCAATCAAATCAAATAAATAACTTTATGAGATCATTAGCTTATATGTCAAGCACTTCATTCCCACAGAAGTCAATTAAAACGAGCAGATAACAACATTAAGACAAGATTTTCAGATGCACCAAAATAAACAGCCTTAGGTTTGTGCCTTCTACAAATCTCTGAAGAATAAATTTCCACAAACCCTCATATACCTAAGGTAGATCATATACCTAAATGCTTATTTGCAGTTACATCCGGGACAAAATATCATGATGAAACAATGAAGGGAAAACTACACAGTATAGCCGCTCCCAAAAATAATAGCCAGCAAAATGTATATTTTTTGCATATTAATATATAATATACTTATACAACAACAACATGCCCAGTATAATCCCACAAGTAGAGTCTGGAGAGGATAGTGTGTACGCAGACCTTACCCCTACCCTATGGAAGTAGGAGGTAGAGAGGTTGTTTCCGAAGACCTTCGGCTCAAGGACAAAATAAAAAGGAGCAGTAGCAACAAGCATATAATATATACATATTTTTTGTTATTTGGCTAGTGGATGTAATTATTTTTGGTCGACAGGCCAAATGTGTAACTTGCCTAAGGGACCAAAAGAAAAGTCAAAACTAGAGGAAATGATATTCAGTGAACGAAAATTATGCATACCAACTCTGGCAAGCCGATTCACCCATCCGGGAATTCCTTTCCCTGTTAGTCTTTGCGCTATGTCATCTGTGAAATGGTTACAGTTCTTGGAAATGAGGTGATAGGTGTCCCCGTGATACTCAGAAGCCATATTCTCAAGAAATGCTTGAAATTCAGAGGGAGGCATCTTAATACGACCCAATGGGATTGAACATCTGTAGATGAAACCAGGGCAACTCTTAGGTTCTACTTCAAACACGCCACTTATGGGAAAGTCATGCGCTCCATATCCATATTCCATACCGTGGACTGCCAATAAGCAAAGAGAAATTCAAACTCCATTACTTCATCAAAAAAAAAGAAGAGAAATTCAAACTCCAATCAACGAAGGTCATTTATTATGCTATATTTAAGAGCTTTATGTGAATATACTCAGCATACCTTCGTTCTAAAATCCATATCCAAAATACAAGAGAACCTAAAAAGTTTATCCATGTCAATTTTTTTCTTCTTTTCTCTTGAAAAGAACATATCCAGTCAAAGAATTAAGTTCGTTTGATGACAAATAAGCTTGTCAGTTGTCAACCTATTCCAAGTATTAAGTTGAACATAATACTGCCATTAAAATTTGATATACGGATTTGATGTATCCTGAATAATCCAGACCGTATGACCAAGAAAAGTGTATCTACTGTCTTGTATCTCTCAGTCATAATTATTTGGAGCTCCATGTATAACAACATTGATATTTGATATTACTGGTGAATCTAAGAAATGACAGTTGGAGTTGAGAAGTGCGATAATTTGCATCTTTGGGGTTGGTACCTTTCAACATTTCAATGTCTCAAAATGTTGGGAAGATGAAGCGACAAATAAGATAACTAAACACAATATTAGCAAAAAAATGCTGTCCTTTGAGGAAGGAATGATTGCACAAGTAAAACAGTTGAATAATTCAGAAAATTGTAGGAAAGGATGAAATGAGAGGAAAAAACAAGTAAAACAGATGAGATCCATTTACTACTAAAAGCATCTCAGTGTAGTTACCTTACATGGAAACTAAGCAACCCCCACTTCCAACCGAGAGGTTGTGAGTTCGAGTCTCCCCAAGAGCAAGGTGGGAAGTTCTTGGAGGGAAGGATGCCGGGGGTCTATTTGGAAACAGCCTCTCTACCCCAGGGTAGGGGTAAGGTCTGCGTACATACTACCCTCCCCAAACCCCCACTAAGTGGGATTATACTGGGTTGTTGTTGTTGTTGTTGTTGTGTAGTTACCTTACATGGAAAGGGAAAAACCAGATAACACGTAAAAGAGAGTTCCTCAATTGATTGCACACAACGAGCCCTTGCAACAACTTTAAAAGATAATGAGCCATAGCATCTTTCATATAACACTGAAGAATTAATATCCACGAAAATGATCTTCTCCCCATTATACATGGATTCTGGTACTCTATTGTTTATTTTGGAAATGTTCCATGAGCTTAGTTAGAAAGCAACCAATCTTTATAAGGTATTCCTTTTGCTCTCACCTATCTACTATGTTGAGCGGACACTCGAAAATGCTGCCGCACCTATGTAAAATCCTCCAAAAAGGCATTACTTTTGGAAGATCTGACACACACCATGCAAAATTCTCAGGGAGTCTGAGCAACATAGCCTATTTGTCAAAAACGACAGACAAAATACCAGCATCAACTTAAGTATGACCCTTGCAACATCTATGGCTTCATGCTTACCCTCTAAGCCGATAATTACTCAACACCACACGTATTACAGAACCCCCATTTATCATATATCAGTAAGCAAATCTACAAATGTTGTCTTTTGGCCCAACAGCAAGGATAGTAATAACACATCTCTGACAAGAGCTAAATACCTCATCATCAACTTGATATTAGAATCATAAGAGCACTAATATCGGAATCACTCTCAAATAAATATTTTTAATGTCAGCCTCGCATTTTTTCGACCTCTCTTTTTTGCCCTTTGTGGCACAGGGGTTTGCAGCTGAACTCCATTGAAATTTCTCATAGTATCAACAAGAAGAACTTCAACTTAACCACAGATAGATCGCGAATTTTAAGTCAGTGGCGCAAATTTCCCATTGCACTCGCTATTTCAGCGACAATTGGTTCCGGACTTGATCTAAATACATAGTCTTTTCCACCTGCAGCTTTCAATATACATCCAACCATAAGCTTAATACTGAATAAAAAAGCTTCCACATTCAACAATAACATCTAGGCCTCAATCCTAAAACAGTTGGGGTCGGCTATATGAATCCTTACTGGCCAGGCCATGTTTTTCCATATAAACACATCTCAGGCCAATATTGTAAAAACCCCGCTATAATTTTTTTGTGGACTATGGTAAAGCCCACCCCACCCCCAAATCCCCCCCCCCCCCACACCCCACCCCCACGCATGAGCTCAAAACTTGTTGCTAGTTGCTATACCTTCCTTATCACCAACCACACAACAATATCACCAATAACACACATCTAAATTCTAACAATGATAAGCAATATCAAAGAAAAAATATCTAATTTCACACAGACTTTAAGAAAATTTATAAATAGAAATCTCCAAAACGATCAAAATTAAAATTTTCTTACCTTCGATACCAGAATGAAAGATTCCAAAGCCAAACCAAACAGTGTACTGATTAGCAGGGGTAAGATCATACACATTCAATATAACTGGTGACTCATAGCTGCTTCCATTATTATCATTATTTGCATTATCATTTGAAGTGCTCTCTTCTCCCATTTGATGAATTTTTTTGTGAAAATGGAAATCTTGGGTTAGCAAAAAGATTGTATTTTTACGTCCATTTTGTTAATAAATTTTTAAAAAAAAATAGATTTTGAAATTGGTTTTGATTCTATTGAAATTTCTGTGAATAGGGGAATCTGGGGTTTGCAAAAAGATTGTATTTTTGGGTTCCTTTTTTAGATTGATTTGTGATTCTATTGAAATATCTGTGAGAAGGCAGATTTGGAGAGAGAGAGGGGGAGAGAGAGATTGGAACTTTGAAAATGGAAATCATGAAAAGGGAAAGATAAGGGTAAATTGGGGAATGCACGTAGAGTAAGCTTGGATTGTTTGCAATTTGCAAAATCATACAACAAAAACACAATAATTGAGTGGAGGGTCTACTGCGGCCAGAAAATAATATTAAAAAAGTAATTAGAAACGATTTTTTTCTTAAAGTTTCTAATTATTTAAAATTTCTAATTTTGACGGAGCATTTTTTTTTTGTTATAACCATTTATATTTGGTACCCCTGACCCGGCCGATCCAGATTTTTTACTGAGAATTCTCTATTTTAAGGCTCGAACTCGAGATCCTCTTTTGCTAAGTCATACTATGAAAGTTTGCTCGGATGGTAAGCAATCCCACTTCTAATTGAGAGGTTGTCAGTTCGAGTCTCCCCAAAAGCAAGTGAGAAGTTCTTGGAGGGAAGGATGTCTTGGGTCTATTTGGAAACAACCTCTCTACCCCAGGGTAGGGCTAAGGTCTACGTACATATTACCCTCCCCAGATCCCACTAAATGAGATTATACTGGATTGTTGTTGTTGTTGTATACTACAAATCTCCTGAGTTTTTCTTTTATTAGGTAACTGTAGAATCATGTATTTAGATCTCTTGATTCCCTTGCACTATGTTTTGGGGGGGGGGGGGGGGGGTGTGATACATGAAGTATTGGAAGAGCCCTCAGACTGAAGTTAAATACAAATACAAGAGTTTATTGCAGAAACTAAGAACGAAAAACCAGATATGTAACCTTTGCATTCAAGCTTAAAGCTATTGTACCGTGCCTTCTACAAACATATATATAATTAGAATGAGGAGATTGATGAGGATCAGAACAAGGTGAATGAAATAGAGGCTCGCATCCAGTGTCCTATGTGATAAGAAGGTGCCGCTTATACTTGGAATATGTTTTACAAAGTGGTAGTTAGACCAACTATATTGTTAGATAAGATTAGGAACAAAGATATTTGAAAATAAGGGGGAGTGTCCCACGTGGAGGACAAAATGAAGAGGATGCCGAGATGGTTCGGGCATGTAAAAAGGAGAAGCATAAAAGCCCTAGTAACGACGCGCGAGAGACTAAACTTGGTGTGTGAAAATTCATATATTCTTCATGAATCAAGTGAGAAAAATATCAGAGAAGATTGAGAGAGAAAGAGGTCGAGAGCTCTCTTTTATTAAGAATCGAATATCTGAATGAAAGAATGAAAAATCTTCTGTCTAGATACTTCCGATAGGATATATATATACAACTAAAGTGGCTATGGCTACAAAACAAAAGAAATTGTGGTTACAAATTAAATAGAAAAGATGGCTACAAAAGAAATGGCTATTGGTGCCCTTTCTGTGAACTGGACCACAGCAACTGCTTGGGTTGTGGCCCAGTAGTGACTTCAGCACTGGGCAGTAGCCCAACTCCAACACCCCCCTGCAAGTTGGAGGGTGATAGAACCCCCAACTTGAGCATAAATGAGTGATGAAAAATTCCAGTGAGAGGCTTTGTAAAGATGTCTGCAAGTTGAGAATCAGTGGGAACATGATGCAACGAAATAAGTCCTTCATGCAGCTTGCCTCTGATGAAGTGACAATCCAGCTCAATATGCTTGGTCCTTTCATGAAACACAGGATTTTTGGCAATGTGAATTGCTGCTTGATTATCACAGAAAACTGGTATAGGAGTGTTGACAATAACTCCAAAGTCAGATAATAACCTGGTGAGCCAGGTGAGTTCAGCAACAACTTTACTAATAGCTCTATACTCAGCCTCAGCAGAGGATAGAGATACTACAGGCTGTTTCTTAGCCTTCCACCCAATAACAGAACCTCCTAACATAATGCAGAAACCAGAAACAGATCTCCTGGTGTCTGGGCAAGAAGCCCAATCACTGTCACAATAAGCAGATAAAGAGAGATGACATTTGTTGCTGAGGAAAATGCCAAGATCAGAAGTGCCTCTGAGGTATCTCAGAGTGTGTAATGCAGCAGACATGTGAGAAGAAGTAGGCTGCTTGAGATATTGGCTCAAGTGTTGCACAGCAAAGGCCAAGTCAGGTCTAGTATGTGTAAGAAAATTCAGTTTGCCCACTAAACATCTGTAGGATTCAGTACAAGGAAGAGGATCTCCCATATCCAACTTAAGTTTGACAGAAAGGTCAAGTGGGCAAGTAACAGGGGAAACTGTGTCACAGTGATATGCTTTGAGCAAATCAGTGATGAACTTTTTCTGATGAAGAAGGATCCCATCAGAATGATAGCTGACCTCAATTCCAAGAAAGTAATTAAGTAAACCCAAGTCTTTGATTTTAAATTCAAGATCCAGAAAGCTCTTCAAAGCAGTAATCTCCTCTAAATCATTTCCAATAAGAATGATGTCATCAACATAAACAGCTAACAGAACAATGGAAGAACCAGATTTCTTAAAAACCAGAGAATGATCATTGAGGGAGAAGGAAACCTTTAGAGTATAAAGATTGAGAGAGTTTGGCATACCATTGTCTAGAAACTTATCTTAAACCATACAAAGATTTCTGAAGTAGACAAACCAAAGTAGAGGAGGAGGCAGTGCAAATGACATTTAGTCCAGGAGGCAATTTCATATACACTTCTTCAGCTAAATCACCATGTAAGAAGGCATTATTCACATCAAGTTGAAACAGAGACCATTTCTGTTTAACAGCTACAACAATAAGTGATTTAACAGTTGAAAATTTAACAACAGGAGAGAAAGTCTCATTAAAATCTACTCCTTCAACCTGGGTGTCACCTCGAACAACCAACCTGGCTTTATATCTCTCCACAGACCCATCAGCCTTATATTTGATTTTGTAAACCCATTTGCAACCAATGGGTTTCTTCCCAGGTGGAAGAGGAACCAAAGACCATGTATTATTTGCCTCTAGGGCTGCAAATTCTTTGTCCATTGCCTCTTTCCATGCAGGTATAGAAGCAGCCTGCTGGTAAGAGGTAGGTTCTGTCTCTGTGAAGCTAACTAAACTATGAAGACAAGTGGATGATGAACTTGGTCCAGACAGGGAAGGAGGAAGGGTACATACATACTGTTGCAAATGAGTAGGGAGAACATGTGTCCTACTAGACCTTCTAGGTGCTGATTCTGCAGGTACTAAAGGGGTCTGTGATGGAGTAGAGGACAAAGAGGAAGAAGAAACATGAGAGTGATTGGGGAAAGAAGGTGAAGAATTGTGCACAGAATCATCAACATGAGGAAGCCAAGTAGGAACAGGGCTAAAATTGGGAGAAGAACCATGGGAATAACTCCCTGAAGAAGCAAAAGGGAAAACATCCTCATGAAAAATCACATCCCTGGATATGATGGTAGTTTTAGACTTCAATTTATAAAGTTTATAACCCTTTTTACCCAAAGGATACCCCAAAAAAACTCAGGGATCAGCTCTAGGCTGAAATTTGTCTTTGTTCTGTTTAGGAACTGCTGCAAAGCAGAGGCAGCCAAAGGTTTTAATGTGGTCATATGAGGGAACTTGGCCAAACAACAGCTCAAAAGGAGATTTATTATTAAGAAGTTTGGAAGGAAATCTGTTGATAAGGTAGGTAGCAGTAAGCACACAATCACCCCAAAATATGGTAGGCAGCTGGGAATGAAAAAGTAAAGCTCTTGAGGTTTCTAACAAATATCTATGTTTTCTCTCTACTACCACATTCTGCTGTGGAGTGTGAGAGCAGGAAGTTTGATGTATAATTCCATTTTCAGCAAAGAAATTACTGCTACAGTTGCTAGATCCAAGTTCAAGTGCATTATCACTTCTAATGGTTTGTACCACAGATTGAAATTGGGTTTTGATCATGGCAACAAAAGCTTGAATAAGGGGAAAGGCATTGCTCTTGGACCCTATAAGGTGAGTCCAAGTGGCTCTGGTAAAGTCATCAACTATTGTTAAGAAATATCTACAACCATTTTGAGTAGGGGTGGTATATGGTCCCCATGTATCAACATGAATAAGTTGGAAAGCATGTGTTGTCTTAATAGAGCTGTCAGGAAAGGGTAGCCTAGACTGTCTGGCCAGTGGACAGATGGTGCAAAGGAAAGGTTGTTTAGCTGAAAAGTACATGGTACATTAGGGATATCTTTCATTATGACAAAAGGGATATGCCCTAATCTATTATGCCATAAAATCTCCATTTTATTCAATTCAAAATGGTATGTACAATGAGATGAAGAAACAGAATCAACAGTTAATGGAGAATGGTATTTACAAGAATCAAGAGATTGTAAAGAAGAGAACTGGGATTGCAAAAGCCTGTAGAGACCATCATCCAGTTTACCAATTTCCAGTGGCCTCTTCAGAGAAGGGGCCTGTATTAAGCAAGAAAATTTAGTAAATAGGACAATAGAATCCAACTGGGACACAAGTTTTGATACAGAAATAAGATTGTAGTGAAAGCTGGGAATGTAAAGAACATGGTGTAGGGTGAAGCATAGAAATTTTATGGATCCAGTGCAGGTTACTTTAACCTTGTAACCATTTGGTAAGGTAACTAGATATGGAATCACTAAAGGCTGAATATCGAAGAGAAGTTCTTTATTAGAAGTCATGTGGTCAGTGGCACCAGAGTCTATGATCCAAATGTATTCATTAGTTTTAGTTAGCATACAAGCACCATCAGAGACATTCTTTATCTGACTATAAGAAGGAAAATTACCAGCAAAGTTGGCAGAGGCCATGAGGTTGGATTGCTGTTGAGATTCTGAAATTTGTGTCTGCTGTAGTAATAGCATGAGCTGGGAATATTGATCTTTGGTTAATCCAGGTATCAATGACTCTGATGTTGAACTCCCCTGAATAGTTTGAGTATTACTTTGAGTTGCAGCAAGATCTGGACAGCCTTGCACTTCAACATGTGCTGCAGTTCTTCTTCCTTTTGTGAATTTAAAATCTGATGGAAATCCGTGAAGTTTGTAGCACTTGTCAATCAAGTGTCCAGATTTCTTACAATATTTGCATACCAGAGTTGCCTTGTTGGAGTCAAAATTAATCCTCTGATTGAAATACTTGTTGGTAGACTGTTTGGGAAGATGACTGTTAAAAGCACTGGAATCATGTCGAAAGTGGGATGGTGATGAAACTTGTCTTTGTCTCTCATCTTGAAGCAAAATATTATAGGCACAGTCCAGAGTTGGTGGTGGTTGCAACATAAGAATATTACTCCTTACTCCCAAATAGGTGTCATTGAGCCCCATTAAGAACTGATGCAATTTATTTTCATCATCTTCTTTTTGGAGCTCGAGTCTGGCATTGCATGTGCAACTATTCCCACGAGATGCACGCATAAACCCCAATTCATCCCGCAGTCTCTTTAATTTGTTGAAATAAGAGGCTATATCCAGGGATCCTTGATTAGTTGAAGCTAATTCTTGCTTAATCTCGAATATTTTGGTACCATTAACAGTTCCATATCTACTGTTAAGTTGATTCCAGATACTTTGAGCAGTGTTAGAATACTGAACACTCTCGGCTATTTCTGGCGTAAGGGAATTAGTAAGCCAGGAAATAACCATGTTGTTACATCTGTCCCATTGTCTGGATTGAGGGGAATTTTCTGCTGGTTTAGGAATTGTTCCGTCAATAAAACCTAATTTGTTTCTAGCTGACAGAGAAACAATTATATTGCGCCTCCATCCCCCAAAACCAGTCCCAGAGAAAGGATTACTCACCAAAGATATCCCCGGAATATCCGAAGATATTAGAAACAGAGGACTCGAGGTATCGAGTACAAAACTATTATGTGTAGACTCAGAAGTATCACCTATACTCACCATTTAGACTAGTAAAAAAAAACCTTATCAGGCTTGAAATCAACAATACACAACCCTAACCGCTTCTGAAATCCCAAATTTCAGAGATTGAAAAACTTTACCAAAGAAAATACCAAAAATTATGAAAGAAAACCATAAATCTCAGAGAAATGATTGATTACACTAGAAAACATAGATGAAACTAGGTTTACGAGAAAAACACAGAAAATCCGACGGTAACCAGCGAAGGTAACATCGCTCGAGAGGTATTGACGAGGATAATCAGGAACCGGGCTCTGATACCATGTGAAAATTCATATATTCTTCATGAATCAAGTGAGAAAAATATCAGAGAAGATAGAGAGAGAAAGAGGTTGAGAGCTCTCTTTTATTAAGAATCGAATATCTGAATGAAAGAATGAAAAATCTTCTGTGTAGAACCTTCCGATAGGATATATATATACAACTAAAGTGGCTATGGCTACAAAACAAAAGAAATATGGTTATAAATTAAATAGAAAAGATGGCTACAAAAGAAATGGCTATTGGTGCCCTTTCTGTGAACTGGACCACAGCAACTGCTTGGGTTGTGGCCCAGTAGTGACTTTAGCATTGGGCAGTAGCCCAACTCCAATATGGTGGGTACGAGGAAAGGTAGAAATATGTTAAAAAAGTATTTGGGAGAGGTAATTAGGGGTGACACAACTAAACTTAAACTTATCAAGGATATGACCCTCAATAGAGGATATGGATATCAAAAATTAAGGTAGAAGATTACTATGTAATCCAAAATATTTCAAAACCTTCTCCAAAATATTTATGATTTTTCTTTTTCACGAAAAGTTTAAACCAAAACAACCATCGATGGAAGGTACCAAGTTAGCAAACAAACCCAAAAACGGGTTAGGCAAAAATATTTTCTAATTTCTACTTCTATATGTGAACAAAAAGTCGAATTAGGATTTTGAAAATCGTCCAGCGGTGATCGGAAAATTCCCAAATCAACCCCCGTCATCTTCCGTATTACTGATTCTCAGCTCATCGATGCCGTCCACTACTCCGATTTAGGTGAAGTTTACAACGTCGCTACAATTCTTTTACTATTTCCCTTTTTAAAATTCATTAATTAATTAATTCGCTATTCTGTAGTTTTATTTATTTATTTGATTTTATAATTATTTCTGTATTGAGGAATTGGAGTTTTCTTTAGTATATAGTTGTAGTACTAATTTCTAAAATTACAAAGAATTTAGCTGTATTATGTTTTTGTTTTGATGACGGTGGTGTCTAGGCCACCTTGAGTGCATCTTGACTATTCCACCAGGTACGGTATACTCCCACCTGTATATGTGGGTAATTCTCTTCATGGACCGATAAGAAGAAATCACCGTGTTTTCTTACTCTGCTCGAATTTGACCCCGAGACTTATAGTTCTCCACCCACTTTATTGACTATTAGGTGATACCCTTGGGTGCATTTAGCAGTATTATGTTGGAAATGCTCTTATGAAAAATTGGTCATATCAATCTATGTTTTATTCTATCCCATAGGATTTTGGAGATAACTACGTTGACTTTTCACGATTGGTTGCTCATATGAAATTAGATGGTAAAAACTTACTCGCGCTTGGTATTTACACCCTATCCTTCTAATTTACCATGGTTAATTCATAAATTAAGGTGAGAATGTGTATATTAATTAACTATGCTTTAGTGATAAGAGTGGCATATTATGCCACTCTTATCATGGTAAATTAGATCGTGCAGAGGAGAAGCATCGATGCTCCGGTGAGGAGGTGCGAGCGGTTGGCCGTGGTGGGTATGAGAAGAGGTAGAAGGAGACCTAAGAAATATTGGGGAGAGGTGATCAGGCAGGACATGGTTCGTCTGCAGATTTTCGAGGACATGATCCTTGATAGGAAGGCATGGATGACAAACATTAGATTTGTAGGATAGGGGTAGTGGTGCTCCCCTTTCTGCATACCGAGTGTAAGGCGGGGTTGGATTAGGGTTAGATCCTAGATGGCTTGTAGTTTATGTTGAATTAGATGCCTTAGACTCTGGTTACTGTTACTGCATGTTATTCATCTTTTGTTTTTTTATGCTTATGTTACTATAATTGTTTCTACTGGAGTTACTAATGAATTCTCTTTTTTTTTTTCTTTTTTTTCCTTGTTCTCTTTTATTTCTATCGTTCTGAGCCGATGGTCTATTGGAAACAGCCTCTCTGGCCTATCGGGACAGGGGTAAAGTCTGCGTACACATTAACCTTCCCAGACCCCACTATGTGGGATTTTACTGGGTAGTTGTTGTTTTTGTAGTGGCATATGAAGATATGTGTCATATATTTATTGGGTTGGTGCAAATACGAGGTGGGGGTAAGTTTTATATTAGGGGGGGGGGGGTTTGGAGAGGTGATTTGAATTGCCAAGAATACGATGTGCAGCTGATTTTGTTCACTTATAACGAACTTGAGTGGGCTGGGAGAGACTGGGGTCACATTTTTTTATTAAGATTTAAGTCTGTACTCAAAGAGCAGCCAGGGGTTCAAAGGCAAAGGTATTATGACAACAACTATTACGCCTTAGTGTCAAACAAGTTTGGTGGGCCATGAATCCTCTCTAACCATATTACTCCATTTAAACTCATCTCATGCCAATATTATGCAAATCTAAATAAAAATTTTAAGGCCTGGATATTTTTTAAATGTAAATTTCTGAAAGTCTAAACCAGTCTGTGAAAGCATAAGACCTATTGTAAAGGTGCTAACGGCTAAAACATATTCTCAAAATAACATGTATCGTTTATATAGATCTTTTTCTTCCCTTGTGTCCTATCTTTTTTTAAGTAGGGGAAAAGGTATTGCAATACTAATAATTGGTGGAATGCTCTCGAAACGGTTTCACTTGAGCGAGACAAGGAGAGTGGATTCGTGTGTAGGGTTAAAACTCGGAAATCTATGAAGGAATGCCAAAAGCGAAGGCAGCTCTCTAGGTCCTTATCGATGGGATAGCCTAGGAAGCAATCTTAATAAGCTATCTTGGTAGTCCATGCCGTGTGTGTTCTCGCTGGATGTGTGGTAGACACATGTCATGAGTTCGAAGCCTGGTTGGTGAATCAAGGCTGGTATTTAACTCGAGAAAGGTAGAGGGACGAACCTATTATCCACCGAGTTTCAACGTTCAAGACATCATATTTCTTGGTTCCCCCCCCCCCCCCCCCCCCCCCCAAAAAAAAAAGAAAAAGAGAATTTGTACTCAAAGACCTCTGGCTGAATTTGAAATGGACCAAGGGGGTATCTATTTATGGCGTGAGCCGGATTAGTAGTTTAATTTATTTCCTTTAATTGTAGGAAATATCAATCAGTCCATCACTACAGATCCCATATTATTGGAAATATAGAAAGTAAAACTTTGGTTTTTATCTTTAATGTGGATCAAGCATTTCTCTAATTCTACTAGATTCTATGTCCTGAAGGTCTTTAGCGGGAGTATCATATGATTTGGATTATGCAACAGGTCATAACCTCACAGTCCATTGCATTTATTCTATGTTCAGCTTTGTGACGTTATTGCTTGCCGTATTCGAAATATATTTAGTTTCAATCCATGTCGATTTGTGGAACATATGAAGAAATTTCATTTGTTTGATTTTAAATTCCAGTCTACCGATCTGTTCCGCAGTCTCGTAGTGATCTCTTTTATAGCCAACTGATGCTTAAAAGAATAGGCATGATATTATGTTTTCGAATGGGATTTTTGCATTATGTCCAAGGAACTGCTCTTTTCATTTTTTTTCTTATCAAAAATTATTCTTTCATTTTATTAGCACATATGTTGAGTCTGATGACTTAAACCTTCCTAGTAACTAGGTCAAGAAAAGTCATATTTTTTAACCTGCATGGTTGCAAACATTTTCTATTAGGACCTTTTTCACCCTATGCTGATGAAGCATCTAACTATTTTGGCCTTTGCTGATCAAGGCTTGAGATGTTTCATGAAAGATTTGTGCATTTTCAAACTGCTTGCTCATGCTAATGCAATTGCGTGTTGAATATACAGGTTTTGGATGCATTTGGCCGCTTTCCTCAGTTCCTTCACATGTCAACTCCCAATAAGCTAAGTTTGGACTTTAGCTGTTTAAAAGTGGAGATTCCATAATTTGTTATTTCATGAAGGATGAAATTTTTTTTGTTGGCCAAGAGTTTCCTGACGTCAAGGCCTTGCGCAATGCAATTAAAGAGGCTGCTATTGCACAACATTTTGAGCTTCGCATAGTAAAAAGTGACCTGATTCGCTACAGTGCAAAATGTGCCTCAGATGGTTGTCCGTGGCGTATTCGTGCAGTTAAGCTTCCCAATGCCCCTACCTTTACTATAAGAAGCCTTGAGGGAACACATACCTGCGGAAAAAATGCACAAAATGGACATCAGGCTTCTGTTGATTGGATAGTGAACTTCATAGAGGAGCGTTTGCGTGACAACATAAATTACAAGCCAAAAGACATTTTGCATGATATTTATAAGCAGTATGGGATAACTATACCGTACAAACAAGCATGGAGGGCCAAGGAACGAGGGCTGCAAGCTATATATGGCTCTTCTGAAGAAGGATACTGTCTATTACCTACATATTGTGAACAAATCAAGAAGAAAAATCCTGGAAGTTATGCTGAGGTTTTTACAGCTGGTTCAGAGAGTCGGTTTCAGAGGTTCTTCATTTCCTTTCATGCTTCTCTTCATGGGTTCGTGAACGGTTGCTTGCCTGTTATTTGTCTTGGTGGTATCCAGCTTAAGAGCAAATACTTAGGTACATTATTATCCGCCACTTCTTTTGATGCTGATGGTGGAGTATTTCCGCTTGCCTTTGGTGTTGTCGATGAAGAAAATGATGATAGCTGGATGTGGTACTTGTTAGAGTTGCGGAAGGCATTAGAGATGAGCACCGAGAAGATATCACCTCTTACATTTCTGTCTGACGGACAAAAAAGTATTGCAGATGCTGTGAAGAGGACATTTTCCTCTTCTGGTCATGCAATTTGTGTGCAGTATCTGAGTGAAAGCATCAGTAAAGAGTTCAAGAATTCAAAGCTTGTTCAACTCCTCTGGAAAGCCGCATATTCTACGTCTACCACGGGGTTTAAAGAGAAAATGGCTGAAATTGAGGAGGTTTCTTCAGATGCAGCGACATGGCTTCAACAGTATCCTCCTTCATGCTGGGCTTTAATACATTTAGACGGAACACGATATGGGCATTTCTCTTCGAACATTAATGAGTTCAATAAATGGATTCTTGAAGCGCGGGAGCTTCCTATTATTCAGGTGATTAAACGGATTCACAGTAAGTTAATGGAAGAGTTTGAGCAGCGGCGGTCAAGGAGTAGTACATGGAGTTCTACCCTTGCTCCATCTGCTGAGAAGCGCATTGCGGAAGCAAGAACTCTTGCTTCCAAATATAAAGTGCTAAGGTCAGATGAAGTTGAATTTGAAGTTCTCTCCGCAGAGCGGTCAGACATTGTGAATATAGGGACCCGAACATGTTCTTGCCGTGATTGGCAGTTGTATGGGATGCCATGTTCTCATGCTGTTGCTGCTCTCTTATCATGTAAAAAGGATGTGTATGACTTCACAGAGAAATATTTCACTGCAGCTAGCTACCGCGAGAGTTATAGTAAAGAGGTACACCCCATCTCTGATAAACTCGAATGGTCGAGAGCCCAATTAGTGCGGCCACCCAAGTGTCGCCGACCACCTGGACGACCTGAAAAAAAGCGGTTATGCGTGGAAGATCATAACCGTGAAAAGCATACTGTCCGTTGTGGTAAGTGCAATCAAACTGGACATTACAAGACAACCTGCAAAGCAGAGGCTGTTTTGAGTACACAGCATTTCTAGATGTGTAGCCCCCCCCCCCCCTCCCCCCCTCCCCGGACCAGTTTAGCGCACAGCTTGAAACTCGATGAATAATGGACCTGTCCCTCTATCTTTCTTCACTTAGGTATCGCCCCTTCTCGAAGTTTTTCAATATTTTATTTTTGGTTTCTTCCTTTCTTTGAGGTAGAATTAGTAAATATTGTAGAAAGGTATAAGATAAAGAGGTCTCAACTAGCTTTATGTATGTTCAGGCTTCTAGGCCATTCAGATACTGTAAAATAGGGTTGCTCGTTGTGCCCAAACCTCACTGTAACTTTTAACTGCAAAAGTTAAATTACCTAAGTTTGGTATAAATACCGGATGCGGGTAAGTATTTACCAGCACTGATGGTTGTGTGGTAATGTTCTCTATGAGTTATTTGGTTTCTGTTATTGAAAGAAAATACTTTGTTTTCCTTTTTTTTTCTCGGGGGTATAATCATAAACTCTAATCAAACTACTTCTGGACAAACTGCAGGAAGTTTATTGACAAAAATAGTGATTTGCATAGCTGTCATCTTAGGGCTCGTTTGATGCGAGGGATGAGGGATAATTAATCCCGTGATTAAATTTGAGATGAGTTTATCTTATGTTTGGTTGGGATAAAATTGCGATATAACTAATCCTAAGATTAATTATCATTATAGTATTTTTTTAATACCAAACCTGAAATAACTTGTTTCCAACCAAATGGCACCTTTTAAGTCTAGACCACCATACCGTAGCAAGAGCCTAGGCAATACATTTTCAACATCTTTATTAATTGCAATTAATGAAAACCATAAATATAAGTAAAATTAACGTATTTATAAATCGTCTTATAAAAATTTCATGGCTATGTTAAAAGCGTCCAAATTAATATGCATGAAATAAATCACTAATATAACAAACTTTATGGCACACTTCTAGCAGTTTCTTCAAAGAGTAAATTACTGTTGGCAAATGGCAATGAAATAAATGCAGAACGTTACTATATAAATTTTTGTTTAATTCAGTAAGTATATAATAACACCAACCAAAATTTAATGTCTGTGAAAAAGAAATTGCCTTTCATGCCATAAAAGTGAAGTTTTTTGTGTTTGTTTTGAACTTGAAACAAACCCTCTCAATATATATTGGTCGTGTAAGATCTTTTTTTTTATCAGTATAATTTAATTTGTTATATCAAGGAAAAAAAAAAAAAAAAAAACAAATTGTAGGAGCATGGAGCCTCTAGCTATTGTTGCTTTCACAGGAGGAATGATCGGACAAATAGGGATTCTCCTCTTTTGGTGTCGACCTATTTGCAATTGCCTATGGAGATTTGTTGATTGTCTCAGAAACCCAAGACCTCTGCCTCCTCAAGCTGAAATTAACACAAAGATCTTCAAGGGTTTAAAAGATCGATTTCATCCTTAAAACATACCAAAAATGAAGTTAGAGACAGATTTTGTGCCGTCAATTGAACTACTACTTTCGGCTGAAATTATCCACATATGCAAAAAGAAAAAAAAAGTTTAATATGTATACATATAATAAGATTATAGTGTTTCTAACCATAGATACTAGATCAGTGACGTTTGAAGAATTTTATGTAAGTGATATCCTGTTTTGTCACAATTCGGCTTGTAAGTGTGTTACTTTGTGTTTAAGACTGTCGACTTCAAGGATGATGCTTTACTTTGTATTACTTTTAAGTGATATCAGAGATATATTGTTCAAGAATATATATATATATATATATATATATATATATATATATATATATATATTTATTTATTTAGACAAAAAAATATTTTTACAAAGCGATGGCAGATGACACTCTCTTCGGAGAGATATCTTCGCTGTGACGACCCAAAGGGTCATCACCGATTTTCTACCTTTTTTCGTGCTTTCGAGGCCTTGAAAATCTCATTGTTAGTTGCCTCGATTTTGGTGTGCAATCCGGACACGTAGCAGGAAAGTTTATATGTTAAATTAAGTGAAAGTTGTTGCTTTAAATGATTAAAGTTGACTTTGGTCAATATTTTGGGTAAATTCGGACGCATGATTCTGCTGTTTCGGGGGGGGGGGGGGGGCGTAGAAAAATATAGGACATGAGTATATGCCCGAAATTTAATTACAAGGTCCCTAGCCGGAGAAAGGAATTTTTGACGAAACTGAAATTCTAAGGATTTAAAGAAATCGGTTAATGTTTGATCTCGGCGAAACTGGATCCGTATTTTAGTTCCGAAACCCGATACAGATTTAATATAATGTGAGAATAGTGAGTAGGAATAATTTATAGGCTAGGGAGCAATATAATAGCTTGAGAATAAAGGCACGAAAGATTTGGGCCAAGCCCATTTAACGTTGCTGCTAAGTTGGAAGCACATTAAATAAGTAAAATTGTTCTAGTTCTAAATTCTAATAGACACGCAAATATAAGATTGTATTTTTTGCGGTTCCGAATTGAATCGGACCGGAACCGCAGCCCTGGCGGTTCTGCCGGTTCCGGTGGTTCCCGGGAACCGTGGCTGGGCGGTTCTACCCGTTGGAACCGCCAGAACCGGAACCGCCAGAACCGGAACCGGACCGGTTCTGGCGGTTCCAAACGGTTCCGGCGATTCTGTAACGGTAACTTTTAAATTGTTTTTTTTTTTAAATAATTTCCAAACGGCTCTTTTTCAAAAGTAGCAGTTTGGAAGTTTAAAAAATAGTCATTTGGCCCCCAAACTTTAATTTAACCCCAAACTTTATATAATTACACTATTTTTCATTTCTCAACTATAAATACCCCCTCATTCTTTCATTTTTATTCACCAATTCATCAATATCTCTCAATCTCTCTCAATCTCTCTCAAGCTCTCTTTCAATCTTTCTAGTGCAAGTGCTTAATTTATTGTTACAAATTCGTGAAACATTGTGAAGTTGTTGAATTGAAGTTTTCAAGTGTTCAATTTCAACGATTTTCAATTTTCAAGAAGTTGTTCGTCAATCCGGTAAACTCGTTTCAACTCTTACGTGCTAAGAATATTTTTGTGTGTTGTTATTTTGCTTAATTATAATTATTATGGTATTTTCATTGAGAAATATGTTCGGTAAAGGAAAATCTAAAACCGGTGAAAGTAGTCGCCAAAATACTACCCCTCCCCCGGCTCCCCGACCTAGAAAAGATAAGCAAGTTCAAAGTAGTAGCTAACCTAGAAATCCTAATGAACCCTTCGGAATCCTTGATAGTGATCACCCGTATTTTCAATTTAGCGATATTGATTTTCTAAATGATGTAGCAGTTGGTGATAGAATAGACGATGATATTATGAATGCTCTTTATCCTAATGCACCTATCTTAGAGGGAAATGAGGATGATGATGATGACGAAACCCAAGCTCCGGTAGATTTAGATGATACACCTACTAGTCCTGCTCATAACTTAGGTGATGAACCGGAACACCCACCCGTACAAACTCCCACTTTTAGTAGACAACCTCCTAAACGTTCAGAAACATCATTAGTTTGGCAATTTTTTATTAAACTAAGAGAACAAAATAAGGCTAAGTGTAAATCTTGTGGGAAATTACTTGTGCATAGGTATACTGGAGATCGTAGTGGCACGGGTAGTTTAGTTAAGCATATAAGATTACACCCTAGCGATAAGGCTAGATTTTTGCAATTGAAAGCGCAACAAGAGGGGAGGACAAGTCGTGATACTACAGTTAACCCAAGTACTGGTTCAAATCTAGTTCAACCAGGAATAAACACAGTCACTGGAGGTATATTATATTACGATCCAAATAAGGATCGTGAATAATTAGCTAAAATGATTACTGTTATATGTTTGCCTTATACTTTTGCTTCTAATCCTGCATGGATTCATTATATTAGAAGAGTATTTAATCCTACGTATAAAGGTTGGCCTTGCGCCACAGTTAAGGCCGATATTTATAAATACAAGCATGAATATGAACAATATTTGCTCTATTTATTTACCCATATAACTAATCGTATGTCTATTACAACTGATATTGGTAGAAGTAATAATGATTGTGATTATCTAACCGTAACCAGTCATTGGATAGACGAAGACTGGACAATGCAGAAACGCATTATTGCATATAGGATAATTAATTCACGGCACACGGGTAGGTTTATTGCTAACACTGTTTCAGGTATGCAGATATTTTTGTTTTAGTGATAAAATAATGTCAATTTCCATGGATAACGCTTCTAGCAACACTAGTGCAATAGGTATGCTAACTAGAACACCTAATCCTGCTTTTACTAATATTTTTCATATTAGAAGTATTTGTCATATTTATCATTTAATTGTTGGTGATGGTATGAGAATATAAAACATAGAAATTGAAAAGGTTAAAATGGCTCTTAATTGGCTATTCGTAGAAGTAGACTTAGAGAATATTTTAAAAAGTGTGACGAATATGGCCTTAGAGAAAGAAAGGTTCCTAAACCTTGCCCGACTAGGTGGAACTACATGTACGAAAGATTAGTAGTAGCGAACGAATATAGAAACCCAATTAACGCTACGTATAATTCTCGGGATTGTGGGGAGGAAGATAATGACATGCTAACTACACAACATTGGACTAACGTTAAAATTCTTTTAGATTTTTTAGAACATTTTCATGTGGCTACAAATGCTTTATCTGGCCAATATTATCCAACTATTTCTAGGTGTTTAGATTATATTGCCGCACTTGCTAATTTGTTTGTTGATTTTAACGAGGGAGGGGAAATTTATGAAATTGCAATAACTGAAATGAAAAAGAAGTTTAAAAAATATTTTTTTCCAATCCCTCCTATATTTGGTGTGTCTGCTATGTTAAATCCTACTATGAAATTAGGAGGTCCTCACTTTTGGTATTCTACTATTTATCAAGCTATAGATCTTTCAGAAGTAGAAATGGCTACACTATCTGATGCGAAAGCATCAATTAAAGTGAATGCTCAAACTGTTTATAATGCTTATAAATAGGCGTTAGAGCATGCTAGGCCTAATATTCCAACCCCTACTTCGTCTACATCACAGGCGTCTAAAAGAGCTGCTGGCTTAACAGCTCTTAAATCGTGGACGGAGTTCAGGGCTACTCAAGGGGAAAATTTAGATGAAATTTCCCATCTAAATGAGCTTCAAGTTTATTTGTCTCTGGGACTAGAGAATGAGAATCCAGACGGCTCTTTCGACCTTTTGGATTGGTGGAAGACAAGGGAAAAGCATTTTCCCGTTCTTGCAAGGATGGCTCGGGATGTTCTGTCGATTCAAGCGTCAACTGTTGCATCGGAGAGCGCTTTTAGTCAAGCAAGACTACAAATAGGTGATCACAGAGCGTCGATGCGGGACAACTTGGAAAAATCAGTGCTTTTTCAAGATTGGATCCGCGCAGAAAGAAGGAACTTTGGGCTAGCTGAATCACGACCAGAAATAGATGAGTGCTATGAAGAAATGCTAGCAGAACTTGCTCAGGAAACATCTTCACCCGGAAGTGGTGATGAACAAGCTTCATTTCCACCACCGCCAACACAACCACCTCCAAATCTTGAAGGTTTTATGAGATTTATTAGAAATAATACATAAATTATGATGTAACTTGTACATTGGCATGTCTTCTTTTAGTTTTTTTCCTTTTAATGGTGGTATTAGTACCATGTTGTGCTCATTCCATTGGGGGAAGGAAGACTAAGAAAGATACGCTATTTTGGTCAATAAATATGCTCTTTATCATATCCTTGAATATCTTTTGTCTCAATATTTCTTTATCAATATATACTACTTATATACAATTTATACTAATTACTAACTACAACACAATATACACTACTTATATACAATATATACTACTTACATACAATATATACTACTTATATACAAAATATACACTACTTATACACAATATATACTAATTACCAAACACAATATATACTATACTAATAACATAGTACACCATATAAAATATATTCTACAATATACTAATGACTACTATACAAGATACTGATTTTAAAAAAAAAAAAAAAAATTTCAGAACTGCCGGGAACCGCCGGAACCGCCGGAACCGGAACCGCCAGAACCGGAACCGGATGGTACCCGGAACCGTATGGTAGCGGTTCCGGCTCCGGAACCGCCAGAACCGGAACCGCCAGAACCGAAACCGCAGACCTAAATAGACCCAGAACCGGAACCGGATACAACCTTACGCAAATACCTAAAGAAGAGAGAAAAGGGCTTCAGGTAGTCGTCGGTGCGCGCAAGTAGGAAGAAACGACTATAGAGGGTCTTTGGTGGAATTGACCAAGTATATTGTTAAATTCATCCTATATCTATATTTTGGATTAAAGTAAGGAGAAATAATTAAGTGAAAATGTTTCAGTTATGCATGTAAAGGGTCACCATTGTTTTTAATTTCTTTTCTTTCTTTTGTTATGACTTTAACAAATGGAGTATAATATTGTACATTTCAATAGCAAAGCAGGTATTAGTTTTTATTTATCTTATTGGAGCCCCTTTCCTGATAACAAAGTGATCTTGGTATTTATACTTGTGAGTCTTTGGGAGTATAAATAGAATTTGTTAATACAAAAACAAAAGAAAAAAAAATTATTACTACGAAAAAGCTCTATAAGATTGTATTTTGGAATTAACTGATTTGCACATGGAATTGTGTTAGAAATCTACCCTTATTGTTAGAATAGTACATTACATGTTCATGTTGATGGACTTGAATAATTTTAAGACACGTATAGCTACAGGTTTATTAACAAAACGTAACGTCCAGTATACTTAGGGACTTCTTTAAGTTAATGAGTTTTACATATGTGAGTGATAAAATGATTAGTTGAATAGATAGTGAGCCAAATATTGAATTTTGTAAGACAAGTATGAAATAATTCCAACTGGAATATTTGACATTACTAATTAATATTTGCATAGATTGAGGTCGTTTGGTTGATGTTCTAGACGTTGCAAGGTTGGAGAAACTCTCTGTTAGCGAGGTAAGTGTTTGTTCTAACATTGACTTGAGGGGTTAGGATTAGGATATTATTTGCTACGTGCTAAATGTGAAGTACGATGTATAGGCATGGTGATGGTTATCTATGCACCGGAGTCTAGTTTGACCGTGAGTCTTATATGTGTTAGATTCGGATTAAATGATACTTCTTTCTTGCTTGGTTGATAAGTATAACATAAAGTAATAGTTGACGAAGGTTTGTGATTGGTTTGTCATTTGGAGCATTGGCTCGGACTAGAAATTATTACTCGAGAAATAGGTAATTAAAAGTGGAATGTGTAGTGATTACTCCCTTGCCCGGACGTAAGTATTTATTGCATTCTCCCTTGCCAGAATATTTGAATTGTTAACTGCATTCCGTTGCCGGAATTTCTTGTAATTATTGTTACTCCCATCGCACTTGAGTTGCAGTCGTTGTTTGGGTGAGTTCTTGGTATTAAATGTTGAGAATCGGGTTGCTCGCCGCAACGGTATTGATTGTTGAGGATCGGGTTATACGCCGCAATGGTGATATTTGTTTAGGATCGGGTTGCACGCCGCAATGGAGTATGGACAGAGTGTGTTGTTTTTGTATGTAAAGACTTCCGTGTTTTCCTTATCAGTTGTCATTGTTCAACTTCATTTCTTTACCGATGATTTCTATATTTAGACTGTCGTTCCCCTCAACATGTTCCCCCCTTTAACTGTTTAATTAGTGTATTTTCTGTTATTGCACATATATCTGTACATGTTATTTATGGTAGGTCCTGTCTAGTCTCGCCACTACTCGCCGGGGTTTGGCCAGGAACTTACCAGCACATGGGGTCGGTTGTGCTGATGCTACAATCTGTGCATTTCTTTTGCACAGATCAGGATGTAGCTTTCGGACCACGGCAATATTAGATCGGGAGCAGACCTTCAGTCCAGGGACTGTTGAGGTAGTCTTGCTGACGTCCGCAGGCCCGGAGTCTCGTATATCTTTATTCAGTTTGTTAGCTCTTGTATTGAAACAGACTGTTATGATTTCTTTCAGACGATTGTGTTTAGTAAATCCTAGAAGTTCATGAGTATTGTAATACCAATCTTGGGTAGAAGATTTTGTTAAACTTTTTGCATTTCCTTCAGTTAATTATATTTGAGACTTCCGCTCATTTTATTTACTTTGTCCTAATTATATTATCAAAAAAGTTAGTTAAAATGATTGAATGTTGGCTTGCCTAGCTCCTTATAGTGGGCGCTATTACGACTCCCGATGGTGGAAAATCCGGATCATGATAAGTTGGTATCAGAGCACTAGGTTATATACCTCACAACTCACGGACAAACTCGGTAGAGTCTGAGGGATCGGTACGGAGATATTTGTATTTATCCCAAGAGGCTACAGAGTTAGGAAAAAAATTTTACTTTGTTTATTCTTTTCGTGCGATTCTGTTTCTCAAATACTGATTGTCACTCTACTCTGTCCTTTCACAGATGGCGAGAACGCGTGCTTCTTCTTTTATCGCGCAGCTCCTGTCAGGGGCAGAGGGCGAGGCCGAGACCGTGTCAGAGGCCGTGACAGAGCTCAGCCCCGAGCAGCAGTCCTAGATATGGAGCCTCATGTTGACTATGATGAGGAGGTTCCAGTACCAGCAGCTCCGGTGGGCCCAGCTCAGGTCCCAAAGGGTTTCATAGCCACTCCAGTACTCCAGGACGCCTTAGTCCAACTGATAGGCTTTATGGAGAGCGCTTTTAGAGTGGATTTGCTTCCCGTAGCACCAACCACATCTCAGGCTGGGGGGGGGGGGTTCAGACTCCCGCTATGCGTACTCCGGAGCAGGCAGCTCCTCAGCCTTAGGTTCTAGTAGTGTAGCCAGTTGTGACAGCCCAGCTAAGTATTCCAGCTCAGACCGGCGATGGTGCGGCAATGTCCGCGGATGCTTTGTGGAGGCTTGAAAGGTTCAACAAGCTCTTCACGCCACCTTTAGCGGTGCTTCTACAGAGGACCCCCAGGACTTCTTATTTAGCTTCCATGAGATTCTCAGGACTATGGGTATTGTCGAGACCGATGGGGTTAACTTCATCACTTTTCGGATTGCAGGATCCGCCAAGACTTGGTGGAGGGACTATTGTTTATCTAGGCCAGCAGGGTCGCCATTATTGACTTGAGATCAGTTTGGAGAGTTGTTCTTGGAGAAGTTTCTCCCGGTGACTAAGCAAGATGCTCTACACAGGCAGTTTGAGCGTCTTCATCAGGGTACTATGACAGTCACACTGTATGTGACTCATTTTATTGATTTGGCATGCCATGCTATTGTTATACTCCCCACTAAGAGGGAGATAGTGCGGAGATTTATTGATGGGTTGATTCAGCTGATCCGACTTCAGATGGCTATGGGGGCCGGTAGTGATATGCCTTTTCAGGAGGCGGCCAATGCGGCCCGCGGGATAGAGATGACACTTGCACGAGGAGGCGGTCAAGGGTTAGATAAGAGGCCTCGTCATTCGGGTAGGTTCAGTGGTACCTCATGTGGGGGTAGGGATTCATATGGTCTGGCCACCCTCAGAGGCCCTTTCAGTCATCACTTCAGGTTTCACATGGTACTACAGGCGGTAGCGGTTCTTAGCAGCACTATTCTGATCAACAACCCATCAGTGCTCCACCGCTTTAGAGCATTCGAGGATGTCATTCAGGACGACAGGGTCAGTCCCAATTTTCTGAGTTGCCGCATTCAGGCGGGTGTTATGAGTGTGGAGACCTTGGTCACATCAGGAGATATTGCCCGAGGATGAGAGGTGCTCGGTCGCAGAAGCAGGGTCCCCATCCCATGATTCAGGCATCAGGTGATTCACAAGCCGCCAGTCCAGCTAGAGGCAGGGGTAGAGGCCATAGAGGTGGAGGCAGGGAGCATAGAGGTGGAGCTCAGACCGCTAGAGGCAGGGGTCAGCCAGTAGCCGATCGCCCAGAGACATAATTCAGGGAGGTGGGGCCCTTCCCCATTGTTATGCGTTACCAGCCAGGACAGAGGCTGAGTCATTAGATGTTGTGATTACAGGTACTATTCTGGTCTGTGATAGGGATGCTTCTGTGCTATTTGATCCCGGATCTACGTATTCATATGTGTCATCCTATTTTGCACCCTACTTGGTTATGCCTAGTGAGGCCTTGGGTCTTCCTGTATATGTGTCTACACCATTGGGTGATTCTATAGTGGTCGACCGAGTGCATCGTTCATCTGTGGTAGAATTTGAGGGTCTTGAGACCCATGTTTACTTATTGCTCTTAGATATGGTGGACTTCGATGTTATATTTGGGTTGGATTGGTTATCCCCGTATCATACTATTTGGATTGTTACACCAAGACCGTGACCTTGGCTTTGCCAGACTTGCCCCGACTTAAGTGGAGAGGGACCCCAGGTCATGCCACCCGCAGTGTTATTTCATATGTCAAAACTTGACGCAAGGTCGAGAAGGGGTGTCTAGCATATCTGGCGTATGTTCGTGACTCCATCGCATAGATTCCATCTATTGACTCTATTCCTATTGTTTGGGAGTTCCCCAAAGTTTTCCCTTCAGACCTGCTGGTTATGCCGCCCGACAGGGATATTGATTTCTATATTGATCTGGCTCTGGGCACTCAGCTTATTTCCATTATGTCGTATCGCATGGCCCATCCAAAGTTGAAGGAGTTAAAGGAGCAGCTTCAGGATTTGCTTGATAAGGGTTTCATTAGACCCAGTGTATCACCTTGGGGTGCGCCAGTGTTATTTATGAAGAAAAATGATGGGCCGATGAGGATGTGCATTGATTACCGGTAGTTGAACAAAGTGACGATAAAGAACAAGTATCCATTGCCGAGGATTGACGATTTATTCGACCAACTTCAAGGTGCTAGGGTGTTCTCGAAGATAGATTTGAGATCTGGTTATCATCAGCTGAGGATTGGGGCGTCTGATGTACCTAAGACAACATTTCGCACTCGGTATGGGAATTATGAGTTTTTTGTCATGTTATTTGGGTTGACCAATGCCCCGACTGCATTTATGGAGTTGATGAACCGAGTGTTCAGGCCCTCTTTGTATTTGTTCGTGATTGTATTTATTGACGGCATCCTGATTTACTTCGGCAGTCAGGAGGAGCATGAGCAGCACCTTAGAGTGGTTCTTCAGACTCTGAAGGATAGTCAGTTATACGCCAAGTTCTCGAAGTGCGAGTTTTGGTTGACTTATGATGCATTCATGGGTCATGTTGTTTCAGTAGAGGGTATTCAGGTGGACCCGAAGAAGATTGAGGCAGTCAAGAACTAGCCTCGACCAACGTCATCTACAGAGATTTGGATTTTCTTGGGGTTATCAGGTTACTACCGACGATTCGTGGAAGGGTTTTCATCCATTGCAGCCCCGATGACTAGATTTACCAAGAAGGGTGCCCAGTTCAGATGGTCAGATGAGTGTGAGGCGAGCTTCCAGAAGCTCAAAACAGCTTTGACTACGTCACCAGTATTGGTTTTGCCCACAGGATCAAGGCCTTATACTTTTTATTGTGATGCTTCCCATATTAGGCTTGGCGCAATATTGATGCAGAAGGGCAAAGTCATAGCATATGCTTCAAGGTAAATGAAGATCCACGAGAAGAATTATCCAGTTCATGATCTAGAGTTGGCAGCCATTGTTCATGCCTTGAAGATATAGAGGAATTATTTATATGATGTGACGTGTGAGGTGTACACGGATCACAAGAGCCTTCAGTACTTTTTCAAATAGAAAGAGTTGAATTTGAGGTAGAGGAGGTGGTTGGATTTGTTGAAAGACTATGATGTTTCTATCTGATACCACCCGGGGAAGGCCAATGTGGTGGCCGATGCATTGTGTAGGATGTCCGCCATCATGGGTAGTCTTGCCTATATTCCGATCAGCAGAGACAACTTGCTTTGGATGTTCAGGCCTTGGACAATCGATTTGTGAGGTTGGATATTTCTGAGCCTAGAAGGGTGTTAGCTTGCATGGTTGGTCGTTCGTTGTTGATGGAGCGTATCCGTGAATGGATGTTTGATGATCCCCATTTGTGTGTCCTGAGAGACACAGTGCAGCATGAATGTGCCAAGAAAATGAACTTGGGAGATGATGGTGTATTGAGATTGCATGGGAGAGTTTGTGTGCCCAATGTTGATAGTATTCAGGAGTTGATCTTAGTGGAGGCCCATAGTTATCGGTATTCTATTCATCTGATCGCCGCGAAGATGTATCAGGATTTGAGGCAACATTATTGGTGGCGTAGAATGAAGAAAGACATTGTTACATATGTGGCAAGTTATCTGAACTGTCAGCAGGTTAAGTACGGGCATCAGAGGCCTGGTGGTTTATTTCAGAGGATTGAGCTTCGAGTGGAAGTGGGAGAAGATTACCAAGGATTTCGTTTCTAGCCTTCCGATGACTCGGAAGAAGTTTGATGCTATATGGGTTATTGTTGATAGGCTGACCAAATCAGCAACATTTTATTCCAATTTCCACCACCTATTCCTCCGAGAGATTTGCTGAGATTTATATCAGGGAGATCGTTCGCCTTCATGGGGTGCCAATATCTATCATTCTGGATCAGGGTCCGCAGTTTACCTCGCATTTCTAGAGAGCGGTATAGCAGGATTTGGCCATCCAAGTTCAGTTGAGTACATCATTGCATCCCCAGACAGACGGTCAATCTGAGAGGACTATAAGATTTTTGAGGATATACTCCGAGCTTTTGTTATTGATTTTAGAGGCTCTTGGGACCAGTTCCTGCCTTTAGCAGAGTTTGCCTACAACAAAAACTACCAGTCTAGCATTCAGATGGCTCCGTATGAGGCGTTGTATGGTATGCAGTGTCGGTCCCCAGTCGGATGGTTTGAGCCGGGAGAGGCACGATTATTGGATACAGATCTAGTTTAGGAGGCCTTGGATAAGTTCAAGATCATTCAGGCCAGACTTCGGTCAGCCTAGTCTAGGAAGAAGGGTGATGCAGATCGCAAGGTCAGAGATGTTGCTTTCATGGTGGGTAAGTGAGTATTGCTTCGTGTATCGCCTATGAAGGCCGTGATGAGATTCGAGAATAAGGGCAAGCTTAGACCTAGGTTCATTGACCCATTTGATATTCTTGATCGTGTGGGAGATGTGGCTTATAGACTTGCCTTGCCACCTAGCTTGTCCGCCGTGCATTCAGTTTTTCATGTAGCCATGCTTCGGAGGTATCACAGTGATCCAGCCCAAGTATTAGAGCTCAGCAATGTCCGATTGTACAAGGATCTGTCATATGAGGAGGAGCCGGTGGCTATTTTAGACCGGCCGGTTTGACATTTGAGGTGGAAGAGTTTTCCTTCAGTGCGTGTCAGCGGAGAGGTCAGCCTCCTGAGGCATCGACCTAGGAATCTGATTTTGATATGTGGAGCCACTATCCTCATCTATTCCCCGACTCAGGTACTTCTTTCTTTTGTCCGTTCGAGGATGAACGGTTGTTTTAGAGGCGGAGGATGTGACGACCCAAAGGGTCATCACCGGCTTTCTCCCTTTTTCTGTGCTTTCGAGGCCTTGAAAACCTCATTATTAGTTGCCTCAATTTGCGTGCGCAGTCTGGACGCATAACCGGAAAGTTTATATGTTAAATTATGTGAAAGTTTCTAAAATTTGGCTTTAAATGATTAAAGTTGACTTTGGTCAACATTTTGGATAAACGGACCAGGACTCGTGATTCGACGGTTCCGGGGGGCCTGCTGAAAAATATGGGACTTGAGCGTATACACGGAATTTAATTCTGAGATCCCTAGCCCGAGAAAGAAATTTTTGACGAAGATTGAAAGACTGAAATCTGAAGATTTAAAGAAATTGGTTAACGTTTGATCTCGTTGGAACCAGATCCATATTTTGGTTTTGAAACCCATTACTGGTTTAATATAATATGTGAGAATAGTGAGTAGGAATAATTTATAATTACTTAGGCTAGGGAGCAATATAATAGCTTGAGAATAAAGGCACGAAAGATTTGGACCAAGCCCATTTAACGTTGCTGCTAAGTTGGAAGCACAGTAAACAAGTAAAATTGTTCTTTTAGTTCTAATTGACACACAAATACCTAAAGAAGAGAGAAATAATTAAGCGAAAATATTTCAGTTATACATGTAAAGGGTCAGTATTGTTTTTAATTTCTTTTCTTTCTTTTGTTGATGTTTCATCTATCACGTTAGGACTTTAACAAATAGTGTATAATATTGTACATTTCAATAGCAAAGCAGGTATTAGTATTTATTTATCTTATTGGAGCCCATTTCCTGATAACAAAGTGATATTGATATTTATACTTTTGAGTCTTTGGGAGTATAAATAGAATTTGTTAATACAAAAACAAAAGAAAAAAAAATTTTACTACGAAAAAGCTCTATAATATTGTATTTTGGAATTAACTGATTTGCACATGGAATTGTGTTAGAAATCTACCCTTATTGTTAGATTAGTACATTACATGTTCATGTTGATGGACTTGAATAACTTTAAGACACGTATAACTACAGGTTTATTAACAAAACGTAAGGTCCAGTATACTTAGGAACTTTGTTAAGTTAATGAGTTTTACATATGTGAGTGATTAAATAATTAGTTGAATATATAGTGAGCCAAATATTAAATTTTGTACGAGAAGTATAAGATAATTCCAATTGGAATATTTGACATTACTAATTAATATTTGCATAGATTGAGGTTGTTTGGTTGGTGTTATAGAGGTTGCAAGGTTGGAGAAACTCTCTCTTAGAGAGGTAAGTGTTTGATCTAATTTTGGCTTGAGGGATTAGTTTTAGGACATTATTGTTGCGTGCTAATTGTGGAGTACGGTGTATAGGCATGGCGATGATTATCTATGCACCGGAGTCTAGCATGACCGTGAGTCTAATATGTGTTGGATTCGAATTAAATGATACTTCTTTCTTGCTTGGTTGATAAGTATAACATAAAGTGAATAGTTGAGGAAGGTTTGTGATTGGTTTGTCATTTGGAGCATTGGCTCGGATTAGAAATTGTTACTCGAGAAATAGGTAACTAAAAGCGGAATGTGTAGTGATTACTCCCTTACCGGGATGTAAGTATTTATTGCATTCTCCCTTGCCGGGATATTTGAATTTGTTAGTTGTATTCCCTTGCCGGGATTTTTTGTAATTGTTGTTACTCCCCTAGCACTTGAGTTGCGGTTGTTGTTTGGGTGAGTTTTTGGTATTAAATATTGAGGAACGAATTACAAGCCGCAACGGTATTCATTATTGAGGATCTGAGTGCACTCCACAATGGTGGTTGATGAATATTGAGGATCGGGTTGCACGCCACAATGGTATTGATTGTTGAGGATTGGGTTGCATGCCGCAACAGTGATATCTGTTGAGGATCGGATTGCACGCCGCAACGGTGTATGGAGTGAGTGTATTATTTTCATATGTAGAAACTTCTGTGTTTTCCTTATCAGTTGTCATTGTTCAGCTTCATTTCTTTACCGATGATTTCTATATTTAGACTGTCGTACCCCTCATCATGTTCCCTCCCCCCAAACTGTTTAAATTATTGCACATATATTTGTACAGGTTATTTGTGGTAGGTCCTGTCTAGTCTCGTCAGTACCTCGCCGGGGTTAGACTAGGCACTTACCAGCACATATGGTCGGTTGTGCTGATGCTACACTCTGTGCATTTCTTTTGGACCGCAACATTATTAGATCGGGAGCAGACCTTCAGTCCAGGGACTCATAAGGTAGCCTTGCTGACGTCCGGAGGCCCGGAGTCTCTTCTATCTTTATTCAGCTTGTTAGCTCTTGTATTGAAACAGACTGTTATGATTTCTTTCAGACGATTGTTTTTAGTAAATCCTAGAAGTTCGTGAGTATTGTCATACCAATCTTGGGTAGATGATGTGAGCACGTGATTTTTGCTTCATGGAAATTACTCCTAAAGAAATCGAAAAATAAAACAAGTTACCTTCGGGTACAATTTTGAGAATTTGCGTGACATTTTTGGTAATTATTTTGTCCGTAAATATTTACCTTGTTGTAGTTTATCACAAAATATAAAAAAATACATATTGCATGCATATTTAGAATTTTGTTGTGCATTTAGGAATTAATTAAATCATAGTTTGGTTTTAAAAGGAAAATCGCAAAAACATGTATTTTTATTCTATTTATCGTCATTGTGTAATTTTATTTTAATTAAATATTTAAATTTGTGTGTTAATTGTTGTAAGTGTTAATTAATATTTGTTAGTTTATTTTTTGATTTTTACAATTTAATTAGGAATTTTGTTTTAATTAGAAATTAAAGATGGAAAAGAAAAAGAGTGCAAAAATTGAAGAAAAAACGGACCTAGTGCTGCTCCTGCTGCTGCTAAGGAGGAGGAGAAGAAGGATGAACCTGCTGAGGAGTCGGATGATGACATGGGTTTCAGCTTGTTTGATTAAGTCTGTTTGATGTGATGTTGTCACTTTTTGAAGGACAAAAAGATCTTTATCTCATTTTATGTTTTGAAGTATCTGAACAATATGTTAGTTTCAGCTATTAAGTTTGATGATACAAGTTTGGGATCATATGCTGCCTGCTTGATCAGGTCATTGAGTCTTATATTAGTAGCACATCTAGTTTATCATTTATTGCTTTTGAATATTATGGTTGCTTATTTGAATGTTGGTTGATTCTACAACTGAAACCTTTTTACCTGTAAGACAATAGATTATGCAATCCCTCTCCTATTTATGCGACTGTAAAAAAAAAATCCCCCAAGGAAAATCTGGCCCAAAATACATTGATCCAGTTCGTTTCTCCTGATCTCTTAAACGCAAGAGACGACGCTGTATTGGCACCTTCCATTTGGTCCGTTGATCAAATAGATCTAACGGTCCAGTCAAGCTCTCTCATTAATCCAAACGACGTTGTTTAGGCACGACCAGTCAGAGCCGTTCATCCCATCCAATCCAACGACTCCAGGCTTTCCCCGATACCCGACCCACTTAACCCCAGAGACCGACCCAGTCTCACTTAAATCTAACGACGACGTCCCCTTAAGTGAAAAGATCAAGGTTATTGTCCAACGGACCATATTCAACTCCCCCGTCCCGTATATAAACCCCGTCTCTCACCCCACGCCCCCAAAACCAAACTCCCCATGTTCATCGTCTCCCTCTCAAACCCATAACCAAACACCTCCTTCACAAACCCTAGTCGCCATGGTCCTCTTTCACCTGAAACCTGGCGGCAACAACGCCGCCGGCCACCATCTTAACACCATAAGACCATCTGAAAACCCTCTTTCTGAATCCGGTAACCGTTTGGCTCGAATTATCTCCTATCTTCTCGAATCTTCATTTGAAGATTCGAGCCAAACTGAAACATATCCCAATTCACCCCCAATTCGTACCACAACACCTCCTGACCTCCCTCATACCCCAAATACTATTGATTTGGTTCGAATCTTCCTAGAAATGCTCGAATCCCAAATCAAGCAAAAACAGAACCCTAAATGCCATGGAACTGGAGTTTGGTCGGATTGAGGGTCTTAGCCGACCTTAGTCAAGTGTTCTCAGTCAAGAACACCTGATGAAGGTCTGTTTGACCTCAAAAGGTTCTAGTCCGAGATCGTTCAAGCCCATTTGATTTCTAATTTTTCTGAGGTATTTTTTTTCTTTTCCTTTATCTTTTTGTTTCTAATTTTTTATTTGGTCGAACTTATTTCTGATCGTTTGTTGAGTATATAGTATAAATTATGTAATCGATTTGACTAGTTTTGTCAATTAGTTGAATTGTATTATGACTCCCTGTTTATGTCAAAAGCAATTTGAATTGCCTAATTATCTATTTCTGATTGTTTGTTGTCAATTATTGTATGTAGTCGTTTAAGTAGATTTGACGATTAATTAGTTTCCTTCATCTCTTTGTTTTCTGTCAAAAGAAAAAAATTAATAACTCGAATCACCTTGTTGATTTATTTCCTTTCTATTTGTTTGTCACTAACTATTCTAGGTTACAATTATAGTCAGTTGCATAAATGACGTCAAATGGTTTGGTGTCGAATGTTGTATGAACTGATTTTTAGGTACTTAGCTTCAGGGCATTGTTAATACTGACAATGATCCTGCATTCTTGTATAGTTTCGACTTAGAATTGTATTAAGTTAAAACCCTGTATCCATGTGATTTTGATTTAGTTTCACTTTCAGTTTTAATGATTCTGTTGAGTTTTGTGTTGCATTAAGTTTGGTTTTATGATTTAAATTCATTTCATTTGTTTCAATTAAGTTAACCTCGGTCATTCAGTTGTCAGTAATATTGGTTATAACTATTAATTAGAATTAATTTTAGGTAATTTTCTTTAGAATGAACAGATTGGATTAAGGGCAGTAACACTAAGGGGTTTTAGGGGTAATTTGGGAATTAAAAAATAAGAAAATGGTCAATTTTAAATAGTCTGCCAGTTGAATGGTCAGTGGGCCACTGAACCATTGAATAATTTAACTAAAAAAGGGGGGACTGTGGGGTTGGTTGACTGCTTTTACTTGATTGGAAATCAGAAATAGTATAGGTAATAATAAAAGCTAAATAACCCACATAGTAAAGGAATATAGGGCTGGAAAGTAAGAAAGAAGTAGGGGTAATTAGAAAAGGGTAATAATAAAAAGGGGTAGTAGTAATAGGTAAAACGTAAAGAAAGGGTCTTGCTTTGGGTATAAGATAGAGGTCATTTGAGACTAAGAGAGGGGGCTGAACACAAAGAAAACATTCATAGTTCAAGTTCAAAACCTGCTGGATTTTATGATCAGAATATTTTAAAAGTTGAAATAGGCGGACTTTCAAATTGAAAGTGAGGTCTTTTCTTTACTTCTAAAAACACCAGAACCATTTTATTGCCCTTTGGCCCCTGATTCATTCTGTTTTTCTGCCATTAATTGTTTAGCATTGTTGGTTTTCAAGTAGTATTTCCTGAAGTGTGCTATTGGACATCTGTTACTGTTTCATTACATTTTCTGGGTTTTTCCTCCACTGGTTTTCGGGACTGCTGGTTGCCTGATTTTTGTCCCATTGGTTTTAAGTTGCTGGTTGTTATTGTTGTTACTGTGTATGCTACTGCTACTCTACTGATCCTCCTGTTTCTTCTTCTCTTTTTACAATACCAGGTACACTTTTGAATCAACACTGATGTAATTCTGAGATTGAGCATGAAATAAAAGTTGAAGGCATCTTAGCTATTGGGTGCTACATCTGTTAAGTAGAATGTAGATGCTAAGTACTTTTGTAGTAAAAAAAATATAATCCATAACTCAATAAGAATGCATGGATTAGTTTGTACTTAACTAGAACTGTGTTGTTTAAACTTCAATGTGCAGTTATTAGTTGTACATTTAATGTAGTTAGTTATGTAATTGGTAGAATGAACATAGTTAGTAATCACTTATTTCCAATCATGTTTTCTGCCTTTGTTTTTCTTTTTATTTGTAGTGAAACATAGGATTTATCAATAGGCAAACAAACAAGGTAGCCAATAGTCCTAAACCGTATATAGTTAACTCCTAGTCTCATTCTTTCTAACACTGTTATTTTAAAACAATTAGAGAATGGTTAGCTCGTTTTAATATTTTGTCAATTTTGTATGTTATTTCATGATTTCAGCTTTAGTAAATTCGCTTATAGGATGAGGCACGAAACAATCTACCATTTAGCAAGGTGCAATTTCCGTTCACCTTTATCTTATAACTAATAAGATGCCTGAGCTTGTAAACATGTAATTAAATAGGACTCTTATCTTTTATTTTAGAGACAATCTTAATAGTAAAATGTAGACACTTTAGGTTTATCCATTTAAAATAAAAGAGATGAGCCTCGCCAAACAAAATGCACAAGTTGCGGGGCCCTCAATAGATGGTTGTTAAAAATGCTTAGATTTCGGGACAACCCGCTTAGCGAATTTCACGGCCTTCTAATAAAAGCGGTAAAGAGTTAAAATTTACACATAAGTTCACATTCGTATAAAATCAGATAATTAAGTCAGGTATGACAGTTGAGCGACCGTGCTAGAACCACGGAACTTGGGAATGCCTAACGCCTTTTTCCAGGTTAACAGAATTCCTTATCCAGGTTTCTGGTTCGCGGATTGTTAACAGAGTCATTCTTTTCCCGATTCGGGATTGATCCGGTGAATTGGGACACCATAAATCTCTCAAGTGGCGACTCTGAAATAAATAAACAAATCCCATTTTGATTGTCCTTTAATTGGCAAAACTCCCTTAACCCCCTGAGCCCCTCGAGGGTGCCGGAAAAAGGAGGCTCTAGCAACACTGCTGGGGAATAACCCAGAACCACCAATTTAGGGGTTAGAAATTCGAGCTTAGATAAATTGATATGTTTGACTTTATCTGATTTTGTTACATTATTTGTTCTTACTATGCTAGTTGACTGTTTTTACTGCTTTGATATTATTGAACTGTATTATAAAATGTCTTCTTGCGCGCCCCTTCTGAGTCTTCTGAATACAACCTCGGGAATCGCGGATACACGCCCCATTCTTTGTTGAGATAAATCCGGTGGGCATGGGCTCCCGGTGAAGGATTATCAGTCAGCTATATATAAGAAAGGGGAGGGTCCAGTAGCTAAAGCCAGAAAAACATTTCTCCCGGTACGCTACCCCTTTCCAACTCGAGTTGTCCGCTCGTTTTATGGTCAGTTGAGATACTCCTCACACCCAAGGCATTAATCCTAGTATGACAAGACTTCACGCCGTAGGAACGTTTATTTGCATCATGCACTTTTGACTTAGGGGACTTAAAACAGGGGTTGAGTCCATCTAGGACAAGCGACCCGAAGTGAAAAGACCATCCTGCTGCATCTTGTTTGTTTTATGCATTTATTTGCTTCAGACTAGCATGCTGACTGGCTTTGCATACTGGAAATTTGTGAAAGAAAAAAGAAAGAAAAAAAACTAGCAGTGTAGAGTGTTAATTACATATTTTTAGAAAATCAATTTCCAAATAGTGGGGGAACTCTACCAAATTTTTAGAAAATGAAGAAACAAAAAAGGGAGAATTGTTTTCTTTATTTAAAAAAAAAGAAAACAAAGGAGAATTGTTTTCAAATTTAGTTGTTTTCTTTGGCGAACTACGTTGGTTTGATTCTCATAGTATGTGAGATATATAGGCAACCCTCATCGAGTCCAATCTACCCTTTTGCAAAAATAGCGAAATTGTCAAATTTTAATTTTGTTGTAAATAAGTCAGGTGATGCTGCTCTTGTCAAATATAGCCGAATGTTCCCGAAAAGGACGCCGGAAAGGCTGACTTTGCATAAATGGCCACCTTGGGTCATTTTTTTAGATTCATGACCGTTTGACCCACACAGCCTTAAAATCTTCTTTCCCGAGGCGCTGAAATGCCGTGTTTTCAATATCGGGTCTTTTATTATTTAAAAAAACAAAAAAGAGGAATCATAATAAGCTGAGATGATGCATGCAGTCGGAGCAAAAACATGTTAGAAATGATTAACTGCCTAAGAACATTGCATCCCCTCAACGTACAATTGCAATGTCTGTTAAAACTCTAACGCTACAAGTTTGTTGTTTTTCCAATTTCAAGTAGTTAGTCTATTAGAGCGTACTGACACTATACCATTATCAAACAAGATCAAAAGGGCCTATACCAGAAAGCATGACTGACTCAGATAATAGTGTTGAGTCGGAAAAGACGGCAAATCAGATGCTGAAAGAGGCAATGGAAAAAAATGGAAAAATATAAGACTAGAGATGAACGAAATGCAGGTAGTCTTGGCTAGGGTACAGAAGGGGCCCGAACCACCTGTTACTCCTATTCTCCCACTAGGAAACACGCCAGAATACCCTTCCCCCGGCCCTTCAACAAGTTTCCCAAGCCATCACTACTATCAGGGAAGAGATGCCTATGATCCCCAAGCTCCACCACCCAATAAGAACCCTCCTCCACCAAATGTTCCTGTCTTTGTGGCACCTCCCCCGAACACATTACAAATATAGTCTAGTGAGCCACTGTTCAAAAGCTCACAACACCTAGTATTACCCCTCTGAGCCCACATTCAAAGCACCCGAGCCACATGCCTATAATCCCCACTTTGACGTCCCGACGAAGATTGAGAAGCCGGCTAAGAGCCCAGAGCAGGACGAAGTGATGCGAAAATTTAAAAGCCTGGATCAATCCTTTGGGAATATGCACGGTTTAGGTAACTAGGTCAGCGTGGCTTATAATGATTTGTGCCCTTTCCCTGACGTTCAATTGTCACCAGGGTTCAAGATGCCAAAGTTCGATCTATACGAGGGGCACGACAATCCTATGGCATATATGTGAGGTTTTTTGCAGCAAGATTAGAGGAGAAGGTGGTAAAGATGAGCCGCTAATAGATTACTGTGGTTAGAGTCTGAGCGGTTCTGGACAGGAATGGTACACAAGACAGGATCCGAGAAGATGGTATACCTGGGACGATCTAGCACAGGCATTTGCAGGTCACTTCCAGTACAACCTCGAGATCATCTCTGACCATCTCACTTACTAAAACTTGAGAAGAAGCCCGGGGAAAGCTTCTGAGAATTTGGGTTCCAATGGAGAGAACAGGCAACCATAGTTGATCCTCCGATAAGAGAGGGGGAAATGGTGGACTACTTTCTGCAAACTCTGGAGCCAACTTACTTTGGTCACTTGGTAACGTCGTTTGGAAAATCTTTCAACGAGGTAGTGAAAATGGGTGATATGATTGAAGAGGGACTTAAGTCCAACAATATCCTGAGCTATTCAGAGATTGAAGCAACCACTCAGGCCATCTAGAGTGGCACGGGAGGTGCGCTCGGGAAGAAGAAAAGAGAAGAGGTCACAACACTAGAGGCAGGTAATGGGTCATGATTAAGAGGTCCTTCCCCTCTCTAACAATCCAGACCCCATCACCCAAATTACCCCCACAGCCCTACTACCCATCACAAGAACCACAGTTCTCCGTCCATCAGGCCCAGACATATACTCAGCCTCTGGTTTGCCCACAATGGTGCGCGCTGGCTCCCCAAAATACCTACCCGCCTCCACAAAATATATATCCTCCTCCACGAAACACATATCCACCTCCAAGGTCATAGAGGAATCTTTCCATGCCGGGTTTCCGGGGAAATCAGAGAATATTCACTGAGTTGGGAGAAACCTATAATGCTTTGTTCCATATATTAAGGTAGTTAGGTTTGTTAAGTCTTGTTGAGCCTAGATTGCCAAATACCCTTTCCAAAAATATAGACCACTCGGTAAGTTATGAATATTGCTCGGGGGCTCCCGGACATGATACCGAGAAGTGTTGGAAGTTGAAACATGCATTGAAAGATCTTATTGACACCAGTAGGATCAAGGTTCAGACACCAGGGGCACCCAACATCAATCAAAACTCGTTGTCGGCACACCATGAAACCCACGTGGTCGAACTAGTGCGCGAAGAAGGGGAACTCGAGAAGCCCTGAACAAACGGTAGTGAAGATCTGTGCCGGTCTGAATGAAAAGTCGGCCAATGGAAAAGTGGTGGTATAGTTGGAAAAGGTAGATGACAAGCCAGTCATGGTGAAGGGGCGAAGGGTCCAGCAAGGCGGAGGTATAGTTTTTAGGACTAAAAGAAAAAATCAACAATCGGATAGCTACTCCCCGTCCAATCCAGAGGGAGTCTTGGTAGTGGGCTCTGATTTTCATTCTCGTTTTCTGGATTATTACAGGGTTGTAATCCAATTTCTTTTATTTTTGTATTCGACCAAGTGTGAAACCTTGTTTCCCGTAATTCAATGAAAAATGAAAAATAAATTCTTCACATTTACTTTAGTTTAATTTTGTTTTCTTTTTTTCTTTCTGAACAGTTCTCTTTATACTGACTCTAATGACATGGCATACATGATGGATCTTCAACCCAGTCTAAAAATTATCTGATTATGAACTTATAATACCAGAGGCAGATTGATGATAATGAATGGGTCAAAACCCGAATGGAGCGGTTGAAGCAGCCAACAAAAACATAGAGAAGATATTGGGGAAGAAGGGTTCAGGCAATGGCATGAAAAGTTGCCATTTACATTGTTGGGTTATCGCACTACTGGTCGTACTTCAGTAGATACAACTCCTTATTCGTCTGTATACGGAATTGAAACAGTGATATCAACAGAAGTTGAAATTCCGTCCCTCCAGATTATCGTTGAGGCTGGGATGGATGATGATGAATGGGTCATAGCCCGATTTGGAGCAGTTGAGCTTAATTGATGAAAAGAGATTGGCAGCAGTGTGTCATGGCCAGTTGTGTCAAAAAAGAATGGCAAGAGCATACAATAAGAATGTGCATCCCAGGAAATTTGATGTGGGGTAACAAGTGTTGAAACGAATCCTGCCACATCCGCCCGAATTAAAGGGCAACTTCGCCCCGAACTGGCAAACACCATTCATTGTGACCAGAGTGTCATCCAATAGCGCATTATGTTTGACAAATGCCGAGGGAAGATGTATTGATATAGCTATCAATTCTATCATAGTCAAGAGATATTTTGTATGATTTCTTTGATTATAATTTTTTGTTTGTTTGTACTTGCCGTTGATCGGAGAATGAAATGACGGAGGCAATTCTTTCTTCTATCCAAACACTTTAACCTTTGCTTCCCCCGTTGAGCCTTATTTATTTGGAATCTTTAATGAAAAGGAAAAAGAGATAATAAAAAAAAAGAAAAAAAAAAGAGAAGAATAGAAGAGAAGAAAATAATAATAATATTAATAACAAAAAGAAAAAAGAAAAACCACAAGAAAAACAAAGAAATGGTGGGAACTTTGTTTGACCTGATTCCTCGAAGAGGATATGTAGGCGCCTCACTGCTCGGTCATAGTGTAATAAAATTCAAAAGATCCCCAAGCAAGAAAACTGAGGCAGAAGTTATGTTTTTAAGTTTTGAGAAAGAAGTTTGATTCCGAGAGTTGTAATATTTTACCCATTAAGTTATTTTGAATATTTGATATTCTTTTCTTTTAGTCCTACGCGAAAACCATATTTGATGTCCAAAAAGACCTCCCAATCAGTATCCGAGAGGTACCAAGTCAGGCAAATGAAAGCTGAGAACAACACACTGATCCCCAACTGAAAGAGGATCATGAGCTGAAAGAATTGATAGCCAAAAGAATCCCCAGAAGAGAGAATCTTATCAGTAACACTCCAATCCCCAGCTGAGAAAGAAAAATAAAATGAGAGAGTCTTATCGATGAAAACCTTCACAGGCACCATAAGGCGAAGAAAACTGAGAGAGAAAAAATAAAATGAGAGAGTCTTATCGATGAAAACCTTCACAGGCATCATAAGGCGACAAAAGCTGAGAGAAAAAAAATAAGAGAGTCTTATGGTGAAAACCTTCATAGGCACCATAAGGCGACGGGAGTTGAAAGAAATGAGAGAGTCTTATTTGCAAAAACCCTTTGAAGGGCACTATGAGGAGACAAGATAAGATTGGTGGAAAGGATCCGCATTTGGAAAAGCGTTGGTTGCCTGTTTATCCCTAGCAAAATGAGGCCGTCAGAAAGATTGATTGATACATATAGACTGGGTTTGTTAGATCCGGAATGCACGACATGAGCATTGGGATCAGTTATACTATTCAGATAAGTTTTTTTACCTTTTCCTCTCCCCATCATTTGTTCGGAAAGGCTTTTTTCTTTTTCTATCATTTTTGGAGTCATCACTTTTCATTTCTTTCTTTAAAGATATTTTCCCCAGCAATTTGTTTTTGAGAAATATTTTTTAGAGCTTACTACTAGTTGCTAAAATGGTACAAAGAAAAATGTGAATAGGACAGGCCCAAGATAAGGCAATAAAATGAAAAAATGTTTGTTGCAAAGACCAAATGATGAATTGGTCTAAATGTTAGGGAAAGCATGGAGAAAAGCAGAAAAACAACAGTTAAGAAATTTGTAAATAAGGATCGTCGGGAAGAAGGAGCATCCCCGGCAGATTTTTGACCAAGTTTCAAGAGGTTCGGGCAACACATAGCAAGGAAGGAAGAAAAAGAAAAACCATCCCCAGCAGGAATATCATCCCAACAAATAACATCAGTCCCCAAACAAGTTTTGGGAACACAGAGCAATGAAAGGGAAAGGGAGAAACCATCCCCATCAGGAGTGGCACAAGCACTCACCACGTTCTAAACTAACAAATTTTTCTTTGATTTGAAGCAAGGAAAGAAAATGTTATTGATGGCGGAAAGACATGCCACAAGGAAGATCACCCAAATTGGCAGAAACGTTTCTTCCATTGTTGAAAATTTTCTCGGAGGAATGAGGAAATCAATTCAAGTTATAAGAGAAAAACCATCCCAAGCAGGAGTGGCACGACCACTCACCGCACTTTAGACTGACAAAATTTTCTTTGATTTAAGACAGGGATGGAAGCTATGTTCATATCAAGATCTCTACATCATATCAAGCTTTTTGCGCTGCATCAATCTTTGTAATTACCAAATCGAGCACCACATGTAAGGTTTGTCCACCTTCAAAAAGGATATGCTTGGTTCTATCTGTGAGCACATGATTTTTTCCCTATTTACTCCCTGAAAATTTAAAATAAATCAATTTTTAGTTTGCTTGCAATTGTTGTGAATTTTTTGTTATTTTTCTTGTATTATTTGCATTTTTGTAAGTGCATGTTTATTTGTTTAAATAAATAAAAATATAAAATATGTTGCATTTTGCATTTAAAACTTAAGTTTATAATTAGGAGTAATTAAATTTGTTTTACAAGAATGAAAATTACAAAAATATGCATTGTTTGCATTTTTAGCATTTAATGTCCAAGTTGTGCAATATTATTTTAATTGGTGTTTAAAAATTGTGCGATAATTATTATTTAGAGATGACTAATATTCTTAGAGTTAATTTGGATTTTTATAATTTAATTAGGATTTCGAATTTTAATTTTGAAAGAATAAGAAGGAAAAATCGGATTGGGCCTCTTACTCTAATTTGAATTAACTTGGCCCAAGCGTTTCACAAATCCAACCCAAAACCCCTGACCCGACCTGGTCCATTTCCACCTCCTCCCTTTTAATTTTTCAGATTTTTCCCATTCTTTCACTCAACCAAAAGACCAAAAACACACCCTAATACTCTCAAACCCTAGCCGCCACTATTCATCTTCTCCTTCCTCCATCTCCAAACCCTTTCATGGCTGCCCTTCCTATCTCCTTGTCCGTCACCCTCACAACCAGCTGAACCCCGTCATCAAACAACCAGCACTCGGGCATCAACCGTTTGAATCTCCACCTTCACGACCTCTGTTGTTGTCCCCGTCGTAAAGCAGCCTCCAGGCCAGTCATTTGCTCAACGGCAATTATGCTCACCTGAGCTGCCCGCTTGCTTCACCTCACGTCCAAACACACTAACCAAACAACCCTCCGTCCATTTTCTTCTTAAGCTCCATGAACGAGCTAACCCACGGACTACCCTCATCCAACCAGCTCGACGCCACAGGTCAGCCACTCCACTGCTCCGCTCGTCCAATGACTCCACTGCTCCGTCCCCCAACCAGCCATCGCCTTTGTCACCCGGTTCGTGGTCGTCTTCGTCGTCTAATTTTGTCGCTTTAAATCAATCATAAAATATACACATTTTCCGGGCCAGTTCTAGTTTATTTTGGTTTTAAAGTTTTCGGGCAGATTTGTTTCCATTCGAGTTCGTCATTGTTTCGATCCGGTTAGTTGGTTTAAATTTCATTTTGGATCTAAAATCAGTATATATTTGATTATTTTCTTGTTCTTTGTTTATAATTTCTTGATTATTTCTTCAGTTTGTTTTAGTCATTTGTTCTTGTTTAGTTTTAATATGGAAATAGTTTAGTGTAATCACTTGAATCCTTGATCTTGATTTTGATATTGTTAGATTTAAATTTGGAGTTCGATTGATGATTTAATTTTTTGTAATTTGAATCTACTAATTGTCTGTAAGTTTATCATTAAATGTGAATCTGATTTTGTTTGAAGTAATTCTTAAATATTGTTGATTAGGAGTTTGTTCATGAGGTTAATTGTTGATTTTGATTAAGAATTTGTTATAGTTGCTATTTTTTGGTTAATTGATTTAGATGAATTGGCTATAGCTGACGATGGTATAATGGTAATTTTAGTAGTTTGAGGGGATATTATTGGAATTGAAAAATAAAGAATTGTTTAAAAATATAGTGGAGAAGATAATTATGTAAAGTAAAAAGAAGGGACAAGACATATGGGGAGCATAATGATTAAGTAAAAAGAGAGTGGATTGTGGGATCCACGTTTAACTGCTTTTGTTGATTGAGAATTAAAAATAGTAGGGTAATAATAAAAGGGATGGTAATAATAGTAAAAGGGTAGAAGATAATAGAGTCCTGCTTGGGATAAATAGGGGTCATTTTAACACTTAAAAGGGACAGAATTTTGGAGAGAAAAAATTTCAGAACTTAAGAGTAAAAGGGAGGTCTTTTCCTTACCACTGAATATCAGAACTAGTACTGTTACTACTTCACTGGTTATTGCTTGATTTTCTGCTTGGTTTTTAAATCTATTCCTGGGGTCTTTCCGTATTGTTTGTTGCTGGTTTACTGCTTTGGTTGTTGAACCTGTTGTTGCTGTGTTGTGCTACTGCTGCACTACTGACTTCTTCCTCTTCTTTGCTTTCTAAATACCAGGTATACGACTGTAACTTTGGCTGTTGTAAGCTGAAAAATTTAGAAGCATGAATACATATAAAAATGGAAGTTTGAAGTTTTGACTTAACTTTTCTTCTTTACATGATTTTATTTTAGAACATTTCTTATACTACTGTTATGAAGATTTCTGCCAGCTTTGTATAGCTGGACTGTATTCAGTTTGATTTGGATTAATTGAAGTTATAATTATAATGAACTATTTGGATGTAGTTACCAGCTGTAGTAATATTCGCTTGTAGAATAAGGCACGAAACAATTCTCCATTTTTACGAGCACGAGTGCAATTTTCGTTCGCCTTAATCTAATAATTAATAAGAGGCCCGAACTTGTCAAGCATGTAAATTAATTAGGATTTTTTAAATATTTTATTCTAGAGACAAACAAAAAATAAAAATGTATTCACTTTAGAAATTAATTTCAATAGTATTTATATAAGAATGTGAGTTTTAATCAAGCTATAATAATTGCTTTTAAATATTAGTTGTCGAATTTTTCTTTAGTTTATTTATAGTTTCGAATTTTTAAATTTTATTTATAATTTCGAATTTATTTTTTTTATTTTTCTTTCCACTAATATTTGCCTTAATCTAGCCATTAGTGTGTTACGTTTTTATTTTACTTTTAAGCTCGTAATTAATTGGAATTTTTCTTTCTTTATTTTAGAGACGAATTTAAATAGAAATGTAGTCACTTTAGATATCCTTAAAATAAAGGGGGCGTGCCTCGCCAGAGCAAATTACAAATGCGGGGCCCTCAATAAAAGGATATAACAATTAGATAGATTTCGGAGTTGGTCTCTTAGCGAATTTTCGCGGCCTTTTCGAAAAATAACGACATGTTAGTATCTTTAGGACGTGCCTCAATTAATCATACATTCCTAATCTCGGGTGTGCATTTATGCGACCCAAATTCAATTCTCGACAGAGTCGAAATGTGTCGACGACCGCGGGTACACTGTCTGTGACGTGGTCCGAGATATGTTTTCACAATGTTGCAATTCTCTGTAAAATAATAACAATAATAATAATGATAAAAGCGGTTTAAAGTTAAAATTTTCTTTTAAGATCCTAATTGTAAAAATCAGATAATTAAGCCGAATATGACAGTTGAGCGACTGTGCTAGAACTACAAAACTCGGGAATGCCTAACACCTTCTCCCGAATTAACAGAATTCCTTATCCGAATTTCTGGTGGGCGGACTGTTAAACAGAGTCATTCTTTTCCTTGATTCGGGATTTAATCGGTGACTTGGGACACCATTAATTTCCCAAGTGGCGACTCTGAATCTTTAATAAATAATCATGTTTCGATTGTTCTTTAATTGAGAAAACTCCCTTGCGCCCTCGCGGTGCCGGAAAAAGCAGGTGTGACACTATACGCCTTCAAATAGGATATACTTGGCTCTATCCTCCCTCAAATAGGATATACTTGGCTCTATCCACCCTCAAATAGGATATACTTGGTTCTATCCGCCCTCGAATAGGATATAATTGGTTCTATCCGCCCTCGAATAGGATATACTGGGTTCTATCCGCCCTCTAATAGGATATACTTGGCTCTATCCGCCCTCAAATAGGATATACTTGGTTCTATCCGCCCTCGAATAAGATATACTTGGTTCTATCCGCACTTGAATAGGATATACTTGGTTCTATCCGCCCTCGAATAGGATATACTTGGTTTTATCCGCCCTCAAATAGGATATACTTGGTTCTATCCGCCCTCAAATAGGATATACTGGGTTTTATCCGCCCTCAAATAGGATATACTCGGTCTATCTGCCCTCAAATAGGATATAATTGGTTTTGTCTGCCCTCAAATAGGATATACTTGGTTCTGTCCGCCCTTAAATAGGATATACTTGGTTCTATCTGCCCTCAAATAGGATATACTTGGTTCTGTCCGCCCTGAAATAGGATATACTTGGTTCTATCCGCCCCCAAATAGGATATACTTGGCTCTATCTGCCCTAAAATGAGATATACTTGGTTCTATCCGCCCTCGAATAGGATATGTTGGGTCTATCTGCTCTCAAATAGGATATGATGGGTCTATCCGTATGACGACCCGACCCGTCGTCTCATGTGTTTCCATCCCATTATCCTTGTATTATGCTTCTTCATGTGTTAGTATATGTGTTTGGTGAGTTTGAAGTGTTTCGGATTGAATTTGTATAGAAATGAGACAAATAGCCTCTTTAATGAAAACTTAAGTTGAAAAAGTCAACTGGATGTTGACTTGTAAGTTAGAGGGATCGGAACGGATTTCCGATGATTCGACTAGTTTTGGATGGTGATTTATGACTTGGGAGCGAAATCGAAATTTTATTTGGAGGTCCGGTGTAGAATTAGGTTTGAATTGGCTAAGTTGAATTTCGGCGGATTACGTTGATAGGTGAGATTTTTATTAGGGGGTTGGAATGGAATTCCGAGACTTGCAGTAACTTTGTTAGGTAATTTTTGTTGTGTGTGAAAATTTTCAGATCATTCGGAGGAGTTTAGGTCGGGTTTTGGATCGAATGCAAATTTGGAAAAGTTATAGTTTGACTTAGGCTTGAATTTGAGGAATTTGGTGATTTTTGTGTTTAGGATCGTGTTTTTATGGTTGGAACGAGTTCGTATGATGTTTTGGAGCAGGTTGGTATTCTTGGTTGGGGTCCCGGGGGACTCGGGGTGATTTCGGAGGTTCAACGGATCATTTTCGGGTTGGCTAGGGATCAGATTTTTTTTTGCTGTCATAAATATTGCAAACGTTTTTTCTATGCGATCGCAGGAGTGCTGCTGCGATCGCGTAGAAGGTTTGGGGAATCTTGGAAATTTGTTCAAGCGATCGCAGTCTGGGGCATGCGATCGCATAGGTTGAGGAATGCTGGTCTCAGCGATCGCAGAGGGAAGTGTGCGATCGCGTAGGGTTATTTCACCTGGTTCTTTGGCGGAGGAATTATTCTATGCGAACGCGTGGGGTGTGATGCGAACTCGTAGGTTGATATTGGGAGCCTACGCGATTGCAAGGGCTAGAGTGCGATCGCGTAATAAGAGGATTTTGAGAAGCTCTGAGTTTGTTCTTTGCGATCGCAAGCCAAAGGCTACGATCGCATAAAGGAAGATCACTTGGCAGAGAGTTTTAAGTTAAACATTTCATCCGCGACTTGGTTCATATTCCCTCCATTTTGCTCCACCTTGAGAGCTTGTTGACGGATTTTGAAGGGGATTTCAACGAGAAGAGATTAGAGGTAAGTCTCGTGGTCTAAATACGTCATTTTATTGAAGAATCAACCAATAATTCTCTGAAATTGGGTGTAAAAGTTGATGAACTAGGGCTTGAAATTTCAAATGAAAATTGGGGATTTGGAGGAGAAATTGGACTCCGATTTTGATGAGTTTTATATGTATGGACTCGTGGTGAGACGAGGACTTTGAAAATGTGAATTTCGTAATTTTTCGAGAAGTGGGTCCGGGGCTCGGGTTTAACCAACTTCGTGATTTTGGGTGTATTTCGAGTTATTTCGATTGGGTTGTGTTCCATTAGCCTATTTGACGTATTACTATTGGTTTTGATCAGATTTCGAATCTGCGGAGGTTGATTCTCGAGGGATAGGTATTGTGAGCTAGTTTGCAGCCGGGTTGAGGTGAGTAATGGGTGTAGATGATGACCTGAGGGTTTGAAACCCCCGTATATCACATTGTGATGCTATTATGAGGCTAGACACGCACTCCATGGCTAGTGAGGGGTCTTATATATTGGAAATTGTGACTCTGTCCAATCCGAGGAATAGATTGTACTATGTTGGTGATTGCTTCGCATACTATATTGATGATATCTGGGCTTGATGCCATGTTTGGGGCCTTATGCCGACTTGTGGAATCCTTCAGGGATCGTTATCTTAGAATTACCATGATTTTCATATTATTTGAATTCAGTCCAGGTTTAAACATTATTTATGCAAACTCAGCCATATTTTTACGTTTTGAAAACTCAAATGATTCTTAAATGATAATTCGGGTTGATGATTACTATCTCACTATTTCTGGACTGTATATTATTTCAAATGGAAACGGTGGTAACTATTGGCACCGTGTATTTTTAAATGGAAACGGTGCTAACTATTGGCACCGTGTATTTAAATGGAGACGGTGGTAACTATGGGCACCGTGTATTATAAATGGAAATGGTGGTAACTATTGGCACCGTGTATTGTAATGGAAACAGTGGTTACTATTGGCACTGTATGACATGACGCTTGGGCTGTAGGAGCCCCTCCGGAGTCTAAACTCCCACAGTGAGCGCGGGTACCCATATGGATCGGGTTGCACGTTCCGCAGTGTTCATGCATTGCATTTCATATCATGCATTTATTTACTGTTGCTTTATCTGTATATCTCTGAGGCTTGTACTATATAGAACTGCTAGATATCTTCATTTTGTGTTATTTCGTATTTTCTTATCTTCGGGTTTTTATACATGCTTATTACTCGCTGAGTTGGTAGACTCACCCCGTACTCTCTACACCTTGTGTGCAGATCCATGTGCTCTAGAGACCTAGTGTTGCTGCTGTTGATTTCCCGAGCTATTCAGAGTAGTGAGGCAGCTGCCCAGCGTCCGCAGGACCACTTACTCGGTCTCTATCAGTCATGTTCTTTTTGCTATTTTGTCAGACTTTGTATCATTTCCGTTCAGACTTGTATCATGTTTTTGTTAAGACTATGTACTCGTGACTCCTCGGTTTTGGGAGGATAATTATTCTTGTCAGCTGTGTTTTTAGTGGTATTACCTAACCCTGGTTGGGAGTATGACATTAAATTCGCTGTGTTATCTTAAATTGTTTCTTTTTGGCTGGAATGTCGTTCTTGGTTGTGGTTTGGTCGGGCTTGTCCAGCCTCGCGGCCGGGCGCCATTACGACCGGGATTGGGGTCATGACAATCCGCCCTCAAATAGGATATTGAATTTAATCCTTCCTCAAAAGGACATTGTAAAGGGGTATCTCGACCCTGGTGGCCTGCTTGTATACACATGGCCAAAATATATATTTCATAAATCATTGCCAACTGCATTTTATTTTTAAGTTGTTTTGAATTTAGGCCCCCACCTGTGTAACTACGGAATACATTTCATGTTTAGGCGCCCACATGTATAACTAGGGAATACACTTCTTTGTCTTTGGATTTAGGCCCCCACCTGTATAAATAGGGAATACACGTCTTGTCTTTGCATTTAGGCGTTCACCTGTATAACTAGGGAATACATTTCATGTTTTTGTGTTTAGGTGCCCACCTGAATAACTAGGGAATACATTTCTGTTTTACATTTTATGTCTTGAAATCAGAAACCCCGCCGGAAGGCAGAAGGTTGCAACAAAAATCCCCAGCATAAGGAAAGAAGTCATATCCCCAGCGGATCGAACAAAACGATGAATACTTGTATTCAAAAAAAGCAAAAGGCCAGTGTCATCCCCAAGTTTTCGGAGGGAAAAAGCACTGGAAGAAAGACAAGCCGACAAGAAAGCAAGGCAGCAAAAACAAGTTGAAGATAGATACGATCTTGTGATCCATAGTCTAGCCTAGCTTCTTGTTTTCTTTTTAGCATGGTGTAATAAGGAGATCGGTAAAGCAGTAGTAACAGCATGCAGCAGCAGTAACAACCAAATCGCAGTTCCATGGTAGTCCTAGCTACCAAAACTTCCTGAACTACATTAACTCGATTCCCTTTTAGCCAGGGATATGTAGGAAACCTTTGAAGCAAAGGTTCGGTTAAATCTTTTTCAAAAAGTGCTTCCCACGGAGTATTCCAACGGGCAAAAATCACTCGTATCCGCTCACTTATCTTTGCACGAAAACTCTTTGTATTTTTAAACAAAGAGGGGCAGCTGCGAGCACATGATTTTTGCTTCACGGATTACTCCAAAAGAAATCGAAAAATAAAATAAGTTACCTTCGGGTACAATTTTGAGAATTTGCGTGACATTTTTGGTAATTATTTTGTCCGTAAATATTTACCTTGTTGTAGTTAATCACAAAATATAAAAAAAGACATGTTGCATGCATATTTAGGATTTAGTTGTACATTTAGGAATTAATTAAATCATACTTTGGTTTTAAAATCAAAATCGCAAAAATATGCATTTTTTTCTCTTTGTCGTCATTGTGTTATTTTATTTTAATTGAATATTTTAATTTGTGTGTTAATTGTTGTAAGTGTTAATTAATATTTGTGTAGTTTATTTTTTTATTTTTACAATTTAATTAGGAATTGTGTTTTAATTAGAAATTAAAGAAGGAAAAGAAAAAGAGTGCAAAAATTGAATAAAATTCGGACCTGGGCTCATGTTAAACCCAAGGAAAATCAGGCCCAAAATACATTGATCCAGTCCGTTTCTCCTGATCTCTCAGACGTAGGAAACGACGATGTATTGGCACCTTCCATCTAGACCGTTGATCAAACAGATCTAATGGTCCAGTTCAGCTCTCTCATTGATCCCAACGATGCTGTTTAGGCACGACTAATCAGAGCCGTTCATCCCATCCAATCCAACGACTCCAGGCTTTCCCCGATACCCGACCCACTTTACCCTAGAGACCGACCTAGTCTCACTTAAATCAAACGACGTCGTCCCCTTAAGTAAAAAGATCAATGCCGTTGATCATCAATGATCCAACAGCCCAGATTCAACTCCCCTGTCCCGTATATAAACCATGTCTCTCACCCCACGCCCCTAAACCAAACTCCCCCTGTTCATCGTCTTCCTCTCAAACCCAGAGATCAAACACGTCCTTCACAAACCCTAGCCGCCATGGTCCTCCTTCCCTGAAACTCGGTGGCAACAACGCCACCGACCACCATCTTAACACCATAAGACCATCTGACCTCCCTCTTTCCGAATTCGATAATTGTTTGGCTCGAATCATCTCCTATCTTCTCGAATCTTTATTTGAAGATTCGAGCCTAACGGAAACCTATCTCAATTCACCCCAAATTAATACAACAACACCTCCTGACCTCCCTCAAACCCCAAATACCATTGGTTTGGTTCGAATCTGCCTAGAAATGCTCGAATCCCATCCTAGGACCAATTGCCAACTACATCCTATGACCAATTGCCAACTACACACCTTTCCTTTGCGGGGGTCCTATTACCCCCGGGAACTATTTTAAAGTGTGATAAATACTACATTGAGTGCTGACGTGGCATAGAGAGTGTGCACACTCTCTCAAAGGCAAGTGGAAGATTAAGAACCCAGCTACTTCTTCTACACCAATGACACTTCCTTGTGCTTACTCTACTTAAATGCTTCCCATTCTTAGCAGATGGCACGGTCTAATCACGAAAAATGCACCCCACATTCATTACAACAGTTATGTAAATTTTCTAGTTCATGTGTTAGAAAATTAAAAATTAATCCAAAGAATCATTAATCAATTTTCATAGTTTTAATCATAATCCATCGAAAACTAATGGCTATCAAATTACGAAAATTGATACGGAGTAACTTACTTATGTATCAATGTCATTTAACCTTGAAATGACTAAAAAATAGTTGAAAATCCGCCAGGAATGGCTGTTCTCATAACTCCAGACGCTTGTATTTCACCACCTTGCATGCATCTGGTGGTTGATATTTAAGGGGTAAATAATTACACTTTAAAATAGTTCAGGGGGTAATAGGACCCCCGTAAAGGAAAGGTGTGTAGTTGGAAATTTGGCCATAGGATGGAGTGGATTTTATACATTATCCCTAATATATCATCTCTATAACAACACTTCATTAACAATAAAAAAATATCGGAACAAACGAAGTTATTAAAGAGAGGCTTGACTGTAAAATTCTAACAACTTTTCGAGAAAATAGTGCAATTTCACTTGGAGTGGATAGAAATTAAATTACAAGGATATAAAACATAGTCGATACAATAGTGATATGTAAAAACAATCTTGTAAAATACAGTGATTTTTTGTTTCAAGGGCAGCAACAGCAGACACAATTTAAGCAGCTCTCGCAAGTTTTGTGGCAGCAGAAACAGCAACATAGCGTGAACATGCTGCAATTTTAAGATTTAAAATACGAAAATAAAAATAAAATTAGAGCATGAATACTTATAAATCAGTCAACTATAAATTAATTTCAAATTAGCTCGCATAAGTTAAATTCACCATATATAGTTACACTATAGTTAAACTAGTCGAGAGGGGTTGCTATGATGGTAAGCTACCCCCACTTCCAATCAAGAGGTTGTGAGTTCGAGTCTCCCCAAGAGCAAGGTAGGAAGTTCTTGGAAGGAAGGATGCCGGGGGTCTATTTGGAAACAGCCTCTCTACCCTAGTATAGGGGTAAGGTCTGCGTACATACTACTCTCTCCAAATTTCACTAAATGAGATTATACTGGGTTGTTGTTTTATAGCTAAACTAGTCATAGATGTACTGCGGTGCATGAAATTATGTACATGAAAAAATTGATTTGCTAGTAAGATCGTGGGTTCAGGAGAATTCCAATTTATAGAGTAGATCTGCCCCTGAAGTGTGCTCCGAGTTAAATTAAACTAGTATTCTCAGCAATTAGTATGGAACATAGATATATACGTAAAAAAAATCACTAAAATTTTAATAAATATTAAATACGAAATTGTAGCTTCATATAAGTAATGAACTTTGTATAATATGAACTTAAGATTGAACATATTATGTTTAAATTTTGAATTCGCCTCTCTATACATGAAATTGCTCGAAAACATTAAAAAATTAAATAAAATGATGAGAGTTAAAAAAACAAACCAAGCGTAGAGGCAACCCTTTTCTTCTCGGCGTTTTTGGACATGATCATAATATGACATATTTTGATATTTTGGAGGAGAATTCATTTTCTTTCTTTCTTCTTTTTTCTGTATTTTTTGCCAATTTTCTTTCTTGGTGTGAAGAGAAATGGAAAGTTTTGCCAAAGATAAAGTATGTGAAGTTGATAAGAATATAAATGGACTAGAGGTGAATAATCAATGAACAATTATAGCTAGGGCCTAAAGAAAGTAGATGGTAAGTTGTCTCATTAATACTAAAAGAAAGTAGATTGGTGGTGTTGGAGTTAGTTTGTCAACTCGACTATTCTATCATATACTTGTTATCGCTCACGAGTGTAGAGGCGGATTGAGGATTTTTAGAATATGGGTGTACTATTAAAGAAGGGACGAAGAAAAAGTGTAAAGTGAGAATTGACGGATATTTCTTTGAGTAAATAATTAAGTATCGAACCAAGTGCACCATTCAACATTTATGGTGCATGGGTGCCAGTGCATAATATTGGATCGGTTATATGAAATACATACATAAAATGCTTAGTTTAACTGAAGGATCATGGGTTCACGTGCCTCATAATTGACGCTATAGATCTGGTGCAACATAGGTATCAAGTAACCAAAGGCGGATAGAATTTATTAGCTATGAGTTAAGCTGAATCTAGTATTTTCGACATGAAACACACACGCGTACATGCATGAAAAAACTATTAAAATTTTATTAAATGTTATATGTATGTGCCAAAAGCTACTAAAATTTCATATATTCAGAATCCATAACTTCAAAGTACAATTCGTTTAGTGAAAAGAACTTAAAAGGCTGAATTTAATTTACTATCACGTTTAAATTTTAAATCTATCTTTATGTAAATCAAGATGTAGGTGGAAATAACCACATATTATTTTTTTTTTGCGAATCTTTTTTTTATTATGATTTTCACCAATTTTATTAACGGTTAAGCGAAAGTCTTTGTTGCATAATTTGCGTTTATTTTTTTTCCATTTATTAATGGGAAGACAACTATGCAGAGTGCATAATACAACTAGATAGCTTAAATGTGAAAGGCAGGAAGTAAAGACATTGGGAACAAGTGGTCCATACTTGTGAGTTGTCTATGTATCCAACATATTATGACTCTAGCTGGCTCTAACATTTTGACATAAAAATTATAATTTTTGAAAAAAAAAATAGTATTTGAAGTAAATTAAAAAAATATATTTCAACATGCATTTCACTTAAAAAATATTTGTAGTTTTGCGAGTGAAGAAAAGAATTTTTCCGAAAATTTTGAAAAAGTGGCCAAAATCACTTTTTTGTTTTTGACAAACTCACTTTCGAAAAAAAATCTCCAAAAACGTACTAAATTTCATGGACACACATTTGGGGGGTGGGCGGGGGGTGGGGGGAATCGAAAAAAGAAAGAAAATTTTTTATTGACAAATAGGGTAAAACAATCAAATATTCATTCTTAATCATTTCGAGTCCTCAGTATGGATCGTTTTTGTTAGGGATCGCTTAATTCTCGCTTTGGAACTTTCTGGTGAGAATACAATTTAATCGAAACCAAATATGAATATCGAACACCGAATCAAAAACCAAAAAAAATAAAAACAATCAAATATCTTTGTTGATAAAAAATTGGTCTTTTGTAATATTGTAGAAAATTGTTGTTGTTTCTTCTCAGGGCCTTTCCAACCACGTTTTGCACGAGGGTCATTTGATGTTTCACATTTCACCCTTAACTAGAAGTCTTGCGTTTCACACCTGAAAAATAGAAATATTCTTGATAGGAAATGCGTCTCCCTTTAATAGGTCCTATACGACACGAATCTAATTAATTAGCAATAGATATTGAGTACCCCTCATTTTCCCGTCAAGAATTCAATAGAATATTGACCTATATTATATTACAAGGTAAATGCAAAAAGTATTCAGGTGCACAAAGTATCTCATGTTTACGCAAGATCCGAAGCATGGTCGCACCCCAAGGGGTGTGATTTAGGCAGTCTATCCTAATACAAGTATCAGTGGTTGATTCCACGGCTCGAACCCGTGACCTGTAGGTCACACAGAGACAACTTTACCGTTGTTCTGGAGAAGGCCCACATCCCAGGGAGTAATTTAGGCAGTCAATCCTAATGCAAGTATCAGTGTTTGATTTCACAGCTCGAACCCGTGACCTATAGGTCACACAGAGATAACTTCACCCCAGGGAGTGATTTAGGCAGTCAATCCTAATGCAAGTATCAGTGGTTGATTCCACGGCTCGAACCCGTGACCTATAGGTCACATGAAGACAACTTCATTGTTGCTCTGAGGCTCGCCTCCAACAAGGTAAATGCAAAAGAAGATAAAATCCAACCTGACTTTGATAGTTGAAAGAAAAATAAGACAATGACTTAGTAATATTTGTTAACCTGCAAAACCAAACTGCTAAAACCATTTTTTTGATACTGAAAAATTAATCTCATCATATTCTTGAGAAGAAGAGCATACTAATATTGTTCATTGCTGATCTCGAATAGTATTTCGACGCGATTCCCAAAAAAAACTGTGATGTAAGTGAGTGCAACCAAATGGCTTATCTTCTTTAAAAAACAAAAGAATAAGTCATGGCAGTAATCACTTACCACAGCTTTAGAAATTAGTGAAATGTGAATCTATATACATTCATATTCAAGACAAATCCATACACTAAACAACATGTATGTTTTTTTTTTTGATCGCGGAATAAACCACGTGAATGAGCTAAGATACTTCTGATATAAATCAACGATCATATTAGCACGAAACAAGACAAGTGGCGGGTTTTACCAGGCCTGAAATATTAGAAGGCATGGTAACAGGTTGATAGTTAGCAGCGATTTCTAGGCGCTCCCATGTCAACCTTCGTCTCTCGGCTGCTACATTTGACTTTGAATTTTCTTCGTCGAGTTTGCTTTGGCAGTCGAGTACAAGTTCTTCATCCATCTCAGAGAAGACTTTCCTCACATTTTGGGTCAGGTTAAGAACTGCTTTATTCCAGTGGTTTTGGCTGTTCCGTTCTAAAGCTGAGACAATAATTGGCATGATCACTTGCCTGTTATGCATCACGAGGTTAAGTACGTTATCGTTGTTCCACAGGAAATGTGCTCTTTCGGCCACCTACAAGTTTATCAAATGCAGCAGAATAAGGTACTTGTTGCGAGGCGTCAATCGTATGTGAATTAGTTAAAGAAAAGCGCATTTGGAAGAAGCACAGAAACAAGAATTAATGAGATAAATAATACATTCCCAACTCTGAACAAGTGGAACAAACCCCCTCCCCAGTTACTCCGACCAGAGGGGACAAAGAAAAGACGACAACTATACCTCAATCCTAAACTAGTTGAGGTCGGCTATATGAATCCTCTAATATCCACTCTCCTCCACTAGGATCATTTTCATTCTAGTATTTAAGAAAAAAGATATATGCATAATTTATGTCAACGGAACTTCGAGTCTCAGATATTTGGCAAAGTAAAAATTCTATTATAACCAAGAAATCCCCAAAAGTCCATGGTTCAAGATTCAAACTCGATGAATTATGGGCCGGCCCCTCTATCCTTCCCCACTTAAACACCATGCTTTTTGTCTGTGACAGACTGACAGGATTCGAACTCGTGACATGCACCTAACACCCACACATTGGAAAAGTAAAGATATTAGGCTAAACAAATTGCACAGAAGGCACTTTCAAGGGACGGGATATCTCCCTAAATTGGATACATCTTTGGAGCTATCGCCCCTTCAAAGGGATGGAAATGCAGCATGTTACAATCAAGAGATAGAGCTGACTCTGCACAACTAACAGTACCAAGCACCGTGAGTCAGATGAGTAAGACTATCCAATCAATATGGATTACGACGCTAGGTACAGTGTGAAAAGCTTCTTCTACAAAGCTCCATTTCAAAAAGGGTTGTTAACTATAAATCTTCGAGAATTATACTGATAAAAGGAATAAACGCTCAGGAACTTATCACAGATTATTCACAAATTGATAAAAGTTTTTCAAAGAAACGGTGCAACAAATGGCAGGCAAGATCCCAAAATCCAACTTCCCAGGTTCGTTTCTTTTCTTTTCTTTATTTCTTTTTTGGATAACGACATCTTCAAAATGTCCAAATTAAAGTCAAAACTACTTTTATAGCTACTAAATACATAAAAGGACCAAACTTTTCATTCCTGGCGACATCCTAAGAGTTAAAAACCACACTTTGAAGTTGTTGATACAACGTTTGAAGCTGATAACCTTAAGCTAGAGATTTGGAATTAACTACTTCTCTACCATGCACATGAAATTATTACTTCTGATTCTTTCTAATGAGGCATCGCACACTCAGACAATTCAGTTACGTATCATAATTAGCGTTCGGTCACCTGCCTCCTTTATTTGCTTTTTTACCTGTCCCTCAGCCAGCCAGCCATAGTGTACAGAGAAAAGAAAAAGACTAGTAGGCCAAGAGCAAGCACTTTGATTGAGATACATTACCTGGAAATGGGAGCTGTTAAGGCAATAACCTATACGACGAAACAACGGCACCATGATCTTCTCAAATTCTGCAACACTGATCATTTCCAAAAGCTCTTCCAACTCACTGATGAACATCAACTGTTTCTGGCTACTTGTCACCGGCCAATACCTCAACAATCTCGTTATCGCTACGCTAGCAAGATTTTGTTCCTTTTCTATGAACTGTACGACACAATATGCTAACTGTTGATGATAGACACCCAAAGATTTCGGCTTGTGCAGAGGTATCAACGCCCTGGAGAAAAACGATCTGTGCTCTTCCTTTAATGGTAAAGCAAATCCACTAATTACACTTCCAAAAACCTCTAGAAGCTCGGCAATCCCATTATGCCTTTCGGTCTCGAAAGCAAAACGATAAAAAATATTGCTTACAGCCTTTCTGATAGAAGGCCTGTGCATCATAAACTTCCCGTAAAGACGATGCAATATCGACTTCAAGCATTCTCTTTCTCTTGGGTCCTCAGAATCAAATAGGTTAAGCAATTTCAATATGAAAGAATGGTCTACGTGTTTCTTAGCAACTTTTGCGTCAAGAGAGCTTTGACTAATGACGCTAAGGAATAAGTCATACACAAGTTGTAAATGACACCAAGCTGGATCAAACATCGGTTCTTCATCTTCACTTTCACCGCGAGCGGAGAGATATGACTTAGGAGGAAACGTTCTGAACAGGTTAACTGCACAGATTTTACAGACCGCTGCAATTGCTGATTCCGTGAATCTTGCGGATCCAGAAGCAACAAAATCATTCAGCTCAAGCAAAACTTGCCGTTTCAAGTCCTTCTCCGCAGAATCTTTATCTGGATCATTGAAATCGTAAATAGAACAGCAGAGATTTAACTTGCTAATGAATAAGCTTTGCTTCTCCGCGTTTGAAACGTCTTTAAAAGGAACGTGCGGTGGCACAGACTCACCACCAGCCACAATACTCGTAGGAAAAATCGCTGTCGACATCCGTTTCACTACATTCAGCCTTGCTGCTATCACAGTGCAACTATTGGTAAACGGAATTCCATTTCCTGAATTCGTGGTGTTGTTGCAGGAATTGCTTCCCGATGTATCAAATGAATCACATTTCGATGATTTCCTAGGAAGTTTTGCAAGGATTTGCTTAAGCATAGTAGCGTTACTCTCCAATGTGCAGCAAGACTAAACCTAAGCCACACTCCAAAACAATCTGCCTATGCAAATTTCAACCAAAAAAAAACCAAAGGAAAAAGCATAAGAAAACAAAGTAGGAGATTACAACTTCGAAAGAAATAACAGATTTTGTGGCAAAACATAAGCAGACTATTCAGAAGACAGCATTATTATCATCAGAATTATATCTTAAATATTCACAAAAGCAATTGTCTCATTTAAAACTCATAGTAACAAAAGTTCACTTTTAAATCCACCTCTATATAACTACAACAACAATCCTAGTGTAATTGTAATCCCATAATTGGGGTCCACGGAAGGTAGTGTGTAGTGAGACCTTACCCCTACCTTATAAAGGTAGAGAGGTTGTTTCCGATAGACTACTCGGTTCAAGGAACAACGAATAACTAAAAACTAAAAACAGTTGCAGAAATCACAGATCTGGGACAGAATTCTCACAGAGGCCAACACAAGACAAAATAAAAACACTGAGGAAATTTAAATCCTAGGTCACTACATTCACGGGCCAAAAAATAAGAATATAAAAATAATTATAAATAAAAAAAATTCAATCTTTGTTGACAATTGTTGTGAATGAATAATCAGTTGCAACAAATTTGAATCACTAAAGATGAAATCTTTAACAATTCCAACTTTCATAGAACCCAAAAAATTCTCTCTTCCTTAAGCCGAGGGTCTACCGGAAACAGTCTTTACATCTTATGATCTTCATAAGGTAAAGGTAGGGGTAAGGTCTACATATACACTATCCTCACCAGACTCCACTAGTCGCATTACCCAGGTTCGTTGTTGTTGTAAAGAACCCAAAAAAGCATCAAACTTGAGCAATATCACAGCATTTCTCGAAAGATCTGATTATAACAAAATATAAATAGCTAAAGATGAAATCTTTAACAACTCCAACTTTCAAGAACCTAAAAAAGATCAAAACTTAAGCTATATCACAGCACTTCTCAAAAGATCTAATTAGGACAAAATCTGAATTAACTAAAGTTGAAATCTTTAACAACACCAAATTTCAAGAATCCAAAAAAGATCAAAACTTGAGCTATATCACAACATTTCTCAACAAGATCTGATTACAACAAATCCGAATTAACTAAAGATGAAATCACTAACAACTCCAACATTCCTTGAGCATTAACATAACATTTTCTCAAAAGATCTGAGATATAGAGCAAGAAAAAAACCTGGGATTTTGTTGGTCTGGTCTGAAATTAAAGATTCTTCAGAGAAATTGCAGAAAGATTGAAGCTTTTTGATATTTAGATATACTCAGTAATAAGAGAAAAACAAACAGAAACAGGTAATGGTGGCAATCACATCATGTCTTTTAACTTTTTAAACTTGGGATTGAAGACATAATGATGGGTTTTTGAGAAGCCCATTTTTCATAAAATGTAATTTCAGTTCTTGATTATTGCAACTGTTCATGTCCTAACTAGTACTACAATGGCTTCTTACAATTAGTGAGTGAGGCATTATTTTTTCTCTTGAAAAAAGTGCCACAACTCCCTCAGTGGCATCTTCACAGAAATTGCCGGCATTAGATGGTGACTGTTATGTACTATACTAAGGAGTATTATTTTTTCTTTAGTAGTACTAACATTATTTATTTACCAAAAATACTGTTTGATTTCACCGACTGTAACATATTTCTACTTGTATCATTTACCAACTATTTTGGTACTTACTCTATATATTGCTTTGGTGTATCTGGTCAAGTTAATATCATGCGATCAAACGTTACGAGTTCGAATCGTAAAAATAATTTTTTGTAAAAGTCTTAACGTAATTGATAAAGTCAATGTAAGTGATCGGTAAGTCACGAATTTGAACCGTAAAAATAGTCTCTTGCAGAAGTAATTTCTTGACGTAATTGATAAAGTTGATGTCATGTGATCATTAGGTCACGGGTTCGAACCGTAAAAATAGTCTCTTGCAAAAATATAGGGTAAAATGCATAAAATAAACCCTTGTGGTCTGATCCTTCTCCTAACCTCGTACATATTGGAACTTAGTGTAACTGGATTGCCCTTTTTGGTAGTTCTGATTGCTGCTATGTGATCGGGAGGTTACGGGTTCGAACCGTAAAAATAGCTTTTAACAAAAATATAGAATAAAAATACGTATAATAAATTCTTATGGTCTGATCTTTTCCCGAACTCCACACATAATGAAAATTTAGTGCATTAGGCTGCCCTTTTGGTACTTCCTTCGTTCTATTATTATATACATGATAATATTTTACTATTATTGATTTGCTCAAAAATAACGACATGTTTTATATTTAAAAAATAATTTAGTTTTAAATATTTTTATTTTAGAAATGAGGTGGATTTAACATATATAAGCAATAATTGTAGGTGTAGCTTCAGCTCGTGATATACGTTCACAAGATTCCTACCTATTTCTTCTTCTTTTTTGTTCGACCGCAACAGCTGAGAATTGAGAATTATCTAACTGTTATGAAATAGAAGATTCTTACACTTCTATTTAAGGTGAATATCTTTAATGTATTTAATTAGAGAGATTTTAGAGTTCTATTAGTGGTAGCTAAATCTTCCTCTCCCCTATAAATAGAGGTGCCCCCTACCATTGTAAATCATCCCTTGAGACCCCTCTCAACTCAATAAGAAGAACTCTCTCTACTCTTCTCTCTATTGCTATTGTTCTTGCATAATTGTTCTTGTCTTTTGCTTTAGTTTATAACACGTTATCAGCACGAGTCTCTAACCAATTGAAATTTTCGATTGTCTTAACTTTTGTTTGTGTAGGGTTTTGCTTCAAAGAAAGAATGAAGAAAGAAAAAGAAAAAAAAAAGAGAGGAAAAACGTGCCTCTGGAAAGCAAAAGCAGAAAAACAAAAGAAGTAGAAAACAAAATTTCTCTTGAAAGCAAAAGGAGAAAAGAAAGAAAAAAAAACGTGAAGAAAAAAGGAAAGAAAGAAAGGAAAGGAAGAAAGGAAGAAAATATTGAAAATATATTTGGTATACTTTAAAGGTAAGTAATTTACTTTTCCTTTTCAAATTCTTGGAATTCTATAAATTTTATATACAAAGTTTGATTATAACTCGAATGGAGTTTGTGAGAAATTATAACCACACGAAGTGGTAAAATCTCTATGTCCTGCCATGATTAAATTCATGTATGATTGTGGACGTGACAAAGAATTCCGTCCAATTGAATTTGCTCCATTCCCTTTAGAGAATGTGGTAGCAGCTTGTGTAAAGCACATGATTTTGATCCATTCCCTGAAGTGAATGTGATAATTGTAATAGAGCCCGTAAGTATGAACACGCTCTTGATGTAATTGTGTCATATGAAAAGAAAGTTCGTTGCCCTCGAAATTTCGGGCAAGAACTATATGACATGGGTGTAGGATGATGAAATCCACTTAGATGCTATGGGTCTTGGAGACGCCATTAAAGACAGAAATAGTGCATCTACCCAAAACTATGCTAAGGCCTTGATTTTCTTGCGCCATCACCTTAATGAAGGTTTGAAACTGTATGAAGGCCTTGATTTTCTTGCGCCATCACCTTGATGAAAGTTTGAAGATTGAATATCTCAACATCAAGGATTCACCCATCTTGTGGAAAGGCTTAAAGAAGAGAGATGACAACATGAAGTTGGTCACTCTGCCACAAGCACGATACGATAAGAATCCAAAAGCAAATAGTTTATAAACTATATATTATCGTTGCGGTGGAAACGGGCACTGGTCTAAGTCTTGCCGCATACCAAGACATTTGGTTGACCTTTATTAAGCATCTCGAAAGAGTAAACGCCCCATAACGAATTTTGTCTCTGACGACAACTTGAATGTGGCAGACTTCTTTGAGCAACCCGATGGAAAGATAGACCACCTAATCGGTGACGGAACCGTGATGAAAGAAGATGGAGCTGTTTGATTCTACTTGTATTAGTCAATGAATAAATTAATAGTCATTAGCATTAGCTCGTATTAGTTAGTTCATGATGTGATGTTTGTAGTAGTTCATTAGAATGTTTTCAATATGCTCAAATATCAATAAAATCTTTATTTTCCAGTAGAGGTAATCGACTAGCCTGAAAAACTAGTCGGTTATCTCACGTTTCGCATAAAACTGCAAAACAATCGATTGTCAATGATCAACAATCGATTGTCTTTAAAAATAGTGGCCTGGAATTTTTCAAAAATGATCAACAATCGATTGTCTATGTCTGAACAATCGATTGTCTTATCCAGTGAGGTCCAGAATTTTTCAAAAATGACCAACAATCGATTGTCTATATTTGACAATCGATTGTCAGATACAGTGAGGTCCGGAATTTTTCAAAAATGACCAACAATCGATTGTCTATATCTAACAATCGATTGTCTTAAACAGTGTGATCTGAAGTTTTTCAAAAAATAACAAATAATCGATTGTGTATGTCTAACAATCGATTATCTATGTTCCAACAATCGATTGTGTGTGTTTAATAATCGATTGTCTTATGAAAAACGCTGAAATTTTCAAACTGAAAAGGAATTGATTATGGATAACATATCTGATTTTGTTAGCCAACTGTTAGTAGCAGATTTTGAAAATATTATGTGACACAAAAGAATTGAACTTGTTTATTCTTATGTTCGTGTATTTCTTTTGTATGTTAAACTATGGGATAGCAAATATGGATATCTCACAAAGCGAACTTGGACCAACGTCCAATTGTAAAAGTATTTGCCTAATTGTGTAAGGCAAACATTACTACAATCTATGGAAGTAGTAAATTGATTGAAGGCTCCGGAAGAGCAATTGTAACTCTGCCCAAAGGCATGACGTTAATCATAGAGAATGCAATGTTCTCCTCCAAGTCTAAGAAGGACTTGTTGAGTTTTAATGATATCAATCAAAGTGTTCTCCTCCAAGTCTAAAAGGAACTTGTTGAGTTTTAAAGATATCATTCAAAATGGATATCATATTGAGACAATAGATGAGAATAATCTTGAATTCTTCATGAAAACGAGGCTGCCCATTTCGGTTTGGGTTCACGCCATTTTGAATGCAACAATGCTAGTTTGTCGGCTGCCCGCTTCGACTTGGGTTCACGCCATTTTGCATGCAACAATACTAGTTTGTCGGCTGCCCACTTCGGTTTGGGGTCACGCCATTTTGCATGAAGCAATGCTAGTTCGTCGGCTGCCCACTTCGGTTTGGGGTCACGCCATGTTGCACGCAGCAATGCTAGTTCGTCTCTGACTGACGAATTGACACAAATATTCCCCATTGCAATTGGTTTTGGGTCATGAATCCAATATATCCCATTTAAGAAGCTTTGGATGCGCAGTATATGTGCCTGTAGCACCGCCATCCCGCACCAAAATGGGTTTGCAAAGGAGGTTAGGAATATATGTTGAGTTTGACGCGTCCTCCATTATTCGCTACCTCGAAACATTGACAGGAGATTTGTTCACTGCACTATTTGCAGACTGTCAATTTGATGAGACACTTTTCCCAAAATTAGGGGGAGAAGTTGGTGAAACCAAACGGGAAATTTTGTGGAAAAATGCATCATTATCTCATCTTGATCCACATACCTCTATTTGAAAGAAAGAGGCACAAAAGATTATCCATTTGCAAAGAATAGCAAATCAAATGCCTGAAGCATTTATAGATTTGAAAAGGATAACAAAATCACATATCCTCGAAGTGAATGTGATTCACAAATACATATTCAATGTTGGAAGAATATGAACATGAAATTGGTATTGAATATACCACACTCACTCCTAGAAGGAGGCTTGAGATGATACCACCCTCACCCCTAGAAGGAGGTTTGAGATGATATATGGCATGAATGATCGTTGGTCGCGTACCTATTGTACGCCAAAGTATTTTGGAAATATGACCATTAAAGGACAACGATAATGCAAGAAACATATCTTGCATATAAGTTTGACATGACCATAATGGTATAACTTTCTCTTTAAAAAAGATATTCACCACACGGATGTTGATGAACCTGTGGTAGTACAAAATTAATTGAGAGCTCTCGAAGAGCCAATTATTACTATGTTGGAGAAACACAATTGAGTATTGTGCTGTAGTAAGTCTCAAAGAAACTTATCCAGTTTCCAAAAGTACACGCGAAGGCGATTGATGATATTGAGACTATAAATAAAGGAAGGCTTTGATTCTCCTATTACTACAACTTGTAGCGGGGTAATTTGTATATGAAAAGCTACCCGCTTTGTTCTCTAGTTTGTACTACACAAACGAAAGAATGCCACAATAAAGTGGATATCTATTGGTATAAAACCCATGTCATAATAAACCTGAAGTTTATTGATAAGTGCACATGTCATGGTGTAAATTTGAAGTTTACCAATATTGATAATTTAGTCAGTTGACATTCGTGTTAGCCATCTCATTTGAAGTATGATGTGCAAATTCACATAGGTGAATATTAAAGAACTAGAAAGTTCTTTACGAATACTCTTGTATCACTTGTTCTCATTAATGAACTGACCAACTAAAGAGTTCGGGTTGAAGCCCCTAAATTCTGGAAATATCAAAGGTGAATATGGGCCCATTCACCTGCCATGTATACCACATATGATGCATCTATGGAATGGTTACATGCGCAATTGTTATTAACCCGCAGCCTGGCAGTGCTTGCGAGGTAAATCGCTCAGTAATCTAACTTCGAGCATAGTTTCCAGATTCTCTACTCAAGACAGTTCATCTTGATAAGTTGGTTTATATTAAAGTTGGTTTAGCAAGATAATTATTGAGTGCTTCCACTTAATAGCTAAACTGTTTCTTATGAGAACTAAGTTATATATATATCAGTTTGATATAAGTTGTATACGAGAGTATATTCTCCCCTCACAAGTGGTTCAGGGTCAGGAACCAAATAATTTCATCTTATTATTAAGGTGCTCTGTATATTGACATAATGCACACAGATGATTTCCCAAAGTTGAGGAAACATGTTAGCTTTACTAACATGAGGGGGAGACATGATAAACACTTGAGAAAATGTTACATGGGATGAATTCTCATTTATATATGTATATCCCCGAATATCATGATATGAACCTGAAGTTCATAAAAGGGATAATTCAAATTGCAACATATTGCAAAGCATGCTATACGCATTTGCTGACTCAAAGAAAGTAACTAAATGGAAGAGGTACAATTCAAGAAGAATTGATTCCATATGAAAGACATGAAGTTTTGAACCTATAGTTCAAATGCTTGAAGGTATAAAGTCAAAGGTATGTATAATCAGTTTTCGATATCTTATTTGTTTAGCATGACATGAAAACTTGATATGCAGCTAAAGTCTATTATGTGACTTACATGACTTAACTTGAGAGATTTAAGTTGCTTGAAGCATATGCAATTCGTGGTCCCGAAGTACCGCGTCCTAAGTACAATTTGTGTACATATGTATCTTGATATAACTATAAGCATGATGGCATCGAGAATACATCTATGGAGATATTGAAGAGTTATTCCACGACATTATATGAAGATGTCCATATCCATCAAGAATGATGATTTCAAGGTGCGGAATATTTATTCAAGTCAATATGGTTGATTTACTTATCAAACGTCTACCAAAGATCGTTTTGAAGATGATGCACAAGATTGGAATGCAAATGCTCAAGGATATAAATCGATGTACTCATTAGGGGGAGTCAATGCGCGTTGCACTCTTTTTCCCTTACAAGGTTTTGTCCCACTGGGTTTTCCTTGCAAGGTTTTTAACGAGGCAACCAATAGGCGCATATTCAAACATGTGTACTCTTTTTCCTTACTTTAATTTTTCCCATTGGGTTTTGGTTTTAAGGTTTTATGAGGCACATCATTGAATAGACATTCAAGGGGGAGTGTTATGAAATAGAAGATTCTTACACTTCTATTTAAGGTGAATGTCTTTAATGTATTTAATTAGAGAGATTTTAGAGTTCTATTAGTGGTAGCTAAATCTTCCTCTCCCCTATAAATAGAGGTGCCCCCTACCATTGTAAATCATCCCTTGAGACCCCTCTCAACTCAATAAGAAGAACTCTCTCTACTCTTCTCTCTATTGCTATTGTTCTTGCATAATTGTTCTTGTCTTTTGCTTTAGTTTATAACACTAACTTCTTTTTTTTATCTTTTTTATATGAACATAAGTTATTCACAATCTTTATTTTAACTTTATTGATTAATACGTCACATTCTTAAACAGTTACATTTTATTTGGTTGGTTGTTTTGTATCGTTTCATAATAATATAGTATTGTATTATTTTGATGTATTTGTATAATATTTGAATGACTATATTGTTTTTCATCGTTTCATGATGTCACACACCAATAATATAAACAATAAATTTGTAATATTATAAAGAAAAAGTAAGGTACAAGGTAGAATTATTATATGAAAAGGTAGGGTAAAGGATAAAACACAATTATTTAATAATATGAAAGCACAAAAGAGAGGGAAAAAATAAGGGAACGACGTGATCATACTAAATCAGTTTTTTCATTAAGTGACACTTTTTGTCATTGCATAACGATAGATTTAACGATACGGTACAATAAAATGTTAATAACAATCAAACATTATATTTAAAATAACAAGGTTTCAAATTATTAATCATAAAGTATCGGTAGAAAAACATATTTCATTCTTCATTTGAGAAAGAATAAAATTTTACCTTGTTCTCTATAAGAAATAATCTGACCCCATTGGTGTCACCTACCTGCTCTCTCTTCTTTGAATTTATCCTCTAGTTGCTGCCCTTTATATATATATATATATATATATATATATATATATATATATATATATATATATATATATATATATATATATATATATATATATATATATATATATAAAAGTTGAATTATCCGATATATGTAATTGTAATAGATAATATGTATCTAGAAAATAGTCAAAGGAACATACAAGTTGACCCGAACTCCACCATCATTAAAAAACAAGAGAAAAGGATCAAACTTGTTCGTATAATATACAAAATTAAGCAAAATTTTTCCTGTTGCTAAATTTTTGGTCTAATAATTAATTAGGAAAAACGTCTTAATTATTTCCCTTCACTTCTAACAGAGCTCCAATGTAATGGTAATTTTATGGTATAGTCAAGGTTGAGGGTATTTTTAGATATATTTTTCTAGAAGAATTTGAATACATGAAGTTTATGAATTTATCCATGTTATGCTGGAACTCCAACAATAATAAAGACAAATAAAAATTAAAATTGAGTAATTTTGAATAACATAGCAACAAAATTGGACCTTTTCCAAAAAAATAATAGTAATCATATAAGCATGGACAAAAGAAATGAAGGTTATGTCACATCCAAATACACTTTTTAGTTTTTACTTTGCTAAGGTTCCAAATTAGTCTGAATTGATTGCAACTCAAATTAAGTGTAGCAGCTAGTGGATTACATCTTTGCACTAATTAATTACATATCATAATTTTGCTTAATTTTTGGGTCTCATGAATCATTGTATCTTTTTCTCCTTCTTCTTTTCCATTAAACGGGAGAAATTCAAAAATAATTAAATTTAAAATGGTAATTAAAAATAGTCATAATCTCAAAAGTAATTGAAATTCAGCAATTTTTATGTAAAGATAAATCTGAAAAATATTCCAGCATAATATGATGGAGTTCAAATTTTTTACATGTGAACTTCCAGCATAACATGCTGGAATTTTATAATGTGCTGGAGTTCCAACATAATATGCTGGAAGTCCCTACATAGGTGCTCCAATCTCCATATATTATGCTAGAACTCTCCGTGTGTTGGAGTTCCAACATAATATGCTGGAAGTTTATGCACAGGTGATCCAATCTCCAGTATATTATGCTGGAACTTTTCTCTTGCTGGAGTTCTAATATAATATGTTGTAAGTGTTAGTAAACTGTATTTGTAAAATAATTCTGGAAATATAAATTAATATAGACAGAAATTATAATAAACAGAAATGACATAAATTAAAATGGTCATAAACAATTCGAGCCCACTGGATTCACAGTGTCTCCTTAAGGAATTTAATCCCCTTCTAGCACCTAAGGTTATGGATTATTTCCTCCCAGGATAGAACCAATTACACTCTAGTGTGGTGGTACTCCAAACGCCAGTGTTTCAGCGAACACAAAGATCAGTAGCAAATCACACTTACTTTTTGCTTTGTTTGTATGCTAAAAGTATGCAGAAGAAGGAAACAAAACTCAGAAATTCGTAGTGAAATTCTAAGCAGAATAGTGTTGTAATAGCCAAAATTTTAGTTGGAATCTGAAGAGGCGAAACTCTTCAGAATGCTTGTTTCTGCAAAACTGACACATCATAAATGTCATTACATAAATGGCTATTTACTCAACAATAAAGAGGGAAAATTAAGAGAGAAAATTGATGTAGTTAATTTACTGTTACAAAAACAGAAAAACGAATTGGATTTAATATTAATATTATGTTATTAACAAATATTTAATAACACATTTTTGTTAATATTCTTAAAAGTTAATCAATCAATCATTTGACCGAAGCCGAAACCGAGCGAGCGACAACGACGACGGCGTGAGGCTTGCTTTCTTCTCAACTCTTTTAGAGCTAGAAGAAGAGCAATTGCTTACAAACCCATAAAAATCTCTTCCTCTTCCAATATGGGACAATGTCCATATGCCAAGGGGGAACTTGAAATTTCACTGAAAAATTTCATTTTCTTCCATTTCCCATTCACACTTTTTTAAGTATTTAATTTATTAATTAAATACATAAACCCAACAGTAAGTTCATGCATAGGTGCTCCAATATCCATATATTATATTGGAACATTTCGCGTGGTTCCAATGTAATATGCTGGAAGTCCATACGCGGGGGCTCCAATCTCCATATATTATATTGGGAACTTTCCGCGTGCTTGTAATGTGCCGGAAGTCCATACACAGGTGCTTCAATCTCCAGTATATTATATTGGAACTTTTCGTGTGGTGGAGTTCCAACATAATATGCTGAAAGTTCATGCACAGGTGCTCCAATCTCCGGCATATTATGTTGGAACTTTCTGTGTGCTGGAGTTCCAACATAATACATTGGAAGTCCATACACTAGGCGCTGGAACTTTTCGTGTTGCAGCAAAATAGTGATTATTTTCAATAACTTTGCAAACGCGGACTATTTTTCAATTTCTAAACTGAAAAGCTAGTCCGTGCTATTTTGACATTAAACATGTGTTTAGTAAGTTGCTCATTATCTGTATTGAGGTTTGACTAACTTAGGCCCCGTTTGGCCATACATTTTCTCAAAATAAATTTGAAATTTATTTTCAAAACTCGTGTTTGGCCATAAATTTTGTCTATATTTTGACTAAATCTCAAATCACAAATTTCAAATCCCAAATCCAGCTATTGAGCTGAATTTGGATCAAAATCCAAAACTTGGAAATTTTTAGCATATTTTTCAAAATAAAGTTGGAAAATATGTTTTGAAAACGTATGTCCAAATACATTTTCATTTTCAAATCAAACTTCTCCCAAATCAAAATTTTCAAAATAAACTTGAAATTTATGATCAAACGCTAGCTTAATATCTCTCGTTAAGGATAAAAATATACTTACCGCTCTAACATGATCCTTGGTTGTCAGTTGCTTTTTGTTGGTGCTAATTCGACTTTTTAATTTGCTTTTTGTTAGCGGTGATAAATCATCATTTTATTTCTTTAACTGACGATTTTTTATTTTTTTATTTAATTTAGTGTAGAGGAAGACTATCAATTAATAGGTTCGCACATTTCTCACTCTAATTAGTCCCCCACATTGCTTGGTTTTTAATAATAATAGTCCTCGTTGCAATATTATTTTAATTTGAATAGTGTTATAAAATAATAAAACTATAAGACCAATATTGCAGAGAAAGAGAGAGAAAATTCTTATTGAATTTTGGGGTGATTTACAATGGGGTAAGACCCATCTTTTTATAGGAGGAAAAATGACTTAACCTCAAAGTAAAACTCTCTACAAGATAGACATTCACTCTAATTAGAATTCTACTCTTAATACTCCCCCTTGAATGTCTACTCAATAAGTAATGTGCCTCATTAAAAACTTAACTAAAGTAAAACTCAATGGGAGAAAAAATTCTAGAAAAGGAAAAAGAGTACACATATTTAGAAATGCGCCTATTGGTTGCCTCGTTAAAAACCTTGCAAGGAAAATACAGTGGGACAAAACCTTGTAAGGGAAAAAGAGTACAACGCGTATTAACTCCCCCTGATGAGAGCATCAATTCACATCCATGAGCCTTCACATTCCAATCTTGTGCACCATCTTCAAGAGATCGTTGGTAGAGAACTGATAAATAAATCAGCCATATTAACTGGAATGAATATTTGCACCTTGAAATCATAACTCGTGATAGATATATAATGTCTTCACAAATATCGTGGAATGGATCTTCAATATCTCCATAAAGGTATCCTCGCTATCTCATTATCATGCTTATAGTTATAGCAAGATACATTTGTGCATAAATTGCACTGAGGAAGTGGTACCTCAAGATCAAGAATTGTAGATGGTTCAAGCAACTTAAATCCTTTATGGATTGTCATATAAGTTAAGTCATATAAGTCATATTATAGACTTTAGATGCATATCAAGTTTTCATGTCATGCTATACAAATAAGATATCGAAAACTGATTGCACGTACTATTTTTTTTTTACTTTTAAGTATTTGAACTACATGTCTTTCATATGGAATTAATTCTACTTGAATTGTATCTCTTCCATTTGGCTAATACTTTTGTGTCTATATTCGATAGACTTAAGATCCTCATCTAAACTTAGCGCTATGATAGATGTCGTCGATAAATATTTTATATCGGTTTCAATAATTTTTCATAAAGACATAACATGGAGATCTCTTCATTCATATTTTCAGGTACCTGAATCTCTCGTGAGGTTTTATGAAGTGTTATGTCATGTGATCTTCTAGATCACTTGCCTCATTTATTATGATCACTTTGATTCATCTTCTTTACCAAGAAGTTTATTTGAAACCGATCTGTCTGTATGCTTTAAGCGTACCATAGACTTTGTCCTTCTAGGACTTAATATGAGCATTTGCAATGAGAATATAGTTACTTTCTTTAATGTCAGCAAATGCGTATGGCATGCTTTGCAATATATTGCAGATGAATTATCTTTTTATGAACTTCAAGTTCATATTACCGTATTCGAGGATCTATATATATAAATGATAATTCATTCTACGTAACTTTTTATCAATTGTTTATCATATATCCCCCTCATGTTAGAAAAAACTAACTTATTTCCTTAAATTTGAGAACTCGTCTTTGTGCTTTATGATGTTAATCAAAATATACTACGCACATCAATAATATTGAGATGGAATATTTGGTTCCTAACCCTGAATCACTTGTGAGGGGAGAATGCAATATACTTTCGTATACAAAATATATCAAATTGATAATATAACTTTGTTCTCATAAGAAACAGTTTAGCTATTAAGTAGAGGCACTCAATAAATTATTTTGCTATATCAACTATGATGTAAACCATCTTATCAAGATGGACTTCTTGAATAAAAAATCTAGAAATTATGCTGGAAATGAAACTACTGAGCAAGTTATCTCGCAAGCACCGGCCAGGTTGCGGGTTAATAATAATCGCACATGTAACCATCTCATAGATGCATCTGATCTGGTATACATGGCAGATGAATGAGCTCATATTCACCTTTGATATTTCCAGCATTCATAGGATTCAATCCCAATTTTAGTTGGTCTATTAATTAATAAGAACAAGCAATGTAAGAGAATCCGTAAAGAACTTTCTAGTTCTTTAATATTTACTCATGTGAATTCTCTATTATTTTTGCACATCATACTCAAATTGATATGGCTAACTCGAATGTCAACTGAATAAATTATCAGTATGATAAAGTTCAAATTTACACTATGACATGTGCAATTATCAAAACTCCAAGTTTATTATGATATGGGTTTTTATATCAATAAACATACACTTTATTGTGGTATTCGTTTATTTTGTGTAGTACAAACTGGAGAATAAAGCGGGCAACTTTTCACATACAGATTATCCAGCTACAAGTTGTAGTAATATAAGATATTAAATGTTTCCTTTATTTATAGTCTCAATATAATCAACCGCTTTCGCGTATACTTTGAAAACTGAATAAGTTTCTTTGGGACTTACTACAACACAATACCTTATTGGTAATCAATTGTGTTTCTCCAAAATAGTATAATTAATTGACTCTTTCAGAGTTCTCAATTAATTTTGTACTACCACATCATCAACATCCATATGGTGAACATATCTTGTAAAGAGAAAGTTATATCATTATGGTCATAGTCAAAATTATATGCAAGATATGTTTCTTGCATTATTGTTGTCCTTTAATAATCAACATTGCCAAAATATTTTGGCATACAATAGGTACGTAATCAATGACCATTCATGCCATAATACTGATATTATTTTTTTATATCATCTCAAACCTCCTTCTAGAGGCAAGTGTAGTATATTCAATACCAATAACACGTTTATATTCTTCCAAAAATGAATATGTCTTTATAAATTAGATGTTGTCACATTCTCATCATGAATGGATCATAAATCATCTATATGTGCTATATAAAATCTCATGTCAAATCGATGACAGATATTACTTTCACAGAGTGAATGGTTATTTTGAGAATTCTTATTATTCTCAATATCACAATAATGACGATTATAATTTCGTCTATTATCAAGTTCATATCCATTGATACATTCATAGTAGTAGTTTTGTCTTCTTTCAGACTCATCACATACTGCTATCACATTCTCTAAAGGGAATGAGAATGGAGCAAATTCAATTGGACGAGTTTTCAATTCTTTGCCCACAATCATACATGAATTTAATCATGGTAAGACATAGAAATTTTACCACTTCACGTGGTTATAATTTCTTACAAACTCCATTAGAGTTGCAATCCAAAATTTATCGTCTTTGTTTGTATTTAAAATCAAATTATAGAATATCAAGAATTTGAAAGAAAAAAAGTTAATTACTTACCTTAAATCCAGAATTTAATCATGAAGGAAGTTCATAAAACAATTGACAATCATTTGCTCAATCCCAAAGTTTCTACTCAATTGGTTAGAGTCTCGTGCTGATAACATTTTATAAAATAATAAAACTATAAAAGCAATATTGCAGAGAAAGAGATAGAGAAAATTCTTATTGAATTTTGGGGTGTTTAACAATGGGGTAAGACCCCTCTATTTATAGGAGGAACAATGACTTAACCTCAAAGTAAATCTCTCTACAAGATAGACATTCACTATAATTAAAATTTTATTCTTAACAAACAGAACATATTAACTACAAAATCTTGATTTTCATATATTTTCCTTAAATGTGAAAATTGGATTCTACTTATTACTAAAAATATGGAATATTAGTCAAATTTAATGATCCAAATAAAGTATGTAATTTCAGTAAAGACAATAATGATCAAGATACTAGCATCAAATGGTTTGGCTTAACGGTTTATAATATAAGTGAAAAATAATTTTTTTGTATCTTTCTAATTTTTGGTAAATAAGATTATCCGACACTTATACTAGTGAAAAATAATAAATACCTAATAAAATAATACGTGCAAGCTGGTCCGAACCTCCGTTTTTTTAAAAGACCAAGATAGCAATGGGAATAAACAGAAATTAATGTAGATAATTAGTGTTTTGAAAAAAACAAAAGAAAACATATGATTGGCACCAAATAAGAAATCCAAGAATACTTATATAACAATAAATTTTTGTATGGGGCAGATGAACTAAACTCGTTAAAAACTACAAGCAAACTGACACTAGTAATATCTAAAAGTGTCTAATTAATTAATAAGTTCCATGATTGACCTAATCTTAATTGCTAGTAATTAATCTTTTTATTCTTATTATATTCTCACCCACTGTGGCTCGATTTGCATGTGACAAATGTACCAAAAAGAGCAAAAAGCATGTGAAAAGAGGTTATTGGATATTGTATTATTTTCATAACAATTAAGACAAATTAAATGAATTGTTCCCTACTCATGTGAAGTCTCATGGTAGACACATTATTTTGTTATATTCTCTATTTATTTATTATATTAGTATCACCAGATAGGATTATTGAACATGGCCTTTGGCTTTTTAAAGTTTTTTTTTCTTTTTTTCTTTTCACTGATATTTCTGCATTGAGCCCCACTAATTCGGATTTACATTGTATAAGGTCAATTAAAAGAAAAGGCATTTTCTACCCAAAAAAATTCTATTTTAATGCTCGAACCTGAAAATTCTAATTAATGGGTGAAAAGATTCTATCCATCACATCATAATCTGACTTAATAAATTTTCTCCACCAGTTATTAACTTCCACTTCTTTGTTTTCTGACAAAATTTCTCCACCAGGCTGCTTTCTTTTAAATTGGTTTCAATTTTACATTGCCAGCATTGAGATATTCTTTTCCTTAAGAGTTTAGTAACTTAGTAATAAAAAATTATGAAAATTTTCTAATATTCAATCTGAGTTTGGACAGTATTTGGTTGAACTTGACAAAAAAGTAACTGAAATTAAAATTGGAAAAGAGTATTTAAAAGTTTGTGCTTGAACATAAATTTTACTCGAAAAAACAATTAGAAGTCTTGTGAATAAAAACTTGTATAAATGGCAGATGCACAAAGTATCCCGCATTTTCGTAGGTTCGGAAAAGGGATTACACCCACAAGATATATATAATGTAAATAGGGGAGAAATTCAAAAATAATCAGATTTACAAGTGGTCATTCAAAAATAGCCACAGTTTCAAAAGTAATTGAAATTTAACCACTTTTCATGTAAAGATAAATCTGAACGAAATCACTATTCAAAATTCGGAAAAATAATCCAGCATAATATACTAGAGTTCCAGTATTATGTTGGACCGATCTCTATCGCAGTAAAATAGTGACTATTTTTTATTGACTTGACAAACGTGCCTATTTCGAATGATCAGTCCGAAAACTTGCTTAACTGTGCTATTTTAATGGTAAATAGCCTACCTATATAAATACTAATAACTATTTTCACAGCTCGAATCTGTGATTTATAGTTTACGCGGAGATAATTTTACAGTTAATTCAATGCTCTCCTTCAGAGTAAAAACTATTATCTCTCAAAATATGTCTCAAATAAAATTTTCCACCACCTGTAAAGTTGATTGTCTAGTTCCACTTTTTGTGGAACATCCTTATTTGTTAGTCAAGCCAAATTGCAACACAATTACTACCTTGATTGGTAAAAGACATACTCACCCACCAACAAAAAAGAGACGTGGTGTCACTAAAAGACATACTATCAAAGATGAATTCGATTGTAAAAGTGAATGAGATGAATTAGGCATGTTTAGATAATCATGATTTTAAAACATTGACAAACTGAAAAACTCTATATTATTTTTAATCTGTTCAAAAAAAATATGATATTTTTTATAATTAAAAATTCATTTTATTCTTAATGATATTCTTATATGGCCATAAAATATCATCACATATTTAAGGTGACTGATCATTCAAATATAATCAGTATTTGCAAAATCAATAAAAATTAGCCACTATTTTACTGTAACACAAACAAGTCCAACATAATATACTGGAGATCGGTGCGCATGTGTATGAACTTTCAGCATATCATGCTGAAACTCCAACACGCGAAAAATTCCAATATAATATACGGGAGATCGGTATACGTGTATGGACTTTCATTATATTATGCTTGAGCTCCAACACGCGAAAAATTCCAGCACAATATACTGGAGATTGGAGCACATGTGTATAAACATTATGCTGGACTGATATATTATACTAGAACTCCAGTATATTATACTGGAGTATTTTTTCAAATTTTAAATCATGTTTTCGTTCAAATTTATTATTAAAGTGGCTAAATTTCGATTACTTTAAACTGTGTCTATTTTTGAACGACCAATTGTAAATTCGGCTATTTTTTAAATTTCTCCCTCATTTATGACTATAAGTTCTATAACCTATTTGGCCAAGTTTAATTTTAGGCCAAAAGTGTTTTTTTAAATCAAAAGTGTTTTTTTGTCAAAATTAAGGTGTTTGATAAGTTTTTTGATGAAAAAATAATAATTTCTCTCCTTACACTTTTTAAAATCTTGGCCGAACATTAATTTATCGCTCAAAAGTACTTTTTAAATTAATTAGTCAAATGCAAACTATTTCTCATCAAATATACTTTTTTAAAAGTTTTTGAGAAAAGCGCTTTTCAAAATAAGTAGATAAGCAAATTTTAGAAGATTGATCAAATAGGCTACCAATCCAATTGATATGTGCCAAAAGCATAAAAGGACAGAATAGTGTACTAAACTTCCACGTATAGCAGATCCAAAAAAGGACCAGACCATAAGGTACACCATGCCCAATCTTACCTTGCATTTTTGCAAGAAACTGCATTTCTGCAAGAAACCGTCTGGTTATATAACAGCAACTTTACCAGTTACTCCAAGACTTCCTTACAAAAAGCTGTCTTTCTTAATTTTGTCACTAGTCAAACATCGCCAAATACAACGGAGGATGGTAGAAATACAAGATGAAACGTCCATTCACCAAGTTGATGACAACTGTGATGGACCACATGGCAATTGAGAACAATATATTGCATTACAGATATAAAGAATAGCCACAATAAAAAAAACATTCCATTTGCTGACCTATTCAGCAATGCCATTTAGGCTAAATTTTCAACTGACAGCAAGACAAAGGACAAAAGATGAGAAGTTTCTGGATTAGGGGGAATGAGGGAGAGAGAAGACACAAAGGCTACTTACAATAGTTCTGATAACTAGTTTCTAAAGGAAATAAAGAAAAAGATTAATAGATGAGGCAAGGGGGAAAAGAAGAGGATAAAAAGGAAACACCATATATATGCAGAGAATATGTAAAGATCAAAGAGCACAAGTTGGAGAATTCACAAGGGATTGTGACATGCAGCAACTGACATTACTTCAACTCCAGCACTTGGAAGTAATGGAGCTAGAAACTTTCTGCTGGGAATCCATCGATGCTCCCAATTCCATTGATGGCACGTTTTGGCCTCCACTCAGTCCGCCCCTTAACAACCTCTCCACCATTTTCGAGTCGAAGCAAATGTTGACACTGAACATTCCCAATGTCATCCAAGTCGCCGACACCCTTGTCCAGTACAGAGGTCAGTGACTGCAGCACACTGTCCCTTCTGCATTCCCTTCGGTACTCCAATGTCATGGCCGCGAGCTCGCAGCCTTCCAGTATTTGCATGGGTGCACTCTGCAGCCAAAGACATGTCCCACAATTTGAGCCGTGTGATAAATAGAAGCAAATACATAATGACAAGACGAAACCAAGATTCTCGAGCACTCAAGAGAAATTTCTTTATTTATGTACCCCTAGTGATATGAGAAAAATTGGGAATTCCACAACTACCTAAAGACACTTCACTAACCATCAGTCTCAGTACACTGCAAATCACGCTGCTCATTTGAGTTTATATAGCCTTCCCTATTTTAGTAAAGAGCTTCATTTTCATGGGGAAGATGGTTTTTCACTTTAGTTTTAGAGAAAAATAAAAGAATTGGCGAGAATTTCGTCCTTACCAGCCAGAAGAAGAAAAAAACTTGATTTTACATATACACTTTTTATTCCTATATGGTGCACAACCCACAAGAGAAATGACGAACAACAATTCTCCTCCAGCTGGAGATATAAGTAGATAAGTATTTCAGAACTTAAGTATGCAAAAGCTCCCAACACATCGACACATCATGTACATAATTCAGCTCTTTCTGAAACCTCGGGATATGCAGTACCACCGTGAATCCAAGAAAATACAAAATTCGGTTGGGTTAGTGTGTGCACACATGATCTTTTAGTTTTGTTTTTCTTTCTCCATCATACACACGATTTCAGAATATGATGAAAATCTATACACATCTATTGTGCAATGTACCGTAATCATAAACCAAAATATTTTACAAGCAATAACAGGGAAGAAAAAAATTACTTTAAAGGATGGAGGAGGAAAAGGAAGAGGATTTACCTCAAGAATCCAGCCAATGTACTTGACATTATTAACATGCTGGTTAACATCTAAGTCACTCCATCTTGGCTGTAAATTCAACAAATCAGAATATATTAAAGATGTCCTTAGATATGACAAAGTCACCAGTGAAGAATCCTTCTACTTACAGTTAAACCAGTTCGAATGTAGTCTGCTGTTGTCTCGTCAAGTTTTGGTAACTTCCGGCTGTCATCGTCAATAACAGGAGGTGAATCAACAAAATAATCTTCAATTTCAGCCCGAGCCTCCTCCGGTATTTTAGATAATCTCCTCGTCTCCTTATTCATCATCACCCATAAGCTGCAAGCAAATGGAAACAAAATTAATCACAGTTATGAAACAATGAATAGATCACGGGTTTCATGGTTGGCCACCAAACATACATGTCACACCCCTTTTTACCACCTTAACCCTCTTTAAAAACATAATATGGTTTTTTAAAGATAAAATAAAGCAGAAAGGCAAAAAAAATAATCAAAATAGCATTACTACACCTAAAACCAACACTAAACACTAAGAGATCAAAAATTTCGGGGAGGATCAAACATTACATGTCTACACTACAGACGGGGTCAGGAACTATGGTTTGGTCATAAAACAGCCAAATCTGAAAAGAAGGTTACGTCGAACATAACTGAATAATATGCTTGTAAAAGTTCATCGTGTAAAAATTTAATCAAACTGAAGTAGATTAAACAATAATGGCCCTACCTTGATGCTCTCATCAATACATGTCCTGTACTACTATCACGGACAAGCCAATCCCGGCGCATACCATTCTTCCCTGATGCAGCCACCCAAGTGTCAACTTGAACAACATCACCCCTGTGAGAAAGAAATCAGTCCAAAGATCCCCATGCTCATTTTCACATGTCAAAGAAACTGTGCACAGTGTTTGAAATATCAATAGGGAGATCAGTAGAACTGGTATAAAAAGAATAATCCCAACAGATCCAAAGTAACTATACAAATGTAAAGAAACTCCTAACATTTCCCCTGTAGATAGTTTGCTTAACTGCAATATTGTGATAGACAGGGAAATTAATTGCTAATAGCTAGACGGAAAATGAGCAAAATGATTCAATGATAGAGTTTAGTTGGCACCTAAAAAAGCTTGAGAGATTTCTAATCATGTAAAACAAGATTTTCCTGTTTAAATTCGTCATTATCTTCCAAAAAGAGTGCATGGATTTTGAGATAAGGAATTATATTAAAATTCAACTTCATCAAAGTGATTCCTCATATCACAGAATAGCAAAAGGCTATACAGAGCTTTAAGACTACAATAAAAAACTGACTTGTGGTTAAGCAATATTACATAAATGTGTGGTAGAAAAAGTTTTAATTAAACAAATTAAACAACTCTGGAGTATGAAACTCAATTTCAAATTGCGTTCAATATTGATCAACAAAGACCATGCCAAAAATGGCTGAACTTCCGCTTTACCCGTTCTAGTACCTCAGACTCTGATACAGAATGTCAGAGAAGCAAGAGCAGAAACTTACCAAGTAGGATAGTGATCCACCACAACCTGCATTTTGGTAACAACCCAAATCAAATTTCTCTTGGACATTTCTGGAGTTGATCCAAACCCACCATGCATGAGTCCCGCACACTTGACATGGTTAAGAGCAGTTTCCTGCAGAACAAACTCAAGCTCATGAAGGTATCAAAACAAGATGATTCAACAACTTCAAGTCAATAATTCTTTGCTAAGTGGAAATGAAAGCCTAGAATACCTGTAAATGATTCATCATCGTTTCTATGGACGCAGTCCTATCAGCCCCTATTTCATATGACCTGATGCTAAAATTTTGACGGAAAACAAGGCCATCCTGCACAATTTTTCCTAAACCAAATGGGTCGACGAGCATATCAGGACGCTTAGGCTTCCAATCAAGCATCATCCATTGCTTCTCAGCAGCCAAAAAGATAGTTGTGATGGCAGCAAGGAGCATGCTCCAATCAGGCAACTGGTTTGCAAAGGTCCTTGGAGGAGGTGAAGAAAACACCTCATCATCAGTTTTGAGGCCATCCATAACGCCTACCTTAGTTCCATTCACCTTAGGAGGAGCTTGAGCATTGGCCTTAGCTTGTAGATTCCCAAAAGCAGGCTTCTTAGCGTTGAGCCCCCGTGCATCTATACTTCCAGGAAGGCTTCCTCCTACCTTTCCAGATGGTTTTGCTCCACCAGATTCAGGAGGTGGATTAGCAACAGGAAAGAATGCGCCAGTAGCAGCAGTGACCACCATGATAAAAATATTATATACCGGCGAGTCAGTCTCGCTTCTTTCAAATTTGTTGTGTATTACTATCAGCAGATTCAGAACAAAAGAAACAGATCAAAAGGTGAGACTGTTCTCCCTGCAACACCATGAAAGTAGCATATCACTGTTATTTCCAACACAGTCAAAAAAAGTTCAAGAATCTAAATTTTCTTTAATTAGCAAGTGAAAATAAAAGCTTTAATCTTTGTAATGGTTCTAAAGAAATCATACGTTTACAGCCCACCGAAACAACAGGCTTTGATAAAAGAACCCAAATCAATCATGAAGTTTCAGCTTACAATTAGCACTTCACCCAATAGCCTTATATAAGTAAATAAGTAAAATATCTCTAGTTCCATTTACCAGCACATTTATGCAATAAAAACCTTCGCCTTATCTTTATCTCTCTCCTCAGGCAACCAAACCAGCAGTTTCATAAATTCTTTCAATATCTTTAACAACTAAAAAATTGTAACATCAGAGTAATATTTTTATTTTTTGTTTTTTGATGACTTGGTGCCCGGACCAGCTTGAGCCTACTTCGACTATTCCACCGGACACCTGCTACCTCCCACCACACAGGTACCAAATAACTCTGCCCACAAAGGCTTTAGGAGATAGGAAGAAATCACCTAGTTATTTTCGGCTCCGCTAGGATGTGAACCTGTCATTCACCACTAGGCCAACCTTTGGTACAGAGTTGTAATTTTTCCCCCTAGATATCTAGAGTTTAATTCTAAGAAAAATTAAGAAATTAACGTCCGAATAGAAACAAAAAAACTATTATATGATTGTCGTTCATTCTATTTGAAATGGAGATAATATTTCAAAGAAAAATGAATTGAATATAAGAAATAAAAATTTAAATAACATGAATTTGCAAAAACAAAGTTCCACCAAAAAAACAATGAAATTCAAACATGCAAAACAGATCTGAGCCTAAGCTTCGTAAACCAAACCGCTAATGCTCCATATTCCGCTCAAATTACAATCACAAAATCAAGCAATTACCCTTACATTATGTCTCCATTAATACACATAATCCAGGCAAATATCAATCCAAATCATCCAGATCAACATTCAATAACTACACACATAAACCATACAAAAATTCAACAATTTCATACATAAAAAAGGATTTTTTAACGCACCTTTTCCGTTTTTTCTGCGGAGAAAATTCGAGAGAGAACACGAAGAAATGTATTGCACCAGATATAATAACGTAAAAGACTTCACTTTTGATCAATCAAACCCGACGAAAAATATAAGATTCACGAAATTTCTAGGGTTTGTGATCTTGTAGTGGTCCTTTTTTTCTCCGTAAATAAATACTTTTTAAATATAAAATTCAATTTTGCTTTTTCAAATTTTTTGGAGAGAGAGAGAGAGAAAGAGAAAAAGCAGGGAACCAGTGGAATCTGGGTGGTAAGAATACAGTGTTTCAGTTGCCCATTTTTATACTATCCACCTGGCCCCTTCCGCCTCGCATTTAACTTCATCTTTTTGCCCCTTTATTTCCTATTATTTACATGACTGCTATTCTTTCTTTTTTTCTAAAAAATATTATTATTATTTGGAACAGGGGCTGTATTATTTGTTAAGTTAACACGTTGTTTTGTGTGTGCTAAAAGCCTAAACTAGTTAATATTGAGAGGCCATAGAGTGGGTTTATTCATTTTAATTTAAAGCTTACATAATTTGCTGGAGAATTTTGTTACACCTACTATATTTGCTTATAGAGTGTTAAATACATTTCAAACGCTCAAGAAAAAATATGATTACAATATTGTATAGGTCAAAATTTAACCCCCAATAATTTACGATATTAGTTATTTCAAAAGTTAAAGTGTAAATTACAAGTGGTGTGACCACTTATACTCATTAATAATTCGTGGGTACGGGACGTTATCAAGGAGGCTGCTGCCTGTATATCATCGCACGAGCCATACATCGGCGTGGTCACGGCCACTTATCGCCAGCTCATCCAATTTACAGCTATAAATACTAAGAGAAAGAACCCTAAAAGGGGTTGCTTCTTCTTCTTCACCATTACTCCCAAGAAAAGGGGAACACACAACAATACCCCTACGAGGGGCATAAAGAACACCATTGTAAGGCTCTGAACCTCTCTACGGCAGGCTGACCAAACTAATATCATCAATAAAAAGCTCTTTGTATATTTCTCTTTAATATCGTGATTGTTTTATGCTTATAAAGTATGTGAGAACTTTGGGCTAATTAATTTGGCGCGGTCTGTGGGGATTTCATAGCAGAATCGCGTAGTTCTTTCTTGGACCAAAAGGAAAGAAACGCCACAAAAGCAACCCCGCTCGAACAAGCCAAAGCAGCATGTCGGGTAAAAGGAAGAAGAAGTGTAAGAAAAAGAAGAGAAGTTAACCTACTCCCCACGGGGAGAGCGCATATAAGGTACCATCATCTCGCTGATGCAGGATCCTGCCAAAAGAAAAAATGGCACAAAGGAATCTCGAATCGAGATCTATAACGGGGTAACCTTTACAAACTAGTCGAAAAGACTACACACAAATCGTGCAAGATCTCAAATCAAAGTCAACCTCCAACGCCCTACACACAATGGGTTATGTGGGAGGAAAAAAATTCGACTACGGTTGAACAACGACTCAGGCTACCTACCTTCGCCCAAAAGTTTAACTACAAGTTGAACTGGTACTCAGGCCACGAGCCTTCACCATAAAAAATTGCAAGATTCAACTACGGTTGACCAACGACTCAGGCTATGTGCCCTCGCCCAAAAGTACAACTACGAGTTGAACTGGGACGAGGCCATGCGCCTTCACCATAAAAAATTGCAAGATTCAACTACGGTTGAACAACGACTCAGGCTACGTGCATTTGCCCAAAATTTCAACTACAAGTTTAACTGGGACTCAGGCCATGCGCCTTCGCCATCAAAAATTGCAAGATTCAACTACGGTTGAATAACGACTAATGCTACGTGCCTTCGCCCAAAAGTTCAACTACAAGTTGAACTAGGACTCAGGCCACACGCCTTCGCCATAAAAAATTGCAAGATTCAACTACGGTTGAACAACAACTCAGGCTATGTGTCCTCGCCCAAAAAGTCAACTACAAGTTGAACTGGAACTCAGGTCATGCGCCTTCGCCATAAAAAATTGCAAGATTCAACTACGGTTGAACAATGACTCAGGCTATGTGCCCTCGCCCAAAAAGTCCAACTACAAGTTGAAATGTGACTCAGGTCATGAGCCTTCACCATCAAAAATTGCAAGATTCAATTACGGTTGAACAACGACTCAGGGTACGTGCCTTCGCCCAAAAGTTCAACTACAATTTGAACTGGGACTCAGGCCATGCATCTTCGCCATAAAAAATTGCAAGTTCAACAACGGTTGAACAACTACTCAGGATATATGCCCTCGCCCAAAAAGTCCAACTACAAATTGAACTGGGACTCAGGCCATGAGCCTTCGCCATCAAAAATTGCAAGATTCAACTACAGTTGAACAACGACTCAGGCTATGTGCCCTCGCCCAAAAAGTCCAACTACAAGTTGAACTGGGACTCAGGCCATACGCCTTCGCCATCAAAAATTGCAAGATGCAAATATTGTTGAACAACGATACATGCTAAGTGCCTTTGCCCAAAAGTTCAACTACAAGTTAAACTGGGACTCAGGCCATGTGCCTTCGCCATAAAAAATTACAAGATTCAACTACGGTTGAACAACGACTTAGGCTACGTGCCTTCGCCCAAAAGTTCAACTACAAGTTGAACTGGACTTAGGCCATGCACCTTCGCCATCAAAAATTGTAAGATTCAACTATGGTTGAACAATGACTCAGGCTACGTGCCTTCACCAAAAGTTCAACTACAAGTTGAACTGGGACTCAGGCCATGCGCCTTCGCCATCAAAAATTGGAAGATTCAACTACGGTTGAACAACGGCTCAGGCTACGTGCCTTCACTGAAAGTTCAACTACAAGTTGAAATGGGACTCAGGACATACGCCTTCACCATCACGAGTCCAATATCGCTCAAACAACAAGGCCAAACGCCTTCGTCCTCTAGTCTAAAGAGTTCAACCCTGTTTGAGCCAAAACTTAGGCCAGGCACCTCCACCATTGGACGCAGCAAGGCCTACCATACAATGGACGGAGAGACAAGTTAATCCCCCTCTCCATTCAAGTAAGTACGCGCAACTGGAACTAAAATTTAGGCCACGTAAAGTCCGGCCCCGGTCGAAATACAAAGCCGCGTTTCTTACCATCGCAGCCAATAGTTCAACCACACCCGAGCTGGGATTGAGGCTAAGTGCCGCTATCGCCAAATAATGGCCACAACTTGTTCACACCAAGTAAAAGGAAACGATAAGCAAAAAGCGGTTAATCATAGTCAAGGTCATCACCGCTAAACAGCGAACCTAGTTTGTGACTAAGGCAAGCAAATGAATCGATAATAGTCGAAGTTACATACCTAGCCAAGACCACCAACATTATCATGGTTAAGTCTATCGGTGTCATTACGACCAAAGACATAGGGGGGTTAACATACCTGCCAGAAAAACTGAGGCAAAGCCCCCCCTTTGAGCGCCTACCAAAAGAAAAACTTGGGAACAAAGATAAAAAATAAACACCATGTAGAACAGAGGAAAATAAAGTTGCATATATTTACATCTTTAGTTACAATGGGTCATCCCCGTGTACACCCGGCGAAGGCCGATAAATGAGAAAGAAAAGAAAGAACAACAAAAAAAGCTAACCACATGGCAATGAAAACAAAAAACATAACAAATCTTTTTCACACGGCGCCACCTGCACCACCATTACCATCACCAATGCCTTCAGCGCCATCATCAACCCCTGGCGTAGCTGGATCAAAGCCGCAGTCGACACTGGCCTCACGAGCCTTTTAACGGGCTTCGTCAAAAGAGGCTTCAGGCACAATGCCGGCCTCTCACAATCTCTTGTATACATCAAGTTGGGCCTCGGAAAACGTCCAAAGATCACGAGCATGGCTGAAAGAGGCAGCCTGATCCCTCAAGTGGTGATTCTCGATCTCTAAGGTCATAATCCGATCTGCCGCATTTTGGGCATCCCGTTCATAAACACTGATGAGGTCCACCAGCACCCCCTATCGAAAGGCCGCAGTAGCCCTCTCCAGCTCCTGTTCGCTTTTGGGAACGCGATCCGACGTCTCTAATGAATGGTCAAAGTCTCAGAGGCCTCTGCCGCCCTAACCTGACTCTGGCACTCCCTCTCGGCTGCAACCCTCCTTGATGTCTCCAACTCCTCGTTTTTCTGACAAAGCCGCCCCTCGAGGATATTTACCAGGCCAAGGGTTTTCTACATTTGAAGCTCTTGCCTCGCCAACTCTGTGACAAGGTCCAGACTCCGGGGTCGTTCCTCAAGCACTCACGCATCTCGCGCCACTGATCCCAGTAGCAGTGGTACTTCTCCAATGCCCGCAAACAGATCTTTAAGCGGACATTAGCTCTGTGGATTCTCTCCACCTCTAACAAAAATAACTACAAGAACAAAGCAATAATTAGAACGGATAAATAGATTGAGTAGAAAAACAAACTAAGGTCACTGCACATACCTTCAGGTCCTGCGAGGCCACTTCACCCATCAGCCCGACGTTCGTTATGCCCCTCAGCGACGTGTTTTTCGCCTCCGAGCACAACACCTCAAACAGCGACACCAATTTTTCTCTTAGAACAGCAAGTTTTGCTCCGTAGGATCTCAATGCAGCGAAACCGCCCTTACGCATGCACCGTCGTGCGGGTGAGGCCTTCTTGAAGCATACGGATGTCATTAGGGTCCATGCCGGACTCGGAGTCATACTCTTCACCTACGGTGCCCCTCCCTCTTTCCGCCAACTGAGAAGTGTAGGCTCTCGCCCCCGCCAACACATTGGCACTTGTTTCTCCCACCAAAACAGTTGTTGAGGAACTACCTCCCCTCTTAGCAACTGGAACTGTTAATTGAATCGCCAAAGCGATAGTATCACCTTGGCCTGAGCCAACTGGGGAAACCCCCACTGTGTGTCTGCCCTCGAGGGCAGGCGCCGCTGCTACATCCCCCTCCGCGTCCGATCGCAGGGAATCCAAATTTATCACCACCGGAGCTGGCGTAAATGCAACCATACGCTGACCAGCGGCCTCTCCCCTTTCTCCTCGTCCTTGCTAAAAGGCGACTCCGCCCTAGGGCGTACGATCCTCGAAGACTCTTCGTCCCGAGGTGCAGACCATGCTGGGGAATGAGCCACCGAAGTCGCCCTCGGAATTGGACGTGGCGCCGGCATTATCTTGAGTCATGTAGTCACGTCCGACCTGCAAAAAGCTAGCTGAAGGGCCCTCACGTTGCGTTCCCTCCCTGATCAAAGAAAGAACAAAGTTGAGAAGATTCAAACTGGAATAAAACAAGAACGGGACAAAAGGAAGCTAATATTATCACCAGAAGCAGGTCTACAACTATGTCTTTCCAAAGAAGACGGCCACGTATGAATCCGCTCTATTTGAGGGAGCACAGTCTCGCCCATTCGCAAATGGTGGATAGTGGAGCCAGTGGCGGCCGTTCAGCTACAAACATGGGATAAAGTTAACACTTATCAGAATAGGGCATGAGAAAAGACGGAAAGTAGAATTTGACGAACAAAGGACTTACGTGCATGGTTCCAAGTCTCTGGGAACTCAGTAGCACACGCCACCAAATGCTCAGTCCTGATATAGAATAAATTCTCGTAAGTGTGTGAGTCGACCACATCATCTAACTCCGCTGTCAAACCCCTCACCCCACGAGGAACCGCTTGAATCATTGTACTACGGACCTTCTGAGGGGCGTAGAGAGTCAGAACATGCCGCAACGTGATCTCCCTTTGGGCCAGTTCCGCATATTTAATAAGCCTAGCGAAAAACTTGTAGAGGGAGAGAACCAGCTGGCTAGGGCACACCCTGTAGTAATAGCAGAGGTCCACCAACATCGGAAGAGGGAGCCTGAATCCCAATCTGAAAGGATAAGCGTAAAAAATGCAATACCCCCTACGGTCGATGTGGACCATCTCCTCGCGTCTAGTGAGGGAAATATCAGCGAAGCGGGGAACGCCCTACCGCTCCTGCAACTGACCAATACCCATTTCCCCCCATCAGTGGGGCTTCATTCACCTGATATTCCTCATCATCGGCGGTGAAATCAGTTGCCGGACCTCCAGGCAAGGAAAGGATATCGGTCACCGATGGAATCCCATCGATTTCCTCCGATTCAGTGACTCTCACTGCTGTAGATGACCCTTAAGCCACCGGAAGAGTCGCCGGAATAAGGGTGGCATGGGAACTGCTTGCCATTATCGATTGATAAATGGGAAGAGAATAGGATTTACAAAAAGGAAAGCAAAGATGGTATCGAACGAAGAACAAGATGAACAAGAAAGAAGATGAACTGATAATGAAGGAAGCTTATTAATAAATCTCACTTAGATAAAAGATGGAAACGTAAGAGATGAATGACACAACCCCATAACACAAGTGGCTTTTACGAATTCCAATAGCCATTATTAACTACCTGACCAACCGCAAAGTGGTTCAGTTCTACAGAAACGTGTGTCGTTATGACGAGCACTACGAAACGGGTTTTCAGTCGCCAACTGATGCATTGCCTTCGAAACGGTTATAACGACCCGAGATTATTGAAAAGACGTTCTGTACGCCTTCAAACTTTGGATGTCGTCAAGCTGCACAGCAGGCGCACCCATATTCTCTTCGGCCGCACGGCATACAGCTTGATTGCCGAAAATAAGGTTTACCCCTTACAAGGCCAAAGGCCGTCGGTATGAAGATATAGCCTCGGTTAAAAGCGGTTACAACCATTCCCCATATATAAACGGCTACGGCCATTCCTAACACATACACGGCTTCGACCCTCTCCCATGAATGAACGGTTAGGACCCTCAACAAAATACAACTAAGGTCACCAACTTGACTCCATTGAGGCTAAAGCTGTCAACACGAAATGTCTAAGGCTATCGATTTTAACGGTACAACTTCCAATGTATAAACGGCCATGGCCACCTTCGGTCCCGACCAATGTAGCAGGCGACAGTGTCCGCTCATCAAGCTTGGCTAGGGCACGACCTCAATAAGCAGAGGAACTAACTGTATAGGTCAAAATCTGACCCCCAAAAATTTACGATATTAATTATTTCAAAAGCTAAAGTGTAAATTACAAGTGGTGTGACCACTTGTAATCATTAATAATTCGTGGGTACGTGACATTATCAGGAAGGCTACGGCCTGTCTATCATCGCACGAGCCATACATCAGCGTGGTCACGGCCACTTATCGCCAGCTCATCTGATTTACAGCTATAAATACTAAGAGAAAGAACTCTAAAAGGAGGCTGCTTCTTCTTCTTCGCCATTACTCCCAAGAAAAGGGGAACACATAACAATACCTCTACGAGGGGCATAAAGAACCTCATTGTAAGGTTCTGAATCTCTCTACGAGAGGCAGACCAAACTAATATCATCAATAAAAAGCTCTTTGTATATTTCTCCTTAATTCTAAAAGCTTGCCTTTCTTTCCTTTTGTTTGGTCTCTTTATTACGATCTGCTATGATTGACCCTCAATTTATCGTGATTGTTTTATGCTTATAAAGTATGTGAGAATTTTGAGCTAAACAAATATATATATACATACATACATATATATATACATACATACATATATATATACATACATACATATATATATACATACATACATATATATATATATATATATATATATATAAATATATATATATATATATATATATATATATATATATATATATATATATAACACCTCGCATTCGTACATGTATGAGAAAAGAACGCATAGTTGAAAAAGAACATATTAAACTTTAATTTTTTTTTTTAAAACTAATATTGTGGAATAATAACAAGTTCCATGAAAGTCAATCTTTTTAAGTTTTCATGGCAAATATATATATATATATATATATATATATATATATATATATATATATATATATATATATATATATATATATATATATATATATATATATATATATAACACCTCGCATTCGTACATGTATGAGAAAAGACCGCATAGTTGAAAAAGAACATATTAAACTTTTCTTTTTTTTTGTTAAAAACTAATATTGTGGAATAATAACAAGTTCCATGAAAGTCAATCTTTTTAAGTTTTCATGGCAAATAAATTTTTAATAAGCATTTTTAAACGTGTTAGTAGAATAACACTTTGGTATTTTAGTGGATAACTGGAAATACACTAGTGTAATATCCATAGATTATTCAATTTTATAGTCAATTAAATCAGAATGCATTTATTTACTACAAATATTGAAATTATACACAATCTTAACGAAACATATCCACTTATGAACGAGCTTGACATTGTTTTTAGTTTGATTCTTAAAAGAAGAAAGTAGGATTAATCTTTTAAGAGCATTAATAAATATATACATATAGGGGTGGAGCTAGAAAATAAATTATGGGTTCGGATGAATTTAATAACGTTTCCTTATAGCATGTTTAGCCAAATTTCTAAAACCAATTTATTCTGAAAGGCATTTTCCTTTAAAAGATTTTTCAAAAAAGTACTTTTAGTCAAAAGTAATTTGTGCTTAACTAATTAATTTAAAAAGTAATTTTAAAAAATAATTAATGTTGGACTAATTTTTAAAAAATACTTTTAAGTATATTTTCTCAAAAATACTTTTGACGAAAAGCTTTTTTTTTTCTTTTCAAAAGTTGCTTATACTTATATTAAAAATATTTTTTTCCTTCTAAAAGCTCGATCAAGTACCATAACTTTGAGGGAAAAGCATTTTTGGCAAAAAAATATTTTTTTCTAACTAAAAGATTACTTGACCAAATATCCTACTGGAACTCAAGAAGGATTCAAACTTCTCTTTTCATCCAGGTTGCAAAAAACTTGGGATCACACATCTTAGCTTTGCAGATGATCTACTATTATTTGCAAAAGGTGATTACCTATCTGTATGCTCCATGTTCCAGCTTATCACTCAATTTACAGAGGCATCAGGTCTGAAGGCAAACTTACATAAAAGCTCTGTATACTTTGGTGGAGTACCTCATGAAACTAAGCTACTTATTCTGAATCAACTTGGGTTTACAGCAGGTGAATTACCTTTTAAGTACCTGGGAATCCCTCTGTCAACAAGAAAGATGTCACTCATACAATGGCAACCTTTGGTGGACAAAATAACTACCAAGATAACTTCTTGGACTGCAAGGAAGTTATCATATGCGGGGAGAATTCAGCTTGTCCAATCAATCATTTTTGGCATCCAAGCATACTGGGCTCAAATATTTCTCATTCCTTACAAGATACTGAAGCTACTAGATGCAACATGCAGATCATATATCTGGACTGGTAATGCCAGCATCACAAAGAAGGCTTATGTGGCATGGGACAAGGTGTGCTTACCAAAGTCAGCAGGTGGACTAGGTCTCATGAACCTACTACTATGGAATAGAGCTGCTATACTCAAGTTAGGATGGGATTTAGCCAACAAGAAAGACACTTTATGGATTAAATGGATTCACTCTAGGTATATCAAGCAACAACAGTTTTCCAATATCAAAATTCCTAACCAAGCAAGTTGGATGGTTAGGAAAATTCTTGAAGGCACTGTTACATTGCATCACCAGTAGCAGATTTCTAACAAGGAGTGCTCTGTAAAGAAACTCTATCTACATCAAATAGGACAGCTGCCAAGAGTACAGTGGAGGAGCTTAACTATTAAGAATCGAGCAAGACCAAAGGCAGTGTTTAACCTATGGTTATTGTTACAAGATAGGCTGCCTACTAAAGAAAGAGTGAAACAATGGAATCCAACCATTGATAGTTTATGTAGTCTATGCAACCAAGGAGAAGAAGACAGAAATCATCTGTTTCTTCTTTGTCCTTTCACTGCCTTATTGATGCAACAAGCACTGAATTGGATTGGAGTGCCGCAGCCTACCAGTCAATCTTGGGACCAATTTATTCAATGGGCTGTGAACATGTCTAAGGGAAGGAATGCACGTGCTCAAAATATTAAACTAATCTTGGCAGAAGTCTGTTATTGTGTTTGGCTTGAAAGAAATGCTAGAGTATTCACAAATGTGTCAACTTGTGCCGGACAGTTGCTTAGAAATACAGCCTATATTTGTCATGTTAGGAGTCCTCTTGTACTTAGTCTACAATCTCAACAGGTTCATGTAATTAGTTAAAGAGATATAGATTAGATGTAGGAGTTGTCCTTTATCTGATAATTCAGCTGTGCGAGCTGAATTATGGGTTTGTAATGACTTCATTGGTGATTAATAAAAGAAAGTTAATTACCAAAAAAAATATGCTATTAGACTCGTACATTCGTATTAAGAAATTTATTAAATATTTAATTACAAATTTAATAATTAAAATAACTCATAAATTGAATAATAAATTTAGATCTTATCAACTTTAATCAATAAATTTGATAAAGTTGCTTCTAGAAATATCATCAATAATAATTATGGTTGAACTATATGCCTAACTTTACCAGCCTAAGAATGGTCCTCCATATCTTTTTTATAGTTGTCTAAGTGTAATATGTGTTTTTTAACTTTATATGTCGTAGCTTAACGTGTTGGCCTCATGCATAATTAATAGTATAATTTTTCTAATTTAAAAATAGGGTGTAGGACCCCAAAAAAAAAGGATAATTAGTGAAACCTTCATCATTTCTATCTGTTATTTTTCTTTCTATCTATTTTGACTCTGAATTTCAACTTCCAACCAAATCTGACTCGAGCATATAGCTTTATTTTCAATTAGCAGCCTCAATGACCAAAAAAGTAAACGTGGCGTTTGGACATAAAAAACTGTGAAATTCCGGAAGAACAAAAGATTTTTTTAAAGTGAAAATACTATTTAAAAATTAAAATTATTTCTGTTAGTGATTTGAAGGGAAAATTTTGGAAAAATAATTTCTTGGAGTTTTTCAGATTTCGAAAAATTTCGAAATTCAACTTCAAGTGAAATTTGAAAATCTCATGACTAAACACTAATTTCAAAAAAAATAAACATATTTTAAAAAATAAATTTTTTATGTCCAAATTATCCCTTATATGTTTTGTCATTATATCGGTAACTAAATGAAAATGTTAAGATTCCAATTACAAAAGAGACGTTTGATACAAGGAATAAAAATACCAATTTCGAGATAAAATTGGAGATTGTACTTATTTTATGTATTACTATATAAATATTTTATTTTACGTGTATTTATTATATGTTGACTCTCCTTGACTTTTTAGTATATTTAATTTTTTATGTTTTGAGAATATTCTACCTCTGTCACTAATTACAAATATTAGCTAATCTTATTTTAACAATCTCTTTATTATTAATTCCAACATAATAAGTTCTTCATTATTAACCACTGCATAAATAAATTTTACATAAATATCTATGTTTGATGCATATTACAATGTTTTTTCATTGATATCGATGAACAAAATCCTTCATAGAGATCGAAGAACTAAAAACATATTGACATTAAATTCACCGATTTATGTATCCCACGTCCCAAACCTAAATAGAAAATAAAAATAAAAAAGGTGTACATTGAAGTCACCGATGGTCTTGTATGGGTTTTATATTTCTTTTAGTGGTAATATGACAACAAAATTGGGAAAATATTCGTTATTTTTTTTTATATGGAGCATGGGTATTAACAAAAAAGGAAAATAATCCATAAACTCAATAAAGACGTGTTGAATTAAGAGATCTCAAGAAACAGAAAGTTGATGTGATTTTAATTACAATTAAACTGATAGTCCTAAAGTTCATATAAATGCCCAATTTGGAGATAAAACCGAGCCAGATCTTAAAAGTTGTGTGTGGAACTTTTCAAAATTAAACCAAACCTTTCATAATTCAAAAACAAATTGGACTAGATCTGTATTATTGTATACGGGTAAACTCGGGGTCAGCACACACCTCGAGTTCTCGGTAAGACAAACGAAATAAAAAGTATGAATGTATGAAATAGACCGAATCCGAGAACTCTTTGAATCGAGGCTGAATCGAGGTACTTGCCGCCAAGCCTGATGGTCCAATATGTGGATTGTGTTGAATCAATCCACATATCTTTAAAACTGCATATGAATTTAATTGTTATCCGTTTTGAGCGTAAACAGTTTGGCGCCTACCATGGGGCTAAGGATAATAGTAGTGATTTGATTTAAATTTTCATAACACACCCTATTTTATGCTTGTTCTTTAAGGTTTCAATTTCAGGTCAGCCTAAAATGTCGAATTCTCGATCCGCTCACTTGAACATTGAGGTAGAGTCTGGCTATCATGTCGAAAACAATAACATGGTGCCTAGCACTGAGGGGCCCTCTGCTGATCCCAACAGAGTCCCAGTTGTTGATCCAATGGACGTTAATTCACATATCGCTATCAACACACACATGCCAGCTGACCTCGAAAATAGTGTCCGTGGAGGACCTAGACCAACAGTTCGAGAAACGCCCGAAGGTGAGGATAACAGGATAAGCATGCGGCTAATCTTTGAAATGTTGCAAGCTCAACAAGAGGCGATAATATAGCTACAGAATCAAGGCAACCTCCTTGGTAGTGTCAATCTCGAATGGTCCCGGGAGAACACCCGAGGAAACGAGCAAATCGCAGAAAGGATAGGTGAAGTAGAGCTTGGGGCCAACCCCGAGATATTAAAGATGCTTGAAGCATTAACAAAGTAGGTGGAATCATGTGAGAAGAAAATTGAGGCCAACGATAAAAAGGTTGTGACATATAACTTAAGGGTCGACCAGATTCCGGGAGTACCCCCGATATTAGAAGGGCCAGATTCCAAGAAGTTTATCCAAAAACCTTTCCTTTCGAATGCCACACCGAAGCCAATACTGAAGTGGTTTCATATGCTAGATATTCCAAAGTACAATAGAATCATGGATCAAAACTAGCATGTGACTTCCTATACATGTTCCATCAAGGAAAACAATTTGGAAGATGACGAAATCGAGCCGGTGTTGCTAAAGAAGTTCGGGAAAACTCTATAGAAATGAGCAATGATATGGTATCACAACTTACCCCCAAATTCTATTTATTCATTTTCTATGCTTGCAAATACCTTCGTGAAGGCTCATGCCGAGGCCATCAAGGTCAAGAGCAGGAAATCGTACCCTTTCAAAGTTAAGCAAATAGATAACAAGATGCTCGGGGAGTTCGTGTCGAGGTTTCAGATGGAACAGATGGACCTGCCTCTCGTCGCTGATGATTGGGCATTTCAAGCATTCACTCAAGGAGTTAACCCTCAAAGCTCCTTGGTTTCGCAGTAGCTAAAACAAAATTTAGTTGAATATATGGCGGTAACTTGGGTCGACGTCCACAATAGATACCAATCAAAAATCAAAGTCGAGGAGGACCAACTTGGAGCACCTTCTGGGTTCTTTTATCCCATTAGAACCAATGACATGTCTATGAGAGTTCTTGATCATGAATCAATCCAAGACCGGTATCAACCATGCAGTAGAGATCGCAGGGGAAATAGGTATGGGCGTCACCATACGAGGGATGAAAAGAGAAGTGATCGATGCCCCAATAACTGAGGTGTGATGAGCAAAAATGATTTTGATAGACCACTCGAGGCCAGGGAGGCACCAAGATTAGCAGAATATAACTTCAATGTTAATGATGCCAGTATCATGTTGGCCATCGGATGCATCAAGGATACCAAGTGGGCTCGACCATTACAGTTTGATCCTACCCAGAGAGCTTCTAACTTGATGTGTAAGTATTATGATACTCATGGCTACAGGACCGAGGATTGCTAGCAATTGAGAGAAGAAATTTCCTGGTTGTTTAATAATAGGCACCTACGAGAATTCCTGAGCGATCGATCCAAGAACCACTTCAGAAATAGGGACGCCAGCAAACAGACTGAACAGGAGGTACGTCAACACATCATCAACACGATCATTGGAGGAGTCGATGTCCATCAAGGATCGATCATAAAATGCACTAAAGTATCTGTCAAGAGGGAAATATGAACCCGATATTATATCCTAGAGGGAACCATTTCGTTCAACGACGAGGATGTCGATGACATTGTGTAACCTCATAGTGATGCACTGGTTATATCCGTACTTATCAATAAATCTTGAGTAAAATGTGTGTTGATTGATCCAGGTTGCTTGGCCTACATTATCAGATCATGAGTCGTACATCATTTAGGGTTACGAGATCAACTAGTGCCCAAAATTTGGGTGTTGAACGAATTTAACATGGCATGTGAAACCACTAAAGGGGAGATAACCCATAACAGTGAACAATGTTTGGACCATCTAGGAAACAAAGTTCTATGTGATCGAAGGTGATATGAGATATAACGCTTTATTTGGAAGACAACGGGTTCACAACATGAGGGTGCTACCTTTGACCTTGCACCAGGCATTGAAGTTCCCTACACCAAAACGAATAAAGACGGTATACGGAGAATAGCCGAACACAAAAGGAGATGTTCGCAGTCAATGACGTACTTCTGGTACCCACCGTTTCAACATCAAGGAGCACGGAGTTGGCTATGAAGTCCGAAATTAAATAGAAACCACCGACCCCGATCCTAGCAGGATCGGAGGATCGATGATTCGATGAGGAGGATGATTATGGAGTTCTGAGATAATACATAGATCCTGATGATTTGGTTGAAGATCTGGAGCAAGTCACGCTGATTGAGCACTTTCCATATCAAAAGGTATAGCTGGGCATGGGGTAAGCCCTCGAGCTCAGGGAAAAACTCATTAATTTTCTTAAATCTAACATAGCTTGTTTCGCTTGGTCCTATCTTGACATGATTAGGATCCCACCGGAGGTAACCACTCATAAGTTGAGTTTGTACCCGAAGTTCACCCGGTCAAATAGAAGACGTGACCTCAGTTCGGGATGAAGCATGCGTTCATCAATGACAAGGTATCTAAACTCCTTAAAATAGGTTCCATTTGGGAAGTTAAATACCCTGACTGATTAGCTAACATAGTGGTATGCCTAAAAAAAGAAATAAGCTACGAATGTGTGTAGATTACAAAGACTTGAACAAGGCATTCCCTAAGGACTCTTTTCCTTTGCCTAACATCTATCACATGATCGACACGACAGCCGGGCATGAGATACTCATATTTTTTCAACACATATTTCGGGTACAAAATTCGGATGGACCCGAGCAATCAGGAAAAAACTTCTTTTATCACTAAATTCGGCACCTATTGTTATAATGTAATGCCATTCAGGTTAAAGAACGTAGTGCCACCTATCAACACCTAGTAAACTAGAAATTAGAAGAATATATGGGAAAATCAATGGAGGTTTATATTGATGACATGTTAGTCAAGTCCCTGCGAGTAGAGCACCATTTGAAATACTTGAAGGGTACCTTCGACATATTGAAAAAATACAATATGAAGCTGAACCCGGAGAAGTGTGATAATTAGGGATGTTAACGTATTTTATACTCCTTCTCACTAATGCTTTGATTAGAAATTCATACAAAGTAGTTCCAAAAGGCTCACCAGCTATGCTTGATTGCAGGTTTAATCAACAAAGTGACAAGATGTCAAAGATTGGCTCAAAAGGAGTAAAATTTGCACAAGTGACAAAGACAAGGCAAGTTCAGGCAAAACAGGCCCAGTGTGGCCGCACTATATTCTGTGCGGTCCGCATTGGGAGATTCAGAGAGCATGATTTTCAAGCTAACAGGCAGTGCGGCCGCACTAAGTTTTGTGCGGTTTGCACTGAAGGCCATGCGGCCGCACTAGAGTTTATTCCATCTGCAGAACCAAGATTCAAAGAAGTTGCAAGATGAAGTTTTGAATCTTGTGCAGTCCGCGGTCGAATTTGTGTTGACTGCATTAGATGCTTCTGCAGCCGCAATCAATTCTGTGCGATCTGCAGTGCCTGAGTTCAGAGAGTCAGATTTCCAAGTTCACAACCCTAGTGCGGCCTCACACCATTTTTTGCAGTCCGCACTAACCCCGCAGGGGTATTTTTGTCCAGATATTTCAGCTTAGTATAAATATATTCTTTTCCCATTTTTAGGGTATTAGATATTCTAGGACAACAACTGCGCTCATGGTTTTAACTTTTGTAGTCATTTTGGGCAATTTTATCTACTTTGCAACATTGAATCTTTATTTTTATCTTAGTAATTAATTAGTATGAGTTTATCTTTTTCTATTTCATGTTTTGCTTCTTTGAATATGAGTAGCTAGACCCATCAGCTAGGGTTGTGGCTCAACCCTAGTGTGGGCAATTGATGGGTCTTGCATTTTAGAGCTAAATTGACTATGGGAGTTTGATATTTGGGTCAATTTCATGGTTAATTGCTGAACTAGTGGTTGCAAACACTAGTTTGTGTGTAGTTGACTAGGGATCTTCTTGTGAAAGAGAGCCTAAGTCTCCGAAATTGATCCAACAAGGAATTGGGGAGTACTCAAGAGATTGATAGTCCCAATTAAAGGGTTAAACCTCGAGAGAGTAACAACCGACTTGAACCCTAGTTGCTTGTGCAAATTTGCATACCCAATTGGTCTTGAGAAAGTCAATTGGGCAAAATCACTTGAACCACCGGGAAGTGTAGAGTGGCTAAAGTAGTGCAACGGTTATTTCATACTCCCCAATCATGTCAATTGTGCCATAGACTCAAGTACCCGTCAATTTACCACTTAGGCAGATGTCACTACCCTGGTGCCCTATTTACTATTTGAATAACCCTTAGAATTTAACTCTAAGCTTAATTTACAACTTTAGTTTGATAAAAGTAGTATTATAAATAAAATTCCAAAAATGATGAGAAGTACAATTTGGAACCTATATGCAATCCTAAGCTAAATAGATACTCGACTCCAATTCTAGCTCTCTGTGGATACCGATCATGACCCAAAATCGGGTAAAAGCTATTGTGACCCTATCTTGCTACTTATTAGTTGTGAGGAGTTGGCAGTGATCACTTTTTGGCGTCGTTGCCAGGGAGCTAACCGTTTTGACTATCTATTTAGTTAGTTGTATTGTTTTTCTTTCCTTCTTTGTTTCTAATTTGTTTGTGTCACTACTCAGGTACCAAAATGGTAGCGAACTGCTAATAACCCTCTTGGAAACATGATTGCGCGGGAGGAAGTAGATGATGTTGGAGATGATGAGGTGCATCCCTCAAGGTCAACGTAGAGTCCGCCAGGCCAATGCAAATGAAAAAACAACAATATTACAGACTCTCTTCTGCCACCTCCAAGAGTGGCTCCCAGAGTACTCCCAAACCAAGGCTATGCAAGTGCTATTGTCCCACCCCGAATCCTGGTAGGAAGTTTTCAGATAACCAATGTGATGTTGACCTTACTTGAGTAGTGTGGATATTTCACGGGCACTACAAATCAAAATACGTACAAACATCTCAAGGGTTTCGTAAATACATATTGGGGTGAGCAAGCAGACGAATGTGTCCGAGGATGCTCTTAGGTTGAGACTCTTTCCATTCCCACTTCGGGGGAAGGTATTGGATTGGCTAGAGCGACTTCTGAACCATTCTATCACAACTTGGGATGAGTTAGCGTATAAGTTTATCGCTAAATTTTTCTCACCCGGGCATATGGCAGCACTTTGAGATGAGATATTATCCTTCAAGGAAGAGCTCACGGAACCTTTGCATGAGATTTGGGAGCGGTATAGAATGATGGTGAAGGAATGTCCCAATAATGACATGACCGAAACTATGATCCAATAAACCTTCTATCGGGGCATCAATACAACAAATCAATGCATAGTAAACCAATTGGCCAGAGGCAATTTTATGAAGTTGTCATATGATGAGGCATATGATATACTTGATGAAATGGCAGACACTTCTTCATCACGACAGAGTAGAGAAAATGTGCCTCAAGGTGACCCCATGGTTACTAATTTGCACAAAGAATTGCATGATCACAGGCAAGCAATAGACGAGCTTACTACTACTATGAACCAATTGGCTAAGGCACAGTTGCAACAAGTTCAGAATCCTCACCAAGTGAATTCCACAAAGGCTGTTAATATGTTTGTCAAAAAAAGAAGACAAAGGAGGCAACAAAATCAAGGAAATTCTGAGCAATTTGACGATGATTGTGATGGATTTCAAATGATTGCTATGATGAAAAAAGTGAAGCGGTTCAATATGTGAATAACTATCAAAGTACAACGGGCAACTCTTCAAACCAGCAACAGTGGAAACCTCAAGGCAATTGGGGCAATCAACAATAACACGGTGGTCATTTGGGGAATAATAATCAAAACAACAACCGGGGAGACAGAACAACAATCAAGGCAACCAAGGGAATTGGAATTGTAATAACAACAATTGGAGCAACAATAACAATCAAGGTGGATGGAACAATGGGAACAAAGGAAACCGGGGGCAAGGCTTTCAAAGGCCCCCAATGTACCAACAACCAAACAATCCACCCCCATTTCCATCTCATTGTCCTATTTCTTCTGGAAATGATTTGGGTAGAATTGAAATGATGTTCGAACAGATGATGAAGAAGAATTCGGATTCTGATGCACAGTTGGCGTCCCACAATGCCTCTATCAGAAACTTGGAGGTGCAAATGGGCCAAATTTCTTAGTCTTTAAACACTCACCCTAAGGGTGCTCTACCAAGTGATACAGTAGTAAACACGAAGGGTGGGAACAATCATGTTATGGCAGTTACAATAAGAAGTGGGAGAGGCGATAGTGTGAATGCCTCTAAGTAAAAGCAAGTTTTTAATGATGAGGTTGAGTTGCAAGAAGAGGAAATCCCTTTTGGTAGTTGAAGTTGTGGTTGATGAAAATGTGAACAATGAAGTGATGATTGATATTCAAGATGTCGATGTGGAAACTCAAAATGATGTGAACCCATCTAGAGAATACATAATTGACATGCCAAAGCCGGTTGTACCAAAAGCCAAGGCTCATTTGCCAAGGCCACCTCCACCTTATCCTCAAAGGCTCGCAAAGCAAAAGAATGAGAATAAGTTTAAAAAGTTCATTGACATGATGAAAAGCATATCTATTAATGTGCCTTTGGTGGAGGCACTTGAACAAATGTTGAGCTATGCAAAATTCATGAAGGACTTGCCACAAAAAAATGTTCTATGGATTGTGAATCTATAAATATGACTCACCAAGTTAGTGATATAGTGCATTCAATGGCCCCGAAGCTTGAAGATCCCGATGCTTTCACCATGCCTTGCACCATTGGGAGTGCGTACTTTGCCAAGGCTCTATGTGATTTGGGAGCTAGTATCAATTTGATGCCCTACTCAGTTTTTAAAACTTTGGGTATTGGGCAACCTAGGCCGACTTCCATGAGGTTACAAATGGCGGTTAAATCAATGAAGAGATCCTTGGGTATTATTGATGATGTTCTTGTCCGAGGTGGACAAATTTATCTTGCCAGCTGACTTTGTGATATTAGATTGTGAGGTGGACTACGTAGTTGACATCATATTGGGAAGACCTTTCCTAGCTACGGGTAAGGCATTGGTAGATGTGGAAGCAGAGGAACTCACCTTCCAGGTAGGTGATAAAAAGGTGGTCTTTCATGTGTGCAAGTCTATAAAGCAGCCCAACAACACCAAGGTGTGCTCATTTGTTGAGCTCATCACAGCAGTGATAATTGATGACACAAGTGCAATGATCAATGTGAAGGACCCATTGGAGGCCGTTTTGTTGAATCTTGATGTCAATGAGGATGCCAACTGAGTGGAGTGCGGGAATGCTTTACATGGAATGGGCTCATATTCTTATGAGCCTGGAAAATTATCTTTGGATCTTGAAAATAGAAAACTCTACCAACTAAACCTTCAATTGATGAGCCTCCGATGTTGGAGTTGAAACCACTTCCTCCACACCTCACATATGATTTCTTAGGCTCAAATTATACTTCGCCAGTTATTCTTTCTTCTTGCCTTACTAACATGCATGTTCATAACACATTGGTGGTGCTTCAAAAGCAAAAAAGGGCAATTGGATGGACTTTAGTTGACATTCGGGGAATAAGCCCCATATTCTGCTTGCACAAGATAATTTTGGAGGAGAATGCAAAACCGTCCTTGGAACATCAAAGGAGTTTAAACGAAGAAATACACGAAGTGATAAAGCGGTTAGATGTCGGGGTTGTCTACCCTATTTTCGAATCTCATGGACTTATCTTGTGCATTGTGACCGATAAATGGTAGTATGACTGCGGTGACAAATGACAACAATGAACTTATTCCAACTCGGGCAGTTATCGGATGGAGGGTATGCGTGGACTACCGGAAGCTGAACAAGGTGACCCGCAAGGATCACTTCCCATTTTTATTCCTTGACCAAATGCTTCATCGCCTTGCGGGATGTGCCTTTTATTGATTTTTGGATGGAAATTCGGGATATAATCAAATCTTAATCGCTTCGGAGGACCAGGAGAGGACCACATTTACTTGTACATATGGCACCTTTGCTTTCTCTCGGATGTCGTTCGGGTTGTGTAATGCTCCAGTGACATTCCAACGATGCACGATGGCTATTTTCACCGATATGGTGAAAGATATTTTGGAGGTCTTCATGGAAGATTTTAGTATGGTTGGCGATTCATTTGAAGAGTGTTTGGGAAATATGGATAGAGTTTTGGCCCGTTGCGAAGACACAAACCTCGTACTTAATTGGGAATAATGCCACTTCATGGTTGAGGAGGGCATAGTGTTGGGCCACAAAATTTCAAAGCAATGGATTGAAGTTGAAAAATCAAGACAGAGGTGATTTCAAGGCTTTCTCCCCCCACTTATGTCAAATGGGTAAGGAGTTTTCTTGGGCACGCCGGGTTTTAGCGGAGATTTATAAAAGATTTTTCGAAGGTAGTAAACCCCTTGTGCAAGCTACTAGAAAAGGATGCCAAGTCTGTGTTCGATGAGGTATATATGCAAGCATTTGAGCTTCTCAAGCTTAAGTTGACCACTACCCCGATCATTACCGCACCAAATTGGAGCTTGCCTTTCGATCTCATGTGCGATGCAAGTGACGTTGCGGTTGGGGTTGTTTTGGGTCAAAACGTTAACAAAATATTTCATCCGGTCTACTACGCAAGCAAGATCATGAATGAGGCTCAAAGGAACTACACAATTACTGAAAAAGAGTTGCTGGCGATAGTGTTTGCAATGGAAAAGTTTTGGTCATATCTTATAGGGGCCAAGGTCATAGTGCACACCGATCATGACGCCCTTAGGTACTTGATGACAAAGAAATACTTCAAGGCAAGGTTGATGCGATGGGTGTTACTACTTCAAGAATTTAATCTAGAATTGTGGACCGGAAGGGTAGTGAGAATCAAGTGGCAGACCACTTATCCAATTTGGAGGAGGAAATGAGGCCTCGTGATGGCCTAGAGACCAACGATTCATTTCCCAATGAACAAATCCTTTCTGTGTCGATGAATGACATGCCGTGGTTTGCTGATATTGCTAATTTCCTTGTGACTGGTATAATCCTGTGTGAGCTCTCTTCTAACCAAAAGAAGAAGCTCAAGCAGTATAGTTTGGATTTCTATTGGGATGATCTGTACTTGTTCAAGATTTGCACAAATGATGTGATCCAAATGTTTGTCCCAGAGGAAGAGCAATTGAGTATTTTTGAGGCTTGTCATCCCTCTCCATATGGTGGCCATCATTGCTGGGTGAGGACGACTTCTAAAGTATTTAGTTATGTGTTTTATTGGCCAACTTTGTTCAAAGATGCAGGTGATTTTGTGAAGAGATGCGAAGAATTCCAAAGAGCGGGTAGAATTTCGAAAAAGATGAAATACCTCTCAATACCATCCTTGAGGTTGATATTTTTTATATATGGAGCATTGATTTCATGAGCCCATTTGTTAGCTCTTGTGGGAATACTTACATTCCTGTAGAGGTTGACTATGTTTCTAAGTAGGTAGAAACCGTGGATTTACCCAACAATGAGGCCCTAAGTGTTGTTGCATTTCTCAAGAATAGCTTTTTTACAAGGTCCGGTACTCCTCGTGCAATCATAAGTGATGGGGGTCTCATTTTTGCAATAGAGCTTTCGACACTTTGCATTCAAAGTATGGTGTCAATCACAAAGTTTGTACCTTCTATCAACCTCAAGCAAGTGGTCAAATTGAAGTCTCCAAAAAGTATATTGTTAAAAGACATTCAATCCAAATAGGACCGATTGGTCAAAGAAGTTGGATGACGCTCTATAGGCTTATATGACTGCTTACAATACTCCGGTTGGCATGTCTACGTATCGGTTGGTGTTTGGGAAAGCTTGCCATCTACCGGTTGAGTTAGAGCACAAGGCCATGTGGGCTTTGAGGAATCTAAATCTTGAGTGGGATGTTGCAGCCAATCTTAGTGTGGAGCAACTCAATAACCTTGATGAATTCAGATTCCATGCCTACTCCAGTTCGTGCTTGTATAAGGACAAGATCAAGTACCTTCATGATATATGCTCGTGGAAAGGAGTTAAAAGTAGGTAATTTGGTTCTTTTGTTCAACTCTCGGTTACGTTTATTTTCGGGAAGACTTAAATCAAAATGGAGTGGACCTTTTGAAGTGGTGTGTGTGACCTCGTTCAGTGCTTTTGATTTAAAGAGCAAAAATGGTGAAGTTTTTTGAGTTAATGGGCACCGGGTCAAGCATTATCTTGGGAAAAATTGATGGCACTTCTTCATTTCAATTGATGTGATGGTAACATGCATCGTGCCGCGATGTTAAATCAGACGCTTCTTGGGAGGCAACCCATGTATTTTTCTTCTCGTTTTCTTTGATTTTCTTTGTAGTATATGATTGATTTTGGGCTAACTAGTTGTGCAATATTACAAGGTTGTGTTGATGCAGTGTAAGACATGGTGGAAAAATGCACAGGTCTATGAAGTTGCCAGTGTGGCCGTACTACATTCAGTGTGGACCGCACTGGAGTGGGTAAAAAGACCACCTCTCTGAAGTTGCCACTGCGGCCGCACTACATTTTGTACGGTCCGCAGTGGACCACTGTGGCCGCAATCCATTTTGTGCAGACCATAGCGGGGTGCCTGTGCGAACATGAACAAAATAGTGCAGTGCGGACCGCAATCCATTTAGTGTGATCCGTACTTTTTGGTAAGACTAGGCCCTAGGGCTTTTTCTATAAATAGTCCCTGAAGCCCTACGTTCAAACTTTTTGATCTTTAATTCTCAGACTAACAAAAACACTATTCACCTTGCATGATACTCGTAATTCTCATGTGGACTCGTTAATCTTCTAGCCATCTCATATCTGGTAACTCAATGTCACTTTAGCTGCTTTAATTTTTGTTAATTTCTATTTTTTCCTCCTCCTTTTCTTTGATTCCCATATTTTTCTTCAATTATTTAGGCTAGGGTAGTTAAATTCTTGCTTAGGTGGTTAATTTCAATGGGAAAACATGTAGGGGCAATACTTAGGTCAATATATAGACTAGAAATCAAAATTTTTTGGAACCCTAAGTGAGTTCTGCTTCTGGGCACTTAGTGCGGATCACAGTCGATTCTGTATTGTTTGTAATGTCCTAGTGCGGTCAACGATGCTGTTTTGTGTGGACCACACTGATGAACTTCTGGGAAGCTAAACCTTGGGCAGTGCTGCCGAACTACATTTTGTACGGACCGCACTAGCCCTTGTGCGGCCGCACTACCATTTTGTTCGGGCCGCACTAACAAGATATAGAGGGTGGTATTCTAAAACCTACCCATGTGTGGAGTGCATGGCCATTTTATGCGGTCCACATTGGTCCTTGTGCGACCGCACACCATTTTGTGTAGTCTGCATTGGGTAGTTTCTGAGAACTGTCTGCAACTTTTCATGTATGTTCGTCAATTTTAGTTCTTAGCTGATTACATTAATACTAACAAGTTTACTTGATTGTGATTGCAGACAATGGTTAAACAATGAGGCAAAGGTTCTAAACAACCAGGCAGAGGTGAATCTTCTCGGGGAGGGAAGCAGAAAATGATCAAACTCACTCCCCATGTCCGGGAAAATATAAAAAGGATAAAAAAGATAATTAAAGCAACTGACAGGGCCTATGATCAGTCGGGGAGTGAGTACGAGCCCTCCCGGGAGGGAGATTTCCTCAAATTCAGTGCCAACACATGTCCCTGACTGGCCGGGGAGGTTCAGACTGACAGACAACACTCCTCCACCATCACCCACTACCCAAGCACCAGCACATGTTATTTCTTAGTCATCTGAGGGCTCACCAGCATGTAGTGGGGAATATTCCACCTCTCCCACAGCTTCATTATCCGGAGAGGATGCAGTAGGAGGTGAAGATGAAGTAGAGGGAGATGAGGAAGAAGCGTAAGGAGGTGAGCCTCAGGTGAGGGGCATTTCTAGAACCAGAAAGGGGGAGGTTTGGCAAGATAGATTTGTCAGCGAGGTGGCATATCATAAATTTTGAGAGTGGTGGACGGTGAGAAAGTTGATCCCTGAGCGAAGTTTTATTGATAGGTACCTGCTACCTCACAACCCCAACATGTAGAGGCAGTTAAGGACAAGAATGGGCTGGGAACATTTTCTAGATGAGTGTGTGGAGGCCAACAAACACTTGGTCAAAGAATTTTATCGCAACATAGCCCACATCAAAAAGGGCTCCAAAGTGACCAAGGTTCGGAATCTGAAAGTGCTAGTTGATGGAAGATCAATAAATGAATACCCTGGCTTCAATGAGGAGAACGAGACCCTATATATGGTAAAAATGTAAATGGGTGAGGAGGTTTGTCCCTGGATAGCACAGTACCTGACAATCCCAGGTACCACCCCGGACTGGTTGACTGTTGGAGTTAAGATCTTAAGAAGGAGTTTGAACTTTGAGGCACGGGGGTGAGAGACCTTTTTATGCGTAAAGTTGGATCCTACGACACATGATACCTCCCTTCCTCTCCACAGAGTTGTGTTAGTGGCTTCTATCATGGTAGAGTACCCCATAACCGTGGGGAATGTGATGTCCAAAATCATTACTATTGTGGGTGCGGAGCATGACCGAAACTATCCATTCCCCAATTTCCTCACGATGTACTTCCGGGACTTGAAGGTGGAAAAGAGGCCCTTCGACATCAGAGTCAAGGTGAAGGCCCCTTTCTCCTGGTATAGCATGCAAGGGGATGACAACCCTAAGAGCAAGAACTTCAAAAGGTACCACTACTGTTCCAACCGGCCAGTCTGAAAAGCCAATTGTAGTAGTGGCTCCTGCTGAGCCTATCTATACTTCTACAGACATCCCTCCCGATCCTTCCACATCCGCAACCATTCTTGCCGGTCCATCCACCTCAGCAACCCCGGAGATCCCATCTTCCCGGGCCTATCCTATTACTGTTCACCGACTGAGCCAGACTCTTCTTAGAATAAACAACTGAATGCTTACTGCCTCATCAAAGTTGTCCACACTCACTACCGTGGTAGAGGATCAGTCGGCACCTCCAGCCCCACAGGCTCCCCGGTTAATTGAGGATGCTCTTAAAGAGATTTTAGACAAATAGAAGAAAAACTTTGACACTCAGGTAGTGCTCTCAAATGCAGTTGATTCACATATAAAGGCTCTAAAGAGTCCGTGAAGGAGCTTAGAGTAGATGTAGACTGACTGAAGGCAGCTCACATGCCTTTAGATTTATTGCTCTGGGACCCAGTACCAGCAGTTCATCCAGAGCCAGAGCAGTCACAAAGGCTTACCAAGAGGAAGAGGATGATCCCTCGAGCTGATGATGCAGTCATCCAGCTGGTTGACCCAGATAAGACCTCTTCCAGTCAGCCACAGGGTGCCCTACTACAGAGCATGTCCAGGTCCAGGCCTAGGTCCCAGAAGCAGAGCAGCAGGCCACAAGGGACCAGTTTGAGGTCCCCGGGCACAAAGATGACCCAGGGACCACACGTGACCCTATGCATACAGACAGTCCATAGGGAGTTTCTATATCCTTTTTTCTCTTATCTTTTTGGTGCTTTATTTAGACTAGTTGGCATTGGGGACAATGTCAGCTTTCCTTTTGATGGGGTAGGCCCTACTTGTTATTTATTCGGATGATAGTATATATATTTGATACATTTTTATGCTTTCTTGATTTTTCATCTTTGGTCTGTATAAAATTTTGATATTTTGTTACATTTATCATACTTTTATTTTACTTTGGATCTGTATATAAAGTCATATTTCATTGTACATATTCATCACATCTATTGTATATTCAAATTTCCCCTTTTATGTGTTCATTATATTTTTCGCAAAATTTTCATTCTTCGCTTCTTACTTGTGATCCATAGCTTCTTGTTTTCAAAGTTAGCAATAAGCTTTTGGTTTTCTTAATGCCATGGATCTTTCCAAAGGTGGAGTGTTGTGTGAACCGGGCGGCTCTTCCCAATGATGGATGGCGTGACAACCTTCTTAAAGGTTTGAGTCCATTTTTCTTTTTGTTTTTAATTGTTAGTAGTTAAGGGTGGCTCAAACAAAGCTTCACTTGGGCTTAGCACATTTTCCTTTAATTTCATGGTCAAAAACAAATTGTTGTGTTTAGGATGGTGAAAATCGTGACCTTGAGACTCTTGTGTTGGCCGATAATCATAAAGTGGTTTTTAGGGACCATTTTGTGCTCAAATCGTATCTAAGGTCATTGTGGTCCCCCGACTCCATGTCGTTAGCAATCTCTTAGATTGTGTGGTAAGTAATTGAATTGCAAGTCCAAGTCCCAATCCATTAGTCTAGAACTTGCCCTGAATATTCTTTTAGGTGAAATCCTAAGTGAATTTTGACTTGAGACATGATTATAGGATCTCCTTGATCCAAATTATAGCTTGAACAATTCCATAGCCTACCAAAAATAAGATCTCTAGTCAACCCTTTTGAGCCTTAGACTTTTTTATTTCAAAAACCATGATACAAAATTATACCCGTTCTAAAAGATTCCCTCGCTTTGCATCCGATCCTTCCCTTAGAGCATAGCAAAGTATAGGTTTGGGGAGAGAGATGAGGATTGCAACAAAGTGGTAAAAAGGCACCAAAAATAAAGAAAAGGAAAGGCAATGAAAAAGAAAGAAAAGCAAAAAGACAAAAAGAATGTCCAATGTGAAAAAGAATAAAAGGGATTCAAGAAAAACAAAGAATGAATGGCATGGAAAGTTGAAAAAGGAGAAAAGGTTTGAAATGCATAAGTAAGAGTGACAGTGTGTCTCTCTAACTCCTTAGAAAAAAGTGAAATGTCTCAAAAAGTCAAGTGAATTTGTGCCAATCAAAAGAAGTGCATAAGTGAAGATAAAACCTACTTAGACTAAAACATTTCCTACCCTGAACCAAAAACATTCACAATGTCTCCACAAAAGGCATATATGATCTTGAGTTGAATGAAGCTTACATTAATGGATACTCACATAAGGGAAACGTATATGGTACTTAGAGACGGACTTGTGACTCTTTATTGAGAGAGATGAGTGAATTTCTATTAACCTCGTTTTACGTGCCATTATTCTATAGGTAAAGTTTGCTTAGGGGGAGTTGAGGATGTGTGAGTTTGGGTTTCACAATGACCAAAGTAATTGAAACAGTTCTTTGTTGTGTTGAGTCAACTCCTAATGCTCTTGTGTCACACTTAAATCCATGGTGTTTCAAAGGGTAATTGTTGTTAACGATTTATTTGTATTGAGGGCAATTGTTAGTCCCAACTGATGTTAGTTGAGCTTGCTTTAGGACAGCTAAAAATTTCTTGGATTTTCCCTTAAGGGGTGGGTTTTATTTTGTTTGCTTGAGGACAGGCAAAAAATTAAGTTTGGGGAAGTTGATAACTAGGGATGTTGACGCATTTTATACTCATTCTCGCTTATGCTTTGATTAGAAATTCATACAAAATAGTCCCAAAAGGCTCATAAATTGCGCTTGATTATATGTCTAATCAACAAAGTTATAAGATATTAAAGATCGGCTCAAAAGGAGTGAAACTTGCACAAGTGACAAAGATAAGGCAAGCTCAGGCAAAACAGGCGCAGTGCGGTCGCACTACATTCTGTGTGGTCCGCACTGGAGATTCAGAGAGCATAATTTTCAGGCTAATAGGCAGTGTGACCACACTAGGTTTTGTGTGGTCCGCACTGAAGGCCATGCGGCCGCACTCAATTTAGTGCGATCCACTGAACCAAGATTCAAAGAAGTTGCAAGATGAAGTTTTGAAGCCTGTGTGGTCCGCGGTCGATTTTGCGTGGACCGCACTAGATGCCTCTGCGGCTGCAGTCTATTATATGCGGTCCACAGTGCCTGAGTTTAGAGAGTCAGATTTTCAAGTTCAGAGTCCTAGTGCGCCGCACAGACCCCACAGGGGCATTTTTATCCAAAATTTTTAGCTTAGTATAAATAGATTCTTTTTCCATTTTTAGGGTATTAGATATTCTAGGGCAGCAGTTGCTCTCGTGGTTTCGACTTTTGAAGCCATTTTGGGCAATTTTATCTACTTTGCAACATTGAATCTTTATTTTTGTCTTAGTAAATAATTAGTATGTGTTTATCTTCTTCTATTTTTTGTTTTTATTCTTTGAATATGAGTATCTAGACCCATTAGCTAGGGTTGTGGCTCAAACCTAGTGTAAGCAATTGATGAGTCTTGTATTTTAGGGCTAAATGACTATGGGTGTTTGATATTTGGGTCAATTTCATGGTTAATTACTGAATTAGTGATTGCAAACACTAATTTATGTTTATTTGAGTAGGGATCTTCTTGATAAAGAGAGATTAAGTCTCCGAAATTGATCGAACAAGGAATTGGGGCGTACTCAAGGGATTGACAGCCCCAATTAAAGGGTTAAACCTCTAGAGAGTAACAGCCGACTTGAGCCCTAGTTGTTTGTGCAAATTTGTATGCCCAATTATTCTTGAGAAAGTCAATTGGGAAAAATCACTTGAACCACTGAGAGGTCTAAAGTGGGTAAAGTAGTGCAACAATTATATCATACTCCCCAATCATGTCAATTGTGTCATAGACGCAAGTACCCGTCAATTGACCACCTAGGTGGATGCCACTGCTCCAATGCCCTTTCTACCAACCCTTAGCATTTAACTATTAGCTTAATTTACAACTTGCAGTTTGATAAAAGTAGTATTATAAAGAAAATCCCAAAAATGATGAGAAGTACAATTTGGAACATATACGCAATCCTAAGCTAAATAGATACTCGATTCCAATTCTAGCTCCCTATGGATATTGATCCTGATCAATACTCGGGTAATAGCTATTGTGACCCTCTCTTGCTACTTATTAGTGGTGCAGAGTTTAAGTGATCAAGTGTACATTCGGGGTTGGATTGGAAATATTTCTCGATTTATGGTATACAATCGGGGGATCGAGATCAACCCCGACCAAATCAAATCCATTAAAAACATCAGCATGGTGGACAATGTCAGCGCCGTTTAGAGGCTAACCAGGCGTATAGCCGCACTGGGCCGGTTCATATCATGATCCTCTAGTAATCATCGGTTCTTCTCACTATTAAAAAATAAAAATAGTTTTTTCTGGACCCCGGAATGCCAACAAGCTTTAAAAAAACTCAAATGGTACCTTTCAAGTCTTCCCTTGCTCCACACTCCGAAGGCGGATGAGTAGTTATACCTTACTTGGTAGTATCCGAGGTGGTGGTAACTGGAGTGTTAGTGCGATAAGACGAAGGCACACAATTTCCTATTTTCTATGTCGAAGAACTCTAGGCGAGGCCAAAACAAGGTACCCTTACTTGGAAAAATTGGTGTCACTTTGCTAAGCGCCTCCCAAAAATTAAAACCATACTTTCAATGTCACCCCCCATATGTGCCGTAACATCTTACCCATTGAGGAACATAATGCACGAACACGAACTTTTGGGTCGTTTGGTAAAATGGGCCATCGATATCAGCGGGTTTGATATCGAGTATCGACCCCGAACCACCATCAAATCTCAATTATTGGTAGACTTCATGGCCTACTTTACGCTGAATTTGATACCCGAAGTCGAAAGGGAATTATTATTAACCTCGGAGACTAGCTCGAGAACTTGGACCCTTTTACAAATGGTGCCTTAAATGTGAAAGGGTTCGGACTCGACATTATGTTGATATCACCTGCAAGGAGTGTAATTAGGCAATCTATTAGAACTGTGAAATTGACTAACAATGAGGTCGAGTATGAGGCCATGATTTCAGGACTCGAATTAGCTAAATCAATGGAGCCGAGGTGATCGAACCCAAGTGTGACTCTTTCTCCTCGTAGTAAATCAAGTCAATGGAACGTTCGAAGTGAAAGAGGAATAGCTGCGGAGGTACTTGGACAAATTACAGGTAACGCTGAATCAATTATGGGAATGGACCCTGCATCACGTGCCTCGAGATCAGAATAGTAAGGCTGATGCTCTGGCTAATTTAGGGTCGTCAGTCGATGCTGGTGAGTTTGACTCGGGAACAGTAGTACAACTCATGTAATCGGTAATAGAAGAAGGCCACGCCAAAATAAAGTCAACGAGTTTAACTTGGGATTGGAGGAACAAGTACATAGATTACTTTAAGATTGGAAAATTGCCCTCGGACCCCAAAGAATGAGAGATCTACGTACGAAGGCTTCCAAATTTAGCTTGGTCGAAAGAAATTTGTTCATAAGAACATTAGACAGCCTACTAGCCATATGCTTGGGGACTGGAGATACTGAATATGCTTTAGGAGAAGTTCACGAAGGCACTTGCGGGAACCATTCGGGAATGGACTCTTGGGTTCAAAAATTAATCAGGGTCGTCTATTACTGGATCAAAATTGAGAAAGATGTGAAGAACTTTGTACGAAAATGTGACAGTTGCCAAAGACACACATCGATGATCAATCAACCTGGAGAGTTACTCCATTCGGTCTTATCCCCATGGCCATTTATGAAATGGTAATTGGACATCGTCGATCCCCTGCCATGGGCACCTAGTAAGGCTCAATTTATACCATTCATGATCAATTATTTTTTCAAATGGGTCGATGCTCAAGCTCTCGAGAAAGTCCAGGAAAAAGAGGTTATTGACTTCATCTGGGATCACATAGTATGATGATTTGCGTACCATCCAAAATTATTGCGATAATGGGAACAATTCATCAGTATCAAGGTAAATAAGTTCTTTGAAGACCACAAGTTTAAGAAAATACTATCAACACCTTACCAGCCGAGTGAAAATAGACAGGTAGAACCTACGAACAAGATTATCTCCAAAACCTGAAAAAGAGGTTGACCAGTGACAATGCAAAATGGAAAGAAATCTTGCCCGAAGTCCTATGGGCATATTATACGACTTTGAATTATAGTATCAGATCCACCTCATTTTCATCGGTCTACAGTGCCAAAGCCTTAATACTAGTCAAAGTGGGAGAACCGAGCCTCAGGTTTCAATATGATACCAAAGAGTCGAATGGCGAGGCCATAATCATGAGCTTGGAATTATTGGATGAAAGGCATGAGGCCACCCTAATCCAGTTGGCCGCCTAGAAACAGCGGATAGAAAGATACTACAACTAAAGTGCCAACCTATGACACTTGTTGAGGAAAGTAACATTACACACCCGAAACCCAAACGAGGGGAAGCTGGACCAAATTGGTAAGGACCATAATGATTCATCAGAATTACTAGCAAAGGCTCATACAAACTTGAAGCAGAAAATGATGTGTAATTACCAAACAAGAAGAATGTGGCACACTTAAAGTAGTACTACTGCTAAGGTTCGATCTCGATCACTCTTTAATAATATCATAAGTCAGACTAACACTTGCAGGCAACAAACAAGAATGAATGTGGTTATCAGGTCTGAAAGCACGCGTTGCACTCTTTCCCTTGAACTCGTTTTGTCCCAAAATAGGTTTTTCGGCAAGGTTTTTAATGAGGCAAAGTAAAACATGCTAACTTAGATTCGAAGGTTGGTCTTAAACCGAAGTCAATGAGCATTCGTTTCGCAATCAACAATATCTGAATCCTCTCAAGCTCGACCTCGAATACTATGGTTCATTACCTCCAGGTTAAGGATTTTAGCTCGGGAAAATTTAGCAAGGAAAAACAATAATGTTGTATGTTAGAAGCTAAGGCTCAGTCGCTAGGATTCATTATAAGAGCCAAACGATCGTGTGAAACGTACCCACATAGTACACTTTAGCCATGATACATGCCTTAACGTGTTTTCGATCATGTACTTTACACACATAAATGTAAGAAAGTTAGCTCTTTTTATTACATATTTTCTTGCCTCTTAAATTTCGAATCCTAAGAGCCCAAGTGCTACCCCTATTCAGGTACTATCAATCCCAAGGGATACCTCTACTCGGAGACTGCCGTCTGAAAAAAGTTTGGACAACTCGGGTTATCAAATCTTGGAGGCACCAAACCTATTAGGCGGTTCCTAAAAACAAAAGGTTACAACCACCCTAAAAGTAGCTCGGAGACGTGCGAAGCTCATGATAAAAAAGTAAGGCCTTTATAGAAACTCAAAACTTGCAAAAGGATTACCCTTGGCAAAATTATCGTCTGACTACGTTTGGTCCTATGCTAAGTTGTATCGAGGTTGGGCTCCGTTCGAGCCCCAAAAAAATGAATGACCTATAACTACATTTAGTCCTATGCCAAGGCATAAAAAAATCACATAAATAAAAATCATAAAAAGATGCTAGAAAAGTGAAAACACGATATTGCGAGAAAGGAAAAGTTCATATAAATATATATATATATATATATATATATATATATATATATATATATATATATATATATATATATATTCTAAAATATATTTAAAAAAGATAGACATAACGGCCAAAAAAAGAAAAAAAACAACATATGCAAAGGCATCTATGCCTAGCTTCACCCTCAGAATTATAGGAGCCCTCGGATCCTTCAGAACCCTTTGCATCCTCAGGCTTGTACAACTCCTTCACCTCGGCCTCAAGTCACTTAGCTTCCTCGATTTCCACCGATAAGTCAAATCCTCGAGCGTGGATCTCTTCAAGGGTCTCCCTTTGGGACAACCACCTCATATATTATGCCTTCATCTTTAGGCGAATCTCGGTTGCCTCCACATCGGCCTTGTATTGGGCTACCATTTCTTTAGCATCAACGGAGGTTATGTTGAAGTTTGACTTTAGTGTCTCATATTCCTTACTAAGGGCATCCTTTTTTGGGACAGTCATGCTCAGTTATGCTCGAAGACCATCGTTCATCTGAGTACAGTTGTCAGCTTTGTCCTTCGCCACCCGGAGTTGGTTCTCAACCGGTTCCAGCTCTGCCTTAGTGGTTTTCTTCTCTGAAGTCAGCATGTCCATTTTGATTTTCCATCCGTCATCCATGGCTTGGACCTCATTCATCTCATCTCGGAGTTAGTCGATCAGGTCGCTCTTTTGTTGGACCTGCGAGGTTGTGTTGTTAGAGACTATGACTAGCTCCTCGTTTTTAACTTCAAAGACGTTTACCTTTTCAATAAGGTCAGCATATTCCCACTTCAAGGTCGAAGCTTCCTTTTGAGCTTTATCCAGTTCAGCCTGAAGATCCTTGATGACCCCTTCATACTGCTCACTAAGAATCCTCTACATGTCTTTCTTCCAAACCCGCTTCATAAGCTTGAACTCGAGGTGGTTGATTTCGAAGCGGTACTAGAGGAAGCTCACCGAGCCTGCAAAGAAACAAAAACAATGAGATGTACTGAATACTAAGTAGGATTCATGAAGGACTGATGATGCCTTACCCGATTTTGCGCATGTTGCGCCTTACTGAAGAGACTCAACGCACCCACCTCGTTCATCTTTGTCTGGTCATTCTCGATCATGAAGCATCGAAGGTAGTTGGCTATGACCACTAGATCATATAGAATCTTAGCGTCCTCCACGATCGTATGAATGACTATTCGCTTGCGGCCAATATCCACACTCGGAGAGGGAAACTACTTCACTAGTTTTGGGCTCAAACACGGCCCGCCAGCTTCCGGAGGTGTGTCTTCTTCAGGATCTCCATGTATCCTATCCCGAGAAAATCTTCCAAAGTTGACATGTCCACGCCATCAAAGAAAGAGTGGAAAGGGACGTCCGCGCCATGGACTGCTTCACTTGACTATTCCTTTCCTGCTCGAGTCTCTTTAAGCACAGACTCGGTGTAAGAGGGTGTTTTAACGATGTCTATTTCATCGGTCACTTCCTTCAAAAGGGAAGAAGCTTCTCGGGAGGTGTGATCCCCCACCTCTATCTGGGCCTCCCGAGTCGGAAGGAGATCGACTTCATGGCTCTTTTCCTTGGTTTCCACCTTGGGATTGCGAGCCTCAGTTGCTGCCCTCTTTTTTATCTTCACGTGGGGCCCGTCTAAGCCTGCGGGTTTCCTTTTTCTCTTCTTCTCCTCTTCAGCAACTTGGGGCTGCCCTCTTTTTTATCTTCACCTCGGGCCCCTCTAAGCATGCGGGTTTCCTTTTTCTCTTCTTCTATTCTTCTCCTCTGCAGCAACTTGGGGCTACCCCACAATGGAAGGATCAACGAACAGGGACACATCCTCGTCCCCTTCCAGTGGCCTAAGCTCGATGGTCTTAGGAAAATATGCGAAGGAAATAGGAAAGGTCAACGGTATGTGAGTTTGGGGCATAATAATAACTATTTAGAGGATAACTTGACCATGAGAACGGGCCTCCCATCGGCCCTTCGTGAGCTTGCACCATGAGCGCTAGAAGTATGACATTTGCTTGGAGATGCCTTCAATCTAATCCTTGAGCCAGGGGACCGTATTGGGAACCCAAGCAACAGCCGCACGACCACAAATACTGATGGTGAGAAAGGAAACAAAGGGGACTTGATAGGGAAGGATACACTTACGAGATTCATTCCACTTCTTGGGAAATGGAAAAAATTTGGGAGGGATCAAATCTTAAGTTTTCACCCGAACAAAGCACTCATGCTAGCCTCGGTCACGATCCTCGTCGATGCTCGAAAAGTTGCCTTACTGTCCCGGGGAGTGAGCTTGATTAGTCCCTCTTAAAAATTTTAAGGACTATATAGACAAAATATATGGTCGAGGTTATATCGAGGAGATTCGGTGTTGTTCACGAAATAACATAGGAGGATTGCAATCCTCCAAAGAGACGGGTGGATTTTCCCAAGGCACACCTCGTATCACTTACAAGAGGCCAAAACTACAGGGTTTACCGGACCCATCATGAAGGGATAAGTGTAAATACTTAAGTACCCCTCCACATGAGTAGTAATATCTTCTTTAGGGCCCGGGGACAACCACACCTTTTCTTTCCCATTCACAATCCTTTTGGACTATGGGAATGGTATCCTCAGTGATGGAGCATATGTATCTCCATGCTCCTTCACTCGGGTCCTGTTTGGATAAGGCCTTCTCGAATTTGAAGTCGTTTGCGATTTAATAATCCCCAAGAATAGAGCTTTTCATAGGAGAGGGGGGCTCGTGAGCAGCTACCTCGGGGGCAACCATCCTCGGAGCAGTCGCCTCGGAAGCAGCCACCTCAGCATCTATAGCCAGCTGGGAAGATGAAGAAACAGCCTCCTAAGGAACTGATTTGGAAGTTTTAGCCATTACAATCTAGGAAAATATGAAAACTTAAAGAAAAAGTATGAAGGTTCAAGAAAATAGTGTGAATATTTGAAGGTAGGATAAAGATTTGGGTAGAAACCTAAGAATAATAATGAAGATTTGAAGATCACAGATGAAGATATGAAGATTTGAAAGAGTTGAAATCCGCTAAAGAGTTCGAAGGCAAAGGCTAGAGTCAGAAAGTAGAAGAAGTACAAAGGGTCGAAAATTTTATTGGGTATGCGACGTTTCACATTTGGAGGTGACCAATAATTTAATGACACGTATCTAAGGTCAGAACGACACGATTGATGGGATGTTTTGGATTATTCCTAGTCTCGATTGTAACGTACGAAGGAAGGAACCGAGGTTCATCTATCATTTCCATCATTTTGGCGAACCTACTCTTTGAGAAACGAGGGGACTTTCTGTATACCGGTTAACTCGGGGTCATCATATACCTCGAGTTCTTGGTAAGACAAACGAAGTAAGTAGTATAAATATTGAGATTGAGACTGAATATGAGAACTCTTTGAGTCGAGGCTAAAATGGGGTACTCGCCGGCCGGGCCTAATGGTGCAACACCCCCAACATGGAATGAGCTCCGAGACCTCGGAAAGCATTATAAATGGTTGCACATGACTAACAAAAGGTCATGATATCCGCGCCCAATCGGATATTACGGTGCGGATCTCGCCCGATGTCAGCAACGTATCAGTAATTGGCGTACAAAGAGGATTTTTTTTACGTTTATTAGAATTGTACTAGGGACAAATCTCTCCTACTATATAAAAATAAATTCTTTTATTCAATAGATACATTGTACACACATACCAAGGCAACAAAAAAAAATTTCTCTGCTTTCCAGCTATTAAAAAGTCTCTACTTTGTTCTTTGTTCTTGATTGACCTCGAACCCAGGACTCATAATCTATTGCCCAATCTATGTTCAAGCTAGGCCATAACATTACGACTGGTTTGGTTATTTATAGTACCTTTAACTCAGTTCTTGATTATTTGTGTTGAATCAATCCACGTATCTTTAAAATCGTGTATAGATACAATTATTTTCCATTTTAAGGGTAGACAATTGTTATAGTCTTGTTTTGGGTTTTGACAAAATTAGTAAATAGTAAAGAGTTTTAAGATAGTTCACAATTAGTAAACAAGTGTAAGTTTCGCTGTCCGACAGTATAGAATACTGACCATATTGAGGGACATGCCTTGAAGCGAAGGATGAGAACGAGCGGAATTAATGTGTTTTAATTTCTGGCCTTATACCGATCATCCAGTGGACCATGGACTAAATGGCCACTGTCTCCGCCAAAAAAAAAAAAAAAGTACATCTCGTGCCTATGGGCCGCTATAATTATCCAAGAAGAAAGTAAAAATAATAATCTATAAATTCGCCTCCGTGACAACTTGTATACAATTCTAGTAGTCTTCGTAGCAAACGACCTTCAAGTTTCAACTACGGAGTATTGTATGTGTTATGTTCTAGGAATGTGCGAGAGTAGAAAGCAATATTAACACTTCCAACAAAAGTGTAACTATATTGTATGATAGTTTAATTGTACCTACAACAAGACACCCACAAGAATCTTATTTTAAATGAAAGTCTCCATTGTATATTTCTTTATTATAATTAAATAAGGACTATGAAAAATCCAACTGAATTAAGCGGCCATGTAAGCACAATTAAAATAATCTTGATATTCTTAGAAGGAATTAAATGATGTATATTTACTTTAATTTACTCAAGAATACATAAGTTTTGTTCGTTATGCGACACATATAAGAAACGTAGAGTAGAAATAGTTGGCAACTAAACAAATCTGTGCAATTGTTTATATATGTTGACCTATTGTTTTCGTTTTGTCTATAGAAAAATGCAGTTGCTAATATGTACAAATAATATTAATTATAAACTCATAAGTTTCAATTACTGATTTTGCGAGACAACTAACCTTAATATAAATATTAGTAACTGTTTTCACGACTAAAACCACTAACCTATAGGTTACACAAAAATAATTTTACTGTAAGATTCTTTGTCAACAGCAACAACAACAACAACCCAGTATAATTCTATTTAGTGGGGTCTGGGGAGGATCATGTATACACAGATCTTACCCCTACCTTGGGTAAAGAAACTATTTTCAAATAGATCCCCGATATACTTTTCTCTAAAAAATTTCTACCTTACTTTTTAAGAAACTCGAAGACACAACATAAACATTTTGATGTATATTTCGATGCTGAAGAAAAAATAAAATAAGAAAAACAAAAACAGTAAAACGTGTTGCGGAAGTCCAGAACACAAATTTCCAGAAGTATCTTAAAAGGAGGAGAGTCTTGGAGTTTTTTGAAGCTTAATCTAGGTTTCAGCGTAACTCTATGTATTGGGAAAGTACAAAAGTCAAAAGAGATGGTATTCTCCAAAATAAGTGATTTTTTGGATGTTTTTATATAGATTAAGAAATTAATTAGCAATAAAATTGAGCATATTAATTAATTTTTATTATCTCATATAAACACTCCTAACACATATTCCAACACTATTAAATCCAAAAATAATGTAGGAAAAAAATAATTAATTCCTTCTTAAATTTGAAAAAATTACTTATTTTGAACCACAAAAAAAAATTCAAAAAATCACTTCGGGAGTATATATAACATGCACACAGAGACACACAATCAGTATAAATACAGTAAATAAGTTAGGTTAACTGTCTTTTTAATTGGAAAAGAACACTCAACAGCAGCATAAAAAGTGGAGTAGTAATGTTTTCATTGTTGTGCGCTTAGCTGTGAGCTGTATTCAACGTTTTGTGCTAGAGTGATGTGGAATTTTTCATTTTTAACCGGCGGTCTCGGATTTCAATCCTCCGGTATGAAGTCTCTTTTATTAAGGATCATTGTACTCCTCTTTGAAAACAGCCTTTTACAAAATATAAAATAAAATTTCGTATAATAGACTCTTGTCGTTCGATACTTTCTCAGACCTCGTTCATAGCTGGAGTTTAGTTCATCAGACTACCTCTTCCCCCTCACCTCCTTCTCATTGTAGGACTTTGCATCCCAACCTGAGCCCTCACGAATTTAGAATGCGTCATTAGGGTCTAAAGCTTGTTAATTTATATACCCAATATCCTTCTTGTGTTTTTATCAATGTGGACTCTGTCTAAAGTCTAGAGTATTACATACACCTCTCTTATGGACTCAGCGTCTCGTTGAGGTTTGCCCCGCCGCATGAGATTCACCTAGACTCAGCATTGAGGTTTGTCCTGCCTAATCAGGATTTGCCTAAATCAGTTGAACTCTGACCTACCATCGATAAGGCTGACACAAGAGTGGCTCTGATACCATATGTAACAACCCAACCGACTAGTGATATTGCCTGCTCTGGCCTTAGGCTCTCACGAGTTTAAAATGGCTCACTAGAGTTTAAGGCTTGTCTTATATATGCAGCATCTCTCTTGTGTTTTTGCTAGCCTAAACTCTATCTAAAGTTTAGGGTATTATATTTTTGGCGCAAAATCAAATTTAATCGAACCCAAAACATCGAACACCTGATAGAAAAATAAAAGGAGAAAAATTAAGGGAGACTTTTATGCACTTGTATTTATCTCTTGCACATATATCCTCGTGAATCAGTTCGTGTATATATATATATATATATATATATATATATATATATATATATATATATATATTTAACTATAGCAAATAGGTGTTTCGTTATCGCTGTAAGCATATTGACGTGAATTTTTGTTATGTTTTGTAGTAAACTTATTCAAGGAGATTTTGTTGTTCAATGAGTCTTAGCTTGCTTAGGAATTTGGAGGGTCAATCAGTTTTGTGACCTATTGGGATTTTTCTTTTGTAATTTTATCTTAAATCTTTCAAGAGATCTTTATATATAGTTACACGTAAGAGATTTAAAAATAAATTACTAAAAATTATTTTATTCTATTTAAATAGTAGGTTATATATGGATGACAAATAAGGAATGGTGGCTAAGCAATTGGAATATTAGTTTAGACTAGAGGTAGCAAATCAGTGGGTCAGTCGGATATGGGCAAGTCGAAAATGGATAATGTAATAATTAATAAAATATTCGATTCGATCCATATTTAATACGGATAGATTGAATTAACTGGCGTATAATATATGGATATCCATATTATCCATTGCTTTTTGAATAGAATTACTTTTTGGAAAAAATTTAGTTTTCCAAACTTGAGGAACACTCAATTTGAATCTTTACAAATACAAAAGTTAAACCCATTGGTTATCAATTTTAAATAAATAATATAGATCTTATGCATATTTGCTCTATTTTTAAAAAGTTCTCCCAATTTAGGCATGAAAGTAGGTCATTCTGGTCCATTTACTCATGGAACGAGAAGATCGATGACCAACTCAGTTTTTAATAAATAATAGGAATGGATAAATATCTTTCAATCCATTTTTGTCACTACTAGTTTAGACCTTAAAATCAATTATCTAATAAGTAAAAGTTAATTTAGAATATAAAATGTATATATGAATCTGTTGAATATGTATCCATATATTCAGACTTCAATATTGGAAGAAAGAAATGGAAACGTGTTAAGGTTGGGTTCTTTATCGTGGTGTGACAATATTACATATAACTGCTTAAATATTTCAATTTAAGCAGTTATAAGAAATTAATTGACAAGTGATCACAACTAACTTTGCAAGCTTGTCAACCAATTTCTCTTTTTGTCATTTTCATATTTCAATCTACATAAGGATATGGATTTTTTTTATAAATTGACTATTTTTGTAATCTACTTAATAAAATTATATACGCTGGCAAATTCAAGAATCAGACGTCATGAATTTTAAGTTGATGAAGTATGACATATATATTTAATTTTATTCATATTTATTTTTTACACTTATATGCGCAAAACTCTTGTTAATTTTCCACCTTTTACTATATGATGTCGTATAGTGGCTATGTATTTATGGAATTATTATAGTTGGTTGGTCTAGTAATTAGGTGGCAGCCGTTTGGTTGCCTATGATACTAGGACCGATAGGTTTAAAATGAGTTTGTGTCACAGGTAGGCATTAGTCCATACTCGAGTTCTACCAGCTTGTTCCTATTTTGATATTTTTAATTTTCGGAGAGGGACCATCAAAGGTTATGGTGGAGTCGGGTTCAAGTCTTAGGTAGAGTCGCGTTTGGTAAGGAACATTTTACCAGGGGTGGATTTATAGGGGGGCGGAAGGAGGTTCACCCGAAACCCCCTTGTTAAAAAATTATATTGTATATAAGACAAATATTATATATATATATATATAATTTTAACCCCCTTGACACAGCCCAAAAGCATAATTTAGTGGTCGAGGGGGTTCAAAATCTTGATAAGGTTAACTTTTTTCTTTTTCTTGATGCCTTTTGCGAAAATCTTACATCCACCGCAGCGTTTTACATTAAAACATGAGATTTATTGTGAATACAAATCGATTAGTTAGAATCCCAAAGCGATACCAATACCGAACAGGAAACCCCAAAAAAAAGTTATGCGAGGAAGAGTCCGGGTTTGTTGAACTAACAACTTAATATATGGACGGTTCCTAGTTATTTCTTGGCTTTAATTAATTTGGTGCAACGTGGTTTTTCATTCAAATAAAATTGATAGTGATAGGAAACAATAATATTATTCAAGATTCTGGTAAGTGTCATTTATTGTGTGTATGTGTGTATTTTTCTGGCTTATAGCAACACCTTTAAAATTGTGGTAGACTCTTCTACAAGTTGAATTCTCTAGTAATTGACTACTTGGTCCATTTTGAGGTGTGCATTTGTCAATTTCCTACTTATTTATCATGGTCAACAAATTAAAATTATACCGAAACGGTCAAAACTAGCTTTATCGTTCGATAAATGGTCTAAATTTACCTTCGATTCACCTTTTAGTTCGTAAATGTCGCTAATGTTATTTACTAAATAATGGGGATAGTTGTATAATTTGTATAAAAGGTTGAATTTGTCCTTCATATTTTTCTTCAAGCATTCGGTGTCTGATTAATACAAATTCGTATTATAGAAAGCTCACTAGAGCGGGATTATAACACTTATTATCAAAGGGAACTTATCATAGAGTACGAACTCGAATACTTTATTCTTCAACTTTTGCTCAAAGCAATCTCTAGTAAATTTAATCTATTTCTTCAAATTTCCTATAAATTGTATCCCTAACCCCTTCTTAGTTTTTTTTAATCATTACTTTTTGCAAAAATTTACTTAATATTTATAAATTACTAATATTCATCGCACTAGGATCAATATCCAAGAGCTAATGTAATTTGGTATGTTGTATCATAGGTGTATATTTAGTTATATGGAGTTATTAATTTTTCGCCGTAAAAAGATAATGCAATATAGAATAAAATAATATTTCGCCGTAAAAGGTAGTGTAACATACAACAAAAAGGGTAAAGTGCTAATTCACTTGGTGAGCTGCCGACTTTTCATGTTGAGATCAAGGGTTCATAGTTTAACATTCTTTTTTCCCTTTTGCCCGTTCTCTCTGATCCATAATAAGTGTCTCTTTTATTTTTAGCACGTTCATTAAGAAAATACTAAATCCTATACAAAATTATCTAGTATGACTAAACTAACCTTATTAAATATTGTGCACATGATTATAGTAGCATTTATTGCTTATCTGCACATAAGGGTAAAAGAGTAAAAATAAATTGAAATTTTTCTTAATTACCTAACTAGACACTTATTTTGGACCAAAATCAAAAAGTAAAAAAGACATTTATTATAAATCGGAGAGAGTAATAATCAAATATAGAATAGGTGGACAGGAAGTACGTAGCCGAACAACCACTAGGGTTTCCAACAATGATGGTTGAACTAGTAAGATATAGACCCAGCCCTAAATTATACGCTGACATTTAAATCGGAAATTAATATCGGTAAAAAAAGTGAATGAATAAAATGGAAGAAGTCAAGAATTGAAGTAGAAGCTGTGCATAAATTTGTGGAAGACTAAACATGGCAAAAAGCAATTGTAAAGTTTACTTGACTTTTAATTTAATCTGATGGTAATTTTAAATTGTAATCAAAATTTAAGGATTAAATTTGAAGCTCTTTTTTCTCGAAGAATTTGGCATGTACTGCATTAATATTAAAAGTAAATACAATTTTTTCTTCTAATTGCTACGATATGAATAAACCAAAGTGTAACGGAAGTTAAAATTAAATAATTTCTGAAAATATATTGGCGAATTGACAACTAATAAATTTCTGGAAGGAGTCAAGTAAATCAAAACACAACATTTAAGACAATTAGGCCTTAATAATTATTTCTAAACTAGTTCAAATAAGTGATCAAGTAGGTGACTCTATATAGAGTTGCTTAAGCTATATAGAGGTTCTATTATTTTTGGGGAAACAAAAGAATTAAGAACCACATGCCCTTAAATAAAGACTACCAATAGGAAACTAATTAAGGGTTTGAGAGATAATTTATTGCCCATGTATTCGGTGCTTTAAATGTTTTAAATTTATATTAAAGACTTATTTTTTTTAATTTCGAAATTTAATTTATCCTAATATAACATGTTATTATTTTATTTCTCAAGTTATCTTATTAGACCAGTTATGAAGTATTACATGTTGTTATATGTTAATTAACATAATAATATAAAAATTTAAATGTATACTAATCTCATAAATATTTTTAAGTATAGAGTATAAATCTACATCAGTGTTTCCTAATGCCACCATTTATTTTTATTAATAAACAAAACAAGAAAAGATTACGAGATCCTTTATTATCTTTATTTCATGTTCACTAATTTGACGACATGTATCTGAACTAATTAATCATATGAATAATTGAGATATCACTTTTTTCTTAAGTAAGATGATGTCGTTAACTAATTTGACGATATGTATCTGAACTAATTAAATGTTTTAAATTTATATTAAAGACTTATTTTTTTAATTTAGAAATTCAATTTATCCTAATATAACATGTTATTATTTTGTTTCTCAAGTTATCTTATTAGACCTGAAGAATTACATGTTGTTATATGTCAATTTAACATAATAATATAAAAATTTAAATGTATACTAATCTCATAAATATTTTTAAATATAGAGTATAAATCTACATCAGTGTTTCCTAATGCCACCATTTATTTTTATTAATAAACAAAACAAGAAAAGATTACGATATCCTTTATTATCTTTATTTCATGTTTACTAATTTGAATACATGTAACTAATTAATCATATGAATAATTGAGATATCACTTTTTTCTTAAGTAAGATGATGTCGTTAACTAATTTGACGACATGTATCTGAACTAATTAAATGTTTTAAATTTATATTAAAGACTTTTTTTTTAATTCAGAAATTCAATTTATCCTAATATAACATGTTATTATTGCTAGTCAAAATAATCGCCGGCGTCTGTTAGCAGGAAGCTAACGTGCGCCTGCCATGGCAAAGACGAAGAAGAAGCAAGTCAGTATTCCAGAATCAATTGGCGATGAACACACGCAAGTCACACAATCAGTAAATAAACAGAATCGATGGTTAACGGGAATGGGATCGGCTCCTACAATATACCACAACCCAGATGAAGCCGGAAAAAATGGTGCAATCGTGACCCCGGAGTCCGAAATCCAGCAGCAATTGAGTCCTCTGACTCTTGGAAGCTTTATGCCTCAACAATTCCAACCGATTAGAGACGAAATTGCAAACAGTAGAGACATCCCTCACCAACGGGATGCCCTTTCACAGGCCACCCGGAGATTGGAGTTCTCGGCGCATGCAGCAAAAGAACAAAGTAATCCACCTGCTGCAGAACAAAAAGAACTCGAAAACAACCAGTACCTAATAAAAGTCTTCAAAAAGGTAACGCCTAACATATATCCCCCCTGCTCAAAGGGATGGGAGATTTGTAGTACAAATTGACGAAGCCGATACCAAAGAATTAGAGAGTTACTAGAGTAATGCGTTGATAGGGTATGTGCTTGGTGAAACACCTTATGAGAAGACTATGGAAAACTTTATCGCAAAACAGTGGGATTTTGTTGATCAGCCTCAAAAAATGTATCATAATGATGGATACTATATATTCATATTCGGCAATGTGGAGGATATGAATCGAGTGTTACAGGCAGGTCCCTACACATTTCGAAACAAGCCAATGATATTGCAAAAATGGCAAGTGGACTTCAAGTTTGATCCTGCAAATATTACAGTTGTTCCATTGTGGATAAATTTCCCAGCTTTACCATTAGAATTCTGGTCCAATGCAGTCCTAAGTAAGCTGGCAAGTGTGGTAGGAAAACCTCTGTATACTGATAAATACACTGCTGATTTGGAGAAGATATCCTATGCCAGAATGTTGGTTGAAACTGACATCTCCAAACCAATGCCAGACAGTCTGGAACTGCAGACCAACAGAGGTCTCATTGTTCAACATATTGAATATGAATGGAAACCAAAATTCTGTGAAAACTGTATCAGATTTGGACACAACTTGACTGACTGTTGGTATAAGGAAGAGAGCACAAAGGAGGATAGTAATAAGCCTAAACCTGTCCAGCTAAAACAGAAATGCATAATAGCTAAGAGGTGGACTCCAAAGAAACAATTGGCAACTCATCAGGTTCCTGAAATTGAGGAATTGAATGAAACAGTGTTAACAAACTGCCCAAAAGCAGTAGGAACTGGGAAACAGAAGGAGAAGCCTGATCAGCAATCAGCAACCTGCACATTGACTTCAAGCAACAGATACAACCCTCTATATATGATAGACTATCCTGGGGACGCTGGCCCATCCAACTTCACCACTAAATGATGCTCTGTACTTGGAATGTCAGGGGCCTGAACAAGGCTCCTAAGCAGAAAGATTTGAACATCTTTCTGAGGAAGCATAAGGTGGAGGTCATAGGGTTCTAGAAACTAGAGTAAAGGTTGGCAAAGCAAGAAAAATATTAAACACTGTCTATGGAGGATGGAACAGTAGCTGTAACTACAATGAACATCCTAATGGCAGAATATGGCTACTATGGAAACAAAGCTGTGAAGTGACAATTTAGTTGGCTGATGAACAATTCATACACTGTGAAGTGAAGAAAACAGACTCAACCTTTCAAACATTACTCACAGTGGTGTATGCAAGTAATGACATCCAAACATTACGAGATCCTTTATTATCTTTATTTCATGTTCACTAATTTGACGACATGTATCTGAACTAATTAATCATATGAATAATTGAGATATCACTTTTTTCTCAAGTAACATGATGTCGTTAACTAATTTGACGACATGTATCTGAACTAATTAAACATTTAAAATTTATTTTAAAGACTTATTTGTTTTAATTCAGAAATTCAATTTATCCTAATATAACACGTTATTATTTTATTTCTCAAGTTATCTTATTAGACCTGTTATGAAGAATTACATGTTGTTATATGTCAGTTTAACATAATAATATAAAAATTTAAATGTATACTAATCTCATAAATATTTTTTTAATATAGAGTATAAATCTACATCAGTGTTTACTAATGCCACCATTTATTTTTATTAATAAACAAAACAAGAAAAGATTGCGAGATCCTTTATTATCTGTATTTCATGTTCACTAATTTGACGACATGTATCTGAACTAATTAATCATATGAATAATTGAGATATCACTTTTTTCTTAAGTAAGATGATGTCGTTAACTAATTTGACGACATGTATCTGAACTAATTAAATGTTTTAAATTTATATTAAAGACTTATTTTTTTAATTCAGAAATTCAATTTATCCTAATATAACATGTTATTATTTTATTTCTCAAGTTATCTTATTAGACCTGTTATGATGAATTACATGTTGTTATATGTCAATTTAACATAATAATATAAAAATATAAATATATACTAATCTCATAAATATTTTTAAATATACAGTATAAATCTACATCATTGTTTCCTAATGCCACCATTTATTTTTATTAATAAACAAAACAAGAAAAGATTACGAGATCCTTTATTATCTGTATTTCATGTTCACTAATTTGACGACATGTATCTGAACTAATTAATCATATGAATAATTGAGATATCACTTTTTTCTTAAGTAAGATGATAATTGAGATATCTGAACTAAATAATCATATGAATAATCTATTATCGAATTTACTCTTAGTGCACCTTTGTGTCTCTCGTCCTCTCGGCGCATGTTAGCATAACGTACGCCGAGCTCGTGGATATGGCCAAAGGCGGCAGCCGCGGCAGAGGACGACCGCGGAAAATTCCGATTGACACCTTTGAGTAGCTAAATCACCTGATTTTGGAGAAAAACAGTACTAAGGAGGTGCAGAACCCCTCTGTACAAAACCTAGCCACCATGGAAGCTGAGGAGCAAGCTTCAGAGATAGTGACAGTACAACAAGAGCCACTAATAGATACGGTTGACACGACTATGGAAACTCCAAAGGCAACAGGGGTCGAAGGGACTACAACTCCTCCGATTACAGTGGTACCAGATCCTTCGGCAGAGACGAACATGCAACCAACAACGTTAATAGAGGAACACCTAGAGACTAGCAAAAACACATCAGTGGAGCCTAAGAAGAGCTGGACAACACTATTCCAGAAGAATCGCTTTGCGACCCATGGAATGGCTCTTGACTACATACCCCAGTGATAATTGACGGGCAGCCTATAGTACAACTGGATAAAGCGGAGGTGGAAGAGGAGGAAGCAAAATGGAAGTGTGCCTTAGTGGTATACATCCTAGGAGACGGACCTGGCTTCAATGCAATGAGGAGATTCATCAATCACCACTGGTCGCATGTCCCTGAAGCAGACTTGTTCTATCATGAAGAAGGATATTACATAGTGAAATTCAAAACAGTTGCTGATGCCAAAGAGATACTGTGTGCAGGTCCTTACTCAATAGCCAATAGGCCTATGATACTCAAACAATGGACACCTGAATTTGATTTTTCAGAAGAGTTCCCGACAGATATACCATTGTGGGTAAAGTTTCCGAAACTTCCAATGTCTTGCTGGGGTATGAGATCCCTAAGCAGAATCGATAGTGTATTAGGGAAACCAATATTTGCGGATGAATGTACAACAAAACAGACACGGATTTCCTACGCCAGAATGCTCATAGAGGTGACTGTCACTAAAGAACTCCCAACAGATATCTGGGTTATGGATCCGAATGGGAAAAAGTTCCTTCAAGATGTGGTTTATGAGTGGAAGCCCTCCAATTGTGAGAAATGCCAAACAATAGGACACAACTGTGCAGCGCAGCCAAAGCAAATCCCAAAACAGCCTACACAAGTGTGGAAGCCAAAGGCAGTCCAGGAATGAAGAACTAAGGGGCCTGTGCAAAATGTGCCACTACAGAAGCAGCTTCCAATAAAGCACAATGACTCCAAGGGGTTTCCTACTGAAGCCAGGACAGTCCCGAGCCAGAGGGTTGACAAAGGAAGTGATAAAGGGAAACAACCTCAGAGCCCAGCTCTCAACATCATTAATTTCCCACCTTTGTCCCCCATCACTATGATTAATAGATTTGAAGTAGTTATGGTAGTAAAGAAGGCCCTCCGGGGGAGCTAGGGGGATCAACATCTCATCAATGAAGTGGTTATTTTAGAATATAAGGGGTGTAAATAAAAGGTACAAGCAGAAAGAAGTTAGGGAGTATATTAGGAGAAACAACATTAACCTAGTTGGATTAGTAGAAACTAAGGTAAAACAAATACATGCTAGTAGAATTGCTAATCTGCTAGCACCAGGCTGGGGTATCTTAACAAACTATGTCTCGGGTGAAAAGGGCAGATTCTATGGAACCCAAAAGTGTTTGAAGTCACTAGTGTTCTGGAGGAAAGACAATTGATCCACATCAGGGTTATTAGCAGGACAGGGGATTTCACATGCTTCCTTGCTGCGGTGTATGGATTCAATGCTGGAGCAAAGAAGATCCCTATGGAGCAGGCTACAAACACTGTCATCAGGAATGCAAGATCCATGGGTAGTTGCTGGTGATTTCAATGTTGTCTTATGTGACAAAGATAGGCAGTCCTGCAAACCAGTCAGGCTCCCTGAAACCCAAGAGTTCAGCAAATGTATTCAACAAGCTGGTTTGTCAGAATTGCCTTGGAGGGGTAAATATTACACATGGACAAATAAACAGACTGGTGTGGACAGAGTATGCAGCAGACAGGATAGGGTATTTGGAAACTATGAATGGATGATCAAATGGAACCAAGTGGTAACTGATTATGACCTTCCTTTAATTTCAGATCATAATCCCATGATAATGACACTAACATCAGCTTCCTGGAATGGGAAAAAGACTTTTAAGTTCTTTAATATATGGGCTGGTCATGAAGATCTCCAGCAGATTGTGGCAAGAGTTTGGCATGCTGGAAAGTCAGATACTATGAAAGCAATATGGTCCAAACTCAAAGCTTTGAAGAGCCCTCTGAGGGTCCTGAATATTAAGGAATTCAAGACTAACTCACAGAGAATAGACCTTAGCAGACAGGAACTGGGGACAATACAAGCCCAGATGACAAAGGCATACTCTGATGACCTACAACAGAAGGAGAAGGAGCTAGTGCTTAAACTGGAAAAATGGTCAATGATCGAGGAAAGTGTTCTACAACAGAAGGCAAGAGCAAAATGGATACAACTTGGGGACTCCAACACTAAGTACTTCTCTGTAGTAATGAAGGAGAGAACTCAACACAACCAGATTACTGAACTTACCACTGCAATGGGTACCAAAATTACTACAGCTGAAGATATCAAAATGGAGATCATGGGATTCTACAAGGCACTGATGGGAACCTCTGCATCCACCCTTCCAGCTATAAATCAACTGTATATGACAAATGGCCCAAAACTGACACAACAACGAAGAAGGGAACTATGTGCTGATGTAACTGATACAGAAATTGTGGAGAGTCTCAAGGCTATTGGAGAAGACAAAGCACCAGGGACAGATGGCTACAACGTTGTATTCTTCAAAAAGAGCTGGGGAATCATTGGTAGGCAGGTTACCACTGCCATCAAGCAGTTCTTCACCTCAACCAGGATGTTCAAACCCATAAACTGTGCAACTATTACCCTCATTCCTAAAGTGTCCAAACCATCTACAGTCAAAGAGTATAAGCCTATTGCTTGCTGTTCTGTCCTCTATAAAATTATCTCAAAAATTCTGGCTAACAGGTTGCAGAAGGTGATGGCAAGTATTATCAGTGAAGCCCAGGCAGGCTTCATCCCAGGCAGAAAGATCCAAGACAACATCACTCTGGCACATGAACTAGTCAAAAGCTACACCAGACAACATGTGTCTCCCAGATGCATGATTAAAATCGATATCCAGAAAGCTTATGACTCGGTTGAATGGACATTCCTACAACAGGTTATGGAACAGATTGGCTTCCCCAGCATTATCACCAAATGGATAATGGAATACATCTCAACAGTGAGCTTCTCTGTGCTAGTCAATGGAGAGGCAACTGAACCCTTTGCTACTGCTAGAGGGCTAAGGCAAGGGGACCACATCTCCCCCTTCCTATTTGCTCTGGTCATGGAGTCCTTAAGCAGATCATGCAACTCACTAAAAGGAAATCCAGTATACCAGTTCCACCCCAGATGTAAAAAATTGGGCATTACTCATATGTGCTTTGCTGATGATTTGCTACTATTTGCCAAAGGTGACATTACTTCTGTCATGGCCCTATCCAGATGTTTCTCTCAATTCTCTGAAGCATCTGGCTTACAGGCTAATCTGAACAAGAGCTCTGTTTACTTTGGGGGGGGGGGGGGGGGTTGCACTGGATTTCCAGAAACAGATTCTCGACCACCTTGGCTATGAGCAAGGCCAATTACCATTCAAGTACCTAGGAGTCCCCTTGTCCACTAAGAAAATCACATTGCTCCAATGGAAACCTCTAGTGGAAAGGATCACTACCAAGATCACCTCCTGGACTGCCAAAACACTGTTTTATTCTGGGAGAATCCAACTGGTCTAAGCTGTCATTTTTGGTGTCCAAGCTTACTGGGCACAACTGTTCATATTCCCTGTTAAAGTCCTGAAGATGATAGAAGGCATTTGCAGGAGCTTCATTTTGTCTGGGATGAACTCTATCACTAAGAAAGTATATATCTCCTAGGACAAAATGTGTACCCCAAAAATCAGCATGAGGGATGAAACTCACTAATCTCAAGCTTTGGAATAAAGCTTCCACTGCAAAGACATGCTGGGATCTAGCTCATAAAAAGGACAAACTGTGGATTAGGTGGATCACCGTGTACTACATCAAAGACAGACCTATTGAATCCATTCCAATTCCTACTCAGGCAAGTTGGATGGTTAGAAAGATCATCCAATCAAGAGAATCTTACAGAGGGTCCAACACTGGAAGGAACAGGGATGCTCAATTAGACAGTTATACCATTCACAGATGAAAGACCTGCCGAGAGTCCCATGGAAGAATTTAATCATACAAAACTATGCAAGGCCAAAGTCAACCTTCAATCTATGACTATTCTTACAGGACAGACTCCCAACAAAAGACAGATTGCACAACTGGGGAATGAGTGTGCATCAGCAATGTACCTTATGCCAAAATCACCCAGTAACTAGAGACCATTTGCTATTATTCTGCCCAGTCATTGTTGACTTATCGGAAAGAATAATGCACTGGCTGAAGGAGACTTATCCTCACCTCAATGACTGGAACCAGAAAATGCAGTGGCTAGTAAGCAAAGCCAAGGGTCGAACATGTCGAGCAACCATATTCAAAATGGTAGTCGCTGAGTTTGCATATATTATCTGGTTGGAAAGGAACTCAAGAGTCTTCAACAAGACATTTCGCTGTAATGCAGCCCCTTTGAGAGACATAGTGTATACTTGTAATGTTAGAGGTACCCACGAATTAGAAAACAATTACAACACCTTCGAATATAGTAGTGATAGGTAGTTAGGATAGTAGATACAGTTTTAATGTTATCTTACAGATAGTCAGCTGAGATGAAGCTAGACTATGATTTTGTAATGTTACTTCATTGATGATTAATGAAAAAGCCTTAATTACCAAAAAAAAGATGATGATGGTACAACTATCAATTAATTTCTAAGAAGCATTTAATATCGTACAAATGACACTAGATAGCCATACTAAACGGTTGTTATTAAGAATTAGTTAGTACGTATTAAATTTTAATTTTCAAGGCAAAAATATTCTGAAATTGAGATTTTTAGTTTAATTTAAAAAAAAATATTAATTAATATCTAAATAATATCCATAAAATGGCTGTTTGTGCACGCACCCCTTTAAAATCTTAATTTTCTCATTGTAATACTTCGTGAAAGACTAGAAAGTCAAAGGGAGAAATTTAAAAATAGCCAGATTTACCGCTGGTCATTGAAAAATAGCCAAGTTTCAAAAGTCATTGAAATTTAGCCACTTTAAATATGAGCGAAAATACTGTTCAAAATCTGGAAAATACGCCCGTAAAATTTTACGGGAATTCCAACATAAGTATGCTTGAACTCCCGTAAATTTTACGGGAGTTCCAGTATAACTATGTTGGAGCTTCCGCAAATTTTACAGGAGTTCAAGCATAATTATGATGGAACTCCCGCAAATTTTACTGGAGTTCCAGCAAGTATAATTGTCAAGTATAATATACTGGAGTTTGGAGCACTGGTGCCCCAGTCTCACGCAAATTTTACAGGAGTTAGCAAAGAGTATAATTGTGCAGTATAATATACTGGAGTTCGGAGCACTGGTGCTCCAGTCTCCCGCAAAATTTACAGGAGTTAGCAAAGAGTATAATTGTCTAATATAATATACCGGAGTTTGGAGCACTGGTGCTCCAGTCTCCCGCAAATTTTACAGGAGTTAGCAAAGTATACCGGTCCAGTATAATATGTTGGAGTTCGTACACAAATGCACCAGAACTCTCGTATATTATACTGGACCGGCCCTGTGTAGCAAGATAAAGGCTATTTTTTATTGAATTGGTAAACAGTGACTATTTTTCATTAACCAGTGTAAAAACTGGCTATACCGTGATATTTTAACGAAAATTAATAATTGCTAGAGCTGGTTAGGGCCCAACGGGGAAGTGAAGTCCATCCTAAATTTTCTGGTCTAGTAGGGGGGGATCAGAAATAGCCAGATTTACAACTCCAATTGAAAAATAGTCACAATTACGAAAGTAATCAAATTTTAGCTATTGTTATGTAAAGATAAAATATGAATAAAATCACTCTTAAAAATTCAGAAAAATTCATGCATAATATGCTGAAGTTCGAATTTTTTTACATATAAGTTGCAATGTGCTGAAATTTTATAATATGCTGGAAGTTTATACACATGAGCTCCATAATCTAACATGCTATGCTGAAACTTTCTGTGTGCTAGAGTTTCAACATAATATTCTGAAAATTTATGTGCATGAGCTACATAATACAATATATTATGCTAGAACTTTTATGTTTCAGCAAAAAAAAAAGTAGCCATTTTTTAATATCTTTATAAACGCTGATTATTTTCAATTATTATTCCGAAATCTGATTAGCCCGTGCTATTTTGACGTTGGTATTTGATGGATGACATAAATGGGCTTTGTAAATTATATCACATTTTAATTGGGCCTTGCATTCACAAATTTTAGTCAACTAGCCACTTTTCTGGCCTAACATACACTTATTTTTTGCTTACAAACAGAAACATATTTATTGTCACTAGTGATTATTAAAGTTAAAGCTCCCAATTAACAATGAATCAATATTTCTTCATATTAATCTTGTTCATTTCCTCAAGGGAATAAGTTAGTAACCCCAAAAAAAATACAATTCAAATTTTATTGCTATAAGTTTTATTCTCCATATATTCTTTACAACTAATTTCAAGTGCCCTATTAATTATGTCATCCTTTTCTTGCTTATTCTTTGTTGTTCGGTCATTCCGATGAGAAATGTCAACTGATTATGCATTCAAAATTACCATTTAAAATTTCAACATTTGCCTCAGATAAAACTTTAGGATTTGAAGGGAAATTTTTTGTAATGTCTCATTTAGTTATCCCTTTTTAAAGCGTTCTCTGTTCCTCTTTCTCTCTCGTCTTATGTGGCAGAGGTACTTTAGGCTAAGAGATACACGGAGGCGGAGTTAGTGACCGGCTCCGAATCACCTAAAAATTTGTGGGTCGATCAGAAACAACCTAATAAATTATTATGATGATCCAAAATATCATCACTTGTTTTAAAATAAAATTTTGTGTTTCGAAGCCTTAAAAATCCTCTTTTAATATTATCTCAATTTACGTGCGCATTCCGGATGCGTTGCTTATTCTTTGTTGTTCAGTCATTCCGAAGAATAATGTCAACTAATTATGTCATTCAAAATTACCATTTAAACTTTCAACATTTGCTTCAGATAATACTTTAAGATTTGAAGGGAAATTTTTTGTATGTCTCATTTAGGTATCCCTTTTCAAGTGTTTTCTGTTTCTCTATCTCTCGTCTTCAGAGGCAAAGCTACTTTAGGCTAAGGTATACATAGAGGCAGAGTCAGTGACCGGCTTCTAATCACCTAAAAATCTATGGTCTGATAAAAACAATTTAATAAAGAGAAATTTTTGTTTCTATTCTATATAGGAAACTATATTATTAAATATGTTCATAATTTGTATATTACCCGTCATACTAATAGTATTTCTATAAAATATAAATAATTCATTAAATAAGAAATTATTGTAGCCGTAGGCTTCCTTATTTTTCTTCTATCACGGAGTTTGAAAGCTTCAAGCAAAATCAATTATATAGTACGAAATAACAGAATAACATCAATATACGAAATACAATACGAAATAGTGGACGGTATACTAATATCCAACAGATAAATCCTTGTATCAGTAGCATCCTAGGATTAACTCCTAACTAGCTAGTCTCACTCTAGAGCGCTGGAGAAATATCTACAACTTACCCCTAACCTACAACTTTAATGCTCGATCTCCACAATTCTCTATCAAGGGCCATGTCCTCAGTAATCATAAGACGCGCTATGTCCTTCCTGATCACCTCTCCCCAATACTTCTTAGGTCTCCCTCTACCTCTCCACGTGTCCCCCGCAGCCAGTCGCTCTCACCTTTTCGCCGGTGCATCCGTGCTCCTTCTCTGAATGTGCCCGAACCATCTGAGTCTTGCTTCCCGGATCTTGTCCTCTATGGTGGCCATGCCTACTTTCTCTCAAATATTTCTATTCCTAATCTTATCCATCCTTGTATGCCCGTATATCAACCTCAACGTCCTCTTCTCTGCCACTTGCATCTTCTGAATGTGTGAGTTCTTAACTGGCCAACACTCGGTCCCATACAACATGGCAGACCTAACCACTGCTCTATAAAACTTACCTTTTAGTTATGGTGACACTTTCTTGTCACACAGGACTTCTGTTGCTAACCTCCACCTCACCCCTATATGGTGTATGACATCCTCGTCAATCTCTCCGATCCCCTGAATAACTGATCCAAGGTACTTGAAACTACCCCTCTTAGGGATGACTTGAGAGTCAAACCTCACTTTCATTCCCGCTTCTGTTGGCCCGGCCCTAAATTTGCACTCGAGGTATTCCGTCTTCGTCCTGTTCAACCTGAAACATTTAGACTCAAGGGGCATGTCTCCAAACCTCTAGCTTCTCGTTGACGCCGCGTTGTGACTGGTCAATTAGGACTATGTCATTAATAAATAGCATGCACCATGGCACCTCCCCTTGAATATGATGTATTATGGCATCCATCGTCAATTGACAAGTTAACTTCTTAGAAAAACATTAAGAATGTACACAAAGGCTTATTTATATACAAGGAACCTTCTACAGAAGTTCAACAAGTTCATATGTTCACCTTTTGTTTTCTCAAGTCTCTAGCAAATTACAATTTATCAAATTGACAATTTTAAATAAAAGATATCTCCAAATTAGGTATGATGTGGGTCCTAAACTACCCAAGCAATTAATATTATAGTAGCTACACACAGACTCTCGTCACCTAGTACGTACGTAGCCCCCGCATTTAGCAGAAATTTCTCATTTATAAATCCTATGGGGACAATTCCCTCTCACAAGGTTAGAAAGGAGACTCACCTCACTCCAAAGCGCACTTCTAATATCAAAAACAAGCCAAGCCCTCATGTCGGAGCCGAACGATCACAAACTACTTCAAGGAAGTTAGAACTAATCAATATAAATTTACAAGATCAAATTCTAGCTATTTATGCCATTTCCCAACCCTTTTCACAAGTTCCCTAAATTCCGACCCCGGCCCACGTGTCCTGATTCCGATATTTTTTGAAGGAAATTGTTCTCTATTACTTAAGGATCACAAATATATGATTTCTTGTTCATTACATGGCAAATTATATGATTAAATTTAGTTTTATTAAAACCCTAGGTCTAGATCTAACCATTGATTTTTACTTAGTTTTTAGTATTTAATCTACCTAATGTTCAATGTTATGTTGAAACCCTCTCTTTGAAAGTACTCAAATTGCCGAAGTGTGGAGTGAAATATGATAAAATGGTGTTTGAGTTCGTATTAAATGAGCCTCTGCCCCCCAGCTATTTCCGCTTCTGCGGTGCATTTTCCGCTTCTGCAGTTGCTGGCCGCTTCTACGACTTTGGGCAATAAGGAGTTGAACTGCTTCTGTGGTTGGGGGTCGCATAGGCGGAACCGCTTATGCGGTCCAAGAACCGCAGATGCGGTTATGACAGAAGCAGCACACTCAGCATTTTTTCCAACTTTTAACTTCGCTCGAGCCTCGCTCGCTTGACGCTCGGGGCTCCCGTGCCCCACCCAAACATATCGACAAGTCCGAAATCACGGGGCGGAACTACTCAAAAACTCAGATCACTCAAAACCATGTTAAATCTAGGAATCACATCCCAAAACCAAACGAATCAAACTATTGAACTTCAAGTTCTTAATTCTCTCCTAACGGGTCAAAATGCCCTTAAACTACTTGGATTGACACCAAATTTTACAGATAAGTGTCAACTGATATTACAGACCTGTACTAAGTTTCGGAACCAAAATCTGAGCTCGATACCTAGGAAATCCATGAATACTTAGTTTCTTTAAATGTTTAAAATTAAATCTAAGAATTTCACATAAATATTCTTTACTCGGGCTAAGAACCTCGAAATTCAATTTCGGGCATGTGCCCAGGTCCCATATTTTCCCACAACCCCTCTAAGATTGTCAAATCATAATTCGGGTCCATTTCCTAAGAAAGTTGTTCGAAGTCAAACTTGGCCGTTTTAGAAGAACTCAAAGAAGCAAATGGATATATTCTTACTCAAAACTCTTCCAACTCCCGAACCAACCCCCCCAAGTCCTAAATTAGTTAAAGCAAGTATGAGAACTTTTGTTTAAGGGAATGGAATTTTAAAACGCAAAATGACCAGTCGGATTATTTCAACAATCATTTATGGGCTGCATACAATAAAGGCTAGGAAAAGTCTATGGAGGGACTTAACAAGCTGGAATCACTATCACAGAAAATCATGGATATGTATAGGAGATCACAATCCTATAATGGCAGTTGAGCATAGAATTAATGACAGCATAGTGCAAAAGAATAAAATAAGAGATTTCAAAGAATTCCTAATTGACACTGGAATGTTTAAAATGAGAACTGTGGGCAGGGACTACACGTGGACTAATTCACATGTGTTCAGCAGAATAGATAGGGCAATCATAATGTAGAATGGATTAATACCATGCCACACGTAGATGCAATATTTATGGATCCTCTATTCTCGGATCATTCCCCATTATGTGTCAAGATTGGAGATGAACAAAAGACTCCAAAGACTTTTAGATTCTTTAATTGTCTAGTTGAGCACATGATTTATTAGGAGTAATGGACGAAGCATGGAATAACGTACCAAAAACAGGTAGAATGGCAGAAGTTTGGAGAAAGTTGAAGGATGTTAGATATGCATTGAAGAGGCTAAACACAAAAGAATTTCAAGCAGTAGATCAGGGTAAAAAATGCAAGACATAAACTACAGGAGATACAAGGGTAGATAGGAACCACAAATGTATCAGCACAGATGTTTGGAGAAGAGAAAGATCTAAAACAACATCTGGATAAATGGACTACTATAGAGGAAAGTATCTATAAGCAGAAATCCAAAAATCAATAGCTGAAGCTAGTGGATCATACAACATTCTTCTTTGCTAGCATGAAGAATAGAGTAAATCAAAATAAGATTACAAGTTTGAAAAATACAGACGAGGACATAATTCAATCTAGAAACAATAGAAATGGAAATAGTGAGATTCTATAAAGGGCTATTGGGACCAGCAGCTAATAGCATACCAACCATACAACCAAGCATCATGAAGGAGGGAAATGTACTAGATAGGAAGCAACAACTAAAACTAGTTGAAAATGTTACTTTAGAAGAGATTCAAAATGCTTTGAAGGGAATAGATGAACTAAAGGCTCCAGGGTGTGATGGTTTCAATTCAACGTTCTTCAAGAAAACATGGGGTATCACAGGGCAAGAAGTATCTAAGGCAGTGCTTCAACAAAGCTGAAATGTACAAGCCTATTAATGTAACAACTGTTACTTTAATCCCTAAGATTCATCATCCTTCAAATGTCAAATATTTCAGGCTTATTTCACACTGCACAATACTATACAAAATTATCTCAAAAATTTTGACCAACAGATTGCAAGGGATGATGGATCATCTAGTAAACAAGAATCAATATGGGTTTGTCCCTGGAAAAGTCATAACATATAACATAATACTAAGTCATAAGATGGTGAAAGGGTATGGGAGGAAGGGCATTTCTCCTAGATGTATGATAAAATTGGACTTGCAAAAGGCATATGATTCTATAGAATGGGATTTCTTAGAACAAGAGCTGAACAACTTGGGCATGCCAGAGAAGTTTGTAAAATGGATTATGTTGTTCATTAGTACAGTCTCCTATTCTATTCTCATCAATGGAAAACCAATGGAGCCATTTCAAGCCAGAAGAGTATTAAGACAGAGTGATCCATTGTCACCATTTCTCTTTGTATCAGGTATGAAATATCTCACAAGAAGCTTTACAACACTGAGGTATAAGCCAGATTTCAACTTTCATCCTATGTGTGACAAGTTAAATATCAACCAACTGGGGTTTGCAGATGACCTGTTGCTATTCAGCAGAGGTGATACTATCTCTATTCAAATGGTATTCAATTGTTTTACGGAATTCTCAAAGGCATCTGGAATAAAAGCAAACATAACAAAGAGCTCCATATATTTTGGAGGGGTTCCATAGATTATATAGGAAAACATAGAGTAGATAACTGGATTTAGCAGGGGAGAGTTGCCATTCAAATACCATGGAGTACCACTCAACACTAAGAGATATCTTTGATTCAATGTCAGCCACTACTGGAGAAGATATTAGGCAGGATCACCTCATGGACTTCAAAGTTTTTATCTTATGCACGAAGATTGCAACTGGTCAAAACAATTTTATTCTCTATGCAAATCTCCTGGTCATATATTTTTGTTATCCCTAAGAGGACAATGAAGAAGATTGAAACAATCTACAGAACCTTCTTGTGGACTGGAGGAATAGAGGCTTCAAAAAAAGATTTGTTATCATGGGAAAAAGTGTGCTCGCCAAAGACAACATGTGGTTTCAATGTAATGGACATTCAGATATGGAATAAAGCTACAATTTGCAAGCTGTTATGGAACCTGTGTAGGAAGAAGGACAATTATGGGTCCAATGGATCCATTTATATTACGGGAAGAAGCAAAAAGTATGGGATAGACAACCATGGAATGCATTATGGATAGTTCAAAAAATAATTAAAGCAAAGAGGTATATAGAAGATGCAGGAGTCAGCATGAATGAAGTGGCAAAATGGAACTACTTATCTATCAAGAATTAGTATAATAACAAGCGAGGGCAATATCAAAAAGTATCATGGAGGAGATTAACGTGCAAAAATCTTGAGGCTCCAAAGTGGATCTTTATACTGAATTTAGCTATTCAAAACAGGCTCCTTACAAGAAGCAGACTACACATGGGGGATTGCAGAAAAAGTAAGTTGTCATTTATGTAATAAAGCAGAAGAGACTATAGATCACCAATTGTTTAAGTGTTGAATTGCTGGAGGTATATGGAGCAAGTTGCTACAATGGCAGAGAATAATAAGAGCCCCGATGGAATGGCAAAGGGAGATACAATGGTCTGAAGGCAAAGAAAGTGGAAACAATGCACCTGCTCAAGTTTATAAGCTGACTCTGGCATGTGCAGTGTACCACATATGGCATGAAAGGAACAAAAGAGTATTTTAAGAGCAGCATAAAATAGTAAAAATGATAGTGAGGAAAATTGTACTAGAAATAGCAATTAGAGGATCGAAGAATAGCAAGACAGAGAAGAGAATAGCAGAAATAGATTACTACCTATAATTGGAGATAGAAGAAATGTAATAAAGGAAGTGGAACTAGGAATATCCAGTTCCAATTATGACATTATAAGTATTTGCTATTGGTAAATAAAATCATTTAATTACCAAAAAAAATGAATTACATTAGCATTGGCAGATCATTGCATCAAGAGTATTTCAAGAGCAACATACTAATAGAAATGTTAGTGAGGCAAAATGTATTAGAAGTAGCAATTAGAGGATCGAAGAATAGTAAGACAGAGCAGAGAATAGAAGAAATAGATTACTACCTGTAATTGGAGATAGATGAAATGTAGTGAAGGAAGTGGAACTGGGAATGTCCAGTTCCAGTTATGACATTGTACACATTTCCTATTGGTAAATAAAATTATTTAATTAGCAAAAAAAAAAAATTACACTGGAATTGTCAAATCATTGCATCAAGAAGTAGCTATAGGTGATGCTCGCCGAGGTTGGTGCGACGCATCCCCATAGCATCCAAAATTTTCTGCTGCCACAATGTCGGCAGTAAACTCTAGCCATAGCACCAACCTTGGCACCCGCACAAGTGAAGGGACTGGGATGCATGCTATGTAGCATGTGACGCGTTCCATGCGGCGTTCAAGTTCTAAATAATTTTAATGATAATTACGGGAGGTGATTAGTATTTTAATTTGGGTATTGTCCTGGGAGGCTTAAAGAAAGAGAGAGAGAGAAAGGAGTTCCATACCATTAATGCACCTTTAAGGTGAGAATTAAATGTCTTTATTTGATAGATTTGGTCCATTTATTTCATCTATTAACCCATCAATATCATAGAATTCATAGATCTTTGAAGAAAATCTCAAGGACACTTCAAGAACTCAAATATTAAAAATTTCTAGGGTTTGATAAAGAGGTAATCTCTTCACTCCAAACTAGGTATCATACTATGTAGACATAGTAGAGTATATTTTGTGAAGGTAGAGTTTTATTTAAACATCTGTTCATAAAATCCCAAAAGAGTTGGTTGGTAGGGATGATGAATAGTGTTGGGTCTTGTTTGAACAATATTATTTTGAGCTTCTAGTGGAACGATTAGATCAAAATATGTGTAAAGAAGGATTTGGAGTTAAAATTCAAGGATTTAACTTCCAATGATGAAATGAGGATTTTTGCTGAACTTATAAAATTGGACTAAAAGTATTAGACATTTAGTTGGGTTAGCCGGGCATTGTTGTGATGCGTTATTAAATTATATTAGTTCGTATATGTAGATTGTGACTCATCAATATTATTAGATCATTTGGGTAAGATTGGAAGCAATTTGAGGTACGTTGAAACTTATTACTCTCGGAGCTTTTCTCCAAACTCATATAGCATCACGATTAAATTGAGTTTCTAAACGTAAGTCCTTAACTTGTAGGGACGAGCGAGTTGGGATTATACCATTTTTACATCATAAAAGATTTGAGTGTTATGAATATTATTTTCTTGAATTGTGCTCCAAATTTTAAAATTTAAAAAATGGGGAATAACACTTGTTGTATTTTTTTTTAAACGGAAATACATGAGTTATGAAATATTTTGGATTTAATTATTTTCAAATAGTTTATTTCGCTATGAATACCGTTACTGATAAATGTAAAGGTTTTGGGAGTTATTTAAGTTCATTGAGATTGACCTTGGATACTTTTCCTCATTAGGTTATGAATACTATGAATATTCATTGCTTTGCCATGACTTTTTGAGTTCATTATCTGACATTTCGAGGTCATACAACATGATTTTATGACTATATTCATTTTTTCGTATGTATGAGTATATATTGATTTTGTAAAATATTTTTTGCGGACTCTGATTAGTCTAATATTTTGTACGTCTATTGCAAACAGCCTAGTGAATAATACTCATTGATTCGCCATGACTTTCAAGTTTATTTTATGGCGTTTCGACATCCTGCAATTACAAATATATGACTATATTCACTTTTTGTGTGTATCAGTACTTGCTGATTTTGTATAATTTTGTTGAAGTCCAAAATCAAAATTCGAACCTATTGAAACCATTAAATCTCAATTCCGAGTTCGTTTACTCAAAAGTCAAACTTTGATAAATTCTTCTATCTTAGAGCTTTTTAAGTGAAAATCACTCTTCTAAATCCATTTCGAACAACTCAAAAATCAAAACCAACCATACACGCAGGTCGTAAAGTATTACATTTAGTTAATCGAGGTCTTGAACGATCAAACGTAATATCAAAACTCAAAACAACCTGTCACGTCACTATATTTTCCCCCACTTAGATATAAGTCCGTCCCCGAACGTGCAATAAAACCTATACGAGATAAACAAGACACAATATTTCACTACCAAATTAAGCATATGCACAAATACTTCCCAAGTATAACGTGTTATAAAAGCAAATAAAAAACAGAAAAACAAACAGTAGAAGAAAACTGAACCGAATAAAAAAATACATATAGATACAATCATATCATTATCACACAATAAAAAAGAATGATATTTACATAAAGGAGTCGGTGGTTCAATGGGTCACAAGAGATGACAAATTATTTCCCTTTTGGCAGAAAGAAAAGAAAGCAATCCCTAATTTCAATGGCTTTTTCAACGTGACGGAGCTTGTCAATCATCATATATTCGCTGGTAATTTTACGATTTTCCCATTCGTTTTTCGTTTAATTTCAGACTAATTTACTTTTTTTGAATGGATTAATCGGTTAATTTGAGAATTTTCTACAAGAAATGATGTTTGGTGGCGAATTTTAAGCTTTTAAATTGAATTTTGAGCTGAATTTTCTTCATAAAGTTATATTAGGGCTTAGGATATTTCCGTAACAGTGTTGTTAAATGTGCCCAACTAGAGTTTCAAAGGATTTATAATTTTAAAGCTGCTGGTTTTCCATTTCATTTTGTGGATAAATGTCACAATTAATCTGAGTTTATGTTCTATATGCACTGATGGTGTAAAAAATAATTTACAAAATCATGTTATTTATTAGGTAATTACAAGCAAAATCTTTGAATAGATATTACTCCTTCTGTCCCAATGTATGTCATACATTTTTCTTTTTAGTGTGCCCCCCAGCCCCCCAGGAAAAAAAGTGATACCTTGTGCATCTAGAAGCAATTTAACTTTGAATTTTCCATTCTACCTTTCATGGGATGATTTATAGCGATACAAATATCTATGATTTGTTTTAGACCACATAGTTCAAAAGTTTTCATTTCTTTCTGAAACTCCGTGCTAGTCAAATAGCATCACATAAAATGGGGCAGAGAGAATAGTTTGTAACCTAGTAAAAATGGTAACTAACCTGTTATTACAGGTTAATTTCACGGATAGTGTAAAAAGGTCTTTATACCATCACTGTATATAACTTAAGTACAACTATAATGATCTGAGTTTGATTCTTAGTTATGATAGCCAATATATGTAGCATGATATCATCCTGATCTCAAATTAGTTGGGGTCGATCGGTTATGTGAATCCTCTATATCCATTCTGCTCTATTCAGGTTCATATCACTCCAATAGAATTAATTTCTGCTTTCAAGGCAAATTAGGAGTCCTCGAAATTTCACAGTTAGCCCACTGGGATAAACATTATGCGAGTCATATTTTTTCTTTGTGCTATGTTCTTAGCTAATTTTGTATTAATTCATTACTGCTACTGTTATTCACCACAAAAAATAAAGATGTGTCGGTGTTATCCTAGGCTTTCTGTGCTAGTTGAATCGAGGGGTTGCTTTATGTGCTCGTTCATGTTCCTTTCCTGGGAGAAAATCCTTTGCTTAAGGTTTAACAATGGGCTAGAGTGTAGCTTTAATAAGTCATTTAGATAAAAAGAGAGGTTAAGTTTGAAGTTTCAATGCCTATGCACCTCATGCAATTTCTTGTCCTTACGTTAAAGGGTGTGAAGGGATCATGGTTTGATCAGATTTTAGGATTAAGGAGCTCGATGGATTGCTGGTAGTTGTAGTCTGTGAAGTTTATGATTGTCAGTACTCGTATAGATGCAATATTATTTACATTAAGCATAGATTTGTATAAGTCATGTGAATGTGTTTCAGAAGAATTCTTGCTCGGGATTTCAGCGTCATTTGTTTATGTGAGACACGTGTCTGAAAACGTTCCAAGTGTGAGATATGAGAGGAGATTAGGAGAATGTATAAAGTATTATCTCATACATCTGGGAACTCTATTAGATACTATATTACAATCTTATCACGATGTCGGACACCATTACAATTGTATAATATATCCACACATGTCTGAACTTAACACTCTCCTGAAGTTGATACATTTATGTTGGTTATAGCAAGTTTGTTACATGTGAAACTAGTTTGAGGACTGACAAGCGTCATGAATATGTATTCTAGTTAATAATGATGTCACATATTTAGTGACAATGAATTTGAAAAGTATCTTTTTTGTGAGGAAGTATGAATTGATTTCTATGTTCTTGGTCCGTTCATGTAAAATAGGATCTAACAATACAAAGTGCAACTTAGTGATCATAAATGAGAATAATCTTATTTAATTTTCCAGTTTCAAATCTTGGAATAGTTGTTTGATCCATTTGGGTTCAAATCTCGTCTATGTTGTTCGGACTCTCCGAAAATGTGGCAGGATATGTGTCAGATCCTCCAAAAGTAGTGCATATTTAAGGATCCAACACGGGTGTGGCCACATTTTAGAGAGTCCCTGCAACATAGAATCTCGCCCGACCTGTATCTATAGAGCAAATAATCTATGCTTGTATCCTTGTAAAATGGTCCTTTGCTAATTAGCTGATTTTATGTATCTAAGAATGCTCTGGAGAAGCCTCTCTTGTCCTGGTAGAAGTTTGACCTTCGAGTCCAGTGGAGTGATTCATCCCTTGTAGCTCTGGTAATTCGTGAGAATTGAGATAGGAGAAGACTTTCTCGAAAAAAAAAGTAACTGGAAGTAGGAAGGCATATGTGTTATGTCTTACGCTTAGCAGTTGTTATAGATACTCTATACATTCCAAATACATTATTTTGATGAGGACACTATCACAAATGCATACATATTTTACACATGTGACAATGTCGCACCAATAAAGTCTTTTATGAATTAAAAGGTACATGCTAATTTGTGGGTAACTATATGTTCTTCAATATGGCTCTAAGGTCCTCCCATGTGGTGTTTTTATGCATGTGTCCAAGTTTTATTGAACTTTTTTATCGTGTATTATAATTATACTGGTTTCTGAAGTGATCCTTTCTCAGTAGAGGACCAAAATTTTTATTTCTTACCCAGCGAATAATATTTCTTTCTTAAAGTTAAATCATCAGGTAAGCATTGCTTGGAGCATAAAGGTGGTAGCTGAACCGGTATCGACATTCTCCTTGAGGTTTATGGTTGAATGGCTGTTACCTCTGAAGAACTTACTCAGGAGAACCCAACCGATAGATTTCCTTTGCTCATGGACCAGGCAGAAACTCATGAGAGGAATGAACATGTTATTGATGTAGAACAAGGAGGTGGTCCCTCATCATCAGGTTCATCTGATAATGATTCTCCTCGTGACTTGGAAATGCCCAACCATGAAGATAGACCGCCTGCTCGGCATTCTTCATCTTCATCCAATGATTCAAATTCTCAAAGCCCTTCAATCGCAAGGAGAGGTGAAGGTTCTGATCGTCGTTGGAGTCCATTTAATACCCTGTTGTGGCTTTCCATTGAGCTAGTATTCACCTTAGGACAGATTGTTGCAGCGATTGTTGTTTTATCCTTGTCAAGAGGGGAAAACCCAGAAACCCCATTATTTGCTTGGGTTGTAGGTTATGCAACTGGATGTGCAGCAAGCCTCCCTTTACTCTATTGGCGGTATCTTCACCGTTACCGAGCCACTGATCGGAGGTCAGCTCAACTGCGTCAAGGTTCCCCCCAAGTCAATTCCACTGCAGAGCCAAATTCTTATATTACTATCTCATTGACTCGGTCCTCGAATGAGGAAGATGGTAGGAACACGTCCACAGAAATTTTGACCAGGCAAAGCAATGCAAGGTAAATATATGCTTATTACTCTCTTTCATGCGTTTTCTTCTTTATTTTTGCTGGTGGGTATAACTAACCCAAAACACAACTAAGCAACAACAACAACAACAACAACCCAGTATAATCCCACTTTGTGGGGTCTGAGGAGGGTAGTGTGTACGCAGACCTTACTCCTACCCTTGGGTAGAGAGGCTGTCTCCAAATAGACCCCCGGCATCTTTCCCTTCAAGAACTTCCCACCTTGCTCCCAGACTCGAACTCACAACCTCTCGGTTGGAAGTGGAGGTTGCTTACCATCAGAGCAACACCTCTTGTCTAAAAAAAAAAAAACACAACTAAGCATGTTCACTAATTCAGGATGCAGTCAGTTGTTGCCTTAAGAAACCTCATTAGTTAGATTGTACGCGCTTCAGCTAGATGATTTTTTTGGTACAACTGCTTCATGCTTCATAAGAGTAACTTAGAGATTTTATTATTTTTCATAACCTTCTCTCCAATTTCTTTAATCTGATGTAATAAAAAGCGTTTACAAGCATTCTTCAGTTTTTCTGTATTCCGAATCTTTGCACAACCATATAGAGATTCTCACAGAAATGTAGTCTGTGTTTGAAAATGATGTTTACATTTTGCGAACCAGTGTATCCTCAGCACTATGATCTTGGATTCTGTCTTATATCATGAATAGTCTTATTGACAGTGCATTGATGTTTCCTTTTCCAGACTTGGTTCACTGGTAGATCATTTCAAGATGGCCTTGGATTGCTTCTTTGCAGTGTGGTTTGTTGTTGGCAATGTTTGGATCTTTGGGGGGCACTCATCTTCTTCTGACGCTCCCAATTTGTACATGTCTGGTTGTTTCCTTTTTATTTTTTCTTCCTTTCCCACACTGGTATCACTGAAACTAACATTAGATCCATACTTTGCAGATTATGTATAGCTTTTCTTACCATTAGTTGCATTGGATACGCTATGCCTTTCATTTTGTGTGCAATGATATGTTGCTGCCTGCCTTGTATAATTTCAATCCTTGGTGTCCGTGAGAATATGCATGGAGTGAGAGGAGCCACAGAAGAGTCCATTAATGCTATTCCAACACATAAGTATAGGATCAATGGAACGGGGAGCAATGGAAACAAAAATTCAGAAGGGGAGGAAGGTGGTTTTATAGCCACCGGCACAGAGAAGGAACGTGCTATCTCGGGAGAAGATGCAGTAAGTTTATCCTTCCATTTATAGCCTTTGGGAGTCAGAAATAGAATTTGTGGATAAGTCTCACAGAAAGTAGTTTTTGCTTCTTGATATGATGTTGTTTGCATGAATGATCTAAAGTATTTATATGGGTACTATATCACCCATATGGTTATAAGCAAACAGACAGCATTCCTGTTTTTCCATTGACTGCAATTCATACTATCAATGAGGCAATATAAAATGACTATTTTAATAAATAACCGCGGTTGATGTTGAAACCCAGCATGTAAAGCATTTCTTGTAGTCTATTTTTGTGATTAAATTTGGGAAAATACATAAGTTGCACCCTAAACTTATCCAGAAAACTCAGTTACCCGTTTTAACTTTACCGGCGTCCCTTTACCACCCTATTCTTGTGCATAGTGAAATTAATATGACCTTATCTGCTGACGTGGAAAGAAAAGTGATATTCATCCATGTTAGGCGCGTGAAGAGCCAAAACACACACAAATATACAAAATTTTGACTATTTGAACTTCTTAAAACTGGACACGTGGTAATGAGGTCTACCTTCTAATTTCTTTGACTTTATCAAGAAAACAAAATTGAAAATAAAAGAAAGAAAAAGGATTAGATCCCATGCCCCTCTACCAAAATCAAAGTCATTGGCGGCGTATGTTCCTTTATCCGTTGAGCCACTCTCCACCTTCACTTTCACCTGACTTTGAATTAGCATGGGGATCTGTAGGAAGGCCACTCTAGAACTGAAAAGAGAAGACATTGCTCGATCATTAACCACCAATCAGACCGCCGGAAACCACACCAATCAGACCGCCAGAAACCAACATTTTTGACTGTAAAAACTTTTGCCTGCAATCCCTTTGGTCTCCAGTGAACTTCTTCCAATCGAACAACAAAGTTTCCGGAGTCCTAGGATTTTAGCGATATTCGTCACCCGAATTTGGTTTGAAGACCAGAGGAAATTCCGAACTTGACCATTTACGAGAAGTTTGCCATTTTCGATGATCTGCATGACCGATATAGATGAATTTTATTTGTTAGAGGGTTAGATTCTGTTAGCAACCCAAATAATAACATTTGGCTTTTGGTTAAAGGTTGTACTAAGGTGATTGTAATCAGTGGGTATGGCAAAAATTGAAATAAGAAATTGAGAAATTAGAACCAAGAATCTAAATTGATTGTGAGCCTACCCCTGAAAGTCAGACGCTCTCAGGCACACTCCCCGAGGAGCTGAGAACCCAGAATTTTGAGCTTCCACAACCACCATTGGGGAGCCCCCGAAAATGCTAGCCTACCCCTGAAAAGAGCTCCACTGATCACCAGTCCACGCGCCGCCACGCGCGGCCAATCTTCGGCCACTGTACACCCACGCGCCAGTGCGTGAGGTGTCTTCCAGGCCAAATTTCAACTGGGTTCTTTTGGATAGACTGTCCACCTCTAAAGTTCCAACAACATCCATAAAAGAAGTTCTAGATTCCGACCATTTCTATTTTTTCGGCAACTTCTATCACTATTCTGGTCACCAGAATTTCGTGTCATATTAACATAGATGAGGAAAATCTCAGGCGAGTTTGCACAGCACTCAGACAAGCAACTGAAAGGGAAGGAAATTATTACAGACGTTGGGGGTGGAGTTCACAACCCTACTATTACAGAGCTTTTGTCAATTTCAACAATTATGGTAGATTCATACGTTTGGAAGCATGGTTGGGGAGCAGGAAGAAAGCAGTGATTATTCCTGAGGTAGATTACAACTTGGTATGGGCAGATATAGCAAACAAAATTTTACACTTTCTGGGGAAACAAAGTACAAGCAGTTCTAGGCTGCCTCCTACTCTTCAGTCTTATGCAGAAACAACAAAAATTCATCGGTTGCTTGTGACAAAGCTCCCGGCAAGGATGGTTGACACTGTCAAAGCAGTTAACCCACGCATAGATGAAGAGAATCACTATTTCCTCTCCAGGTCATTAGTCGGCACGTTCAACGACCACTTCAACTACAGTCCCAACCATGAGATGATACAAAAATGGTTTATGAATAGGTGGAAGATTTGCGAGGGTATGAAAGTAACTCCAATGTCTCACAATCAATTTCTCTTTGAACTTCCATCAAGGAAAGAAGCAGCGAGAGACATGCTGGAAACTGATTCTGTAACGGTCGACGACTGTCATTGGAGTGGTAGTCGTCGGTGGCGGGCACTGAGTTAGCAGCGCAGAGATCTGGTCAAAAATGGATTAAGGCTTTTGGAATTCCAATTAATGCTTGGCACCTTGAGACATTTAGAATCATTGGCGACATGTGTGGTGGCTTCATAGACATTGACGAAGATACGAGGCACCAGAATCACTACCTATGGGCAAGAATTTGTGTAAACAATGGTAATATTGAATGTCCAGATAAGATAGGGCTCGATGTGGAGTGCTGGAGTTTCGAAATATCAATTCTGAAGGAGGTAGCAAAGTCTCCAAAACCTTTCTCGCCAGCAGTTGCAAAAACAACGTCCAAAACTAAGGCGGGGTGTTAGGAGGTAAATGCTAGGGTTGCAGTCACTTCAGAGAACGTGGAGGGACAGCAGTCAAAGGATCACTTTTCGGGCCCAATGCCATCCCTTCTACACACTCGGGCTAATAATAATATTAGCCCAGGCGGGCCCCATAAAGAAAGCACCTCAGGAGTCGTCAAAGAGAAGATGGACACAAGCTTTTAATTACTACAAAGCCCGAAAAAAGAAGTTCCAACAAAAGATGATAGCAACTAAACCCATAATCATTCAGGAATGGCGTGCTAAAGGGCCTCTACAAGAGGAATGTCTTAATTCCAGCATTGCTATTCCTTCTTCTTCTTCAACCTTTTGTCAGCAGTCTCAATCCTTAGTGCCATTCTGTGAACCAGTCACACATGAAATACTTGTGACACTCAGAAGCTGATGACGAATCGGAAAACTTTCTTTCCGATGTTAGTGGTCTTCCTCAACAATTGGGCTAGTCCGATGCTGCCTCTACTGCATTAATGTTTCTCAGAAACAGATTCATACTCCGAGTCACTTATCTACCATGGCATGATGATGAACATCTGGAATTACACAGATTTCAACAAGGAATTCAACAGCCAACAACAATAGAAACCTCGAAATGGACCAAATTGGTGTTGGGTAAAATATGCAAGGCGTTCGGGATCAACAGTGCTGGGTTTGAACATGAAATTTTTGACTTAATCATGAGAATTGATCAGAAAAGACAGTTTCAACTACAACAAAAGGGATCATCCTCCTCAATTGGTAAGAAGGGGAAAGGGAGGAAAAAAGGGGAAAATGAGGTCCAAAACTTAATATGTGGCATCAACTATGAGCGAAGGAACAAAAAGGTAAGGGGCATGCAAGCAAGACTCATTCCGGATGAAAGTTAAAATTCTCAGCTGGAACATTAGGGGCCTCAATGATAGGGATAAACGGAGCACTATCACATCACTAGTTAGGAAGTGGAAGTGTCTTCAAGAAACCAAAATGGAGAATATCCCTAACAATATGATTTACCAGATTTGGGAAATAGGTGGGCTGAATGGGCAGAGTTGAAGGCCACTAGCACTAGGGGTGGCATTCTTATTCTATGGGATAAGAGATCGTGGAGGTGTATCGACTCTCACCATGGGTGTTTCACTAATACATGCTTTCTTGAAAGCCTTCATGAGGACTTTAGATGGGGTTTATTGGTGTTTATGGTTAAGGCTGTATCTGGTTCCGGTGCTGGGTCTATTTGGGTCTGCGATTCCAGTTCTGGCGGTTCCGGTTCGGCGGTTTTGGCGGTTCCGGAGCCGGAACCGCTACCATACGGTTCCGGAACCATCCGGTTCCGGTTCTGGCGGTTCCGGTTCCGCGGTTCTGGCGGTTCCCGGCGGTTCTGATTTTTTTTTTTAAAATCAATATCTTGTATTGTAGTTATTAGTATATTGTAGAATATATTTTATATGGTGTACTATGTTACTAGTATAGTATATATTGTGTTTGGTAATTAGTATATATTGTGTATAGGTAGTGTATATTTTGTATATAAGTAGTATATATTGTATTTAAGTAGTATATATTGTATATAAGTAGTGTATATTGTGTTTGGTAATTAGTATATATTGTGTATAGGTAGTGTATATTTTGTATATAAGTAGTATATATTGTATTTAAGTAGTATATATTGTCTACCCTTTCGGGTAGGGGTAAGGCTCGTCTACATATTACCCTCCCCAGACCCCACCTGGTGGGAATATACTGGGTAGTTGTTGTTGTTGTAAGTAGTATATATTGTATATAAGTAGTGTATATTGTGTTGTAGTTAGTAATTAGTATAAATTGTATATAAGTAGTATATATTGATAATAGAAAGTTGTCATTAGTATATTGTGTTGTATGTTATATATTGTATGTTATATAAATATTGAGACAAAAGATATTCAAGGATATGATAAAGAGCATATTTATTGACCAAAATGGCATATCTTTCTTAGTCTTCCTTCCCCCATTGGAAAAAAAAACTAAAAGAAGACATGCCAATGTACAAGTTACATCATAATTTATGCATTATTCCCTGAACATGACTTAACTCAGTTATCCCCTGTGGTGAACGCTTATTCTTGTTCCTTGGGGTTAATTCTATTGACAGTTGCACCCACATCATCGGCCACTTCAGTTTTTTCGACATCTTTTGGAGTTCCTGGAGCCGAGCCATATGCTTCTTCCCTGTCCTGTATGCCTCCATTGATTTCTCAGACAAAGCCCCTACAATAATAATGCAATAAAATCCAGATAACAAAAAAGGTCTTTTAACTTTTCAGTCATGTTATATCACTCACAATAATAGACAAATACATATACTGAGCCATGTCGAATACAATGTCAAGGTCCATCAAAAGATAAGTTACTAAGGATTCAAATTGTTCAGGTATTAGAGAATTGAATTACAGCAGATGTCAGATCCTGTAGATAATGTACTGGACTTACCTTAAAAGTTGATGCCATAAGTAGATCTTGAAGCTTAGGGACTATGTCGTACGATACAATGTTGAACACACCATCAAGGTGAACGGACTTCTTAGTGTTTGAAGGCACTACTTTAAATCTTGCCTTATTTGAACCACCCTATTGAGATAAAACCACCTGTTCCATTGCACCTTTTTCCAAGCCATCAGCATGATGTTGCAAAGATGGTGTGACTTTGTCCTTTGTACCTTCTTTCTCCAAAATCTCTAGAGATGTTCCCTCCAGCAATTTATTACCAGGCAAGAATTCAACTTTCGGTTTTATGTTGAGATTGTCATCAACCGGGGGAGGGGTAGTATTTTGGCCACTACTTTCACCGGTTTTAGCTTTTCCTTTACCGAACATATTTTTCAATGAAAATGCCATAATAATTAGCACGTAAGAGTTGAAAATCGTTGAAATTGAACACTTGAAAACTTTAATTCAACAACTTCACAATGTTTCACGAATTTGCAACAATAAATTAAGCACTTGCACTAGAAAGATTGAAAGAGAGCTTGAGAGAGATTGAGAGAGATAGATAGATATTGAGAGATATTGATGAATTGGTGAATAAAAATGAAAGAATGAGGGGGTATTTGTAGTTGAGAAATGGGAAATAGTGTAATTATATAAAGTTTGGGGTTAAATTAAAGTTTGGGGGCCAAATGGCTATTTTTTAACTTCCAAACGGCTAGTTTTGAAAAAGACCCGTTTGGAACCGTTTGGAACCGCCAGAACCGTTTGGAACCGTTTGAATTTTTTTTTTTTAAAAAAAATTATCGTTATAGAACCGTTTGGAACCGTTTGGAACCGGTCCGGTTCCGGTTCTGGCGGTTCCGGTTCCGCGGTTCCAACGGGTAGAACCGCGACATCACGGTTCCGGGGAACCGCCGGAACCGGAACCGCGGAACCGGCAGAACCGGTTCCGGTCCGGTTCCGGTCCGGAACCGTGAAACTTACAACCTTATTTATGGTCCACACTCCAATGCTGAAAGGGAAGAATTTTGGCAGGAATTGGGATCAACCAGAGGTGTTTGGGAGGAACAATGGGTCGTTGGTGGGGACTTCAACGTATGTATGAATCCGAAAGATTGAACTGTTACAGAAGGACCAAAGCAATGAAATGTTTCTCAGAAGCAATTGAGGACCTGCAACTAATGGATTTGCCATTGCACAGAGCACAATACACCTGATCAAGAGGGGAGGATATTTTCCAAGCCTCAAGAATTGACAGGTTCTTTGTATCCACAGAATGGAATGAAAGTTTCAGAGCCATCAAACAACTTGCACTTCCAAGAGTCATCTCATATCACAGACCTTTATTGCTAGAAAGTGGAGAATGGGATTCAACAACAGCTTACTTCAAATTTGAAAACATGAGAGAGAGATTCATTAATATGGTGAAACGGTGGTGGCAAAATTGCGCAATAAGTGGCAACCCAGACTTTGTGCTAGTTCAGAAGCTGAGGTGCTTGAAGAAGGATCTCTCCAAGTGGAACAAACAAGTTTATGGCATGTTAGACATAAAGAGAAGCAGGGCCCTTCATGAACTCTTACAAGCAACTGAAAGCCGAGCTCCAACTCAAGCAGAAAAACAAAGGTTTCTGTCTCTAAAACTGGAGTTGGAAGAGATTGCCGAAGTTGAAGAAATTTCCTGGAGGCAAAAATCTAGATGCTTGTGGTTAAAAGAAGGGGATAGGAGCACTAAATACTTTCAAACAATGGCCAACTCTCATAGGAGATGCAACTAAATAGACAAGCTCAAGATAAACAATGAGATTACAGTAGATAAAGAATTGATCAAAGGGGAGATATTAACCTATTACCAAACGCTTTACAGAGAAGGAAGAGTGGACACCATCCTCCAATTTTGAAGATGTTGCTAGACTATCAGAGGAGGAAAGTGAAATGCTTGAAAAAGCTTTTGAGGAAGATGAAGTTTATGCTATCTTTAAATCATGTGCCCCAGATAAAGCCCCAGGTCCAGATGGACTTACCATGGCTTTCTTTCAGAAGTCTTGGGATTTCATCAAACCAGAGATTATGGCAGCACTAAATCATTTTCGCACGCACTGTTACATGGAGAGATCATGCAATGCCTTTTTTATTGCCTTGATACCAAAGAAGAAAGGAGTTATTGAGCTTAAGGATTATAGACCATTAAGCCTTATTGGTAGTATTTATAAGATTGTCGCAAAGGTGTTGCAGAAAGATTGAAAAAGATCATTGGAAAGCTACTTTCTTCTCATCAAAATGCTTTTATTAAGCACAGACAGATTACTGATGCAACTCTCATTGCTGATGAAGTGTTGGATTGGAGGCTTAAAACTGACACTCCTGGGGTTATGTGTAAACTTGATATAGAAAAGGCATTTGACCAATTAAACTGGTCTTACTTGCTATCTATTTTGAGGAAGATGGGGTTTGGAGACAAATGGTTAAAGTGGATCAGATATAGTATCTCAACGGTTAAGTACTCTGTCTTAATCAATAGAGGTCATGTGGGTTTCTTTTCACCTTAGAAAGGAATTAGGCAAGGAGTTCCTCTTTACCCTTTCCTATTCATTCTAGCCATGGAGGGTTTAAGTAAAATGTTGGAAAAAGCCCAGACAAAAGCAATGGATCCAATGATTCAGTCTAGGTACAAACACTGGATATTCGGTATTATATGCTGATGACACACTAATTTTCTGTGAGGCAGATAGAGTCCAAATCTTGTACCTGAATCTTACACTCCAGCTATTCGAATCATTGTCAGGACTTCACATCAACAAGCAGAAAAGTATTATATATCCAGTCAATCGAGTGAGCAATATTGAGGAGCTGGCAGGGATCATTGGTTGCAGTATAGGGTCTTTACCTACCACATATCGGGGGCTTCCACTCGGAGCCAAATTCAAAAGCAGTGATATCTGGAATGGTGTAGTGGAGAATTTTGAGAAAAGACTGGCTTCATGGCAACGAAATTACCTCTCTATGGGAGGAAGACTCACCCTCAGTAGCGTGCTTGACAGTATACATATCATTATTTCCCATCCCTAAAAAGATACTTAACACGTTGGACAAGATCAGAAGGAACTTTCTATGGGAAGGAAACAACAGTTCCCACAAGTATCACTTGATTAAATGGGACAAGGTATTGCTACCTAAATGCAAAGGTGGATTGGGGGTCAGAGATCTAGATAAGCACAACAAAGGTTTGCTAATGAAATGACTCTGGAGATATGGAACATGTGAACCAAGTCTATGGAAAGAGGTGATTAATGCAAAACATGGGATTAAAGATAATTGGTGCACCAAAATTGTCAATGCATCCCATGGAGTAGGGCCGTGGAAGCATATTAGCAAACTGGGGAACAAATTCTTTGAGAATATTCGTTTCAAATTAGGCAGTGGATATCATATTAAGTTTTGGAAGGATAAATGGATAAACAACAATGCTCTCATGGTGGACTACCCTTGCTTATTCAATATCGCCTTGGACAAGAATTCTTCTATTGCCCAAAACAGAGCAAATGGTAATTGGGATGTGCAACTCAGAAGATCCGTTCAAGATTGGGAGATAGAAGATTTGATGGAAATGGTAGCAAGATTAAAGGTCTACAACATTGATGAGAATGCTCCGGATAGCATGAGATGGGGATCTAATGGGATCTACAATGTTAAAGAATGCTACATACAACTTAACAATCAGCATCAGGTACTACATTCATTGCCGTGGAAACTGATATGGAAGACAAAGCTACCTGTGAAGGTGAAATGCTTCAACTGGATTGCACTCCACGGAGCATGCCTAACTCAAGATAACCTATGCAGAAGGGGATTTCAGTTGGTCAATAGATGCTACATGTGCAAGGGACATTTGGAAACAGTTAATTACCTATTTTTACACTGCCTAGTAGCAACAGACCTCTGGAACATGTTCTTTTGTATTTTTGGTTTAAGCTGGGTAATGCCGCAGACCCTGAGAGAAGCACATATGAGTTCCAACTTTGGGAGGTCGATAAGATCATTAAGGAAATTTGGCTTATGATCCCTGCAACCATTTTTGGTGTTTATGGAACGAGAGGAATAGAAGATGCTTTGATGGCACCTCAACACCGAATCACTTACTCAAATCCAAATGCCTTCTCAACCTCTTCTGCTGGACAAAGTTGTCACCAATAAATAGTACATAACAACTTTTGGATTTTATTAGCTCACTTGTCCTAGATTGACTCTTTGATTTGGGGCAAACAATGTTCTACCGTAATTTTGTTTATTAAGCCCTTTGGCTTTTTGTAACTTTGCATCTTCTTGATGCCTTCTTTATGAAACATATTACTTCATAAAAAAAAGTAGTATTCTTTGCTGCTATTATTTCCTATTGTTGAATTAAAATGATGGAGTTTTTTGAAATAATTTTGAAGGGTGGCAAATATTTCAAAGATCCGATAAAAAATTAAAAGTCATGGTTAGCTATCTGTAAAAGAAGGAGAAGAAAGGTAAAAAAAAGTAAGAAAAATAAATATAATTGGTGTTAGGCGCGTTATAACACTACCCCACATGCATCCGGGACTGACTTAAGAAGGGGATATTAATTTCAATATGGACAAAAATAGGGTGGTAAAGGGATGCCCGTAGAGTTAAAATGGATAACTGAGTTTTCTGGACAAGTTTAGGGTGCAACTCATGTATTTTCCTATTAAATTTTCCTTTATACCCCGCTACATTTGTATTTTCAATATGGTTATGTAGTTCCCCCCCTCCCCCCCGGTAAAAGGCAGAGCAATTAGAACACCATACAAGACAGTTTCCTCTCTGTCTTTACTTCCTGTTTGGTTTTGTCGTGTAGTTTTAATTGATCTGGTTTTGTATAATTTCCATTTACATTCCAAAAAACAAGGGTAACATAGAAAACAATATTGTTAGGGAGGTGAAAAAAGCTATGTGCGAAGGAGAAGGAGAATGACTGATCTGATTTGTCAATCTTTAGCAGTCAGGCGTTCAGTAGATCAGGAAAAATGTAATGCATGTGGAACTTTTCGAGTACTAGAAGAAGAGATAATACATCTTTATGATGTTACTCTCTACAGCTATGGAATAGTATGTGGCCTTAAGCTTATCATTGAGTGAATATGAGATTTTATTTAATACTTCTTGGCATTCATGCTTCTACACAGATGGCAACCTAATATTTTACATAAAATTGAATTTAAATATTGGACTGCATATATCCTATGAGCCGGGGGTCGATTGGAAACAGCCTCTCTGCCCTTTCGAGTAGGGGTAAGGCTTGTCTACATATTACCCTCCCCAGACCCCACCTGGTGGGAGTATACTGGGTAGTTGTTGTTGTTGGACTGCATATATATCATGTCAGTTATTCATATCTATCGAAAAGGATATTACTTAATTATATTAGCTGGATCATCTTTGATTAACTCGACCGTATGAGACCTTTAAGAGGCGTCCACTATTAGCCTATTGCATAATACATGTGCTATTACATAAGAGCTGTAACCTAGCTGAATTCACTAGTTGACTGGTGTTGAACATACATGAGCTTTTAATGTAATTGAGTTGCAAGTCTCGTATATTAACAAGTATTTATGCTTTAAACGCATACAGGTATGTTGTATTTGCTTAACAAAGTATGAGGACAATGACGAGCTAAGGGAGTTGCCTTGCTCCCATTTCTTCCATACCCAGTGTGTAGATAAATGGCTGAAGATTAATGCGTCTTGTCCCCTCTGCAAATCTGAAATTGGCATCAAGGACACAAATGAGGAACCGCTTCAACAGTCCTAAAGTAGTGCAGAAACTGATTTCTTATGGTCCAAAACCGCGATCATTGCGGCTAGCTTATCGCATGGGTGCCGGGCGAGTGTTTCATAGCTGACTGTCCCTCCTCCCTCCTTTCTTTCTGCGGCCCTCCTTTCTTTCTGCGGTGAAATTTTAGTTTAAACATTTGTTTATATCAAGAATGTGTAACAGGCTTGAAAGAAAAAGGTTTTCCATTGCTCAAATCTGACATCAAGGTCGAGAGCTGTACAAAGATTCCAGAAATTCAACAACTCATCCTGCTACTTTTGGAAGGAATCCTTTCTCTTATAGAATGTTTCTTCATCAATTTGGTACATCTTTCTTGGGTGTTTCCACATCTGTTTCCAGCCTTCCCACTTGCCTCCTCTTTTTGTATAAACAAATTTAGGATGATAATGATTGTTCAATTTCTGCAGTATGAGGATGAATATTGTATAATGATTGTATCTCGATTTGAAAGACCGAGCTTCAATATAGTGGATACTAGTCGAACAAATTTTCGAAGTGTATTACATATTTTTAGTAACTGATTAATTCTCGAGAGCCAGTGCGTACAGTTTGGAACTTGATAATGGGCTTGCTTTTCACGTTCTTCACTTAAATACTAGATTTTTGCTTGCAGCAAGGTTGGCCGTTGATGTGTGTCTAATCCACACATTACATGATGCGCTCTTACCAAAACTTAGTATTATTTTGGTAGCTAAGGATTGTATTGAAATTCTGCATTCAAGTCTATGAGAGGAAAGGAACCAAACAATATTTCCTTTCAATTTCAGACGTGTGAGCTCTCTCTTCGTTGAAAACTGAATTGTAACTCAAGCACGTGAATCTTTTTGATTTGATGTTATTTCACTAAATTGGTGGTTGAGAATTGTTTGTGTTGGTACATGGAAGTTTTGTTTCAAATGTAAGATTATTTAGAGCAGATTTAGGGTAGTTTGATATGTTGAAGTAGCAAATTCGAAGAACATTTTGTTGAAATAACCTAAAAAATTATGTTAATTTGGTAGATTTTGATGAATAACTTAATAGATAGATAGAACAAATATAGCATCAACTCTACCAATTCGGTAGAAAAATCTCTAAAGAGCAAAAGTATGACAATCATGTAGACTTTGATGAACAACTTAATACAAAGGTAGATGTGACGACCCGGCCGATTGTTTTGAGCATTTGCATTTTTTATCTTTTGCAAGTTCTCGGGCATGGCTTGCCCCGCGTTATGCATTATGACTGATGTGGATCGTTAGTTTCAAGTTTCAGAAAAATCGAGATGAATTTGAAAGAAAAGTTGCAGTTGGAAACTTTGAATTTGAAAGATTTGACCAAGAGTTGACTTATGTGTATACGAGCTCGGATCGAAATTTTTATGATTTGGCTAAGGTGATTTATAACTTAGGAGCGCGATCGGAATTGGTTTTGGAGGTCCGGTGTGGAATTTGGCTTGAATCGGCGAAATTAGTATTTTGGCGATTTTTGATGGATATGTGAGATTTTGATCCGAGGGTCGGAATGGAATTCGAGAGTTGATGTAGCTTCGTTCGGTGATTTTGGATATGTGTGCAAAATTTCATGTCATTCGAACGTCGTTTCATCGGGTTTTTGATCGAATGCGTGTTTCGAAAGTTTTTAAAGAACTTAGGCTTGAAGTATTGGGGAGAGGTGATTAGGCATGACATGGCTAGAATACGGGTTTCCAAGGACATGACCCTTGATAGGAAAGTCTGGAGGTCTAGTATTAGGGTTGTAGGATAGGGGCTCCTAGAGTTTTTCGTACTCCTCACCCGGGGTTGGGTGAGGCTTGGTAGGGCTATCCATAGATGATTTGTGTTTTGGCTTGTGTCTCCCTTATGGTAGTTATTTATGATAGTTACTATATGGTATTATTGCATGCTATTTTATTTATGTTTCTTATGTTTAGATAATCATTTTCTGCTGGAGTTACTAATGCTCTTTTGTTTTTGTTTTTGTTTTCCTTCACTGAGCCGAGGGTCGATTGGAAACACCCTCTTTGCCCTTTCGGGTAGGGGTAAGGTTTGTCTACATATTACCCTCCCCAGACCCCACTTTGTGGGACTATACTGGGTAGTTGTTATTGTTGTTAGGCTTGAATCCGATGAGAATTGATGATTTTAGTGTTGTCTGATGCGTCTTGATGATTGGAACAAGTTTTGATGATATTTTAAGATATGTTGGTATTTTTTGTTGGGGTCCCGAAGTCTCGGGATAATTTCGGATGGTTATCGGGAAGTTTGGAGTCGTAAAGATGCAGCAGAAAATTTGCAGAGAACTTTTGTTCTATGCGATTGCATAGAAGGATTTGAGGGGGTGTTGAATTTGTTCAATGCGATAGCGTATAGTGGGTTGCGAACGCACAATGCTAGGTGTTGATGCATTGCGATCGCAGAGAATATGCTGCGATTGCATAGGGTATTTTTGAGGGCTGGAAATTTTGTGCTATGCGATCGCAGAGGTTGAGATACGATCGCATAGGGTTAGCTATAGTGACTTGAGCAGAATGTTTTATGACATTTCATCCGCGATTTTGGGGCTCATTTACTCCATTAATGATCTTTTTGGGGGCTTTTTGAATGAAATTGAAGACGGATTCAAGGAGAATCGATTGGAGGTAAGAATTTTGAACTTAAAACATGATTATATTATGAAATTTGTCCAAAAATTCATGGAAATTGAGCTTGAAATTTATAAACTAGGACTTGAGTTTTGATATTTCAAATTAGGATTTGATAGGTCATTTGAGCTCAGGTTTGGGAGTTCTTGGTATATATGGACTCGTGGCGAGACGATGAATATGGCAATGTAAGTTTCGTAATTTTTTGAAAAGCGCTCCCGGAGCTCAGGTTTTGCTATTCTCGAGAGCTATTTCTCGATTATTTTCGATTGGGTATTGTCCGCTTAACATTTTGTGATGTATTCGCTATGATTTCGGTTAGATTCGATGCGGTAGAGGCCGATTTGAGGAGCAAAGGCGTCTTGGGCTAGAGATTTCGCAGGTTCGAGGTGAGTAATACTTGTGAATGATATCATGATGGTTTGAAACCACAAATTTGCACATCATAGTGCTGTATTGAGGTGACTTGCACGCCGGATATGAGCGTGGGGTAGAGCACCGTTGGGGACTCTTACTTGGTCCGTCCCGATTGTTGATTTTTATCGCGTATTTGAATGAAATTATTTGTTATCCTCATAATTTTGGTTGATTGCCACGTTTGGGTTTCGTGCCAACTGTGTGAATCCTTATGGAATTGATATTATTGTTTTTGCATCACTTGCATATTATTTGATCTCGGTCCAAGGTTTTGCTGTTATGTAAACTCAACCATTTTTTCTAAGAGTTGAAAACTTAAACAATATTTTATTGACATTTTGAGCTCAGGACTATCATGTTAATATTGCCCAAGTGGCTTATGTGCATTCCTGGACTGAGCATGAATCGGGTTGCGCGCTGCAGCATGTGTTATTGTGATTTCTGAATATGGATGGCTCGGGCTGCATGCCGCAACAATGATATATTGATATTGAAGCCGAGAGATTGTTTGATGCCACGATATGGCTGATATTAAGCTTGGGTTGTAGGGGCCCCTCCGGAGTCTGTACACACCCCCAGTGAGCGCCGTTGACGTTAAATGGATCGGACTGCACGTCGCAATGGGTACTGGAGTATGCCGTCATGTGCATTGCATTGCATTCATACATTTGTTCACTATTCATTGTTTGTGTTATTTCTTAAGATATTTATTTGTTGTTCTGATATTGTTTGATCACTTTTAAAGAGGATAAATTTTAGACAGTGGTAATAGTGATAATGTATGATGTAAACGAGTTAGGTAATAATGGCTGACCAGGAACAAGAATATTGCCTGAGGGGCGAGTTTTACGAACTCATTTTTTGCATACTTGTTTGTGTCCGAGGGGCTGACTGGCACTACCTGTTTTCGCATTCATTTGCTTAACTGTTGGAAAAAATACTTTCAAAAGAGGTTTTGAACTGAGTCAAGATATTTTCTAAAGGATTTTCACGTTTTCCCTATTTTCTCAAAGGGTTACACTGTGCTATATAACATGTTTATTTGCTTTACGTGGTTTATTACTGCTCAGCTATTATTTACCCTTATTACTCACTGAGTTAGAGTACTCACTTTACTCCCTGCACCTCGTATGCAGATGCAGGTAATTATTCACCCGGTAGCGGGTTTTTAGCCGATTGGAGATCTTGCTATCATAGTTGTGCCAGGTGACCGTCAATGTTTGCGGAACCGTATTTTTTCTGTTGTTATTAAATTCCAAATCTCTGTATTACTGATCTTGTAATAATGTTAGGATTCTTTAGATGCTCGTGACTTGTGACACTCTGATTTCGGGCTGAGCTGGGATGGTTCCCTGTTATATAATATTCTTCCGTACTTATGATAATGTTATCTATTGTTTTGACTCATTCACGCTAAGTAATTGCTAAAGGAAGTATTGTTTGTCTATTGGCTTGCCTTATCTTCACAAAAGGCGCTATTACGATCGGGTTCGGGAACTGGGTCGTGACAAGTTGGTATCAGAGCCTAGGTTACTAGGTCTCACGAGTCATGAGCAAGTTTAGTAGAGTCTCGCGGATCGGTACTGAGACGGTTGTATTTATTCTCGAGAGGCTGCAGAACATTTAGGAAAACTTCACATTCTTGAATTATTATCGTGCGTCCTTAATTCATCTTGAAAAGAAAACTCTTGAAATTCCTTCCACGTGATTGTGTGCTCACGTGACCGCTCAGTATCAGATGTGCCTTGATGACTTGTGATTCCCCAATTGAGGGGTGAGATGTGATTTCTATGAGTTGATGTTAGGCCAGTCTGGAGGACTTAAGACCGAATCTTCGCCTATGGCTTGGGCACCGAGGTGCTGATTTTGCGAGCTGGTGTTATAAACTTATATGTTCAGTATTGTCCCTAATGGTGGGAATGGTGGTTGGATAGCTACATAATTAGTATGTTGGTATTGTATGATGTTTATATATGATTTGGAAGTGTCGAAAAAGGGTCTTCTGAGTGATATGAACCATTAACTTTATTTCGCTAAAGGGCTTATTGCTTTTAATATAGTGTAGATATAAATATAAATATTAAGATATTAATACAGATAGATATAATCAATCTTTATTTTATTGTTCTACAATAAATACAATCTTGTATCCGCTGATAAAATATCCTTGAATCTAATAGTCTTAAATATGTCATTTGAAACGGTACAATTAAAAAGTTACTAAACATAAAAAAATACTTTTTAAAAACAAATTAAAATTTTTTACTTGATTTTAAAGGGCTAAATATAAGATAAATAATATAATGATTATTTTGTCTAATTAAACTCTATTTTAAAAGGGTAAAAAAAGACAAACGATATTTCGTTAAGGGATTTCGTGCTTTAAATAAGTAAGTAATAGATTAAGTGTTAATCCTTACACTTAACCAAAATTTTTTTAGCATCTAATCATAATTCACTAATTACTCATTAGTGGTTAAAAATAGAAAAAGGTAAAATGATTGTCACTCCATATTTGTAGCCGTTTTTACCTTATTTCCAACCAGTAATTTCCTCTTTATATATCGCTTCACTCCGAATCAAAGTTGATTAAGTAGCAATTAATTACTTCTTCTTTCTATTATCATTTTAATTAGTTGCTATTTAAGAGTGTCCCGACAATTGGGACATCTCTTCTATCCTTAGGTCTCAAATTTTATCCATGTTATCTTCTCTTTATTTTCATTTGATCTTTATGCTTGTAAGAAATTGATTTATTCTCCAAATTATTCGGTGCGGGTAAGTTTTTAATTTTTTCTTTCGATTTTACTTTTTGCAAATGATTTGACGGGAACTTTGAAGCAACGATAAAGTTGTCTCCACGTGATGTATAAGTTACAGGTTCGAGGCCACTGATACTTGTGTTAGGGTTAGGTTGCCTACCTAAGGCGGACCTATGGTTTGAAGGTAGCAGGGGCACATGAGCGGATTGCTCAATTAGTGGCCCATAGGACTTTTGATTTTAAGAATTTCAGGCAAAATATATGATCGTTTTTAACATATATGTCTAAAATTTATCGAGGTTAATAGAGTCTAGTGACCCCACTTCTCTTATATGTAGGTCCGCCTCTGCCTACATTACACCCTTCTTTTGGGCGTAATCTTTCCTGTGATCCTGCATACGGGATGCTTTTGCGCGTCGGACTGCCCTACTTTCTGCAAATTTATTTATGATTACAAAGTTAGATAATGGATCTTTTGCATTTTAAATGCTTCAACCTTCTAGTGCTTTCAATATTTTTATTTTTTCCTTCTTTCCCTATCAATTTTCCCAGCAAGAGTATTATTTGGTATAGTAGTGGAATTCAAATTTCTTAAGGAAATTCATATACAAAAATATAACCCAAGCTTTGTTCCAGGCAGGAATTTCAGCTCCTTTTGCAACTATTCAGAAAAGAATTCGGGTAAGAAATAAGAATAACAAAATAACGAAGAGATTTCTGCTGACCGATATATATTATTTCTTTTTGCATAATCCAACGAGAGTATTATTATTGCATTATATGTGAGGTGTTTGGTATGACGAAAAATATGTTCTGAAAAATATTTTCCAAAAAAATAAGTCATTTTTTGTGTTTAGTTGTTTAGAAAATATTTTTCACCAAAAGGAAGAAAATGACTTCCGTCACTTTTGGACGAAAATCATTTTCCTATCAACTCGATCTTAATTTCTGTCATACCAAACACACCCATAGAGTTGTTCCTATTTTAATGATTATATATGCTGAGCAGGATTAATTCCTGGCAATTAGTTTTAAGGTGCTATAATTTGATCATAGACAATTTTTTTTGCGCATTTATATCTTTTCCTAATCTAGGAAAAAAGACATTAAATAACTAATATTGTTTGAAAGTTTCATATGGCCTGTTAGGATTTTATTTAATACAAGAGTCTAAATATTTATATCTTTTCCTAATTTAGAAAAAATCATATTAAAGAATTATGAATCCTTAAAAGTTTCATATGGCATGTCTAGTATGAGGTTAATAGTTTAACCAATAAAAATATCAATCGTATTCACCTAATTAAATATAAACATATATTCCATTTCTGGAATGTTTATATTCACACCTAACTGAATTTAAAGATTCCATCCAACTCAAATTTACTTACAAACATATGATGTTACAATTGAAATATCTTTTCATTTTCTTTAGATATTTTCTTTTAGGTTAAATGCAATAGCATCATGTAATTTGTATTTTATAAGATATTAAACTTTTTACTTAGGTAATAGAAATGATCTTAGTCCCAAGATAAACACTACCAAAAAGTTTTATTTTACATAAATAGTTGGCCAAATTTACTTTTTACTTTTCCTAATCGGTATGTGCATATAGGTTATACACGGGTTATTAGAGACGAGGCCAAAATTTTACGTGACTGGGGCCAAGTTTTTTTATCAATATTCCATAAAGATTATTAGTATTTATGGTACCAAATTATTTATATAATTATTTTTTAAAATACATACGCATATATATACAAGATTTCTATCGAACTTTGTGGGGCCCATGACCCCTCAATGGTACAAGCATGTCCGCTCTTGCCGGTAAAATATAGTAATATACATACTGTATTATATATATCAACTATTTTAATTTAGATAATTGGGTGGGGGCAGCTATTTAGGTTAATCCTTCTCTTTTTTTCTACCTCGTCGGGGATGTGACTTTCATGTTATTGTTCATTAAAAAAATAGTATTTATAATCTGAAAAATAAAACAGGTTATCAATTAAGTATAACATATTAAAATACCCACAAAAAAATTATTTTCTACCTTGTCATTCTTGCATCAGTTTTCGTTATTTGTCGTACCTAAAATATGACTAATCCATGTAATTTAATTTCTCATAAAAAAAGGAATTTATAATTTGAAAAATACAATAAATTAGTTATTTGTCGTTCTACATGTCATTCTTGTAATTATTGTAAAAATTATTTTCTACCATGTCATTCTTGTAAAATATTTTTCGCCTTGACATTCTTGCATCAGTTTCGTTATTTGTCGTTCTATATGTCACCTAAAAGATGACTAATCCATGCAATTACTCGTAAAGACAGGAATTCACAATCTAAAAAATAAGATACACTACCGAAAAATGATATTGTATAATGGTCGCTTTGAAAAAAATAATCGAAAAAATATATTTTTGTATATATATATATATATATATATATATATATATATATATATATATATATATATATATATACTTTTGTGGCTACCAGAAGTAAATAATTTCAACCCGGACTAAAAGGGATCTTTGCCCTAAATTATCTGTTAAAATACCAATAAAATTTCTTTTCCATCTTATCATTATTGCATCACTTTACACTATCAATACATATAATTAAGTAATTCTTTCCTATATATACATGAATTAAACTTCCCCCTTTTCTAATTATTCTCCTTAAATAAATTCTCCTTTTTTTTTGCAGAAATAGCAAGAAACAATGAGTTCTCCTAAGAAATCATTGCATGGGGTTAACTATGCACCACCACGTAGCTTTGGAACAGTTCTTAAAGAAAATTTAAGAGAAACACTTTTTCCAGATGACCCATTCCATGAATTCAAGAACGAGAAACTTTCAATCAGAATTCAAAAGGGAATTCAATATTTTGTTCCAATATTTCAATGGTTGCCAAAGTATAATTTAGGGTTATTCAAGTTTGATCTTCTTGCTGGAATTACCATTGCTAGTCTTGCTATCCCACAAGGAATAAGCTACGCGAAACTCGCCAATCTTCCTCCGATTATCGGACTCTGTAAGTTATATCGCATTAATTTATATGCACTGACAGTACAATTATGTTTGTTCGGGATATTTTTGAATGTTGTAGCGAATTGTTGTTATAGAAAATAATCAAACATATCTATAACAATCTTGTTTGTTCCGGATATTTTTGGATGTTATAGCGAATTGTTGTTATGGAAAACATATATATATATATATATATATTATAATAGAGCGTGAGATATGGTTCCGAAAAAATTTGACTTTTATAGAGAAGTATTTTTATATAAAGAGTTGTTACAGGGAGGTTGGACTATATAATAAAAAGTTTATTCTATCCATGCAATTTAATCTGCTAAAGAATATTGCTTGCAATTCCCTTCTCTTTTCGTCTTTCCCGTATTCTTGAACCGAGGGTCTTTAGGAAATAGTCTCCCTACTCCTTCGGGAGTAAGGTTTGCATACACCCTATTTTACTGAGACCCCACTTGTGGGATTTTACTGGAACGTTGTTATTATTGTTGTAGAGTATTGCTTGCATTGTTATTCCAGATCAGGGCAGATGCAGCTTGAAAGCATCGGTTCATCAGTATTTTTTTACGCGTAGTATAAATTTTTGAGTAAAAATTTACTATAATTGCAAGGAATAGTATATATGAACTCGTGATAACTTAAAAAAATAATGGATTTGAACTCATAGAATTTAAATCCTGAATTCACCTCTTATCGGGATGCTAATTTACTTTTTATGAGTAGTTATCTGTAATTATATTTTGTTGTATTTCAACCTAAATATTAGTTTAGGAGACATACAGATTTCTCTTTGCGGAAGCCTTACCATCGGGTAAAATTATCACACAATGAAAATTCCTTGGTTTCGAAGACCTAGATATCCTATCATCTAAAAGATATAGAGAATTCTATATATAAATATGTTATTGTACGTCACTTTCACCTAATAGTGTAAAAATTTATCCCGCCTTCATGCAAAGTTTGTGTGACCTATGTCACAAGTTTGAATCGTGAAATCAGCCATTAATTTTTGCATTAGAGTACGCTGCCTTTGGTCCGTGACCCCTGGATGCCGATGGCGTCCTTGAGGTGATCTCGTAGTTCCTACAGGGTGGAGTCCCATGTCACTAGGCCACCCACTTCCTTGACCTTTCGGCATTGGGTAGGCATCAGCCCCTCTGCCCTTGGTCCGTGACCCCTGAATGCCGAAGGCGTCCTTGGGTGATCTCGTAGTTCCTACAGGGACGGACATGCCACCAACTTTCTTGACCTTTCGGCACTAAGTAGGCATCAGCCCCCACACATGGTCTTACGATTTTGCAGAAACCTGTATTTTTGGTAAACAGTCGCTCGGGCCTAGTCACTGCGCCTATAACATACTCTTTGGGATGCAGCCTTTCCTTGAATTTTTCGTGAATATGAGATACTTTGTGCACCGGGCTGTCATTTTTCTTTTCAATGACATAACCTTAATTTTTGAATTAATTAGTTATTATTATGAATATGTCTGCAGATTCAAGCTTTGTTCCTCCTCTTATTTATGCTGTTTTTGGAAGTTCAAAGCATCTTGCTGTTGGGACAGTGGCAACTTGCTCATTACTTATTGCTGAATCCATTCAAGAAAAAGTTAAACCTCAAGAAAATATGCAATTGTACCTCAGTTTGTTCTACACAGCCACTTTTGTCTCTGGTTTGGTGCAAACAGCTTTGGGTGTGCTAAGGTATAAAAGAATTTTAATATTTTCTTATTATTTTAACTATAACTATAACTGATTAAGCTAGAAATTTCCCCTAGCGTGTTCAAATTTAAAAAAAGTGAAAAAAATTCCCGATAAAGGGGGTTCAATATGTCTTCTAAAACGTAATATTTTACTTTTGTACACAGTGTAATTTTTCGACGAAAGGTGATCAGTTGACCACCCTTATGACCATGTGAGATTAGTAACTTAAAAAATAATGCAAGCAGCATATTTCAACACAAACAACAACCCAGTATAATCTCACTTAGTGGGGTCTGGGCAAGCAGCATATTGTAACATGTTAAATTACTGAAGTATAACAACAACAACAATAACGACGACCCAATATAATCTCACAAGTGGGGTCTGAAAAAGGTAATATGTACGCATACCTTCCCCTACCCCGAAAGGTTGAGAGGTTGTTTTGTAAGAAATTATTGGGAGATTTGTGCTTTTAGTCCTTGAAAAATCTAGAAATTACGATTCTAGTCCTTGCGATCTTTGGTTAAGAACATTTAATAATTTATAAATATAACTTATTTCCCGACCAAAATAACATTTTAATTAATCAGTGAATACACTTAGTGAAATATCGCAAGGCCCTTAAGTAGAATTTATCAATAACCGAGAGATCACAAGTACAATTATTTCAATAACGTCGATGTATATGAGGTAAATCGTTCAAATTGAAAAGGATATTATGTCCAACAATTGACAATCGATTTAATTCGTACCGAGTATTTATACCAAACCGTTAGACAGTCTATCATCTAATGAAAGTAATTATTATATTGTCATTTACAGGCTTGGATTTTTGGTGGATTTTCTATCACATTCAACAATTACTGGATTTATGGGAGGGACAGCAGTAATTATCTGCTTACAGCAACTGAAGGGCATCCTTGGCTTGAAACATTTCACTAGCCATACTGATGTTGTTCATGTTTTACGTTCTGTCTTTGAAAACAGAAAAGAGGTAATTAGGCTATTATAATTATATATCAGTCAAATTTCTTTATAACAAGCTCGTTTTTTCCGATATTTTTTGGCTACTATATTAGAGTGCTGTTTTATATATATATATATATCATAACATGATGTTAAAATCGGTTTCGAAAAAACGTGGCTTTTATAGTGAAAGGTTGTTATATAGGGATGTTGTTATAGAAGGTGTGACTATATACACACACTAATATTGTAATTATTTTTTACACAACAAATCTCTCTATAGCAGCCGTCCTTTCTAACATTATTTCACTAAAAATGTTCCAATTTTATTTTGGAACCGAGATTCATGTTTTCTTATATTACATGTTCTCTATAACAGTATTTCGCTAAGCTAACAATTTATAGAGAGGTTGACTATATATATCCGTATAAGTTAAAATGTGATAGCATAAATTAGTTAAAATTACTATTATTTTATAAGGTTATCAATTACTGTTTATCATAAAGATTAACTTGTAATTTAAGTAGTATGATTATATAGATAATTTTATATTGTTATTGCATAAAACTTAAACTCGTACAAAAAAGATCAATCTACTGCCAAAGGAAAAGCATAAAAGAGTCTTAAAGGCCAAAAAAAAAAAGTGCATTTCATTGAGAAAAGCTATAAATGGTTTTGGCCAAATTGCATAGACAGTAGATTGAGAAATTCTAATTATTTATTACCTACATGAGTTATTTAATAGTAGTAATTTTTTGCTTTGATACTAACTGATATCTTTTTATTTTTATTTGCATTAAAACAGTGGACATGGCAGTGTGCAGTTGTTGGTGTAATCTTCCTTGTTTTCCTACAATTATCTAGATATGTGGTGAGTTTTTCATATTAAAGTTGTTTTAATTTATATGCACTAACAATATAAAAATATTACGTATCATCAAATAAATCTGAGAAAAATAACTGTGGAATTTTGCAGAAAAAGAAGAAACCAAATCTTTTTTGGGTTTCAGCTATTGCTCCAATTATTGTTGTCATACTTGGCTGCCTTTTTGCTTATTTATTCCATGCTGAGAAACATGGCATTGCTATTGTGAGTTAAACTCTCCTTTTTTTAGTCTTTTTTAATTTCAAAATAAATGATTAAAAACATCTTTCCATTTCGTTCTGTGTGAAAGTGTTTCACTAGATACATACTTAGAAAAAAAGATTGGAGGAACCTGTGGTTTCAAATATATACCATGACATTTAAGTAACTATAAACTCGTGTCATTAAGAGTTATGTTGCTTCGATTCTCCAAGAATATCGTCAGGTGCGTGTCAGCTCCTTTAAAAATAGTATATTTTTAAAAGATCTGATACGGGTGCGTCATCAATTTGAAGAATCAGCGCAACATAGATTAGGGGTAAAATGAGAATTTTAAGATTAAATTGTCTCTTATATTATAAGAAGGTTCCTTTTTTAATAAATTAAAAATAAAATATGTCACATAAAATTAAACAGAGTGAGTACAAATAAAATGCAAAAAAAAAAAAATTGTTCTAATATATACTAAATTATTTTTCCATTTATTCTCTCATATTTGGAGCAATTTTTTTTTACTCAATGCAGGTTGGTGAATTGAGTAAAGGAATAAATCCACCATCCATTCATCTTCTAACTTTTAACCCGGAGTATGTATATGTAGCTGTAAAAGCTGGAATTATCACAGCAATTATTTCTCTAGCTGTAAGTACATTCCTTCCATATATTTTTCAGTCTTTTCGACTTTGGTGTCGTAGAAGCAAGTCAGAAAGATTAATTAAATAGTAGTATTATCTGATTTAATTCGTTCTCAATAATCACACGATAATCATCTTGAACTTGAAAAAAAAATTAAAAATTAATTTTTTAAAAATATGTGGCTTAAATTTTTCCAATGGAATATTTTATAGGAAGGAATAGCTATTGGAAGGAGTTTCTCCATTATGGATAATGAACAAATTGATGGCAATAAGGAGATGGTAGCAATTGGCCTTATGAATATTGTTGGCTCTTTCACTTCTTGCTACTTGACTACAGGTAATTTAGCTGTAAGATAGAAATAAGTCGATCGTTGTCATTCTGAAAATTAGGGTTTAGAAGTCTTTCGTTCGAGTGATATAGCTTCTCAGCGCATCTACTAATTATGCTATATTTTCAGGGCCATTTTCAAAAACCGCGGTGAACCATAATGCGGGATGCAAGACTCAAATGTCAAATATAGTCATGTCACTCTGCATGTTACTAACCCTACTATTTCTGGCTCCGCTCTTTGGCTACACACCACTCGTTGCGCTCTCTGCTATTATCATGTCTGCAATGCTTGGACTAATTGATTATGAGAAGTTTTATCATCTTTTCAAGACAGACAAATTTGATTTCTTGATTTGTATGGTTGCCTTTTTTGGTGTTGCCTTTATAAGCATGGACATGGGACTCATGATGTCGGTACGAACCAAACGTCTTTCTTTATTTCTTAAATTCTGTAGCCAGTCAAACAGTGTCATATAAAATTAAACTGACCGAATGCAATACAACATAGATCAATGTTTGATTTTTATTTTTTTTTAATATTTCTTTATTGGGTGTAATTTAGGTTGGACTTGCCTTGGTTAGAGCACTTCTATATGTAGCAAGACCACCAACATGCAAGCTTGGAAATATAACAGAAACTGTGTTTAGAGACATAGAACAATATCCTGGTGTAGATGGAATTCAAGGGATTCTGATTTTGAAGCTTGGTTCTCCAATATATTTCCCAAATAGTAATTATGTCAGAGAACGGTAAGAAATTAGTCTTAATTTCTTTATTTTATATGTCTCGCTAGTTAGGTTGGTGCACTAGGCTCCCGTTATGCGAGGAGTTCGTGGAAAGACCAAACAATATTCGGTCTATGTAAACAACCTTATTGTTAGCGGCGAAGCCACACTTTGGTTAGGATGGTTAATTAATCATCCTTTGTCGGAAAATTACGTTGCGTCTATAGGTAAAATATCAAGGTTTAAAGGTACATAATATATGTTGAACTCGCTTTGTCGGAAATTTTTTTTACTTCTTTCAAGTTTGAATACTCTTGAGGAAATTTCTAGCTTTGTCACTGCTTATTGAGCCTTTCTACAAGAAGTTATTCCCATGAATGCTTGACTGTCCTTGTCACGTGGCGACAACTTTTATTGCGGCACCAAGACTCCCTCTGAATTTCTTTATTTTTATTACTATTTATAAAACAGAACCAAAATGCTGCTTCTTTAATTTCCTTATTTTTCTTCTTCTAATAGATCTTATTTTGATGATTAAATTGAGCAGGATTCTAAGATGGGTCAGAGATGAGCAATCTCTTGAAAACTCTAGAAGAAATGAAGTTGAATTCTTGCTACTAGATTTTGGAGGTATGAGTAACCTAACAAATATATTTTATTTCTTAAAAAAAATTATATACTTCTAATTTTACTAAATAAATGAAATGTAGGTGTTACATCAATTGACATAACCGGTGTTGAAACTTTATTTGAAATTCGTAAATCGCTAGATGCAAAAGGAATCAAGGTAAAACTTTCAATTACCCTTGCATAGATTAATTAGTGCACATATAGCCGTTCTTATATATGTTATTTAGAGATTAGCCCGTACTTATTTTATCCTGAAATCTTAACTTCAGGACAACTCAATACATTTTTTATCCTGAAAAATTGAACTTAAAATTAAGATTCAGGACGCACTGGCTAATTCCTAACGAGCAGCCCTTTAGAGCAGCTACTTGGTGTCATTTCTACATATTAGTTTCACGTCTAGTCACTGAACTTATTGACTATAATAATTTTGTGAACTTACATTTATAGTCAAATAAAGTTCAGTGGTCATACGTGAAATTAATCAATATTTACACAGAAATTTCACGAGTTTCTTATTATTATTATTATTATTGCAATTTTTTTTGTGTAGATAATATTGATTAATCCAAGATTGGGAGTTCTGGAAAAGTTGATAGTGACAAGATTCATAGATGTGATTGGAAAGGAATCAGTGTTCTTAACAATTGAAGATGCAATTGAAACATGCAGATTTTCACTAAAATGTTCAAGCCAATCCAAAAGAGAAGATGTGGAAATTGCTTAGCCAACAATTTTTAATTGTAAATATGCACCAAGAAAAGAAAAAGAAAAAAAATAAGTATTAGTTAATTCTAACATAGGGAATTGCCTTTTTTTTTTCCCTTCAAATGTTATCACCTTTTATCCATTTGTGTTTTAGAATTGTTAGATATTTTGGATATTTGAGTTTGAATAATTTCATGGTTACAATTGCTTTAAGAATTTTTATGTGTGTTATAGAGAGTGCTAAATTTTGATGCAAATCTATGTAGTTATCAGATGTTTATGCTTTATTGCTACTACCTAGTCTTATTTTTCTTCACTCGATTTCTGATGCCCGTTTTTAGACCTGACTAATTAGGATTTGCATTGAAAAACTTCACTTTGAGGGGGTAAGCGCTCGACGCATCTAATTAATTCTTTTAAATTGTTGAGTTCTAAATTAATAAATTGTATATCTTAAATGAACTTTTAAGAAAGTATTCCATATATTAATTAGGAAAAGCTATCCTTTCTTCTTTTTTGTTAATAAGGAATTATCCTTCCAGTGAGCTTGTAAGGAGTTAAAAAAGGAATTGGACTCGCGCGCACAGGAGTCGGGCCTCAAAGCAAAATGGGTCGATGCTCCTTGCATGCGAACAAAAAGGTCGAAGTGCTGCAAAAACCACTTTTAAGGTCGCTCTTTAAAATATATCCACAATTTATAGTGTATTTAAAAATTAGTCAATTCATTCAAACTTAAGAACTAAATATCCTGAATTTGGAAATTCGAGACCTACTGTCCTGAATTTTTGAACTGTTAATTTAAAATTCAGGATTAAACGTTCTGAATTTCTGAACTACTAATTTAAAATTCAGGACATAAGGTTCGAACTTCTCGACACAATTTTTGAACTTTAGGACACGATGTCCTGAAGTTTGTACTTTGAATTTAAATGCTACGATGCCGTGTCTTGAAATTTGAGCAATTAATTAATCTTTAAATGTATTATAAATTGTGAATATATTTTTAATAACATGCTTAAGAGTGGCTAGCTGGTGTCATTTCCACGAACAAAAAGTAGTAGCCTAACAAACTTATGTTACTATTACAATACATAAAACAATCAAAGAGGAAGGGCCTAATGTTAAAAGAAATGCTTTGTAACTAATATTTTTTTGGTAAAAAGTTGCTTATTTATATGAACTCTTGCATTAACTTCATGTAGTTCAGAAACTTTAATGTAATTGCAGATTGACCTCTTGACTTCAACGACTTTATTGAAGTGATGAAAAACACTAAACATAGAACATATCCATGCCTAGATGTTTTTTAGAAAGGGTAACTCGAGAAGGGCCGGACAACAAGAGTATGTTGTACGTAGTTTTATTTTGTATTTCTACAAGAAGCTATTTTCGTGGCTCGAACTCATGACCTCCTGCTCATATAACAGCAACTTTACCAATTACGTCTAGGTGTTTTTAATAATCCATAAATCAAGCTCAAAGGTGTTTATAATGATCCAATAAATTAAGTTCAAAAATTTCCACAATATAAGATGAATGCATGTGGTATGCTTCACATAGTTTAATACTTCCTTCCAACTTTGTTGGATTTCATTAAAAGAAAATCATTTTTATGTACTATTAGGAAGAAAAGTAGCTGTATAGTTTCCTTACCAAATAAAGCTTGTCATATCATCATTTAATTTCCTTGATATTTTGATATTACTATCAATTATTCCTAAATTCAAAAACGTTTGGACGTAAATTTGATTAAAATTTGAAAAATAATTTTGGAAGTTGTGTTGAAAAATAATTTTTGAAAGTTAACGAGATGTTTGGACATGTATTTTATTTTTAAAAAGTTAAAGTTTTATGAGTGGAAGAACTTTCACTCAAATATTGTCCTAAATCAATTTTTAAAACTTGGAAATATCAGTTTTTTGTTCAAAATATGATCATATTTTATAAACAAATAATATTTTTTTAAATATTTAAAAAAGTGAAGACAAGATCTATAGCCAAACGGGAGCTAAGTAACTTTTGGCTATACTAGCAACAAACACAAGTTGCAGAACAATACTTGGTCAAGGTATGTCCCGTGTCCGCCCCATCAACTAAGTTTGAGATATGAACAGAAAAGTCTTTCTAATTTGTGCAAATTATGCATGAGCGAAACAATACTATAATTTAAGAAAATTAACAAAATAATTTTTCTAACCACATAATCACTCAACTTTCACTATATAATCTAGAATATGATTCAGGCCAAGAACCGTAAAAGCTTGGCCGAAAACCATACTATTTCATAAAAAAATAATTTTAAAAGTAAAATATCCGACCTCTTTTTGTCACAAACCCTAATTTTCCTTCCGTAGGATGTTAGTGATGGCACCTAGTCTTAGAAATTAGGGTTAGCTTAATATTTGCTGAAAAAATAATCATATTTAACTAACGAGTGACCGATACGAAATAGATATCTCCATACGTAACTTACAATCCTAAAACCAGTAGTACAAGTCATAAGCTTTACTAAGCTTGCTAGAAAATCTGTAAATACAATTGTTTCGAAAGAAAGATAAAGTAGTGCAAGTATAACATTAGAAGGTGACTCCGAAGCCTGTGAATGCAACAACAGGTTTATCTCGAGTCTCCATAGCAAGATCCAAACAACTAGCTAGTGATCGAGTGACTTCGAAATATCCAGATCTGCACAAAAATGTGCAAAAGCATAATATGAGTACACAACAACAGTATCCAATAATTATCAAAACTAATCTCAGTGGAGTTGTGACGAGGAAAAATCAAGACACCTACTGGACTAAACAACCTGGACAGGGTATAGGTGTAGAACTAACAAAGTACGATATCTCTACAAAGCTATGCATAATGACAACAACAATATTGTACCTGCAGTAGAAATAGAAGCAACAATTAGCAGCGTGACACAACAAGTAATAATATAGTAGAGTAAACTGAATATAATTTAAATTCTGTAAAAACAAATAAAGGAAAGACAAGCAACAACTCGAAAAGAATAACCGCTCTCTCACCATGTTGATCGAATAATCTTCACGAGGTACCAAACCTCAAAATATTCACAATTCACGGGTCCCAATTCGTGAACCTTAATCACTTGGCATAGCATGCCCTCATTACAACTAGTAATTGCATGGACGACTCGCATGCCAATAAACAATTCTCATATAGAAGTCAAGTAGACAAGGAGATGTATGAATGATAAATAACATCAGGATACATCTTACTAAACCAATAGGGGTGGTTAATTCTGTGTATACTTGTGCAAGTATTTTATTACAATTCAGGCCAACGAGTAAGAGTAGAGGAAATAAACGACATATAAGAAACAATTCCCACGATTTTGCACAAGGTAAAACTCACACAAGTTAGGCACGCCACTATACAAATATCAACAATAATAATGCCCACAGGCTATCACAAATCATTCTCCAACATAGTCCACGTTATCTCACCACGTACACAATAATAAAGTAAATGTACCCCTTGTCCCGCCGCACGCACATAGAAATGTTCCTATCTTGTCTCACCACATGCACAAATACACAGATATAGCTCATCTTGTTACGTAGCATGTGCAACATCAATAATAACAATAGCACGGCAGAAACCTCGTGCAAACACCCAAAAAAATTCTCCCAACAATATCACGTGCCAAAAATATAACACAATATTTCCTATAAATAGTGTCAATATCACCACCACGCATAGCCCTCGACTCAACAAACTGAGGACAACAGCAACAACAATAATAACATAAGAATACGACAAGTAAATAAACTCAAGACTTTTGAAACACAAAGAAGCGTTAGAATGAGCTCACAAAGAATAAATACAATAGATAATACTAGTCTCAATAAGAGTATCTCAACGTAAAAAAAATGTAACAAATGATTCCACAAAAGTACAATTCGACAACAACGGAGATAACATGAGTCAATAATTTCACATAAGGATAAGTCAACTATGATAACAGATAATTAAACTTCATTTAGAGTTGAGCAATTACGAAAGAGATACAACAAATTCAATTAAGGATGAGCAACTTACAGAAAGTACAATAATAACCTCAATTAAGGATAGACAATTAAAGAAGCGACAATAATCATTTTAATTATGGATAAGCAGTTAGGAAAGAATAGCATGACAATCAAAAAGGCAACACTTCAGTTGAGGCACACAAGAGTCAAATAGGCAATAAGAGTGAAACATGAAGCAATTAATTCCAATTAAGACACTTAGAGGTGAAACTAGTAAATGAGGAACTTAACATAACCAAACAACTTCATATCTGATGAACATAAGAACCAAAGAGCCCTAGATGGTTAATTTTTCACAAATAATCCCGAGCACGTACTCACCACCTCGCGTACACAGACTTCACATAACACAATTAGCACAAAAAACTCAGATCCTAAGGGGAATTTTCCCAACAGCCTCCGGGACGGCTCAAATCTAGTCAAAATAACTTCAATCCATAAATAAAACTCATAGAAAAGTATTCAGAATAATAAAGCTTAGATATTTAACAAAAACTAAAAAGTCAATCTTCGGGCCCGCACCTCAAAACCCGATAAAATTTATAAAATTCGAGCACTCATTCAAATATTTAAAATATATTTTTTAGTTTTAATTTTATTACTTATCGGTTTAAAGCTAAAATATTACAAGTTTCAAAATTATGAATTCAGAGGTTTATGTATTTGGAAGTTTACGGGTTCGAAATTTTATGATTTTGAATGTTTAGCGGTTCGAAAGTTTATAAAATTTATGGACCCGGAAGGTTGTTGGTTTGAAAGTTTATGGCTTCATATTAATTATATCTAAATTATTTATGAATACTCTTGAGAAGTCATTTTCCTTAATTTGCGTACCAAACACCGAAAAAATAAATAAGATTACTACTTATTTTCCAAAAAAATATTTTTGTGGAAAATATTTTCCACAAAAGACATTGTCCGTTATACCTAACACACCTTTTGATTCTCACCATTTCGATGTTAAAACTCAAATAAAATCATGAAATATACATAGAAATTGAACATGGGTATTTACCCAGCGATTATGAAATTCCTCTCTCAAAATTCCCACTATCGAACCTATGGTTCAAAAATATCAAAAATGAAGCAAAAGTCTAAATTACATAGCTGAAAACAAGCTGCAAACATCGCATTTGCGATTGCGAACTCTCGCAAAAGCATAAAAAAGAGCCTTTGCAATTGCGAACAAGAATATGGCTAGAAAATATCGCAATTGCAACAAAATGTTCTCAATCGCGAGTGGGCATAGCAACTGCAATAAAAATGTTTGCAATTGCAGCTACACCATAAACCAACAGTTTTCCCGACACGAAAATGAGCATAACTCTATCATACGATGACTAAATTTGACGATTCTTTTTGCTATGGCTCCGTAATTATGATATTGATCTACTGCTTAAATAAAACCTGAATTTAGATCTCATTTTATTAATGTAGAACCATTTATACTTGAAGAAATGACGTTGAAGCACCAAAAACAAGCGCAGCATAACCTAAACTTATCTGAAACCCACCCAAGCCACTCGGGACCTCGTCCGAACATACCAATAAGTCCCATAAAAAATACGGACCTACTCGAGACCTCAAATCACATAAAATAACATCAAAATTACAAATCATACCTCAATCGAACTTAATGAACTTATGAACTTTTAACTTCTACAACTCGCGCCGAATCATATCAAGTCAACTCAGAATGACGTCAAATTTTATACGCAAGTTCCAAATGACATAACGGAGCTAATCCAACTCCCAAATCGCATTCCAACTCCATTATTACCAAAGTCAACTCTCGCTCAAACCTCTCAACCTTCCAAACCTTTAATTTTTCAATTTTTGCCAAAATGCTTCAATTTGCCCTATGGACCTCCAATTCCAAACCCGGACGCACGTCTAAGTCCAAAATCGCCATATGCTTTTGGTATTATCAAAATGCTGTTTCAGATTTGTCTACCCAAAAGTTAAAACTCAAATCAACTCTTACTACGTAAGCTTATAAAATAAGAATCATTCTTCCAAATTGACCCCGAATTATCCGAAAACCGCACTCGACCACATGCAATTCATGACACATAATACAGATTTACTCGAGACCTTATGACACTGGACATGATGCTAATTCTCAAAATTATTGGCTGGGTCGTTACATCATTCCCCTCTTAAACAAAAGTTCTTCCTCGAACGTGTCAAGAATCGTCCAGAAATCATCAAATCATTGAACGTATTCATCCTACATACACACGTGCGTGATCCTCATCACCCCCATCTATATAGGCTCGATGACACCAGCTTAACTGCAATTTATCCTGTCCTCCCAATACCTATAAGCCTTAGAACTAAAACGTTCACCATCTGTTCATCTCCAAACAACCTGATTCCTACACCCACACCCGGTATCAGCCTTAACCAACTGCAACAACTTAAGCCTATAGCTACAAGGTACAACTACACGATGTGACACATTACACATGTGCCTATTACAATATCTCTAGTCACAATAGTTGTCCGTAATCAAAACCCGCACCCGCAATTAGCCTTATATATGTTAGTAATCTGTTTCAACCCTCCATAAAACTAATAATAGTGCAAGAATCCCGAAGACCTCATAACTATTTACCCGAATCACCAAGTCACCTCTAATGCCATTGGTCACATACCACGTAAGTTAAAACTCAATCAGCATAGCACGAAAATGACTGAATATGTAAGGAGAACACATAAGAGAATAATCAAATAAGTCCGACGGTCAAAACTCCCTATCAATACCATTCTAAGAATCACTTTGCAATGAAGAAAAAAAACATATGAACAAATGACAAGGATCTCATCCAGATATAACTTCCATCTCGGTACGCAACCCGGTTCAAACACATCAATCACATGAATCTGCTAGGGTTCGCCTTTAACTCTGAATGAAAATTAGAATACACATCATACCAACCGAAAACTTCCACTAATTCAATTCCGCAAATAAAAACCACAACACTTACTAAACTCTCACCTAGGTTGAGCATCTAAATCACAAATCATAAACCAAATTACTTAGAAATCACATCAAAACCTACCGTAATGGGCAATTGGAATTCACTTCTACTCTCGTAACTCTCAACAATGAAAAAAACAAAATGATAGGCATGGCTACCGCAATAAAATCTCCTAAAATGGGTAAACACATAAGTAAAGTACTAAGTCATGAAGCTCACCCACATGTGAAGCAAAATAGGAGGACTCACTCCGATAAGCAGAACTAAAACAAAATACAGACGGTGCTCCTATATAAGAAATCAAAAGCATACATGTATGACATCATATGGCATAGAAGCCTCATACCTACTGTATGAAACACATCAACGCGTCGAGATTCTCTCTCTTGGAGACCCTCTACCCGCTTGAATACCCCATTGTGATACATATGTGTAAAGTCTGGGACAATCTCTCACCATGTGGCCGGTATCTCCAAACACGAAGCAACCTCTCTGCTAACGTGGTTGTGGAAACTGTGTGGTACGAGTACTTTGAGACACATGAGCACCTAAAAAACCGTGCGAAGACTAAAGTGCAAAATGAACTGGCTGACCTACAAAGCCTCCACTATGTCGTACCCTCCCTTCAAAATAAGGACCAACAGATCTATCCGGTCTACGAGGCCTTTTAATCTCCCTTTCATCTCTCTGCTGACCTCGCGTATACTTTCTCTCCTGACCCTGCATGTCCCATTTCTCCTAGTCTTACATGACCTTTAATCGGTGAGTTATCTCTACCACTTATTGAAATGGAACATATGACTCCAACTCCCGAGCCATGCTGAACGGGATATCACGTATGAGCCCCTCAATGAACCGATAGACTCTCTCTATAACTATAGTAACCAAAGGAGGTGCATGTATGACCAAATAACCGAATCAAACAGCATACTCTCACACTGACATAGTGCCCTAGTGCATCTGCTCAAACTCTGTGTGCCATGCGTCTCGAAGGGAATGAGAAACAAACTCTCTTAGGAATATCTCTGAAATTTGAGCCCATGAAAGTTAAGCTACATCGGCCGAGCTACTCAAATCATACACCCGCCACCACTGATATGTCGTACCCTTAAGCATCTACACAATACTCATAGTGCGGAGAATGTGGTGACACACCTCTAGAAAATCATGTGCACCCTATAAAGACAAACCACTAAAAGTATGAGGGTCATACTTCTTGAACCTTGCAAGTCTAAGTTGTTCTTCCTCATATGTTATTGCCCTAACCCCAGGTTGAACTGGAATCACAGGATGTGTCGCCATGACACCTGGAACCTGACCATCGTGAACTCGCTGCTCTGGGCTAAGGTCGGTGGGAGTCTGAGTACCTTCCCCGACCTGTGAAATAGCCGGTGCAAACGGAATCAATCCCGCTTGAGCCAATATACCAAACATGCTTAGCAACTGGGCTAAAGTCTCCAAAAGTCCGGGGTAACAGCATGCTCCTCGGGTACTTGTACCCCAACCGGGGCTATTGGCGGCTCCTCAACTGCTGCTCTAGTAGGTGCCCTAGCTGCGATACATGCTCCGCTTCGGCGTCTGGTTCTGCCTCTAGCGACATCTTCTCTGGGAGCAGCATCATCAGTAACTGCAACTCATGTCTTCACCATCTATGGGAGAATAGAATGGTAAAAACTCAAACTCTGAGATCAATAAACTCACACGATAGGAATGAAAGAAGTGAAATTGTCCTAATAGTTTCGTAGCCTCTGGAAGATAAGTACAAACATTTCGTACCGATCCACAAGACTCTATTAATCTCGCTTGTGACTTGTAGAAACCTATGAACCTAAAGTTATGATATCGACTTTCCCCCTAACACAACACAGAACTACTCGAGGCTTCAAACCACATCAAATAACGTTAAAATTATGAATCACACCTCGAATCGAACTTAATAAACTTATGAACTTTCAAATTCTACAACTCGTGCCGAATCTTATCAAACCAACTCAAAATGAAGTCGAATTTTGTATGCAGGTCCCTAAATGACATAACAGAGCTAATTCACTCTCGAAATCGCATTCCGACCCCGATATCACAAAAGTTAACTCTCGGTCAACCCTCTCAACCTTCCAAATCTTCTATTTTCCAATTTTCACCGAAATGCTTAAATTTACCCTACGGATCTCCAATTCCAAATTCTGATGCACAGTTAAGTCCAAAATCTCCATACGAAGCCGTTGGAATCATCAAAATGCTATTTTGGAGTTGTCTATACAAAAGTAAAAATTTTGGTCAACTCTTACAGCTTAAGCTTCTAAAACAAGAATCCTTCTTCCAGATTGACCCTGAATCATCCGAAAATCAAACTCGACCATACATGTAAGTCTATAATACAGAGATGCTCGGGGCCTTATACCACCGAACGGGACGCTAATTTTCAAAATGAATGGCCAGGTCGTTATATTTTTTCCCCAATTTAAGCTAGTACAAAAGGGGTACATGGACCCGGTTAATTCAATTTTAATTAAAACTTAACTAAACAAACTATATCAGGTTGGATGGGTTCTATTTTATCGGATTTTTCGATTTTTTTAGTATGTGAATATTATTTTAGCTGTACTATGTTAATTTTTTTACAAAAATATATATGTTTTGTAAAAACTAAAAAATTGACAAATATATGATCTATTAAAATATTCTTATGGAAGAATTATTTTAGTAACATATGATAATTATTTTTCAGTGGTCTGACAGTAATTTTACATCGGTGTATACTTTCAAGGCTAACCGAATTTAATAGTTAAATATGTAATGATATGTTCTATTTAATTTTAAATTAAAATTTCAAATTCAAAAAAGATATATGAATTTAATAGATTTTGATATATGAATATGGAAGAACAAAAATATTGGCGCATTTCCCTAACACTTGATAAGAAAGTAATCATACAACTCATTATTTAAAGTTAATAAATATGGAGCACTTCATATTTAACTATATATTACTTCCCAGAAGAGAATCGCAAATATTTCTAGATATTTTGAAAGAAAATTTTATAAAAAATCTTAAAAGTATTACCAAAGCAAATCAAACAAAATCTAATCGAATTTTTAATCATATTGATTTGACTTTTCAATTTGGTGAGGTTTTCCGTTTGTACATCCTTACTGTACAATTATGAAGTTGCATTTATAACCCTTTTGCTTTTAATATATATGAAATTTATGATGCGTTAGTTTGATTTCAATATGGGTACTCAATGCGGGGTGAAAAAAAGAGTAGCCGGTACAATTTAGTGGTTTCCATGTGACGACCTACTGTTTTGCCTTTTCATTTTACTAAAATAATAATTGTGAAGTTAACAGTTATTCTCGTGACACTTTCCAGGAAACAAAAAAGGTTGTTGAAGGATATAGAGTTATAGACAATCAAGTCCATTACTTTTTTGATTTTACAACATCGATGACTTTCTTTTGCAAGGCAGTAACTTTATCTCAAATTTATATATTCAGGTTCGAGTTTAGTGGGAAAAGGCTGCTACAGATGATAAGGATTGTTACCAAAAAGATATGAAAAAATTATGACAAAAGAGTTTCACGACTTGTGGAATCTTTGGAACAGTAGGAGTCCTATCAAACGAGAAACTACCTATGAATAGGACTTTTAGAAGATCTTGGAGTCCATACATTTAAATAGTATCCATTTGGACTGTTGAGAAAATCCTTCAATACATCAACTAAAAAACTACATTTTGCACACTTTAGTCGAGTACCAGTGTTGTGTTCTTCTAATATTAGTATCGTGAATGTGTTTTAGGATGATTTGTAATCAAAGCGTCCCAAATAATTAGTGTGTCGGAGTAAGTGTGTGCTTTACAGGTTAGAGTAACTTACAAATCAAATAGTCAGTAATAGGAGTACTGAAGAATATTGAATTATAGTCTTGTAATCAATATATTTTGGTTCATTATTTTAGTGGAGTTGAAGTTGAAATCATATGCATTAGGCCGTGGTTTTTGCATCTTTTGAGTCGGGTGATTTTTCACGTAAAATTGATGTGTTTACTTTACTTCTTATTGTACTTCACGTTTAAGGAACACGAAAAAGAACCAAGTTCTTTAGTAATTAATACGGTCACTCAAACTAACAGATTCAACTTGTCTGAAGTTTGTTTTGGACAATATTAGTTATTTCAAGAGAGGTCAGGTGTGTCAAGGTAGGAGTAATGTCTGTGTATACAGTATCCTTCTCATATTTTACTTGTGAGATTACACTGGATTTTTATTATTGTTATTGTTATTGTTGTTATTCAAGACGGGTCTGACACGGATCATAACCCTACGCACCCAATATGATCAAATCTTTCGACTTTTTAATTTTCTCTTTAATAGAATAAAATAATCTATTTTTCTTTTCTTAGCTTAAGTTCTTATAAAATTTACATATCTCCTAGTCTCCTATCTCCAAATTCAATTTTGGATTTTTGAGTTTAGATAACATTTTAACTTATGGGTTACACCATTTCATACGCTTTTACTCAACAATTTGATGGATCATTTAAACTTCGAGTTCAACCCTTTGAGTCAATTCACAAACGGATCACAATTCAATCAGCTTAAACTTGCGCAAAAAATGATAGTTCGGTGTACAAAATATTTCACCGCTTCTTAAAGAGACAACCTATCCTGATACAAGTATCAATAACTAATTTCACTGCTTGAACTCGTGACCTATAGATCACAGGAAAAAAGTTAATTGTTGCTCCAAAACTTCTTTTCTCGTTTAAACTTAAAACTTAACCGAATTGAATAGGTTATTAAAACAAGAATTGATGGGTGTGTTAATACAGGGAGAACCAGCTACTTCTCCACTCTCAGAGAAAATATTATCCTATCAAACTTAAATTATTTAATCTTTCAGTAAAATATTGGTGAGACAAATAATTTGAAAGTAGTCAATGTTATGAAATAGAAGATTCTTACACTTCTATTTAAGGTGAATGTCTTTAATGTATCTAATTAGAGAGATTTTAGAGTTCTATTAGTGGTAGCTAAATCTTCCTCTCCCCTATAAATAGAGGTGCCCCCTACCATTGTAAATCATCCCTTGAGACCCCTCTCAACTCAATAAGAAGAACTCTCTCTACTCTTCTCTCTATTGCTATTGTTCTTGTTCTATTGTTCTTGTCTTTTGCTTTAGTTTATAACACGTTATCAGCACGAGACTCTACCGTCTCAAGATATCATTCTCGAAAATCCAAGGTATTTTCCCTCTTCCTAATTTAATTTTCGAGTATGTCTGACATTATGAAAAGAAAGTTCGTTGCCCTTGAAATTTCGGGCAAGAACTATATGACATGGGTGTTGGATGCTGAAATCCACCTAGACGCTATGGGTCTCGGAGACACCCTCAAAGATAAAGAAAAAGCATCCACCCAAGATTGTGCGAAGGCCTTGATTTTCTTGCGCCACCACCTTGACGAAGGTTTGAAGATTGAATATCTCACCGTCAAGGATCCACTCGTTTTGTGGAACAGCTTAAAGGAGAGATATGACAACCTGAAGTTGGTCACTCTGCCACAAGCACGATATGATTGGGCCCATCTGAGGCTACAGGACTTTAAGTCCGTTTCTGAATATAATTCTGCTATGTTCAGAATTACTTCTAAACTGAAGCTATGTGGAGATAACATCTCCGATTACGATATGCTTGAGAAAACGTTTACAACGTTTCATGCCTCCAATATGGTACTGCAGCAACAGTACCGAGAGAAAGGCTTTACGAAGTACTCTGAACTGATTTCTCTCTTACTAGTGGCTGAGCGAAATAATGACCTGCTCATGAGAAATCACAAAAATAGACCAACTGGGTCTACACCACTGCCTGAAGCAGATATGGTGCACTCGCATTATGCCAAACATAAAAGGGACCATGATCACGGTCATAAACGGGGTCAAAGCCAAGGACGTGGACAAGGAAGAAATTCCAAAGAAGTCCGTCACCCCCCAAAGAGAGATAACCACCGAAAGCAGAAACAGGATCCCGAAGATCCTAAGGCAAATAGTTCAGAAACTATATGTTATCGTTGCGGTGGAAAAGGGCACTGGTCAAAGATTTGCCGTATACCAAGACACTTGGTTGACCTTTATCAAGCATCTCGAAAGAGAAAAGGCCCTGAAACAAACTTTGTCTATGACGACAATGAGGACATCACCCACCTGGATGTGGCAGACTTCTTTGAGCAACCCGAGGGGAAAATAGACCACCTAATCGGCGATGGGACCATGATGAAAGAAGATGGAGTTATTTGATTTTGTTCTACTTATTTGTATTAGTTAGTGAATAATCTAATAGTCATTAGTATTAGCTCGTATTAGCTAGTTCAAGATGCAATGTTAGCAGTAGTTCTTTAGAATATCTTCAATATGCTCAAATATCAATAAAACTTTTATTTTCCAGTGGGGGTAATCGACTAGCCTGAAAAACTAGTCGATTATCAACTATTTTCGCATTAAAGTTGAAAAACAATTGATCAACAATCGATTGTCTTTGGCTAACAATCGATTGTCTTGAAACAGTGTGTTCTGGAATTTTTCAAAAATAGCCAACAATCGATTGTCTTTGTCTAACAATCGATTGTCTTGAAACAGTGAGCTCTGGAATTTTTCAAAAATCACCCACAATCGATTGTCTATATCTAACAATCGATTGTCGTTAGGCAGTGTAATCTGGAATTTTTCAAAAATCATCCACAATCGATTGTCTATGTAAAACAATCGATTGTCTATGTTCCAACAATCGATTGTGTGGGTTAAATAATCGATTGTCTTATGAAAAACGCTGAAATTTTCAAACTGCAAAGTAATTGATTATGGACAACATATCTGATTTTGTTAGTCAACTGTTAGTAGCAGATCTTGAAAATATTATGTGACACAAAAGAATTGAACTTGTTTATTCTTATATTCATGTATTCCTTTTGTATGTCATACCATGGGAAGTAAACTGATTGAAAGGCTCCGGAAGAGCAAATGTAACTCTGCCCAAAGGCATGACGTTTATCTTAGAGAATGCAATATTCTCCTCCAAGTCTAAGAAGAAACTTGTTGAGTTTTAAAGATGTACGCCGGAATGGCTACAATATTGAGACAATGGATGAAGATAATCTTGAATATCTCGTCCTCACTTTAAAGAATGTCTCCGGCCAAAAGAGGGTTATTGAGAAATTCCCGTCTTTATCTTGTGACCTGTATTGGACAAGAATTAGTGCAATTGAGGCACATTCAACAGTAAATCTAAAGAATACTGAGTCCAATACATTTGTACTTTGGCATGATCGACTGGGTCACCCAGGATCAACCATGATGAGACGGATTATAGAAAGCTCATATGGGCATCCGTTAAAGAATTTCAAAATTCTCTCAGGTAATGAATATCCTTGCACTTCGTGTTATCAAGGCAAGCTGATTATCAGACCATCCCCAACAAAGGTTGGGACTGAGTCACCCCAGTTTCTGGAACGTATACAAGGGGACATTTGTGGACCTATTCACCCACCTAGTGGGTAGTTTAGGTATTTCATGGTCTTGATAGACGCATCCTGTAGATGGTCTAATGTGTGCTTGTTGCCATCACGCAACCTTGCGTTTGCAAAGTTAATGGATAATAGATGAGAATAATCTTGAATTCTTCATGAAAACGGGGCTGCCCATTTCGGTTTGGGTTCACGCCATTTTGCATGCAGCAATGCTACTTTGTCGGCTGCCCGCTTCGGCTTAGGGTCACGCCATTTCGCATGCAGCAATGCTAGTTCGTCTCTGACTGACGAATTATCACAAATATTCCCTATTGCAATTGGTTTTGGGTCATGAACCCAATATATCCCATTTAAGAAGCTTTGGATGCGCAGTATAGGTGCCTGTAGCACCGCCATCCCGCACCAAAATGGGTTTGCAAAGAAGGTTAGGAATATATGTTGAGTATGAATCGTCCTCCATTATTCGCTACCTCGAAACATTGACAGGAGATTTGTTCACTGCACTATTTGCAGACTGTCAATTTGATGAGACACTTTTCCCAAAATTTGGGGGAGAAGTCGGTGAAACCAAATGGGAAATTTTGTGGAAAAATGTATCATTATCTCATCTTGATCCACATACCTCTATTTGAAAGAAAGAGGTACAAAAGACTATCCATTTGCAAAGAATAGCAAATCAAATGCCTGACGCATTTACGGACTTGAAGAGGATAACGAAATCCCACATTCACGCGGAAAATGTTCCGATCCGTATTGAAGTCCCTATTGGACAAATATCTAGTGTCATATCCAATGAGTCAAATGCACGCCAGAAGCGTGGCAGGCCATTAGGTTCCAAAGATCGAAATCCTAGAAAGAGGAAAAAGAACGATCTAAATGACACTATGAAAGAATCACATGAGGACGCTCATGATTTGATTAATTCCGAGATTCACGAAGAATCTATTGAGCCTGAGACTCTTGAAAATACGGAATGCAAGAATGTGAGGATCTCGAACCTCAGTCTGTGGTAGTACAAAATTAATTGAGAGCTCTCGAAGAGCCAATTATTACTATGTTGGAGAAACACAATTTACTGTTGTGCTGTAGTAAGTCTCAAAGAAACTTATTCAGTTTCCAAAAGTACACGCGAAGGCGATTGATGATATTGAGACTATAAATAAAGGAAGGCTTTGATTCTCCTATTACTACAACTTGTAGCGGGGTAATTTGTATATGAAAAGCTACCCGCTTTGTTCTCCAGTTTGTACTACACAAAAGAAAGAATGCCACAATAAAGTGAATATCTATTGGTATAAAACCCATGTCATAATAAACCCGAAGTTTATTGATAAGTGCACATGTCATTTTGAAATTTACCAATATTGATAATTTATTCAGTTGACATTCGTGTTAGCCATCTCATTTGAAGTATGATGTGCAAATTCACATAGGTGAATATCAAAGAACTAGAAGTTCTTGTTCTCAGTAATGAACTGACCAACTAAAGAGTTCGGGTTGAAGCCCGTTGATTCTGGAAATATCAAAGGTGAATATGGGCCCATTCACCTGCCATGTATACCACATATGATGCATCTATGATATGGTTACATGCGCCATTGTTATTAACCCGCAGCCTGGCAGTGCTTGCGAGGTAAATCGCTCAGTAATCTAACTTCGAGCATAGTTTCCAGATTCTCTACTCAAGACAGTTCATCTTGATAAGTTGGTTTATATCAAAGTTGGTTTAGCAAGATAATTATTGAGTGCTTCCACTTAATAGCTAAACTGTTCCTTATGAGAACGAAGTTATATATATCAGTTTGATATAAGTTGTATACGAGAGTATATTCTCCCCTCACAAATGGTTCAAGTTCAGGAACCAAATAATTTCATCTTATTATTAAAGTGCTGTGTATATTGACATAATGCACAAAGATGATTTCCCAAAGTTGAGGAAACATGTTAGCTTTACTAACATGAGGGGGAGACATGATAAACATTTGAGAAAGTGTTACATGGGATGAATTTTCATTTGTATATGTATATCCCCGAATATCATGATATGAACCTGTAGTTCATAAAAAGGAAATGCAATTGCAACATATTGCAAAGCATGCTATACGCATTTGCTGACTCAAAGAAAGTAACTAAATGGAAGAGATACAATTCAAGAAGAATTGATTCCATATGAAAGACATGTAGCTTTGAACCTATAGTTCATATGCTTGAAAGTATAAAGGCAAAGGTATGTATAATCAATTTTCGATATCTTATTTGTTTAGCATGACATGAAACTTTGATATGCAGCTAAAGTCTATTATGTGACTTAAATGACTTAACTTGAAAGATTTAAGTTGCTTGAAGCATATGCAATTCTTGGTCCTGAAGTACCGCATCATTAGTACAATTTGTGTACATATGTATCTTGCTATAACTATAAGCATGATGGCATTGAGAATGCATCTATGGAGATATTGAAGAGCTATTCCACGACATTATATGAAGATGTTTATATCTATCAAGAATGATGATTTCAAGGTGCGGAATATTTATTCAAGTCAACATGGTTGATTTATTCATCAAACGTCTACCAAAGATCGTTTTGAAGATGATGCACAAGGTTGGAATGCAAATGCTCAAGGATATGAATTGATGTACTCATTAGGGGGAGTCAATGCGCGTTGCACTCTTTTTCCCTTATAAGGTTTTGTCCCACTGGGTTTTCCTTGCAAGGTTTTTAACGAGGCAACCAATAGGCGCATATTCAAACATGTGTACTCTTTTTCCTTACTTTAATTTTTCCCATTGGGTTTTGGTTTTAAGGTTTTATGAGGCACATCATTGAATAGACATTCAAGGGGGAGTGTTATGAAATAGAAGATTCTTACACTTCTATTTAAGGTGAATGTCTTTAATGTATCTAATTAGAGAGATTTTAGAGTTCTATTAGTGGTAGCTAAATCTTCCTCTCCCCTATAAATAGAGGTGCCCCCTACCATTGTAAATCATCCCTTGAGACCCCTCTCAACTCAATAAGAAGAACTCTCTCTACTCTTCTCTCTATTGCTATTGTTCTTGTTCTATTGTTCTTGTCTTTTGCTTTAGTTTATAACAGTTAATAAATAATTCTTTTTCTTTGCTTTAACCTAGTAATTTATAAAAGAGTGTTCCAAACCTCAATCATATCCAATCATTTGATTCCCCTAAGGTATCAAACATGATTTTCCGACCACCAAAAAAAAAAATATTTTGATTAGAATTTAGAACAATTAATCCTCTGGAGTTGTTCGAACTTAGCTGGCTATTCTTTTCTTTCAACTTTTTTGGCTATTGTTAACATTTCTTTCTTTTGCTTTACTTGATTCTTTATATATTTGTAAATGTACAACATTATAATTAGTCTCTAGAGGTTTGGTCAAGTCGTAAGATTGTAGTTGCATGATATGTTGAGAGGCACACATTACAGGTTCAAAATCTCGCGATAAAAACCTGATGTTTTTAGTTGCGTGATATGTTGAGTAGGCACACTTATATTCAAACTCCCGCAGACAAAAACCTAATATATATAGTTGCTTGATATGTTGATTAGGCATATGTCACGGGGTTCAAACTCCCGCGTACAAAACCCTAACGTTTGTAATTGCATTATATGTTGAGTAGGTGCACGTCCCAGGTTCAAAATCCCTCTGACAAAAACCTATTGTTTGTAGTTGCATGATATATTGAGTAAGTTTGCGGGCGAAAATTTGAAGTTTGTAGTTGCATGATATGTTGAGTAGGCGCGCGTCACGAGTTTAAAATGAAAAACCCATGTTATTTAAGTATAGAACAGTAGAAAAGCAGGACAATTATCTATCGATTTTCGAAACGTATATCCGAAACTTCTTAGTTATAAAAGAAATATGATATTATAATTAAATTATTTGGTGATGGATTTAGGTCTTTAATCATTTAAGATAATTATTTGTTCTCACAAAGAGACAAAGGAATATGGGCCTATATCCTCGCAGTTCTTAGCAACTTCCACATGACTTCAACTTTAGAATATTATGGGAATAGTGCTATATACACTCATATGATTGGTATGCGCCAAAAATTAAATAAATTACTAAGTGAAAAGTGGATGAAAAGAGTGAAATGTGGCCGTTCAAGTTCAATGAATTGAATATATTATGTATTTTTTTTGTCTATAATTAGCCAAATATTAATCCACACTTTTCTACTTTCAAGTTGTAATATATTACTATTTGTTTCATACTACCAAATTCCTTATTAAGTATTTAATTGAAAATTGAACATATCTTGAACAAGTAAACAACTCCCCCAAGCCTGGCATACTGAGAATTATTATTATTATTATTATTATTATTATTATTATTATTATTATGAAGAAAGGAACGTTGAGAAAGAGGAAATCTTTTTTTTTCTGAGATAGAATAATTTACCTACTTAAATGAAGCATACCTATTGATGAAGAGTACAGAAAGACATTATAATTAATTTTTATACACTGTTGCTCCATTTTTATTCTCTAAGTTCTAAAGTTTTCATCTATCAATTTTATATCTGGCCCCTTTAAATGAAATAAATTCACAAAAAATATAATCGAATTTAAGTATTTTAGTATTGACCCGTTTGACATACTTAGCCTTACTATTATTTGTTCGTACCACCAAAGTTGTCCATGTTCCCCGCTAGCAGGAGACTAGGGTTTCGAACAACTTATAAGTTCTCTCCCCTCTGTCATTTAGTGAGGACACACTTCAATCGATATTAGTCGAACCAATACCTTGCTGAATAAGCCGTGGGCATGGAAAAGAATAGAGTCGACCAGGCTCAACGTTAAGGAGAAGCTAAATGAAATTAGGATCTAACCGAACGTATTGAAATTATGTTAAAATTGCACGGGGCGTCCTATTTGGGCGCCCCTTTTTAATCTGTAGCCGTTTTGTCTTTTTATTTATATTCGTATTCACTTTTTAAAAAACTTCAGCTTCCCTTTATAACTGAAAAACTTCAGCTCTAGAGCAAATGCCCCTAAAATTATGGGTGTTTAAAGGGTGGGTCGGGCTGGACTGGGTAGGAAATTTTAGTACCCGTACGGGTTATGGTTTCTGTCGGTTACGGGTTGGGGCATACCAGGTTTAACGAGTTCAGGTTCATCAAGGTAAAAATTGAACCGTAAGGGTTACGGGTGAGGGGGCCGAGTTTAGTTTCTTTTTTTTTTTTTGTATTTTGTATAACTATTGTAAGTTATATTCATACGAAGTAAAACTATAAAGAATACGAGGAAAATAAATAAAAAAATACTCTTACAAATTACAATTGCTATATTTATTTTAAAATTGCAAAATTGAAGTTTGCATTAAAAAGTAAATTAATAAAAAAAAGTAAAACTGAATTTTCATGCATAATAAATTAATAGTACTTAAAATTAATCTAACAAACTAAAATATTAAACATAAATACGTCTAATAATTTTAAAATAACACAAATTGTCTCAAAATCTTAAATACGAATTTTGGAGGACAATTCTTTATATGCCTCCTTAAACTGCTTGTATCAGACTTTGAACAAAGATTTAAGATTTGACAACAGTTCTTGTACTTTACTTTTTAACCTTCTTCCTTTTCTTCTACCACCTCAAAATGTTGTCAAACATATGTCCGCACTCTAAAAGTACGAGACAGGATTTAACTTGAATTGAAATTTAAGAATTGAGATTGAGAAACGAGAATTGGGAAATGGGTGAAGAAATGAGTAAAAAGGGGGAGAGGGGGGTATTTATAATTTTTCGAAGGGGGGTTAATTTAAAAAAATAAAAATGGGCTAAAAATGCAATTAAGCCGTTGGACAATGGCCATAATGTGAAATGGACCGTTGCCAACGATCAGAATTTGAGCCCACTTTTAAAAAAAAAGTTATTACCTTTAAATCAGTCTGGGTTGGGCTGGTTAACCGGATAAACAATGTTATTTGTTGATCGGGTTTGACCGATTCGGTTAACCGATGGTCAAAATGTGAACGGACCAAACCCTCCTACACCCTTAATACAGTCCAACCCATCCTCTTCTACCGATTTGGATATGTTCCGATTTTGATCGATCAGAGCCGATACGAAATCGGGCTGACTCGGCCCGTTTAACACCCTTAATTGAAATGTCAACACACTGGACCCATTGTATGAAATACCAAAACTTATAAAATCATATGAAATAATATCTTACGAGGACTTTAAAAAGTCATCCACGTAACAACAACGGTAATAATAATAGAATATTAAAAGGAAAAATGTTGAAAATTTAATTAGTCTCATTTGGTTGTCCATATCTGCCGCACCTAGGTATGAAAAAAATAAGGTTTTGGAAAAGAAAAGCAAGCTGTAAATTGGAACAGTAATTTGTATTACGCGGCGAAACTTTAAGGGGAAGGGTGGGGGGGGGGGGGCGGCCCCGCTACTTTTTTCACATCTTAATTTTGGGGATTAAGGTTAATTAATTAAATTAGCACTGGACCAATTAGTTCAAATGTCCTTACTTTAATTTAGACCACTTTCACTTTTCTCTCTCTCATAATATTACTCCATTTGTATGATAAAAAACTTAACATATTTGTGAGCTAGCTAAATATAGAGACGGCATTAATTGGAAGAAAATTGCAAAAATTTTCTTTTCAAGAAATTTAGTTGCTTTATTATAAAACTTACTTTAGCCATATCGGCAAAAATCAGATGCGGAGCTAGGATTTAAATATGCGGGTTAAACTTTAAAAATTCTTAGCACTGAATCCATTATAATTTTAATTTTAATAAATTATATATATAAATTTATAATCCACGTCGAAAGTTAAGGGTTCAATTGAACCTGTACTTATAAAGCTATATTTGCCTCTGGCAAAAATTATTATACTAGAAATTTCATTTTTAATTTATAGGTGTAATACGTTTTTCATTTCTTAAAATATTATAAAAGTAAAATGAAATGCTAACTTAGAACAACTAGCAGCCACAACAAACATACTGTCGTTAGGTTATTCCTTTATTCTTAAGTACAATTAATTCTCTAATTTAGGTAATTAATGAACTGTTTAAATGGAGCTGTATGTGCTTTCTTCTTCAACTTCCACTAATTAGTTAATGAAAGCCTATCAGCTACTGTTTAACCAAAAAATGTAATTTGGCCAAATTGTGTTTTAGAGATAAAAAATCGGGTTACTGATAATCAAAGAGACCGAAATATAATTGGCTTTCAAAGAATAAGAATAAAGTACTAAGAACTTGTTATTTCAATATGATATCAAGAATGTTCTGTGTGTCTAAAAATGATAAAACTTCCTCCTTTTATAGTTGACAAGGGGTTAATCTAAATAATAAAGGAGTATTTAATGAGACGTTACATAATTATTGCTATTAAATACTGAATAACTAACGTATCAGGTATTTAATAATGAATGTAGACTACTTTTTGTCATCAGATTCTTTTTTTTAATGCCCTTTTTATCCGTTGATATTAAATGACTTGAATAGACACGAGACTCGTATCTAAGATTTTCTCTCGTGTCTGTTTTCTTTTCCTCCACCGTGCTTGTTGTCTTCTGTGCCTTTTAGTCATTTATTGCTCTTTAACTGTTTGACTAATCCACGTGTCATGCCACGTCATCTTTAATTCAAACTCAAAGTTTTCCCAATACAGATAGTCCCCACACTCCTCATTTATATATTAATTAAATAATTGGGAAGTGGATCCTGAAAAAGAATTTTTGTCACAATTAATGCTTGTGTCAGTATCGACATCTCATCTGTCTTTCTCATTTAATGCTCCATACACATGTCATCTTCTGGTTGAATTTGCAGTTTTATTCCCATTTTTCTAGGCCTGTTCAACTTCCTCTGTTTACGAAGTGATGGTTATCTTAATATAGATTTTCCATCATTGCTACCCTTAATTTTGACGGTTGTTCTCATATAAAGGTTTAATTCACACTTTCTTTATCCTCTTCTTCATCAATTTCCATCAAGCATTAGTATTTTCTTTCTTTCTTTCACTTCTACTTACTTCAAGGTTATTTTACAATGGCATCTCCAAACCCTAGTCCCATAAAGGTTTTACTTCTCGATCAATTCCCTAATGCACCTGCTCCTATCAAACATTCAAGAGTCAGAGGGGGAAGACTCAGAAGTATGGGATCTACACGTGGTGGCTCAACTGGTTATGTTCTTCCTTCTTCTGGTTCTGGAATCAAAGGTTTCTCTTCCAAAACTTAATCTTCGAAAGGTAAAGAAATTTCACACCCTTATACAGAACCCACAGTTGAAGAAATTACACCAAATGATTTATCTTTTGCAAGTGATAAAGCATCCCTTCAAAAACAGATTGCAAAATTGGAAAAGACTGATCATTATCCTTCTCTTATAACTGAACTCACAATCCCCACCATTAGGAAAGACTGCAACTGGAAGGAGATCGTTCGTTTATCAATCCCTTCTATAAACCATATAATTTCATCTTATAGATTGGGTATTCTTATGTTTGTACCTATCCCTTCACTTTGGGGTTTAAGCATGCCATAGATCCAGTTATCCTCGATTTTTGTAGATTTTTCAACATTTGCTTAGCCCAGATTGGACCTTTAGTTTGGAGGGTTGTAGCTTGTTTAAGATTTTTGTCCAATAAGTCAAAAGTTACTTTTACCTTTTCCTATCTTATCCACTTATACCACCCTAGTTTATTACGCCATGGGGTTTTTACCTTAACTGCAAGGAGTAAAAGAGTTTTGGTAAACGCCGATGACGATAAAGATCGTAGGTGGTATCTTCGTTACATTGGTGTTCACACAGTGGATTTACTGGGAGAATCAAACATCCCCTTCCCCGAGATATGGAATTTTGCACGTAAGTTTCTGTTTACTTTTTCCGTATCCTATTTGTGAGAAGGCACGGGAGAAGAATATATAATTGATATGTTAACATGATACAATGAGCCCTATATATAATACACATAACCTAGCCTACTCCTAATACAGTTTAGACTAGACTTCTAATACAGTTAGACTTCTAACACTCCCCCTCAAGCTGGTGCATATAAATCATATGTACCGAGCTTATTACATATGTAGTTAATACGAGGACCAGTGAGGGACTTGGTGAAAATGTCTGCAAGCTGATCATTTGACTTTACAAACTTTGTAGCAATATCTCCCGAGAGTATCTTTTCTCTGATAAAGTGACAGTCAATCTCAATGTGCTTAGTTCTCTCATGGAACACTGGATTTGACGCAATATGAAGAGCTGCTTGATTATCACACACAAGTCCCATCTGACTAACATCACCAAGTTTCAGCTCTTTAAGCAACTGTTTGACCCAAACAAGCTCACATGTCGCCATAGCCATTGCTCGATATTCTGATTCTGCACTAGACCGAGCAACCACATTCTGTTTCTTGCTTTTCCAAGATACCAAATTTCCTCCTACTAAGACACAATATCCAGAAGTAGAACGTCTGTCAGAAGGCGATCCTGCCCAATCAGCATCGGAGTATCCAACAATCTGCTCATGGCCTCGATCCTCAAACAATAAACCTTTACCTGGAGTTGATTTTATATATCGAAGAATGCGAACAACTGCATCCCAATGACTATCACATGGCGAACTCATAAACTGGCTCACAACACTCACAGGAAAGGAAATGTCAGGTCTTGTCACTGTAAGATAATTTAGTTTACCAACTAACCGCCTATATCTTTCAGGATCGTTAAGAGGCTCCCCCTGTCCTGGAAGAAGTTTAGAATTCGGATCCATTGGAGTGTCAACAGGTTTACAACCTGTCATTCCTGTCTCCTCAAGAATATCTAAGGCATACTTCCGTTGTGAGATCACGTCCCTAATTTTCGTGGTTGGGTAGATTCAATTCTGAAAGTTGCTCCTAAGGAAGATAGGACTTGGAAATCTATCTCCTCCTTACATGGGTGGACAGTAAAAACACACGGTATATATTCTTTTCATGTATGCTTTCTAGATACGTATACTAAATTTTGATGATGAACTCCAATCCTTCTTTTTATCAGAATTTGGAATTAAAGGGCTGCCAGCGGACGTTATTATATCCATGCGTACTACTGCCAACACCGCCTTTGGCTTGGACAAAACTAAAGCACTCTTAGCCAAAAGAAAAGCTATGATATTGGAAACTGATAACAAAGAAGAAGATAATACCTCTTTGGTATCTAGACCAAGAGGTAGGAGACGTGTTGTTATGGATGAGGAAATTGAAGATTGTCCTGCCCATACCTCTGCTTCAATTACTTCTTCTACAGTTACTTCCATTACCGAGCCTGTCTTAATCCAATCTGATGAAGATCTTGCTCCTAAAGACACGAGTGAATCTGTTCACCGTCTCTTCGAGAGTGATTTTGAAAGTGGGGATCTTGGCCCCGTTCTAAATGAAATTCCCTTATCTACTTTCATTCCTATTTCTCCAGTTTCTTCTATTTCTCTTTCAACCGTACCTGTTTCTTTTCTTTTGACATCTTCCACTATTTTTACAACTTCTTCTCCTGTTCCTTTTTTAGCACCCGTGCCTATTCCCTCAGCTCCTGTTATGGTTTCTGCCACTCTATTTTCACCTCCTCTAGTACTCCTCCTTCCACTATTCATTCCTCATCTCTTCCTCATTCTGAACCTGGCCCAAACAACAGAGGTATGGCTATGAGAAAGGTTACTCTTGAAGTACCTGCTACTCGTAGTCTTTTAAGGAAGACAGGTCTAGCGGATGTCTAGCTGGAGCCTCTTATCGGAGATGTGGAAAGGACAAAGATGCAGAACCATAGCTGCTACACCTTAATGAATGACATAGTTCATTCGACATAGAAGGTACATTCCTTACCCATGATTATTTACTTTTCCTTGGCCTTAAGTTCTCATTTTTATACCTTATGTTTGTAGGAAAACTTGATCGGAACTGAGTTGATGGGGAGGATATCTGTTTTAGAGAAAATGGCATGTGAATCTACTAAGGCTGTTGATGAAGCTAAAAGAATATCTGAAGAAGCCCAGCTCGAGGCTCAAAATTGGAAAGAACAATTCGAAGGTACTTTAGGGAACATTGAAGAGTTGCAGTCTTCTAAGTTTCAACTTGAACAACAAAATCGGGCTTTATCCTTGGAAATAGGAATTGCCACGGCTTCTACGAGCCAAGAAAAAAAGGATAAAGAGATTTTGAAGGGTTCTTTGTCAAAGGCTAATGAAGAAATCAAAGAACTCAATGCACTGATGGAGAAGAAAGAAGAATATGTCAAAGAACTAGTGTAATCTTTGAACCAGACTCGGGCTGATTTGAGAATTTCTTCAGAAAAGGTTCGTATCTTGGAGAGTTCTTGTGTAAACCTTCAATATTACCTTGATTTCCACTTACCTGAGCATGAAACAATGAATAACACCTTAGCTACGAGGGGAAAATAATATGAAAATCTGGAGAAGGATTAAAATTTCTTAGCTGAGAATTTCAATTATGAGGTTAACTGGGCTTTCTTGAAATCTCGTCGTGATGCTTTAAAGGAGGCTTCTCAAGAAAAGTTTGACTTGCAATTTTGAGTTGGCCAAAGTTTTAGACATGATTGAGAAGAATGATCAACCTACTGAAACTCCTTCTCCTGATCAGGTAATTGACATCTCTTCTCCAACTGTCGAAACTCCCAGGGTTGATGAGCCTTTGAACTTAGAGTCAACATTTGAAGTTATTGAAGTTATAGTTCCAGTGAGCGAGGGTAACTTACCTACAACACAATCTTTGGGAATGGAAATCCCCGTGTCTGCTACTTCTCTCGAGCATGTCGATACTTCAATTTCAGCTGAGACTGCCTCTATTGTTGCTCCTTTGAAAGTTTCTACCGAGCCTAATGAGGTTGCGGCTTCTAACGTTCCAATTTCCTCAGTGACCAGTGAAAATGTTTAACCTTACCTCTTTTGTTTGTTTTTTGATGATGAATTTCTTAATGAAGTCCCCAGTTTCTATAATGGGGCATCTATTTTGAAAAACAAATATATTGTAATAGCTAAGTTTTTCTGCTTAACTTTTTATGTTGAGAAGTTTTTATAATACTTCTTTATTTTATCCTAGTCTATTCACTGTTCTAGACTTTGCAGGATAATTTTATTTTTACCTTGCTCTTGCCTATTTTTCTTTTTAGGACTTAGAGAATAAGTTAGCATTTTTATCCTTTTCAGAAAATGCTTTCATAATTCTTCTCATGTGTTATCATCATGAGGAAAAATAAAAGAGGGCGCTTTTATTTATTGACACTTAATGAAGAAGATGCCTCAACTTCATAATGGTGTAGAAATAGGAACATACATGTTTCGTATAAAACAACTTTTGTAAAGTTTTTATTGATGAACTTTGATAAGTTTCTTGAGTATTACATGTATTGAAGCATATCGACTACTTTCTCGCAACTGTTTTCTTTTAACAGATTTAAAAAATATACAAGGTAAGGTTTTTCAAAACTTGTTTCTGATACATAGTCATGTCCCTGCCTTTAGATACTTAGGAAGGGTTTAAGCAGTGACTTCATTGTTCTAAGAAGGAAAGAACACTACAATGAGTACTTTTAGATTGATACTTGAATTCTCATAACTTGATTTGATTTGTAAATCTTGAATTTTGCTCTCTTTTTGCTCTCTCGTATCTATTTCTACAGATACTCATGTGTATATGGTGTAGTCCCCCAAGTGTTTGAGCGGTGAAGTATGAAGCCTCGAACACTTGTGTATTTGCTCCCAATTTTTGGTCATTTTCCTGAAACAGAAAAATATACGGGACTCGGATATGTGATTATAGAGGAAGACTGCCTAACTCGTGTGTATTTCCATCAAATTAATATAACCCTGGGCTAGGAATTTAATAGTATTCTAATTTTCTGTGCAGGCCGTGACTCATCATTTGGCACGAGTTAGGGTTGTTGCCTAACATCTAAAATCGTTAGAATAACTTTAACAATTCAAAGGAAAAAATTTAACATGGTGATACCTGACCGTGGGTATTTCCTTAGAAGTAATACCTCTTTAAATGAACAGCATTCCAATGCAAAGGTAAAACCTTGCCGTCAATTGTTTCTAGCTCGTATGCTCTTTTCCCCGCAATTTCACGAATTCGATAAGGTCCTTCCCATGTTGGACTTAGCTTTCCTGTATTAGCTGACTTCGTAGATTGGAAAAAAAAATTAACACAAAGTCCCCAACTTTAGAAACCCTGAGGTGTGCTTTCCTATTGTAATATCGCTCAATTACTTGCTTTTGAGCCGCCATCCTTATCAACGTAGCTTCTCTTCTCCCTTCAAGTAAATCAAGATTTACTCGTAACTCTTCGTTGTTCGAGTTTTCCTCTGCTTGAACACGTCGCGTACTAGGTTCACCTATGCCAACTGGTATCAAAGCTTCTGCACCATAAACCATTGAAAATGGTATTTCTCCTGTACTTATTTTTGTCGTCGTTCGATATGCCCATAACACCGCTGGTAATACTTCACGACGATTGCCTTTTGATTCTTGTAACCTTTTATTTAGGTTGTTGATAATTACTTTGTTTGTAGACTCTGCTTGCCCATTACCGACTGGATGATACTGTGTTGACGTAATTCTTTTGATTTTCCAACTTTGAAAGAATTATGTGATTTGAGCCCCTATAAATTGTGGTCCATTATCACATACTATCTTCTTTGGAACACCAAAGCGGCAAATTATATTTCTCCAAATGAAGTCCTTGACTTCTTTCTCTCGTACCTATTTAAACGCTTCTGCTTCTACCCATCTAGTGAAATAATCAGTAAGTACGAGTAGAAACTTTGCCTGACCTATTGCCTGAGGTAATGGTCCTACGATGTCCATTCCCCAATTTATGAAAGGGCCACGGAGCTATTGGCACTCCTCCTTTTTATGCCCCGCGAGGGCGCAAGGGAGTTTTTCCAATTAAAGGACAATCGAAACGGGATTGTTTATTAAAGATTCAGAGTCGTCACTTGGAAAATTATTGGTGTCACAAGTCACCGGTTAAATCCCTAATCGAGGAAAACAATGACTCTGTTTAACAGTTCGCGCACCAGAAAATCCGGATAAGGAATTTTGTTAACCTGGGCGAAGGTGTTAGACATTCCCGAGTTTCTGGTTCTAGCACGGTCGCTCAACGGTCATATTTGGCTTAATTATCTGATTTTTACAATTATATACTTAGTGCAAGTCATTATTCTTTTAACCGCTTTTTTTTATTATTGTTGTTATTATTTACAGAAGATTGCAACATTGTGAAAATATATCTCGGACCACGTCATAGTCAGCGTACCCGTGGTCGTTGACACATTTCGACTATGTCGAGATTTGAATTTGGGTCGCATAAATGTGCACCCGAGTTTAGGAAGGTAAGATTAATTAAGGCGTGTCCTAAAGAGAGTCTAGCGAGTTGTAATCTTTTGGAAGGGTAGTGAAATTTGCTAAACGACCCTTCCTAATTTTCTAGATATTGTTAAATATTTACCAAGGGCCCCGCATCCTGTACGTTTTGTTTGGCGAGGCTTGTATCGTTTATTTTAAAAACGATAATCCTAAAGTGACTACATTTCTATTTTTTATTTGTCTCTAATATAAAATATTAAAAATATCCTAGTTAATTTACATGTTTGGCAAGTTCGGACCTCTTATTAGTTATTAGATTAATGCGAACGAAAATTGCACTCGTAAAAAGAGAGAATTGTTTCATGCCTACTCTATAAGCGAATATTACTACAGCTGGTAAATATATCCTAATAACTCATTATAATTATAGCTTCAAATACTCTAAATCAAACTGCATATAGTCCAGCTATACAAAGCTGGCAGAAATCTACATAATAGTAGTATAAGATATGTTCTAAAATAAAATCACGTAAAGAAGAAAAGTTAAATCAAAACTTCAAACTTCCATTTTTATATGTACTCATGCTTCTATATTTTTCAGCTTACAATAGCCAGTGTTACAGTCGTGTACCAGGTATATCAAAAGCAAAAAAGAGGAAGAAGTCAGTAGTGCAGTAGTAGCACAACACAGCAACAACAGGCTCAGCAACCAAAGCAGCAAACCAATAACAAACAGTGCGGGAAGACCCCAGGAATAGATTTAAAAACCAAGCAGAAAATCCAGCAATAACCAGTGAAGTAGTAATAGTACTAGTTATGTTATTCAGCGGCAAATAAAGACTTCACTTTCAGTTTTTAATTCTCAAAGACTAAATCTGAAAAATTTTATTTCCCTCTAGTACTGAAAATATTTTTTCTCTCTCAATTCCTCTCAATTCCAGTTCCCTTTTAGTGTCAAATAACTGCTGTTATATACCCATATGCAAGACCCTTTTCTCTCCCTTTAATTATTATTACTATCCTTTTATTATTACCCCCTCCTTTTACTTTTACTTTACAACGTTTATGATTAAAGTAAAAGTAGTCAAACATGGACCCCACAGTCCCCACCCTCTTTTACTTGCCATTGTTCAAATAACACCACAGCTTCGAGTTCTTCCATTGTCGTTTTAATATTCTCGTTTTCTTCAGGTTCTTGAATTACATCGAGCCTCGAATCTAAATTTGTTGTTTCAGTTGAAGTTTGGTTGCCGACACCTTCAACTGTTTTTGGTAATTGCTATTTCTCTTTACTTGCGGTGCTCATATCTGTTATTGCGTTGATACTCTTAGCTATTTGTTCATCCCCTCAAATTTGACATTCCCCAGGGTGATGGAAATTTAATAACTTGATGTAAGGTTGATGGAACATCATCCATATCATGGATCCAAGGTCTCCCTATGATTATATTGTATGACATTTCCAAGTCAACTACCTGAAACTTAGTTTCTTTAACAACACTTGCAGCATAAGTTGTCAGAGTTACCTCACCTTTTGTTACCACGCTTGAATTGTCGAAGCCTGACAAAGCATGCGCTTTTGGTATCATTTTATCTTCAGCTTGCATATCCCGCAGTACTCTTAGTAGAATGATATTTACAGAGCTACTTGGATCAATCAAAACTCTTTTTACATCAGTGTCATATATAATTAAAGATATTAGCAGAGCGTTATTATGCGATGTAATCACTCCATCCGTATCTGCATCATCAAAGCTTATACTCTCATGTTCTAAGGTTTGTCGTACTCACTTGCCGTGTGTGATCGTCATTTTGGAAACTTTGTTTGAAGCTGTGTACGTTACTCCGTATATATCTTCCCCTCCATTTATGACATTTACTACTCTCTTTGGTGAAGGTGGTTTCGGTGGCTCTTGCATATTTTTCATGTAGGCTTGCTTTCCCTTTTCACTGAACAGCTCTGTAAGATATCCTTGTTTCAATAAATGATCTACTTCACTCTGTAGAAATCTGCATTCTAAGGTTTTATGTCCATGGTCGTTGTGAAATTCACACCAATGGTTTGGGTTACATCGGTTTGGGTTCGACCACATCTTTTTGGCCACCGTACCTTATCTATCATACTCCTTAGAACAACGACGAGCTCGAAATTAGTTACATTGAAAACTATGACCAGCAAATCGTGCCATTAAATTTCTATCATCATCTCGTGACTCTTGGTTGTTTCGATCGCCTCTAAACCTGGATGAAAATTCAGTTCCCCTGTCTCTCGCCCTTTAATCATTATGTTGATTATTATGTCTAGAACGTGGGTCTTTTCCTGCATGTCCCATGTATGGATCGTACCTGTTTTTACCTGACCTTTTGTCGGCTTCAGATCTTCTGGACCCGCTTCTATCTTCTCGTTGAGGCTGAGATACGGTATCCTCTTCAATTTTGAGCTTCGTACTGTACCTGTTATAAACATCGTTCCAAGTAGTAGCGGGAAATTCACGAAGGCTTTCTTTAAGTCTTCTCGTGGCTTCTAAACTTTTGTCATTCAAGTTACTGGCTAGAGCTATTGCAGCCCAATTATCCGGTACACGGGGCAGCATCATTCTTTCACGTTGGAATCTATCAACAAAATCTCTGAGCAATTCAGTGTTCCCTTGTTTGATTTTGAAGACATCCTCCATTCTCTTCTCCACCGTCTGAGCTCCCGAATGTGCTTTTATGAAAGAATCTGCAAGCTCAGCAAAAGAATTTATAGAATTTTCAGGTAAAAGAGAATACCAGGTTAATGCTCCCTTGGTGAGTGTCTCTCCAAACTTTTTAACCAATAATGATTCAATTTCATGTTTGGTTAAATTGTTGCCTTTCACTCCTGTTGTAAATGCGGCTACATGGTCACGAGGGTCCGTTGTACCATCATATTTTGGGATGTCAGGCATTTTGAATTTCTTTGGAATTGGTAAAGAAGCATCACTTGGGTACCACGGTTGTTGTGAATATTTATCCACATCCACTCCTTTTATCACAGGTGGAACTCCAGGGATTTGCTCGATTCGTTCTACTCCTTGAGTTGTTTCAGCAAGGTTAATACCAAATTTTGAAGATGAGAATTACCTACATTACCAGGTTCTCTATCTTGTGAGTCACTAGGAGTTGCTCCATTGGCAGAATCAACTAGAGCAGAGCCAGGGTTTTCCAACGAGTTGTTGTTTGGTATTGCTGGTGCAGTATGCAATTGACTAACTAGGGCTCGCAAATCTTTTTCAATCTGTGAGTCGATTATTTTCTTTAAAAGGTCATCTCTTGTTTAAGCTCCTCCGTCAACATGTTCGGACATATCATTGGAGTTCCCTCACGAGATCCACGTGGAGAAGTTTGAAGATTAGCGTTGTTGAGTTCATCATCATCAATTTGATGGTTCAAATTTTCCTGGTTATTGTTGTCGTCGTAGTTCGACATACTGACAATAGGTTGAATGTTAACATAGAAAGAACGGATTATCAGATTCCCAGTAACAGAACCAATTTGTTTAACCAAAAAATATAATTTAGTCAAAGCTTGAGTTTTAGAGATAAGAAATCGAGTTACTGATAATACAAAGAGACCCAAATATAATTGGCTTTCAAATAATTAGAATAAAGTAATAAGAACTTGTTATTTCAATATGATATCAAGAATGTTTTGTGTCTACAAATGATAAAACTTCCTCCTTTTATAGTTGACAAGGAGTAACAGATTAATCTAAATAATAAAGGAGCATTTAATGAGACGTTACATAATCATTGCTATTAAATACTGAATAACTAACGTATCAGGTATTTAATAATGAATGTAGACTACTTTTTGTAATTAGATTCTTGTCTTCAATGCCCTTTTTATCGGTTGATATTGAATGACTTGAATAGACACGAGACTCGTATCTAAGATTTCCTCTCGTGTGTGTTTTCTTTTCCTCCACCTTTCCTGTTGTTTTCCGTGCCTTTTAGTCATTTATTTCTCTTTGACTGTTTGACCAATCCATGTGTCATGTCACATCATCTTTAATTCAAACTCAATTTTTTACCAATACAAATAGTCCCCCCACTTCTCATTTATTTATCAATTAAAAAAATTTGAAGATGAGTTTCATATTTATAAAGTGGTTTTTAATTATTTTTCAAATAAATATTATTTTCTAAAAAAACTACAACATTTTTCAAGTGAAATATATATTTAAAAAAATATTTTTAATTTTCAATTACTTTTTTCAACTCAGCTTTAAAAATTGTACGACTACTTTTTAAAAATTTTGATATTTGTCAGTTTGACCTAAAGGTGTCAGACGGGTCTACCGGGCCGGTCCGAATCGTGATTTTTTCGACTCGTCTGGGTTTCGAGCCGGGCCGGGCCGGGTTGAACAGTTGCGGGTTCGTAGCGGACCGGGTTAGTTCGGGTTAAAATTGAACTATATGAGTTACGGGTTGAAGGGGCCGGGTTTAGTATATTTTTAATTTTTTTTGGAATTAAGTATAACTATTAAGTTATAATTATATTAATACTTTGTAATAATTGAATGAATAGTAGTAAGATGGGAAAAAATTGTACTTATTGCAAGTGCTACTTTCTTTCTCAATTTCAAATTTAAAAAGTAGAAAATTAAATGTTTACATTTTTTCTAAACTAGTAAAGTAGTAATTTCAAATGTTTTGCATCGCCCTAGAAAGTTCATCATAATCAATATGAACCGATTGACCTTCTTCTGGGGAGTTAAATTCGGATGGGTTTCCATGGGTTAATATATCTCCAAGTTCCTCGTCTTCTGGGCTATCAACATCTTCCTTTCCTTGATTTCTTCGTTCCGATCTAATCCAATCTCTGAAACATACTAAAACTTCCAAAGCATTACTTCCCAATGAGTGGCGGGTGTCTCCAAGTTGTTGTCTTGCTTGGCTAAATGCACTCTCCGATGCAACAGTAGAAATTGGCACATTCAGCACGTCCTGAGTCATAGCGAAAAGAACGGGAAATTGCTTTTCATTTCATGACAACATCCCAACGGTGAAAAGTCCTTTGTGCGAGGCTCCTTTTGCTTCTGCAAGTAGAATTGAAGCTCATCAATATTCCTGCTACTGATTTGAGTGATAGAAAATGTAGAAAATTTTTTAAAACTATCAAGGCCTTCATCATCCACATTAGCAGAATTGCTACATTGCATAGCGGGATTAACATTGTCAGAAGCACGAGCAGTATTATCACATTGATTTGCATAATAATTATATAGTTGTTGTAAATATTCATTTAGCTTGTTCATAGAATCATATAAATTTGGGGTTTCAGTTTCTCCAATCTCCATATAAGTATATAAAGCATTCATTAATTGGTGGCAATCACGCATTTCAATAGAATGATTTAAAACTACACCAATTAAGTAAATCGGAGGAATTGGAAAGAAATATTTTTTGAATTTCGCTTGCATTTTTTCAACAACATCCATATATTTTTCTTTCTTCTTCAATTCATATAGTAGCAAGAAATTTCAGCTATATGTACTAAAGCCATAGTAACAGTGGGGTAATATGCGCCAGAAAACACAACAGTAGCAGTATAAAATTTATGTAAAAATTTAACAACATCATTAATGACCTCCCAAGAACCACTTGTTAGCATACGCCTAGGATCAGTACAATGTGCATTAGCAACTTCAGTTATTGGAAATCTATATTTGTAGCAACATTTTAAAAATATATATGTATAATTCCATCTACTAACAATTTCGTCTGGCATGAATCTAGGTTTAAGGTTATACTTAAATTCTTTTATTCTAGATTGTCTATTATTTCCTTAAATAACACCAACTGCTCTTCTAACATGAGTAATCTCAACTGAAAATAAATCAAGGCCACTTTTAACAATTAAATTATAAACATGACATGCACACCTAACATGAAAGATATCATTAAGAGGTGGTTGCAAATGCAATTTTAAAATTGAAACTGCAGCATTATTGTTTGAAGCATTATCAAAAGACATACACAAAACTTTTTGGTTTAGATTATAAAATTTAACAACTTCAACAATTGTACTACTTATAAACGTAGCAGTATGACTTTGATCTTCATCATATTTAAAAGCGATAATACGTTTTTGCATACAAGTATTATCATCCATCCAATGGCATGTAATTGTCAAATAATCATTTCCATTAACAGCATGACCAATATCAGAGGTTAGACATACTCTAGAAGGAAGATGACTAAACAAATAACGTATGTATATTTGATATTGTCCATGAAGTCTAAAGATATCTGCTCTACAAGTACTTCTAGGGATACCTTTAAATAAAGGATTGTAAATCCTTTGAATATACATAATAAGATACGGTGAAGAAGCAAAAGAAAAAGGTAAACAACTCAAAGTAATCATTTTTGTTAATTCCTCACGATCCCTCATTTTATCAAATTTTAGTAGACCTCCAGCAGTAGGGTTAATAGTTGTTTGACTTCCATCCCCGTTATTGCCCCATTCTATGGGATGGATAGATGTCATATGTCTAGTAAGTGTCTCAGTCTCCCCTAATTTTCCTTCGGTCAAATGTTTAAAAGTTTCGTTAGTTTGCACTTAACTCTATTTGTACCTTCTATTATTTCAAAAAATTTCCATATCGAATTTTTTTTTTACGATTAAAAGTTAGAGCTACTGATGATCTACTAACCCTTATAGCACTAGCAACTCTAACTCCAATAATACAAATATTTTCACTCTAACCAATAAGCAGGGGATTGAAAATAAGGGAGCCGAAGAATCATATGAAATTGTTGGGAAATGGGTCCCAAATTCTGTGGCAGAAATAATACTTTTGGTTGACGGGCTGCATGTTGCCTACTGCCGACAAAAACGGAAAGAAAACCGTGTGAAGAGTCAAGGCTCCTCCATTCTAATTAATTAATATTAAAAAGAATTTTTCATGTTTCATATTTAAATTAAATTAATTTCACTCAATGTCCTTTATTTGCTTTAGAGTCCCGATTAATTTAAATTCCCGTCATATAATACTCATTAAAGGAGTCTCAATTAAATTCTTTTCATTTCCAAAACTTGAAATGAAATTTCAGATTAAAAGTGAAAGTATCATATTTATCGCACCATTATTTTCTGTGTATTAATTTTATTTTATTTTATTATAATTAAGTCATGAAAACATTAAAGCTTCATACTTAGTGACGAGTTCAAGCCTTAGAAGCATGCGAAGGAATAAAGTCCGAAATAAGTTTTGTATGAGTCCTTTAATCTCCAATCTTGCTAGCCGAGGGCTCGATCTTTTAAGATTCAATCTTTCCTTTTTCGGTCCCCAGGGAATCGCTCTTATAGTAAGTGTCGAAGGAACTCGGGAAAATGACTTTGTAACTTCTGATATATGAAAATATATATTATTAAGTATTATTAAATAACAAAACTTTATGTAAGAAACACAAAATTCATATATTTATTTATTAATTCAAATGCAACATAATAGATTAGTTTTTTTTTCTCCAATTTCTATTTTGAGAGCTCTTTTCTATTGCTAATATTTCCCATATCTTACGTGGCTCTCTTCCTTTTTCACCCTGCCTTATTTACATTCTTTTTTTTAATCATTTAATAATGATACTCACAATTATAGACGGAGCCAGAATTTAAAGATTATGAATTTAAAATTCTAATCATTTTAAGTTACTGAGTTCTAAAATAATAATAATTATTACATATTCAATGAATTTCACAAGATAAATACAGAATTTGAACCAAAGGTACTGAGTTCGACCGAAACCATAGTTGATGGACTAGCTCCACCCTGCTCGTAGTATTTTTGTCAGTCTACACATTTCGATTCTCCACTGTTCATAGCTAGCGTTTGGCCATAAATCCCAAATTTATTTTGAAAAATCTGATTTAGGTGAACTTTGGTTTGAAGATGAAAATGTGTTTGGACATATACGTTTTCAAAACATGTTTTCCAACTTTATTTTGGAGAAAATATATATATAATTCCCAAGTTTTAGGATTTTGGTCCAAAATCGACTTTGGATTTGAAATTTGCGATTTGAGATTTGGTCAAAATATAGACAAAATTTATGGTCAAACACGAATTTTAAAAATAAATCCCAAATTTATTTTGACAAAATTCATAGCCAAACGGGATCATAATCTTATTATTTTTATTTCTAATTGTTTAAATTAATTGGCTCCAACTTTAGATCAATCTACCAGTTTTAATTTGATTTTGGCTTTAATACATTTCTTGAGTTTTGACTAATGTTGGTTCCTCGAACATGATTTGTCTTTGATTTTTCCCCTCTTCCATTTTTCATATTATCTAACATAAATAATTAATCACACACAAAAAAAAAAGTTAGTAATGCGCAGCTGGCACTTCCAGCTGGCATATTTTAATAGGACCGAATGACACGTGGCATAATTGGATCCATGCTGTTTTTGTGTGATTTGGACTTCCTTGATAATGAATTTTTTTTTTTTGGTTTCCTCGGGTGTTCGATAGCAGTCCGATTATATTCGAATTCGTACCACATAAGATCCTATTTGGAAGGAAGCACTCTTTATTAAAAAAAAATTCCATACTTAGTGCTCGAATCTGATATCTCTGATTAAGAGAAGAGTAACTTCATCTGCTGCACCACATCCATTGCAGTTCGCTTTGCCTTTTGGAATTTTTGCAAACTAATTATTTTTTATGATTAACAAGTAAAAATTCCTTTTTTGTAATGTATATGGTCTAAATAAACCTGCTTATTATTATTATTATTATTATTATTATTATTATTATTATTATTTTGCACAATCTAATCCAACACGATTTATTGAAGAAGTATGCAACTTTAAACGCGTCATAGTTGTTCAAGTAATATATATGATATAATTTTCCTTTTACACTTGTGTGAACATTCATTTGACTTACTAGCCATCTCCAAGGCTACATCAAATTTTGCACCAAATTTAAATTTGTATAAAATTTGGTATTTTTTGCTCCAATGAAATACCAAATCTTGTATCATTATAGTGCATGAATAGTGTTGTACCAAATTTGGTATAACACTATTCATCACACCAAAATTTGAATTATTATTATTTTATTCATCTTTTTAGTTAACACTATTCATCACACCAAATTTAATTTATTATTATCTTATTGATCTTTCTAGTTTTTGGACTTTTAATTTATCATATATTGTGTATATAATTAATTTTTATATTAAGAGATTTATAATTTTAATTTTATATCCATTTTTAATATATTAATTTTTGTATATATTACATTTATATAAAATTATAAGTTAATTTTATTAATATTATAATAATATAAAAAAAATTAACCATTATTTAAAATTAAAAAATGCAAATATCAGGTAGATGCGAAAGTTGAGTATTTATATTGTACTAAAATTAAATTTGACTATGATGTAATATTTATTTGTTTATCTTTTATCAATGATATCACTTTTAATTTGATTTATTCTTTAAAATAATTTTATAACAAATGATTATATAAGTGGTGAATGTGAATTGTATATAATAAATATGAAAAAAGAAAAAAATAGTATTTGTTTGAAGGAAATAAAAAATAAAATTTAAATAAAAGATAATAATATAATATAGAAGAGAGAAGAAATATTATTTTTTGGTGTAAAAAATTGTATAATGATTAGAGTAAATTTGATATTATACTATTTTAGTGGAAAATTTGGTGTTAAGGTTGTAGATGATCTTATCGGTGGCTAAATGAGGATAACTTAACTGAAATTGGTAATTTTGACTTTTAAAGCTACCTAAATGAGCCACTGATTAATTCAAATTCACGCAATGTAAAACACATTAAAGGAAGATGTGCTCCATTATGCAAGGATTTTTCCATTCTTAGGCTCGAGCAAGGTTTTCCCAGAAATCCCTAGTAACTAAGGTAAACAATATAGAAAAAATACTTATTTTTATACCGGTTTTGAAATAGCAAAGAAAAAAAGATATTTCTTGCTTGTGCCCGGATAGAGAATAGGCTAGGGGTGTTCATTGGGCGGATTGGGCGGCTTTTACTTTAACGGTTTGGCTTATCGGTTATCGGTTTTTAAATGTATTCATCCGTTAGAAATCCGATAAGATATCGGGCGGATTGATATCAGGTTAGCTCTTATCGGGCGGTTTATCGGTTTAATACCTAAGGGCTCAAATGTGTTCTGTCCGCACACTATACTGAAATATCAAGCTCATAGCTTTGACAATTTGTTGATCAGTATATTGATGAACTTCTTAAGAGGTCACCAACTAGGACGCAGCACACCAAATAACTTTTATTTGCTATCTGTATAGACTATAGAGTACAGAAGTGACGGTGGGGGGTTTTATTTTTCTAATTTATTTGTATTATAGTTTTATACACTTATACTTATTCATTTTAAAGTTTTTTATTTTTATATTTCATATATATAATTATGTAAGTAAAAATAAATTATATATATTTATATTCTTAATGGCTTAACGGATTACCCGTTAAGAAAATTGAATAATCCGCCCCCAAACCGCTAAGCCGTTAATAAAAAAAATTCAATCCGTTCTCCGTCCGTTAAGCCGTTAAGCCGTTACCATTAAGCCATTAAGCTTCGATTCGATTCGATTCGGTTTTCGGTTTCGGATCGGTTTTGAACACCCCTAGAATAGGCATAATTCCCCCACTTCCCGTTCTTCCTTCAAACAAGCCGATTGTTCTAAGTTCACCGATTTGATAAGATAGGACCAGATCTAATCGGAAAAAATCTTCGTACCCGTTTGCTCATAGATTTTTGGTTTTTTTTTCGTTAAAAAAAAAACTGTTTGTTTATAGAACATGATCAGTTTATAAAAAAAAATGAATATTTTTTGGGTGAATTTTTTTCCCACCCACAGAATTTTAAGTTTTTCCTTTTTTCCAATAAAATGTATAACCTAACGCAACTTCAATTTCATTAACATTGGTTTGTTGATTTAAGAAGGAAGTTTTGTAAAAGCAACAAAAAGAATTGCTCAGATACCCATAAGTATGGCTTATTTGGGTCGTGTTATAAATTCCTTAGCTACTATTGATGGTTGAGGTGAAATTTCAGCTTCTGAATTTCAATTAATTGAATATGCCGCCCCCGGGTATTATTTAGTGCGTTTCGTATATGAGCATCTTCAAACCGAGCTTATTTGTTATTGATTCGATAATTCCAATAGGACGTGGTCAGTGAGAATTAGTTATTGGGGACAGACAAACTAGTAGAACAATAGTAGCCACAGATACGATTCTCAATCAACAAGGTCAAAATGTAATATGTGTTTATAAAGCTATTAGGCAAAAAACATCTTCTGTAGCCCAGGTCGTAACTATTTTATAGCTTGTTTGGATGGTCGTTACCCATTGTATTGTATCGTATTGTTACGTTAAATACAATATTTGTTGTAATTGTTATTTAAATTTTATTGTATCGTATCGTTAATCCGTCGTTGCATAACGACAAAATGTGCCACTTATGTAACGACTGATTTGGTGTGGTCGCATCGTTACCTTGTAAGATATATGGACTTATATCTACATACATATGAACAATATATGGATAAATTATATGTTATGTGCTATCTTTTGGTTTGGCCTAATTTTGTGGTCTTATGGACATTATGTTAAGGGGGCCAATGTATTGTCATAAAAAGTGTAGGACTAATGTGTAGATACCCAAAAGGGTAACCTTGGTTAATGATGGGCTAACTAAGGTTACATATATGTAACCATGGTTACATGCTTGTGACTCTTGAGTTTTGTAACTCATAAGTTATAAAGTGAGGGTTATGGTTCCCACATTATTGCAAGACATAATCTCTTCTTCCTCTCATTGAATCAAGAGAAAAACTCCATTGTTGTCTTGCAAATTCTTGTGGAAAGCCATACACCAATTTGGTTATTGTCATATTATTGTTGTTGTGAAACCATTCATATATTTAGTCTTGTGAGGAATTCTTGTGGAAACATCAACTTCAAGACAATCTTGAAGGAAGGATCAAGGAGCAATCTTCATAAGGACATTTGGACAATCATCAAAGGAGGTTCAAAGATTTCCACAAATGGATTCAAGTAAGCTTCCGCTCATGTAGTTGTAATTCCGAATTATTCGATATGAAGGATATTGTATTTTAATTGGAATCATTATTCTAACAATTGGTATCAGAGCCACCTTCATATTTGGATAATTTGGATGTTCATAAGATTCATGTTATGTTAGGTTCATGTTCAAGTAAAGTTAGAATTTTATTTTTGAAATTCTAGTACCATGAAGTAGCATGATTTTATGAATGTTATGGTTTTTTGATGAAATTTGATGTTTTAATATCATGTTATCTTTATCTGATTTAAAACATTGAATTTAGCATGATTTTGGTTGAAGAACAACATATTTTCTTTTTTAAGATTCTTGTTGAATGACAGCCAGAATAATCGATTATCTGTTTAAGATAATCGATTATCCTGGACCAGTAAGGTTGAAACGTTTTTTTAATGCCAGAATAATCGATTATCTGTTTAAGATAATCAATTATCCTGGACCAGTAAGGTTGAAACGTTTTTTTTAATGCCAGAATAATCGATTATCTGTTTAAGATAATCGATTATCCTGGACCAGTAAGATTGAAATGTTTTTTTTAATTAATAAAACGTTTCAAGTCTTTTAAGTTTCAGATTTTAATTGAATATTAATAATATGTCAATTAACATTAAGTTTTTAATATTATTAATGTATTATACATTAATATTTAAGTTTTGAATATTAATTGTTTTAGTCCATCAATTTTCAGATTTTGGAATTGTCCAACTAAGAATATAACAATTAATATTCAGTTGTTGCATGTCAAAACATGTAACATATTAAGTTAAGATTCATAATATGGCTTAAGGAACTAAAGTTTTTAGCATCTAATATTTTAAATTAGTCAATTGAAGCATTATGTTGCCAAAGTAACCTCTATTGTGTAGATTGATTGATCTTGAAATATAAGATGACTGTGGATGTTAGTCTTCCATGCGTTTAACACCGGCCCAAAGGAAGGTTGTTATTTGGCAGGAATTCGAACATGCTTGTGGTGATAAATATGAGACAATTATTTGGTTTTCCATGTGAATATTAAATCGGCCCAAAGGAAGGCTTGATATTTGACAGGAGTTTATTGTTTATATTTGATCACTACACCAAGAGTACCACTTACAAGTTGATTTTCTGTCCAAAGACTAAAATCAATGTTGTGCTAGGTATCTTGTAATGGGATTTGCCTATTTTGAATCTATAAAGTAAAGTTAAAGTTCAAGTAATTGTAAGCATGTATTAAGTAATCCTTTTGTTCTATTTTCAGTTAATTCTTCTGCTGCTTCGATATCTGCCAACATCAATAGCATCCCTGTGCTTAACGGCACAAACTTTAAGGAATGGAAAGAGAATATCATGATCGTTCTCGGTTGCATGGATCTTGACCTTGCACTTCGGAATGAGCAACCTGCTTCTCTTGAGGATACATCCTCTCCTAATGAAAGGAGGGAGATGGAGAAGTGGGAACGCTCGAATCGCATGAGTCTAATGATCATGAAGCGTGCAATTCCAGAATCATTCAGGGGCACTATGAATGATGAAGCTAATGCCAAAGTTTTCCTTGAAAACCTTGAAAAGCGTTTTATGCAAAATGAAAAGGCAGAAACAAGTACACTATTGAGTAAACTTGTTTCCATGAGGTATAAGGGCAAGGGAAACATTAGGGAGTACATTTTGGAAATGTCTCATCTTGCTTCGAAACTTAAGTCACTCAAGCTAGTATTACCTGAGGAACTGCTTGTGTACTTAGTTTTGATATCTCTTCTTACACACTTTAATCAGTTTAAGGTCATTTACAACTGCCTGAAGGAGAAATGGACTCTTAATGAGCTCATTTCACATTGTGTGCAAGAAGAGGAAAGGATAAAGCAAGATAAGACTGAAAGTGCTCATTTGGCATCCTCTTCTAAGGAAACTAAGAAGAGGAAAGGTAAGGAAGTTGCGGTTGCAAGGCCCAAGATTAAGCAACATAAGGAACCTAAGGTTGAAATTACTGAATTAGGTTGCTTTTTCTGTAAGGGGACTAATCATGTGAAGAAAGATTGTACCAAGTACCATGCCTGGCGTGCGAAAAAAGGTACATTTCTTTCTCTTGTTTGTTCTGAAGTTAATTTAATTTCGGTACCTAAGGATACTTGGTGGGTAGATTCTGTTGCTACTACTCACATAAGTATATCTATGCAGGGTTGCCTGAACTGCCGAAAACCAAATGATGGTGAAAGATACATCTATGTGGGTGACGGCAAGAAGGTGCCAGTTGAGGCTATTGGCAAATTTAGGCTGTTGTTTAAGACCGGTTTTCATTTAGATTTGGATGAGACTTTTGTTGTGCCGTCTTTTAGACGGAATTTAATTTTTGTTCCCAAATTGGACATATCCGGTTATTCATGTTCTTTTGGTGATAATAAAGTTAGTCTCTTTCAGAATTCAAATCTTATTGATACTGGTCTTTTATCAACATTTGATAGCCTATATTTGATTGACACAATAACCTCACATAATGAAACCTTGCATACAAGTTTAAGTGGTACCAAAAGAAAATTAACTAATGAGAATTCTATATCACTCTGGCATAAACGTTTGGGTCACATATCCATTCAAAGAATTAAGAAACTCGTGTCAGATGGAATTCTTGATTCTCTTGATTCCTCAAATTCGGATATTTGTGTTGAGTGTATCAAGGGTAAATAAACAAACAAGACAAGATAAGAGAGCTTCGGACGTCTTAGAATTGATACATACGGATATTTGTGGGCCATTTTCTACTCCTTGTAGGAATGGTCAACAATACTTTATCACATTCATAGACGATTACTCTCGTTATGGGTACCTATATCTTATTCATGAAAAGTGCCAATCCATAGACGTGTTCAAATCATTTAAGGCTGAAGTTGAAAATCAACTAAGCAAAAGAATTAAATCCGTTAGATCTGACCGTGGTGGTGAATACTATGGTCGATATGATGGTTCAGGTGAACAACGTCCAGGGCCATTTGCTAAATTCCTAGATGAGTGTAGGGTCGTCCCTCAGTATACTGTGCCTGGAAGTCCTACGATGAATGGTGTAACTGAGAGACGAAATCGGACCCTTAAGGATATGGTAAGAAGTATGATTTGTCGTACTACTTTGCCAGACTCACTCTGGGGTGAAGCATTAAAAACCGCAGCTTATATTCTTAATAGAGTTCCAACTAAAGCTACAATCAAAACTCCATATGAACTTTGGACTGGGCATAAACTCAGTATTAGGCATTTACACATTTGGGGTTGTCCAGGTGAGGCAAGGCCTTATAGGCCGAATGAAAGGAAACTGGATGCTAAGACGGTTAGTAGCTATTTTATTGGATACTCTGAAAGGTCCAGGGGTTTTAAGTTTTATGATCCCACTTCTAGAACTATTTTTGAGACGGATAATGCTAGGTTTTTTGAGGATATTGAGTTTGGGGGGTGGGGAGATAAAGTTGTTAGAGATTTTGTCTTTGAGGAAGAACATGTGTCTTTCCGTCAAGTTGTTGATCTTGGTCAGGGTGTTATCATTCCTGACACGGATCATACAACTCCAGTTCAAGATAATCTCGAAAATCTCCCCAATCAGGATCCTGAAATTACTAATGAAAATGAAATTCAACAACCTCAAGAAACTGAAATGCCATTAAGGAGATCCACTAGAGAGAGGAGAAATGCAATTCCGGATGATTATATTGTATTTCTCCAAGAACAAGAAAGTGATATTGGACTTGAGGAAGATGATCCAATCAACTTCCGTCAAGTCATTAAGGGTTCTAACTCTCAAAAGTGGATTGATGCCATGAATGATGAGATGAAGTCTATGAGCGATAATGACGTTTGGGAGCTTGTTACATTGCCCGAAGGTATTAAACCTATTGGTTGTAAATGGATTTTTAAAACCAAAAGGGATTCAGGGGGCAATGTTATTAAGTATAAAGCTCGTCTTGTCGCAAAAGGCTACACTCAGAAGGAAGGCATTGATTATAAAGAGACTTTCTCTCCAGTTTCATCGAAAGACTCTTTCACAACTATAATGGCATTAGTAGCACATTTTGATCTTGAGCTTCATCAGATGGATGTTAAGACTGCATTTCTCAATAGAGACATTGAGGAAACAATTTATATGGTGCAACCTGAAAACTTTGTTTCGGATGAATCAGAGAAAAAGGTTTGCAGATTACAGAAATCCATCTATGGGCTCAAGCAGGCTTCCCGTCAATGGTATTATAAGTTTCATGCAGTCATTACATCTTTTGGTTGTGAACCGAATATTGCTGATGACTGTATATACCATAAGTTCAGTGGGAGTAAGTATATTTTTCTGGTTTTATATGTCGATGACATACTGCTTGCCTGTAATGATATAGCATTATTGCATGAAACTAAGAAATTTCTTTCAAAAAAATTTGAAATGAAAGATCTTGGTGAAGCTTCTTTTGTATTAGGAATTCAGATACAACGAGATCGCTCCAAAGGTGTTCTCGGTCTGTCACAAAAGGGCTATATCGATAAGGTTATGAAAAGATTTGGCATGCAGGATTGTAAACCAGGCAACACCCCTGTTGCTAAGGGAGACAAGTTTTGTCTCAAACAGTGCCCAAATAATAATTATGAAATTTCAGAAATGCAGAAGACGCCTTATGCTTCGGCTGTAGGTAGTCTGATGTATGCTCATGTATGTACACGACCTGATATAGCATACATTGTTGGGATGTTAGGCAGATATCTAAGCAATCCGAGAATGGACCATTGGAAGGCAGCCAAACGGGTCATGAGGTACTTACAGAGAACAAAGGATTACATGCTTACATATCGGAAATCGGACCAGCTTGAGATCATTGGGTATACCGATTCCGATTTTGCTGGATGTTAGGATAGTTTGAAGTCTACTTCAGGCTATATTTTCATGCTTGCTGGCGGTGCTGTCTCTTGGAGAAGCATCAAGCAAACTCTTACGGCCACTTCCACCATGGAAGCAGAATTTATGGCATGTTATGAAGCATCCAATGAGGCATTATGGCTGCGGAATTTTGTTGGTGGACTGCGCGTTGTTGATTGCATTAAAAAGCCACTTAGGCTATTATGTGATAACAGATCGGCAGTCCTTTATGCTAATAACAACAGTAGTTTGACGAAAGCAAAACATATGGACGTCAAATTTCGGGTTGTTAAAGAAAGAGTACAAAATGGACAGTTGTGCATTGAGTACATTAGTACAAACTCCATGCTTGCGGATCCGCTCACTAAGGGATTGACACCAAAAGTATTTCATGAGCATATTGCTTGTATGGGTGTCAAATCAGATAAGGATTATGTATTTTAGTGGGAGTTTGTATTATACAATTATGTATTGTCCATTATATTCAGAAATTCAGTAATTCAGTTATATTTGCAGATATTCAGTTTTAAATTTTTTGTACTCTTACAGTTTATGATTGATCTCAATAAAGAGAACCAGTTGGAAATAGACATTCTATTGACCACACTTTATGTTATTTCCATGCTACATACCTACACTTGATCCATGTCGTTGGTTATATTGATATACGTGATCTATGTTGGTTCTAGTTACGAATGAGTAACGAAGAGCTCTTAGTTCCTATGTTGGTATGATTGATGGACCGGATTGTTCATGACAATTTTATTGTGATAGCAATTTTGAGCTCCTAAGGTTATATTGTAACATATAATGCTAAGGTTTGTACATATGTATGTGTATCTCGTCCAAGTGGGAGATTGTAAGATATATGGACTTATATCTACATACATATGAACAATATATGGATAAATTATATGTTATGTGCTATCTTTTGGTTTGGACTAATTTTGTGGTCTTATGGACATTATGTTAAGGGGGCCAATGTATTGTCATAAAAAGTGTAGGACTAATGTGTAGATACCCAAAAGGGTAACCTTAGTTAATGATGGGCTAACTAAGGTTACATATATGTAACCATGGTTACATGCTTGTGACTCTTGAGTTTTGTAACTCATGAGTTATAAAGTGGGGGTTATGGTTCCCACATTATTGCAAGACATAATCTCTTCTTTCTCCCATTGAATCAAGAGAAAAACTCCATTGTTGTCTTGCAAATTCTTGTGGAAAGCCATACACCAATTTGGTTATTGTCATATTATTGTCGTTGTGAAACCATTCACATATTTTAGTCTTGTGAGGAATTCTTGTGGAAACATCAACTTCAAGAAAATCTTGAAGGAAGGATCAAGGAGCAATCTTCATAAGGACATTTGGACAATCATCAAAGGAGGTTCAAAGATTTCCACAAATGGATTCAAGTAAGCTTCCGCTCATGTAGTTGTAATTCCGAATTATTCGATATGAAGGATATTGTATTTTAATTGGAATCATTATTCTAACATACCTTGCTTTTTTCTCTCAATGTCACCCTTCATTATTATTAAATATTTTTATTTTATCATTTACCCTACCCTTTTATATACGAATTTTACCATATGTCATAATTTTTCTTTATAATATTGCAATTTATTAGTGTATGATATCATGAAACGATGGCAAACGATACAATCTATCCAAATATTGTATTTATCAAACAATACAGTACAATACGATATATTATGAAACGGTCATAACAACCATCCAAACAAATTATAAGGGGAAGGGGAGTAATGAAATACACTATTATGGTAGCCGAAACGTCATATTCTCAAAAATTATTCTTTAACATAACTTTAAAACTCTTATTTTAAATTTTTACCAAATATATATTCAAACGCTAGCTTATTCATCCCTTCGCAACAGACCTATGAAGTGTAACAGCTATTGAAGAATTGAGACGTCAATTTTGCCGCACAATGCTGTTGTTTGGCGTTACGTTATTGCCAAAGAAACAGTTCATTAAATGACATAAAAAAGAATTCACCCACCACCTATTTGACATTTTAAAAAAAGAGATGAATTTATTTTTCTTTTTCTCTCCCCAAAACATACTTCAAACTACACAAACAAACAAATAAAAACAAACAGACCCCACTTAGCTTTATATTGGAACAAAGAAACTGTCTTCAATCTTACTAAAAAGCCAAAAAGTAAATTTAAAAAATAAAATAAAAATTATTTACTAGCTATACCCCTCAATCGCAGGCTGCCGGCCACATCTAATCTTTAAATAAACACATCATGTCATTATTATCCGTCCGTCGAATTTTATACGAAGATATTTATCGGGCATTTAGACATAAAAATTATAAAATTCCAAAAAAATATTAAAAAAATATTGAAATGAAAATGATATTTAATAATTAAATTTTTATTTGAACATAAATGTAATTTAAAGTTATTTTTATGAGTGATTTGAAGTTATAATTTAAAAAATAATTTTTTATAATTTTTTAAAAATTCCGTAATTCAAATTTAAGTGAAATTTTATTTTTTTATGATCAAATAGTGATGCCAAAAAAATTGAAAAAAGAAATGAAACTTTTTTTAGTGGCAAAACAGGCCCTTAATTTGTTAAGAAATTTAAGAAGCTCAAGAATACTTTTGGTATGTAAATATATTTAAAGTAGCAACATATCTTTTTAAAATAAGTGACGTTGGGAGTTTTACATACATTTTTATTTTCTCTTTCTTATAAAAGAGAAATTTTTATCTTAAGCGAGTTTCGACAAGTTGAAGTGGTATATTTTTATTATTGCTAAGAGGTTTTCTTTTCTTTCTTTTGAGGGTGGAATACATTAAATTTGAATTTTGTAACACTTAATTGGCTTGAGAAGTTGCACCTGTTAGAATAATTTTAATTTGTACCACGTAAGTGTTGCTAGAAGTTGTAACCATTAGACTGTTGTTTTAATTTCAATTCTGAAAGATGCATTATTTTTGTTAAATCAAATTATTGGTTCTTAATGATTGACTTAATTATGTGATTATAAATTATTCCAAAACCCTAATGACTAGTTATTACAAGCATGGGCGGCACCAGATTACCGATTGTTGATTGGCTAAATTCAATTTTGATTCAAACTTTATATTTATCTTTAAAAGTTCATTGAATATGTATAATTTTTTATACAGAACCTAATTAATTAGGGTCCGTTTGGATATAGATTTTTTTTTCATTTTTTCCAAAGTTTTTTACCTTTTTTTGGAATCAGTGTTTGATCGAAATTTTAATTTTACTTAAATTGAATTTCGGCTAAACTAATTTAATTCAAACTCTATATTTATCTTTAAAAGTTCATTAAATATGTATAATTTTTATGTAGAATCTAATTACTTAGGGCCCTTTTGGATATAGAAAATTTTTCACTTTTTCGAATTTCTTTTACTTTCTTTGGAATCCTTTTTTTTTTTGGTAAGTAAGGATTTTTTTTTTGTCAAAAGAAAAATTTGTATTTCAACCAGTATAACTGTACATCACAACAATGGGCGGAATTCTAGAGAGAGAAGCTCTGACTTATCTCTAGAATTTCTTCATCTTCCTTGCTGATCCATCGCCTTCTTCCCTGTCTTCTTTGTGTATGTAAGTTAACATACACTGAGATTGTAATGGCAAGAGGAAGAGGTAGACCAAAGAAAGTTCTAGTCCCAAATCTATGCGAACACTAACCCTCCAACATTAGTGAATCCCTCTGCTAATGTTGCTCATAATACTACAGATTTGAAGGCATCTGGAGATTCCATGACTTCAATAACTAAGGATTTGAAGGCATCTGGAGATTCCATGACTTCAATAAACGATAAGGGTGATAACAACTCAAAGTCTGCTACTGTTCCATTGGGTACTGTTACATTGAGTACTGTACCATCAAATACGGTTTCATTGGCACAATCGGAGGTGAGTTCTATACAAGCAGAGCATTTGGTAGCATCCCCATCTCTGGAAGCTCCCATGCAGAGTCCTAAACAACCATTAGAGGCAGATCCACCCAAGGAGGTTAAGGAAGCACCAAAGGTTTGGGCAAATTTATTTCAGAAAAACAGATTTTCATCGAATGGTATGGCATTGGAGTATATTCCACCAGTTATGCTGGATGGCAAGCCTGTAGGCCAACTGATGAAGGAGGAAGTGGAGGAGGAAGAGAAAAAATGGAAGAGTGCTTTAGTAATCTTTGTATTTGGGAATGGGCCAGGGTTTAATGCTATGAAACGATTTATTAATCTGCACTGGTCTCATGTTCCTAAACCAGAATTATACTATCATGAGGAGGGCTATTATGTAGCCAAATTTCTGTCCATAGATGATGCTAAAGAAGTAATGTGTGCTGGACCATACACTATTGCTAATAGACCTATGATTCTGAAACAATGGTCTGTTGATTTTGATTTCACAGCTGAGTTCCCAAATGAAATCCCTCTGTGGGTTAAATTTCCTAACCTTCCCATGTCTTGCTGGAGGATTAGGTCCCTTAGTAGGATAGCTAGTGTCCTTGGGAAGCCTTTATTTGTTGATGAATGCACTACTAAACAGTCCAGGATTTCCTTTGCACGCATGCTTATTGAGGTTAATGTTTCCAAAATGTTACCAAATGAGATTGAACTCATTGATCCAAATGGTAATAGATTCTTTCAAGAAGTGACATATGACTGGAAACCTGTGTTTTGTGAAAAGTGCCTTAAAGTTGGACACAATTGTTTAGTAATGCCCAAATCTCAACCTGTCAACAAGCCTAAAGTTGTTCAACAATGGAGACCAAAAGTGGTGAATGAGAATAATGATCAAGCTCAAGAACCTATGAACCAGCCAACTCTCCCAGAGCAGAAGATATCCACTAGTAGAGTAGCTGTTCATAGTGAAGATATTGGAGTGGTGAAGGAAGACAATGGGAAGCAGGTCCAACCAGTGTTTAATATAACTAATTTCCCCCCTTTATCACCTGTGGTGTTGAACAACAGATTCCACAGCATGTCAGATGGAAAACTTGGAAATCCTCCTGAAAAAGGAGGACCTAGTTATACTAAATGAAGCTGTTAGTATGGAATATTAGAGGTGTAAATAAGAGATAACAAAAGGAGGCTAAGGAATATTTTAAACAAAATAAGTTTAGTATTGTTAGTATAGTAGAGACAAAGGTTAAAGAGCAAAATGCAGGGAGAATAGCTAATACATTATTACCTGGCTGGAAGTTGTTAGCTAACTACAGGGACTCTTCAAGAGGTAGAATCTGGATTCTATGGGATGAGCAGAAGATTAATATCACTGGTATTCAAGAGGGAGATCAATTTATTCACTGTAAAGTTCTTACTCTTGCAGGGGAGCTGGTTTGTATACTTACTATAGTATATGGATGTAATGCTTTGGATCAAAGAAGGGTATTATGGCAGCAGCTTCAGAATCTTGCTCTTGGCATAAATGAACCTTGGTTGGTTTGCAGGGGACTTCAATGCTGTGTTGTCTATTACTGATAGGAATTCTTGTAATCAGGTCACACAGGCTGAAATTCAGGATTTCACTCAGTGTTTGCAAGCTGCAGAATTATCAGAATTGCCTTGGAAAGGGTCTTTTTACACATGGTCTAATAAACAAACTGGTTCTGATCGAGTGTGTAGTAGATTGGATAGAATTTTTGGTAATTATGAATGGATGATTAAGTGGAGTCATGTACAAACTGTATATGGACCTCCCTTAATATCTGATCATAATACCATGGTTCTTACTGTTTATGAAGATTGTAGGCTCAGGAAAGCTCCTTTCAGATTTTACAATGTATGGGCTACTCATAAAGATTTTCAATGCATTATTAGGAATAACTGGAAGTCAAATGGTCCAGATACTCTCAAGGAAATATGGCATAATCTCAAAACACTCAAACCTGTTCTTAAGTCTTTAAATGTTAGAGAATTTAAGAACATTACACAAAGAATTGAAGATAGCAGGGTGGAATTGGCAAGCATTCAAAATCAGATGGGGTTGCATTATACTGATGAGTTACAGACTAAAGAAAAGGATCTGATATTGAAATTAGAGAAATGGTCACCGATAGAAGAGAGTATACTACAACAGAAATCCAGGGCCAGATGGATTCAATTAGGAGATTCAAACAACAAATAATTTACTGCTTTAATGAAAGAAAGGAACCAATACAAGCATATTACAGAACTAGTTACAGCAGGAGGTACAAGAATCACTAATCCAGATGCAATCAGAGAGGAAGTCAAGCATTTTTACAAATCTTTGATGGGAACATCATCTGACTCTTTGCCAGCAATTAACAGATCCTATATGGATAATGGTCCTAAACTCTCTCACAGGCAGCAGTTGCAGTTAATTGCTGATGTTACTATGGAAGAAATTGTTGATAGCTTAAAGGCTATAGGTGATCACAAAGCTCCAGGCATTGATGGATATAATGCTGTTTTCTTCAAGCAGACATGGAATATCACTGGTAAGAAGATCTCATTGGCTGTCAAAAACTTCTTTCAGACCAGTTGTATGTATAAACCAGCTAACTGTGCCTCCCTTACCCTAATTCCCAAAGTTGCTAATCCAAAATCAGCTAAGGAATTTAGACCAATAGCTTGCTGTTCAGTCTTGTATAAAATCATTTCCAAGATTTTGGCCAATAGATTGCAGAAGTGCATTGCAAGTATCATATGTGAGACCCAGGCAGGCTTTATTCCTGGAAGGAGGATTGCTGACAATTCATCCTTGCACATGAATTGATTAAACATTATACAAGGGCTCATATATCTCCTAGATGTATGATAAAGATTGACTTACAAAAAGCATATGATTCTGTTGAGTGGATTTTCTTACAGCAGGTGATGGAATCTCTAAATTTTCCATGTAAGTTTATCAGATGGATCATGGAATGTGTTCAAACTGTGAGCTACACAGTCATGGTTAATGGTGAAACTACTGAACCTTTCCAAGCAGCCAAAGGTTTGAGACAAGGTGATCCAATGTCCCCATTCTTGTTTACCATAGTGATGGAATATCTTAGCAGGTCTCTATGTGAACTTAAAAAGAATTCTGACTTTTCATTTCATCCTGGCTGCAAAAAAATGGGTGTTACTCATCTTAGTTTTGCAGATGATCTATTATTATTTGCTAAAGGTGACTATCTGCCTGTGAGCACTATGTTCAAATATATCACTCAGTTCACTGAGGCATCTGGTATGAAAGCTAACCTAAGCAAAAGTTCAGTATATTTTGGTGGTGTCCCTGCTGATATCCAACAACATATTCTGACACAGCTTGGTTTTGCATCTGGAGAATTACCATTTAAGTACTTGGGAATTCCTTTATCTACAAGGAAGATGTCTTTATTGCAGTGGCAGCCTTTGGTGGATAAAGTTACTGCTAAGATAACTTCTTGGACTGCCAGGAAGTTGTCCTATGCAGGCAGAATCCAACTAGTTCAAACAGTTACTTTTGGCATACAATCTTATTGGGCACAAATCTTTATCATTCCTTCAAAGATATTAAAGATGTTAGATGCAATTTGCAGATCTTATATTTGGACAGGTACTGCCAATATATCAAAGAAGGCTTATGTGGCTTGGGATAGAATGTGTTTACCTAAATCTGCTGGAGGGCTTAATATCATGAACTTGATGCTATGGAATAGGGCTGCTATTGCTAAGCTGGGATGGGACTTTTCCCACAAGAAGGATGTTTTATGGGTTAAATGGATTCATGCTATTTACATTAAGCAACAGCAGCTTCATGCCATCAAAATTCCTAACCAAGCTAGCTGGATGGTTAGGAAGATTGTTGAAGCCACTGTTACATTGAGTCAAATGCAGCTAGTGTCCCAAACAGATTGGTCTGTCAAGAAGCTCTATCTTCATCAAATTGGTCAGCTGCCAAGAGTCATTTGGAGAAATTTAACTATGCATAATCCAGCAAGGCCTAAAGCAGTGTTTAATCTTTGGTTAATACTGCAAGATAGGTTGCCTACCAAAGATCGATTGAGACAGTGGAGTCCAACCATTGACAGCTTGTGCATATTATGTCAACAAAGTGCTGAGTCCAGAGATCATCTCTTCTGTTTGTGTCCTTTCACCTCTATACTGAGACATCATGTTATGAGTTGGATTGGAGTAACTCAACCTAGTTTTCATAATTGGGATCAGTTTATACAATGGATTATTGCCAAGGCTAAAGGAAGGACTGTTCGAGCTCGCAACTTTAAATTGATCATTGCAGAAATGTGTTATAGTATCTGGCTAGAAAGGAATTCCAGGATGTTTACTAATGTTTCAACTCCTGTTGGGCAATTGCTTAGAAACATTGCCTACATTTGTCATGTTAGAAGTCCTAGCGAGTTTAGCTTACAACTTCAACAGCTTCCCTGTAATTAGACATAGAGGCATAGTATAGAAGTAGGATATGAGCTACTTAAGTGATAGTCAGCTGTGTTAGCTGGACTATAGCTTTGTAAATACTTATCTTTGGTGATTAATAAAAAAAATTTAATTACCAAAAAAAAACTGTACATCACATGTTCTTTGGGACTATAGAACAAATCTCAAAATTGATCAACTATCTACTATACAACCCGAAGGTTGTTGAACTAATTCCTAACATACAAAACTGCGAATATATTCAAGGAGTACATTGTGGATAACAATTTAAGTACTGTAATGTGGGCTGCCATTTTTGCTTCTTCCTTCCAGTGATATGCACCTGAGTTGCAATTTATCTTGCTCTATTCGTAGCATCCTTGCTCGAATGTCTGAATCATCTTTCATTCCTTTCCATCCAGATATTATATACAGCTGCTGCGAATACCACTCCTAGGATGGTTCTCCTTGGTTTTCTGTTGTTGACTCTATCAGAGATCCATTGCACCTCTAGCTCCCAATTGTTTATCACTATGTTGAAATTCATCCACCTTAACAATCCATGCCACAGTGATTGGTAATTAAGGATTTTATTAATCACCAAAGATATTTCAATACAAAACCATAGTTCAGCCAATGCCCAGCTAACTATCGTATCTAGACTGTATACCAACTATCTCTATAACTATCTAACCTATTTACAAGAGATATTGCTGAAGCTGTATTTAAGGATATTGCTGAAACTGTAATTAAGGATTTTATTAATCCCTAAGTAGAGTATCACTACTGCGGAAAACATTCTCAAAAATCCTCGAATTTCTCTCCAGCCACAAAGCATAGAATAATTCAGCTGCCACCATTTTGAATATGTTAGCTCTACTAGATTTTCCTTTAGCTTTACTAACTATCTACTGAATAAACGGGTCCCGGTTCTCCATATTGGGGTGATCTTCTCTGAGCCAAGACAATGTTTGGTCCCTTAAGTATGTAGCATATGGGCAAGTATGGAACAGATGGTCTCTGGTTTCTGTAGCATGCTAGCACAGAACACATTTGTTGTCCACAGTCATTCCCTAATGTATTAGCCTATCCTTGGTTGCTAGCCTGTCATGGAGTACCAACCATAAGTTGAAAACAGCCTTGGGCCTGGCATAATTCTGAGCAGTTAGGTTCTTCCGTGGGACTCTTGGGAGTTGACCAATCTGAAAAAGATAGAGTTGTCTAATGGAGCATACTCGCATGTGAAGCCCTTGGTGTTGTTGTAGCAAACCTCTTGCTGCAATTATCTTTCGTACCATCCAACTAACTTGCTTGGGGATTGGAGTGTTCTCCAGTTGCTGCTGCTTTATATAAACAGTGTGAATCCAGTTGACCCATAGTGTGTCTTTCTTGTGAGTCAGATCCCAGCAAAGTTTAGCAATGGCTGCCTTGTTCCACAAATAAAGGTTTGTGAGGTTCAGCCCACCAGCTGACTTAGGCAAACACATTTTGTCCCAGGATATGTAGGCCTTCTTAGTGATGACATTTGATCCAGACCATATGAAACTTCTGCAGACCGCTTCAATTAGCTTTAGGATCTTTGTAGGGATAAGGAAAAGTTGTGCCCAGTATGCACGTACTCCAAAGACCACTGACTGTACCAGTTGCATCCTCCCAGCATATGACAACTTCTTAGCAGTCCATGAGGCGATCCTAGCTGTGATATTTTCCACCAGAGGTTGCCACTGAATCAATGCCATCTTCTTGGTGGATAGAGAAATGCCTAAATATATGAAAGGCAATTCTCCATAAACATAACCTAGGTGACCAGTAATCTGCTGTTGTACTTCAGAACTAACCCCTCCAAAGTATACTGAACTTTTGCCCAGGTTGGCTTTCAGTTCAGATGCTTCAGCGAATTGGGAGAAATAATGGAACATGGTAATGGCAGAATTAATTTCTCCTTTAACAAACAGAAGTAGATCATCAACAAAACTTATGTGAGTGATGCCCAGCCTTTTACAACCTAGATGGTATAGGATATCTTGGTCTTTCCTCAGTTCAGCCAGTGATCTGCTTAGATACTCCATGACTATTGCAAATAGGAATGGGGAGACTGGATCACCTTGTCTAAGACCTTTAGCAGCTTGAAAAGGTTCAGTTGTTTCACCATTAGTCATCACTGTATAGCTAACTGTTTGTACACACTCCATGATCCAGTTTGTGAATCTGGCTGGAAATTCCAATGTTTCAAGAAAATCCATTCAACAGAATCATAGGCCTTCTATAGATCAATTTTGATCATGCATCGAGGAGTCACATGGGCTCTAGAATAGTTTTAATAAACTCATGAACCAGGATGACATTGTCTGCAATCTTCCTGCCTGAGATGAAACCTGATTGGGCTTCACAAATGATGCTAGGCATGATTTTCTGCATTCTGTTGGCTAGGATCTTGGAAATCATTTTGTATAAAACTGAGCAGTAGGCGATTGGTCTGTATTCTTTTACTGTGGTTGGGTTAGGGACTTTGGGGATTAAAGTGAGAGTGGCACAATTTACTGGTTTATACATCTTGGTAGTCTGGAAGAAGTCCTTGATTGCACCTACGATCTGCTTGCCAGTGATGTCCAGGTCTTCTTGAAAAAAACTGCATTGTATCCATCAATTCCTGGGGCATTGTCATCCCCAATTGCCTTTAAACTCTCCAGGATCTCAAGTTCTGTAATATCAACACTTAACTCCTTCTTCTGTTGATGTGTTAAGGTAGGACCATTAGTCATATACACTCGGTTTATGGCTGGCAGAGAAGCAGCTGATGTGCCCATTAATGACTTATAAAAGTCAGTGATCTCCTTTTTAATATCATCTGGATTAGTAACCTTAAGACCACCAGCTGTAATAAGCTCTGTGATATGCTTGTATTGATTTCTTTCCTTCAGGACAGCAGAGAAATACTTGTTGTTGGAGATACCCAGTTGAATCTATTTTGCCCTGGACTTCTGTTGTAGAATACTTTCTTCAACCAAGGACCGCTTTTCCAGCTTCATTGCTATTTCTTTCTCTTTAAGTTGCAGCTCATCATTGTATGCCAGTGCCATCTGATTCTGGATGTCCTTTAGTTCTTGTCTACTATGATCAATTCTCTGACTAATGTTCTTAAAATCTTTAGTGTTTAAAGATTTTAGAGGGCCTTTCAATGACTTGAGATTGGACCATACTGATTTCATAAAAAACTGATTATTGTTGTGTCAGTTATCTTTGACCAGCTGATAAAAGTCTTCATGATTGGCCCATGTATTGAATAATCTCAAAGGAATCTTCCCTTTCCTAGTAGCTTCTGCCACTGTAATCACCATAGGGTTATGATCAGAGATTAGGGGATGATCATATACATTTTGGACATGACTCCCGTTAATCATCCACTCATAATTGCCAAAAACTCTGTCCAGTCAACTACATACTCTATCACTGCTTGTCTGCCTATTTGTCCAGGTGAAATACTCCCCTTTCCAGGGAAGCTCTGAAACTCCAGCCTATTGTATGCATTGAGTAAACTCTTGGATCTCTGATTGCTTAACTTGATTATTCGATTGTCTATCAGTGGCATATCGAACAACATTAAAATCTCCAGCAACTAACCAAGGCTCAGTAATAGCAACAGATTAATCCTGCAGACTTTTCCATAGTGATCTTCTCTGGTCCAACCCATACAGTAAGATAGCAGATGGCATCTCCAGAAATGTTTCTGACTCTACAGTGAATCGGTTGAGCCTCCTCCTGGATACCAATGATTCTGATCAACTTTGTATCCCATATAATCTATACTCTACCATTTATGGAACCCTGATAATTTGTTAGTAAACCCCAGCCAGGAACCAACAGCTTAGCAATTCTGTCTGCATTCTTTTCTTTAAATTAGGTATCTACCAGACCAACAAGGTTAATGTTATTTTTCCTGATATACTCCCTAACTTCATTTTGTTTATACCTTTTATTTACACCCTTAATATTCCAGACTAGCCACTTCATTGACAGTTGCTAGGTCCTCCCTCATCATCTGGACGAATCTCAACTCTACTAATAGACATAGCTTCAAAATGATTACTAACCACAATATGAGATAAAAGTGGGAAGTTGGTGAGGTTGAATTCAGCGGTTTGAACTTTCTTCCCTTTATCTTCCTGCTTATTCTTCCCTGTTACCAGTGATGGGGGGTCATTAGGCTCTTTCTGAGATTCCCTGCTTAGCCTTGTCTCATATTGCTCAGTTTGCTGTAGAGGAACCTCCTGCTGATTATGAGCAGATTGAATTGGAGCCTTGGTTCTCCATTCCTGAATCACTTTAGGCTTCTTCACTTGAGGAGGTTGGAGTGGTTTTGGACTCATCAAACAGTTATACCCTACCGTAAGACATTTCCCACAGTAAGATGGTTTCCAGTCATAAACCACTTCTTGAGAAATTTCTTCCTGTTAGCATCCATTAACCATATATCCCTAGGCAGCTCATTGGTAACATTCATCTCTATGAGCATTCGAGCATAGAAAACTCTAGATTGTTTGGTTGTACATTCATCCGCGAAAATAGGTTTCCCTAACACACTGGCTATTCTACGTAAGGATCTCATTCCCCAACAAGACATAGCAAGTTTAGGGAATTTGACCCATAGTGGAATCTCAACAGGAAAATCCTCAGTGAAATCAAAATCTGACGTCCATTGCTTAAGAATCATGGGTCTGTTTGCTATAGAATAAGGGCCATCACATAGGACTTCTTTGGCATCATCAATTGTTCTGAACTTAACAGTGTAGTATCCCTCCTCATTATAAAACAGATCTGGCTCTGGTACATGTGCCTAGTGGAGGTTGATGAATCTCTTCATCGCATTGTACCTACGTACATCCCCTAAGATATACACATTTAGGGCACACTTCCACTTATTCTCTTCCTCCTCCACCTCTGCTTTGTTCACCTGGCATACTGTTGACCTTCAATCATTACCGGTGGTATATATTCTAGAGCCATACCATTAGATGCAAATCGATTCTTCTGAAAGAGATTAGCCTAGTTCCCCTTCGGTACTTCTGTTTTGTTTGAAATCTCCTCCACTTGCTCCGTTATACCCTTCTTTGGTTGAGTTTGGACTGGTATAAGCTTCTGCATGTATCCACTTTCACCGGCTATCTGCTTCATCGGAGCTAACGCTGCTTCAATCAAAGCAGGATAGCTTCGTTCCATCTCCATTACAACATTAGGTTGTTGGGCAAATGGTTTTCTCCTTCGCATGACGGATCACTTGGATGCTCAGCTGCAACGGTGGTGGTCAGATTCTCCGTAGATGACTGATTAATGGTTGTGATGACTCTCTCTATTGTTGAAATCGGAATTTTTCTGGGTCGTCCCCTACCTCGACCCCTCCTTCTCCCCATAGCAACGAGCTCGACGTACATTAACTAACGTGCGCCGAGAGAAAACGAAGAATAAGGAAATTTTTTCCGAAACATGTTTTTGGAATCCATGTTTGATCATGAAAATTTTAAATTTTACTTAAAATTAAATTTTTGAATTTTTCAAAAATTTAATATACTCAAAAAATTATTTTTAAAAATTTTTACTTTAAATCACTCACAAAAATTTAAATAACTTAACAACAACAACCCAATATAAAAAAAAATTTAAATAACTCCCAATTCTATTTATGTCCAAACACAATTCTAATGTTCAAATACTAGTTTCGCTTCAATTTTTTTTAATTTTTTTTGAAACTTCATAATTCTTATGTCCAACACTTAAATGGATTATGATCATAAATCCACACACTTAAAATTCTAGTTTTGCCTTTGATTAGAAGAATAAAGAACAAGATTGAAATAAAGTCACATATTATTAAAGTGGAAAACATATAAATGAGTAATAAATAAAAAAGAAATAAGAGGGAGAGAAAATGTAGCCAGCTAGCTACTACTCATAGAGAAAGTGAGAGAATCTAGTGGGCTTTGAGCTGTGATTTAGCTGTCCTTTTTTATATGCTTGCATTTCTTGTTTCTCTTTCATATTCTTTTCAAATTCAGCCTCTTCTCCTTTATCTATCCTCAAAATCCCAAAAACCTCATTTCCACTTCTCTCACCTCACATTTTCTTCAAAACTCCATCTTTGAACTCCAAAAAAGAAAAAAAAATTAAAAAATTCAAAGCACAAAAACCCCATTTCCACTTTCCTGTTTTATACTTAGATCTCCACTACTTTCATCTTACATTTGGTTTAAAGATTCAATCTTTGAACCAAAAATCCAAACAAAAATACCTCAAATCTCAAAAACCCCATTTCCACTTTCCTTTTTTATTCTCAGATCTCCACTTCTTTGATCTCACATTTGCTTAAAGATTCAATCTTTGAATCAAAAATCCAAACAAATATCTCAAATCTCAAAAACCCCATTTCCAAATTCCTTTGTTATAAACAAATTTCCACGTTGTTCAGCTCAAATTTGCTTAAAGATTCAATCTTTGAACAAAAAACAAGATTCTTAATTTTCAGATGACTTATGTGAGATGAAGGAAAAAACACAAGCACCCATTTCTTCTTTATGTTTTCTCCTCTTTTTTTACCTTTCTTTATTAATTTTAGCCTTTTCTCAGCACACAAATGCTGAGTTCAAAGTCTCAGAATCTGGACCTTTAACTGATTTTGAAGCTCAATACATCAAACACAGACAACTTTTGTACTACAGAGATGAATTTGGTGACAGAGGTGAAAAGGTCACAATTGACCCTTCATTTGTTTTTGAAAACAACAGAATCAAGAATGCATATATTGCATTACAAGCATGGAAACAAGCCATAATTTCAGATCCTTTCAATCTTACTGAAAATTGGGTAGGTCCCAATGTGTGCAACTACACCGGAATGTTCTGTGCTCCCGCAATTGACAACCCCAAAATCCGTACAGTCGCCGGCATTGACCTTAACCACGGCGACATTGCAGGTAGGGTCGTCAAAAAATTATACTGTGTATATAGATCTAATTGTGCGCTTGTTACACAAATAGCTTTACTTTTTGTAGTCTGTATACATATATTATACACAATTATACATATAGTATACATGAGTTATACAATATTATACATCTTCTCGCTATTTTTAGTTTAAGAGATTAGGTGGGCGGCTATTACAAAAATAGCCACAGAGATTCAATGTTTTACTTTTTCTAGCCAGTATACATATATTATACACATTTATACAAGCTGTTACAGAAATAGCCAACTAGACTCAATGTTTACTTTTTGTAGCCATTATACATATATTATACACAGTTATACATGTATAATACATGAATTATACAATATTATACATATGCCAGCTATTTTTAGTTTAAGAGATTAGGTGTGCGGCTATTATAGAAATAGTCAACTTAGACTCAGATGTTTACTTTTTGTAGCCATTATACATATATTCTGCAAAGTTATACATATTATATACATTAAATATGTATATTCTGCCGTGTATTTTTAGTTTAGAGATTATGCATATGTATTAGATGTTGTACATTCCTAACGAAATTTCTGATTTTATTATTACAGGGTACCTACCAGAAGAACTTGGCCTTCTAGTTGATCTTGGAATTTTCCATATTAATTCCAACCGTTTTTGTGGTACAATACCAAAAAAATTCAAGAATTTGAAGATATTATTTGAGTTGGATTTGAGCAACAACAGATTTGCTGGGAAATTTCCTTATGTGGTACTGAGTTTACCTAAGTTAATATTCTTGGATATAAGGTTCAATGAGTTTGAAGGTAATGTACCTTCACAACTTTTTGACAAGCCCTTGGACGCCATTTTCATCAACCACAACAGATTCATGTTCGAATTACCCGATAATTTTGGTAATTCGCCAGTTTCTGTTATAGTACTTGCGAACAACAAGTTCCATGGTTGTCTTCCCGCGAGTATTGGTAACATGAGTAATCTGAACGAAGTTATTATGATGAACAATGGGTTACGTTCTTGTTTGCCTACAGAAATTGGAATGTTGAAGAATTTGACGGTGTTTGATGTTAGTTTTAATCAATTGATGGGTCCGTTGCCGGAGAAATTTGGCGAATTGGTTAATTTGGAGCAGTTGAATGTGGCACATAATATGCTATCAGGGTCTATTCCGAAGAGTATTTGTCAACTGCCTAAGCTTGAGAATTTTACTTATTCTTATAACTTCTTTACTGGTGAACCACCGGTTTGTTTGGGGTTGCCGGAGTTTGATGATCAACGGAATTGTTTGCCGAACCGGCCGGTTCAACGGTCCCCGGCTCAATGCAAGGCGTTTTTGTCTAAGAGGATTCATTGTGGTGCTTTCAAGTGTCATAAGTTTATTCCGGCTTTGCCACCTCCTCCGCCCCTTTCACCACCTTTGCCTGCCCCTCCCCCGCCTGTTGTGGTACCTATATCTCCATCACCACCAGTGTTGTCTCCGCCACCACCGCCACCATCGCCTCCACCACCAGTTTATTCACCTCCTCCACCGGTTTATTCGCCACCACCGCCACCACCTCCACCACCACTGCTTTATTCACCTCCTCCACCAATTTATTCACCACCACCGCCACCACCGGTTTATTCACCTCCTCCACCAATTTATTCACCACCTCCACCACCGGTTTATTCACCTCCTCCACCGGTTTTCTCACCTCCTCCACCATCACCTCCTCCGCCAGTTGTGTCACCACCACCACCAATTCCATTACCAACGCCGCCTTATTGTGTACGCTCACCGCCACCTCCACCACCAAATTCTCCACCTCCTCCGCCGCCACTTACTCACTCGCCTCCACCCCCATCACCTTCGCCCTACTATTATAATTCACCACCGCCTCCCCCACCAAACTCACCACCACCTCCCCCACCATACTCACCACCACCACCCGTATACATATACTCATCACCACCGCCCCCACCAGTATACTCGTCACCCCCGCCCCCTCATTCACCTCCTCCTCCATCCCCGGTTCCTTGTATAGAACCCCCACCCCCACCGCCTCCTTGTATAGAACCACCTCTACCACCTTCTCCGTCACCTTCGCCACCTGTTTATTACGATAACTCTCCTCCCCCACCGCCGCCTTCACCATCACCTCCGCCACCAGTTTATGACTATAATTCTCCACCCCCACCATCGCCATCACCTCCGCCACCGGCACTGCCCCCACCATCACCATCCCCTCCACCACTAGTTTATTATTATAACTCACCACCCCCGCCATCTCCTTCACCCCCTCCTCCCGTCTACTATCATTCACCACCCCCACCATCTCCATCACCCCCACCCCCATCACCGTCACCACCACCGCCAACTCCAGTATATGAAGGGCCATTACCACCAGTTATAGGAGTTTCATATGCTTCTCCTCCTCCACCTCCCTTTTATTGATTCTTTAAGAAAATTTCTCTCTAACTCATCCTCAAAACACAAAATTATACCTACAGTAGATTGAAGTTGTGGAGAATAAATTTGGGCAAAGAAAAGATTGCAGCTTTGCATGGAAATTGTATTGTATAGAGATGATCATAATCTTGGACTAGAAAAGCCAGTTTACAGTGCTTGTTGTAACTGGTTTCCTCCTTTTTTTGGTGAGTTTTATTGTTATTATTCCATTTTTTTCTTTTCTTTTAACCTTTTTAATGAATCATACTTTGGTTTCTTTGTCTTTATTTTGTTCTTCATAATAATGATAGGAGTAATAGTATAGTGATGAGCATTTTTTATTTGTATTGATTCTCAGAATTCAGATCATATTTTTATATTTCTTATGGGTGTTTCTTCTTTTATGTTTCTTTTGTTATTGTAGCATCTTCTTGATCTTGAATTATCTTAATTGCATTTATTTCAATTTAAAGTTTTGGTCTTTTGGGTAGTTGGTTAATTATCAATGCTGAAGGTGGAAATTTATGTGCTTTGATCATTGAATATCAATTTCTGCCACCTTTGGTTGTTAATTGTTGGACTTTGTTGTGGTCCTCCAAACCTAATGGATCGCTTGGTACGAGGGATAAGATGTGAGATTAAATTTATATTATTTTTGGTTGATGGTATAAATTTATTTTAGTCTTAATATAGGATATTCCACCTTATCTCATCTTATACCACTAAACTTGGTATTATATTATTCCACCTCTTAGACAGGATAAATTAGTCCAAGAATTATAATCTCGGGATAATTTAATCCGCATACCAACGATTCCTAAGTGATTTTCTTTTTTGCCTAAATCCTTGTAGGTAAAGTTACTCGGTATTTATGTGGCAAAATTTTCACTAATGGAATTTAATAATAAATTAAAAAAAATATGTGAAGAAGCTAAGAGGATTCAATATCTAAGATATATATACTATATAAAAACGTAATCATATATATACGGTGTAATTTTCGACGAGGGTCTCATGGAAATAACCTCTCTGTCTTCGGGGTAGGGTTAAGGTCTGCGTACATATTACCATCCCCAAATTTCACTTGTGAAATTTTACTGGGTTGTTGTTGTTGTAGCTTCGTCCGCGGAGGTAGCAGATAAATACATACAATGCCACGAGATAGCAAATATTGATAAAATAGTTGAGGTGCGCATAAATTAACCCGCAAACCATTACTTTTATTTAAAAAAAATACAAGTTTGACCTCTCATTGTTGAGGGGTCAAGATTCTTGCGCGCTTATTAGCTGGAATTGAGGTCATTTGATTCAAGCAATTTGTTTGCTATACTTTACAGCTGTTGAAAACGTGTGTGATGTCAAGAGTTGGACCTTTAGTTCCATTAACAACAACAAAATTCATTTTCCATGTTAGTAATTTCACAATTATCTTAATTATATTTTAAGTGCTATCTGAAAATATCATCTTTGTCTTCCGGGTAGGGTAAAGTTCGTGTACATATTATCCTCCCCAGATCCCATTTGTGAGATTTTATTGGGTTGTTATTGTTGTTGTATATTTTAAGGGCTAGTTTGGTACACGAGATAAAATGAAATTAAGTATGTAATTAAATTTCTACGAATTTGATTACAATAACAATAATAAACCTAGTGAAATCTTACAAACAGGGTTTGAGGTGGATAATATGTACGCAAACATTAATCCTATCTTTTGAGGGTAGAGAGTCTTATACTATATTTGGTTAACATACGATAAATTTATACCGTTAACTAAACATAATATAAATATAATCCCACATTTAATCTTGGATATCCCACCTTATCCTGTTAAACTTAATACTAATTCCCAGGAGAGATAAATTAGTCTAGAAATTATAATCCCAGAACTAGAATTTCGAGATAATTTAGTCCACGTACCAAACGATCCCTAAGCGATCAGAGAGTGCAAAAACTCATTTATAAAACTCTATATCTATATTTATGTCTATAATCACACTCATTCTTATAAAACTAACTTAGGGTCGTTGGGAACCAAGTTATCACATGATTAATTATCCCAAAATTAGTTATCCACCATTCCACCCTCCTATAGGGATAAAAGAATACTACAATCTCAGGATAATTAATTCCTATATTAGTTATACCATGATTTTATTTCACCTAAATATAGGATAAATTTATTTTAAATTTAATTTTAAAATTAATTATCCCTTATCTCTCGTATCAAACGAGCCCTTAAAAAATTATCTAAGTCCATTTTGGGTGCAGTTGGGAAAAAATGACCAAATCAAGTATTCATTTGATGAAGGGGAAGTGGATAAATAAAGTCCTAAATTGGATATTTATATCATTTAATTAAGGAAAAGTGAGAGATTCCATAATTCACTTAATTGAGATACATTATGACATTATCACCTGAGATTATAATTCAAATTTCAAACCCCATTTTGTTTGTATCAACATTTCACACTTTTTCATTGGAATTTGCAACCTTTGAAATATTACTAATTTTTTTTAATTTCACATTCACATAGTGGGATTACAAATTAAAGTGGAATTGTCAGAATTTCAAGATTCTTGTCATCCCTCCTTTTGTGTCACTCCTTATATATGGGATTTCTTTTTCTTTTAACACACTTTATTGTCTCGATTCATTCGAATTTACACTATTCACATTTTCTATTAAAAAAAATTAGAACTTGAACTCGAGATATTTAATTAAGAATAAAAAGTTCTTCATTATTTCATCATATTCTTTAAATTCTTGTGCGTGTCTCGGAGGCAAATTTATAGTCTAAATGAAGCACGTGAACTCATTGTTTTTCAATTAAATTAAATATTTTATGTACATATTTTCTAAAATTGATCTAATATTATATGTTGGGACTTATACTTAAGGTTGTCATAATTTGGTAAATATCGAATTATTGTATCGAAACTGAAAATTTTGATATTTGGTATTCAAAATTTTGGTATTCGGTATGGTATTTGGTTTAAGTTTTTAAAAAATTAGTATTTGGTATTTTAAAATGAAATACGAAATACTTATATCGTACCAAAATATATATCATATTACATAATACACATATTATTAATTATAATATAAATATAAAAAATCTGAAATTTTACTTTCCTTTATTCTTTAAGTTCACCAATTAACTCTAAGCAAGTAACAAGACAATTTGAATGATCAACTTTATTTCTTTATGTACTGTTTTCTCTCTCCGAGTTGACATTTGTTGGTTTTAGATAAAAATTTTGTCAACAAACGTTTACAGTTTTGTACTTTTGAGTACTTTAATTAAGAATTTGACTCTATGCACTAGTTAGTATTCACACTGAATAAATCGAAGTTACTGAATCGAATAAATCGAAAACGAAAGGAGAAAACAGAACCATACTGAATTTAAATAGGTACGGTATTGGTATAAAATTTAAAAGATCAAATACCGAAATGAAATATTTAAATACCATACCGTATCGCTCGACGAACACCCTACTTATGCTCCAAAAAAACTAAATGATACACTTTGTTAAATATTAGGTTGTTAACCTAAAATAGTAGGGATCGATTTCGACTTAATAGTTTTTTCTCTTTTTTTAATAGTGCATTCATATGCTAGAAATTCAAGATTTGTCTCTGGCGTGTCTGTGCTTGATTGCAAAAAATTATGAATGTATTCATGCATGGGACTGTTTAAGATTATAAGTTATAAATTTTAAATTTTTTTCATAAATTTTGTGACTAATCCAACACAGTCATATAAATTTTTATTTAATATGAATGTTTATGTATGTAGAAAATGGGGAGCGCCTATTCCTTTTGGCCGTTAATATAACTTGTTTTTTTCTTCTTTTTTTGACATTACTTTCAATAAAGACCCTACCAAATTCTGTGCTTCATTTATTAGTGTTTTTTCCTACATCACACGTGAATTTACCTAACAATTGCCCCTTTTTTTGGGTCACCTGTAGTATATTTAAGTGCCAAATTTATGCGGTGAGTGATATTGCACCTACAAATTTATTTTTTTGAAAATTCCGAGGAAAATCCGTAGTTACTATCTTTCGATTGCGCACTGGGTAATCAACTTACTATATAATAACTCTCAAATTATATAAGAGATATAAACTTCACTAAGCAATTCCGGTACAACGAGCTCTGACTGAGGCGGGGCTGATACACCTGCTATTTTCGATTGAACTGTATGTAGTGTTTGATTTGAATTATATATTTATAAACAGAGGCAGATTCAGGATTTAAAATTTATGGATTTCTATAACGATCTTAAGTAAATGTACAATAAGTAACTGGGTTCATAATATAATATTTACGGATATTTTGTGAAATTTTTAATATATATACACGGTTTATGCAAAAGTTACCGGGTTCACAGGAACCCACTAATAATAGGCCGCATCCGCCCCTGTTTATAAGTATTTGTACTAAGTGTAGAGAGTTTTGGGAGAAGTAATTTTCTCGTATTGCTCACAAAAATATATATAGAGTACAGAGAGGTATCAAATCCTACCAACTATAGAACTGTACAATAATGAAAGAATATTCTACCAATAATAAAAAGATACACAAAAGATATTCACAATATATCCTAATACGCCCCCTCAAGATGGAGGGCCGGAGGACACGCCAATCTTGGACATCAGCAGAAGAGCCGAGGGCGAGATAAGTGCTTGGTGAGAGCATCAGCAAGCTGATCAGCAGAGGATACGTGAGCAACACGAAGAGACCCATTCTGAACCAATTGGCGAACAAAGTGATAATCAATGGAGATATGTTTCATGCGCGAATGAAACACAGGGTTGGCACAGAGGTAAGTGGCGCCAATGTTGTCGCTGTAAATGATAGGAGCAGCCGGAAGAGGGACATGAAGCTCGCGCAGCAGGGAATGAAGCCAACGTACTTCAGCGGTAGCGGAAGCAATGGCACGATACTCAGCCTCAGTAGAAGATCGGGCAACGGAACGCTACTTTTTGGAGCTCCAGGAAATAGGATTAGGCCCTAGAAATACAACATAGGCACCAGTTGAGGAGCCGTCATCACAGTTTCCACCCCAATCAGCATCAGAGAAATAATGCAGAGGTATAGCAGATGGAGGACGCAGCCAGACTCCAAAGTCACACGTCCCATTCAGATACCGGAAGAGGCGTTTAGCTGTACCCCAATGAGTGATAGTAGGAGCGTGCATGAACTGTGAGAGTTTATTCACAGCAAAGGAGATATCAGGACGAGTGAAGGAGAGATACTGGGGGGCCCCAAGGGCCCGTCGATAGGCGGATGCGTCGGCAGGGGCCGAGCCGTTGGCCAGATGAAGGCGGGTTGACGCCGTTGTTGGCGTCTGAACATGGTTGGATTCCAGCATATTATGACGAGTCAAAAGATCAACAACATATTTACGCTGAGAAAGAAAGCACCCCTTGGAGCTGCGCAGAACTTCAACAACAAGAAAGTAGCTTAGATGACCTATGTCTTTAAGAGAAAACTGAGTCCCAAGAGAGTCAATACGGTTCAAGAAAGCAGAATCATTACCAGTCAATATGAGATCATCAACATATACCAAAAAATAGGCCGTAAGACCAGCATGCTGAAAGACGAAGAGCGTAGTGTCAGAGGTAGTGATGACGAAACCCATGGTCAGAAGGCATTGGCGGAGCGCACTGTACCATGCCCGGGGTGCCTGTTTGAGACCATAAATAGCTTTCTGTAACTTACAGACATAGGATGGATGGTATTTGTCAACAAAACCCGGTGGTTGTGCCATATAAACATCCTCTGTAAGTCTCCCGTGGAGAAAGGCATTGTTCACATCCATTTGACGAAGAGGCCAGCCCTTGGATACAGCTAGACGGAGAACCAAACGCACAGTTGCCGGCTTAATAACCGGACTGAAAGTCTCTTGGAAGTCTACACCTGGACGGTGATGAAAGCCCTTCGCAACAAGCCGGGCTTTGAACTTTTCCACAGTACCGTCAGGCTTCCGTTTGATACGATAAACCCACTTGCAACCCACAACATTCTGTGAAGAATCAGGCGGAACAAGATCCCAGGTGCCATTCCGTAGCAGAGCATCAAACTCTGATGACATAGCAGCGCGCCAGCGCTCATCAGACATAGCACAAAACAAAGTCTGAGGTTCAGTAACAGCTGGAGAGGTGACAGCAGACATACCAAACTTCTTGTTGGGCGTTAAGATGTTATTTTTGCTGCGAGTTTGCATATGATGACCACCCTGAGAGGATTTAGGTGGCGGCATAATGGGTGTAGCGGCGGCAGGGGCCGATGGCGGTGCCGGAAGGGGCGCTGTTGGCGCGGGCGTTGGCGCCGGCAGTGCATCCGGTGATGGATCGCCAGTGGGAGCGGCGGCAGGTACTGGTGGCGGCAGCGGAAGGACTTCTAGGGAGACCGGAATGGGTACAGGGGGAGACTCGGGGTTAGACAATTTGGAGAACGGGAAGACATCTTCATGGAAGGTGACATGACGCGTGACGAAGATTTTAGACGTTGAGGGATCAAAGCATAGATAGGCGCTTTGAGTAGTAGAGTAGCCGAAGAAGACACAGACACGAGATATGGGTTCCATTTTGTGTGAGGTGTAGGGCCGAAGCCAAGGGAAGCATTGACAGCCGAAGACACGTAGTTTGGCAAGGTTGGGGCATTTATGGAAGAGAGACTCAAAGGAGGAGAGCATCGAGAGATTTGTCTTGGGAAGACGATTAATGAGATAGACTGCTGTAGCAAAGGCATAAGGCCAGTAAATGAGAGGTACAGAGGCATGATGAAGGAGAGTGAGACCAGTATCGACAATATGACGGTGACGGCGTTCAGCATAGCCATTGTGCTGAGGTGTATGAGGAGGTGAAGTGAGATGTGAAATGCCATTGGAGGCAAGAAAAAAGCGTAAAGCGAGGAATTCACCCCCATTGTCAGTGTACAGAGTAATGATTTTAGCGGAGAAATATTTTTCTACAATGGATTTAAAAATGGGGATGGTTTGTAAGACATCAGATTTACGGCGTAAAGGAAAAAACCAAACATCTTAGAAAAATGATCAACAAAGATGACATAATATTTAAATCCTTCATTAAAAATAATTGGAGAGGTCCATACATCGGAGAAAATAAGCTCCAGCGGAGCAGTAGAAGTATAACTTGACTAAGAAAAAGGTAACTTATGACACTTATGAAGCTTGCAAGAGACAGAAGCAAGATCAGACACATTACTGGACGCTATACAGCTAGAAGACACTAAATGACGCAGGATTTTAGCTGACGGGTGACCAAACCGAGAATGCCACAATGACGTAGAGAGCTTTTGTGCAGTGAGGGCGGACGGGAGACTGGGAGCCACCGGCCAATAGTAGGTGTTGCCCGTAAGCGGGCCGCTAACGAGCGTTGCCCACGTGCGACGATCCTTCACCTGAAAATCAGTATCAGAAAGAACAACATTAACATTATTGTGACGACATAATTGGGCAACAGAGATCAAATTTTTACGCATATGTGGAACACAGAGAGCCCCTGGTAATAAAAGAGAGGAATAACTGTTTAAGTTGTCCAGTATGAGTAATTTTCAAGCCTTCACCGTTACCGATAACCACATTGTCGAAACCAGTGTAAGGATTGTGAAGAGACATGTTGGCAAGATCAGAGGTGATGTGATGGGAGGCACCAGAGTCCAGGATCCAATCGGATGCAGAGGGAATCATCGGAGAGTGATGGGCTGTGTGAGCAGCCGGAAAAGGCGGCGAAGCATAAGCTGGCCGCGGCAGTGGTCCACCGTAAGGGGTCTGATTGGCGCCGGAGATGGGATAGGACGGACAGCGGTGCGCAGAGTGGCCAAATTCACTACAGAGCTGGCACTTCCCATTGTAACCGCGAGATTGACCATTGCTGTAGTAACCACCGCGACCGGAGACTGAACCGCGGCTGCTACGACCGCGCCCGCGGCTACTGAAGCGGTTACGGCCTGACTGTTATCCGGCGACGAAGGCAACCGACGGTGCCAAGTCATATGCGGTGGAGGTGGCCGGCACACGAGCAGTAATCTGAGCCTCCATGCTTAACAGCTTGTCATGTAATTCAGCAAAAGAGATGGGAGATTCGCGGGCTTGGATGTCATGATAGAGTTCCATATACGGATCATCAAGCCATTTAGAACCTTAATGACAAGATCTTAGAATCAACAGTAACACCCATGAGAGATAATTCATCCACAATCACGCGAATACCGTGCATAAAATCAGTAACAAATTTAGAACCTTTTACCGGATTATGGAGCTGCTGTTTGAGAGCCATGATACGACCACGAGAAGCAGTGCCGTATGTGCGCGCGAGGATGTCCCAGGCCTCTTTAGAGGTTTCCGCATCGGCAATAAAGGAGATGATCGTCGTTGTGATCGACGAGATGACGGCACTGAGAATAAGATTGTCCTAGCGAATCCAGTAAGGATATGCTGGATTGGGGGAAGTCACCTCCTTGTCGACGATAGTGGCTGGTGGGCACAACTTTGATCCATCCAAGAAGCCGAGGAGGTCATAACCCGTAAGAAGGGTTCGAAATTGAAATTTCCACGCCAGGTAATTAGTGGAAACCAATTTGAGTGGGATCTGAGCCGATGCATTGATGACAATCGGCTGGAGAAGCTCGTTTGACGTCTTAGCGGCCATGAAGCGCGAGGCAAAGGAGAGGAGGCGCTGATCGACGTTGAGAGAGAGAGAGGGCTGCCGATTAGTGCAGCGGCGGCGGCGGCGGGCTGCCGATAAGAGCAGCGGCGGCGCTGGTAGGGTAGAATTAGGGTTTCTTTGGCGATAAGCCACTGGCGTATGACACCATGTAGAGAGTTTTGGGAGAAGTAATTTTCTCGTATTGCTCACAAAAATATATATATAGAGTACAGAGAGGTATCAAATCCTACCAACTATAGAACTGTACAATAATGAAAGAATATTCTACCAATAATAAAAAGATACACAAAAGATATTCACAATATATCCTAATACTAAGTTCAAGTATATTGTTTCAAGCAGGGGCGTGTCTAGAGTATAGTATATGGTTCCGTGGAACCCGGTGACTTTTGAGTAGACCTTGTATTTTTATTAAAAAATTTGCTAAGTATCTAATTTTGAATATAATTATTATGATATATTAATTTGGATTGCGATAGGAACCTATAAACTTTAAATCCTGAATTCGCCTCTGACTTTAAAAATATAGTTGATTCAACGCTTGTGACTTATTACTATCATTTATTTCTCTTCAATAAATATGGAACTATAATTTTAACAATACAATAAATTATAAGGTTGAATTCATTAAATTTAATACCAGTAATTTGGAGAAAATTAGTTTATATACGTATTATAACATAATTAAAAAATCGGTCCCCGGAAAAATTTAATTTCTTGTTATATACAGATATTGTTATAGTTGTACAATCATATATATATGAGCGATTTATATTCTCTTTAGCTGTAAATACCCTTTTCACCAACTACTCTCTTTCACACAAAATTTTATATTCGTTATCTTCCTCAACATTATCGGGAATTTTCTCTTTGTTTGTATTCCCTAAATAATTTTTTTTAAAAGGGGTTGGACAATTTTCTTATAGTTGGATGGCATTTGAGTCATTTTCAAAGCACAAAAGAAAAATACCATTTTGTTTTAGCTTGAAAACAATTTCCATCAACTTGCTTTAAATATTCTCTGTCTTTAATTCAAATTCAATTCAAATTCCAATTCTTATTCCAATTCCAAACAAGTGACAAAGAAAACCAAGATTTTGGGAAATTCTAAGATTGAAAGGATAACAGAGAATAACAGATTGTATTATATTATTATATTCATTATTATGTAGTAATCAATTTGATGTGGTCACAACTTATATATTTTTTCTCATTTTTTTCTTACTTATTACTTTTAATAATTAATATTTACCTTTTGTCCTACCCTTTTTTCAATAATTCTAACTCGTATAATTTTTTATATAATATTATAATATTATTCTTTAAATTGTAATATTATGAAACGATGGACAACGGTACAATTATTTTAAACCTTATTATTATCGAAATAATACAGTAAACATTAATAAGGGGCAAAGAATAATGTCCTTGTAGCTATCATTTTCTACACTCTTAACAAATCATGATATAGTAAAGCATAAAACCCACCAATTAATTAATAGAAGTGATGTAATTGGAAATGGGGTCCAAATCAACATTATACTCACATGGCTTTGTTTGTTAGAGAATTTTCACATCACATCTACTCTTTCTTGGGTTTTTTAATTTGAGTGGTTGTAAATTAGTGAGTTGGTTGACTAAGTGTACCTTTTTACATTTTAAAATCTTGGAAATTATTAGTCATTTGTTTAGAGCCTCAAATGACAGGCTGTTGAGTAGGTCAAGCATATTAATGATGTAGTATGTCATAAATTTCATATCACATTCTACTAATTCTCCTATTCAATTAATTTCGTCGGCGAATACATAGTTTAGATCAAAATTATAGGATTCGGCCAAACCTATAATTAACATATTTTGTGGGATAACAATAAAATGATTAGCTCAGTGGTAGAGCGCGTGGCTTTTAACCACGTGGTCGTGGGTTTGATCCCCACAGATGGCGTTTCCTAGACCCCACCTGGTAAGAGTATACGGGTAGTAGTTGTTGTTGTTATACACAAAGGCAGACTTACGCTATATTGAGAAGGGTCACCGGCATCCGTAAAATTCGGAAAAAATTCCATATATGCATGTATATGTCTTTAGAATATAGTAATATGTTAGAAGTGAGCAAATAGAGCAAAGCAGATTTTGATTGAATCTAAAAGTTCACCCAAGCTTTCAAATCGTGAGTCTGCCTCTGACTATTCATGATCGCTTAAACTATCCAAATGACTAAAGTAACCTTCTTCCAAAACCTACATTATATCTTTGATCATTTAACTAGGGTTATTTTTTATAACTAGAAACAAGAGTTTATCCATTTTAAACCAAAATACATATACTGTATATTTCATTGTTAATGTTATGAATCAAGTATCCACCAAAACATGTATATTCACTAAATAATAGAGGATTTAATAATCATTGTATTATAATTTCCATTAACTTATCCACAAACCAAACCACCCTTTACCAATTTTTATATCACTGTTTTAGTATCTTTGTTACTTCCTCCGTCTCAAATTATCTGTCGTGTTAGTTTTTTTGAAGTTTAAGACAAAATTAATTATTTTTAAAAATAAATACTCAATGAAGATATGTTATATCTTAAGATATAAATAAAGGTAAAAATAATAAAAAATCCTTCTAAAAAATAAATTTAAGAAATGTATAAAAGAAAGATATGACAGATAATTTGAGACGGAAGGAATACTCTATAATCACCAATTTAAACTACCTCGATTATGTTGTATTATTTTTTGCAACACCTCGATTTTGTTCTAGAGTTAGGTGTAAACATTTCTCCTTTTTGGTAATTAGATGATTTCTCATGAAAGAAACCATTACAATGCACAATACAAGTGATATAAAAGTATAAAATAAATTTTCTCTGGGACCAATAAACCCTAATGATAATGTTAAATAATGTTACTCCAATCTTTTATCATAAAATATTGTAGATCCCTATGTTTAGAATCGTAATCTCAGCCTGATAGACCGGGGAACAATGTATGGAACAAGAATATTAAAAAGAGAGTAGTTATGTTATGGTTTCGATAATTTTTTATGCGACATATAAATTTATTTATAAAAATCACTAAAATAATAATAATAATAATAATAGATTTGAATTTATAATTTAAAAATACAATGCGTTCGATACTAAAAAACTTGTCCTTAGACTTAGAATTTAAATTTTAAATCCACCTCGAAGTATGGATTGAGAACAAAAGAATGTAAAAACAAATATACTGTAGATGCCACTTGGAGGAAGATTGTTTTGAGGCAAAGCTATGTGAGAATAAATTAAAAGTATAGTTTGTTTAGTGATCTGTTGGTATACTGAATCATTGATACGTTAAGATCATTACTATATTCTTGATCTTCATTATTATCTTTACTTTAAAAATAATAAAATTTTATGTGAGTAGAAGTAATAATGTCTACACATCATAACCTCTCCATTTTTTTCTGACAAAATAATTCCATTAAACGAGTCTCATTCGAGTTAAACAAGTGCAGTTCAGTGCACAAAATATTCCGTATATACACAGGATCGAGAAAAAGGCCGTACAGCAAAAAATGCAATACGGCTCGAACTCGTAACCTATAAATCATACGGGACAATTTTACCGTTGCTCCAAATGTAACAAAACAAGTTGGAACTTAATATGAGAACTCCGAGTAGTAACCATTTTCAATTGTATTAGTAAAATTGACTGTTTTAAGAAGAAAAAAATTAGCTTCCCATGAAACTACATTAACAAAATATGCCAATAATTCTGCATATTTGTTTGCCTCCCATTCAAAATACTTGCACTGGATAAAACTGCACAGGTTTATTAATCATAAAAAGAAATACAGATATTACATTACATCCTATTGTACCAGCAATACAAATTGTACAATACAGCTGGAGTTCTTTAATGATAAACCACTTACCACATCAAGAGTAGCAAAAGCCAAAAATAAGTAAAACAATATAACTTCAGGGCAGCAAAGGAAGGATGAAAAAATAAGATTAATAAATGATTTAAAAAATAATAAAGAGAATAATACACATTTTAGGTGCAGCAGGCAAAATGCACGCGACAGGCATCAGTCTCATACGGAGGTTCCTTCTCATCGATAAATTCTTTAGCTCCTTCCCGCATCTAACTACAGTTGGCAGCATCACATATAAAGAGGATCCGATGCTCGATGATGAATGTCATAACCCTTGGAAATATCTCGATCATAAAATTTTCCACAGCAAGCAGCTAATAACATATCTCCACTCGATGCTACCAGAGAAAGCAACAACACAATGCACATACGAGATGAATTTTCTTTAACCAAATGGGTTTCCTCCAGAAGAAGAGAAGGTGTTCTGGGAAGCGGGTGCAGAATATAATCCACCTGGCTGCTGATTCGAGTTTAGAGCTCCAAAAGCATCGAAGCCAAAGCTTGCTACTCCTGGTGATCTGCATTTTGAAACGCAGTCATTGAAATTTACCTCTCAAATGTATAGATTCTACAAACTATGAAAGTAATTCATCTTGAGACGGATGAGTTGCAAGGTTAAGCAATTAAAAAAGGCAACCTTTGCTCAAAAGACTACAAAATGATTTCCATATGTACAGCTAAATGAAAACATGTTATACACAATAAAAAGCTAAAGAGTTTCAGTCAAAACTTCAATAATCAATTTCATGTCAGTCAAGCACTTCATTTGCTACTGATGTTCTACGATGCAAGACCAAAAATGGAACAGCAATCACAAAAGTACCTTTGTGGCATGCTACCAGCTACTTGATGCCCCATGTATGAGCCTAAAAATTAAGACATAATCAGCATCCAAATAATTGACCAGAGATCTAATACAGGGGAGAAAGAGTACTACCTGGTGGAACTGCTGATGCATAAGATGGTGACTGCTGAGGCATTGTTGGAGGATAAGAAGTTGGGGCACCAAGGCTGGATGTATGCAGCAATCCAGTTGGAGGGACCATGTTCGGTAATGCACCTTGTAATGATGCCATTGACGGAAACTGAACAATGAAAATCTCAATGAGATCAAGAGTGGAAATAGTCAATTAACAAATACAACAACAACCCAGTATAATCCCACTTAGTGGGGTCTGGGGAGGGTAGTGTGCACGCAGACCTTACCCCTACCCTAGGGTAGAGAGGCTGTTTCCAAATAGACCCCCGGCATCCTTCCCTCCAAGAACTTCCCACCTTGCTCCTGAGGAGACTCGAACTCACAACCTCTCGGTTGGAAGTGGGAGTTGCTTACTATCAGAGCAACCCCTCTTGTCAGTCAATTAACAAATATTCACACTAAATGAATGCTTTTTTCTCAGCCGAGCACAGGTTTTGGGGCTGTTTCAACAAGTAGATATTCCCCAACTAATCAAATTAAACATGAATAAATAAGAAGCGGAAAAAAGTAATTTTGAGATTTACACCTAAAAGATAAGCTCAATGCATGTGATAAATAATACTCCCTCCAATCCACAACAAGTGACCAATTTGCTTTTTTATTTTGGTCCAAAATAAGTGTTCATTTATATAACCAAGACAAAATTCAATTTATTTTTACAAAATCACCCTTATGTACATATCCCTAAAAAAGTTTTCTTACTCCTCAAATTAAATAATTAATTAAGGGTAGTTTAGTCATACTAAGTATTATTGCATAGAATTTAGTATTTTTCCAAAAGGAAATTAGTCACTTATTTGGACCGAAGGGAGTAATTAACTAATATCACTGTAAGTTATCAATATCCCACTCTAAATCTGATTTTAATGCACAAAATCATTTTTCTTGCGAGTCAACACAAGTGGAAATCTCTTCAACATCAGTCAACTTATCACAATAGTCACATAGGGCATAAAATCAAACACATCCGAATGCCTTGTGCGTCATAAATGGTGATGGAACAAATAAATCAGTCTAAAGTAATAGTATTATTTTCATATACCGTTGAGGCTTGTGAAGATGGCTCGTTTATGACATCAAAAGGATTTGCTGATTTTGATGGCTGTGGCAAAGCATTAGCCTGAAAAAAACTACTGTATGAGCAAGATGCCACATAGTTAAGCATGCTGTGAGCAAAAACTAACAGAGTCAGGCATAAAATCTTCGGAAAAGGGCCAAATATAACCTTATAATACCAGAAATAGTTTAAAATTACCCTCCGTTTGAGTATCCATTCATAGCTAGCCCTACCGTTATACTTTGGCCACTAATATACCACTAATTTAAATGGAGAGACAAGTGGCATCACGATAAGTGAAGACCCCATCCCCAATTTTAATATCCAATTTCAATTAAAAACTGACCCTAATTTTTTTACCTTACCCGGTCCAAGAATTTGTACCAGATCTTTATTAAAGGGCTAACAGAGTAGGAAAGATGACTATTGGAGTTCCATAAGGTGACGAAACACTTCTGAAGATTCCTTTTCTTTTTTCAAATTAAAAAGCTTTTTAAACAAGTTTTCTACAACTATTCAAAAAGAAAGAAATAAGTCTGGTCAGCTGCTACTGGAATACCCGCCGGTTTGCAGCCCAACATTTTCGAGCGTGTTTGCACAAGAACAACCACCGGAAAGCTTTCGAGATGCGGCGGAAGAAGTAATTAGAAGAAAGCACTGTTAAAAACATGATGCTTTGTCTTTTACTCTTAAGACCTACAAATTGTAATTTTATACAACAACAACAACAACAACCCAGTATAATCCCACTTAGTGGGGTCTGGGGAGGGTAGTATGTACGCAGACCTTACCCCTACCCTTAGGTAGAGAGGCTGTTTCCAAATAGACCCCCGGCATCCTTCCCTCCAAGAACTTCCCACCTTGTTCTTGGGGAGACTCGAACTCACAACCTCTCGGTTGGAAGTGGGGTTGCTTACCATCAGAGCAACCCCTCTTTTCTCAAATTGTAATTTTATATTAAAAAAAAAGACATACTACTTTGATTCACATCTACCAATCATGGAGTAGTGTTCTTGGAATTGGGGAAATTGGCGTGGGCGGAAGCATTGGCAGGATGGAGGAAGTATTGCAGGTGGCGGCGGCAGTGAAGTATGTATTTCTGGAATGAGGAATTGGGCCACACGGAGTTTGGACGTTTTTTCTGATGATGGTGAAAATAGTGTTTATATTTAAGTGGGGGATTCAGTTGGATAATAGGTAAAAAATTAGGGGTAGGTTTTTTAATTGGAATTGGGTATTAAAATTGGGGATTATTTTTGTTATTGTGATGACATTAGTCCCGCTGTTTAAATTAAGGGTATATTAGTGCCAAAGTATAAAGGTAGGGCTACCTTGGACGGATGCTCAAACGAAGGATAATTTTAACCTATTTCTGAAAGAATGAGGGTATATCTGACTCTTTTCCGTAAAATTTTTGGGTTAGCACACATACCATAGACATGTTGTATTGCATTGCGAATCCATACCCATGCTGTGGACCAGTATGCCAGCCGGGAAAAGCACCAGGAATTGAAGAATAATTTACAGCAAACAAATCCTGCACAGAAATGTACCTACCTTTAAACTACAGAAAATTTTAAAATGCATCGAACTTCTGGAGAAAAAATATGAAGAACCATTACAAATTTTTCAGCCTAGACAAATGTTCATAATTTAGGCTAGAAAAATCTTCAAAGTATATCAGGTGTACTAGAGTTAAAACATGAAAAAACCAATAGAAAAGAACTTACCTCAGGCAGTTGTTTCCTTCCACTAGATTTGATTTCAACAGGAGCAGCTTGAGATGCAACTGCAGAAGTGGCTCCCAGAAGGGCAGGGTTTACACCTTGAGACACTTGTGCAGTTCCCGTGCTAGGAAACCCAGGTGTAGTTGCGGTAACTGAAGGATTCCACTGCTGAAAGATGATGATAATTAGCAATAATCAGTAATGAAACACAATGATACAACTAGTTGACCTCAAGGACAAGGGAAGCGCTAGGAAGCTACCTGATTTCCAGAAGGTCCACCAGCAGCTGGAGTAGAAAGCTGCGATATGGGCTGTGGGCCAGTCACAGGAAACAAGGAACTCTGCTGAGGTAGCATATTAGACCATTGTCCTCCGGGATTATTTGCGAAGGCATTACCACCACTAACCGGCGGTAGCGATGTTGGTCCAGTGGGTGCAGCTGAAGCACCACCAAATGGAAATGCTACTGAGTTTTCCACAGTTGCAGCTCCAGGAACAAAACTACTGAAGGGAGTGACTGGAGGTGCACTACCACCTGGAGGTGCTGCAGAGTGACCAGTTACAGTTGCTGGAGCAGCCAACTCTGAGAATATAGATTCCAGTAGATTGGTGTTTGAAGGAACTGGAGATGCTTTCACCTCTGCTAATGAATCAAAATTCGCCCAGTTGTCAGCAGCAGATTTTGTCGGTTGTGCAACGGGTATGACTGTAGCAGATTGTTGTATTTGTGGGGCCGGTGCAGAAGCTGCAGGTTCAGGAACATCATCAAAATCGATTAATGAGGTTTCTGTCTTACGTTCAACAGGGTTCCCGTTGGAGGACGTCAAGCTACTGGAAGATGCAGTCCTCTGCACAATATATGCAAAATAAGTTTAGCATCTTATTTAATTGGTAAGCATTGGGAAAGGCGTAAAAGAAAGAGTATAGTGGTGAAATTAATATGGTATATTTCACATATTTTGGATAAGGTGAACAATGGGAGTAGAGAGGCATTTCAGGTAAAGCCCATGCAATTTGGAAATGCTAAGACTTATGAGAAATCTAGATGTACGCTCTACTCTTCCTATTTGCTAAAGTTTTGAGAATAATCAAGAAAGAGTCTTTTATCAAATATCAAAGCCATCATTCTCTCAATATTCACTAAACTGCTAGAGGACAAATTGTCTCCAAAAGATGTGTGACTAGATACCACAACAAAGCATTGTACCATCATTCAAAAGAAAAAAATTCAGACACCAAAGGATATCATATGGGAACGAATATCATAATGGGCGTGTTACTAGCTAATAAAACAAAGTTTAATAGCATCATCCAAAATAATCAAATATCACATGATGCTGTATAGCATATAATCCACACCTGGGTTAGCACGGAGCTACCAGCAGCAGACCTACCACCATTGGTTTTTGGAGGTTCAATAACTCGAAGGGGAGATACACTGTCTCCAAGAATCTCTCTAACAGGTCGAACAACTGGGGGACTGGATGAGTCAATGTCGCTTTGACGATCAGGTGACATGCTTTCAACCTTGGATCCTCCATCCGAAATTCTACCATCATCAGATCTCCTTCCATTCCCGAATCTATCCTCTCGTCGCCAGTCATTGATTACTTCAGCACGTGCAGGGCTTCTTTGATCATATCCAGGACTTCTCCCACCACTACTCCCACCAGGACTAGGCCTGTTGCTGTATCGTCGCTCATATACTTCCTCATTTGGTGGGCTTCGAGACCCACTTTGGTAGGTATCTGTCTTCCTGTTTTCGCTTAAGTTCTCAGCTTCAGCCTGCAGAATTTAAATATTTTATACGATGGAATGTGTTCAACCAGCAGATCTCGCAAGTTTAGAAGACGGAGATCTACTAAGTGACGACATCACGGAAATTCTTCTCCTGTAAGGAGCACAATGAGCTATTATAAAATTCAAAATTGAGGATGAGCAGGATAGGATAGGCACCATTTTTCCCCTTGGTGGCTTCTCAAAGCTCCTTTCACCAGTGTATCTTCTATCCACATAGACATGCTTAATAAAATCACGAAGCCTCTCTACATTACTGAACACAAAGACAATCAGAACTGTATTTTGGGTTAATAAGTATCATATACATATATTTATTAAGATCATAAACCTGCCGTCTGGGAGAGAATTACGCTGCGTGTCCCAGTCCTTCAAATATATTACCTTCGCACTCTGTGAAAATGCAACCCCCCACCCCCCAAAAAAAGGCCACAAAAGCAGAAAAAAAAAATGAGTTGGCAACCAGCAAGGAAATAAATATGAACATGACATCAGAAGTAGGTGTGGCTCTTATAGCAAATAGAGCATGCATACCGCATTTCCTCCTCCTTGGAGGGCACTAACTTCTTGTGAGGTAAATTTAGCCATGGATACTGACTTCACTCTATGAGTGAACTCCCGACTGCCAGTATTTTCAAATGTAGAACAGGAAGCAATAAATTAGAGATTAAAAGAAGTTTCTAGTGCTCGGAAACATTTTAAGCACCACAGAGGAATGATGGTTGCATCATTTTATGAAAGACACCACTTACTGTATACCGCTGCATGTTGTGCAAACAAATGTCCAAAAATTAGTGCAAACATATTGCGGGCCCTGTCAGACAGTAAAATATGAGATATATTAATATACATCTACCTACAAAAAATATGAGATATATTATAATACATCTGTGTTACTTTCACTAAATAAGAAGAGTAGAAGACTGTTGATAATATTTTAAAGAACCTGCCATGCAACTAAATTTAGACAAATAAGGCTACCAACCAAAGTGAAGAAGCATCCGAGAAATAACACAGGGCCCTGTACTGTATATACATTAATAAGTCATTGATGACAAGATGCGGGAAGCGAGGATCAGATGGTTCGAACATGTACAGAGAAGAAGCCCAGATGCTCCAGTAAGGAGGTGTGAGCGACTAGTTGTGGAGGACACGAGAAGAGGTAGAAGACGGCCTAAGAAGTATTGGGGAGAACTGATCAGGCAGGATATGACGAGGCTTCAGATTTCCGAGGACATGACACTTGACAGGAAGTTGTGGAGGTCGAGTATTACGGTTGTAAGCTAGTAGGTAGTGACTCTTGTGTTACCTTGTACTGTTGTGAGCCTAGTCTGGTAGGATTTTTTTCTGAAATTACTAGGGGCATTGTCGTGTCTTACTATTTTCTCTTTTCGGTGCAGTAATTATTTATTAGCCATCATTTTTGTTTTGCATTTTTCCTTTTGCATTTTATGTACCTATTTTACCTATGATCTCTGTGGTGAAACTAACATTCTCTCCTTTTTGTTTTTCTTATTATCTTGAGCCGAGGGTCTTCTGGAAACAGTCTCTCTACTCCTTCGGGGTAGGGGTAAGGTCTGCGTACACACTAGCCTCCCAGACCCCACTTGTGGGATTTTACTAGGTGGTTATTGTTGTTGTTGTTATGTTGCAGCCAGTTATACAAGAATTATAATAGAAAGATTGTAATGTTGTGAATAATAATCAACGGATTACTAGATTTACTGTATTGGTTATCGGATGATAAGTTCATCCAAATAAAATATGGATACACGGTGCATCACTTAAAACATTCCTTTGGTTTAAAGTGCCCCAGACACCACTGAGTGGTATTGTACTGGGTCGTACTTTTTTGGTTTAAAGTGCATAACGATTTGTTTCCAATAATACATTAGATCACTTAATCTAATATTAGTTTTATTAACATACACGACAAAAAGTAATTTCGTTTAATACAGATGAAATTAAATTGAGTTACATTAATTACAATTACAACAACTACTACAACGTCTCTAAGCAGTCAATTTTTTTTTTAATTTCATTTTTTTGAATTCCACAAGAATTTGTCGATAATTCCGAATAAATCTTCTTGTAAGCAGATTTTCTATAGGATAAATTATAGGAATAAACATGTTGCTCATTTAAGAATCTAAGTCGAATTTCTTTATAAAAAAAAGATATCAATGAACTTCTATGAAACGGTTTCACGAGATTCAGCCAATTCTCTTGATCGTTGAATATCATTTTGAAATAGATCGGGATCTTTAGCATCTTGAATTCGATTCTTTATTTTTTTAAATGATGGTAGAAAAAAGCTTTGGTTTTGGTTTTTACTGACGTCTTTATAGTTCCAAACAAGTTGGGGTCTGCAATGTGATTCCTCATTACTCCATTTAAGCTCAACCCATGTCATTATCATTACAAAAAAAAATTAATTATATCAAGGACAAAATATTTCTAAGAGGAAAACTAAAAAGATGTATACCAAAATGTGGCATAATAAACAAATTTTGGAATACTCTTGTGAACATGAAACTTTTGTTATAAGAACTTTCTTTAAGTTTAATTCCAATTAAGTTTAAGCGATCATTAACTAAACAAGTAATGGTTATAGGGAATTTTTGACATTTACGTGATCTAATACATATATTGCTAATAGGTGTTGTAATTCCACAATGAATTCAGCTTAAAATAATATTCCAATTGCACAATAGCTAATGCAAGGAATTTTTTTTGATAGGCGATGTTAATGCAATCATTATCAATATATTGCAATTAAAACTAGCACTAAATCTGCATAGTAATGTAGAATTTACTGTCGGAATTATTTCCAATAATACATCTAATCAAACAAAATGAAAGGAGAAGTGGCCGTCTTAATCTACAATGACACTGGATAATCTAGTTAAATGGGTTTCTTCTTTCTATGTATGTGTGTCATACACAGACAAGTAAATTCAAACCAAAAATTGATGAAGAGGAATATGGAGTAAAAGCATATTAAAAACTTTCCAAAGGCAAATCATGTCTAATTATCAGCCTAAAGATCTATCATACATGTAGAGATTACCTACTTTAAGGACATTTGTTATTTAAACAAATTTATTCTCGACATTGCTAATCACCGACAACCTCATTGGTTAATTCGTATATTCCACATACAATAATACAAATTCCATATAACTAAATACAAGTATTACATAATACGGCCAACCAAACACTACATTAGTTTGCAAGATTATTTTTCCTATCTGTCTAACCAAGCATTTATCATCTTATGTGGGATTTAACATTGCAATAATTTTTTTTGTCCTTCCAATGTAACGACCCCCAATACTCAAGAAAAGTATCTTGTCAAAAACACGCAAGGATGAGAAAGAGTAACGCAAAGGAGTTTCTAAAGTTAAGATAAAGCAATGAAAGCACCATAGAGATGTATGTGATCTGTTAAGCGGGTAATATAGGGACACAGAATATTGTGATGTTACTATATGGTTGAAGCTACTCTTCTTTAAGATAAGAAATATCTCTTCCATCCAGATCTTTTCCCTTGGATGCATTGCACTCCTCAAACTTCATAAAATATATCCAATAATAACTTTTATCTCATTAATTCTTTCATCCAAATTTATACTTGACAAGGAAATTCCTAAGGAAAACAAATCTTGAAGTATAAATAGTAAACTCTCCCTCTTAATACACTCCTTCCACGTAAAGAGCATCCTCTTATTAACTGCACCTCTAGATTTCAGAAGGTTGATAACTTTATCTTATATTATTCCTTGGAACCCATTAGATAGTTAATCGCTCCGGTTACCATTTGAAGATGTCAAACACCGTCCGTGCATATAATTTAAACTCATTCCTATAATCATTGCAAACTAATTCTGGATTGAGACGTAGTTAATTGATTGATTGAACATAACAAAATTCCTATGTCATTTTTCATGTGACAATTACTATTTGACTGGTCAAAAAAATTTTAAATTTCTCTTATTACCATGATTTGTCCAAACATTTTTTGAAATTTAACTAGGGTGACTTACAAAATTCTTTATGCAACTTCCAAAAATGTAACTTCTATTTCCAAACACTTGAATCTATATTCGAATTCACAAAAAAAAGTTAGGTACTTTAACCCTCCCACGCACATAAAATGGGACAGAGCGAATATTAAATAGACCAGAACAGGACAGATATAGAGGATTCTTATAACCGACCGTACTAATTTGAACTAAACGTGTAATTAATCAAACTTACCAAACTATTACAGTTCATACACCGTCGATTATCAGGAAGCTTAAGCAGCTTCCGTATAATCCTTTCATTCTTCTCATCCTCCTTGCGACTTGCCATCTCACCAGTAATCAAAGCCCTAACTAACTGCCAAATAATCACACACAATTTCAAAAATTCAAACTTACTGCCAAAACTCACACAAAAAATACCAAGTCCAGTAAAAATGATCAATCGAATACATAATCATCACACAAAACTTAAAAAATTCAAACTCACTGCCAAAAATCACACAAAAAAATCATCAAACTCAAGTAAAATGATCAAATAAATTCAAATTTACAAAGTTATACATCATCAGATCTGGTAAAATTTTCAGTCATAAAAGTTCACAACTGAAACAAAATATAAACAGAAATTCGAATATACGCTTAAAAATACGCAAAAATACACATAGTTTTGATGAAAATTACGAATTTGAGTAACCTGATCGGTGGAGGAATTGGAGGAAACTAACAGCTTTCGTACAGCTCAGAATGCTTTTTTGTGTGAAAAATGTAGAGAGAGAAAGTTTAATGGACGGAGGAAATATAGGATGATTCGCGGATACAAGGGAGAAATTGTGAGGACTAGTCTGCTGGAAAAAAACTGAACTATAGTTTGATTTTGACCGGTTGTGGACTTGGAATGTTGTATGGGGACAGGTCATACAAGGCGGCTGTGAATGATATAAATGCCCCTCCAAATTATGAACTAAGCTGCCGTAATGTTCGAGGTTTGAAAAAAGGCGATCTATTGTACGCAGTTTTATCCTGTATTTATATAAAAATTATTTATACAGCTCAAATTCATAACCTCCTAGTCACATGATAGAAAATTCAAAGACATATCCAAAATTTTAAAAATATGGATACACTATGAACAACAGAGACCTGAATTTCTGAGAGAGTATCTGAGAGATATATTTTGGATTTAGTAATTTAAAGGTCAAAATGAAGACTACAAAAAGAGAAGAAAAAAACGTGTAACCAATATAAAAAGGAAAAATGAAATAAAAAGTGTATTTAATTAGAAAAAGCGGCAAAGCATGGGTATTTAACCCTATTTTATAGTTAAAATATGATTTAAAAGAAGAAAGAGTACGGGATCGAACCCTGATTAAAAATAAAAGGTGCACCTCCTTACCAATGCACTAAAGTATTCACTTGCATTTGGGTTCACCCATATTAATTTGTGTATTTGAACTGAAATTTACTAGTGTTATACGTGATTCTGGGGAGGAGAATGGGTTCTTGTGAACCTATTCCTTCCCATATGCATTCGCTCCTAGCATCAACTTTACCAGTTACGTCAAAACTTTAAATTACTACGAAAGAAAAAAATTATCTTTTTATTTGTGTGATATATTTGACTCGTCTCTAAATTTAAAAAATATTTGATTTTTTTTAATTGATGATATTTAATATAGTATTAGGCGAATGATTATAAAAGTTTTCCATTATAAAAAATAAGAAAATAATGACAAACAAATTAAAATGGAGAGAGAAACCTTATGGTTATTTTTCCTCTTGTATCCGGTGTGAGTATTATCTTCTTAGGAGACATTACTTGCTATGTATTATTTTATATGAAAGTGTCACCATTTAGAATGCTAATTAACATTTTTTTACCGCAATTTTGTCAAACTCTTCTCAATATTTTAAATCTTTAATTATAACAACAACAACAATGACTATTCAGTAACAGTAAAATTTCATATAATGGGGTCTGAGAAAAATAATGCGTACGTTGACCTTACCTCTACCCGACAAGGACGGAGAGGATATTTCAAATAGACCTTCAGCTCTTATAATACTTTTATGTGGTCTTCAAAGATATACCTTTTTTTTTTTGAAAACCCTTGAAGATCGAATTTATGTCCCAAATTACATTGAAAATTAAGTGATTTATCTTCGAATTTCTTTATATAAATTGCGACTAATGGAATATATAAATATTATAGCAAAGACCTTATTTCTTTGCATTGCGTAAGGCCTTAATTTATGACTATGAATGCGTAGTTAGTGGGCTCTTTCAACCATGAATTTAATGTTTTTTTAAGAGTAATAACATTAATTAGGTTGAGTTTTCTACCTTCATTGTAAGTGTATTGGGCAAATTTGGTTCCTTACGCCCATATATTATCTACATACGTCCTCGGTGAAGAAAGTGACCTAATTATGGGCGACTCGAGTAAGGTTGGCCTCAGTTAATAGACGAATTGAGTGACATGACTCGCTGCAACGTCGTTTCAAGCTCTGACGCTCGTACACTGAGGCCATCAACCCTTATACTTTCCTTTGGTTATTTCGAGGAAGGTCCCTTGGTATATAAAAGGGACCTTCCCTTTGTACAGGAGGATGGGTATTTTACTATTGAAAATATACAACTCTCTCTCTCTATCTATCTGATTCTCTCTCTCTCTCTCTCTCTTGTGCAAAATTTACTACCTATCTTATTGCTCTTATATCTCGAATCATTGACATTATAATTAATCTTGATCACTTTAGGCTCTCTAGCTCATATTACTCTTGATTCCGATTAAGCCATACTATTTTTGATTGTTTTAGAGCTATTTAAGTATTCAGATAACCTTTTAGCCAAACAATTTGGCGCCGTCTGTGGGGATTTCGAGAATCAAAGTTGTAATTTGTTTCTAGAGATCCTTCGAAAAACTACTCTCCACAACCTAAAATGACTGAGAACAACGCGATAATGAAAGCTATCTTGGATGTCAGAACAGATCTCACAGGCACTCTCAACGCAGCTGCTGAAGGAGATGCTCTGCACGCAACCCCCAGTACCTTGGTAAGCGTGGAACACCTACCTTCCTCGTCAGAAGATCTGGTGGTTCCACGAGAAAGAGAGGCTTCAACATCTACAACCAAAGAAACATCCCCGGAGGTAAAGAAGTTACTGGAAGAGTGGATGACTAACATTCTGAGCAGTCTAGCTAAGAAGCCGCCTCAAAATAACAGATGCACCCCAGCAATAGATCACGTTGCAACCGAAGATGAACTCGAAGTCATAAGAACGAACAACGTAACCGCCGATGCTTAAGCCAACAGCGGCACACTCACAACCATCCTCAAAAAGATGGAAGAAATGGAAAACGAAAATAGGTCGCTTCGCGACCAGATGAAGGAGCACCAAGAAAGGGTGGATAAGATCCCAGGCGCGCCCAAGTTGCTACCAAAGAGAGACATGAGGAGGTTCGTCGAACAACCTTACACAAAAGAAGTTGCGCCATACCCCTTCCCAAAGACCTTCAAAATGCCCCCTACTTGAAAGTATATGACAGGACCACCGATCCCGAGGACCACCTGATCCACTATGTCACAGCCGTCAAAGGCAACAATCTATCAAAAGAACAGTACCATCCATACTTCTGAAGAAGTTCGGCGAAACACTGACAGGAGAGGCCTTAACGTGGTACTCACAACTACCAGCCAAAAGCATCTCCACATTTGAGGAGATGGCCAATAAATTTTCCACCACCCCTGCAGGGGCAAGGAAGGCGGAAGCACGGGTCAACAACATTTTTGTTGTACGACAGACCCCACGAGAGGGACTCAGGGAGCTCCTAGCCAGATTCAACAGGGTCAGAATGAGCCTACCAAACGTATCTGAAGGCATGGCAGTTGCGGCCTTTCAGAATGGGCTCAGCAGAGATGGCTCGAGGGTGACCAAGAAACTACTTAGCCGTCATCTGAAATATCCCCCTACCACCTGAGAAGAGATACACAATGCCTATTGCGTCGAGGTACGTGGGGATGATGACGACCTTAACAGCCCAACCCGACGGTTGACAAAGGTGCACCCAGAAATCTGAAGGGACCGGTGCAACGAGGGAAGGCAGGAGCAAGTCCCACGCCTCAACAGGGAAAGACACCAACCATACATCAGGTTCTCGCATCCGCCACCACCGAGGAATGCAAACGCCTTACAACGACATGTCGCCCCACTAAGGAACGACAGAGGTATGCCCCCTTCATTATCTGCATATAACTTTTGTGTATCTCCTTCAGAAGAAGTGTACGCACTGGAGAAGCTAGGCAACAAAGTACAATGGCCAGCAAAGATGAAGTCTGACCCCGCCACCAGAAAGCCAAACGCCCTGTGCGAGTTCCACCAAGAACGGGGGCACAGAACGGAGGACTGCATAGGTCTCCGTCAGGAGGTGGTCCGAATGCTAAACGAAGGATTCTTGAAAGAACTGCGCAGCGACAAAGGAAAGCTCAACTTTGCACGCGGGCGGGAACAACACCATGGCCCGCCAAAGCCGCCCTCACCAACACGCACCATCAACATGATCATTGGAGATGGCAATGATTCAGTGATCAATCACGTCAAATTCACCACCACCCACAAGCTGAAGCGAACCATCGCTCACGAACGGTATGATGACTTCGAAGATAGTATCACCTTCGATAAGTCTAATGCCGTCGGTTTGTGTTTCCCTCATTATGATGCCTTAGTAATTACTTTGCGCATAGTAGATACTGATGTTAAAAGTATCATGGTCGACGATGGAAGCGGCACATGTATCATTCATCCAAGAGTCATTGCACTCATGGGACTCGAGGATAAAATAATTCCACGCTGCATAACACTACCAAGTTTTAATAATGCAGTGGAAAGAACCTCATGCGAGGTGAGGTTGCCCATTATGGCAGGAGGGGTTACGATGGAAACCACTTTCCACGTGATGAACCAAGAAACGACATACAACGCCATTATCGGACGCCCATGGATACATGCCATGAGAGTCGTCCCCTCCAGTTTCTATCAAGTGATCAAATTCCCAACCCCATGGGGAGTGCACAGCATACGGGGGGAGCCCTGCACCACCCAAGAATGCTATAAAATAGCTCAGAATTACACGCACACCAAGAAACTCAATGGAGCAAGTGTTGAAGCATAGCAATCAGCCCTGTCGGGGACTAAGGTTCCTCCGACAGAGAACGCCATCAAAGATCCTGAGGACGTCGAGGCTAGCAAGGCTACGGTCGAAGACCTCGACCCCGTCCAGTTAAACAACAGTGAAACCCCAAAGAAAGCTTACATAGGCCATGACCTATCAAATCCAGGTCAGTACCGTAAATTTTTATCTAACCATGCGGACCTATTCGCTTTTTCCCATGCAGATATGGCGGGAATTCCATGAGAAATTACCTCCCACAAATTCAATGTTGACCCATTGCACCCTCCCGTGCGGCAGGTAAGAAGAAAATTCAACGCCGCCATCAACAAAGCAGTGAGTGAAGAAGTAGACATGTTGTTAGCTAATGGCTCCATCAGGGAATCCAAGTACCCGGAATGGGTCGCAAATGCGTAATGGTCAAAAGGGAAAACGGGAAGTGGCAGATGTGTGTAGATTTCACCGATCTAAATAAAGCATTTCCAAAAGACTCGTTCCCGCTACCCCACATCGACCAGCTGATAGACGCAGCGGTAGGACATGAGCTGCTAAGCTTCCTTGATGCATATTCCGGCTACAATCAGATCATGATGGCAGAAGAAGATCAGGAGAAGACAACTTTCATCACTCACCTGGGGACGTATTGCTATAAAGTAATGCCCTTCGGGCTCAAGAACACATGGGCCACTTACCAAAGGCTGATGACGGCAATGTTCAAAGAACAACTCGGCAAAACAATGGAGGTCTACATCGACGACATGTTGGTCAAGTCATCAAAAAAGGAAGACCACCTCACCCACCTGAAGGAAGCCTTCGAAATATTAAGGAAGTACGGCATGAAACTGAATCCTAAAAAGTGCGCATTTGGAGTAGCTTTGGGAAAGTTCCTGGGATTCTTGGTACCACAAAGGGGAATCGAAGTCAACCCTAACTAGATCAAGGCCATAGAAGCCATCCCAGAAATGCTGAGCAGCAAAAAGCAGGTGCAGAAGTTGACAAGACGGATAGCCGCCCTCTCCTGGTTCATCTCACCGCTCCTCCGACAGGTGCCACAAGTTCTTTGGTGTATTGAAAAAACGCCAGGGAATGCAATACAATGGAGAATGTGTAGAATCCCTAAAGAACTTAAAAGCATACTTATCATCACCGCCCCTACTGGTGAAAGCCAACTCCGGTGAACCATTGCTGATATATTTGGTCGTATCAAAAGTCGCAGTCAGCGTTGTCCTGGTGCGCGAAAATAAAGGTATGCAATCTCCTATTTATTATATTAGCAAAACTTTAATGGACGCGGAAACCCTGTATCCCTACCTTGAGAGATTAGCCTTAGCACTCGTAGTAGCTTCACGAATGTTACGACCATATTTCCAGTGCCATCCCATAAGGGTAGTGACGACCTTCCCTCTGAGGAGCATCCTACACAAACCCGAACTCTCAGGGCGACTGGCCAGATGGGCCGTCGAGCTCAGCGAGCGTGATATTACGTACCTCCCAAGAACCGCCATCAAGTCGCAAGTCTTAGTTGACTTTATTGGCGCTTCAGCGCGGAATTCCTACCAAAGGCAGAACTCGAGGCACAACGTGCATCCTCCGGAAATGACCTATGGGTCCTTTACACGGATGGCGCCGCCAATGCATCGGGATCGGGACTGGGACTCGTTCTTGAGGTCCCCACGGGTGAAAAAATTCGACAGTCCATACGATGCCTGGAAATGACTAACAATGAGGCCGAGTACGAAGCCGTTATTGGAGGCATGAAACTGGCCACCAAGTATGGGGCTCGCTGAATCCTCCTCCACTGCAACTCCGAGCTTGTGGTAAACTAGATCACTGGGACATATCAAATCAAAGAACAGAGGTTATAGAAGTACCAGTCAGAAATCCACAAAACTGATGACTACATTCGACGAATGCCGCTTAGAGCAAATTCCCAGAGCACAGAACACCAAAGCGGACGGCCTGGGAAAGTTGGTTGCCGCCACCAAAAACATCAACAAAGAAAGTGTGGTCACACTCCTTCACTCAGCTATTGACCACACCGAGGTATTTTCCTTAAACCTGACTTGGGACTGGCGCAACCAGTTCATATCTTATTTGCAGAACGGGATACAACCCCCCCCCCCCCCCCGATAAAAAAAAGGCAAAAAATCTTCATATGCAGGTCGCCCGCTACTGTATGATCAACGACGACCTTTATAAAAGGACATTCGGTGGTCCCTTAGCGAAGTGCTTAGGGCTACAACAAACAAGACTGGTACTCGAAGAAGTACACGAAGGCCATCGCGGTTCCCACACTGGCAACCGCGCCCTCGTGAGGTGCATCATACGTGTCGGCTACTACTGGCCCACCATAAAGAAAGAAGAAGCTGAGTATGTCCGCCAATGCGAGTAATGCCAAAAGTTCGCCCCAATGATACACCAACCAGGAGAGCCCCTCCATTTTTTCACCTCCCCCTGGACATTCATCAAATGGGGAATGTATATAATCGGCCTGCTACCCTCAGGACGAGGAAAGGTACGATTTTTACTTGTTTTAACTGACTATTTCTCCAAGTGGGTGGAAGCAGGTGCGTACGCACAAATACGCGAACAAGAAGTCATCACCTTCATATGAAGGAACATCATATGCCGTTTTTGCATCCCCAAAGTAATCAGCTGCGACAACGGGCTAGCGCATCATTGGTCAAAAAACGACCAAGTTCTTCGAAAAATGGCGCATCAAAAGGATACTGTCCATGCCTTATCACCCTACCGTCAACAGTCAAGCGGAGTCTTCCAACAAAACAAACTAAAAAAGAAGCTCAAAGATGCCAAGGGGCTATGGCCAGAACTGCTACCCGAAGTCTTGTGGGCGCACAAAACAACACCCAAGTCCAGCACCGGGGAAACCACCTACTCTCTGGTTTATGGAACCGACGCTGTCATACCTGTTGAAGTAGGCGAACCCAACCTAAGGTATTCACACACCAGGGGGACAGAAAATGACATCAGCAGACTCCAAGATCTTGATGAAGCCGAAGAAAGAATAGAAATGGCCCACATTAGTATGGTAGCACAAAAACAACAAGTCGAAAGATATTACAACAAAAGGGCAAAAATAAGGTCACTCAAAGTAGTGGATTACGTCTTCAAAGCCAATACTTTGGCCTCAAACGACCCAAATGAAGGGAAATTGGGCACAAACTGGGATGGACCCTACAAAATCACGGCGGCAACCGAGAAAAGAGCATTCCATCTTGAGACAATGGAAGGAAAGACACTCCAGAACAACTGGAACGTCGCTCACCTCAATCATTTCCACTTCTAAAAAGGTGTCACCTGAGTGGTACTCTTTTTCCCTTACCCGAGTTTTATCCCAATTGGGTTTTCTCGGGAAGATTTTTAACAAGGTGGCAAAGGGGTCACCTGGAGATGTTTGTAGCACAAGTGCATCATGTCCGCCTCTCCATGTACTCTCCAAGCCAGACATGATACAGGGACTGGATTAGTGTCATCTCCAGATGTATAGAATGGCTACAGCCATCTCCAGATGTATAGAAAGGCTACGGCCATCTCCAGATGTATAGAAAGGCTACGGCCATCTCCAGATGTATAGAAAGGCTACGGCCATCTCCAAATGAATGAAAAGGCTACGACCATCTCCAAATGAATGAAAAGGCTACGACCATCTCCAAATGAATGAAAAGGCTACGACCATCTCCAAATGAATGAAAAGGCTACGGCCATCTCCAAATGAATGAAAAGGCTACGACCATCTCCAAATGAATGAAAGGCTATGGCCATTATTTTACATGGCTATGACCATCGTTTTCATAAGGCTACGGCCATTATTTTATATGGCTAAGCCCATCAGGCTACGACCATTATTTTACATGGCTATGGCCATCGTTTTCACAAGGCTACGACCGTTATTTTATATGGTTAAGGCCATAAGGCTACGACCGTTATTTTATATAGCTAAGGACATCAGGCTACGACCATTATTTTACATGGCTATGGCCATCGTTTTCATAAGGCTACGGTCATTATTTTATATGGTTAAGGCCATAAGGCTATGGCCATTATTTTATATGGCTAAGGCCATCAGGATACGACTATTATTTTACATGGTTATGGCCATCGTTTTCACAAGGCTATGGCCGTTATTTTATATGGCTAAGGCCATCAAGATACGGACATTCTCTTATATGGATAAGGCTATCAGGCTACAGCCATTATTTTACATGGCTATGGCCATCGTTTTAATAAGGCTATAACCGTTATTTTATATGGCTAAGACCATCAGGCTACGACCATTATTTTACATGGCTATGGCCATCCTTTTCACAAGGCTACAACCATTATTTTATATGGCTAAGGCCATTAGGCTACGGCCATTATTTTATATGGCTAAGGCCATCAAGATACGGCCATTATTTTACATGGCTATGGCCATCGTGTTTATAAGGCTACGGCCATTATTTTATATGGTTAAGGCCATAAGGCTACGACCATTATTTTATATGGTTAAGGCCATCAGTCTACGACCATTATTCTACATGGCTAAGGCCATCGCGTCTAAACGACTAAGGTCATCGAATTTTATAAGGCTAAGGCCATCATTGCTACACGGCTATGGCCGTCAAGTTCTACAAACAACAACAACAACAACTACCCAGTATACAACGTGCCAAAAAGTAGAAAAGATTACTTACAACAAAAATTAGATGTGTTTATCAAAGGGGACAAACACCCATAATACAAATATAAGTATTTACAGGCATATTTAAAAAGACCCTAAAAGTCCACTACTTATCCTGCCCGGCCTGTCCTTCAGGTGGCCCGTCCTTATTTCCAGGAGTGTACACCTTAGAAATCCAAGAGCTGGATTCCAAACGATTGACATCTGTAGAGTTGTTTCCCTTCCGGGCCGGTGATTCAGGACTATAGCCGTCCGCTTCACGAGCGAATCTAACCCATTGGCGCTGGCTCTCAACTTACGCTTCAAATGCTCGACCAGCCACCAGGAATTCCTCAAGCATGACCAGCCTGGCCTCCGCATACACCCACATCTTGTGCGCTTCACGAGACCTATCGACATGTGCAAGAGCTAGCTTGAGCTCCTCGACCTCGGCCTTCGTGGCATTGAGTTCCTCCATTAAAGCTACAACCCAGGTGCGTAATTCTGCCACCTCCTTCACTACTACACGGCCAAGCTGCAGCTCCTCGTCCTTGACCTGAATAAGGACCTCCATCTCCGCGGCCCGAGCAACAGCGGCCATGAGCTGTTCATCAACTTTCGCCAGCTCAGCCACTCTTTTCTTCAACTTCTTCTTGGACTCCACAAGGCCCTCACGAACCACCCTAAAGCTAGGGTCCTGCTTATTCATATCGGCCAAGGTCCGGTGTGCCTCACGCGTCTTGTTATACTTCTGCACCAGCCTGTTGTATCTGGCCATCTTCTCCTTCCGTCGTCGATCCCTCCCCACCTCTAGGACAAGAGTCTGGAAAAGAAACCAAGTAAATACAGGGAAAATCATACTCCAGTAACACAAAAATAAAGGTCATCGAGCAAGGCAAAGACATACCTGTAAGGCCGCACCTGCCACCCTTTGGGCCAAGACTGTGTCGCTAAGTTTCGTCAACGTCACAAGCTCGGCTCCAGCACACAAAAGCATCATACTGGTGGCCGCCTCCTTGCAATTCTCCAACAGATTATAGTGATTTGGAATCACTATGCGACGAAAAGACTGGTCGGCCACCATCTCTACCCGGTCCAAGGACCCACCTCCTCTTCCCGCGTCTTCCGTGAGGCCTCTGGGCATGCCACATACATGCCTTCACTACTTCTCTCTGTGGCCTCCCTCCTAAGAACAGCCCTCCCTGAGTGAATGGCCTCTGCCATGAAAACCGGCCTTGATCCAGGACGGGATGGCTTGACCTTTCTCGTTTGAGTAGCCACAACCTTGCCGGTAAGAATCCGATGCTGCCTCATCTCCAATGTCTCCTCCTCTTCACGGTCCCCCTCCGTGGGATGCAAAGCATGCTCAGAGGGAGTCGGTTCAGCAGAGGACGTCCCTATGGGGGCAATATCATGAACAGCCGTCGGTACCTCCATAGGCATTGTATCGGGTACGACCCCCAGCACGGCCTCAGGTACTGTCTCAGGAACCGCTTCTAAAGCAACCTTTTGCCTAGAGAGGGGAAAAGTATTGCCCCTAGACGTACCAACAAGGATTAAGTCTTCCTCAGCACCGAATATCGCTCTAGAAGGGCCGGCCACGGTCTCCTTCTTCTTCTTCTGCGCCTTTTTAGAGGCGTCCCAACCTGCTAAAACATGTATGAGACGGGCAACAAAATTATGGGGGGGCCCTAAACCATAATAAAATTAGGTAAGACCGTTACCTGCCGGGCCATGAAGTCTAAGGAATTCAGGCCATGAACGACATTCTTCTGCAAACGGTATCAACGCTTGCACCCATAACCTAATATCGTCAACCCTTCGAGGAGGGCGAGCTGTCACTGCATGAAAGCAAAGGGAAATTTGAACGGAGAAAACCAGCAAGGTGAAGTCGCCATAGTAAAAGTTACGCACGTTAAAATTTACGTGTATCGTTCCACACCTCTGGAAACCCTCCAGGGTCGGACACAAGGTGCTCGGTACGCACGAAGAAGCATCTCGTCCAGAATTTGCGGTTGGCCTTGTCGTCCACCAACGACACAAAGTTTTTTTTGCCCCGAATCCTTAACTGGAGCAACGAGCCCCTCATGAAGACTACATTAAACATTTGTAGAAGATGATGAACGGTAACCTCCCTCCCGGCCTTCGTCGCGTAGATGGTAAGCACCCTATACACCTTCAACGCGTACAGAGTAAGTTGGGCCGGGCACGCCCCGAACCAGTGACAGAGCTCCTCCGCCAAAGGACCCGATTCGAAAGGCATACTCATAAAAAGCACAGTACCTGGGCTTGTGCATATTAGCGTGGTCTAGCCCCGCAGGCACCATCTCAACGTGATCAGGGATATTATATGATTCCCTGAAAATGGCCAAGTGAGACGGCATCAGATCACGGTGCTCCCAGGGAGGGAGTTTACACTTATTCTTAAGTCACTTCTATTATTCATATCGAGTGGGAGAAAGTTAGCCGTCGATAGCGGAACAAAAACTTCCTCGGCCTCCCGGTCATCTGAGGATGACGAAGTCCTAGAGGAAGCAACGTCCTTGGTCCTGTTATCATTATGACAACACTTGACCATAGTGGAACTTATAAGAAAAAGGTGTTTTCGGTCACGAGTTCGATCCCTAAGAACGAAAATTTCAGAGAAGAAAAAACAACAAGCACCAGAAAAAGATAGGGAAAAGATTGGGAAAATACTCTCAGAAAAGGTTTGAAAGATGAATCCAGTTCAACTCTCCCTCTATTTATAAGAAAAGGTACACAGAAATCGAAAGGGCATGATTCGAAAACTGGCGCAGGAAACCCAAGCGTCACGTCATAACCTGAACCGCCTCGGGAGCAAAGGTAATGATCACACACGTGATCGATGATGTCATCTTAAAAAATAACTCCAAAATAGAGGTAATATGTCAACGGCTCGACCTCTTCACATACGAGCACGTCTCTTACAGGGGTATCAACATGAACATCCAAATTTCCATAGTCGTCGAGCATGTATGTTCGTCCATTGGAGACGCCTCTCGACTGCGTCCCTAATAAACGAAGGGACTATCTGTATTGGAAAATTTTGGTTCCCTACGCCCATATATTATCTACATACGTCCTCGGTGAAGAAGCGTTTTAATTATGGCCGACTCGAGTAAGGCCGGCCTCAGTTAATAGACGGACCGAGTGACATGACTTGCTGCAACATCGTTTCAAGCTCTCACACTCGTACATTTAGGCCACCAACCCTTGTACTTTCCTTTGGTTATTTCGAGAAAGGTCCCTTAGTATATAAAGGGGACATTTCCTTTGTACAAGAGGATGGGTATTTTACTATTGAAAGTATATAACCCATACTATTTTTGATCGTCTTAGAGCTATTTAAGTATTCAGATAAATTTTTAGCCAAACAGTAAGTACACTTATTACCACTAAATGCAAATTAACCCGAGGAATAGTTGGTGTTAAAATACTAGTAACAAGAATAACAGCTACGAAGTAATACGTATTAAAAACAAAACTTTCCATCTAGGAAATACTCCAACATTTCACAATTAATATTATTTTCTTATGATGTTGGTGTTCAGAGCCGAGGCTCTGTTGGAATTAGTCTTTCTATATTTACGAGGTAGGAGTAAGATCTGCGTACACATTGCCTTTCTCATATTTCATTTGTAGAACTACACTGGGTATGTTATTGTTGTTGTTGTTATGACGTTAATGTTGGGACCAGTGTGCGCTTGCCTCAATTATTTCTATTAAATATTTGTTATCTCTTGTCAGAATTAGTACCGAATAACTTGATACTCCTCCCACCCTACCTCTTCCCGTATCCCTATGCATATCAAGTGGCACCCCCTCTCCACGGTACTTTAAACTTAATATTGATGATTCCGCCTCACAACACAATGCTCATGGGGGGAATTGGTGGAGTCATCCAGGACCACACGGGTAATTGGCTTTTGGGATTTGCACGACATCGATTAGTACACGGCAGCATGGAAGCTGAGCTCTTAGCACTATATCACGACCTGCACTAGCTTTTACTAATGGGTACACACCCTTAAAAGTCAACTTAGATGCTAAAGCCCTTCTTCCTTTACTTCATTCTTCTCATCCACTTTATGCTAATATTATCCCTGATTGCGGGTGTCTGATTGCTCGAATGCATGATCCGGATGTCCTTCACACGTACAGTGAAAAAAATCGGGTGGCTAACTCCTTAGCTAAATATGGTTTGCAGATGGATGCTTCACCAACCATCAATGTTTTTGGTCAACCACCCGCACTTTGTACATCAGATGCTTGACGATGACCGTTTGGGAACTCTTTTTGTTAGAAACCAAACTCCACCCAATCAGACTAACACAAGCACTGGAGTTGTTTGTTGCCCTCCAGAAATAGTCACTATTACTAGTTTACCCCCATAATCCTCTTTTTGTTACGACCCATCCAGGGGACGTCCCCCTAGAATATTATTTTTAATGCCTCTTGCTCCTTGTAACGAACCACCTTGATATTATATATAATATGCATCTTTTGCACCAAAAGAAAAAAACTTGATACTCAAAATTAGACAGATTGAAAGAGTATATAAGGATCATTTGGTACAATAGTGTGATATCCTAAAATATCTCATGGTGAGGAATATTTCGTGGGATTAGCTATCCCGCCTTTTATATGGGATAACTAACCATTTAGGGGTGGCTTGGCAGTTGGTACACGAACTCAATTATCCAGGATTATATAGTACAGGAATTATAATTCCTAGATCAATTTATCCGGCCTGGAAGGTAGAATAAAATAATACCAAGTTTGATAGGATATTGTGGGATAAGATGGGATCTCCAGGATTAAGTCTTGGACTAAGTTAATATTATATTTGGTTGACGGTACTAATTTATCTCGGAATAAATTTGTACTGTTCACCAAATATAATATAAATTTAATACTACATTTTATTCCACCTTATTCTGTATACCAAATGACCTCCTAATATAAAAGTTATTTTGAAATTAGCTAATATTTCAAATAAAATATGAAATAAAATAACTCCTAAATTTTATCTCGAGATTATTAATTTATTCCATGTACCAAACGACCTTGCATGTATACATATATCAATCCTCATTGTACATAATATTGAATTGCCTTCTGCCAATATTTTTCTTTTACGTGCATAGGAATAAATTTTACTGGAGATCTTTGATAATTTTTGAAAGAGATCATGCTTGACGTGGGTCCCATTACAGTGGAAACTGTATTGTAACAATTTAATTTTTGACCCTGTGGAATCATGAAAAGTCAAAGAAGAAGAACTTTCCACAGCCAATTTTTTATTAAAAAATTGCAAAGATATAATTAGCCACCGTTACAAAAGACAGCTATCTGTATTACTTAATGCTAAATTTTGTGCTTATGTTATAAACTAAAGCAAAAGACAAGAACAATAGAACAAGAACAATAGCAATAGAGAGAAGAGTAGAGAGAGTTCTTCTTATTGAGTTGAGAGAGGGGTGAATTACAATGGTAGAGAGCACCTCTATTTATAGGGAGGAGGAAGATCTTGCTACCAATAATAGGACTCTAAAATCTCTCTAATTAAATACATTAAAGACATTCACCTTAAATAGAAGTGTAAGAATCTTCTATTTCATAACACTCCCCCTTGAATGTCTATTCAATGATGTGCCTCATAAAACCTTAAAACCAAAACCCAATGGGAAAAATTAAAGTAAGGAAAAAGAGTACACATGTTTGAATATGCGTCTATTGGTTGCCTCGTTAAAAACCTTGCAAGGAAAACCCAGTGGGACAAAACCTTGTAAGGGAAAAAGAGTGCAACGCGCATTGACTCCCCCTAATGAGTACATCGATTTATATCCTTGAGCATTTGCATTCCAATCTTGTGCATCATCTTCAAAACGATCTTTGGTAGATGCTTGATGAATAAATCAACCATATTGACTTGAATAAATATTCCGCACCTTGAAATCATCATTCTTGATAGATATAAACATCTTCATATAATGTCGTGGAATAGCTCTTCAATATCTCCATAGATGCATTCTCAAATCCATCATGCTTATAGTTATGGCAAGATTCATATGTACACAAATTGTACTTAGGATGCGGTACTTCAGGACCAAGAATTGCATATGCTTCAAGCAACTTAAATCTTTCAAGTTAAGTCATATAAGTCGCATAATAGACTTTAGCTGCATATCAATCTTTCATTAGTGATACTAAACAAATAAGATATCGAAAACTGACTATACATACCTTTGACTTTTATCTTTCAAGCATTTGAACTATAGGTTCAAAACTACATGTCTTTCATATGGAATCAATTCTTCTTGAATTGTATCTCTTCCATTTAGTTACTTTCTTTGGGTCAGTAAATGCGTATAGCATGCTTTGCAATATGTTGCAATTGCATTTTCCTTTTTATGAATTACAGGTTCATATCATGATATTCGGGGATATACATATACAAATGAAAATTCATCCCATGTAACACTTTCTCAATTGTTTATCATGTCTCCCCCTCATGTTAGTAAAACTAACATGTTTCCTCAACTTTGGAAAATCATCTTTGTGCATTATGTCAATATACACAGCACCTTAATAATAAGATGAAATTATTTGGTTCCTGACCCTGAACCACTTGTGAGGGGAGAATATACTCTCGTATACAACTTATATCAAACTGATATATATATATAACTTAGTTCTCATAAGAAACAGTTTAGCTATTAAGTGGAAGCACTCAATAATTATCTTGCTAAACCAACTTTAATATAAACCAACTTATCAAGATGAACTGTCTTGAGTAGAGAATCTGGAAACTATGCTCGAAGTTAGATTACTGAGCGATTTACCTCGCAAGCACTGCCAGGCTGCGGGTTAATAACAATGGCGCATGTAACCATATCATAGATGCATCATATGTGGTATACATGGCAGGTGAATGGGCCCATACTCACCTTTCATATTTCCAGAATTTATGGGCTTCAACCCGAACTCTTTAGTTGGTCCGTTCATTAATGAGAACAAGTGATACAAGAGTATTCGTAAAGAACTTTCTAGTTCTTTAATATTCACCTATGTGAATTTGCACATCATACTTAAAATGAGATGGCTAACATGAATGCCAACTGAATAAATTATCAATATTGGTAAACTTCAAATTTACACCATGACATGTGCACTTATCAATAAATTTCGGGTTTATTATGACATGGGTTTTATACCAATAGATATCCACTTTATTGTGGCATTCTTTCGTTTGTGTAGTACAAACTGGAGGACAAAGCGGGTAGCTTTTCATATACAAATTACCCCGCTACAAGTTGTAGTAATAGGAGAATCAAAGCCTTCCTTTATTTATAGTCTCAATATAATCAATCGTTTTCGCGTGTACTTTGGAAACTGAATAAGTTTCTTTGAGACTTACTACAGCACAATACTCAATTGTGTTTCTCCAACATAGTAATAATTGGCTCTTCGAGAGCTCTCAATTAATTTTGTACTACCACAGACTGAGGTTCGAGATCCTCACATTCTTGCATTCCGTATTTTCAAGAGTCTCAGGCTCAATAGATTCTTCGTGAATCTCGGAATTAATCAAATCATGAGCGTCCTCATGTGATTCTTTCATAGTGTCATTTAGATCGTTCTTTTTCCTCTTCCTAGGATTTCGATCTTTGGAACCTAATGGTGTGCCACGCTTCTGGCGTGCATTTGACTCATTGGATATGACACTAGATATTTGTCAAATAGGGACTTCAATACGGATCGGAACATTTTCCGCGTGAATGTGGGATTTCGTTATCCTCTTCAAGTCCGTAAATGCGTCAGGCATTTGATTTGCTATTCTTTGCAAATGGATAATCTTTTGTACCTCTTTCTTTAAAATAGAGGTATGTGGATCAAGATGAGATAATGATACATTTTTCCACAAAATTTCCCATTTGGTTTCACCAACTTCTCCCCCTAATTTTGGGAAAAGTGTCTCATCAAATTGACAGTCTGCAAATAGTGCAGTGAACAAATCTCCTGTCAATGTTTCGAGGTAGCGAATAATGGAGGACGATTCATACTCAACATATATTCCTAACCTTCTTTGCAAACCCATTTTGGTGCGGGATGGCGGTGCTACAGGCACCTATACTGCGCATCCAAAGCTTCTTAAATGGGATATATTGGGTTCATGACCCAAAACCAATTGCAATAGGGAATATTTGTGATAATTCGTCAGTCAGAGACGAACTAGCATTGCTGCATGCAAAATGGCGTGAACCCAAACCGAAATGGGCAGCCTCGTTTTTATGAAGAATTCAAGATTATTCTCATCTATTATCCATTAACTTTGCAAACGCAAGGTTGCGTGATGGCAACAAGCACACATTTGACCATCTACCGGATGCGTCTATCAAGACCATGAAATACCTAAACTACCCACTAGGTGGGTGAATAGGTCCACAACTGTCCCCTTGTTATACGTTCCAGAAACTGGGGTGACTCAGTCCCAACCTTTGTTGGGGATGGTCTGATAATCAGCTTGCCTTGATAACACGAAGTGTAAGGATATTCATTACTTGAAAGAATTTTGAAATTCTTTAACGGATGCCCATATGAGCTTTCTATAATCCGTCTCATCATGGTTGATCCTGGGTGACCCAGTCGATCATGCCAAAGTACAAATGTATTGGACTCAGTATTCTTTAGATTTACTGTTGAATGTGCCTCAATTGCACTAATTCTTGTCCAATACAGGCCACAAGATAAAGACGGGAATTTCTCAATAACCCTCTTTTGGCCGGAGACATTCTTTGAAGTGAGGACGAGATATTCGAGATTATCTTCATCCATTGTCTCAATATTGTAGCCATTCCGGCGTACATCTTTAAAACTCAACAAGTTTCTCATAGACTTGGAGGAGAACATAGCATTCTCTATGATTAACGTCGTGCCCTTGGGCAGAGTTACAATGGCTCTTCCGGAGTCTTCGATCAATTTACTTTCCATGGTATGACATACAAAAGAAATACAGGAACATAAGAATAAGCAAGTTCAATTCTTTTTGTGTCACATAATATTTTCAAAATCTGCTACTAACAGTTGACTAACAAAATCAGATATGTTGTCCATAATCAATTACTTTGCAGTTTGAAAATTTCAGCGTTTTTCATAAGACAATCGATTATTAAACACACACAATCGATTGTTGGAACATAGACAATCGATTGTTAAACACACACAATCGATTATTTGTTATTTTTGAAAAACTTCAGATCACACTGTTTAAGACAATCGATTGTTAAACATAGACAATCGATTGTGGATGATTTTTGAAAAATTCCAGATTACACTGCCTAACGACAATCGATTGTTAGATATAGACAATCGATTGTGGGTGATTTTTGAAAAATTCCAGACCTCTGTTTCAAGACAATCGATTGTTAGACAAAGACAATCGATTGTTGGCTATTTTTGAAAAATTCCAGCACTGTTTCAAGACAATCGATTGTTAGCCAAAGACAATCGATTGTTGATCAATTGTTTTTCAACTTTAATGCGAAAATAGTTGATAATCGACTAGTTTTTCAGGCTAGTCGATTACCCCCACTGGAAAATAAAAGTTTTATTGATATTTGATCATATTGAAGATATTCTAAAGAACTACTGCTAACATTGCTTTATGAATTAACTAATACGAGCTAATGCTAATGACTATTAGTTTATTCACTAACTAATACAAATAAGTAGAACAAAATCAAATAACTCCATCTTCTTTCATCACGGATCCATCGCCGATTAGGTGGTCTATTTTTCCATCGGGTTGCTCAAAGAAGTCTGCCACATCCAGGTGGGTGATATCCCCATTGTCGTCATAGACAAAATTTGTTTCAGGGCCTTTTCTCTTTCGAGATGCTTGATAAAGGTCAACCAAGTGTCTTGGTATACGGCAAATCCTAGACCAGTGCCCATTTCCACCGCAACGATAACATATAGTTTCTGAACTATTTGCCTTAGGATCTTCTGGATCCCGTTTCTGCTTTCGGTGGTTATCTCTCTTTGGGGGGTGACGGACTTCTTTGGAATTTCTTCCTTGTCCACGTCCTTGGCTTTGACCCCGTTTATGACCGTGATCATGGTCCCTTTTATGTTTGGCATAATGCGAGTGCACCATATCTGCTTCAGGCAGTGGTGTAGACCCAGTTGGTCTATTTTCGTGATTTCTCATGAGCAGATCATTATTTCGCTCAGCCACTAGTAAGAGAGAAATCAGTTCAGAGTACTTCGTAAAGCCTTTCTCTCGGTACTGTTGCTGCAGTACCATATTGGAGGCATGAAACGTTGTAAACGTTTTCTCAAGCATATCGTAATCGGAGATGTTATCTCCACATAGCTTCAGTTTAGAAGTAATTCTGAACATAGCAGAATTATATTCAGAAACGGACTTAAAGTCATGTAGCCTCAGATGGGCCCAATCATATCGTGCTTGTGGCAGAGTGACCAACTTCAGGTTGTCATATCTCTCCTTTAAGCTGTTCCACAAAACGAGTGGATCCTTGACGGTGAGATATTCAATCTTCAAACCTTCGTCAAGGTGGTGGCGCAAGAAAATCATGGCCTTCGCACAATCTTGGGTTGATGCTTTTTCTTTATCTTTGATGGTGTCTCCGAGACCCATAGCATCTAAGTGGATTTCAGCATCCATCACCCATGTCATATAGTTCTTGCCCGAAATTTCAAGGGCAACGAACTTTCTTTTCATAATGTCAGACATACTCGAAAATTAAATTAGGGAGAGGGAAAATACCTTGGATTTTCGAGAATGATACTTGAGACGGTAGAGTCTCGTGCTGATAACGTGTTATAAACTAAAGCAAAAGACAAGAACAATAGAACAAGAACAATAGCAATAGAGAGAAGAGTAGAGAGAGTTCTTCTTATTGAGTTGAGAGAGGGGTGAATTACAATGGTAGAGAGCACCTCTATTTATAGGGAGGAGGAAGATCTTGCTACCAATAATAGGACTCTAAAATCTCTCTAATTAAATACATTAAAGACATTCACCTTAAATAGAAGCGTAAGAATCTTCTATTTCATAACAGCTTAGAAAATTTAAAAAATATTTACAATGATTTGATTGACGGCACATGGACTAATTGATCAACGTTAAATACTTAGTAAGTAGTACTATAGTAGTAATATTTTTTAGTTATAACTAGTAAATTGTCATTTTAAATGAATCTCACGTTCCTGTTTACTATATTTTTATGTTTAGTACTCAACGACTCACATGCATTGCTGTCATTTGATGTCTCATTTTCATGAGGATTTACCATTATTGTGTTAAAGCTTCCAAACTTTTGAATATTTCTAGTCATCAGTATTATTCCACCGAATATCATATAATTAATTAAATCATATCTATATACGGGTAAAATCGAGTCCATGGTGCATCCCGCCTCCGACAGGATAAGACAAGATCGAGACATGATGACAGGGGACCGACATTGAGGCGAAAGTCTCATTAAGGAATCTGGGGGCATGACGCATGCCCCCAAAAATATCGGGGTCATGGTTCCAGATTGGTCTTAACCTCAAATAACTTCGAGAAGCATTATTGGATACTCAAGCATAACCAACAGAAGGCCGAAATATTCGTGACCGATCAGGTATCACGGCGGGGATCACGACACATACCAATAAGGAGCCGGTAAGAAGTTTTTTTTTTACCTTTACAGAGTTGTACCTAAAGTAGTATTCTCCTACTATATAAAGGGGATGTGATAATTCATTTGGAATACATTGTAACACGCACTCCAAAGTAATATATTATTATTTTATCTGTTATCAATTCATTCTCTTGTTCTTTAGTGCTAGTCGTTGTGAGCCTGGATTGAGGGTGACTACTTCACTAAGGAATGAACTACCCTACTCGTGTGATTTGAATTTATTCTATCTTTGTTTGTTCAATATTGACTTCATCTATCTCTTTCTATCGAATTAATCCGTGTATCCTTAAAATTACTTGTAAATTTATTTGTTATCCGATTTTGAGGGTAAACAGTTTGGTGCCCACCGTGGAGCTAATGATAATAGTGGCTATTTGATACAAACTTCTATAACATACCCTATTTTACACTTGTTCTTTGAAGTATCCCTAATTTCATGCCAATGTTCAAACTGTCGAGCTTCTAGTCAGCCCCTCTGAACGTGGATGCTGAATCTGGCCACAATGGCGAGAACAACAATGTAGCGCCAGGTAGCGAAGTGGCCCCGGTCGACCTCAACGGAGTTCTAGTTGTAGATCGGATTGACACTAACTCGCATGTGGCCATCAATGCAAATTTGCCTACCGATCCCCGAGAACAACATATGTAGGGAAGCCCAATCAGTAGCACGCAATATGCACGGTGGTGAAGATGATGAGATCAACTTGCGGGTGGTCTTCGATATGTTAAAGGCCCAACAGGTAGCAAGAGTCCAGCTCCAGAACCAAAGCTGCGCTCCAAGCAGAATTGAGCCCCAACCATCCCGGGAAGTCATCCGCAAAAATGAACTGATCACGGAGAGGTCGAAAAAATTGAATTGGGGACCAACCCCGAGATCATAAAGATGCTCGAGGAACTAAAGAAACGGATAGAAGATTGAAGCCAATGACAAAAAGGTGAAAACCTACAACTCCAGGTCGACCAAATCCCAGGAGCAACACCAATATTAAAGGGCCAGGATTCCAAGAAGTTTGTTCAAAAACCTTTCCTCCAAGCGCATCTCCGCAACCGATCCCTAAGAATTTTTGCATGCCCGAGATTCCTAAGTATAACTGAATGGCCAGCCCAAATGAGCATGTGACCTCCTACACATGATCCATCAAAGGGAATGACTTGGAGGATAATGAGATCGAGTCTGTCCTGCTGGAAAGATTTGGGGAAACTCTGTCAAAGGGAGCTATAATATGGTATTACAACCTGCCTCCTAATTCTATTGATTTGTTTGTATACTTACAGATTCCTTTGTAAAAGCACGTGATTGGGCTATCAAGATCGATACTAGGAAGTCAGACCTTTTCAAAGCGAAGTAGAAGGATAATGAGATGCGTAGAGAATTCGTATTACGGTTTCAAACGGAACAGATGGACCTGCCTCCGGTCGCGGATGATTGGGCCGTTCAGGAATTCACCCAGTTACTCAATATTCGAAGCTCGTTGGCTTCACAACAGTTAAAACAAAATTTGATAGAATATTCGGCTTTACTTGGGCCGACGTGCACAACCGGTATCAATCAAAAATCGGGGTTGAAGATAATCAACTTGGGGCCCCTTCCGGTTCTGTTTATCTAGTTAAGGGGATCGAGATCAACCATGATAAAATCAAGGTCATATAGGACATTATCGTAGTAGACAACATCAAGGTCGTACAAAGGTTAACTTGGTGCATAGCCACTTTAGGTCGATTGATCTCAAGAACCTCCAACAAGAACTATCGGTTCTTCTCACTGTTAAATAAGAAGAATAACTTATCGTGGACTCCTGAGTTCCAACAAGCATTGGAGGAACTCAAACAGTACCTCGTGGGCCCACTTTGCTTCATACTCCGAAGGCAGATGAACAGTTGTACTGATACTCATTAGTATCCAAGGTGGCAGTAAGTGGAGTCCTGGTCTGGGAAGAGGAAGGTACACAATATCCAATTTATTATGTTAGCAGAACTCTAGGAGAGGCCGAAACTAGAATCCTCACTTGGAGAAATTGGCACTAGCTCTGCTAAGCGCCTCTAGGAAGCTAAAACCGTGCTTTTAATGCCATCCCATATGTGTCGTAACTACTTACTGAGAAATATAATGCATAAACCCAAACTCTCGGGAAGACTGGCCAATGGGCCGTGGAAATTAGTGGGTGCAATATCGAATATTGACCCTTGACTGCCATCAAATCTCAAATTTTGGTAGACTTTATGGCCGACTTTACACCGACACTGATACCCGAAGTCGAAAAAGAGTTGTTATTTAACTTAGGTACTTCGTCAGGGATCTGGACCCTTTTTATGGATGGTGCTTCGAACGCAAAGGGGTCTGGACTTGACATCGTGTTCAAGCCGCATACAGGTAATGTAGTTAGACAATCTATCACGATTGTAAAATCAACTAATAATAAGGCCGAGCATGAGGCTATGATTACAGGTCTCGAATTAGCTAAAAGCTTGGGGCAGAGGTGATCGAAGCTAAGTGCGGCTCCCTCATCATGATGAACCAAGTCAACGAGACATTTGAGGTCAGAGAGGAACGAATGCAAAGATACCTGGATAAATTTTAGATACATTACATAGTTTCAAGGGGTGGACTCTACAACATGTGCCTAGGGATCAAAAGAGCGAGGCCGACTCTCTCACTAACTTAGGGATCGTCGGTTGAGGATGATAAGTTCCACTTGGGGGTATTCGTACAACTCATGATCCTAAATTGGGACTGGAGAAACAAATATATGGAGTATCTTAAGACTAGAAAACTTCCCCCGGATCCCAAGGAACCGAGGGCTCTACGCACAAAGGCAGCATGGTTCAGCTTGTCCGAAGACGGTACCCTATTCAGGAGAACATTCGATGGCCCACTTGCAATATGTCTAGGATTAGGAGACACCGAGTATGTTGTAAGGGAGGTCCATGAAGGCATATGCGGAAACCATTTAGGCACCGAATCATTAATTTGGAAAGTAATCAGAATTGGCTACTACTGGAACGACATGGAAAAGGATGCGAATGAGTTTGTATGAAAATGCAACAGATGTTAAAGGCATGCTCTGATGATTCATTAGCCCAGGGAACTGCTACATTCAGTCTTATCACCCTGCCTTTCATGAAATGGTGGACGGATATCATCGGTCCTCTTCCATGGGCACCCGGTAAGGCTCAATTTATATTGTTTACGACTGACTATTTTTCTAAATGGGTTTAAGCCCATACATCTGAGAAAGTCAGGGAGAAGGAAGTTATATTTTTCATCTGGGACCACTTAATATGTCAGTTTGGAATGCCGACCGAGGTCATGTGCGATAATGGGAAGTAGTTCATCGGTAGCAAAGTAAGCAACTTTTTCGAAGACCATAAGAACAAAAGGATCCTATAACACTATATCACCTTAGTAGGAATGGGCAAGCAGAGTCCACAAATAAAACCATACTCCAAAACCTCAGAAAAAGATTGACCTACGCCAAAGGAAAATGGAAAGAAATCTTGCCCGAAGTCTTATGGGTATACTGTACGACCTCGAAGTCCAGTACCAGGGCCACCCCCTTCTCTTTGGTTTATGACGCGAAAGCTCTAATATTGGCTGAAGTGGGAGAATCGAGTCTTAGGTTCCGATACACGACCAAAGAGTCAAACAACGAGGTCATGAATACGAGTCTGGAACTGTTAGATAAAAGGCGCGCGGCCACCCTCATCTGGTTGGCCGCCCAAAAATAAGGGATCGATAGGTATTACAATTGAAGATCCAACCTTTTGCACTTCAATGTCGGGGATTTGGTATTAAGAAATGTCACACTAAGCACCCAGAACCCAAACAAAGGGAAGATGGGGCTGAATTGGGAAGTTCTGTATCTAATCATCAAGATCATTAGAAAAGGATCGTATAAACTCAGAGCAATGAACGGTGAGCTACTGCCGAAAAAATGGAACATAAATCACTTGAAGCGATATAGCTGATAAGGTACAATTCCATTCATTTATTTTATTTTACATTTTGGACTAAAACTTACAGGTAACCATCAAGGAACGATACAATTTTTTGGCCTAAAAGCATGCATTACACTCCTTTTCCCTTGAACCGATTTTGTCCCAGATAGATTTTTTGACAAGGTTTTTAACATGGCAACAGTGGATCATGCTAACTTAGAATCGAAGACCCGTTATGAATCGATGTCAAGGATCACATCAACAGAATTTGAGGCTTCTCTATGATCGGTCGTTAACACTAGGGGGCATCACCCATGGATAATGATGTTAGAAAGGGAAGAAACTTTGTGCTCGAATAGTTTAGGCTCGATCAATAGGATTCAGTGTAAGGGCCAAACAGTCAAACGACAATGCCCACATAGATCGCCCGAGCCCTAACACAAAACTTGTACATATGTGTAACCTTGTACATTGTGCACAGAAATGAAAGGGAGTTTCTACGTTGCGGATAAATATTTTGTCCCTTAAAAATTTTTCTTTCTTATATTTGGTCCCCTAAAGGCATCGACCCAAGGGCTACCTCACTCGGGTACTGTCAACCAAGGAAGGTTCGGGCGGTCCGGGTTAACGAGGCGCAGGGGCACAAAGCCTATGAGACAGTGCCCGAACTTTAAAGGCTACAACTATCCCCATTTGGGGATGTTATCCTGGGTAAGCTCGGATGACTTGGGATAACAAGCCCATTGGGAAACACCCAAAAAAAAAAGGCTACAGCCGTCCTAGAATAGCTCAAAGACGTCCAAGATTCTTAACTAAAACATAAGGCGTTTAAAATTTTTGAACTGGTTCAAAAGGCTACCCTCGGCAAATTGTAATCTCAAATATTCTAAGTACTTTGGGGATAGATTACAGTCATACCGAGCCCCCTATGAGTTTTAAGAAAATATATCGAGAACAAGGCTTATTCGAACCTCCGAACAAGACCCAATTATTACGTGCTAAGACATTTGATATCTTTGCAATCGTAAAGGAAAAAAGCTTGAAATTTGTTGAAGGGAAAAAGCCTGGTATATATATCAAATACTTTTACAAGGTCCAAACGGCCTCAATAATAATTTTTACAAAGGCCAAACGTCTTTGATTAAAAAACAAAATACAAATAAAGCAAAAAAATCAAAAACATATGCAAAGGCATCTAAGTAGCTTGGTCCACACAGGATCCCGCCTCATTACCGAGACCATATGGGTATTCTCCACCCCTGTATCTGTCAGAACCCTCGGAGTCTTCTTCATACTCAGGATAAGCCAACTTCTTGGCCTTGGCCTCGAGCCCCTTATCCCTTTCAATCTCGGCCCATAAGTCAAAACCCCGAGCATGAACCTCTTCGAGGGCCTCCCTTCAGGACCGTCTATTCTCTTATTCAATAATGTATTTCAAACGGTCCTGGGCTGCCTCAACTTTAGCTCTATACTGGGCTACCATCTCGTCGGCATTGGCCTTGGTTATTTTTACCACCCACTTGGCCGTTTTAAGCTCCTTGGAGAGGGTCTCTCGATTGGCAATGACTGAGCTCAATTGAGACCGAAGCTCCTTAATTTTTTGGGATCGTGCCTCGCCCGTCTCCCTTATCTCTCAAAGTTGATCTTCTACCGAGGCCAATTGCATCGGGGCAATTTCGTTTTCCCAGTCCAATCGATCTTTTCTGCATTTCCACTATTTGGCTTCGACCTTGATAACATCCATCTTGGCCGGGAGTTGGTCGATCCGATCAATCTTCTGTTGGACTTGTGAGTTTTGACTATTAGTCACTGTGTCTAGTTCATCGTCACTAACTTCAAAGATTTTTACTTGTTCCACCAGGTCAACATGTTCTTTCTCAGTCGCGTCCAACTTGGCTCAAAGGCTCTGAGCCTCTTCTTCACGTTGCTCACTAAGAAGCTTGTACATGTCTCTCTTCTTAATGAGCTCTCTGGCTTCGTTCTTTTTTTTTAAACCAAATAGTGAAATTTCGGTCAAAGCTTTAATTTAGAAAAACTCGAGTTACTGATAATCAAAACTGAATAAAGGAAAGTGCTTTTGCTAACAATAAGATAAGCAGCAGTAAATAAAGTAAACCAGTATATTTAGATGATCTTTTCGTGTCCTTAGAAATGATCTATTCTCTCCTTTTTATAGCTATCTCAAAGATATACATTTTGTCTTTGTCATAATAAGGCAATTATAGACAATTAAAGGAATTAAATGCTACGTTGCATATTCATTATAATTTAATACAAATTCTCTGACGTTTTTAGTATTCAATGCTTATTAAATATTTTATATGTACTCTGTTGTGATGTCAGATTCATTCTCCTTGATTTTTGGATTTAAATAGGTACGAGCTTCGAGTCTTTTGAGTAACTGTCGTGCCTCTACTTGTACCTCTGCTCGTATCTGTTGCAACTCGTGCCTCTTTGCTAATCATCATTCTTCACTTCAATATGTAAACTCAAATTTTCACAATACACTCTTGTGGTTTAAATTTATTCTATCTTTGTTTGCTCAATATTAACTTAATTTATCGCTTTTTCTCGAAGTAATCCGCATATTCTTAAAATATCTTACAAATTAATTATTATCCGATTTTGAGGGTAAGCAATATCTGATATCAACATGAAAACAAGCTTCCATTGGTGCCACTAGTTTATATAAAATTTAACTACTATCACTTGGAAAAAAAAACTATCACGTTATTTAAATGATATCGAAAGATTATGGTCGATGAAAATGAGATTAGTAACCTGGTCAATAAGGTATTATTTCTTGTTATGACAGATTAGGAGACATTAATCATGTAAACATTCTTTCATTTACACTATGAATGCTTGTAGTTTACATTTAGATGTGATTGTAAAGAAAGGGATGAATGCCTAATACGAGGGAAGTACACAAACAACTACATTTTTAGGATTGTTATTTAGGGATTAGCCAGTACTTATTTTGTTCTTAAAATTTGAATAGAAATCTTAATTTCAGGATAATTTAGGACATAGGTGTCCCGACAAAATTAAACTAAAAAAATTAAAACTCAAAATATATTGGCTAACTCTTAAATAGTAGGAGTAATTTTTTAGAGTGACTACGTAGTGTCATTTCTACTGTCTAATACAGACAGACAATACCTAGTGGTCTCTGGGCACAAAAAAATTTGAACCTGTAAATGATGAGGCCCACAATAGGTTGAGCTTGATGGGGCAAGTGCACAAATAGTCATTTTTCAGGATGCTATTTAGAGATTAATCAATATTTATTTTGTCCTGAAATTTTAAATTAAAAATATTAATTTCAAGACAATTGAGAATATTTTTTTCTAAAAATTAAATTGAAAAACTGAAATTCAGAATTTACTCACTAATTAGCCGTCCTTTAAAGTGGTTACCTAATGTCATTTCTATAGCTATGATTGGGTAAAGGGCTATGGACCGAATCTCTTTGGGTTGGCCATGCACCAAAAATTCTAGTCCCTACTCCTTCTCTGGGCTCAAACATTCTACAATACAACCAACCCAAAAGCCAGTTGAATATAATGATCATTCTCCTACACAAATGAAAAAACAGAAGAAGAAGAAAATTGTCAGTAATATTAGGAGGAGATTGATTTTATGACTCATTATGAATGTTCTTTTAGTTATATGACAATTTCAGTTTCGAACCACCACAAAGACAATTCATAATTTGCAACTGAGCGGCAAACCCAACTCGATTGATAGATAAGCCGACGTTATTAGCATGTCTAATTATGCGATAAAAGACCTCTCATTACTAGAAATTCGGGCAAACCGCCCGAGAAAATCGATCAAAGTTGATTGATAATGGCAAGTAACCGTTCAGAACGCGACCATTTACGTGTAGACGGTATTTTGAAGGTCGGAAGGGCATACTGACCAAAGTTGGTCGGAATTTACCGACCAACTTTGGTCGGTCAATTAAATTCAAAAAAAAAATATTGCCGAAAAAACTGACCAAGTTGATCGTATTTTAATTATGTAATTAAACAATACATCATTTGAAAATCGAGCCGGGGTCTGGCAGGATACTATTCTACCACTAGACCATTAGTGCATTTTATTTTAAGACTGTCTTTTATTTGATTTATACTCTTTTATTGTATTTTCGCATGAAAATAACCGACCAAAGTTGGCCGATTTTATTAAAAAATAAAATTACCGATCAAAGTTGGTCGATTTTATTAAAAAATAAAATTACCGATCAAAGTTGGTCGATTTTTTAAAATGATTGGCCGAATTAACCGACTAATTTTGGTCGATTTTTTAATAATTTATTTTAAATGAAAAACCGTCTAAAATTGGTCGATATCTTGAATAATTAATTTCGCGGGACTCAAAAATATTTTCCCGCATTTTTGCATCAAAGAAAACTGGCCAAAGTTGGTCGGTTTTATAAAAACAAAATTAAAAAATAAAATATGTTGATAAACCGACTAACTTTGATTGGTTTTTTGGCCCTTTTTTTTTGACCGATCAAAGTTGGTCGGTCGACTTTGGCCGGTTTTGCCGAACTTCTAGTAGTGTATACTTCCAAATAGATTTGTCCGTCAGTAATGAAAATCAAATTGGTGAGAATATAAACCGATATATCTCCAGCTTGTGTTTTAAAGACAATTTTTCTATAGAAAATCAATAAAATATAATATAAGAGATCAGTAAATGAACTACATGAGATCTTTGTTAGGACATTTCTCTTGCACGAGGGGGACAACAAGCTAGTAAATTGGCTTGTTAGATATAATATATAAATTGCCCCTGAAGTACTTCATATAGACTTAGTATAATTTTTTACTTGCTTGCATATAAATTCAATTCAATTGGTATTCTGTAAATCTCAATTTTAATTTTGCTATGTAAATTCAATACATTGAAAAAAGAAGTGTGTAGCTAGCAAGCAAAGCTAGATCATGTGAGAAACATTTGTATAACATGAATTATAATGAATATTTTCTTGAATAAGTTTTGTCTTCTTTTCTCAAAGAACCATTATCACATGGACCAATTAGCTGTAGAAAATTACATACTTTTAATGAACCAATAATAGAGGTTTAATGGCCCCTTCAATAATTTAATGCCATCTACCCCTTTCTCTATGGTTTTAAATTTTGTACATGTAGAAAAAGATTTCATATTCATTGACCCCTATATATGTCTCTATTATGTTTATCCTATATATATCCACCAAATATTCCCCACTTTGCCTCAATTAAATAGTTAAATGGATCACTTTTCACTACTAAAAAAAATAACGACAGATAAATTCAATAGCTAAATAAAAAAATTAAGTGCTAATCCTATTTAGCAATAAATTAGTAATATATTATCTAAAAAATTCTATTAGTCACGAGCCTTTAGCGATGAAATTCATAGCTAATTTCAGTTTCTTTAATGCTTTTTCAATTAGTGATGTTTTATATTAGTAATTTGAGGAGGGGTTATAAAAGAATCCTTGCTTTATCAAATATGTTAAGCTATCGGGTCCACTTCCAATCAAACTATTTTTTAATTATATTTTTCCAATCATACAATTAAACTTAGCTTTTTGTGTTCTAACTGTAAAACAATGTGAGGATTTAACCTACAACTTCTAAGGCAATGATGGAGTAACTCATAATTATTTAAATCTCATGGAGAGATAAGTATAACAATCTTTTTTAATACGCTCCTGTACGTAAATGCGAATTCAAAATTTAAATTTTATAAGTTTAATTTTTAAGGTTTTTAATATTGTTCATACTATATTTTTAAAGTTATGGGTTCACATAAATTTCATACTCTATTTCAAAAGTAATGGATCTTTAGCCACGCAAGGGTCTATCGGAAACAATTGTCTGCCCTTTCAGGGTGAAAGGTAAGGTTTCTTATATCTTACTCTCCGTATATCCCACTTATAAAAATTCACTAAATTTATTATTATTATTTTAAATTATGGATTCAATTGAATCTATCGCTATAATACTCCTTTCCGGCCCATATGTATGTCTGACATGATAGTTAAGATTTAAACTTGAATATTTAATTCTTTTGCCCTTTTTGACCACGACAGGAGGGACAGAAGAGACTACTTCAAGTAAAACTTTGGACATTGAACAATTCAATTTGGTGCTACAAGACAACAATAACTAGCGGCGCACCAACAAGAAAATTAAATACCTTAAAATGGTATATATAATTGATTATTCTAATATAATATATTATTACTATTATTATTACTGATAACATTTGACCGTATACAAGACTAGAAGTGTAGCTAGTTACTTCTTTTTTCCTTTGAGTGACAATTATTTCTTTGGTCATATTTGAAACATGTTGTCTAACATGCTTAGAAATATTATATTTCTGTGTCCTACAAATGAATAACAAATAATCCTCCAAATTAGAAGAATGAATAATTATGACTCAAGCGAGTGAGTGGAAGGTATGGCACTCGCGAACGACCAGCAAGTGAATGGACTGGTCCTTTTGCGTCAATACTGTTGCTAGCAGAGCCGGATCCAGAATTTGAGACTTATGGGTTTTTACCGTAATTTCAGATTAATATGAAATAATAACCGGGTTCACAGTTAGATATTTACAACTATTATGTAAATTTTTTAATATAAATACATGATCTACGCAAAAGTTACTGGATACCCGGGAACCCGCATTCTATGCTCCAGGTCCGCCCCTGGTTGCTAGACTGGTACTTGACGGCTCTGGTTCCACCCCTAAATCCGCCCTCGATGACGATTATCTGAAAAAATGTTGAGTTGTCCCACATCGAAGGGATTTGAGGTCCTTGGTCTCCTTATATGGCTTGGGTAATCCTCACCTCATAAGCTAGCTTTTGGGGTTGATTTAGGCCCAAGGTCCATTCTTATCAAAAAATGCAGCCTGGTAGATAAAGTATTCCGCATTCACACAAGGTCCGGTGAAAGGTCGCACTTCAAAGGGTGTGCTATAGACAATTTACTATAATGTAAATGTTAGTGGCTTTCAGGACTCGAACCTATGACCTATAAATCATACGGAAACAACTTTATTTATATTCTTATAACTACATATTAGTATATATATATATATATTTTGTGCGAGCAATGTCAATTTATTATCACTACTCATACGAGATCGGTATTATAAGTTTTTCTCTGAAGAATATTCACATCCCATGAAGCTGGTGGATATTCTTTTTAAAGTCTCATATTTATTAGGTATTTTTCTCTTATTGTTCATTTTGATCTGAATTAATTCACACTTTTTATATGGTCACATGAAATAGATGCACTCACTGTACCTAACAACTAATATCACATGAAGTCTCTTAAATATGTTGGAGATTTTGTCTCTCAAATTGTACATAACTTTTTAGTTCCACATCACATGTCAAATTCCCTACTTAGACAGTTAGACTGCTTTTCATTAATTTACAAGTGTCTTCGCCTTTTGCTTTGTCCCAAGAGACCAATGGAGTTTCCAACCATATTTTTAAATTGAATCCAGTATTTTCGACACACAGACTATACAATAATAATAATAATAATAAAATCAGTGTAATTTTATAAATGGAGTTTGTAAAGTGTAATGTGTACGTAGATCTCACTCCTTACATTATAAAGATAGAGAGATTGTTTCCGATAGATCCTCGGCTCAAAAAATTCGATACACAATATATAAACACAATAATAACAACATATCCAATATAATCTTACAAGTAGAGTCTAGAGAGAGTGAGGTATACGTAGACGTTACCCTACCTTGTATGAGATAGAGCGGTTGTTTCACGACACACATAATATAAACACATGGTATAATATGTACATGAAAATTACTATACTTTAACAAATATTAAATTTTTGCACCCATAATTTTAAAAGTATAATAAGAACATTGTTGGGATTATTAAATATTAAATTTTTAAATTTAAATTCTTGATCTGTCTATATTGTCCCCAATCTTAACTACTACCTTCTACTTTATATTCCCTACAAAAATAGTTGTGCAGTCCAGACTCTCTTCTCTTCCTCACTAGCTTCATTGATCTTTGTTAAACCTTTTAATTTCTTTCCCAAATGAACTAGAATCAATCTTTTGATTGTCATAAAAAGAGAAGAGGTGATATATATACATATATATGGGCAAAGATTTGCTATTGTAGAATGGGGAAGCTAAGTTTTGGCAAAGTTTTAGAGTGTTTTAGTACTAGTCTTTCTTCTTCTGGATCAGGATCTTGTTTTAGCATCAATGATTTTGGAAATCATGATGATTTGTTAGAAAGAAATCTACTGATGAATAATTCCCAAGAAGATGAACATTTGGTGAGATTAAAAGATGTTGTTAATGTGGGACCTCCAACTCTAGCTTTTCATTTGAAGCCTAAGGTATGTTTTTTTAATTCCAAACTAATCTTCATGTCCCTCCACCTAAGTGGGAGATTATCCCACTTTGCTAATCGAGTTGTTGTCTCCTTATATAATTTTGAATAATTTTTACTTTATGAGATAGTTTTCGTATTGAATTAGACTTACGATCCTATTTTAATACACAATTTATTCACTCTCAATCAATATGAGACAATCTAACCAGAAAAATATTTGGTGATTTTTTTTTGAGTTAGTTTGGACGCTATTGTTATATAGTATTTGTAAATTAAATGGAATTTCCTCCGCCTAAGTGTGAGATAATCTCACTTTGGTATTGTCTTCTTATATAATTTTCACTTTATAAGCTAACTTTCGGATTAAATTAGACGGTCCTATTTTAATACAAACGTGTTCACTCTCAATCAATATGGGACAATGATTTCTTTTGAGCCGAGTTAGTTTGGACTGTATTTGTGTATATGATCTGTTTGAGATTAAATGGAATTTCCTCCACCTAAGTGTGAGATTATCCCACTTTGATAGTCGAGCTGTTGTCTCCTTATATAATCTTGGATAAGTTTCACTTTATAAGCTAGCTTTCGAATTAAATTAAACATACGATCCTATTTTAATAGATAATTTGTCCACTCTCAATCAATATGGGATAATCTAACCACAATTTCTTTTGGCGATTTTTTTTTTGATTTAGTATTATCTCCTTTTATAATTTTGGATACTTTTCACTTTATGAATTAGCTTTCGGATTGGATTAGGCATACTGTCTTATTTTAATACACAACTTGTTCACTCTTAATCAATATCGGACATTATAATTGAAAAAATGTTTTGAGGATTTTTTTTTTTGAGTTAGTTTGGACAGTATTTGTGTATAGTTTTTGATTGAGATTAAAGGGAATTTTCATTTTAAGAAAAAGAACTATGAATGTGAAGCCTTAATTGTTAAACTTTGTAAATATATGGTGTAGGTTGTGGTGCTAAGGGTGTCCATACACTGCAATGGTTGTGCAAGGAAAGTTGAGAAACACATCTCCAAAATGGAAGGTATTGTCAAGTCTTGCTCATAATTGACCTTATAATTGATTTATGGAAAGAAAAGTCATTATCTTAACAATAATAGCTTCTATGATTTAACATATTTATGTATACTGATTTGACAATACATATATTTTTTTTAATCTGAGTTTAAATTAAATCACTAAAAAAATAGAATTAACTACGAGCTTTGTCACTGATATGTTGCTTTATCGCTTGTAGTTAACAAAATCTCTTGATAATCTGTTGTTGAATAGAATTTACGATGATTTTTTCTATTTAGCTATAGAATTTGGCATTCTCTAATTTCTATCTTTGTAGTAGTGAATGAGTGGCATGGTTCATGAGAATTTATATATATAACCGACAACGACTTGCTTGATATTGAGGCATAATAGTTGTATAGTAAATTTCGTTATTTTGTTTTTACATTATCAAATTAGGTTTACTATAGATAGTTATATGTTGTTGTACGCCATTTTAATTTGACGATATAAACAACTTTTACATTATATAAAGTAAGCTCTAGCTTATGAGTCACTTCTTGTTTATATAAAGCATTGTCTGTATAGGACAGTCCGGTATACAGAATATTTCGTATTCATGCAGGATCCGAGAAAAGCTACACCCTAAGAGATGTGATATAGACTGTCTACCTTAATGTCAGCATTGATGATTTTTTTTCATGGCTCGAACTCATAATTTATAGGTCATACAGTAATAACTTTATCGTGTCTCTAAGCCTCCACGACTCGAACGCATGACATATAAGATGTTGTCCGTATGGCAACAACTATAGCAATTTTGATGTAATTGATGAAGTAAGCTTGTACCTAGTAATAATTCTAAATGATGTTGTAACCAAATTCATGTCAAACAGGGGTGACAATGTACCAAGTAGACCTTGAAACCAAGAAAGTGGTTGTTATTGGAGACATATTACCTTTCCAAGTTTTGGAGAGCATTTCAAAAGTAGTCAAAAATGCTGAGCTTTCAAGTTGGAACACTCCACATGATGATTCCTAATAATGTGGAACCTACTCTATGTTGAATTCATACAAGTATTAAAGGAAAAAGAAGTTCATTATTCTCAACATGACTTCTTATATTCACCGCTATTTTTTTTTTCGAACTTGCTTTGAAATGTTATCATGTAGTCGGGGGTTATCGGAGATAATCTCTATTTCTATAAAATAGAAGTAAAGTGTGCGTACATGCTATCTTCGTCAGACCCCGCCGGTAAAGATATAGTGTAGTGCAACCACATGTATTCTGTATCTTCAGCATAGAAATGAAGCATCTGTACATTTGGAGTCACTTGTACAGATAAATTGTACTCCAATAAGATGCCATGTTTTTTGTTTTGTTTTCTTTTATATGTCATGTTGTTTGCCTTGTATTATCCGTTTATTTTATTTAACTTTCTAGAATCAACTGTGTCAGAAAAGAAGAACAGCAGCAGCATTTGGGTTAGTATATATTTTTATGTATATTAGATAATGTAGCTCTTTCCTCTGTTGAAACAAAGGAAATATTGTACTATCTTTAATAGTGTTTGAACGTAAATTTGGTTGAAACTTAATTTTTTTTTGAGGTTGTATTGAAAAGTAATTTTTGGAAGTTGAAGTTATAGATAGACATACATTTTTCTTGAAAAATGTTAAAATTTTATGAACAAAAATAAAATTCATCCAAAAACTGAACCAAACCATTTTTTAAAATTTGAAATTTGTTCTTCATTTTAAACTAATCAAATGTCATTAAAAAATATTTTTAATTTGTGTTTTTTGAAAAAGTAAAAAACTTTATGTTCAAACGGAAACGTAGTCACAAATTTTAATTTTCGAAAAAAGAATCTAACATATGAAAGAGAGTACTCCCTCCGATCTACAATAAGTGACCATTTTACCTTTTACATACTCGTTAAGTAAAAACGAATTCCTAAAAAAAATATATTCACTAAATTAACCTTAACTAATTATTACTCCTTTCGTTCAAAAATAAGTAATTTTTTGGTTTTTTATGGTCCAAAATAAGTGTTTTTTCCAGATTTCAAGAATGCATTAATTATTTTTTTTACATTGTCCTTGGAGTAAATAGTGTTGGAATATGTGTTAGGAGTGTTTATGTGAGATAGTAAAAGTTAATATGGTCAATTTCATTGCTAATTAATGCTAAAAAATGGGTTTCTTAATCGATGTGAAAACAACCAAAAAGAACTTATTTTGGACCGGAAGGAGTACCTTTAGAGTGTACGCATGGATTTTTCTAAGGAATGTCAAAATTTATAGATGGACGAGAATAATAACTTTAATTATCATACTTCTAGACAGGAAATAACCTTAATCTATTAGTTTTGTTGAGTGTTAAGTTAGAAAATGTCATAAGTTCAATTTTACTTGATCACAATTTTAAAAAACAGAGGCTTTCTCAAATATTTAGAGAAAAAAAAGTGAGCTAGTTGAGGTTCGAACTTCTAACCTCTTAGAGCAAAATAAAACACATAGCCAAATACACCAAAAGACAATTTATGTCAAAAGGTGTTATTTTTTCCTACTTATCTATTTTCTCACAGTATTGATATATATAGTTAGTAAAATTCTCTAACGAAGTGGTGTCGCGTGAAGATCGCTTCCTTAGGTGTGTATCCGACTATGGTTATTTTGACATATTGGAATATGTAAATAATGGCAAAATTTGAAAAAATAAAATTCATTCCTTATTGATTATATAAATGAACACTTATTTTGGACTAAAATAAAAAGTTAAACAGTCATTTATTATTAACCGGAGGGAGTAAAAATCAGTGTTGAACATAATAAAGAAAAAGCATGTAAAGGTTGATTGAGTTAGTTGAGTAAGTGATTTATCACACGGGAGGTCTGATATCGATTCTCCTCACCAATAACTTTCTTTGTTAGAGCTTGTTGCATCGGGTTTGTTTAGTGTAATTTACATCTCTTTGTGATTCACGAGCTATTATATCTTAAGCAAGTTATCTGGTGCGCACCTCAAGTATAATGATTTTCCAAAAAAAAAAAATAAAGAAAATGAAGACAGAAAATGGTTAAAAATGTCCATAAACTATTGAAAAAGGTTTAAAAATACCATTCATCTACTTAACGACAATCCAGTATAATCCCACTTGGTGGGGTATGGGAAGGGTAGTGTCTACACAGACCTTACCCCTACCCTTGGGTAGAACCATTCATCTACTTATTAGGTTAAATATATCCCTCCATCAATCTTTTTAGTTCACTTATACCCTTTGACTGTTAGGTCAATGCTGATTTAAAAATAATAATTATTTAAATTTCACGTGGCAACCTCTTATTGGTCAAAATTAAAACAACTAACCTATTAGAAAGACCAACTCATATCTAACTATTTTTCGGACTAACCCGCCCCAAACATTGACCTGATCCGAATAAAAAGTTGAGCTAAAAGAAAGACGCGCCACTTTCTATCTAACTCTGGGTTATCTATACCCCTAGTGTCATACTTTAGAACAAAATACTCCTATTTTGGATGGAGTGCCACGTGGCAGCACCAGATTAAAACAATTCATTTTTTACTCGACCGTTAGAAAAAAAAGGCCACAACCTGACTCCTATTTTTATTTATTTCACTGTTTTAAAACTTTTGCTTTATAAAAAACAAAATATTTTTTTTCAATTTTTTCAATTTTGTTTTTTCATTTTTTATAAAAAAATGCTTTAAAAAACTGAAAAAATATTATTCAAGAACGAAAATATTTTTTCCAGTTTTTATAAGGAAATTCCAATTTTTACAACAAAAATACTTTAAGAAAATTGAAAAAAATATTTTTTTCGTTTGTAAAAGCTGAATTGCATTATAAAAATTGAAAAATAAAAGAAGACTTTACTAAATTAGTGGACTACTCGTGCATTAGTTTACAAAATAAACGAAAATATTTGGATTTTTTAAAACTTTTTTTTAAAAAATAATAATTATTTTTAATTCAGCATTGACCTAACGGTCAAAGAGTATAAGTGAATAAAAAATATATAAACGGATATTTTTAGCCTTATAGGTGAATGAAAGATATTTTTAATTATTTTTTCGCATTATTTAACTCTTTTCCGAAAGGAAAAAAGAAGAAAAGTTCTCGTCACATACAAAGGACGTGGCCTTTTTTGAGTCACTTGACGATTAAAAAGTGACACGTGAATTCATATTCACATACTTACACTTTATCCACTCCTTTCGTCAAACTCTTCAATCGAAAAAAATCTCCATTCGCCCTTTTCTTCCCAACAATTTCCTCCTTCACACACACACACACTAAAAATGGCAAAAACCTTCTTATTATTCACCATTCTTCCTCTCCTTTTCACCATCTCATTATCCTCTGCAATCCCAAACCCTACTCCATCCGAGGCCCATAGAGAGCTAATCAAATACGGGTTCCCAATCGGGCTACTTCCACAAAACGTGAACGGGTATGCCCTAAATAAAACTTCCGGCAACTTCGTAGTTTCTTTAGGTGCCACGTGTAAAATCACACTACCTCCGGACAATTACCTAGCTACGTATTCAAAGAAAATTACAGGCAAAATTGTTGAAAACAGAATTGCTGAGCTTGATGGAATTAGCGTGAGGGCATTTTTTAAGTGGTGGGGTATTACGGGTATTAGATCTAGTGGTGAGAATTTGGTGTTTGAAGTTGGAATGGTTACTGCTAAATACCCTTCTAAGAATTTTGATGAAAGTCCTGAGTGTGAGGGGAAAAAGCATTCCTCTTCCTAAAGGTATATTTTTTAATCTATTATTTAACTGTTTATTCTATTAAAAGTTGTTATATTTTTGTAGATTCTTTCAAATTTTTTCATGTGGTGACGTTATCTTGAGTCAATATGAATGTGGTTTTATTACTCCGGGTGTCTCAATTTATGTGGTTGGTGTTTAATTGAGCATGTAGTTGAGAAAAGGAAAATTATGTTTTGAAACTTTTGGTCTAAAATAAAGGTCATGCATACTTAAAAAGAAAGGATATGATGATTTTGCTACATCTAGGTGTTTGGGCTGACGGAAGTCATTTTTCATTGAAAATGTTTCTTGTGGAAAATATTTGCTAGAAAATATGTTTTGGTATTTGGTTGGTGAGTAGAAAATATTTTTTCCTAAAAAAGTGAATATATACTAAAGATTAATAATGATATCAACACTTTGAAGGTTTTATGATGAAATATTTGAATATTAGAGATTAATAATGATGTCTAAGTAGTGCTTAGTTGAAAATTGAAATAAGTAATACTATTAAGTTAAAAGTTAAAAGTTAAAAGTTAAAATTGTTGTAAGGAAAATGACTTTCATCCATAAGTGAGGAAAGTCATGTTTCTCCTTTTGATGGGAAATAGTTTCCTCCAGCATACCAAGCATACCAAACATTAGAAAATGACTTTCTCATGAAAAATATTTTCTTGAAGTCATTTTCCATCATACTAGAGACCCACTAAAGGAAAAACAGTGAAAAGGTAGAAGTTTGTTAAGGAGTAGAGCATTTAGCAGCAGTTCAGGGGTCTATGAGTATTAGAGGTCTATCTTCGGACCAGTATGCAGAGGATATAACGATTTCCCATCTAATCATCAACATCAATATCCTCGTTGTATTTCCCAGCCGAACCAATGACTTGATTAAACAAATTTTTTTAGTTATATTCTTAGTCGATTGTGCACCATGCACAAATGTCGAAATAACAAATAACTAACTTACCACTATATCCTTTGTATGCTAGAGTATCCTAAACTCAACATCAGATGGTTGAAATGACATCTAGCTTTACTGGTCCACCGTGAGCTTCCTAATTATCTAATCTGTCACCTTTTCAAAATCTACAATTATTTGACTAGCTGTTAACGATGTGTGTGTTTGGTTTGTTGGAATAGTGCCAACAACGAGGCCCCTATTCTTAGGGATCTTCTCAGGTAAATTGGAGACATTTTTTTGATAAGTTTGGTCTTTTCTATAGCACTAAGAAGTAAGTAAACGAGATGCAAGAGGTCATCATCTCTAACAAAAATTGAACTCATGACATCTTTTGACTCATATGCCACATTTAAAACACATGTCCACATATCTTTATACAATTTTTTGCTCAATATTTTCAAAGAAAGATCTTATGTATTCTAGGTCTTCTTTCACCAGCCCGATTTCTTCCTTTGTAATATCAACTGAATAAGCATTGGAATTGAGATTTTTGAGTAGAAGATTCATGAAGAGTTGTCTATCACTCTTGAAGAAGCAGAGTTGAGATGAATCTAGTGCTTCCAAGTAAACATGTTTGAGATCTTCCTTCAGAGTTACAATATTTTCCAGTAAGTCGCGAGTTTCACAAATTATTTTATTGGTACTCTCTTCCTTCCTTAATTTCTTTTTCAAGGCGCGAACAAGAATTTGATACCTTATTAGGTATCATTGTTTAAGTCATGATGAATAAAGTCCTTCTGGAAACATCTTGTGGGTCTTCCTGTCCTATTCATCATCTCTCTATCCGCTCTCAAATCCGAACTCGATATGGATACCTCATTTTCAACTAATGGCTGAGAGAGTAGGACATTATGTTGTCCTTTTAGCTGAACAACTTGATGAAACAAAAACTTGACGAAATGGATGGACTTGATGAAATAGATGAATTTAAAGAAATTCATGAACTTGATGTCCCTCTACTGGATTTCAAGCTAGCAAATCCATTCTTGAAGATTACTACAAATTTGAAAGCATCAAAGTCGGCACATGTCGGACGCTTCACTAAGAAACTCATACGAGCTACAATCCTTTCCGGACATTCTTAGAGAATATCTGATTCTCGAAAAACTTTATTCATCATGACAAATTGTTGGAGCACTTACCAAGGAGATATCAGTTCTTGTTCGTGACTTATAAGAGAAATCAAGGAACGAAAAGAGTACAAATGGAACAAATTGGGCAACCCTTCACTTGCTTTAAAATATTGAATTTCTGAAGGGAGATCTCAAACATGTTTACTTGGAAGCCCAACCTCATCTCAACTCTACTTCCCCAGTGGATCACTCTTCATAAATCTTATACTCAAGCTTAAATAATTTTCTTAATTCTAAAGCTTATTCAATTGCTTTGATAAAGAAAGAAATTGGGCCGGTCAAAGAAGACCTAGAATTCGTATGACCTTTCTTCGGTAATATGGAGTAAGAATTGTATGAAGATTTATGGACACATGTTTTACATGTGGTATATGAGGCAAAAGATGTCATTAATTCAATTTTTGTTAGAGATTTTTTTTGGATCTTATGTACTTATTTCTCGGTGCCATAGGATCGATCGAGCTTATCAAAGAAGAGATATCTAATTTACCTGAGAAATTTCCTAAAATAGGACTTGTTGTAAAATCTTCCAACAAGCCGAAAAACAACTCATCACTAATAGCGAACCAAATAATTGTAGGTTTTAAGGAGGAGACAGATTGGATAATCCCTAGTGGACCAGCAGTGCGAGATGTCATTTCAATAATTTAGTACTCTGGGTTTAGGTAAAACTACTCTAGCATCAAAGCATTTAATCATAAGTCAGTTACCAGTCATTTGTGCATAGTGCACATCGACCAAGAATTTAGTTAGAAAAAATATGTTGCAGAAATTTTTTAATCAAGTTGTTGGTTCGGATGGAAAATACAATATTGATTCCATAATTGCAATATCCTCTGCAACCAGACACCTTCGGGACCCCAAGGAGCTAATCAAATAGGGGTTCCACATAGGGCTACTTCCCGAGAATGTCAATGGGTGTTCTCTGAACACCTGTTCCTGCGACTTTGTGGTTTCTCTGGGTGACAAGTGTAGCATCACCCTTCCTCTGGATAACTACCTTCCCACCTACTCCAACAAAATCAGTGGTAAAATTGTTGAGAACAGTATATGGTAGGGTATTACAGGTATCAGATCCAGCGGTGAAAGATTGGTTTTTGAGATTTGAATGGTTACTGCTAAGGCCTAATTTGTTTGCACTTAACGGAGGTCTGAATCTTAATCATTCGGATCTCAGGCATTAAGTGCGTTTGTTTTTAACGTGTGAATCTTAATTAGTCAGATTTTAATCATTAAGTGTGTTTATTTTTTTACTTCACCATCACTTAATGGGTCTGAATAGGTCTGTATGATTAAGATCTATAATAGAGACTTAATTTCATTAAGATGCTATCACATATTCATTATTAATTGCCGCCACCGCCTACCATTATCAACTACCACCATGCTACCACCACCACTATACTCAACCACCACCACCGCCTTCGCCACCACCATATATTCAACCACCACCACCACCATAACCATCTACCATTTTCACCACCCCGGCCACCATCATTGTAACTCACAGTCAACACTTATCCACCTCAACTACCACAATTAATCACCACATCTTCATTAACAACCACTTCCTCAATCACAAACCACCACTCGCCATTATTAACTATCACCACCCACGACCACCATACTCAATCATAATCGCCACCACTACCAATTACTACTAGCTAGTAGCATGAACCACTATCTTAAGTCAAAATTACCACCAATCACCGCCTCTAGTCGGCATTCACCTGTTAGCCATCACCACCAATAACTATTATAATTTTGAAAATTATACATTTTATTGATAGAATATTAGAATAGTTAGTATTTCATTTAAATTTTATGTTTATTATTTTTCAAATAAAGATAAATTTTATGCATTCAGATGTTAAAAATCAAACAGTCTTAATTTTTTGTATTCAGATCTTAATACACAACTTAATATATTCAGATGTGTATTCAGATTCAAATGTCTTAATCTTAATACTCATCTTGATATTCAGATGTGTATTCAGATTCAAACGTTTTAATCTTAAAAAAATAAATGAGGCCTAAATCCCCTTCTAAGAATTTTGGAATAGGGTGACGCTCTGTTGCGCCAATATGATTGTCGTTTGTTACTTTTAGGTCAATTTTGAAAGCTATTATGCGCTTTTCCTTAAGTTGTGGATCCTTTTGTTTATCCTCTGATTGACAGTTTCATGTATTTGGAAACTCTTTAACATCCTCATTTTGCCCTTTATATGGAAATGACATGATTGTTGAAGACCATGGGATTCTAAAGCTAATTTTGGGGTGTTATAATATTTTGTTTGTTTGAAGCAAAAGATATTTAGCTTCTGCATCATATATTGTTATGTGAAATGAAAGAGATGAAGTATTGGGTTTCAGTTACAGAAGTTTTGGGTACTTTCGACAGTGTAGCTAGCAGTCCGTTTTCGGCTTTTATGCTAAGTTGGTGGCCATTGTCACAAAGCAGTAACCGGTGTGGTATATTTTGCATCTATTGGCATAGAATCTTGTATCTGTCTCTCCTCTTCAATAATATGAGACATGCCGTGTTTATTAAAGGACTAGTAAATTGCGTATCTGCTTTTAGGGTTCCCCACTTTTAGCTTTATAACCGGCTGATTTTTGGTTCTTATCAGAACCCGCAATCTCTGTTGGAGAAAGGATCAACTACACTAAAAAACAAAAGATATGATTATCGTGCTAAGGAAAAAGTGTGAAAATAGGTAGAAGTGTGTGAAGCAGTAGCATTTAGCGGTTCAGGGGTATGTGAATTGTGATTAATAGATGTCCGTCTTCTGGAAACATGTGGTGTTTAGTCATGAGTGGTCTTATTAGTTGACTAGTCTTGATATGCGGGTTACATGCTTTAATCATGTCATGCACTGCATTTCGTACTCTTTGGTTTTCCACGAGAATTGGTATTTTCATTTCAAGTTTTCAACTAAGCTACTCATACTCTGCAGAAATTCCTATTGGTCTTTTGGTTTAGTTTTTTGTACTGTTTCTTGTGGTGTCATAATGAGTAAAGAAGTGAAAAGAGAATACAGAAGGTATGTGGTTTTTTCATTTGCTTTAGTTCTGTAGATAAAGAGTGCTATGTTACGCACATAAACACTACAAATTTATGGCTGTTTCGGAGTTCGGAGAGGATGTAACCTTTTCAGGCTGTATTTATCTAGATAAAAAGGGTTTTTAGGGTCTGGTGAAGGCTGAGAGCTTTCTTACTGAATGGCCTTATGAAAAAGTCTAATAGAATAAAATCTTCCTTGAATTTACTCGCTTAGAGGTATATTTACTTGATACTTTATACATTTACCAACAACAACAACTACTACTATCAAGTATAGTCCCACAAGGTGGGTTCTGGGGAGGGTAATATGTACACATGCCTTACCCCTACCCGAAAGGGCGGAGAGGCTGTTTCCAATCGACCCTCGGCTCAAGGAACTTTATACATTTACCAGGAATCATTTTTTAAGAGGTACTTCTTACGTTCTCCCTCCCCCTGCGCCCCCCTTTCTTTGTAAGTTCTTTCTGCACACTAGTAGTTTCATAAAAATTGCTTAGGATCGACATGTTCTTTTGGCAGTACTGAACTGCTCAAAAGCAGTCCATAACACTACCTTATTTCATCGCTGGGAACTCAATTCATACATTTAGTCTTTCCAAAGTATTTCAACAGATGAGTAAAAGTTTTCGAACCATAATTTTTATTTGAATTACTTAATATTGGAATCACGCCTTACTGGGAGGGGAAAAAAGAGACAATGGCCGAATCATGGAGACAAACAAAGTAAATCATTCATGGATTTTGACTGTCAATATCATGTTGTCCAGCTCTTTGGTGACTTTTTCTAAAAGTTGTTAACGGACCATGGTTCTTCCTTTATGCTGTATGTATGATAGGTGACATATGTGAGATTTGAATCATTGAATTGTTAGTGACCTGTTTGTCATCTCCTTTATTTCTCAATTCAGGAAGCCGTACACTCCAAATGCTTACTAATAAATGATATGGTTATGATTAGCCCCTTCTCCCCTCCAGCCGAACCAAAAAAAAAAAAAAGAGAAAGAAAAACAAACAGAAATACTAAGGTAAAGGAATATTTACCATATCTAAATTGTTTACTTTCTGCCATGTGACTAGGAGGTCACGTGTTCGAGCCGTGGAAATAGCCTCTTGCAGAAATAAAGAGTACGACTGCGTACAATAGACCATTGTGGTCCGGCCCTTCACCGGACCCCGCGCATAGCGGGAGCTTAGTACACCGGACAGCCCTTTTAAATTCTTTACTTTTCATTTTCTTTTGTTGCGTTGATCATCTAAATATTTGGGTGAAGTCAAAGTTGCTATAACAACATTTTGCTAAGCTTTGCTTAACATCTATTCTTCTGTATATGGGGTTATGACTATTTGGCAACCTTGATTGCCTTTGTTCATCTGACTCACCTGTGTGTTTCAACCTCCCTATTACTTGCTGAGTACAATAATCCTAGCTCTTTGATGCATGCGAGCCTTTGTTTTTTCCATGATACATTGGTGGGACATTGGACAAATAGGTGGACATGAAGGGATTAAATTCCTGACTTTGACTTTTGGGAAACTTGAAAAATATATGGCGTATTAAAGCAACAGAATTTAAATTCTCATGTGAAACATTTCCAATTTTTTGAAGAGAAACCATTTAAAAAAAGGTTAGTCAATATAGATAACACAAATGTTATATCGTCCCAGTTTCTACAACAAAGAAAACGCGAAAGACTTAACATTTTTTATTCACTGGTGTCTTCTTTTCAACATGCAGGGCTTTTGTCTGCTGCTTCGTTTGATTGGCTTATGAAATAAGCCCAACAGAGTTGGGTGTGATGGTGCTTGATGAGTTAAAGTTTTCTTAGCACATTATGTTATCCGATTGACGATTTTGTGAATTGTGCAAGAAGTTACTAAGTGTATTGTACATACGATCTATGTTATTATCTGGAATATTACTAATGACCATTGAAAGATTGTTGCTCTTTTCCTCAGTATTGTACATTTGCTGCGGTGATTTTGAAAAGGGAAGATATATAATGAAAGAAACTCAAAACCCCTCTCTCAACCCTTCCTCACCCTGAAAAGTAAAAGAAGAGAAAGAAAGGCAAATGAGCGCCAGTGGCCATGTACTTTTGTGTTACTTTTGGTAACAGCTTTTGTGTATCCTTTTACTCTTTCCCCAGCTGGATGGAGTTTATTCAAATGGTCTTGGAATAGTACATGACTTGTTTTTATATAGATACAATAACTGTGCCCAGTTAGATACTGAGAAAGCTAATAAATGGTCTGCTACAAAGGCTGGTGAAGCTCCTAATAGTTCAGTTATCATTTTCTTATTTAGTTCTCTAAAGCTTGCAGCAAAATGAATGCCAGTCTTGTATTAGTAAATACTCTCCGGGTACAACCCTAATAAGGTAGATGTAAGGTTTGCATACACATTACCCTTTAGACTCTGCTTGTGTAATTTTACTGGGTTTATTGTTGTTGTTGTTGTAGTAGTACTCTCCTGGTATAATTTCTTGCCAGAGTTCACTTCCTACAGCATGTAGATTAGCTTTGGAAGATGGGCCGAAGGAAAGAGGAAGGCCCAACAAAGTCGTGGTCAAAGCAAAGAAAAAGATGCCAAAAAGATTCACTTTAGCTTCTAGCTCGCTTAGCTTAGTGATTGTACTGATGGAACTGCCCACTGCATATACTGAAGATGTTAAGGGGACAAACTCTGTTATTGAAAGGCCAGGGTAGACACACAAAGTAATTATTTGGTTTATCTTGAGATCACAGAGTAGGGGTGTTACAATCATACTCTAACTGATAATCCAAGAAGCTTGATAGGCCAAATTGGTTGAGACATTTTCAGACATAGAATCGAACTTGAGAAAATACATTTCTAATATCCTATTTGGTTGTTTTTCTAAAAATATTGTTTGGAAAAGTAATTTTGGTGAGAAATAATTTGTATTTGGCTAATCAATTTCAAAATCACATTTGAGCAGCAATATTGTTTGGTCAAATTTTTAAAAAGCGGTTCTAGGTATATTTTTCTCAAAAGTACTTTTCAAGAGAAGTTATTTTTTTCTATTTTTCAAAAATTGCTTTCGCTTATTCAAAAGCGTTTCGTTTCTTCTTTTAAAAGCTTCGCCAAACATCTTAATTTTGAAGAAAAAAAAACACTTTTGCCTAAAATGAAGTACAACCAAATAGGCTACAAGAAAAAATACCTCATTTCTTGGCCTTGACCATTGTATTTTGAGGCATTAGGTCAATGAAAACCACCTAGATTTAAGATGTCAACAAGGATCTTCAATCTTTATTTTATAAAAATAAAACTTATGTTTAGAAATTATATTAAAGTACTATAAGTTACAATAATCAACAACTTAAAATATTGAGAAGTTTTTTACAAATGTTTTGGTCAAAGAAAAAATTCTTTTGACTCTTCGGAATGGTATCATAGGAGAAACGGACCAATAAATTTTCTAATCCTAACGATGCCTAGCCAATAAGAAAAATAAAAAAGAAGAATTAACTTAAATAGCTGCCCATCAAATTGCATAAACTAAAAATAATCAGTGAATGTGTATTATGTATAATATATGTGTTCATATATTATATGTCTATTATGTATAGTCGATATAGAAATATCTATATGACTAGAAAAAACAAATAATAAATATAACGGGCTATTTGTGCGTAAAAAGAGCCTGTATTATAACGGTTGGTAGTTTGGGTAACGTGTGAGTTGTGGCTAAGGTAAGGCGATTAGATTCTTGAACGTGACATGAAAACTTGAGGCTCACATTAATGCTTACTGTCTCTTTGCATTCATTACTGTAAAGCTAGCAGAAAAAAGAGACGCAGAAAGGAAGAAAAAATGACACAGCTTCTTCAAGCTCCATCTTCTCCTACTCTCACATTTCATCACTCTACTTCACAACCCAAAGCAGGTTAGTTCAAACTCTTAATATAATTATCAATTCAGTTCTATTTGGGGTTCATTTTCATTCCAAGAATAATTTGGTTTTCTGCTGAAGTTTGTGCTTTTTTCTTTACAGGATTATATGTAGCTGAGAAATCTTTTCTCCAGTCCACTCAAAGACATGTCAGAAGCTTGAATATTTCGTGTACTTGTTCAACTTTGAGCTCATTTACAGCTAAAGCTGCTTCAAATGGAGGTGATTTTGATACCTTATTCAACTGAAAACCTAGTAAATTCTACTTATGTAAAATGCCTATTTGTAAATTTTGTCAAACACTTGTACGAGGATAGAAAGGGAGCTTTGACATAACTGGCAAAGTTGTTGTCACGTGACAAGGAGGTCATGGGTTCAAGCCGTTAAAATAGCCTCTTGCAGAATTGCAGTGTAAGACTGCGTTCAATATGTGGTCCAGTCCTTTCTCAGACCCGCGCATGGTGGAAACTTTGGGCACCGGGCTGCTCTCTCTTTTTTTTTAAACTTGTACTAGGATTGAAGGGTAGCCGTGTGTAACCTGACTAGGAGATCAGGGGTTCGAGTCGTGGAAACAGCCTCTTACTGAAACGCAGGGTAATGCTGCGTGCAATAGATACTTGTGGTCCGGCCTTCCCCGGACCCCGCACATAGCGGGAACTTAGTGCACCGCATTGTCCTTTAACTTGTACTAGGATTGTATAGTTTTGTCTTTTTTGCACTTCTCTAGTTGTGGTGTATGCTTGTGTTCTGCTGCTTAGTGTTGTTAAGTCGTCTTTGGGTACTGTCTGAATTGAATGTCTCCACATGTTTGCTTCATTAAGTCTAAATTTTGTTCTTCTTGTGTACATCAATACGCGTCCATAGATTACAAGAAGAAATGAACTTTTGAAACTTGTAATTTTAAACATGCCATAACATATTTGTGACTATAAGCAGGGGCGGAGGTGCAAGCCAAGCTACAGGTTCAGCTGAACCCAGTAGTTTTTGCTTAACAAATGTATTTGATGTTTAAAATTCATTAAATATGTACAAATATAAAATTTAGAACCCAATCACTAACACTTAAAATCATCTTCTAAAATTCAGAACTCATAAGATTGAAATCCTGGCTCTGCCTATGATTATAAGATTTTTGAAACGTTAAACATGTCATAACACTTGTGTAGCTTCTCATTTAATGGTAGAATGAAAAGTTTTCAGTTAAATGATCTCTAAATTTAGAAAGAGGTCGTTCTCTTTGTAACAGACTAAAAAGGATAGGGTCACTAGAACAGGAAGGTAGTATTTAGTTCAGGACTTCACATAATGCTTGACTGCTTCTTGGTTTCTGATGTTATGCAAATTCTGTTGGGCTTAAACTGTTATTAGTTTAACTTCCTCCTTTACAACATGTTGTAACATACCATTCGTCCTACGCTGCTGCTGTTCAAGATCATTTCTGTTATACTTACATATTCAGTAACGTGCAGCTTGTGCTTCTACAGTGTCAGGTCAAACAGCTGAGTCTGAAGTACTTAAAGCCCTGTCCCAGATTATCGATCCTGATTTTGGGACTGACATCGTCTCTTGTGGATTTGTGAAGGACCTCTTGGTTGATGAGGATTTAGGAGAGGTCTTCTACAAACTATTTTCTCACATTCAGAACATATACGTGTGAATTATTTTCCTTATTCTATCTGTTGGTATTTCAGGTGTCATTCCGGTTAGAGCTTACTACACCAGCATGTCCGATCAAGGACATGGTAAATGAAACACATCTACCATTATTTCATCAAGAATTGATGTGTATCAAGTGGTACATTATTTGGTTTTCTTACTTTTCCTTTTCAGCGCATATACTTATCAGTATATCATGGAACAATGAGATCAAGAGCAAAACAAATTCTTGTAATTTCGTTAATAATTCATTCTCCGGTCATCATGTAAATAGTGGCGGAGCTAGGATTTTCATTAGGAGGGGGTCAGAATATAAAGAAGTAAACCAACGATAGCCAAGGGGTGTCAATATGTAGTATACATTCATTAAAAAAAAATTACCTAGCTAATTTTTCAACGAAGAGATGTCGGTTGACACCCCTTGAATACATGTGGCTTTGCCACTGCATGTGAGTGTGGATTTGCGATTCATATAACTATGGTTGGACTAGAAATCTGATTTTCAATTTTCTGACAGTTTGAGCAGAAGGCAAACGAGGTGGTTGCTGCACTTCCTTGGGTTAAAAAGGTCAATGTGACAATGTCAGCCCAACCAGCAAAACCGATGTATGCTGGACAGCTTCCTGCGGGGCTACAAACAATCTCCAATGTAATTGCTGTTTCCAGTTGCAAGGTAAAGAATCTGGAAATCTTTCAGCATCCGTGCTTTTTAACCCGTTAAACATTTCTTGTAGCAAGTGTTGAAGGTCTATCCCATCCCCAAGAGAAAAGCAATGTTTTGAGATGTCTTCTATTGTAGCATTTAAGTAAGTTAGTTGGTGCTTAATCGCTTGAGCATGTTTCGATATTGTTGCTTTTCATAATTCTGTGTCTTACCACACCCTCAAGGACTTCTTGTGTTGACCTAGCTTGTTGGGAAAATATTTGGGCAAGTTACACATTTTTCCGGTCGGCCAAATATACAAAAAATATGTAAATTAATGTATACATTTTGCCGGCAATTATTTTTGGGAGTGGCTATACTGTATAATTTTCCCAAATAATTTTGCTTTGACCAGCTTAGCATATGCATTCTTTTATGTCCTCTTTCCTTTATTAATGTTAACCTTTATTAAGCACAGGGAGGGGTGGGTAAATCAACTGTAGCAGTCAACCTCGCTTACACTTTGGCTGATATGGGCGCTAGAGTTGGTATATTTGATGCAGATGTATATGGTCCTAGTTTGCCAACAATGGTGTCCCCAGAGAACCGGATACTTGAAATGGTAATTGTCATTTTGTGGACTGAAATTTTTCTTGTCTACTGCATATAACCGCTGAGAGATCTTTTTATAGAATGCAGAGAAAAGAACCATTATTCCAACTGAATACATGGGTGTTAAGTTGGTATCTTTTGGATTTGCTGGGCAAGGGCGTGCAATTATGCGAGGTCCTATGGTGTCAGGGGTTATCAACCAACTTTTGACTACTACAGAATGGTATGATATTGCTTCGCATCTGACAAGAAGTAAAGAATCATCAACCAATTAACTTAAGACATTTCTTTGAAATTTCTGCACCGGAGAATTCTTTGAAATTTATTGGAATTTCTTACCCCAGAGAAACATTAAAAAGATTTTTTAATGTTAAAGTCTTCACATTACATATGATTTGTCAACCTGTAATGCGATCTTTTTTAGATTGTAACCTGGAATTTTAAGCAGCTTATTGACTAGTTGGAAGTGGATGGCTTAATCTTGAAAAAGGCAAATATAGTATATAGTATATAGTCCATACTATATTGGCCTTTATCAAGATTAAGCCATCAGTGTCCAAATAGGATGGCTACTGTTTTGGAAAAGCCAATGTAGTACCTATTGCAATAATGTATTATTATAAGATTAAAGTTTTGTCCCGTGGAATTAGTTGAGGTGCGCCACAAGCTGGCCCGATACCACGGTTATAAAAAAAGAAGAAGAAGGATTGAAGCTTATTTAAGTAGATTTGCATGTAGTCTTAAAAGTTTGTTTTGGAGGATCACCGCATATGGTTCTTTTGAGGAAGATTTTTGTGCTTTAAATTTGGTGATCTTTAATTACTTTGTTGTCCTAAATGTGAGCAAATATGCAGGGGAGAATTGGACTACCTTGTTATTGATATGCCCCCTGGAACTGGTGACATTCAACTTACTTTATGTCAGGTTTGCTTATTGACAGTAATACTAATGTTTCATGTTTGTGAAAGTCTTGGAGGAAGTGATTTTTTTCCTCTTGTAAGTGTCTATCTTATATATTCTTCTTTGACCTTTTCAATTGTCAGGTTGTTCCTTTGACTGCTGCAGTTATAGTTACTACACCTCAAAAGCTAGCATTTATAGATGTAGCGAAGGGTGTCCGCATGTTCTCAAAGCTTAAGGTTCGTTCTAATTTTCATGTGTTATCTGCAATGTTTTCTCTTTACTGTGATTAGAATGTAAATTATCTTTATTGAGGTGAAAAGATGTGTTGCTGTTTCTAATTGTACATTTCACACTTGAATGTACAGGTGCCTTGCGTTGCCGTAGTTGAGAACATGTGCCACTTCGATGCTGATGGAAAACGTTACTACCCTTTCGGCAGGGGTTCAGGGTCTCAGGTTTGCCCTTGCTCTTAGGTCCTATTGATGTTTTCTCGTCCTTTCTCAAAGTTTAGCAAATTTCGCTTTCCTTTGCTTGAGTAATTCAGATATTTTTAGAATGTTAGGACAATGTCATCAATTCACACAGATAGTCTAGCAGATGAATTTGGTCTGGATATATTATTCTCAATGCATACTAACCAACCTAACCGTGGAGATTCAAACAACAAATCTGAAATTTTAATACAATCCTCTTATCCAAATCTGCATGCAGAATCTTCAGTGTCGTGAGATCAATTTTGTTTGGGATCGTCATTGAGACATGATCATTAAAACATGCAATTCATCGTTGATTAGTATGTTTATACAAATTTCATCTGTATCTCTGCAGGTTGTCCAGCAGTTTGGAATCCCCCATCTATTTGATCTCCCTATCCAACCAACTGTAAGTTGCAACATTTTAAACTCTGAACTGGTTCAAATATTTGAAAATTCACATTTACATCCACTAAATATTGTAAACATTTGAACTTTGTACAACCCAGTATAATCCCACTTAGTGGGGTCTGGGGAGGGTAGTATGTACGCAGACCTTACCCCTACCCTGGGGTAGAGAGGCTGTATTGTAAACATTTGAACTACCGAAGTATTTTTAGATTTCTCTGTCAATGAGTCAGATTTTTTTTTATCTTTTCCCTTAAAATAGTGAACATCATCTCTCATAGCTTCAATCCATCTGTTTTTAAATACAATTAAGCTTTACTCTTCTGACTTATGACCTATTCTTCTTGAAATCCTTCTTTTCGACTGGCTAGTGGAGATAACCATTCTGAACGAATTTGACTACGAAATAATACCGTTTGGCGCTGATCTTTACTAAGTACTTGTATAGTTGTAAATTGTCACTTGAGGCATTTCTGAACGATATGCTAAATTTTGTTTTCTATTGTAAAGCTATCTGCTTCTGGAGATAGTGGAATGCCTGAAGTGGTAGCTGATCCTCAAGGTGAAGTTTCCAGAACATTCCAAGAGTTGGGCGTGTGCATAGTACAACAGTGTGCCAAGATTCGTCAACAAGGTACGTTTTGTTTATTTGTTTGTTTCTCTTTTCAATTGCTTATTCAAGCCAAATTCATTGGAAAGAAAAAGAAGATTTCAGTTCTATTCAAGAACTCCTGTTAATTATTACATTCGCAAATATATACTCACTTGAAAATCTATTGTCAGTACTTCTTGTGGGATTATACTGGGTGCTTGTTGTTGTTGTTCTTGTTGTTGTCATTTCTTCGCTTGAACTAGATATAATGGTTACTGTTCGTCTCTTTTTTTCCTTTTTTCTTTGGATACAGTATCGACAGCAGTGAGTTATGATAGATCTATCAAGGCAATCAAGGTCAAAGTACCTGATTCCGATGAAGAGTTTTATTTGCACCCTGCAACTGTAAGAAGAAATGATCGATCTGCGCAAAGTGTGGTATGCAGTCAAGTCTTGTTAAGTTATTTTTCAAGCTTAACATATGCCTGCATTGCTCTTTTTGACATGCTAAGACATTTATAGCAATATCAATTGCCTTTTTCTTCCCATAGTTTTTGGGATGTCAAAAGTTAACTAGAAGTACATGCAGAAGCTGCTGCCATGCTTTCTCTTGGATGAATACTATACTTGTTCTATTCATTTAATACAACATAGTTCAAGTTATCCATATTTTGACCTTTTTTTTCTTGTTGATGAATTTGGTTTAGGATGAATGGACGGGTGAACAGAAACTGCAATATTCTGATATTCCCGACGACATTGAACCTGAAGAGATTCGGCCTTTGGGAAACTATGCTGTGGAAATAACATGGCCAGACGGATTTAACCAGGTCTTTTGACACACCTATTTTCACCACATGATCGCTCATTGCTCTCATTATGCTGCTTTTCTACCTTAGGAAACCTAACAAGCTAACACCTGTGACTGAAATTCGAAACTGCTGCAACGAAAACATGCTGTAAAAAGCTTGACCAATTAACTATTTGGACTGATTTGGTTATGTCTATCGGAAACAACCTCTCTACCTTCACAAGGTAGGGATAAGGTCTGCGTGCACACTACCCTCCCCAGAACCCACTTGTGGGACCACACTGAGTATGTTATTGTTGTTGACTGATTGGTTTATACGAGTCAAATAAAGTGGAGGTCAGTATTTTAAGACCGTTGTAAAGTGGTGCCAAGATTAAAGATCAGGCTAGTTTATGTTGTTCAGCTAAATTTGAACTCTCTGGTTAATTGGTAAGCTAGAGCCAAGTTTTCCTTAGATCTTTCTGATGCAATCTTTTTCAGGACTATCTTCCATAATGAAACACAACAAAGAAAGTCCCCGTGTCTAATTTTATGATATACGTGTTTCAGTTGGACTATAGCAGTTTGAAGCAGTTTTTTTGGTTTATTTTTTTGTTGCAGATAGCTCCTTATGACCAGCTGCAAATGATGGAGCGCTTGGTTGAAGTTCCTCAACTTACTCCTGCATAGGTAATGACAAAGTCGCATTAAATTTCTTAGGATTGAACTCATTGTACTTCTGAAATTGCGGGTTCAGAAATTTAGTATATGGTAAAACACTTGAGTATTTTCACATGTATGTATATATATATATATATCTATGTTTGGCTTCGAATATACTAGTTCAGTTGAACCCTGTGTTCTCGAGGTCTATCGGAAACGGTCTCTCTGCCCTCCCAGGGTAGGGGCGTAAGGCTGCGTACATCTTACTCTCCCCGGACCCCACTTGTGAGAATCCACTTAGTTAGTTGTTGTTATAGTTGAACCCCGTGTTGAAAGGCTCCATTCGCATGTGCGGGCTGACGGAGGGCCTGGCTTAAATGCTTCAACTTTTTCCTTTAACTTGGTTAGCCTAGTTAGTTGCATAAATCTTCATATGACTGAAGGGGAGATTTGGAGCGATGGTAAGGTTGTCTCCATGCGATCTATACGTTACGGGTTCAAGCCGTGGAAACAACCACTAATGCTTGCATTAAGATAAGCTGTCTACATCACATCTCTTGGGGTGTGGCCCCTTCCCCGGACCCTGCATGAAAGCTAGATTTCTTGTGCACCGGACTTCCTTTTTAAATCTTCACATGACTCAAAACTTTCATGCTTTATTTCTAGGGATGAATTAGAAGTCCAAAATGAGATATAAAATACAGTTGGAAGATTTTGCCTCCTCTACCTGGCCAAAGTCACAAGAAAGTTAACAGCTAGCTGGAGCTACAAGAATCTCAGTAGCTCCACTTCACTATCCTCTCGAGACCCTACTTGGTGGGACTTGGTCATTGTGGTTGTTGTAATCTATGCATTGTCATTGTTGTACTGTATGCTCCAGTGCTTGTACCTTACTCGGTGGACAAAAAAATAGATGAAGTGAATTGGGGATGTAATCAAACCTTAAAATTGTGAAGATGCATACGTTGAGTTTATGTTCACAATGTAAATTTTTACACTATCGGGTTAAATTGATGTACAACATGTAATTTTATATATCAAGTCTCGCATTGGTTAAATTATATTTATAGTATAAAGATATTTTTTATCGTAATTGTATATAACTCGAATTGTTATAAATTTGTCACCTCCTGCGCCATCATCTTAGAAGTTCAAAAAAGGAAAACAAATAAAACAAATGAAAGAAGTCAAGAAAAACATGAATTTAACCATGATATTCATTTTTAAAAGGAGGGAATTAGTCAAAATGGTGGGCTAGTTTTTGACTCTCTAGAATTATTATTATTATGTTTATAATAAAGGTTCATCTAGAAGCATTAGATAGGATGGTGAGAGGTTTTAATAAAGCTTAATGGCCTAAGAGTAATTAGGTAATAACTCACTAGAAAAACTGGGTGAAAACCTGATATTTATAGATTTTATATTATTTGCAAAAAAGGGCCGTTCCGGAGCAATAGTAAAGTTATCTCTGTATGGGTTCGAACCGTGAAATTAACATATGATGCTTGTATTAGGGTAGACTATCTGCCTCATAACTTCTTGGGCTACTGCCTTTCTCCGAACCACGGGTGAACACGGGGTACTTCGTGCACTGCACTGTCATTTTACCTTTACTTGCAAAGAGGAAAAATTACTGGATTCGCCGTTAAATATTTATACATATTCGGTAAATTTTCTTGTACAAATATATAGTCTACGCAAAACTTACCAGTTTTGTCCAAACTCATATCTACTTCCTAACTCTGAGGTGGAGCCAGACTTTGAAGTTTATGAATTCTGAATTTGTTATCGAATTCATAACTTATTTTAGTTACTGGATTCATAGTTAAATATTTATATATATTTAATAGATTATCCTTATACAAATACATAGACTAAACAAAATTTACCGGGTTTGTTCGAACCCGGATCTACTTCTCTAGCTCCACCTCCATATAAAAACGTGACATTTATGGATTTTATATTTTATTTGCAAAGAGGAAAAGTTAGGAGCATGCAATACAATGAATTATGTAATAAAGACAAAAAATAAATGTATGTAGTCATCACTTTCACCAAACAATTATATTGAACCGCCGGTCGACATAGACAAGTAGAATTAAAACTAAACGACTGTGTCTTATTTTATTTTCTTTCGGTATTTAATTGGAAAGTGATTGTGATTTTAGCCTTCATTTTTAAACATATATAATAGTGTAGAAGTGTGTGCTATAGTTCCTATCATGCTAAACATGTGAAATTTTTTGTTATTAATGATTGATGCTAATCGAAAATTCCGCCTGCATGAGGTTGCTTACATTTTATAGTTTTAAATCTGGATGGACAGTAACGAAACTGTTTGGCTAAAAGGTTATTCGAACACTTTATATAGCTTGAAAACAATCAAAAATAATTTGAGTCAATCGAAATCAAGTGTAATATGGTCTAGAGATTATGGAATGACTAAGATATAAGAACAATGAGACAAATAGTAGATTTTACACCAGAGAGAGAGAATCACATAGAGAGAGAGAGTTGTATATTTTCAGTAATAAAATACACATGAGTTTTTACAAAAGGGAAGGTCCCCCATATATATTAAGGGACCTTCCTCGAAATAATACAATGAAAGCACGAGAATTGGTGGCCTCGATATACGAGTGTCAGAGCTTGATGTGCCGTTGCAGCGAGTCTTTTCACTCAGTCCGTTTGTCGGCTGAGGCCGGCCCTGCTTGGGTCGACCTTACCAAGGCCACTTTCTCTAGTAAGGCCGTATGTGGATAGCGTATGGGCATGAGGAACCAAATTTGCCCAATACAGATAGTCCCTCCGGTTATTGGGGACGCAACTGAAGGGCGTTCCCAATGGACGGACTTACATGCTCGACGCCTATGGAAATTTGGCCGTTCCTGCTGATACCCCTGTAAGAGACGTGCTCGTTGTATGAAGAGGTCATGCCGTTGACATGTTACCTCCCTTTTGGGAATTTCTTTTTGAGGTGACGTCATTGATCATATGCGTGATCATTATTTCTGCTCCCGAGGTGGTTCAGGTTATGACGTGACGTTTGGGTTTCATGCGCCAATTTTTGAATCATGCCTTTTCGATTTCCGTGTACCTTTTCTTATAAATAGGTGGAGAGTTGGACTAGGTTCATCTTTCGATCCCTTTCGAAGGGTATTTTCTCACTCTTTTCCCTATCTTTTTCTGGTGTTTGCTATTATTTTCTTCTCTGAATTTCTCATTCTCAGGAGTCGAACTTGCGACCCGTAATACCTTTTTCTTACATCATTCACTATGGCTAAACGTAGGCGTGATGATGCCAGAACCAGGGACGTTTCTTCCACCAGGGCCTCGTCATCCTCGGACAGCGAGGAGGCCGATGAGGTTTTTGTTCCTCTATCAACGACCAACCTTCTCCCACGCGATATGAGAAAAAGGAAAACCTTTATGAATAAGCGTAAATTCTGCCCTTGGGAGCATAGTGAGATGACGCTGTCCCACTTGGACTCTCTCAGGGATACGTACAATATTCCTGATCACGTTGACATGGTTCCCGCGGGGCTAGATTACGCTAACGTGCCCAGGATCGGGTATTGTGCCTCTACGAATACGCCTTCCTAATTGGATACACCCTTCCAATTTACCCTTTAGCGGAGGAGTTGTGTCGCTGGTTCGGAGCGTGTCCGGCCCAGCTTACCTCGTAAGCCTTGAAGGTGTGCAGGGTAGTATCTGTTTATGCGGCGAAGGCCGGAAAGGAGGTGACTTACCTTTTGCAAATGTTCAAAGTGGTTTTCATGAGAGGCTCGATGCTCTAGTTGAGGAGTAGGGGAAAGAAAATCTTCGTGGCGCAAGTGGACGACAAGGCCAATCGTAAATATTGGATGAGGTTCTTCTACGTCCGTACCGAACACCTTGTGCCCAACCCTAATGGGTTTCCAGAAGTGTAGAATGACGCACGTAAGTATTGCTGTGCGTGATGTTTACTATTTTGACCTTAGTTTGCTGGTTCTTACTGTCGAAAGTTTTCCTTTGTTTTCATGAAGTGGCTGCTCGTCCTCCTTGTAGTGTTGACGACATTAGGTCGTGGGTGCAGGCGCTGATACCGTTTGCAGAGGAAAGTCGTTCTTGGACTAAATTTCTTAGGCTCCACGACCCCGCTGGTAACGGCTTTACGTAATCTTTGTTAAGGTTTGGGGCCCCATATAATTTCCTTACCCATCTCTCATGTGTTTTGATAGGTCGGGGCACCTCTAAGAAGGCGAGGAAGAAGAAGCAGCAGAAGAAGAAGAAGACTGCGGACGGTCCTTCTAAGACGGCATCCGATCCTGAGGTGGATCTGATCTTCGTCGGCACTTCCAGGGCAGTGCTTCACCCCCTTTAAGATAGGAGGATACATCAGAAGCGGCCCCAGAGATAGCATCTGAGGCCGTGATGGGGGTCGTACCTGAGACGGCGCCCATAGAGGTGCCGGTGGCTGTCCCTGAGATTGCCCCCGTAAGGACGCCTTCTGCCATGCCGACCCCCTGTGAGCCCGTTCTGCAGCCTGCGGAGGGGGACCGTGAAGACGAGGAGACGTTGGAAATGAGCCAACGTCGGATCCTTACTGGCAAAGCCGTGGCCACTCAGTCAGGAAAGGATAGGTCGTCTGGCCCTGTATCAAGGCCAGCCTTTATGGCAGAGGCTATTCACTCAGGAAGAGCTTATCTTAGGAGGGAGGCCGCGGCGAGGAGAAGCGAAGACATGGATGTGGCGGGCTCGGAGGCAGCCATGAAGGGCGCAAATAGAGGAGGTAGCTCCTTGGACCAGGTGGAGATTATGGCCGGCCAATCTTCTCGTCGTATAGTGAACCCAAGTCACTATAATCTGTTGGAGAACTGGGAGGAGGCAGCCTCCAGCATGACGCTCTTGTGCGCCGGTGCCGAGCGCACGACCCGGGCGGAGCTTAGTGATAAAGCCTTGGCCCAAAGGCTGGCAGGCGCGGCCTTACAGGTATGCCTCTGCTTTGCTTGATGACCTTTATTTATGCAGGGTTGTGATTTTCCCGTACTTACTTGGTCTCTTTTCCAGACTCTTGTCTTGGAGGTGGAGAGAGATCGCCGCCGGAAAGAGAAGATGGCCAAACACAACCGGCTGGCGCAGAAGTACAATAAGACGCGTGAGGCGCATCGAACCCTAGCCGACATGTACAAACAGGACCCCAACTTTAGAGTGGTTCGTGAGGGCCTATTGGAGTTTGAGGCGCAATTGAAGAAAAGAGTGGCCGAGCCGGAAAAGGTGGATGGACAGCTCATGGCCGCTGTTGCTCGGGCCGCGGAGATGGAGGTCGTTATTCAGGCCAAGGATGAGGAGATGCAGCTCGGTCGTGTTGTGGCGGAGGAGGCGGCAGAATTGCTCACCCGGGTAGCGGCTCTAACGGAGGAACTTAAAGCCACGAAGGCCGAGGTCGAGGAGCTTAAGCTAGCTCTCGCATAAGTCGATACGTCTCGTGAGGCACACGAGATGTGGGTGTACGTGGAGGCCAGGTTGGTCGCGCTTGAGGAATTCCTGGAGGCTGGTCGAGCGTCTGAAGCGGAGGTTGAGAACCAGCGCCAACTAGTTAGAGTCGCTCGTGATGCGGCGGGCTACGGTCCTGAATCACCGGCCCGGGAGGGGGGCAATTCAACAAATATCAATCGCTTGGAGTCCAGCTCTTGGATTTCCAGGGCGTACCCTCCTGGAAATGAGGATGGGCCACCTGAGGGCCAGGCCGGGCAAGATAAGTAGTGGTTTCTTAGGGTCTTTGTAAATATACTTGTTTGTACTGATTTTTGTATCAGGGGTGTTTGTTCCCCTTGGTGAAAACATGTAATTATTCGTTGTAAGTAATCTTTTCTACCTTTCGGCATGTCGTCATACTTTTCTTTACCATAGCTGCTTGGAATTTGTCAGCCGTAGAGGTGTAAAGTTAGCCTGATGGCTTTAGCCATATAAAATAGGCAGTCGTAGTCTTGTGAATACGATGGCTCTAGTCATCTGTAGATAAAGGCCGTAGCCTGATGAAAATGATGGCCATAGCCATGTAAAATAAAAGCCGCGGCTTAATGGCCCTAGCCATATACAATAATGGTCATAACCACGTAAAATGAAGGTCGTAGCCTAATGGCCTTAGCCATATAAAACGATGCCCATAGTCGTGTAAAATAAAGGCCGTAGCCTGATGGCCTTAGCCATATAAAACGATGGCCATAGCCATGTAAGGTAAAGGCCGTAGCCTGATGGCCTTAGCTATATAAAACGATGGCCATAGCCATGTAAGATAAAGGTAGTAGCCTGATGGCCTTAGCCGTATAAAACGATGGCCATAGCTATGTAAAATAAAGGTCGTAGCTTGATGGCCTTAGCCATATAAAACGATGGCCATGGCCATGTAAGATAAAGGCCGTAGCCTGATGGCCTTAGCCATATAAAATGATGGACATAGCCATGTAAAATAAAGGCCGTAGCATGATGGCCTTAGCCGTATAAAACGATGGCCACATCCATGTAAAATAAAGGTCGTAGCCTGATGGCCTTTGCCATATAAAACAATGGCCATAGCTATGTAAGATAAAGGCAGTAGCCTGATGACCTTAGCCATATAAAACGATGGCCATAGCCATGTAAGATAAAGGCCGTAGCCTGATGGCCTTATCCATATAAAACAATGGCTATAGCCATGTAAGATAAAGGTCGTAGCCTGATGGCCTTAGCCATATAAAACGATGGACATAGCCATGTAAAATAAAGGCTGTAGCCTGATGGCCTTAGCCATATAAAATGATGGGCATAGCCATGTAAAATAAAGGTCGTAGCCTGATGGCCTTAGCCATTTCATTCATCTGGAGATGGCCGTAGCCTTTTCATTCATTTGGAGATGGTCGTAGCCTTTTCATTCGTTTGGAGATGGCCGTAGCCTTTTCATTCGTTTGGAGATGGTCGTAGCCTTTTCATTCATTTGGACATGGCCGTAGCCTTTTCATTCATCTGGACATGGCCGTAGCCTTTTCATTCATCTGGACATGGCCGTAGCCTTTTCATTCATTTGGAGATGGCTGTAGACCTTTTATACACTTGGAGATGGCCGTAGCCTTTCTATACACTTGGAGGTGGCCGTAGCCTTTCTATACACTTGGGATGTCATTAATTCAGTCCATATATCATTCGGGCTTGGAGTGTACATGGAGAGGTGGACATTATGCACTCGCGCTCCAACACATCTCCAGGTGGCCCCTTTGCCACCTCGTTTAAATCCTTCCCAAGAAAACCCAATTGGGACAAAACTCGGGTAAGGGAAAAAGAGTACGACTCAGCTGTCACCTTTTTAGAAGTGGAAACGTTTGAGGTGAGCGACGTTCCAATTGTTTTGGAGTGTCTTTCCTTCCATTGCCTCCAGCTGGGCCGCCACTGTGATTTTGTAGGGTCTATCCCAGTTTGTGCCCAATTTTCCTTCACTTGGGTTTTTTGAGGCCAGAGTCTTGGCTTTGAGGACGTAATCCCCCACTTTGAGCGGCCTTATTTTTTCCTTTTTTGTTGTAGTATCTTTCGATTTGTTGTTTCTGAGCTACCATTCATACGTGGGCCATTTCTCTTCTTTCTTCGGCTTCATCGAGATCTTGGAGCCTACTGATGTCGTGTTCCGATCCGCTGGTGTGTGAGTACCTTAAGATGGGTTCGCCCACTTCGATAGGTATGACCGTGTCGGTTCCATAAACTAGTGAGTATGGGGTTTCTTCGATGCTGGATTTGGGCGTGGTTCTGTGTGCCCACAAGACTTTGGGTAGTAGTTCGGGCCATAGTCCCTTGGAATCTTCGAGCTTCTTTTTGAGTATGTTCAGGATTATTTTGTTGGAGGACTCCCCTTGGGCGTTGGCGGCGGGGTGGTATGGCGTGGATAGTATTCTTTTGATGCGCCATTTTTCGAAGAACTCAGTCATTTTCTGACCGATGAACTGGCGCCCATTATCGCAGCTGATTTCTTTGGGGAAGCCAAAATGGAATATGATATTCTTCCAAATAAAGGTAATAACTTCTTGCTCGCGTATTTGTGCGTACACACCTGCTTCCACCCACTTAGAGAAATAGTCAGTTAAAACAAGTAAAAATTGTACCTTTCCTCGTCCTGGGGGCAGTGGGCCGACTATGTCCATTCCCTACTTGATGAATGACCAGGGGGATGTGACGGAATGGAGGGGTTATCCCGATTGGTGTATCAGTGGGCGAACTTTTGGCACTGCTCGCATCGGCGGACGTACTATGCTGCCTCTTTCTTTATGGTGGGCCAATAGTAGTCGGTGCGTATGATGCACCTAATGAGCGCGCGGTTGCCAGTGTGGGCGCCGCAATGACCTTTGTGTACTTCGTCGAGTACAGGTCTTGCTTGTTGCCGTCCTAAGACCTTGGCTAGGGGACCGTCGAACGCCCTTTTATAAAGGTTGGCGTTGATCATGCAGTATCGGGCGGCCTGGACGCAGAGCTTTTTTGCTTCTTTTTATCAAGGGGGAGTGTCCCGTCTTGCAACTAAGATACGAATTGGTTGTGCCAGTCCCAAGTAAGGTAAAAGGAAAGTACCTCTGTGTGATCGATAGCTGAGTGGAGGAACGTGACCACACTCTCTTTGTTGACGCTTTTGGTGGCGGCAACCAACTTCGCCAGCACGTTCGCTTCGATATTCCGTGCTCTGGGAATTTGTTCGAAACCGCATTCGTCGAAAGTTGTCATCAACCTTTGGATTTCTGACTGATATTTTTGTAGCCTCTGTTCCTTGATTTGATAAGTCCCAATGATCTGGTTTACCACAAGCTTGGAGTCGCAGTGGAGGAGAATTCGGCGAGACCCATATTTGGTGGCGAGCTTCATGCCTGCAATTACGGCCTCGTACTCGGCCTCGTTGTTAGTCATTTTCGGGCATCGTATGGACTGGCGAATTGTTTCGCCCGTGGGGAATTCGAGAACGAGTCCCATTCCCGATCCAGATGCATTGGCGACACCATCCATATAAAGGACCCTAGGTCATTTTCGGAGGATGCGCGTTGTGCCTCAAGTTCCGCCTTTGGCAGGACTTCCACGCTGAAGTCGGCGATAAAGTCACCTAAGACTTGCGACTTGATGGCGGTTCTTGGGAGGTATGTAATATCATGCTCATTGAGCTCGACGGCCCATATGGCAAGTCGCTCCGAGAGTTTGGGTTTGTGCAGGACGCTTCTTAGAGGGAAGGTCGTCACCACCCATATGGGATGGCATTGGAAATATGTTCGTAGCTTTCATAAAGCTACTACAAGTGCCAAGGCCAATCTCTCGATGTGGGGATATCGAGTTTCGACATCCAATAAAGTTTTACTGATATAATAAACAGGAGATTGCGTACCTTTGTTTTCGCGCACTAGGACGGCGCTGAATGCGACCTCTGACACGGCCAGATATACCAGCAATGGTTCTTCGTGGTTGGCTTTAACCGGTAGGGGCACTGATGATAAATATGCTTTTAAGTTCCTCAGGGCCTCTATGGATTCTCCATTCCGTTGCATTCCTTGGTCTTTTTTCAGTACACCAAAGAACTTGTGGCATCTGTCGGAGGAGCGTGAGATGAACTGGGAGAGGGCGGCTATTCGGACCGTTAATTTTTGCACCTGCTTCTTCTGGGATGGCCTCTATGGCTTTGATCTGATCAGGGTTGACTTCGATGCCTCTTTGTGATACTAGAAATCCCAGGAACTTTCCCGACGCTACTCCAAAAACGCACTTCTCGGGGTTCAGTTTCATACCGTACTTACTTAGTATTTCGAAGGCCTCTTTCAGGTGGGCGAGGTGATCTTCCTTTTTCGATGATTTGACCAACATGTTGTCGATGTAGACCTCCACTGTTTTGCTGAGTTGTTCTTTTAACATAATTGTCACTAGTCTATGGTAAGTGGCCCCTACGTTCTTGAGCCCGAAGGGCATTACTTTATAGCAATACGTCCCCTGATGGGTGATAAAAGTTGTCTTCTCCTGATCTTCTTCGGCCATCATGATTTGATTATAGCCGGAATACGTGTCAAGGAAACTTAGCAGCTCGTGGCCTGCTGTTGCGTCTATCAGTTGGTCGATATGGGATAGCGAGAAAGAGTCTTTCGAGCATGCTTTATTTAGATTAGTGAAATCTACGCACATCCGCTACTTCTCATTCTTCTTTTTGACCATTACGACGTTGGCGACCTATTCCGGGTACTTGGATTCCCTGTTGGAGCCATTGGCTAGCAATTTGTCCATTTCTTCGCTCACTGCTTCGTTAAAGGCGGCGTTGAATTTTCTTTTTATTTGTCGCACGGGCGGGTGCAATGGGTCGACTTTGAGTTTGCCAGAGGCGATTTCTCGTGGAATTCCTGGTATATCTTCATGAGAAAAAGCGAATAGATCCGCATGGTTAGATAAAAATTCATGGTACTGACCTGGATTTGATAGGTCGTGGCCTATGTATGCTTTCTTCGCGGGGTCGCTGTTGTTTATCTGAATGGGGTCGAGGTCCTCGACCGTAGCCTAGCTAGCCTCGACCTCCTCAGTGTATCCAATGGCCTTTTCCGTCGGATGGACCTTGGTCCCCGACAGGGCTGATTGCTATGCTTCTGCGCTTTCTCCTTGGAACTATTTGGTATGTGTGTAATCCTGGGCTATTTTGTAGCATTCTTGGGCAGTGCGGGGCTCTCCCCGTATGCAGTGCACTCCCCATGGGGTTAGGAATTTGATTACTTGGTAGAAGCTGGAGGGGACGGCTCCCATGGTGTGTACACCCGGGCGTCCGATAATGGCATTGTATGTTGTTTCTTGGTTCATCACGTGGAAGGTGGTTTCCACTGTGACTCCACATGCAAGGATGGGCAGCGTCACCTCGCCTGAGGTTATTTCCATTGCATTATTAAAACTTGTTAGTGTTATGCAGCGCGAGATTATTTTATCCTCGAGTCCCATGAGTACGAGGACTCTTGGATGAATGATACATGCGCCGCTTCCATCGTCGACCATGATCCTTTTAACATCAGTATCCAGTATGCGTAAAGTTAATGAGGAAAGCACAAACCATCGGCATCAGACTTATCAAAGGTGATACTATCTTCGAAGTCATCATACTGTTCGTGGGCGATAGTGCGCTTCAGCTTGTGGGTGGTGGTGAACTTGACGTGATTGATCGCCGAATCATTACCGTCTCCAATGATCATGCTGGGTACGTGTTGGTGAGGGCGGCCTTGGTGGGCCATGGTGTGGTTCCCTCCCTCGTGTGAAATTGAGCTTTCCCTTGTCGCTGAGCAGCTTCTTCAGGAACCCTTGGTTCAGTATTCGGACTACCTCCTTTCGGAGACCTATGCAGTCCTCCGTTCTGTGCCCTCATTCTTGGTGGAACTCGCACAGGGCGTTTGACTTTCTGGTGGCGGGGTCGGACTTCATCTTTGCTGGCCATTGTACCTTGTTGCCCAGCTTCTCTAGTGCGTACACTACCTCTGAAGGGGACACACAAAAGTTATGTGCAGATAATGGAGCGGGCGTACCTCTGTCGCTCCTTAGTGGAGCAGTATGTCGTTGCAAGGCATCTGCATGCCTTGGTGGTGGCGGGTGTGAGGACCTGATGTGTGGTTGATTTCTTTCCCTTTTGAGGCGTGGGATTTGTTCCCGCCTTCCCTCGTTGCGCCGGTACCTTCGGATTTCCGGGTGTACCTTTGTCAACCTTCGGGTTGGGCCGTTGAGGTCGTCATCATTCCCGCGTACTTCCGCACAATAGGCGTTGTGTATTTCTTCCCAGGTGGTGGGGGGATATTTCAGGAGATGGCTTAGTAGCTTCTTGGTCGCCTTCGAGCCATCTCTGCTGAGCCTGTTCTGAAAGGCCGCAACTGCCATGCCTTCGAACATGTTAGGTAGGCTCATTCTGACTCTGTTGAATCTTGCTAGGAACTCCCTGAGTCCTTCTCTTGGGGTTTGACGCACAACAAAAATGTTATCGACCCGTGCGTCTGCTTTCCTGTCTCCTGCATGGGCAGTAGCGAATTTATCAGCCATCTCCTCAAAGGTTGCGATGCTCTTGGCCGGCAGTTGTGAGTACCACGTTAGGGCCCCTCCTGTCAGTGTCTCACCGAACTTCTTCAGAAGCACGGATGGTACCTGTTCTATTAATAAGTCATTGCCTTTGACGCCTGTAACATAGTGTATCAGGTGGTCCTCGGGTCGGTGGTGCCGTCATATACTTTCAAGTCGGAGGCATCTTGAAGGTTTTTGGAATGGGGTACGGCGCGGCTCCTTCCGTGTAAGGTTGTTCGGCGAACCTCCCCATGACTCGCTTCGGCAACAACTTAGGTGCTCCTGGGATCTTATCCACCCTTTCTTGGTGTTCTTTCATCTGGTCGTGGAGCGATCTGTTCTCGTTCTCCATCTCTTCCATCTTTTTGTGGATGGCTCCGAGTGTTCCGTTGTTAGCTTGGACATCGACGGGAATGTTTTTTGTTCTCGTGACCTCGAGCTCATCCTCGGTTGCGATATGATCTGCTGCTGGGGTACATCTATCATTTTGAGGTGGCTTTTTGGTTAGACCGCTCAGAGTGCTTGTCAGTCACTCTTTTAGTAATCTCTTTATTTCTGGGGGTGCTTCCTTAGTGGTAGATGTTGAAGCTTCTCTTTCTCGTGGCACCACCAGGTCTTCTGATGAGGAGAGTAAGGCTTCCACGCCTATCAGAGTACTAGGGGTTGTGTGTAGGGCATCTCCTTCGGCAGTCGCGTTGAGAGTGCCCGTGAGGTCCGTTCTGACCTCTAGGATAGCGTTCATTCTAGCATTGTTTTCACCCATTCTAGGTTGTAGAGGTTGCTTTTCGAAGGATCTCTAGAAACAAACTACAACTTTGATTCTCGAAGTCCCCACAGACGGCGCCAAATTGTTTGGCTAAAAAGTTATTCGAACACTTTATATAGCTTGAAAAAAATCAAAAATAATTTGAGTCAATCAGAATCAAGTGCAATATGGTCTAGAGATTGTGTAACGGCTAAGATATATGAACAATGAGACAAATAGTAGATTTTACACCAGAGAGAGAGAGAGAGAGAGAGAGAGAGAGAGAGAGAGAGAGAGAGAGAGAGAGAGAGAGAGAGAGAGAGAGAGAGAGAGAGAGAGAGAGAGAGAGAGAGAGAGAGAGAGAGAGAGAGAGAGAGAGAGAGAGAGAGAGAGAGAGAGAAAGAGAGAGAGAGAGAGAGAATCAGATAGAGAGAGAGTTGTATATTTTTACTAATGGAAATACACATGAGTCTTTGCAAAAGGGAAGGTCCCCCTTATATATTAAGGGACCTTCCTCGAAATAATACAAAGAAAGTATGAGAGTTGGTGGCCTCGGTATACTAGTGTCAGAGCTTGATGTGATGTTGCAGCGAGTCTTGTCACTCAGTCCGTTTGTCGGCTGAGGCCGGCCCTGCTTGGGTCGACCTTACCAAGGCCGCTTTCTCTAGTAAGGCCGTATGTGGATAGCGTATGGGCGTGAGGAACCAAATTTGCCCAATACAGAAGCCAAGAATTTTACGAAGGATATTCAGAATTTTGTTATACACGTATAAAAAATAAATTTCGACATATATATACAATTTAAGTTTCTATATCGATAATATAATTTTTCGATGAAGAATGTTCGGTTGATCACCCTTCAATATATGTGGCTACGATACTGTGGATGGAGATGAAGAGTTACAATGGGGGGGGGGGGGGGAGAGAGTGTTACCTACGTTTTCGAATGAACCTAATAGCTTTTTGCTTAGACATTGTATTTGCATTAGAAATTAAATATGTATAAATACTTAATTGTGAATCCAGTAACTAACGAGATATTGGTTCAATTGTAAATTTAGAACCCATAAACTTTATATCATGGCTTCGCCGATGGGTTGACAACTAACATTGAGTTAGTGAATTAATGATAAACCCTCACAAATCAATGAAGATCTACATAGCCGATTCTGACTTACTTGGGATTAGGACGTAATTGTTGCAAAAAGAGCAGTTCAGTGCACAAGTCATTTTGTGTTATGCCCGATCTGGAAAAGGACCGTATCCCAAAAAATATGATATAAATAATCTAATCAAATACAAATATTAGTGGCTGCTTTCACGACTCGATTTGTTAAACCTCCGCTCTACATGTTCTAGAATTCTTGATGAATAAAATAAGTAAAGAACTTTTTTTTTAAAGAAACACGTAGTATATACGTCGGATATTACAATTATTTCCTATGTCAAATGAAGATAAGATTTGGGTAGGCCAGATTTGATGCTTTGTTTGACGTTGGCTGTATTGGCCCTGCAAACAACAATAGTATTATTCAGCTAAGATAAAGCCTCTTACACTCTATGAGAGGCCACGAAATTTGGCTTACCTAATGTACTTTACTCTTTTTAATTATTTTGATAACAACATATTCAACGTTGTTGATGAAACATTCCATCAAGTACAACCGGAAATTAATTAATAAATTAATAATTTATAATGTCAATAATAATAATAATAATAATAACTCCATGAACTCTTATAATAATTACTCCTTGAACTCTTATACATTTTATTCAAAGAATAAAAAATTAGTGCTTCTAATACATAATTAATAATTATTACTATAAAAAATTCTTTTAGAATATTACTTATTAGAGGGGGTCTTCAAAGTCATGCATTCTCCATATAAAAAAAAAAGAAGAAGGAGGAATACCTAAAAAAAACCTAAACTTAACACAAATTATTAGTGAGACCCCTAAATTATTCGTGGTCTTAATTATCCCCATGAACATAATTTTTTGAGAGTCATTACCTCCCTGAACGATGATATGGCAAAGAGTGTGGGTGCACTCTCTTTTAAGCTCGTGGGAGTGGAGAAAAATTAAAATCAACTACCAAGTAAGTTATTCTTTAACTTTTAATTCTCGTATAGTCATATATAATGATTTATTTGTTATAATTATGTATTTGTTCTTGCTCCATCTTAACATATAATGTGGAGTTTATTCTAACTTTTATTCTTTTTAATTTCCTTTATAGATATAATGTCTATTTGTTTTAACTCTATATTTATTTTGGGCCAAATTTGTAAAGGTTTGGTTGGAATTCCATCATTTTAGCTAAATAGAAAACTTTTAGCAATAATAAAGGAGTACTAGTTGTGTATTTTTTGTTATTTTTTTAGATATAATATCTATTTATTTAAATTGTGATACTTTTATTTTCGAGTCAAATCATTAAAAAAGGCTACATCTCTATTAATTTTACCAAATAAAAAGTCATAGCCAAAATAACGCATTGACTGTTTATTTAAAATGTGTATTTTTATTTTTTCCGGTAATATCTGTAATATATATATATATATATATATATATATATATATATATATATATATATATATATATATATATATATATATATATATATATATATATATATATATATATATATATATATAAGAGCGTCATAATTTAGAGCTATATAAAAATAATGGCCAAAATAATAACAATCAAACTATATATTTTTTATATCTTTTTAGATGTCTTGACTATTTATTTCGATTGTATATCTTTATTTTAAAGTCAAAATCAAAAAATAATAACAAAATTTTTATTATTTTTAGCCAAATAAAAAAAATTAGCATAAATATTGTAGCTCTAGCCAAGTTTTATTATAAATATTATTCGAAAAAAATTATTTAAAAAAGTAACACACTTAAAAAGGTATAAAATATATTTTATTTTTAAAAAAATACCACATGGACAGGAAAATTCACGGGGCAGATGAGTGCATGCCACTTTCTTAGGATGAGATCGTCCAAGGGGGTAACAACTTTTGAATAACCAAGTATAGAAGGGTAATTAAGACCACAGGTAGTTCAAGAATGTGACCAATAATATGTGCAAGTTTAGAGTAATGGAGGCACTTTTATGTTAGAGCACTTTATCCCCCCTCCCCGTCTGATGTGAGATTTTCGGCACGAATCCGAATTAATTAGATCATTATGCATATCAAATATCAGGTGACAATAACAGCAAACCCAATGTAGAGAAATATGCATATAAAAGAAATTACAAATAAACAACGATTCACTTATGCAACCTCTATCGGATGAACTATATGTTGAGTTGTCCCACATCGGAGGGATTTGAGGTCCTTGGTCTCCTTATATGGCTTGGGCAATCCTCACCTCATAAGCTAGCTTTTGGGGTTGATTTAGGCCCAAGGTCCATTCTTTTCATGGTATCAGAGCCAGGCTCATCCCGGTTATTGTTACCTATGTTGGGCCTCCATTTATGTTGTCCACGCTCCAGAGATCTGGGCGTGAGGGGGGGTGTTGAGTTGTCCCACATCGGAGGGATTTGAGGTCCTTGGTCTCCTTATATGGCTTGGGCAATCCTCACCTCATAAGCTAGCTTTTGGGGTTGAGTTAGGCCCAAGGTCTATTCTTTTCATGGTATCAGAGCCAGGCCCGTCCCAATTATTGTTACCGATGTTGGGCTCCATTTATGTTGTCCACGCTCCAGAGATTTGGGCGTGAGGGGGGGTGTTGAGTTGTTCCACATCGGAGGAATTTGAGGTCCTTGGTCTCCTTATATGGCTTGGGCAATCCTCACCTCATAAGCTAGCTTTTGGGGTTGAGTTAGGCCCAAGGTCCATTCTTTTCACTATATGATCACAAGAGCTACTGATTTCAAGTATATAGATCAATTCCTTATTTATGGCCAAAATATAGTCACAAATGTACTAACGGAAACCCTTGGATTAATATTACCATGGATAAAATGGAGAATTACATGGTCACATCAAATATTTATATTGTATATCATATTTGTAACTATATTTAAATTTTATATCAAATCCATAAAAAAAGAAATTAATTATTTTGAACTGAAATAAAAGAGCAACAAATTCGTATTCTTGCCATGTTGAATAACAATTATGACCAATCACAAACAACTTTGAAACTCGAGAATAATAAGCCTTTATCTTTCTCCAATAAAATATCAGACTTAGCTCGCATGGCGAAAGTCTTGAACATGGGCGGATATAGGGTATATCATATCGGTTCCCGAGAACCCAATAATTTTTGTGTGGACTCTGTATGTTTGCTAAATTTTTTATTAAATATCTATAAATATCTATTTTTGAACCTAATTATTATTGTATTTTAATTTGAGATTGCAATAGGAACCCATAAACTTAAAATCCTGGATCCGCTTCCCTTGAACTTATGACCTAAGTCACAGTTTTCGTGTCACTAGAAATCCTTTTTCATTTATTGGGAGATTGAATGAAAAAGGCTTTGTCAAGCAGGCATGATTTTCACATCGATCGACAGTTGAGAAATACTATCTCCGTCGTGAAGATATCATCTATGTCCGTACTGCTCCTTGTGGAGTATATCCCGCATCCAACCAAGTCTTTGATTAGGGAACGGGAGAATTCTCACTATCGCTGGCAGGCCATCCGGGCCGTGAGCGCGGTGGGAGCGGGCTTCCTAAGAAGCCAGCCCAGGTCGGGGTCAGCATAGAATGAAGGGGACGACCCTAATCTTGTGAGGTAATGACATACTTTAAATTTCAAACTTCTCATTATATTTTTTATCGATATTTTGTTATATTCACACATATATCACAATATATTTTAGACCATAAATTTTTTAATCTTGTTTTTTCATGTCCAATCAATTAGACACCACCACACAAAATGGAATGAACGGAGAGTATTATATATAGTATGTACAAAGTTTTGATTACTAAAAAGAAAAAGAAAAGAAGAAACTCTCGTGGGACCATGAAAAAGGAAAACAATAAAATAAAAATAAAAGAACTCTGAGATGGGACCAAGGTCCAAGGTGGCTAAAATCTTAGCCTATATAGCTACCAAATTAATTGTACACTCTTCCTTCTTCAAACAAACTTCCATCTAAAGCCGCCAAACACAATGAACCTTTCATACTTCTTTCCATCGTCGGAGTCTCGCCGGAAAACCTGCCGGAAATCTACTTTCCGGCAGAGGTCGTTGACTATGGTAAAGCAACAGAAAACAAGATTCTATATCCTTAAACGTTGTATTATCATGCTTTTGTGTTGGCAAAGTCATTCTGTAGCTGATTGATTTGCAATAATTCAATCATTTCTTGTGAATATTTGTGAAAAAAGAAACTTCAGAGATGTTGTATTTCGTCCCTTTCAAATGGGTAAAGCTTTATTTCAGCTGGCAATCATGCTTTCTTGGAGCCAAGGGTCTATCGGAAACAAGTTCGGCTGTACATATATTCTTTCCGGATCCCACTTATAAATATGTTGTTGTTGCTGACGCTTATTGTTTCCGTTGGTGAAGGCTTTGGAAAGATCAAAGAGAAAATTATGAATGAATTTCAAGAATTCATATTTGTGGAATTTGGAAGAGTGGATAAGAGATGAACATTGGAAAATATCTTGATTGATCGCTTTTGCAAACAATCAAAGAGCAGAGACAAATTCAGAATTTAAAATTTAAGAATTTCTATAAATTTAGAGTTAAATATTTATAAATATTTAATAAATTGTATTACAGTATCGTCAATAGGTTATTATACAAGTGATAAAGTTTTTGTAGGGAGTGAAAAGGAAGAGTTCTGGGAAAGAAGAGGATTTGTTTCCTCTTTATTCTGTAATTATTAATTTCTTTTGTTTGATTTCTCAATGTTTATAATGATTAATAGAGGTGAAAAAATCCAGCACTAAGTGAATGTTTTACTTTTTTGCAAACCTAATAAACATTACTTGAATAAACATATGTCATGATTGAAATTTGGAAAATCTCCATCTAACAATCTATTTTTGAATTAATTGGTTATTAAGGGCTTTTAGGTAGTCTTTATAGTTTACAAATTTTAGCTAACAGAAAAGATTAGGAAAATGAATGAAGAGAATATTAAGGAAATGTAGTTTGGTTTTGTTCTTGTACATGTAGCATCCTCGGTAATATCATCTTTCTGGTTATTGGGTGGACGAAATCCTTCGTACTAGTTGATACGAGTGATAAGAAATAATTAATCCCGATATTAATAACTAACTAAGTGAAACCTTTCAACCAAACGACCCCTTAGTGAAATGATTAAAGCCTCTCTAGAAAAGTAGAATTCTAGAGTTAAGCTCCTCTTCTATAGGGAATTCTGAGAAAAATAATAAAAACACAAATAAAATGATAAAAAGATAGAATTTAGCAAAGAACCAACTAAAAAAACTACGAAACACTAACCTTGAGGGCTGTTTATACTAGGGAGCTAAGTATTACAAATATAGCCACTCATACAATAAAGTCTTCAATTGTTGGCCAAATTCCACATATAGCCGTTTTATGAAAGTAGCCTCCACAAGTAGCAAGAGTTATTGTATGCCTTGAGGGGTCCAAAGAGAATGGACATGATATTCCAAGTAGATGAGAGGGATGTAGAACAAGAACGAACTTTTCAATATTCCATTGCTTTATCTTTTGGTTTTGATACAAGTGGACCTCCTTCCATGTGCATTAATATCCTAACAACTTGAAATATGCATATGAATTCTCCAATATTTTCCAAGTTCTTTTTATTTTCTTTTTCCTTTTATATGAAAGTAGTTTAACAATTAATAAAACATAAACAAATAGTAGAAAGTATAATATTCTTAGCTAGTATGCTAGTTACAGAGGCGGAGCCGAGATCGGAAACTTATGAATTCAGTAGTTTAACAATTAATAAAACATAAACAAATAGTAGAAAGTATAATATTCTTAGCTAGTATGCTAGTTACAGAGGCGGAGCCGAGATCGGAAACTTATGAATTCAGTATTCTAATTCTTTTAAGTTTCTAGATTCTAAATTAATAATTCGTGCATAATTTAATAATTTCTTAAGACAAACATCGTATTTGAACAAAAATTATTGGGTTCAGTCGAACCCGTATCCGAAAGTAACATGCATGTAGAAATGTGAACTACATCCACAAAAGGTTATCATCATCCGCCATCTTAATCGCGTAATTTCATGAACTAAATCAAAATTAGATCAGGCTTATGTTGCCGTCACAATTTTATCTTTTGCAATTTTCTATTCCTTACCTATTTCGTATATAATCAATATCCACTACTATACTAATTATCAATGAGGATTAAGTCGCTTATCCCGATATGAAATTTGTTATTAAAATTATCTTATATTGAGAGGATTTACTAAAACTAAGATAACTTTTACATTAAAACTATGGGATTATTTATCACATACAAAAGACCGGATAAATAATCCTGGTTATAATTCCAGGATTGCTAATTTTGAACCAAACAATCCCTTAGTGAATTTTTTGAGCACAAATATGAATTAATTGATGTTTAGATACTTAAATATAGATCACTAGAACAACAAGCGGGGATAGCTCAGTTGGGAGAGCGTCAGACTGAAGATCTGAAGGTCACGTGTTCGATCCACGTTCACCGCATTTTATTTTTGCTTTTTAGGTCTGCTGTTTAGCTTTTCATTGTTCTAATTTATTTAGACTTTCCCATTTCCTTGGGGTATTTTGGTCTTTGGATAAGGAAATTCCCATTTTTTATATTTATCTTCGTAAAAAGGAAGACTGATCTAATATGAGAAATCAAATATTGTAAAATTAGAACATTAATTTCCGTATAAACTTAGGTCACTTTAATTCAGTTGAAAAAGGAATTATAGTCATTGATTCATCTTATAACCTATTAAGATACCTTGAAAGATTTTACTAAAATCATGAGTAAAAAAAAGAGAAAAAAAATGAAGAAGAACTAAAGCAGGTGCATTTTGTAGATGTTAGTTAATTTTAATATTAAAATTATAATATTTAAGTACATTATTTTTTGTGAGGTAATGACAATAAATAGGCAAGAAAATGGTCATTATCTACTACTAATTACCCATTAAAGATTAAAGTTTGTAACCACCAATCATGTTTTTTATTATCCCACTATTTTGTTATTTATCCTATTGAAGAAATTTTACACATATAAATAGTGGTATTTTTTCCTTGTGTTGTGTATGAGAAAAGTGTTGTAGTATGCTGAAAAAAGTGTGGTTGATGTAGTGAAAAAAGAGAGTTGCGAAAAGGAAAAAAAATCAAAGTTTTTAACTTATTCTCTACAGAACAGAATATTATTTTATTGAAGGAAGGTATTCATTTTGGTAGAGAATTGGACTCAACAACTTGTCCAGAGTATGCTTGAGTCATACGATGTTGTGGAGCTTATGTATCTTGGAGGGGAAAAGCCAACTATATTACTATTAGACCGATGAAGATGCTACCACAGTAGGTTTGAATATATCCGTGCCTCAACTTAAATAATATTTAATTATTTTTCTTCATCTTATTTTTTAACTGTAATTAATTGTATTTTTACCAAACGTTTATCTCGTGAAGTACGTTGCAACCTGGAATAGTTGTTAATTTGCTTTACTTGTTGTACTTACCAAATCTAAACTAGTTGGGTTAATTAATGATGACTCAAGTATATTGGATGCTCGAAGAATGAAAAGAAACCCTCTACAAGCAAAGACGAATAGTCTTAAACCCTGTAGATTCATGTAAATAGTGGCGGATCCAAAACTTTTTAATTATGGGTGCTCAACTATTTTTAATCTAAATACTGTTGTTCAGACTGAATGTTCACTTAATATATTTATATGGATTACTAATATTTCTATATAAGTATTGGTATTTGGCTCAAAAAGCTCACAATAGAGATCTGCCATTGCACCTAAATCAATTAAGTTCTGCCTAAATTTTGTATTTAATTATATTAAAAGATTTACTAAATATCTATAAATATTTGATTGTGACCTAGTTATTATTTTTGTTTACCCTTAAAGATGGATAACAATTGAATTTAAACGCGATTTTAAGGATATGTGGACTAATTCAATACAAGTGATTAATGACGTTAGATAAGCAAATTAAAGATGGAATAAACAACCAAATAAGTAGTAATATTGAGTATGAGCCCGATTATAAGCTTAATGATCACGCCTAACTATGTCTTATAAAAAGGGCTAAGCGGTTGCTGCAGATATACTCCAAGCTTACAAGTCCGAAGTCGAATCCCACAGAGAACTAAGGCTTAGCTACACTTCAATATCGCTAAAAAATCTAAGTCCAAACAATTTCCTAATTATAAAGATTATAATATTTCTTTTAATCTAATTAACTAAAAAATACTAGAAAGCAGTAAAACTATCAATTAACAAGGATAGGGATTGGAGACAAGATTAAGGAGGTCTAGAGTTATGATTTCCCCTATTGTCGGAATCTTTTTTGCTATATTTTCTATAAATTTGCATAAGTTTTCTCTACCGATCATGAGCACTCTGAGTGTGGTAATTTTCTCTCGAGTAACACTATAATTTTCTAGACATATTCTCCCGAATTACGCTAGCTAGCTTTAAGTACGGCTCACTCGGTCGCGCCAAAGTTTCGTTATCCCTAATCCCACCTTTAAACCCTCTGTATTATATTGATCCCTTATATATGTTAGGACTTAGGAGTGATATATGCAACAAGTACCTAAATATGCGCTCTTTTCCGAGTAATATACACTAAATAGGCACAGTCGATTGAGAGCTCTTCAGCCAACCACAATAATAACATAGTCGAAAAAATAGAGAAAAAGCAACAACAAATCTATATTAACATAACATGGAAATCATCCTCCAATAGGTTCCATCAAAACCCTAGATAACAAACTAGCTATTCATAATAATATGCATAACTATAATATTAAAATTTATAACCAATAATGAAAATAGGAAAATGAAAGTGAAAAACTCGTAGAAGAATTCTCAACCTTGCTCCTAGTCTACTTGCCTCCTTAGGTTGAATCCCCTCTCAAATCTGTCCAATCTCAATCTCCTTAGCCTCTTTAAGTCTAAATTATCTCAAAAGTGACGTTTTTAGGTCTATTTATATGTGTAGGAAAAGATATAAATGTGTAGGTCAAGTCCTAGTTAAACCAGGAGGCGAAATAAATTTTCAAAACTCGGAATGGATCTCTCCACAGGCCTAGCGTCGCCAACCTAATGCCTGCATATGTGTAGGAAAATACTTAAACGTGTAGGTCAAGTCCTAGTCAAACCAGGAGACGAAATTGGTCAAAACTTGGAACAGATCTCGCCATAGGCCTAGCGTCACCAACCTAATGCCTGGTGGACCTGGCCTTTGCCTGGCCTCGCCATCCTAACGCCAGCTTCAAGCCTAGCGTCGCTAGGCTTTCTCATTCACTATTCTCGAGCACGCTTTCAATGTTCAAGTATCCCTTTTACTCTATTTTCATCTTCGATTCACCTACACACAAAATAGACTCCATTATGCGCAATTAATGTATAATTTATCATTAATGCATACAAAATGCAACACAAATAGTGTAAGAAATTATGGGATTATAGCCACACATCACTTAGCAAGTAGTCTGCCTTCAGTTCTGAGCCAAACACTTATGAATAACTGTGAGAAAAATTAAGAACTTTGAATAACTTTTAGAAGTAGAGAAATCATATGTATATTGCCTTGGTATGCGTGTTATATGGTGTTTATTGAATAATAAACCTCTCCTTTATATAGTAGTGAGGTTTACCCTAAGTACAATTCTAAGAAAGCTAAAAATTCTCCTTTTCGCTAATCACTAATCTGCTACTGATACGGCTTGAGATCCATGTCGTGATATCCGGTTGGGCACGGATATCACGGCCTTTACTAAACGTGTGCGGGCATTTGGCAATGCTCTCCAAGGTCTTGGAACTCAAATTGGATCCGAGGGGGTCGTGGTTTCGATGGCTCCGAGGGAGAATATTTTGTTCGGACCTTAATACGAGAGGCTCCCACCTTCGATTTCTATTCCTTATAGTTACCTCCTAGCTTCGTTTGCCCCATTGGGAAATCTAGGTGTCCCTTAACCTCGGTTTTACCCCTCTACAATATATACTACATTAACTTAAAGATCATTATAGAAACCTACAAAATTTCAAACTGTCTTTTACAAGTAGTAAGAATTATTTGAAGCCTTGAGGTGTCCAAATTAAGAGAAGGTGCAAGATATAGCAAAGTAGATTACAGGGGTATAATAGGAAGAATTTTCCAATCATACCATTGTTTTACCTTTCTAGGGCAAAAAGGAAGAACTAATTTGAAAATTGAAGTAGGCTTTCAACACGTTCTTGCCAATTGCCATGTCGAGTAGCAATGTACAAAATTACTAGCATTTTATTGATGATTGAAGGTATCTCCAGTTTGATCATAGACTTTGATAATTTTATTTTTATTTTTTTTTGAAAATATTTTTATTCATGAAATATGATCAGTACTTTATTTCAAGTTTCAAAATTTTGTTTTAAAATAGTTTCTGAGTGAAATTTTTTCTTTCACTCACTAAACTTTAATATTTTTTTGAAATAAATTGCATGTCCAAACCCTGTTTCGGTGTCCAAATTTTATTTTTCTAAAACAATTTCAAATTTCTTTTATTCAAGTTTCGATCAAATTGATGTCCAAACATAGCATAGAATAAGATAATCTATCAAATCACATCCACGGATATACCTTTCTAGTTATTACTTTAGATACGAGGGAACCACCTTTAATTTGCATAAACAGCCTAACGACTAGATATTTGATTATAATTACAACAGGATTGCATTAAACATCAAGCGGGGATAGCTCAGTTAGGAGAGCGTCAGACTGAAGATCTGAAGGTCACGTGTTCGATCCACGTTCACCGCATTTTCTTTTTTGCTTCTGGTTTTGACCATTTTAAATTATTTTAGACTTTCCCACAGAATATTGGGACATTATTCTTTTGCATTTTCTCTTTCCATCTCGCTCTGGTCAGTAAATATTGAAGTCTTTGATAATCGAAATGAATATGATTAGGAACAAGCAATTTATTGGTTTTTTAAAATATTAATTAAAGTTCACTAAATTTTTTAAAACCAATTATAAAGCTTTCCATAGTAAATAAGTTCATGATTCGGTTTCTAATATATCTTTGTAATCATGAAAAATCAAAAGATTGTAAGGTTAGTACTTCCATATACACTTGGCTCAATTAAATCAGTTGAAAGAGGAATTAGTTAAATTATTAGCCTTAGTTTTATTTAATGACCTAATTAAGATACCTAGAGTGATTTTAATAAAAATCATATGAAGTGCGTTCACTTTAAGCGTACTTCATATTTATTCCATTTTTATTCGAGAGGTATGTTTTGCTCAAAAATTATACTCGTACTTTATAAGCTTAAAAACAACCGAAAATATATAAGGGTAAATCGTAATCAAATATAATAAGCCCAAGAGATGATTATCGCTTCAAAATGTTAGTATATTCGAAAGTGTGTAGAAAAATGGCCTTAGCTTATGAGAAAAACAATGGTTGGAAAACCAAGCAATAGATAGAGAGAGAAGTTGTATTATCCGAGAATAACAATAATGCCTATTACAATGTGAAGGTCTCCTTTATATGCTATGAGACCTTCCTCGAAATAATCAAAAAGTACAAAAGTAGGTGGCTTCCACTCAGTAAAAAGGTCAGGCACTAAACGACGTCACTTCTTCTTCACCAGCTTGGGCCATGCCCTCACTTGGGTCACCTTATTATAAGGGACGTACCCGCTTGGCGTGGGGCCGTTATGAGCCAAATTTAACCCTATATAGTTAGTCCCTCCATTCGTTGGAGACGTACTCGATGACCGTCTTCAATGGATGGACATGTACGATTTGCTTTTTACGAAAATTTGGCAGTACCATAGGCGCTTCTTTCAAAAAGCATGAGCGTGGATAATATTTGTTGGGCCATTGACATGCGACCCCCCCTTTTTTAAGGTGACATCATCAGTCACATGCATCATCATTATTCTTGTTCCCGAGACTGTTCAGAACATGAGGTGACGTTTTGGTTTCCCGCGCCAGTTTCAGAATTCTGCCTCTTCGATTTCTGCGTGCCTTATTCCTATAAATAGAGGAGTGGTTCAAAGAGATTCATCTTTCGAACCTTTGGAGAGTTTCCATTTGTTTCTTCCTTCATCTTCTTTCTTGCAATAGTTACATCGCTTTCAGAGAAATACCATTTCTGAGGATCATATCTCTTATTACTAACACTTCATTCTTATAAATCATATCATGGTGAAACGCCGTCAAGAAAGCAAAAGGACTAAGGAAAACGCTCCTTCTAGGGTTCCACCCTCTTCTGATGGTGAAGGGGAAGAAGCAGAGAAAACCCTTGTTCCTTTGACAGTAAATAATGTTTAATGGAAGGATTTGAGTGTTCAAAAAGACTTCAATACGACATGCCCCTCTTATCCCTGGAGCATAGCAAGTTGCTTGAGTTTCACCTGGACACCATCAGAATTAGATACAACATTCCCGTCCATGTTGAAATGGCTCCGCCCGGGACGGACTATGCCAATGTGCATAGGCCCGGGTTATGTACATTCTATGAGTACGCGCTTAGGATCGGATGTAGCTTTCTGCTTAACCCCCTGGCGGAAGAGCTTTTCCGCTTATATCATGTATGCCCTGCTTAGCTCACACCTTACGCCCTGAAGGTGTGTCGAATCCTTACCACGCTTGCGGGTGAGGCTGGGACCGTCGTTTCCTTTCACCACCTGCTGCAGATGTTCAGCCCTAGTTACGTGAGGGGTACCATGCTTAAATTGAGGAGTCGTGATAAGAAGAGCTTTGTGGTGAGGGATGACGACAAAGCTAACCGCGAGTTCTGACGTAAATTCTTTTACGTTAGGACGAGCCATATGGTGTCCTATCCCAAAGGGTTTCAAGAGATATGGAATACAAGATGTAAGTATCTCTGCATGTAATTTTGCGACACCTTGTTTAGACTGACCAATCACTCTGACTTACTTTCTTTCCTTTTGTAGTGGTGGCTCGCTCACCCCATCCCGTTGAGGACATTAGGTCGTGGGTGACGGGGTTGATACTGCATGCTGATAGATGCCGTACTTGGGCTGAGTTCCGTAGATTGTACGACTCAACAGGTAACAACCTTCCCTATTTCTTTTCGTTTAGTTTTGGCTTGGAGACCTTTTTACCTGATGTGCTTTCGTTTGGTAGGTCGGGGTGCCTTTACAAAGATGAAGAAGAAGAAAACCAGTGCGTTCGTCTAGGGTAGAGTCTGACTCTGATGGGGGAGATATATTTGTGGGAGGCTCGCCTAGAGACGGCTCCCTTTCGACTCCTCAACAGGGGGATACATCGGTAGCTGCATTGGAGGCGGTGTCTGAGGCTGCTTCCATGGAGATACCTGAGACCGTACCAATAACGACACCTAAAACCGTTCATGTGCCAGTATCTGAAGTCGCTCCAGTGGAGACGACTTCCAAAGAAGAGGAGCCACTGAAGAGAAAGAGGCGGCGACTGATTACTGGAAAATGAGTTGCAACCTAGAGCGCAATGCCTAGTGAGCCCCGCCAAGAGCCGAGGTCAACTTTTATGGCTGAGGCCATTCGTTCAGGGAGAATGGCTCCTTGGAGAACAGCTGCCTCCGTCCGCTAGGCCAGCGCCTCAGGAGGTGGGTCGCCTTCCCCGGTTAGGGAAATAGCCGTGAAGATTGATAGGACGGGCTTTGAAGCCGCTACTTGAGAAGCACCGGGCGGCTCGGCCCGCATGGAGATAAGGGAGGCCGATCTACTCGTCGTATCGTGATCCCTGGCGGATATAATTTGTTAGAAGACTGCGAGCAAGGCACATCGGACATGACCTTAAGAAATGTTAGCAACCGGGATCTGTCGAGGCAGATAGCCAGCTCAGCTTTGCAGGTAGCTTTCAGTGTTTTTTTTGTTTTGTCGTAAAAAAATTATTGTGGCACGTACTGACGCGTTTCTTCTCTTCTTTTCAGACCCTCATCTTGGAGGTGGAGAGGAGGTGGTGTGAACAAAAGAAGGCGGCCACCTTCACTAAAATAGCAAATATAAAGAGGTCCGTGCCATGCATCAGGCGTTGGCAGACGTACTTAAGCAGGACCCCTAGTTTCGGACGTTCCGTGAGGGCATTGAGGAATCAGAGGCTCTTTTGAAGAAGAGAACGGCCGAGCTGAAGGAGATTGATGAGTCGTGGATAGCTGCTTTGGCTCGAAATATCGAGCTGGAGACCCTCCTCCACTCATATGAGGAGGACTTGGAGATAAGCCGTGGAGTGGCGGCGGAGGTTGCGGAACTTCGGGCCCAGGTCACGGCCCTTACAGTTGAGCTTGATGCTAGGACGGCCGAAGTTAAAGCTCTCAGGCGAACTGTCCCACAAGATGATGTGCATCATGATGCGTACGAGATGTGGGTGTATCATGACGCCAGGTTGGTTGTTTTTAGGAGTTTTTGGCGGTGGGTAGCGCTTTCGAGGAGAAAGTTGAAATGCAATGACACTTAACCAGTGTTGCCCGTGAAGCGGACGGTTATAGCTCCGACTCTCCTGGTAGGGAGGGCTGTAACTCTGAGTACGTCAATCGTTTGGACTCCAACTCGTGGATTTCAAAGGATTATCAGCTTGGAGACGGCAATGGACCGGAGGCCTGTTGGAAACACGTTCTCAATGCCTTATACTAAAACGTGTGTTCTTATGTGTAGGTTTTGATGAATGACAAACAAGCGCAAATTGATATATGACGAAGTTCAAGTACAAGCGCACAATTAGTGGATAACGAGATTCAAGCACAAGACAAAGTTCTATAGTTTAAATGAGTCGTTCTTAATTGTGATCTTGATCCGACAACTTGACTCATGACATGGCTTCTCTCGTAAAACTATTTTTTACAAAATCATGCATATTTAATTTAATGCTAAATGATTTTAAATCATGCATATTTTCATTAGTCAAAATAATTTTTAAACATGCCTCTAAAAACTGGACTAAGATAATCGATTATGTACTTATGATAATCGATTATGTTAAGCCAAGACTGCATGACAATCGATTCTGAACAAATGACAATCGATTGTGTTAAGGCAGTGAGCATCAGGTTTTTCAAACCTGCATGACAATCGATTGTGTAGCTAATGACAATCGATTGTGATGAGGCAGTGTCCATCAAAGTTTTTCAAAACTCAGAATAATTGATTGTGAAGCTAATGACAATCGATTGTGAAGATACAGTGTTCTTCAGATTTTTCAAAGTCACAAAATAATCGATTGTGAACTTATGACAATCGATTGTGTTGAGGCAGTGACTTCCAGACTTTTTCAAAGTTATTAAATAATCGATTGTGAGTATATAACAATCGATTGTCACGAGGCAGTGTCTTAAATGATTTTCAAAATCTGATAAATAATCGATTGTTAACTTTGCACAATCGATTGTGAAGCTGACCGTTGTCGTAAAGTTTTCAAATACCGTCAGGTAATCGATTGTTGATTTTGTACAATCGATTGTTGATATTAAAATCTGGAAAAGATTTTTTGAACGTTGCTGAATAATCGATTGTTGATTTTGTACAATCGATTGTTGAAATTAAAATCTGGAAAGGATTTTTTGAACGTTGCTGAATAATCGATTATTGATTTGGTATAATCGATTGTTTTACGTAAAATCTGGAAATGATTTTTTGAACGTTGCTAATAATCAATTGTTGATCTTGGACAATCGATTGTTAAGCGTAAAATCTGGGATTGATTTTTGGTACGATTGGCAAACAATCGATTGTGGCTTCCTGACAATCGATTGTCACAGAGTAAAATCAACAACTCTTAATTGGCTAATAGGCAACGGTAATGCCAAGTTTTTCAACTATAAATACAGCTTCATTTCAGTGTTTTAAATACAACAACATACAACAACTGATCATTCTATTGCTATAAGCTTGCATACTATTGTTTATCATTTTATATTCATTTCATAAAGCTTTTGAGAGCCAAAGTCTTGTCCAAAGTTGTTGTGATCTTGAGCTTACTTCTTTTACTCATATCTACTCATTAAGGAGTGTTTTGTTTGAGTGTTTAGTGTTTTGTACACTTGTAAGAGAATTGTGATTCTCTTGTTGTAAGGAACTTGTGTTTCCTTGGTTGAAGTCTTGGAGTGTTGTATCTCCGAGCAAAGGTGTTAAGGCTTGTGTCCTTAAGTTGTAAAGGTTTGTTGAGCACCCGTAAGCTTGACAAGTTAGTGGAAAATCTCGAGAGAGTCTCTCGGGGACTGGACTAGCCACGTGTTGTGGTGAACCAGAATACATCGGTGTGTTCTTTCCTTTTTGTTTATTTAACGCACTTAATTATTTCCTGCAATTTTTAATTTCCGCAAGTTTACGCTAAATTTTATTATAACGCTATTCACCCCCCCCTCTAGCGTTAAGCGTATTCTCTAACAAGGCCGACCAGGCGGGTCCTGATGAAGGCTCTTAGGATTTGTATGTATATATTTTTTGTGTAAAGGAGGCCTTTTCTAAGGCCAGATGTATGTACACCTTTTGGAGATAATGAAATATGACGTTCTTACTGTCGCTATTTTCTTTCGTTCCTTAGAGATTCTATTGCATTTTCAGTTGACCGTCGGCGTTCATGGCCGTAATCCAACTTAGATTGACGTTTATAGTCGTGATGGAGTCGATGGTCCTAGCCATAAAGGCAACTTCGATTGTCGTTGAATCTTTTTCTTACCGTGGTCGAATCTGGGTCGACCGTTGGTGGCGCTATCCTTAGCCATAATGGAGTTGGTGGCCTTAGTCGTGTAGGCAACTTTGATTTTCGTCGAGTCGATTACTCACCGTAGTCGAATCTAGGTCGACCGTTGGCGACAATGGCCTTAGCCATAATATAATTAATGGTCTTAGCCATGATAGAATTGATGGCCGTAGCCATGTAGGCGACTTCGACTGTCGTCGAGTCGTTTACTCACCGCAGTCGAATCTTGGTCGACCGTTGACGGCGATGGCCTTAGCCATAATAGAATTGATGGCATTAGCCATATAGGCGACTTCGACTGTGGTCGAGTCTTTTACTTACCGTAGTCGAATCTAGGTCGACCGTTGGCGGTGATGGCCTTAGCCATAATAGAATTGATGGTCTTAGCCATATAGGTGACTTCGACTGTCGTCGATTCGTTTACTCACCGTAATCGAATCTAGGTCGACCGTTAGCGGCGATGGCCTTAGACATAATAGAATTGATGGCCTTATCCATGATAGAATTTATGGCCTTATCCATATAGGCGAATTCGACTGTCGTCGAGTCATGACTCACCCTAGTTAAATCTAGGTCGACCGTTGGCGGCGATGGACTTAGCCATAACAGAATTGATGGCCTTAGCCATGATAGAATTGATTGCCTTAGCCATATAGGTGACTTTGGCTGTCATCGAGTCGTTTACTCACCATAGTCGAATCTAGGTCGTTCGTTGGAGACGATGGCCTTAGCCATAATAGAATTGATGGCCTTTGCCATATAGGCAACTTCGACTGTCGTCGAGTCATTTACTCACCGTAGTCGAATCTAGGTTGATCGTTGGCGGCGATGGCCTTAGCCATAATAGAATTGATGGCCTTAGCCATATAGGCAACTTCGACTGTCATCGAGTCGTTTACTCACCGTAATCGAATCTAGGTCGACTATTGGCGGCGATGGCCTTAGCCATAATAGAATTGATGGCCTTATCCATATAGGCGATTTCGGCTATTATCGTTGTAATCCAATCTAGGTCGACCGTTGGCAGTGATGGCCTTAGCCATAATATAATCGATGGCCTTAGCCTCATTCATTGGAGATGGCCGTAGTCTTTCATACATTGGAGATGGTCGTAGCCTTTCATACATTGGAGATAGTCGTAGCCTTTCATACATTGGAGATGGTCGTAACCTTTCGTAAATTGGATATGGTCGTAGCCTTTCATACATTGGAGATGGCCGTAGCCTTTCATACATTGGAGATGGTCGTAGCCTTTCGTACATTGGAGATGACCGTAGTCTTTCATACATTGGAGATGGCCGTAGTCTTTCAACGTTGGAGATCAAGCTAGTCCATTCCCTTTATCATGTCGGCCTGGAGGTCGTAAGGAGAGGTTGATATGATAAACTTGTTCCACAAATATCTCCAGGTGTCCCCTCTGCTGCCTCGTTAAAAACCTCCCCGAGAAAACCCGATTGGGACAAAACTCAGGTAAGGGAAAAAGAGTACGATTGGGGAGACGCCTTTCAGAAGTGGAAATACTTGAGGTGGGCGATGTTACAGTTGTTTTGGAGCATTTTCCCTTCCATTGTTTCCAACTGGAATGCCTATTTGCTGGCTACTGTTGTGATTTTGTAGGGTCCCTCCCAGTTGGTGCCCAATTCCCTTCACTTGGGTCTTTGGATGCCAATGTCTTGGCTTTGAGGACATAGTCTCCCACCTTGAGTGGTCTTATTTTGGCCCTCTTGTTGTTGTATCTTTCGACTTGTTATTTTTGGGCCACCATTCTGATATGGGACATTTCTCTCCTTTCGTCAGCTTCATCGAGGTCTTGGATCCTGTTTGTGTCATTTTCTGTCCCACTGGTGTGTGAGTATCTTAGGCTTGGTTTGCCGACCTCGATGGGTATAACCGTGTCGGTTTCGTAGACCAGCGAGTATAGTGTTTCCCCCGTGCTAGATTTGGGTGTGGTCCTGTGTGCCTATAACACTTCGGGTAGCAGGTCGGGCCATAGCCCTTTAGCATCTTCGAGTTTCTTCTTCAGTAAGTTTAATATTATTTTGTTGGAGGATTCTTCTTGGCCGTTGGGAGCCGGGTGATATGGCGTGGAAAGTATCCTCTTGATGCGCCATTTCTCGAAGAACTCGGTCGTTTTTTGACTGATGAAATGTTGTCCGTTGTCACAACTGATTTCTTTGGGGATGCCGAAGCGGCATATTATATTTTTCCATATGTAGGTGATCACCTCCTATTGACGTATTTGTGTGTACACACTTGTTTCTACCCACTTAGAAAAATAGTCAGTTAAAACTAATTAAATCATACCTTTCCCCGTCCCGCGGGTAGGGGCCGACTATGTCCATTCCCCATTTGATGAAAGGCCATGGGGAGATGATTGCATGGAGGTTCTCTCCAGGTTGGTATATCATGGGGGCGTATTTTTGGCACTGTTCACATCGGCGAACGTATTCTGTTGCCTCCTTATCCATGGTGGGCCAGTAGTAGCCCCCGTATGATGCATCCTACGAGTGCGTGGTTGCCTATATGGGCGCCGTAGTTGCCCTCGTGTACTTCTTCGAGTACCGGCCTCGTTTGGTGTGGCCCTAGACATTTGGCCAAGGGTTCGCCAAACGTTCTTTTGTAGAGGTCATTGTTTATTAAGCACTACCGAGCGGTTTGCTGTAGAGTTACTTTGCCTCTTTTTTGTCGGGTGGCAGCGTTCCGTCCTATAGATAGGATACAAAGTGGTTGCGCCAATCCCAAGTCAAATTTAAAGATAATACCTCGGTGTGATCAATGGCGGAGTGGAGAAGGGTGACTACGCTTTCTTTGTTGAAGTTTTCAGTGGTCATAGCCAGTTTAGCTAAAGCGTCTGCTTCGATATTTCATGCCCTTGGGATCTGTTCCAAGCGGCATTCATCGAACTCATCTATTAACCTGCAGATTTCTGACTGGTATTTTTGTAGTCTCTGTTCTTTGATCGGGTAAGTCCCATTGACTTGGTTTACTACGAGTTGGGAATCGCATTGGAGGATGAGTCAGTGGGCCCTATATTTGATGGCCAGTTTTATGCCTGCGATAATGACCTCATTGTTAGTCATTTCAGGGCATCGTATGGAATGGCGAATTGTTTCGCCCGTGGGGACCTCAATGACGAGTGTCAGTCCCGATCCCGATGCATTGGCGACGCCATCAGTGTCGAGGACCCATAGGTCGTTATTGGTGGAGGCATGTTGTGGCTCAAGTTATGTTTTTGGCAGTATTTCTATGCTAATGTCGGTTCTAAAATCGGCCAGAACTTGGGATTTAATGGTGGTTCTTGGAAGATGCGAGATGTCGTGCTCGCGGAGCTCAATGGCCCATCTTGCGAGACGGACCAATAATTTAGGCTTGTGTAAGATTCTTCTTAATGGGAAAGTCGTTACCACTTTTATGGAGTGGCACTGAAAATAGGGTCGTAGCTTTCGTGAAGCTACAACCAGTGCCAATGCCAATCTCTCTAGGTGTGGGTACCGAGTTTCGGTGTCCACTAAGGTTTTGCTAATTTAATAGGTAGGGGATTGTGTACCTTTGTTCTCGCGAACTAGGACGACACTGACAGATACATCGAGATACACCATCAGGGGTTCGCCTGGGCTCACTTTGATTAGTAAGGGCGGCAAACACAAGTATGCTTTCAGCTTTCTTAAGGCTTCGATGCGTTTCGCGTTCCACTATAGTACTTGATCTTTTTTCAGTATATTGAAAAATTTATGGCACCTATCGGATGACCGTGCGATGAATCTGGACAGGGCGGCTATACGCCCTGTCAGCTTCTGTACCTGTTTCTTGCTACTCAGCACCTCAGGTATTGCGCCTATCACCTTGATCTAGTCTGAGTTGACCTCAATGCCTTGTTGCAATACGAGGAATTCTAAGAATTTTCCTGAGTCTAAACCGAAAGCGCATTTCTCGGGGTTCAACTTCATCCTGTACATCCTCAGTATTTCGAAGGCTTTTTTTAGGTGGTCGACATGGTCTTCTTCCTTTGCCAGCATATCGTCGATGTAGACTTCCATGGTCTTACCAAGTTGTTCCTTGAACATTCTGGTAACCAGCCTTTGGTACGTGGATCATGCATTCTTAAGCCTGAAGGGCATTACCTTGTAGCAGTATGTCCCCTGGTGAGTGATGAAAGTTGTTTTTTCCTAGTCCTCTTCGGTCATCATGATTTGGTTGTAGCCGGAGTATGCGTCTAGGAAACTTAGCAGCTCATGCCCTGTGGTCGCGTCTATTAGTTTGCCAATGTGGGCCAGTGGGAAAGAATCTTTTGGGTACGCCTTGTTCAAGTCAGTGAAGTCTACACACATTCTCCACTTCCTATTCTTCTTCTTAACCATGACGACATTAGCGACCTATTGGGGGTACTTTGATTCCCTGATGGAGCCATTGGCCAGAAGTTTGTCCACTTTCTCGCTAATCGCTTCGTTAATTGTGGCATTGAATTTCTTCTCAGTTTCCACAAGGGCGAGTGTAGCGGGTCGACGTTCAGCTTGTGAGTGGCGGTTTCTCGCGGGATCCCCGGCATATTTGAATGTGAAAAAAGCAAACAGGTTTGCATGGTTAGATAAAAATTCACGATAATTACTTGGATTTGAGAGGTTGTGCCCGATGTAAGCTTTCTTTGTAGGTTTGTTGTTGTCTAGTTGGACTGGGTAGAGATCTTCAACCGTAGCCTTACAGGCTTCTATGACATCAGGGTCCATAATGGCGTTCTCTGTCGGGTAGACCTTAGTCCCGGACACAACTGGTTGCTATACGTCTACGCTTGCCCCTTTAAGCTGTTTGGAATGGGTGCAATCTTGAGCTATTTTATAGCATTCTTGAGCGGTTCGAGGCTCGTTTTGAATGCTGAATACTCCCCACGGGGTGAAAAATTTGATCATTTGGTAAAAGCTCAACGGGACCGCACTCATAGCGTGTATCCACGATCGTTATATGATGGCATTGTATGTTGTTTCCTGGTTCATCACGTGGAAAGTTATTTACAGCGTGACCTTTCCTGCTAGGACGGGTAGTGATATCTCCCCAGAGGTTCGTTCCACATCGTCATCGGACTTATCGAAGGTGATACTATCTTCGAAGTCCTCATACCATTCGTAGGCGATAGTTCGCTTCAGCTTGTGCGTAGTGGTGAACTTGACGTGGTTGATCGCTAAGTCATCGCCGTTTCCAATAATCTTTTGATCGTGCGTGTTAGTGAGGGCAACTTTGGTGGCCCGTGGTGTTGCTCTCGTCCACGTGCAAAGTTGAATTTTCCTTTGTCACTGAGCAACTCTCTCAGGAACCCTGTGTTCAACATCCTGACCACCTCATGTCGTAGACCTATACAATCTTTAGTTTTGTGCCCTCGCTTCTGGTGGAACTCAACAAGGCGTTTGATTTTCTGGTGACGAGGTCCGACTTCATCTTTGTCGTCCATCGCACCTTGTTGCCCAGCTTCTCAAGTGTGTACACTATCTCTGAAGGGGACACATAAAAAATATGGGAAGATAATAAAGGGGGCGTACCTCTGTCGTTTCGTAGTGGAGCGACATGTCGCTGTAGTGCGTCCGCGTGCCTGGGTGACGGTGGGTGAGAGGATCTGATGTAGGGTTGGTGTCTCTCCTTATTGGGACTTGGGACTTGTTCCCGTCGTCCTTCATTGCATCGGTCCCTCCTGATTTCTAGATGTATTATCGTTAAACGTTGGGTCGGCCCATTGAGGTCGTCCTTATTTGCATGTACCTCAGCGCAATAGGGGTTGTGAATTTCTTCTCACGTGGTTGGCGGGGTACTTCATGAGGCGACTTAGTAGTTTTTTGGTTACTTTTGAGACGTCCCTGCTTAACCCGTTTTGGAAAGCAGCGACCGCCATGCCTTCCGACACATTTGGTAGACTCATCCTTACTCTGTTAAACCTGGCTAGGAAGTCCCTGAGTCCTTCCCCTGCGGTTTTCCGAACAGCGAAGATGTCGTTGACCCTCGCTTATGCTTTCTTTGCTCATGCATGGGCGATGACAAACTTGTCCGCCATCTCCTGGAACGTGGAAATGATTGTGGCCGGTAGCTGGGAATACCAGGTTAGTGCTCCTCCTGTTAGTGTTTTTCCAAACTTTTTTAGCAACACAGACTGTACATATTCTTTTGATAGGTCGTTATCTTTTACAGCAGTGACGTAGTGGATCAAGTGGTCCTCGGGGTCTGTAGTTCCATCGTACACTCTCAAATAAGGTGGCATTTTTAATGTTTTTGGAATGGAGTACGACGCATCCTCTTCCGTGTAGGATTGTTCAACCAACCTCCCCACATCACGCTTTGGCAGCAGTTTAGGGGCACCAGGGATCTTGTCCACCCTCTCCTGATGTTCATTCATCAGGTCACGGAGTGCCCTATTTTCGTTTTCCATTTCTTCCATCTTCTTGAGGATGGCTGTGAGCGTGCCACCATTGGCCCGAGTATCAAGGAGCGCGTTGTTTGCTCGTGCGATCTCAGGTTCACCTTCGACTACAGCAATATCTGCGGTCGGCCTGCATCTGACATTGTTTTGGGGTGACTTCTCAACCAAGTCGCTTAGAGTTCTTGTTAACCACTCTTCCAGTAGTTTCCTAATCCTGGAGGTGCTCCTTCAGATGCGGATGATGAAGCGACTTTTTCCCGCAGGATCATTGGATCTTCAGGTGGTTGAGGTGGGATTACTCCGCTTGTGGTGGTGCTAGGGGTTGCAATCAAAACCCCATCTTCACCGGTTCATTGAGAGGATCAATGAGATTGGTGGCAACATCTTCTATTGTTTTCATTCTTGCGCTGTTGTCGGCCATTTTTCGTTTTTGTGTTGTAGAGAAGGATTTTCGATGGTTCTCTAGGCGCAAACTATGGTTTTGATTCTCGAAATTCCCACAGACAATGCCAAATTATTTGCTCAAAAATTATACTCGTACTTTATAAGCTTAAAACCAATCAAAAATATATGAGGGTAAATCATAATCAAATATAATAAGCCCAAGAGATGATTATCGCTTCAAAATGTTAGTATATCCGAAAGTGTGTAGAAAAATGGACTTAGCTTAAGAGAGAAGTAATAGTTGGAAAACCAAGTAAGAGATATAGAGAGAGGTTGTATTATCCGGGAATAACAATGATGCCTATTACAATGTTAAGGTCTCCTTTATATAGTAGGAGACCTTCCTCGAAATAATCAAAAAGTACAGAAGTTGGTGGCTTTCACTCAGTAAAAAGGTCAGGCACTAAACGAAGTCACTTCTTCTTCACCAGCTTGGGCGGTGCCCTCACTTGGGTCGCCCTTATTATAAGGGACGTGCCCACTTGGCATGGGGGCATTATGAGCCAAATTTAACTCTATTCAAGGTACATATTCAAGTGGGTGAAAATCATTTACATCCCTTATGTTTGCTTTAAAAATCAAATTCATCCTCCAACTTTAAACAATTATCATTCTGCTCCTCATATCAAATGCGAGTTCTTAATGCCTATTTTACCCTTAAATTTTTTGTCTCTTAATTATTTTTATTCTTTAATTTAATAATATTTCTATATTTTAATTTATGTTATCGACTTACCTATAAATAAATTTAAAAAACTTCTTTGAAACCCAAAAACAAATAGTAGTAGTCAAGCATATAAGTTAATGATGTTCAGTAGTTCCTCTGATTTTTTCCAATGATGTATATTGGGCAGACATCCTAGAAACTGAACTAGTTAGGTCTTTTGTAGGTTGTAACTTAAATACAATTATGCAAAACATTTGCAACTATGAGGTCTCTAGATACCCCAGTAATGTCCCTGATGTAGTTCCTTTTGTTTAACTAGTATAAATGCAATATCCCTTTTAACCAAAAAAAATATGTTCAATAGTCAAATAAATAACAAATAAAAAAATTGCAATAAATAATTTTCTTGTATCAGTAATTTTATTAATAGCATCAAAACTCGGTTTATCTACAAAATTGAGAATGAAAGAGATTGAAACTTTTATAAATTATACAATGCAGATAATAAGAATTTAATGGACGAAAAATAGAGGTAAATTTTATAATAAATTTGCAAAAATTATCTATTTATATGTTACATGAACTTTAATTATAATTTAGAAAAATTCTAGTAATTACAATCAAAATTCAAAAATTTTTACACACATAGAGAATAATAAAAATAGTGGATAAAAGCACACACACTGGCATACACTATGTGCATTTTACTATACATAATATTAGAATAATATATAATAAAGTAGGAATATATTTTGTAATAAATTCATAGTGATTATTTTATTTATAATGTTAGTGAACTTAGATTAAATTATATAATAAGTTATAATATTTTTAATATATGAATATTACATGCATTAGATATACGGGGAGTCAAAAATATCAAGGGTAAAATAAACGTTTCATAGAATTAAAGGATGAAAATGGCATTTGTTTAAAGCTGGAGGATTTGTTTGATTTTTAAAGTAAACTTGAGGATGTAAATGATTTTCACCTTATTCAAATTGAAAGATTTTCTTTCTTCGTCATGGAAAAACTCAAATGCAACAGGCACTTATAAAGATGTGACTTGATCTGCTTTAGAAACATAAATGGGTGAAATAAGCTATTGATTTAAAAAATAACGTACAAATTAAGTGTAACAATTCTAGTTCGCCCTTCGTGAACTATCGTGATAGCACTTAGTCTCTACGATCAAGTAAGTGTAAATTGCGGAAGATAACCAAACTTGCGGAAGTAAGACAATTTAAAAACAGAATTAAAGCAATGATAGTGTTTAAATGTGCCACTCGACATACACCATATATAAGTCTCAAAATCAATATCTAAACCCAAGACCCGGAAACTCACGAATCACAAGCTAATAAAAAAAGGAAAATACTACATAGCTCTAACTCCGGAATTTGTATAATAACAAAAGAAAGTACAAAAGGGCTAAATACTAAAAAGGCAGGAATAGAAAGGGACTCCTCGATCTACGAACGCCGCATATATATCTCAAAACCTCTAAGTAGTCGACTCCCTCAAGGATGATAGACCTGAGAAGTTGCACCTGGATCTGCACATAAAAAACATGCGCAAGACATGAGTACACCACAGCGGTACTCAGTAAGTGCCATGCCTAACCTCGGTCGGATAATGATGAGGAAGGTCAGGGCCCTACTGAAATCAAATAACATATAATGGTCAACAGTGTGAATAAAAAAAGTATAAATAAGTGCAACAGTAAGATATAACATAGAATTGAAAGAACAACAACAACTAGAATAGAGACGAACAAACACTGGATAAAAATACAGCTCGACACAGAGATAACAGCATGGGCCTCTTCCAGGATGCCGTCCTGTAGTCTCAATCACAACTATCTAGTGATCTCCTAGGATACCGTCCCATAGTCCATCATATATATGTCTGAATGATCTCCCAGGATACCATACCGTATTCCAACTATCAATACGCGGGGGATCTACCAGAAATCGCTATTCGTAGTTCCCGAATATAAATATCCAGTACTGAAAAAATCTACCAGGTGCATTCCCATAGTTCTATATAATTGTGCAGGGAGGTTTATTGGGAATCTAACCCGCAGTGCCAATATAAATATGCAGGGGGATCTATCGGGAATCTATCCTGCAGTCCTAAAGTAAACAGACAAGGGGGAGCTACCGAAATCCCACATCCACAATCCCAATGTAAATAAACAACATTAGTAGCAAGAAAATATTCAGAGAAGGGAAATTTCATATTAAGGCAACAAATAAATCTAGCCTAGCATGCTGCATAGAGTTCAGGTAAACAGATTGAACAATTAAGGCAATTAAATCACTTAGACATGCTTTCCTAAGCTAACACATGCTTAAATAGTACAAGTAATAAAAGCAGGATAAAGACCATACTAATAAGTGCTTAAAGAAAATCGGCTTTCCAACAATTTTCACAAGTACGCACTCGTCATCTCACGTACAAGGTATTACAATTACCAAATATATCAATCCTAAGGGGAATGTCCCCCCTCCCCCTCCCCTACAAGGTTAGACAAACCACTTACCTCGAACCGGCTCAAAATCAACTAGAAACCATGTTCTTGCAATGAGTATTCGACTCCAAATGGCCCATAAATAGCACTTCAAGAAACTGATTTTATAATAAAATTCTAAGCTAATACGCGAAATTAGGTAGAATGACCAAAATGGCCATCGGGCCCACGTCACGAAATTGGGTAAAATTTACATTTTCAGAAATCTCGTACTCTCACGAGTCTATGCATAACAAGAACACTAAAACCGAAGTCCAGTTGGCCCCTCAATTCTCATTTAAATTCTCTTCAATCCCAAGCCCTAATTCTTCAATTGTTGGTCTAGATTCCATGATTTACTAGGTAGATTTCACATTAGAAAGAGTTTTAAGACCAAGAATTTACCTTCAAGCGTTTCCCCTCGAATCATTCTTTTATCCCCTTCAAAGAACTCCAAAAATGATTAGAGATATTGGAAATAAACCTCCAAGTAGCAGAACCTCTTTTAAAATAATGCCTAGCAATTTCCGCATCTGCGGTCCTGGGACCGCATCTGTGGTCCCGCTTCTGCTGAAAATATACCGCAACTGCAGTTTCTGAAGAAAATCCCAACTTTCGTTTCTGCGGCCTCTACGCCATATCTGCGACTCCGCATCTACGGTTCCCAAACCGCAGATGCAAAAATACCAGAAGAACAACAGTATCACACCCTCAGTTCTAAAACTTTCTCCGATAACCGAATCCATCCCGAGGGCCCCGGGACCTCAACTAAGGGCATTAACATATTCTAAAACCTTATTCAAACTTGTATCAATATTCAAAACACTACAAACAATATCAGAACAATCAAAACAACTCGGATCAAAGCCTAAGCTTTCCAAAATCTTTCGAATTATATTTTTGATAAAAAACACAACTAAATCACCTCCAAATGACCTAAAGTTTTGCACACACATCCCAAATGACATAAGGAACTACTAAGACTCTCCGAATTCCATTCCAACCCTCGGTTCAAAATCTCACTATCGAACCAGAAACTTCCAAAATTCAACTTTCGGCATTTCAAGCCTAACTTAGCTACGGACCTGCAAAATACGATCCGGGCACGCTCCTAACCCCAAAATTACCCAATGAAGCTAACAGAATCATCAAATTTTCATTCTGAGTCCGTTTTCATACTTCTCCAACTACATTCAACTTTCTAACACTTAAGCTCTCATTTAGGGACTAAGTGTCCTAAAATTCTCTAAAACTCAAAACTGAACATCCCAAAAAATTACATTAACAAAAATAAACATGGGGAAAAAAATTAATAAGGGATCGGGTCATTAATTATTAAGACGACCAGCCGGGTCGTCATATCGTCCTACACTTAAACATTCGTTTGCCCTCGAACAAGCATAGAGACATACCTGAAGTAGTGAAAAGATGAGGATAACGGCTCCGCATATCTTGTTTGGTCTCCTGGGTCGCCACTGAACCTTTACCAATGCAATGTTCTTTGAACTCAGCTTTCTGACTTGCTTGTCCATTATTTCCACTGGCTCTTCAACATAAGATAGATCTTTGTCCAAATAGACGGAACTGAAATCCACCACATGCCGGAAGCGAGGCTACGATGGTTCGAACACGTGTAGAGGAGAAGCCTTGATGCTCCGGTGAAAAGGTGGTAGCAGTTGGATTTGGTAGGTATGAGAAGAGGTATTGGGAGACCTAAGAAGCATTGGTGAGAGGTAATTAGGCAGGACATGGCATGACTATAGCTTTTGAGGACATGGTCCTTGATAAGAAGGTTTGGAGGTCAAGCATTAGGGTTGCAGGCTAGGGGTAGTCGAGCTTTTTCTACTTAATACCGGGGGTAAGGAAAGTTTGAAAGGGTTGATCTTAGATAGTTAGTGAACTGAAATCCAACACGTGTGAGAAGCGAGGCTACGATGGTTCGGACACGTGCGGAGGATAAGCCTTGATGCTCCGGTGAAGAGGTGGTAGCGGTTGGATTTGGTAGGTATATGAAGAGGTAGAGGGAGACCTAAGAAGTATTGGGGAGAGGTGATTAGGCAGGACCGGCACGACTGTAGCTTTTGAGGACATGGTCCTTGATAAAAAGGTCTGGAGGTCAAGCATTATGGTTGTAGGCTAGGGGGTAGTCGAGCTTTTTCTACTTCAAAACGGGGGTAAGGCAGGTTTGAAAGGGTTGATCTTAGACAGTTAGTGATTAATGTTGAGTCCACACTATCCTATCTATTTATCATAGCCTCGAGCATTAATTACTAATTATTATTGTTGTATGTTATCTATTTTATGGTTTTTATGCTTCTATTACTATTTCTATGGTTTATGGTAACGTTACTGATGGATTGCCTCTTGTTATTTTATTTTCATCTTCCTGAGCCGAGGATCTATTAGAAATAGCCTCTCTACCCCATCTGGGTAGGGAAAAGGCCTGCGTACACAATACTAATTTGCGTAACTGATTTCTACTGGTTTTGAGTAAATACAATATTTATATATGAATTTAGACATGGGAATTTTGTAGAAAACTTGGGGTTTAAGGGAAAACCTAGAAAATTAGTATTTTTGGATTTTGACCACGATTTTTGGTATAGAATTAAGAGGAAATTATATAATTGAGTTCGTGAGTTCATGGGTAAACCTTATCTTTGAAAAATTTCGGAATCCAAGCACGTGGGCCCGAGGGAATGTTTATCAACGTTTCGATCGGGGTTAGGAATTTGTTATAAATTGGATTAATACGAGAAGTTTATCGTATATTAATGGATTTGCATAATCATTGGCTAGTTTTGGAGCCTTGGGCATCTATTTAAGTCTTCGTATGAGCGTGGAATACCAGTTATGGATCTTCGGAGCGAGGTGAATCTCCTTTCTAACCTTGTAAGAGGGAATTGTCCCCATAGGTGAGTTAATTAGTTATGTGCTCCTATTTGTGGGGGCTACGTATGCACGAGGTGGCGAGAGTCCTTACATAGCTACTATTATGTTATTTTCTGGGTAGTCTAGGACCCAAAAGCATGTTATAATTGGATTAATTGTAAACTTATTGACAACTTGAACTGCTTTTAAATCACATTGAATTAGTAAATAAATTTCTAAAAGGATTACAATTCATTTCTTAAATTGTTAAAAGAGAATTGGATTTTATTTGGATAAATGTTCCCCGATAAATTCCTAATTGGCTATTTGATCATGTACTTATATGTGTACCTGCGTCGCATGTATGATTCGCGAGCAGAGTATTTGTTTATTTTATGTTGACTGCGTCGCAGGATAGTTCGTGAGCGGGGTAATAGATGCATCTATGGTTCGAGCCGTTCGACCCTCGGCAGTGCACATTTTACATTTCTATTGGATCGTACTGTACGACCTCGACATGATTTGTGCATGCTTGTATTGCTTGCCATGAGACTTATTGAAGTTGTTGATGCCTCTTCCTGGCTTAAGAATATATGAATAAATGATGAAAAGGAATTTAGAGATTTTCTATAAAAGAAAAAATTGTTTATTTGCTTCAACCCATTGAATTGTAATCATACAACAACAACAACCCAGTATATTCCCACAAGTGGGGTCTGGGGAGGGTAATTTATATGTAGACCTTACCCCTACCCCGAGGGGCAGAGAGGATGTTTCCAGGAGAACCTCGTCCCAAGAAGGAAAAAGGTGACAGAAACAAGTGACGATATATGAGTACTAGCAATAGACTCATGATATATAACATAAAATAGACAACATAAGATAAAATAACAAATAACAACAACATAAAGAATATAGGAAATATGAGAAAGAGGAAAGTATACTAATATCTAGAATATAAATCCCTACATCAGTAGCTGATTAGTAGCATCCTAAGCCTAACTCCTAACTATCTATTCTCACTCTAGCGCGCTGTAGAAATATTCCCAACTTCCCCCTAACCTACAACTTTAATTCTCGACCTCCACAATCGCTTGTCAAGGGCCATGTCCTAAGTAATCCTAAGTCGCATCATGCCCTACCTAATCACCTCTTCTCGATACTTCTTAGGTCTCCATCCAACTCTCCTCGTGCCCACCACCATCAGTCGCTCACAAATTCTCACCGGTACATCAGTGCTCCTCTTCTGAATGCGCCCGAACCATCTGAATCTTGATTCCCGCATCTTGTCCTCCATGGGCGCCACACCCACCTTCTCTCAAACTTCATTCCTAACCTTATCCATCCATGTATGCCCACATATCCACCTCAACATCCTTATCTCCGCTACTTGCATCTTCTGGATGTGTGAGTTCTTAGTCGGCCAACACTCGGTCCCATACAACATGCCGGTCTAATCATTTCTCTATAAAACTTATCTTTTAGTAACGGTGGCATTTTCTTTTCACACAGGACTCCCGTTTCTAACCTCCACTTCATGCATCCCACCCCTATATATGGTCTGTGACATCCTCATCGATCTCCCCGATCCCCTGAATAACTGACCCAAGGGACTTGAAGGTACCCCTCTGAGAGATGACTTAGGAGTCAAGCCTCACTTTCACTCCTGCATCCGTCGGCTCAGGCCCAAATTTTCACTCGAGATATTCTGTCTTCGTCCTACTCAACCTGAAACCTTTAGCCTCAAGGGTCTGTCTCAAAACCTCTAGCCTCTCGTTGAAGCCACATCTTGTCTCGTCAATAAGGACTATATCATCAGAAAATAGCATACACCATGGCACCTCCCCTTGAATATTACGAGTTATGGTATCTATCACCAAGGCAAATAGGAAAGGGCTGAATGCAGACCCTTGGTGCAACCCCGTAACAACCAAAACATTCTTGGAGTCACCTCCTACTTTCCTAACCCGAGTCTTAGCTTCATCATACATGTCTTTAATCACCCTAATGTAGGAAATCGGGACCCCTTTAACCTCTAAGCATCTCCATAAGACCTTCATTGGAACCCTGTCGTATGCTTTCTATAGATCGATAAACACCATGTGGAGATCCTTCTTCTTATCCCAATATTGTTCCACCATCCTCCTAATAAGGTGGATAGTTTCTGTGGTAGATCACCATGGCATGAACCCGAACTAGTTTTCTGAAATAGACACCGTCCTTCGCACTCTCATTTCTACCACTCTCTCCCAGACTTTCATGGTATGACTGGGTAATTTGATACCCCGATAGTTGTTACAGTTCTGGATATCGCCTTTGTTCTTATACAAAAGAACCATTATACTCTACCTCCACTCTTCAAGCGACCTATTATATTCAATATAACATTAAACAACCTAGTAAGCCATTCCAAGCCTGCTCTGCCCACACACTCCAAAGATTGGTCGGAATTTCGTCTAGCCCGGTAGCTCTGCCCTCCTCATCTTACGCATTGCCTCCATGACCTCATCGACCTCAATGTATATACAATCACTTATCTCATGTGAGCTATCGGTATTTCGTAAATCACCTATTACAATATCCTGATCCCCTTCTCCATTAAGAAGTTTATAAAAGTAGGTATGCCATCTCCTCTTAATCTGGTCATCCCCCATTAAAACTTTACAGACATCATCTTTTATGCACCTCACTTGGTCCAGATCTCGATCCGTCCTCTCTCTCACCTTAGCAAGTTGGAATAACTTCTTATCCCCTCATTTGTTCCCAAGCTCCTCACACAGACAAGCAAAAGTTGTCGACTTAGCCTCTGTAACTATCTTCACCTCCCTCCTAGAAACCTTATATCTCTCACTGTTCGCGCTCTTCTCCTCATCGTCGGTACTCCCTACTAACCGTAGGTAAGCCGCCTTCTTCACTTCCACTTTACCTTGGACAATTGAATTCCACCACCAGTCTCCTTCGTGGCCACCGGTGCGCCCCAAAGATATCCCTAACACCTCTCTCGCCACCTTTCTTATACAGTCTGCTGTCGTTGACCACATAGTGTTTCCATCCCCACTACTTCTCCAAGATCCCGTTGTCGAAAACCTTCCTACCAACTCTGATCTTTATCTTCAGCCAAGGAAAGCTACCTAATCCTCGAGCGGCCATTGAATTGTAATCATGTTTATAAAAAACCATGATTTATATATATTATGGATATAACATTATTGGACCATTACTAAGTATCAGAGTTGACCTCTCGTCTCTACTTTTTCGAGATTAGACGGGATACTCATTGGTACAAGTTATTTGCATACTTATACTACACTTCTGTGCATTTTTGTTGTACAGGAAGATGCATCTCTAGTGGCCTATTGAGCGTAGCAACATGGTTGATACAGAGACTTAGTTGAGCTGCATTTATCGAGGTGACCCGCGGCCAGCAGAGTCTATTTCAATTTTCTGTATTTATTTTCTGTCCATTATTGTATTCGGCCGGTTGTTGTACTACATTATTTCCTAAAAATTTCTCATGTACTTGATACCAAGTTATGGAATAATTTTTTGATGATTCAATATTAAGTTTGTTAAAGACTTCATGGTTATTTCTATAAAATTTCATTATTTGTTATTTAAATGCATAAGGGAAAAGATTTCAACAAGCACTAAAATTGGAATTCAATTAAGTATTTCTAGTTGGCTTGCCTGACAGCGGTGTCCAGCGCCACCAGTAGATTTTGGATCGTGATAGTAAGTTTTAAGAGCTGTGGTTAGACCGACCATATTGTACGGGATAGAGTATTGGCCGGTCAATAACTCTCATATCCAGAAGATGAAGGTAGCAGAGATGAGGATGTTGAGGTGGATGTGCGGGCACACTAGGACGATAATATTAGGAATGAGGATATTCAGGAGAAGGTGGGCGTGACCCCTTTGGATGAAAAGATGCGAGACGCAAGGCTAAGATGGTTCAGACACGTGCGGAGGAGAAGCCTTGATGCTCCTGTGAAGAGGTGTGAGCGGTTGGCTTTGGTACGTATGAGAATAGGCAGAGGGAGACCTAAGAATATTGGGGAGAGGTGATTAGACAGGACATGGCACAACTGTAGCTTTCGAGGACATGATCCTTAATAGGAAGGTCTGGAGGTCAAGCATTAGGGTTGTAGTCTATGGCTTGTCGATCTTTTTCTACTTCATACCGGGGGTAAGGCGAGTTTGACATGGTTGATCTTAGACAGTTAGTGATTAATGTTGAGTCCACACTATCCTTTCTGTTTATCACAGTCCCGAGCCTTAATTACTATTTATTATTATTGTATGTTATCTATTTTATGGTTTTTATGCTTCTATTACTATTTATATGGTTTATGCTGAGGTTACTGATGTATTGTCTCTTGTTATTTTATTTTCGTCTTCCTGAGTCGAGAATCTATTGGAAATAGCCTCTCTACCCCATTCGGGTAGGGATAAGGTCTGCGTACACACTACTCTCCCCAGACCATACTTTGTGGAATTTTATTGGATTGTTGTTGTTGTTGTAAGTGTGTCATTTATTTTGAAAAAAACTAAAAAAGAAAGTATCTCATCTAATTTAAAACAGAGGTAGTACTTTTTTTCTTTTTCAAACCTACTATAATTGTTTTTTTTGAGACGAGAGTCTAATGGAAACAAGCTCTCTACTTCTACATGGTAAGGGGTAAGGTCTGCATACATATTATTTTCCTCATATTTCACACTGTGGGAATATACTGGATATGTTATTTTTTGTTGTTTCATAGGCAAAATACATAAGTTGGAACCTGAACTATGTCTCAAATCCCTATTACACACTTCTTAAGATTACACATGCTACCTTTCAAAATTGTTCCTAGTATACACACTTTTTTCTTAACTAATTTTTTAGAATAAGCGTAGTTTCAGGCACCAATAATGTCATGACATGTGTTAATAATTTTTTTATGAATATTAAACACTTGAACCTATTTCTCTTTCCTCGTCTCTTTCTCCCTCGTAAGAAAGCCATCATAATTAAGTTCTTGTTTCTTTAAAGAACCACTTTCTTCATCATTGTTGTTTTTATTCACTATACTATCACTCCTTTCTCTAAATTTTTTTTACCATTTTTTAGTGTCTAGATTTTGTTTGTTTTGTTTGATGTGGAATTACCATTGTTACTGATGGATTTGCCACTGTAAAAGTGGCTAAAAAATGAAGGTGGCCGTCATTTTCCTTTTTAAACCAAACGAGACCATATTTGAACGAAGAACCCCAGCTTTTCGGAAAGATCTGATAGCTCCACCCACGTGGTGAAGATCTGAGCTCATTGACCATGAATTCACAATGGAACTAACGACCTGACATGGATTTATCGGATCGTTGCTTGAGGTTGGTTCCGCCATTACGAGTTATGGCCGGCATCTTCTTAAAGGAGATGCTGAGGGACGAGATGAGGATGCTGCGATTGTTGCCGGATTTCGAGGACGACATATGCTCGAAATGGGGAAGAATGGGATAGATATCTTTTTCTTTTCATTTAATTATTAAAGTAACAAAAAATAAGGGTACAAATAAGATTTAGCCAAGTGTCCTTATATAAGGATTTGGACGGATAATGCTTGGTTTGACGTGCCCATTTTTTGTAAACACGTGTGTGTCTTCTGGCAAATGTAGTGTGTATTAGGTACAATTATAAAAGGTTGTGTGTGAAATATGATATATGTCCTCAGAAAGTGTGTATTAGGGATTTGGGGTAGAGTCCAGGTGTCAACTTATATTTTTTGCCTTGTTTTATACTATTTCATTAGTGTTAAAACCCGCGCGATGCACCGATAATTTAACGGAATATTAATCTTATAAAATTATAAGCTAATAAATTATATCATTTGGATAGATATTAGTGCTTTATTTTATTATTTAATGTAGTGTACATAAATAGGCAAAATACATAGTTTACCCATCAACGTTGCAGTGAAATCCCTGTTTCACACCTCTATTTTATGGAAAACCTTTTACACTCTCAACCTTTCAAAAGTGTGTCTAGACATAAAAATTTTGACCATATGGCACTTGGGTATTTACACACAAAAAAAGCGCGTGGAGCTCGTAAAAATCTCATTTTTTGTCTCCCCTCCCCATAGGAACTCCTCCCCCTCCATCTGTTCTTCTTCCTCACCACCCTCCCCCTCATTTTCTTCCCTAAATAGAAATTTGAAAGAATATATTAATTTTAGATTTAAAATTGAGCAAATTTTGTTGGTTTATTGTCCAAATATTGTGAAAACTATTTCTTTGTGATAGATTAAAAGCTTTAACAATAGTATTGAAGGTTTGCTGAAAAAAATTAGAATCCACCATTGTTGGGATATTGAAAAAAGCTTAAAAATTCAATTGGGTCTTATTGATTATTGGGTTATTGAAGATAATTTGTTGCTCGATTATTTTCGGCTAGTTGTTTAGATAGTGTGGTTGACTTTTGGTGTCGCTGGAAACTTTCTCACAAACAACTATGGCGGTAGAAATCATGGTGCTTAAGATAGAAACCAAAAAGATGAAGAAGATGGATTTTAATTTTAATTTTAAATATTTTTTTCCTTTTTAAAGCCAATGACACGTGTCACGCCCCTATTAGGGCGTGACTTTCACGTTATCTGAAAAATTGGTCAAGCACAAAAGTTGTGTGTCTTAGACACACTTTTGAAAGGTTGAATGTGTAAAAGGTTTCCTGTGAAAGAGAGGTGTGTAACAGGGATTTCGCTGCAAGGTTGATGGGTAAATTATGTATTTTTCCTGCATAAATATAATAACCATTATACGAAATCAAAGGATACAAAGCACTATAGCAATCAAATAAATTATTTATATCTTGTTTTTTTTATTAAATTAGCAAGTATTTAGTACTATATATTTACTAATACGATTTTACATTAATTATCGATTGGCTTAATATTTTGATACTACTTCTCTTCTAGTAGAACATATATACATATTTTATTATTCTAGAAATTTTATACTTATGTTATACCGGGGGTAAGGCGGGTTTATAGGTTGATCTTAGACAGTTAGTGATTATTGTTGAGTCCACACTATCCTTTCTGTTTATGATAGCCCCGAGCCTTAATTACTGGTTATTGTAATTGTATGTTATCTATTTTATGATTTTTATGCTTCTATTACTATTTCTATGGTTTATGCTGACGTTACTGATGGAAACAACCTCTCTATCTCATCCGGGTAGGGATAATGTCTGCGTACACACTACCATCACCATACCTTATTTTGTGGGATATTATTGGGGGGTTGTTGTTGTTGTTGTAAGTGTGTCATTTATTTTGAAACAAATTAAAAAGGAAAATACCTCATCTAATTTATAACGAAGTAGCACTTTTTTCTTTTTCAAACCTACTATGAATTGCTTTTTATGAGTCGAGAGTCTAATGGAAACAAGCTCTCTACTTCTACATGTTAAGGAGTAAGCTCTACATACATATTATTTTCCTCATATTTCACACTGTGGGAATATACTGGATATGTTGTTTTTTGTTATTTTATAGGAAAAATACATAAGTTGGCACCTGAACTATATTCTAAATTCTTGTTACACACTTTTTGAGATTACACACGTAACCTTTTAAAATTGTGCCTAGTACACATACTTTTTTCTTGACCAATTTTTGAGAATAAGCATAATGTCACGCACCAATAACGTCATGACATGTGTTAATAATTTTTTTTAAAAAATATTAAACACTTAAAATAATTTCTCTTTCCTCTTCTCTTTCTACCTCAGAAGAAAGCTATCATACTTAAATTCTTCTTTCTTTAAAACTCACTTTCTTCATCATTGTTGTTCTTATTTACTATACTATTTCTCCTTACTCTATAAAATTTTAACCATATTTTAGTTTCTAGGTTTTGTTTGATGGGAAATTATCATTGTTATCGATGGGTTTGCCACGGTAACAATGGCCAAAAAATGGAGGTCGCCGCCATTTGCCTTTTTTTAACCAAACGAGACCAGGTTGAACGAAGAATACCAGCTTGCCGGAAAGATCTGATAGCTCCACCCACACGGTGAAGATTTGAGCTCATCGACCATGGATTGACAATGGAGCTAACAACCTGGCAATGGATTTATTGGCTCGTTGCTTAAGGTCAGTTTCGGCATTACGAGTTATGGCTGACATCTTGTTAAAAGAGATGCAGAGGAAGGAGATGAGGAGGCTGCAGTTGTCGCCGGATTCCGAGGACGACATGGGCTCCAAACGGGGAAGAAGGGCCTAGATATCTTTTTCTTTTCATTTAATTATTAAATTAACAAAAAATAAGGGAACAAATAAGGTTTAGACATGTGTCCTTATAAGGATTTGGACAGATAATGCATTGATTTGATGCGCTCATTTTTTGTTAAACACATGCGTGCCATCTGGCAAAAGTAGTGTGTATTAGGTATAATTTTGAAAGATTGCGTGTGTAATATAATATATGTCTTTAAAAAGTATGTACTAGGGATTTGGTGTAGAGTCCAAGTGTCAACTTATGTTTTTTGCTTTGCTTTATACTATTTCACAAGTGTTAGAACCCGCGCGATGCGCCGATAATTTAACGGAATATTAATCTTATAAAATTATGAGCTAATATATCAGAGTGTTTGAATAAATATTAGTGCTTTATTTTATTATTTAATGTAGTGTACATAAATATAATTAAATTTATACGAAATCAAAGGAACAAAGCACTATAGTAATAAAATAAATTATTTATTTCTTGTTTATTTTTTATTAAATTAGCCAGTACTTAGTATTATATTTTCTCTAATGTAATTTTTTATTAATTTATCAATTAGCTTAATATTTTGATACTACTTCTCTTCTAGTAGAATATACGTATTATTTTTATTGAGTATTACTTATTTATATTTTATTTATTAATTAATTTAATATATAAATATTATAAAATTATCTATATCCCCCTTTTTTCCTACATTCATTTCTAATATTTAATTAGTTTTCTCATTTTATATTTACAGAAAATTCAAGTAATTTAATTTTTTTTACTAAACTATAATTTTGAATTCATCAAAAGTATAAAGAGATAAGCCTTTTTATTAATTTTATAAAAAACATACTAATATTTTTAATAATTACTAAAATGTGTAATTTTAGAACTATTTATCGTAAAATATTTTTGAAACTCCAATTTGAATTAGTAGAATATATTTTTGTATTTTTGTTTTTTATATCTATATATATTAATTCAATTAGTGTAAATTAATTCAAAATTTAAAATTAAAATAAATAATTAGTTAGAAAAGCAGTTTATTTTGTCTTAGTAATGTCACTTAACTTTTTGTGGTTAAGACACTTGCCTTAATGTAGTGCTTGCGCTTCTCCTATTCTATATAGATAGATAGATAGAAGATATCATTATTTTTGAAAGAATAGGAGTATCAATTTTTCTTTTTCTTTTTTCGGGTATAGTAAGTCCAATTTCAGCTTAATTTTCGCCAAGTAATGACCAGTAAAAAAAGTTACTTTTTACACCTCAAAATTAAGGAATTTTTCCCTAACTATACCATATATGAAACCTTATTACCTAAATGTGTATAGTTTATTAATTACCCGCCCAATCCATACTTTAACTATAATTTATATACCATTCGACTATTAGGCATTAAAAGGGCAGAATATTCACTAAAAATGCGCTAAAATTAAGGAGAGAATCTTGGTGTTAATTGATTCTACATTGAATTTAATTTTTAAAAAGGGAAATGAGATTTCTCATCTGCATATTTTTCTCCAGAACTACAATTCAAATTCTCGAAAAAAAAAGAACGAACAATTCAAATTTTTGAGTTTCAACAACTCAAAGTTGAAAAAAATCTGTCCTTCCATATATGTTTCACCATTGATAGCCATTAAAAAGCTTGAAAGCTTTGAATTCAAATTTGGGTTTTCAAAAATCATTATTTGTTTGGATTGGGTGTTGTTGTAAATAATTCGGAATATGTTTAGGAGTTTATATCTCAATTTTGAGGGGTTTTGGTGAAGATTAGACTTGGTTTTGAAGACATATTTTTAGAAATTATAGATAAATTGTAGATTGTAGACTGGGAAGACTAAAACTTCTACAAATGTTCTACAATTATGTTGAAAATGCCAATTATGATACAATTAAAATAGGAATTGGGATATTAAAATTCATTGTATCCCGTTTGTAGATATCTTATAGATAAATTACAGATTATTTGTATTCTGATTGTAGATGCATTATTTTCTGTTATTACAAATCCAAAACGACTAAAACTTCTACAAAATCTTCTGCAAAAAATAGTCTACTATTTATCTATAAATTTTTTTAATTTCTCTATAATTTATCTACAGTTTAACTATAGTTTTTGGAAATATACCTTCTTCTTCTTTTGGCATTACGGAAACTCCCTACTTGTGAATTGTGATCAATAGCATGCTCAAAGCACTCTATTTTACGAGTTTGACTTTTCAGAAACCATTGAGTCATCATAGATGATAAAGAATGTAATTTGCCACTTTTATTAACGTCAATAAATTTATAAGTGTTCTTTCTTTCTTTATGTTTTTTAAGTCAACTCCACAATTGATGAATTTTTTTTTGTCAAAAGAAAAATTATATTTCAACCAATATAACTGTTCACGTGTTTTTAGGGACTATAGAACACCTCTCAAAATTGATCAACTATCCACTATACAACCCGAAGGCTGTTGAACTAACTCCTAACCTACAAAACTATGAATATATTCAAGGAATACATTGCGGATAACAATTTAAGTATTGTAGAGTGGGCTGCCATTTGTTCTTCTTCCTTCTAGTGATGTGCACGTGAAGTGCAATCTGTCTTGCTTTAATCAAAGCATCCATGCTCGACTGTCTGAATCGTCTTTCATTCCTTTCCATCCAGATGTTATATATAACTGCGGCGAATACCACTCCTAGGATGGTTTTCCTTGGTTTCCTATTATTGACTCTGTCAGAGAGCCATTGGACCTCTTGCTCCCAATTGTTTATCACTTTATTGAAATTCAACCACCATAGCAATCCTTGCCGTAGTGATTGTGAATAAGGGCATTCAAAGAAAAGGTGGTCGAGTGTCTCTGTATTATCACCGTCACATAATTGATGAATCTCGTAACTAGATAACTGTAGGATTGACCAGAATTCAAGAGAACCGTTATCATTTTAAATATGATCAAACACTGGGCTGGAAAAATACATCTACCAAAAACTTAGAATTCTTGGATATTTATGAAGATAGTATTTAGCAAAAGAGCAAAACACGTAAAAAGTCAAAATGATAAGAACAGTTAAGGAAACTACGATCCTATAATTATGCCGAATATAAATGTATCCTTAATTATATTCCTGGTTTTAAATATGGTATATAAATGATAATTTAGTATACTGAAATGTAATTAGCTCAAATATTAAACATTGAAAGTAACAAGGTTTTATATGTAATATAGGAAAGTAAAAATGACCCTAAAATTAATTTGCCGTAGCCGTTAGCCCGTTATATCTATCTTTTCTGTCGCCACTTGAATCTCCAAATTCAAACTTCAAATATACAATTATTAATACCGCCCCTCTCCATTTTTGAAATTTCTATAACGGCCACTTCCTCTTCTTCCTCAACCCCCCCCCCCCCCCCTCCCCCAACCCCCACCCCAAACTCTCTCTGCAAATTTCTCCAATAAATCCTTTCGAAATTCCTAAAAACTAAAACCCCTTTTTCCTCTGAATTCATATATTTATTGGTGCAATGGCGACTCTTACTCCTGGAATTCTACTGAAATTACTCCAATCCATGAACACCGGTACACGTGTCACCGGCGACCACCGTACGCCACTCCTTCAAGTTATCGGAATCGTCCCAGCGCTTTCCAATTCCGATTCACTCTGGCCCCACCACGGCTTCTACGTACAACTCTCCGATTCTCTCAACTCCACGTACGTCTCCCTCTCCGACCGCGACACCGATCTCATCCTCACTAACCGGCTTCAGCTCGGTCAATTCGCTCACGTTGACCGTTTCACTTTTGATTCCCCTCCTGTTCCACGCGCTGTGAACCTCCGACCTATTGCCGGCCGCCATGGCTTCATCGGGTCGCCTGAACCTTTAATTGCTAAAATTTCAAATGGAGGGTTTCTCATCGAACCTGTTTCGGATTCGGATCCTATTTCTGTTTATTTGTCAAAAAATGGAAGATCAGAGTCGGGTTCGGGTCCAAAAGATGGGAAGGAAAAAGTCAGGGTTAGAGAAGTTCTCGCACCAAAAGAAAATGTTGAAATTAAGGATGATTTGAAGAAAAATTCTTCTGAAAAGGTTCACCAACCGAGGAGATTTTCGTCTCCGGCATCAGCAAAGCAAAGGTCAGTACTCAATACTCAGTAATTGCATATTTACGATACAGGCGTGGTAATCAGTTGGACCTTCTGATTAATTATCATTTCCTTTTGTTTATTTCACAGGTCAGTATCAGCAGGGAAGAAGAATGTGGGAAGTGGTGAAAGGGATCCATCACCGGCCGTTAAAGTGAAGAGATCGGCATCACCAGTGCCATCAAAATGTGTTGTACCAAGTTTGGCGGCTGCGAAAGAAGAGAATAGGAGCACAGCAAAAGAAGCCGCTATTATAGTGCCGTCAAGGTACAGGCAGCCGTCGCCTACAGCAACGAGAAGGCAAGGGAGTCCGTTGGTGGCGAGAAGGATGTCGTTGTCGCCTGGACGACGGTTATCTGGTGGTGTTAAGGTTTCACCTGCTGTTGATTCGTCCGGGAAGAAGAAAATGGCTGCTATTGCTGCTGGGATTTCTAAAGTTTCTGAAGCGATAGTGGGGTCCGGTAAATCGAGTAGGAAGAATTGGGATGAAGGGACGGCGAGCAGTGGTGACTCTTTCGAACAAACAGAGAAGGTTTTCTCAAAGAACAAACCGGATATTCAGGCAATTCTGAGAACTCAGGTGATATATTATGATAAACTCTTGTTTTTATGGAAATCCGATTACTTCATGATCTGCTGAATGCGTTGTCATTAAAAGCCATCGCTTTGTCTCTTAAAACGATGAAGCAATGCGAATCAATAAGTTTATATCCCTTCATAGCTGAAGCCATATGCTTTGTAAAAATGTGAACTTCAAACAACGAAAAGTAGTTGGTTCTTTGAATATCAATTTGAGGAGTTGGATTAGTATCGAGATTATAGTACACCAGATATTGAAATTAGTTAGGATTGAATTGTAGTTTGATCTTCACCGTACTAAATTCGTATATGTTTGGTATTTTTTAATAGTGTGAAATTGTAAGCTTGAGCTATATATATTAGTTGAAAATTGATTCAGAATATGTTCTATACTCCCTAAATTTGTGCCGTTTTGTCACAAAAGAATAGTGGATGCTACACTCAGCACCCATTGAATTAAACCACTATCTACCTTTGAACATACTCTTATTATAAACACGTATAATAATACTTTTGCTTATGTTAAATTTTAGCAGTAACTATTAGTTTCTGATTGATTATGTCCTAAGCAATTATGTTCATTTTTCAGGCTGCTATTTCGAGGCGTCTGAGTGATGTAAGCAGTCATGCTGATGATTTTGGAAGTGAAGGGAAAGTTAAATCTGGTGTTGCTGAAAATTCATCTGACACTGAAAAGCCTAACAATGTAGCTCCAGTCATTCCAGTTCATGAGAAGAAGTGGACTGATGGAAGTGTATCGCTAAATGCTGTGTCCTCAGAACTTGCGAAGCTTGGAAAGGTACAGGCAAAAACTATTAAATTGAAGGTGCTACTATCCTACATTAGCTAGTTTTGCATCTGCTGATTGCATTGGGCTACAGAGTGCTGGAATTTCTATTGCACTAATGATATACTGTTTCTGTTTTGTTTTGTTTCTGTTTGTTTTACTACTGTTTTTCACCTAACCCTATGAGCCGAGGGTCGATTGAAAACAGCCTCCCTACCCTGTCGGGTAGGGGTAAGGCTCGTCTACATATTACCCTCCCCAGATCCCACCTGGTGGGAATACACTGGGTAGTTGTTGTTGTTGTTGTTGGAAATAATGAAGTTTATTCTTCTCATGTGTGACTAAGAATGAAGTTTATTCTTCTCATTTTGGAAATAATGAAGCTTTCAAATTGGAAGTGCTACTATCCTACATTAGCATGCATACTAATCTTTCCTTATAGCAAAATATAAATGGTTTTGGGATAAGATTAGTGAAATTAGCTGAATTTAATTAGCTATTCTATGTATATACTAATGATCATTCGAATGGTCAATTTGCTGGTGCAGGAGGCTATGCTTAGGAGAATAATTGCTTCAACAGCTGCAGCTGAAGCCTTGGAAGAGGCCCTTGCCACTGAGACTATTGTGAGAAATTTGAGGTAAATGTCACCATCCTTGAGAGATTGTTATGCCTAAATGTATGCGCAATAAGGAGCTTTACCTAGTCAATAAGGAGCTTTACCCATGGTAATTCGGATGAAAAAGAAAGCTACACTTTTTTTTTTGCTTTCTGTGAGGTTGGAGGGAGGGGAGGGTTAGAATGCGTTCAACTTCCTCATCATCTTGAGCACATCCAAACTAATGTAGTCGTCGACTCATAAGTTGATGCTAATGGATTTTTTGACCTTTTCGTTTAGTTTTATATACTAGGTTCTTGAACATTGTTGATGTTGTTAAAAGAATTTCTTCAACATAATTCTTGTCTAGAGAGGAAAACGCTGTTGCGACTTTAAGGAACTTAAAATGTACGCACTTCCTTGAGGTAATTTTCCTGTTTGCCAAAATAAGGAAAGAGAGGAAACATTTCATTGCTTAAACACATGCAAATGGGATTTGAGAAATTCGTGCTGGACAAACCTTTAGCTTTCTCTTTCATTTTCTTAATTCTGTCTACTTTTTGCAGTATGTTTTCAGATCTACGCTCAACATCCAACCCCAAAAACCCTCTACCAACTATTGATCGTTTCATGTCAATTTACGAAGATGTAGTGAAGTCAACAAATGTTGTTGAATCAATCACCAGAAATCGTGGGGTGCAAAAATCTAATGAGAATATGATAATGGAACAACCAAAATCATCACTTCTTTGGGTGGAGGCTGCTCTAGCAACTGATCTTGAAATCGTCTCTCTTTTAACAAATCAGAACAGTGGAACTCAATCAGCATCATTGAAAACCTCCCCAATATATCAAGCAGCAAAAACATCTAATAAGAATCCTTCGATTGTTTCAGAAGTAACTGGAACTTGGACAAGAGGTTATGGAATGAATGAGACAGTAGTACTTGCAAAGAAGTTGCAATCTGAGATGCAACTGTGGTTCATCACTTTTGTTGAAGAGTCATTAGATGCAGGTTTTCGTGTGTTCAAGAATTGCTCCATGACTTCTGATGGAGGTTGCAACTCTGGTTCAATTACAGCCATTTTGTCACAACTCAAGCGAGTCAATGCCTGGTTGGATCACGTAGTCTTAAAAAAGGAGGAGCAATTGATACAGAAGATCGAGTGCTTGAAACGAAAAATTTATGGATTTGTCATTCAGCATGTAGGAACAACTGCTGAAAATTCAACTCCCACATCTGCATCCTAATATTTGTGTTCCTCTTTCAGTTTCTTCTCTTTCTTCATTGTAAGAATAACAAGTACTATTTAATCATTTTTAGCGGAGTTGAAGAATTTCTCCATTCTTCAAAGTAGAGTAATAATTTATCTCTGTTTTATGTATCAATTCGCTCTTGGTATCTTTTTTTTGTTGATTGATTACATTGTGTGATTGAATATTCATATTTCTCAACGATTATGGTGTTTGAAGTCCATCTACCAAATACATTCTGACTCTCGGATTAAGGGAAGAGTCCCTTTTCCTATTTAAGGAGAGTAAGTCAGCTGCCTGACCTTGTTTTCATGTACAATGCATCTATTTTTGCATTTGAATTGAACTCAACCAAAACTTGGGGGCATCTGATATCCATTATTTAAGGCCAAACCCATAAGCGGCCCCTTTAAGTTGGCCCGGCTTTTCATTTTGGCACCCCAACTTAGACCTTTTGTGTTTAATGGCACATGAGACCCTGAGTGAGTGTCAAAATGGAACAGGTCTAAGTTGGGGTGCCAAAATGAAAAGTCGGGCCAACTTAAAGGGCTGCTTATGGATTTGGCCATTATTTAATGTTATCAAAATTCAGTTGGAATAACTCCGCTCTTTTCTCTGAATTGCCTGCTTTATTGCAGGGTCTGAAATTAGCCTACTCAAATAACCTTATTCCACTGGAGGTGGAAGTTGATTCGAAGCAGCTCGTCACATTTATTAAATCACAATGCACATCACATAGCTCACTTGAAAATTTGCTTGTGGACTGCAGGTACCTCCTGGACAAGTTAAATAAACCTACTCTGTAGCATGCGTACAGGGAAGCAAATAGGGTGGCGGATAAGCTAGCACAAGCAAGCTGCAATTTTGAGGACTTCCCAAATGTGCATGTTTTGGATATAAGCCCAGCTTATGTATGTACAGCGCTACAAGAAGATAATCGGTCACTTTTGAAACAGCTTAGAAGTGAACCTACTGAGCTCGTTTTTCCCCAACTTCGAGTGCACTTCCAAAGCTTACCTAATGTAAATAAGTGATAAGGATATTAATGGTAGTACTAGTAGTATTTCCAATGGTAGGTTAGCATCGGCACCTGGTGCAATATTATGTAATATGCCACCCACTGTACGCAATGTTTAAGTTTATATAATTACTATCTTTTAAACCAAAAAAGAAAAATTCAGTTGGAATATGGGGGAAAAAGCAACTTTATCTGAGATACATTCCGTATACTCAATTCGCCCCAGATACCACTTTTGGGATCACACGGGACATGTTGTTATCATAATAGATGGTTCAACAGGATCAAATCCAATTCACCAGTATATGGGGAAATTAGGATCATTATTTCTGTAATGGAATTGAGAAGGAAAAAAAGTTCATCGTCACACTGAATTTTCTATTCCCATAAAACAAAAGGCTAAACAGCCAAAAGGGTGTACCTCAAATAACAAAATTTTATTGTCTGGTAATATGAGTATAACATGATATGAGCTATTATATATCAATAGTATTTCTCTTCTGCTGCACTTTATGCCTGTAAAATTTACAGCCAAGGGGAGTTGTGAATGGGAGTGGCTACAGATTTAACTTGAAGATACTTGTGAAGTCCTTCCATTCCTAAATCCCTTTCAAAGCCACTGGATTTGTATCCTCCATACGGGCAATCCGGATCGAAAGCAAAGTAACAGTTTATCCAGATAACTCCAGCTCGAATCGATCTTGAAACTGTGTTGGCAATGTTCAAGTTATTTGTCATAACACCAGCTGCTAATCCATACTGTGTACAATTAGCTCTCTTGATCACTTCCTCTACCGTCCTGCAATTCGTCATATCATTAACGATAAGGTTTAAGTTATTTATACTGATATCACGTTACAAGGGGGAACCTTGGCGTAACTGGTAAAGTTGCTGCCACGTGATCAGGAGGTCACATGTTCGAGCCGAGTAAACAGCCTCTTGCAGAAATGCAGGGTAAGGCCGCGTACAATAACGGGAGCTTAGTGCACCGTGCTCCCCTTTATACTCTTATCAGGTTAGTTACTTTTTATTAGGTTATCAGTTAAGTATTAGTTGTATTATAAAGATTCATACGTCAGTGCATAGAACTTAAACTTCAATATGATTTAAGTAGAACCTTTACTCTTTGGAAATGCTAATAAGGGAGTGAACTTACTTGAACTTCATTACTGATAAAACAGGTCCAAATATTTCTTCTTTTGCAATTATCATATGATCCTGCCAAAATCATTAAGAAGATATATGACAATACTGTATATTTGATCTCAGCATTCAAAAGCAAAAAATGGTAATTTTCGAATACTTACTTCTACATCGGCGAATATTGTTGGCTCAACGAAATAACCCTTCCGATCCAATGTGTTGCCCCCGGTTAACAATGTTGCGCCCTCCCTCTTTCCGTGTTCAATGTATGAAAGTACTCTCTCAAACTGTTTCTTATCGACCTGCATCAGGTAAATAGTGAGTTAAGAGTAAACACTTGCGCGATTTTGGTTATGTCAAGTAGCAACATGTTGAAAGAACAGTTCAAATGTATACTTGAGGTCCTTGATGAGAATTTGGATCAAAAGGATCACCAACCACCCATGTTTTCGTTATCTCCACCAATTTCTTGACAAACTTATCGTAAATTCCTTCTTGGATGAAAAGACGAGATCCAGCCACACAAACTTCTCCCTGAAAAAAAAAGTGAATGCAAGGAACACGACCTCATTGATGTGTTTGAGATATACTAATAAGCAATCAGAATGAGAAGTATGAGTTCAGTTTACCTTGTTATATAAAATTCCAATCATAGCAAGAGGTGCAACTTTGTCAACATCTACATCGTCGAATACTATAAAAGGCGACTTGCCTCCTAATTCTAGTGAAACAGGTTTTAAATTGCTCAGCGCTGCAGCTTGCATTACTAGACGCCCTACTTCTGTCGAACCTGTGAAGCTTATCTGAATAAAGCACACAATTATTAGCTGGTGTGATTCGCCAAGGCGCTACTCTTAGCATTCAATTGCCGTTCATTTTTCATGTACAACAACAACAAGAACAACAACAACTACCCAGTGTATTCCCACCAGGTGGGGTCTGGAGAGGGTAATATGTAGACGAGCCTTACCCCTACCCGACAGGGCAGGGAGGCTGTTTCCAATCGACCCTCGACTCATAGGGATAGGTGAAAAACAGTAGTAAAACAAACAGAAACAAAACAAAACAGAAACAGTATATCATTAGCGCAATAGAAATTCCAGCATAAATAGCGTTAGAAATAATCTGAACAAAGGAAACAAAATACCAAAATACAATAACAAGTAATATTATCGTACAGTAAACACATATCATCTATGAATAACCCTGCTACCCCACCCCCAACCCCGGGAGGAGCGGACGAGAAACTCTAGGTGCCCCTATCCTACAACCCTGATACTAGACCTCGAGGCTTTCCTATCAAGGGTCATGCCCTCTGAAACCTGCATTCTAGCCATATCCTGCCTAATCACCTCTCCCCAATACTTCTTGGGCCTCCCTCTGCCGCGCCGACCGCCAGCAATCATCAGCCGTTCGCAGCTCCTCACCGGTGCATCGGGACTTCTCCTCCGCACATGCCCGAACCACCTCAGCCGCGCTTCGCGCATCTTCTCGTCCACCGGGGCCACCCCCACCTTCTCCCGAATAATTTCATTCCTAATTTTATCTAGCCTGGTATGCCCGCACATCCACCCAAGCATCCTCATCTCCGCGACCCTCATCCTCTGAACATGGGAATTCTTTACGGGCCAGCACTCCGCCCCATACAGCATCGCAGGTCTAACCACGGCTCTATAGAATTTCCCCTTGAGTTTGTGTGGAACTTTCCTGTCATACAGGACTCCTGATGCAAGCCTCCACTTAGCCCACCCTGCTCATTTTTCATGTACGAATATGTCAATTAGGAATCACCTTGTCTACGTCCATGTGCGAGCAAAGTGCAGCACCAGCAGTCGATCCAAATCCAGTCACGACGTTGATCACGCCATCAGGAACACCAGCCTGTTTCAAGAAAGTAACATTGAAGAAGAGAAAACATAGTACTTCATAAAAATAAAGGAACCTGCTAACCTAAGGTATGACCTGAGGTGGATTCAGGATTTAGATTAAGATTCTCAGTACTCGTAAAATTGGACTCACTGTACTGTTAAAATGATGGGTTCAGATCTAATATTTTTTGAGATTTTAGTAGGTTTTTACTTATATATCTATATTGGTATAAAAAATCATTGATTCATATGAACCCATAGCCTAAAGGCTACATACGCCCCTGAAGGTATCCCCTGATCTGAGGATGAGCTATGATAAGGTCTAGCCTGGCTCGCGTAGTTCCAACAACCAGCGAGGGCACCTTAGTGTATGATCGTGCCTGATCGGATATAGAAGTTTCACAATGCATATGAAAAATGAAAAATTACCTGCTTAGCCAATTGAGCATAATAGAGAGCAGAAAGAGGGGTTTGTTCGGCCGGTTTGACAACCATAGTACAACCAGCAGCTAATGCAGGGCCAACCTTCATAACAAACATCTGAGTTGGGAAATTCCAAGGGATAATGTGTCCGACAACGCCAATTGGTTCGAGCAACGTGTATCCTTGTATGTCGCGTGACATTTTGAGAGTCGTCCCATGAATTTTATCCGCTGCACCAGCATAATAACGCATAAATTGCGCTGCACTAGGGATGTCTATTGTTTTCCCAGCAGCAAATAACTTTCCTGCATCGATTGCATCCAATGCTGCTATTTCTTCTGCATGTTCCATGATTAAGTCTGCAAACTTCAGTATTATATTTCTCCTCTCCTGATTGTAATCACAGGACAAAAGTAAGAGAATGCAGCAATATCTTGATCAATAAAACAAAAACATATATTTTTCTTGTTACATCTTAGACAGGTTGAAGGGAGCCTTGGCGTAACTGGTGTAAAGTTGTGTCATGTGACCAGAGGTCACGGGTTCGAGCAGTGAAAATAGCCTCTTGCAGAAAGGTTGGATAAGGCTGCGTACAGTGGTTCGATCCTTCCCCTTTCCCCCGCACATAGCAGGAGCTTAGTGCACCAGGCTGCCTTTTTTTTTTTACATCTTAGGCAGGTCAAGTAATCATAGATGATGAAGAAAAATCAACTCATTAGGATTGCGACACAAATTGAACATTTTCAAGTGAATATACAACGGCTGCACCATTCAACCTTTTTTTGAGTATGAATATCAACAGTTAATATTATACCAATATTAAACAATATATAGATACAATCTTTAATTTTACGGAGAAATCATAAGTTTACGTGCCTCAAAATTTTCCATATAGACCCGCCCCTAGCATTGACGGGGTACGGGCACGGTGAAGACCTTTAGAACATGTGATCATAACATGTTATGTTATTTGTGTGACTGTTAGTAATTTCCAGCTTTTTAAAGTTTAAAAATAAATTAAATTACAACTTTCTATTCTGTGGCTGTAACGTTACAATCATTATATAATATCGTGTCCAACTTTATCTTCCTTTTCATTTCTAATTACTGTAGGAACATCATGTTGATGTCAACTTCAACATATTTTAGATTAAATTAGAATTTACTATTAATAGAAAGTAAAAGCAAATTTTGGACAATAAAATAAGATTGAAACTTTAATCAAAAAGATAAAAATTAGGTTTGACACTCTTTATCATTGACTATCCATTAAGTAGTACATTAAAACACGTTTAGGGACTAACTAATGATTTCACACTTGAAAAATCTTAAAAAGTAGGAACATCTTTCACTTACTATCTTTCTTTATTTGTATATAATTGTATATAGTTATTTAAGGAAAAAAAAGAAAACAAGAATCATAGAGAGGAATATTCATGTGTAATACTTCCTCTATTTTCTGTTTTTTAAGATTTTTTTACATACCCCTTAGTAAAAATATTTAATAATTTTATTTGGTAGAGTATTTGTTTAAGCTATTTTTATCCTTCCTTATATAACAACAACAATCCAGTATAATCTCACTTAGTGGGGTCTGGGGAGGGTAGTGTGTACGCAGACCTTACCCCTACCCTTGGGTAGAGAGGCTGTTTCCAAAATAGACCCCCGGCTTCCTACCCTCCAAGCACTTCCCACCTTACTCTTGGGGAGACTCGAATTCACAACATCTCAGTTAGAAGTAGGGGTTGCTTACCATCAAAGCAACCCCTTCCTTAAATATTACACTTAATTCACACTCCATCAACTAAAACAATAAAGGTAAATTTGGAAAGAAAGACAAAGTAAATGACTACTTTTTTCTAATGTCAAATATTTTGAAACGAGTTCAAATTACTATGATAACCACTTCTGTTTTATTTTCAATTGGCATTGTTTACAACAACAACAATCCAATATAAATATATAATCTCACTTAGTGAGGTCTGGGGCTGATAGTGTCTACGCAGACCTTACCCCTACCCTGGGGTAGAGAGGCTGTTTCCAAATTGAAACCCGGCATCCTTCCCTCCAAGAACTTCCCACCTTGCTCTTGGGGAGACTCGAACTCACAACCTCTCGTTTGGAAGTGGAAGTTGCTTACCATCAGAGCAACCCCTCTCGTCTAAGTGACAATGTTTTAATATAATGACCAAGTTTATTTTGGAATCGATTTTTAAGTTATTTTATATTATATATTCTCTATAATAATATCTTACGATTGTAGCTATAAACATATTGAAGCAAACGTCGATATTATAGAGAGTATTAACCGGCACATAATATTTTACAAAATCAAATAATTTAACATTAATAATTAAGTGAGATAGAATATAAATGTACCATAGGGGATAAACGAGGCCAAGGACCATTGTCAAAAGCTTCACGGGCAGCTTTGACAGCCAAATCAATATCAGCTTTGTCTCCCTCAGCAATTCTTGCAATTAATTCCTCATTTCTTGGATCTATCGTTCCAAATGTATTTCCTGCACATATTCATAAAACTAAACACATAGCACAAAAACAAAAAGCCAAAAAACATTTATATATTTTTTAATGTACAATTAATTATTTCTTCTGTCCTGATTTATATAGCACCGTTTGATAATATATTGAGTTTGGGCAGCTCTATACAAAGTATCCGTATTCACGGGAAAGGGCGCACCCTAAGAGTGCGACATAGATAGACTACCCTAATGTAAGTATTAGTGGCTTCTTTCACAGCTCGAACACGTGATATATGGGCAGTAGCGAAGCCAGAAATTTTATTTAGGATGTTCAAACTTGAAAAGTAAAAAAACATTCCGATAAAGGATATTCAGTATATGTTATATACCATTAAAATCTAATATTTTACTTATATATCTAGCGTAATTTAGTGTTGCTCTAAAGCTCCCTTCTGATAAGGTACTGAGTTTATAAAACAAAAAAACTTTTGCAACTTAAAACTTAAACCAAGTGTTTGATAATCACGTCTTCATTTCATTTAATACTTACTAGACCCATATTTTATATCAGGTCATACTAATTTCTAATAGTTACATAATTTGCTAGGTAAGAGTACATATATGATCAGAGACGGAGCTGCCTATTAGGTGCAGGTTCGATCGAATTCAGTTAATTTTGCATAAATATAATGTTTGTATTAAAATGACAAGAGGGGTTTCTCTGATGGTAAGCAACCCCACTTTCAACCGAGAGGTTGTGAGTTCAAGTCTCCCCAAGAGCAAGGTGGGAAGTTCTTGGAGGGAAGGATGCCGGAGGTCTATTTGGAAACAGCCTCTCTATCCCAGAGTAGAGGTAAGGTCTGCGTACACACTATCCTCCCCAGACCCCAATAAGTAAAATTATAATGGATTGTTGTTGTTATTGTATAATGCTTGTATTAAAAAATTTATTAATTGCAGATCCACTAACGAAAGCCACATGTGAATTCTATGATAAATTCGGAATTTATAAACTTCAAACTCCTAGTCTTAACGAAAAAGTCTATGTGCACGTGGTAAAAAGGTGTAATTTTATCATTTCCATTTTTACACTTTACTGCTTTGTAAGAATATTATTTTTTCGAGATCTAAATCCATTCCTCTATAAAATTCACCCAAAAGAATTACAAATGCCGCCATGAACTTTTAGTCAAGAAAAAATTATTTTATATTCTGACATCTGTTTTGTTTATTTATTTTCTTCAACCGTGTCTGGTTTTAGTTCAAAAAGTCCACCAAACTTCTCATAATCCAACAACCCATTAACAAATCTTTTAAATCCAAATCCAAACACTTAAAATTTAAAAAATAAAAATCTCACACACACAAAAAGGTAAGGAAAAAAAGGGAAACTAGTCCAGGAGCAAGGACAGACTTATGCTATATTCGGAGGGGTTATTGTCACTCGTAAAATTCGACAAAAACTCATATATATATATATATATATAATAGTAGTAATATTTTAGTGGTGGGCATTCTATATGCGAAGTAAATTTTGATTGAATTTAAGAGTACAATTCCGATTTTTAAATCCTGAGTTTGCCTCTCTTACCGGAAGTAATCATATAGAATTTTAATTACAGAGTGTTTTCCCTTTAATAGGTCTACACAATATGAACTCGAATTAATCAAGTTCTAATATGAGTATCAAATACTGAGTAATAAAAATATCATATATACTAGAATCAAGAAAAAGAAGCTGCAACACAAAAGTTGAACTTTATGGTTTCCCACCTGATGTCCGGTACCCCGACCTTTAAGAAAAAGCACTCCATATAAAAAAAATTAATTTTCAAGATTTAAAACCGAGATGTTTGGTTAAAATTTAAAGAATTATATTCATCTCATCGTACCGCTAATACAGATAAGAAACAAGGGAATAAAGCTGCAACAAAAAATTAGAGTTTTTATGATTTCCCACTCGGTGTTAAGTAACATCACTGAAGCCCTCGATTTATTAAAGAAAAAAGTGCTCTCTGCCAGAAATTTTTTCATTTTGAAAATTTAAAATCGAGACCTCTAATTAAGATTCAAAGAATCATATTCATCCATCATCATACTAATGGTACAGATAAGAACCAATGGAATAAAACTGCAACAGAAAAGTGGAGCTTTTATGATTTCTCACCCGGTGTTCGACCCAGATATGTTAAAGAGAAAATACTTCCTACCAAGAATTTTTTTTATTTCCAAGATTTAAAATCGAGACCTCCGATTAAGATTAAAAAAAATATATATTCATCCCATCATACCGATGATACAGATTAACTGATTTCATTAACAAAAAGAAAAGTGCAAAAACAGAGTAAGAGACTAACCTGAAACAGAATCAACGAATTCGCCATTAATGAAGAGCTGAGTGAACTTAATCTTTGGAATTTGGAAATGAGACTCTAAATTTCCATTAGATTGCACCATCTTTTTCTTTTGTTCTTTTTAGAATGTCAACTGCTGCTTAGATGAAGAAGAAGCACATGCCTATTTACAGCATATATATAGGCTTCAAAACCGAGGGGTTATTTTCTCGTGGTGGGCGGTTAAAGAACTATGACTTATAATAAGGTGGGGGATGAAGTCAGTGTTTAGCTATAAATTTTTTAATTTTTGCTTGAAGATAAGTTTGAAATTTTTCGAGAATTAAAAACTTGAAAAATATATTTTCAGAATATTTACTCATATAACTCACAAAAATTCAAAAACAACCTAAAATTATATTTATTTCCTAACACAACTCTAATTTTTAAATATCATTTTCACTTAAGAAAAGATCTTTTTCGAAATTTTACAATTCTTATGGCAAAACATCCATTTAAGTTATAAGTTAATATAAAAAAGCATATTAATTAGCTATAGTTTAGTACTAAGAGCGAGTATGAAAATACAACAACAACAACCCAGTATAATTCCACTTAGTGGGGTCCGGGGAGGATAGTATGTACGCAGGCCTTACCCCTACCCTTGGGTAGAGAGGCTGTTTCCAAATAGACCCCCGACATCCTTCCCTCCAAGAACTTCCCACCTTGCTCTTGGGGAGACTCGAACTCACAACCTTTCGGTTGGAAGTGGGGGTTGCTTACCATCAGAGCAACCCCTCGATTGAAAATACATATCATATATTTAATTGGTTGGTATAAATACAGATGCGATTAAGTTTTTATCCTTATAAATATGGATTATATAAAAAAGAGGTTTTTAGTCATTAAAAGTGAACTATAGGAAGTGAGATTTGTAATCTTAAAGATAAGATAGAATCCAAATATTCAGATTAAGGTGACTTGATAGTGTAAAAAATTTATACTGAAAATAAATATAAGTTAAATTCTATTTTTCTTATTTTATCCAGTTAAATTGGCTTACAGGGATGTAAAAAAATTATACCATCTGTGTATAAAATTTAAACTAAAATTTTTTGTATTGTAATTTAACATGCGAATTAATGGTTATCATAGAGATTAACTGTAATTATTTTATACATGATCTGATTATGTAATATAGAATAATTATTGGTTTTTATTAAGTTACCAAAAACAATTATCATAGAAATAATTTACAATTCTTTTATAAGTAATCTAATTAAATAAATATATAAATTGAATGTCTAGCTTCAAAAATTAAAGAAGTGCTTGTGAAAAATATCAGTACTTCAGTCAAACAATTAGAAAAGAATTTTTTTATTCCTTTAAAATGCAAAAGAAACCTTTTTTCTTGATTTGACTTGAAAAGTTTTTTTTTTCATAAATTGTTTTGATAATTTTCAAAGTAAACGGCAATGTAGCAGTAAGAGAGATATGGTCTGGTCAATAAAGACTACTTGCCATTTTTAAATGTTTTCTAAGGAGGACGACCGACTCTTGACTTCCCGACGGCAGTCACGTGCTCAAGAATTTTATAAAAAATATTAAACTTAAATAAATAAATAATTATAATAATAAAATAATATTTTATATATTTCTAACCAATATTTATTTTTTAAAATATATATTTAATAAAAATTATCGATAAAGTCGTGTCTCGTAACACTGTATGGGACAAGGAATTTTAGTAGAATGCCACAAAAAAGACCAAATGTGTACACAAATTTTAGCCAACTACCAAATGGGACTTGTCATATACATACATTGAGTCATGGTCATCCTTGTCATTTCATATAGACAAAAATAAGGAGGGAAGGGGGGGGGCAGGGGGGTGGGGGGTCGTGAATAATGGAAAAAGAAAATATAGAAAACGAAAGAAAACGGAAAACCTATATATAAATGTATGTTGAAATTATGATCATTAAATTATACTTCCAATTATGTAAATTGAAAGCTACAATTTGTTATTCAATTCAACTTCTTTCTTTTCTGAGTTTGACTTTATCCGGATTTATGGCGCTTAAAACCCATTTAAAGGGGAGGTGCTCCCTAATAAGTGTTTTTCATATTCAGCCGAGACCTTTGATTATCACTTTATTTGGATAATTATTCCCCATCATTTTATAATGTATTGCATTGTATCGTTCTGTATCATACCGTTTAATAAATACAATGTTTGAATAGATTGTATTGTTTGTTAGTGTTAAATAATATTTTGTTGTTTGATTTGACAGTATAGTACTGTACATACTGCAACTGATAATTTTACTAAAATACCCTCAATTGTTTAAATATTAAATTATAAAAAATTATGTATAAAAATAATTGTGTAAAACAAAACTAAAGAAGGCAAAATACTATAAGAAAGCATAACAAAGGAACGAGACAGAAGAAAGCAAAACAAAGAAGCACAACTAATTAGAATTGAGTTAAAAGCAAAATAGGAGAAACAATAAAACAGAAGGTGGCAAAAGACCTTTAATATTGTTCTGAAAAAAAATAAAGTAGGTTATAGGTTGGAGATTTGGAATTAAAATAATAATAAAAAAAGATAAAAAGTAAAATAGAATTGTGGAATAATAAGTTAAGGCATAGTTGGAAAGAAAAATATGAAATAATCCCACCACACTAAATTGTTTGTTTCAAAAAATGGGACTTTTCATTGTTCCGGAACAATAGATTTAACAATACAATACAATCAGTTTTAATGAAGTAATTAAAACAAATATTATTTTGGGATAGCAATACAAAACGATATAATGAGGAACAACCATCCAAACAAGTATCCCATCACACCACAATCAGAGGCGAATCCATGATTTGAGGCTTATGGGTTCCTACCGTAATTTTAAATTAATATGCAATAATAATTGATTTTACAATTAAATATTTATAAATATTTAGTAAATTTTTTAATATAACAATATAGTCTACGCAAAAATCATTGGGTTTCTGAAAATCCGTATTCAATGCGCTAGGTCCGCCCCTGACCATAACCCATGTTGGTTCACTTCAAATTATTAGAATAGAGCAAGAATTGCTTCTTCCTTTACACGATAATTGCCGAGTGGTAAAAATGATTTATCGAATAAATGACGAATGAACTTTGGACAAATTAAGCAATTAAAAAAAGTTGCAAATGCAGAAAAAAACTAATTGTGCTATACGTAACATTTTTAAAAAAAATAAGGACATCACGATGTGTCACGCACCATGCAGGGCGGGTCGGATTCATAGCATTGCTGGTTTCATATGAAGCTAATACTTTCGCTTATAACATAAATTTATGGGTAAAAAGTATCAAAAATTAAAACAAATAATAGATATGGACTCACAACTTTAACTATATAATAAATTGAACACAAAAATTTTTAAAAGTTGAACTCATAGAATTTAAATCGTGAATCCGCCAACACGATGTAAGTATCCTTTCGGGTGTGTAATACAATGTAAAGGGTAATTTTTATATGGTTTTTTTTTATCTCGCCGGCCAAATAATAGTTAACTTTATTTTGAAAAAAAAAAGTTAAATATCTAACGTTTTAAAATAAATAAAAAGTTACTTATTAGTAGTAGTTTTTTCAAGTTTACGAATACCTTTTAAAATTAGTGAAATATTTATTAAATGTGATTTTTTAGAAAAATTAAATGGTAGTTCAGTCAAACACTCTTATAGTTAATCTAATTAAATATTTTTTTTTAAGAGTATGCAAAAACCTTATAAGACAAATGTATGTATCGGAAATAGTAGCGTAAAGAAATAACAAATAATTTACAAAAAAGACATACGTCATGTACTTATTATCTTAATACATGGTATAGATAAATATTCTTTGTGAAGAGTATAATAGTGTACTGTTTAATTATTGAATTAAATACTTAGTCAATTTAATTATTGAGATTTGGGTAGTAGAGACCATATTGTATATGATGATACATTTCCAGGTAAGTCATTAGTTAGGTTTGCATTAAATTATCGTTTTATTACTTCTAACTTTAATTTATTATATGCTTTAAAAGCGTGGATGACGTAGTCTTACACCAATAATAGCATGTTTGGACAAAGCCAATTGGTTTAATTTGTCTTTTTCCCCCCAGCTGGTTTAATGTGATTAAAATAGCATGGTCTAACCAGTTTTTGGATATGTCATTCAAAAATAGCCAATATTTGTTAAGTTATTGAAAAATATCAACTATTTTACTGCAACAGAGACCGATCCAGCATAATATACTGGAGTTCGGTGTACCTGTGTATGAACTTCCAGCATATTATACTGGATGGATATACTTTGTGTTGAAATTGTGCCAAAGTCCCACATCGGCCGAAGGAACAAAGTGGGGGGAATTTACCCCTATAAAATAAGACCTAATATTTAGGATTTAAATACACCTCTCATTTGCCTTCTCATATGTTTAAGGCATTTGTATCTTCTCTCTTAGTATTATTTCACTTGTATTTTGGAGTGGAATAAAATATTGGTTGTGTGCGAGGAGTAGGCAAAATTGGCTGACCTCATAAATTATAGTGTTCCTTTTATTGTTGCTTTATTGTCTTATTTTTTATTTGGTGGCTGCCATATTTTTTGGTATAGTAGTTGTGACTCATTCATACTATATACATTTGGCTTCCGCAACAATTGGTATCATAGCCAAGGTACTGTCTAAGTATGCTCTGTGGATTGCAGCTAGTCTGATCTTCCACATCAAAAAGGATTTATCTTGTTAACTGAGTCAAGGTTCTGTGTGAGTATGCTCAGTGGTTGCAGCCTGGTCTGATCTTTTACATCAGAAAGTAAATAATCTTGATTTGTATCGTCAGCTATTAAATAATATTTGTGTCAAAATGGGAGACAATAAACAAGAAGAATCTACATCAAGTGTCAGCAATACGTCATGATTGGCATCTTCGCTTATGACAATAATTGTGTCAAATGCGAAATTTGCGGTAGAAATTTTTGACGGATCTGGATATTTTGGGATGTGGCAAGGCGAGGTTCTAGATGTCCTTTTTCAACAAGGGCTAGATCTGGCAATTGAAGAAAAGAAACCAGATATTATTGGAGAAGAAGATTGGAAGATTCTCAACCGTGTTGCTTGTGGTACCATTCGATCCTACCTTGCTAGAGAGCAGAAATATCCATACACAAAAGAAAATTCTGCAAGTAGATTATGAAAAGCACTGGAAGATAAATTTTTGAAGAAAAACAGTCAAAATAAATTGTACATGAAGAAGAGACTGTTTCACTTCACCTATGTTCCTGGTATCACTATGAATGGACATATCACCAGTTTCAATAAGTTGGTCACAATTTGCAAAATATGGATACAACTTATGATGATGGTGACTTGGCCTTAATGTTGTTGGCGTCACTTCCTGATGAGTACGAGCACCTTGAAACTACTCTACTCCATGGAAATGACGAAATTTCTCTCAGAGAAGTTTGTTCGGCTTTGTACAGCTATGAACAAAGAAAGCGAGAAAAACAGAAGGGTGGAGAAGGAGAAGCACTATTTGTGAGGGATCGTCCTCAAAATCAAACGAGGACAAAGAATGGGGATCCAAGTCAAGATTTAGACTCAGCAAAGATGAATGTGCCTTTTGTCGAGAAAAAGGACACTGGAAGAAAGACTGTCTAATGTTGAAGAATAAGGCCAAACATAACAATAGAAAGACTATTATGGATTCAAATGTAGCCGATTGTGATGATTCAGACTTCTCATTAGTTACAACAGAGCCATCAACATTATCAGACATATGGTTGATGGACTCAGCTTGTAGTTATCATATGTGTCCCAACAAAGACTGGTTCGTGGAATATCAAGAAAGAGAATATGGAGTCATCCACATAGCGGACAACATCCCTCTTACCTCATATGGAATTGGTTCAATACGATTAAGGAAGCATTATGGATTGATCAGAACATTAACAGATGTTCGATATGTACCAGATTTGAAGAAGAATCTCATCTCTGTGGGAGCCCTAGAATCAAAAGGGTTCAAAATCATTGCAGAAAATGGAGTAATGAGAATATGCTCTGGTGCACTAGTGGTAATGAAGGCTAATCGGAAGAAAAATAACATGTACCGCTTTCGTGGTAGTACAATTATTGGGATAGCAACAGTGACGTCCAGTGACGACAAAGAAGCAGGAGAAACCATGCTATAGCACATGCCCTTGGGACATGCTGGAGATGAAGACTCTATCATATCAAGGATTGGTGAAAGGAGTAAAGACTTGCAACTTGGAGTTTTACGAGCATTGTATCAAAGAAAAACAGACAAGGGTTAAATTTGGTACAGCGATCCATAATACGAAAGACATTTTGGATTATGTACACTCTGATGTTTGGGGTCCTTCCAAAACACCTTCATTGGGTGGGAAGCACTATTTTGTAACCTTTGTTAATAATTTTTCCAGAAGAGTATGAGTGTACACAATGAAGAGCAAAGATTAAGTGCTGGAAATTTTTCTCAAATAGAAGACGATGGTAGAGAATCAAACAGGTAGGAGGATCAAGTGTATTCATACAGATAATGGAGGTGAGTACAAAAATAATCATTTCAACAAGGTCTGTGAAAATAATGGCATCGTCCGACACTTTATTGTCAGACATACACAACAACATAATGGAGTGGCAGAATGCATGAACTGGACCTTGCTGGAAAAGGGAAGGTGTATGTTGTCCAATGCTGGCTTGGGCAAAGAATTTTAGGCTGAGGCAATTACATATGCATGCCACCTCATTAATCGCCTACCATCTGCTGTTATTGATGGAAAGACAGCGTTTGAAAAATGGTATGGAAAACATGCTGTAGATTATTACTCTTTGCACGTGTTTGGCTTAACTGCATATTATCATGTGTCAGAGTCAAATTAGATCCAAGGGCAAAAAAAGCTATTTTTATGGGGATTACTTCAGGAGTCAAAGGATATCGCTTATGGTGTCCTATGACAAAGAAAGTAATATTCAGCAGGAATGTTACCTTCGATGAATCTGGTATGGTAAATAAGTTAACAAGTAAGGATACCGAACAGGATGATGGTACTTCTAAGCAAGTAAAGTTTGAGGGAAAATTTATTTTTCCTACACAAGAAGCAAAGGAGGAAACAAATAAAGATTACCCTCTGGATGGAGATCCAATAGAGGATATTCCAACTCAGGAACCTCAACAACAACTTGAATTAATAGCAACCATCAGGCCAAAAAGGACAATGACAAAACATGTTCGTCTCATAGAGACAGTTGCTTGTGCAACCGCGATTCTAGCTGATAATGTTCCTACCACTTATAAAGATACAGTCCAAAGTTTAGAAGAAGATGAGTGAAGGATTGCCATGAATGATGAAATACAGTCCCTTCATCATAATCAATTATGGAGATTGGCAAATCTCCCGAAGGGAAAGAAAACAATTGGGTGCAAATAGGTATTTGCAAAGAAGGAAGGATTTCCTTACCAGTAGATGTTCCCTACAAAGCAAGATTGGTGGCTAAAGGATATGCTCAATAGGAGGGAATTAATTATAATGAAGTGTTTTCTCCAGTTGTAAAATATTCCTCTATTCAAATTATGTTGGCTTTGGTAGCACAATTGGATTTAGAACTAGTTCAAATGGATGTAAAAACTGTATTTTTACATGGAAACTTGGAGGAGGATATCTACATGACTCAGCCAGAAGGATTCAAAGTTGCTGGAAAGGAAAATAAGGTGTGCAAACTTAAAAAATTGTTGTACGGATTGAAACAATCTTCTAGACAATGGTACAAATGATTTGATAAGTTTATGTTGCAACATGGGTAGAAGAGAAGCAAATACGATCATTGTGTGTATTTGCGCAAGCTTAAAGATGGTTTCTTTATATATCTTCTCCTATATGTTGATGATATTTTAATAGCTTCCAAGAATTCGGAAGAAATTGATAAGTTGAAGATTCAACTGAAGAAGGAGTTCAAAATGAAGGATTTGGGTGAGGCAAAGAAAATTCTTAGCATGGAGATAATAAGAGATAGACATTCAAAGAAACTCTGTTTATCTCAGAAAGAATATTTGAAGCGAGTACTACAACGTTTTGGCATAGATTACAAAACTAAGCCAGTTAGTACTTCACTTGCTCCCTATTTTAAGCTAAGTACTACTATGTCGCCAAAGAATGAAGCTGATCAAGAGTATATGTCAAAGGTACCATATGCAAATGCTGTTGGTAGCTTGATGTATGCAATGGTCTGTATGAGACCTGATATCTCACAAGATGTTGGAGTTATTAGTAGATATGTGCATAATCCAGGAAAGGAGCATTGGCAAGTTGTGAAGTGGATTCTACGGTATATTTATAATATTGTAGATGTTAGGTTAGTTTTTTAGTAGGAAGACAATCAGTCTGTAGTTGGATATTGTGACTCAAATTTTGTGGGTTATATAGACAAACGAAGATCAACTACTGGTTATGTGTTTACTTTTGTAAAGGCACCAGTTAATTGGAAGTTTACTTTACAGTCAACCGTTGATTTGTCTACGACAAAGACATAGTACATGGCTATTACAGAGGCTATGAAGGAGGCAAATTGGCGCCAAGGATTGCTAAAGGAGCTTGTGTTGACCAAAAAGGTATCACAATTTTTTGTGATAGTCAAAGTGTTATTCAATTAGCGAAGAACCAAGTTTATCATGCAAGGACGAAACATATTGAAGTTCACTATCATTTCGTATGAGAAATCATAGAAGAAGGTGGAGTCACGGTGAAGAAAATTCATACTACAGAGAATCCTGCTGATATGCTGACAAAAGTCGTGACTGCGATCAAGTTTCAATATTGTTTAGATTGACCAACATTATTGAACATTGAAGCTTGAAGATGAAGACATTACCAAATTTGTTATAGAGAGAAAATTGAAGATGTGGAATTTTGCCAAGGTGGATATTTGTTGAAATTGTGCCAAAGTCCCACATCGACTGAAGGAACACAATGGAGGGGTTTTTCCCTATAAAAGAAGGCCTAATATTTAGGATTTAAATACACCTCTCATTTGCCTTCTTATCTGTTTAAGGCATTTGTATCTTCTCTCTTTAGTATTATTTCACTTGTATTGTGGAGTGAAATTAAATATTGATTGTGTCCGAGGAGTAGGCAAAATTGACCGAACCTCATAAATTTTGGTGTTCCTTTTATTGTTGTTTTATTGTCTTATTTATTATGTGGTGGCTACCATATTTTTGGTATAGTAGTTGTGACTCATTCACACTATATATATTTGGCTTTCGCAATACTTTGCTGGCTCCAGTATAATATATTGGATGCTGGAGCACCGGTACTCTAAACTCCAGTATATTATGCTGGAGTATCTTTCCGGATTTTGAATAGTATTTTCGTTCAAATTTATCTTTACATAATAAATAGCTAAATCTTGATTACTTTTAAAACTGTGGCTATTTTTGAATGACCACTTATAAATCTGACTATTTTTAAAATTTTCCCTTTAATGTGTCTCCACATTATATTTTTTCAGAAGGGAACCGCTACTAAAAGGAGAAAAAATTGAGGCCCAAAATGTTCTCTACTTATCTTACTTAATCATATTTAATTAGTACATATTGTCTTCAAATAAAAATATTATATTTGTCTCAAATTATTTATCATGTTTCTCTTATATACGTCCTTTAAGAAACATTATTTAGGAGGGATTTTGGACTATTTTACCTTTATTTATGTCTTAATATAAGATCTCTTTTCATTGAATATTTACTCTATTTATGTGTTATTTCTATTTTTAAAAACAATTACTATTAAGGATAAATAAAAAAAATATAAATTTTTTTCTTTTGATATTTTAAAATGATTAATTATTTTTAGAAATCATGACAGATAATCTAAGACGGAGGACGTACGTAACTATTGATAAATTGATACAATTTACTGTAAACAGTCGGTGTATGTAAAGTTACACCTTAATATAATCTCAAACTATTTTGATGGTGGCTTTAGCGTTTGAATTACATCCATAGCCACATGTTTGCAGAACTAACCCCTTAACCTCTTAGGGAAATGACTACACTATATAGCCACCTGTTTAAAATAATTTATTTCACCTGTTTAAGATAATTTATTCTTCTCGAAGACTTGTTTAGTTGAAAATAATAGAAGCTCAAAGTCATTTTCCATCAATTTCTCTCATTAAATTACTTAACGATATATGGCAAGCTAATATTTTGTAGTAGATATTCGAGTGCGAATAAATTTTTACCAATTATTAAAAACCCATAATCTAATAATACTAGTATTCGATTAACTCGGAAGTAGTTAAATTATTAAGTTACTTTGTGAAGTAGGGATCAGTTTAGCTCAAAGTTATCAAACACTTTACAAGCATAAAACAATCAAAATAAATTAAGGATCAATCATATCAGATCGTAATAAATCAAGGAACCAAGTGAAAGAAACGAAAAGCAAGTGTTTGGAATTAAGGAGAAATGTGTAAAGAACTTTTATTGATAATATTGGTTTGGTATGCCTCTCCATGGAGAGGTTTAGAGACTTGCAATGGTGTTCCCCTTTTCTTGGGAGTAGTGATGAAGAAGAAGGAGCAATACCCTTTCTAGGGTTCATTCTCTTAGTATTTATAGCTGTAAGCTTTATGAGATGGCGATAAGTGGCAGTGACAACGTTGAGGTTCCGTCCTTATGATGGCGGGTGGACCGTCCTCTTACGAGTCGAATTAGATAAGGATTGAGTACCAATGTCTCTAAATGGTCTTACAACTTGTTAATCATGAATCAACCCAAAAACGGGATTAACCTCGTTAATTTTCATGGGGTCAGATTCTGACGCATAGTTAGTCCCTCCGCTTATGGAGGTCGTGCCCTGGCCGAGATCGATGAGCGGACTTCGTCGGCTGTAGTTCAAGAAATTCGGGGAGGGGGGTCAACTGTTGCTTTGGTTGAGACCGAACTTTCTTTGGCAATGATTCTTAACCTTGATTTTGTCGACGACCTTAGCCGTTTGCATACCGAAGATGGTCTTAGTCTTAATACCGGACAACCTTAGCCGTTTACATACTGAAGATAGTCTTAGCCTTGACGGTCTTATCCGTTTACACACTGAAGATGGCCTTAACCTTAATACTGTCGACAGCCTTAACCGTTTACATACTGAAGACGGCCTTAGCCTTAATCTTGTCGATGGCCTTAGCCGTTTACACACTTAAGATGGCCTTAGCCTTAATACTGTCGACGGCCTTAGCCGTTTACATCCTAAAGACGGCCTTAGCCTTAATACTGTCGACTGCCTTAGCCGTTTACATACTGAAGATGGCCTTGGCCGTTTTACATTAGAGATGGTCGTGTCCATTCATACAGAGGTTGAATGATTTTTTCACCGAATTCTCTCACTTGGCGAAGGCACTTAGCCTTTCAAGTTTCAACTTATTTTGGGTGGGGTCAAGCTCTATGGCGTTTGAATCTTCGTTTGTTTGAAGGTGTAATCGCCGTCCTCGGCGGATGAGTCGTATGTTGCGCAACCGTAGGGAGTACGAGCACGCTTGGTATGCGTTTGGAGACGTCCAAAGTTTGCAAAGGATGTTCCCTCAGCGTTCACGGGTCGTTTCAACCGTTTCAAAGGTAAAACGCCGATTGGTGACTGAAAAGCCGCATCATGAAGCCTGTCATAATGACACGCATTGATGTAGAACTGAACTATTTTCGGTTGGTCATATAGTTAATGATGTCTATTGGAATTCGTAAAAGCCACTTTTGTTGTCTATAAATAAGGGGAGGTATATATTTCTCACATTTTCGTTGTTTGTCTGAGAAAGATTTATGAAGGAGCTCTCTCCCTTGCTAGTTCATTTTCGTTTTTGTTCTTCATTCATCACAATCTCATCTTTTCCGTCGAATCTTGCTTTTTTCCCATTTTCTAATCAACAATCGCAAGCAGTTCTTCCAAAAATATTCCTACGAAGAATTTTCCGGTTTGCTTTCCGTTGTTGAAGGGCCATCTCCGGCGGTAAGAGGTGTAGAATTGGTGGATACTGAAGGGTTCTGTTGGTTGACGAGATTTTATCTCTGCCCGGGGGCCGGGTAACTGACTTCACCGTCGATGGTGGAGAGGATCTAGTGGGTGAAGCCCCGTTAATGGTGGGAAATTGGAATAGCCCAACTTCGGGAACAATGGGGCATCTACGGCTATGCTGACATTGTTCTTGCTAGAAGGGAGGAGAGGGTCCACACCGACCGCAGAGGATATTGCATCTTCTATGCATATCCCTTCAAGTTTGGATTTAGGCTCCCACTTCCAATGCTAGTAGTAGACTTCTGCCGATACTATGGGGTATGACCAGGTCAGCTTACTCCTTTTCTCTATAAGTATCTATCCATGTTTATCAAATACGCGGAATTGTCCAACAGGGAGGTCACGCAGCTACACATACTTAGCCTTTATGCCCCCAGAGACCTCGCGACACAATGATTCGTGCGAGCACTCATGGGTCGAGGGGCCTGGCCGCAGAATTGGACGACGTGATCGACCCTCGCCCTTTCAAGCACTTCTTCTATATCAGAACTAATCATTTAGTGGAGTCCCCACCTAGGTTCCCAGAGGATTGAAACCATGCACGTAAGTTTTTTTAATCGTCGAATTCTTTTTTTTCCCCTCCTTACGTCTTGTGCTCGTAAGCGTTAACTTGTGTCAATTTTGTAGCTGACAAGTCACCACCGGCTTCGCTACCTGGGATATGTGAGTGGGTTGAGGCCGTGCTTCCGCATATAGCGGGAATACGCACGTGGATGTCTTTTTGGGAGAGGCATGGTCGTAGGCCTGCAACTGGTGAGGATTTGACTTTTTCTACTATTTCGTTCTTGTTTCCAACTCTGTTTATCGAATTTGTTTTTTCTGTGATCAGGGAGGGCGCTCCGCGTCAAGGATCCTCAGCTAGCCTTCCGTCGTCTGGGTGCGACTGCTTGTCTTACAGTACTGGTACCGCACCCAGTACCGAGGGCGGCGTCGGTTAAATCTTCAGCAGCACCTTCCCCAATACGGACCGTACTTCCGATCGAAAGGGCATCAGTGGTGGTGCATCCTAGGGCGGAGTCGCCCTCAAATGTGGAGGAGGAAGAGGAAAGCTCGTTGGTTAGGCGAAGGGTTTCATTCATGCCAGCTCCTTCCGTGGTGATAAATTTGGACTCTTCTACGTCGGATACGGAGAGGAGTGCAGCTGCGGCGCCCTCCCCTGAGGGCGGACAAACAGTGGGGGCTGCCTCGGTTGGCTCAGGCCATGATGATACTGATGCTTCGGCGACCCAATTGATTGTTCCAGTCGCTGCGATGGGAGATAGTTCCTTAGTGGTTGTTTTTGTTGGAGAACTGAGCGCTCCTTTGGCGGCTGCGGCAGATGGCTTTACTTCGCCGGCTGCAGAATGGGGAAGGGGCGCTGCAGGAGGTGATATGAGTTCGAGTCTGACTTGGACCCAGAGGACGTCAATTTTTTCCATGAAGGCTTCACCAACTCGATAGTGCGTGCGGAGGGGGAATCTCACTACATTGAGATTCCCACGGAGCAGAAGTTGTTGCTTCAAGGGAACGACTTGGTGCCTTTGTTGAGGTGTTATGCTCGGGGCAAAAACATGTCGATGAGGGACGTTACGGTCGTCATATTGATGAACGAGGTGGCCGTGATAGGCCTGAGGGTACATATGATGACCTTCTTTTACTTTCTTCTTGCCTTAGTTTATTTTTACCTTAATCATTGTCTTTGCTTTGCAGTCTTATCTGTTGTAGGTAGAAGGTATCCATCCAGTAAACGTCCGCACGGGGATCTTTTTGCGGGCGTTGGAGAAGTACCATCGCTACCTAAATCGGTTCCGCGAGAAGCGTAGGCGCCTGACAGACGGCCATCATAGCCGGGCCTTGGTTGAGGTGCTGGCGAGGCGAGAGCTTCAGATGCACTAGACACTTGACAGGAGACATGCCCTCGAGGAACAGCTTCGTCAGAAAGACAAGGAGATTGAGGCCGAAAGGAGGGCTGCAGCTGAGAGGGAGCGCCAGAGTCAGGCTATAGCGGCGGAAGCCTCTAAGACCTTGAATGGGAAGGTGGTTGCATTAGAGAATAAGGTCGCTGCTTTGAGGCTACAAGCAAGGGATGCCTTATCGAAGGCTGGGGTGTTGGAGGCAGCGATCCGCGTTCATGACAAGGAGAGGGAGTTAGATAGAGCTGTCGTGGCCTTCAGAGAGGCGGGGCTAGAGGATCACATTGGTGTCTACGAGCGGGATGCCCAAGTCATGGCGGATCGGGTCACGACATTGTAGGGGGAGAATCAGCGCCTAAGGGACTAGGCCACCTCTTCCAACCAGGCTCGTGAGGTCTGGACGTTTGCTGAGGCCTAACGTGATGTATATAAGAACTTGTGGGAGGCCGACATCGTGCCCGAAACTACTTTTGAGGAAGCCCGTCAGAGGGCTCGTGAAGCCCGTATTGACTGTGGTTTTGACCCAGCGACGCTGGGGGATGATGATGGTGCTGATGGTAGTGTGGGAGACGCTAAGTGAAAAGATTGGATATTTTGTTCTCCATTTGGCGTTTGGATATCTTTGGATTTTTCTTTTTCGTTTTCTTTGTACTGATCGGCCCTGACCAAATGTAAGTGGCCTGCACATGACTTTGTAAATATATGTAAGCTTTCTTTTCATTGCTGGTCTTGTGCTTATTATATATTTTCCCTTTTTTCCTTAAATTTTTCTATTGCATGTGCTCAAGGGTGATTTACCTTAGAGTAGGACTCAGGGAGGCGTGTTGATTTTCGGTTGTTAACGGTCTCGCTCCTTCGACTCGGTGTGGGCAAGTTATAGCCGTTATTTGGCGATAGCGGCACTTAGCCTTAGTCCAGTTCAGGCGCGGTCGAACTACCGGCCATGATGGTAAAAAACACGGCCTTGTAGTTTGACCGAGGCCGAACTTTACGTGGCCCCCATCGTATTTCGAGTTGGGAGTACGTAGTTGAATGGAGAGGGTGCTTGAGATGCGCCCATATTTGATGTAGGTCAGGTCTTACCAAATTCGATGAGGAAGGCGTTCGGCCTGAGTCGTTAGATTTGAGGGTGAAGGCGTCTAAACTCATGGCTCGAGCGAGGTCGAACTTGCTGGATTTTTTGGTGAAGGTGCGTGGCCTGAGTTTTAGTTCGACTTGTAATTGAACTTTTTTTTTGTTTCTGATGGCGAAGGCGTATAGCCTGAGTCCCAGTTCAACTTGTAGTTGAACTTGTAATTTTTGGCAGCAAAGGCGCATAGCCTGAATTCCAGTTCAACTTGTAGTTGAACTTTCAATTTTTGATGGCGAAGGCACATAGCCTGAGTCTCAGTTCAACTTGTAGTTGAACTTGTAAGTTTTTGGTGGCGAAGGCGCACAGCCTAAGTCCCAGTTCAACTTGTAGTTGAACTTGTAAATTTTGTATGGCGAAGGCACATATCTTGAGTCCCAGTTTAACTTGTAGATGAACTTGTAATTTTTTGATGGCGAAGGCACATAGCCTAAGTCCCAGTTCAACCGTAGTTGAACTTTGATAAATTTGAAGGCGAAGGCGCATAGCCCGAGTCCCAGTTCGATCGTAGTTGAACTTTGATAAATTTGATGGTGAAGGAACATAGCCTGAGTCCCAGTTCGACCGTAGTTGAACTTTGATAAATCTGATGGTGAAGGGGCATATCCTGAGTCCCGGTTCAACTGTAGTTGAATCATTGATACATTTGATGGCGAAGGAGTATAGCCTGTCTTGGTTCAACCATAGTTGAACATTGATATATTTGATGGCGAAGGCACATAGCCTGTTTTGTTTCAACCATAGTTGAACATTGATACATTTGATGGCGAATGCACATAGCCTGAGTCCCAGTTCAACTTGTAATTTTTTTAATGGTGCGCATAGCCTGAGTCCCAGTTCAACTTGTAGTTGAACTTGCAATTTTTTGATGGCGAAGGCGCATTGTCTGAGTCCCAGTTGAACTTGTACTTTTTTATTATGGAGAAGGCACATAGACTGGGTCCCTGTTCAACTTGTAGTTGAACTTCTAATTTTTTGATGGCGAATGCACATAGCCTGAGTCCTAATTCAACTTGTAGTTGAACTTGTAATTTTTTTATGGTGAAGGCGCATAGCCTGAGTCCCAGTTCAACTTGTAGTTGAACTTGTAATTTTTTTATGGCAAAGGCATATAGCCTGAGTCCCAGTTCAACCGTAGTTGAACTTTGATAAATTTAGGCGAAGGCGCATAGCCTGAGTCCCAGTTCGACCGTAGTTGAACTTTGATAAATTTGATGGTGAAGGCACATAGTCTGAGTCCCAGTTCGACCGTAGTTGAACTTTGATAAATTTGATGGTGAAGGCTCATAGCTTGTCTTGGTTCAACCGTAGTTGAACTTACTGGTGGAGGCACATAGCCTTGATTTTGCTATGTCGGTATTTGAGAGTTGAAGCTCGATTTTGATTCGTGATCTTGAGCAGCTTAAACGATATCTTCCCAATCGAGGTATGTAGGCTGGCTTGAGGCGACTATCGATTCGAGATATCTTCTTGCGGGTTTTCGGCCGGAGCCCGTATTAGGGATGTGAGAGATGCCTTGCAGAGATCCTCCCTTGGGGGCGGGGGGGGGGGGGGGGCTTGCATCTTCTTCTTGCACATATTCGAGATTGGAGGGGTGGGGGGTTCAGGTTCTTGTCGAAGCCTTTGGGTTCCCCTTATCCAATGATGAAGAAGAAGGAGCAGCCCCCTTTCTAGGGTTCCTTCTCTTAGTATTTATAGCTGTAAGCTTTATGAGCTGGCGATAAGTCGCCGTGACCACGTTGAGGTTCCGTCTTTATTATAGCAGGTGGGCCGTCCTCTTATGAGATAAAAATTGAGTACCATTGACTCTAAATGGTCTTACGACTTATTAATCATGAATCAACACAAAAATAAGATTAATCTCGTTAATTGTCGTGGGGATTAGATTCTGACCACCCATAAAGGATCAAATAATTAACTGCTAACTTAAATCTAATGGTATAGATATAAGTTTTACACATATAATTTACCGATTTTCCATTTTTATCCCATTCTATAGAGACTAGAATTTCGATTTATAACTTGTAGTTATAAAATTTTGTGCTAGCCATTTTTCATATTAGTAATCGAAAAATATTCAGCATTTGTGAAATTATTGAAAAGTAGCCACTATTTTGCTGAAATACGAAAAGTTCCAGCATAATATGCGAGATTATGGAACTTATGAGTATAAACTTCCAGCATATTATACTGGAACTCCAATACCAAAAGTTCTAGCATAATATGCTGAATATTGAAGCTCCTCGGAGACGGAGCTAGGATTTCAAGCTTATAGGTTCGGGATCCTAATTCTTTTAAGTGGTTAGGTTCTAAATTAATAATTTGTACATATTTAATGAAAATTTTTAAAACAAATGCATACTTTGAACCAAAGTTACTGGGTTCGGCCGAACCTGTAGCCAACATTGCGGCTCCGCCTCTAGAGTTCCTGCTTATAAACGTCCAGCATATTATGAAGAAACTCCAGCATATTATAAAATTCTAGCATAATATGCTGGAAGCTCATATGTAAAAAATTTCGAACTCTAACATATTATGCCAGAATATTTTTGAATTTTTAATAGTATTTTTGTTCAAATTTTATTTTTACATGAAAAGCAATTATATTTTAATTATTTTTATAATTGTAGCGATCTTTTAATTACCACTTATAAATTTAACTATTTTATAATTTACCCTAAAATTTCTGGTTTGCATGGAACAGTTTGGGACATAGATTGGACGTGGCCTGAAACTTAACACATTGCCCTCAGAAAGTACCGAACTTAGGTACATTTTCTAAGTCCTTTATAGCGGAAATATTTCAATATAACTTTTTTATAATATTAATAAAAGAAAATAATCCTATAAAGATATCTTATATTTTATTTTTAGATTTCTAAGGTATAATAATAACGATCTTTTGATAAATTTAACATAAAACTAAAAAGATTTCCAATATGCTATAACCAATATTTGACCCGTCATTTTCCATCAGTATAATTGTGCTAGAGTTTTTGTATATATATCACTACTAAAAATTCGACAAAAATCGACTAATTTTAATTGTTTTTTTGCAATATTTTTTTGAATTTAATTTACCTAATTTCTAACTAAATTTGGTCGGTATATTAGAACGACCATCAAAATACCGTGCAAGCCTATTTGGTCGCATTTTGGTCGGTAATTGGCCATAACCGACCAAATTTTGATTGTTTTTTTTGGTCGATATTTACCGAATTTTTAGTAGTGATAGTATTTGTAAAATTACGTTACGATTGATATTTTTCTAGGGTTTTATTCTATTACTGCAAAGTTTGTAGTCCAATTGTATTCTTCAACATTTGATATCATCATTATGAATACGTTAATCTCCAAACTAATTAAGGGCAAAGTTTGATAGTGTTTGCTTTTCCCTCAAAAATAAATTAAATTATATATAGAGGAGTTAATTAGGTTTATAGCTCATTAATCTTGGTATAAGTGGCTTTCATCAATTATAAGAACAGAAATAGAGCATAATATGTTACTCCTAGTGATAGCAACGTTTCCGGCCTACTAAAAACTGAGAAAAGAAATATATACATGTGTTTATGTTAAATAAAGGAAAAGAAAAGGAAAGAAAACTAAAATCCACCATTTCACATCACATTTAAAGAAAAAGGAACTGGATTAAATTATTATATTAAAAATAGGATAATACGTTAGCAGCTATCGACATTCCCCAGGACTACAACTAATAAAATTAGAATATACATATATTTATATAGGGGCTTAAGCAAGTTTTTTTTTAAGTGGTGTAGAAATTTATAGAAGAACGAGAATTATAACTTTAATTATATATCATACTTCTTGACAAAAAATAGCTTTAATCTATTGGTTTTGTTGTCTTAAATTAGAAAAAGTACTGAATTAAATTCTGGTTCATCACAATATTTAACCACATAGATTCTCTCAAATATTTACAAAAAAGAAAAAATACTAGTTGAGGTTCAAACCTCTAACCTCTAAATCAAGAGCACAACCAATATGCTCAGTGATAAATTATGTTAAGTGGTATCATTTTTTCCTATCTATCTGCTTCCTCGCAATATTAAAACATATATTCAGTAAAAGAATTCGACAAAGCAGCGTCACATGACACCGATTTGATACATATACATATACATATATATATATATACATATACATATATATATATACATATACATATATATATATATATATACATATATATATATATACATATATATATATATATATATATATATATATATATATATATATAATTCAATAAGAAGGAGAAGATTACAAGAAAACAGTGAAAATGAGATCATATTCTTGCAACCAGTCGTTTTCTTCCTAAGAAATGATTTTTCTTTTGCCCCTATCGATGTCTCCCACTTCTCATAGGTTTTATTAATAATAATAATAATGTAAAAATAGTGAAAGTAACGACTTGCTAGTTCATTTACCGAACTATACGGTTCACTATTTTTATGTTGTCACCTAGAATATATACTATGGGTTTATTTTTAAAAATTTATTGAATATATACAAATTATTATTTTAGATTTGGAACTCATAAGCTTCAAATTTTAATTCGTCTTTTTTATTATTACCTAAAGCTTTGTTCACAATTTAAGTTCTTCATTTATTAAAAGGCATATGTTTTGATTGGTTTAAAACTTTTCTCCTGTGTTTTAAAAAGGACACAAAATTGAACGTATTATTTAATACGAATCGACACGTAAATATCGAGACATACAAAAGAAGTACCATATAAATTCTAAATGTTATCTCTACCACTTATTTAATTTCAGAAAAGGAGAAAAGATAGCATTCATCAGAATGGAAATGCCAAAACTCTACTTATCCTCGCAATGTCGTGTATTAAATTGAATCATAACTTAAAATAAAGTTGCGAATCCTCGCTACTTCCTATCCCTATGGAAATAGAACCACTAATTATTTGTTTTCTAGCTTGTTCGTTTTGCAACATAGAACTTGCCAAACAAGGAGTACAATACAATACTTTCACCTCAAATAATTGACGTAATGCAGGGCACCCTCTGCCTTCAATATTGGATCTATAATAACACGTAATCTCATACTCTTTTCGTCTCAATTTATGTGACAGTAATTAACTAGTGTATAGGGTCAAATTCTGCCAATTACGTCTTCGCGTCAAAAGGGTACGACCTAAAAGTCTGAAAGCGAAGTGTGTCATCAGCCATATCATCCCCTCAAAGGGACGCGACCTACTTCTGTATTATTTTGTAAGATTTCGAGAAGGTTCTCCTATTATATAAAGGAGGATCCCAATGTTGTAAAGGGAGCATTTGATATTTTATTAAAAAACTCTCTCTCTCTGGATTTTTCTTCTTCTCTCTTGAATATCCTATCTATAAGAAACATCAAGAAACATACTGCATATTTCTAGGTCTCATTATCTTCGATTACGATTTACCCTTAATATATTTTGATTGTTTTTACTTATAAAGAATTTAGTATCTTTTGAGTCAAACAATTTGGCGCCGTCTGTAGGAATTTCGGCAATCGAGTCATAGTTTACACCTAGAAAACCAAAAAGAACGATAAACCGTTGTTCTTCACACCCTATAGAAGCCGAAGATGGCAGAAAATGATGCAAGGATGAAAGCAAGAGCAGGCGTCACAGCTAACCTCATAGGTCCTCACAACGAGGCCAGTAGAGAGAACATCTTGAGCACAACACTTGGTAGTGCACCGGGTGGAGAGATCTCACCTTCTCCATCTGAAGATCTGACAATCTTACACAAAAAAGGAGCCTCTACATCTGCAGTCAAAGAAACAATGCCTCAGATGGTCAAGAAGCTACTAGAGGAGTGGTCGATCAACACCTTAGGTAGCTTTCTTGAAAAATTACCCCAGAGCCACATCAGAAATCTATCAGTGGAAGACGTCGACGCTACCACCGGTGAACCCGATATTGTACGAGCAAAAACCACTAGTGTCCAGGCCAACAATAACGCACTCATGGCCATCCTTAAAAATATGGAGAAATGGAGAACGAGAACAAAGATCTTCGTGACCAAATGAAAGAGCATCAAGAAAGAGTGGAAAAATCCCCAGCGCTCCCAAGTTGCTGCCAAAATGCAACGTAGGGAAGATTCGTCGAACATCGGTAAAGCGAGGAGGCTGCCCCTCACCCAATACCAAAAAATTTAAAAATAATACCCTACTTGAGAATATATGATAGGACTACAGATCCTGAGGATCATCTAATTCACTATGTGACCGCTGTGAAGGGCAATGATTTACCGAAAGAGCAAGTACCATCCGTACTCCTGAAAAAGTTTGGAGCAACGTTGGCAGGAGGTGCCCTAACATGGTACTCACAACTACCAGCAAGGATAATATCGACATTTGAAGAGATGGCAGATAAGTTCGTCACAGCCCATGCAGGAGCAAAGAAAGCAGAAGACAGGGTCAACGGCATCTTTGCTGTCAGGAAAACCGTGGGAGAGGGACTCAAGGACTTCCTGGCGAGATTCAACATGGTAAGGATGAGTCTACCAAATGCATCAGAAGGAATGGCGGTGGCAGCTTTCCAAAACAGGCTGAACAGATATGGTTCAAGGGAGACCAAAAAGCTGCTTTGTCAACTCATAAAATATCCCCCCACCATATGGCAAGAGATCCAAAACGCCCACTGTGCCGAAGTACGAGCGGATGAGGACGACATCAACGGACTGACCCAATGGCTAACAACAATACAATCAAAAACAAGGAGGGATCGACGCAATGACGGGCGGCGGGAACAACTCTCACGTTTCAACAAAGAAAAGCATCAGTCCTATATTAGATCCTCCCATCCACCACCGCCGAGTCATACAGAGGCATTGCAACAACTTATCGCTCCACTCCAGAATGAAAAAGGTATGCCCTCTTTATTATCCGCTCATAACTTTTGCGTGTCTTCTTCAGAAATAGTGTATACACTGGAGAAGCTGGGCACCAAGGTGCAATGGTCGAAGAAAATGAAATCGGATCCCACCACAAGGAGGTCGAATGTCCCATACAAGTTCTATCAGGAAAGAGGACATAGGATAGACTGCATAGGTCTACAACAAAAGGTAGTCAGGATGTTAAACCAATGATACCTGAGGGAGCTGCTTAGCGATAAGGGAAAGATCAACTTCTCGCGAGGGCGGGAACAACCCCAAGGGCCGCCGAAACCACCGTCCCAGCATGCACCATAAACATGATCGTCGGAGGCAGAGATGACTCAGCAATCAACCATGTAAAGTTTACTACCACGCACAAATTGAAGCAAACAATTGCTCACGATTTGTATGACGACTTCGAAGATAGTATCACCTTCGATAAGTCCGATGCCAATGGTTTGTCTTTTCCTCATTATGATGCTTTGGTCATAACTTTACATATTAGCGATACTGATGTTAAAAGAATCATGGTCTACGATGGAAGCGGCGCTTGTATTATCCATCCAAGAGTCCTCGTGCAAATGAGACTCGAGGATAAGATAATACTGCATTATATAACACTAACAGGTTTTAACAATGCAGTGGAATGGACTTACGAGGATATATCAATGCCGGTTTTAGCAGGGGGAATCACGCTAGAAACCACTTTCCACGTCATGAACTGGGAGACGCCAACAACATCATCATAGGACGCCCGTGGATACATGCCATGCGAGCAGTCCCCTCAAGCTTCTACCAAGTGATTAAGTTCCCCAACCCGTGAGGGGGGGGGTTAGCATTCGGGGCGAGCCACGCACTGCACAAGAATGCTATCGAATTGCCCAAGATTGTGCCCATACAAAATAGTTGAACGGATCAAATGCGGAGGCATAGCAATCAGCCATGTCGGGGACTAAGGTCGACCTGACGGTGGAAGCCATCAAAGATCCAGACATCATAGAAGCCTGCAAAGCAAGGGATAAGGATCGCGACCCCATCAAATTAGACGGCGCCGACCACATCGACCAGCTGATCGACGCTACCACTGGTCCTGAAATGCTAAGCTTTTTATATGCCTACTCTAGCTACAACCAGATCATGATGGCCGACGAGGACCAAGAAAAAATAACTTTTATCACCCACCAGGGGACGTATTGCTGCAAGGTAATGCCCTTCATACTCAAGAATGCAGGGGCAACATATCAGAGACTAGTTACCAAGATGTTTAATGAATAGCTTGGCAAGACCATGGAGGTCTATATCGACGATATTCTAGTGAATTCGGCAAGGAAAGAAGACCACATCGACCATATGAAAGAAGCCTTCGAGATACTAATGCAATATGGGATGAACTTGAACCTGGAAAAGTGCGCCTTTCGCGTAGCCTCAGGAAAGTTTTTGGGTTTTCTCGTATCACAACGAGGTATCGAGGTCAATCCGAACCAGATCAAGGCAATAGATGCAATACCCGAGACTCTTAACAGCAAAAAATAGGTACATAAGCTAACGGGACGAGTAGCCGCCCTATCCAGGTTCATCTCGTGATCCTCCGACATGTGCCAGTTTTTCAACGTGTTGAGAAAAGATCATGGATTGAAGTGGAACGAGGAATGCGTCGAGGCCATGAGAAAATTAAAAGCATATTTATCTTCGCCACCGTTGCTAGTCAAAGCAAACCCAGGCCAACCTTTGATGATATATCTGGCAGTGTTCGAAGTTACTTTTAGTGCAGTCTTGGTCCGCGTAAACAAAGGTACGCAGTCTCTTACTTATTATGTCAGCGAAACCTTAGTGGACGCCAAAACAGGGTACTCGCACCTCGAGAAGTTGTCCCTAGCACTGGTCATAGCTTCACGAAAACTTAGACCCTATTTTCAGTGCCATCCCATAAAGGTAATAACGACCTTCCCCTTGAGAAATATCCTTTACAAGCCTGACTGTTGGGTAGGCTCGCCAAATGGTCCATAGAGCTCATCGAGCACGACATATCTTATCACCCAAGAAATGCCATCAAGTCTCAGGTACTTACCGACTTTGTCGCGGACTTCAGCACAAAAATATTTCCAGAGGTGGAACTAGAGGCTATTCGTGCCTCTCCTAGTACCGACCTTTGGATCCTCTACACTAACGGCGCCTCTAATGCCTTGGGATCGGGACTGGGACACATTCTTGAAGTCCCCACGGGCGAAGTAATTCGTCAGTCCACATAACAACGAGGCTGAGTATGAGGCAGTGATTGCAAATATAAAGTTAGCCATCAAATATGGGGCTCGACGACTCATCCTCCATTGTGATTCCCAACTCGTCGTGAACCAGGTTACTCGGACTTACCAAATCAAGGAACAAAGACTACAAAGGTACTTATCAGAAATCCACAAGTTGATGCATGAGTTCGACGAGTGCCGCTTTGAGCAAATACCTCGAGAACAAAATATCGAAGCAGACGATTTAGAAAAATTGGCAGCAACCTTCAAAAATATCAATAAGGAGAGCGTAGTCACCCTCCTCCACTCAGCCATCGATCACGTTCAGGTACTCTCTTTAAATTTGACTTAGGACCGGCATAACAAAAATGTATCCTATCTACAGAACAAAACACTCCCACTTGACAAAAAAGAAGCCAAGAAGCTCCACTTACAAGTTGCCCGGTACTGCCTGATAAACCACGACCTCTACAAAATGACGTTTGGCGGCCCCCTCGCCAAGTGCCTTGAGCCACACCAAACGAGGTAAGTACTCGAAGAAGTGCATGAGGGTCACTGTGGCGCCCATACAGGTAACCGAGCCCTCGTCCGTTGCATCATCATAGCCGGTTATTACTGGCCCACAATGAATAAAGAGGCAGCAGAATACCTTCGCAGGTGAGAACAGTGCCAAAAGTACGCCCCCATGATACATAAACCGGGGGAGCTCCTCCATTCAGTAACCGCATCTTGGCCCTTCATCAAGTGGGAATGGACATAGTCGGTCCCCTCCAAAGGGATGAGAAAAGGTACGATTTCTGTTAATTTTAACTGACTATTTCTCTAAGAGAATTCCAGTTGGAGGAAATGGAAGGAAAAACACTCCAAAACAACTAGAACGTCGCCCACCTCAAGTACTTGCGTTTCTGAAAGGCGTCTCCCGAGTCATACTATTTTTCCCTTACTCGAGTTTTGTCCAATTGGATTTTCTCGGGGAGTTTTTTAATGAGGCGGCAGAGGGGACACCTAGGGATATCTGAGAACAAAGTTTATCATATCATCCACTCGACACGGTCTCCAGCTGATATAATAAAGGAGCTAGCCTAGTTGAATCTCCATCGTGTAAACGGTTAAGGCCACCTTGTCCTTTGTGTAAATGGCTAAGTCCACCTTCTCTATTGTGTAAACGGATAAGGCCTCCTTCTCCATTGTGTAAAAGGCTAAGGCCACCTTCTCCATTGTGTAAATGGCTAAGGCCACCTTCTACATTGTGTAAGTGACTAAGGCCACCTTCTCCATTGTGTAAACGGCTAAGGCCATCACCATTACACATCGACCCAGTTCGACGAAGACGGATAACACTTAGACGAAAGCCGAAGTTAGACCCTCTTGGCTAAGGCCATCGCCATTAAACGTCGACCCAGTTCGACGATGACGAATAACACTTCGACGATAGCTGAAGTTACAACCTCTTGGCTAACGTCATCGCCATTAAACGTCTACCCAGTTCGACGATTACGGGTAACACTTAGACGATAATCGAAGTTATACCCTCTTGGCTAAGTCCATCTCCATTAAATGTCTACCCAGCTCGACGATGACGGATAGCACCTCGACAACAGTCAAAGTTACATCCTATTGGCTATGACCATCGCCATTGAATGTCAACCTAGTTCGACGACGACGGATAACACTTCAACGATAGTCAAAGTTACACCATCTTGGCTAAGGCCATCGCCATTAAACGTCGACCCAGTTTGATGATTACGGATAACACTTCGAAGACAAACAAAGTTACACCCTCTTGGCTAAGGCTATCGCCATTAAACGTTGACCCAGTTCGACGATGACAGATAACACTTCGATGACAGTCGAAGTTACACCCTCTTGGCTAAGTCCATAGCCATTAAGCATTGACCTAGCTCGACGATGACGGATAGCACTTCGACAACAGTCAAAGTTACACCCTATTGGCTACGACCATCGCCATTGAATGTCGACCTAGTTCAACGATAACGGATAACACTTTGATGACAGTCGAAGTTATATCCTCTTGGCTAAGGCCATCGCCATTAAACGTCAACCCAGCTCGGTGACGACGAATAACATTTCGACAAAAGTCAAAGTTACATCCTCTTGGCTAAGTCCATCGCCAAAAAACGTCGACCCAGTTCGCCAACGATGGATAACACTTAGACAACAGTCAAAGTTACATCTTATTGGCTACGGCCATCGCTATCAAACGTCGACCCAGTTCGACACAATGGAGCACTTGAACGACAGTCAAAGTTATATCCTATTGGCTACGGCCATCGCCATAAAACGTCGACCCTGTTCGATGACGACGGATAACACTTCGATGACAGTCGAAGTTATATCCCTTTGGCAAAATCCATCGCCGTTAAGCATCAGTCAAGCTCTACTACGACGAAAAACGTTCAAACATTGGTTAAAATTTTGTCTTGTCTACCCACTACGGTCGGGTTTTGACGTGTCTACATATATCAACTCTGCGGAGGTGAAATTTCAAAAAACAAAGAACAACACAAAAATAGTAACAGCAAAAGTATGATTCATATATCATGATAAAAATTATACACATTCGGTCCCGCTAAGGGCCCCTAATTACATTCTACAAAAGCAAAACATATAAAAATTTCAAGAAGCGTTGTCATCTCGACCTTCACCCCCTGTCTGTTCACCATCTCGACCATCACCATCAGGGCGATAGGCTTCATTGTACCAGGATCCAGAATCCAACTAGTTAACATCCTCAGAAGCATAGCCCTCCCGGTCCGAAGAATCAGAACAGTAGCCACAGAACGCTTTAGGGGCACGAGCCGTACACCACTGCTCATGAACCTCCCCCTTAGTGGAACGACCTGCAAGGAACAATTTCTTGTATACATCTAGTCGGGTATGCATAAACCCTCATCTCATGCGTTTCAAGATGCGCATCCTCATCAAACAAGACCTGGGAAGAGGAAGGTCGAGCCTCCTCTTCAGATCTTGGTGGGACAGTCCGCCTAAGAATGTAGACCTCTACCGCCTTGGCTTCGAGTTCGGCAGTCAAGGCTGAAACCTTACGGTGTAAATCGGAAACCTCTACCGCTACCCCACAACTAAGTTCCGACTCCTCTTCTCTCGATTTGAGGAGCGATTCCAGCTCACTATTACGAGCCACAGCCTTCACCAACTCCTCATCAGCTTTCTCCAGCTCGGCCACCCTACGCTCCAATGTGCTTCCTTCTGTTCAAGACCTTCTCGAAATACTAGAAATTTGGGGTCCTATATGAAAAGGTCTACCGCCGCCTGATGCTTGGAGTGGAACCTCTTGTAATTCTTCACCATTTTATTAAAAACGGTCGCCTTCTTCTCCTCACGACGCCTCCTCTCCACCTCCAATACAAGGGTCTAAGGAGAAAACAGGAGTTAGTACACATAAAGGCTAATATTACAACACGCGAAAGAGAAGAAGTTTACTCATAAGGTCATGCAAGTGACCCTTCGAGATAAATCCGCATCACTGACATATTTTAGCATTTCATGCTCGGGGCGGCACATAGCAAGGCCATCTACAGCGCCGCTTGCTCGCAGTACTGTAGTAAATTATAAGCCCCTGGGATCACAATTCGATGGTCGGACCCGTCCGCCGTCATCTTCACGTGCATAAGACCCTCTGCCAGCCCGTCCATATCTTCTTGCGCCATCCCCACCAACGATGGGCGTCGAGTCGCCCTCAGTAGCATGAACTGAGCTGGCACCGGCAACAACATTTGCCTGTTGGGGTGACCTCCCTGAACGAATGGCATAGGCCATGAAGACACCTCATTCGCCACCACCACTTGATGAGGTATGTTACTCATCTCGCCCTCAGTCGCCACCGCCTTACCTATTTCAAGCCTCCGCCTCTTCTCTCTTCGTGCTCCTCGCCCTCAAAATGCTTGTCCGCACAATGTAGGGATGGTGTCGACGGTGTCACTTCATCCGCAGCTGCCTCCACAGGCACGGCCTCTTGTAAAGGAGCTATGGGAACACCCTCCCTAACGGATGTGCAATGTATCTCCTGAGCTTCCATGCCGGCATCTGATCAAGCGTAGGTAGATACTTTGGCCTTCCTCTTGGGAACATTGCGACCTGACGACACGAACAGTTCAATCGACAAAGTTTGTGGAAACAATTGGCTAAAGTCCAAAAATTACCTGAAGGGACTACGGGGCTGTAACATTGGATATTTCTTCCGCGTAAGGCAGCAAGCTTGCTACCCATTGCTTGATACCCGTGATGAACCGATGAGCTATTGCTGCAAGGTAAAAAAAAGGGGGGTCGTCATAACAATTGTATGATCAAAACTACCAAGGTCACGAATGACAATGAAGTTCGACCAATAAAAAACGCCTACGTTTCGGATTCCACCTCTATGGGAACCCAGCAGGGTCAGACACGAAGTGCTCCGTTTTGATAAAAAGGTACCTACGCCAATAACCACGGCTGGCTCGGTCATCGGTCCTGGCGACCAACCCCTTCGAACCACGGCTCTTCAGATGTAACATGATACCTCTTAGATAACTGGCACTGAATAACAATAGAAGGTGGTGAACAGAGATCTCACACCTGGCCAGCTCCGCATATGTAGACATTATCCTACACGCCTTCAAAGTGTACAGAGTCAGTTGAGATGGACACATGTTGTAAAAGCGGCAATGTTCCTTCGATGGGAAGGCCATAACTAATTAAAACGGGATATTCGTAGAACGTGCAATATCCGGATTGATGGACATTCGCATAGTCCTATCCTGATGGGACCATCTCCAAGAGAATGGGAACACCGAACAACGTGCGAAGACTTTCTAAGTGATCCTGCTTTAACTCATAATTCTCTGAAAGTGGCATAGGGGAGTCCTTTTCAAAATCTTTTCTGACAGGGAGTTGCTTCGGCAACACGTTGTCCACAGTAAGCGGGGTGAGGTCTTCTTCCCCTTCTCCCTCATCACCGCCAGAGGGAGGCGGTGCATTGGATGGCGAGTTATAACGAGCCCTCGAATTGTCATCCCGTTGGGGTTTTGACATAGTTTCCATTAGAAAGTGGTGTGTGATACAACAGAAAGTGTGTTCTATGAGAAACGGTTGGGTTTCGAAGAAAGGAAGAGTTTCCTTAGAAGGCCAGAAAACACTTGCAAATGATCGAAAGCTAGATCGAGTTAAACCCTTTCTCTATTTATAGGGTTGGATGGCGTGGAAATCGAAGAGACGGAGTTCAAATAGGCGCGGGAAATCGAGCATTAGAACACCTTTTGTATTTCCTCGGGAATATGCATAATGATGACATGGAATGATGACATCATCCTAAGAAAGGGGTTGCGCCTCAGCACTTCAATAAACTCAAATGTTCATTCGTTCGCTCTCATTCATGTTGTCGCCTTCAAGAATGTTCGAATTCTCCCAAAGCAAGGCTTATGGTTCCGTCCATCGGGTACGCACCTCGAGGCATCACCGACGAACGGAGGGACTAACTGTATAGAGTCATATTCTGTCCATTACGTCGTCTCCACGTTGGAAGGACACGACCTAAGAGTGTGAGAGCGAAGTGTGTCATCAGCCTCGTCGTCCTCTCGAAGAGACGCGACCTACTTCTGTACTATTTTTATTATTTCGAGGAGGTTCTCCTATTATATAAAGGAGGATCCCAATGTTGTAAAGTAGGTATATGATATTTTATTGAAAAACTCTCTCTCTCTCTCTGGATTTTTCTTCTTCTCTCTTGAATATCCGATCTATAAGAAACATCAAAAAACATACTACATATTTCTAGGTCTCATTATCTCGATTACGATTTACCCTTAATATATTTTGATTGTTTTACTTATAAAGCATTTAATATCTTTTGAGTCAAACAACTGACATAAAAGTTAAGAAGAAAAAGAAGAATGATTTTTAAAATTTGTGATCTGAAACAAACCATAGACACTTATATAACTATAAATTATCTCACTACGGATGAAAATAGAAATTTAAAGTTATATTATTTCAAAATATAAAAAATATTGTTCTTTTTGGGATAATCTAAAATAAACGTATGCCACATAAAATAAGATAGAAAAATATCAAATTCGGCAAGATCCAATATTTCAGAGTCGAACATCTTATATATGCCAAAAATAAGTATAAATAAAATTATCACGATATACATCTTGGAATTCACTCTATCAACTCAGAACCTCGTCTATAACTGAACTTACTCTATCTTCGTTTATAAAAAAATAAAAATAGGTGGAGATTTGCCCACCTTTAGTTGTTTTTGACGTGGACACATTTTCTATTTTTCTTGTAGAAACATAGATAATAGTAGAGCTAGAAGTGTTAAAACACTTCTCTTCTAGAAACTTTCTTTTTAATGAAAGAAAGAATTAAAGATGAAAAGTTAAAAAAGAGTCATTACCTAACATAACGCCAGTTGAAGAAGTACTGAAATCTACTGGATTTTTGCAACTTTAAATTGGTTTACTTTCATCGCATGAGTAATAAGAGATAAAGCAAGAATTTTATGTTTATGGCTACAGAATTTTAATTCTTTTAAGTTTTTTGATTTTAAATTAATAATTTATATATATTTAATAAATATTAAGATAAATATAGGGTTCGAACCGAAGTTACTGAGTTCGACTGAACCCACTCCCAACACTATAGCTCCGCCCCTGGGAGTAATAAATTATGAAAAAATATAGCTAGTGATACAATCAAACCTCTCTATAATAACTGCGTTTATTTTCATAATTTTTTGGTGCGATAATGAAGTGTTGTTATAAAAACATATATTATAACATAACATAAAAAATTGATTTAAAATAAATATGATGGTTATAATGAAGTATTATTATATATAAATGATGACTGTTATAGAGATATCTCATGGTATAAACGTTTTATTTATTTATTTTGTTAACACTTATGTAATCTTCCAAATAGTCCGGAACTACATTCCTTAAATAGCAATTTTCATTTTCGTGATAAACTTGTCCAGGTGTAACTTTTTACCACAATAAAAGAAAAAGAAAAAAACTTGTCTGGTGTATTTCTTAATAAGTAGTTCGTTTTTTGGATAAAACAGAAGAAACTAACAAAAAGAAGATCAAGATGAGTGAGTATGTATCTAAAGATAAGTCTAGAGAATCCGAATATGGAAGGCTAATAAATTGGACTCAAAAGGCTTTATTATTGTTAAAAAAAGTTATCTTTATACCTATTTCGTAGTAATTTACTGCGAATTAGGCTAACTGAATTTTTTTGTTAACGTAATTCGTAGTAAATTACTGCAAATTCATTAAAAAAATTTAAAATATAATTCGCAGTAATGCGAATTACCTTTGAACCAAATGTCTCCTCAAAATTTGGGCCAGCTCATTTTTAAAGTATATTTTGCAGTAAATTACTGCGAATTAGGGTAATTCGCATTAATTTATTGCGAAATGCCCATTTAAAAATAGCGTCGTCTTCCTTAACAGACACATCCGCCATTTTTATAAACTTTCTCCCCCGTTCTGGTCCTCCCCCCCCCCCCCCCACATCGTTAATTAAAAAAAAAATTCGGTCTCACCCGTCCAATAAAAAACAAGGAGTGTAGGTCCCACACATTGTTGGTTGGTTTCGATTCAGTGTTTCGGATGTAAAATTTCGAATTTAAAAATTTTACATCGAGGTATTTCAATTTATTTTATGGCGAAACTCGTATACTTATGCATATTAGTATTGTTTAGTACGTTTACATGTGAATTTATGTTATGTTTGTGTTATTTAATATATCCGGATTGATATATTTGATACCCGAATTTATGTATTATATTTGATTTATATACCTGAAAGTGTGTTATTTTTTGGGATAAATATAGAGCCTTGTAGCGTAGTAAACTATATTGACTTTTAGTGTAGTAAAATATAGTGACTTTTAGCGTAGTAAAATATAGTGACTTTTAGCGAAGTAAAATATAGCCTTTTAGCATAGTAAAAATGTAGAGCTTTTAGAACCTTGTACCATAGTAAAATGTAGAGCCTTATGACGTAGTAAGGTAGAACAGATAACTCGGTGCTACAGGGCCTAAATAATGAAGCTTTTAACCCATACATAATTATTCTCTCCAATTCAAAAATTTATAATAAGGTAAAAAAATTATAAAAATGTTGAAATTGAGAATTATAATAATTAATGATAACTCGGTGCTATCGTGCCCAAAAAATAAAGTCTGGAACCCATACATAATTATTCTCTCCAATTCAAAAGTGGCGTCTGGAACCCATATATAATTATTCTCTCCAATATTAATCATAATTGTTAATTTAAATCTGTAAGGTAAGAAAATTCTAAAAATATTGAACCCATACATAATTCGGTGGTACCGGACTGTTTAAATCAAGTCTGGAGCACATACATAATTATTTTTTCTAATATTATTCATAATTAATTATTTAATTTATTAAACTAACACAACCAATTAATTATGTAGATACAATTTTATTTTAATTGCATTTGAACAATAATTTTACTTATACAGTTCATCACAACCACAAACATTGACAACCTAAAATAAAAACAAACAGTAGAACTAACGAAATAACTTAACAAAGGAAACATGAAGATTCACTAACGAAATCACTTAACATGTCATTCGTTAGGAACGACCAGGTAGTATTCTCTCCTTCATAAAAAAAAAACTTATTTTCGATCTTCTTTTTCTCTTTTCCCACCTCCTCTATTTTCGCCTTCAAGTCTTCAATTTCTTGCTTGGATTGGCGCTATCTATCCCACTGTCTCGTATACACTCCATGAAGATAGTACAACTTGTCTTTGTAGTATTCCTGGTCACATGGTTTATCAACCCATACCTTAAAGTTGCATATAGGTACGTTGGGCTGCCTATAAAACTTGTTCAAATAACCCCAATTGCGTCGGTCAGCTTCTTCCCAATCATTATACATCATGGTCTTAGCTCCACATTCGCACTTTGGGGGACGAAGGGGGCGTTGAGACATTTCTTGCAGGAAGCTTTTGGTATATTGAAAAGTTCGATGATAGGTTGTTGTTAAGTGTTGAAAATAACTTGAAGAGGCTTTTTATTTATAGGGAATAAGTTCCAATAATACGTAGTATTATACTAAGAATTTCATGCATATTTTTCAGGAAAAAAACAGCTTTTTCCACATGGGTTTGAACCTTTTCAAAATGATATGACAAATCAACAATACATAGTATTATACAACGAGTTGGGAAAAATAGCTTTTTCCACATGGGTTTGAACCTTTTCAAAATGACATGACAACTCAACAATACATAGTATTATACTACGAATTCCATGCACATTTTTCGGAAAAAATAGCTTTTTCCATGTGGGTTTGACCCTTTTCAAAATGACGTGACAACTCAACAATACGTAGTATTATATTACGAATTACATGCATATTTTTCGGGGAAAAAACAGCTTCATACATTAACACCAGTGTTCTTTGAAAACATAATAGGATAATTAGTAGAATAATATTTTTATTTTAACGGGTTAACAAAAATACAAATACTACAAACATAAAGATCCAAACAACAGAACTAGTACAAACACTAAACAAGGCAAATACAAAAAGCAAACTACTACGCTTATTTACTACAATACACAGTAATATACTGCGAATTACTTTAAAAGAGCCTTTTAGCATAGTAAAATATTACGCTTTTTACCGTAGTGAAAGTCAAGCCTGGAACCCTATCTTCAAAAATTCTCTCCATTATTAATCATAATTTTTAATTTAATCATAATTAATTATTTAATTTATTAAACTAATACAAACAATTAATTTTGCTTAAATTATAGTAGACGTCATGGCCTTTCCTCCGCCTGCGCATCCCGGACCTGCAGAAGATCAACTATTAGTGCTGCAGGGCGACCATAGGTCCTCCTATGTGTGGGAGGGACAACTGTCGGAGCAGGCTCTCCGGCCCAGTAGACCTGATGATCTTTGGGATTTTATTGTTGGCCATCCTTTACACGAGCGCGTAGTACACATCCTCCAGGATACAGGATTATATAATATTTTTGATCTAGGCCGGATGCAGCTAGATTGGTTGCTCATCAGGGCCTTGGTAGAGCGGTGGCGACCGGAGACGCATACATGTCAATTGCCCACAGGAGATGCCACTATCACACTGAAGGATGTCCAGGTGTTATACGGACTGCATATAGAGGGACGCGCCTTGACATTGCCCGACTACGTTAGAGGAGCATCATGTGCACAGTTGGTGGAGCTGATGGGGCATTGGATTGGTCTTAGACCTGAGGATCAGCAGGGGCGTTCGCGGTGCTTTATCAGCCATCGGATATCATATGGCGGATTTGCACCCTGATATTACCCACATGACGAAGGATCTCTAGATATCCAGGTACACACGTTCTGCATTGCTCTTGCTTTTCGGGTGTGTCTTGTTCCCGAAAACTTCGGGAAGTAAAGTGAGCATGTGCTTCATTCATCATATAGTAGACCTGGGTCAGGTATCCCAGTACAGCTGGGGTGCTAGTGTGCTTGTGTACTTGTATAGGAGCATGTGCCGGGCAAGAATGGGTTCAGCGGTTGATATTTGCGATTTTCTCCCCCTCCTACACGTGACAAAATTTCCGAATACTTTCTTCTTTACTTCAAATTTGATATCGTTAAATGAAACATAAATATTACATCAATATTTTATATTAGGTTTGGGCCTGGCAGCGGATCATGCCGTTGCAGCCACCTATACCAGCACTTTCGCCCGGTCAACATTATCCATTTCTCCCTCTAGCTATCAGATGGATTGAGCTGCGTTGGCTATACCGAGGGAATGAGGCTCACCATAATCTCCCCCTCCTCAAGGATGTCTTAGATATGTTGGTGGATAGACAGGTAAATATGTACCTACAATTGATTTTTCCGAATTGAATTGGGTTTTGCATACTAACATTTATGTTATTATTTGGCAGTTCATCTGGATGTCATACAACATCGAGTTGCTTACTGAGCTACCAACTTGTAGATCAGTCGACCGACTTATTTGGAGCACTTCCGTCCCGATGATGTTCAGGGATTATGTTGAGTATCATGCCACGTAGGGTGTCCTTTGACAGTTTGGTCAGCCTCAGACTATACCGAGGGAGCCTATATGGGTTGCCACTCACTATCAGCGCGACGATCTTGGGAACATGGAAGGGGAGTATACGGAGTGGCTACAGCAGCAGCTAGTTGTTTTGGACGAGCGATTTGACAGGAGTCCTCCACCATCTATGATATTCCAGGAGGACACTATTCATCTGTATCCTAAGTGGTACCGCCGTCAGGCCCGACTGATGATCGGGAACCTTGTGCATGTACTGGGCGAGCGTTATCGATCGTACACCGGGAGTCACGAGGCACTAGTATGTTTTTTTGGCTTGTTAATATGTTATAATATTGATATAGCATTGTTTAATTACTACTTTAAATGTTTCACAGGCTATTGGTCATCATCGCTTCTACCAGTTGGGGCAGCAGATGCAGCAGCGCACCGACATCCCTGAATTGATTGACTTTGGATGACAGGTAGAACAGATGGATCGCCTGACACTGTTGCAGGCGAGAGATGCCGAGAGGTTGGAACACGAGGTTCAGTATGCAGCGCCAGAGGCATACCAGCGGGGTAGGCCGGTCCCACGAGGTAGGGATGCCCGACGAAGAAGGGGTGCTCCACGAGCGAGGGGTGCCAGACGTGGTCGCGGGGGACGATGAGGAGGTGGTCAGCAAGGTGGCGTTGAGGTACCTCTCGACCCAACTGTAGAGGGATATGACGTGGCCCTTGGGCTTGAGGGTCTTGGAGATGATCAACAGGGTTATATGCCTCATGCAGACGAACCTTCCAGTAGCATGCCTTCGTATAGACTTCAATTATCTTTGCCAGTATCGCAGGTCACCCCATCAGGAACGTTGTCGATCATGGGTACATTTGACGCGGATGTAGATCAGTACTTCGCATGCCCATCTTCCGCATCAGACGATCGGCCGATCCGGGACGTTGATGGAGGGCGTAGGTTGAGATATCCCCCATCCCCGGCGGTTCAGGTGCATCTATCATAGGCGACAATATTTCTGTATTACATTAAAATTTCAATTTATTTTTTTTCCATAATATGGAATCAATGATTAATTTTTAATATTCTTATGAAGTCTTCGTCCCAGCCCATCTTCGAGGCAACTATAGTAGGTGATGAGCACATCACGGATGCATATACCCAGGAGGCCGATGAGACCACAATGAGAAAATAATGTATTACTTAACACATATATCAAACTAATAATGTTTTCATATGCTAATTTGTAACTTGTTTTGTAGGTTGTTGACGGTCCTACGGTCTGCATTGCCTATCAATATAGTTTGGTTCCCTATATCCTACTTGCTAAATGCATTTCAACGCATGTGTGCACGCCATGTGGTAGACATTCCATTTTCCACATGAACAAAACCTTCTATTTTTATTCACAGTATGTAGATTATTCCCACGGTGTCCGCTGATAGCTGTCTTAACTTCAAAAACACCTCATTCATGATCGTACTAAAGAAATGATTGCCATTGTTCTCGCCTCCTTGAACTTTCAAATATTTTCATGGGTATTGGTATAATTCAACACCCCGGTCCATCAATGTTGAGGCAGCTGCATGCCTTTCGATAAACCTCTTGGCGCCCTGTTTGAATGTCATGCGGACCCTGGTAGTGACAGGCAGTCCATGGGCAGATTTCAGCAAGCCGTTGAATGACTTCAACAAGTTTATAGTCAAGGCTCCCCAGCATCTTCCGCCATCAGCATGCAATGTCCATATGTGAAGCTCATGCCCCATCAACCAAGTATAGGCTCTTGGTTCTATCTGCCGAATCGCTTCCGTGCGCCTAGTGAATTTGCATTGCTGGTGCTCAGTTGCAGCCATCCACATTAAGTCATGCAAGGTATCGTCAGGAAATTTCTTCTGAAAATTGGCCTTCAGGTTCCACACATAGTAACGGTGGCATGCATATGGTTCCTGCCATGCAGGAAAGTGACGCACAGAACTTAAAATACAACCATGCCGATCAGATATTAGACATATACCTGAACATTATTTGACAACGTGCTGCTTCAAGTGGTTCAAAAAAAAAGTGTCCAGGTTTCTTCGCATAGTTAGCACATATAGCAAAAGCTAATGGAAATATTTGCCCGTTGGCATCAACAGCAACTGCAATCAAAAGCTTAATATCATACTTTTCATAGACATGAGTACCGTCTATAGAAATAGCAGGACGACAATGCACAAAACAATCAATTGCCCGTTTAAATGACCAGAACACATAGTTGAAAATATATTCAGGTTTGTCTCGACTCCGCTCACGCCTCCATTCAACAACAGTGTCGGGGTTAAAGTGTTGCAATGCGGCCATGTACCTGGGCAAATTTGAAAAAGACTTATCTCTGTCACCATAAATAAGTTCAAAGGCACGTTCACGATCGAGATATGCCTTCCTTTTTGTTACTGTATAACCATACTCCTGATGGGCGGCTGTAATACATTCTTTAATCTTGAACCTAATAGACAACTCCAAATATGGAATCAAGAGAAGAAAAATCAAGTCTACATCCAAGTCGAAGTGATTCTCATTGTATGTGTCCATTTTACATCTGTGCTCACTAATAAATTTACCCACTTTCCACAAACCTGATTTCTTCTTGGTGGCACGCAAAATCCAGTGATAACCCATATAATATCTACGGCATACAGCCTTTCATTTATCCGTAGTTGACTCATGTACCGTCATCTCACGGAACTCTTTTATGCTATAGATTCTTATAGCCCTAATTAGGCGAGCTTTACGGGGAAATACATGTCCTTAGTCAGATCAGATGGCCTGGACTCATCCCACATTTGTGACTGAAATTCATCATCATCCCTTGTGAGGGCATCCACGTTCGTCATGCTTGGAAAATTATCAAGGTAGGGGATATTACGCTCATGAAATGGCACGTGGGACTCGTACACTCTAGGTCGCACGGGAGGTGGAGGAACATGCTCCCTCGCCGGATCAGGTTCAACATTCACTTCCTCCTCCTCATCACCAACCTCAAAAGGGAAGGGTGTGTCATCCCCAGACTCATCCGCATTATTGTCATAGTCACTATCATCTTCCTGACTCTACACATCTACCAAATCACGAGTAAATACGTCATCTATGGGAAGCTGTGTGAGGTCAGGAGCTTCAAGAAACTGGTTTTCTCTGCACAAAAAGAACAAAAACATCAACTACCTAATACTCTTAGATATAGCTATATCACTTTACTTACAAGTCATATTATCTTGACATTTATTGTAGGTGATGACTCCCGAATGGACCACCGTGGTCCAATACTCCAGAAATACGCATATTCCAACTAGGGGTCAACTCATAACTCATAATTCATATCCGGATGGTACTCCTATGAAAAATATGACCGTTAATACAAATCCAATTCAAATGTAAAATAAATAGCGCTAAAGCATAGCAAAATTGAAGTTTACCAGTCCTCTTGTTGATTATATAAAGTCGATAAATTATTTTGCGGCTGCTCATTTGCCAGTGGTGACAAGTTTAAATCAAGGCAAGCTCTTTCTTCACCAATCTGTCCGGCAAATATTACTCTAGAATAACTACCCTAGGATTGGGGTTATCCATGCTGTGCACGCCCTTTTCCACCTTGACGTACATTTCCAATAATTTTATTACAACACATTTCCTGTATTCCTCCGGAATCGGCAAAAAATCTCTAAGAGTATCATCATCCTCAATGTTAAACTCCGAATAATAAGCAAACCTGCGGAGTCACTGAATACGAAAATATACCGGTTACTTTGAAGTTAACTGAACGCCTTTTCTCACTCATTTTTTTATGTAACAATGATACCAGTGTATCATACTCTATATTAAGCGGCAATTAAATGTGACATTGTGGAGGTGAGCTGTACCTCACTGAGTTATTCTCCAGCACAACCTCAACGCCCCAATATAGAGAAACCCTTAATTTTTGCACTTCAGACATTGTAAAAAAGATTGATAAGAAGAAGAGAGAAGTTTATTGAATGAATGTTCATGAAAATGAAACGCCTATAAATAAAGCAAGTCCGAGCTCGAGGTATAGAATTTTTCAAATGAATTCACAATAAAATACTGCATTTTATATTTTTAAATTATTGTTGTGTGTAAGTTGAAATAATTAGGTGGGGCCAAAAATAAAGAGATAATTCATAGTGAATTACTGCGAATTGCTAATTCGCAGTAATTTATTGCGAATTGTCTACTTTTTTGGCCTGGCACATGTGCTTAATAAAAAATAATAATTTAAAGGTAATTCGCAGTAACTTACTGTGAATTACATTTAAAACTTTTTTTAATGAATTCGCAGTAATTTACTGCGAATTACGTTAACGGAAAAAATTTTGTTAACCTGATTCGCAGTAATTTACTGCGAAATAGGATAAAGGTAACTTTTTTTTAACATTAAAAAAGTATTTTGAGTCCAATTTATTAGCATTTCAGTTTCGGACTCAAGTCTAGAAGGAAAAGTTAACTTGATTTTGATTTTGAATAGACCAAAGTATGCAAAGACAAGTATAGAAGTTATATTTATTGGTCTACAACTTGTTTGGATGCTCGTTGTGTATCATTTTATAATATATCGTAACGTATAATATTGTATTGTATTGTATTGTATCATTTTTATGTATATAATATTTACATAGTTGTATTGTTTTCCGTCATTTCATTATATCATGCGACGATAATATGAAGAAAAAACTTACAATTTTATTAAAAAAATATATGAGGTACAATTATTATATAAAAAGTAGGTTAAAAGATAAAATACGATGAAGGGCAAGATGACAGGGAAAAAAAAGTCAACGATGCGACTACACTAAATTGGTTGTTCTATAAAGTGGTACTTTTTAATGTTACGTAACGACAAAGTTAACAATACGATACAATAAAATTTTAAGTAACAATGAAAACAAACATTATATTTAAAGTAATAATATGATACAATATAATTAGTAACAACTGTCACACCTTCTTTTTCACTACACTTGCAAGGGAATAGTAGCTTCTTGACCACCGAGGGTGCTTCCTTGGCATCAGATGTTGAAGCTCCTTTTTCATGCAAGATAGTTAGATCCTCGGATCCCGAAGGCGAGATCTCTGCACCTAGGGTGGTGCTAGGGGCTGTATTCAAGATTACTTCGTCATCGGCCTCGTTGAGAGAACTCAAGAGATTAGTTGTAACACCTACGATTGTTTTTATTCTTGCGTTATTTTTGGCCATCACTTATATTTATTTTTGTGTGGTGTAGAGAATGGTTGTCGGTTATTCTCTAGGTGCAAACTATGATTTTGATTCTCGAAATCCCCACAGATGGTGCCAAATTATTTGGCTCAAAGTTATTGATGTGCTTTGTAAGCTTAAAAACAATCAAAAAAGAACAAGAGTAAATCATAATCAAATATAATGAGACCTAGAGGCAAGAAAAATGAAATTATGAATGTAGATCTGATAATATCAAGAGAAAGTATGAACTAGAGAGAGAGAGAGAGAGTATTCATTAGAGATAGAGAGAGAATAGGAGAGATGTATTGTTGATAATTGTTCTGATCTATATTACAATGTGAATATCTCATTTATATAGTAGGAGATTTTCCTTGAAAACATAAAAAAGGTACAACAATTAGTGATGTCTTCTTAATGGGGACACCGAATCTTAAGCGGTGTCGCGTTTGTCCTTACGCCTGAGTCGTGTCCTAACTTTAGATGACGTACCTCTACTGGGCGTACCCGTCTGCGTGGGGACGTCGAGGGTCGAATTTGACCCTATACACTAACGACAATGTATTAGTGTATTTTAACCTGTCATAGCATAACTGCCATATCATTTTTAGATCGAAATTATATGGTTTAGCATATGATTAATTAATTTATACGTTATAACGTAATAATATATAGTTGTTTATATCTATACGTAATATTAAAAAAATGAGCATCATATCTAGGGCTTAGACAAGCATTTATTTTGGTGTGATAACAAAGTTGACAACTACATAGTTTATGACAAATGGTTACATCAGCTGTTATCTACATTCTTCAACAAATAAAAATTAGATAACTACATCAGAAGGAGAAGAAAACAAAGAAAAATATTAAATGTAGGTCCAATTATGCTCGTCACTAATCGTTTTATTCTTTGGAAAAAGACAATGATAAAAGATCCATCAAGTATGACGCATGGACCATGGTTATTAAATTATTATTTATTAATATAGCTAATTTAGCTTATCGACGAGGTTAAGAATTAAGATAAAATGTTAATAGGTAATCGTGCGTCTCCCTTGTCTGTATCAGTAGTATTAGTGTTTGTCTTGTATTTTTTTATTCTCAAATTTCTATCATTGCTTGTTGTTTCTTTCTCTTAGATTTTCTTGTCATCTGGCGGTGGTCGGCGTGAAGCGAGGCAGAGGGAGGCCTAAGAGGTATTGAGGAGAGGTGATTAGGCATGACATGGCTAGAATGCAGATTTTCGAGGACATGTCCCTTGATAGAAAAGTCTGGAGATCTAGTATCAGGATTGTAGGATAGGGACTCCTAGAATTTTACGTACTCCTTTTCCGGGGTTGGGTGAGGCTTGACATGGCTATCCATAGATGATTTGTGCATTTGATTGTGTCCCCCTTATGGTATACTGTTTGATATTATTGCATGCCATTTATTTATGGTTCTTATGTTTAGATAACTATTTACACGATTTTTGCTGGAGTTACTAATGCACTTTTATTTTTGTTTTGTTTTTGTTTTCTCTTCCTTCCCTGAGCCGAGGGTCGATTGAAAACATGCTCTCTGCCCTTTCGGGTAGAGGTAAGGCCTGTCTACATATTACCCTCCCCAAACCCCACCTTGTGGGACTATACTGGGTAGTTGTTATTGTTGTTGTTGTTGTTGTTGTTTCTTGTTATCTTGCGTGTTACTGGTTGTGATTGTTGCCACTGCTTCTTCTTTTTCATCTTTTCTTGAGTTGAGCGTCTATTAGAAATAGCCTCTCTACCTTCTCAAGGTAAGAATAAAGACTGCATACAATTACCTTCTCCAAACCCTACTTGTTCGATCATACTGGATTTGTTATTATTGTTATTTTTATTATATATGGAGAGCCAAAAGAATGTTTCTTTGATATACATTTTAAATATTTTGAATATATTGTTACTTATTGTGACTTATTATATTTTTTATCCAATTTTAAATACATAAATTCTATTTTAAAATATCTCTTTGAAAGTTTTATGGCTAAATTTACAAAAAAGTTAAATAATTGGACTCTCGTACTCGAATCGCATAAAGACATAAAGTGTGTAGTAATGTATTTGCAACTTAAAAGTACGACATTACGGATGGCTTTAGCAAATGAATATATAATTTTAGACACCTTTATATATATATATATATATATATATATATATATATATATATATATATATATATATATATATATATATATATATATATATATATATATATATATATATATATATATATATATATATATATATATATAATTGTAATTGTTATAAATAGAATTCTATTTAGGTTGAATATCTATATTTAGAGAAATTTATGGTTTATTACTTGGTGGCTAAGTTACCATCTCCCTATAAATAGAGGGTTCTATTCCATTGTAATTCATCCCAAAATATCAATTTCCTCTCTCTCTTTCTCTGCAAAATTGTTCTTCTTCTTTTATTGTTTTATAATACGTTATCAGCACGAGACTCCAACCAATTGAGTATAAGCTTTGGGATTGAGCATAATGATTGTTAATTGTTCTATGAACTTCCTTCAAGATTAAATTCTAGATTTAAGGTAAGTATTTTTTACTTTTCTCTTTCAAATTCTTGTAATTCTATAATTTGATTTTAAATACAAGCAAAGACGGTAAATTTTAATTGCAACTCTAATGGAGCTTGAAAGATATTATAACCACCCAACGTGGTAAATTTTCTATGTCTTGTCATGATCAAATTCATGGATGTTTGTGGGCAAAGAATTAAAAATTCGTCCCATTGAATTTGCTCCATTCTAATTCCCTATAGAGAATGTGATAGCACTATGTGATAAGTCTGAAAGAAGACAAAATTATTACCGTGAAGGTATCAATGGATGTGGACGCGACAATAGACGAAATTATAATCGTCATCATTATGATAATGAGAATTGTAAGGATTCTTAAAATAATCCTTCACTCTCTGAAAGTAATATTTGTCATCAATTTGACAATATGAGATTTTATAAAGCACATATAGATGATTGTGGTCCGTTCATGATATGAGTGTGACAACATCTAATTTATGAATACATATTCATTCTTGGAAGAATATGAACGTGCTAGTGGTAGTGACTATACCACACTCGCCTCTAGAAGGAGATTGAGATGATATAAGAAAATAATGTCATTATTATGGCATGAATTGTCATTGATCACGTATCTATTATATGCCGAAATATTTTGGCAATGTGATTATTAAAGGACAATAATAATGCAAGAAACATATCTTGCATATAATTTTGACCATGACCAAATGGTATAACTTTCTCTTTAAAAGAAATATTCACCATATAGGTGTTCATGAATATGTGGTAGTACCAAATTAATTGAGAACTCTGCAAGAGCCAATTATAGTATTTTGGAAAAACACAATTGATTGCCAATAAGGTTGTGTTGTAGTAAGTCTCAAAGAAACTTATTTAGTTTCCAAAGTATACGCGAAAGCGGTTGATTATATTGAGACAATAAATAAAGGAAAGATTTGATATCTTCCATTACTACAACTTGTAGCGGGATAATCTGTATGTGAAAAGCTACCCGCTTTATTCTCTAGTTTGTACTACACAAACAAAAGAATAACACAATAAAGTGGATGTTATTGATATAAAAACCCATATCATAATAAACATGGAGTTTATTGATAATTGTACATGTCATGGTATAAACATGAACTTATACATATTGATAATTTATTCAGTTGGCATAATCAGTTTAGCCATATCAATTTAAATATGATGTGCAAAAATAATAGAGAATTCACATGGGTAAATATTAAGAACTTGAAAGTTCTTTACAGATTCTGTTATATTGCTTGTTCTCATTAATTAATTGACCAACTAAAGTTGGAATTGAATCCCATAAATTCTAGAAATATCAAACGTGAATAAGGGCTCATTCACCTGCCATGTATACGACATAAGATGCATCCATGAGATGGTTGCATGTGCGATTATTATTAACCTGAAACCTGGCTGGTGCTTTCGAGGTAACTTGCTCAATAATTTAATTTCGAGAATAATTTCTAGATTTTCTAATCAAGAAGTTCATCTTGATAAGTTGATTTACATCATAGTTGGTTTAGCAAAATAATTTATTGAGTATCTCCACTTAATACCTAAACTGTTTCTTATATATATATATATATACATACATATTTCAATTTTATATGTGTTATATACGAAAGTATATTGCATTCTCCCCTCACAAATGGTTTAGGATCAGGAACCAAATAATTTCATCTTATTATTATTGATGTGCGGTGTATATTTTCATTAACACCATAATGCACAAAGATGGATTTCCAAAATTGAGGAAGCAGGTTAGTTTTTCTAATATGAGGGGAAGACGAGATACAACAGTTGAGAAAAATATTACATGGAATGAATTATTATTTATACATATAGATCCCCAAATAGGATAATATGAACTTGAAGTTCATTAATGGATAATTCATTTGCAATATATTGCAAAGCATGCCATACGCATTTGTTGACCCAAAGAAAGTAACTATATTATTATTGCAAATGCTCATATTAAGTCCTATAAGGACAAAGTGTATGGTACGCTTAAAGCATATAGACAAATCGGTTTCAAGTAGAACTTCTTGATAAAGAAGATGAGCAAGTGATCAAAGTGATCATAATAAAGGAGGCAAGTGATCTAGAAAGTCACATGATATAACACTTCATAAAATCTCATGAGAGATTCAGGTACCTGAATATATGAATGAAGAGATCTCTATGTTATGTCTTTATGAAAATTTATTGGAACCGATATAACATGTTTGTCAACGACATCTATCATAGCGCTGAGTATAGATGAGGATCTTAAATCTATCGAATATTGACACAAAAGTATTGGCCAAATGGAAGAGATACAATCCAAGTAGAATTGGTTCCATATGAAAGACGTGCAGTTCAAATACTTGAAAGTATAAAGTCAATGGTATGTGTAATCAGTTTTCGACATCTTATATGTCTATACAAGACATAAAAACTTGATATGCACTAAAACCTCTTTAGATGGCTTATATGGCTTAACTTATATGACAATCCTTGAAGTACTTAAACCGCTTAAAGCTTATACAATTTTTGGTCTTGAAGTACCACGTGTTAAGTGCAATTTGTACACATTTGTATCTTGCTATAACTATAAGCATGATAATATGATAGCGAGTATTTTCAAGGTGCAATATATTCATTGGAGTTAATATGGTTGATTTATTCACCAAAACTCTACCGATGTCAACCTTCAAGAAGCTAGTGCACAAGATTGAAATGCAAAGGTTCAAAGATGTGAATTGATGCTCTCATCAGGGTGAGTTAATGCACGTTGCACTCTTTTTCCCTTTCAAGGTTTTGTCCCACTGGGTTTCCTTGCAAGGTTTTTAACGAGGCAACCAAAAGGCGTATTATTAGATATGTGTACTCTTATTCCTTTTCTAGATTTTTTTCCCATTGGATTTTATTTTAGTTAGGTTTTAATGAGACACATCTATTGAATAGACATTCAAGGGGGAGTGTTATAAATATAATTCTATTTTAGGTGAATGTTTATATTTAGAGAGATACTAGGGTTTATTACTTGGTGGCTAAGTCACCGTCTCTCTGTAAATAGAGGGTTCTATTCCATTGTAATTCATCCCAAAATATCAATAAGAATTCCCTCTTTTTCTTTCTCTGCAATATTGTTCTTTTTATTTTATAGTTTTATAACAGTGATAATTATGTGGATACGTGTATATTTATAATGAGACCATTCTTACTGTGTCTGTGACGACGGCCGTCTCAAATTAAAGATTCTGACTAATTGCAATTTAAAATTAGAAAAATAAATTGTACAGATTAAAATAATCCTTTTTTCAAAAGGTTTTACTTTTGGACTTCGGCCTCGTTGGACTAATGTAATGGGATTAAACAATAAATTAGTGAAAATAGCACGGGCTAGCCAGTTTCCAGTATAATTTACTAGACTTCTATCATAATATACTGGTCCAATATAATATGCTGAAAGTAAATAAACATAATTTTCGCAATAAATATCAATTAGTACTTTTAAAAATAATATAGTAAATATATGTTGTTACATGTTAAAGTTTGCTATAAGTGTAAAGTTTTTGATAATGTCAATGTATACAACTTAAATTCATTGTTATTAAAAAAAAAGTACAATTCAGTATAATCCCACTTAGTGGGGTTGACCTTACCCCTACCCTGGGGTAGAGAGGCTGTTTCCAAATAGAAACCCGACATCCTTCCCTCCAAGAACTTCCCACCTTTGCTCTTGGGGAGACTCGAACTCACAACTCTCGGTTGGAAGTGGGGATTGCTTACCATCAAAGCAAGCCCCTCTTGCCCAAAAAATAAAAACCATTTGATATTTATTGTTTTGTATAAGCGTGATATTATTACGTCCGAGATTTATCTTGAATAAACATTTTGAATAATGAAAACTAATTAATCAGTATAGATAAATATAAAGACATCATCCAGTTGACTTTTTGTGAAATGATGAATACATTACCGAATCTTGATATATATTAGGGATTGAAATCTATCATTTTCTGACGTTTAAATATAGGCTAATCCAATTTTAAGGTTTAGCCTGTGAAAAAAACAATATTTCTGATATTAATTTTGTTATTTTTGAATTAAACAAAGAGAGATTAAATCCAAACAGAGTGGACCGAAAATCACTTCTGCAACAGAAAATGGCAGAAATAGGACATCATAAGGAGTGCTGAGGGTTCTTTACACAAATAGCCGGTTCTATTAGCTGTTTACTTTGTTTAGCCATATAAATAGATTATTCATTAATTATACACGATTCAAATATTGCTAGATTTATAAGTGGTCATTCAAAAATAGCAACAATTTCAAAAGTAACAGAAATTTAGTCACAAAGATAAATCTGAACGATCTATTCAAAATACAGAAAAATACTCTAGTATAATATACCGGTCCAACATAATATATTGGAGATTGGAGCATCGGTGCTCCAATCTCCAGTATTTTATACTGAAACTTTCCGCGTATTGGAGTACTAGTATAATATGCTGGAAGTTCATACACAAGTGCACCGATCTCCAGTATATTATGCTGGAATTTCCATATTGCAGCAAAATAATGGCTATTTTTAATGACTTTACAAACGCTGGCTATTTTTGAATGACTAGTCCAAAAATGGCCAATGGAATTGGACTAGGACTATCCCTGCCCTGCTTAGTTATCACTCCGGCCTAAGATCTTCCTCAGAAAATGAGGAAACAACTACTACAAAAGTGTAAAGCTTTTCTTGAAGGAAAAAAAAGGTTTTCTTACACAACATAATATATTATGTTTAGAGGATTTTATACAGTATCAATTTACATAATTATATGCTTTTGTATGTCCAGAATCAATATATTGTCTAGACTGCGATTGTGATGCAAATCACTTACAACGTTACGTGGTAGCATTAGCAGTTAGAAAAAAAGACCTGTTAATGCTTGCTTTTGTGTTAATTATTTGACATGTCGGAAAATATTTTCTGCAAAAATAAGTTTTTTTTTGTTGGATGTTTTGGTGCTAAGGCATGACTTTTACTGGGGGATTAAAAGAAAAAATAAAAAATACGAGAAAAAGTTAGGAGATTCACAATCTAATATACGGTGTAATTTTCGGCGAAGATGGTTCGACTAAACCCCCTTCTGCCCACATGCTCCGTACCGGTCTTAGACCGAAGAAATTAGTCAGATTTACAAGCAGTCATCCAATATTGGCCACAATTTCAAAAATAATTGAAATTTAGCCACTTTTTATGTAAAGATAAATATGAACGAAAACACTATTCAAAATTCAAAAAATTTATTCCAATATAATATACTGGAATAATATCGGTCCAACATAATATACTGGAGATTGGAGCATTGGTGCTCCAATCTCAAGTATATTATACTGAAACTTTCTGTGTGTTGGAGTTCCAACATAATATGCTGGAAGTTCATATATTGGTGCGCGATCTCCACTATATTATGACGGAACTTTTCGTGTTGCAGTAAAATAGTGACTATTTTTCGATGACTTTGCAAATGTTGACTATATTTGAATGACCAATCCAAAAACTGAGTAGGCCGTTCTATTTTTACGTCAGGGGCATTTGCAGTCGTACCCGTTTTTGTGCTACATTTTAACTTGTGCCCGCTTTGTCTTTCTGTTTGCAAGCGTACCCGCTTTTTCACATAACTTCAGCTCACAGGGCTGAAGTGTTTTTTTTGTACTGGAAAACTTCACCTGAAGTTTTACTTAAGCTCTAGAGCTTAAGTTTACTTAAGTCGTTTCCAGCTTAAGTTGTCCAGTTATAAAATAAACACTTAAGCCGTTTTCAGCTTAAGTTGTCCAGTTATAAAATAAATACTTCAGCCTTTTCCAGCTTAAGTTTTCCGGTACAAAAGAAACACTTTAGCCTCGTTGACTGATGTTATTGTGCAAAATTAGTACGAATGCAAATAGAAAAATGAAGTGACTACAAGTTAAAAGGGGCGCCCAAATAAAGCGCCCCGTGCAATTTTTATTCTTAGACCAGACAGCTTGATGCTGCATAAGCCCAACCCAATCTGAATAAGGCCCAGAGTGCTTGGTTTGAAGGAAAAATGTTATATATGATTTGATAAGGAGAAATGACATCCAAAGTTTAGGTTCAAAGGGGTTTCAAAAGCTCCAACGTTGTGCTTTCCTCTAAAACTGCTCCTTATATCAAGACTTATTATACTCTAGACAATTAATAAGTACTTTTAAACAATACTTATAATAAAAAGTAGCTTGGTGCATGAATCATCTCGTATTCACGTAGGGTTCGGAATATGGTCGCATTTCTAGGGGCGTGATATAGGTAGTCTATCCTAATGCAAGCATTACTGGCTTACTCCACGGATCGAACTCGTGACCTATAGATCACACGAAGACAACTTTACTGTTACTCCAATGTTCCCTTTCTTTAAACAGTACTTATCAAGGGGTGTGATGTGAGTAATCTACCTTAATGCAAGCATTAGCGGCTGACTTCACGGCTCGAACTCGTGACCTATAGATCACACGGAAATTATTTTACAGTTGCTCCAATGCTCCACTTCTTTAAACAATATTTATCAAGGCGTGTGATATATGTAGTATACCCTAATACAAATATGACTGATTCTACGACTTGAACTCATGACATACACATTACACGAAAGATAATTTTACCGTTGCTCCAATGCTCCCCTTCTTTAAACATTACTTATCTATAATTTGAAAAGTATAGAATAAAAAGCCTAAGTAAAACACTTATGCATTTATATCTCTCTTAAATCACTTCAAAAGGAGAATTTGGATGGATCAGAAAAACGAAAAGAGAATGATTTAAAAAGATGATCAGGTTCATCTGAGTTGAAACCATTGTCAAAATTCTGTGCATAAGTATATTCATCATAACGAGGAATTTGTACATGCACAGACCTAGAAAACTCAAGCCTTAATCCCTTCTTCTTTTCCTTTTTCTCCTTTGTCAACTTTTTCCACACAACTTTCCAAATTGAACTTTTGCTACCTCCACTTTTAGAAAACACTGTTTCTTTCGCCCCTTCAACTTCATCTTGATAATTTCTTCCCAATTGAATACTTCTTGTGCTTCTTGTGCTAAAGCTTCTGTACCAATTCTTGATCTCCATTTTGTTAGCAAGAACTTTGATCAATAACAACAATAAATAGCAGTGTTTATGTCACAGTTTCAAGTAAGTTGGAGTCAGCTATATAAACTTCACCGAGCAAAACCGTTGATCAACAACAACAATAACCCAGTATAATCTCACTGTTAGGGTCCGCGGAGAGTAGTATATACACAGACCTTACCCCTACCTTGAGAAAGTAGAAATGCAATTTTCGATAGATCCTTGGCGAGTAAAAACCTTTGATCAATTAACGAAAACCTTTGGCAACAACGAATAACAAACCCAGTATAATCGTACAAATGGGGTCTAGGGAGGGTTGTGTGTATACAGACCTTACCCTTACCTTGAGAAGGTAGAAAGACTGTTTTCGATAGACTCGGCGAGTAAAACCTTTGATCAATTAAAGAAAAAAACTAATTACTTGCTCGGAGTATATTGAGTTATATGTATGGTTGCGAGGAAGTATAGATCTATATAGTTGAGAATGATATATATTTTGGACTTAAATAGAATTGGTTGTGTGGCCTTTTTGTATGACAAGTTGAAGTTTTATGTAGCATGGTCCAAAATGGCAACTAGCTAGCTATATTTGAAATATTTTGCATGCTTTTGGTAGGAGATTTAAGACAAATTAAGATGAAGGGCTTAGACTTTTGGTTTTCTCCAGAAGGTTGATCACTTGGTTTGACAAATAAAATAGCTGGCAATATAATATTGTGAGAACTATTTTAATTTGTATCGATGTTTACTTCTAGCCAATTCAACTTACCAATTAACTAAGAGTCCGTTTGGACATGAGAATATTTTTTCCTTTTTTTTCGAAATCAGTGTTTGACTATAAAATTTTTAATTTTCACTTAAATATGAATTTTGAATTTTTTTGAAAATTTAAAATTCTTCAAAAAGCTGTTTTTAAAATTTTCACTCAGATCACTCAAAAAACTTTAAAAACAACCCAAAATTATATTCATATCCAAACACAACTCTAATTTTTAAAAAATATCATTTTCACTTGAAATATATTTTTACTTTCTTTTTGGAATTTTACAGTTCTTATATCCAAACGCCCACTAAATCATTCATAAACACCTATTAACCTATTAGAGCCAGGCCGGGTAGTTGATCTTAGGTGTGGCAAATGAGTTGTTTGGGCTGATCAACATAAGCTAACTAATAAATGGATCAATGCCCAACCACTTGGGTCAGGATGGACTAATGAGTTTTAGTCCAACCCGCCAACTTGACCCAAAATTTTACAATGCCATCAACTTTGCATTTATCCACTGTAAATCAGCAATACAAACTAGTTAACTTATTCTCATGAATTGCAGCAGCAAAACAATGTATTTCATATTCTCAACATAATAGTGCAAACATTTCAGAATTTGACATCACATAACTAGTTATGTTTAGTTGTTGACGTTTTAGATTTTGTTGGTCATAAATTTTACTAGTACTTACACATTTCTCTAATAAAATTAATTAATGTAAAACTGATATTTAGTGAGTATCTAAATTATTTAATTTACCCTATCAAAAAAGAGAATTAATCAGAACCAATCAAAAAATTCTTTATATTTTGCTATGGTTGTTGCATCTAATACTTTTTCAAAGAACGAAAAACATAGCTAGTACTTCTAGGTATATCTATTTACATGTTTTTTAATTAGACGTAGCATTAAGCATTGGTTTCTAAAACAAAAAAAGAAAAAAGAAAATAGGAAAACAATATTTTCCTGTTCTTTCTAGAGTACAATTTAGTAATTTTGGAGTAAGACAAATAGGACATTTTGTATATTATATAAAAAATATCTAAATTTTATATACTTTTTTGGCTACCAGATATAAATAGTTTCTGGCGCGGGCTAAAAAATAATAATACCCTGTTAGTTTTGGGATCGTTGCACTTGGGCTTGCTGATTTTACGGGTTAATATGGGCTATGTCCAAAGTCAGCCCATTAGGAAATTATATCTCAAACACGAGAACCGAAAAACAAAACATTTTTGATTATTTTTGTTTAATCTCTCTATAGGTTTAAAAAAAAAAAAACTAAGATCCTTTTTTTTTGTGTGTGCAATTTGTATGATGCTATTTACATTCTAGAGATTTTAGTTCGAACTTTACTGAATCCTTCTCTTCCTCTTTGTCTTACGCCTCTTCATCGGTCAAGAGACCAAATAAGGAAACCTCAGTTATGACCCAAAATATTTACCAGATAATCAAAGGATTAAAGAGGTAAATGATCAAGATTCAAAGTAGTAATCACCAAATACCTCAATTTGTAGACGGTCTTTTTCTGATTTATTTTTTCAACACGGAAATGACTCAAATATGCCATCAAACTTTAATAAATATTTTATCTATGTCTGTGCCGAGCTGACCCGTCGTCTCATGTATTGCCGCTCCGTCTTCCCCGTTTATTGCTTCTTCATGTTTCATTATCAGTGTTTGTTGCATTAGAGTTGATTTGGATTGGTGTTGGTAGAAAATGAGACACTTAGTCTCTTTAAGGAAGATTTAAGTCGGAAAAGTCAACCGAATATTGACTATTGAGTTAGAGGGTCCGGAATTGCTTTCCGATGATTTGGTTAGCTTCAGAGGATAATTTATGATTTAGGAGTGCGATCGAAATTGATTTTGGAGGTCCGGTGTAGAATTAGGCTTGAAGTTGGAGAAGTTAGAATTTTGGCGATATCTCGTTGATAGGTGAGATTTTGATCCGAGAGTTGGAATGGAATTCCGAGAGTTGCAGTAGTTTCGTTAGATAATTTTGGACTTGTGTGCAAGATTTCAGTTGATCGGAGGTGTTTAGGTCGGATTTTTTATTCAATGAGAATTTTTAAAGTTTTAGTTTAACTTAAGCTTTGATTTGATGAAACTTGACGATTTTGATGTCAACAATAGTGTTTCTATGAATTGAACAAGTTTGAATGAGGTACTAGAACATATATGTGTTTTTGGTTGAGGTCCCGAAGGCCTCGGGGTGGTTTTGGATGGCTAATGGGGATTATTAAGTTGGAAATTTACAACAGAAATTGCAGAGCAGATTTGCTCTTCGCGATCACGAGCCTGTGGCTGCGATCCCATAGAAGGCTTGGAGGGGGTTTTTAGAATTTATCTATTGCGATCGCATGAAGGGGTTTGCGATCGCACAGGCCTAGTTGGTTGGTCAGTGCGTTCGCGTGGGGTTAATGTGATCGCGTAGGGTCGTGGGCTAGTGCTCTGCGATCGCATGGCCTATCCTGCGATCGCGTAAGAGGGAAAATAAGGGGCTGGAGTTTGTCCTCCGCGATCGCGTGACTTGGGACGCGATCGCATAAGGTTAAAAGTGCCTGGGTAGAATGGTTTTAAGAGTTATTTCTCCCGCGACCAATTTGATATTTCCTCCATTTTTACACCACCTCAAGAGTTTTTTAGTAGAAATTTAAGAGAGTTTCAACGGGAATTAATTGGAGGTAAGTTTTATGGACTCAAAACATCTTTTATTTGAAGAATTAACATGTCAATTCATGAAACTATAGCTAAAAGGGGAAGAACTAGGGCTTGGGATTTTGAATTTTAAATTGGGATTTGATGACCCATTTGAGCTCTGATTTTGATAAACTTTATGTACGGACTCGTGGCGGGATAAAGATCGTTTTGGTACGAGTCTTGTAATTTTTCGAGAAGTGGGCCCGGGGCTCGGGTTTTTCTAGTTTCGAGATTATTGCTATATTTTGACCATTTTCGATTGGGTATTGTTCCCTTGGCATAGTGTGACATATTCACTCTGAATTTGGATAGATTCGATCCGCGTGGAGGCCAAGCTGAGGAGTAGAGGCATCACGGGCTAGATATTTTGCTGGTTCGAGGTGGGTAATACTTATAAATGATATTCTGAGGGGTTGAATCCCCGGATTTGCACATCATAGTGTCGTGTTAAGGTGACTTGCACGCCATATATTAGTGTGGGGTAGAGCACAGTTGGGGATCGTGGCTTGGTCTGTCCCATTTATTTATTTTACCACATATTTGACTGAATTATTTATTATCATCATAATTTGGGCTGATTGCCATGCTTGGGCTTCATGCCAGCTATGTGAGCCCTTCGTGGAATGATCTTACTGTTTTTGCATTACTTGCATATTATTTGATCTCGGTCCACAGTTTTATTACTGTTTTGAAAACTCGGCTATTTTTCTGAGATTTGATAACTTAAACAATATTTCATTGACGTTCCGAGCTGAGGATTTTCATGTTAATAATGCCCGAGTGGCTTATGTGCATTTCTGGACTGAGCATGGACCGGGTTGCGCACCGCAGCAGTGTCAGAGGGATTCTGAATATATGGGTGGCTCGGACTGCATGCCGCAGTAATCATATATATATATATATATATATATATATATATCTATATATATATATATATATATATATATATATATATATATATTGATATTGAGGACGAGAGCATGTTTTATGCTAATACCTGGCTGATATTGCGCTTGGGATGTAGGAGCCCCTCCGGAGTCTATACACACTCCCAGTGAGCACCGTCGATGTTAAGTAAGTGGAGCAGGCTGCATGCCGTAGCGGGTACTAGACTGTACCGTCATATGCATTGCATTACATTCATACATTTGTGCACTATTTGTTGTTTGTATCGTTTCTTGAGATATTTATTTGTTGTTCTGATATTGTCTGATCACTTTCAGAGTGGATAAATTTGAGACAGTGATAACAGTGATAATGATGTAAATGGGTCAGGTAATAGTTGCTGACCAGAGATAAGAATATTCCTGAAGGGCGAGTTGTAAGCTCAATTATGCATACTTGCTTGTGCCCGAGAGCCTGACTTTCTTGCTGACTTGGGCTACTTGTCCTACATTTACTTGCTTAATTGTTGGTAAAAGATATTTTTAAAAGTGAATTTTAAACTGAGGAGGATATTTTCTAAAAGATTTTCCTGGACTTACTGTTTTTCTCAAATGGTTGTGTTGTCCCATATTGCATGGTGGAGTGCTTTTACGTGATTTCTTGCCTTCAGTTATTATCTACTCTTATTACCGTTGAGTTGGAAATACTCACTTTACTCCCTGCACCTCGCATGCAGTTGCAGGTATTGTTCGCTCGGTAGCGGGTTATTAGCGGATTAAGGATCTGCTATCATAGCTGAGCCAAGTGACCACTAGCGTCCACGGCACCGGATCTTCTCCCTTATTTGATGTTGTTCATGTTATTTTCAGACTTAATTCCCCTTTTTGGATTTGTAGATCTTTAGTGAACTCTATAGTAGCTTATGAATAGTGACACCCCGATGTCGGGCTGTGACGGAATGGTCCCCGGTTGTTATGGTTGTTTTCGTGCTTTTTATTGTGTTAATCATGTTTTAACGTTATATATATATATATATATATATATATATATATATATATATATATATATATATATATATATATATATATATATTTGGGTCGTGATAAGTTGGTATCAAAGCCAGGTTACTAGGTCTCACGAGTCATGATCAGGTTAATAGAGTCTCGCGGATCGGTACGGAGATGTTTGTATTTATCCTCAAGAGGTTGCACGACCTTTAGGAGAAACTTCACATTCTTGAATTCTAATTGTGCGTCCTTGATTCAGCTTGAAAAGAAAACTCTTGAAATTCCTTCCACACGATTGTATGTGCACGCGAGTGCTTAGTATTAGATGTGCCTTGACGGCTTGTGATTCCCCGATAGAGGGGCAAGATGTGATTTCTATGGGTTGATGATGGTCCAGTCTGGAGAACTTGAGGCCGGATCCTTGCTTATGGATTGAGCACCGAGGTGCTGATTTTGCGAGTTGATGTTATGAATTTACATGTTCAGTATTGTCCCAAATTGTGGGAATGGCGGATGGATAGCTATATGGTGAGTATTTTGGTACTGCAAGATGATCCTATAAGACTTGGAGGTGTCGAAGAAGGTCGACTAGATAATAGATGAACCATTAAGTGTTTGATCTCCATTTGGATTGTATGTGTTACCCCGAGTTATGGGTGTCTGAAGAATCTTTTCAAGTCTCCTAGTTGCGAGTGAAGTAAATAGCGTGTTGCGGTTCGAGTTCAGACTTAGAAAGAAGGGACGACTATGTAAGGTGTATGACTGTGGAAGGTATATGGATATGTTATGTTGAGGCGAAGCAAGTGGGATATCTCCTGCGGAGTGTTCTAGCGTGGTATGGTCCTTGTGTGCATGTTAGAAGACTCTGTGTTTCACAACTTATAACCGATTGGGGCATATGCTCACTATGTTCTTGTGGCATCAATGGAGTAAAAGTGATATGAGCCATTGAAATATTTTTGACTATGGGTTCGAGCCAAGTTAGGGAGGTTGCCTTTGATTAGCTGGCAGAGCAGTTCTGGTTGCAGAAATCTAGCCGAGGATGGCACGAGTGAAGCAAATTTTGACAAGGGTTATAGGGTACTTGGTGGATGTGTGAAAACAATAGGATGTCTTGAGCTATTTTTGATAAAGAATGCATAGTGTAAGGAGGAGGAAGCTGTTGGTTGTATCAGAATAAGATCGTCCCCTGCGGGGTCATAGTGCTAATGAGGCGGGTGGTTACGTCTGTTCGATCAGGTAAATTGCAATTGAATAAGAGTGAATGACTTACGGGAATGGTACTAACGGGTTTAAGAGTATGCGTACATCAATTGAGAGTTCTAAAATTGCATATGGGGTTAAAGACTGAGTTTCATTGGAAAAGGTCAAGATTTGTGGTTTTTTTTAATGTCGAATTTGGGATCCTATGTATTGGTATAGAGAAAGTCATGGTAACAAATTCAGATTCATAGAAATTTCTTCAAAGTAAAGTATTCTGGAATGTGGTATTCTAGGAACATTTGATAGAGCATTTAGTGGCCTATGGGTCTTAGACAATGTGGTCTTATGTTCGGGTCTCGTGTGGTAATCTTGGGTTGAGGCATTGTGGTGCTACAACAAGAGGGAATGTCGAGTTAATATGAATCAGGAGGAAAAAAAATTTAATAGATAGAATATCTTGATAGTAGGCTGAGTCGGTATGGTAAGGGCATGATTAATTAATCGTGTGTGTTTGGAGTAATGAGCCTTACAGGCATTTTGCAACAATGCTTTTAAGTTTTGGTAGCTTTTATTCAGTCCTGGCGGTTAGCCTGTGCAAATGGAACTGAGAAAGAGTTCTTGTTGAGCCTTACCGTGGTTCGGGGGTGCATATATGTATTCTCTTGAGGCATGCAAAGCATGGAATGTGTAATGATTCTTCTTCTGAATGAGATTTGACGAGAGCGTTGAGAATGGTAATGTGATTAGACTGATGATACTTCGGTAGTATTGTGGCACTTTCTTGTTAGTTGAACTGGGAATATTTGGGTTTCTTGATGGCACAAGGAGATTTTGAGTATGTGTCGTGGGATTATTGGATATTGAGCTGTGACATGTGTTCAGATGGCAAAAACAATTGGGATCAGGTATGATGATTCATGTGCCATGCGGAATTGGAGGCGGAAGTCCTCATATTTCAAGCTATTTCTGATGGTGATCGTGTGTATCAGCACCGTTTGGAGACTATTGGGATTTGGAGGCTCGAATGAACCTTTCGTTGCTGGTATGTTGGATTTTGGATGTGATGTTAATGTTCAGACTGGTTGTCTCAGTGTTAGATTAATTCTGGACTATTGCGTTATGGGCTATGCCAGAAACGCCACGGTTTGAGTGGCGAGGTGCGTTGGAATATGTTCTTGTGGAATAGTTTATCTTTTAAAGACCCAGCGTATTGCTGAGAAGGATTGTTTTTCCTAATTGAGCCTTGTGATAGATGTCAGTGTGGAGGTTGCTATTATTGAGTAAGTTCTTGCGTTAAGGGACTTTTCGGATGCGTGTCCCCATTTGAGCGGACTCAGTTTGCTCCGAATTCTATTGCCAAGAGATAAGCTGACTCGATCATTGTAGAGCTTATCAGCAATCTGAAGAGATCTAGGTGTTGTCTTCTGCGCTGCGGGACGTTATGATTTGTGGACTATGGGAACATATGGTGTGATACTATCGATATTCATAGTGGAAGTTGAGGTGGAAACTTCAGTTATGCTTGAGTTTTGTAGCTTATAACACTATATGTAGATATTGTATGCACTTAGTATGCTTACGACCGGTACTCGGTATTTTGTCGTAATGAGCAAATTTGGCTCAGTGTGCAACTCCTTATGTGATATATATATATATATATATATATATATATATATATATATATATTTATATATATATATATATATATATATATATATATATATATATATATATATATATATATATATATATATATATATATATATGGATCGGGTGGCACACCGCCATGCGTATTCATGGATCGGATGGCACGCCACCATGGGTATGCGTGGATCGGATGGCACGCCGCCATGAGTATGTGTGGACCGGGTGGCGCGCCGCCATAGGTATGTTATCTGGATCAGGTTGCACGCCGCAACACTGTGATGTTGAGAATAGTTTCCCATATGCTATTTGTGTGCCTTGCTTTTCCATGGGTATAATGATTTGCTTTGGTTCTAGACACTAATTGTGCGTGGTTGTAAATTTCGAGTATAGCGACTTGAGGTGCTTCATGTAATATACTGTTTGGATGAGATCGCGCATTATAACGAGGCTACGTGGTGAATAGACCCTTCGGGGAGGATTCAAGTATTCTATTTCTATGATGTGGGGCAGGGTCCCAGCCTTGTGTTGTAATGGTTTTGTTGAGCTTAAGGTACACCTCTTTCGCTTGAGTAATTTTCATGACTTTAGTATATTCAGACCGTCTCTTATTGGTACGTGTGTCATGTAAGTTGTGGCTTAGGCCATATTGATGTGTCATGTCACCAGGATGTGTGTTTGGTCAAAGAGATCTTTGGGGTCATTAATGAATATGAACATATTTGATTTCAGCTTGTTGGAAGGTTAAAAATCGAGTTTCGGCTCAGAGATCTGTTGTGGTAGTAGTAAAAAGGGAAGAAATGCCTTCGTGAATGGTTTATCTGAGAAACGACTTTGGTCTACTGCGTGTTTCAGTATCATTGGTAGAATATGAAAGTGTTGGAATAAGACTCTAGCTAATAAGAGGTTTCTTTCGATATATGGTTGTTGTGGGCAGCTACCATGAATGGAAGTTATCATTTCGAGTGCTTGAATTTTGTGGTATATCACAAAATTTCACCTGAGGTTGCAAGTATGAGCTATTACATCCGGTTCGGGCTCATTCTGAGTACAGATGTGAGCTTATGATCTTGTGTATAATTTCGGAAAGCGCAATGAGGTCCTACGGTTTATGGGTTAGATGGACTGTGAGATTTCAGCTACGTCATGTTGTCGGACCTATAAGAGATAGGGTGATGTGGGATCACCCCGGGTATATACTTGGTAAAATCATTCAGTCACTGGGTTGCTCCTAGTACAACTCTGGGTACGCTCGAGGATGAGCGTTTGTTTAAGTTGAGGAGGATGTGAAGACCCGAACCATAGTCTCATGTGTTGCTGCTTCATTTTCCCTATTTATTGCTTCTTCATATTTAATTATCAGTGTTTGATGCGTTAGAGTTGATTTGATTGGTGTTGGTGGAAAATGAGACACTTAGTCTTTTTAAGGAAGGCTTAAGTTGGAAAAGCCAACCAAATGTTGACTATTTAGTTAGAGGGCTCGGAATTGATTTTCGATGATTTGGTTAGTTTGGGGGGATGATTTATAACTTAGGAGTGCGGTCGGAATTGATTTTGGAGGTCTGGTGTAGAATTAGACTTAAATTGGCGAAGTTAGAATTTTGGCGATATCCGGTTGATAGGTGAGATTTTGATCCGAGGGTCGGAATGGAATTCTGAGAGTTGCAGTAGCTTTGTTAGGTAGTTTTAGACTTGTGTGCAAGATTTCAGTTGATTCGGAGGTGTTTAGGTCGGGTTTTTTATTGAATGAGAATTTTTACAATTTTAATTTAATTTAAGCTTTGATTCTATAAAACTTGACGATTTTGATGTCAACGATAGTGTTTTTATGACTCGAACAAGTTTGAATGAGGTATTAGAACATATATGTGCTTTTGGTTGAGGTCCCGAGGGCCTCGGGGTGGTTTCGGATGGCTAACGGGGATTTTGAGTTGGAAATTTGCAGTAGAAATTGCAGAGCATATTTGCTCTTTGCGATCGCGAGCCTGTGGCTGCGATCGCATAGAAGTCTTGGAGGGGGTTCTTAGAACTTCTCTATGTGATCTCGTGAAGGGATTTGCGATTGCATAGGCCTGGTTGGTTGGTCAGTGCTTTCGCGTGGGGTTGAGTGCGATCGCGTAGAGCCGTGGGCCAGTGCTCTACGATCGCATGGCCTGTCTTGCAATCGCGTAAGAGATAAAATAAGGGGTTGGAGTTTGTCCTCCGCGATCGCGTCACTTGGGATGCGATCGCATAGGGTTAAAAATGCTTGGGCAGAATGGTCTTAAGGGTTATTTCATCCGCGGCCCATTTGATATTTCCTTCATTTTTGCACCACCTCAAGAGCTTTTATGTAGAAATTGAAGAGAGTTTCAACGGAAATTGATTGGAGGTAAGTTTCATGAACTCAAAAAATCTTTTATTTAAAGATTTAACCTGTAAATTCATGAAACGATAGCTAAAAGGGGAAGAACTATGGCTTGGGATTTTGCATTTTATATTGAGATTTGATGACCCGTTTGAGCTCGGATTTTAATGAACTTTGTATGAACGGACTCGTGGTGAGATAAGGATCGATTTGGTATGAATCTTGTAATTTTTTGAGAAGCAGGACCGAGGCTCTGGTTTTGCTAGTTTCGAGATTGTTGCTATATTTTGACTATTTTTGATTGGGTATTGTTCCCTTGACATAGTGTGATGTATTCGCTCTGAATTTGGATAGATTCGACGTGCATGGAGGCCAAGATGAGGAGAAGAGGCATCGCGGGCTAGATATTTCGCTGGTTTGAGGTGGGTAATACTTGTAAATGATATCCTGAGGGTTTGAAACCTCGGATTTTCACATCATATTACCGTATTGAGCTGACTAGCACACCTGAGCGTGGGGTAGAGCACCGTTGGGGATCGTAACTTGGTCCATCCCGGTTATTTATTTTTACCGCGTATTTGACTGAAATTATTTGTTATCATCATAATTTTGGCTGATTGCCATGCTTGGGCTTCGTGCCAACTATGTGAACCCTTCGTGGAATGATCTTACTATTTTTGCATTACTTGCATATTATTTGATCTTGGTCAAAGGTTTTATTACTGTTTTGAAAACTTAGCTATTTTACTAAAATTTGAAAACTTAAACAATATTTCATTAACATTCTGAGCTGAGGATTTTCATGTTAATAATTCCCGAGTGGCTTATGTGCATTTCTGGACTTAGCATGGACCGGACTGCGCACCGCAGCAGTGTCATAGTGATTCTGAATATATGGGTGGCTTGGGCTGCACGCCGCAACAATGATATATATATTTTGATATTGAGGCCGAGAGCCTCTTTTATGCCAATACCTGGCTGATATTGCGGTTGGGCTGTAGGAGCTTCTACGAAGTCTGTACACACTCCAATGAGTGTCGTCGACGTTAAATTAAGTGGAGCGGGTTGCACACCATAGCGGGTACTAGATTGTACTGTCATATGCATTGCATTCAAACATTTGTGCACTATTTGTTGTTTGTGTCGTTTCTTGAGATATTTATTTGTAGTTCTGATATTGTCTGATCACTTTCGGAGTGGATAAGTTTGAGACAGTGGTAACAATGACAATGTATGATGTAAATGGGTCAGGTAACAGTGGCTGACCAGAGATAAGAATATTGCCTGAAGGGCGAGTTGTGAGCTCAATTATGCATACTTACTTGTGCCCGAGAGGGTGACTTTTGTGCTGACTTGCGCTACTTGTCCTGCATCTACTTGCTTAACTGTTGGTACAAGATATTTTTAAAAATAAATTTTAAACTGAGACAGATATCTTCTAAAGGATTTTCCCGGACTTACTATTATTCTCAAATGGTTGTGTTGTCCCATATTGCATTGTGGAATGCTCTTACGTGACTTTTTGTCTTCACTTATTATTTATTCTTATTACCGATGCGTTAGAAGTACTCACTTTACTCCCTGCACCTCGCTTGTAGTTGCAAGTATTGTTCACCCGGTAGCGGGTTATTAGCGGATTAAGGATATGCTATCATAGCTGATCTAAGTGACAGCGAGCGTCCGCGGCACCGGATGTTCTCCCTTATTTTATGTTGTTCATGTTATTTTCAGACTTAGTTCCCATTTTCGGATTTGTAGATCTTTAGTGAACTCTGTAGTAGCTCATGGCTAGTGACACACTAGTGTCGGGCTGTGACGGGATGGTCCCCTGTCGTTGTCATTGTTTTTCGCGCTTTTGATGATGTTAATCATGTTTTAACGTTACATATATTAAATAACTGTTTAAAAGGAAGCGTTCATTTTGTTGACTGGCCTTGTCTCCACGAGAGGCGCCATCACGACCAGGTTTGAAATTTGGATCGTGACAATGTCGTCCATTAAAAGTCGGGCATATTCATGCCACTAACATGAAACTATTAGCTCATATATGCCATTATCCAATAATGGAATACTACTACTTCTAGATATTTCCACGTGGCGTTATCTAAACTCTTCATCACTTACCAGTCCTCTCCCCTCTCACCCCGCCCCAATTACAAGTGGCATATATAAGACATTTTATTAAGTTTAGTGGCAAATTTGAGCCGTTTTCCTATTCCTTATATTACATAACTCTCTTGGGTAACAATTTTTGTTTATCATTAGATGCATGACATTCAACCTTCTAGAATCATATTCCTCTACAAAACATCCATTTTTTCTAATTTAATAAACTTATATTTGTGTAACAAATTTGCAAGGACAAGTTTGTTCCTTGTACTATAGTAGTATTATTTTATATGAAAAAATACCCTCCTATTTAAGTTGGACTATGAATCTAATCCTATATTATATCATTCAAAAATTTCTCGTACATTAGCTCTTAAAAAGATTTTAAAAACACATAAAATTTATTTAAGAAAGAAAAGAAACGAGCTTAAAGAGAGTACATTAATGAAGTATATTTAGATATGAAAAATACATTTGAGTATGTGAATTAAGAGTATGTATGTGTTTTATGGTAAAATTTATGGTGCTTGAGATATGGTGATGGCTTGGGAAAATGATATAAATTTGTTTAGGAAAAAACATGACGGATTTAAAAGAGTACACTAATGAGGTATAGTTAGGTATGAAATATGTGTGTGCTAATTAAAAGTATGTACGTGTATTCATGGTGAAATTTGGTGGGGTCCAGCCCCTAAGTCAAGGAAAATTATCTTCCTTGTGCCTTTGTTTTCTTCCAATTTTTTTTGTCAAAGTTGGTAACAATAAGAGCATCCCACGTTTTTTTCTCTTTATCAAATTTTGTGTTCTGCAGAATATATAATGTCAAGATAGGTATGCTCAATTCTGCCTATAAAGTGAGAGCTTCGACTCTCATTTTTCATCAGCAAAAACTCAGAGAAAAATATATCTGAGAGTGAGATTTCATAGACAGGGTATAAGAAAATAGTCTGTGAAGAAAATAGAGAGTGAGCGATATTGTAGTGAGGTGTAAATATCAAAAGAGGGTTATTTTCTTTTGAGTGTTGTAGTGGTCTTTGGAGTATTTTACTCAGACCTACAAAGTGAAAATTCCTTATTATAGTGATATCAGTTGCTCCTCTCAGGGCCGTAGTTTTTCCCCTTATTCAGAAGGGTTTTCCACGTAAAAATCTTGGTGTCATTATTACTCTTTATTCTTGTTAATTACCATATCTTTGTGCTACATTATTATTCCGCTTTTATTACCGTGAATATTATTTTGGTAGGGGATTTATTCCCAACAACTGGTATCAGAGCATAGGTTCTGCTCGTTCACTGAAATACCATTCACTGTTGGTAGTACTATACTCGGTGAAAAATAAAAATGTCCGGAGTAAAGTACGAGGTAGCTAAATTCAACGAAGATAACAGTTTCTCAACATGGCAAAGAAGGATGAGGGATCTACTCATCCAACAAGGATTACACAAGGTACTGGATTGTGATGCCAAAAAGCCTGATACCATGAAAGTTGAGGATGGGGCTGATTTGGATGAAAGAGTTGCTAGTACAATCAGGTTGCACTAATAGGATGATGTGGTAAATAGCATCATTGATGAAGTCACTGCACGTAAAATTTGGACAAGGTTGGAAAGCCCATAACTGTCTAAAACGATGACAAATAAATTGTACCTGAAGAAGCAGTTATACGCCCTACACATGGGTGAATGTATGAATTTTTTGTCAAATTTAAATGTGTTTAACGGACTAATCACACAGCTTGCCAACCTCGGAGTGAAAATCGAGGAGGAAGATAAAGCGATCTTGCTATTAAACTCGTTGCCATCTTCGTACGATAATTTGGCAATAACCATCCTGCACGGTAAGACTACTATTGAGTTGAAAGATGTCACATCGGCTCTTTTACTCAATGAGAAGATGAGAAAGAAGCCTAAAATCAAGGACAAGCTCTTATCACAGAAGGTAGAGGCAGGAATTATCAATGGAGTTCGAGCAACTACGACAGATCCGGAGCTCGTGGGAAGTCAAAAAATGCTACAACTGCGATCAACCAGGTCACTCCAAAAGAGATTGCCCAAATCCAAGGAAGGGCAAAGGTGAAATCAGTGGCCAGAAGAATGACGATAACACAACCACCATGGTGCAAAACAATGATAATATTGTCCTCTTTATAAACGAGGAAGAGGAATGCATGCACCTGTCAGGTCCAGAGTTGGAATGGGTGGTTGACACTGCAACATCTTACCATGCCACACTGGTAAGAGATCTTTTTTGCAGATATGTAGCAGGTGATTTCGGCACAGTGAGAATGGGTAACAAAAGTTACTCAAAGATTGCGGAGATTGGTGACATTTGTATCAATACAAATGTTGGATGCACATTGGTTCTAAAGGATGTGCGGCATGTACCTGATTTGCGGATGAACTTGATCTCGGGAATTTCTTTGGACCGAGATGGATATGCGAACTATTTTGCAAATCAAAAGTGGAGACTCACCAAAGGATCATTAGTGATTACAAAGGGAGTTGCTCGTGGCACGTTGTACAGGACAAATGCAAAAATATGCCAAGGTGAATTGAATGCGGCACAAGATGAGATTTCTGCAGATTTGTAGCACAAAAGAATAAGTCATATGAGCGAGAAGAGATTGCAGATTCTTGCCAAGAAATCATTCATTTCATATGCCAAAGGTACACCGATAAAACCTTGTGACTACTGTTTATTTGGTAAGCAGCATAGGGTCTTATTTCAGACATCGTCTGAAAGAAAATTGAATATACTTGATTTTATATATTTTGATGCTTGTGGACCAATAAAAATTGAATCAATGTCCGGTAAAAAATATTTTTATAACTTTTATTGATGATTCTTCACGAAAATTATGGGTTTATATTTTGAAAACCAAAGATCATATATTTCATGTTTTCAAGAAGTTTCATACTCTAGTAGAAAGGGAGAAAGGTCAAAAGCTAAAGTGTCTCCGAAGTAACAATGGAAGTTAGTACACTTAAATGGAATTTAAAGAGTACTGTTCAAGTCATGGGATCAGACATGAAAAGACAGTTCCTGGAACCCCACAGCACAATGACGTAGCCGAGAGGATGAACTGCCCCATTGTGGAGAATGTGAGAAGCATGCTCAGAATGGCTAAACTGCCTAAGTCATTCTGGGGTGAAGCAGCTCAGACAGCCTGTTACATGATCAATAGGAGTCCATCAGTTCCGTTGGCATTTGACATCCCGGAGAAAGTTTGGACCAACAAGGAGGTGTCCTACTCGCATCTGAAAGTGTTTGATTGCAGAGCTTTTGCACATGTACCAAAAGAGCAGCGAACCAAATTGGATGATAAATCTGTTCCCTGTATATTTATCGGATATGGAGATGGAGAGTTTGGGTACAGATTGTGGGATCCTGCAAAGAAGAAGGTCATCAGAAGCAGAGATGTAGTCTTCCGAGAAAGTGAAGTTGGAACAGGTGCTGATATGTCAGAAAAGGCGAAGAATGGTACAATTCCTAACCTTGTTACTATTCCTTCTACTTCTAACAATCCCACAAGTGCAGAAAGTACGACAGACGAGGTTGCCGAGCTGGGGGAGCAACCTAGTGAGGTTATTAAGAAGAAGGAGCAACTTGATGAAGGTGTCGAGGAAGTGGAGCACCCCACTCAGGAAGAAGAACAACCTCAACCTCTGAGGAGATCGGAGAGGCCAAGGGTAGAGTCATACAGGTACCCTTTCACAGAGTATGTCCTCATCAGTGATGAAAGGGAGCCAGAAAGTCTTAAGGAGGTGCTGTCCCATCCAGAAAAGAACTAGTAGATGAAACCCATGCAAGAAGAGATGGAATCTCTACAGAAAAATGGCACGTACAAGCTGGTTGAACTTCCAAAGGGTAAAATACCACTCAAATGCAAATGGGTCTTTAAACTCAAGGAAGATGGAAATGGCAAGATGGTTAGATACAAATCTCGATTGGTAGTTAAAGGCTTCAAACAGAAGAAGGTATTGATTTTGACGGAAATTTCTCACATGTTGTCAAAATGACTTCTATTCGAACAATTCTGAGCTTAGCAGTTAGCCTAGATCTTGAAGTGGAGCAGTTGGATGTGAAAACTGCATTTCTTCATGGAGATTTGGAAGAGGGGATTTATATGGAGCAGCCAGAAGGATTTGAAGTGGCTCGAAAGAAACACATGGTGTGAAAATTGAATAAGAGTCTTTATGGATTGAAGCAGGTACCTAGGCAGTGGTACATGAAGTTTGACTTATTCATGAAAAGTCAAACATACATAGAGACCTATATTGATCAATGTGTATACTTCAACAGATTTTCTGAGAATAATTTTATTATATTTTTGTTGTATGCGGATGACATGTTAATTGTAGGAAAAGATAAGGCGTTGATAGCAAAGTTGAAGGGAGATCTGTCCAAGTCATTTGATATGAAGGACTTGGGCCCATCACAACAAATTCTAGGGATGAAGATAGTTCTAGGGAGAACAAGTAGAAAGTTGTGTCTATCTAAGGAAAAGTACATTGAACTTGTACTAGAACGCTTCAACATGAAGAATGCTAAGCCAGTCAGCACACCTCTTGGTAGTCATCTAAAGTTGAGCAAAAGGATGTATCCTACAACAGAGAAGGAGAAAGGGAACATGGCTAGAGTTCCTTATTCTTCACCAGTCGGAAGCTTGATGTATGTAATGGTATGTACTAGAGCTGATATTGCTCACGCAGTTGGTGTTGTCAGCAGGTTTCTTGAAAATCCTGAAAAGGAACATTGGGAAGCAGTCAAGTGGATACTCAAGTACCTGAGAGGCACCACAGGAGATTGTTTGTGCTTTGGAGGATCTAATCCAATCTTGAAGGTCTATACAGATGCTGATATGGCAGGTGACATTGACAACAGAAAATCCACTACTGGATATTTGTTTACATTTTCAAGGGGAGCTATATTATGGTAATCTAAGTTGCAGAAGTGTGTTGCACTTTCGACAACTGAAGCAGAGTACATTGCCTCTAAAGAAACTGGCAAGGAGATGATATGGCTCAAACGGTTCCATCAAGAGCTTGGATTGCATCAGAAGGAGTACGTCGTCTATTGTGACAGTCAAAGTGCAATAGACCTTAGCAAGAAATCTCTGTACCATGCAAGGACTAAACACATAGATGTGAGATATTATTGGATTGGTGAACAAGTGGAGAACGAATCTTTACAGGTCAAAAGATTCATACAAGTGAGAACCTTTCGGATATGCTGACCAAAGTAGTACCAAGAGACAAGTTTGAGGTATGTAAAGAACTTGTCCGCATACACTCAAATTAGAAATTGCGGTGTTATCCCCTTCAGGTAAATGGGACTGGAGGGGGAGATTGGTGGGATGCAGCCCCTAATTCAAGGAAAATTGTCTTCCTTGTGCCTTTGTTTTCTTCCAATTTTTTTGTTAAAGTTGGTCAACAATAAGAGCAGCCCACATTTTTTTTCTCTTTGTCAAATTTAGTGTTCTGCAGAACATATAATGTCAAGATAGGTAGGCTCAATTCTGCCTATAAAATGAGAGCTTCGGCTCTCAATTTTCATCAACAAAAACTCAGAGAAAAATATATCTGAGAGCGAAATTTCACAGACAAGATATAAGAAAATAGTTTGTGAAGAAAATAGTGAGTGAGCGATATTGTAGTGAGGTGGAAATATCAAAAGAGGGTTATTTTCTTTTGAGCGTTGCAGTGATCTTTGGAGTATAAAATTTTACTATAGTGATATCTGTTGCTCCTCTCAGGGCCGTGGTTTTTTCCCTTATTCAGAAGGGTATTCCACGTAAAAATATTGGTGTCATTGTTACTCTTTTATTCTTGTTAGTTACCATATCTCGGTGCTACATTATTATTATTACGCTCTTATTACCGTAAATATTATAATGGTAGGCGATTTATTCCCAATAAAATTTGGGGTGTTACAATGGTTAGACGTAGTTGTGGCTTGGAAAAACGTTCAAATATACCACTGAACTTAATGAATAGGCTCATATACGCCAAAGGGGGTGAGGGGGAATGAGGCTGGTAAGTATTGGGTTCTGTTGGTAGAAAATGACATATATGAGCCAATAGTGTATTATTAATGGCATGAATATATTCAACTTTTAACGGATATCATAGATTGACCATTTTTAAAGTTGAATGACATATTTGAGCCTTTTCCATTTTCAACATCTAAAATTGTACTCCCCCCGTTTCGATTTATGTGAACTCATTTGACTGGGCACTTTTAAGAAATGAGAAAAGGCTTTTAAATATGTGGTGTAAAATAAAGCACATATATTTTGTGTGACTATAAATTATTATTACATAAAGGTAAATTATTTCCAAATAGGGAAATAGATCATTCTTTTTGGCACGAACTAAAAAGAAAATAAGTTCATATAAATTAAAACGGATGGAATATAAAATAATACCACCAATAATTGTGGTTGGGTAGTAAGTACTTCTTCCTATTTAAGGAGAGATCTGAAATTTGAGTATTGGGAATAGAATCTCCTTTGGTAGGGAAAGCTTTGTCCCCCAAAGTGAGACTTCCCCATGTGAATGCGAATTAGTCGAATACCAAACACCGGATGGTAAACACATCGAAAACGAAGAAGGTAAAGGATGGCCTTCGGGAACACGTTTTTTTGATCGACGTATTATTGATCGTCAGGTCCTCTCCTTATTAGGATAGCTGCCTTCAGGCATTACCTACCCTTCATAATAAAAATGTTTTGGCTCGACTCGGAGAACTGGTAACATCAGAAAGGAAGAAGTTCAAAAACATAATATAGTAAAGTTGTGAAGGTTCATATTCGCAGTCATATAGAGCTTAAATACCATTACTAGTGTATTACAACAATCAGATTAAATTACCTAATCAAGTGATTTCTATTAATCACTTCAGGTGGAGTTTGGATGGATCGGCAAAACGAAGAGAGAATGATTTTGGTTCATCCCAATTGAAACCATAGTCAAAATTCTGTGAATAAGTGTATCTATTATAACGAGGAACTTGTACATTCAAAGACTTAGGACTCTCAAATCGTAGTCTCTTGTTCATTTCCTTCTTCTCCTTTGACATTTTCTTCCACAAAACTTTCCAAATTGAACTTTTGGTACCTCTATTTTTAGAAAATGACTTTTTCAGTACTGTTTTTTCATCATGATAGTATCTTCCTAAGTCGAATACTTCTGCTTCTTGTGCTAAAAATTCTGTACAAATTCTTGACGTCCATTTCAGTAAGTAAGAAACTAAGTTTTGAGAAAAGTATAGAGTTGGGAGTGATATGGATTTTGGACATTTAAAGGAAATGGCTATGGAATTTAATATGCTATGTGGTAAGAAATTTTGGACAAAAATGATGGGCTTAGAATTTAAATAAGATGGTTCACATGGTTTGACAGAAGAAAGTGTTTTGGCATAAATTTAATATAATTCATATGTTCTGTTTTTATAATAACGTTTTTTATGTTTAAGTAAATAGTTTTCAGGCACGTGATTTATTTAAAAAAATAGTATTCCTTTGAGCTTGGATGCTGACAACTGTTGTGAATTATTGCATAAGAAGAATTTATAATCTATTGATTAATTTTAAGTTGACTGTCCGTCCACGGTAACATAAGCAACATAAGCAAATTAACACTTGACATAGTTATTGTTATTGTCATACTCTTTCCGTCTCAAATTATTTGTCCTATTTTTATTTTACATATCCCTTTAGAAAATATTATTTAGAAATTATTTTTGACAATTTTAACTTGTTTATATCTTATTGGTATTTGAACAATCATAATATTATCCCATAATTGAGGTATTTGTAGTCTCTAAGGATAATTACTACTAAGTATAAATTAGAGAAAAAAATTAAACTTATTTTGAACTTCTAAAATAACAAATAATTTGAAAAAACTAATTTAAAAATCACTATAGAAATTTTTTTTTACGGAGGGAGTACTTGTTTTATATAGATGGAATTAACTCCTATTATTAGGGGTGAATTGTATGTCTTGTCATCTATTTTTAGCTCAGTTCTGATTTTATTCTGTTTCTTACGTTTCTTAATTGAGGGGGGTGGGGGTAACGAAGGAGACTTGTCATTGTCTTAATTTTCCCACCATTTAAAATTGAATTATTAGGATAAAGTTATGGACGTTCAGATGTCACAATCACATCGAGTATCAACAACCATTTGCCAGTCTAATTTAAGAATAAATGTATTAATTTTGCCATGATATAGACATGGTTTTATTTTCTCTACATGAGATTAGCTTCCTCCAAAATCCGAGTACTTGATTCTTCAAGATATAATTATCATAAAAATGATCGATTTTAGGATAACTTATCCCATATGTGAATAGTTTAAACGAAAGAATAGGAATTCCACTTTGTAATTAGTATGCATGAGTTACGAAAAAAGTACGAAAGTTAGAGGCCCTAATACATGAAGCCATCGGAAAATATAACTTTTACAAGTTTTCCTAGGATTAATTTTGATGTGTAATGATCACGCCCAACTATGCTTTATAAAAAGAATAAAGCGGTCGCTGCAAATATATTCCGGTTAATAAGTCCGGAATCGAATCCCTCAGGGAATTAATCTATCCATCACATCTATTAGACTCACATAAATTCATGTATTCAATCTTCAGAGATATTTGAGTAACAAAATGAGTGTTTATTAACTAAATATTATGTATTAAAAATGCAGTAATTAAGAACTAGCTATAAACTGGTTGTAAGCAAGAATGAGAATGGTCTAAGGTTCTGATTTCCCCTCTTGTCAGAATCCTTTCTGCTATGTTTGCTATAAATTTGCCTAAGTCTTCTCTATCAATCATGAGCACTCTGACTGTTGTAAACTCTCTCCCGAATAATTACAATAATATACTAGACATATTCTCCCAAATTACGTTAACTGGCCTTAGTTACAGCTAACTTAGATCGCACCCAAGGTCTCATTATCCCTAATCCCACCTTTGAACCCTTTGTATTGATCCCTCATATATGTTAGGAGTGGTGTTGTTCAACAACTACCTAAATATACACTCTCTCCCCAGTAATGCATACTAAATAGGTGCAACTGATTGAGGGCCCTTCAATCAACATCAATCATAATGTAGTTGAATAAACAGAGAAAATATTAAGGCAAATCAATATTAACATATCAAGAAATTCATCCTCCAAGAGGTTCTATCAAAATCTTAGATTAAGAGTTTAGCTACGCATAATCTTTTTCACAATCATAACAGTAGAATTCATCATTAATGATTAAAACAAAAGGAAGAAAGGTAAAACTCTATGTCGAATCTTCCGCCTTATCTCTTGCCTCTTCTTGCCCTCAACAATCCTTCAAAAACCTTGATACCTTCTTTTTTGGGGAGCTGGGCTTTTTATAGGTTAAGGAGAGTTTCCCCCGAACTTACAAATTTACCCCTGAAATAAAGTTCCTCGAAGTGACGGACCGCGGTCAGACCGCGAATAGTGCATTCTTTTCTGCCTGACGAGCGCGCCGCCATTGGCCCGCGCTCATGGAGCTCAAATGTCTTCCATTTTTTCCTTCTTCTTTCACGCGCACTTACCTCCGATTGGCGTTCCTTGCTCCAAATTAACTCCAAACACTATTTAATGTCCTAATTATCAGGACTTGCTCCTGCAAAGCATAATTCATAATAAGAGCCATTTGTTATCATTTTAACCTTCATATAGCAATAAAGTATAGCTAAGTTGGGGCATAATGGTTGCTAAACTACATGAATATAGTCTATTATCAACACTCCATACTTAAACCATTACTTGTCCCCGGTAATCAACCATACTTTACAGAGGCTCCTTTGCTAAGAAACTTTTCTAACTCATCACACCAAGAACATATAACAAGGATTGAGTCCAGTAGTGTAACATCTTTGCCTCAAGAGTTGACTCTCACATACCGCATAATATTCCTAACTTACTCACTTACTCTACACAGAGGTCAAGATGCACCTTTCCTTCCTGAATCAAGTGCCCTCACATCGAATCCGAGAGTAGTTCCACAAGAAATAAACTTCAGAACAATTAGTAACTCAAATAGACAAAATTCACTCACTCTTAGAAAGAACATTCATATGCTACATAAAATGCACTATATGCTTTCCCGTAGTATACTATTCTTCTAATCGAGCTTATTTAGTCTAGGATCAAATATGCCTTTATTTGGTTGTAATGTAGCCTAATGTATAGGTAGGATACATTTGGATATAAGAGTGACTCACCTCCCTAAGCACTTTAATACATATACTTTCACATTCAACACCCCACACTTATGTCAAACTATGACTCCACATTTACATCAATATATATTAATTCTCTGCTTCTTTAGGCACACTTAATCAAGAGTCACTACTTATCAAAGAATAGTTTTCACAAGAATATAACTATTTTCTTTCATTCAAGTGGCTCTTACTTATTCAAAATTGTGCACCTTTATTTTATTAGTTCCACTCAAAATTCAAACCAACCACCCCACACTTTAACTTTTACCAGTTCATCACAATTTAAGTGTTTATGGGATGTGAAAGCTGAAAAGGTTCAAACAGATACAAACATTTGGGTAAGGCTTGTAATGTGGTTGCCAAGGAATCATGATTACAGGCTCAAAGGGGTTAACTATGGTACATAAAAATTAGGCGGGTAACATATATATATATATATATATATATATATATATATATATATATATATATATATATATAGTTCAACAAAGAAACGCCTATATCACTTCCAAGACTGAACAAAACTGCTATTTTTCCTTGCAAACACACAAGGCAAGTTCTAGGTATCAAATGCAGTGCATAGAATATAATAAATCTCACACACACATGGCACATGACTCACTCTAGAATGGATTATCAAAATACTCTCGTCTGAGTACTTAAGTCAAGTTAAGAACATATAATTTAAGGCACTCTAACATGAATCAACAACTGAGACTAAGCGTCATACTAAAGTGTCTACTGTATTCAAGGTGTAACAACGTTAAGAGATTTTGTTTCCATATCAGCTCATAGCCTATAAGTACCTAAAAAAAAATAAAAAACCAACTACACCTCGTTCAAATAAAACCCTTGGAAAAGAACCGCGATCCAAAGAAAAACCAAGGGAGAATTGCTACACTACCTACAAAAGAAAATCTTTTCTTCTGTTTTCTTGTTTTTTTAGTTATTTTCTTAAAATCGACTTAGACCCTCAAGAAACCCGTCGAGTGATATCCATCGTCGGGACAAGTCGAACCATACTGTTAGACAACTAATTAAAAATCAAAATCAAAATCAAGCTATGTTCCTATATATGTACAACATACAAACAAAGTATCCTCACATCCCACACTTAAAAATATGGCATGTACCCATTTCATACAAAATAAAGCAACGCCAGGTAAAGGAACTTCCCTGGCAGATCATGCCTGATCGGAGAAAATGCCAGGGTCAAGGTGACATGCCTACCCCAATGCCCGCATCCAGCCCATGATTTTCTTCTCTGATTTAGCATTTTGGGAGGGCAAGGCATCACCTCTAATCCCCAAGTCCGTGACAGTGGTACGCAGCCCTACCATTTCCTGCTCTAAGGCCGCTAAACGAGTATCCTAACCGACCCCAGATGGTTCTGTGACTTTCGCAACATGCTTATGGGTGAGCTACTCAGCTCCCACTTCTTCCTGCTCATCATCTCCCTCGTCAAGTGCATCTGATTATCACTTTTAGCATCTCTAGGTGCCATAGGGTCCTTCCCAATAGTCATCATATCCGCTCGAAACTTTGTCTCTTTCTGCACTTTTCCATCCACGCTCAAGTTTTCCGGCATCCGTGCCGCCCGGCATAGCCTAGTGACTAGGGAAGGGAAGAAGAAACCATACCGCTTCACCAGACAACGAGTAAACATCTCCTCGTGAATAATCTTGACCACATCAAAATTGTGGCCATTCATGAAACACCAAATCAATGCAGCTCGAGGACCATTCACTTTAGTGGTGTTGGAGGACGGGAGAAAATGGTTATTGATGACATACAACCAACACTTCCCTTCAAAGGTTATGTCGCCGAGTGGAACTTATACCATGTATCATCCACACAATTTCCTTTCCAGGCACACATATTATTTTAAAGAACAAATCCCACGTGGTGTATCATCTTCCATGGCCTTCATAGTAGTCCTCCGCCTTCGCCACAGGTGCGGGCAGCCGGTATGCTCTCCGAATGGCCTTAACAAAGGCGTCCACATTCTTCTTGCGTACTGTGCACACACCGCTCACATTTTCTTTAATGTTGGCACAAAATTCATGCACAACCATCAAATTTGCTTCATCTAGTTCGTCAAAGAAAATATCCAGCCATAGCCGGACTAACTCGTTGTACAAATTAGGATAGCCATATTGGAGAGATCCTATATCAATACCCCTCTCCGGTATGGGCTTCTTGGATGACTTGTCACCAAAACGGTCTTGAGCTATGCTGGAAACAAACCTGTAACTATCATATAGACGAGTAGGATTTGAAGTGCGTGCTCTAGAGGATCTAGTTTGGCCACTGGATGAAGCACCAGTAATACGACATTTCTTGGAGGGCGCCATACTACCTGAAATAAAGAACATCAGTCGCGAAACACAAGAGATGTGAACCAAAGGCAGTTACTAAGATTTCAACTTCACAATTGGTCAAATTTTACATTAACAACTCACTGTGACATTGGCATTTTAACAAACACTTTATATGCACCATTCACCGAAGTCCCCAATTAACAAAGTTATAAGCCAAACTCAGCCAGGATTTCCCCAATTTCAACCATACGTCAAGGGATACATCTACAACAACCTCAATAGACCCACTAGCATACAAGAGCACAATAGAAAAGAAATCTACTAAAGGAAAAAAATAGAACTACTACAGCACCAAGAACTCAAATAAACAACAATTGAAACAAATGACCTTACCTGGTAGAGTCGTAGTTAGCGTAGGTGAGGGGACTGTTAGAAGAGAGAAGATTATGGAGTGGGTGTGATTTTATCATGAATGGGGAACATGAGGTTGGGGTTCTTTGGGAAGAAGGGGAAGGGTTGTGAGTTTTGATTGGTAAGGGAGGCATTAGGTGTTAGGCGTGAATAGATTAAGAGAGAGAGATGCATAGGATATCAGGTTTGGGGGGTAGGGGTGGGGGTGGTAAGTTAGAATATTACAATTAAAAGAACAAAACAAATAAATAAATAAAATAATTTAACCTTGGTACATGAAAAACATGCGCAGAAGAGCCGTGAGTATACCACATTGGTATTCAGTAAGTGCCAAGCCTAACCTTGGTTGGGTATTGACGATGAAGGTCGAGGCCCTACTGAGATACAAATATAATAATCAATAGAATAAAGAAAAACCATATGAATATAATCTACTACAAGAATCTAGCAAAAATAATAAATAAGGCAGTAACCGAGAACTAACACAGTAAATAAATAGAAGTGCAAATCACTTTCGGATATCTATCATCGGGGATCTATTGGTATCCCAAGGATCTCCTAGTATCCTCATCGTACTCGAGAGATCTTCTAGTATCCCGAAGATCTCCCATTTTACATAAGGGGTCTCCTAGTATCCCGATGATCTCTTAATATCCTTCATTTTACATAAGGGGATCTCCTGGTATCCTCAATTATTACATAAGGGATCTCCTAGTATCCCGAGGATCTCCTGGTATCCTCCATTTTTGTAATCATATCTGTGCCAGGGATCTCTTGGTATCCCACACTCTCTGTTATAGAACGAAACACATACAAAGGGAGTTATCGAAATGTCGCCCCGTAGTTCCAATTCGTAATATCGCACAATTCAAATAAGATGAAATAATACCACATAATTCGAATAAGATGAAGTAATACCGCACAATTCAAATAAGATGATGCGCTAAGTAAGAAGAATTAACAACATTTCTAGTCTAGCATGTTTCACGTAGAACAAATAATACAATTTAAGCAATTAAGCAAGTAAGTCAGCTGAACATGCTTGTCCTAAGCTGACACATGTTAAATTGCATTTAGAGTAGACAAATTCGCAAGAAAACATAGTTAAATATTCTAAGTAAAACGGGTTATCAACAACTAGCACCAGTACACGCTCGTCACCTCACCTACCGGGCATTTAAAATAACAAACAATAGATTAAGGGGAGAGGTCCCCCACACAAAGCTAGACAAGCCACTTACCTCGAACCGGTACAAAAATCACTATGAAACGATTCTCTTGCCACAAGTACCCAACTCCGAATGGCCCGAATCTATTCATACCAATTACATAATGTAAATAACATCGAAAGTCGCTAATTTCACTATTAAAATCAAAGCTAAGGCGCGAAAATAGGTAAAATAACCAAAATGCCCCTCGGTCCAATATCTCAAAATCGAATAATTTTTATATTTTCATAACCCTCGTACTCTCACGAGTTTACCCATATAAGGTTCATCCAAATCGTAGGTCAAATGCCCCCTCAAAACTCAATAATTTGGTCAATGAAGTTTCATCCAATTTTTCAAAATTTGACCTTGAATTCGAATTTAAATGATGGACTAAACTACAAAATGATGGAATATAACTAGAAAGGATCCTAGAAACGTTAGCCAATAATCTCCTTTTCAAAGTCCTCTCAGAATCGCCCTTCCCTGAGCTCAATTTGATTTTCTTAACTTTTGAAAACTAACCCTCGAATTTCTCTTATCCGAACAACAATTTCTGCTTTTGCGGACAAGGAACTGCTTCCGCTGTCCTGCACATACGACCAAGTATCCGTTTCTGTGAATTTCATTAAAGCGCCCGAGTCCCCTTATGCGGACTTATAACCGCTTATGCGGATAACTGACTGCTTCTACGGTCTGTGAGGAAAAGGATCAATTTTCTTCTGCCGTGCGAAGGCCACTTATGCGGCGCCGCAGAAGCGGATATACCAGAAGATGAAAAGTTCAGCTGTTGCACGCTGAGGAAAATCAACACGTCGGCCCTCCGAAATCATCTCGAATTCCCCGGGACCCCAACCAAAACACAATTACCATCTAACATTTTATTCGAACTTGTACCAATCCTTAAAACCTCCAAAACAACACCGGAAACCCGATTAAAGATTCAAGTCTAAGAACTTCAAGTTCATCCAAAACACACTTTCAATTCAAAACCTAACCAACACTCGTCCAATTGACCTACAATTTTGCACGCAAGTCCCAAATGATATGACGGCGCTGCAACAACTTCTAGAATACTGTTCCAACCCTCAGATCAGAACTTCACTATCGGGCCGGAAACCTCCAAATTCTAACTTTCTGCATTTCTAGCCTAAATGAGCTACGAACGTCCAAAATACATTCCGAACACACTCCCGACCCGAAATTGCCTAACGGAGCTAACGGAACCATCAGATTCCCATTCTGAAGTTGTCTTCATATTGTTCCGATTATGGACCACTTTCCAATACTTAAGCTCTCATTTAGGGAGTAAATGTTGTGTGTTGTATGCCAGAATTTGTAAAAAAGTGTGGGGCCATTGTGGAAGTTGTAACTTTGAACACCTTAGTAGTGGGGGTTTGGCATAGAGTATGAATGAAATGAATGAGGGATATTGTTTGGTGCCATCGGGTGGTGAAGTCTGAGTACCCATCCGAATGGAACATGTAGGATATATTTGATGGTTCTCTTGTATTCTTTGCAAGTTATATGGCTCGTAAGAAGCAAAAGAGATCGGCAGGCACGTCCCAATGATCACTGCTGAGGTCAAATGGATTCTACTTCCCCTCCTTGGTGACTGCATTGTGCCTGATGAAGAATGTCCCCACCAATCCTACTAATGGAGAGTTGCCCCCTAAAGAACCTTTCAAAGCTTCGGGCACCAGAGTGGACAGGGGTGCATGCACCACCATTCAGATCAATGATGGGGATGATGACCCAGTACCCATGGCACCATCTAAGAGATCCTATGACAGTGTCGTACCCTCTCGGCGCCCCCATACTGGGCCAGGCTTATCCTGATCACAGTCCACCCATCCTATGTTGCATCTTATGGAGGAAGAGGTCGCGGACCTTCGCACCTCGGTGGAGGGCCGACACACGCGTATGGATGCCATGTCTCAGCGGCAAGTCAGGTCTGAGAGGCGGTTTATGTCCCGGTTTCTTTGTGGAAAGCTTGCCATGTGGACCCCAGCACCATTTCCGACTCTGATTGAGGCTCAGGAAATTCTTCTTACCCTTTGCTCTTTATTTTTGATATGACATGGGGATATGTAATAATTTAATTGTGGGGTGGGAGACTTGCTCTGGTAGTATATTATAGTGTATATAGACATTGAGTATGTTGTAGTATTAGATTGATGTTGTTGTGTATGATTAACTGTACTCACATCAGAAGTAACTATCTTGGCCCACTACGGACACTTGTCGACGGATCTCTTGAGGGTCAAAGTCAGATATATACAAAATAAAAATAAAAAAATTGAAACTGAAAGAAAAAAATGTATAGGACTCTTCCTGAGGACGAACCACTTGGATAGTACTCATGAGGGAAGTAGTCCATGTAGCTTCTTTATTTTATTTTATTTTTCTTTTATAGGTAGTACAGTAATTCTCCCTTGGTTTTTCTTTTGACCACGGTTCTTTTTCAAGGGCTTTTCTTGAACCGGGTTAGGTAAATTTTTTTTTTGTAGTTTTAGGACCTTAGGACTCTCTTAGACAAAGATGGGTGAAGGCTAGAATGCTACCCTTAATGTTCAAACTTGCAAATAACAAAAACGAACTTGAGGGTGCGACGTCTAGGCTCGTTTCTAGACTCGTAAATGTATGCCTTAATTTTGCACATCTTGTCTTGCTTGAACGCTCGTATAAGTGTGTTGATAAACTGATTCGGAATGAGTTACATGCCAATTGTGTATGAGCTATTACTTGTATTCTGTGCTTGCATGTGATACCTAGAACTTGACATGTGTGTTTGCGAAGCGAAATAGAAGTTGTTTGGTTTAGAGATGATTGAGGCATTTCTTTGTGTAGCATGTATATTTGTGAATCCACCTGTATATATTGTCATAGTTAACCTCTTTGAGCCTGAAGCATGTTCTTTGATAACCCTATAATTACATATTTCCTTGTGTTTGAATGGTTTGACTGTTTGAACCTGTACCTCCTAGAAGCACTTGAATTACTAAAGAACATACAAAAGCCAAAGTGTGGGATGGTAAGAAAGTAGAAAAAAAAGAGTAATCAAGAAATAAATACTTGAATGGTGCAATGGATTTGTAAAAAGAGGGGGGGGGGGGGGAGAAAATAAAGAAAACAAAAAAGAAAAAAGGTCCAGTTGAACCTAAAGAAAAGTGGAGGTCACATATGAACTAAAATGTGGAAGAACGAGTGGGTTGAGCATGGAAATTGAAATAAAAGGAAGTGTGTATTCAAAGTGCTTAGGGAGGCTATTCACTATATCTAATATATCCTACCCGTCCCCTAGCCTACATTACAACCAAATAAAGACCTCTTGGTCTTTGACTAAATAGCTCGATTAATAGAGTACTATACTAGGGGGAAGCTTATGATGTGTCTGTGTGGCATGAGAATGTTCTTTGCTGAGAGTGAGTGAATTCTTCCTATTTTGGTTCCTTGTTGCTTAAATTTTATGTGTGTGGAATTTCTCTCAGAATTGAGATGTGAGGGCATGTGACTCAGGAAGAAAAAGTGAGTTTTCACCTCTGTCAGAGTAACTAGAGTGAGCACGAGGGTGTCATGGTGTTAGAATCTTCATCTGAGGCATGACTGTTGCACTGCTTAGGTTGTTCCATCATAATAGCGGGTGTGGCATAAAAATTGGGTAATGCATCGAACTGCTAGGCCTAGAAGTGTGGTTTAACTTACTCGAGGATGAGCAAAAGTTTAAGTGTGGAGTGTTGATAATATGTGAATTTAACTATAACTAGGCCCTAAATAATCACATTTTTGTATAGTTTTGATGATAAAAGTGATAACAAAATGCTCTGATTAATACTTTTCATGATTTGCAGGTTATATATAACAAGAGAAGGCTATGGAGTACTTTTGGGATCAAATATGGAGAAAAAGAGGCCAATTGTAAAATTCTGCCAATTGAACCAAGGGAACAGCTCAAACCAGGCCTGAAAGAGGACTGCCTAGTTCCGTCGCGACCATGTAAGAACCACGGTAGAAGAGGGTTGCATACAAAAATGAGAATCAGAAAGCATGTTTGGCCGCGGTTTGACCGCGACCTCGGCAGAAGCGCGGCGGATAACTTCAGGGACTAAAGTGCAAAACACGGGATTTTTAGCCCAAATCCCAATTTTAAACACTAGACTTCGCCCAAGGGAGGCATGTATTGATTTGGAGAGAATATTGGCAAGGAAAATAATTGTAAGAGATCACCCAAAATATCTTTCTTCTTTTCTTTGATTTTTCTTGCAAGTTTATGATGATATTGTTTTAGCTTATTTATCCATAGTTATGAGTAGCTAAATCCTTTGTCTAAGGTTTTGATGGAACATATTGGGGGATGAACTTCTTGTTTATGTGAATACAAATTGCTAGTTTCAATCTCTATTTATTCAACTTTGTGTTTATTATAGTTAATTGACAGGATCCTCAATTAACTGTGCCTATTTAGTGTGCATAACTCGGGAGAGAGTGCATATTTAGGTTATTGTTGAACACCACTCCCAAAGTATATGAGAGATCAATAACTGCGGGTTTAAAGGCGGGATTAGGGATAACGAAACCTAGGGTGCAATCTTGTGTTAATAATAGCTAGCTAGTGTATCTCGGGAAAGTGAATTTAGTATATTACTGTGATTACTCGGGAGATATTTACGGTAAGACGAGCGTTCATGATTGATAGAGAGGTGTTGGTAAATTTGTATGAAGCATAAAAAGAAGGAATTCCATAAATAGGGGAAATCATTACCTTAGCGTTTTCTCATCATTGTTTACAACCTTACAATCCTTAGTTTACGGCTGGTTGTTTACTTGCAATTTTAGTTATCAAAGACACCATCAACTGTTTTTCAAACATTTGGGAAAATTGGTTCTCAAGAGTTTAGTGGATCTAAAGATAGTGATTAATAGGTTGACTCTCTGTGGATTCGACTCTAGGCAGAATACTGAGTTTATATTTGCAACATCTGCAGAGTCCTTTTTATAAGGCATAGTTGGGCGTGACCAAGTATCATCAAAATTTTGACATTTATGTTTTATTTACTCGTTGATTAGTTTTCATAGAACTATATATGTTATATTTTAGAAATAAAAACTACTATAATAAATTGTAAGACTTTAATTAAAGCCTAAATTCAATTGGGAACACACACACATATATATATATATATATATATATATATATATATTGTGGACGTTTTGTTGTTCAAGCTATTCATCTAGACGGGTCAAACCAGCTTAACAAGGAACAAAAACAAATTAGCTACAATAATTCGGAATAACGTAGAAAAATGAACTTTTGTGTCACAAATAAGCATTTCTTCATTATTTCACAAAACTTTGAAATTTCTCCATTATGAATAGCAGGAGATAATTGCATAAAGAATTTAAATGATGAATGAAAAAAATCGAGCAGCCAAATAGAAAAAAAAACAATACAATAATTGTACTAATGGACCAAGTATGTAATTGCAAGTGCAACAAGAAGAAGAATATAAGCAATCCCTTGATCAATCGTTGTGCCTGCGATAAAATTTCCAAATCAATTTCTTCATATATTAAAGTGTAAAAAAAATTTGATGCACAAAATATCATGCATTTACGCAGGGTCCAAGGAAGAATTGCATTCGAAGGGTGTGATGAAGGCAATAATGATTGATTCCACGACTCAAAACTCGTGACCTATTGTCCTTCTTCACAATTAAAGTGTATTTATGAAAAATCCAAGAAGAAGAGGATTTTGATAGTTTAAGCTCTACGTACTATTACTGTAAAAAAATTATTTGCCTAATTTATTAATTATATATTAGTAAAAGATTTTTTATCAATGCAGCTTATCTTATTTTTTAGGTTATTATTCCGGATGTTACGAGTTGTTATTTGTAATTAATTTTTGAGTAAATTGATAGAGGGAAAATTAATTAATTAAACCCAAAAGAAGATGTTACCGTCATTGGAAGGAGGTGGAGCTGAAGAAGGAGCCATGTCTTGTCCAAAACTGAACTCAACTAAAGCCAACAACAAAAAACCAATAATAGATGAGAGGCTCATCAATCCAACTGAATTCATCTTCAAATTTATTAGAAACAGATTTATATTTTTTCCAGAAAGAAAAAGATGGAAAATTCAAGAAAAAATTAGAAAATTTATAGTATTTAGAGAAGAGAAAAGGGGATTTTTGCAGTTTACAGAGAGAAGATTGTTGTGAGAAAGAAAGGGTATGTACAGAGTTTTATACGAGTTTAATTATGCGTGTGAATTTTCGAGGAAACAAAGAAGAAAAGTTGTTGTTGGGTGAAAACTACGACAAAGATTATTAAATGAAAAATAAAAATAAAACACAAAGTTGATTTTATTGACTTGGTAGGGTTGACGTTTGACTCAAAGGCGGAATACGATTTTAAATTAAAGTATTATTTCACTTTTTATTATTAGGTTAAAATAGTACGGTCTAGCCAATTTTCGGACTGGTTATTTAAAAATAGTCTGTGTTTACCAAGTTATTGAAAAATAATAACTATTTTGCTGCAACAGAGACCGGTCCAGCATAATATATTGGAGTTCGGTGCACATATGTATCAACTTCCAGCATATTATGTTGGACCGTTATACTTTGCTGGCTCCATTATAATATACTGAAGAGTGGAGCACCGGTGCTCTAAATTCCAGTATATTATGCTGGACCAGTATATAATACTGGAATTCTAGTATATTATGTTGAAATATTTTTCCGGACTTTGAATAATTTTTTCGTTTAAATTTATCTTTATATAAAGAATGGCTAAATTTTAATTATTTTTGAAATTGTAGCTATTTTGGAATAACCACTCGCAAATCTGGCTGTTTTTGAATTTTTCCCTATTATTAGTGGAAGAGACTTAAAATCAATTGGTGTCATTATGAGATACTGTTCCGTAAAAAAATTGATTTATATATTTAGACTAGATATTTTTCTGAAAAATAATATGCATACATATAACAGATTGACACCATTCGAAAATGAAATAATTTTTTACTAGTAAAGTTCTAGAACCTTAGGGATTGTTTGGTACATGGGATAAAAATAATAGTTTCAGGATAAAGTTTGAGATTAACTTTATCCTATATTTAATTTGGTATATTAACTAATCGAAGGATAACTTTACATTAAAATGGTCGGATTAGTTATTCCACTAATCTCATGAGATATACCACCATTATACCAAACAACCCCATACAGTTTCGACTCAGGCAATTATACAAGTTAAACTGTGACAATAAATCGGCATAACTTGTGCTGTTTTTTTCATACGCCACCACTTACTATATTCGCGAATACAACAACAACAACAACAACAACAACAACAATCCAGTATAATCTCACTTAGTGGGGTCTGGGTAGGGTAGTGTGGACGCAGACCTTACCCCTACCCTTGGGTAGAGAGGTTGTTTCCAAATAGACCCCCGACATTCTTCCCTCCAAGAACTTCTCACCTTGCTCTTGGGGAGACTCGAACTCACAGCCTCTCGGTTGAAAGTGAAGGTTGCTTACCATCAGAGCAACCTCTCTTACTATTATTAATATATGGGTAAATTTGCATTTATAATTTTTTTAATATATTTATAAACGTTTTTAGACTATATATACATAGATACATTTTTTCATTATGTGATGGCGTAGCAGGCTCGGATAGTAGCTGTGGATGACCATTGAGAGAGCGGGAGTGACGCATAAGACTTTGAAGAGGAGTGGCGTATCTAGGATATAGGCTGGGTGCTTAAATTTTTTTGTTATAAAGTTACTACATTAAACACCTATTTCAATACGATAGTGAAAAAAGTTGACGATAAAACTCATAAAAAAAAGAATGAAGGAGGAGGAAGAACCTTGAGTATAAAAAAAAAAGAAAAAGAAAGTGTAGTTGGTGAGAATCGAACTCCCGCCCTTAAAAATTTCTAAGCTTCCAACACTCCTTCTTAACTAAAGCACCCACCAATAATTTTTCTATCCGGCTGCTTCTGATAATATATATCCATTTTATTAAGTTTTCTATGGAATTATCTCTACCCAAAGTTAAGATTAATGGGTGTTTAAGCACTTAAATTTTCTATATAGATCCGTCCCTGTTGAAGAGTCTAAATTCAACAATAATTATTATTATTATTATTATTATTATTATTATTATTATTATTATTATTATTATTATTATTATTATAACACAAGAAATAGTAGATTTTTCTTTTCAACGACCCAAGAATTACTAGACGGTCAACTTATTTAGTCGCCAAATTTGCATGGACTTGAAGACTTTTCTAATTGATTTTCCTACACTTTGCTCATGCTGAAAACGAAACTTCTCATTAGTTTAACTGTCCCCATTTAGGTCATATTCAATGTTTGGTCTAATATTTATTTAGTCCCGTGACCGCAGTCAGCAGCAGCAGAGTTTTCACTAAAATATGTCAAAATTTAAAAAATAAATACACAAAAAATTTAAAAAGATCATAATGAATATACAGTAAAAATTTTCGACGATATGGTCGACACCCTTTGAAGTTATATGGCTCCATCATTGCCAGCTACACAACTATCTTTTCCTTTTTACCAAACATCTATATACTTCTTCTTCTTCTTCTTTTTTTCCCCTTTAAAAGAGCTATTTTTTAGTATGTATATTTAGGTGAGGATGATTTGTGAATAATAGAGGAAAACAAGATAAAAGAAGGAAAGTGTTAACATTGTAACTCGACGGATTGAGAGAAAATTTGAAGAAGATGATGAACAGTGTCGATGAGAGAGAAGAGAGAAATTGAAGACTGAAAAGAATGAATTAATTGATCTGTCTAGAACCATCTATCCACATCCGTGTATATACAAATAATCTAATACAAATTTAGTGTGTGTGTGATATTACATATGTGCCCTTTCCTTCTATACAAAATTGTATAACCAATAAATATCTCAACTACCCTTATGAATTGTTACTTGGGCTGCTGAAGACATGGCCCAACTGAAATTGCATTGGGCTGATTCTGCATAGGCCCAACACCCCCCCTTCAAGCTGGAGGGTGAACAAACACCCAGCTTGGACAGAAAATGGTGATGCAGAAGACCTGTCAATGGCTTGGTGAATATGTCAGCTAACTGGCTACCAGATGCAACATGATGTAAAGAGATGAGTCCATCCTGAAGCTTGGTACGAATGAAATGGCAATCAATTTCAATATGTTTAGTCCGCTCGTGAAACACTGGATTTTTGGCTATGTGTATGGCAGCTTGGTTATCACAAAATACAAGCACAGCAGAAGCAACATGTATACCAAAATCATAGAATAACCTGACCAGCCAAGTTAGTTCAGCAACTGTTTTGCTAATGGCCCTATACTCAGCTTCAGCTGAGGACAAGGAAACCACAGGTTGTTTCTTTGTTTTCCAACAATTAAAGAACCCCCCAAAAATATGCTGAAACCAGAAACAGACCTCCTAGTGTCAGGGCAAGAGGCCCAGTCACTATCACAATATGCAGACAAAGACAAATCAGGATTGTTATTGAGAAAAACACCAAGATCAGATGTACCTTTGAGGTATCTAAGAGTATGTAAAGCAGCATCCATGTGGACTGAGGTAGGTTTTTGAAGAAATTGGCTAAGATGTTGCACAGCAAAGGCCAAATCAGGCCTTGTATGAGTGAGGAAGTTAAGTTTGCCAACTAAGCTTCTGTAAGATTCAGGGGAAGAAAGAGGGGTTCCTATGTCATGCTTTAGTTTAACAGAGAGATTGAGAGGACAAGTCACAGAAGTAACATCAGAACAGTTATAGGTGAGAAGAAGATCAGTGATGAACTTCTTCTGGTGAAGAAGAAGACCATCAGCAAAATAAGCAACCTCAATGCCAAGGAAATAGTTAAGAATACCTAGGTCCTTTATCTTGAATGCAGAGTCTAAGAAAGATTTTAAAGCAGTGATTTCCTCAGGATCATTGCCAGTGACAATAATATCATCAACATACACAGCTAATAGAACAATAGAATGACCAGATTTCTTATGAAAGAGGGAGTAATCATTAAGAGAGAAAGAGTAGCCTCTAGAACACAGAGCCTGGGAAAGTTTCGCATACCATTGCCTAGAGGCTTGTTTGAGGCCATACAAGGATTTTTGGAGAAGACAGACAAAAGAAGGAGTAGAAGAAGGAGGAGAGGAAGAAGAAGAGGCAGAGAAAGAAGAAGGAGTAACTGTAATACCAGGGGGCAGCTTCATATAAACCTCTTCAGTGAGATCACCATGGAGAAATGCATTGTTAACATCCAACTGAAAGAGAGGCCAAGACTGCTTTACAGCAACTGCAACCAAAGTTTTAATAGTAGAGAACTTCACAACAGGAGAAAATGTATCAGTGTAATCCACACCATCAATTTGAGTATCACCCCTGACCACTAATCTTGCCTTATATCTCTCTACACTCCCATCAGCTCTATATTTTATCTTGTAGACCCATTTACACCCAATAGCCTTCTTACCAGGAGGAAGATGAACCAAGGACCAGGTGTGATTGGCTGCCAAAGCCTCAAATTCTTTGGTCATGGCATCCTGCCAAGCAGGATCAGAGGCTGCTTGTTTGTAAGATGTAGGCTCAACTAGTGCAGTGCTAACAGAGCCATTGCAGCAAGTGGAAAAAGAACTGGTGCCAGAAATGGAAAGGGGGAGGTCACAGATGTATTGATTAAGATGATCAGGAGTGGTGTGGAGCCTGCCAGATCTTCTAGGAGCAGGCAGATGGTCTGTAGTAGGAGAAGTATGAATAGGGTTGGACAAAGGTATTGTATTAGAGGGTGGTGAATATTGTATTGAATTAGAAGTAGAGGTAGGGAAGGAAGGAGAAGAAACAGGTGATTGGGAAGGGCTGACTGATGGAAGATCAGGAGGAACAGGATAGTCAGGGTAGGAAGGAGGAATGGAGGATGGAACAGATGCATCAGTAGGAGGTGGATAATCATGGCAAGAAGAAGGAATAGAAGATGGAACAGAGGAAGTACTCCAAGGAAAAGCAAAAGGAAAAACATCTTCATGGAAAACAACATCCCTGGATATGAGTGTAAGCTTAGTTTTCAGGTTATATAACTTGTACCCCTTTTTACCCAGTAGGTACCCTATGAATACACAAGGATCAACCCTTGGTTGAAACTTATCTCTATGTTGTTTAGGCACAGAAGCAAAACATAAACAACCAAAAGTTTTGAGATGCAGTAAAGAGGGACTCCTTCCAAATAGTAATTCATAAGGAGAAACAGTGTTAAGAAGTTTGGAAGGAAATCTATTTATAAGATATGTGGCAGTAAGGACACAATCCCCCCAGAATCTGAGAGGGAGTTTGGACTGAAAAAGCAAGGCCCTGGCTATTTCTAAAAGATATCTATGTTTCCTCTCAACAACACCATTTTGTTGTGGAGTGTGAGAGCAAGATGTTTGGTGAAGGATGCCATTGTCAGTGAAGAATTTGGTTCCAGCATGGCTGGACCCAAGTTCAAGAGCATTATCACTTCTAATGGTTTGGACAACAGCCTGAAATTGTGTTTTTATCATGGCAACAAAAGCTTGGATAATTGAAAAAGCATTGCTCTTGGACCCCATAAGATGAGTCCAAGTAGACCTTGTATAATCATCAACTATGGTCAAAAAATACTTGCAACCATTGTGAGTAGGGGTGGCATAAGGCCCCCATGTATCCAAATGGATAATTTGAAAAGGGTGAGATGTTTTAACAGAACTCTCAGGAAAGGACAGCCTAGACTGCCTGGCTAATGGGCAAATAGTACATATAAAAGGTTGTTTATTTGCAAATTTACATGGAATAGAAGATATGTCTTTCATTCTAACAAAGGGAATGTGTCCAAGTCTATTATGCCACAGTATTTCCATTTTATTCAACTCAGTATGAAAAGTACAATGAGAAGTAGAGTCAACAGCTAATGGGGAATGGGAAGATTGAGAGGGAGTAGAAAAAGATGATTGTACAAGCCTGTAAAGACCATCATCCAGTTTACCAATTTCCAGTGGCCTCTTCAGAGAAGGGGCCTGTATTAGACAAGAAAATTTAGTAAATAGGACAATAGAATTCAACTGTTGAACAAGCTTGGAAACAGAAATGAGATTGTATTGAAAACTGGGAATGTATAGGACATGATGCAAAGTGAAACAAAGAAACTTAAGAGAACCAGTACATGTTACCTTAACCTTGTAACCATTAGGAAGGGTAACTAAGTATGGTGTAACCAGGGGTTTGATGTCAAAGAGGAGGGATTTATTTGAAGTCATATGGTCAGTGGCACCAGAATCAATAATCCAAATACATGCACTAACTCTAGTTAACATGCAAGCACCATAAGACACATCTTTTAAAGGTTTGAGAGAAGAGGAAAGTGTACCAGCAAAGTTTGCAGAACCCATCACACTGGACTGATGCTGAGATTCAGACACTTGAGTTTGTTGAAGAAGAAGCAAAAGCTGTGAATACTGCTCCTTTGTCAACCCAGGAATACCAGATTCTGAGGTAGAAGAGGTTTGAACAGCTTCACCCACATTTGATACATCAACACTTGCAACAGAGTTCATACCCTTTTGTACATCAACACTTGCAGCAGTTCTCTTATCCTTGGTAAATTTGAAGTCCGGGGGGAACCCATGCAACTTGTAGCATTTGTCAATCAAGTGGCCTGGTTTCTTGCAGTATCTACAAACTAAGTCTGATTTGTTGGTGTCAAATCTAACCTTTTGAGTAAACTGTTTGGGATTTGAGTGTGTTCCATAAGGTTTCTTTATAAACTGAGTGCTAAAAACACTTGACTCAGTATGGAATTGGGAAGGTGAATGGGTGACTTGTCTTTGCCTTTCATCCTGAAGAAGTATGTTATATGCACTATCCAAAGAGGGTGGTGGTTGCATCATAAGGATGTTGCTTCTAACCCCTATGTATATCTCATTCAGCCCCATAAGAAACTGATGCGGTTTATTCTCATCATCTTCCTTCTGAATTTCAATTCTAGCACTACACGCAGCACCACAAGTAGATACAACACTCCTAGAAGTTCTCATAAAGCTCAATTCATCCCACAACTTCTTCAATTTATTGAAATAAGAAGCTATGTCTAAAGGACCCTGAGTAGTAGAAGCAAGTTGTTGTTTCACTTCAAAAATCTTTGTACCATCAACTGACCCATACCTATTATTAAGTTGAACCCATATACTATGAGCAGTGTCAGAGTATTGGACACTCTCTGCTATTTCAGGAGTAAGGGAATTTGTGAGCCATGAAATGACCATATTGTTGCACCTATCCCACTATCTAAACTGTGGGGAGTCTTCAGAAGGTTTAGGCACAGAACCATCTATAAAACCTATTTTGTTTCTAGCGGACAAAGAGACTATCACATTTCTTCTCCAAACCCCAAAACCAATCCCTGAGAAAGGATTGGTAACCAAGGAAATACCAGGAACATCAGACGACATGAGAAATAGAGGATTCGAGGGACTAGGGACAAAACTAGTAGGAACGGAAGAAGAATCATCAACTACATCCACCATTATTAACTACTGATGATGGTTAAACACAAACAAACAACAGATCGTAACTACACCAAATGGCTAACACATGAACCAACCTCAAACCAACCAAAACACAAACAAAAATTACAACTTCTGATGTTTACACAACATGCAACAATTTTAACAACAAAATACAAGTAATTTTGACGAAAACTAACCGAATCGAAAAACCCTAATTTTGTGAATCAACAGAAACTTGAGTGAAAGCCGGTGAGGGTAACATCGATCGAAAGCTCGTGGCGAGTAGAACCGGAATATACCCGCTTTGATACCATGTTAACATTGTAACTCGACGGATTGAGAGAAAACTTGAAGAAGAAGATGAACAGTGTCGATGAGAGAGAAGAGAGAAATTGAAGACTGAAAAGAATGAATTAATTGATCTGTCTAGAACCATCTGTCCACATCCGTGTATATACAAATAATCTAATACAAATTTAGTGTGTGTGTGATATTACATATGTGCCCTTTCCTTCTATACAAAATTGTATAACCAATAAATATCTCAACTACCCTTATGAATTGTTAGTTGGGCTGCTGAGACATGGCCCAACTGAAATTGCATTGGGCTGATTCTGTATAGGCCCAACAGAAGGATTATTAAAAGATTAATTAAAAATTTGTATTCTATGTTATTTTTTTGAAGTGAAATGACAATTGCTAAGCTGTAATTCCAATTATGTTATGATTATTACATTTAAGTAATCCTTAGAAAGAAACCATCACGATTGATTAATAATTTAAGTGTGGCAGAGAATTCAACGTTCAAAAAGTCATTTGTGTTCACTTTCAAGATTCTATATGATATTTATATGCAAAGAAACAAAAGTTCGAGGCCTTTGACCTTGAAACGGGAAAAGTATAAGTATCTAGAAACAAGCTGAAGATAAGGCTTACACTCTTGGTATGAACAATAATCGGAGACGTAAATAGGATTTAAATTTTATGCATTCAACCTTTAAAACTTTTAAAATTAAATCCATTATTGTTAAAGTTATGGATCCATAATTTTTATTTGTACATAATTTAAATAATTTTTATATATAAATTTATATTCTGCGTAAAGTACTGAATTAAGTTGAACCTGACACCATTATGCTGGATCCTCCGATCTCCTCTTTTTAATTATCTCCTCTTTTTTGTTTCTTCCTTGAAAAAGCTAAACTCAATTAACACAACCTTTTATAAGTTTAAATTTGCTTATAATTTTTCTTAACTAAATGAATTGGAAAAAATTCAAACTATCTGGGGTCGATAATTAATTTTTTAAATTTTATATGTAACAACTTAGCAACCCAAATCGAGCTCAAATCAACCAAATTGATTGCATGTAAGCTATGTTATTGTGGTTAATGGCATGTCTATATTAAAGAAAAGATGATAGTGCACCTATAATTTTAAAATTATGAATCCTCCTCCGTTCGTTTCCTTAATCCCCATTTGTAATAGAAATTTTCTTTTCTTAAAGAAAACGTACAAATAATATGGACAAAAACTCTATGCAAAACTAATCCACCCAAGTTTTAGCGTAATGGGCCGATTACCTGAAGGCCCTGAAAGTAGAATGGGCTTTGCAAGTCACCCAACGACTGATCCATAAGCAAACATTAAGGCCCATTAAGCTCCTGTGTTATTTTCCATTTCTTCATTCCTTTCCTAACAAGTAGGGAGAAATTTAAAAATAATTAAATTTACAAGTGGTCATTCAATCAAAATATAACTATTTTTCATGTAAAGATAAATTTGAACGAAAACTTTGTTTAAAATCCGGAAAAATACTCCAGTATAATATACCGGTCCAGCATAATATACTGAATATTGGAGCACCGTTGCTCCAAACTGCAGTATATTATACTGGAATTTTCTGCATGTTAGAGCTCCAACATAATATGCTGGAAGTTCATACACAAGTGCAACGATCTCAAGTATATTATGCTGGATTATTGTAGCAAAATAATAGCTATTTTTCACTGACTTTATAAACATTGACTATTTTTAAATCACCAATCCAAAAACTGGCTAGCCCGTGCTATTTTTACTAACAAGTACTGTACTATTCTCCAAATTTCAATATTTTAATTTCTTCGTAGAATTCAATCTGTTCTCGTATAAGAAAATGTTATTTCACGAAAATTAAGCATTTTACAATAACGTGATGATAAGAAATACTTCTAATATAAAATTAAGATTCAAGAGGGACTAAAAATATAGTTGATCAAATGAATCTGACTATAGTTTATAGTTTAAGCTTCTTTTGAGGCAAATACTTTTTTTTATTTTAGGAGAAGCAAGAAGCTTTTAAGAAATAGAAAAAGAGTAGCTATTCTCCAAAAATACTTTTTGAAATTTAGAAAAATACACTTAAAAGTGTTTTTCAAAAATTTTATTAGTTGCTATTCAAAAGTATTTTTCAGATTCAATAGCCAAACATAAACTGCTTCTCGCCAAAAGTACTTTTTTAAAAAGCACTTCTCAAACTAAGCTGATTTTAGAAGCTTGCCCAAACACGCTATTGTTTGGCTCAAAAGTTATCAAGATACTTTGCAAGCATAAAACAATCAAAATAAATGAGGGTAAATCGTAATCAAATATAATAAGACCTAGAGATGAAAATAATGTTGTTCAAGTAGATCTGATGATATTGGGAGAATATCTTTTAAGAGATAGAGAGAGAAAGAGAGAGTTGTATTATCCAAGAATCCTCTTCCCTTTACAGCATTTGGGTCTCCTTTATATAGTAGGAGACCCTCCTCAAAATAATAAAAATAGTACAATAGTAGGTAATATCCCCTTAGTGGGACCTCGAATTTAAACGACATCGTTCCTATCCTTGCGCCTAACTCGTCGTACATCCGCTGGTCGTACCCACTAACACGGAGACGTCGAGGGTCGAATTCGACCACGTACAGATAGTCCCTCAGCCAGTTGGGGAATGCATTGGGAAGCGTCCCCAAGGGACGGAACTGCAAACCTCGTTTTGTGAGAATTTGACCTTAATCGAAGGCGGTAACGTGAATGAGATGAAACATATGAGATTGTTGGGCTGCTGACGCGTGACTTCCTCTTCAGAAGGATGTCGTCGCCCGTATGTGTTATTATTACACATGTTCCCGAGACGGATCAGAGGGTGATTTGACGTTCGATTTTCCGCGCCCCTTGCGAATTATGCCTCCTCGATTTTTGCACCACCCAGCCCTATAAATAGGGGAAAGGTTTAACCTTATTTATCTTTCGATCCCTTTGCAAACACTTTCTGGATTCTTTCCTTGTTTTCCTTCCCAATTAACCGTTCTTTCATTTGAGACTCCTCTGTTCTTAGAAGTCACACTTCCCGTTGTTCATACCTTTGAATGGAAACCATGGAAAAGAGTCACCAATATAACAAAAAGGCTAAAGGCACCGCCCCATCTAGGATAGAGCCTTCCTCCGGCGGCGAAGAGGATGAAGTGGAAAAGACTCTTGTTCCTCTTACTGTGGATAATGTGCTGCCCAAAGAACTTCTTGTTCGAGGTGACTTCAAAAGGCCTTGCCCCGCTCTTCCCTGGGAACATAGTGAACTTATGCAAAATTATTTAAACGACCTTGGTGCAGCACATAACATTCCGGCTCATGTGGAAATGGTTCTGGCAAGAACGGATTACGCAAACGTTCACAGACCGGGATACTACACATTTTATGAATACCTATTCTTGATCGGTTACAGTCTCCCCATTAATCCTTTGGTGGAGGAATTTTTCCGATTTTTGCAACGTATGGCCGACGTAGCTTACCCCATATACCTTGAAGGTGTGCAGGGTTCTGACTACGTACGCGGAGCGGGCCGGGTGCGAAGTCTCTGTTCATCATCCTTTGCACTTGTTTAATACTGTTTATCTGAGGGGTACTATGTTACACTTGAAGAGCCGTGGCTTGAAAGGGTTGGTAGTCATGACCAATAACAAATCCAACCATGGCTTCTGGCGCAGGTATTTTTTCGTCAGAACAGAACATTTGGTATCCAACCCTGACGGATTCCTAGAGAAATGGAATTCAGAACGTAAGTACCTTCATTTGTCGAATTTCTGGTTTGTATGAGGCCTTGACGGCCCTAACCATTTGGCCACTATGATTTTTTTTCTTTCTTTGTAGCGAGGGCCTCTCCGTCCCGATTTATCAACACTATTAGACAATGGGTGGCTAAGTTGATGCCTTATGCGGAGGAGTGTCGTACCTGGTCCGCATTTATTCAACATTACGGCCTTGTTGGACCATCAGGTAATTCTTTGGCTTTGGTTTGAAAGGTCCTTTAGGCTTTAATGGTTGACTTGCTTATGTTGATAGGTCGAAGAGCTCCCAGGAAGAGAGCGGTTGTTTTAGCCTCAACTAGGTCGGATACCGATTCTAACAGCGAAGACCTAGTTTGCGATTCAGTCCGTGAAGGTGTTTCCTTAGTTTCTCCACAGGAGGTTGCGCCAGTGGTGGTGGCAACAAGCAAAGTGACCCCTCCAGTACCGTCTCTTCAACCCGTGGATGAAACTTCTGAAGGTGAGGAGCCACCAGAGATAAAAAGGCGGAGATTGATAACGTGCAAGTCGGTAGCGATTGAAGACGAAAGGGTTAGCATACCCCGCCTAGCACCTAGGCCTATTTTCATGGCCGATGCTATTCGCTTGGGGAGGTCAGCCCCTCAAGTGAGTGCATCCACCGAGGCCATCCCGATTCGAGTCACGGAGGGTGGTTCGACATCCTCTGTTGGCGAGGTGGGCAATGATGTCGAGAGAGCGGACCCTGAGATTGCCCATGAAGATGTGGATGGGGTAGCAAGGGGTACGACCCTTGTGGAGATGACGGCGGGTAGATCCAATCACTGAATTATGATAGCAGGAGGCTACAATTTATTACAACACGGCAAGAAGGCGGCAACAGACTTGACCCTATTGTGTGCGGCCCCCGAGCATGAGATGCTAAGAGATGTCAATGACGGGGAGCTATCTCGAAGGGTTGCCGGCGTGTCTTTGCAGGTAACTTTCCGTTTTCCCTACGTGTCGTGAGGCTAGTTTTGACGTGTACTTACTCGTATTTTTTTTTTCTCTTTTTTTAGACTCTCATCTTGGAGGTAGAGCGGCGCTAACATGCGCAACGAAAGGCGACCATTTTTAACAAAGTGTTGAGCAAATACGAGAAGTGCCGCGCCAAACATCAGGCAGGACCCCAAATTACGGGTGTTCTGTGAGGGTCTTGAGTAGTTGGAGGAGTAGTTGAAGCGCAGAGCGGCCAACTTACCGGTGTTTAAATGCGAATTCTGGAGTTTTGGGCCATTTTTAAGAGAGAATTCAAGGAGACTTCATTGAGGTAAGGATTTTGGACCTAAAACTCGTTCATATGGTATTATTTCACGGATTAGAGCTATAATTAATGAAATTTAAGAGTTAAAATTGGGAAAAATTAGTGCTTGGTATTGGAGACTTAGACTTGAGGATTTGAGGGGCCATTTGTGGTCGGAATTTGGTACTTTTGATATGTATGAACTTGTAGGGGGGATAAGGAACCTATTGATGTGAATATTATCAAATTCTGAGATGTGGGCCCGGGGGATCGGGTTTGCTAATTTTTCGATTTGTGTTGTTAATTGATTATTTTCGCTTGAGCTTCGTTCCCTTAGCATATTTTAACACCATGATTTTGATTTTGGATAGATTTGATGCGAGTAGAGGCCGATTCGAGGGAAAAAGGTATCGAGGGCTAGAGTTAGGCCGAATTGAGGTGAGTAATGATTGTAAATATTGTCATGAGGGTATAAAACCTCGGAGTGCACATCGTTGTGCTATATTGAGGTGACGCACACGCTAGATGACAAGCGTAGGGTCGTGAAGTGTTGGGGATTGTAACTTAGTCCATCCCGAATGACTATTTTACTGCGTATTTGACTGAAAACTATTTGCTATCATCATGTTTGGGTGGAATGTCATATTTTGGCCTCGTGCCAACTATTTTAGCCCTAAGAGGATTTTTATATATATTTCCTCACAGTTTTGACTTTATATTTGAACTCGGTCATGCTATATTTCACTGTTTTCATAATTCAGCCATGTTTACTATGTTTTAACACTTAAATGATCTTTAAAATTATATTTTGAGCTGAGAATCATGTTTTACTATTGTCTGAGTGGCTTGTGAGGATTTTGACAGAGTAAGGCTGAGGGAATATAGTAAAAAACACTGATTATAATTATAAGGTCGAGGGCCTGAGATATGTATGCCACGAGGTGGATTGTTGATATGAGGTCGAGAGCCTAGTAATATACGCCATGAGATAGCTTGATATTGTGCTTGGGCCGTAAAGGGCCCCTCTAGGAGTTTGCACATCCCTAGTGAGTGTGGGTACCCATTGTGATGTGCGATACAGCCCGAGGGGCTGGTATTGTTCTAAGATATTGGCGAGGGGCGGATTTATTGACATTGTGCCCGGGGGCAAACCTTTACATATTTATCTTTCTTATTTGCCTGTCATTTACCTGCTTAATTGTTGAAAAAGCATTTTATGATGTGTAAACTGAACTAAACGGATTTCTACATATTTTTGATGATTCATTGTCTTTACTAGATTTTACTGCTTCATTATAGTCAATGTGCCTTACGTGATTTCTTGCTTTCAGTCTTTATTTAAGATTATTACTCACTGAGTTGGAGTAATCACTTTACTCCCTGCATCCCATGCACAGATTCAGGTGTTGCTGATTCTGCTAGGGAGAGTTGAGAGCTCCCGTTGGACTTCGGAGTTCACGAGGTAGCTACTTGGCGTCCGCAGTCCCGTGTTTCTCCCCCCTTATCTCGTTTCTTTCCCCTTATAGTGACTTTATAATAGCTTATAGACTTTTCAGGCTTGTATTAGGATTGATAGATGCTCATGCCTAGTGACACCCGGTATCGGACTATGTTGGTTATATTTCCGCATTGTTCTATTCACTGCTTACTTTGGGAAAATTTATTACGCTTTAAACTTAATTCTTATTGTTTAATTTCTTAAAACTAAAATGAAAAAGTGTTGGCTAACCTTGTCTTCAGGAGAGGTGCCATCACGGCCATGTCCGGATTTAGGGTCGTAACAGATGCTTATATAGTTTATTTTCGTAGCATCATATATTGAATGTTCTTAATAAAAATACGACGAATAATATTTGATTATAAAGAAACAATGAACATTAAAATGATTTACTAATTACAATGAATAAATAATGAACATTACCATGAATCATTTAATAAAAAAATATTACAATGAATCATACACCATACATTATACTTTGTGTATAATGAATTTATTTTTTATGTTAATTCAATAAATATGATACATAAATTAGCAAGATACCATGATTTTGATGTAATCAAAATTAGCCTTCATTGAATCTTAAAAACACTCTTTAAATTAATAATTATCGATTAAATTATGCCTCTGCAAAATAAAAACAATTCATGGTCCCGGCAATATTAATTTAGAGAGGTTCTACTCTAAATACTACATTTAGCTAGGCAAAAAAATATCTTTTATGTGCTTTATTTTTATATTAGTTTTTTATTAAGACTAAATGTTGTTTTATATATTTAGTAATAAATTTTTAATTTCAAAATGATATAATCATGTATAATTCGAGCAAGGCGGAGTGCATCGTGGTTGATGTCAAATTATCTAGGACCATTAACTTGTTTCAAGTCCAAGAAAATTCGGATTACACGCTGGGGAAATGCATAATCTTTAATAATTAACTAGAAGGTGTTTGTAAAGTTACTTGAATTCCAAATTATTGATCTGGTTCCTCATCAATGATCTAAGTCGTGGTGAATTGAAAGAGAATTTTATGGACAAATTTTGTGTTTCTATTGGTTTTATCTTATTAAGTATAAATAGAGTTTGCATTTTTTTTTATGCCGATTGGCTATCGGAAACAATCTTTCTACTTTCACAAATTACGAGGTAAGATTTACGTATGTATTATTTTTTTCAGACTCCACTTATAAAATTTACTGAATTATTGGCATTATTGTAAGTATAAATATGGAATTCTTTGAGAGAGAACGGGACCATTTGGTTCGCGTTTGACCATGGATTACCTATATTCTCAAGAGTTGAAATTCTTGAGGAGAATCTTCTTTCTATTTCTTCACATCGATATAAATTTGTAGAAAAAGATATTTATTAATTAGATGTAAAAATAACGTGGAAATAAACTTTATATCTTGTTTTTCTTCTGCTTTTCTCTGTCTATTCTTCTAACTTGTGACTGATTAGGATGTTTGGAAATGATTTTAGGAGGGTGGCAAATAGCATATTTGGCCAAGTTCTTTTTATAATCATATTGTCATTTTTTGTTTCAAAATTAAGTTATTTGCACAATTTGTTAGGAATGAAAAAAATACAAGCAGAAGCATTTTCGAAAAGTTGACAAAATAACTTCTTTCTAAAAATATTTTTTTCAAAAAGTATTTTTAAAATTTTGGATAAATACTAATTGCTGCTAAAAAATATTTTTAAATTTAATTACTCAAATACAAATTGTATTTTTGGAAACTTGGGAAAAACAAGCTATAAGTATAGTTTGGGCATAAAGAACATAGAGCTCGTTTGGATTGATTAAAAAAGGTGGCTTTTCAGCAAAAATAGCTTTTTAATTAAAAAGTAATAAGTCGGGGTTGTCCAACTGTCACTACCAGAATTTTCCATCCTCGGGAGCCAAATGGCGCCTACTCGTGGAAGCTAGGCAAGCTGAGTATTATAGTTCACTAACTCTTTTATTTAGCCCTTTTTAACAGTTTAAAGCAACATATGATCTAAAAGTGAAATATTAACAATAAATAAAGACATGCGAAAGACATAATCTGAAAACTTAGCCAAAAACAAGTACGATAATACTAAGTATCTCTACCTGGAACCGGTGTCACAATATCACAGACCATCTACGAATACTTCAAATAATTGTCTGGAAAGAAAGATACAACATGTCTCTAGTAAATGAAAACATAATATAAAGATAGAGGAGAACGTTGGTGCCTGCGGACGCCTGCAAAACTACCTCGAAGTCTCCGACTGGACTCAAAGCAGCCACCCAAAGCTACGGTCCATTGCCGTTCCGCGATCTGCACACAGTACAGAGTGTAGTATCAGCATAACCGACCACATGTGCTGGTAAGCGCCTGACCTAACCCCGACAAAGTAGAGACGAGGCTAGAACCAGACTACCAAATTAACCTGTGCATTTATATCATATACAGCGGAAAATAAACAAAAATAAACAATTAAAAATATGAGGGGGACATGCTGTAAGGAATATCATTTACGAACAGTAATTTAAGAGAAAAACATAAAGAACAATTAAAAATTCACAGCAAAGAATAAGGAAATTGTTATCAATCAATAAACAATTTTATTGTCTATTGTTGCGGCGCGCAACCCGATCCAAATCATAAAAATATTATTACGGCGTGCAACCCGATCCATATCATTTATCACTGTTGCCGCGTGCAACCCGATCCAATTATATTATTATTACGGCGTGCAACCCGATCCAAACATAGTATTGTTGTGGCGTGAAATCCGATCCAAATATAATATTATTGCGATGTGCAACCCGATCCACATATACAGTTTAACACCAATCACAAAGAGAGTCCTGGCAAGGGAAAAATAAAGAAAACAACATTATCCCAATAAGAAAATCGACGGTATAAGTAAATACGTCCCGACAAGGAAAATTAGCTATAACCAAACTTGATCCAACACCTAACTTCAGAAAAGAAACCTCAACTAGCACCAATATCCAACCATAAGCAATTTCCACGAGAACAATCATAATCCTTGCTCAACACAGAAAATCAATAACTTAGGTATCCGTAGTACATATTAAGAACACAACAATTTTAATTTAATACTCACGATCATGCTTGACGCAAACGTGTAGATACTCGTCACTATGACTATACGTTGTACTGAACAAGTAACACGTAAAAATAGGATACAACTCCTAATCCCTCAAACTAAGGTTAGACCAAATACTTACCTCAAACTTCCACGGCCAACTCAAGCCTCAAACACCACTTTTCCTTTAGAATTCGCCTCCAAAAAACTCGTATCTAGTCCAAATTGATTTAACAACATCAATAAATGCTAAAGAATTCATACTCAATGCTTAATTATAGGTTTTCTACCATTTTTCCCGAAATATCAAAAATTGACCCCGGGCCCGCTTGGTCAAAATTCGAGGTTCTGACTAAAACCCGATCACCCATTTACCTACGAGCTCAAGTATATAATTAGTTTTAAAATTCGACCTACAAAACGAGGTCTAAATCCCAAGTAATCAAAAAGTCCTAACTCTACCCAAGTTCCTAATTTCTACCATAAAAACCCTAGATTTTAGGATGAAAATTAATGATATACAATGGGAAATCGAAAGAAAAAGATTTAGAATCATTTAACAATGTTTTGGGAAGAAATTGTCCTTTGAAATCGCCTCAATGCTCCTAAATTTCGAAAATATGAAGTAAATGGGTTCTGCCTATTTTTGCTTCTGTTTTAAAATCACTAAGCAGACCTTCATCGCGTTCGCGATAGGCCTGTCGCGTTCGTGATGGGTCAGGCCCAGTTAACCATCGCGTCCGCGAAGCTTGAGCTCCTAGAGTCATTGCGTTCGCAGTCAGTTGGAATATACACACACACACACACACACACACATACACCTGAGGGAGGTTGCCTTCCGCGTTCGTGGGTGAAGCCACACGAACGAGAAGCACAAAAATCATGTGCACCAGGAACAGAAAACCTGTAACTTTTTCTAAGTTTAAAACACTCCGAAACTCACCCGAGCCCTCGGGTCCAAATCAAACATGCATACTAACTCAAAAGTATCATATGAACTTACTCGTGCGATGAAATCGTCAAAATAACATCAACAACTATGAATTTAGCATCAAAATCATGAAATCACTTAAGAACCTCAAAATTTACAATTTTCTCAAATACGGTCCGATTCACGTCATTTCAAGTCCGTTTCTTACCAAATTTCACAGACTCAACTTAAATCACATATAAGTACGTACCGGACGCCGAAACCAGAACACAAGTCCAATACCATCAAATTTTAAACATATTTTATCAAAAAACTCATAAATAATCACAAAATAATTTTCTTAAAAAATTTATTTCTCGGACTTGGGACCTCGGAATTCGATTCCAGGCATACGCTCAAGTCCCAGATCTTCCTACGGACCATCCGGGACCGTCAAATTATGGGTCCGGATCTGTTAATCCAAAATATTGATCGAAGCCAACTTAAACTCATTTTAAAGGTAAAATTCATAATTTTTCACAAGTTTTTACAAAATAGCTTTTCAGCTATGCGCCCGAACTGCATACGCAAATCGATGTGAGACAGAAAGAGGTTTTTAAGGCCTCGAAACATAGAATTTATTTTTAAAATAAGTGATGATCTTTTAGGTCATCACACCAACTTAATACTTTTGGCTTATTTTATGTAATTTTTAGCCTATTCTGAATATTTTTTTAACTTTATCAAACACTAAAAAAAATTTAAAAAATTTAAAAATTAATTTAGCCAGCTTAAAAGTCAATTCAGACGTCCTTTTATAAGGATAAGATCTTCTAGAAAAGGGATTGCTTTTGCAAAAGATATTCGAGAATCGAGTGTATGCTTACGAAGCTGATGACACTCTTCTTGTGAGAAGTGAGTCATCGATGCGTCCTTTGGCCAACCAGTTGCATGTTAAGTCAAATGTATGAATATTTCTTTTGTTATTATCCTACGCGGAAGGAAATTGATTTCCGTTAGAAAAGAACAATTTAAGCATGGCACATTTCCCGGTGGCAAATTTATTCTTTTAGTTTTTTTGAGATACAAAATATTAATATTTTTTTATAATCAGTTTTTACTAATAATTCATTTTCATTAATAATATAGCTAACTCATTTAATGTTCTCGAGATATTTAATTTTAAATAAAATTTTATAAGCAATAGAAGTATAATTATTAGAAACTTAAATTTTTTGGAGAAAGAATGTGAGTAAGAATATTAAAGAGGACAGAAAATATGTAGGGGTTTCTCAAATATGAAAAGATCAGAAAAAGAAAGATTGACTTGGACAAACTAAGAAAAAGAGAATAAATTTTTGAAGCATTATCTAATGAAGGAGTAAGAAGTGAAAAATTAAAATATTGGAAAAAAACTATTCATCTATCCATGTTTAAATAAGTCAAATTATTACTTTATATATGTATATCTAAAGAGCTTTCTTTCCTTTTATATTAAATACTTTAGTTTTGTATTAAAAATACTAAATATTTTTTTTAAATACCTATAAACCTATTATTCTTCAAAATGATTTGGGGCTTAATGCACAAGCCTTACTAATTATTACTCAACACACTAGAGCCGGTCCGGGCTAAGATTTTTCGTTGTTTTTCTGTTCTTATTCGATACTCGATATTTGTTTAAATTTATATAGCATAAGGTTTATTAAGGAGGAAAATGTTCTTTCGTATGATTTAGTTATGGACTTTTTTCCTTCCTAAACTATATATGAAATCTTATTACCTTGTAGGTAATTAACATTTTATTTATCACCAATAATCTTTACAATGCATAGCCTGCTTTATACTCAGCAGCTAATCTATCAAATTCAAATAAGGCACGATAAAACTCCCACATACTATGTCTAGTGAAATATAAAATGTTGAACTAGACTACTAATTCCTTTTGCAGCCTGTGCATTACATATATAGGCTATTTCTCTAGCTAAACTATCGACACTTCTGCATATTTTCATTATTACCCTCCATGTTTATATTTTTCCTACAAAATTTATATCATTCATTAAATAGCCAATATTTAAAGATGATTCCTTTCAAATTAGGCGCCTACAGATTTGGGATAAATATTTGAATAGTTTATTCCTTACAAATTAGGCGCCTACAAATTTGGGACTAAATATTTTTTCATATTCATATCAGATTCATCCCCACTACTAATTGAAAATTCAGCAAAAATCTCTGCGTCCATCTCCAAATCAGGTAGCAACTCTCTGTCATTGATCCTAACAAAAAGGTCATAAAAAATAAATACTGTCGAGCAAATCCTGAGTTTGATGTTGATTTTCCTGATTTTTGGGGCTGTTTTCACTGAATTTTTGTTGCGTTTGAGCTCCTGTTTTGGATTGATTTTTGTTGGAATTTAGTTGCTTTTTGTTTGTGGTGTTTCAATACTTTAACACTATTACTTTTAGGTATTGCTTCAATTGTGTCTTAGGTGATAAGGAAGATGGCTGATTTTAAGGATAAGTTGGAGTTTTTTCATGGCTGAAGTGGCTGGTTTCCACGAGGGAAAGGGAGGAGCTCTTGTTCTTGATGGGAGTGACCTGATGCGCAGCTGCTTAGGTCAATAAATTTTCTATAAATAAACTACAAATCAGTTTAAATATGCGTATAGAAATATTATTTTAAGGGTATCTACAAATTACTATATTTATACTACAATTAAACTGCAATTTATGTTGAAAAAAAATATTAACTATAAAATTTTCTCCTAATCTACAAATAAACTACAAATCAGTTTAATGTGTGTAAAACAGTATTATTTTTAAGGGTAATTATTACATTTATACCACAATTAAACTACAATCTATATTGAAAAAAATGTTGACTACAAAATTTTCTTTTCATCTATAAATTTTCTACAAAATATTTACAAATAAACTACAAATTAGTTAACTAGTTATATAAAGCAATATTATTTTTAAAGGTATTTACAAAATTACTATATTTATATTACAACTAAACTACAATCTATATTGCAAAAAAAATATTGACTATAAATTTTTCCTTATTGATATGACTTGATACACATTTAGATTTTTCTTATAATTTCAAAGGAGAGTGACAATTCTCCTTTGATATGCATGATTCAAAGAAGCACCTTTTCGAATAATAAAATGCAGAAACACTACAGATCTTCCAGTTACGCAGCTATTACCCATCATTATCTTATTTTTTTGGCTCAAGAAAATGAGAACCACACTTTTTGCATATTATAATGGATGGACCGCTCCGAATTAATTTTGGAAAATGTTGATGCTGAATGGCGACAGGTTAACTAGGAATATCGTACCAGTTGAATGGATTATAAAGATTACAATTAAACTATGAGGGGTATGGGTAAAAACGTGGGGTGAGGGGTTAGGAGAGAAAAACGTGAGATATATGAATACTTTTAATTAAGAAGTAAAAAATTGTTCATTAATTAGACCCTTAATTAAGTATGGTATATGATTTATAATTTAATATACGGATTTTTAACTAAATCAAACCTTAAATATTGGAGGTAATAAGATTTTCTGTGACATATGAATATAAAAATCTCATTGGCTATTCTCATAATCCGAAACTTATAGTCAAGGATAAAGGGATCCTATCAATTCAATCATAACTCTTTATGGTAGGTTCTTTATTTGTTAATGCGATGCTTTTTCATCTATGAGATTACTTTTATGAATACTGATACGGTAAAAGCATTTACTCCATAAATATATCTTAATATATTATAGCAGATAATTTGGTTAATGTTCATGGGTTATAAATCTTACTATTATATGAACTACTTGTGATTTTTTTAAGATAATTTAATAGTATAAAAATTCTCGAATGAATATTAATGTATAGAAGTTAAACTTATTTTCTATACGAGGATTGTGTAATTATTCGAACAAAGTGACGTTAAGATTGTTACACTGAAAAATGAAAATTAAAAAAAATGAAGAAAGAGGACAAGGAGAAGATGATGCATGCTGATCTTTATCTTAGTCGGATCTTACAAAGATGACATCGACAGCAGTTGCACAGACATGTATCATGTATCTTCTTCGACACAAATTATTTATAAAAATTTAATAATTTTATTAAGTTCATAATCATTATATAGAAGAAATCATGAGTGCAGTAGCCAGTGATGGCGGTATCCCTATATTATATAACTAGGTAAAAATTATATATATATATATAACATGTTGGCTTATTTTGTATTTTAATATGTTTATTTTTTAATATTTTGTCACCTTTTAGTTAAAATTCTTTTGTTACTGACAGAGCGGAGCTAGCCCTCTGCTTATGGATTCAGTAGAACCTAGTTGTTTTTGTACAGATTATGTATTTATCTTGTGAAATTCATGAAATATATACAAATTATTATTTTAGAACCAAGTAACTTAAAAGAATTAGAATTCCGAACTCATAAGTTACAAATCCTGACTACGCCGCTGACCACTGGCAATAATATTCTGAATTTGACTTTTGCTTGGAATATTTTCAAGAGTTATAGCTGTACGGGGTCGAATTCGACCCTCGACGTATCCGCGTTAATGGGTACGACAAGTTAGGCGCGAGGATAGGAACGACGCCGTTTAATTCGGCATCCACACTAAGGGGATATTACCTACTCTTGTACTATTTTTATCATTTCGAGGAGGGTCTCCTACTATATAAAGGAGACCCAAATGCTGCAAAGGGAAGAGAATTCTCCGATAATACAACTCTCTCTTTCTCTCTCTATCTCTAAAAAGATATTCTCCCAATATCGTCAGATCTACTTGAACAATATTATTTTTATCTCTAGGTCTTATTATATTTTACAATTTACCCTCATTTATTTTGATTGTTTTATGCTTGCAAAGTATCTTGATAACTTTTGAGCCAAACAATTTGGCGCCGTCTGTGGGGATTTCGAGAATCAAAATCATAGTTTTGCACCTAGAGAACAATCAACCACCATTCTCTATACCACACAGAAGCAAAAGATGGCAAAAAATAACGCAAGAATGAAGGCAATAACAAGCACTGCAACCAACCTCATGGGCCCTCTCAACGAGGCCGGTGAGGAGGGTATTTTGAATACAACCCCTAGCATTACACCGAGTGGAGAGATCTCACCCTCACCATCTGAGGACCTGACAATCTTGCACGGAAAAGGGGCATCAACCTCTGCGGTCAAAGAAACGCCACCTCCGGTGGTCAAGAGGCTACTAGAAGAGTGGTTGATGAACACCCTAGGTAGCTTGCTCGAAAAGCCACCCCAAAGTAATATGAGAAACTCATAGGCAAAGGATATCACCAAAAACACCGATGAACCAGCGTTTGCACGAACATATAATGCCCACATCGAAGCCACCGCCAGCGGAAGTACACTTGCAGCCGTTCTCATGAAAATGGAAGAAATGAAGAATGAGAACAGGACACTTCATCACCAAATGAAGAAACATCATCAAAGAGTGGACAAAATCCCCGGTGCTCCCAAGTTATTGCCAAAGCGCGACGTGGGAAGGTTCGTCGAACAACCATAAACTGAAGAAGAAGCCCCTCACCCCATCCCGAAAACCTTCAAGATGCCACCTTACTTAAGGATATATGACGGTACCACAGATCTCGAGGATCGTCTGATCCATTATGTAAGTGCTGTGAAAGGCAACGATATATCGAAAGAACAAGTACCATTCGTGTTGCTGAAGAAGTTTGGCGAGACATTAACAGGAAGGGCCTTAGCATGGTACTCTCAGCTACCAGCTAGAACGATATTAACGTTCGAGGAAATGACAGATAAGTTCATCACCGCCCATGCTGGATAAAAGAAAGCAGAAGCCAGAGTTGACAATATTTTAGTCGTCAGGTAAACCGTAGGAGAAAGACTCAGGGACTTTCGAGCAAGGTTCAACAGAGTAAGAATGAGCCTACCGAATGTATTGGAAGGTGTGGCAGTCGTAGCTTTCAAAAACGGGTTGAACGGAGATGATTCAAGTGCGACAAAAAAGCTACTAAGCCGCCTCATGAAATATCCCACTACAACATGGGAGGAGAACCACAACGCCTACTGTGCTGAGGTGCGAGCGGACGAGGATGACCTTAACGAGCCGACCCAATGGCTAACCACGATACACTCGAAAGCAACAAGGGATCGGCGCAGTGAGGGGAGGCGAGAGAAAATCCCACGTTTCAACAAACAAAGGCACCAAGTTTACGTCAGATCTTCCCATCTGCCACCTCCAAGATACACAGATGCACTGCAGCAACATGTCGCTCCACTCCAGAACGAAAGAGGTATGCCCCCTTTATTATCTACCCATAACTTTTGTGTGTCTCCTTCAGAAATAGCGTACGCGCTAGAGAAGCTGGGCACCAAGGTGTAGTGGCCGCAGAAGATGAAATCAGACCCCACCACAAGGAGGTCAAACGTCATGTGTAATTCCATCAGGAACGAGGACATAAAACCGAGGACTGCATAGGCCTACGGCAAGAGGTGGTCAGGATTCTAATCCAAGGATACCTGAGGAAACTACTCAGTGACAAAGGGAAAGCCAACTTCGCACGGGGGCGGGAACAACCCTAGGGGCCTCCGAAGCCACCTTCCCCAGGACGCATAATAAACATGATCGTCGGAGGCAGCTACGACTCAACAATCAATTACATCAAGTTCACCACCACACATAAACTGAAGTGAACAATCGCCCATGAAACGGTATAATGACCTCGAAGATAGTATCACCTTCGATAGGTCTGATGCCTATGGTTTGTCTTCTCCTTATTATGATACTCTTGTTATAACTTTACGTATTGTCAATACTGACATTAAAAGGATCATGGTCGACGACGGAAGTGGTGCTTGTATTATCTATCCAAGGGTCCTCATGCAAATGAGACTCGAAGATAAGATAATATCGCGTTACATAACACTGACATGTTTTAATAATGCAGTGGAACGGACCTCTGGAGAAATAATGTTGCCGGTTTTGGCGGGAGGTGTCACGTTAGAGACCACCTTTCACGTGATTAACCAAGAAACAACTTACAACACCATCATAGGACGCCCTTGGATAAACGCCATGCGAGCAGCCCCCTCGAGATTTTACCAAGTGATCAAATTCCCCACTCCCTGGGGAGTACTTAGCATCCGCGGCGAGCCTCGCACCGTACAAGAATGATATCGATTAACTAAAGATTGCGCCCATACCAAACAACTGAAGGGAGAGAGTGCTGAGGCATAGCAATCAGCCATGTTGGGGACTACGGTCAACCCGACAACAAAAGCCATCAGAGACCCCGACGTCGTAGAAGCCTGTAAAGCGACAACCGAGGATCTCGATCTGGTCCAATTGGACGGCACCGACTATGCAAAAAGGCGTACATTGGGCACGGCCTCGACGATCCAAGTAAGTACCATGAATTCTTAACTAACCATGTAGATTTATTTGCTTTCTCCCATTCAGATATGCCAGGAATTCCAAAAGATATCACCACTCATAAGTTGAACGTCGACCCTTTACACCCACCCGTGCGGCATGTTAGGAGAAAATTTAACGTCGAAATCAATGAGGCAACCAGTGAAGAAGTGGACAAGTTATTGACTAACAGCTCTATCAGAGAATCAAAGTACCCCCAGCGGGTCGCCAATGTCATCATGGTCAAAAAGAAAAATGGGAAATGGAGAATGTGCGTAGATTTCAGCAACTTAAACAAGCCATGACCAAAGTATTCATTTCCACAACCCCATATCGACCAACTGATCGACGCCACCATAGGACATGAACTACTGAGCTTCTTGGATGCCTACTCCGGTTACAATCAAATCATGATGACCGAGGAGGACCAAGAGAATACAACTTTCATCACCCACCAAGGGACGTATTGCTACAAGGTGATGTCCTTCGGACTTAAAAATGCAGGGGCAACGTATTAAAGACTAGTCACCAAAATGTTCAAAGAACAACTCGGTAAGACCATGGATGTCTATATTGATGATATGTTGGTAAAGTGGGCAAAGAAAGAAGACCATATCGGTCATCTAAAGGAAGCCTTCGAAATACTGAAACAGTACGGGATGAAGCTGAACTTGGAAAAATGTGCCTTCGGTGTGGCCACAGGGAAGTTCTTGGGTTTCCTCCTATTACAATGAGGTATTGAGGTCAACCCGGACCAGATAAAAGCGATAGATGCAGTACATGAGATTTTGAACAGCAAAAACCAACTGCAAAAGCTTACTGGGCAAAAATCCGCCCTTTCTAGGTTTATCTCGCGGTCCTCCGATAGGTGCCACAAGTTTTTCAATGTGTTATGAAAAGATAACGATTTACAGTGAAATGAGGAATGCATCGAAGCCTTGAGAAAATTGAAAGCATATCTATCTTTGCCACCGCTTCTAATCAAAGTGAACCCGGCCCCTGCTGGTATATTTGGCGGTATCTGAAGTTACTGCCAGCGCGGTCTTGGTATGTGAAAATGAAGGTACGCAATCTCCCATTTATTGTATTAGCAAAACCCTAGTGGTTGACGAAAAGAAGAAAAGAAGCTTCGTGTACAAGCCGCCCAGTACTGCCTAATAAATCACGACCTCTACAAGAGGCCGTTTTGCAGACCCCTAGCCAAGTGACTAGGGCCACACCAAACAAGGCAAGTGCTCGAAGAGGTATACTAGGGTCACAGTGGCGCCCATACAGGTAATTACACCCTCGTCCGCTGCATCATTCGAGCCGGTTATTACTGGCCCACTATGAAAAAGGAGGCAGCGGAATATGTTCGCCGGTGCAAACAATGCCAAAAGTATGCCCCCGTGATGCACCAACCGGGAGAACCTCTACACTCAGTCACCTCACAGTGGCCCTTCATCAAATGGGGGAGACCAACTTGGATAAAGGACGATATCACCCTGAATTCCAACTCTTTCACGCACTTGGCTAAGTGCTGGTTGACATTCATCTGCAACAGGTACATACTTTCCAGCAACACGACGAACGTGAACTTTAACAAGGCCCTACTGACATGGTGCTTTATCACAAAGAAGGATTTTGATGCAGCATAGGTCATTGGTGATGAACTGGTCTTGCGAGGACCGCTGTTGTCAAAGGGGTTTTACTTCCCTTCCTTGGTGACTCAACTGTGCTTATGGAGGAATGTCCCTACTATTCCTACTGATGGGACAGTGGCACCCGATGCACTTTTCCGAGCTTCCCACATCAGAGTGGGCAGGGGTACACGGACGAAAATTCAAATAGATGATGATGATGCCCCGATTCCCCTCGCACCATCCAGACGGTCTACTGATAGTGCCGGACCCTCTCGGCGCCCCCATACTGGGGCCAGCTTCTCCAGGTCTCAATCTACCTGGCCAATGCTACGTTCCATGGAAGAAGAGTTCGTGGATCTACGCACCTCAGTTGATGTCCTACACATACGGCTGGATGTCATGTTTCAGGGGAAGGCCAGGTCCGAGGGACAGTTCATGTCATGGTTCTGTGCGTTGGAAAGAGCTTGCAATGTGAACCCCAGCACAATCTCTGACTCTAATTGAGTCTCGGGGAAGTCTTCTTACCTTTCTGGGATTTATTTTATTGATACGACATGGGGAAATGCCATGATTTTAAGTGTGGGGTGGGAGACTTACTCTGTTTATGTATCGTACTGTATATAGATATTGTGATTGTTGTAGCATGGAAATGTTATTTTTGTATATAACTGATGGGAGATATACTAGGAGTACCTGACTTGGCCCAACGATGGACGCTTGTCGACGGGTCTCTTGAAGGTTCAAGTCGGATACATAAAAAAAAGAAAAAAAACAAAAACAAAGGTAGAGGACTCTTCCTGAGGACGGGCCACTTAGACAGTACTCTTGAGGGAAGTAGTCAAGGTAGATTTTTTTTTCCTTTTTAGGTAGTGTATAAGTCCCCCTTGGGGGTTTTTTTTACCATGGTTCTTTTCCAAGGGGTTTTCTTGAACCGGGTTAGGTAGATTTTCTTTTTGTAGTTGTAGGACTAAGATGGGTTATTGCTAGAATGCAACCCTTGATGTTCACACCTGCAAACAACTAAAATGAACTTGAGAGTGTGATGTCTAGGTTCATTTATGGACCTGTAAATCTATGCCTTAATTTTGCACATCTTGTCTTGCTTGAACGCTCGTATGAGTGTGTTGATAAATTGATTAAGAATGAGTTACATGCTAAGTGTGTGTGAGATATTTTACTTGCATTCCGTGCTTGCATGTGATACCTAGAACTTGCCTCGTGTGTTTGCAAATTGAAATAGAAGCTGTTTGGTTTTAGAAAGTATTGAGGCATTTCTTTGTGTAAGCCTGTATAATTGTGAATCTACATGTATATATATATTGCCATAGTTTACCCCTTTGAGCCTGAAGAGCCTGTTTTTTTGATAACCCTATATTGACATATAGTCTTGTGTTTGAATAGCTTGATTGTTTGAACCCGTACCTCCTATAAGCACTTGAATCACTAAAAACATACAAAAGTGAAAGTGTGGGGTGGTAGGGAGTTAACGAAAAAGAAAGGGTAATCGGGAATGGAAAGTTGCATGGTGCACTAGTTTTGTAGAAAAGAAAATATAAAAAATTAAACAAAGAAAACAAAATGGAAAAAAAGAGAGAGAATAACAAGAAGCCAGTGCACCTAAAGAAAAATAGGGGTGACTTGTGAAATAAAATGTGGAGGAATGATTGGCTGAGCAGGAAAATTGAGATCAAGGAAGTGTATATTAAAAGTGCTTAGGGAGGTTAGTCCCTACATCCAAAAATGTGCCCTACCTGTCCCTTAGCCTACATTATAACCAAATAAAGACCTCTTGATCTTTGGCTAAAACAGCTCGATTAGTAGAGTACTACACTAGGGGCAAGCTTATGGTATGTCTGTGTGACAGGTGAATGTTCTTTGCTGAAAGTCAGTGAATTATTTCTATATTTGGTTCCTTGTTGTTTGAATTCTATGTGTGTGGAACCTCTCTCAGACTTTCGATGTGAGGGCATGTGACTCAGGAAGGAAAAGTAAGTCTCCACCTCTATTAGAGTAATTAAGTGAGAACGAGTGTGTAATGGCAGTAGAGTCTACATTTGGGTTATGACTGTTGCATTGCTTAGGTTGTTTCATCAAAATGGGGGGTGTGACATATCTGGGGTTAATGCATCAAGCAGTTAGGCCTAGAAGTGTGGTTTAGATTGCTCAAGGACGATCAAAGGTTTAAGTGTAGGGTGTTGATAATAGATGAATTTAACTATATTCAGGCCTTGAATAACCATTTTCTTGCAATGTTTTGGTTATGAAAGTGATAACAAAATACTCTTATTAGTGCTTTTCATGATTTGCAGGTTATATATGACTAGGGAAGGATAGAGAGTACTTTTGGAGTCAAAAATGAAGAAAAAGAGGCAAATTGTGAAAAACCCCAAGTGACCCATGCAGAAAAAGGCTGAAGATTCAGAATATGGGTACTGCCACGGTTCTACCGCGGCAGAACCGCGGTGAATGGCTGTCGCAGACAATATGAGATTCAGAGGGGTCGATTGGCTGCGGTTCTACCGCGATCACGCCACTGCAGATGCGGCCCCTCAACCCCATCTGCGATTGCCCCAGCTCCGCTTCTGCGATCCCTTTTCCCGCAGTTGCGCCACTGCAGATGCGGCCCCTCAGCCGCTTCTGCGGCTCCATCCTTCTCGGGCCGTTTCCGCTTCTACGACCATATTCTTCGTATCTGCAGCATTGCACCTGCGGTCACCGATCCACAGGTGTAGAAACACCGGAAGCAAAAAATCTACAGCTTCACAAAAATTCCAAACTATCCTTCAACTATCCGAAATCACCCCGAGCCCCCCGGAACCTCAGCCAAAAACACAAACATACCTAATAAATTGGATTACACATGTTCAGAGGTCCAGAGCTTAGAAGAAATTATGGATGCCATTGGAGAAAACAATGTCGATGATGAAGTTGAAGACGATATAATACCTTTGGAACTAGTACGCGTGAGGAAGCACTTATCGCGCCTAGAACTCTTTACAATTTTTTTGTTCATTCAAGAAGACAACACCGAAACATTGCATGCAATAAAAGATGAGCGTCAACTAGATTTAAATTAAAAAAAATACTAGAATCATATTTCACTGAATTGCCTTAGATATTTTTGTAATTTTAAAGAACTATTAATTTACAATATAAATGGGATTGTTATAAATAGAACTCTAATTAGAGTGGATGTCTATCTTATAGAAGAGTTCTACTTTGAGGCTAAGTCTTTTCTCTTCCTATAAATAGAGGGGTCTTACCCCATTGTAAATCATCCCAAAAGTATCAATAAGAATACTCTTCTCTCTACTTTTCTCTATATTGTTCTTGTTCTTATATTATTTCATAACAAGTTACCAGCACGAGTCTCTAACCAATTGAATTTAATATTCATCAATTATCGCTCTCAGAATCTCGAGTTGCAATCAGATTCATCCACTCTAATTCGTGTTCCGTCGTTTGGATTTTTCTATTTGAGTGAAACGAGATTTGTGATATTTTGGTTTCTGAAATTCTTCAATTTTTTTTTCTTTCTCGTTGTTTACTTTTGTTTTTTTTTGAAGGTGAATTTCCAAGCAAAAGAGTGTAATAACGATTGCTACTGCTCCATATGAGAATTTCTATACGGAAACATAGAAGAGATGGTATCATCATAAAATAATGCAACGGGATGGAAACTCAAGAGGTATATTTGATATCACAACATTTATTGGTATACCTTAAAGGTAAGTAATTTACTTTTCCCTTTCAAATTCTTGAAATTCTACGATTTGATTTCATATACAAACATAGGAAACAAAGTTTGATTATAACTCTAATGGAGTTTGTATGAAATTATAAACACGTGAAGTGGTAAAATTTCTATGTCTTGCCATGATTAAATTCATGTATAATTGTGGGCAAAGAATTGAAAATCCGTCCCATTGAATTTGCTTCATTCTCATTCCCTTTAGAGAATGTGATAGCAGTATGTGATAAGTCTGAAAGAAGACAAAATTATTACCGTGAAGGTATCAATGGATGTGGACGTGGCAATAGACGGAATTATAATCGTCATCATTGTGATAATGAGAATAATAAAGATTCTCAAAATAATCTTTCACTTTATGAAAGTAATATTTGACATGAGATTATATATAGCACATACAGATGATTATGATCCATTCACTGAAGTGAATGTGATAATTGTAATAAAGCCCGTATGTATGAACACGCTCTTGATGTAATTTTATTTTATGTCTGACATTATGAAAAGAAAGTTCGTTGCCCTTGAAATTTCGGGCAAGAACTATATGACATGGGTGTTGGATGCTGAAATCCATTTGGATGCAATGGGTCTTGGAGACGCCATTAAAGACAGAAATAATGCATCCACCCAAGACTATGCTAAGGCCTTAATTTTCTTGCGCCATCACCTTGATGAAGGTTTGAAACTGTGCTAAGGCCTTGATTTTCTTGCGCCATCACCTTGATGAAGGTTTGAAAATTGAATATATCACAGTCAAAGATCCACCTATCTTGTGGAATGGTTTAAAGGAGAGATATGACAACCTCAAGTTGGTCACTCTGCCACAAGCACGATGCGATGAGAATCCAAAAGCAAATAGTTCATAAACTATATATTATCGTTGCGGTGGAAAAGGGCACTGGGCGAAAATTTACCGTGTACCAAGACATTTGGTTGAGCTTTATCAAGCATCTCTAAAAGGTAAATGCCCTGAAACCAATTCTGTCTCTGACGACAAATTTGACATCACCCACTTGGATGTGGCAGGCTTCTTTGAGCACCCTGAGGGGAAAATAGACCACTTAATTGGTGATGGATCTGTGATGAAGGAAGATGGAATTGTTTGATTTTATTTTACTTATTTGTATTAGTTAGTGAATAAACTAATAGTCATTAGTATCAGCTCGTATTAGTTAGCTTATGATATAATGTTAGTATTAGTTCTTTAGAATGTTTCAATATGCTTAATTTTCAAAGATGTTTTTATTTTCTAGTAGAGTTAATCGACTAACCTAACAGTTAGTCGATTATCTAATATTTCGCATTAAAACTGGATTTTTCCGCAAGCTAAGTTAGTCGACTATCTGATTTAGATAGTCGACTAACCTGATCACTGTTTACTAAGTTAGTCGACTATCAACTTAGTTAGTCGACTAACTAATATTTCACATTAAAACTGGACTTTTCCGCAAGGCAAGATAGTCGACTATCTGATTTAGTTAGTCGACTAACCTAATGACTGCTTCCCAAGTTAGTCGACTATTAACTAAGTTAATCGACTAACCTCAGCAGATTTTGAAAATATTGTTTAATTATGAAGCAACGGATTAAATTTGTTTATTCTCATATTCGTATATCTCTTTTGATTAATTGATTCATGTACCACACATACGATATTCAAAGAGAAGAAATATTATTCTCATTTAAGTATGTGTAAGGCAGATGTTACTACAATTTCTGGTAGTAGTAAATTGATTAAAGGCTCCGGAAGAGCAACTATAACTCTGCCTAAAGGAACAACATTTTAGAGAATGCAATATTCTCCCCCAAGTCTAAAAGGAACTTGTTGAGTTTTAAAGATATCATTCAAAATGGATATCATATTGAGACAATAGATGAGAATAATCTTGAATTCCTCATTTACTCATGAAAACGAGGCTGCCCACTTCGGTTTGGGGTCACGCCATTTTGCATGCAGCAATGCTAGTTCGTCTCAGAACGACGAAGTATCACAAATATTCCCCGTTGCAATGAGTTTTGGGTCATGAACCTAATATATCCCACTTAAGAATTTTTGGATGTGCAGTATATGTGCCTGTAGCACCGCCATATTGCACCAAAATGGGTCTGCAAAGAAGGTTAGGAATATATGTTGAGTTTGAATCGCCCTCCATTATTCGCTACTTTGAAACATTGACAGGGGATTTGTTCACTGCACGATTTGCAGACTGTCAATTCGATGAGACACTTTTCCCAAAATTAGGGGGAGAAGTTGGTGAAACCAAACGGGAAATTTTGTGGAAAAATGCATCATTATCTCATCTTGATCCACATACCTCTATTTGTGAAAAAGAGGTGCAAAATATTATCCATTTGCAAAGAATAGCAAATCGAATGCCAGACGCATTTACAGATTTGAAAAGGATAACAAAATCACATATCCCCACTGTGAATGTGACAACATCTGATTTACGAATACATATTCATTATTGGAAGAATATGAACATGAAATTGGTATTGAATATACCACACTCACCCCTAGAAGGAGGTTTGAGATGATATATGAAAATAATGTCATTGTTATGGCATGAATAGTCATTGGTCACGTACCTATTGTACGCCAAAATAATTTGTCAATGTGATTATCAAAGGACAATAATAATGCAAGAAACATATCTTGCATATAATTTTGACATGACCATAATGGTATAACTTTCTCTTTAAAAGAGATATTCACCACATGGATGTTGATGAATTTGTGGTAGTACTAAATTAATTGAGAGCTCTAGAAGAGCCAATTATTACTATGTTGGAGAAACACAATTGATTACCAATAAGGTATTGTGTTATAGTAAGTCTCAAAGAAACTTATTTAGTTTCCAAAAGTATATGCGAAAGCGATTGATTATATTGAGACTATAAATAAAGGAAAGATTTGATATCTTCTATTACTACAATTTGTAGCGGGATAATCTGTATGTGAAAAACTACCCGCTTTATTCTCCAGTTTGTACTACACAAGAATACCACAATAAAGTGAACGTTTATTGATATAAAAACCCATATCATAATAAACTTGAAGTTTATTGATAATTGCACATGTCATGGTGTAAATTTGAAGTTTATCAATATTGATAATTTATTCAGTTGGCATTCGGGTTAGCCATATCATTTTAAGTATGATGTGCAGTAATAGAGAATTCACATGGGTAAATATTAAAGAACTAGAAAGTTCTTTACGAATTCTCTTGTATTACTTGTTCTCATTAATTAATTGATCAACTAAAGAGTTCGGGTTGAATCCCATAAATTCTGAAAATATCAAAGGTGAATATGGGCCCATTCACCTGCCATGTATACCACATATGATGCATCTATGATATGGTTACATGTGCGATTGTTATTAACCCGCAGCCTGGCCGGTGCTTGCGAGGTAAATTGCTCAGTAATATAACTTCGAGCATAATTTCCAGATTTTCTATTCAAGATAGTTCATCTTGATAAGTTGGTTTATATCATAGTTGGTTTAGCAAGATAATTATTGAGTGCCTCCACTTAATAGCTAAACTATTTCTTATGAAAATTTACTGGAACCGATATAAAATGTTCGTCGACGACATCTATGATAGCGCTAAATATCGATGAGGATCTTATGTTTGTCGAATACAAACAAAAATATTGGCTAAATGGAAGAGATACAATTCAAGCAGAATTGATTCCATATGAAAGACATGTAGTTTTGGACATGTAGTTCAAATACTTGAAAGTATAACGTCAATGGTATGTGTAATCAGTTTTCGATATCTTATTTGTTTAGCATGACATGAAAACTTGATATGCATCTAAAGTCTATTATATGGCTTATATGACTTAACTTATATGTCAATCCATGAAAGATTGAAGTTGCTTGAAGCATATACAATTCTTGGTCCTGAAGTACCACATCCTAAGTGCAACTTGTGTACATATGTATCTTGCTATAACTATAAGCATGATGGCATCGAGAATACCTCTATGGAGATATTGAAGAGTCATTCCACGACATTATATGATAATTTCAAGGTGCGAAATATTTATTCAAATCAATATAGCTGATTTTTTTATCAAATCTCTACAAAAAGATCGTTCTGAAGATGGTGCACAAGATTGGAATGCAAATGCTCAAGGATGTGAATTGATGCTCTTTTCAGGGGGAGTTAATGCGCGTTGCACTCTTTTTCCCTTACAAGGTTTTGTCCCACTGGGTTTTCCTTGCAAGGTCTTTAACGAGGTAACCAATAGGCGCATATTCAAACATGTGTACTCTTTTTCCTTTTCTATAATTTTTTCCCATTGTGTTTTGTTTTAGTTAAGGTTTTAACGAGGCACATTATTGAATAGACATTCAAGGGGGAGTGTTATAAATAGAACTCTAATTAGAGTGAATGTCTATCTTATAGAAGAGTTCTACTTTGAGGCTAAGTCTTTTCTCTTCCTATAAATAGAGGGGTCTTACCCCATTGTAAATCATCACAAAAGTATCAATAAGAATACTCCTCTCTCTACTTTTCTCTATATTGTTCTTGTTCTTATATTATTTCATAACAGGGATCATATATTTGTACCGGGTTCTTCTGAAGATATATTATCTTATTGAAATTGGTGATTTTTTCTATTGATCCGAGTTAAGACCGGAAAAAAAAATTATCTTAGAGAGTTTATTAATTATCAAATATTAATTAGAAAAATTCTAATGTTGTTGATGGGTGATTTGGGTGCACATCCTTCTCCTACTTTGATGCTGATTTTTCTTCCCATAAGTCATTATCAAGAAATGGAGCATCTTTTGGCTCTAGTAGATAATCTGTTAATTAAGTGACGCACTTCATTTTCTTTTCAATTTTAAATTTCCCTTCTTCTTCTTCTTATTACTAAAATAACATATCTGCCAAACGAATTGGTCATTAAAAATCTATCACAAAAATAATTGTTCCATTATCTACTTGAACATTGGAGATAATTTGAAATATATCCCTCTCCTTCCATTTGCGTGGTTAAACAAAAAAGAGATTCCCACGTCTTTAATAATTTGTCCCATGCTATAATATCTCCTAAGGTTCTATTCAGTTGGTCTAGAATTGATGTCATTCCTTACCCATCCTACCCCACACTCCAAATAAATAGATTCCAGAAAATCGTAATAGGTTAATAATAAATTTTAAGTTCTGTTAATTAATAATACAAAGATTATTTACGCAATTATAACATGTTTGGCTAAGTTTTCAAAATCTGCTTATTTAAAAAGATTTTCTTCGGATCAAAAGTGCTTTCTAATAAGTATTTTTGAAGAATAACAGTTTGTGTTTGCTCATCCGACTACTCGACACTCCAACTAAGTGGAATCTAGAACATAATAATATGTTAACAATCGAGTTTAAGGTGCAAAAATTATCTACTCAATCATACCGACGAGCAAAAACTCTCTATTATAAGCATTTAATTAAAAATGACAGTCAGATACATTAAAGCTCTCGTTATATGCGGGTCCGGGGAAGGACCGGACCACAAGGGTCTATTATTCGCAGCCTTGTCTTGCATATCTGCAAGAGATTATTTTTACAATTTGAACCCGTGACCTCCTGGTCACATAACAGCAACTTTAATTTATCAATTACACTAAAGCTCACCCTCTATTATAAACATTTGATTAGTAATTTAAAAATTAGCTAATACTGATTACTTGACGGTTATAACATATTAAATTATACTGATAGTAAAAAAAAGCTAATGTTATTATCGTAACAACAAAACAGAAACTGATGTTTGGAGGATTCTTCTATGTTTATCTTATCCACTGCTAATATTTAATCTTATGCTTAGCCTTTAGATGTAAGATCTTTTTACTATCCTCAAGTCATAATGTGATAGCATAGATAAAATATTAATTTACTTTTAATGAGAAGTCTCGAATTAAATAAAAAATATTAAGCATCAATTAAAATCAAAAGAAACAACTTCAACGACCACCGCAATACTATGAGTAATGTTAAAAATATAATTAAGTAAATAAAAATATACTTTTTCTAACAATATAAGCTTTTAGATGAGATAATCACATACTTTAACTAATATTATAGCAGAACAAGTTGAGATTCTAGATTTGAGTCTCACCGTTATCCAATATTAAAAAAAAATTTACGTACTTGACTCATAAAAAAAATTAAATTTGTACGCGCGGTCGTGCTGAGACATAATTAAGTTAAACATTTCTTTTTGGAGGTTACATTTATTATTGTTTTTTATCCATTACTAGTTTCTGGTGCATGATAATTGATACGTGGTGAGTAAGCAATGCCTATTACAATAAGTGGATAGCTATGAAAACAACATTAAAGAAAGATAAAGGCCACTTATAAAAAATACTTTAAAACTAAACAAATGTTTAAGTCATTTTAAAGCTACATTATTTATTTCTTATTCTTTCAAATAATGGAAGGAGAAGATCGATATCTTAGTATTAAAATATCATGATATATCAGTTAAAGAAAAATAAGATTAAAAAAAACATTTTCAGTACAAGAATCAAGATTCAAAACCATTGTATAAATATTCTACTTGACCTTCCGATTTCTCATAGCTAACGAAAAAAAGAGGAAGAGTTTAAGCGTTTGGACATACGAGTTGTGACATTCCGGAAAAAAGTAAAGAAAAAAAATTAAGTAAAAATCGTATTTAAAATAAAAATTTTGAAAAGCACTTTTTTGAAATTTTTAAAAAAGTCTTAAATTCACTTCAAGTGAATTTTAAGATATGTACGGCCAACCACTAGTTCCTATAAAGAAAAAAAGTTTCAGAATTTTTTATTGAAACTTACAAAATATCTCATATAAGTTTCAACTTACCAATTTCTAATTAATATTTTAAAAATTAAAATAAATAAGAAGTCCTTTTAATTTGTATAATCAAAATTCATTAGGAACAAATAAATTAATATATAAAGTTTGAAAAAGATTGGAGGTAATTTGGACTGATTTTGTATCAAAATTCATAGTTAAATCGATGTCAAAAAGATCTTCTGTGACAAAAATGTATCAAACATATATCACGCATGTATCTTACACACAGATATACATGAATATACATGTGATACACAATCGATACAAATATAATACATATATATGATACACAATATAATACATATATTATTATTTTTTTCATATTCAATTTTTAGTTCGAATTTTCAATTCAAACCACCTCAAAACTTCACCAAGTTATCGCAAAACTGAAATTCAAGCTCGTTAAGATATACCCAATCTATTTAATAACACGCACTCAAAAAAAAATAAAATTTTAATATTTTTTTACTACAAATAACTAATTGACCATTTTAAATAATATTAATAATATTTTATCAATTAACTAAATTACTTCTAATAAATTACTTCTAAAACATAATTGGTAATTTTCCCTTTTTTCCGGCCAAACGGGCCCGTTACAATCGTCATCCCTAGTATGTTGCTTTATCCTACTTAAAAAATTGGACAACATTCCTTTTCCCGAAGTTATTATATTATTTTGTTGAATTTATCATTTACATACGGTTCGAGAAAAATCACATCACATATCATATAAATAATCTATTATAATACCATAGTTACACAGAAATATTTTACCATTCCAAGTTCCTTCGACATGATCATTCTCAATAATTTTTTTTTAATAATTATTTTAACCTGTGGTAACAGAAACAAGTTACGGACTAATTAATTTTTAGATGTAATTAGTAGAGAGAAGCAAAAGTTCCTTGCAATATAAAAAAACTGTACATATTTAAGAGAGAAAAAAGAGGAGATAATGTAAATTTTCCATTTATCCACTCAAACATAGTGAAAAAATACATTATTTTAAGTAGATTCAACTGATTTGGGAGATATATTATTGTGCTTATTAACAGGCATGGATTTTGATCTCTTGAACCATTCACTTGTGTTACCAGAAGTTGGGGTACGGTGATACCTGCACCTGATATATTAAGAAATTCAATGTATTAATTTCATAAGGGAAAAAGAAAAAATATAAAATAAAATAAAATAAAAACAGAAGAAAGCTCGAGACGTGATATTATCACTGTCCCAAAATAATTACTCCCTCAATTTCATTTTATAAAATCATATTTGACTAAATACGATTTTTTTAAGACTTCTGATTTTAAATTTAATGGATATGAGGTTTTTGCACTACTAAAAAAGTACATGAATTAGCTACGGACAAATTATATAGCTAAATGAAAAATCTGTTGTTAATTATATTTAGTAACAGATTAGCGGTAGATAAATATTTTTTTGTTATATACGAGTGATTTAGCAACAGATTAGCAATAAAATTTGACTGTATTCAATTTTTTTAGTGTTTAAAACTTATGATATTAAATATGTCACAATACAATTAAACTTCTTTATAAAAATCTCATTTGTTCTGATTTTTTAGTGTTTAAAACTTATGATATTAAATATGTCACAATACAATTAAACTTCTTTATAAAAATCTCATTTGTTCTGATAGTTTTTGACTGTTATAGTGAAGTGCTGTTATAAATGATATTTATTACAATAACATAAAAATTAATTTAAAAAAAATAATTTTTATAGTGAATGACTATTATATAAAAATATTGTTATAAAAATGTATTGAATAACTATAGCCTATGAGTCATTAAAAGTAAAGTAAGAGGAGAAATTTATAAAAAGAGAATATTTTATTTTAAACGGACTAAAAAGAAAATAGCATAAGATAAACAATACCTGAACGATCCTCTATGGGTCGTCGGCGAGCACAGGCACTGACCTTTCGGCGAGTCCGCCGGTAATGAATCGCCGGTGGTGCAGTTATCTGAAGTGGAGACGGTGATACTCTTATGGGAAGCCATTCTTTGTCTGAGAAAAAAAAGAGAAGAAGAGGAGAAAATTAAAAGGTTCTCTGGTTTAAGAAAGACAGATGTCAAGAGTTCACAGTATTTATAGGACAATAATTGGATATCCTCAAGCAAGTGTGATTATGTGAGGCAGGAAAGTAATCAACATTATCAAGTAATTTATTTATGTATGAATTAAAATAACAATAACATACACAATTTAATTTTACGAGCGAAATCTGAAAATGATAATATGTACATAAATTTTATTTTCACCGTATATATATATATATATATATATATATATATATATATATATATATATATATATATGGGCAAGGTTATATATGACCACGGGCAGTCAACTGAAAAATATAATATGTATATAGTAAAGTATTACTAACTTATTATTGAGCAAAAAATAAATATTGAATATCCTTGTATAATCAACTGGCAAAAAATGTTCAAGTTATTAAATTTTTTAATTTCGCTACTACTTGTAAAGATAAAAAAATTGTTTTCGATATACCCTCAGCACAAAAAGAATATAATTATAACAGTTTAAAAAAAGAAGCACGATAGCAAAGAAGCTGTGGAAGCAAGATAATAAGAAAACCAAAGCAGAAGAAATATTAGATAGTAGTAAAAACATAAGAAAAAAGAAAATATTTTAATAATAATAATAATAATAGTAATAATAATAATAATAATAACTATTTTCTCCGGTCTACAATAAGTAATTAATTTCTTTTTTATTTTGGTCCAAAATAAGTGTCCATTTATATAATCAAGAAAGAATCCAATTTGTTTTTACAAAATTACCCCTATATACATATCCTTAAAAATATTTCTTACTCCTCAAATTAAACATTTAATTAAGGGTAGTTTAGTCATACTAGGTATTTTTGTATAGAATTTAGTATTTTCTTAATGGGCGTGCCAAAAGCAAATTAATCACTTATTATAGACCGGAGGGAGTAACTACTGGTAAAAAAAATATATACTAAATTACCTACTAATATTCTATTCTAATTCTCGACCTTCGTACCTTTTAATCTAGAAATGCACCACTAAACAGTTGTACCAGCTGCAGTTACAAGACGTACCACCAGTTCCATGGAAGAACTTAATTATACAGAACCAAGCCAGACCAAAAGCAGTGTTCAATCTGTGGCTAACCTTACAAGACGGACTACCAATTAGGGACATACTACATAGCTGGGGAATGGGAATTGAGCAGCACTGTCCTCTATGCCAAGCCCAATCTGAAACAAGAGACCATCTCCTCACAGAATGCCTTGTCACTGTGGATATATGGAGAAGAGTAATGAATTTGCTACAGGAACAATACACACTTAGAGGTAGCTGGAGGCAGCAGATGCAATGGTTGATTGCCAATGCCAAAGGAAGAACATGTCGTGCAGCCATTTTCAAGATGGTCACAGCTGAAGTTACATATGCTATCTGGCTGGAGAGGAATGCAAGAGTGTTTAACAAGACTTTCCGATGTAATACTGCTCTACTGAGAGATATAGTATACAACTGTAACATTAGAGGCACCCCAAAAATCAGACAATTATTACAGCATCTTAGTATATAGTAGAACCTAGATAGTTAGAATTGGAAAGTAGTTATTATGTTAGCAATCAGACAGTCGGCTAAGTTGACACCCGACTGTGGTTTTGTAATGCAACTTCATTGGTGATTAATGAAAAGTTTAATTACAAAAAAAAAACAACAACAACAACAACCCAATATAATTCCACAAGTGAGATCTGAAGAGTGTAATATGTACGCAGGTTTTACCCCTACCAAGGAGATAGAGAAATTGTTTCAAGGAGACTCTAGTACTATACTTTAATTAATTGTGAAAAAAATTGTATACAGTGAGTGTAAATTTATTTGTTTTAGGTTAACTATCTCATTTTTTTCAGATTACAAATTTCACAAACCATGAGTGCTTATCTATATTTATTCTTAGACAACTTGATACTGTATAAAAGTAGGGCACTTCTTTAATTTTTGTATCTTTTCTCTTTTCCCTTTTCCATACGAGTCCGATTTTATTTTTCTTTCTGCACTTTTTTGTCATCACTAGTTTTTAGACTAAAAATCAAAATAAGTGAAACATGCCGTCCCCACTTTCAGATACCTTGAATATAATACAAGGCATGGAATTAATCATTAAAAACGTTTTCATAGTTGTATTATTTTTTTTTTGTTTGGTTTTTGGCATGGTTTTAAGTTTACATAGGTTTGTACCTCCATCATAATTTTATATGAAAGAAATAATGTAACATAATTATTTCAATAGAAGAAAATGGTCCTACAACTTTTTTTTCCGTTCAATAAAAGACCCTCTGTTCAAGAAGACGAAAAAGATATATGGTTAAATATATAATATATATAAAAATATATATTAATATATTAAAATTAATAATTTTTTATCGGTAATTATTTTTGAAACGGTTATATATTAGTTCCCCAATTAGTAAATCAGAGAAATAGACAGATGGCAGAGGGTCCTTATGTGGACCATTTCCTGCCTAGACGGTCGTGACTTTTTGGTTATGGGCTCAATTTTCAATGAAGAATATGGACGATTGGGCCATAGGCCCATACTCATCTACTGTTGCCACATCCTGCAACTCTGCTACTCTAAAAATGTAAAGAATTTAATGTTCTTATCCAAAATCATTCTAATGAGCTTATCCTCACAAATCAGGGAAACATTATGTTCAATTCATATTTTAGGTAATTAAAATATTATTAGGATCGGAATAATCATGTTCACGTATTAATATTGTAAATTATGAACGATGATAAATTAAATTAATAAAAGAGAAATATATCAAAAGAGATACAAATATTTAATGTGCTTCGGTCAACTGACCTACGTTCAAGACGATGATGAACAATCCACTATATAAAAAAGAGTATAAAATATTGAGAGAACAACCTCACGAAGAGGCAAACACAAGTGACACACTAGCACTTGTCCCATAAAGTTCTCTCTCTAAACAAGACTCTTAAGCCCCTTATGGCTACTTTATGGATGCTACTGAACGAGACTATGGATCTTCAATTTATAGAACTCAAACTTTTTCGTACAAGAAAAGGGACTAGCCAAATATGAAAGAATTATATAATTTCCTTCTACAAAAAGGAAAACCTAATTATGGTAAATATATTGTCCTTTCCTTCACGATATAGGAAAAATCAAATATGGTAAGAAAATTATGACAAACACCTAACAATTCTTCCCGTTGGCCTGAATTTTCTAACAAAATACACTTCATCCACCTTCTTCACATAGCCTTCAACAGGCCTCCAAATCTCCACCACAAAGTTTGTCTCAACATGCTTAGTACTTCGGTCAAATTTTTCGGATAAAAATCACGATTATCGTCAAATATGTTGCAGCTAGAACTAAACCTGCTAAGATGAACTTGTCTTGAATCTCGCTCTGATACCACTTGTTAGGACCGAAAAAAGTCAGGTGTCATGCGGAAGCTAGCAAAATAAACTTTGAACGATGCTAAATCAGACAACAAAAGAGATACAAATATTTAACGTGGTTTGGTCACTGACATACGTCCGCGGCGGAGATGGACAATCCACTATATAAAAAGAGAATATAAAACATCGAAAGAACAGCCTCACGAAGAGTCAAACACAAGCGACACACTAATACGTGTCCCGTAAAGTTCTCCCTATAAATAAGACCCTCAAGCCCCTTATGACTACATTGTGGATGCTACTGAATGAGAAGGATGGATCTTCAATTTATAGAACTTCAAAACTTTCCTACAAAGAAAGAGACTAGCCAAATATGAAAGAATTATATAATTTCCTTCTACAAAAAAGAAACCTCAATTATGGTAAATATATTGGCATTTCCTTCATTATATAGGAAAAACAAATATGGTAAAAACATTATGGCAAACACCTAAAAATTAATTTTGACTGAGTGATCGTAACATCTTGGTCTTGGATTTGAACGGTGGAGATCGGATTTGGAGGCTCGTAGCATTTAATTTTGAGCCTCGAACAACAGCTTCATTTTTTGTGGATTCTCCTCTTTCTTCAATGATCAGTTGTTGCTCTGTGTTTGACACTTGTTGTGTAGCCAATTTGGAGAACTTGTGTAACCTTCTTATTGTTGTAGTAAAGTTTTTTTGGATTTTTGTGATCATATGGTTTTTTACCTTCGATTTGAAGGGTTTTCCACGTTAAATTTTGTTGTTCTTTATCTTCTATATTTTCGGGTTTGCCTCTTCCTCGACATAACAGTGGTATCAGAGGGTTGGTTATTTATCCGGGTTGTTACAGAATGGAGGCGAATATGAGCAAGATGGTATGTTTAAATGGGAAACATTATAATGTTTGGAGAAGCAAGATGAAAGACTTGTTGTTCGTAAAGAAGATGCATCTACCCTTTTTTCAGCCCATAAACCCAAGAGTATATCCGATGAAGATTGGGATTTCGATCACGAACAAGTATGTGGATATATACGATAATGGGTTGAATAATGTTTGCAACCATATTGTGAACGAGATATATCCGAGATCAATGTAGGAAAAACTAGAGACTCTTTATACTTCAAAAATTGAAAACAACAAATTATTTCTGCTAATGCAATTGATGACCTTTAAATACAAGGAAGGCAACCCTATCCTTGATCATATAAATGATTTTCAGGACGTTTTTGATCAACTATTTGGAATGGGAGTTAATTTTGATGATGAGATACAAGGCGTTTGACTTCTTAATACTCTGCCTGACTTTTTGGAAAGTTTCGTGTTACTTTGATAAATTCAGCTCCTGGAGGTAAGGTGACTATGGAATATTCTAAGAGTGGTGTGTTGAACGAGGAAGTAAGGAGAAAATCTCAGGGTTCGTCCTCACAAACAAATATCTTGGTTACAAAAGATCGGGGGAGAGATAGAACAAGAGACTCAAGGAATAGAGGTAAAAGTAGAATTAAGTTAAGGTCCAAATACCATAATATTATATGCAACCACTGTGGTAAGAAAGGACACATCAAAAGGTTTTGCTGCAAGTTGAATCAAGACACTAGAGAAGGAAAGAAAGCTGAAAATAACGAGAACAATGTTGCTGCTATCGTTCGAGATGACCTTCTTTTTGCTTATGATGAAAACATCATCAATTTTATATCCCATGAGACTAGCTGGATAGTAGATTCTGGAGCTACCTCACATGTCATACCAAGAAAAAAAATTCTCATCTTATACTCCTGTTGATTTTGGAGTGCTAAAGATGAGCAATGCTAGTGAAGTTAAGGTATTTAGTGTTGGCACAATTTATTTAAAAACTAATAATGGTTCAACATTAGTTCTTCAAGATGTCAAGCATGCGCTAGACTTTCCTTTCAATTTGATTTGACGATCAAGGTTGCCATAATGCTCTCTTTAATGGTAATAAAAGATCACTAAAGGCTCGTTAGTAGTGGCTCACAGAGTCAAGTGTGGTTATTTATATGTGATACACGGCCCTATTCTTAATGATTCAATAAATCTGGTGGAAAGTGATACTTTATCAGAATTGTGGTACAGAAGATTGAGCCATATGAGTGATAGGAGGATTACGTGTTTGGCTAAGAAAAGTTTGCTTTGTTGACTGAAATAAGCAAAGCTGACAAGGTGTATCCATTGTTTAGCTGGCAAACAGAAAATGTTTCCTTTCATAGCCATCCTCTCATGGAAGCCCGATTTATTGGAGCTACTACACTCTAATTTGTGTGATCATTTTAAAGTAAATTCAAAAGGCGCTGCACTTTATTTTGGGACCTTCATTGATAATCATTCTCGTAAGATCTGGGTGCATCCTTTGAAATCCAAAGATAAAGCGCTTAGCGTGTTTAAGGAATTTTAGACCTTAGTTGAGAGACAAGACGGGGAAGAAATTCAATTGCACTGATAGCAGTTCCAATTCCGGTCTCATCTCTCTCTTTCCTTCCTTCTCACCACCAACTCGCTGATCTTTTCACCAAGCCTCTATCTGGGACTATTCATCATGGTGAAACGTCACCGGACCCAGGCTAGTTTTCTCTCTAGAGATGTCACTATGGGCCGGGCCAGGCTAGCCCAGCCCCGCCCACGTGGGCTTTAGAAATTGACGTAGCCCATCATTTTGACGTGCCTTATAATGGTCAGCCCACCCCAGCCCTATGTAGGTCGCAGGCCTCCATGGGCCAGCCCATTATTTTTAAAACTATAATTTTATATTTTTTCTTTAAGTTCCAACCTAAAAATCGATAATTATTTAAAAGTTAAAAATACTTGTTGGAAAAAATTCACAGAACTTAATAATTTTTTATATTGTTCTAATATGTCACAATAAATACTAAAAAGGTAAAAGACAAGGCTATATTTATTTCACTAAATGTCAAAACTTAAAACAAACTATTCAAGCGAACGTTCATGATGCTTATGAGATATCCAACACATCATCTTCATCAAACACATTTGAATACGCTTGTGACAAGGTTGTCTTAACATCTTCACTTTCATCTACAATTCATATGCAACATTATTTAATTAAATATTAAAAATAATAAAATTTTAAAAATTAATAATATTTAAATTCACATTAAGAAAATATTACCTGTTTGAGTTTGAGAAAATTTGTGCAGCTAATTTCGAGTAGTAACAAGTTTGGACATTTTCATAATAAATGCAATTTCTATACTTTGTAAGAACACGCCATCAATATTAAATATTGATTCCGATGCTACAATAGTAATAAAAATACTAAGTACATCACACACCATCATTGAAAGATCGGGATATTTTCTAGAATGGTCCTTCCAATACATGACAACACCCATCTCTTAAAACTTCTCAAGATCATGTTTTGGTTCCTCTTAGTAAAGATCCAATTCTGACTTTTCATCTCTAATGGCATTATACTTTTATTTTTTATATATTTTAAATAAATATATTATTAGGCCCAAGGGCCGTCCTGGTCCAGCCCCAATCTAGCCTTACGGGCCACGGGCTTACTCGGGCCGAACTTAAAAGCCTCGTTTTTAAACGGGGTCCAAATATTCTAGCCCAGCCCTACTAAATCACGGGTAGAAAAGAAATGAATAAAAAAAAAAGAGGAGTTAGGGTTATTTATCTAATGCATATGGTTAAAAGGGTAAAATACTGGTTTTGGGCTACACGGATGTTATTGGGGCTATTGGGCCTAATGGACTACAAGCAGATATTCGTCATCTATTACTTGGGCAATATATTATAGTCTAGAAACTTTCTAAAATAGCCTAATTATCAATTCTCCCTTTCATTTTATTCGCACGGAAGATGATAATTAGTTAGTAGTTAGTGAATTATATATATATATATATATATATATATATATATATATATATATATATATATATATATATATTGTTCTTCACTTGTACAAAAATACAATTCCAATTTGTCTTCCACAAAATTTCTCTCTCTTAAATCAACATAATTAGCTAAATGAATAATGTTGCATCTTTGTTTTAGACGTACCTATTGGCAAAACCTTATGGTATTATCTTTTTAAAAAAAACAAATAATAGTTTAAAATAACTTTGCTCGCATGACCATAGGATGTTGATTGGACGCAGGGGCATTTGCATTTATACCTGCTTTTTGTATTACGTTTTAATTTGTACCCGCTTTAAAAAACATTAAAAGCGTACCTGTTTTTTTGCATAACTTCAGCATACGGCGTTAAAGTAGCAAAAGCAATCACGCAAAATTTCAGTATTCTAGTAGCCGGGCCTGAAGTTCAGCTCTAAAGCTGAAGTTTTTATTTTGTAACTGACGAACTTTAGCTCTAGAGCTTAAGTTTTTATTTTGTAACTCGCGATTTGTAACTGACGAACTTTAGCTCTAGAGCTGAAGTTTTTGTTCTGTAACTGACGAACTTCAGCTCTAGAGCTTAAATTTTTATTTATAACTGACGAACTTCAACTCTAGAGCTGAAGGTTTTATTTTTGTAACTAGCGAACTTCAACTCTAGAGATGAAGTTCGCCAAATTACAACTTCAGCTCGAAAGTTAAAATGGCTCTGTAGAAAGGCTTTACATAATAGATTTATGTAAACCATCTTCAATAAAGAGAACTCTTCTTCCAACCCTATGAACATCAAGAATAGAAACAATCAAACAAAGGTGGCAATAAAATATAAGCGAAGCAGTATCGCCTATTCCTTCGTTCATCCCAGTTAACTGCTGAAATGCAGGAATAAGTAAAATCAATGTTAGTTATGGCCTATTCCTTCGTTCACCACTTCGCGTATATTACTCCAAGGAATAAGCATAGCAAATGGAAGGAGAGTTCTCTTTATTAAAGAAGGAGGAGAAAGGGGCTAAAGTTATTTAAAAAATAAATATAAATTCAAAATTTTTTTAAAAAATAATATAGGTTAAAGAGGGAAACCAAATAAGGCGCCACGTGCAATTTTTACTTGGACATACTTCCTTTTTATAGCGATTCCCCAACCCTTATTTAAGCGATAGCAGTTAAAGGGGATTTTCTCATATGACCATAATCTGTAACCATGACTTTGTTGTTATTTAGAGAGATCAAGCTTTTGAAAAACTAAAAGTGCTTATTATTTAATAAAAATGAGTATTAGAACTCGCGCGATGTACGAAAAATATAAAAGAATAAAAAATATACTAAACTTTGATTCGAATACTTCAAATATCATCTTATTTCTTATTGCAACATACTCAATAAGAAAAGCTCTCTGAGTGTTAAAGCAACTGAATCACGTGACATAGATTTGCATTTGGATGTCCCTAGAAGAATTCGGCACTAGTTGGTGAAAGTTGGAAATTTGAAGGTTTAGAAAGTTCATAAGTTTGACCGAAAGTTGACATTAATTATATTTAATTTGGATTGTTATTCCGAAAATTGGAATAGCTTCGTTATGTCATTTAGGACTTGAGTGCAAAATTTGAGTTGATTCTAGGTTGATTTGATATGTTTCGCGAGTTTCAGAAGTTGGAAGTTTACAGTTTATTTAAGTTCGAATTAGGGTACGATTCTTCGTTTTGATATTGTTATGTGTAAATTGAGGCCTTGAGTAGGTCCGTATTATGTTATGGGACTTGTTGGTATATTTGGACGGGGTATCGAGTAGCTTGGATGAGTTACTGACGTTGTTCGGATCATTTTTCCTCTTGTTGCCTCGTTGAAGATTTGCTGGTACTGTTGTAGCCGCATATATGGAGTCTTGGTTGCAGAAGAAACTTTACAGATGGGAGATGTCCATCAAAGAAATGAGAAGAATCTGGGTGAGGAAGATCACAGAAGCGAAGATTTGGGGCGCATGTGCGGGTGCGCAGGTGCGAAGAGATGGAGCACAAGCAAGGTCTTGCACATGTGCGGATGATGGCTCGCACCTACGATGTCTCAGAAGCAGATATTTTGTTTGTAGGTGTGAGGGTCGAGTTCTCAGCTGGTTCTGCAGAAGCGGATATTCTGTCGCAGAAGCAACGCCGGTGAAGCGGCTAATTTGTTCGCAAAAGCGAGGATGCATGGGCATAAGCTATATATCGATTGTTTGGCTATATTATTCACATTTTGAGTTGGGGAGCTCGGATTTGAGCAATTTTTAAAGTACTTTTCACCATATGTATTAGGATAAGTTTTATCTACTTGGTTTTAATTTTTATTTCATGAATCCTTCTTTATTTTTGGCAATTGGTTGATGATTTTAAAGAGGAAATTGGGGGGCTTTTTGTCTAAAACTTCATAAAGCGAATTTTAAGTTGTGAACATCGACTGGGAGTCGGATTTAAGTAAAACTATTATGGTTAGTCTCATAACTGAATGAGTTGTCGGATTTTGTGAGTTTTGTCGGGTTCCGAGGTACGGGCCCGGGTTTAACTTTTTAGTTGATTTTTGGATTTTAATTAAGCATTCAACCTTTATCATTTGGAATTGCTTCCTTAGGCTTTATTTTATGTACTTGAGTTACTTTTGGCTAGTTTTGAATCATTCAGAGGTCTGTACGTGGGGGATGACATTTTTGGAGCATTATTTGGCTTATACAGTATTGGATTTGGCTTGTTCGAGGTAAGTAACACTTCTAAACTTAGCGTTGAGGATACAGAACTCAAATATACATGATATGTGTTTGGTGTTGAGGTGACGCACATGCTAGGTGACAGACGTGTAAGCGTGGACCGTGTGAATTGTGGGCCGATTATTTCTATGTTATTGTGTAGTCACCTAATCTTTTTTGTACCCATGAAATCTCTACGCGCTAGAGTAATTGAGCAGTGATCCATGTTAGAAACTACATCTAGGTTATATGCTTATCCTGTTGGGGCCCACTGAGGTCAATTTTGTTGTTGAGTTATCTATTATATTGAAATTCCATATTTAGTCATATGCATTTATCTACATATCATATCTTAGACTCTGTTACCATTTATTGATACATCACATCATTATTTTTGGGCTGAACTTTTATGATATTGTGAGTCGAGAGACTGGAGAGATTAATGACTGAGCGGGACCGAAGACCTAATTATAAGAATATTGTTAGAATCGGGTTGCATGCCGTATCAGTTATTATTAATTCATACTCAATTTCCCAGTCAATATAGTTAAGATAAAATATTTCTGCTACATTTTATGCAAATGCCAATATAGATTGGGTGAAAATCTCCATACAAGCGCAACACGGAAATATAGACTCGAGGTCAAACATAACTATCTTCACCATATTAGATTGAAGTAAGAAAATATTGTAAAAAATAATATATTAAAGAGAGAACTTTTATTTGTGCTTATTCGCGATCATTTGATACATATTTGATATGATTACTTATCAATTTGCATCGACAATAACTTCCTTTTCTTTTTCATTGGTTTGCTTAGCAAACAATTTGACATGTACAAAGGCTTTGATTACTTCCTGCAGCAGCACATGTACAACTATGAGGCATCATACTTGCTGGCCACTGGAATAGAGCTAGATTGCCACAACTAATTTTATCACATGTTTGATTAGCCTTGAAACTTCCTGGGCAAAACTTAGGATCACCTAGAATAAAGAAAAGAGAGGACTGCATGTTAATCAATGCAATTAAAAAGATGGAGATGAAAATCATATGTATTGAAGAAGATAGTCGTACCTAGTGAAGGATCAAACAAAGAGAAAAATATTGCCATAGAGAGGAGGAAAATCATAATGTAACTCTTCATTTTTGTTCACTCTTGAAATTTTGTAGCTGTGAAAGTATGAATTGTTAATTCCATTTAGGCCACTTATATAGGGCTTTAAGGAATATATGGTATTATTGTATTGCTTCAAATAAATCTAGTAATCTGAAAGATAGTAAACTACTTGCTAAAAAAGAAGTTACCAAGTAACTAATTTTTTTTAAAAAAATATGGTATTCTAATTCTCCATCTAAAATCTGCACCCAAAAAAGAAAAAAGTAGAGGCTAAGTAAGATTCCCTCTTATCATTTTTCTTGACTTGAGATTGCTATACTTTATCTAATACAACGTTCTGCATATAGCAACTACGCCAAACTAGCTAAAAGTAGTTATTCGCCGTCTGCGGGATCGAACCCACGACCAAGTCGTTAAAAAGCCACGCGCTCTACCACTGAGCTAAGAAGGCTATTATATCTTCTACGTCCTATCAGCATTTTATTTTGTAATTCACAGTTAGCTCGAAATCAGCTAAAAAATTATTCTTAACTGCACTATGTAACATTACTGCTTATAAACATACAAAGACCTTTTTTATGAATAGTTATTCATAAGCTAAGTGATTTTATAGCTATAAAGTTAGTTTAATTATTATATAACAAATGTAAGTTCGATGATCATTTGAGAAAATTATGTTCCACTCAACATCATGCTAAAATTGCTATTTCCCCTTGATAGCTTTCTTTCCAATTCGATATAAAGCATGTTTATAGGCTTATCTAATCGATCTAAACAAGTGCATTATATGAAGTTCGTAAAAAAGTAATTAGGAAATGTTTGGTTTCTAGTTATGTAGGGATTAAAATATACGAATATAGTAACTATCTTGCGTCACAATTTTTATGAATATGCTTGTGTTGCGATCCCAAAATCTCCAACTGATCATGATGGCGCATAACTCACTAGATAGACAAGCCAAGTATAACAAATAAGAAATATAAATACCGTATTAACAGAAATAGTACAAGGCTAAGGTCAATTAACATAAACATTAGTGTCGATACATCACAAATTCCGCAAAACTGGTAAATACAGAGTTATGAGCTCTAAGACAATACAATTCTGAAATGACAAATAACAAGACTGTCTGAATACAAAACAACAATACAAAATGAAAAAACATGCTAAGACTGCAGTTGAGATGCAGCTCTATCTCGTCTCTCGGATGATAACTCATCAAGCAAACCTCAACTATTAGTGGCTCGGTCCAAAACATGGATCTCCATAATTAAGTGCAAAGTATAGTATGAGTACAACCGACCCCAGGTACTCAGCAAGTATCATAACAAATTCAAATAAAAACAAGAATTATAAACGATACCTACTATCACATGTACAATTCATAAATCCAACAAGTACAGAACAATAATATAATCAATCATAAATTACATTAAGATCCACCTTGGTGCAGAGTACTCAGTCATCGATCCAGTATATAAAGGAGATATACAAATAAATCAAGTAAACTACCAAGGAAATTGTAAGAAAAAATGAAATGAAACAACCAAGCAACATTGGCCAGCTTTTTGTCACGACCCCAAAATCTCACCTAAGTAGTCGTGATGGCACCTAGTCTCAAAAACTAGGTAAGTCTAACATTCATAATTAATTTAACAGAAATAACGAATTAAGATAATCAAATAAACCAATAATGATCATAATAACTTCAAATACGGAACACTAGTAACATAATTCCCAAAACGGTGAAACTGAGTTATACGCTCAACAAAAATAAACTATGAATCTCTAGTACAACACTGTCTGGATAGAAGATGAGCAATAGTAAAAGTATCGACTAAAGGTGACTCCGAGGCATGTGAGCGTCGGGCAGGTATACCTTTAAGTCTCTGGAAATACCGAAGATAATTGTACGATCACTAGCGTCCGCCATGAGTAGATGTACTTGGATTTGTGCAAAAATATGTAACAGTATAGAATGAGTACACCACAACGATACTCAGTAAATGTAAAGCCTAACCTCAATAGAATAATGATGTGGCCGGGTCAAAGACACCTACTAGGATAGGAATAACCAAACAAAATATAATATAGTCTAATAATATGAAGCGAAGTAAATGGATGACAATAAGGCAGTATATTAACATAAGCTAACAACGAGATTTAAGACAATAAGGACAACAAGAAATGAACACATGATGAGAACAACAAGTAATCAAGTACGGAAAAATAAAAGAAAGGAAAATGAGGAAACATTAAGAGTTGTCCAATCAACACGCCTTTTAACATAAAATGTACAATAAGAACCACAACTGAGGTACCACACCTCATAACTTCATTTCACGAATCACAATATTTTTTTATATCACCACATGAGACTTAATTTAGATTTAAAAAAAATATTTTTTCCGAAATAGCAACATGCACTTAGCCCTCTTATGTCTCTGCATGGATTTAAGTAATTCTTTTACAAGCAACACACACATAAGTCTCACATTATACTGTCACATGCAGGTTAACCTATTTTTATATTGTCGCATGCGCATCAATATTTAAACACAATAACAACTCTTATCATAAGTTTTAATATGCCACAACTTGTCAAAATCAACAATACAAAAGTTACCACAACATATAGCCCATGGCTCAACCACAATGTGAACAAGAACCTCGATAATAATAAACGAATGAGAATTACTCAAAATGGAAAGATAACTCAATAATCAACAACTTCAACCTCAATGCCATAATGACTTTCATAACTTCCACTTCAATAATTCAAAATTAAGATATTCCCACGAAAAGACAACTTCCAATTCAATTGTATAACATAAGCTTAATAACAAAAAAGATAGTATGGAATAGCAACTACGTCTAAATGCATGATAATAATTCAACACGAAGAGACATCATGGAATAATAATTTCAAATGAGAATAACTCCACAATTAAGAAGGCACATGATGATAAAGAGAGATAATAACATCAATGAAGGCATATAAATTCATGTTTGACAATAAAAGATAGAGCATGTGATAACAATATCAAGTAAAGCATGTGCAACAACTCGACTAATTGTTTTGAACTATAGTGCATTATTTGGTAGTTTGGGACCTTGAGTAGCTTTACTTCATTTTTTATGACTTGTACGCGTAGCCGGAATTGGATTTCAGGAAGTTCGGAGTTTATTTTGATGGAAAATTCTCAAATCGAAAACTGTAAGTTGGAAGAATTGACCAATGTTTAATTTTTTATTTAATGACCTAGGAATTGGTATTTGAAGGTTCCAATAGGTTTGTACGATGATTTCGGACTTGGATGTATGTTATAATTGGGGTGGGTTTAGAAGAATTTCGGTGCTATTGTGGAAAGTTGGCATTTTGAAGATTTTAGAATTTCTTAAGATTGGTTTGAATTGAACTTTGATTTTTATTGATTTCCGTTTGGGATTTCGAGCCTTTGAATATAATCATATAGTGGTTTGTCACTTACACATAAATTTTGGTGTCATTCTGAAATGTTCAAGTGTAATTCGAACGTGTTCGTTGAAGTTTGAAAGTATAAAAGTTACAAAAGATATTTTGATCATCGATTGATAGTTTGAATGTTGTTTGGTATGATTTGAGTCCTCAATCAAGTTTGCTTCATGTTTCGGGAATTGTTGGTATGATTGGATAGGGTCCCGAGGGCCTCAGGTGTGTTCCGGATGGGCTACGAGTCATTTTGCCATATTTGAGTTGTTGTTTATGAGATGCCTTGCATCCTTCTTCAAAGAGCAAAGTGTTGTTCCAGGCCTTGTTAATCATGGTCGCGGAAGGAAATTTGCGATCGCGTAGAAGGATTTTCTGCTGTTAGTCGTCTGAATTTGGAGCCTATTTTGTGTAATCTATAAGGAATTTGGAGATGATCCAAAAATAAAAGTTGTAGTCCTTTGAATCTAGTTTCCTAAATATTAAACCATTCATCAATTGGAATTTTATAGAAAATGTTATGACCATTAAATCAAAGGGTGTCCGTGAAGAGGAAAGAAAATTTGTACATCGCGATCACAAGGTTTTGGTCGCGATCGCGATGAAGGAAAATGATGTTGTAACTTTTGTTCATTGTGATCGCATGGATAATGACCATGCTCGTGTAGAAGGAGGCCTGGCAGGTGTATTAAACATCTAATTTTGGAATTTTAATCTCATTTCATCACTTTTAAGTTCTTGGAGCTCATGTGGGGCGATTTGGGGTGATTCTTGAAGATTGTTTTTTCCATATATCATAAGGTAAATTATTCCTAATTGTTTGAGTTAAATACTTGGATTATATATGGATATTAACATGGAAATCTAATAGAAATTGTGGAATTTTTGGAAGAAAACCTAGAAATGGTATTTTTAGATTTTGACCATAAAATTCGACATGGAATTAGAAATAAATTATATATTTGAGTTCGTGGTATATAGGTAATATTTATGTTTGAAAAGTTTTGAAATCCGCGCACGTGGTCTCGAGAGTTGAATTTGTTAACTTTTCGAACAGAGCTGGAAATCATTATAAATTGTTAAAGTGTAAGCATTAGAGTCTATTCTGATTGATTTGCACGTTGTTTGACTAGTTTTTGATCGTTTGGTTTTGAGTCAAGCAGTTAAAGAGGCATTGGAACCGGCTATGGAACTTCGGAGCAAGGTAAAACTCCTGTCTAACCTTGTGAGAGGAAAATTAACCCATAGGTGTTATTCTTTTTATATGATACATGTTGTGAGCGATGCACAAATGACTGACAAGTGTCCGTGTGCATGCTGGAATTCCTGATTATGTCCGGGTAGGCTAGGATCCACGCCATGCTTTGTTTGTACTAGTTGAGCTATTCTTGCCTACTTAGTTACTTGATTCGAATTAAGACCTGATACTAGGCTTGCGTAGAGTGATGAACTCGCTATTGTAAGAGATTTGACGAGCTACTTGATTAGCCGCAGAATAATTGTGCTTTCCTTATGAATTTCTCCTGCGTTGTGCGTTTTAATCGAAAGCTTCTTTAAATTTCACAACTCACATGTATATTCATAAGTGGGTTCAAGGACCCATTAAAGCTTCTTATTCTAATGGAATCTATCTATTTACCTCGGTAGCATTATGTACTACACTCTTATAGGATCAAACCGTTCTTGGCAGTATCATATTCTTATGGGATAGAGTCTTCTCCTCAGTATTATCATGTACCATATTCTTATGGGATTGGTCCGTTCACCTTGACATTTTTATAAAACACTTTTATCGTATCAAGCCATTCACCTCGGTAATTTTTTGAAATACTCTTATGGGATCAGGCCGATCACCTCAACAGAATCATGCGTAATATTTGACAAAAAGCTAGTGTATCCATGACTTTTCCTTATTTGAGTTGTGATGACCTATCTAGTGGGGACCATTTTATATATATACTCTGGTTGAGGAGGTATCCTACAATTGAGAGCTAGTGTTTACCGTTCAGAGGAGGATTGTACCACGTACCTATATTGCTTACATTGTTTATTTACCATGACTCATACTTGTTTACTTTCTATTTGTACTTGATTTGTTGGACCACTAGTAAGTATCGATGTCTACCCTTCATCATTGCTTCTCATGAGTTAGGCTAGATAATTACTGGGTACGTGTTGATTTACGTACTCATGCTACACTTCTGCACTTATTGTGCAGGTATATATTATGGTGATCTTACGGTGAGTTGCATCCTATGTTATGATTCGCAACATACAGAGTCTCCATCAGATTTATTTACATTTTCTTTCTAACATGTATTACAAACAAATGTTGTGTTGTTATTGTACCTTCTAATAGATGTTCATGCACTTGTGACATATTTTGGGGTGTTCTAGAATTGTCATGGATTTTTTACATTGGTCCACTTTTACTTATTACTTTTAGTTAAACTGTACATAACTATGATTTATTTTAATGCGCTGACCTCTCTATGTAAATAAGATCTATGATTTTAAAAATAACAAAATAAATAATTAAGCGTTGGCTTGCCTTATAACGATGTTGGGCGCCATCACAGCCTATAGTAGTTTTTGGATCGTGACATTTTGTTATCAGAGTGTTTGGTTATCTTAGGTCTCACGAGTCGTGAGAAAGTCTAGTAGAGTCTTGTGGATCGGTGGGGAGACATCTTTACTTATCTTCGAGAGGCTACCGAGCTGTTAGGAGCACTTCCCTTTTGATTCCTTGTCCTGCGGTTTGATTCCGTTGAATCTTATGCCTTCATTCCCTTCCAACTCATTCTTATACAATGTGGATTGCTTGTTATCAATTCGGCACCGATGAGTTATGAAGATGCTATGGATGTGGAGCATGATGTTATTCCCTCCGAGTGCGAGCGGGCCATTATCGTCGCATTGTGGAGAAGTATTCCGTCATTTTACCCCAGCGTCAGTGTTGCCTACAGCTGAGATTTGATATCTCCTAATTTGATGGAACTCTTCTTAATATCGCGATGACATCATCCTTGATTGAATGTGTTGAGGATCATCGGTATGTTGGTCTTTATTTGTTTAACTCTAGGCACGATGTCATGGGATAGAACCTAAAAGGAAGTTATCCAAAATGGTTGTCTATTGCAACTTAAGGACCAAACCGGCGTTTCTAATATTGATGGCTCAAAGGAGATGATCCATGATTGGTTTATAAGCCCAGGAAAGTTTGAATGTGGCGAGAAGGGCTTAATGACATATTGTTGGACCTTTGGGTGATATTAATGAATGAAAGAATTCTTACGAATAGTGGATCAACGCAAACCCAGGGAGGTTAATTGATCTCATGATGGAAGCAACTATAGTAATGAAGTTAGAGGAGGTTGAGATGAGTGTACACAGGCGAGCTATCTCTTGTGAGAAGGTTAGCGCTTCGTGATTTTTTATGAGATTCCTGTAAAGAGATCTACTTTCTGCCCAACATGGGATGAATGCACTGCGAGGTAACTTGGATCGCTTGAAGAAGAAGGTATGGCGGATAATTCAGGATGTGTTATGATTAGTCCAACAAGATCTTATGAGGTATTTGGCAGAGCAATGGTGCGGGATCATGGTAACTGTGAAGAAGTGGTTGTTATAGGGTTTGGATCTATGTGGTTGTAGTGTAATGCTAAGTGGGGGAGTCAACCGTCTATAAACAAGTTACATGGTCGTGTGCCTATATAGTTTTGGGTTATCGGTGCATTGGTGGATGAATTATGACCAAGAGGACGAGAAATTTTGGATAAGGAAGTTTGAAATATATGTGTTACATTTTGCCTTATTTATTCGTATGCAGGTGTTGAGGATAGCTTATTTATTCGTGTGCAGGTGTTGAGGATAGCTCAGAAGTTATGCTTTTGTGGATGTGATAGTCAAGGAAAAGGATCCATTTGGTTGCTTCATAGGAGTGCACATGTTCTAACGGACCCCTAGTTATTTGGTTAAATAATCGAGACTGGATAAGAGTGGGAGACTCTCAATAATGGTCCCAGTGGATTCAATATTTAAGGTATGGTGATTAAGGATTTTTCAGGTTCGTTATTTGGCTCAAGACTGGGTTTGGCAGCATAGTGTGAAGGGTACTTGAGTATTCTATGTTATCATTGGGTCTGCGGTGTAGTATTATAGAAGTAGGAGAAATAACTTCTGATTCGCAGAAGATATAATCAACGTGGTATATTAGTTGGAGATACTATTAAGTGCATGAAGATGGTATAAAATGGCTTATGGATGTTAAGAAGATATGGTCTCATGATTTGGGGTCACTTGGGATGACTGTTGTTTGAGGTCTGTATTGTCTTTGAACGGGGCTATTATTATTTGGAAGGCAAGTCAAGAGTAAATCGGAAGAAATTGGGTTAGTTAGTGATGGGTTGAATCAGCATGGTTGTGGAAATGATCAGTTCCTTCGGTATGTTATGCTATACATGTGATTTGCGGCTATATGTGCAGGCTTAACGGCCACCATAATTTGATTGATTTGGAGGTATTTGATTATGATAGTCTGTTATGTGTAGATGGATCCCGAAAAAGTTATGGTGGTTTAGACTACAACTTGAGGTTTGTATTTTCTGCTGTTATAGGAATCTAGTTGCATGGTGCAATTGTTCCTCTGAAATATGTTGAGTGAAAGGGTTCTAGATAATGAAGTGTTTATTCTATTGATGGTTTATGAGTTATGATGAAATTCTTGTACTCTCATGTAGCGATATGATAAGAGCAATGAGCGGTAAGGAAATTGGAAGTTGAGGATCATGGTTACGATTCGGTGTCGATAAGAATGTCATGAGCTCATAGGAGCGGGGGAGGATTTCAGATGTTCATAGTATTCTGGCACTATTTTCAGGCAGCTTGAGGATGGTCTATTTTGTTGTAGGAGTGTTGGGTATTGAAATGCGAATGCTTGGATAGTATGATAGAAATAGCATGGTCGATGGCCATTAATATTCATATTTTACTACTTGGTACGGAAGGTTCTGGGAGTATATTCCACAGGAAGATAGTATAAGTGAGACATATTAGTAATTCGATTGTTAGTGATATAAAATAGGTATGGATATTTTGGTACTGTCGCCAATGGGAGAGGTTATGACTGAGAGGCGCTCTATTCCTTTGGTTGTGGATTGTGGGAGTTTGTTCTGGATTTAACGGCTACTCTTATGCGTCATAAATAGGGTCATTGTGGTTCCTTAAAAGCATATTGGCCCAGTATGGAAATATCGGAATCGGCTTGAGGTCTATTATTATAACAAATGTGAATTGCATGCTCTACATCAGGTAAGATGTGTTCATTCAGCATAGCACTGCTTGTGGAGGAGTCTTTAGATGTTGGATGTTATTCTGTCATCACCTATTCTCTGTAATACTCTAATATGTCAAGTGGTTTATGAGATGGCTTGATTATTCGCACGTGTGTTGTGGTTCTACGTAGCTTGTCGTTATTGCACCTTAGTCGAGCTCGAGTTTCGTAGCGCATGGCGCTATCTGTCTCCCAGTGTTATATTTTTGCACTTAGCGTGTTTTTGGTCGATATTTGGGTATTTTGTCGGTATAAACATTATGGCTTGATGGGCATTTCCTTATTTGTTATGTATGGATCAGGTCGCACGCCGTCATGGGTATTCTATTTGGATCAGATTGCACGCCAAAATGGTATCATGTTTGGATCAGGTTGCATGTTGTAATGGTGTTACGCGTGGATCGCATTGCATGCTGTAATAGTAGCATGTTGGTATGATTCTTTATACTTAATTGTGTACTTTATTTCTCATCTCCGAGATAGGTTCATAGCGCCCGTTCTTCCATTTTATTCGTTATGGCAGCTGGATGGTTCTTTTCCAGAGTTCATTCTTCCTTATGGATCACATTCAAGTTTGTGGCTTGTTGGTATATTGATGGAGTCATATGAGTTTTTTAGCAGTGTCTAAGGTGGCTTATTGCCCAAGCAGCTTGTATTAGGTGAGACGAGGTTATTGGACCTAAAATTAGTGCAATCGAATTTATATAAGGTATTTTTAGAGGGAAAATGTCACTATTCAGTTCAGAATGAGGCAAGAGTTCTTGTTGAGTGGAGGGCTCTATGATTTATTGATTTGGCAGGTGGTATGAGCTTTTGCGCGTCATTTTCATTGTTGCAGTATTGCGAGGGTTGGATTAGGGATTATGTGCATATGAGGTATACTATGGCCATTAGGTTAGTGAATTTGCAGCTTCTACGGTTGGAGGATGTTATTATGGGCATACGGATATGCAGTGCATTGTGTGGTTTCGGCATGGGTGTATGATTGTGTTTGGTACAGTGGGTTGAGATTGATATGGTGCTCGTATGTTAGAATTAGGTCTCGTATAAATATCGGATGTAGGAATTTGGTTCTAAGGCCTGGGAGCTAAGGTAGTAGGAAGAATCTTTAGTCTAGCTTGAGCTAATGTGTTCCCATGGGTTGTGGTGGCACGGTAGGTGCACAAGGTGTTAAACAATGGTTTTGGGCAATTCTGGAGTGGTTCTTCGCACGTTCGAGGACGAACGTATATATAAGTAGGGGAGAATGCAACGACAAGACTGGTTATTTTGAGCTCTATCACATCGTTCGGAGGTTTAAGGACTTGAGTAGCTTCACTTCATGTTTTATGACTTGTACACGTAGTCAGAATTGAATTTCGGGAACTTCGGAGTTGATTCAGATGAAAAATTCTCTATTCGGAAGCTTTAAGTTAGAAGAGTTGACAAAGGTATGGCTATTGAGTAAATGACTTCAAAATCGGGATTTGAAGGTTTCAATAAGTTCGTATAATGATTTCGAACTTGGGCGTATGATGGGATTGAGTATCGGGTGGTCCAAAAGCATCTTGGCGTTTATTGTGAAAAGTTGGCATTTGAAGGTTTTAGAATTTCCTAAGATTGGTTTGAAGTGAACTTTGATTTTATTTATGTTCGTTTGCGATTCTGATCCTTGGAATAAGTTCATACCGTAATTTGTGACTTGCACGTAAACTTTGGCGTCATTACAGAAAGTTTAAGTGTAATTCGAACGCGTTCAGTGAAGTTTGGCAGTTGAAAGAGGTGTTTTGATCGTTGATTCGTAGTTTGAATGTTGTTTGGTATTATTTGAGGCCTTGCTCAAGTTTTCATCACGTTTTAGGAATGGTAGGTATGATTGGATAGAGTTCCGGGAGCCTCAGGTGTGTTTCGAATAGGCTACGGGTCATTTCACCATGTTAGAGCTGCTATTTTTGAGATCTTGTCCATCCTTCTTCACGATCGCGAAAAAAGGGCCGCGATCGCAAAAAGAAAAATGTTTTTCCTAGCCTTGTGAATCGCAATCGCGGAAGGAAATTTGCAATCACATAAAAGGATTTTTTGCCGTCAGTGGTATGACTTCAGAAGCTTATATCTTGCAAATCTATAAGGGATTTGGAGATGATCCTATAATGAAAGTTGAAGCCCTTTGAAAAATCAAACTGTTTGTCATTTGGAATTTTGTAGCAAAAGTTATTCCCATTATACCGAAGGGTGTCTGCGAAGAGGAAACAAAATTTGTACATCACGATTGTGAGGTTTTGTTGCGATCGCGATGAAGGAAAACGATAATGTAACTATTGTTAACCGCAATCGCATGGATAACGACTGCGATTGTGTAGAATGAGGCCTTACAAGTTTATTAAACATCCAATTTAGGGATTTTGATTTTATTTCATCACTTTTAAGTTCTTGGAGCTCATGTGGGGCGATTTTGGGTGAAGATCGTTTTTGCCATATATCACAAGGCAGGTTATTCCTAATTGTTTTGAGTTAAATACATGGGTTATATATGGATTTTAACATGAAAAACTGACAGAAATTGTGAAATTTTTGGAAGAAAATTCAGAAATGGTATTTTTAAATTTTAACCACGAAATTGGACATGAAATTAGGAATAAATTATATATTTGAGTTTGTAGTCATATGGGTAATGTTTATCTTCGAAAAGTTTTAGAATCCGAGCATGTGGGGCCGGGAGTTGACTTTGTTGACTTTTCGAGTGGACTTGGAAATCATTATAAATTGTTAAATTATAAGTGTTGGAATATATTCTGATTGATTTGCATGTTGTTTGACTAGTTTCGGATCATTTGGCTTTGAGTCGAGGAGTTAGAGAGGAATTGTATCCGATTATGGAACTTCAACGAGGTAAGTCTCCTATCTAACCTTATGAGAGAAAAATTACCCTGTAGGTATTATTCTTGTTTTATACTACATTTTGTGGTAGTTGCGCACGTATGAGGTGACGAGTGTTCGTGCTCGTGCTAGAATTCCTGATTGTTGTTGGTTTTGATTTATGCACGGGATATTTTGACTAGTGAGTATCACATGACTTGAACCTCCTCACCACTTTACCGAAGTTAGTCTTGATACTTAATGGTACCGACTATGGTACTCATGTTATACTTCAACATACTTTTGTGCAAATCCAAGTGTTGGAGGTAGTGGATCTAGGCAGTGATAGCTTTATTGACTGTGACGATTCAAGGTAGCTACATTGACCATCACACTCTGTTGAAGTCTTATCTGTACAATGATAATGTCATTTCACTTCTCGCACAATATTGTATTTTGAGATATTCTTATATTTTTCGTTACAGCTCAGGACTTTGTACTATCTAGTTCTGGAGAGATATTGTGATTGTCATCACTTTGGCTTGTATTACCTTTATTTTGTAATTGTACTAAAATCTACTTTATTATATTATATTTTTATTGATTTAACTGTTGTAAGTTATGAATAATTTTCCGATATAACTCAAATATATTATTAAATAATTAATATTATAAACAATCTATTGTCTTCTTCGTTGAAGTTCCATAAATTTGATATTTAATTCAACAAAAAAAATCTACAACTTGGATATTATATAAATATAAAATCTCATAATTTTAAGTACATTTCTCCAACCTCCTTGTTGGTTCTCGAAATATATTGTCCATTATTTTGTGCTTGTAAATTTCTCTCCGTTATTTATCATCTTTATTAAATATTTCAATACCTAAAATATTTCTGAGAAATATTTATCCTAAAAGTTATTATAATAGCATATGTCCTTACATGTTTCTTAACTTAATTTAATTGCGCTGTTAAAGTCCATCATTCTCAAGCTAAGCTAAGTCAAACAGGATAACATATAAAATTTAATTGCTTCTTCAACTATAATTAGTAAAATTTCATTATTCCAGAAGCTTCTTTCATATTAGAAAAGTCCAACATTATGTTACTGATATAACATAACCTCATCCAAAAGTAAAATCAGTAAAATATTGTATTCATATGTAAGGCAGTCAACCAATTCTTCCTATAGTCTTAACTTAAAGTACAATTTAAGAAGTCAATTCACCAAATACAAATAGGCTACTCAATTGATCCATTCTACAGAGCGCTCACACTTGATCTACAAATTCTTTCAATCAAACTCACATAAAAGTTAATTCAAATTCAGTGAAATTCACATTCAAATTCGATAACTTTATCCATATACATCAAAAACTTAATTTATATTCCTTTTTAAGTTATTTAAGAAATAACTTAGCTTAAAGTATAAACAACCACATTTATCTCAATTTACGTCTTTCTATATATATAGATATATTTTTTCCTACTATGATTTGTTGAAAATTGATGTCTGATGAGATTAACTTTATTTTTCAATTATCTGCTCAAACTTTTTATTATGATTCTTATTTGCTTTGTCCTTATTCTTATTAATTGTCTCAAATTGACATGTGTCTTATTTTTAAAGTGCCACTTGGCTTAATCTTATTATATACTATTCTCTTTTAAATAATATAAATATAGATTTTTCTTATTTTATGTATATATATATATATATTTGTATTTTATTTAAGATTTTTTTGACAATAAATGTGAAAATTACCATAGCAAACAAACTGAGTTTTTATATCCTAAGAGCCTCCGTATATTATAACTTCTAATACATCCGGACCTCGCAATCTGACTAGTCAATCTAAGTACAAATGAAATAATATCTACATAATCCTCATACCATTATCATCAACTCATCTGCAAATATCAGATGAGTCAGTTTGGTGTTCTTACACATTGGATGGTATTGAAACCCTGTCACTTCACTCACTTTGTTTAAGGCTCTTGTTAAGTAGTTCATAACAAGTACAAATAGTAGTGGAGACTGGGATCTCCGTGCCTCAATCCTCTTCTTCCTTCTAAGTATTCATATCCTTCACCATTCACCTTTACTGTGAACTTAGTTGTTGTAACACATGCCATCACTAGTTTAATGAAAGACATTGGAAAGCCATAGCTTCTAAGTACTTCTTCCAGAAATTTCAATCTTACCATGTCATAGGCCTTCTTTAGGTCAATCTTCATCAGACACCTAGGTGTAGTCTTTCTGTTATAATTCCTTAATAGATCATGACATATTAAGACATTATGTATAAGTGATCTTCCTTCAATAAAAGCTGCTTGGTTGTTTGCTACAATCCCTGGTATGACTTTCCTTAATCTCATGCATATGATCTTGGAAATACATTTATATATAACATTGGAACAAGCTATAGGTCTATGTTGACTTGCCTGAACATGATTTTTCACTTTTGGAATAAGTGTTATGCTGGTTGCATTATCTGAGTAAGTAGTTTTCCATTTTCAAAGAAATTCAAAACTGCTTTTGTTATATCTCCTTCAATTGTTGGCCATACTGCTTTATAAAATCTACTCCCATACCTATCTGGACTAGGGATTTTGGTTTCTACTGCTTATTTTTGAATTTTTAAAATCATCATATTATTATTCCAAGTATATTCATTTACTTTTTCTTAACTTAGTCCAAAGTATAGAAAGTCATATTATATCTCAAGTTAGTTCTTTTTACTTTGTTTTTGTACTATGATTTGTTTGGAATATATATCGGATAAGATTAACTTTATTTTTTTATTATCTACTCAAACTTGAGCATTTCTTCTCTTCCATAGAATATATTTTTAAAAAAAATCAGTCATAGTATATATTCTTTCTATAATATAGCTGGTTCTTGATTGTAGTAAATATCTCTAATTTTTAGATTTTATTCGAAAAAGTGCCAAGTAATTATTCACATTGCAAACTGGCCAGCCTTTTCAAGATTAGAGAAGGATAATATTATTTTACTTAAAGTTCAAGCAACTTAATTTTCTCTTTACGCCTTGCAATCTCTCTTGAGTTTTGAGATGTGGGCATGTATTTATTATTTTTTGAAGTACTTTGTTTCCAATAGAAGTCGTTGCATAATCAACTACTAATATCATTAAGATGTTGTCTGTGAGCGTTATTGTGTTAAAATAAAATTAAAAAACTGTTAGAAGAATAAAAAAATGTAGAAATAGTAAAGAATTAGAAATATTTCGAGTCCATAATTTTTTTGTGCGTCCTTAAGGAATTTTTACCCCCTCACATGTTGCCAAGGTAATGGATTAAATCCTCCCAGAATAAAACGGAATAAGTCTTCCTGCAACAGTGGCAATACAAACTGCAGGATACCAACGAACTCAAAAAACGGAGCAAAATCACACTTACGAATTTAAGAGAGAGAGAGAGAGAGAGATAGGCAAATATCAGAAGAGGCGTCTGCAGTGATTTGTCATTTAATTAAATATTAAATAATTAAATAAATTTTGTCCAAAAATAATCTTATCAATCATTTTCCAAAGCTAGCGAGCAACAACAACGATGGGAGTGTTCATTCTCTTCAACTCCTTTTAAGAGCTTTAAGAAGTGATTCTATATATAAACACACAATTATGGTTGTCCCTCGCTAATGAGGGACAAAGTGCAAGACAAAAGTTCACTTGTTCAAATTTTCATTTTCCCTCCATTTTATTTCGCTTTATTTTCAATTCATACTTCTTATACTTTAAAGCCAAATGGCTTAAAGTCTCCAACATTGTTAACAAAGGACTGAATTTCATCTCTAACAATACCATTAGAATTTTTCGTCCTTTTTTCTCATCACCTAACTATGTTGTGAAAGTTGCATACGAAATATGCTAATTATTTAGTAATTAACCATAATTAATTCTAATATCATTAATTAACTACAAAATTGTCAATTTTGATTATTCTCTTTCCACATTGTTATTTGTTACCAAGTGCCAGGTGCTACCATATTAAAAACAATAGGTGAATCCACTATCCTTAATTCCTTACAGATTATCGGTTTTGATTATTCCCTTTTCTTTATTACCAAAAACCAAGTTGTTGGTCATTTTTGTAAGCAAAAAAGGAAATACATTAAATATCTATATTATATCTAATTAGATTATGTCTTAAAAGTGCCAAGTGACATTTTCACAATACTATCACTTGCTTAATCACATGCTTCACTATTCTTCTTTTAATATAATATAAATGCTTCACTACTCTTCTTTTAATATAATATAGATATAGATATGGATACTTAATTTGAAGAGTCAATTTGATTGGTCAAACTGTTGAGTTGTCTTACATTGGAGGGATTTGAGGTCCTTGGTCTCCTTATATAGCTTGGGCAATCCTCACCTCATAAGCTAGCTTTTGGGGTTGAGTTAGGCCCAAGGTCCATTCTTTTCATGGTATCAGAGCGGACGATGATCCGACGATTCTCTGCTATATCTTGTTATCCCAGTCGAAATCGAGTTGGAAGGTTTTCGGGTACGTGTAAGATATTTGGTCAGTGATGATTTCGATAGGAATCGAGTGTTAATCTGAGACTTTTATCACCATTAACTAGTTACATCTTCACTGCTTGGACGTTTTTGGTTGGTTTTCCGACGTCCTCGACTCGATTCCGGCGAGGCTTCAGATTTTAGGGTTTCTGCTGCTCGGAACTGGCATTTTTCTGTTAATCGAAGGCCGTTCTTCTCCGGTCGCGAAGAAGGAGGGTAAATATATTCCTGTTTTATGTGCTATATGATTTGCATGAGGTTTTTGATACAACTTTAGTTTTTCAAACTGATTACCGAGACTATCTTTGATTTTAAACTCATTGTTGTTCATGGCTTCTAACATGAGTGCTAATACAACTACTATTGACCCTACCGGTCCTCTTTTTGTTTACTCCTATGATGTTCCTGGTGTTTCTCTTGTGTCCACTCCCTTCTCAGGTAGTGGTTATGGGGGTTGGAGGAGGAAAACGATTGTAGCGTTGTCTGCTAAAAATAAAATTGGCTTTGTTGATGGTACATGTCCCCGACCTGACACTAATGTGGCTGAACAAAAGTTATGGGACAGATGTAACAATATGGTAATCTCCTGGTTAACTGCTTCCTTATCCCCTTAGATAGCTAAGAGTGTGCAGTATTCTGATACTGCACAAAGTATATGGGCACAGCTCGCAGCTAGATATGGTACTGCTAACAGAACCAAAATTTTTGAACTAAAAAGAGAACTCTCTCATACTTCTCAAGGATCTCTAGATGTAGCCTCATATTTTAACAAACTTAAAGGACTGTGGGATGAATTAGGAACAATGTGTACAAACCACAGGCAAAGATGCATTTGTCCTGCCAGAAATGACATCATACAGGAAGATGATGAGAATAAGGTGTTCCAGTTCCTCATGGGCCTTAATGAAACATACATGGGGGGAAAGGAGTAACTTACTGATGATGCAGCCTCTTCCTACCCTTGACAGTGTCTACAATATGGTCCTCAATAATGAGAAACAGAGACAAGTCCAGTCCATTTCTCAGTTTAATTCAGATTCTATGTCTTTCAATGTCCACATAAATAAACATTCAGTTGGAATCAATAAGGTCACAGTGCCTAATCCTTCTTATTTCAGACAAAGAGTTAATTTTGACCAAGCTAGAGACTCTTTATTCTGTAGATACATCCAAAAATCTGGGCACTTAATTGATAAGTGTTACAAGATTCATGGGTATCCACAAAGTGCAACATTTAACAAGGGGAGGAGACCTGCTGCTGCTCATCTAACTGCTGGTGTGGATTTCCCTTCTTCTGAAGGACATATATCTGTTCCTCATGGAAATCCTCCTGAAAGTCATCACCCTGTTCCAAACATGGATTAGAAGAAATTTTAGGGCTTTGTTAGACTATAATAGTCCATCCTTAATTTTTTTACTGGAAACTCACTCCCAATCCCACCAAGGTTTAAAAGATGATTTTAACTTTACTGGTATGATAGAAGTTCCAGCCATAGGACATGTCGGGGGGATTGTTATTTTGTGGAATGATGCAGTTTTAGATGTTGCACAGGTTGCTACATCTACGCAAGAAATCCACTGTCATATCCAGGTTAGTCCACTGCCATTCACTTTTCTTTTTACTGCATATATGCTAGCAATGACCTAGCAAATAGATTACTATTATCGAATAATCTTAAATGTATTTTTGATCATTACAAAGGGCCTTGGTTAATAGGATAGATTTTAATTAAATTGTTGATGCTTCTGATAAATTTGGAGGACTTCCAATAAATAATAAATGAGCTAACAAATTATTAGACTGTTTTAATTACTGCTCTCTTAATGATTTAGGGTATAAGAGTAGTATATTTACATGGACAAATGGTAGACATAATAATGCTAATATTCTTGAAAGAATTGATCGTGTATTAGCAAATTATGATTGGTTAGCTCAATATGAAAATACTTAATAACTCATCTTTCGAGAACTAACTCAGATCATTGCCCTGTTAAAATTGAGCTCCAACATTGTGTTATGCCTAGGAAAAAATTATTTCGATTTGAGACAATCTGGACTACTCATCCTTCGTTAGAAACTGTGGTTGCTCAAATTTAGTGGGAAAATAAACAACTCTTAGAGGTAGTTTCTAAGTTTAAAGAATCCATACAAATTTGGAATACCAACATTTTTGGAAATATTTTTAAGCGTAAAAAGAAATTATTGGCACGCATAGCAGGACTCCAATCTTCTATGCATTTTCCTACTAGCCTATTCCTACAAAAGTTGGAAACTGACCTCAATTATGAATTTAATCATATCCTTAAGTTAGAAGAAGAATTCTGGAAATTAACGTCCAGAATAAATTGGCTTAACGATGGGGATGCTAATACAAAGTTTTTCCATCTCACTACTTTAAACAGACGACGCAATAATTGCATCACTGCAATTCAAGACTTAGTTGGAAATTGGATCACAAACCCTCATACTATAAAAAGGGATATTATTCATTACTGTTCAAACTTGTTTACCACAAATCAGTCCTATTCTAGCAAAACTACAAGGGTCTATCCTTCCAATATTGTTAACATTCATGAAAAGACTATGTTGGATAGACCGTTGCAAGATAATGAAATTCTCACTACATTACATTCCTTTCAGCCTTTTAAGGCACCTGGACCAGATGGTTTACATCCAGTTTTCTATCAAAAGTACTAGCATATTATCGAAAACTCTGTATAAAACTATTGTCATCAAGTGTTTGAAAATTTTGAGATAGACCCTATTATTAATACTACGTTTCTATGCCTAATTCCTAAGAAGAAACATGCTGCCACTATAGCCCAATATAGGCCTATTAGTCTTTGCAATACTATTTATAATATTATTACTAAAATTATTGTCAATTGTATTAAACCAGTCCTAGAACACTTAATTGACCAAACTCAATCTAGCTTTCAAAAAAATAGAAGGACTGCTGATAATGCGATCATAGTACAAGAAATTATAACTCGCTTTCGCAATATGAAGGGCAGTCATTCTCAAATGCTTCTCAAATTGGATCTTGAAAAGGCGTTCGATAAATTATAATGGTCGTTTATATATAACACTTTACTTAATCTAAGTTTTCCCACCAATCTAACTAAGTTAATCATGTCATGAATAACTACTACTTCCTGAGCCATTTTAATTAATGGTTATCCTACGGACTATTTTCTTCCCACCAGAGGCATAAGACAAGGAGACTCACTGTCATCTTACATACTTATCTTATGCCTTGAAATGTTATCTAGGAAAATAAACTTGGAAGTTGACTACAACATTTGGCATCCCATATCTATGGGTAGGAAGGTCCCTCTACTATCTCATCTCTTCTTTGCGGATGATATTATTTTGTTATCAAAAACAACACACACTTCTTGTGATTCCATATTCAACACTATTACACTTTTCAGTGAGCAATCTGGGCAAACAATCAATCCTGATAAATCACGAGTTTTCTTTTCAAAAAACTGCAATAGTACTCTCAAGACGAATTTGCAAAATAAGTTTAATGTAAAAGAGGGTACTCATTTTGGAAAGTATCTAGGCTTCCCCATTTTCACTTGTAGACCTACTAAAGGGGACTTCCAATTTTTAATTGATAATTCAAGGCCAAATTAGCGGTATGGAAAATCCACTTCTTAACAAAAGCAGGAAGACAAACTCTTATACGATCAACCCTTAACACTCTTCCTAATCATATTATGCAATATATTTCATTACCAAAATGGGTTATTGCCATTCTTAATGCTTATCAAAAAAAAATTATGGGGTACTACTCCTCAAAAGAGAAAATTACATCTAGTAAAATGGGCAACTATTACTCAACCACTAGTAATGGGGCGTGGGTATCCAAATTTGGTCATAAAAAGTGATGCCTTACATGCTAGTTTGGCTTGGAGATTATTTCAAAATCCAACACAATTATGGACACAAGTTCTAATCTATAGCCATTTTAGGAGGAATAAATACAACATTTTTCCTCACTCAAGAGTTTGGCAGAACTTAATTAAAGGATGGGCACATTGTGCTTTGGGTTATCAATGGAGTTTAGCAAATGGTAAGCATATCAACTTTTGGATGGAACCTTGGTTAAAACATCATTTTTCTTTGAGGAATCACATTATCGGTCCTTTCCCAAAAGCTGAACTCAATAAACCTGTATCAGCATACATTTACAATCATAGTTGGAAGCTACAAAACCTTCCTTTTAGCTTACCACAGGAGATACAAACCCTAATACAAAGCACTTACCTACCTAGTACAACTACTAATCATGACCAACTTATTTGGGCACTGACACCAACGGGCCAATTCTCTGTCAAATCTATATATCGCCAATTCAAGAAGCTAGTAAAAGTTCTAATAACATAGGAACAGTTAATTACAATTAGATTTGGAAACTTAAAGCGCCTCCAAAAATTTCCCTCTTCATTTGGATTGTTTGCCATGCCAGATTACCCACCACTTCCTATATTCATAAGCATAATATTATTACTAATGAGTTATGCTCAGCCTGTGGCTTAAGCAATGAAAGCATCCAACACATTTTCTTTGACTGTGTTAATGCACAAGCACTTTGGAAAGAATTCAATCTACTATCAATTCATTGTGTCATACCTACCACTGGAAACCCTATGCGTTGGTGGCATAATTTATTAGGAAAAAATAATCAGTTGGGCTACTTTAAACAACTACCTATCCAGTTATACTTCCTTTTGCATTTTGGCAGCTATGGGTAGTTAGGAATAAGAATACTATTGAGCATACTCATGTGCTTACTAGTGCGCACAGAATTTATACCCAAGCAGCTGAATATTACTACCTAACAAACCATAAGCAATGTAGCCAAAAGATTATACCACTTTATGTTAAGTGGCATCCTCCGGAGGGACAACTACTTAAGCTTAATATAGATGGCTCCAACTCTATAAACATGCTTAAGGGGGGAATTGGAGGATGCTTTCGTAATGGCCTCAGTGATTAGGTTTTAGGGTTTTCAGCACCCACAAATAATAGCTCCAATCTGCTTCTTGAATTGCTTGCACTAATTATGGGATTAAAAATTGTTGTATCTTTTAATTTTACTTCTTTGATCATAGAAATTGATGGAGCTCTAATATTAGATTTGCTTAAGAAACCTACGCCAAAATATGCTAATATCATTTATGATTGTAGATACTTGCTCCACAGGCCTGCATGATCCCATAATCCAACATATCTACAGGGAACAAAACTGTGTGGCGAACTGTTTGGCTAAAAATATATCAACTCTTGTGGAGGCAAAACCTGTGCTTTTTTCAAGTCCTCCAAATTTTGTCCTACCTTCATACCAGCAAGATCAGGCAGGCAAGCTGGGTAGAAGGCTATGTAAATCGGCAACAAATGCTCCTGCTAGTTTGAACAGTTTTACTTTAGGCTCTAAGTGTGCAAGTAGTAGTTCTAGTAATAGTAGTTTGTATAATTTTGCTTCAACAATGTTAGTAGCTGGTAATCTGATGCAGACTATGCATCCTTCAAACTCTTATGTATCTATCTAAGTTTTTATATATATATATATATATATATATATATATATATATATATATAAAATATCTATCTTTGTCACGACCCGAACTTACCCACCGTTGGGAGTCGTGATGGCGCCTACTGTCGAAGCTAGGCAATCCAACCCTTATAATCATTTATTCCATTCGGAAATCTAAAACAAGTGTAATACTAAAATATTTAATTAAACCTGCGGAGGTCTTTTAACAATAATAGCGAAAATAAAGATGCGGAAATTAACAACATGTCTCTACCCAGTATCTGGTGTCACTACTCATGGACTACTAACAGAGTACTAAAAATAATAGTCTGAATGAAAATACATAACATGTCTGTGTGATACAATTAAACAAACGGAAAGAAATAGATAAAGGAGACTCAGGGCCCGCGAACGCCAGCGAACTACCTCAAGCCTCTAGACTGAAGGCCTGTCTGAAGCTGCGGTCCGTAGCCTGGGTCCTGACCTGTGAACAAAAGGCACAGAAGCGTAGTATCAGCGCAACCGACCCCATGTGCTGGTAAGTGCCCGGCCTAACCTCAACGAGGTAGTGACGAGGCTAAACCGGACCTATCACAACCAACCTGTACAGATATATGTAATATCAAGAAGAAAACAATAATTAAGTAAGTAAAAGGGGAAGGGGACATGCTGGGGGAGTCACAATTCAATTATAACTTCTAGAATCAAGGAATGAAACTGAATAAATAATAATTAAACAAGAAAAACCAATAAATCAACGGCTGCACGGCATCACCATTCGTGCTTTTACTCTTATTCCTTACCAAAATAGTCAAGTATAATGCATGGCATCACCCTTCGTGCTTTTACTCTCATTTCTCACCAAGAATGTCAAATACAAGGCACGAGATCATCCTTCGTGCTTTTACTCTCGATAAACAGTGCACGACATCACCCTTCGTGCTTTTACTCTCATTAAACAGTGCACAACATCACCCTTTGTGCTTTTACTCTCCCTTCCTCTCCCAATCAATGGTCACAGCCAAACGGGAACAAGGAATTATATATATCAAGACAAAGCACCTTGCAAGGGAGAACAATACAACAAGTGATCCCGGCAAGGGAAATACAACTCAACAATATGTCCCGGCAAGGGAAAAGTACCAATAATTGCTTTTTAGTTCATTTATTTCACTTCATAGTGCTTGAAATAAATATTTATCACAATTTTCACTTGCCTCACAATTTAATAGCAAATATGACATCACGGTCATGCTTGACTCGGGCGCACAGATAACCGTCACCATACCTACACACCGGCCTCACATAACACATATCAAATTACAATCGAATCCTATTCCCTCAAGCCAAAGTTAGATCGAACACTTACCTCGAAGCCGAAAATAGAAACTCAAAGCTCAACATTCGCCTTTCCTCTAGAATTCGACTCCGAACCAACAATATCTAACATAATTCGATACAATATTATCAATAAGAATCCAAAAACACAATCCCATAGCCTAGAAATGCATTTTCTAGCTTACTTTCAAAAATGCTAAAATCCAACACCGAGCCCACGTGGTCTAAACTCGAGGCTCGGACCACAACCCAACCCCCCATATCCCCACGAGTCCAAATATATAATTAGATTTTTAAATTCGACCTCAAATCGAGGTTGAAATACCCAAAATCTCATAAGCTCTAGCAAACCCCAAAAACCCTTAAATTCTACCTAAATTTCATGTTTTAGGGCTAGAAGATTGATGATTTAATAAAGGAATGATGATTAGATGAGGTAGGAATTACTTATCCAAAGATTCTTGATAATTTGGAAGCTTGGAGTTCGTCAATGAGGGTTTCTAGAGAGAGGGTTCGTGAGAAAAATGAGAAATTTCCAGTTATGAACAGTGTTCTGGATTTTATAAATCGCTGGGCGAATTTGTGCATCGCGTTCGCGACCTGATGGATGCGTTCGCGATGAAGAACGACTAGGACCACCGCGTTCGCGATTGGGTTGACGCGATAGCGAAGAAGGAAGTTAGGGGGCTACTAGGTTGGCTTACGCGGACGCGAAGGCTAGTACGCGAACGCGTAGAGGAGGGAAGCTGAACTACGTGAATACGGGAGGAGTCACGCAATCGCGAAAGAGGGAAAGAACAGGGCACCACGAACGCGAGATTAAGGTCGCGTTCGCGATGAACAAAATGACTGTGCAGAAAATGCAGAAACCTGCTATAATTTCAAGTGTAAAACCACCCCAAACCACCTCCGAATCACTCCCGATCCCTCAGGGCTCCCAACCAAACACACACGCTACCTCAATAACATCCTCCGAACTTGCTCGAGTGATCAAATCGCCAAAATAACATCAAAATCACAAAATCAACCCCCAAAACTCATGATTTTCATTTCTAAGTTCAAAATTTTCAAACTTTCAACTCTTAGTCCAAAACACGTCAAACGACGTCCGTTTTCAACTAAACTTTACATGTAGCGTTTAACGCCCATTTAAGACTTGTACCGAGTGTCGGAACCAAAATACGAGCCCGATACCATTGTTTTTGATCAATTTCTGTTTTCATTTTTTCTTAAGCATATTCATAAAACAATTTCACAGGAAAGCTCTGAACTCGAGACTAGGACCTCGGATTTCGATTCCGGAAATACGTTCGGGTCTGTTTACCCAAAACGTTGACCAAAGTAAATCATAGCAATAATGGTATCAAAATTCATAGTTTTTAACACAGAAATCAAATATTTCACATTAAAATCTTCCAGCTTCGCGCCCAGACTGCGCACACAAATCGAGGAAACCCAATAAGAGGTTTTCAAGGCCTCAGAAGCAAAAGGAAAGGGAGAACTACAGTGATGACCTTCTGGGTCGTCACAATCTTTTTTACCAAAAAAAAAATCTCGAGTCTCATTATCATCCCGTTCAATTCTTAGCTCTTGATCATATAGAAATTTTGGAAAACCTTTCAATACCACATAAATACATCTCATGCCGAAAATGGATATAACCATAACCTCGCAATCTGATCGTTGATAGTGGACTTCCGTCACTTGGTGCGAAATCATAAGACACATTACCAACAATCCACAATACTAACCTTCACCGCTCGTACGAAACCAGTCATGAAACACGTCAAATAATTTACATTGGAACTTGTCATCCTCACGATAGTTAAAACTCACTTCCTCCAGTGCCTTGACTGCTAGTATGTACTTTTCGCTAATTAGACCCATACGAACCACATAGTCTCTAATACCACTAACTATCTTTAGAACTACATCCACTTATGATGATTACTTAACCAATTAAACCTTCTTAAGATTTTACTTGCCAATCAGAAGTCAAAATTTGATGCACCCCCATGCGCACAACTGAAAGATCTCTCTGCACTTCCATAATCTCGATTCTGAACGACACGTGGTAACAATTATTGAGCAACTCTGGCTCTCTTATAACCCTTTTACGATATTACTAACCATTGGCTTAGTGCGCAATTCTATACATGAGTGGATGCAAAAGAACCTAAGATATATGCTTCAAGCGCAATAAATGTCGCACGATAAAGAAGGAATGGAGTGGAAATTTGTTTCCTACTTGCTCTGTAGCCTCTCGAAGATAAGTACAGACGTCTCCGTACCGATCTATAAGACTCTACTAAACTGTCTTATGACTTGTAGCACCTATGAACCTAGTGCTCTGATACCAACTTGTCACGATCCGAAAATTCCTCCCAAGGAGTCGTGATGGCACCTAGTCTTTAAACTAGGTAAGCCTAAAATTAACTGAAATAACATCGATATTTATCAACTTCAAATAAAATTCTTTCTCTAATCAATTTACAATTTCCCAAAAATCGGTAGTACAACTCACAAGCCTTTCTAAGAATAGTTATACAATATAATTACATCATTGTTCTGAAACAAAGGGAACAAATGGAAATAAATACAATTGAAGGTGACTATGAGGACGACGAACGCTATAGCAGGTTTACCTTGAGTCTCCACCATAATGAATAGCTACCATCGATAAAATGCCTGAATCTGTATGCAAAAATGTACAGAAGTGTAGTATAAGCACAACTGACCCTATGTGCTGGTAAGTGTCTAGCCTACCCTGGCGAAGTAGTGACAAGGCTAGGACCAGACACTCACATAAACATGTGCAGTTTATAGCATACAAAATAATAGGAAGCAAGTAACAATAATGGCAACAATGATCAACCAATGATATAAATAGCAGGCAACAAGAACACCATCATTGTTTCTCAACAAATAATAAATACAAGTGCAATCAATTAATCGAGTCCTTCAAATATAAACCTTTCGCCTATAAATCCTTCACGTAATAATCTCTAAGATAATATGCTTTTCAACAAATATATTTCGAATATGTTTCCTTCAATTAAGTATCTTTCGAATATAATTCTTTCGAGTAAAAGTCACCTTGTGACGCCTCATGTCATAATCATAATAATACATGTCTCGGCCCATTTTTATATTTTACGGCATCTCGTGCCCATATTTATATTAAAACCGCACGGACAACTCACATTCATAAAATAAAACTATAATATTTTCCCCGACACCTTGTGCCAATATATTTCTATTTCACATTGCACAACAATATTCTCATGTACCCGGTTCACATGGTCCATAACCCAATACAATTAAGAATGTTCAGAGTGCCTCATTTACTTAACATAAAGTAGAGTGCAACTTCCAAACCAATTAGGAAATAAACAAGAAAAGATGATGTTGTTTTTAGAAATCATTTGATTTAGAAAATATCCTTTTCAACTGAAGTACAATATCGAATAAATCATTACTTTTAATACGAGAAATCAATAAATCAAAACATAGAAATTCCCTTTTTAAGTAAAGTACAACCTCAAAAGGTTTAAGGGAAAATTTAGTTGAGAAATCCATTTAGTTAAAAATATAACAATTATTGAAATTTGAAGTATTGAAAGTTATATATAAATGTGGCAAGGTATTGAAAACAATACGGATTTCCAACACAAAGGATCACAGCAATAAGGAAAATTATGAACCAATAAAATACTTGAATTAATAACAACAATTAAACATAGCAAATAAGAAGTGCAAGACACCACTCTTCATGCTTTAATTCATGTCCTCGCCATAATAATCAATTTCACTTTTAATCTTTTCTGTTGCGGCGTGCAACCCGATCCCTATCATATATTATTGTTGCGGCGTGCAACCCGATCCAAATATATAATCATTATTACGCCGTGCAACCCGATCCATATCATTTATCATTTAACATATGTTGCGGCGTGCAACCCGATCCATATAATTTACTATTTAATCATGCTGCGGCGTGAAACCCGATCCATATTATTTATCGTTAGCAAATATTGTTGCATGCAACCCGATCCATATGATTCTATGTATCTCGTGGTAGACGTACCACCTGCTCCCAATATATAAGTGGACGGCGTGTATTACGATTTCATTTCATAATATGTAAGTGGACGGCGTGCCACACAATCCCATTTATATATATATATATATATATATATATATATATATATATATATATATATATATATATATATATATATATATATATATATATATATATATATATATATATATATATATATATATATATATATATATATAGTGGACGGCGTGCGACACGATCCCATTTCATAATTTATAATATTTCTAGAAGAAACCCCATTAGGGGTTCTTAGCAAGATAAAGAATTAACCCGGCAAGGGTACAATTAACAACTCAACTATCCAGACAAGGGAGAATACATATAATGTTTAAATCCCGGCAAGGGAACAATAATATCAAAACAATAACATCCCGACGAGGGAGAATTAGCAATAACCACACTAATAAAATTTCTACTTAAAACAATTGATACAATTACTCAGTCATAATATTACTTGCTCAGCTTAAAAGATCTTCAACCAAGTTCTCATAAGCATCAAATAAGAATACAATAATTTAGCAATTTAGAACTCACGGTCATGCTCGAGCCCCGACGTATAGATACTTGTCACCATGCCTATACGTCGGATACATCACAAAACAAGTAGCAAATATACTGAACTCCTATTCCCTCAAGCTAGGGTAGACCAAATACTTACCTCGCTTTGCAACCAATTCAAAATCCAATAAGCCTTTGCCTCGCGAATTCGTCTGAAGCTTCAAATCTAGAAATAATAATTCAATATACTCAATATAAATCGTACGAATTAATTCCATATGAATTTACACATTTTCTAAATTAAATCCGAAATTTAGCTCATAATTGCTCGTGGGGCCCATGCCTCAGAATCCGACAAAACTTGTAATATACGACAATCCTTCCGATACGAGTTCAACCATATAAAAATTATCGAATTCTGATGTCAGATGGACCTTCAAATCCTAAAATTTTATTTTTTGAAAAGTTTTACAAAAATTTCAATTTCTTTCATCCAAATCTGAAATAAACGATGAATATTGATATAGATTCATGAAATCTAATCACTTATGAATTAGAACACTTACCTAAGTTGAAATCATGAAAAACCCCTTTGGAATTGCCCAAATCCGAGCTTGAATAGCCAAAAATGGAGGAAATCTAATACCCATCGGTTCTAACACTGCCAGGGGTATTTTCGGTATTTTACGCGCGGGCAGAAAATTCTTGAACTGCCCCAATTATGATACAGTCTGGTAAAATGGTCATAACTTTCTGTATGCACCTCTGAATAACGAACGATTTGATGCGTTGGAAACTAGATTCAGAGAGCTTTTGTTTGATAGGGTTTTCATCACATAACTCCTTATATAACTGGAGATAGGGTCGTACAAAGTGATGTCTTGTGCGCACTCATTTACAAATTTTGTATAATATGTAATTTTCCAACTTGGCTTAGACATAGGACCTTCCTTAGACCTCATATCGCTTACACTATGTTTCGTACACTTGCTACCATATCCGATTAATATTCATAATATTAATAGGCCTCTTTCACATATAAAATAATATAATTAGAACACGTCAAAACATGCTGAATTGTCATCTGGACTTCCAAATCCAAATTCGCCCACACGTCTAAGTCTGAAATCACCATACGAAGCTATTAATATCGTTAAAATTCCATTTAGGGATTGTTTACTCAAATGTCAACTCCCGGTCAACTCTTTCTATTTGAGTTTCAAAAATAAGATTTTGATTTTTTTCTTTTTAATTTAACTTCGAATCTTACGAATACCAAACTTTATCACACATGTGGGTCGTGATGCATATTACAAAGCTTCTCAAGGTCTTATGCCATTGAGCGGAAATGCGAATTCTTAAAACAAAATTTTGGGTCGTTACAATATGGATTTAGAGATGGGAAGTTCCCATATATTGGATATGTTGTGGTTGTGGGTCGTGTGTATTCGCACTGTTTAGTGATTATCAGGGTTTGGAGAACCTAGTGGATCTTTTATTGCTTGGTATGTTATATTTTTGATGTGATATAGGGTATAGACTAGTTGTCTCACCGTTGTGTCATTCTGGGCAATTGCGCTAAGGCAACGATGTTGGCTATGAAGGGAATGCCCAAGATTTGACGGATTTCATGTTCTAGTAGGGTGGTTTTATATTTCGATGGCCCAGCAGGTGGTTGGAAAGAATTTTCTTTCTTATTTGGGCTCTCGTGATGGATGTCAGTTTCGAGGCTCCTCATATTTATTCATTTCTACTGATGAAGAACTTTTTTCATCTGTGTTTCCTGTTGTCGGGCATGTCAGCGGGCAGAGTTGTTGATTTCGGTATTGATTTGGTATTGGGCACCGTATCGCATGGATCCGGCGAAGTTAAAGGAATTGAAGGAGCAACTTTAGAGTTTCCTTGATAAGGGGTTCATTGGCAGGCCAGTGTGGATGCGTGTTCTAACTTGAGTCGGCTTGGTTATCTCCAAATTATATTATTGAGGGAAATGTTGATTCTATTATTATTGAGCTTATTAGTATTCTGAGGTGATCTCTGAGTTACTTTTCTATGCTACGAGGCGTTATGAATTATTGTTTATTGGCACGTATGGTGCTGATCCATAGTGAAAGTTGAGTGGGAAGTGTACTAGATATTGCTCGGTGGATGGCGTATCAATTATGTCATTTTAGGTTTGTGTGGTGTTATGTATTTGCTTCACCGTGGTTATGATGATTTACTTTGGTTCTAGACATAAATTGCGTGTGGTCGTCAATTCGAGCAGAATGACCTCGCGGGTTAGTTTCGTGTGTTCTATTTCTATTATGTGAGAGGGGTTCTCAGCCTTGTGTTGTGGTGGTATTGGTGAGCTTGCAGTACAACTATTTCATTTGAGTCATTTCCATGATTTGAGTATGTTCAGATTATTACTTATTGGTGCACAGATTTCAGAAGTTGTGGCTTTAGCATGTATTGATGTGTTATGTTACCAGAGTAGTGTGTTGAATTAGATGAGATCGTTGGGATCATTAATGAATACGAACGGATTTGATTTCAGCATGTTAGAAGGATTATATCAAGGCGAGGCTCAGAAATTTTGTTATAGTCTTTGCCAAAGGAGAAACGGCTTCATGAATGGTTGATATGAGAGAATGTTATGGTTTACTGCATGCTTCATTTATCATTGGCAATATATGAAAGTGTTAAAATGAGACTCTAGTTGATAAGAGGTTTTCTATCGTTATTCGGGTGTTGTGTGCAGCTGCTGTGATTAAAAGTTATCGCTACAAGTGTTTGAGTTATGTGGTATATCATATATTTTCACCTAAGGTTGTAGGTATGGGTTATTACAGCTTGTTCGGACTTATTCAGAGTATAGACGTGAGATTATGATCTTGTGGATGATTTTAGAAATCGAAATATGGTTCTAAGGTTTGTGGGCTAGGTTGGATTATGAAAGGTTTTTAGTTACATTGTGTTATCGGACCTATATGATATAGGGTGACATGGGATCACCCCCGAGTATATGCATGGTAAGGTTATTTAGCGATTGGTTGGCTTTTGAAACAACTCTGGGCACGTTAGAGGACAAACGTTTGTTTAAGTTGGGGAGGATGCGATAACCTGGTCAGTCGTCTCATGAGTTCCCGCTCCTTTTTTTCCATTTCTGCTTCTTTATATTTTGGTTATCCGTGTTATGTGGGATCCGGTTGGTCGGATCGAATCCAAAATGATTTTGATAAGGTTTGAGACACTTAATTTATAAAAGTAGCTTTAGAGTTAAAAAGGTCAACCAAGAATTGACTTATTCGTAAACAATCTCGAAATGCAAATTTTATGACTCGGATAACTTCGTTAGGTGATTTAGAACTTAAGAGTGTGTCTGAAATATTTTTTTGATCTCCGGTGTAGAATTAGGCTTGAATTTGCAAAAGTTAGTTTTTTGCGATTTTTGGTCTTCGGTGTCGAAATAGAATTCCGATAGTTGGAACAGGTTCGTAATGTCATTTTGGATATGTTTGCAAAATTTCAGGTCAATATGAGTTATTTTGGTTAGTTTCGGCGATCGTTAGTGGATTAGAAATTTCAAAATTCATAGGCTTAAATTTGATGTGATTTTGGTATTTTAATGTTGTTTTTGGTATTTCGAAGGCTCAACTACGTTCGAATGATGTTATGGGACGTGTTGGTATATTTTTTGAGATTTTCGAGGGCCTCAGTGGATCTTGAAAGATTAACGGATTAATTTAGACTAGAAGAAAAGTTGTTGTATATTTCACAACAGTGTGAACGGTAACTCGGGTGAACAGTAACTCGGGTGGACAGTAAAATGTGCGAACAATATTTAAATAAACCCTCTGCGACCATTAAACACTTTTACACCATTTTTTTGAACGGGAAAAGAGCTTTGAGGCAATTTTGAAGAGAGAAAATTATTGTTCTTCATTGAGGTAAGGGTTTTAGACCCTAAAACTCGCTTATTTATAATTAAGGAATAAAATATTAATTTTTAATTCATGAAAATCAGTAGAAAAATGTGAAGTTAGGGCTTGAGATTATGAGATCTTCTAGGGATGATTTTGAGGGGTGAAGAGAACTTCGATTTTCGAGTTGTTTATATGTACGAACTCGTGAAAAGATGAAGAACATTCTGTTATAAAGTTTGTCCAGTTTGGGGATGCGGGTCCGAGGATCGGGTTTTGACTGATTTCGGATTTTGTGCTTAAAATCGATATTTTTAATTGGAATTCATTTGTTTAGCAAAATTTGATGATAAAAATATGAAGTTGGTAGATTTGGAGCACTCGGAAGTTGGTTCGAGAGGCAAGAGTGTTGCAGAGTAGCTTTCGGGCTAGTTCGAGGTGAGTAATAATTTTAAATACTATTATGAGGGTATGAAATTCCGGATTATACAACGTTAGGTAGTGCTGAGGTAACGCATACATAGATTACAAGCGTGAGGTCGTGCACCGTTGGAGATAGTGACTTAGTCCATCCCAAATGACTATTTTTCTGTATATTTGGTAGCTAATTGTTTGATATTATTATACTTTGGGCTAAATTCCATACTTGGGCTTCGTGCCAACTGTTTGAACCCTTAGGGGATGGTTAATGATATTTTTTTCACCGTTTAATTTCATACATGTGCTCAGTCATGCCAGATCTTTCAATGTTGTAAAAACTCAGCTATGTTATTCTGTTTTAGAAACCTTAAATGATGTTTTAAAGGTATTTTGAGCTTAGCTGCATATTTTTACTATTGCCCGAAGGGCTTATGATATTATGACTGAGTAAGGGCGAGGGCCTGTACTGTGAGGATACTTTTGGGCCGGGCTGCACACCGCAGTAGTGATACACTAATTATGATAATGAGGCCGAGGGCCTGAGGTTGTACGCCACGAGGTTGCTTGATAATGATATGAGGTCAAGAGCCTGTTTATGATAGCACGAGATGGCTTGATATTGTGTTTGGGTCATAAGGGGCCCCTCCAGGAGTCTGCACACCTCCAGTGAGCGCGGGTACCTATTGTGACATGAGATATAGCCCGAGGGGCCGTATTGTTCTGTGATATTTTCCGAGGTGCTGATTGATGTTATTTTGCACAAGGGGCAGTTCTTATGTGTTTACCCTTCCTAGTTGTTTTTCCTATTTATTGTTGACCGCTTAAAAATGTATTTTTATGAGATTTCATTGTTAATTGTGTTACTGATTTTGTTATGACTTTGATAGCTAAATGTTGTGTTTAACGTGATTTTATATCGTTCAGTCTTTATTTAGTCTTATTATTCACTGAGTTGGAAGTACTCACTTTACTCCCTGCACCTCTGTGTCCAGATTCGGACGCTACAGGTCCTGCTACTGAGGGTTGATAGTTCCAGCAGATCTTTGGAGGTTTACCTGGTAGCTGCTGGCGATTCGCAACCCAGTGCAACCTCCCTCTATCTTATTTCTTTTCTGATTCAGCTATTTAATAGTGGAGCAGACTTTTAGACTGGTAATATTATTTTGGGATCTTATTTCTGATTAAAGAATTAATAGTTATTATTTTAATTGCTTAAAGTGAATTAGAAGTGAGTCGGTTGGCCTTGTCTTCACGAGAGGCGCCACCGCAACCGGGTTAGGTTAGGGTCGTGACAACGCCACTAGCCGCTACATGCCGCCATTTGAAACTTGGCATTTGCTGATATCTCCTCCTCCTTTTGTGTGAATAGAAATATGTATTCCTCCCCGTTTCTTTTTCTTTGATCTTATCTAGTTACATGATGTTTTACCTGTAAGTAGAGACAAAATATGCAGGGAACTGAACAAAAGTGGCACCGAAGGTTTTCAAAATTTTCCGAAACAATGGAATTTTTGGAATTGTTATTGTAATCCAAGACAGTCATCTAATGGAAGTAAAACAATCTAATTGAATGATTCCACTAGCATAATTCAAAAGCAGCTAACTAATTTATTTAACTGTCTGGCCACGAGCTTCAACTTATAAGTCACGAGTGTAAGATATATGGATTTATATCTAGATATATGGACTTATATCTACACACATATGAACAATATATGGATAATTATATGTTATGTGCTATCTTTTGGTTTGGCCTAATTATGTGGTCTTATGGACATTATGTTAAGGGGGCCAATGTGTTGTCATACTAAAGTGTAGGACTAATGTGTAGATACCCAAAAGGGTAACCTTAGTTTATGATGGGCTAACTAAGGTTACATAAGTAACTATGGTTACTTGCTTGTGACTCTTGAGTTATGTAACTCTTGCAAGACATAACTCAAGACATAACTCTTGTCTTGTAACTCTTGTCTCTTGGGTTATGTAACTCCTAGAGTTATAAAGTGGGGTTATGGTTCCCATTCTAGTGCAAGACAAGTTCTTCTTCTTCCCATTGAATCAAGAACCATATTGTCCATTGTCTTGCATATTGTTAAATCTTGTGAATTCATTCTTGTGGTAACATACAAACTTCAAGAAACTTGAAGAAAGAATCAAGAGGTTCAAAAGGAATCAAGGACAATTATCAAAGGTGGTTCATAAAATTCCACACATATGGATTCAGGTTAGCTTCCGCTCATGTAGTTTGTATATCCGAATTATTCGATATGAAGGTTGTTGTTTTTAGTAGGAATCATAATCCTAACAATTGGTATCAGAGCCACCCTTCATTTTGGATAATTTGGATGTTCATAAGATTCATGTTATATTAGGATTCATGTTTTAGTTTTATAAGAATTTTGTTTATGAAATTCTACCATGAAATAGCATGATCTTATGAATGTTATGTTTTGATTTGATGTTTTAATATGATGTTAAAACGTTGTATATAGCATGATTTAGTTGGTAAATAACATGTTTTCATGTTTAAAGATTCATGTTAAAAATCATGTTATAATTCAGAAAAAGTATACACTGTACAATCGATTGTATACACTCCAGTGAGATGAAATGTTTTTAAATTATACCTGAGAATCGATTGTCTAGATTTGACAATCGATTGTCTGTTCCAATAACTTAGAAAAATTTTTCCTTGTCACATCCAGTGACTTGAAATTTTTCCAGAAAAAACCAAACAATCGATTGTCTGTTTTGACAATCGATTGTCTGGTCCAGTAACTTAGAAAATTTTTCCTTGTCACATCCAGTGACTTAAAATTTTCAGAAAAAACCAAACAATCGATTGTCTGTGTTGACAATCGATTGTCTGGTCCAGTAAAGTTTAAGAAAAACGTTTCAACTCTCTTAAGTTTCAGTGAATGTTAATTGTTTTATAGTCCATCAATTCTTATATATATTATAGAATTGTCCAATTCAGTAAACAACGATTAATATTCAAGTGTTACACATCAAAACATGTAACACATTAAGTTGAGATTCATAAAATGGCTTAAGGAACTAAAGTTTATAGCATCTAATATTTTAGTTTTTCAATTGAAGCATTATGTTGCCAAAGTAACCTCTATTGTGTAGATTGATTAATTTTAAAATATAAGATGACTGTGGATGTTAGTCTTCCATGCGTTTAACATCGGCCCAAAGGAAGGTGTTATTTGGCAGGAATTCGAACATTCTTGTGGTGGTAAATATGAGACGATTATTTGGTTTTCCATGTGAATATTAAATCGGCCCAAAGGAAGGTTTAATATTTGACAGGAGTTTATTGTCTATGTTTGATCACTACACCAAGAGTACCACTTACAAGTTGTTTTTCTGTCCAAAGACTAAAAACAATGTTGTGCTAGGTATCTTGTAATGGGAAATGCCTAATTTTGAATCTATAAAGTTAAAGTTCAAGTATTTGTAAGCATGTATTTAGTAATCCTTTTGTTCTATTTTCAGTAAATTCTTCTGCTTCTACGATCTCTGCCAATATCAATAGCATCCCTGTGCTTAACGGCACTAACTTTAAGGAATGGAAAGAGAATGTAATGATCGTTCTCGGTTGCATGGATCTTGACTTAGCACTTCGGACCGAGCAACCTACTCCTCTTGAGGATACATCCTCTCCTAATGAAAAGAGAGCGATGGAGAAGTGGGAACGCTCGAATCGCATGAGTCTAATGATCATGAAGCGTGCAATTCCAGAATCATTTAGGGGCACTATGAATGATGAACCTAATGCCAAAGTTTTCCTTGAAAACCTCGAACAGCGTTTTATTCAAAACGAAAAGGCGGAAACAAGTGCACTATTGAGTAAACTTGTTTCTATGAGGTATAAGGGCAAGGGAAACATTCGGGAGTACATTTTGGAAATGTCTCATCTTGCTTCGAAACTTAAGTCACTCAAGCTGGATTTAACTGAGGAACTGCTTGTGTACTTTGTTTTGATATCTCTTCCTGCACACTTTAATCAGTTTAAGGTCAGTTACAACTGCCTGAAGGAGAAATGGTCTCTTAACGAGCTCATTTCACACTGTGTGCAAGAAGAGGAAAGGATAAAGCTAGATAAGACAGAAAGTGCTCATTTGGCATCCTCTTCTAAGGAAACTAAGAAGAGGAAAAATAAGGAAGTTGCAGTTGTAAGGCCCAAGATTAAGCAACATAAGGAACCTAAGGTTGAAATTACTGGATTAGGTTGCTTTCTCTGTAATGGGACTGATCATGTAAAGAGAGATTGTACCAAGTACCATGCCTGGCGTGCAAAAAAAGGTACATTTCTGTCTCTTGTTTGTTCTGAAGTTAATATAATTTCGGTACCTAAGGATAATTGGTGGGTAGGTTATGCTGCTCACATAAAGATATCTATGCAAGGTTGCCTGAACTGCCGAAAACCAAAAGATGGTGAAAGATACATCTATGAGGGTGACGGCAAGAAGGTGCCAGTTGAAGCTATTGGCAAATTTAGGCTGTTGTTTAAGACCGGTTTTCATTTAGATTTGGATGAGACTTTTATTGTACCGTCTTTTAGACGGAACTTAATTTCAGTTCCCCAATTGGACATATCCGGTTGTAAATGTACATTTGGGGATAATAAAGTTAGTCTCTTTCGGAATTCAAATCTTCTTGGTACTGGTGTTTTATCAACATTTGATAGCTTATATTTGGTTGATACAATAACTTCAAATAAAGAAACTTTGCATACAAGTTTAAGTGGTACTAGAAGAAAATTAACTAATGAGAATTCTTTTTCACTCTGGCATAAATGTTTGGGTCACATATCCATTCAAAGAATTCAGAAACTCATGTCAGATGGAATTCTTGATTCTCTTGATACCTCAAATTCGGAAATTTGTGTTGAGTGTATCAAGGGAAAACAAACAAACAAGACTAGATTAGGTGCTAAGAGAGCTTCGGACGTCTTAGAATTGATACATACGGATATATTTGTGGGCCATTTCAACTCCTTGTCGGAATGGTCAACAATACTTTATCACATTCATAGACGATTACTCTCGTTATGGGTACCTATATCTTATTCATGAAAAGTCCCAATCCATATTAAAAACCGCAGCTTATATTCTTAATAGAGTTCCAACTAAAGCTACAATCAAAATCCCATATGAACTTGGACTGGGCATAAACCCAGTATTCGGCATTTACACATTTGGGGTTGTCCAGCTGAGGCAAGGCCTTATAGGCCAAATGAATAGAAACTGGATGCTAAGACGGTTAGTAGCTATTTTGTTGGATACTCTGAAAAACCAGGGGTTTTTTAAGTTTTATGATCCCACATCACGAACTAATTTTTGAGACGGGTAATGCTAGGTTCTTTGAGGATATTGAGTTTGGGGGGTGGGGAGATAAAGTTGTTAGAGATTTTGTCTTTGAGGAAGAACATGTGTCTTTCCCTCAAGTTGTTGATGCAACTCCGGTTCAAGACAATCTCGAAAATCTCCCCCATATACAACTAATGAAAATCAAACTCAACAACCTCAAGTAACTGAAATGCCATTAAGGAGATCCACTAGAGAGAGGAGAAATGCAATTTCGGATGATTATGTTGTATTTCTTCAAGAACAAGAAAGTGATATTGGACTTGAGGAAGATGATCCAATCAACTTCCGTCAAGTCATTAAGTGTTCTGACTCTCAAAAGTGGATTGATGCCATGAATGATGAGATGAAGTCTATGAGCGATAATGACGTTTGGGAGCTTGTTACATTGCCCGAAGGTACGAAACCTATTGGTTGTAAATGGATTTTTAAAACCAAAAGGGATTCAGGGGGCAATGTTATTAAGTACAAAGCTCGTCTTGTCGCAAAAAGGCTACACTCAGAAAGAAGGCATTGATTATAAAGAGACTTTCTCTCCAGTTTCATCAAAGACTCTTTTAGGACTATAATGGCATTAGTAGCACATTTTGATCTTGAGCTTCATCAAATGGATGTTAAGACAGTTTTTCTCAATGGTGACGTTGAGGAAACAATTTATATGGTGCAACCTAAAAACTTTGTTTCGGATGAATCAGAGAAGAAGGTTTGCAAATTAAAGAAATCCATCTATGGACTCAAGCAAGCTTCTCGTCAATGGTATTATAAGTTTCATGCAGTCATTACATTTTTTTTTTGGTTTTGAACCGAATATTGCTGATGATTGTATATACCATAAGTTCAGTGGGAGTAAGTATATTTTTCTGGTTTTATATGTTGATGACATACTGCTTGCCTGTAACGATATAGCATTATTACTTGAAACTAAGAAATTTCTTTCAAAGAAATTTGAATTGAAAGATCTTGGTGAAGCTTCTTTTGTATTAGGAATTCAGATATAACGAGATCGCTCCAAAGGTGTTCTCGGTTTGTAACAAAAGGGCTATATCGATAAGGTTCTGAAAAGATTTGACATGCAGGATTGTAAACCAGGCAACACCCCTGTTACTAAGGGAGACAAGTTTAGTCTCAAACAGTGCCCAAATTATAATTATGAAATTTCGGAAATGCAGAAGACGCCTTATGCTTCGGCGGTAGGTAGTCTGATGTATGCTCAGGTATGTACACGACCTGATATAGCGTACATTGTTGGGATGTTAGGCAGATATTAAGCAATCCGGGTATGGACCATTGGTAGGCAGCCAAAAGGGTCATGAGGAACATACATAGAACAAAGGATTACATGCTTACATATTGGAGTTCGGACCAGTTTGAGATCATCAGGTATATCGACTCCAATTTTTGCATTTATGCTAATAACATATGTAACCATGGTTGCATATGTTAATAACAACAGTAATTTGACGAAAGCAAAACATAAGGACGTCAAATTTCGGGTTGTTAAAGAAAGAGTACAAAATGGACAATTGTGCATTAAGTACATAAGTACAAACTCCATGCTTGCGGATCCGCTCACTAAGGAATTGACACCAAAAGTATTTCATGAGCATATTGCTTGTATGGGTGTCAAATCAGATAAGGATTATGTATTTTAGTGGGAGTTTGTCTTGCACATTTATGTATTGTTCATTATATTCAGAAATTCAGTAATTCAGTTATATCTGCGCAGATATTCAGTTTTAAAGTTTTGTACTCTTACAGTTTAAGTATGATCTCAATAAAGAGAACCAGTTGGAAATAGACATTCTATTGACCACACTTTATGTTATTTCCATGCTACATACCTACACTTGATCCATGTCGTTGGTTATATTGATATACGTGATCTATGATTGGTTCTAGTTACGAATGAGTAACGACGAGCTCTTAGGTCCTATGTTGGTATGATTGATGGACCGGATTGTTCATGACAATTTTATTGTGATAGCAATTTTGTGCACCTAAGGTTTGTAATATATAATATTAAGGATTGTACATATGTTTGTATATCTCGTCCAAGTGGGAGATTGTAAGATATATGAATTTATATCTAGATATATGGACTTATATCTACACACATATGAACAATATATGGATAATTATATGTTATGTGCTATCTTTTGGTTTGGCCTAATTATGTGGTCTTATGGACATTATGTTAAGGGGGCCAATGTGTTGTCATACTAAAGTGTAGGACTAATGTGTAGATACCCAAAAGGGTAACCTTAGTTTATGATGGGCTAACTAAGGTTACATAAGTAACTATGGTTACTTGCTTGTGACTCTTGAGTTATGTAACTCTTGTCTCTTGGGTTATGTAACTCCTAGAGTTATAAAGTGGGGTTATGGTTCCCATTCTAGTGCAAGACAAGTTCTTCTTCTTCCCATTGAATCAAGAACCATATTGTCCATTGTCTTGCAAATAGGGTGGAAAACCATAAGCCAAATTTGATCATTGTCATATTATTGTTATTGTGTAACAATTCTCATATTGTTAAATCTTGTGGATTCATTCTTGTGGTAACTTACAAACTTCAAGAAACTTGAAGAAAGAATCAAGAGGTTCAAAAGGAATCAAGGACAATTATCAAAGGTGGTTCATAAAATTCCACACATATGGATTCAGGTTAGCTTCCGCTCATGTAGTTTGTATATCCGAATTATTCGATATGAAAGTTGTTGTTTTTAGTAGGAATCATAATCCTAACAACGAGTTCGAATAGTAGAATCAGCGATTTGCATCAGGTTGGGTTGCTTATATAATAACCTCCTTTGGGTAATTGCTTTTCTTCGAATTTTATGTGAACACTAAATACTATATGCATCACGCTATCCTTTTTTTAATTTAAGAATGATGCCCAGGCTTTCTGTTTCAAGTATGAAGGCTTCAATTTTCTTCGCAGCAGTGGCGGATGCAAAGGAGTGTCAAACTGACATTTGTCCGTAAAATTATATTGTATTGTTCAATAATTTTTATTTTATATGTGTTATAAACTAAAGCAAAAGACAAGAACAATAGAACAAGAACAATAGCAAATAGAGAGAAGAGTAGAGAGAGTTCTTCTTATTGAGTTGAGAGGGGTGTATTACAATGGTAGAGAGCACCTCTATTTATAGGGAGGAGGAAGATCTTGCTACCAATAATAGGACTCTAAAATCTCTCTAATTAAATACATTAAAGACATTCACCTTAAATAGAAGTGTAAGAATCTTCTATTTCATAACACTCCCCCTTGAATGTCTATTCAATGATGTGCCTCATAAAACCTTAAAACCAAAACCCAATGGGAAAAATTAAAGTAAGGAAAAAGAGTACACATGTTTGAATATGCGCCTATTGGTTGCCTCGTTAAAAACCTTGCAAGGAAAACCCAGTGGGACAAAACCTTGTAAGGGAAAAAGAGTGCAACGCGCATTGACTCCCCCTAATGAGTACATTGATTTATATCCTTGAGCATTTGCATTCCAATCTTGTGCATCATCTTCAGAACGATCTTTGGTAGAGATTTGACAAATCAACCATATTGACTTGAATAAATATTCCGTACCTTGAAATCATCATTCTTGATAGATATGAACATCTTCATATAATGTCGTGGAATAACACTTCAATATCTCCATAGATGCATTCTCAATGCCATCATGCTTATAGTTATGGCAAGATACATATGTACACAAATTGTACTTAGGATGTGGTACTTCAGGACCAAGAATTGCATATGCTTCAAGCAACTTAAATCTTTCAAGTTAAGTCATGTAAGTCACATAATAGACTTTAGCTGCATATCAAAGTTTCATGTCATGCTAAACAAATAAGATATCGAAAAATTGACTATACATACCTTTGCCTTTATACTTTCAAGCATATGAACTATAGGTTCAAAGCTACATGTCTTTCATATGGAATCAATTCTTCTTGAATTGTATCTCTTCCATTTAGTTACTTTCTTTGAGTCAGTAAATGCGTAAAGCATGCTTTGCAATATGTTGCAATTTGAATTATCCCTTTTTATGAACTACAGGTTCATATCATGATATTCGGGGATATACATATACAAATGAGAATTCATCCCATGTAACATTTTCTCAAGTGTTTATCATGTCTCCCCCTCATGTTAGTAAAGCTAACATGTTTCCTCAACTTTGGAAAATCATCTTTGTGCATTATGTCAATATACACAGCACCTTAATAATAAGATGAAATTATTTGGTTCCGGACCCTGAACCACTTTTGAGGGGAGAATATACTCTTGTATACAACTTATATCAAACTGATATATACAACTTCGTTCTCATAAGGAACAGTTTAGCTATTAAGTGGAAGCACTCAATAATTATCTTGCTAAACCAACTTTGATATAAACCAACTTATCAAGATGAACTGTCTTGAGTAGAGAATCTGGAAACTATGCTCGAAGTTAGATTACTGAGCGATTTACCTCGCAAGCACTGCCAGGCTGCGGGTTAATAACAATGGCGCATGTAACCATTCCATAGATGCATCATATGTGGTATACATGGCAGGTGAATGGGCCCATATTCACCTTTGATATTTCCAGAATTTAGGGGCTTCAACCCGAACTCTTTAGTTGGTCAGTTCATTAATGAGAACAAGTGATACAAGAGTATTCGTAAAGAACTTTCTAGTTCTTTAATATTCACCTATGTGAATTTGCACATCATACTTCAAATGAGATGGTTAACACGAATGTCAAGTGACTAAATTATCAATATTGGTAAACTTCAAATTTACACCATGACATGTGCACTTATCAATAAACTTCGGGTTTATTATGACATGGGTTTTATACCAATAGATATCCACTTTATTGTGGCATTCTTTCGTTTGTGTAGTACAAACTGGAGAACAAAGCGGGTAGCTTTTCATATACAAATTACCCCGCTACAAGTTGTAGTAATAGGAGAATCAAAGCCTTCCTTTATTTATAGTCTCAATATAATCAATCGCTTTCGCGTGTACTTTGGAAACTGAATAAGTTTCTTTGAGACTTACTACAGCACAATACTCAATTGTGTTTCTCCAACATAGTAATAATTGGCTCTTCGAGAGCTCTCAATTAACTTTGTACTACCACAGGTTCATCAACATCCGTGTGGTGAATATCTTTCTTAAAGAGAAAGTTATACCATTATGGTCATGTCAAACTTATATGCAAGATATGTTTCTTACATTATCGTTGTCCTTTAATGGTCATATTTCCAAAATACTCTGGCGTACAATAGGTACGCGACCAACGATCATTCATGCCATATATCATCTCAAACCTCCTTCTAGGGGTGAGGGTGGTATCATCTCAAGCCTCCTTCTAGGAGTGAGTGTGGTATATTCAATACCAATTTCATGTTCATATTCTTCCAACATTGAATATGTATTTGTGAATCACATTCACTTCGAGGATATGTGATTTTGTTATCCTTTTCAAATCTATAAATGCTTCAGGCATTTGATTTGCTATTCTTTGCAAATGGATAATCTTTTGTGCCTCTTTCTTTCAAATAGAGGTATGTGGATCAAGATGAGATAATGATGCATTTTTCCACAAAATTTCCCGTTTGGTTTCACCAACTTCTCCCCCTAATTTTGGGAAAAGTGTCTCATCAAATTGACAGTCTGCAAATAGTGCAGTGAACAAATCTCCTGTCAATGTTTCGAGGTAGCGAATAATGGAGGACGCGTCAAACTCAACATATATTCCTAACCTCCTTTGCAAACCCATTTTGGTGCGGGATGGCGGTGCTACAGGCACATATACTGCGCATCCAAAGCTTCTTAAATGGGATATATTGGGTTCATGACCCAAAACCAATTGCAATGGGGAATATTTGTGTCAATTCGTCAGTCAGAGACGAACTAGCATTGCTGCATGCTACATGGCGTGACCCCAAACCGAAGTGGGCAGCCGACGAACTAGCATTGCTTCATGCAAAATGGCGTGACCCCAAACCGAAGTGGGCAGCCGACAAACTAGTATTGTTGCATGCAAAATGGCGTGAACCCAAGTCGAAGCGGGCAGCCTCGTTTTCATGAAGAGTTCAAGATTATTCTCATCTATTGTCTCAATATGATATCCATTTTGAATGATATCTTTAAAACTCAACAAGTTCCTTTTAGACTTGGAGGAGAACACTGCATTCTCTAAGATAGATTCTCAAAACTCAACAAGTTCCTTTTAGACTTGGAGGAGAACGTTTTGATTGATATCATTAAAACTCAACAAGTTCTTCTTAGACTTGGAGGAGAACATTTCTCAATGATTAACGTCATGCCTTTGGGCAGAGTTAGATTTGCTCTTCTGGAGCCTTCAATCAATTTACTACTTCCATAGATTGTAGTAATGTTTGCCTTACACAATTACTCTTCTTTTCTTTGAGTATTGTATGTGTAGTACATGAATCAACTAGGCAAATACTTTTACAATTGGACGTTGGTCCAAGTTCTCTTTGTGAGATATCTATATTTGCTATCCCATAGTTTAACATACAAAAGAAATACACGAACATAAGAATAAACAAGTTCAATTCTTTTGTGTCACATAATATTTTCAAAATCTGCTACTAACAGTTGGCTAACAAAATCAGATATGTTATCCATAATCAATTACTTTGCAGTTTGAAAATTTCAGCGTTTTTCATGAGACAATCGATTATTAAACACACACAATCGATTGTTTGAACATAGACAATCGATTGTTAAACACAAACAATCGATTATTTGTTATTTTTGAAAAACTTCAGATCACACTGCCTAACGACAATCGATTGTTAGACATAGACAATCGATTGTGGATGATTTTTGAAAAATTCCAGACCTCACTGTTTCAAGACAATCGATTGTTAGTCGACGACAATCGATTGTTGATCATCTTTGAAGAATTCCAGGCCACTATTTTTAAAGACAATCGATTGTTGATCATTGACAATCGATTGTTTTGCAGTTTTATGCGAAACGTGAGATAACCGACTAGTTTTTCAGGCTAGTCGATTACCTCTACTGGAAAATAAAGGTTTTATTGATATTTGAGCATATTGAAAACATTCTAATGAACTACTACAAACATCACATCATGAACTAACTAATACGAGCTAATGCTAATGACTATTAATTTATTCATTGACTAATACAAGTAGAATCAAACAGCTCCATCTTCTTTCATCACGGTTCCGTCACCGATTAGGTGGTCTATCTTTCCATCGGGTTGCTCAAAGAAGTCTGCCACATTCAAGTTGTCGTCAGAGACAAAATTCGTTATGGGGCGTTTACTCTTTCGAGATGCTTAATAAAGGTCAACCAAATGTCTTGGTATACGGCAAGACTTAGACCAGTGCCCGTTTTCACCGCAACGATAATATATAGTTTATAAATTATTTGCTTTTGGATTCTTATCGTATCGTGCTTGTGGCAGAGTGACCAACTTCATGTTGTCATCTCTCTTCTTTAAGCCTTTCCACAAGATGGGTGAATCCTTGATGTTGAGATATTCAATCTTCAAACTTTCATCAAGGTGATGGCGCAAGAAAATCAAGGCCTTCATACAGTTTCAAACCTTCATTAAGGTAATGGCGCAAGAAAATCAAGGCCTTAGCATAGGTTCAAACCTTTATTAAGGTGATGGCGCAAGAAAATCAAGGCCTTAGCATAGTTTTTGGGTGGATGCACTATTTCTGTTTTTAATGGCGTCTTCGAGACACATAGCATCAAAGTGGATTTCATCATCCAACACCCATGTCATATAGTTCTTGCCCGAAATTTCGAGGGCAACGAACTTTCTTTTCATATGACACAATTACATCAAGAGCGTGTTCATACTTACGGGCTCTATTACAATTATCACATTCACTTCAGGGAATGGATCAAAATCATGTGCTTTACACAAGCTGCTACCACATTCTCTAAAGGGAATGGAGCAAATTTAATTTGACGGAATTCTTTGTCACGTCCACAATCATACATGAATTTAATCATGGAAGGACATAGAGATTTTACCACTTCGTGTGGTTATAATTTCTCACAAACTCCATTACAGTTATAATCAAACTTTGTATATAAAATTTATAGAATTCCAAGAATTTGAAAAGGAAAAGTAAATTACTTACCTTTAAGGTATACCAAATATATTTTCTTCCTTTCTTCCTTTCCTTTCTTTCTTTCCTTTTTCTTTTCACGTTTTTCTTTCTTTTCTTTTTCCTTTTGCTTTCCAGAGAAAGTTTTCTGTTTCTCTCTTTGTTTTTCGTTTCCTTTTTTTTTTTTTTTTCCTTCTTTCTTTGAAGCAAAACCCTACACAAACAAAAGTTAAGACAATCGAAAATTTCAATTGGTTAGAGACTCGTGCTGATAACGTGTTATAAACTAAAGCAAAAGACAAGAACAATAGAACAAGAACAATAGCAAATAGAGAGAAGAGTAGAGAGAGTTCTTCTTATTGAGTTGAGAGGGGTGTATTACAATGGTAGAGAGCACCTCTATTTATAGGGAGGAGGAAGATCTTGCTACCAATAATAGGACTCTAAAATCTCTCTAATTAAATACATTAAAGACATTCACCTTAAATAGAAGTGTAAGAATCTTCTATTTCATAACAATATGTATATATTACTATATGTTGATTCCCTTGACTTTTTTATGTGTTTACTTTTTTATATTTTAACACCTTTTAGTGAAAATTCTAGTTCTACAACTACTTCGCAGAAGCCATATTCATCAGAACACCAATAGGAAAAGATGAAGAAATATATAAAGACAGTAATTATAGATTTATAGTAAAGATATCCAACTCTCTCTCCATATACATATCATTTATAAGTCAAGCTTTTAGAATTTATAAAAGCCGGAGATATCATTTGAACAAGGATTTAGTTATACACCGTAATAATGTAAAAGTTCTTTTATACAATATCATTTTATTCTATAATAGTAGGTTAGTTAATTCAAGGAGATATCGTCTGATTTGTTTCCATATATATTTGTATTATATATTCAATATACATATCTTATATTTTTTTTTAACTAGAAAAAGCAATTAGTTTGTACTGACTGGCTAATTTTATACTTTGCCATTGGTCGTATAGTTTCTATTGGAAAATACTTTTTTAGAAGTTCGTAAAAAGAATGGACTTTGGGTATAACTCAACCCCAAAAGCTAGTTTATGATGTGAGGATTGCCCAAGCCATATAAGGAGACCAAGGACCTCAAATCCCTCCGATGTGGGACAACTCAACATCCCCCCCCCCCTCACGCCCAGATCTGGAGCGTGGACAACATAAATGGGGGCCAACATCGGTAACAATAATTGGGATAGGTCTGGCTCTGATACCATGAAAAGAATGGACCTTGGGCCTAACTCAACCTCAAAAGCTAGCTTACGAGGTGAGGATTGCCCAAGCCATATAAGGAGACCAAGGACCTCAAGTATCTACATGAATCAATTGGAAAGGTCTAGATGTACTTGTTGTGCTATCAGGAAAGGGAAGTCTAGTTTGTCTAGCCATATGACAAATAGAACAACGGAAAGGCTGTTTAGAAGCAAATGGAAAAGACAAGGCAGAAATGTGTTTCATGTTTGCAAATGAAATATGAGCCAATCTCAAATGCCAAATGTAATTCATATCAGTGGTAATAATATTATTGCAGATGGAACTATTTGCAGTTGAAGGTAAAGCAACAATTTTATGACTAGAACAGTCAGGTTTACAAGAATCAGAAGAAGATGAACATACAGAAGCAGAAGAACAACAATTAGAAGAAGAGGAAGTTGGCACCCAAGCAAACTTGTACAGACCAACCTCCTCTTCACCAAGATCCAGAGGCATCTTCAGAGAAGGGGCCTGTAACATGTGGAGGAAACAGCAAGTTGCAGTAAACAAGACTATGCAATGTAACTGTTTTACTAGTTTGTGGACAGAAATCAAGTTGTGTTTGAAAGAAGGAACAAATAAGACATCATGAAGAATGATGAATGGATTTAATGCAAAAGATCCTGTGCATGTCACTTTCACTTTATATCCATTAGGAAGAGTTACAAAATATGGCACGGTTAAAGGTGTGAGGTTGAAGAGTAAATCTTTATTAAAGGTCATATGGTTAGATGCCCCTAAGTCTATTATCCAGGTGGCAGAATTAATGTGAGTAAGCATGCAAAAATTAGAATCAGAAACAGGGCTCTCAGTTAGCATAGTACCAGCAAAATTGGCAGCATACATGGGAGGAGGAGTCTGGGCAGTGGAGTCCCCTAACTGAGTTTGTTGTAGCAAGGTCATCAATTGGTCATATTATTGTCTGCTCCTTGTCTGTTTGATTGAGATTGTCTGGAGAAGGAGGGGGAGGAGGTGGTGTTTGAACTCGTGGGGTTCCTGGCCTCAAGAAAGGAGTGTGTGGTTGAGACTCCCAGTATGGCTGGATCCATGGAACATCTGGAGTTGGTGGAGGGTAGAATGACATTCTTATGATGTTTGGGTGAAGGGGGTTTTGTTCCCAAACTGGAAAAGGAGGGGGTAATGGTTGAAATGGTGCAAGATTTGGCCCTTGCATCATGGCCCAGTGATAGCGAGCATAAATCTCCGTCCCCAAGTGCATCCCTTCTGCCACAATCTGGGCTAGGTCCCTTGGATGATTGATAAGGACTATTACATCTTGTTTATTCGCTTGAAGTGTGAAGGTTAGTGCATGATTGTGAAGGCCCTCTTCTAGCCAAGATGCTAGGTATGTTGGTGCATGGGGAGTGTGGGCAGTGTACACCACTGAATTGGGCTTCATGGTTAGATGTGGTGGAGGATGTGAGTGAGGGGTGGTGTTATGATGGAGTTGACAAGAGGTTTGCCGTGGAGGAGTGGTTCTTTGTCTACTGATGTGGTTGAGAAAGTTGAAGGGAAACATTTTCTTGGATGTTATTTGGACAAGTTGAAACAACGGATGAAGGTGATGGTGAATTGGATTTAGTTATATCAGTATGGGTTAATGGCAAATGTGAGTTGCTAGAAGTTAAAGAAGCCGGTTGACAAGATTGAGATGAGAGTAAACTTATTGACTCGAAATTGACGGTGCAGTCATTTTTCCCCCTATTTGCGTGGCCTTATCAGGTGGAGATGATAGGGGGGGGGGTATTAAGTAAAGGAGAAGGTGTGTGAAGAGGATGATTAGAATGGTCGTTTGTGACAGAGGATATGGTTTGAGGGAGTGATTGAGTTAGGATATGGGTGAGATTAATGTGGCCATCTGCAGGTGAGTTTGGTAGTTGATTAGGGGAGTTAGGCATTAAAATATGTGATTGGACCTCTTGAAGAGGTACTCGAGTATTGTTTGAAAAATGAGTCAAACCATTTATGATAACAACATCATTAGGAATTAAAGTATTAGTGTCCAAAAGAATCTCATCCGATAATGATGCAAACTGATTAGATGAAGGAGGTGTGTGTTGTGATGTATTATGCATGTCATTTGGTGTGTTATTAGTCTTGACCTTTTCATTAATTGCCAACCGTGTAAAAGGAAGAGAATTTGGATTAACAGAAGGCTTACCAATTTTTCCTTCACTTACCTGAGCAGATTGGTATTGTCTAATTACATTGAATCTATTATTTGCATGCCTTGGAGGAAAGTTTACAATCCTCCATGCATCCTTATTTTGCTGGATTATCACTTAGCATTTGCTGTGGAGCATCAGTTACATTGGTGTAGGGTATTTTGGCTAATGATGGACAAGTTTTCTGATTGTGTCCTAAACAACCACAAGTAGTACATAATAGATTTAAAACTTCATATAGAATTTGTTGCTTATGAGTGCCAATAAACAGATGAATTTGTTGTGGTTGATTCAACAACACTTCAACACATAATCTAGCATATTGGCCTCTACTAGTATTAGAAGTACAAATATCCATGGCTAAAAATTTACCAACTTTATGACCCAGCTTTTTCAATATATGATAATCATAAAATTCAGTTGGCAATTCCGGGAAGCGTAGCCAAATAGCTGAAGAAGTAATTTGAGTTTGGGAGGCTTAAAATTTTGGCTCCCATTGTCTAACTGACAGAAAGTGAGTATAAATCAAGGCCATGGATTTTGTTTTCCTCCTTCTGAATTTTTAATAAGAAAAAATCTGATCCTAATTCAATTAGAGGGAGGTTTTCAGTAGGTTTTCATAATGCAAACACTTTTTGCCTCAGTAATTGATGTTCCACTTTTCGGCCATAAACTTTAATGATCGCAGCATTTTCCCAAGGTTTATAAAGCCTTTGTTTCTCTTCAATTGAAAGTGGGATAAAGTTTGAAGAATCAGCTGGTGCAACTAGATCATTTGTATACTCAAAAGGTTCATAATTTATTGGCAGAGTATTCATTGGATCAGATAGAAAGTTATTGGTGGTTAGGGAATCAAGGTAAGATTTTTGCTTAATTGTTCCTTCCTGTTCCGGATTTGGTATATCAATATTTATGTCAATATATTTTGACAAAGAAGGAATGAGTTTGGTCAGTGATGGAAAATGATTTGGTGTTAGGTCAGGTGGTTTTGGAGGTATATTGGTTGAAGGGAGGTATTGCTGAGAGGATGTTAATGGGAGAGATTTTTTAGTAGCCATTTTTTATGAGACCTGAGATATTCCCACATCCTTAAAAATTCTACATTTCAGTATCAACGGGGTCATGGAAACATATTCAGTATACTCGTAGTGCTCAATCAATCACAACACTCACGAGGGGAAGTCATCTTTTAATGTACCGGTGTCATGGAATTTCCTACAATTGTTATCCTAGTTATCCGGCGCAGACTCAGTATGAGCAGGTGGGCCGCAGATTGGTTGTTATGAATATGGTGATACTATGAACATCATGAGAAATTGTCCCAGACTTGTGAGGAATTTATTATATTAGAGAAAATGTTCCACGTACTTCATTACAGTCACTACTCCACTTGCATGACCAACCAGAGGTAGGGTTCAGGATGTTAGAGGTGGAGGTGAGACTCATAGAGGTGAAGATCGAGCCGTTAATATATTTTCTATGGTATGGCTGAGGTTGCAACACCAGATAGTATCGTTACAAGTACGGTCTCAAATTATTGTAAAGTAACAATTTTGTTAACTTGATTCGTTCTGAGTATCGAGGTAAATCCTCATATTGCGCTCCACTTATGAGCGAACTTTCTAATTCTGAAATCTTCTTATGTGAATACTCATATTGGGAAATCATATGGAGATACCTATGTCTATCACTCTGTGTTGGTCACTAAACACAATTGTGAGCCCGAATGTGACTTTTGTTAATCATTTTGGTGAGTTGATGTAATTTCTAAATAATTAATTTCAATGTGTGATTTTATTTGAAAGAAGGAAGAAGGGACATGGTAAATTTTAGTAGGCACAATGTGCAAAATACTTGTGATTCAGAGTTGAGGACGAGATCCTCCCATTTTTATATAATATAAAATATTTATACCGGGCTACAAGCTGTGGTGGATGTTATATAAGGACGAGGTCCTTGTGGTGAAAAGTTTATGTGTTTAAATTCTCCTTTTGTGAAATTAAAAAATATATATTTGTACCATAGTACTTATAGGGAGTCATGCCTATGAGGTTTATTTGAAAATTTTTGTATGAATATCTCTGTGCATAAAATTTTTATTGTAATGATTGAGTTTTATCCTACATAGTGATTTCCCATGTGGCGTTAAATGTGACTCGTTAATTCGGATAATTAATTTTGAGGTCTTCATGCCTCGTTGTTAGAAAGTGGAGGTTTGAAATGAGATTTTTGGTTGGCATGAGATTAACTAGCAATTTGAAATCAATCATGAATAACTATTAACACCAGAGATGTGGTTATGGTCATACATATGATGTGTTTCATGTACATATATCTTTATTATATTGTCACGCTTGTAATGCGGAGAGTAGTGTTATTGATATATACATTGTGGGGCATTGTTGAGTTATGGATGTGTTATTATGAGTTGTTAGGGTGTTACTCTAACAAGTGGATAGTCCGAATTACAGGGGAAACTCTACCGAAATTTCTGAAAAATTTGGGAGATAGAAACTTTTGGGATATTGAGATGTTCGATGAAAGAGAGGAGTTACATTGTGTATTTGAGGACGAATAACCCTAAGTGAGGAAAAAGGTGAGCGCCATTAAAAGTTGATGTGTTTTGACATGAGAATAATAATGTGTGGTGACGTGAAAATCAACATTTTGAAAAAGAATCAGAGTGTAAGAGATTTGGTCTTAAAGCTTAGAAAAAAAGAGGTAAGGAATAATCTCAATTGAGATCGTATTGTCGTACATATTTTGAGTGGGGTAATGTGGGATCAACCGCGAGTTCTTATTGACCTCTTCCTAGTAATTCTTAGTACGTTCAAGGACAAACGTTTATTTAAGAGGTAGAGGATGTAACAACCCAAATTTTCATTTTAAGAATTTGCATTTCCATTCAATGTCATAAGACCTTGAGAAGCTTCGTAATATGCATCATGACCCACATGTATGCTCAAGTTTGGTATTCGTAAGATTCAAAGTTAAATTATAACAAAAAAAAAACAAAATCTTATTTTTTAAGCTCAAATAGAAAGAGTTGACCGGGGAGTTGAAATTTGAGTAAACGATCCCGAAATGGAATGTTAACGATATTAGTAGCTTCGTATGGTGATTTCAGACTTAGGCATGTGTCAGAATTTGGATTTGGAAGTCCGCAGGAAATTTCAGCGTGTTTTGACGTGTTCTAATTATATTATTTTATATGTGGAAGAGGCCTATTACTATTATGAATACTAATCGGATATGGTAGCAAGTGTACGAAACATACTGTAAGCGATATGAGGTCTAAGGAAGGTCCTAAGTCTAAGCCAAGTTTGAAAATTACATATTATACAAAATTTGTAATTGAGTGCGCACAAGACATCACTTTGTACGACCCTATCTCCAGTTATATAAGGAGTGATATGATGCACCTATCAAATTAAAGCTCTTTGAATCTAGTTTCCAGTGCATCAAATCGTTAATCATTTGGAGGTGTATACAGAAAGGTATGACCATTTTATCGAGCTGTGTCATAACTGGGGCAGTTCAAGAGTTTTCTGCCCGTGCATAAAATACCAAAAATACCCCTGGCAGTGTTAGAACCGAATGGGTATTGGATTTCCTCCATTTTTGGCCACTCAAGCTCGGATTTGGGCGATTCCAAAGGGATTTTTCATGATTTCAACTTGGGTAAGTGTTCTATATCCATAAGTGATTACATTTCATGAATCTATATCAATATTCATCGTTTATTTTTGATTTGAATGAAAGAAATTGAATTTTTTTTGCAAAAATTTAAAAAAATGAAAATTTAGGATTTGAAGGTCCATTTGACATCTGAATTTGATAATTTTTATATGGTTGAACTCGTATCAGACGGATTGTCGAATTTTACGAGTTTTGTCGGATTCTAAGACGTGGGCCCCACGGGCAATTATGAGCTAAATTTCGGATTTAATTTAGAAAATTTGTAAATTCATATGGAATTAATTCGTACGATTTATATTGAGTATATTGAATTATTATGACTACGTTTGAAGCTTCAGAAGAATTCGCGAGGCAAAGGCTAATTGGATTTTGAATTGGTTGCAAAGCGAGGTAAGTATTTGGTTTACCCTAGCTTGAGGGAATAGGAGTTGAGTATATTTTCTACTTGTTATGTGATGTGTCCGACGTATAGGCATGGTGACGAGTATCTATACGTTGGGGGTCGGGCATGACCGTGAGTCCTAAATTGCTAAATTGTTGTATTCTTATTTGATGCTTATAAGAGCTTGGTTGAAGATCTTTGAAGCCGAGCAAGTAATTATTATGACTGAGTAATTGTATCATTTGTGTTAAGTAGAAATTTTATAAGTTTGGTTATAGTTGGTTCTCCGTTGTCGGGATGTTATTGTTTTGATATTATTGTTCCCTTGTGTCACGACCTTATTCCCAAACCCGGTCGTGATGATGCATTTCGTGAAGACAAGGCCAGCCAACAAGACAACAATCCCTTATTTAACAATTAATAACTATAAATGAATGAATAATACGACTTGTTAGCAATAATAACTGATATTTATCACTCTCCACAACCCACTTTCCACAACGCGACCGGGGGTGTCACAAGTGACGAGCATCTAATGAGTAGGGACAACACAGTAGGGTTAATAATTTATATATATACAAAATAAAAACCCAAATTCAAAGATGAAGTGCGGTGCCTCGAGCGCTTGCGGTCACCTTGCTCAGCTACCATAGTAAGGCCTTCAGCCTGATAATAACCCGCAACCGGGTGAACAATATATGCAACTGTAGGCGAGGTGCATGGAGTAAAGTGTGTACTTGCTACTCAATGGTAATAAGAGTAAATAATAACTGAGCGGTAAGAAATCACGTAAGAACACCTCATGATGCTATATAAGACAGTACAACCCTTTTAGAAAACAGTAATTCCATGAAAGTCCTTTATAAAATATCTGGCTCAGTTTAAAACCTCTTTTGAAAATATCTCTTTCTTTCCTTTATAACAGTTAAGCATATGAATGTGATATCAAGTAGTGCAAGTCCGCACACAAATCAGCCACTCAGGCACATCACTCTATTAACAAATAACACCATGGTTTCTGGAACTCAGCACAAGGCACATCATGGATTCCAATGATATGAGAGTGCTAAATGTTATGCCATGTAGTACAAACAGGAATCAATGCGTGAAAGAAATGCAATGCACATGACCGCTGCAGCATATAACCCGATCCATTCGGGTACCCGCGCTCGCTGTGGGGGTTCAGACTCCGGAGGGGCTCCTAAAGCCAAGCACAATATCAATATCATACCGCTGCGGTGTGAAGCTCGATCCATTCATAGTCTAGAATGCACACATAACATTGTTGCGGTGCGCAACCCGATCCATGCTCAGTCCAAAAATGCACATAAGCCTCTTGGGCAATAGTAAATATAGTAGTTCTCAGCTCAAAACGTCAGTAGAATATCATTTAAGTTTTCAAATCTTAGAAAGATGGCTGAGTTTGCAAAATAGTATTTAAAACATTGGAGTGAGATCAAATAATATGTACAGTAATGCAAAAACAGTAATATCAATCCCTGAAGGATTCCAATAATCTGCACGAGGCCCAAATCACGACAACATCAAGTAGGTTCAGTCAATCACACAGTAAAATCAACTACCGGGACGGACCAAGTCATAATCCCCAACGGTGCTCTATCCCACGCTCATACCTGGCATGCAAGTCACCACAATACAACACTATGATGTGCAAATCTGGGGTTTCAAACCCTCAAGATATCATTTACAAGGATTAATCACCTTGAACCGGTGAAATCTCTAGCCCGCGACTCCTTTGCCCCTCAAATTGGCCTCCACACGCATCGAATCTAAACAAAATCGGAGCGAATACATTACAATAGGCTAAGAGAACTTAACCCAATCGAAAAGACTCAAAAAACATCAACATTCACGAAATTAGCAAGATCCAAGCCCCGAGCCCACGTCTCGAAATCCAAAAATGTTTACATCAATATGATCCTTATCTCGCCACGAGTCTATACATACCAAATTCATAAAAATCAGAGTTCATCTGACCCCTTAAATCACCATTTCTATCAAATGGGGTTTTCTACCCTTTTCAACAAAAATTCTCAAATTAAACACCAAAACTTGCAATAGATTCGAGTTATACAACCAACATTAAGTTAAGAACACTTACCTTGTTGTTCTCTAAGAAAATTAATCCAAAAATCTCCCAATCCGAGCTCCAAATTGTCACAAAAGGGGACGAAGTTTAGAGTTTATTCTGCTGCCAAGGTATTTGTTCTTCGTGTTCGTGGTCCACCTTTCGCGTTCGCGAAGAACAAAGTTCCAAAAATTCATTTTCCAAACTCTTCTCGGATAGCATCTAGTTTAATGGTCATAACGTTTTACACATAACTCTAAATGAATATTATAATATTTTTCTGAAAACTAGATTCAAAGATCTATAACTTTTGTTTTGAATCACCTCCAAATTCCTCATATATAAAAAGATATGAGCTTTCGAAGTAGGACCTGCGTGACGAAATATTCCTTCTTCGCGAACGCGAAGAACAAAAGTCCTTCTTCGCGAACACGAAGACCAAAAGTCTCAGAAGCCAATTTCTTCTTCGAGAACGCGATAGGACCTCGCGGACATGAAGGACAACACCAGATACCAGCAACAACAATTCAAAACCTTCTAAAAATGACTCGTTGGCCATTCGAAATCACCCCGGAGGCCCTCGAAACCTCAACCAAAAGCACAGATATGTCCTATTACCTTATTCAAACTTGATCGAACCATAAAAACACAATCGTTAATATCAAAATCGTCAAGTTTCATCAAATTAAGGCTTAAGTTAAACTAAAATTTCAACTGAAATATTGCACAAAAATCCAAAATCACCTAATGAAGCTATTGGAAATCTCGGAATTTCATTCCAACTCCCGGATTAAAATTCCACCAATCAACCGGAAATCACCAAAATACTAACTTCGCCAAAATAGGCTAACTTCTTCACCGGACCTCCAAAATTACTCCCAATTGCGCTCCTAAGCCTTAAATTATCCCCCGAAACTAACCGAATCATTGGAATTAAATTCCAAGCCCTATAACTCACAAGTCAACATCTAGTTGACTTTTCCAAACTAATTCTTCCTTAAAGAGACTAATTGTCTTATTTCTTACCAAACTCTATCCGAATCACTTCAAATTCACCAAACACATATAGTGAAAGATGAGGAAGCATAAATTGGAAAAAACGGGACGGAAACGCATGAGACAACGGGTCAGGTCGTCACACCTTGCCGGGATTTAAACACTATATGTATTCTCCCTTGTATGGATAGTTGACTTGTTAATTGTACCCTTGCCCGGTTAATTCTTTATGTTGCTAAAAACCCTTAATGGGCCCGAAAAACTACTCTGCAACACGCTTGGCTCTTGAACCAACTTCCGAGTGCTCCAAATCTACCAAGTTCAAATTTTTATCGTCAAATTATGCTAAACAAATGAATTCCAATTGAAAAATATCGATTTTAAGCACAAAACCTGAAATCAGTCAAAACCCGACCCCCGGGCTCACGTTACGGAACTTGAAAAACTTTATAACAAAATGTTCTTCATCATCTCACGAGTCCGTACATGTAAAGAACTCGTAAAGCGAAGTTTGTTTGACCACTCAAATCATCCTCAGAAGGTCCTGTAATATCAAGCCCTAGCTCCATCTTTTTCTACTAATTTTCATGAATTAACACTGATATTTTATTCCTTAATCACAAATAATCGAGTTTTAGGGTTCAAAATCCTTACCTCAATGAAGAACAATGATTTCCTCTCTTCAAAATCGCCTCAAAAGCTCTTTTCCCGTTCAAAAATTGGTGTAAAAGGGTTCAATGGTCGCAGAGGGTTTATTAAAATACTGCTCACACGTTTTACTGTTCACCCGAGTTACTTTTCACCGAATAACTGTTCACTCAAGTTACTGTTCATGCTGCTGTAAAAAATGCAGAAGCTTTTCTTCTAGTCTAAATTGATCCGTTAAGCTTTCGAGATCCACACGAGGCCCTCGAAAATATCAGCAAATATACCAACAAATCCCATAACAACATTCGAACTTAGTCGAGCCTTCGAAACATCAAAAACAACATCAAAACACCAAAATCTCATCAAATTCAAGCCTATGAATTTTAAAATTCCTAAATTCCATCAACGATGCTGAAACTCTCCAAATCAACTCCAATTGAATTGAAATTTATCAGACATATCCAAAATGATATTACAAACTTGTTCCAACTGTCAGAATTTCATTCCGACCCTGATTGCCTATTTTCCACCGTCGACCGAAAATCTCCAAAAACTAACTTTTGTCAATTCAAGCCTAATTCTACAGCGAAAATCACAAAAACATTCTGGACACACTCATAAGTCCCTAATCATCTAACGAAGCTATCTGAGCCATAAAATTCGCATTCCGAGGCCGTTTACCAATAAGTCAACTCAGGTTGACTTTTCTAACTCTAAGGCTATTTAGAGACTAAGTTTCTAAACCCTTACCAATATCATTCCGGATTTGATCCGACCAACCCGATACCACATAACAAGGATAACCAAAGCTAAAGAAGCAGAAATGAAGAAAAACGGAGTAGCAACTCAAGAGACGACTGGCCAGGTCGTCAACACCATACATAGCGATGGATCCAGAAATTGAAGATTCCATATGCCGTACTTTTTTGAATGCAGAATTTAAAGTTGTCGACCGGGCCGGGTTGACCTAGGATCGGACCGGTAAAACCCGGGACCGGACCGGCAGGTAGGGGCCGGGCTGGACTGGGTTCAAAGGGGGTAGGGGGTTGGTTCGTTACGAAATTTTTGTTTCGGAACCGGACCGGCCCGGTATGGTATACAGTACCGCGAACCGGTACAGACCGGACCGAACCGGACCGGTTCAACGGTAACATTTTTTTAAATTTTTTTTTAATTTTTGAATTTGTGGGGCCCACATTTCCGTTGGCAACGGCTACAGATCCGTTGGCCAACGAACAATTTTGCAAAAATGGCCATTTTTAATTTTTTTTCTATTTATTAAATTACAATATTAACCCTTCTTAAAATCTATAAATACCCCTCATCTCTTCTTCATTTCTTCACTCAAAATTCTTATCTCAATGCAATTCTAAAATTATCAATCTATCTCTTCCCTTCAATTTGCAAGATTACATATTTTATTTGTTACTCTTTTCCTGAATTTAATTTATCGCAATTTGTCATTCAGAATTTGAAGATTGAAGTTCAAAATTGAAATACTTGCTTGACGTTTGTTCATGGTAACACCTGGTCCTAGGCGTATGTTAACAAGTGATATTTGGGATGTCATTAATAATGTTGCTAAATTTTTACATAAATTTTATACTGCTACTGTTGTGTTTTCTGGCGCATATTACCCAACTGTTACTATGGCTTTAGTACATATAGCTGAAATTTATTGAAGAAATGCAAGAATTCAAAAAATATTTCTTTCCAATTCCTCCAATTTACTTAATTGGTGCGTTTAAATCCTTCTATTAAAATGTCTGATTGTCACCAATTAATGAATGCTTTATATACTTATATGGAGATTGGAGAATCTGAAACTCCAAATTTATATGATTCTATGAACAAACTAAATGAATATTTACAACAGCTATATAATTATTATGCAAATGAATGTGATAATACTGCTCGTGCTTGTGACAATGTTAATCCCGCTACGCAATGTAGCAGTTCTTCTAATGTGGATGATGAAGGCCTTGATAGTTTTAATATTTTTTCTACATTTTCTGACACTCAAACCAGTAGCAGGAATATTGATGAGCTTCAATTCTACTTGCAGAAGCAAAAGGAACCTCGCACAAAGGACTTTTCACCGTTGGGATGGTGGCATGAAAATGCAAAGCAATTTCCTGTTCTTTTCGCTATGGCTCGTGACGTGCTGAATGTGCTAATTTCTACCGTTGCATCGGAGAGTGCATTTAGCCAAGCAAGACAACAACTTGGAGACACCCGCCACTCATTGGGAAGCAATGCTTTGGAAGTTTTAGTATGTTTCAGAGATTGGATTAGATCGGAACGAAGAAATCAAGGAAAGGAAGATGTTGATAGCCCAGAAGACGAAGAACTTGGAGATATATTAATCGGTTCTTAGTCAGAAGAAGGTCAATCGGTTCATATCGATTATGATGAACTTGCTAAGGCGATGCAAAACATTTAAAGTTACTACTCACAGTTTACTTGTTATAAAAAATGTAAACATTTCATTTTCTACTTACTAATTTGAAATTGAGAAATAAAGTAACACTTGCAATAAGTGCAATTTTTTCCCATCTTACTTGTATTCATTCAATGATTACAAAGTATTAATATAATTATAACTTAATAGTTATACTTAATTTCAAAAAAATTGAAAATATACTAAATCCGGCCCGGCCCGGCCCCTTTCAACCCGTAACCCGTATGGTTCAATTTTAACCCGAACCAACCCGACCCCTTAAAAACCAGGTACTGTTCAACACGGCCCGGACCGGACCGGAACCCAAACGGGTCGAAAAAATCCGATCCGGCCCGGACCGGTTGAACCGTTAAACACGTTTAATGCAGATGTTTTGCAATTTACAAGGTTCAAAGATAAACATTTGCTCAGTTTGATCAACTTTGGACTTTGAATTATCTATTTTTTCAATTTAAATACTAAAATAGATCGAATGACAAAAATATAAAAATAATGACAAATTGGCGCAAATTACAAAACTTCCATCAATATTACTATTAATATATTTTTTCCTTTCATAATGCATTCATTAATAATCTATCTATATATAAAACTTTTTAAATTTTCAATTATAGCTAGCTATAAGTGATCAAGCACTCCTCTTTGAGCTCAAGAAGTGAAGAGCTAGGAGAATTCATGCCCTTTGTAAAATTTCATACATATACGAAAAGGAAAGAAGTTTAGAATCTAATATGGTGATGCCCAAATAACTTGTCCATTTTCATTCTTAATTAAAAATCTCAAGTTCAAACTATAGGTATAAAATTGCCTTTGATAAGTGCGCTTATCCATCTTGGTTATAGTGAAACCTTTTTTGCTTCATTGGATTCATGCGCCATGCATCGAGACCAACAGAAGTCGTCCTTTTCTAAGAGGACAAAAGACCTCACAGGTTTCACTTTCTTAAGCTTTTGTTTCTTTTGACTCTGCTTCATAGGTATCAGCAAACAAAGGTCCTTCACCATGAAAATATAGAGATATCTTTTGCCTCTTCTAGTTTCCTTTGGTCCACCCCCTCTTCACATGCACCTTCTCCATTCCAACATCATTTATTTTTACTTCTAGGGTAAAATTCTTTTTATATTATTTGTATTTTAATATGTTGTAACAAGTTATTTATTTTATTTTTCAATCTATTATATCCTCACTCGTCGTGGATGGTAAGTTACCTATATATATAACCATCTTTTATATGATATCATATGATAATTATTTTTTTTGTTTCTTATTCGATGTTTAATATCATTTTAGGGTTTGACTAATTAAGTTAGGATTCGCATTGAAAAGTTTCATATTAGGGGAAAGATAAAATACTTTATAACAAAGGCGATTACATATCCAAGGACTTGAATCCGAAGCCTATGATTAAGAATGAAAGAATACTTAGTATTTCCTTTATTCTGACTGTTTAGCTTACGATGTGTTTGAAAGTCCTCCGCCAAACGAGTATCACCACAACCCTTGAGGTGATCTGATGCATGGGCGGATCCAAGTGGTGAGAAGTGGGCTTAACTGAACCCGCTTCGTCAAAAAATAATACTGTATATATGTATAAATTATGGCTAAAGCAACGTAAATTTTGTATAAAAATTGGAGTATTTTTGAATCCGCTTATACTGTTTATATTAGTTGTGGACTTCTCCGATTAAATATACTTGTACAAAATCATGGGTGCACCACTGATATAATGAGATTCTTTTTTACAGTATTAGTGTGTATAAAGTTTAAACTTTCAACAACAAAAAAGAAGTAATTATACATGATGTTTGCTTTCCTTTAGCAGATCAAAGAATGCTTCTTTAACACTAAACAAGAAAGCAAGTTGAAAAGAAGAGTACTTAGAGAAACAATTAGGCGTGGCCTAGGTCTAAGTGCACATATTGTCACGCCTTCAAACTTTGTAAAGTCTCTGATAATCTAAAATTAGTCTTTTTATACCACCTTTTTAGCATCCCTTTTACATTAACAAGGAATAAGCAAACTAACCTAATTAAACATACATTAATACAACTCTAAATTAAACAAAGAACACTAAACCAAACACTAACTAGAATATTTCAAATACATAATTTTTTGTGAATTTTACCAAGAAGGAGAAGTACAAGGAGATCCAGAGGAAAAAGAAGAATTGTTACTATTAGAATTACTTTCTGAAGTAATAATTGATCTAACATCTCTAAGTGAAACTGAACATGCCTCAGCTGGAAGTTTCTTCATTGGAGTTAATTGAACTGAAGAAGCTGGACTAGATGATGAAGAAGATGATATTCCATAATTTTCGTCGTCTTTCTCTGAAGAATTATCAATTGTTTCGAGACAAGAAGGCGATGAATTGGGTGTTTCAAAAGGCGTATCAACCACACTTGGAATGATTTTTTCATTATCATAAATTGGATTTGATATGTAAACAAATTGCTCCATAGTTGTACATGTACTAGTGCTACATTGTTCTGGTACTTCATGTACTAATTTAGGAGATTGAATTAGAATAAAGGAAGGATAATAAGGTGAAGAAGAATTTCGATTTTTCATTTCAAAATCGGAATTTTCTTTAGGGTTAAGGTCTGCGTACGCCCCGTCCTCCTCAGACCTTACTTGTGAAATTACACTTGGTAAGCTGTTGTTGTCGTTGTTGTCGTCTTTAGGGAAGAGGAAATTTCTAGGAGCATGAAGAACTCCTTGTGTGTAGAAGCTACTAAGAGTTGTTAGAGCAATTGATTGATCTTGGCGACGTGATGATGGTGGTGGTGGTTGTGCGGTGGAGGCTGATGTGGAATTTATAGCCGTTTTTGACCGTTGTCGACGACGAAGTAAGAGAGAGCAGAAGAACTCAGCAAGTAGAACTAAGACTAGTCCTAGAACCATTGCAAGACTCACCACCATTATCAATATTGCTGCCATTTTTATCTTGGAAGTACCCTTCATTTGTGTTTGTGTGTGTGTGTTTTGAGAGAGAGGAAATGTTGTAAATATATGGGATTTTGGAGGGATGAGGTAATTTTGGCGGGAAATTAACTTGTTTTCCAATAATGGTAACTAGTTTTTCAGTTAGATTGCATGTATTTCAATTATTTTACTGGATATTACCGCCACAGCTAAATAAGATGAAATTAGAAAATTACCTAATATTTTTGTCTTGTAGAAATTTGAAGTTTGATATTTTATACACATTTTATAGACTGTTAAGAGATTATACCCTTACTGCAAAAATTAACATACTTTTTTCGAATAATGATAGTGTTTCGGTTAGATTGCATGTACCTCAATTATTTTAGCGGGTACTTACTACCACAACGAAATGAGATGGAAGAAAATTATCTAGTAATAGTTTTGTCTCCGCAGAAATTTAAAGTTTGATATTTTATAGTTTTCTTATATTTCATTGTCCATTAGACTGTACAAAAGTTAACATCTTTACCATTGCAAGCTGCAAAAAAATTAAAATTTTTACTATTGAAACAACTTAACTACCTGCATAAATTAGGAGTAAAATTTGCGAACACCTCTTCAAATTTCATTTATGAAATTATATTAGGTATATTGTTATTATTGTAGGCGAAATCTGATAGAATGGAATCTAGAAAGCTATTTAACACTGATAAAAACAAGCCTTTTCTGACAGTTAGAAGCCAAAATTCCCAACTTTATAGAAACCATTAATTTTTCTTCATTGCTTTGGAGTTGAACAAGTAGCAGCGCCAAGCTGGTGTCTTTCTGAAGCTGACAAAAGAACTTGTTTAAGCTGTCAGTGTCACCTAATAATGATACAAATAATTTTTCTTTTTTCTTTTTTGGTTTTTCCTCATTTTAAATAGAAGACAAACTTCCCTTGATTTTAATCTTATCCAAGAAAGAAACCATTCAAAGTTTGAAAATTGTTTTTTTCTTGACAGATCACATGTACACATGCCTCGTAAATACACACGAAATATTAATGTCACGTATTGCTACCAATGCCAACGTTACAAAGTCAAAGCAAGCCCGGACTAGGCAAGAAGTTGAACAGGCTAAGTCATGAGCTTAGCCGTCTTCAGTTTGCCGGCCGATAAAATCTCTGAGATTGATCAGCTAGCTGGGTTGATTCGACTATTCTTTTCTATTAAGAAAAGAATCAATTGTCTTGCGAGTCAGCTTCTTCTGGGCTTTGTTGGACAACACGATATTTTCGTTCAAACAAACATAGGGTGGCAGTATTTGTGATGGTTCCCAAGGATTCAATATGACCACTTAGGTTTATATTGCCATGGTATTGTTCTATAGAAGCGGGCGGTTTAGAAGATTGACCCGGTTTTTTGGTGTCGTAGGGGAGGGATTGACCTTTCTAACACATATTCAGTAGTACCGATATGGCGGCCCCACTGATTTGTTTTCGATCGGAGCATCATGCACCCCCATGCGCACATCACCTAGTGGCACTACTCAAGCACAAATCTGTTGAACGAAGATTGTATGGGTCAGAATTTGACCCTACGATAATTGACGAATTAGATTCCGCTTTAAGTTAATCCATAACTAACTAATGGTACGACCATTAATCACTAATAATGTTTAATCCTCATTTGGTTCGACCAACACGGCCTGTCTAGCGTATTAAAGAAGGAACTCCGACGTGGTCACGGCCATTTTTATCGCCAGCTCATCCAGTTTGCTGATATAAATACTAAGAGAAAGAACCCTAGAAGGGGGGCTGCTTGTCCTTCTCCATCACGATTCTCGAGAAAATAAAGAACATCATAATAAGGCTATGAACTTCTCCATGGAGAGGCTGACAAAATCAATCCTATCAATAAAAGATCTCTAAACCCTTCTTTCTAACGAATAACACTTGCCTCTTACGTCTTTCATTTGGTCACTCGATTATTACGATATGCTATGATTAGCCCTCAATTTATTTTGATTGTTTTTAAGCTTATAAAGTATGAGTATAATTTTTGAGCTAAATAATTTGGTGCCATCTGTGGGGATTTCATAGCAGAATCGCGTAGTTCTTCCTCGGACCGAAACGAAAGAAACGCCAAAGAACAACCCAGCTCGAACAAGCTAAAGCGGCATATCGGACAAAGGGAGCTCGAAGATCTCGAATCGAGACCCAAATCCTCTACCATTTCTCCCTCGGATAGTGCAAAAAAGAAGAAGAAGCAGCCCCCACCCCCTCCCGGGGGAGGATCTCTTTAAGGCATCTCTGGCATCCCTGGTACGGGACCCAGCCGAAAATTGACATGAAGGTACCTCGAACCGAGAGTCACCTCAGAACAGGCTACATACCTCGGCTGGAAAGATAGCGCGTGAACCGCTCAAGATCTCAACTCAAAACAAGCTTCAGCTCTCAAACACAGACATAACTTGGTCTAGGCTACGTGCCTTCGACAGTAGGTTCAACCAAAGATGAACAAAGACTTAGGCTATGTGCCTTCGCCATAAAAAAGTTGCAAGATTCAATACGGTTGAACAACGACTCAGGATACGTGCCTTCACCAAAAGTTCAACTACAGGTTGAACTGGGACTCAAGCCATTTGCCTTTGCCATCGAAAATTACAAGATTCAACCACGGTTGAACAACAACTCAGGCTACGTGCCTTCACCGAAAGTTCAACTACAAGTTGAACCGGGACTTAGGCTATGTGCCTTCGCCATAAAAAAATTGCAAGATTCAACTACGGTTGAATAATGACTCAAGCTACATGCCTTCACCAAAAGTTCAACTACAAGTTGAACTGGGACTCAGGCCATGAGCCGTTGCCATCGAAAATTTCAAGATTCAACCACGGTTGAACAATAACTCAGGCTACGTGCCTTCACCAAAAGTTCAACTACAAGTTGAACTGGGACTCGGGCTATGTGCCTTCGCCGTCAAAAAATCTCAAGATTCAACTACGGTTGAACAACGACTCAGGCTACGTGCCTTCACCAAAAGTTCAACTACAAGTTAAACTGGGACTTAGTACATGCGCCTTCGCCGTCGAAAATTGCAAGATTCAACCAGGGTTGAACAACAACTCAGGCTACGTGCTTTCACCGAAAGTTCAACTACAATTTCAACCGAGACTCAGGCTATTCGCCTTCGCCATCAAAAGATCGCAAGACTCCACTATGGTTAAAAAACGACTCAGGCTATGTGCCTTCACCAAAATTTCAACTACCAGTTGAACTGGGACTCAGGTCATGCGCCTTCGCCATCGAAAACGGTTGAACAACATCTCAGGCTACATGCCTTCACCATCACAAAAACTCAGGCTATAACTCAGGCCATATGCCTTCACCATCACCAGCCCAATCTCGCTCAAACAACAAAGCCGAACGCCTTCGTCCTAAAATCTGACAACGGACAGAGAGACAAGTTAAGCTCCCTCGCCATTAAAATAAGTACGTCCAACTCGAACTAAAATTTGGACCACGTAAAGTTTGGCCCCAGTCGAAGTACAATGCCGAGTTTCTTTCCATCACGGCCAGTTGTTCGACCACGCCCAAACTGGGATTGAGGCTAAGTGCCACTATCGCCAAATAATTTCCACAACTTGTGTACACCAAGTAGAAGAAAGCGATAAACAAAAGTGCTTAATCATGGCCAAGGCCATCACCGCTAAGCAACCAACATAGTTTCTGATTAAGGCAAGCAAATGACTCGACGACTGTCGAAGTCACCTACCTAGCCTAGGCCACCAACATTATCATAGTCAAGGCCATCCGCGTCATTATGACCAAATACATAGGGTAAAGATCACGCTTACCAAAAAATTAAGGCAAACCTCCTTCCCCCCTTGAGCGCGTACCAAAAGAAAACTTGAGAATAGAAAAGATAAAAAAATAAACACCAGCAGAACAGAGGAAAATAAAATTGCGTATATTTACATCTTTAATTACAACGGGTCATCCCCTCTTACATCCGGCCAAGGCCGTTAAATGATAAAGAAAGAAAATAAAGAACAACTAAAATAATTAGCCAAATGGCAATGAAAACAAGAAATATATAACAAAGCTTTTTCACTCGGTTCCAACCGTTCCACCATCAGCATCACCAATTCCCTCAGCGCCATCATCAACCCCTGTCATAACTGGATCAAAGTCGCAGTTGACATGGGCCTCACGAGCCTTTTGACGGGCCTCTTCATAAGAGGCTTCAGGCACAATGCCGGTCTCCCACAATATTTTGTACATATCAAGTTGGGCCTCAGAAAACGTCCAAAGATCACGAGCCAGACCGAAAGAGGCAGCCTGATCCCTCAAGCGCTGATTCTCGTCCTCTAAGGCCATAATCCGATCCGCCACAGTTTTGGCATCCTGTTCATAAATGCCAATGCGGTCCTCCAATGCTCCCTCTCAAAGGACACAGCATCCCTCTCTAGCTCCCATTCCCATTCGCGAACGCGATCTGCCATCTCCAACGTCCCAACCCTCGATATGCCATCCCTCTCTTGCATCCTCAAAGCAACGGACTTGGCCTCCAAACCGACCACCTGCCTGGTTAAAGTCTCAGAGGCCTCTGTAGCCTGGCCCGATCCTGGCATTCCCTCTCAACAGAAGCCCTCCTCTCGGCCTCCATCTCCTCGTCTTTACGATGAAGCTTCTGCTCAAGAGTGTTAACCCTGCCAAGGGTCTGCTGCGTTTGAAGTTCTCGCCTCCCCAGCTCTTCGACGAGGTCCTGACTCCGAGGGTCATTCCTCAGGCACTCACGTATCTCGCGGCACCGATCCCGGTAGCGGTGGTACTTCTATAGCGCCCACGAATAGATCCTTGAGTGGACGTTAGCTCGGCGTATGCTCTCCACCTCCAACAAAAATAGCTTCAAGAACGAAGCAATAATCAGAACAGAAAAATAGACTAAGTAAAACAAAAAAAGACAAACTAAAGTCACTATACATACCTTCATGCCCTGCGCGGCCACTTCACTCAGCCCGACGTTCGTTATGCCCCTCAGCGACGTGTTTTCCACCGCCGAGCACAACACCTCGAACAATGGCACCAAGTTTTGCTCTTGAAGTAGCAAGTTCTGCTCCGTAGGAATCTCGACATAAAGGAACTGCCCTTTCGCATGCAGCATTGTGCGGGTGTGGCCCTCTTGAAGCATACAGACGTCGTCAGGGTCCAGGTCGGACTCGGAGTCAGACCCTTCTCCTACGGTGCCCCTCCCTCCATCCGCCAACCGAGAAGTTGAGGCTCCCGTCCTCTCCAACACGTTGGCACTTGATTCTCCAACCAAAATAGTTGTTGAGGAACTACCTCCCCTCTCAGCAAAAGGAACTGTTAATTGAATCGCCGAAGCGATAGTATCACCTTGGCGTGGGCCAACCGGGGCAACCCCCACTGAGTGCCCGCCATTACAGGCAGGTGCCGCCGCCACATTCCCCTACGAATCCAATGGTGGGAATCCAAGTTCATCACCATAGGAGCTGGCGTAAATACAATTATTCGCCTGATGAGCGGCCTCTCCCCCTCCTCCTCATCCTCGCTTAGAGGAAACTCCGCCCTAGGGCATACGATCCCCGAAGACTCTTCAGCCCGAGGTGCAGAGCGTGCCGGGGAATGAACTGCCGAAGATTCAACTGAAGTCAAACTCGGAACTGGGGGTGGCACCGGCATTGTCACGGGTCATGCGGCCACACCCGGCCTGCAAAAAGCTAGTTGAGGGGCCCTCACGCGGCGTGCCCTCCCTGATCAAAGAAAGAACAAACTTGAGAAGAGGCCAAATTGAATAAAACAAGAAGGGGACAAAGGAAGCTAAAATTCTCACCAGAAGTAGGTCTACGACCATGTCTTTCCCAGAAAGACGGCCACGTACGAATCCCTGCTATTTGAGGGAGCAATGCCTCGACCCATTCGTGAATGTCTTGTAGAGGAGCTAGTGGCAGCCGTTCAGCTACAAAGATGAGGCAAAATTAAAACACTTATTAGAACAAGACATGAGAAAAGACGGAGAGTAGAATTCGATGAATAGAGGATTTACGTGCATGGTTCCAAGTCTGTGGGAACTTAGTAGCTCATGCCACCAAGTGCTCGATCCTAATGTAGAATAAATTCTCATAAGTGTGAGAGTCAACCGCATCATCCAACTTCGCAGTCAGGCCCCACGTCCCACAAGAAATCACCCGAATCATAATACCACGAACCTTCTGAGAGTAGAGAGTCAGCACATGCCGCAACGTGATCTCCCTTGGGGCCAGCTGGCCAGGGCACACCGTGTAATAACAGCTGAAGTCCACCACCAACATCGGAAGTGGGATCCTAAATCCTAATTAAAAAGAATAAGCATAGAAAACGCAATACCCCTACGATAAATGAGGACCCTCTCCTCGCGTCTAGCAAGGGAAATATCGGCAAAGCGGGGAATGCCCCACTCCTCCCGTAACTAACCAATCCCCATTTCCCCCATTAGTGGGGCCTCATTCACCTGATCTTCCCCCTCATCAGCAGTGAAATCAATCGCCGGAAATCCGGGCAAGGAAAAAGATATCGGCCACCGACGAAACTCCATCGGTCTCCACCAGTTCTATACCTCTTACCATCGGAGAAGGCTCTTCTACCACTGTAAGTTTGGCTGGAAGACTTTCCTCAGCAACATTTCTAGAAGAACTGTTTCCATTTTTTATCAATAAATCAGAAAGGAGTAAGAATCGACTAAGAAAAGTGAAGCTTACGACAATCGAAGATCATGAGTAAAGATGAACTGACAAAGCAAGGAAAATTCTTCAGAGATCTCTCTTAGACAAATTACGAAAAAGTGAGAGACAAACACCTCAACCCCTTATTTATAAGCAAAACAAGTGGCTCTCACGAATTCCAATAGTCATTATTAACTGCTTGACCAACCGCAAAACGGTTCAGTTCTGCAGAAACATACGTCATAATGACAAAACTCCATGAAGTGGCTTTTCAGTCTCCAACCGGCGCCTCGCCTTTGAAATGGTTAGAATGACCTGAGAACGTTTCAGGAACGTCCTGCGTACCTCCAAACTTTTGACATTGCAAAAACGCATGACAAGTAAGTCCGTACTCCCCCTGGCCTCTACGTTGAAATAACATCGACACCGTACAAAGTTAAAGGTCGGCGAGAAAACAACCAAGACCATATCCAAAGTATAAAAGGCTACGGACATCCCTAAGGTATAAGACGCCACGGCCATCCCCACTATATGAACGGCTACGACCATCTCCACTATATGAACGGCTAAGGCCACCTCCATTATATGAACGGCTACGGCCATCCCCACTATATAAACATCTACGGTTACCTCCAATGTATAAATGTCTATGGCCACTAACGAAATGCAACTAAGGTCATTAACTTGATTCTGCCAAAACCCGTCAACACAAAATGGCTAAGGCCATCAATGTCAGCAGCATAACTCTCAATGCATAAATGGCTATGGTAATCCTTGGTCTCGGCCAAAAGGCATCCGACTTTCTTTTTGGAATTCCTGGAACTACAGTCAACGAAGTCCACTCATCGAGCTCAGCCAAGGTCCAACCTCAATAAGCGGAGGGGCTGTCTGTATATGTCAGAATTCCACCCTACGATAATTGATTAATTAGACCCCGATTTAAGTTAATCCTTAACTAACTAAAGGTATGGCCATTAATAATTAATAATGTTTAATCCTCATTTGGTTCGACCGACACGGCCACGACCTGTCTACCGTCATAAAGAAGGAACTCCGACATGGTCACGGCCCTTTTTATCGCCAGCTCATGTAGTTTGCTGCTATAAATACCAAGAGAAAGAACCCTAGAAAAGGGGTGCTTCTCCTTCTCCATCACGATTCTCAAGAAAAGAGAGAACATCATTGAAAGGCTCTGAACATCTACATAGAAAGCCAGAAAAAATCAATACTATCAATAAAAGATCTCTACACCCTTCTTTCTAACGAATAACACTTGTCTTTTATGTATTTCATTTGGTCCCTCGATTATTATGATATGCTATGATGGGCCCTCAATTTATTTTGATTATTTTTAAGCTTATAAAGTACGAGTATAATTTTTGAGCTAAACAATAATAGCTTGCTTACTCTCAGGCACTAGTTCGTAGGTATTCCTTAACTTCATTTATGCCTTCATTTATGCAGTAAAGAAAGCAAGTAGGACGGGCTACAAGCAATGCCACCAAAATTGTAGTATTACTAAACCCCATACACTGAACGTAAAATAATGCAACTGGATTTCTCAAAGAAACTCAAATCTTAAAATCAAGATTATGGATCATGAAATGGTAAAAGCTCTTCTTCACATGATCCACAAATGACTAGCTTGTAGAAATGGTAGAAAAATCAAGGTTTATATAATAATGAAGATTAAAAAAAAAGGTAAGAAAAGTTAATGGGAGATTGACCGATGATTACAGAAGCATATATATGTAGAGTTTCTGTCGAGTATTCACGTGAATCCAGTAAATTTCATCTCGAGCCCAATAGAGTTCGCGGGAATTATAGGTAATATTAACTTGAGGTTGTTGTAGGAATTCATTAATTTCAAATCGTGAATCTGCATGTAATGGTTAACTCATTTTTTACTTGAAATACTATAAAATACATGTAGCGGAAACGTAAAAGAAAGAACACAAGATTTAACGTGCTTCAGATCAAAATAATCCTATGTCCGCCAGAGAACAATTGCCTTTCTATTATTTACAAAGGAAGGGGAGATTTCCCAATTACTCTTAAAATAATTACTCTCTTAACGCTCTACTCACTACAATGTATTGTATTGTTTTTGGGATGATTTCTACAAGTGAAGGAGTGCATCTATTTATAGAGGTAAAGACATCCTCTTGATGTCATTGGTGACATCAAACTACCTTCTCTTGATGTCATGGGTGACATGAAAGGAGGAAGCTTCCTCCTAGCATGCACACCAACTCTTTCCACCAACTCTTCCAATTGGCATGCCATTGTTGACTAAACATAAACCAACATTTTCAGCATGCCATTGTTGACTAAACAAAAACCAACATTTTCAATCTCCACCTTGGTTTGCATTTTGAGCGTGCGTGTGAACAACTCTGGCCAAAACTTCTAAGCTTACTGGGCAACCCTGTTGTAAGAAACAAGAAGAATCAAACCATTGTTGAACATACCACCTCCACCTAGCAACTGTTCTCTTCGGAGTTGCATCAGTTGACGCACACCCCTGCCAAGTCCTTGTAGTGTGCAAACTTAGCGAGCGGGACTATCTTGGTCAACATGTCTGCAGCATTATCGTCTGTGATAACCTTCACGACCTTGATAGTTACCTCATCAATAACATCTCGAATAAAATGAAATCTGACATCTATGTTTTTAGTTCGCTCATAAAAATCTCTGATTTTTCATTAGATGAATAACACTCTGACTATCACATCTATGAGTTGATTCCAGCTGAACAAAACTCAATTCCGCTACTAAACTTTTCAACCAGATAGCTTCCTTTACCGTTTCCGCTACTGCCATGCATTCTGCTTCTGTCGTAGACAAAGCGACAATCGACTGCAGAGTCGGCTTCCAACTGACGGCACTGCTAATGAGGGTAAAGATGTATCCAGTTGTGGTTCTTCTTCTGTCAAGATTTCCAACATAGTCAGAATCCACATAACTGAGAATTGAAATACCTCCACCATCTTTTCGAAAGGTAAGACCAACACTAGAAGCTCCTTTGAGATATCTCAATATCCACTTGACAGCTTCCCAATGCCTCTTTCCTGGGTTGGACATGTATCTACTTATCACACTTACAGATTGAGCAATATCTGGACGTGTGCATACCATAGCATACATAATGCTACCAACTGCACTGGCATAAGGAATCTTTGACATATGCTCCACCTCATCCTCGGACTGAGGCATTTGTGATTCTGAAAGTTTAAAATGAGGAGCTAATGGTGTACTTACAGGCTTGCACCTATGCATATTGAATCTTTTGAGAACCCTTTCAATATACCTCTTCTGAGAAAGATGTACAACACCGTCTTCTCTTGAAATCTCTATACCAAGGATTTTCTTTGCAACTCCTAAATCCTTCATGTCAAATTCCTTATTCAACAGTTTCTTTAAAGCATTTATCTTTGTAATGTTGTTAGCAACAATAAGGATATCATAAACATACAACAGTAAATAAATCATTGAGTTACCAGACATCTTCTTGTGATACACACAGCTGTCAAATGCACTCCTTGAGAATTCATGTGTAGTCATGAATGCATCAAACCTCTTGTACCACTGTCTAGTGGATTGCTTCAAACCATACAATGACTTCTTTAGTTGGAATACGTGATCGTCTTTTCCCTCGGCTAGGAAACGTTCAGGTTGATCCTTATAGATTGTCTCTTCTAGATCACCGTGTAAGAAAGCCGTTTTGACATCAAGCTGTTGAAGCTCCAAGTCAAATTGTGCAACCAATGCTAGTAGCACGCGAATTGAGCTATGCTTCACGACCGGAGAGAAAATATCATTGTAGTCAATTCCCTCCTTTTTGCTGAAACCTTTTGCAACCAATCTCGCCTTGAACCTTGCATCTTCCACTTCAGGAATTCCCTCTTTATTTCGGTAGACCCACTTGCATACAACTATCCTCTTCCCTTTTTGTCTTTTCACTAAAACCCATGTATGATTGTTGTGAAGAGACTCCATCTCTGCAGTCATGGCTAACTGCAATTGTGCATCATCCTTGAAAGAAGGTTCTTCAATATACAAGGAGGGCTCCAGATCCTTAATCTCTTCTTGTGCAGCTACGGACGTATATGCAAAAGTTTGCTTGATTTATAAGGCGTTCCGGTTCTTGTGTATGCTTTTTCTCCCTCCCCTTAGCAATTGTGTATGGTTCATTTAAAGAAAGTTCTTCATGGCCTACATCTTCCGACTCATCTTTAACCTGAGTCTCTTGATATTTTTCCTTGGCAAGCTCCACCGGAAGCTCCACCTGCTCGTCGTTCTTATTTCCTGAAAACTCCACGGAAACTTTACGGGGATCAAGTATAGAGGATTCAACGAAGGTGACATCTCTACTAACTATAAATTTGTGTAAAGACAAACACCAAAGTTTGCACCTTTTACTCCATCCACATACCCTACGAATATGGCCTTCTTAGCACTTGGTTCAAGCTTTCCTTCATTAACATGATAATAAGCTGGACATCCAAATACTCATAAATATGAATAGTTAGAGGGTTCACCTGACCATACCTCATTCGAAGTCTTAAAGTCAATTGTCGATGCTGGAGATCGGTTGACAATGTGAGCAGCAGTGTGAACTGCTTCAACCCAAAATACTTTGGACATTTTGGCTTGTAGGAGCATACAACGTGCCTTTTCAAGAAGAGTTCTGTTCATTCTCTCAGCAACTCCATTCTGTTGTGGGGTATGCCTGACAGTCCTATGTATTGAGATCCCATGAACCTTGCATAATTCATTAAACTTTTTATTGCAAAAATCCAAGCCATTGTCTGTTGGAAGATACTTGACTTTCCGCTCCATTTGATTTTCAACCAAAATCTTCCACTCTTTAAATGCTTCAAAGCATCACTTTTTGCCTTCAAAAAATACACCCAAACCTTTCGTGAGAAATCATCAATGAAAGTGAGAAGATACCTCTTCCCGCCCTTCGATGGAAGTTTAGAGGGACCCTATAAATTTGAATGGATGTAGTCTAGCACTCCTCTTGTCTTGTGTTTGCCAGTGCTGAAGCTGACCTTCTTCTGCTTCCCTAGAATACAGTGCTCACAGAAGTCAAGTGTGCTGATCTTCTCCTTCCAAAAGGTTACGATTTCTCAACATCTCCAGTCCACGCGTGCTCATATGACCCAGTCTCAAGTGCCATAGTCTTGCCTTGTCATCATTAGATAACCGCACTGTAGATGCATTTGCAGAGCCAACAATGGTGCCTTCGGCAATGTGTAAAGGCCGTTCTCCAGCCTGCCTTTCAGCATGACTAAAGAACCTTTAGTCACCTTCATAGTTCCTGCTTCGCTCATGTACCCGTAGCCTTGTTCATCCAGATTACCCAAGGAGATCAAATTATTCTTTAGATCAGGAACATGACGGACTTGTGTAATAGTCCTCACGACTCCATCTGGGCAACGAACCCGAACTGAGCCAATGCCAACTATTGCACAAGTTGCATTATTGCTCATTACTACGATTCCTCCACTTTTCTCGTAGCTGCGAAACCAGTATTTTCGGAATGTCATATGCAGAGTACAAGCAGAGTCTAACACCTATTTATTTTCATAACTACTACTATTGTTACACGATGTTGTTTGTACATAATCATTATCAAAATCATGTACCTGTTCAACTATAGATGCACTCTCCTTTTCCTTGGACTTTGACATAGGGAAATCTCGTTCAACTATAGATGCACTCGCCTTCTTGCCACAACCCCAACACTCTGTATTTTTCTTGTTCACACGAGACTTTGATATGTGCTTTGATTTGCTCTTTCCCTCTTGGCTAGTCCGGCCTCTCACAAAGAGCCCACTTGCCTGGTCATCTCTATCTCCTTCAATGTGCCTCCGCACATCACTAGAGTTAAGTGCCTGCCGCACTTGCTCAAGCTTGATAGGTTCCTTGCTATACATCATTGAATTCTCAATATTACGATATCCTGAAGTCAATGAAAATAGCAAAGCATATGCAAGCATCTGCTCCTCCCTTTTAATTCCTGCAATCTGTAAGTCCATGACAAGTTCATTAAACGCATCTAAATGATCTTGTAACAAAGTACCTGACCCCATCTTAAATGTGTGAAGACGTCGTTGTAACGACATTTTTTGTTGTCACTGATCGGTATTAGTATAGCCCTTCTAGCTTTTCCCATAACTGTTTGGCCGTCTCTTCGGTACCCGTAATCACTTACAAATCACGTTAGGTGCAAGGGATAGTTGGATTGCACTCAATGCATCCCCTTCAATCTTCTGCTTGTCGGGAGCTGATATATCCATAGGATACTTTCCGTCAATAGCGTGGATTGAACCTTCCCTCCACAGTAACGCCATCATCTGGATCTTCCAGATATTGAAGTTGTTGCGTCCATTGAATCAATCAATTTCAAACTTCATGGAACTCATCTTTGCTTGTTCTTTCTCCTTGGATCGTTAAAAAATTATGTTGCTTTGATACCAATTGTTAGCGGAAACGTAAAAGAAAGAATACAAAATTTAACGTGGTTCAGATCAAAATAATCCTACGTCTACCAGAGAACAATTGCCTTCATATTATTTACAAAGGAAGGATAGATTTCCCAATTATACTTAAGAGAATTTCTCTCTTAACTCTATACTCACTACAATGTATTGTATTGTTTATGGGATGACTTCTACAAGTGAAGGAGTGCATCTATTTATAGAGGTAAAGACCTCCTCTTGATGTCATTGGTGACATCAAACTACCTTCTCTTGATGTCATGGGTGACATGAAAGGAGGAAGCTTCCTCCTAGCATCCACACCAACTCTTTCCACCAACTCTTCCAATTGGCATGCCATTATTGACTAAACATAAACCAACATTTCCAGCATGTCATTGTTAACTAAACATAAACCAACATTTTCAATTCATATCAAAATTAAGCTACAAAACAACTGAAGAGAGAAATGAGGAAATGTAACAGATAATTGTCTTGATCATTAAGAACTAACTCATGTCGAATCAACCTTTGTAGCACTATACTCTGAGGAAGAAGCTCACTGTAAACGAGAATTGTAGTGACTGAAGTTGCTGGTTCACTCACTATAAATGTAACAAATCTGACCAGAACTCGTAGCAATATCAAGGGAACAAATGACTGCATACAAATGACTTCCAGACCTAACTTCCAAGTGCACGAGTCAGTTTCATGCTAGCATTCATGTGTTAAAAAACCATTTTTTTTTTAAATATTACGCTCAAATACAATTGATACCATAATGCTACCAAAAGTGGCCCATATTGTATATGATATGTAAAAATTATTTCACTCTTTAATCCTAGTTGTTGGCAAGAGAAAAATAAATGATAAAAAGACTTTCCTTCGTCTATCTTCGTTGCTGCATCACTCTTTCCATCATCTTCTCCACGAGAAACCCTTCCTTTTTCATTGTATTCCATTACTCTTTGTTTCTATCTTTTCACAGTAAATATTTCCTTACTTATTATTTTTTTCTTTGTCACACCACATAAGTTGTATCCTTTAAATTTGAATTGTAGTTTTAGATCTAAAAAACCATCTTTGTTGAAGCTCAAAGCTCCATGATTATTCATAGATGTCACAGTGCATTAAACTCAATTGTGTGAAAATTTTTGGATGAATTTTTTTAAATTTTGCTGCTGGGTTTTCTAAAAATCGTCTTGAATATTTTGATTTTTTTTTAATTCGAATAATATTGTGATTTCGTGCTTCAATTTGGATGGGCGTTGATTAATAATGGTATTATAAATTGATGAGGCAAATTTTCAGTATTAAAATAGAGGTATGGTGATGGACATAAGGTGTTTTTAGTTTAAATTTTGTATAATTGTATTTATACACACTTATATAATATTGTATAATTATATATAACTGTATGTATATATATATATATATATATATATATATATATATATATATATATATATATATATATATATATATATATATATATATATATATATATATATATATATATATATATATATATATATATATATATATATATATATATATATATATATATATATATATATATATATATATATAATTTGGTTAATATTTTTTATGTGTGTATCTGCGATAATCTCATTTCTTTCCCTGCAGTTCAGTCACCCACGACTAATTCAATTGACTCTTCTTGAAGCTCTTGTGAAATGATCTCTGTCCGTCGTCTGGCTTATGTTCTTCATGTAGCATTCAGACCGAATGACTCTATGAAATTACGTCGGTACTTTCACATATTATGCGTAACGTAGGAGGCATCTCTATTTTCCCCGGGGAATCTTTAGAATTCTCACTGCTTAACTTTCAACACTAGCCTCCATGATAAACATTCTTGAGGGAAAGTCCGTCCAATCATGATAGAACAAAGAAGCAGTCCGGTGTATTGCAACCTAATAGAAATTTTTGGGTTGACTCCCGGCATGTTCAATAGTTAAAAATAAATTGAATTGTTTGTATTTTTTCTTACTTTTTCTCGGTAAATTTATGTATAAAATCAATTTATTAATGTATTCAGCCAAATTACAAACTTGCAGCAATTCTTTTTTTTTTTTTTTGATTTGTACCATTTGAAACTTGGGGAAGAAATAAATATAAGATTTGACAATGATCCTTCAATTACATTAATGGATCTAAGATATATCACTATTATTATTTTATCATCTAAATAGTCTAAATCTCCTATAGAATTGTAGATGTTTCTATTGCTTTCGCTCCTACACAATTTTTCATTAAGAATAGCAAATTCAACTATAAAAGTCTTACATGTTTTTCAGAAAATAAATGCAACTATTGAAGTTGATTGTTTCAACTGAAATGTATGCGAAGTGCTAAAATTTATGAAGAAGGAATAATAACAGTAGTTGGTAGCGTAAAAAAAGCTCTTTTGGACCTTAGCCTTTTATCTTTGGCTATAAAATTGTAACTGCGCTAACTAATTGCAATATATGTGTATGAATTGTAATTATGTGTAATTCTCTTTTTTTTTGCGGGGAAAGCCTAGTTTCATCCGGTTGTCAATATGCGTAAATTTTATATATATATATAAAATTTTCTTGTGTAGCGGCTATGCAGTGTAAAAATTCTTTTTCCCCGTCCGATATTAGGTGTCTTCCTTGCAAATTGGAATTCACAACATGCAAGGCCCATTTTATGATGAAACGCTCGCCATAGGAGTATTTTCATTTTCAGAGCCCGATACATCTTATTAACGATGAACTATATCATATATAAAATCTTATTACCCCTAGTGTTTAAGTTTTATTTAATTATAAATCTATATCCAAATTACCAATCCTATACCATAATTTAGGGTCTAATTAATGGACAAATTTTATTCCTTAATTAAAGGTATCCATATATTCGACATTTTTCTATCCCTCTAATTCCTAAACTTGCGCCGTTTTCCCCCTCCCCTTTCTTCTTCATCTCCATTCGTTTGGCACAACCTCACCATTTTCTCTTCTTCTTACCCATCCATCGCCTGCTTTTCATCTTGTGATCCTTATCAGGTATCACTTTTACCATATCAAATTAGGTAATGAAATTTTTTTGGAGATGACCACAAACTACGGTGATAAGATATTGGGTAATGGAAGTTTTTTGGAGATTTCTTTGACCTTTTATTTCTTTTGATCGGATGACAAAAATAGAGTAAAAAAAAAGAAAATTGATTTATATCAGCTCTTCAAAAATTATGTGGACTAGATACGTTAGTTATCCACAAACTGTCATATTTGTTGAGTTCCCTACCTTAAGAATAAGAATATGGTGTGACAACCGAGTTTAATGAAAATTTTGTAGTCAATATTTTTTTTAACATAAATTATAGTTTAATTATAGTGTAAATATAGTAATTTTAAAGATACTCTTATAAACAATATAACTTTATATATTACTTAAACTGATTTGTAGTGTATTTGTAGTTTTTTTATAAAAAAAATTGTAGGTGAAGAGAAAAATTTGTAGTCAATATTTTTTTTCAACATAAATTGTAGTTTAATTGTAGTATAAATATAGTAATTTTGTAGATATCCTTAAAAACAATACGGCTTTATACAATACTAAAATTGATTCATAGTTTATTTGTAAGATACTCTTAAAAACAATATAGCTTTATATATTACTTAAACTGATTTGTAGTTTATTTGTAGTTTTTTTATAAAAAAAAATTGTAGGTGAAGATAAAAATTTTTAGTCAATATTTTTTTTCAACATAAATTGTAGTTTAATTGTAGTATAAATATAGTAATTTTGTAGATATCCTTAAAAACAATACGGCTTTATACAATACTAAAATTGATTCGTAGTTTATTTGTAAGAATTTTGTAGATGAATAGAAAATTTTATAGTCAACATTTTTTTCCAACATAGATCATAGTTTAATTGTAGTATAAATGCAGTAATTTTATAGATACCCTTAAAAATAATACTGCTTTATACATACTTTAACTGATTTGTAGTTTATTTGTAGATAAATATAGAAATTTTGTAGATATTAATATAAAAACAGACTTCCTCTTCTCCATTCATTCTTCTTCTAAAGAATAGAGAAATGAGACCCATTTTTTATAATCAAATTTTTTCCATTCAATTGTAGCATGATTGAGATTTTGGACATTATTGAGTGTTGTTGCTGAGGTATTGTTCTATATTTTATTATTTTTTTATTTTGTGGATTGAGAAAAAAAATCGAAGAACAGATTTCATTTCAGTTTGTTGAAGCTTTTCGTTCTTTTTTTAATTACGAATAAAATTCGGGAGAGATAAGATAAAAGATTTTCGTTTTATTTTGAACTGAAGGTCACTAAATCAATTAGGATATTCTTTTTCTGATTTTTAGCGCGACATATTAGGAAGATTCAGCTATTATTAATTACTAATTAATATATGGTATAAAAATTATAGAGAAATAGTGCACATGGCGGGTAATTTACCGAATATGCACATTTTTAGTAATAAGATTTCATATATAGTATAAATAGAAAACAATCTCTAGATTTTAACCATCGCAGTATAAGCTTTTCTTTGAAATTAATGAGACAAAAATTAGCTTAGCTTGTATGTAGGGTGGGTTGGAAGAAGACATATCTAAACAAGAATAAACTTTTAAAACAAGTGCAACTTAATATGGGGAAAGAAAACACTGCTCTTCATGAATAATAGAGTTCAACATTAACCACTAACAGTAAGTCTAAATAATATACAAATTTCTAAAAGAAATATTTTGTTGCAATACAGTGATAAAAGTAGGAGAAAAAGGAATTTGTTGAGAGTGGGATTTGAACCCACGCCCTTTCGGACCAGAACCTTAATCTGGCGCCTTAGACCAACTCGGCCATCTCAACGTTGACAGCAAGACTAACAAATGTTTTATACAAATATCGTAGACCTCCGGAGATTTAATCTTTTGCTGTACTAAAATAAAAAAGCAGGTTAATAATTGTATAATCCATAAGAAGATTCAACTAAAATCTGTTTATCAAATAAGGGATTCATATATAAAGTAATAAGTATATTAACTATTAAGTATTAAGAAATCTACAACATTGTTTATTGTGGATAACCATGTAGGCCTTAACTTATAGGCCCATGATATAAAATCCAGTACTGATATCCTAACAGTCGAGTTTTAGGCAACTCTTCTCTATATAGTCCTACGTATAAATGAAGAAGTATTCCACTATTTGCACTAGGGTTTAGGTCTAATTATGTAATCATTGTGCTATTATAGTTTATGCATAATCAATATAACTTTTACATGGAAATGTTTATGCTTAAAAGCTTGCTTGGATATCTATTATCCGTTGATTCATAATTTATTAATATATAGTAATGTATTGTTTTAATCATTCCTAAATATCGTTGATGTTTGTTTAGCCCTTTAGTATTTTCTAACGACCCGGCCGGTTGTTTTTTGAATTTATGCTTCGTTTCCCTATTAATTGCTTCCCCTAAGTTCATATATGCTATTTTGGTTTCCCAGGATGTTCGGTAATAGAATTCGGAGTGTTTTGGGACACTTAGTCCCTAAATGAGAGCTTAAGTGTTGAAAAATGGTCCGTAATCAGAATAGTGTCAAGACGATCTCGGAATGGAAAACCGATGGTTCCGTTAGCTCCGTTAGGTGATTTCGGGATTGGGAGTGTATTCGGAATGTATTTTGGATGTCCGTAGCTCATTTAGGCTAGAAATGCCGAAAGTTAGAATTTTGAAGTTTCCGGTCCAATAGTAAACTTTTGATCCGAGGGTTGGAACGGGATTCCGGATGTTGCTGTTGCACAGTCATGTCATTTGGGACGTGCGTGCAAAATTTCAGGTCAATCGCACGTTTTTTTGGTTAGGTTTCTGATCGAAAGCGAGTTTTGGAAGTTTTGATGGAGCTTAGGCTTTAATTTGATGAAAAACGAAGATTTTGATGTTAGTGGTGGAGCTTTGAGGATTCGAGCAAGTTCGAATGAGGTGTTAGGAAGTATTGGTGCTTTTGGTTGGGGTCCTGGGGGCCTCGGGGTGAATTCGGGTGGTTAACCGGAGAAATTTGGTGAGTAGCATGGTCTGTTGCTGATGCCTTCTGTTGTTTCCGCAATCGCGGAAGGGGAGCCGCATAAGCAGGTTCCATAGAAGCGGAGCTGGGGTCGCGGACGCGGTCTTGGGAATTTGGTCGTGGACCGCAGAAGCGGAGGTAGGCTCGCCTAAGCGGCGACTGCAGAAGTGGTCTTGAGTCGCAGCAGCGGTCCCTGGCGTGGATTAGTGAGACCGCTGAAGCGATGGGTTGGTCGCATAAGCAGTGATGCGGACGCGGTCATTTAGCCGCAGAAGCAGAAATCGCTGTAAGTTAAGGGGTTAATCCGAGGGTTCAATTTCATAAGTTGAAAAATAAAGTTAGAGCTCGGACCAAGGCGATTTTGAGAAGGATTTGAAGAGGAGATTTCTGGGTAACGTTTCTATGATCCTTTCTAGTTTTAATCCATCATTTAGTAGTTAAATTCATCTTTTAAATTCGAATTAAGGATCAAAAATGGATGAAATTGGAGTAAAGTTCTTACACCTAACTTTGATGATTTGAAGGGACATTTGACCTCCGATTTTGGAGATTTTTATATGGTTGGACTCGTGAGAGTACGAAGCTTCTGAAAATGTGAAAATTATTCAATTCCGAGCCATTGAACTAAGGGGAATTTTGGTCATTTTACCTATTTTTGCGCCTTAGCTTTAATTTTAACAGTGTAATTAGTTACTTGCGATGTTATTTACAATGTGTATTTGGGTTGAATAGATTTGGGCCACTCGGAGTCGGATACTCGTGGCAAGGGCATTGTTTCTTCGCGGTTTTGTATCAATTCGAGGTAAATGGCTTGCCTAACCTTGTGTGGGGAACCTCTCCTCTTAGTATATATTTGTCATTGTTTAAAACCCTTGTGCGCGAGGTGACGGGCGTGTAAATGTGCTAGTTGTTGGAAATTCACCTTACTTGGCTTATTTAGACTGTGTTTTCTTCCCATATTTAATTGTTAAAAAATAAAACTTTACTTGTGTTGACTTAAGGAAAGCATGTTAGTAACTTATTTGCTATATTTGGCCAAATTGAAATATCTGTCTTCCCTTGAAAAGCATGCTGGTGATTTATTTGCTCTATTTGACTAAATCGCCATATTTGTCTTTTTTATGAAGCATGTTAGATTCTCGACTTTACTTGTTATTCGCATTTGGCTTCCTTTTCGTTAAATATTGATTAGTTGTGGTGTGTTTACTTTTGGAACTACGGGTTCGATTCCCGGGATATCCTCTGTTATTGGTATGCTGGACTACGGGTTCGATTCGCGGGAGATCCTCTGTTATTGGTATGCTGGACAACGGGTTCAATTCTCGGGAGATCCTCTGTTATTTGTATGCTGGACAACAGGTTCGATTCCCGGGAGATTATCTGTTGTTGGTATGCTGGACTACGGGTTCGATTCCTGGGAGATCCTCTGTTATTGATATGTTGGACTACAAGTTCAATTCCGGGAGATCCTCTGTTATTGGTATGCTGGACTATGGGTTCAATTCCTAGGAGATCCTCTGATATTGACATGACGGACTAAAGGTTTAATTCCAGGGAGATCCCCTGATATTGATATGACGGACTGCGGATTCAATTCCCGGAGATCCTCTGTTATTGGTATGAAGGACTGCGGGTTCAATTACCCAAGATCCACTGTTATTGGTATGAAGGACTGCGGGTTCAATTCCCGGGGATTCTCTGTTATTGATATGATGGACTACAAGATCGATTCCCGGGAGATCCTCCGATATTGGTATAAATGTACTGCGGGTTCAATTCCCAGAGCTCCATGTGGCATCCTGACTTTTGAGTTATTTTCTTGTGTTCGTAGATTGTACTTGTAGCCGTTCTATTTTACTTACTGTCTTGCCAGATATTCAGAATTTACTTCATTATCTACTGTTTATTTATTCGTATATTATTTCTTATGTTCGTCTCAGTAGGGCATCGACCTTCCTCGTCACTACTCCATCGAGGTTAGGCTTGGCACTTACTGAGTACCGTTGTGGTGTACTCATGTTATTCTTCTGCACACTTTTTTTGTGCAGATCCAGGTACTTCTGGTCGGGCGTGCTATCAGTGATTTTAGAAGCTACACTTGGAGATTTGATATATGCATCTGCCGCGTCCACAGAGTCGAAGAGTCTCCTTGTATTCTAACTTTAGCTAGTAGCTATTTTCATGTACTCACTTGTTATAGACACTCCTGGATATTAGAGCCGTATAGTATATTTTACTTTTAGCCTGTGTTGCCCGTAGGTTTTCGGATCTTGGAGGTTTTACATTATTGGTTCGGAGTGTATGTGACAAGCGGCACCCTATGCATTTTCTTATGCTATTCAGTTTTATTTATCATTTTCGTAAAGATTGTTGAATTTTCGCAACGTATCAGGCTTACCTAGTTGCGAAGACTGAGTGCCGTCATAACAAGTTCACGATTGATGAACTAGGGTCATTACATAATTGGTACTCACCGTTCTCACTAATCCATATTCACATGACATGAGACCCATTAAAGGAGAAATAGTACTCCTTACTAATCGTTTGCTATTTGATACTCACCGTTCTCACTAATCCGTATTCACATCGCATGAGACCAATTCAAGGAGAAATAATACTCCCTACTAATCGTTTGCTATTTGATACTCACTGTTCTCACTAATCCAGATTTATAATTAAGAGCGAAAGTAACCCGTTCATCTTACCGCATCCCTTGATAATAGTTTGGATGAAGATCTAGAGAATAGGAAATTTCTAATATTACAATACCTCTAACATTTCTAATCTTATCTTGAGAATATCATAATCTTTTGCTCACCTTTTGGTCATAGGACAGAAGGTGCTGAAACTAACAAGTTATACTGTCAAAAATATACTATCTCCATTCATTTTTAGTTGTTAAATATTCTAAAAATAATTTTTTATTTTTATATATTAGTTCTCGCATGCTAAGACAAAAATAATATTTTTTTTTGTTTTTCCCTTAGAATTAATTACTTATTCCAAATCAATTTTAGCTGTATAGTATTCTAAAAATAAAATTTTATTTTTATATGTTAGTTCTCGCATATTAAGAGAAAAATAATTTATTTTTCCTATTTTACCTGTAGAATTAATTACTCATTCCAAATCATTTTTCTAAGGCAGAATAGCCTAAGAGATACATGTACTTGTCTCGGTTTGACATCCTGCCCCTATATTTCATAAAATTTCATCCAGACAATTGAACTCAATCAAAACCAATATTTTAAACACCTCCGTGCTATATGTTTTTCACTCCCGCTGATATGGATGACACATCAGTGCCACTTAAATAAATAATATCCATATCATAATTTACTTTTATAAAAAATTTATAGTTTATAAAATTCAAAAATAAAAATAAAAATTAGAATCTCACATATTTTCTCCTCTCTCCACGTTCCCAACTCTCTTTCCTTCACCCATCATCACCATTTTTAACCTTAAAGGCTCACAAATTCTCACATGATGACAAGCTATTCTTTTCATCCTTCAAAGTTTCCTTCTCCCTTTAACCTTTTCTTTCTACTCTAGTTTTCCCCCAAAATGTAACCCCCCAAGTTGACTAGGAGATTCTTACATTGCGTCTGTTCTTTTCTTGGATTTGGTGGGATGGAGCTTGTGCCTTTTCACAGAATTGACAGGGTAATTTATTTATTTGCCTCTTATGTTTATTTATGTTGGAGACTTCCCTTTCTGGAACATATTTTTGGTCTTCTTCCATGGCATCCTTTGGTGAGAAATACAGGGTAGTTTACTGCACATAAGTTGTAGGAATTTCAGAAGTGAATTACAACACTGTGCAATGCTGCATCTCTACATTATCTGGATGTGGAATGGAAGAAGGCAACAATGCTGGAGCCAAAATGGAAGAGGCTCCTGTGTAAGAAGATGATATAAATTGTTATACATTTTGTTTCCGTCACTTTTTGATTTTTTTCTATTTTTCTAATTGAACCACCATTTCACGCTCATTAGGCGCGTGCATACCAAATATTTTGTCCATCTCAATTATATTTATGCCATATAAGCTCGGTCAACGGTCAAACGAGTTTAAAAATCTTGTTTTGATTAAGTTAAAGTATGTGGATGAAATTTTATGGAATACATGGACCGAGATGACAAACCGAAATAAGTACAAGTGTCTCCCAGGCTATTCTGCCTTTTTCAAATCCATTAAAACTAGGGAATCTTACGGAAAAGTCCTAATATACCAACCTCTAGCCATTAATTATATACTTATCAAAACTAGCCAATCACATATAAAAATTAAAAACTCAAAGAACTAAGACACTAAGGTTCTTTCATTCCAAGAATCAAACGCAAAGATCTCCTTCTATATTTTTAAGCGTGATTAACAACATTAGATGCAAGACGGAAAGAATATTTCATATATGAGTTAGCAAATAAGGTGATGATATATATATATATATATATATAAGATTACAAAAATTTAAGCAAAAAAGAAAATTTTTTTAATGGGTATAGTTGAAATTCGTTGATTCTTTTTTTTAATTTAAACAAAAATTCATTTTTAAAAAATATATCTCCAAGTTCCTCATTTTCTGGCTATCAACATCTTCCTTTTCTTAATTTCTTCATTCCGATCTAATCCAATGTATGAAACATACTAAAATTTCCAAAGCATAGCTTCCCAATGAGTGGCGGGTATCTCCAAGTTGTTGTCTTGCTTGGCTAAATGCACTCTCCGATGCGACAGTAGAAATTAGCACATTCAGCACGTCCCGAGCCATAGCGAAAAGAACAGGAAATTGCTTTTTATTTTCATGTCACCATCCCCACGGTGAAAATTCCTTTGTGCGAGGCTCCTTTTGCTTCTGTAAGTAGAATTGAAGTTCATCAATGTTCCTGCTACTAGTTTGAGTGTTAAAAAATGTAGAAAAAATATTAAAACTATCAAGGCCTTCTTCATCATCCACAGTAGCAGAAGTGCTACATTGCATAATGGGATTTACATTGCCTACCGCACGAGCAACATCATCGCATTCATTAGCATAATAATTATATAGTTGTTTTAAATATTTATTTAGTTTGTTCATAGAAACATATAAAGTTGGGGTTTTAGTTTCTCCAATCTCCATGTAAGTATATAAATCATTCATTATAGCTTCTAGGGAGGCTGTAGCCATTGGTTTTCCTTCGAACTCCCGAGCCAAAGAGGGCTCGACCTCTAGGTCACTTCCCCCTGTCGCTGCCCGCTCTTCTTTATCAACTACCGTTCCATGGGTGACGAACTCTTAAGTCATCATCTTTAGGATAGTCCCTTAGCCGGTAAAAGGCTATGAGGTCCGGTACCCTGGCCCATCTACTCTTCTTGTTACTCTTTCGGGCCCAAACCGCTACCCTCTTCTTCTTGTCCTCGGTGTCCGAGGGACCCGTAGACTTCCTATTTCCTCTCTCTTTCTCCTCCTTCTTCGCAGCAGCCTCGAGCTGTCCCGAAGCGGAGGGTTTATCGGGTGAGGATGAATTCTCGTTCTTGTCCAATGCCCAGAGCTCAGTGGTCTTGGGCAAACCTATGAAAGAAAGAGAGGGACTTAGTGAAAATTACAGTTGAATGTGGAAGTAAACTTGGTCGAGGAGAGCACTCACCATAAGAACGGGCCTCACACTTGCCCTTCGAGAGTTTACGCGATTCGCGCTCGAAATACGACAGCTTTGTGCAAATCCCCTCGACCCACTCTTTGAAGTAGGGAAATATGTTGGGGACCCTAGAAACCGCTGCAGGATGATAGAATCGGGCAATGGAATAGAAGAACAAAAACTCCAAAAGGAATTCTAAATATTCGAAAAGGAGAGGAGCTAATGGGATAGGTTCCACTTTTCAGGGAAGGATAGGAACTCGAAGGGAAGGAGACCTTTGGTCTTCACTCGAACGAATCTTCCCTGGAAGCCTTGATCCCATTCTTTGTCAATGATCGAGAATGGAGCTTTCTTTACTAGACGAATAAGCTTAATTAATCCCCCTTGGAAGATTCATGGATTGTAGAGATGAAGCGGATGGTTGATGGTGAATCGGGATGACTCACTATTATTAACAAAGTGGCGGAGAAGGATCACAATCCTCCAAAAGAACATGCGAATCTGCCGGGGCAGACCTCAAGCCTTTTGAAAAAGTCGAGTACAATAGGATCCACCGGGGCAAGTGTGAATGAGTATATGTAAACCCTTAGATATCTCTCCACATGTGTGATGATGTCCTCATCAGGACCAGGGGCGACCACTTCTTTGGCCTCTCATTTGGAGTTCCCCCGATCCCTAGGGAGTGTGTCCTTGGTGATAGATCATGTGTACCTCCATACTTTCTCGCCTCAATCCTGTTGAAAAGTTTTTTTAACCATGAAATCATTTTCTATAAAGCAGCCTCCAAGGATGAAGTTCTTCAGAGGAGGTTCCCGGGTCACTTCAAGTATGGACACATTAGCATCAATGGCCTGGTTATAAGTTGAAGGAATGGTCTGTTGTGGCACAGATTTTGAAGTCTTCACTATCGAGTTCTAGAAAATATGAATGTACAAAGACTAGTATGAAAATTTGAAGATGAGGATGAAGATTTGAAGGTCAAAGTTAAACGTTCAAGGATAAAGTAAGAAGATTTGAATATGGGAAATGAGGATATGAAGAACAATATATGAATATTTGAAGAAGTTAAAAGCAAGTGAAAGCTCGAGGATAAAAGAGTTCTGGAATCGCAAGGTAAAAAAGTAAAGAAGAATCGAAGCTTTTATGGAGAAGAGGCAATTAATGCGTGATGTTTCGCATTCGAGAACGTTAAACCGGCGGCTGACATGTGTTCGAAGCCAGAACGACGTGACCGATGGGATGTTTCACTGACCCGTTGACTCGGTTGTAGCGTACAGAAGAAGCAACCACGGTTAATTCGCTTCTCGTCGCTTCGATAAATTTGCTCTTCGAAAAGTGTGGGGACTATCTTTATACTGGTAAAATCGGGGATAGTGCTACCCCCGATTCCCTAATAAAGAGACGAGAGGGAAGCATGGTCCAACACAACTTCAAGCGGAAGCTGAAGGGTCCCTCGGGTTGGAGAACGGGAGGGATCGAGCACGGCTAAACAACAGATCTGGGACAAGTGCAGTTTCGAGATCACGGGAAAAAGTAAACTGTTGATCATGACAAGTAGGAAGCCGTAATATTACGACACTAATTTCGTCCGATATCAACTGCAGATTATCATTTACCGGGAAAAAAAAAGTTTTTTACCTGTACTAGGATTGAAATTCCCCTACTATATATAAGGTAGAATTGTTTTAATTCTAAAACATTGTTGACATGCATATCAAAGCAATAAAATTTCCTTTTTGTCTTCTAGATATTATTCAAAGCGTTCTTTCGGTTACTCTCTTCTTTAATTGCAATCGAGCCCATATCGAGGGTTGGATCGAGGCCGAATTTCAGTGTTTAACTTAAGATCAGGCTTGATTGTTCCATTTCGATTGGTTTGATCGTTCATTCTCTCTTTAACCTAATTATTTGATGTTCTCAGATCATATATATTGAATTAAGTCACATATCCTTTAAACCGCGTACGTTAATTGGTATTCATTTTTAGGGGTAAACACTCTTAAAATGACAATATTACCAAGTTAATTACTTATTTTAGGAGACAGGTTACATAATTGTTTACTCCACTTTTTTGGTATCTCAACGAAATTATTTATTAGAACGTGTCACCTTAATGCCACATATACCGCTGGATGAAATTAAGTGGGATTGAAATCTTGAAGAGAGAGTAAACCTGTCATCACCAAAAATGTCGTAGGATAAATAAGATCTTTTTCATTTAATATCGGATTTATGTTGTAAGTTATGGGTGCTCAAACCCCATTATTTAGGAATCAAACGCTATAATTTGTATAGTTAATTAATTTTTACAAATACATTAACTGAACACTCAATCTCAGTAGAAATTCCAAGATTTAAGTCAACCTAGTGAAACCAAATAAAGCATATGCTGAAGTATCCAATGTCATGTTCCCCGCTTCAATTCGTCCACACATAGACCAACACCATTTGTTTTCATTCATAATTGTACTTTACCAATTGTCTTCAATTATTTCTCCTTAAAAGACATATGTCCCTTGGGAGTTCAATTCCTCATTTGGTGGAAAATACATCTGGCCACATGGATTTTCCAATGTCCCATTTCTCGACACTTTGCACAGATTGTACTCACCACGTGTCACTAACAAATTAATTGCACTAGCTAGGACCTTAATTAGTTAACTCTCCTAAAACATAGATTGTAGTATTTCAGCCGCAAGCAAAAAAGATAACACGATATACTAAGCTTCCGTCGTACGTAGGGTTTGAAAAATGATCGAGCTATAATGATCTATTATATACAGCTTTACCTTTTATTTTTGCAAGACACTATTTCTACGACCTGAAAGACTTTTTAATTAGTTAACTCTACTATATAGATGGTAGTGTTTTAGCCACAAGTAAAAATGTAGCACATTACACTAAGCTTTCGTTATACACGGGTCTAAGAAAGGGTCGGCTCACTATGATCTATTGTACGCAATCTTATCTTGCATTTTTGCAAGAGATTGTAGAAGGACTACTTTATTAGTTAACTCTACTATATAGATGGTAGTGTTTCAATCACAAGCAAAAAATATAGTACGATGCACTAAGTTCCCGTTATGCACGGAATATGAGGGAAGAGTCGGAATATAAGGGTATATTGTATGCAGCCTTATACTGCATTTCTATAAGAGTGTATTTCCATGACTTGAATGGATGCTTAATTAGTTAACTCTACCATAGATGATTGTTTTTCAGCCACAAGCAAAAAAGACAGCATAATGTATTAAACTCCTGTTATGCATGAGATTTGGAGAAGGGTCGAATTACAAGATGATGTATTGCACATATTTACGTTATATTTCTATTAAAAGTTATTTGCACTGCTTGGACTCGTAAAATTTCAATTATATAATTTTATCAAATACGCCAAGCCTCCGTTCTGTATCAGCCACAAGCGTTTATCATAATATGGTTATATGTTGCCCCCTCTTTAACAGTCTTTTGTTTAGGTCAATTTAAATATTAAAGGAAAGTAAAGTAAGATGACAACTGTATATTCTCTCATTTTACTAACTTAATTATCTGAATAGATAAAATGTGGGATATATGGGGAGCAAAAAGTAGCGATATGGACGTGTAGATTGTTTGTTGATACTAATAAATAGAGCCCTTCAACAGCTGCCAAGCAAGGGTTGGTTATAAATGAATGGTCGAAATCAAGTAAAAATAATGATGTTGAAATGGCAATTGCTCAGAATTCTACATGTTTTTACTGATGAGTTTAACTTATGTGCAGTGAGTTATTTCAACAGGGTTTGACCCGTCGAGCTATCGATCAATCACTGATACTTGCATCAGAGCAAGTTGATTATATCACATTCCTTAGGGTACAGTATTTTTCGAAATCCTACATAAACTTGAAATGCATTATACGCTGGACTGCACTGAGTTATTTTATATCATCCGATTATGATAATTTACAATAAGATGTAACTACAAATATTGTAATTCTTATTTGATAACCAAAAAAAATGTAAGAAAATAACACGAACTCATTAAATATACTATAACAGTGTAAAAGTTTTTTTACAATATTAGTGAATATAAATTAAATGTTTAGTAACACAATTGTACTAAAAAAAGAGAATGACACATCTTAATCAATACAAATTAAAAGCTCCACAAAAGTTGAAAACCAATTATCTCTCAAAGCTATATGAGCTAAGTGTTGAGAAATTATTGGTCAAGTTGTCAATTTAATATTTTCATTTCCTATTTTGATAAGTTTATATATGTGTCACTCATTAAATTTCTTATTCTGGAATTTATTTGCTCGTGCATGCGGTTGTGAGCTTTACCAAGTGGTGTGGTGTAATTTGCTTCATTTGGTTGTGTTTCATTTTTCATTTTGTTGTCCACATATTAGTAGTTAACTCTAAAGAGTCGTAGTAAGTGTACTTTAAAAAGTAGCCACATATTACCTTGGATAAAGTACAGATTGTTTTGTCCCAATGTCCATTCTCCTGGGGCCACAATCAAAATAGGAAGTGTTGGGAAAAATAGCCTTTTGGTACACCTATAAGGGGTGGTAATTTATTAGCTGGTCCATTATATCTAACCTTATATATTTAAGTGCCGTCTATATAAATTCCACAATAGGTAGTGGTAGCAAAATGAATAAAAATAATTATTCTCCCATATTATTTATAAAAAATGGTTGGATAATAAATTTCTTAAAAATGAGTCAAATATATTATTTTAAAAAGGTAAAATTGGACTTGCCCTGACGCGAAGCACTTGTAAAAATGCCCCCGGGCTTATGTGTGGGGCTTAGTTCCGTGAGACTTATGCCTCAGACACGCCCAATCCTAGCATACTGGGCCCGCCTAATAGAACTTTATGCAATTGCGTGTTACTAACATTGTAAATCCTCGAATTTTTTAAATATAAATCGTTGATTATTCAAAATTAACTTTTTCTTAAAAATATATATTTATTAACTTTTGCTATGTCTTTATTATATAATAGTCCATAATTTTTTATAATTATTTTCCTAAATATAATTTTTTCACATTTAAGAGATACGATATTTATTAATTTAGTAGCTCAGTATTAGCTATGAACTATTGGAAAATAATTAGTTATCATGGTATCATATGGTGAATTATGTATCATTTAATTAACTTGTTGAAACTTAAAAGTAAATGATGATAGAGAATCATATTTAAGTTGTGACTTATGTTTTTATATAAATTCTCTTTCAGATATAAAGCATATTAAATAGAAGGAGTATTCAAAAAAATATCAATTTATAATATCGAAATTCCTTCAAGATTCATTACTACTTAAGAAATACATATAAGATTTCACATTGAATATATTACTTTTGTTGTTTGAGTTTTAAGGACGTTGCAACTAATTAATTTGCATATTATGAGATATGTTATACTTTTTGTATTATTTATAGTTGAATTGTACTTTATAAATATTTAAAATAGATTATTTGTTATAATTTTATAATTTTAATGTAATTTTTATAATTATTTTTATTTTATACAAATTTAAAATTCTTGATTTAGTAAAATTTAAAGATCCGTAGGACTTACGTCCCATGTCTTAGGGCTTATGCCTCGCCTCATTAAAGATAAAACACATTGTCTCATGCTCCCCCCCCCCCCCCCCCCTTCCTTAGAAAAATATTGGTCAAATATAGATAAGAATCATATTATCCACTTAGAAAATAGATAACGAATGGATAACAAAAAATTTACATTAGGAAAAACTCAAATAGGGGGTTTCCTCAAGTTTGCAAGACTAAGAATTCTCCCAAAAGTGATCATATTCAAGAATTATGAATAGTATATGGATATTCATATTATCCACCAGTTAACTTATTTTTCATCCATATTAAATATTAATCGGATTGGATAATTTATCCGTTCTTACATTACCGTCCAATTTTTGACCCGCACCCGACCGCTCATATATATATATCTATATCTATATATATATATATATATATATATATATATATATATATATATATATATATATATATATATATATATATATATATATATATATATATATATATATATATATATATATATATATATATATATAAAGAATTTTCCTTAATTTGCTTTGTAGCAGACAAGGCGAAATGGTAAACCAAACTTACTAAATTCAGTCAAATGATTCTTATCTACATTTGTAAAACTCGAGCCATCACAACATGTGCTAGAATCAGTGCCCATATCTTTTGCAAAAATGCTGGCAAACACTATCCTAAAGTAAAGGTGTCTAACAGGTAGGACGGGTCGGGCCGGTTTAAATTTTTTTGACCCCTACGAATTTTGGATCGGGCCGATTTCAGATTGAACTTTAATGGGTTCGGATTATAACGGTAAAAATTGAACCGTACGTGTTAGGGGTTGAGGGGCCCGAGTCGGGCCGGTTTTGTATAATTTAATTTTTTTTGGAATTTTATATAAATATTGTAAGTTATATTAATAAAAAGAACTAACATAAATAATACACGAAAGATGGGAAAAATTGTACTTATAAATTACAAGTGCTACATTTATTTCAAAATTACAAAATTAAAGTTTGCATTTAAAAAGTAAATTAACAAATACATAGTAAACTAGATTTTCATGCATAATAAATTAATAATACTTCAAATTAATTATTAATCTAACAAACTAAAACATTAAGCATAAATACGACTAATAATTTAAAATAACACAAATTGTCTTAAAATCTTAAAATAACACATATATAGCATATTTTAAAAATAATACATTACCATCATATTCTATGATTTGAGCATCTATAGTTTTATACACTAAATATATACACTATATGTCACGACCCAAATCCATTCGTAATGGCACCCAGCCCTAATGCTAGGTAAGCCTGAACAACAATCGCTTTCTATTAAATACTGAGCCTCAAAACCGACATTTTAAGAATATTATACTAATTTAGAATAATGATCCGATAATAATAATAGAGTATTACGAAATCTGAATAATCACTCCCAAAGATCTTGGGTCACAAGTCTAGAGTCTCTAAACAAAACTGGATAGTAATATTTGAATGGAACTAACAAAATCTGGAAATGTACGTAATAGTAATAATAAATTGGGAAATGAAGAGCAGCCAGGTCCTGCGAACGTCATGCAGCTACCTCAACGACTCTGGAAATATCTGGAGATTATGAGTGTCGGCTAAGCCTCCGGTGTACCTGAATCTGTACACAAGGTGCGGGGAGTAGGGGTGAGTACTACCGACTCAGTGAATAATAAGCAAAGAGAAATGTCTGAAAGTAAGAAATCCACGAAATGCCACAAATAAAAGCTAAATCTAACAGTCATATTCCTTAGCTACAAACTAACTAAAAATCAATATCAAATATAACAGTCAAGTATCGGATAAAGATGCAATGCAATACACATGAATATGCTTGTGGCGTGCAGCCTGAGCCATCCATATTTATTTATCATCGACGACGCTCACTGAGGGTGTGTACAGACTCCGGAGAGGCTCCTTCAGCCCAAGCGCAATATCAATATATAACCGCTGCGGCGTGCAGTCTGAGCCAACCTCAGTCCACAGTATGCATGTAAGTCACATAACAGATTCAATCTGATTCGTTGCCAGTTTCTAATTATTAAGGTGAATATAATTTAATTAGTCAATTTCATAAATAAGGTGACTTAGCATTTAATGACAGTGATTAAGTACAGGACTGAGATCAGTGATTATGCAAATTATGTTATCACACAGATATTCACCCTAGACAGGTACTACAGATCCGCACACGGCCCCAAACATGGCATTACGCCCAATTATCAACAACACAATGTGCGTATCAGACGCCAATAATTAATGTTCAACTCTCGATATGGACCAAGTCATAACCGCCAATCCTTTACAACCCCGCACCTGTCATGGGGTGCGAGTCACGCTCTAACATAGCGTCACGATGTGAAAAACCGGGGTTTCAAACCCTTAGGCCATCATCTATACAAACTATTCACCTCTAACCGGCCATAAATGGTCCGCAATGCCTTTTCCCTTCGAATCTGCATCTACGATCGTCGAATCTAGTCAAAACCACAATGGATAAGTTATTATAGGATAAGTAAACATAACCCAATTGAAATAATTCGAAAAACGCTAAAAATCACGAAGTTGGTAAAACCCGAGCCACGCTCCCAGTTCTTGAAAATTTTTTAAAGTCATATCTTTGGATTCCTCGTCTCGCCACAAGTTCGTACATATAAAGTTCACCAAAAACGGAGTCCGTTTGACCCTTCAAATCCCCAAAATTCATTTCTAAAAACTAAGCCCTAGTTCTTAACAATTTCTACACAATTTCATGGAATTAAGGGTTGATTCTTCATAAAAATTGAGTTTTTAAGTCAATAGACTTACCTCCAATTGATATCCGCTGAAAACACACTTCAAATCGCTCAAATAACTCCTTTGGTTGCTTAACAATGGAGGAAATTATGTTTAAGTCGCGGGTGAAATAACTCTTAAAACATTCTGTCCGCCCAGTGATTTACTCTATGCGATCGCATCCCTACTCCTGCTATAGCATAGACCGAAATTCCGGCCCTCCAATTTCCTCTTACGCGATTGCATAACTCCCCATGCGATCGCATATCACTGAGCCCTACAACTACGCGATCGCCTTATGCTCTACGCGAACGCACTGTACACAGACCCATACCTATGCGATTGCATCACCCCCTACGCGATCGCATAGAACAAATTCTGAGCCCCCTTTCTTTCCTCTATGCGATCGCAATGATGCTCATGCGATCGCATAGAACAAAAGTCCGCTCAAATTTTCTGTTGCACTTTTTAACTTAAAAAATTCACGTTAGCCATCCGAAATCACCCCGAGGCCCTCGGGACCTCAACAAAAAGCACAAATATGTTCTATTACTTCATTCAAACTTGCTCGCAACGTAAAAATACTATCATAAACATCACAATCATCAAATTTCCACAGATTCAAGCCTAAGTTAAACTAAAACTTCCGAAACTTGCATTTGATCCAAAACCCGACCTACACACCTCCGAATGATCTGAAAATTTGCACGCGTATCCAAAATCACCTAACGGAGCTACTCCAACTGTCAGAACTCCATTTCGACCCCCGGATCAAAATCTCACATATCAACCAGACTTCGCCAAATTTCTAACTTAGCCAATTCAAGCCTAATTTTACACCAGTCCTCCAAATTCAGTTCCGATTTTGCTCCTAAGTCACAAATGACCATACAAAACTATTCGAATCGTCGGAAATCTATCTCGAGCCCTCTAACTCGTAAGTCAACGTTCGGTTTACTTTTCCAAACTAACATTCTCATAAAGAGACTAATTATCTCATTTCTATCAAAACTCCATCCGAATTACTTCGAACTCTCCAAACACATATATTGAAACATATAAAAGCATAAAACGGGGAAAACAGAGCGGTAATTCATGAGACGACAGGTTAGGTCGTTACACTATATGTTAAATTCCAACAATTTTAAATTATGTTAATTAGTATACAATTATTGGTTTATTTATAGTATATTTGTGGTACATTTAGAGTATATTTATGATATATTCACGTTCTGGGACGGTCCGGGCTAGGCCGGTTAACCGATTTAATACCACTATTCATCCAACGGGTTTTAACGGGCTGGTTAACCCATTTCAAAATTTAAACCGCCCCCAACACCCTACCCAGCCCAGCCCAGCCCAGCCCAACTCCCTTACCGGTTCCGGGTTCAACCTGTTTGGGCCGATCCGAAACCGGGTCTACCTAGACCGTTTAAAAACTCTTACCCTAAAGACACTAAACGTACTTTTTGAGAAAGGATTTTAATATAAGAGTTAATTAAACATTTAATTTATTGAATTCTGACATTTCTTATTTATTAATCTGGCCCAGTCAACCCTAGAGCCATTTACTTGACGTTTGTTCGTGGTAACACCAGAATTGCGTAATCAAGTGCTCAATTTATTGTCGAATTTGATGCACTCCCTCCAACTCTTTCTCTTATTTAATATTTTAATTGCATATTTAATTTTAGCTAATACATTAATTTTTACAATATGTTTAGTGATGCTAAAAGAGCGTGTAGAAAAGTTACTGGTAGGGGTGAACATAAAAAAGAGGTAGTCCTGCAGCTTCCGGTAGCAATAGCAGTAGCCCATTATTATTTACACATGTTTCTGAATCATCGCCTTATGATAATGTAGATATAAATTATGAATAATTACAAGAAGATTTTGGAATAAAAGATAATGAAATAGGAATAGAAGATAAGATACCACCTACACCTATTAGTGCTGAAGTTGGTAGTATTCGAGTTGGACTTGCTAGTGCTACAAAGGGTGGTGGTCATGGCACCACTCCTGGTAGACCACATGTGGCTCCGATTTCTACTCGTAGAAAAGAAGTAAGGTTTGAATTTTTTTTAAATAATAGAAGGTACTTATAGAGTTGGATGCAAAATTTATAACGATAGTTTTATACATTTGACTGGAGGAAATTTAGGGGGGACAGAGATGCTTAGTAGACATATGAGAATGGACCATCCATAGGATGGAGCACTGATGGGGATGAAAATCAAATAACTATTAACCCTACTACTGGAGGTTTACTAAAATATGATAAAATGAGGGATCGTGAGGAGTTAGCAAAAATGATTGTTTTGGATTGTCTACCATTTTCTTTTGCGTCTTCATCATATCTTATTATATATATTCAAATGATTTACAATCCTTTATTTAAACGTATCCCTATAAGTACTTGTAGAGCTGAAATCTTTAGACTTCATGGACAATATCAAACATATTTACGTTATTTGTTTAGCCACCTTCCTTGTAGAGTGTGTCTAACTTCTTATATTGGCCATGCTGTTAATAGAAATAGTTATTTGACAAATACATGCCATTGGATAGATGATAGTGCTTGTATGAAAAAACATATTATCGCTTTTAATTATGATAAAGATCAGAGTCATACTGTTGTTTTTATAAGTAGTACTATTGTTTTGAAGTTACTGAATTTTATAATCTAAACAAAAAAGTATTGTGTATGTATGTCTTTTGATAATGCTTCTAACAATAATGCCGCAATTTCAATATTAAAAATGCATTTGAAACCACCTCTTGATGACGTTTTTCATGTTAGGTGTGCATGTCATGTTTATAATTTAATTGTTAAAAGTGGCCTTGATTTATCTTCAGTTGAGATTACCCATGTTAGAAGAGTAGTTGGCATTATTTAAGGAGATAATAGACAATCTAGAATAAAAGAATTTAAGAATAAGTGTATCCAGTATAACCTTAAACCTAGATTCATGCCATACAAAATTGTTACTAGATGGAATCATACATATATATTTTTAAAATGTTACTACAAATATATATTTCCAATAACTGAAGTTGCTAATGCGCATTGTACGGATCCAAGGCCTATGTTAACAAGTGATACTTTGGAGGTCATTAATGATGTTGTTAAATTTTTACATAAATTTTTTACAACTACTGTTGAGTTTTATGGAGCATATTACCCCACTGTTACTATAGCTTTAGTATATATAGCTGAAATTTCTTTTCTACTATCTGAATTTAAGAAGAAAGAAAAATATAAGAATGTTGTTGAAAAAAATGCAAGCAAAATTCAAAAAATATTTCTTTCCAATTCCTCTGATTTACTTAATTGGTGAAGTTTAAATCTTTCTATTAAAATGTACTGCTCTGAGGGAAGCCGTCGGTGTCATCAACATCACAGGATCGTCGTCTCACACAAAGTCTCTATTCGACGAGGCTTAGGCTATCAAAGAGAAATCGAACGAGACGTCGTGGGCTGCAGAAGAGGCCCTCAACCTATTCTTTGAGGGAATGGATATCTGCGTATTGGAGGATTACTCCAAGTTCGATCACCTGGATATTTCAAAAAAAGACGTGCCGTCAAAAGTAGGAAGGCCAAGCACGAGCCTGAAGCTGGATAAGCATTTCCCTGCTCCGAGCGTGTGTCTAGACCGCAAAAAAATGGTCGTGTTTACGATCCGGTGGATACTCATGTACTGTTCAGACCAGTTGGCATGGCCAGTTATCTTTGCTGCTTCGTGACAGAAGAGGACCAGGCGAAGATGAAGGAGGTGAATGTACTAAGCCTTTTCAACGAGGCACAATTGGTGTTAAGCCGGGTATGTTTCGCTTTCTATATGACATTCCCGTAGCTTATTTGGCCTAAGAATTTCTTCATGATCTCACCACTTTGTTTTTTAGCCTCGGTGCTTCATCATGAAAGCTTCCTTCGGTCTCGGATGCAAGTGAGTCACCTTGAGTTCGAGCTCAAGGAGCAAGTCCGGTGGAAGGACATGTACACAGCTCTTAGTGAGAAAAAAGATGAGGCTCTCAAGGACCTCCCCATTCTCCAAGCTGAGCTGGAAAAAGATTAAAGGGAGGCTTCGTTCATGAAACGGGAGTGTTCCGCACTGGTCGAAAAGGTAATGATATTTGAGATTAAAAATAAGGGGCTAAGTGTAGTTGCTAACGATCCAACCTCGCAGGTCCAAGAGAAGGTAGACCTGATTGACTAGATTCGGGCAGAGATGAACGAGTTCAAAGCTTCAATCGATACGTCGAGAAACATGATGGACCTCCTGGCCTTAGAAAAGGAGGCTACCAAAGAGGAGTTGGCATCAGCCAAGCACCAACTCAGGGTGATGAAGGATAAGGTCGACGAGTGGTCTCGGCTAAATGATGAGCTCCGAGCACAATTGGATTCGGCCGTTCAGAATGGTACGCCATTAGGCTCATTCGTTTGCAAAAATAAGTAGAATTCTGGGCAGCTGCCATTTCAACATCATTATATTTTACTTGATTTCGGCCATTCATTTATTATCTAACCTTTGCTTGGTAGTTGTTGCTAAACCAGAAGGACTATATTTATATTAGTATCAACAAACAATCTACAAGTCCATATCACTTATCTATTCAGATGATTAAGTTAGTAAAATGGGAGAATATATAGCTGACATTGTATTGGGAAAAATTGAATTTAAATTAAAGATGATGCGGCATGACACGTGGACTGGTCAAAAAGTCAAAGTGTGATAAATGAGTAAAAGGAGCGGGAGAAGACATATACGGGAAGAGAAAATTAAACAAGTACGAGAAGAGTCTTAGATACGAGTCTCGTACCAATTCGAGTCACTTAATGCCAACGGATCAAAAGGCAACGAAGACAAGAAACTGAAGATAAAAAGTAGTCTAAATTCATTATTGAATACCTGATATGTTAGTAAATTGGTATTTAATAGCCATGATTGTGTAACGCCTCATTAAATGTCCATTATTATTAAGCCGTTACTCCTTATTCGCTATAAAAGGAGGAGGTCTCATCATTTATAAAGACACAAAAGTTCATCTATATTATATTGCAATACAAATTTCTTTACTGCTTACTCTTATTCTCGCCTATTATTCTTGGTCTCTTGATTATCGGTAACCCGATTTCTTTTCTTAAAATTCTAGTTTTGACCAAATTATTTTTTTTTTGTTAAACAAATTGGTTCTGTTAACGGGAATCTGATAATCCATTCTTTCTAAAGTTACACTTTACCCATTGTTAATTCTGGTAATGGAGCAACCCCCAGTGATTCACAAGAAGGAGAACCATGTAACTCCGATAATTCTCATCTTCAAAATTTAGTGCTAACCTTGCAGAAACGGCTCAAGGAGAAAAACGAGTGTATCGAGCAAATACCTGGAGTTTCACCTGTGATAAAAGGAGTGGACGTGGATAAATACTCAAAACAACCTTGAAAACCAAGTGTTTCTCCCCTACCAATTCCAATAAACTTCAAAATGCCTGACATCCCAAAATATGATGGTACAACAGACCCACGTGACCATGTAACTGCATTTACAACAGGAGTGAAAGGCAATGATTTGACCAAATAAGAAATTGAGTCAGTGTTGGTCAAAAGGTTTGGGGAGACGCTCACCAAGGGTGCATTAACCTGGTATTCTCTTTTACCTGAAAATTCTATAAATTCTTTTGCTGAGCTTACAGATTCTTTTATTAAAGCATACTCGGGAGCTCACATGGTTGAGAAAAGGATGGAGGAGATCTTCAAAATGAAGCAAGGGAACTCTAAATTGCGCAGAGATTTCATTGATAGATTCCAACGTGAAAGAATGAATCTACCCCATGTACCGGATAATTGGGCAGCGATAGCCTTTGCAAGTAATCTGAATGATAAAAGTTCAGAAGCCATGAGAAGCTTCATGCAACCACTTGGAACGATGTTTATAACAGGTACAGTACAAAGCTTAGAATTGAGGAGGATACCGTACCTCAACATCATCGTGAAAAAATGAGTGGATCCAGGAGATCAGGAGTCGAAAAATATTAGGTAAGAACAGGTACGATCCACATATAGGACATGCAAGAAAGGATTCACGATTTAGACAGAACAACCAACACTATGACCAAAGAGCCACGAGATGATGATAGGAATTTAATGGCACAATTCGCTGGTCACAGTTTCAATGTAACTAATTCTGAGCTCGTAGTTGTTCTAAGGAGTATGGGAGATAAGGTACGATGGCCAAAAGAGATGCGGTCAAATCCAAACAAACGTAACCCGGACCATTAGTGCGAGTTTCACAATGACCACGGGCATAAAATGTCAGAATGCAAATTTCTACAAAGTGAAGTGGACCATCTACTAAAACAAGGGTATCTCACAGAGTTGTTTAGTGAGAAGGGAAAAGAAGCTTACATGAAAAACAAGCAGGAGCCACTAAAACCATCATCACCTAAGAGAACAGTGAATGTCATTAGAAGAGAGGAAGATATTTACAGAGTAACATACACAGCTTCAAATAAGATTTTCAAAATGACGATCATACACGGGAAGCGAGTACGATAAACCTTAGAGCACGAAAGCATAAGATTCGATGATGCAGACACAGAAGGAGTGATTACTCCTCATAATGATGCGTTGGTAATATCCTAAGTTATACATGACACTGATGTAAAACGTGTTTTAATTGATCCAGGAAGTTCTGCAAACGTCATTTTACTAAGAGTATTGCGGGAAATGCAAGCTGAAGATAAAATAATACTCAAGGCGCATACTCTGTCAGCCTTTGACAATTCAAGCATGGTAACAAAAGGTAAAGTAATTCTAACAACTTTTGTTGCAGGTATTGTTAAAGAAACTAAATTTCAGATGGTTGATATGGATATGGCCTACAACATAATCATGGGGAAACCATGGATCCATGATATGGATGTTGTTCCATCAACTTTGCATCAATTTATTGAGTTTCCATCACAGATACGAGCATTGCAAGTAAAGAAAAATAGCAATTACAGGAAACAGTTGGAGGTGTCGGCAATCAAACTTCAACTGAACAAGAAAAAATGGATTTAGACTCAAGAACAGATTTAATTCAAGAACCTAAAGAAAAGAAGAACATTAAGAAAACAATAGAGGAGCTCGAAGTTGTGGTGCTATTTGAGCAATGGCCTGAAAGAAAACTTTACGTAGGGGCCAATCTAAATTCTGACATGCGAGGTATGTTAATTAAATTTTTAAAAGCTAACGTGGACTGTTTTGCTTGGTCCCATGCTGATACGACAGGAATACCACCAGAAGTGATGACTCACAAACTCAACGTGGACCCATCCTTTGGTCCAATCAACCAAAAGAAAAGAAAGCAAGGAGCTTTCAAAAATCAGGTAATTCAAGATGAGGTCCAAAAATTGTTAAAGATTGGGTCAATCCGCGAGGTAAAGTATCCTGATTGGTTAGCCAACACGGAGGTCGTACCTAAGAAGAACGGTAAGTGCCGAGTTTGTGTAGATTATACTGATCTAAACAAAGCTTGCCCTAAGGATTGTTTTCCTCTACCCTATATAGATCAATTGATTGATGCAACTGCAGGTCATGAACTTTTAAGTTTTTTAGATGCATATTCGGGGAACAATCAAATTAAAATGGACCCCAGTAATGAGGAAAAGACTTCTTTCATCACAGACCGAGAGACTTATTGTTAAAAAGTAATGCCCTTTGGTCTAAAAAATGCTGGAGCAGCCTATGAAAGGTTAGTCACCAAAATGTTTCAATAAAATTTAGGAAAAACTATGGAGGTATATATAGACGATATTCTCATCAAAACCCAACATTCTCATGATCATATCTCTCATTTAACCGTTACCTTTGAAATTTAGCGAAAATTCAATATGAAACTCAACCCTGAAAAATGTGAATTTTGAGTTGCTTCAGGTAAATTTTTAGGTTTTCTTGTTTCTAACCGTGGCATTGAGGTAAATCCTTCTCAGATTAAAGCGATTGAAGAAATACCTAATATCCATACCAATAAAAAGGAGGTTCAAAGATTAACAGGAAGAATTGCGGCCCTAGGAAGATTTATTTCCAAATCTTCAGAAAAGTGCTTCAAATTTTTCTCTACGCTCAAAAATCAAGATCATTTCGAGTGGAATGAAGATTGCCAACAAGCCCTTAAAAATTTGAAAACTTACTTGTCAAATCCTCCTCTATTGGCAAAACAAAAGAAGGTGAAAAGTTAATCATTTATTTGGCAGTTTCAGAAGTAGCGGTAAGTGTTGTTTTAGTCTGTGAGGACCAAGGTAAGCAATCTCCTATTTATTATGTAAGTGAGACTTTACTAGACGCTGAGACAAGGTATCTGCAACTAGAAAAGTTAGCATTAGCTCTCATCATGGCATCTAAAAAATTAAGGCCTTATTTTCAATGTCATCCTATTGCTGTTGTTACTGCTTTCCCATTGCGAAATATTTTGCATAAACATGAACTATCAGGAATATTAGCAAAATGGGCTATAGAATTATGTGAATATGAAATAATTTATCAACCTATAACTGCTATTAAATCCCAATTACTCACCGATTTCGTAGTTGATTTTAGTCAAGGAATGCATTTAGAAGCGGGAAAATAGTTACAAGTTTTTAATGGTGCTAATCCGGGGACTTGGATGTTATTTACGGATGGTTCATTTAATGTAAAGGGGGCAGGCTTAGGAATTATTCTTGTACGACCTACAGGTGAAACAATTAGACAAGCTACAAAATGTCACCCTGTAACTAACAATGAAGCAGAGTATGAAACTGTGATTACAAGTTTAGAGCTGGCACTAGAACTTGGTATCACGCAAATCATAATCAAAAGTGATTCACATCTCATAGTAAATCAAATGCTGGGGACTTACGTGGCCAAGGAAATTCGAATGCAAGAATACCTTGAAAAGGTACGAGAACTGATAAGACAGTTCCAAACTTGGAAGGTAATGCAAATCCCAAGAGAAAAGAACACGGAGGCAGATGCTTTAGCTAATCTTGCGTCTGCAGCAGACATAGCGAAAGATGCAAACACTTCAATCATACACTTATTCCATTCCATTCTTGAACCTGACAAAAATGAGGTAAATTTAAATCACTTAACTTGGGATTGGAGGAACGAAATCGTAGCTTTTTTGCATCATGGTACCGTCCTGAGGATAAAATAAAGGCTCATGCACTTCGAAAGAAAGCTGCTCGTTATTGCCTATATCAAGGGAACCTTTACCGAAAAATGTTTGGCGGACCATTAGCCAGATGTCTCGGACCTTCTCAAACAGAGTATGTGATGAGAGAAATACATGAGGGACATTGTGGAAATCATGCAGGAGGCAGATCACTTGTAAAGACATTGATTAGAGCAGGATATTATTGCTCTAAAATGGAAGAGGAAGAAAATGATTTCGTATCTAGGTGTGACAAATGTCAGAGGTACGACAATAATATGCATAGACCAGCTGAACTATTACACCCTGTTAGAGCTCCGTGGCCCTTCATGAAATGGCCTGAAGTATTACCAGCGGTATTATGGGCATATCGAACAACGGCAAAAACAAGTACAGGAGAAACATCGTTTTAATGGTTTATGGTGCAGAAGCTTTAATACAGGATGAGATAGGTCGACCAAGTACCCGTCATGTTCAAGCAGCGGAGGACTCAAACAATGAAGAGTTAAGGGAAAATCTTGATCTACTCGAAGGGAGAAGAGAAGCTGCATTAATAAGGATGGCAGCTCAAAAGCGAGTAATTGAGCGATATTACAACAGGAAGGCACGTCTAAGGTTTTTTAAAATTGGGGACTTCGTGCTCAAAAAAGTGTTCCAATCTACAAAGGAAGCTAATTCATGAAAGCTAAGTCCAACGTGGGAAGGACCTTATAAAGTTCGTGAAATTGTGGGGAAATGACCATACGAGTTGGAGACAATGGATGGCAAGGTTTTACCTTCACATTGGAATGTTGTTCATTTGAAGAGATATTAATTCTAAGGAAGTATCTATGGTCAGATATCGCCAAGTTAGAATTTTTTTTCTTTGAATTGTTAAAATTTTACTAACGATTTTAGATGCTAGGAAAAAATCTTAATTCGTTCCAAATGATGAGTCACAGCCTGCACGGCTAAATGGAATACTGTTAAATTCCCAGCCAGGGTTACATTAATCTGATTGAAATATACACGAGTTAGGTAGTCTTTATCTATAATCGCACCTCTGAGTCTCGTATATTTTTCTTTTTCAGGAAAAGGACCAAATTGGGAGAAAACACACATGTCCTCGAGGCTTCATATTTCACCGCTCGAACCATTGGGGGAATATATGATACACATGAGTTTGTGCAGAAGAATAGATACGAGTGAGCAAGATTTAAAAAGAAATATCAAGCTACAAGAAGTCAAGTGTCAAGAAAAAAACGCGAAGTCAAAAAACACTTATCATAGTGTTCTATCTCATGAGAACAATGGAATCTCCTCTCAAACCCTTCCTAATTTGTAAAGATAGGGTCGTGACTATGTACTAAAAATAGGTTAGGAAAAGGAAACCTTGTTAATTTTGTACATCTGTTACAACAAAACAATTATGAGAAAGTTATAGATGTACTTCGATACATATACTACTCAAGGAACTTGTTAAAGTTCATGAATAAAAACTTGTCAAAGTTATTTCATACTAAACATGTGTGTTCCTGTTTCTTTCATCGTATTTTAACACCATTATGAAGTTGAGACGTCTTCTTCATTAAGTGTCGATAAATAAAAAGGCCCTCTTTTATTTTCCTCATGATGATAACCCATGAGAAGAATCATAAAGTATTTTCTAAAAAGATAAAAATTCTAACCTATTCTATAAGTCCTAAAAAAATAGGCAAAAATAGAATAAACAGAAAACTATTCTATAAAGTCTTGAATAAAAAGGAAAGAATAGAATATACAGAAGTGCTAATTAAACTTCTTAACATAAAAGACAAAGGATAAAACTTAGTCATTAAAATGCAATTGTCTTTAAACAAGTGCACCATTATGGAAACTGGGGACTTCACCAAAAAAATCCCTTAAAATTACCAAGGGATTACATCACCAATAATTTTTTTTTAAAAAGGGTAAAGTCTGAAACATCTTTAACTGGTCACTGAAGGGGTTGGAACATTAGAAGTTGTAGCCTCATCTTCAGAAGAAATAATAGGCTTGATAACAACTTCTAAGATACAGCAACAAGGGCAGTTTCAGCTGAGCTTGAAGTATTAACATCCTCGAGGGAAGCAGTAGTTACGGGAACTTCCATTCCCATAGACTGTGTTATAGACGTTTCACCCTGGGCCACTGTAATCACAACTTCAATCGTTTCAACAGCTGCTTCAGAGTTCAAAAGCTCTTCTACCCCAGGAGTTTCAAGTGCTAGAGAGCAAATATCAATTGGTTGGTCTGGAGAAGGAGTGTCAACAGGTTTTTTGTTCTTCTTAATCGAGTCTAAGACTTTGGATAACTCAGATTGCAAGTTAAAATTTTCTTGAGTAGCCTCCAGCAAAGCATCACGACGAGACTTCGGAAAAGTAAAATTAATCTCATAATTAAAATTCTCCATAAGAGAATTGTACTCCTTCTCGAAATTTTCATAATCTCTTTCCCACATAGCAAGGTTGTTTTTCATTATCTCTTGCTCAGCTAGGTGGAAATCAAGGGAAGTCTCAAGAGTGGCATGAGAACTCACCAAAGCATGAACTCTATCTGAAGAAACCTTTAAATCAGCCCGAGTCTGATTCAAGCTCTGCACTAACTCCTTATTATATTCTTCTGTTTTCTCCATAAGTGCTTTGAGCTCTTTAATTTCTTCATTAGTCTTTGACAATGAACCCTTCAAAAGCTCTTTATCCCTTTTTATCTGGCTTAAGAAAGCCTTCGCAATTCCCTAAATCTATGGATAAAGTGCGATTTTTCTGTTCCAATTGAGCTTTATTATCTTGTAACTCCTCTATGCTCCCTAAAGCACTTTCAAACTGCTCTTTCCAATTTTGAGCTTCAAGTTGGGCTCCCTCAGCTATTCTTTTGGCATTAGAAATGGTTTTTGCTGACTCACGATTCTTTCTTTCCAAAATAGGGACCCTTCACATCAGCTCGGTCCCAATCAGATTAGCCTGTAAATATAAGGAACATAGATTAGAACTTAAAGCAAAAGGAGATAAAATATTCAAGTTAAAGGAAGTTACCTTCAGGGTCGAATGAACTATATCATTCATAAAAAATATAGCAGTTGTGACTCTGCATCTTCGTCCACTCCACATCTCCGATTAGAGGCTCAAGCCAAACATCTGCTCCACTAGTCTTCCTTAAAAGGCTATGAGTAGCAGGTACTTCAAGTGTAACCTTTCTCATAGCCATGCCTATGCTATTGGGGCTAGTTTCTGAATGCACAACAGAGGAGGAAGGAACAGTGCAAGGAGGAGTAGTAGAAGAGGTGAAAATAGCAGGAGCCGCCGAGGGAGTCAAAGCAGGAGCAGAAGAAATAGGCATGGGAGCTAACATGGGTACGAAAGAAGGAGCACTCAAAGTAAATGAAGGAGAAAAAGAGGTCAATGCAGGATAAGAAACACTTACGGTTGGTGAAGAGACAAAAGGAATAGGAGAAATAGGAACTGAGAAAGACAGAGGAATTTCGTCTAAAACAGTGCCGATTTCCCCACTTTCAAAACCACCCACAAAGAGACGGTGAATAGATTCACTAGTGTCTCTTAGCGTGGCCTCTTCATCATAGTGGATCAGAACAGGCTCAGTAATGGAGGTACGAGCAGGAGAATCCTCAGCTTCATCTTCAATAATAACGCGTCTCCTAATTCTAGGTCTAGATACCAATGAGGTACATCCTTCTTCCTTATTCTCAGTGTCTACTCCCATAGCTTTTCTCTTTGATATCAAGGAATTAGCCTTGTCCAAATCAAAGGAGGCATTGGCAGAAGTGCGCATAGCCAAAGCCACATCAGCCGCCATTCCTCTCACACTAAATCCTGATAATAAGAAGGATTTGAACTCAACATTGGGGCTTATCATATGTATCTAGAAAACATATATGTAAAGAGATGTATACCGCGTGTTTCCCTCTCCAACCATGTAAAGAAGAAATAGACTTCCAAGTTCTATCTTCTTTAGGAGCAATTTTCAATATTGAATCTACCCAACCACGGAAGTTGGGAATAGGTTCCACCTCCCATGGTTGCTTCAAAAACCCAAAAAAAAGATGAGATTAGAGAGAAAATAAAAAATCTCTAAAAATAGGTACGGGAGAGTAAATAGAAATTTACGTGCAAAGTTTCACTTCTCGGGGAAGGGAATGTTTGATTCACCCAGCAAACCCAATTTACGAACAACAATATAACGATGATACCACGCACGGTCTTTATCATCTTCAGTGTTTATCAAAACTTTCTTACTCCTTGCAGTTAAGGTAAAAATCCGATGATGCAATAAGTTGGGGTGGTATAAGTGAATAAGGTTTGAAAAAGTATAGTTAATTTTTTGTTTGGTAGATAGATACCTCAAACAAGCCACAACTCTCCGTACTAAGCGGCCAACTTGAGCTAAACAAATATTGAAGAAGCGACAGAAATCAAGGATAACTGGATCTATGGCAGGTTTAAATCCCAAAGTAAAGGGATAAGTATAAACGAAAGAACACCCACTTATATAGGAAGAAATTCTTTGATTAATGGCAAGAACCGTTAGACGAAGACTCTCTTTCCAATTACAATCTTTTCTAATAGTAGGGATTGTAAGTTTAGTTATAAGGGAAAGGTAAGGATCAACCTTTTCTAATCTTGCAACTTGTTTCTGAAGAGATGTTATATCACTTTCAAAAGACAAATCACTTGGAATAATCTATTCAACTAAAGGTTCTTGCGAGGGGTTAGAAATCTCTATACCTTTCAAAGACGGAGTTTTGCAGGTGGAACCTTTGATGATCGTACTTGAAGAAGGAGAAGCAGATACTGTCAAACCTCCACGTGTGGATCCCAAACCCCGAAGCCTTCCTCATTTGCCTCTTCTATGCATAATCGGAGCAGGGGCATTAGGAAATTGATCAAGAACTGGAACTTTTCTAGGGTTAGGGTTTGGAGATTTCATTGTTGGACGAGTTTGAATTATGGAGAAGTAAAAGAAAGTAAGGAAATACTTGATAAAAAGTTATGAAGAAGATGACAAAGGAAGAGAAAATTAAAAAGTTATATGGAAGCAACTGTCAAATTAAGAAGTATAATGATGGAAAGACTATCTTAAAGATAACTATCACTTCGTAAAAAGAGGAGTTGAATAAGTATAGAAAAGTGGGCGCAGAATTGCAGATCATATCAGAAAATGACACGTGTGTGAAGTATTAAATGAGAAAGACAGTTGAGACGTCAACACTGTCATATGCATTAATTGTGACAAAAATTTCCCTTTTTATAAAGATCTACTTCTCAATTATTTAATTGATAAATAAATAGAAAGTGGGGAGGGGGGACTATCTGTATTGGGAAAAAACTGAATTTAAATTAAAGATGATGTGGCATGACACATGGACTTGGTCAAAACTTCAAAGTGTGATAAACGAGTAAAAGGCGCGGGAGACGATAGATACGGGAAGAGAAAATTAAACAGGCACAAGAAGGAGTCTCAGATACGAGTCTCGTACCAATTCGAGTCATTTAATACCAACGGATCAAAAGGCACTGAAGACAAAAAGTAGCCTAAATTCATTATTGAATACCCGATACGTTAGTAAATTGGTATCTAATAGCAATGATTGTGTAAAGCCTCATTAAATGTCCATTATTACTAAGCATTTACTCCTTATTAGCTATACAAGGAGGAGGTCACATCATTTGTAAAGACACGAAAGTTCATCTACATTATATTGCAAGATAAATTTCTTTACTGCTTACTCTTATTCTCGCCTATTATTCTTGGTCTTTTGATTATCAGTAACCCGATTTCTTTTCTTATAATTCTAGCTTTGACCAAATTATATTTTTTTGATTAAACAACCATCTTACTTTACTTTCCTTTAATATTAAAATTGACCTAAAACAAAAGACTATTAAAGAGGGGGCAACATATAACCATAGTATGACAAATGCGTGCGGCCGAACAGAAGGGAGCCTTGACATAATTGATAAGGCTGATGTAATGTGATCAGAAGGTTAAGAGTTCAAGTAGTAGAAATAATTTCTTGTGAAAATATAGGATAATGTTGTGTACAATAGATCCTTAACAGAGGCGGAGCTAGGATTTGAACCTTATAGGTTCGGGATTATAATCTTTTGAAATTACTGGGTTTTAAATTAATAATTTGTGTGTATTTATTGAATTTATTTATATAAATACATAGTTTGAACAAAAGTTACTGAATTTACATAAACTCGCAATTAATATTATTGCTCTGCTACTAACTCTTTTAATTTAATCCTTTCCCAAATTTCATGCATAACGAGAGTTTGATGTACTACGCTTTTTTTACTTGGGGCCGAAACACTACCGTCTATATAATAGAGTTAACAAATTAATTAGTCCTAGCTAGTTCAATTAATTTGTTGGTGACACGTGGTGAGTACAAATTGTGCAAAGTGCTGAGAAATGGGACACTGGAAATGAGGAATTAAACAACTGAGGGATATTTATCTTTTAAAGGATAATTTTACCATTATCTTGATGTTTAAAGGATTTATTCTTTGTATTTTCCAAATCCAATTATCTTGGACGTATAGATTTTTTGATGATTTACCTTACTTTTTTTAATAAGACCGTTTTACTTAAAATCCCAGAGCCCTACTAACATTTTTCTTATTATTATAAAACCTTAAATTTAAAAATATTTTCCTTCATATCAAATATATTCATAGGGGGTAATATTTTGTCAGAATATTAATCTAAAAGAAACTATTCTTGAAAATTAATCTAAATGAAAGTATTATGAGGTCTTGTTTATTGTGACATGTTCCCCACATGCACTAGACAATAATATTTATTTGCGCACGTCAATATACGTGTAAGATAGCACGAATACCATTATTATCAGAAAATATTCATTGATTGGCAAGGTTTTTTTGAGTAAACTAGAGAGTTAAATAAATATAACAAAATAGTTACACTATTGTTTGAGAGCTAGAGCTCTCGAGAGTTGCATTGTCTTTGTCTTGCATTACAAAGGGATTTCCTCTGACTTTACGTACAAAAACAGTTCCTACGATGTCTGTTTACAATATATTTTTTATAAATATCGGAGAAACTGTCAAAACATTTATCCTACTAAAAAACCTCATTGCTATTCCTTCCTTCGCGAGGAGGTCCGCCAGCTGATTCAACTCTTTGAAATTATGTCTTAGTGCTGGGTTCCCCAGCTACTCCATCAATGACCTCATTGAAAGATAATAGAGTTACAGGGGAGGTTTCTCTCATTAGCATCCTTACAACTTGTTCAGAATCAGTGCAGATCTATAGAGGTGTGAAATTGTGGTCAAGGACCAATTTGAGGCCCTGCCAAAGTGCATGGAGTTCAGCCGCTATACTGGTGGTATGAGGTAAGCCTCCTATGTATCCTAGCACCCAGTGGCCCTTGTTGTTCCTGAAGTCCCCCCCCCCCCCCCCTCCCCCGTGACGATCCGACCCATTGTCTCATGTGTTATTGCTCCATTTTTTCCCGTTTTATTCTCCTTCATATTGCATTATCAGTATGTGGTGTGTTAGAGTTGATTTGAATTGGTATTGGTGGAAAATGAGACATATAGTCTCTTTAAGGAAAGCTTGTATTGCAAAAAGTCAATCGGATGTTGACTTATGAGTTAGAGAGTACGGATGAGATTCCTGGTAATTTGGTTAGCTTCGAGAGGTGATTTGTGACTTAGGAGTGCGATCGGAATTGATTTTGGAGGTCCAGTATAGGATTAGGCTTGGATTGGCAAAATTAGTATTATGGCGAATTCCCGTTGATGGGTGAGAATTTGATCCGAGGGTCATAATTGAATTCTGAGAGTTGCTATAGTTTCGTTAGGTGATTTTGGATCTGTGTGCAAATACTCAGGTCATGCGAACATCGTTTGGTCGGGTTTTTGATCGAAAGTACATTTTGGAAGTTCTTGAAGAACTTAGGCTTTGTTTTGATAAAATTTGATGATTTTGGTGTTAATCGTGGTGTTTTGGATTGCGAGCAAGTTTGTATAAGGTATTGGAACATATCGGTATTTTTTCGTTCAGGTCCTGAGGGCCTCATGGTGGTTTCAAATGGCCAACAAGGTAAATTTGGACTTGTGTTGTAGAATCAGTGCTGCTTCTGGTATGTTTTCGGTTCTGCGGAATTTGGACCGCAGAAGCGGTATCGCTTATGCGATTGGGGAACCACAAAAGTGGTTTTGGATTTGAATTCGGTTTCTGCAGAAGCGGAAGGTTGGATCACAGAAACAGTCCCGCTGATGCGAAATATGGGCCGCAGAAGCGGTCGGGACCATTAAGTGGAAGTCCGCAGAAGGGGAAAAGGATCGCAAAATTGGTAACAGCAGAAGCAGTTCTGTGATCGCAGATGCGAAAATGGCTGGACAGGAAAGGATTTTGAAGTGTCATTTTGTTCCGCGAGTTAAGACATTTTTTCCTCCATTGTTGAACATCTTGAGAGCTTTTTGGGAGCAGTTGAAGAGGGTTTCAAAGGGGATTGACTGGAGGTAAGTTATATGAACTAAAACCATGATTATATTGTGAAATTGGTCTAGAAATTCATGGAAATTAAGCCTAAAATTGATGAACTAGGGCTTGAGTTTTTTATATTTCAAATTGGGATTTGATTGGTCATTTGAGCTCGAATTTGGGAGTTCTTGGTTTGTATGGACTTGTGGCGAGATGAGAAATCCGGTGATGTAAGTTTTGAAATTTTTCGAGAAGCAGGCCCGTGGCTAGGGTTTTGGTAGTTTTGAGATTTTTGCTAATTCTCGATTATTTTCGAGTGGGTATTGCACCTTTAGCATATTGTGATGTATTTGCTCTGATTTTGGTTAGATTTGACGCGCGTGGAGGCCGGTTTGAGGGGTAAAGGCGTTGTGGGCTAGAGATTTTACCGGTTCGAGGTGAGTAATACTTGCAAATGATATCCTGTGGGTTTGAAACCCCGAATTTGCACATCATAGTGATGTATTGAGGTGAGTTGCACGCCGGATATGAGCGTAGAGTAGAGCACCATTGGGGACTGTGACTTGGTCCGTCCCGGTTGTTGATTTTTACCGTGTATTTGACTGAGATTATTTGTTATCATCATAATTTGGGCTGATTGCCATGTTTGGCTTTGTGCCAACGAAGTGAATCCTTCGGGGATTGGTATCATTGTTTTGCATTACTTTGCATATTATTTGATCTCGGTCCAAGGTTTTAATATTGTTTTGCAAACTCGGCCATTTTTCTAAGATTTAAAAACTTAAACAATATTTTATTGGCGTTTTGAGCTGAGGACTATCATGGTAATTTTGCCCAAGTGGCTTACGTACATTTCTGGATTAAGCATGGATCAGGCTGCGCACCGCAGCAGTGTTATAGTGATTTCTGAATGTATGGATGGGTCGGCGTGCACGCCGCAGTGATGATATATTGATATTGAGGCCTAGAGCCTGTTTGATGCCACGATATGGCTGATATTACGCTTCCGGTTTAGGAGCCCCTCTGGAGCTTGTACACCCCCCAGTGAGCGTCATCGACGTTAAATGGACTGGTTTGCACGCTGCAGTGGGTACCGGAGTGTACCATTATATGCATTGCATTGCATTCATACATTTGTTCACTATTTGTTATTTGTCTTATTACTTGAGATATTTATTTGCTGTTCTGATATTGTCTAATCACTTTTAAAGAGGACAAATTTTAGACATTGGTAATAGTGACACTGTATGATATAAACGGGTCAGGTAACAATGGCTGACCAGGAACAAGAATATTGCCTGAGGGGTAAAATTTTATGAGCTCAATTATGCATACTTGTTTGTGCCCGAGGGGCTGACTTTTGTGGTGACTTGTACTACCTGTTCCGCATTTATTTGCTTAACTATTGGAAAAAGATATTTTCAAAAGTGTTACACTATACTATATAGCATGTTGATTTGCTTTACATGGTTTATTGCTGCTCAACTATTATTTAACCTTATTACTCACTGAGTTAGAGTACTCACTTTACTTCCTACACCTCGTGTGCAGATGCAGGTAATTTTTCACCCGGTAGCGGGTGTTGAGCCGATTGGAGATCTTGCTATCGTAGCTGTGCCAGGTGACCGTCATCGTTCGCGGCACTGTATTTCTTCCGTTGTTATTAATTTCAATCTGTATATTACTGGTCTTGTAATAGTGAGATATTTTTGTTTTCCATCTCTTTTACATGTGTCAAAAAAATATTATGACATTTCCGTTCTTATGGCCTGTTCAAATCGATTATTCTTTATGTAGCGAAATGGTTGATTCCATCGATTATAATCGAAAAGAAGATTAACAAGAGGTTGTTTAAACTAGAAGAGGTATTTATTTTTATTTGTTTATCAAACAGTTGCAAAAATTTTTGTATTACCCGTGTTATTATTATTCAGATAAGAATCCTCATAATCATAAATTGGACTATTACTAGTATTAATATTGTTATAGCCTGTCTCTGTAAGATGAGAGTTGAATTTATCCTTTATTTTGTCCTTTCCATTCACTTGAATTTCTTCCATTTCATCGATTTTGTCCGGATCCCACCTTTCTTCCAAAAAAAGGGAAGGAGAAGGATAATGATCTTCTTCAGTGGATCCCTCTTGTTCCTTTTTAGTCCCCTTCATTTTGGAAGGTTTTTCTATTTCTACATCTCTTACTTTCCACCCGTTCTTCTGTTTTTGAGGCTTCTTTTAGTTCCTCTTTAGATCATTCTGTAATATTCCAGTGGTTGCCGCAAGGAATGACGTCATAGCTCCTGCAAAAGTAATAACAATCAAAGCCGAAGGTGGGTATTCAAATAAAGGGGAGCACCTTGCTATCATGAAAACGCCAGCTGTTACCATAGTAGCTGCATGAATCAAAGCGGATACTGGAGTGGGACCCTCCATAGCATCAGGTGACCAAGTGTGCTTGCGATGGGACGGATGCGACTTCCCTCAGTTGGTTTGGGTGGCATAGCCCGTTGCATAAGTCCCCCCCTTTTTTTATGCATTTCTTTAGTCTTTAGGGAGCCAAAGCTTGACTTTACTAAACTAATAAATAAGGCTCGCGCTAGGCGCTTACCTTTTTTGGCTGTAGGGTTGGGGTGGCTTGCTGGGTGAGACTGATAGAAAGAAAGGACGGGGGGCAACCATGCATGGTACTTCTCGACCCTGTCTCGTAATAATGGGTGAGGGTATTCTGCCTACATAGTAGACAAAGGTAATAAATAAGAGAATACGAAAGATCCCAGCCATAGAATTTCTCAATTCTAACACAAGGTACTTATTAGATCAAATATACATATTCGATCTAATAGAATGATTTTGCTGTATCCAGACTAATACCAATCCAAGCCATTTCATGAATAAAATGTGACCAACTAACCAACCAACAAAACCACTTGTTACAAATAAGATCTTGTTGTTGCATCGAAAGAGATAAATGTTGACTAATCTGGCTAGCATTGAACTTGGTAAAATGAAATGGTTGAATAATTAAAAAATGAGATTATTTAGGAATACACATTAAATGCTGAGATTACGCATTGAATTTTTGGTTGTAGATCCATAATCAAGAAAGTGTTTGTGATTGTTCCAGAAGAAAGGAAACAAAAGATATGGTAGAGCTATGACAGTTATTGTATGAGGTCTACCCACTGCTTGATGCAGAGGCGCATAATAGATCAATATGAACATCATGAGATGTCCCGTAATAAAATCAGTTGTTGCTGATACCTTCTTCTCGATTCCTTCTTCCATAACCAGAGCTCGGAGAAGGAAGAGATAAGAGGGCCCTATGGAGAATGTGGTCAAAAATTCCATAATAGATTCCGACCACAACGACCGAATTGATTATCTTCATGCATAAGGATACTTGATTACCTAGTAGAAAAGATTGAAAAATCATCACAAACATCCCTTATTTCTTTTCTATTGCAACTTCTGGATTATTATATGATGATTTTTTAAATTTCCATATATAGAATCCTCGTGACTCGTGACACCCTGATTTCGGGCTAAGTTGGGATGGTTCCCTGTTATGTCATTTTCTTCTGCACTTATGATAATGTTATATATTTTTTTATATTTTTTTGACTCATCATGCTAAGAAATTGCTAAAAGAAGTATTGTTAGTCTGTTGGTTGGCCTTGTCCGTGCCATCACGATCGGGTTCGGGAATTGGGTCGTGCCAAGTTGGTATCAGAGCCTAGGTTACTAGGTCTCACGGGTCATGAGTAGGTTTAGTAGAGTCTCGCGGATTAGTACGGAGACGTCTGTATTTATCCTTGAGAGGTTGCAGAACCTTTAGGAAAACTTCACATTGTTGAATTCTTATCGTGCGTCCTTAATTCAGCTTTAAAAAGAAAACTCTTGAAATTCTTTCCACGTGATTGTATGCGCACATGAGCTCTCAGTATCAGATGTGCCTTGATGGCTTGTGATTCCCTGATCGAGGGGCGAGATGTAATTTATATGAGTTGATGTTGAGCTAGTCTGGAGGACTTGAGGCTGAATCTTCACTTATGGCTTAAGCACCGAGGTGCTGATTTTGCAAGCTGGTGTTATGAACTTATATGTTCAGTATTGTCCCTAATTATAGAATGGTGGCTGGATAGCTACGTAATAAATATGTTGGTATTTCGAGATGTTTTTATATGACTTGGAAGTGTCGAAGAAGGTCTTCTGGGTGATAGAAGAACCATTAAATGTTTGATTTCCATTGTAATTGGATGTGTTGCCCTGAGTTATGGGTGCGTGAAGAATCTTTTCAAGTCTCCTAGTTGGGAGTGAAGTAAATAGCATGTTGCGGTTTGAGTTTAGACTCAGGAAGACTAAATGATTGTGTAACGTATATGATGGTGGAAGGTATGCCGAAATGCTAAATTGAGGAGAAGCAGGTGGATTATCCCCTGCGAAGTGTTCTTAAGTGGTATGATTCTTATGTGTATGTTGGAAGATCTCATGTGTAAAACAAAAGTATGTGTTGAAAATTTGAGATTCCGGCCGCTTAAGAGAATGGGCATATCGGTTGCGGGAATGAATACGACATTTGCAGGAGAGTTATAATACTAGATGATCTGAGTTTTCACAACTTATAAATGATTCGAGATGAATATCACTAGGTTATTGTGGCATCAATGTAGTAAAGGTGGTATGAGATATTGAAGATATTTTGATTTATGGCTTCGAGACAAGTGGGGGAGCCTGTTGGGAGTAGTTGATTGCACGGTTAGGTACTATGTTGGTTCCAGTTGAGACGTACGAGTGAAATAGCTATGGCTAGAACAAAGGAAATGTTGCAAATGTTATACTATTTTTCACGCGTAATTGGGAACACGGAATGTTTAGAGTTGCGATTTGTAGAGAATGCTCGGTGCATAGAGCAGGAAGTTGCTTGGTTGTATTGGGATGAGGATTTCTTTCTACGGTATCGGAGTGCCAATAAGGCATAGGTGGTTCTGCTCTTGCAGTTTGAATAAGAGTAAATGACTTGCAAGAATGGTTCTAATGTGTTCAACAGTCTGCATGTATCAATTGAGTGTTCTAAAGTTGCAAATGGGGTTAGGAACTGAGTTTCATTAGAAGATATCAATACTTGTGGTATGCTATGTTAATTATGGTAATCTATGTATCCGTATCAGGAATGTAAAGGAAACAGAGTTAGATTCGTAGGAAGTTCTTCAAAGCAAGGTAGTGGGACATAGTGCTTCTGGGAAAAATTTGAGAGAGTATTTAGCGGCTTATGGGTTTCAGATAATGTGGTTTTATGTTTGGGTCTCATGTGGTAAGCATGGGTTGAAGGATTGTGGTACTACAACAAGGGGGAATGTCAAGTTGAAGACGAATCAGAAGAAATTTAAATAAATGGAGTAGCTTGATAACGGACCGGATCGGCATGGTAAGGGTATGATTAGTTCTTGGTGTGTATTCGAGGTAATGAGTTAGCACATGTAATTTTGCAGCAATGCTCCTGGGTTTTGACGACTTGCTTAGCATGATTTGGTTAGAAGGATTCAGTTATGACAGTTTAGTTTCTACAAATGAAATTGGTAGAGTTCTTATTGATTGCTATCGTGGTTGAAGAGGTGCATCTTCTACGAATGTGAGAGGCATGAGATGTGTAAGAATTTTCTTCTAATGATATCAATGGAATTTCGTGATTAGATAAGCTTCAGTTCAAGTTAGAAAGGAAATTCATAAAGCACTTAGGCAGTGGGTAGTCTCAGATAATCAAGGAAAATGGTACGGCTATTTGAACATGATTCGATGAGAGTATATGTTTCAGGAAAAGGGCAATGTGATTAAGTGATGGTAATTTGGTGGTGTTGTGGCACTTCCTTGTTAGATCGATTAGCAATATTCGGGTTAGCTTGGTGACAGGGGGAGGTTTTTGGGATGTATCATGGAATTATTGGATATTTATATGTGGCATATGTTCGAACGGTGAAATTGAGATCAAGTATGATGATTCATGATTTGGAATTGGAGGCAGAAGTCCTCCTATTCGGGCTATTTGTGATGGTGGATCGTGTGTATCGGCACCGTGTGGCGACTATTGGGATTTGGAGGCTCGAGTGAATCTTTTGTTGCTGGTGTGTTGGATTTTGGATGTGATGTTGGAGTTCAGACTAGTCGTCTCAGTGTTAGAGTAATTTTGGACTATTGCAGCTAACGGCTATGCCAGAAACGCCACGGTTTGAGTAGCGAGGTGCATTGGGTTATTTTCTTGTGGAGTGGTTTATCTTTCAAAGACCTAGCGGACGGTTAGGAAGGACTGCTATTCCTCATTAGGCCCCCATGATGGATGTCAGTGCAGAGGTTGCTTTTATTGAGCCAGTTCTAACATTAAAGGACTTTTCGGATGCGTGATCCAGTTTGAGTTGACTCAGTTGGCTCCGAATTGTATTGTCGAGGGATATGTTGACTCGACCATTTTTGAGCTTATCAGCAATCTGGAGAGATCTATGAGTTGTTTCTACGTTGCGAGATGTTATGATTTGTGGATTGTGGGCACATATAGTTCGGTGCTATCGAGATTCATAGTGGAGGTTGAGGGAGGACCTCAGTTGTGTTTGAGTGTTGTAGCTTACAACGCGATATATAGATATCATGATGCACTCAGTATGCTTAAGATCGATACTCGGTATTTTTTTAAATAAGCAAATTCGGCTCGATGTGCATCTCCTTATGTGAGATATATGGGTGGATCAGGTGGTACGCCGCCATGAGTGTGTTATCTAGATCGGGTTGCACACCGCAACAGTGTGATGTTGAGAATAGTATTCCAAATGCTATTTTGTATGCCTTGCTTCACCATGGGTATAAGGATTTGTTTGGGTTCCAGATACCAATCGTGTGTGGTTGTCAATTTTGAGTATAGCGACTTGAGGTGCTTCATGTGTAATAGCGTTTGGATAGGACGTGCATTGTAGCGAGACTACGTGAAGATTAGACCCTTCGGGGTAGATACGGGTATTCTATTTCTATGATGTGGGACGGGGTCCCAGCCTTGTGTTGTGATGGTACGGAGGAGTTTGAGTCACAGCTCTTTTGTTAGAGTCATTTATCATAATTTGAGTACGTTCAGTCCGTCCTTCATTGGTCCGTAGATTATGCAAGTTGTGGCTTAGGCCTGTGTTAAGGCGTCATATCACCATAGTAGTGTGTTGGATTCGAGGTGATCGTAGGAGTTGAATACAAACAGATTTGACTACAGATTGTTGGAAGAATAATATCGTGGTTCAGTTCAGAAATCTGCTGTGGTATTAGTCAAAAGGGAAGTGTCTTCATGAATGATTTATCTGTGGAATGTTTATGGCTTACTGTGTATTTCATTATCTTCGATAGGATATGAACGTGTTGGAATAAGACTTTAGCTAATAAGAGGTTTCTATCGGAATATGGTTGTTTTGGTCACTGCATGTGTTTGCGCTATGAGGTACATCATATAATTGCACATGAGGTTGCAGGCATGGGTTATTACAGCTAGTCCGGCTTTATTCAAAGTATTGATGCGAGATTTTGGTCTTGTGGGTGATTTCAGTAGTGAAAATATGGTTCTATGGTTTATGGACTATTATGGATTGTGAAATTTCGGTTATATTGTGATATCAGACCTGTATGAGATATGGTGACGTGGGATCACCCCAGTTATATGCTTGGTAAGGTTTCAACTATCGGTTGGCTTCTAGGACAACTCTGGGTACGCTCGAGGATGAGCATTGGATTAAGTTGGGGAGAATGTGATGACCCGACCCGTCGTCTCATGTATTACTGCTCCATTTTTTCCCGTTTCATGCTCCTTCATATTGCATTATCAGTATGTTGTATGTTATAGTCGATTTGGATTTGTATCGGTGGAAAATGAGACACTTAGCTCATTAAGGAAGGCTTGTGTTGGAAAAGTCAACCAGATGTTGACATATAAATTAGAGGGCTCGGATGGGTTTTCGGTGATTTGGTTAGCTTCAGAAGTGATTTGTGACTTAGGAGTGCGATCGGAATTAATTTTTGAGGCCCGGTGTAAAATTAGGCTTGAATTGGTGAAGTTAGTATTGTGGCGAATTTCGGTTCATGGGTGAGAATTTGATCCAAGCGTCGGAATGGAATTCCGAGAGCTTCTGTAGTTTCGTTAGGTAATTTTGTATATGTGTGAAAATTTTCAGTTCGGACATCGTTTGGTCGGGTTTTTGATTGAAAGTGCATTTCAGAAGTTCTTGAAGAACTTAGGCTTTATATTGATGAAATATGATGGTTTTGGTGTTAATCGTGGTGTTTTGGATTCCGAGCAAATTTGTATAAGGTATTGGAATATATCGGTGTTTTTGGTTGAGGTCCCGAGGGCCTTAAGGTGGTTTCAAATGGCCAACAGGGTAAATTTGGACTTGTGTTATGAAATCACTGCTGCTTCTGGTATGTTTTCGCTTTTGCGGAATTTGGACCGCAGAAGCGGTAGTGCTTATGCGATTGGGGAACCGCAGAAGCAGTTTTGGATTTGAGTTGGCTTCCGCAGAAGCGAGACCGCAAAAGTGGTCCCGCTGATGCAAAATATGGGCTGCAGAAGCGGCCAGAACCATTAAGTGGAAGTCCGCAGAAGCAGAAAAGGACCGCGGAAGCAGTTCTGTGATCGCAGATGCGAAAAAGGGCTAGATAGGAAAGGGTTTTAAAGTGTCATTTTGTTCCGCGATTTAAGATATTTTCCCTCCATTTTTGAACATCTTGAGAGCTTTTTGGGAGCAATAAAAGAGGGTTTCGAAGGGGATTGACAGGAGGTAAGTTCTATGAACTAAAAACATGATTATATTGTGAAATTGGTCTAGGAATTCATGGAAATTAAGCCTACAATTGATGAACTGGGATTGAATTTTTGATATTTCAAATTGGGATTTGATAGGTCATTTGAGCTCGAATTTGGGAGTTCTTGGTATGTATGGACTCGTGGCGATACGAGAAATACAGTAATGTGATTTTTGAAATTTTTTGAGAAGCGGGCCCGTGGCTCGAGTTTTGCTAGTTTCAAGATTTTTGTTATTTCTCGATTGCTTTCGAGTGGGTATTGTCCCCTTAGCATATTCTGATGGTGGTTTGAGGAGCAAAGGCGTCGCGGGCTAGAGATTTCACCTATTAAAGGTGAGTAATACTTGTAAATGATATCCTGAGGGTTTGAAACCCGGATTTGCACACCATTGTGATGTACCGAGGTGACTTGCACGCCGAATATGAGCATGGGGTAGAGCACCATTGGGGACTGTGACTTGGTCCATCCCGGTTGTTGATTTTTATCGCGTATAGTACTATGATTATTTGTTATCATAATTTAGGCTGATTGTCATGTTTGGGCTTCATGCCAACTATGTGAATCCTTCGGGGATTGATATTACTGTTTTTGCATTACTTTGCATATTATTTGATCTCGGTCCAAGGTTTTAATAGTATTTTGCAAACTTAGCCATTTTTCTAAGATTTGAAAACTCAAAAAAAATTTATGAAATTTTGAGCTGAGGACTATCATTCAATATTGCCCAAGTGGCTTACGTTCATTTCTGGACTGAGCATGGATTAGGCTGCGCACCACATCAGTGTTATAGTGATTTTTGAGTATATAGATGGCTAGGGCTGCACGCCGTAGCGATGCTATATTGATATTGAGGCCGAGAGCCTGTTTGATGCCACCATATGGATGATATTGCTCTTAGGTTGTAGGAGCCCCTCTGAAGTCTGTACACAACTTTAGTGAGCACCGTCGACGTTAAATGGACCAGACTGCACGCTGCACTAAGTACCGGAGTGTACTGTCATACGCATTGCATTCATACGTTTGTTTACTATTTGTTGTTTGTGTTATTTTGTTGTTCTGATATTACGTGATCACTTTTAAAAAGGATAAATTTTAGACAGTGGTAACAGTGACACTATATGATATAAACAGGTCAGGTAACAATGGCTGACCAGGAACAAGAATAGTGTATGAGGGGCGAGTTTTATGAGCCCAATTATGCATACTTGTTTGTGTCCGAAGGCTGACATTTGTGCTGACTTGCACTACATGTTTTGCATTTACTTGCTTAACTGTTGAAAAAAGATATTTTTAAAAGAGGTTTCGAACTGAGTCAAGATATTTTCTAAAGGATTTTCACGTTTTCCCTGTTTTCTCAAAGGGTTACACTGTACTATATAGCATGTTGATTTTCTTTACGTGGTTTATTGCTGCTCAGCTATTATTTACCCTTATTACTCACCGAGTTGGAGTACTCACTTTACTTCCTGCACCTCGTGTGCAGGTGCAGGTAATTGTTCACCTGGTAACGAGTTTTGAGCCGATTGGAGATCTTGCTATTGTAGCTGTGCTAGGTGACAATCAGCGTTCGCGGCACCGTACTACTTCTGTAAATATTACTCCAATCTATATATTAATGGTGTTGTAATAGTATTAGGATTCTTTAGATGCTCGTGACTCGTGACTCGTGACACTCCGATTTTGGGCTGAGCTGGGATGGTTCCCTTTTATATCATTTTCTTCCGCGGTTATGATAATGTTATGCATTTTTTTGACTCATTCATGCTAATAAATTGTGAAAAGAAGTATTTGATATGCTCAAATTACATTTTAATAAATAGTGTAAGAAGATCAATGTCAAATATAATAACCCAACAAGGTTGGGGTCGAATCCTATAGGGAATAGATGTGAAAAGGTTAATTGTTCAGTGTGTTGCTCGACTCGAGTTCGATCTCTATTCGATTAATTGGAACAAGAGAGAAAGGTATATGGTGACTAGAGTATGTATGATTGTTTTAGTTTAAGTAGCAACTAATCTCAACAATTAATGAGTAAACAAGTGGATAAAAGCAACCAAGGTTGTGTCCCCTTCAATGTAGTGTAATGTCAACAGGTGTTAATATGATATATTTCTAATGGAAGATTCTTTAGATACGCAAATGATGTCTAAGATACTACCCACTATTTCCTAATGAATGAGTACTAGTTCCTCTTTATGATTTTTCTAAATCTAAAAGAGTTACACTTAAGAACCATCAATAAATGCCAATTAAACACTTATTCCAAAGAGATTTTATCAAACAAGGTTTAAAGCCTTTAGTCATTGATATTTACTTATACCAAATCCTAACCCACTTTCCCAAAAAAGCAAGAATTTAATGGCTTTTGTAAATGTTTGCAACCACCAACAATAAATGAAGAATGAGAAATAAATATATATCAACCAACAATTATATATATATTCAATGTTAAACACCCATTAACATAACACCCCTTTAGGGTCCACAACCTTATTCTTTAAAACTACCTACACATGCAAAAACACAGAAATTAACTAATAATAAATGTCATAAATGCTTACAATGGAGGGAATCTTCAGCCAAAAGCTTCAAAAAAAGAGAGAGAATATTAATGTGATAGAATGTAGCTTAAAAGTTAGACAAGATGAGCACACAAAGGTCTCTTAAAACTATTTATATATGGACCAATTTAGGGACAGAAAATCGACAAGTTTGCCCTTTCAGGTCATGTCTGTGACCGCAGACTTGTCGCATAACAGGTCCGTGGTCCGCATTTTGAACAGCCTTTTCGCAGATCCAAAATCCTAGTTGTCAGGCCTTCATCGCAGTTCCATTCTGTGGTTCGCATTTGAGTTATGCGACCGCAGATTGCATCGCATCTTTGACCCTGAGTTTTCTTATTGTTCATTCTACGACACCTCTGCGGTCCGCATGTTTATTCTGCGATCGCAGATTTTGCCGCATTCTTCACATGGTTTTTAGCTCCAAACTATGCAATGTTTTGCAATTTGAGAAACGATTCTACGGTCCGCATGTGTGATTTGTGAATGCATAATGGGCCGCAGATTTGCATTTGTGCAATATTATGCTCTTTTCTTCTCTTTTTGTTTCCATTTTCATATCTTGGTCTTCCCTTCCTCTTGTGCTATTAGAAGAACAAATCTACATGAGTATGAGTTATAATTGCATTAAAACAAGCTAGAATCTAGGCAATTAGTATTGAAATGTGCCAAAATTCGCTGGCACATCAGTATTGTTAGTCTGTTGGTTGGCCTTGTCTTCACGTGAGGCACCATCACGACCGGGTTCGAGAATTGGATCGTGACCCCCCCCCCCCCCCCGTTATTTTCTAATAGGCAGCCTCATCAATGTTTAGATTATACGAGCCATTAGGTGGGGGTTCTCATTTAATGTGTATTGTAGTAATTTCTCCTTTGTCCCTGTGGTGGAAAACTACATGATAGTATTAAGTAGCTCTAGCAATGGTCTGTTTGTGAAGTTCTTCTTCTTGTCAAAATCATTATTGTTTCTTGTGAGCCATAGGCTCCAAAAGAAGAAAGGGGGAAAGGATTTTGAGTCAGTAGGATAATTGAAGCACATGTTCTTGATCTTGTGCCATGTTTCCTCCCAGTGAATCATTGAAAACATAAGGTATGGATGACAAACCTAGTTTTTAAACTCCAGAGTTAGGGACAACCAAAATGTTCTTTCATTAGTGCATTCAAAGAAGAAGTGGTTTATGTCTTCCACTCCAGAAGAGAAGAAATGACATATTGAGCTTATATTTAAGCCTATGCTACTTAGATACTTGGCAGTGGGAAGTCTGTCGTGTTTCATCTTCGAAGTGAAAAATTTTATCTTATTTGGGACTTTTAGTTTCCAAATCCATCCAAAGGAGTCGCCTTGGCTAGTATTGGGGTTTATCTTAGAATTAATGAGGTTGTAGGTGATTTGGAACTAGGGTGGGCATCGATAGGTTCGGTTCGGTTCGGTTATGAATATTACTGGTTATCGGTTTACAAATATCATAACCTGATAACCTAACCGATAAGATATTGGTTATTGGTTATCGGTTAATCAGTTATTGATCATTATCGGTTCGGTTATCGGTTTACCCAATAAGATAAAATAACTAAACCAATTTTGCAATATATAAAACTATTTTGCTAAAATAGTTTTATATGATTTGCAATGTATAAAATAATTTTGGTAAAATCAGTGTTCTTTAGATCTTCTATGTTCAAACGACTAGCAGCAACTCTTTGTACATTGATATCTACTTTTTTACTCTAGTACATAATTATGTATATAAATTAAAAAGTTTATTAATTATGAAATACAAATTTTATAACAGGTGACACAAGATAACTTTGTAACAGCTCAACAATTAAAGCACCCGACAAATCTCACTTCAGCTTACAAACAAACTAAGAAAAATTCAGAGCCACAATACTTTCAAATAAACTAAGAAAAAGATGAAGATGAAGCAACTAATAACTTATACGAAGAATCAAGATGAAGCTGAAGAATGTGGCTGAGAAATGCGACTGAAGAGTGAAGTGATGATGCGACAGAAGAATCTGAGAAATGAAGTGAAGATGCGACTGAAGAGTGAAAGAAAAAAAGTTGAGAAACGCAACTGATGTGGGCCTGAGTCTTGACGGGCTGAGTGGTGAGGGCGTGATGCCACTGAGCCGGCCTAAGTCTTGACGGGCTGACTGGTGGGGCGTGAGGTGGAGAAACTAAGAAAGAATACGAAAATCAAAGAGTGAACTATGAATTATGAAACCATGATATGTATATACTTAAGGGTAACCTAGTAAATTAGTTAATCCTTATTGGTCTATCAACATTTCCCAATAACATAATTTCCAAATTGAGTTTGGTGATGTGGGAGGGTAGCTTTATATAAGTCATCACATGGCTAGGTATGCTTCTCAGGCTAGCTTTGGCCAAGGTTGTACAACCAACCATATTTAATATCTTTGTTTTCCAACCAGCCAATCTAGTATTCATGCTATCAATAATGAATTGGAAGTATATATTGGTAGGACTTCTGTGGTAGGAAAACTTAGATACTTACCAAAATCATAGCTTTATCTAATCCATAGCACTGAGCTACAGCTATTAGCCTAATCCTCTTTGCAATTGGTTGAGAAGATAACCGTTGATTTTTGGAAGTTAACCTATTTGATTGAGGCAAGGTTAAACTCTTCTAAGGTTGCTAGGATAGCATCAAAGTTCTTCTTATTGGCTCTACCAAAGAGTGTGAGATCATCAGCAAAGAAAATGTGTAAACTTTTTGAGCCATTCCTGGTAGTGGAAATTGAAAACCAGTCCATTCTCAGGACTGCATGGTCAATATTCCTTGAGAGACTTTTCATAAAACTAACGAATAGGTAGGGGGAGATGGGGTCACCTGTCCCGATTCCTATAGTACGATTGAAAGGCTCAGTTTGGCTCCCATTGACTAGGATGGATTTGGAACTTGTGGAAATGCAGGAGAGGATCAAACTGATCAATTCAGATGGGAACTAGAAGAACATTAGGGAGTCTTTTATGAATGTCACGACCCCCATTCACCTTCCATGAACATGTCATGATGGCACCTAGTTCCTACAACTAGGTAAGCCTAACAGTGCAAAACAATTTAACATAATTTGCAAAAACAACTAATTTAGGCTAAATAACTAAAATAAATATGTATATCACTGCCACTCGACATATACAACTCATAATAAGTGCGGAAGTCAAAAAGCTCAACCCAAAATTCGGTAACTTACGGGAACCACAGGCTAATAGAAACATAGTACGCTGCTCTAACTCCAGAATGTCTAAACAACTGAGAAAAAGAGAAATAAACTAAATAATATAGCTTGAACAGAATAGAGACTCCTAGTCTGCGGACGCGGTAGCTGTACCTCGAAGTCTCTGTGTATCTCCTCGCCTCAAGGATAGTGCGCCTGAGTAGATGTACCTGGATCTGCACATGAAAACATGCGCAGGAAGAGGAGTGAGTACACCATTACAGTACTCAGTAAGTGCCAAGCCTAACCTCGGTTGGATAGTGACGAGAAAGGTCAGGGCCCTACTGAGATAAACATAATAAATGATAGGATAAGAAAAAAATAGTATAGATAAAGTCTACCGCGAGAATCTAAACCGGATAAATAAGGAAAATAATAATGGAAAGCGGAAGTAAAACAATATAACAAATACTGCTCACAACAAGAAATAGTAGTCCGGGATCTCTTGGTATCCCAAGGATCTCCTAGTGTCCTCGTCATACATACTAGGGATCTCTTGGTATCCCTATGATCTCTTGGTATCCTCAATAAGTTAGCTGAGGATCTCTTGGTATCCCGAGGATCTCTCGATATCATCAATTTATTGATATTCATGTGCTAGGGATCTCTTTGTATACCGCACTCTCAATCCAAAACATCTCAAGTACAGGGGGATCCCCCGGGAAGCCGTCCAGTAGTCCCAAATTAAACACACAACAACAATAACTTATCATCTCAGAATAAATGCTAAAAATACGAACAAGAAATACTAAATTCTAGACTAACATGCTTCACAGAGTACAAATAATACAGTTAAACAGTTAAGAGAATAAGTCAGTTAAACATGCTTCTCTAAGCTAGCACTTGTTAAACTTACAACCTAAAATTAACAATAAACATGAATCTCAATTTAAATTTTTGAAGTAGAAACGGGCTTACAACAATTAGCTCAAGCACGCGTTCGTTACCTCATGTACGAGGAATTCAATTATCAAAGATCATGTCCTAAGGGGAAAGGTCCCTCACACAAGGTTAGACAAGCCACTTACCTCGAACCGGCTCAATAATCAACTAGGAACCATGCAGTTGCCACGAGTATCCGACTCCAAAGGGCCCAAATCTATTCAATTCAATTACATATCATATATAACATTGCAAACAACTGATTCCACTATTAAATTTTAGCTAAGGCGCGAAAACAAGTAAGATGACCAAAATGCCCCTCAGACCAACATCTCGGAATTGGTAAATTTTCATATTTTCAGAACCCTCGTACTCTCATGAGTCTAACCATATAAAAATCTCCTAAATTGGAGGTCAAATGCCCACTCAAAACTCATGGTTTAGCCTATGATGTTTCACCCAATGTTTTCCAATTTTTGATCCTCAATTCGAATTTTTGTAATGGATTTAACTACATAATGATGAAATATAACTAGAAGGGATCAAAAAAAACATTACCAATAAGCTCCTCTTCAAAACCCTCTCAAACTTGCCCATCCCCGAGCTCAATTTGATTTTTTTAACTTTTGAAATCTATCCCTGGAAATTCTTGTTAGGATTTATGCCCGTCACTAGAGGGGGGGTGAATAGTGCGGCACGAGAATATTGATAAATATTGCGGAATTAAAATTGCAGGAGTAAAGTAAATGCAGTAATTAAAAGATTAAGGAAAGGACACACCGAATTTATACTGGTTCACCACAACGTGTGGTTAGTCCAGTCCTTGAGAGACTCTCTCGAGTTTCCACTTACTTCGTTAAGCTTACGGGTGCCTAACAAACCGTTACACTTGCTCGTAGATGTACACTATACAAGACTTCAACTTGCTCGAGGATACCTTACCTCAAGACTTCACCTTGCTCGTGGATACCGCACCACAAGACTTCACACACTAAGATTGAGGGTACTTAGCAAACCCGACAATCAATGAGAAGATATGGTCTTCTCAAACACCTTTCTCTTTTACAACAAAAACTCTCTAAAAAGAGTAGATAAAGAGATACAATATTAGCTCTATGAACAACTCAAAGTTGTCACTCAATTGGCTCAACAAAAGCTCTAAATGATGCACAAATAATATCAATATGTATATGAATAATGAGAGGTGTTGTGTGTATCAAATCAGCTCAAAAGACCTCTATTTATAGGTGGTAGAAGTAGTATGTCCGTTGCTTAATTGGCAACCAATTATGCTGATTTTATGCAAGATAATCGATTATCGGATTTGCATAATCGATTATCAGCTTACCGTTATAAAATCGGAAGCTGATTTTGTTCTAGAATAATCGATTATTGGATTTGCATAATCGATTATCTGCCTGTCGTTCAAAAACTTTGGCAACGGATACAAGATAATCGATTATGTCCAAGTGTATAATCGATTATCCTATTCTGCGGAAATTTCCAATAAATGGAATTTCCCAGAATAATCGATTATCACTTTTGCATAATCGATTATTCACCTATGCTGTCCAGAATTGAAAACTTACTTCAAAAACCATTTTGGTTAAAATGGAAACGTTAAAATCATTTTGTTTGAAGTATTTGAAATATGTTTATGATAAATATGATTTGATAAAAAGACTTTATGCATATTTATGATGACCTATGTTGAGCCAAAAGACGAGATAACTTAAACGTTGCTCTTACATTGGTTCTACCTAACGACCTACGCCTTGGGTCTTCGGTCTTGAACTTTTGAGCTCATCTTTGGCTTTTCCATGCAATCCATTCATCAATATGCTTCTTGGCATTCAATCTTGATTGTTTGTCATATAATAACGTTGTTTTACACTTGACTTCATTGTTTGTCATTCATCAAAACCTATACCTGAAAATCATGCTAATACAACCAAAGCACACATATCATGGATAGAATGATTTTCTACTATTTCCCCCTTTTTGATAATGACAAACACCAGGAGATATGCATATCGGATTCCCCCTAAATTCATGCTATATCTCAACATACAATTCATGCAAACGATTCCCCTTAATGATAATTCCCCCTCAAATAAGGCATACTATAACGTAGATACATTCCCCTTTATTTGATACATATCGCCTAAACTCTTCCCCCTTTTGGCATTAGCAAAAAGAGAGTATGCAAAGGCTACTTTTCCCTTTCGACACTTCCCCCTTTTGGGTATATCAATTGTTAGTGTCAAGGATAAAAGAGAAAATACAATGAGGAATATATATTGACGATATTTAAACAATCATACCAACATGAAATAATACCAAATGTTAGTAAAAACATAACAACCATAATAACGGTTATTCTTCGCAAATCATATTGCTTAAGAACATATCAACAGTTAATTTTTAACAAACCAATAGTTGTATTAAAAACAGGAATCATTTATTTTTCAAGAATATATCAACTGTTATTCAAACCAAAAATAATATTCATCAAAACATGAATCAATTATTATTTTTAACAAAAATAATTGATACCAATTGTTATTCAAGATAAAAGTTATCAAAACATGAATCAACAAAAATAATTAATATCAATTGTTAACAAAGATATATTAATTGTTAACACATATCAACTATTACGTTTTTATCAAAAATATGATAACTAACCGACATTCCCCCTCGATGCAATAAGGTTTCGTGCTTGGTGCATCTACTACGATATTGTAGTCTTCAAGCACACCTGCAAACGTACCTAAAAATAGGTTTTAGGTACCCAACCACTTTTGGGTCCTTGGGGGTTAGGCAAATAATAATCATGGTTAAAAGATAAATCCCTATATTTTGCAAAACATACGGGTGCTATGTGTCCTACCCGATTGCAATAATGACATATAACATTCGTGTTGTGCATATGTCTTGGTTGAGCCAAAAACGTTCTAGGTGATCTAAAATCGTTATTCCTAGAAGCGTTGAAATTCCTAGAGTCATTTCTAGGCGGTCTAAAATGATTAATTCTAGACTCATTTACAAAAATCCTAGAATTATTTCTAGGTTGAACATCGCAATTTCTAACATGATTCTTACGCCTTTTATTTTTCCTGGGCCTTTTCTTTTTAATTTTTTCAACTATTTTAGGATTGTCTATACTACGTTTTTCTAGTGTGTTCCTAAGTTCTATGTTCTCTATTTTCAAAGAACTACAAGAAGAACAATTGGAACTTTGATCAATTGAAGAAGTTTCATTCATCTCCTTAATTTTATTTCTAAGATCAATATTGTCATTTTCCAAAAATTTATTTTTCTCTTCTAAAACTTTAATTTTAGCCTTGGCCTCTTTGGAGATTTTTGAAGACTTTTTTAATTCATCATATAATTCTTGAAAAGCTTCTTGTAATTCTTCATAAGAATAAGAGTTAGAATTACTTACCTCTTCTTCCTCGTTGGCCATGAGGCATAATGCGGCAATTTCATCGCCCGAGCTGTCCGAATCCCATGTCACACGCCTTTGGTGTTTGTTCTTCTTCTTGTCCTTCGATTTTGGACAATGTGATTTGGTGTGGCCAAGTTTTCCACAATTTTGGCATGAAGGACTTGGTTCTTCCTTCTTTATTTCCTTTTTCATAAACTTATAAAACTTTTCGATCAAGGCATTGGAAATATTATCATCATCGCTATCCGAATCACTTACCTCTTCTCTTTTAGAGGATGAGGCTTTGAAGGCAATACCTGGACCTTTATTTCCAAGATAAGGATTAAGAATAGTGCTTTCATAAGTTTTGAGGTTACCTCTTAGTCCATCATTTGTGACGTCCGTGATTCCTATCGACTCTTGGATGGCATTGGCTTTGGATCGCCATTCGGGAGTGAGACTCCGCAAGATTTTTCGAACTAGATCTTTGTTCAAATATACTTTTCCGAGAGCATGGAGATCGTTGATGATCATTGAGAACTGTTCGAACATAATATCGATGCTTTCATTCTCCCTCATTCTAAAGAGTTCATATTCATGTGTTAGAAAATCAACTTTAGATTCTCGAACTTGAGGCGTACCATCATAAGTGATCTCGAGTTTATCCCTCATCTTCTTGGCGGTTGTGCAACAAGAAATCTTCCGATAGTCATCCGGATTCACAGCACAATATAATAAGTTGACGGCCTTTGCGTTATTTTCAACTTTCTTGACGTCCTCGGCATCATATTCATCTTCCTCCTTTGGAACCGTGGTTTCCCCAACTTTCTTTGTTGGCATTTGTTCACTGTTCTTGATGATTTGCCACAAGCGAAAGTTATTTGATTGGATGAAGATTCTCATCCGTTCTTTCCAATATGTGTAATTTGTTCCGTCAAATAGTGGAGGCCTATTGGTGGAGTGTCCTTCGCTCATCATTCCTGCGTTTAATATTCTCAACAAAAATATATATCGTTCTCTCAACCGGTTAAGGCTTTCAGAGAGTTAGGCTCTGATACCAATTGTTAGGATTTATGCCCGTCACTAGGGGGGGTGAATAGTGCGACACGAGAATATTGATAAATATTACGGAATTAAAATTGCAGGAGTATAGTAAATACAACATTAAAAGATTAAGGAAAGGACACGCCGAATTTATACTGGTTCACCACAACGTGTGGTTAGTCCAGTCCCCGAGAGACTCTCTCGAGTTTCCACTTACTCCATTAAGCTTACGGGTGCCTCAAACCGTTACACTTGCTCGTAGATGTACACTCTACAAGACTTCAACTTGCTCGAGGATACCTCACCTCAAGACTTCACCTTGCTAGTGGATACCGCACCACAAGACTTCACACACTAAGATTGAGGGTACTTAGCAAACCCGACAATCAATGAGAAGATATGGTCTTCTCAAACACCTTTCTCTTTTACAACAAGAACTCTCTAAAAAGAGTAGATAAAGAGATACAATATTAGCTCTATGAACAACTCAAAGTTGTCTCTCAATTGGCTCAACAAAAGCTCTAAAATGATGCACAAATAATATCAATATGTATATGAATAATGAGAGGTGTTGTGTGTATCAAATCAGCTCAAAGGACCTCTATTTATAGGTGGTAGAAGTAGTATGTCCGTTGCTTAATTGGCAATCAATTATGCTGATTTTATGCAAGATAATCAATTATCGGATTTGTATAATCGATTATCAGCTTACCGTTACAAAATCGGAAGCTGATTTTGTTCTAGAATAATCGATTATTGGATTTGCATAATCGATTATCTGCCTGTCGTACAAAAACTTTGGCAACGGATACAAGATAATCGATTATGTCCAAGTGTATAATCGATTATCCTACTCTGCGGAAATTTCCAATAAATGGAATTTCCCAGAATAATCAATTATCACTTTTGCATAATCGATTATTCACCTATGCTATCCAGAATTGAAAACTTACTTCAAAAAATATTTTGGTTAAAATGGAAACGTAAAAATCATTTTGTTTGAAGTATTTGAAATATGTTTATGATAAATATGATTTGATAAAAAGATTTTATGCATATTTATGATGACATATGTTGAGCCAAAAGACGAGATAACTTAAACGTTGCTCTTACATTGGTTCTACCTAACGACCTACGCCTTGGGTCTTCGGTCTTGAACTTTTGAGCTCGTCTTTGGCTTTTCCATGCAATCCATTCATCAATATGCTTCTCAGCATTCAATCTTGATTGTTTGTCATATAATAACGTTGTTCACACTTGACTTTATTGCTTGTCATTCATCAAAACTTATACCTGAAAATCATGCTAATACAACCAAATGGATAGAATGATTTTCTACAATTCTCTTTTCTGAACAGTGGTTTCCGCTTCTGCGGTGAAGGAACCACTTTTGCGGTCCAACTGATGCGGTATCCAAGCCGCTTTTGCTGACTCATTAAAAATCCAACATTTCACTTATGCAGTTCCCATCTCGCAGAAGCGGACTCGCTTCTGCGGTTTTTGAGGGCTAAGCCAAACTCGCTTCTGCAGAGCAAAGGCCGCTTCTGCGATTCCCAAGCCGCAAAAGCAAAAATACCAGATGACTGAACAGTTCTGCTGCTGCAACATATTCCCAACTCCAAAAATGCCGCGTTGAGCATCCGAATCACACCCGAGGCCCCCGGAACCTCAACTAAACATACGGACATGTCCCATAACATCATTCAAACTTGAACCAACCCTTAAAACACCTAAAACAACACCGAAAACTCGAATTAATCCATGATTCAAGCCTAAAAACTTCAATTTCCATCAAAATAAAAAATCTAACAAAAAATGTCCGAATAATCTGAAATTTTGCACACACATCCCAAATGAAAACACAAAGCTACTGCAACTTCCGTAATTCCAATCCGACCCTCGAATCAAAAACTAACTATTGAAGCAGAAACTTCAAAAATTCAAAATTCGGCATTTCAAGCCTAAATGAGCTACGGACTTCAAAAATATATTCTAGACACCCTCTCAAACTCGAAATTACCTAACGGAGCTAACGGAGCCATTGGTTTTCCATTCCGAGGTCATATTCATACTGTTTCGAATGCGTACCACTTTAAGCTCTCATTTAGGGACTAAGTGTCCCAAATATCTCCGAAACCTAATACTGAATGTCCCGACAAACCAAAATAGTAGAAATGAACTTAGGGGATGCAGTTAATGGGGGATCATGGCGTAAATTTCAAAAACGACCGGCTAGGTCGTTACATCCTCCTACACTTAATTATTCGTTTGTCCTCAAATGAGCATAGAGAACATACCTGAAGTAGTGACAAAATGAGGGTATCGGCTGCGCATATCCCGCTCGGTCTCCCAAGTCACCTCCTTGGCCGGATGACCCCTCCACTGAACCTTTACTGAGGCAATGTTCTTTGACCTCAACTTCCTGACCTGTTTGTACAATATAGCAACTGACTCCTCAACATAGGATAGATCCTTTTCCAACTGTACTGAAGTGAAACCCAACACGTGCGACAGATCACCGCGATACCTCCAGAGCATCGAAACATGAAATACCGAATAAACCCCGGCCAAATTGGGAGGTAAGGCAAGCTCATAAGCGACCTCCCCAACTCGTCTCAAAATCTCAAAGGGCCAATAAACTCGGACTCAATTTTCCTTTCTTTCCAAACCTCATGACGCCCTTTATAGGCGAGACCCGAAGCAGGACCCGCTTACCAACCATATAGGAAACATCATGAACCTTTTGATCCGCGTAGCTCTTCTACCCGGACTGGGCTGTACGGAGTCTGTCCTAAATCACCTTAACATTCTCTATCGCATCCTGGACTAAATCAGTGCCCAATAGCTTGGCCTCAACCGGCTCAAACCAACCCACTGGGGATCTGCATATGCTACCATATAAATCCTCATACGGCGCAATCTAAGTGCTAGACTGATAACTGTTGTTGTAAGAAACCTCCGCCAGTGGCTGATCCCATGACCCTCCAAACTCAATCACACACACTGAGCATATCCTCAAAAACTGAATGGTGTGGTCGGACTGTCCGTCCGTCTGGAGATGAAATGATGTGCTCATCGTCAGCAGAGTACCCAATTCCTACTGAACGGCTCTACAGAACCGTGACGTAAACTGAGTACCTCTTTTCGAAATAATAGAAACGGGGATGCCATGCAGATGAACAATCTCCCTGATATAAATCTCTGCCAACCGCTCTGTTGAATAAGTAGTACACACAGGAATGAAGTGCGTAGACTTGGTCAGTCGATCAACAACAACCCAAATGGCAATAAATTTCTTCACAGTCTGAGGGAGTCTACATACAAAATCTATGGTGATCCTCTCCCGTTTCCACTTCGGAATCTCCGTCTGCTGAAGTAACCCTCCCGGTCTCAGGTGCTCAGCTTTCACCTGCTGACAGTTGAGGCATCTAGCAACAAAACCTTCTACGTCCTTCTTCATCCGCCTCCACCAATAGTGCCGTCTCAAGTCCTGATACATCTTTGCGGCACCCGGATGGATGGAATACCGCGAACTATGAGCCTCTGTCAATATCAACTCTCGAATATCATCAATATTAGGTACACGTATCCGACCCTGAATTCTTAATACCCTATCATCTCCAATGGTCATATCCCTATCATTGCCATGCTGAACCATGTCCTTGAGGAAGAGTAAATGAGATTCATCATACTATCGCTCCCTGATACGATCGAACAATGAAGACAGAGAAAACACACTAACTAGAACCCGACTGAGACCTGAAAGATCCAATCTCACAAACTAGCTGACAAAGGACTGAACATTTATCGCCATAGGCCTCTCTGAAGCTGGTAAATATGCCCAACTCCCCAAACTCTCCGCCCGGCAACTCAAGGAATCGGCTAACATTGGCCATGCCCGGGTGAAAAAGAATAGTAATATCATAATCCTTCAATAGCTCCAACCACCTCCTTTGGTGCAAGTTTAGATCTTTTTGCTTGAACAAGTGTTGTAAACTCCGACGATACGTGTAAATCTCACAAGGCACACCATACAAATAATGATGCCATATCTTCAAGACATGAACAATAGCAGCTAACTCAAGGTCATGGACAGGGTAATTCTTCTCATGTATCTTCAACTATCTGGTCGCGTAGGCAATTACCCCACCGTCCTGCATCAACACCACTCCAAGTCCAACTCGTGAGGCATCACAATAAACTGTACAAGATCCCAAACCAGTAGGCAATATCAAAGTAGGGGTTGTAGTCAAAGCTGTCTTGAGCTTCTGAAAGCTCGCCTCACACTCCTCTGTCCACTGAAATGGAGCACCTTTCTGGGTCAATCTAGTCATAGGGGCTGCAATTGATGAAAACCCCTCCACAAAATGACGGTAATAACCCGCCAAGCCAAGGAAACAATGAATCTCTGTAGCAGAGGAGAGCCTAGGCCAACTTTACACGGCCTCCACTTTCTTCGGATCCACCTAAATGCCCTCACTCGATACCACGTGGCCCAAGAATGCCACAGAACTCAACCAAAACTCACATTTTGAGAACTTTCTTATAACTTCTTCTCTCTCAGGGTCTAAAGCACTGTCCTCAGGTGTTGCTCATGATCTTCCCGACTTCGGGAGTATGCAAGAATATCATCTATGAAAACAATGACGAACGACTCGAGATAGGGCCTGAATACACTGTACATCAAATGCGTGAAAGCTGTTTGGGCATTAGTCAACCCAAATGACATAACAAGGAACTTCTAATGACCATACCGAGTTCTGAAGGTAGTCTTCGAGATATTCGACTCCCGAATATTCAACTGGTGATAACTCGAGCGCAAATCAATCTTAGAAAACACGTGTGCACCCTAAATCTGATCAAATAGATCGTCAATACGAGGCAAAGGATAACGGTTCTTCATTGTAACCTTGTTTAACTGACGATAATCGATACACATACGTATTGAACCATCCTTTTTCTTCACAAACAAAACATGAGCACCCCACAGTGAATCATCGGGTCAAATAAAACCCTTATTGAGACTGACATCTCTCACATAAGCTAAATATGCAGCGCACCCCTTCTCAACCAGATGTTGAGCTTTAAGAAAAGAGATAACTCTACTGCGAGTGCGATCTAAAGTACCGTTCCACTGAATATGTGGAATAGCTGGCATATCCAGCGTCACGGTCTTGGCGTGAAAATCAAGAATATCATGATGGGGAGGCAACCAATCTATGCCCAAAATAATATCAAAGTCAACCATACCATGTAACAATAAATCCACTCTGGTCTCAAAACCACAAATAGTAACCAAACACAACCGATAAATGTGGTCCACAACAAGAGAATCTCCCACAAGAGTAGAAACATAAACAGGGTAACTCAAGCAATCTCGGGCTATTCCCAAATGCTGAGCAAAATAAGAAGACACATACAAAAAGGTGGAGCCTGGATCAAATAAAATCGATGCATCTCTGTGACAAACTAGTATAATACCTATAATGATAGAATCGGAGGCAACAGCCTCGGTACGGGAAGGAATGGTACAATATTTGGCCTAGACTCTCTCTCGAGGGTGACCTATACCTCCATGACCTCCGCCCCTAGCTAGCTAGGCAGATGGGGTAGCAGCTGGAGTTGTGATCATGGCATGAGAACTCTGAGGAGCGCGCTATGGCTGAGCAATCTGTGGAGGTGCACTCCTCCCAAGTCTAAGGAAATCCCTCACCATATGAAGGGTGTCACCACACTCAAAGAAAGATCTAGGAGGATGTGGTGGCTGTTATTGGCTAGGGACAGGTCTGCTGGACAGACCTCTGAAAGCACCCTACCAGGAGGCGCGCTAGAAATCAGAGGTGCATAGTAAGGCTCTTGGGGTCTAGGAGGAGCTTGAGCACAGCTGGCCGATGGAAAAGCTGAATGAATGGGGTGACCCATATAACCCCTACTATGTCAACCTGCTGTTGGGGTAGGTGCACTAGAATAGTGGCTCATATCTCGAGACCTCTTGGCCTCTCTCTCCTCTCGCTTCCTAGCGTGCATACCCTCGATCCTCCTAGCAATGCTCACTACCTGCTGATAAGGAATGTCCATCTCCAACTCTCGATCCATGCTAGATCTAATGGGTGGAATAAGGCTCTCATTGAACTAACGAACCCTCTCACGGACCGTGGTAACCAAAGCCGGTGCGTGCCTAGCCAATCTGGTGTAACGGATGGCATACTCTGAAATTGTCATAGCAACCTGGCGTAAATGCTCAAACTCTTCATGCTATGCGTCCCTAAGGCTCTGGGAAACAAACTCTCTCAAAAACATATACAAAACTTGGTCCAAGTCAGGGAAGCAGCCTCATTCAGACTGTCTATTTCATAAGTGTGCCACCAATCATCGGTGGTTCCTTGAAGCGGAAAGCAAGTAAAGGAAACCCCGCTGGACTCTACTATACCCATAGTGAGAATAATAAGGTGGCATTCCTCTAGAAATCCCAAGGCATCCTCCGATGCTAAACCGCTGAACATAGGAGGCTTATATTTCTTAAACCTCTCAAGCCTGATCTGCTCGTCCTCTGATACAGCTAACCCATCCTTGGGATGAACTGGCACTGCAGGCAGTATAGAAAAGATATCTGTGATCTGCTCCATATGTACTCTCTGCTCAGGAGTGCAGGCTACGGGAGGCTAGGCCCCTCCCCTCGTCTGGGATGTGGCTGCAGCGGGGGGAAGCAACCCCGCATGAGCCAAGGTGTTGTACATAGACATGAACTGAGCTAATGTCTCTTGAAGGGATGGAGTAGTAGTAATAGTTGTAGGCATGTCTGGTGCCTGAACTCTAGCTGGATCTGCTGGCGGTACCTTAGCGGCAGCTCACATAGGTGCTCTGGCTGCACCGCATGCGTGTCCACGGCCTCCACCCTGGCCCCTGCCTCTGATGGCAGGAGTAGGGGGTGTGGGTGCCTGATCATCCCGAGTAGCACGTGTCCGCACCATCTATAAGAGAATAGATGACAGAAGTTTTAGAAATATGTCAAAATATAGCACGACAAGGAATTCAATGAAGTGAAGATTTTCCTACACAATTACATATCCTCTCGCAGATAAGTACAGATGTCTACGTACCAATCAGCGAGAATCTAATAAAACGACATGTGTTCTGTGACTCCTATAAACCTAGAGCTCTTATACCAACTTGTCGTGACCCCTGTTTACCCTCCATGAACATGTCATGATGGCACCTAGTTCCTACAACTAGGTAAGCCTAATATTGTGGAACAATTTAACATAATTTACGAAAAAACTAATTTGGATTGAATAACTGAAAGAAATATGTATATAACTTCCACTCAACATATACAATTAATAATAAGTGCGGAAGTAAAAAGCTTAACCCAAAACCTGGAAACTCACGAGAAGCACAGGCTAATAGAAATATAGTACGCTGCTCTAACTCCAGAATGCCTAAAAAATTAAGAAAAAGAGGAATAAACTAAATACTATAACTGGAACAGAATAGAGACTACTTGTCTACGGACGCGGCAGGTATACCTTGAAGTCTCCGAATATCTCCTCGCCTCAAGGATAGTGCGCCTGATTAGAGGTACCTATATCTGCACATGAAAACATGCGTAGGAAGAGGCGTGAGTACACACTGCAGTGCTCATTAAGTGCCAAGCCAAACCTCGGTCGGATAGTGACGAATAAGTTCAGGGCCCTACTGGGATAAACATAATAAATGATAGGATAAGGGAAAAAAACAGTATAGATAAAGTCTACAACGAGAATCTAAACCGGATAAATAAGGAAAACAGTAATGGAAAGCAGAAGTAAAATAATATAAGAAATACTGCTCACAACAAGAAATAGTAGCCAGGGATCTCTTGGTATCCCGGGGATCTCCTGGTATCCTCATCATACACACTAGGGATATCTTGTTATCCCGATGATCTCTTGGTATCCTCAATAAGTAAGCCGGGGATATCTTGGTACCCCGAGGATCTCTCGGTATCCTCAATTTATAGAAATTCATGTGCCAAGGATCTCTCGGTATCCCGCATCCTCAATCCAGAACATATCAAGTACAGGGGGATCTCCCGGGAAGCTGTCCCGTAGTCCCAAATTAAACACACAATGACAACAACTTATAATCTCATAATAAAGGATAAAATCCGAACAAGTAAGAGTAAATTCTAGCCTAACATGCTTCACAGAGTACAAATAATACAGTTAAACAATTAAGCAAGTAAGTCAGCTAAACATGCTTCTCTAAGCTAGCACGGGTTAAGCTTACAATCTAAAATGATCTAGTAAATAGGAATCTCAATTTAAGTATTTCAAGTAGAAACGGGTTTACAACAATCAGCTCAGGTACACACTCGTCACTTCACGTACAAGGCATTCGATTATCAAAGATCATGTCCTAAGGGGAAAGGTCCCCTACACAAGGATATACAGGCCACTTACCTCGAACCGACTCAATAATCAACTAGAAACTGCCCCTTTGCCATGAGTATACGGCTCCAAATGGACCAAATATATTCAATTCAATTACATATCGTAAATAACATTGCAAACAACTGATTCCACTATTAAATTTAAATCTAAGGCGCGAAAATAGGTAAAATGACCAAAATGCTCCTCAGGCCAACGTCTCGAAATCGGTTAATTTTTAAATTTTTAGAACCATCGTACTCTCACAAGTCGAACCGTATAAAAATCTTCCAAATCGGAGGTCAAATGCCCATTGAAAACTCAATAGTTTAGCCTATGAAGTTACACCCAACGTTTTCCAATTTTTTATTCCCAATTCGAATTTTAATGATAGATTTAACTACATAATGATGAAAATAACTAGAAGGGATCAAAGAAATGTTACCAATAATCTCCTCTTCAAAACCCTCTCAAAATCGCCCTTCCCCGAGCTCAACTTGGATTTCTAGCTTTTGAAATCTAACCCTCGAAATTCTCTTTTCTGAACAATGGTTTCTGCTTATGCAGACAAGGGACCACTTCTGTGGTCCCACTTATATGGAATCCAAGCCGCTTCTGTGGACAATTTAAAAATCCAACATTCCGCTTCTGCGATCCCATCTCGCAAAAGCAGACTCGCTTCTGCAGATAGTCCTATCGCTTCTGTGATTTCTGAGGGCTAAGACAAACTCGCTTCTACAGAGCGAATACCGCTTCTGCAGCTCCACTTCTTTGGTTCCCAAGCCGCAGAAGTGAAAATGCCAGATGACTGAAGAGTTTAGCTGCTGCAACATTTTTCCAACTCCAAAAATGCCCCATTGAGCATCTGAAACACACTCGAGGTCCCCCGGACCTCAACCAGACCTACGGACACGTCCTATAACATCATTCAAACTTGAACCAACCCTTAAAATACCTAAAACAACACCAAAACTCGAATTAATCCATGATTCAAGCCTAAGAACTTCAATTTCCATCAAAACATGCTTTCGATCAAGAACCTAACCAAAACACGTCCGAATGATCTGAAATATTGCACACACATCCCAAATGACAGGACAAAGCTATTACAACTTCGAGAATTCCAATATGGCCCTCGGATCAAAAACTCACAATCGGACCGAAAACTACAAAAATTCAAACTTTGGCATTTCAAGCCTAAATGAGCTACAGACTTTCAAAATATATTATGGACACGCTCCCAACCCCAAAATCACCTAACAAAGCTACGGAAGCATCGGTCTTCCATTCCGAGGTCGTTTCTAACTACGTACCACTTTCCATAACTTAAGCTCTCATTTGGGGACTAAATGTCCCAAAACTCTCCGAAACCCAATACCGAATGTCCGAAAAACCAAAATAGCAGAAATAGAATTAGGAGAAGCAGTTAATGGGGGATTGGGGCAAAAATTTCAAAAACAGCCGGTCGATTCGTTACAATGAAATGCCACTCAAGTCTGTCAAAGGCTTTAAGTATATCTTTAGGACCATGCTACATTTTTACCTTTCATCTTTTAGAAGTGGGTGATATATTCCTGAACAATTATGGCATTATCAGCAGCCCTTCTGTTATATAGGAAAATGGCCTGTGTGGGCCCAATTATGGTCTTGAGTAAGGGCTTTATCCTATTCATTTTGATGTTAGTGAGAAGTTTTTACATTGTGTTGCGCAACCTAATTGGTCTAAAGCTCTTAAGCATAGTAGCATTTTGGAATTTAGGGATCAAGCACATGAGGGTCCAATTGACTTCTGGGAAAATAGTTGAAGTGGTGAATACCTTCAGACAAAAGTTGTTGATTTGGGTAGATATGATGTTCCAGTATTTTCGATAGAAGAAGAGGTATAGCCCATCAGGCCCATGTGACTTAATGGGTTTCAAATAGTCCACGGCCCTCTTAATTTCAGAGTGCCTAAGAGATTGATCAATGGATTTTCTCATTCTATCAGTAAGGACTAGAGAAGTTTCCTCACTGTAGCTGCATTTGTAGGCAGATGAGGTATGCAAAGTGGGGAAGAGGTTTGAAAAGTAGCCTCTTGTGGTTTATTTGATGAGGTGAGGGTTGATTGCCTACTTCATCTGTTAGGCCAAAAATCATATTTCTCCTTCTTCTGTTAAGGGTAACGGTGTGAAAGAATCTAGTGATGGCATCTCCTTCACACAGCCAGCTAATTCTGGATTTAAGCTTCCAAAATCCTCTTCATTCTTAAGGATAGCTGAGAAATCAGCTAGGAGGTTAGATTCTATGTCCTGGAGGTAGGTGCTAAAAGGTTAGGCATTAGAATTTTGGATTCCATTAACCCTAACCAATTTATGTTTCTGCTTATGGAAGATGTTTCCAGAGACATGCCTACTTCGGATGGTCACATTAGCCTTTATGTCACCCAAAAGATCATTTGTGGAGTGGAAGTTTTTTTGAAAAATGGAGGGGAAATCAAGGTGATACACCACATAGACTCAAATCTAAAGGGCCTTCTATGCTCATTATATTGTTGACTAGTAATGGTGATGAGTAAAGGGCAGTGGTCAGAATGGGTCCTGGGGATATGGGTAATTATTGATTCTGGGTATGACTTAATTCAGTCGTCAGTGGCAAAACACCTATCCAGCGTCTGTAGGATAAGATCTTTCATATTAGAGTTTCTTTGATTATACTAAGTGTATTTTGAGCCTTTGAAGCATAGTTTGACTGGTCTATATTGATTCAAATAATTCCAAAAATGATTGCTTCTATTATTATTAATGTTGTTACCCCTAAATTTGTCCCTGGATTTTAGGACTTCATTGAAGTCTCCTCCTATAAGCCATCTACCTTTATAAATAGAGGTCAGGTCCTCAAGGGACTGCCATAATCTTATTCTATCATGGAGGTGATTACTAGTATAAATAGTAGAGAAAACCCATTTTGAGTCATCAGGGGGTACCTTAACCACGATATGCACCCCCTAGGGTGTGGTACAGACTTCCTCAAGCTTCACTAGGTCGTTCTTCCACATAGCAGAAATGCCCCTAGATTGCCTAATAGCAGGGGATTGAAACTCAACTGTGAACTGGAGCTCTGCAGTCTGATCAAGGCCTACTCCGCACTACTATTAAGTAGTGAGAGAGTGTCGAAGAGCTTTTACTAGATTTAGGGCTGGGATCGATTTTCAAAGAGAGCTAGAGTTTGGAATCGAGTATCTATCTACCGTAGGATTGCGTATGTGTTCCAAATTACACTTCTAAATATTTTTGGGGTTTTTGTTTTACATCTACTTCTATCAAACTACAATGGTAAATGAAACTAGATTAATCTAAGAGTAAAATATTACGGGTTGTTCAAATGGTTTAAAAGGCACTAGGGTAGTGACTTCTGCCTAGGTGGTCAATTGAAGGATACTTGAGTCTAAGGTATAATTGACATATTTGGGGAGAATGATAAACCATTGGACGATATTTCCCACTCTACACCTCTCGGTGGTTCGAGTGATTTTGCTCGACTTGAATTTCTCAAGACCAATTGGGTATGAAAATATGCACAAGCAATCAAGGTTCAAGTCGGACATTACTCTCTCAAGGTTTAACCTTTAATTTGGGCTATCAATCTCTTGAATACGCCCCAATTTCTTGTTGGACCAATTTCGGAGACTTAGGCTCTCTTTCTCAAGAAGAGCTCAAGTCAACTAAGCACAAACCCATCAATTCCGCAATTAAGCATGAAATTAGCCCAAATATCAAATACCCATACTCAATCTAGTCCTAAAATAATAGACCCATCAATTACCCACACTAAGGTTGAGCCACAACCCTAGATTATGGGTCTAGCTACTCATAACTAAAGAAGAAAAACAAGAAATAGATGAAGAACGATTTATATTAAATAATTACTTAGATAAACAATATGATTTAATGTTGTAAATGTAGATACAATTGCCCAAAAATAGCTGAAAGTATCGAACCCATGAGCGCAGCTCTTTTCTAAAACTAAATGATAACCTAAAAATGGAAAAAGAAGCTATTTATACTAAGCTGAAAAATCTAGACAAAAATACCCCTGCGGGGCTAGTGCGGACCACACAAAATGGCTCTAAACTTTAAAATCCATGTCTCTGAGCTCTGGCAATATGGACCGTACAAAATGGAGTGCGGCCGCAGAGGCTTCCTGTGTGGTCCTTATGAAATGGAGCGCGGACTGCATCAACTTGAAACTTGAAATTATCAACTCTCTAATCCTTCTCACTGTGGACCGCACTAAATTGAGTGTGTCCGCGTTGATCCCAGTGCGAACCGTACAGAAACTAGTGCAGCCCCATTGCATGTTTAGCTGAATATCATGCTTTCTTAATCTCACTCATGCGGACCGAACAAAATGGTGTACGGCTTGGGCTTGTTTTGTCTGAGCTTTGTCTTGTCTTGGTATTTGTGCAAGTGTCACTCATTTTTGAGCTAATCTTTGACATCTTGTCACTTTGTTGATCAAACCTGCAATCAAGCACAACTTGTAAGCCTTTTAGGATTATTTTGTATAAATTTCTAATCAAAATATAAGCAAGAAGGAGTATAAATTATCAAAATCCCTAGTTATCACAATCAGATGCGCATTGTTAACCATTCGTATCTCAAGGAGAATAAGAATAGCAGGGTATGCAGCTTGACCCTGGAGGTACAATGCATGTGGAACTTAGCATTGTTGGCTCCCCTCGCATTCCATATTATGAAGTTCATCAATAAAAGGTTTTGAGATTGGGCTTTCCTCTTGAGGCCCTTCCCCTTTCCCATATGAGTTGCTTTCACTCGTCCCACATGGATTATAGTCACTACCTAGTTCCCTAAGTTTGGAGATGAGGGAACTTGGAGATCTATTTTGCAATTTTTGAGCTTTCTGGAGCATAGAGCAATAAGAATTTCTCAGAATGGATCTTTGAACTCGATCACCTAGGCTTCTTACATGAGGAGTACTCTTGTTTTTAAGACTCCTAGTTTTTTTCAAGATGTTTGTTAGATTTGTGTTGGACTCCTTGAGGTACACTAGGATCTGGTTCTTCTTTTTCATTAGTTAGTCCATTGTCGTGGACTGAGTCAGTATGGGGGAATGGGTTGGTTTACCTGTGGCCACATGATGAAGGCAAGTGATTGAGTGGTTTGTTCAGGTCCATGAGTGGAAAAAAAGACACTGTTTGACAAAATTGCCGCATCAGGATGTTGAGCTCCTCCAATGATCGGGGTTGTTAGGTACCCATGTATTGGGCTTGGAGGAGAGTGGACAACAGGAGCTGGTGCCCAAAGTTGGATAGGCCTTAGTGAAGAAGATAGGTCATTAGCCGAGCTAGGTAGCGTGGGTCTTGGATGGTAATGGATATTGGAACTGATCCAAACATCATTTGTGGTGGTTGTGAGTGACCTACAGATCTATCTCTAGCCAATATTCTAGCATCAAATCTGGGGGTAGTGATAGGATTGACATCATTAGGGGTGGTGTTCTGTTGATTGTTGGGATTGTTTAGGTTCAACATTGAGAGGGATTGTTTTTGGGAGGTTGTTGGATATGCTTGAAAACAGAGGCATCTCTTCAGTTACGTGGTTATAATCAGTTTAGTGGAAGTTGGATTTCACGCTAGGATGTTTGAGATCTTTGCACGATCTTGAAGGAATGACACTCAGTGTTACTTCACAACTGAGATGGTGTGGTTGATTTTCCCCAGAAAATTGATTGCCTCTATTGAGAGAGGCACAGTTAGAGAGAGCGTGGGTATGGTTGGAGTGTGGGTTTGGGATAGAGCTAGGCTGGGTCGCTGAGGGTGAGAGGTGTTCCATATTATCATACTTTTTGGGGTTGTAAAAGTATAATTACCCAAATCGAGGGGGATTCTGACTTGGTGAGAGTACTTGATTTCAGGGGGGGCACTGGCCAAGATTTGGGTGGGCTCCTCCATTTCCCCTTCTTCCTGACAGGTGGCTTTAGGAGGGTTTTTGGGGGATCCCATTTTCCAAAAAAATGGATCTTTCATCAATGGGTCAGAGGCATGTAGTTGCCATTTTATTCCAGTATATTTTTGTTCTGGGCTAGTGTGTGCTTTTCCCGTGGCATTTTTTGATAATGGGCCATAGTGAGCCCTTTGGTTGGATTAGATGGTTGCTCATTGGGCCCCATTGTGATTGTAGTCCCTCTTATGTTTGGGCTAACTTCACTGGAATCCATGGCCGATTTTGGGTTGAGAATAAGGAACGTACCTGATGAGGCATTGAACCCCTTTACTTGGGTGTTTGCTTAGGTGTCCTTGTTTTGATAGCATTTGTATTTGGAGAAGGGGATAATGTGCCATTGTGAGGTTTGGTCCTTTATGCTAGCATCACTACTAGAAGCGTTGGTGGATGTTTGTTGACGGTTTTATTTAGTGGAAATGGTAATGAACTCATGGCTTCTCAGGTGTGGCCAATTCTCCGACATCACATACATAGTATCCTCCCCCTTCCTACACAAGTGATTGGTTGTGGGTGCCAATTGTGACGTTCGGGGTTACTGGGATATCTAGTAGAACCTACACACATGTTATGGCATACCTTCCTCTTACTGTAGAGGAGGTGCAAGTATCAATCTTTAGCAGCATACCCACTTTTTGCCCACTTGTTTTAAAATTGCCTAGTCATAGAATTTCGATTGCAACTGTGGTGTCGCACCCCAAACTCGGGAAGGGTGACCGGCGCTCAACCAAGTTAACCCAGACGAGCAAGTCTATTAGATTCTTTCTACCCAACTCACTTATGCTTATAGAGAAGACATATTTCATACATTAAATAGTAGGGAGATGTATACAACACTAATACATTTTCATTAGTTACATCATTTAAAAGTCTCAAAATACACACATTAATGTAACGACCTGACCCGTCGTCCCATGAATTATCGTCCCGTTTTCTCCGTTTTATGCTTCTATATGTTTCAGTATATGTGTTTGGAGAATTTGAAGTAATACAGATGTAGTCATGTTAGAAATATGAAAATTAGTCTCTTTATAAGAAGGTTAGTTTTGAAAAGTCAACCGAATGTTCACTTATGATTTAGAGGACTCTGAATGGATTTCCGACGATTCGACTAGTTTCAGGTGGTGTTTTATGACTTAGGAGTGCAATCGAAACTGAATTTGGAGGTCTGATGTAAATTTAGGTTTAAATTGGCTAAGTTAGAATTTTGGCGAAGTCCGGTTGATAGATGAGATTTTTATCCGGTGGTCAGAATGGAATTCCAACGGTTGCAATAGCTCCGCTAGGTGATTTTGGATATGCGTGCAAATTTTCAGATCATTCGGAGGTGTTTAGGTCGAGTTTTGGATCAAATATGTGTTTCGGAAGTTTTAGAAGAACTTAGGCTTGAATCCGATGTAAATTTAGTGTTTGATGTTAGTTTTGGTGTTTTGAGAGTGAAACTAAGTTTGAATGACCATATGTTATGTTTTAGTATATTCGTATGCGGTCCCGAGGAGTTCGGGTGAGTTTCGGATAGGTTTGGTCTGCGTTGTGCTCGTTTTTCTTATGCTTCGACGTTTTCTTCAAGCATAAATGAAATCATATTGAACAAATAAGCTCTGATTACTGTTTTGAATGAAGCACTAGATTTGCATCGTAATTATGAACTCGTATTAAAAAGAATCGGAGAATTCGGACATCGTATGAGGATTTTATGGTTGTTTTACCAAGGTTTGCCCAGAATTTTAAGTTAATGACGAAATTGCCCCGGACGGCATATTAAAATCCTGTACTATTTGCAAATCTTAAAACCTACATATCTCCTTCATTATAAGGTCATATTGAGTGATTAAAAATCCTAAATTCATTAGAATTTCACACGAAATCTATTGGGAGCAGTAAAGCGCGTGAACAGTATACTTATAATGAGCACGTCGAGTTCTCTTCCAATTTTTGAACGGGAAGAAACTTCTGAGGCAATTTTTAAGAGAGAAAATTAGTGGGTATCGTAGAGGTAAGTTATTTGATTATTAAAACTTATTTATAGGTGATTATAAACCATAAACCCAGCCATTAGTTCATGAAAAACAGTAGAAAAATAGGATTTTGAGGCCTGAGATTATGAAACCTTTAGGGGTCGATTTGAGGGGTCAAACGAACTCCGATTATGGTGTTCTTTATATTTACGGAATCGGAAGAAGATGAAGAACACTTTTCTGTAAAAAAAAATTGAGTTTTGAAAATTGGGCTCGGGGCTCGGGTTTTGTCAATTTCGGGATTATTGATACTTTTCAATTATTTTCGATTGGGTATTGATCCTATAGCGTAATGTGATGTACTCATTGTGGTTTTGGCTAGATTCAACGTGCGAGGAGGTCGATTCAATAGGAAAGAGCATCGCGGGCTAGTCTATGGCCGGTTAGAGGTGAGTAGTATGTATAGATGATGGTTTGAGGGTTTGAAACCCCGGTTTATCACCTCATGACGCTATATTAGGGCGTGACTCGCACCCCATGGAAGGTGCGGGATGGTTTATGATTGGGGATCGTGACTTAGTCCATCCCAAGAGCGGAATATAAATTATTGGCCAGTCATGTGTTTAATCACCGTAATGAAATGCTAAGTCACTTTTCCTGAAATTAAATAATTAAATTATATTCTTCCTAAGAATTGGAAACTGGAAAATAAGTTGAATCTGTTATGTGAATCCTATGCATACTGTGGACTAAGCATGAATCGGGCTACACGCCGTAGGGATTATATATATTGGATCGGGCTACATGTCGTAGCGATTATATACATTGATACTGAGGCCGAGAGCCTGTTTTATGCCAATACCTGGCTGATATTGTGCTTGGGCTGAAGAAGCCCCTACGGAATCTGTACACGCCCCCAGTGAGCGCCGTCGATGATAAATAAATATGGATGGCTCGGGCTGCACGCCACAGCGTATTCATGTGCATTTCCTTGCATCTTTATCTGATACTTGATTGTTATATTTTATATTGTTTTGCTATTATTTCATGGTTAAGGAATAGGACTGTTAGATTTAGCTTTGCTTTGTGGTATTTCGTGAATTTCTTACTTCCAGACATTTTTCTATGCTTATTATTCACTGAGTCGGTAGTACTCACCCCTACTCCCTGCACCTTGTGTGCATATTCAGGTACACCGGAGGCTTAACTGACATTCGTAGTCTCCAGACATCTTCCAGAGTCGTTGAGGTAGATGCTTGCATTCGCAGAACCTGACTGCTCTTCATATTCCAGCTCATTGTTGCTATATACTTTTTCGTATTTTATATTGTTATTCAGATATTATTATTATTCCGTTGTTTAGAGGCTCTATACTTGTGACCCAGATCTTATGGGTGTGTTATGGTTTTTCGTACTTATCTATATTACACTATTAATATTCTTAGAGTATTATTCTTAAATTATCGATTTTGAGACTTAGTATTAAATTGAAAGCGATTGTTGGTCAGGCTTACCTAGCCTTAGGGTTGGGTACCATCACGACCAGGTTTGGGTTGTGACAAGTTGGTATCAGAGCCTAGGTTACTAGGCCTCACGAGTCATGAGCTGGTTTATTACAGTCTTGTTTATGGGTGTGTCATGCACCACACTTATAAGCTGGAGGCTACAGAACTTTTAGGAAACACTCCACTTTCTTGAAATCTTATCGTGCGTCCTTGATTCGGCTTGAAATAGTAACTCTTGAAATTCTTTCCACGTGTTCGCATGAGCGTTCGGTATTATATGTTCTTCGATGGCTTGCAATTCCCCGATTGTGGAGCGAGATGTAATCTTCGTGAGGATGATGTTTGGACAATCTGGAGGACTTGAGGCCAAATATTGCCTAGGGTTGAGCACTGAGGTGCTGATCGGATGATCAAGTGTTTTGAACGTATATGTTCGACATTGTTTCTAATAGCCGGAATGGCAGTTTGGTGATCGTGTGATGAGTATGCTAGTACTGCAAAATGCAATTATATGACCTGGTAGTGACGAAGGAGTTTGATAGATAATGGATGAACTGTCAAACAATTCGGTTCCTATGGTGGTTCGATGAGTAGCCCGAGTTGCGGGCGCGTGGAGAATCTTTTCGAGTCTCCTAGAGGGAGTGAAGTAAATTGCACGATATGATATGAGTTCAGAATCAGGAAGACTAAGTAGCTGTGTAATGTGTATGATGGTGGAAGGTATGCAGAAAATGTTATATGCGGCAAAGCAGGTGGGTTATCTCCTGCGGAGTATTCTAAAATGATGCGGTTCCTATGTATATTATGAGAAGACTTCAAGTGTAACTGGAAGGTATTATCCATGTTTTAGGATTCAAATAGGTACAACGCATTCCTAGGTATCAATTTTTGATGATATAAGACAAGTAGTATTGAGATTACTGTTTTTGATATACATTGTGATGCTTTGTCAAGTTGGGACATGTTGTTAGGATGGTTTTCGTGATTCTCTGGCAGGTGGATAGGCTCAGTTACAAAGGGAACTCTGCCAAAATTTTTGAAAAATTTGGGACTTCGTGAAGAATTTTGTCGCCGAAAGAGTGGGCTCAACTGATATCTGAATGAATGCAAGAATATCAGAAGAGTTAAATTTTCTGATGACTCGTGTTTCCACAAGCTTATGAAAGAGTGAGTTCACTCTCACCATGATGTTACGACAACAAAAGAGTATATGTGTTGTGGTTATATGGCTTCAAGCTAAGTTGGGGAGGTTGTCGTTGATTAGCTGATTGTACGATTAGGTAATATGCTAGTTCTGATTTGATGCATGTGGGTAAATCAATTCTGGTTGCAGAAATTGAGCCGAGGGTGGCACGAGTGAAGCTAAATTTCAACAGAGGTTATATGATGCTTAGTAGATGTGATAAAATAATATGATGTCTTGAGTTGTTGATAGATAATGCTTCGTGTAAAAAGAAGGAAGTAGTTTGGTTTTATCGGAATGAAATCATGTCCTGAGGTGTCAGAGTGCTGATAAGGAACGAGTGGTTCAGTTCTTTAAGTCAAGTAATTTGTAGTGGGTATAAGAGTGGATGACCCTTGAGAATGATTTTGATGTGTTGAAGATTCTATATGTAGCACTCAGATGTTTTAAGGTTGAGTAGATGACCAAGTCATTGTTTTTATTAGGACAGGTCAAGGCTTGTCGTACTTTTAGGTCACTTACAGGATTCTATGTATCAATATCTGGTAAGTAAAGGTAGCGGACTTAGATTCGCAGGAAGTTCTTCAAAGTAGGGTATTTTAGAAGTGGTATTTGTGGGAATTTTTGAGAGAATGTGTAGTGGCCTATTGGTCTTTGACAGTGCGGTCTTACGTTCGAATCTCGTGTGGTAAGCCTGGGTTGAGGCATTGTGGTGCTACAACAAGAGAGTATATCAAGTTGAAAATGATTCAGAAGGAAATCAAGACAAATGAAGTAGCTTGTTAGTGGACTGAATCTGTATGGTAAATGTATGATCAATTCCTTGTTTATGTTCGAGGTAGTGAGCCCTTGCGGGGTATTGGGCGGCAAAGCTTTTGAGCTCGGATAGTTGTCTTACCTGGTGTTTATAGAAGGATTTAGTCTTGTCAGTATAGCATGTGGTTAGGAAAAAGGAGACAGAGTTCTCAAGTTACCCTAGTATGGTATGGTATGTGCGGTCTGTTGTGAAGGACTGGGATTTGTGTGTGTAAGGTACGGTTCAGTTCCGAATGGAAAGTCATTAAATTCTTAAGTAGCTCGGGCAGTTGCATGTGATTTAATAAGCGACCCTCAGATGATTAAGGAAAATGGTATTACTATTCTAGTAATTTGACGGGAGTATACATTCAGTAAGAAGGGAAGGTGATGTAAACTGATGAGACTTCGGTGGGATTGCGGCAGTTTCCTATTACTGACTATTGGCATTTGAGTCTGTTGATGGCACGGGGAAATTTTAGAATATCTTTCGTGGAAATGAATGGGTACTTGATATGTAATATGTATTCATACAGCGGAATGTGGGACCAGGTACAGTGATTTGTGTGTTATATGGAGTTGGAGACTGGGACTTCTCCGGTACAGCCTATGTCGCAGTTGTGGATCGCGTGTATTCGGCGTCGTCTAGTGGCAAGTAGGATTTGGAGGCTAGAGTGGATCTCTATTTGTTGATATGATAAATTTTGGATATGATATTGAGTGTAGACTGGTTGCCTCAGTGTTGGGTTAATCTAGACTATTGTATTATGGGCTATGCCGGAAGATGCCACAGGTTGCATGGCGAGGTGCGTCGGACTATGTTCTAGCGGAATGTTTGTGTTCCAAGGACCAACAGACGGCTAAGAGCTACTTTCCTTAATTTGGACTTTGAGGCGGGAGGCAGTGTAGAGGTTTCTACCAGTGATTCAGTTCCGGCACTAAAGGACTTTTCAAATGTGTGTTCCAGTCTGAGTCGACTCGGTTGGCTCCGAATTGTATTATCGAGGGATAAGTTGACTAGACCGTTGCTGAGCTTATCAGCAATCTGGAGAGATCTATGAGTTATTCTCTACATTGCGAGACGTTATGATTTTTGGGAAGTGGCGCATATATTGCGGTGCTATCAAGATTCAAAGTGGGAGTGGAGCTTTGTATCTTACACTGTCATAAGAAGATATGATTATGCACTCAGTGTGCTTACGACCGACTCGGTATTCTGTAATAATGAGCAAATTCGGCTCGATGTGCATCTCCCTAGGTAAGATATTTGAGTGGATTGGGCACGCCGCCACAGGGCATGTTATCTGGATCGGGTAGCGCCGCAACAGTGTGACGTTGAGGATAGTTTTCGTGTGTTACTTTGTATGCCTTCATTCCTGGTTTATGAGGAAAGTCCGTATTGGGAGTTGCTCGGCAAATAGCGCATCGACTGGGTTCTTTCAGGATTTAATGGTGTATATAACTCGCTTCACCGTGGGTGTGATGGATTGCTTGGGTTTAGACATCAATCTGTGCATGGTTGTCAAGTTCGAGTATAGCAACTCGAGGTGCTTCATGTGGAATGGTGTTGGATGAGATCGCGCATTATAGCGAGGCTATGTAGAGATTAGACCCATCGGGAAAGATTCAAGTATTCTATTCCAATTATGTAAGACGAGGTCTTAGCCTTGTGTTATAATGGTATTGACGAGCTTAAGGTACAACTCTTTCGTTTGTGTCATTTTCATGACTTGAGTATGTTTAGACCGTCTCTTATTGGAGTGTGTGTTATGTAGGTTGTGGCTTAGGCCGTATTGAAGTGTCAGGTCACCAGGATGGTGTGTTTGGTAAGAAGAGACCTCTGGGGTCATTAATGGGTACGAACGGATTTGGTTCCATCTTGTTAGAAGGTTAATATCGAGTTTCGGCTTGGAGATATGTTATGGTATTGGTCAAAGGGGAAGAAATGTCTTCATGAATGGATGATCTGAGAAATGGCTATGGTCTACTGCGTGTTCATTATCATTGATAGAGTATAGCAGTGTTGGAATAAGACTCCAGATAATAAGGGGTATTACAGCCGGTTCAAGCTTATTCTGAGTGTAAATGTAAGGTTCTGATCTGGTGTATGGTTTTCGGAGGTGCAATGTGACTCTACGATTATGGTATAGATGGCCCGTGAAATTTTAGCTGTGTTGTATTATTGGGCATATGTGAGTTAGGGTGACGTGGGATCACCCCGAATGTATGTTTGGGAAGGTCATTCAGAGATTGGTTGGCTCCTAGTACAACTCTGAGCACGCTCGAGGACGAGCGTTTGTTTAAGTTGGGGAGGATGTAACGACCTGACCCGCCGTCCCATGAATTATTGCCCCGTTTTCCCCGTTTTATGCTTCTATGTGTTTCATTATATGTGTTTGAAGAATTTAAACTAATTCGGATGTAGTCCGGTTAGAAATGTGACAATTAGTCTCTTTATAAGAAAGTTAGTTTGAAAAAGTCAACCGAATGTTCATTTATGAGTTAGAGGGCTCGGAATGGATTTCCAACAATTCAACTAGTTTCAGGTGGTAATTTATGACTTAGGAGCGCAATCGGAACTGAATTTGGAGGTCTGATGTAGACTTAGGTTTGAATTGGCTAAGCTAAAATTTTGGCGAAATCCGGTTGATAGGTGAGATTTTGATCCGGTGATCGGAATGGAATTATGACAGTTGCAATAGCTCCGTTAGGTGATTTTGGATATGCGTGTAAATTTTCAGATCATTCGGAGGTGTTTAGGTCGAGTTTTTGATCAAATGTATGTTTCAGAAGTTTTAGAAGAACTTAGGCTTGAATCCGATGTAAATTTGGTGTTTGATGTTAGTTTTGGTGTTTTGAGAGTGAAACTAAGTTTGAATGATCATATGTGATGTCTTAGTATGTTTGTATGCGGTCTCGAGGAGTTCGGGTGAGTTTTGGATAGGTTTGGGCTGTGTTGAGCTCGTTTCTTATGCTTCGACGTCATTACTTCAAGTATAAATGATATTATATTGAACAAATAAGCTCTGATTACTGTTTTGAATGAAGCACTAGATTTGTATCGTAATTATGAACCCGTAAAGAATAGTCAAATTTGGACATCGTATGAGGATTTTATGGCCATTTTACCAAGGTTTGTCTATATTTTTAAGTTAATGACGAAATTGCCCCGGACGGCGTATTAAAAACCGGCACTATTTGCAAATCTTAAAACCTACATATATCCTTCATTATAAGGTCAAATTGAGTGATTCAAAAGCCTAAATTCATTAGAATTTCACACGGAATCCATTGGGAGCAGTAAAACGTATGAAAAGTACACCTATAATGAGCAGGTCGAGTTTTTTTCCAATTTTTGAACGGGAAGAAGCTTCCGAGGCGATTTTTAAGAGAGAAAATCAATGGGTATCGCATAGGTAAGTTATTTGATTATTAAAACTCATTTATAGGTGATTAATAACCATAAACCCAGCCTTTAACTTATGAAAAACAGTAGAAAAATAGGATTTTGGGGCCTGAGATTATGAGACCTTTAGGGGTCGATTTGAGGGGTCAAACAGACTCCGATTTTGGTGTTCTTTATATGTGCAGAATCGGGAGAAGATGAAGAACACTTTTCTGTAAAAAATTTTGAGTTTCGAGAATTGGGCCCGGCGCACAGGTTTTGTCAATTTCGGGATTATTGATGCTTTTCGATTATTTTCGATTAAGTATTGATCCTATAGCGTAATGTGATGTATTCATTGTGATTTTGGCTAGATTCAACGTGCGAGGAGGTCGATTCAAGAGGAAAGGGCATCGTGAGCTAGTCTACAGCCGGTTAGAGGTGAGTAGTTTGTATAGATGATGGTTTGAGGGTTTGAAACCTCGGTTTATCACATCATGACGCTATGTTATGGCGTGACTCGCACCCCATGGCAGATGCAGGATCGTATATGATTGGGGGTTATGACTTGGTCCATCCCGAGAGCGGAATATAAATTATTGCCGGCTGATACGCACATTGTGTTGTTAATAATTGGGCTTAATGCCATGTTTGGCGTCTTGTGCCGATCTGTGTGATTACATGATTTGCATAATCATTGATCTCAGTCCTATGTTTAATCATCGTAATGAAATGCTAAGTCACTTTTTCTGAAATTATATAATTAAATTATATTCTTCCTAAGAAGTGGAAACTGGAAAATAAGTTGAATCTGTTATGTGACTCCTATACATATTGTGGACTGAGCATGAATCGGACTACACGCCATAGCGATTATATATATTGGATCGGGCTACACACCGTAGCGATTATATACATTGATATTGAGGCCGAGAGCCTGTTCTATGCCAATACCTGGCTTATATTGCGCTTGGGCTGAAGGAGCCCCTCCGGAGTCTGTACACACCCCCAGTGAGCGTCGTCGATGATAAATAAATATGGATGGCTCGGGCTGCACGCCACAGCGTATTCATGTGCATTGCCTTGCATCTTTATCTGATACTTGATTGTTATATTTGATATTGTTTTGTCGTTAGTTCATAGCTAAGGAATAGGACTATTAGATTTAGCTTTGCTTTGTGACATTTCATGAATTTCTTACTTTCAGGAATTTTTCTATGCTTATTATTCACTGAGTCAGTAGTACTCACCCCTACTCCATGCACCTTGTGTGCAGATTCAGGTACACTGGAGGCTTAGCTGACATTCGTAGTCTCCAGACATCTTCCAGAGTCGTTGAGGTAGCTACTTGTGTTCGCAGAACCTGATTGCTGTTCATATTTCAGTTCATTGTTGCTATATACTTTTCCGGATTTTATATTGTTATTCAGATATTATTATTATTATGTTGTTTAGAGGCTCTAAACTCGTGACCCCAGATCTTATGAGTGTGTTACGGTTTTTCGTACTTATGTATATTATACTATTAATATTGTTAGATTATTATTCTTAAATTATCGGTTTTGAGACTTAGTTTTAAATTGAATGTGATTGTTGGTCAGGCTTACCTAGCATTAGGATTGGGTGCCATCACGACCGGGTTTGGGTCGTTACAATTAATCATAGTATGAAGTGGAATAAACGATCAAAACATAACAATATTTCGTTTGACTTTCCCGACACCCATGTACAACCCACACTATGTCTACGGAGCCTCTAATAGATACAAAATAGTGCAATAAAAGTGCCGACAACAAGGCCCCCACTATTCCTCAAGTACAATACGTAAGGAACAAAAGATGCATAACCCCGAAACGAAGTGGGGCTCACCAAGACTGTTGGGAGGAGGAGGTACTACTAACGCTGATCAACATTGCCTGCTAGGGAACCACCTGCATCTATTTAAGATGCAGCGCCTCCGACAAAAGTTATGTTAGTACCGTTGGATGATACTAGTATGTATAATAAATATCATCTCATTAGAATGAATAATAATATAAGAAGAAAATAATCATAAAATAAATAGAAGCCTTAATCAAAACCACAATATCAAATTAAGAATCACATAAGCTTTCAAGTGTTTTTCATGATTTTAGATTGAGAGTTTATTGTTGCCAATTATGCCATATTCCACAATACCACCGTGTTCTTACACGGAGTCTGATCTTGATTTCTTTATAGATGTCAACCGTGTCTACAATTTTAATCATCATTTCCAGCACCATTACCACTATGTGTGCGGCATGGCGTCTGATCGTGGCTCGATCCGCTAGGCCATCTCACTCGAGACATCCACTATATCCTCAATTTTAATCAATCATCTCACTTTATATTTCTTTCCCATATTTCAATATGTTAGCACGAGTGGCCTAATTTATAAATTCATTCTTGGCACTTGGCCTTATTTCATATTTTATATTTTATATTTCACTTTCAGTATTTCTCGCTTTGTATCTTATATTTCAGATTTTTCTTTCAACAATCATCATCTATTTCCAATATCAAGGCATTTCTTTTCATAACATTTAAGCATATATAGGCACTTTAGAATCTAAGCAACATAGAGGCTTTTCACGTAATGTGGCATAACAATCTTTATTAAAAATTGACTTGAAGTCTAGGCATATTTTTGTACATATTTCATATTTTTAACATATCCTCAAATGGTAAGATAACATGATGAAATCATTGGAATACACATATATTGCACATATATCTTTCAGCGCAACTACATTTTGGAATAGTAATTTCTATAACGATCAATTTAGGACTTACACTTATTGCATGAACACCAAGGGGTTCAATTCTAAGTAGAGAGGGTTTTAGCCATACATAGATCAATAGAGCTTCCTTAAATACTATTATATTTCGGAACTCTAAGCAACTTCAATATATTTTAGGTAGATAACAAGTTAAACCAAAAATTAGAAAGATGACCATAGTTCTAACTCCTTTGAGCAAATTGTCAACACTAGGTGTGCATTATATTTTTAAGGACCTTTTTTGAAGGATTCCATCATACTACACCCCATTTTTTACTATTGCTGGCTCACAATCCTCCTAACTCTTTTATCACACATGTATGCAAGATAAACAACTCCCTTAACCAAGGATGGTCTTGCTAATTACCTATTGTTAGAAAAATTTCAAAATTAAGAGCTAGGACATAGATTCTTACCTTTAAGGTGAAGACTTAGTGAATTACATTATTAATCTTCAATGATTTGAGAAAGAATTAATGGGTAATAGGTTTAAAGAATACCTCCCCCACTCTAAGCACTCTCTCTCGCTCTAAAAGTATCAGATTTTGCAAGAAAATGATCCAAAGTGCTTATATAACGAGATTGGGTCGGGTTATAAAAATTCCAAAATGAAGCCCCGAAATAGGATTTGCGGTCGCATATGTGACCACAAAATGATTCTGCAGTACGCAAAATGGGCCGCATAATTGGCCTTCCGAAACTAATAATTTCTGTCTTGGTTTGCGACCAGTCTGCGGTCCGCATAACTGTTCTACGGTAGCATAATATGCCACAGAACCACCATCTAAAAAATCTCGATGCTGGATATGCAATCAAAGTGTGGCCTGCAAAATAGTTCTGCGGCCGCATAATGAGCCGCAAAAATGCCATAAAAATGGCCCAAATGACTGCCTCACTCTGCAGCCATTTTGTGGCCTGCAGAGTGATTCCGCGGACGCATAATAGGCTGCAGAAATGCCTTATTCTACCAAAATTTTTCTTTAACTCATCGATGCACTATTCAATCCAAAAAGTCTGTACATATTTAACACATAAGCCTAAATTGGCGCCACGAAAATTTTAGGTTTTAGGTGAAATTTTACGAGGCCTTACATGTGGGAGCCTTATCTAAACCGTCATTATGGCTATTTTGATTCAGGTAGAGCAAAGTTAGCTTCCCATCTGTAGATAGATAAGAAGTGCCCAGCTACAAAGAATGGCCCCGCTTAGTACCTTGCTCATACTCTCCTCCATATTGAATTTGGCAATGAAAAAGTTTCATCCTAGATCAATTAGGCTGAGCAGTTTGTTTGGTTTCCATAGATTGGAGAGTTTAGCCTAGAGTAAATTGTGTGGGATTTTTTTCCCAAACAATTTGATGATCATGGAGTATTTACAAGGTTTGTAGAGACTTATTTTGTCCGCTATCAACAATGGTATTGGTTTGTTCCCTGGGTTTAGTTCAAAGGCCTATTTTTGCAATCTGGGTTGGTGTGGATCGTAGCTTGTTGAGGAAACTAGATTTTTATCTAGTAAGACTTCCTTGAAGGAATTGTTTTTATTGTTGTCCTCACCCATAACAAAGCTTGGATCTACGATTGATATATCAGGGGTTTCAGTGATTTTTCGATGGGTGGATCACTATTTGGAAGTGGGAATGTGACCATTCGTGGGTGATTAGTGTCGAGTTAGAGAGAGGTGGGTCTTTCTCTCTCCAGAATTAAACTGTAGTTACACAAAGATGGTTGGCAAGTTACCTTTTAGGAAAGTATGAGTTGTTTATCAAGAATGGACCTTAAAGAGAACAAAAAAAAAACTAGATCCCCTAATTTTGGTATTAATAATCAGGGGCAGATATAGGCTTTAAGATACAGTTTTGGATTCGTAACCGAGTACTTTTGACCTAAATCCTATACACGAGTAAAAATATTTACTTAATATATAAAACTTAAATTTATAATCAGTTATTAGCACTTGAAATCGCTGTCCTAAAATTCAGAAATCATAACATTCAAATCCTGAATCAACGTCTCCGCCAACAACTTAATGATCAGAAGATCTCTTTCTATATAAACAGCTTCCACTAATAAGGAAGGCCAAAAGGAGCTGCTAGAAGTTGCAAAATATAAGGGAAATAGTGAAAAGTAAATCCGATTCCACCACTATTGTTTCTTGATTGGGATTTTATTTCGTAGTTAAGATGTGATTAGTAATTAATAGATTCATATATTCATTGTCATAAGATATAGGTTATTTGTCTTTGATTCATATATTCATTGTCATAAGATGTAGGTTATTATGCCTTCTCTGTGCATGTAAGTTCACATACACTGAGATTGATGGCAAAAGGAAGAGGAAGAGGACGAGGAAGAGGCAGACCAAGGAAAATTCTAGTTCCAATTTATACGAACACTACTCCCCCAAACTCAGAGAAATCCCCAGCTAAAAATAATGTAGATCTGAAGGTAGCTGAAGATTCAGTAATTGAATCAACTGGACGAGGTGCTAATAGCTCAGATTATGGTGTTGGTCCATCTGATAATACTACATCTGTAACTGTTACATGCAACACTGTTTCATTGCCAGAAATGGAGGAGGGTACTGTTACATTGAGTACTGTACCATCAACTGCTGATGTAGTGGCACAATCGGAGAAGAACATCAACCTAGATGAACATCTGGTGCCACCAATAGTACCAGATGTTACCATGCAGAGTCCCCACCAGACACTAGAATCAGATACAGCAAAGGAGGCCAAGGATCCACCCAAGGTTTGGGCAAATTTGTTCCAGAAGAACAGATTCTCTTCGAATGGTATGCATTGGAATACATCCCACCTGTTATTCTAGATGGTAAACCTGTAGGGCAATTGATGAAGGAGGAAATGGAGGAGGAAGAGAAGAAATGGAAGAGTGCTTTAGTAATCTATGTATTTGGTAATGGACCAGGCTTTAATGCTATGAAAAGATTTATAAACCAACAGTGGTCACATGTTCCTGAGCCAGAGCTTTACTATCACGAGGAGGGTTATTATGTGGCCAAATTTCTGACCATAGAGGATGCCAAAGAAGTAATGTATGCTGGACCATATACAATAGCTAATAGACCTATGATTCTGAAACATTGGTCAGTTGATTTTGATTTTAAAGCTGAATTCCCAAATGAAATTCCTCTGTGGGTTAAATTCCCTAACCTGCCCATGTCATGTTGGGGGATTAAATCACTTAGTAGGATTGCGAGTGTCTTAGGGAAGCCTTTGTTTGCAGATGAATGTACTACCAATCAGTCCAGGATTTCCTTTGCTCGTATACTCATAGAAGTCAATGTTTCCAAACCATTACCAAATGAGATTGAACTTATGGATCCAACTGGTAACAGATTCATACAGGATGTAACTTATGATTGGAAACCTACATATTGTGAGAAATGCCTGCAAGTTGGTCACAACTGTCTAGCTATGCCCAAGCCTCAACCAACCAACAAGCACAAAGTTACACAGCAATGGAGACCAAAAGTAGTGACTGAGAATACTATACAAGTTCAAGCTTCTAATTCCCAAGAGCAGACTATGGCCCCGAGCAAACAAATTCATCATGAGCAGATGAAGGCCCCAAATAAGGCAACTGATAGCAATGCAGTGGTGAAAGCAGACAATGGGAAGCAGGTACTACCAGAATTCAATATAGACAACTTCCCCCCTTTGACACCTATGGTGCTGAGCAACAGATTCCAAAGTATGTCAGAGGGTAAACCTAGAAACCATCCTGATAAAGGGGGACCTAGTTTTACTAAATGAAGTTGTTAGTATGGAATATTAGAGGTGTAAATAAGAGATACAAACAAAAGGAGGCTAAGGAGTATTTTAAACAAAATAAATTTAGTATAGTTAGCATAGTAGAGACAAAGGTTAAAGCTCATAATGCAGGGAGAATAGCTAATGCATTATTACCTGGCTGGAAATTGTTAGCTAACTACAGGGATTCTACAAGAGGCAGGATATGGATTCTTTGGGATGAACAGAAGATTATTATCAATGACAGTCAAGAAGGAGACCAATTCATTCACTGCAAAGTACATACTCCTCAAGGGGAGCTGATCTGTGTACTTACTATAGTCTATGGAAGCAATGCCTTGGATCAAAGAAGAATACTATGGCAGCAGATACAGCAACTGGCTCTTGGCATAAGTGTGCCTTGGTTAGTGGCAGGAGACTTCAATGCTGTGATGGCCATCTCAGATAGACAATCTTGCAATCAGGTTACACAATCTGAAACTCAAGACTTCACTCAATGTATTCTAAATACAGGTTTATCAGAACTTCCTTGGAAAGGGTCATTCTTCACATGGTCTAATAAACAATCTGGTTCTGAAAGAGTAAATAGTCGATTGGATAGGATTTTTGGTAATTATGAATGGATGATTAAGTGGAGTCATTTACAAACTGTATATGGCCCTCCCTTAATATCTGATCATAATCCCATGGTCCTTACTATGTATGAAGACTGCAGGATCAGGAAAGCTCCCTTTAGATTCTACAATGTATGGGCTACTCATAAGGATTTTCATTGCATTGTCAAAGACAACTGGAAGGCTAATGACCAAGCAACTATCAGGGGAGTATGGAATAATCTCAAAGCACTCAAGCCTGTCCTTAAATCTCTAATTACTAGAGAATTTAAGAACATAACTCAAAAGATTGAAGATAACAGGAGGGAACTAATTAGCATTCAAGATCAGATGGGGTCACATTACTCTGATGAACTACAGCTGAAAGAAAAGGAGCTCATACTACAATTGGAGAAATGGTCAATGATAGAGGAGAGCATACTTCAACAGAAATCAAGGGCTAAATGGATTCAATTGGGTGACTCAAATAATAAGTACTTCTCTGCTTTAATGAAAGAGAGGAACCAACAGAAGAATATCACAGAACTCATTACAGCTGAAGGTACTAGAATCACTAATCCAGATGCCATCAGGGAAGAAGTGAAGCAATTTTTCAAAGCATTGATGGGCACAGCTGCTAAGTCACTACCAGCAATTAACAGGTCCTACATGGATAATGGTCCCAAGCTCAATCACAGGCAACAATTGCAACTTTTAGCTGATGTTTCTAAGGAAGAAATTGTTGAAAGCTTAAAAGCCATAGGTGATCATAAAGCTCCAGGCATTGATGGCTATAATGCTGTGTTTTTCAAGCAAACATGGAGTATTACAGGTGAGCAGATCATATTAGCTGTCCAGGATTTCTTTCAAACTTGCAGTATGTATAAACCTGCCAACTGTGCTTCCCTTACTCTACTTCCTAAAGTTGCTAACCCTACTTCAGTCAGAGAATATAGACCTATAGCATGCTGTTCAGTTGTCTATAAAATCATCTCCAAGATCTTGGCTAATAGGTTACAGCAGTGCATTGCAAGCATCATATGTGAGACACAGGCTGGCTTCATACCTGGAAGAAGGATAGCTGACAATGTTATCCTTGCTCATGAACTGATCAAACACTACACAAGGAATCATATATCCCCCAGATGTATGATAAAGATTGACTTGCAAAAAGCTTATGACTCTGTGGAGTGGATTTTCCTACAACAGGTGATGGAAGCTCTAAATTTTCCTTGGAAGTTCATCAGATGGATCATGAAATGTGTTCAAACAGTGAGCTATACAGTCATGGTGAATGGGCAAACCACAGAACCATTTCAAGCAGCCAAAGGCCTGAGGCAAGGAGACCCAATGTCCCCATTTCTGTTTACTATTGTTATGGAGTATCTCAGCAGAGCTTTGTATGAGCTTAGGAAGGACTCAAACTTCTCCTTTCATCCTGGATGCAAAAGATTGGGTATCACACATCTTAGCTTTGCAGATGATCTATTATTGTTTGCAAAAGGTGATTTCTTATCTGTATGCTCTATGTTCAAGCTTATTACCCAATTCACAGAGGCTTCTGGTTTAAAGGCAAATCTAAATAAGAGCTCTGTGTACTTTGGTGGAGTACCTAATGAGATCAAACAGCTTATTCTTGATCAACTGGGGTTTGCTCCTGGTGAGCTACCTTTCAAGTACCTGGGTATTCCTTTATCAACTAGAAAGATGTCTCTCATTCAATGGCAGCCTTTGGTGGATAAAATCACTGCTAAGATAACCTCTTGGACAGCCAGGAAGTTATCTTATGCAGGAAGAGTACAGCTTGTTCAAACTATCACATTTGGTATTCAAGCTTATTGGGCACAAATTTTTCTCATTCCTGCCAAGATATTGAAGATGTTAGATGCAACATGTCGATCCTATATATGGACTGGTAATGCCAGCATTACAAAGAAGGCCTATGTAGCTTGGGATAAGATGTGTATACCAAAATCTGCTGGAGGTCTAGGTCTCATGAATTTACAACTATGGAATAGAGCTGCTATTCTCAAGCTGGGGTGGGACTTAGCCAACAAGAAGGACACTCTATGGATTAAGTGGATTCACTCTATGTACATCAAGCAACAGCAGATTCACAACATCAAAATTCCTAACCAGGCAAGCTGGATGGTTAGGAAAATACTTGAGGCCACTGTTACATTGAGCCAACAGCAGCAACTCTCTCACATTGACTGTTCTGTAAGGAAACTGTATCTTCACCAAATTGGATAGCTGCCACGAGTTATGTGGAGGAACTTAACTATCAAAAATCCAGCAAGGCCAAAGGCAGTGTTTAACTTATGGTTAATACTGCAGGATAGGCTGCCTACCAAAGTTCGAGTGAAACAATGGAATTCAAACATTGACAGCATGTGCATTCTGTGTCAACAATGGGAAGAATCAAGAAATCATCTCTTATCATTGTCCTTTCACTACCATGATGATGCATCAAGCAATGGGTTGGATAGGAGTTACTCAGCCTACATTTCAATCTTGGGATCGATTCATACAATGGGTTGTAGCCAAGGCTAAGGGAAGGACTGCACGAGCTCATGCTATGAAGCTGATATTTGCAGAAGTTTGCTACTGTGTTTGGCTTGAAAGAAACTCCAGAATATTCACAAATATGTCAAAGTGTGTTAGCCAATTGCTTAGAAATACTGCCTACATTTGTCATGTTAGAAGTCATATTGAGTTTAGCCTACAATTTCAACAGGTTCAATGTAATTAGAAATGGAGGTATAGTATAGGAGTAGGAGAGGAGCTTCTTATTGATAATTAGTTGTGCTAGCTGATTATGGATTTGTAATGACTTATCATTGGTGATTAATAAAAGAAAGTTAATTACCAAAAAAAAAAGATGTAGGTTATTTGTCTTTGATTCATACAATGAATCAAATCTTAGTTGGATAAAGTTTGACAATACTCATACTTGTTCACACTTATATTTGTAGGAAATATATATTTGAGTTGCCTTGTTTCAAAGGTAACCTCCTCTTGGGTTTAAATTATATACCGTGTAAGAAATTTTTACACTCTCAGATCACATACTTATTGTAGTAAATAATTTATCTTAGTTTTAAAATTACAAATATCATATTTCAGCGAGGCTTATAAATATCATTTAAATATATAATCGTATACTATAAAAAATTTATACTGACAATATAAATAATTTAAACTCCCTTTTTAAAATTGCTAAACTATCCGAAGCAGTTGACATCAAAGATTTTCAGGTGCAACCAACATAAAACTTAAGAAACATGAAAAATGCATTATACAGAAAAATTGACGTTAAATAATTATTCTTGCCTAATAATTCACATTGCACCCAATCGATATAAAATCAAGAACTTAACTAGTTGGACATATTTAACCACAAAAATACTCAAAAGGGAGTAAATAATTCTAAAACATATATAAATATGTGATATGTCCATTACCTAGTAAAATTAATAACTAAAGGCCAAACTGTATGCAACAGTTGGGCAGGTAAGGGAGTTTTCAAATTGCTTTATTTTTTAAAATTATTTTTTAATATAATGTTCTAATGATCAAAGGTCACGCTTGCTTACTTCTTTTGATTGAGTGGGTCATATATAAACATTTTAAAGTTGGATATTATGAACGTCTTATTAAAGAATGATCACTCTTTTGCTTAAAAAAACTAAAACACACACACAAAAAAAAGAGTGAAATGTTCTATTATGAACGTCTTATTAAAGAATGAAAGTAAGAATCAATTTATTTTTAAAGGGTCAACCATGGTAAAGTACATGCATTGTCATCTAAATAAATTAATTAACCATAGTGAGTTAATATATAGTTTGGTATAAACACTCGGTGTGAGTAAGTATTTACCATATGTATTCTCTTCTGTTCAATTTATTTGACGTAATTTTACTTTGTCATAAAATTTAAGGAAAAAATCGGTTGTCCTAATCTTGAACATGCAATAAAATTTTACAAAAATATGAAATATTTAAAAATAAAATGAGATGTTGAAATTTAAACTTTCCAAATATAAAAGAAACAGTGCTAAAATGAAATAGAGGGGTGACTAAGGTTGGAAAGTTCTTTAAATATATGGCTCAAATAAACAACAATCATGTTTGTAGAAAAATAGGTAAAATTATTTAAAATATAAAAATATTGGTTAAATAATTGAAGCTAACAACCTCTCATGACCCCCCGAGGAAGATTAAGTTGCAAGAAAACCATCTTCTAACAATATTTAACCAAATAAAAATTCAAGCAATTATACATTTCTATAGCTTAAGTCGATTTGATGTCACTCTTATCAACCCTCATATAAATATGCTTTTTATAGTAAGCCTCCATTATTGGTACATATTTCCATTATATAATAATCATAGTCCAAAGAAGTTACATTTTATCATACAAATGTGGAGTATTAAAGAAAAAATTTAACTTATATATAAGTGATAGTGCAAAGAAATTATCTGACCAACTAAAAGATAACCACAAATAATTATCCATAACGAGTTGGATCAATAATCTAAAGAAAAAAATACGAAACGTGTGAATAGATTGATCTAGTTCCGTTCTTTTTTGATATACTCGCTTTATATTTCCGACACATAAAAAAGGATTTGTATGAGAAAGAAGCAGCCCTAGGCTTTGTCCTGCCAATCATTCTGTTGACATCTCGTATTCACACCTCATTTGATATGTTAAATAATATTGATAATAAAATAAAAAATGTACTATCAATATATATAAATTAATCCAATTCTAAAAAGAGGACCATTGGAATAATTACTAATAGCATGATGACTTATAAGATATGTGTTCGAGCCATGAAAATAATTATTGATACTTACATAAGAATAGAGTGTATAACACATCTCTTAAGGCACAGTTTGATTTGAATAAATACGAAATATTTTGTGTAGCGGACCGCGCTTTAGGATTAAGCACGAAGACAAGCATAAATTTAGAAGAGAGTAATATGTTTCCCAAGCACCAAACACAAAATAAACTAACCAAAAGAATATCGAATAAGTAAGAGAGAGATATAATGCAAGTGTACCAATAAGAAGACGCAACGTATAATAAAGTTACTTATCACATGTCACTTTGTGCGGTAGTGCACGGGATTGGAGAAAAATACATTAAACTTGGCCCAAATCTTATGCAAAAGAGAAAAAGAAGTGAGAACAAATCGTGATTCCGAGCGACCGAATCTAATGACACTGTTTGGCCTATTCTTACTCGCGTGTACTTTTTAGTTATTTATTTATTTTCAGCCTCATTGATCTACCATTAAATAATGAAAAATATACAAGATATTTTCACTTTGGATCGTTTTCTTTTAGCTAGATTTCACTTTTTGAGCCATCCGATATACAAATCTGATAGATGGTTTATCGGAAACTGTGGCGCAGGCAGAATTATCAAAAAGGGGATTAAAAAAGAAATTTTGTAGCTAGTAGAAATTAAATATATGATTTTATAAATATTTTGAGCCCCCTTTACCACTGAATTATATTTTTGGGTTGTGTTAAGGGAGTTCAAAACTAAATATATAGAGGTAAAAAATTAGATTTTGCCTTATATATACAGTGTAATTTTTTAGGCGAAGGGGGTTCGGATAAATCCATTCCACCCCTAGTCGGAAATAGTCTCTCTATTTTCTCAAGGTAAAGATAAAAACTATGTATATACTGCTCTCCCCGAAATTTACTTATGGGATTTCACTAAGTTTTGTTATTGTTGATTGCCTCAACTAATTCAAACTTGCTCCAAATACACCAAATTTAAGATGTAGAAATAAAGTGTATGAATTAAAGATATCGGAATTTTTATACTGGTTCGAATTCAATGTGAATTCTAGTCCAGACCCCTTGGATTGTAGGGGAGTTCTCTTTCAGTGAATGAGTTTCTCGAGTACAACGTGAATGGTGTGGTTTACCCCAATGACTTTGTTCCTATGTCACTCGTTTCTTTTTTATACAATGCCTCACCGGTATTTTTCTCTCTTTCTTCTCTAGCTTGTTACACACAGACCTAGTAGAGCTATAATATTTATTTGCAGTAGAATAAAAAGAGGGTATTTGGTTCGATCAAAGTATATTTATCTAAGGCTTATGGATGTGTATAAATACTTTGTAGGAGGTTGTTTGCTAAGGAGATTTGACAACCCAAGAGATTTGATCCTTGGAAAGAAATTGATTTTTTCCCAGAATAAGGTTATTTGAAGTTGCTCTTCCTTGATGAGAGAACTTTAATAGCTTTCCTTCTATAGATCTTGATAGTGTCGGGTTTACTCCTTGATTTTTGGTCCTTCCAGAAATTGCAGCTTGATTGATCATCTTGCAAGATCTTTGATGCTTCTTTCCACTACAATCAATCTATGATTGATTCCTTGCCGAATCTCTAGTTGGTTGATTGATTCCTTCCTTTTGATTTCTTTGATCTTGGATGCTTTCCTTAAGCCCCTAAACCAAAAGCAGTGATATTATTTTTCATCATTAAAACTAAAGCCTAACAGCTCAATCATTTCACCGCATCCATTTAGGTAAAACACTGACTACCAAGAAATTTTTCATTCTCAAAATTCTAACTCGAGATCTTAAATTAAGAGTGAAGGAATCCCAACTATCCCGTCACACTCTTTGAGATAAATATTCGCTACCATTTCATCTTCAATGCTCGAACTTGAAATTTTTTTATTAAGACTAAAGGAATCCCAACTATTCACCACAGTCTGTAGTGATGAATTTCACCCCATTTTTCCATACATATAGTTCATTGAGTAAGATATAAGGATTTGACTCATAGTATTAAAAATTCAAATTCTTACCTATACTAGCTAATTGCGTTTCCTTACTACCCCAGTAGTACTGTGAAAATAATTGCATTTCGTTCCAAATTAGATTCATTGTACAAAATACAACTATTTTTAAAGCCAAGCTACTCCATTTATTAACTTTAATATTTTTATGAACTATCAAAATATAAAAAAGGTTGACATTTTTGTAGACAAATTAGAAAAAAAGTAACATACGTAAATTGATAAAATGGAATATTTTAAGTTTTAAATCTGTTATAATATAATAAAAGAACAAGAGCAATATTGCAGAGAAAGAGAGAGAAAATTCTTATTGAATTTTGGAGCGATTTAAAATGGGGTAAGATCCATCTATTTATAGGAGTAAAAATGACTTAGCCTCAAAGTAAAACTCTCTACAAGATAGACATTCACTCTAAATAGAATTATATTCTTAAAACTCCCCCTTGAATGTCTACTCAACAAATAATGTGCCTCGTTAAAACCTTAACTAAAATAAAACCCAGCGGGAAAAAATTCTAGAAAAGGAAAAAGAGTACACATATTTAGAAATGCGCCTATTGGTTGCCTCGTTAAAAACCTTGCAAAGAAAATCCAGTGGGACAAAATCTTGTAAGGGAAAAAGAGTGCAACACGCATTAACGCCCCCTGAAGAGAGAATCAATTCACATTCTTGAGCCTTCGCATCCCAATCTTGTGTACCATCTTCAAGAGATCGTTGGTAGAGATTTGATAAATAATTCAACCATATTAACTATAATGAATATTTGCACCTTGAAATCATAACTCGTGATAGATATATAATGTCTTCAGAAATATCGTGGAATGGCTCTTCAATATCTCCATAAAGATATCCTCGTTATCACATTATCATGCTTATAGTTATAGCAAGATACATTTGTGCATAAATTGCACTGAGGAAGTGGTACCACAAGATCAAGAATTGTAGATGCTTCAAGCAACTTAAATCCTTCATGGATTGTCATATAAGTTAAGTCATATAAGCCATATTATAGACTTTAGATGCATATCAAGTTTTCATGTCATGCTAGACAAATAAGATATCGAAAACTGATTACACATACCATTGACTTTATACTTTCAAGTATTTGAACTACATGTCCAAAATTACATGTCTTTCATATGGAATCAATTCTACTTGAATTGTATCTCTTCTATTTGGCCAATATGTCTATATTCTATAGACTTAAGATCTCATATATACTTAGCGCAATGATAGATGTCGTCGACGAACATGTTATATCGGTTCCAATAAATTTTCATAAAGACATAACATAGAGATCTTCATTCATATATTCAGGTACCTGAATCTCTCATGAGATTTTATGAAGTGTTATGTCATGTGACCTTCTAGATCACTTACCTTCTTATTATGATCACTTTGATCATTTGCTCATCTTCTTTATCAAGAAGTTTATTTGAAACCGACTTTTCTATATGGTTTAGCCTTACCATAGATTTTGTCTTTCTAGGACTTAATATGAGCATTTGCAATGAGAATATAGTTACTTTCTTTGGATCGGCAAATGCTTATGGCATGCTTTGCAATATATTGCAAACGAATTATCTTTTTATGAACTTCAAGTTCATATTATCGTAATCGAGGATCTAGATATACAAATGATAATTCATTCTACGTAACTTTTTCTCAACTGTTTATCATGTCTCCCCCTCATGTTAGAAAAACTAACTTGTTTCCTCAACTTTGAGAACTCATCTTTGTGCATTATGGTGTTAATGAAAATATACACCGCACATAAATAATAATAACATGGAATTATTTGGTTCCTAACTGAGAACCACTTGTGAGGGGAGAATATAGTATACTATCGTATCTAACGTATATCATAATGATATAGATAATTTTGTTCTCATAAGCAATAGTTTAGCTATTAAGTAGAGGCACTCAATAAATTATTTTGCTAACCAACTATGATGTAAACCAACTTATCAAGATGAACTATCTGAATAGAAAATATGGAAATTATGCTCTAAATTGAATTATTGAGCAAGTTACCTCGCAAAACACCATGTTGCAGGTTAATAATGATCGCACATGTAACCATCTCATAGATGCATCTTATGTGGTATACATGGCAGGTGAATGGGCCCATATTCACCTTTGATATTTCCAGAATTCATGAGATTCAATCCCAACTTTAGTTGGTCAATTAATTAATGAGAACAAGCAATATAAGAGAATCCGTAAAGAACTTTCTAGTTCTTTAATTACCCATGTGAATTCTCTATTATTTTTGCACATCATATTTAAATTGATATGGCTAAACTGATTATGCCAACTGAGTAAATTATCAATATTGATAAACTTCAGATTTACACCATGACGTGTGCAATTATTGATAAACTCCAAGTTTATTATTATATGGATTTTTATATTAATAAACATCCACTTTATGTGGCATTCTTTTGTTTGTGTAGTACAAACTGGAGAATAAAGCAGGTAGATTTTCATATACAGATTATCCCGCTACAAGTTGTAGTAATAGAAGATATCAAATCTTTCCTTTATTTATTGTCCCAATATAATTAACCGCTTCCGCATATACTTTGAAAACTGAATAAGTTTCTTTGAGACTTACTACAACGCAATACCTTATTGGTAATCAATTGTGTTTCTCCAAAATAGTATAATTGGCTCTTGCGTACAAAGACCCATTTATAGCCAACAGGCTTAACATCATTAGGTGTTTGAACTATAGGCCCAAAAACTTCACGTTTTGCAAGTGAATTCAATTCTGATTGGATTGCTTCTTGCCATTTTGGCCAATCAAGTCTTTGTCGACATTCTCCAACAGATTGAGGTTCAAGATCCTCACTTTCTTGCATAAGGCTAGACGCAACATTATATGCAAAGACATAATCCACCATTATATCCACTCGATTAAAATTTGTCTCAATATCGATTGATTTATTGATAGTTCCTTATTTTCTTGAGTCTCGGGCTCAATTGATTCTTCATGAATCTCAGAATTTATTAAATCGTGAATTTCCTCAAGAGATTCTTTCATAGTGTCATTTTGATCATTTTCTTTCATTTTTCTAAGATTTCGATATTTAGAACCTAATGGTCTGCCACGTTTTAGGCTTGCTTTCGACTCATTAGCTATGACACTAGAAGATTGTCCAATTGGGACATCAATACAGATTGGAACATTCTCTGCGGGGATATGTGATTTTGTTATCCTTTTCAAGTCCGTAAATGCGTCTCGTATTTGATTTGCTATTCTTCGCAAATGGATAATCTGTTGCACCTCTTTTTCACAAGTAGAGGCACGTGGATCAAGATGAGATAATGATGGATTTTTTAATAAAATTTCCCGTTTGGTTTCACCAACTTCTCCCCCTAATTTTGGGAAAAGTGTCTCATCGAATCGACAGTCTGCAAATCGTGCAGTGAACAAATCCCCTGTTAATGTTTCGAGGTAGCGAATAATGGAGGGCGATTCAAACCCAACATATATTTCTAACCTTTTTTGCGGACCCATTTTGGTGCCATATAGCGGTGCTACAGGCACATATACTGCGCATCCAAAAATTCTTAAATGGGATATATTAGGTTCATGACCCAAAACTAATTGCAACGGTGAATATTTGTGATAATTTGTCGGTCTGAGATGAACTAGCATTGTTGCATGCAAAATGGCGTGACCCCAAACCGAAGTGGGCAGCCTCGTTTTCATAAGTAACGGTCTTGCTATCAACTGTAGACGTTTAATTAAAGACTCTGCAAGACCATTTTGAGTGTGAACATGAGCTAGAGGATGTTCCACTTATATCCCAATTGATAAGCAATAATCATTAAATGCTTGGGATGAAAACTCAGCAGCATTATCTAGTCTAATAGACTTAATTGTATTATCAGGAAATTGTGCCCGTAATTGAATTATTTGTGCCATTAATTTTGCAAACGCAAGGTTGCGAGATGAAAATAGGCACACATGAGACCATCTAGAAGATGCGTCTATTAAGACCATAAAATATCTAAACGACCCACTAGGTGGGTGAATAGGTCCATAAATGTCCCCTTGTATACGTTCCAAAAATGCAGGTGACTCAATTCCAACCTTTGTTGGTGATGGTCTAATAATTACTTGCCTTGATAACAAGAAGTGCAAGAAAATTCATTATTTAAGATAATCTTTAAATTCTTTAATGGATGCCCATTTGAGTTTTCTATAATCCGTCTCATCATAATTGATCCAGAATGTCCCAATCGATCATGCCAAAGTACGAAAGTATTGGAATCAGTAACCTTTTAGTTTACAGTAGAATGTGCCTCAATTGCACTAGTCCAATCCAGGCCACAAGATAAAGATGGGAAGTTCTCAATAACCCTCTTTTGGCCAGAGACATTCTTGGTAATAATGAGATATTCAAGATTATTCTATCTATTGTCTCGAAATGATATCCATTTCGACGGATATCTTTAAAACTCAACAAGTTCCTCTTGGACTTGGAGGAGAGCAATACATTTTCTATGATAGATATTGTTCCCTTTAGGCAGAGTTATAGTAGTTCTTCCAGAGCCTTCAATTAATTTACTACTACCAGAAATTGTAGTAACTCCTGCCTTACACATACTTAAATGAGAGAAATATTTCTTCTCTTTGAATATCGTATGCGTCGTACATGAATCAATTAAACAAATTTTTACAATTGAACTTTGATCCTAGTTTGTTTTGTGAGATATCCATATTTACTTCCCATAGTTTGACATACAAAAGAAATATATAAACAAACATTAGTATTTGGGAAGAAAATAAAGTTAACCCAGCGATTCAATAATAATCTTTTAATGTAATTTCGAACAAACTCTCATTAGGATACAAATAATTATGATGCTATGTAATATTGTAATTGATTGGATGAATTTAAATGGACATGAGAGTGTAAAAGAAATTTTGACCGTAGCTAATATATTCTTAAATCCAATGTAAATCGTAATACTATCATCAAAAAAAATTTAACGTGTTACTTAAATACTATTATTTTGATGAACCAACAAATTAACGGCTACCTAATAGCTTCCCGTGACATGGAATAAATAAGAAATACTCCTAGCTACAGTAAAATAATATAGAAGAAGATAAATTCCAGCGTATCTCGTTACATAAGAATAAAAGAATAAAGTGCACATGCATTTATGCTCCTCTATCAACACACACTGCCAAACTCTACATTAATCTGTAACTGTAACTTACACCCAGAATCAAACACGATTAAGCACAATTCAATTTATTTGTTTCAAAAACAAAATAAAAATCGACAACTTGTCACAGAAAATTCAAACTGTATCATGTATGTAAATAGCAAGCCAATCAAACAGCTGGAAAAAAAATCAGTTTCAAGAGCTAATTCCACAGTGTAATTCATATTAAGCTGTAAATTTACCTCGAGATACCCAAAATTCACAAACACATATTCGCACATACCTGACGAGCGTGAAGGTTGGAGAATGAGAAATCGAGTAGTTGGCCTGATTTCTCAGAAAACGAAGACGACGACCTCAATTTTCTCAAAGAGCTTCTTGAGACGGTAGAGTCTCTGCTGATAACGTTTTATAAAATAATAAAAGAACAAGAGCAATATTGCAGAAAAAGAGAGAGAGAAAATTCTTATTGAATTTTGGAGCGATTTACAATGGGGTAAGACTCCTCTATTTATAGGAGAAAAAATGACTAAGTCTCAAAGTAAAACTCTCTACAAGATAGGCATTCAATCTAAATAGAATTCTATTCTTAACAAAATCCATATTTTTGCAATTAAATTTCCACAAAATATATAAAACAAAACTATCATATGGATCTCTCATTTCGGAGTCTTATCTAAATTCAATGGCTAAATTTTAAAATTTCCAGCTTAGCATTTTTTGGAATCATCCTCTCCTGCCTCGATACGTGGCATTGATTAGAAGGGACCACAAAAAACCCTCGATTCCAAATGCTACGCTCTACACCCGTGCGTGGAATATCATTGGAAAATATCTTAGCGGCAGGGTCATGACGTGGACCAATCACATTTAAAAGAGTTCCCTATGTGGTCCCCACCTCTCATAACCATAAATATATCCACACCCCTCCAAATAACTCCACGTTACCACATATTACTAATTTAATACTATACACTAAAACTAAAATCCTCTATAAAACCATATCCCTTACCATTTTCATATTGATACTCCTCCAATACAACCACCACCACCACCACCATTATCACCGTCCGCCATCCGCCGACGTGAAGCTAGATTTGAGCACCTATCCGGTCTAGCTATTCCTCTTCGTATTTTGTCAGTTCTTTTTAAGACTAGTTCAAAATTTTCATCATATACATGAAGCAGAGTATTTCTGTTTCGTGAAAACATAGGAAGGAACTACTATATGGGATGGAGGCGAATAATAGTAATATTATTGCGCCGTTCGTGTTGAAAACATATCAAATGGTGAATGATCCAAAAATTGATGGACTCATTGCTTGGGGAAAAGAAAATAACAGCTTTATAGTTGTTGAACCTTTGGATTTCTCTCAAAGAATCTTGCCTATTTATTTCAAGCACAATAATTTCTCCAGCTTTGTTCGTCAGCTCAACACTTATGTAAGTATATATAATTTAATTATACATCAGAACATAGAATGGTTTACAATTAGGTTTTGTGGTTGTTTGAATTTTTCCGATGATGTTATATATATATATATATATATATATATATATATATATATATATATATATAAAGTCAACACTGTCTTATCATGTCTAATATGACTTAGCAAGATCAGATATTCAGATTTGGATTTTAAATTTAATTGTTTCAATCGTAAGGTTTTAGGCACTAAATTATTGGCATATACTTTTATAATATTGGGGTTAAAAATTTACTAGTATAATATTTGTTAAAATTTTAGTGATTTTTGATGATTTATCTATGTTTCGTATTAAAAATATTGAATTCTTGCACCAATAGATAATACACTCTATCTGCCTCTCAGAAAACCTGACTCTTTTCTCAGCACTAAAATTAATGAGATATACTTTTCACATTAGGGGTTAAAATTTTGCTGTAATATTTGCTAGGTTTGTAGCAATTTTTTTGATAAATATATCTATATTTCATATTGAAATATTGAGTTCATCTTAACCAATAGACTAATACACTCTATTTGCCTTTGCGTGTGAAAAAAATTTAATTTTTGCTTAAGTTAATTGTGAATGTGGTGGAATCTGAAGAGCAAAATCTAATCTGCCTTGATATCGTGTTGAATAGTTTTACAACAAAATTTTATCTGCTCTAATATCATATTGAATTTTTTTATAATTTTATTTAAAAGTTTTAAATTGTTTAATTGTGTCTACGTTTTTGTTTTTGTTTTTGTTTTTCCTTTCTTTCACTGAGCCGAGGGTCGATTGTAAAATAATTTTTTGCCCTTTTGGGTAGGGGTAAGGCCCGTCTACATATTACCCTCCCCAGACTCCACTTTGTGAGAATATCCTGGGTAGTTATTTTTGTTGTTTAATTGTGTCTACATGACTATGGTCTATATATGTAAATTAATTGTGGTATTTAGCTACCAAGAATTGATTTTAATTCTAGTTTATTTATATATGTTGAATGAATTTGCAGGGTTTTAGAAAAGTGGATCCAGATAAATGGGAATTTGCAAATGAATGGTTTTTAAGGGGACAAACCCATTTATTGAAGAATATAGTGAGGAGAAAACATAGTAGAAATTCATATTCTTTGAAACAAGATGAGAGTGAAGATGAAGAGATTTATACAGAAATTGCAAGATTAAAACAAGAACAAAAAGCCTTAGAACAAGAAGTTGAAAATATGACTAAAAGATTAGAAGCTACAGAAAAAAGGCCACAACAAATGATGGCTTTTTTGTGTAAAGTCGTTGATGACCCTGAGATACTACCAAGGATTTTATTGGAGAAAGAGAGATCTAAAAGGGTAAGTTTAAATAATTCTGAAAAGAAAAGGAGAATTATGATTTCTAATAATTCCACTAGTTGTTCTTCGGTTAAAAGTGAAGAGGAAGTTGGTGATCCACTGGTAGGGGCAATTTCGTCATTTCGCTCTCCCGATGCGAATTTCGATAAGGATACGCTTTGTCAGTCTTCGCCGTCGTCGGAAACACCGGCCACGACGTGGATAGGTGGTCGGCCGATGATAACTTATGAGCCTTATCGGAGTTTTCCAGCGATGTCTAGTTCTTTGTCATCAGGCTCGTCGGACAGTGGTGGATTCACGAAGGCACCGTCGTCGGAGGCTTTTTCCGGCTATGATTACAGCGGAGGTGGCGGCGGAGGAAGTGTGGCGGCGGAGGAAGTTAGTCCACCACCTTATCCATTTTCTTTATTAGGAGGTGGTTTTTAGCTTGTGTGACCTATAGTTTGTAATTATTTTTATTCATGCAATATGTTACTAAATGTATCTGAAAAATGACACCTCCTAGTTAACCTTTAACAATAGAACTAATAATTAGCTAGGGAATATAGGTTCATTTTTTTCAAGCTATGCTTGATAATTTTTTGATAAATTTAGTATAAGTCTGAAGTTTTTTCCTTCTTTTTTAAATTAAGAATTCCAAGTTTTATTTGGGATTAAGGTCATGGTTAAGGTTGTAATTGTATTGATTATTATCAATTAGTATGCTTTTGTCAGTTATCTCTTCTGTTTTATTTTATGGGAACATAGTTGATTGAATATCTAATTTAAGATTTCTTTATGTAAAAATAAATAAAATTTTAAAATTAAATTATTTCCAAATATAAAATGATATGACACATCTAAATTAAAATAAAAGAATGTCCGTGGGGCCTTTCTTTTTCTATCGTCCACTCCTCTAAATAGGAGTGGGCGTTCGGGCGGTTCGGATTGCATATAAAATTTCGGTTTGGATTTTCACATTTTGGATTGACAAAATGACAATCCAAATAAGTTCGAATTGGATCGGAATTTTTAAGTTCGATTTTGAATTAATCGGTTTGGAAATTTTGGATTTTCGGTCTTGAGCTTATAACTTGAGATTTTTTTTTTTTTTTTACAAAAATGAATATCCAAATGAAGTACTCATGTTAAACTGCCTGAAAAGTTCTCCATTTTCACCTCAATCATCCAAATAAAATATTAAAGTAATGAAATTATCATATATAAAAAATTTAAGAAAAAATACAATAGAGATATTAACACGACAAATAAGAAGTAGAAATAGTAAAATCATGTTCCAATAGAAAGTATTCTCATAATAACTTAGCAATTAATATTGTATATTATGATAATATCTAATGTGTAGGGTATTGAACTTATTATTATTGATATATGAATAATGGACTAAATATAAAGTATAACAACAACAACAACAACACCCACAAGTGGATTCTGGGGAGGGTAATATGTATGCAGACCTTACCCCTACCCCGGGAGGCAAAGAGGCTATTTCCAGGAGGCTCTCGGCTCAAGACATCAACAAGAGACGATAAGTTAGTACTATCAATAGACTCATACTAAAAATAATTTAAAATACATAAATATAAAGTATAAGAATTTTGGATTTTCGAATATCCATTAATTCAAAGTATAAATCCAATATCCAAAAATTTTAAGAGTTAAATCCAAAATTTAATGCGTAATCCGAAAATTTAATAAATTCGATTTTCGGTTTGGATTTCGGGTTTGCCCAAAGTATGTCCACTCCTACCTCTCAATAATGTATTAAAATCATGAATCGTTGTGGTTGGATAAATACGATTTTTCCATCTTTAATTAGAAGTTTGGAGTTCGAACTTTAAATACTAAAAAGTTCGAATGTTATGAGGCTTTTATACAAATACCGAATATTAAATAATATAAAAAAGGCATTTCACTATACCTTGAGGGCTACTCTTTTCAAAATGATAAAAATTAGAAAAAATGATGAGGGGTGGATGGTGGTGGGTCAGGTGGGAAGAGGGACACTCAGCCAAATCCATTTGCTGAAAATTACAATATATATATATATATATATAATTGAATCATCTCAGCTTTTTCGCTTGGTTACTTTGTTATTTTTTGAATTTCCTGGATGAAAAATTTTGTTTCCGCCGCTAAGGAAAGTAACACAACTCATCCAATGAGACTGAGCCATTCAATAAAAGTGCCAACTTCTGCTCCATTGGCCAGTATTCAAATTAAATGAGTACCCCACTTTGCACATGATCTCTTCCCCCCTTTACAGTCTTACATATCATTCATGCTCACATAAATGGTGCCCAAAGACATAGGGCCCCTTTCCCCACCAAAATATTTTCCCTTTTTTTTAGATTTTTTTTTCAAAAATGTATTTATCTATAAAATTTTGTATTTTTTTTGGAAGATTTTCAAAAATAAATTTTTCAAAAATTTAAAAGTGGTTCCAACTATATTTTTTAAAAAAATCAAAAATATTTTCTCCCCATTCACAAAACTAAAATATTTTTCAATGTTTGTCCAAACATAATTTAAAATTCCGAATATCTTTTTTCAGCTTAACTCCAATTATTATTATTTTTTTAAAATTATAATTTGTATGTCCTATGTAATCTTCTGTTGTCGCCCTCAGGCCAGCTAGCCTGTTTTTCACTGCCTCTTTCTCACGTGAGCAACACGTGACACAGAAACTCGACATTTGTTCTATGTGCATTTTATTCTCGTCTTCTCTTTTTTGGGCCCAAACGTATCTTTTGCAACTCTTTTCGTGGATGATATGCAAATATATTCCTCTTTAAGGTCCCGAATTAGATTTTGTTCAAATTTTTGGTATTGTTTAGATATTAGCGAGAATTTCACGTCGGAATAACTGGGCACCCCAATTTTTAATTTTATAATTCATATTTTAATTTACAATCAACTAACTCAAGATAATAGGCTAATATTTAATATTTAACTCCAATAGGCTCTTAAAGTTACTGTTTAAGTTTTTAAAAAGATTGCTCAAGCTGTTAAGTTAATTTTCGAATCAATAACTGTTACTCAAATATTAATTTCACAAATCAAATCTATCAGGGTGGTGAAAATTGAATTTTTAATAAGTTTAAATATGTGGGTTTAATTTCAAATTTGATTTTGTAAGAAATTTGGAGTGGGTGTTATTTAAATTTGTTAGAAATAGTATAAGGAGGTTGTATGTACAATTTGAAGTCATTTAATGGAGATTTGTATTGGTTTTGAACAAGAATTGCAACTGAAAATCGTCGTAGAAGTTCGTCTACAGACGTTTGTATAAAGGTGTATAAAAGTGTATAATAGTGTATAAGATGTGTTTATACACCCACATAGACTATTATACAAGATTATACAAAAAGCTGACTCCGTCTTCTTCCTTGCATTTTTTCTGAAATTTAACTCAAATCTTGCTCAAATCTACTCCAAATCACTTCAAATTTAAACGTTGAACTCCTTTTGATATTTTCATTCAATTGAAACAATATTCAATCCAAACAAATAAAAATTACAGAAATTATATTTTCTAAATCAAAGCTTTGAATGGCCTTTAATGATGGACTTCTACTCTTCAATTTTTTTATATTGCAACCAGGTGATATAGGGGGAGAAGCAGTAATGGCGGACAACCCTTGAAGCATATGTAAAAAATGTGAGAAGAAGAGAGTGAAAGCAATGGTTATGAGAACACATATTTAACTCCATAGCTTTTAGAAGCAATGGTTGTAAGAACACATATTTTGAATTTGCAAGAACTAGTATTTTCAAAATATATACATTATGGGCTAGGTTGGGTAGAGCTTAAAAACATGAGCTATTTTTTGTTATAATGTGAAGTCACATGTATTTTATTGTAATTCTTTCTAGATTTTATCTCTATTTCACCTAAAGTTTCAAGTTTTTATTTCTTCTCTCGAAATTTCAACTCTTAACAAATTTATTTCCAAATTCATGTCTAAACACAACAACATTTATTTTAAATTTTTAATAGTGCTTTTAAAAAAAGTACTTTTAATAAGAAATAATTTATATTTGGATAATTAATTTAAAAAGTACCTTTGAGCAGTAATTAGTGTTTAATCAAAATTTTTAAAAGTGTATTTTTTTCAAAAGTATTTTTCAAATAAATATTTTTGGGAAAAAATATTTATTCTGCTCATCAAAAACTATTTCTGCTTAAGTTTAAAAGCACCTTTTCCTTTTAAAAATTTAGCCAAATACTATTTTAAGAAGAAGAAAAAACTATCAAAAAAATCTTGGCCAAACAAGGTATTATTAAATAAATATAACAATTGGAGAGAAAAAAATAGTGAAAATGGGAATCTTATCTAATAATATGAAGGCGGATCACGTGGTCCCAACAGTGGGGTCAACAGGCACGTGGATGGGCCCAAAGAAGAAAATCCCAACACTTGAAACAAAAGGGAAGTTGGGCCCAAATATGGACAAAGGCCTCTCGTCTTTTTCTCTTTTTGGGGAGGGAGTGGCTCAATCAGATGCTCGTGCGTCCACGTGCCGTGGCTTTAACTGGAAGGGCCACGTTTTGTGAATTAGTGGAGTCAACTAGCTAATCTAATTAATTTATTAGCCGTAATGTGAATAGTAGGATTTTGATATGGTCTAAATGTAAGAAAAGTTTTGGTTCATAGTGGTATTCGATATTCGTATTTGAATCTTAACTAATTTGGATTTTCATCGCATAAAATTCATTATTAAAGGAAGCACTACCTATTAGAATTTTTAAAAGTTATTGCATGCCATGTTGACTAGATAATATATATATATATATATATATATATATCTAAGTGAAAGCCCCTGTTTGACTTCAATCACTATATGAAAATGAAAATCGTCCAATATTATGTTCCAGCATTACCTTGAATTAAACAATTAAGTAGAAGTTGAAGTTCAGTTGAAATTCATATAGTCTAGTAGTTGTTTACTATGAATAGCCCCCTATTGATGATAGAGAGCTTACCGTCCCGCCCTTTATAGTCACGAATGTTGTTATTGAAGAGTTTGTTTACTGTCAAAGAAGCATGCTTAACACAGCCTATAGCATAAAAGTATTGAGCTGCGTCTAAAGTAAATGTTAGGCAAAGGCTCGTACTCTCTCTCTCCCACTCTATATATATGTGTGCGTATGTATATATATGCATGTGTATTTACTATTTAACGTATCATACGATTGCATTGATATAGACATTCACAAAGGGTTATGACAGAATAAATAAGATATTTTGTTATTAATTAGAGGCTTCAAGATTAAACCATAAAATAGGGGGGGAAATCTAATAGGAAGCACATTTTCTTTAATAAATCTTACTTGATTTAATCCGAATTAATCGAACGCTCCAAAGTGGCTAAATGGGATATAAAAAATAAAAAAGAAGATAGAAAAGTGTAGAGACGGCAATATAAGTGAAATTACAAAAAATAAAATGTGTGACAAGAAATACTCTTAAAAGTGTTTAGGGGTACGTGTCGCTAAATGATTATAATGAAATTATTATCGACCAGAATAGGGCTGGGCATATATCGGGTAAAATTGATAACCCGAACTGTTAATTATTTATTGAGTTATCGGTATCAGATTAGTGGGTCAATGGTTTGGTAACGGTTTTAAAAAAATTTCACTATTGGGTTATTGGTTCGGGCCTTGATTTGTCAATTTTATAAGGAATTTTTACACCCTATAGAAAACTTTAGTACCCTATTTATTTTAAATAAATATTACATCCTATAAATACCTTTTATCCTTTATAGCAAAAAATCTAAATATAGTTACATCCTACAATTAAGGCACCATATATACTAAATATTATTTTTCTCTCTCCCTTTTTGTATTTTCTCTCACTTAGTTACCGCGTATATGCAAACCCAAATACAATTTTTCTGTGTTTGCATACAACCAAACTCTCTTCTCCCACAAACCCTAGTTTCTTAACTCTTCTCCCACCTAAATTTTATCGTGTACATCCTCGAGATTCGCCGCTAGAGAGCCCACTATCGTCGTCGCGCAACTTCGGCGAAGTAGAAGTTCCTACAAAACCACCGCAGCCGGTGTCTCAAAGCTTGTGCCACCGCCTCGAACGTATGTAGTTCAAGTGCCAAATGATCAAATGTATTCTTCTGCCGATGCCTTTGCTACACATTCTCTCTCCTTCTGTCCTATTTCTTCTGGCTTGAAAGTTGAATTAATGGATGGCCGTCGGCCGGCGAAGCCATAGATCATCCAAATCGCCTATTTGTATTCAGTTGTATTCAAATATATTCTTCCAGCTGCATTCACTTGGGTCAGGTTTAATAAGTTGTATTTAACTATTTTATTCAACAGTAGTTAGTTGTATTCAAGTGTTTTATACAACTGTATTCTGTTGTAGTTAGTTATATTCAACTAATTTATTCAGCATATATTAGTTGTATTTTGTTGCATTCAAGAATTTATTCAGTTGTATTTTTTTTGTATTCAAGTATTTTATTCCGATAAATTAAGGTGTATTTTGTTATATTCAACTGTATTATTCATATGTATTCCTCTTTATTCAGCTATAATCTTTATTATGTATCTTTCAAATACAGATTAATGAGGGATTGTTTTAGTTCGTTGAGTTAAATTAGGAGAATATTATGTGATTTTATTTCCTTCCGTTTTAGCGCATATACGTTACTATATTTAATGTTAATTTCGCTTGAATACAGCTAAATACATGTCAAACTTAGTTGGAATTTCAGATTTTACGCCTATATTTTTTGTTGTATTAATAAATACAACAGCTTGAATACACGAATACGTTGTACAAAAACATAAAAGGTATCTATAACACGTAATATAGCAAAAGGTATCTATAAATAGCTAATTAGACCAAAAAGATGGTGATTTATGAAAAACTGCCTTGGTTAACCGTTTACCCAATAAGAATTAATAAAATTATGGCTTTACCCTTAAGTATATACATATGCTAGGGCCTCAGTTCATTCTCTCCTATTCTTTCCTAGCTAAACCCTTTAGTTGCATCATCTTCATTCTTCATAGACCTTACTAGTTACTCCTAATGTAAGTCTTTAGTCTTAAATAGGCTTTTAATTTTTATATCAAAATTCATCTTCATATTGGTATTTTTGACTGTTAATGATTCTTTTTTTTTAATTTTCATTTCTTAATTTTGTGAGCTCACGTCGTGCAGCCTATACCTATTATCAATATCTCTTCGCAGTTATCGATTCCCAATCGGCAATCTTCGTCAGTTTCGAGTATATTTTTAAATATTATTCTTCTGTACAATACGTTGAGCTTTGACAATATGATAACAATTTCTTGCCTTCTAGGTATTTTTCATTTTTGTGTTAGTATTACCCATGCACACATATCAAGGTTTTGCTTTATGGTTTCTTTTTTCAGGTTAGACATTTTGCAAACAACATCCAGTTTATCTTAGACTATTAGTACTATATGTTTGGACTTGTTAATTTAAGATACAATTGCTATTACTTTGCATTATTATTAATCTATTTGGACAATTGTAATTGAAGAACTAGTACTATTTCAGTTGTGGCCACTAGACAGAACGCAGAAATGGGTAGTATACTTATACTATACGTGCTTTACTCTAGTGAATTGTCTTTTCTTTTTTGCTTAATTCTAGATTGAGTTATCTTATCGAGTAAATCGATAACCAAACCGATAAGATATCGATCCGTTTATCTGTTTATCAAATTTGTAAATCGATAATCGATATGCCAAACCGATAATATTCATAATCGAACTGAACTGATCGATGCGCACCTCTTGGCTAGAAAATAGAAACCATGTGTTTAGGCTTAACGTAATGCCGTTTACTTAAGTTAAAAAATTGTTTTTTTTAATTAGTGATTAGAGATGATCCACGTGCACCAAATGGACAATATCTAATTAACAAAGATTGCCCTCCTAATTAATTACTCTTGCTCCACTCTCTGCTCTCCACTAACCTGTCTCTTTTGATAATTAAATTAAACCTACCTACTTTAGCTCTTTTTCTATGTTTTTATTATTAAAAATTACAACTATTTGTCATTGTACTTCTTAATAAGCTATATGTGTTGTATCAACGAGCTTGCTTGTTACACGTGTTCTATGGATACGCAACCTTTCCTTCTTAGCAATTTTGACTTTCTTTCCCTGCTTTTTCTTTTTCTTTTGGTAAAATAAGACACATAATAGTCTGTTCCTGAAATAAATATTAAAGTTGTAGGTGGGTAAAAAAAAAGAGAAAAGTATATTTTTAGCTGCTTAAAATAATAGTATATATGTATATATATTGGCTAGCGAATGCAATTAATTGAGCGATCAATTTTGTATTTTGCCCGAAATAGTTACTCTAAAGGACTTCTATTTAGGAATTAGTCACTATGTCTTGTATTTCAGTTTTTCAGGCAAAAAAGTTCTGAATTGTCCCGAAGTTAAGATATTTTTGAGTTTTGAAATTTCAAGACGAAATAAATATTGGTTAATCTCTAAGTAACACTCTCGAAAGGGATTTTACCTTCCTATACCATATACGAAACCTTATTACCCTCAATGTTTAAGGTTTGTATTAATTACATTTCAGTATACCAAATTATCATTTATATACCATAATTCAAATTAAGGATATTTTCACACCTCCTTTTTTCGCTATACACCCCCGCAAAAAGGCGTAAAGGAGTTTTTCCACTTAAAGGACAATCGGAACGGGATTTAGGTTATTAATTATTCAGAATCGCCACTTGGGAGATTTATGGTGTCCCAAGTCACCGATTTAATCCCGAACCGAGGAAAAGATTGACTCTATATTACAGTCTGCAAACCAGAAATCCGGATAAGGAATTCTGTTAACCGAGGAGAAGGTATTAGGCATTCTCGTGTTCCGTGGTTCTAGCGCGGTTGCTTAACTGTTGTATTTGATTTATCTGATTTTATTACATGTTAACTTAGGTGCTTTTATTTATAAACCGATTTTACCAATATTTATTTTAAAAGAATTGCGACGTCGTGAAAACGTATTTCTAATCACGTCACCACAAGTGTACACGTGATTGTCGACACATTTCGACTTCGTTGAGATTTGGATTTGGGTCACATCAATGCACACCCGAGTTTAAGAAAAGTATTTTAATTAAACGCATCTAAACATTCTAGCGTATTGTTACTTTGGGGAAGGCCGTGAAATTTACTAAACGACCCTACCGAATTCTAAGTTAAATCTTACAATTATTTATCGAGAGTCCCGTATTTATATTTTGTTTGGCAAGGCTGGTCTCGTTATTTTATTAAAGGCCAATCCAAAGTAGCTACATTATCTAATTACTTGTCTCCAAAAGAAAATGAAAAAATCTTGAGCCATTATCCATTAAAAGTAAATCAAAGGGGCATTCGAGAGAACCAGCCCAAATTATGGCCCAAGAAAAATCGCTGTCAATCTTAAAGCCTCGGCCATGAGATCGATTCCCAAACCAAACAGGCGTCTGGCCAAGCTCAATGCCTAATACATTTGTGGGGTTTGGCATTCCAATTCAACGTAACACAGTCCAAGGTTACTGGCTTATTTTGACTTAACCAATACCATGACAATTCGATTGGGACGTGATTCACAAACATGAACGTATAAACTCTATTCGAGACAAATTCAACAATTCCTTGTAATTACTTCAAAAAATGTGTCAGTGCTATGTTTCATGAAACTGACAATATTTATCTTATTTACGCAACTTCTTTCAATTTGGCCTGAAATCGATTACTCTTAAATGCATAACAAACTGGAAATAATAAGAGTGTAACAATCTGACCCGTCTCTATCCTTATTAAACTACGATTAGCACAAGAGTCCAGATGAATACCATGAAGTTCATGATTAAACATACTACAATTAATGTCTTAGTTAACACATTCCCAGCAGCGTGATGTTAATTCCAGTTTAAACTCATTCCAAACAAACTAACAATGTGTCATGATTCTATAACTTTACAACTACAACAGAGTTAATATAAAATTGATGCAACTACAACATTGACACAGCTCTACAGCTATCAACAAGAGGCATTCATAATCATACGAATCAATGGAACTTTTTTTTTTGCATTTCAGCTCACAACTACATTAAAATGAGTTCAAAATGGTACATGGAAAATCGCAACACAAGGAAAATGAAGATCAACAGGAGCAAACAGTAGGCATAACATCAAGGATCAGTAAAATCTAGCCCAGAATTCAGTCAGAAGAGATTTAGAAACCAACAATGAATCAAATATGCTTTGCAAAATAGGACTAAAAATGATGCACGCAATGTTACAACGCCCAGATAGCAACCAACACAACCCAAATCAGACTTAATCAACCAGTTTTAAGTCGAAATCACCCAGAAATAACATCAATAACTTTGAAACAGATTCAGTGAACAACAGAGGTGGATACTAGTGCATAGAACTCAGATTTTGTCTAGGAAAGCAATGAAACAGTGCCATTTTTTGTTTTCTGAAAGCTTTTGCTACTTTTTTTTGAATTTTCTTTTGATTGAGCTAAGATCCAAGGAATTTCAGATCTGAAATTGTTAATTCCAGATCTGAGAGCTTGGGGAGTATTTTGGGGTGGTTTTTGGGCTGCCAAAACTTGAAAGTGTTTTTAGAAGTTTTCTGATTTTTTGGTTTTTCTTTTTGAAGATTTGAAGCTTGGATATCAAGTTTCAGATCTGAATTTGTAGAAAAAGGCTAGAAAATTTTTATGAGGCTCCAAAACTCCATTCTTAAGGCAATGGGGCTGCCCTTTTATAGGCAAAGATGAGGGCAGCCCTCAAATTTTATTTTTTACCCTTTACCTCCCTTTGTAGTTTTTATTTTTTCCTAAATATCCCTAGATTTCTTACTTGTTCCCCAAGTTGTACTATCTAAAAAATCTGAAATTCAACTTGTACCCACATCTAGAGGGTTCTTCTGTCTATACAATATCTACACTAACCTTATGTGAGTTCTAAAATTACTATCCTTAACAAATTAAACCATTTTGGATCCCCAAAATACCCCTGGAGACCCTTTGAAATTACAAACACTAAATAAACCTACCACCTATAACCAAACAACTAATCTAAGTTCAATGAACAAAAGAACTGAAAGAATTAACTCAAAACCAATTAAGACTAAATTGAACAATATCAATTATTTCAAAAAAAATAACACATGAAGAAATCTGCTGGAAATCCTAAATCACACCAACTGACATGAATCAAAACCATCCCATATTAAGTCCCAACTTAATCATATCATACTGACCGCAAACCAAAATGAATTAAAGTTTACGCAGACGAACAGTTAATCACGCCTCAGAGCACAATATAGGACAAAGATATAAAAGAAATAAGAAACTAAATTGGAAATTAGCTACTAGGAAGCCAAAAGAAATAGAAATAAACTAACCGAAGAGAAAGAAAGTGAACTTCACTGGCCTGGCTCAAAAATACTCGACTGCCTCTTGATTTAAAATTTGTGTGATTCTGATGAAATTTGGGTTCCGTTGAAACCGGATTCCACGTGAGGGAGGCAAGGCAATCTTGGCATGTTAATTTGGTACCAAACAGATGAACTAGAGATTTGTCCTCCATCTTTACTTGAAGATTCAAGACTCTCCAAACTGATTTGAGGAATGTTAAGGGTGGATTTGAGGAGAGGAGAGTGAGGAGGTTTTGTGGTGTAATTTTTGAGTGGCTTGGAGCTTAGCTGCCGCCGAGGGCGATTTCCGGCGGAGGCAGACGGTGGGGGGGGGGGGGGAACTTGTACGAGGAAGATGCATTTTGTCTCTAGGGCTTTCCGACATTCATATCTAATTCATATAATCAAATCCTGGCCGTTGGATTGAAATAAGGGACGGTCATGATCATCCCTCCAATGAACGACGTCGTTTTCAGAGGTCTGGACTTGGACTGGATCGGGTGGTTTGGGGCTTGGACTGTGGCGTGTTTGGCTTGGGCCTGGATTTAAAATTGGCCCAAATGAGGGGTCTTTTATGAGACAGCCCTTTTCTCTTTGTTTTTCTTTTATTTTTTTTGGTTTGTTTTTGTATTTAGTATTTTTGTATTATTTTTTCTGATTTTATAGAAATTTAAAATTTAAAATAAAATCCTAATATATATCAAAATTAGTCCTAAAATTATTTGAAACCTTTTTCACGACAAATTCACAATTAAACAATTAAAATTCAAAAGTGAACTATTTTTGTGGTTTTCACGTTTTGTTCTAAAATAAATTAATCCTAAAAATATAAAACTATATCCTACATGCAAATGCATATTTGTATTTTCGTATGAATTAACATGCACAAATGAAACGCAAACAATTAATACAAAATTCACAAAAATAATAAAAATAAGGAAAAATCATTTCTTTTTGAATTTTATGGGAATGATTCATATGTAGGGCAAAAATCACGTGCTCACAGTTGTCCCTCTTTTCTCGAAAACACAAAGAGTTTTCGTGCAAAGACAAGTGAGCAAATACGAGTGATTTTTGCCCGTTTGAAAATTCCGTTGTGAAGGATTTTGAAAATTTTTGACCGCTCCCTGCTTCAGTGGTTGCCTACATATCCTGGGCTAAACAGGAATCAGGTCAGTGTAGTTCGCGAGTGTCTGATTGCTGGAACTACCAGGAGCTGTGATTTTACTGTGATTATTGCTGCTGCTACTGCTCAGTGATCTTTCTTATTACACCAGTCAAAATAAAAGAAGCTAGCCTAAGATATGAACTACGAATTACAAAAATCCTATCTAAAATCTTCAAACTTGCGTCTTGACTTGCTTTTTGTCTTGCAATATTGTATTCTCTCTCGTTGCCTTGTTGTCTTGTACTTTCTCTTGTTGTTACTTCAAATCATGAACTGGAGTGTTGTTCCTTCCCTTCCAATTGCTGTACTTGAATAAAACTGAGCTTGAATGTATTCCTCTGTTCTTCAGGCGGGCTCCTGACTTCACAAAAATAGACAAAACAAAGAAAACTTTCTGCCCCAGTTTGGAAAACTGTGGTTTGTTACCACACATTATAAAAAATTGAAAACTAAAACATGAATTGTGATAAGACTGAAATACGAATTTAAAAACTGAAATGTACCTTAAAATTTGAAATTTATCTTAGATGAAAAATTCATCAGACTAAGATTTTCATCTTAAGAGAAAGAATCAACAGACAAAGACTTTTCCATTTTTGATCTTAGGTGAAAAATTCATCAGACTAAAATTTTCATCATTGGAGAAAGATTCAATAGACTAATATTGTTCCATTTTTTATCTTAGGTGAAAAATTCATCGGACTAAGATTTTCATCTTAAGAGAAAGATTCAACAGACTAAGACTTTTTCATTTTTGATCTTAGGTGAAAAATTCATCAGACTAAGATTTTCATCTTAGGAGAAAATTTCAACGGACTAAGATTCTGCCTCTAGGAGATAATTCATCAGACTAGGTCTAATTTTATGTGATCTCAGGAGAAAGATTCATCGGACTGAAATTTTGACTCTAGGAGATATTCATCATACTAGGTCCATTTTTATGTGATCTCATGAGAAAGATTCATTGGACTAAGATTTTGACTCTAGGAGATATTCATCAGACTAGGTCCATTTTTGTGTGATCTCAGGAGAAAGATTCATTGGACTTAGATTTTGACTCTAGGAGATATTCATCAGACTAGGTCCATTTTTGAATTCAAACATTCCTTTCCTTCTTTTTCACATTGTGACTTCCCTTCTTTCTCCCAAATTATGCCTTTCTTTCTTTTTCCAACGTCTGCCTTCCTTTCCAAGTTATGTCTTCCCTTCTTTTTCCAAACTTCTGCCATGCCTTCTTTTCTTTTTCCCAACTTCTGTCTTCCTTTCTTTTTTCAACTTATGCCTTCCTTCCCAAATTATGCCTTTCTTTCTTTTCCCAACTTCCGCCTTTATCTTAGGTGAAAGATTCATTAGACTAATATTTTTATCTTAGGTGAAAAATTCACCAGACTAATATTTTCTTCCTTCATCTTAGGTGAAAGATTCATCAGACTAAGATTTTTTTCTTAGGTGAAAAATTCAACAGACTAAGATTTCTCTATCTTAGGTGAAAGATTCAACATACTAAGATTTCTGTATCTTAGGTGAAAAATTCATCAGACTAAGATTTTATCTCAACCATTTTCTCCAAAACTTGTTTTATCTACCTCCTAACTTGAATTACCTTTCTTCATAACTGCTTCCCAAAAAACTGGTGTTGTCCTCCTTCAAAAATTGCTTCCCTAACAACTTGGTGTTCCAATCCTCCAAAAATTACTTTCCTTAAAACTGGTATTTCTTTCCTGAACACTACTGCCCTCTTCTTCTCTTAAGAAACTTGTATTTGACCTTCATGTTCTTCGAATGGGTACCCGACTTCAAAAAAAAGTTTCAAATCGACATAAAATTTTCTACTCCAGTTTGATAATCTTCCTGTAGCATATCTTTCAATAGCATTTCCATGCCCATGTTTCAAATCAAAGAAAATTCTGTCAGTTTAAAGCGCGGTGGTTGGTTGTGGTACTCCTGCTGGGATGGCTTTCCTTTTCTCCTTTCCATGATCTGCGTTGTCCAACCATCTGCGGAGTTTGGCTAATAATTTTTGCCCTTCTTGACGACTACCTCTTAATTATTACTTCTAATCTTCTTATCTGACCCCATATGTTTTCCATGACACCTGATTCCACTTTCTCCGTCATTTGTGTCACCAAACATACATTTCTGCATACAAACCCTATATCTTCTGTTTGTTACACCGCTCATTAAACTGGCATTTTCCTGACCTTTGAGTCTTACATGAATTCCCAAATTGCATCTATTGCCCCCACAGTATGTTGTTGCTTCTTGAATTATAACCCCTAGCCCCTGACCTTGAAGTCTATTGCTCTTTCGCTTGACCCTTGTCACAGAAAACATCTATTCTTCATTCAAACCCAATATCCCTCATCTATTGCATTGCTCATGAACTTACGTCTAGCAAACCTTTGTGTTTCACCAGGATCCCCAAAGCATGTTTATTATTACCAACTTAGTGCTCTTGTTGTTTTTCCTGATTTGTGACCCCATTTTGTGCAATTGGAAAGCTGGTAGCAAATTTTGAAGTCATTTCTCACTTCTTATGTTCAAACAGACTCAGAAAGAGGAATTGAATAAAAATAGAGGAACGAAGTGAAAGACAAAGGAAAGAGATGATTCCTAAAAGATAAAACTACGAAGTAGTGACCTATCAGTTGAGGGTACCGACTCTAATGACCATGACATGCACCTATAGTTATTTTGTCAATCAAACCTGATGTTCAGCTCTTGTTGCACCTTTTAGCCGTGAAACTGGGCTTCGATGCTCTGCTTATCAAATCTGATTTACATTCCTTATTCGACTTGAAGTGCCCGAATGGTTTTCACCATCAAGCCTCTCTCATTTTTCTTTCTCTCCACTTACTGTCGCCTTAAGGTGCCCATGCGGGTTTTCACCAATAAGATTCTCTCATTTTTATTTTTCTCAGCTTTTATCGCCTTGCTGTACTCGTGAAGGTTTCATCAATCCGGCTTTCTAATTTATTTTTCTTGCTTGGGCCGGAGTGTTGCCCCTGACATGAATTACCTTGCCTGCTTGGCTTGGCATTTCTTCAAGACTGATCGAAAGGTCTTTTTTTGGATTGTAATGTGGGCTTTTGGATAGGGTTAGAAAGAAATGATATAAAGGCTCAAAACAATTCAAAATGGGGTTAAAACTACAACTTTCGAAATCCGATTTCTTTCAAAAGTCACAACTTCCGCCCCAGTTTCTTGCTTGGGACTTTTGGAATTTTATTTTGGTATGACTGAACCTCAGAGAGGCTGCCTACGTACCCTTTCGGGATCAATTCAAACGTAGTTCACGTCATAGTAACTACGTTGTTGTGATTTTCTTTCTCTTCTTTTCTTTCTGTTTTTCTTGCTTTTTCCTTTCTTTTGTTCATTTTTTCTTTTCTTTCTTTTCTTTCTTCTCTTTCTTTCTTTTCTTTTCTTTTATTTTTCTTTTCTGTTTCCTTTTCTCTTCTTCTTTTTCCTTTATTTCCTTTTTTTCTTCTTTTTCCATTAGCTTATTTCCGGCATTTGCATTTCTTTGATTGTGACGTTGATTCCGAAAGAGGGGTATGAAAGAAAATCAAATCGGCTCAAAAGAGGCGACAATGGAAAAAGCATTTGGATAGCAGAACGAAACTCCTTCGTCATTTCAACCCTCAATATATGCCAAGTACAAACAGGTACAATCAAAATACAGAAATCATACACAGTATCTCTTGACTGCATCAAAATTGAAGGCCATTTCCATACTTTATTTCTACATCTGTCTGATGTAATGTGCCATTGGGCCACACTCTTACTCTTATTATCACGACCGTCCCCCTGTCAATTTGGACAACTTGCTTTTATGTTTTGCTTGCCCCAGTTTCACATGGTTCGGGCGTCAAATAATCTCACAATGTTCAAATCTATTCTTATTTCCTCAAGTACCCTCATCGTCTTCAAAACGGTTTCATTGCTTCCCGACCAACATGGCTTTAAAAATCCGATTGAGAATTATGTGTGCATGTCGTGTCACTAGAACCAGCAGGAAAAGACTTGTAGAAAGAAAAGAAAACTAAACAAAAATGACTAGAAATGGTACAAAACAGAGAATTGTTTTAAACAGACGGTGAAAGGGTTTAACAACAAAACAAGCAACACAAACTGGGATACAATCCTAAAACAAACCTAGATAACACTACATAAGATATGACAACTAAAGGAATGAGACAAATAAAAGGATAGAAGGGTTTGATTCACAAGACAATATCTGTATTACAACCCTGAAAATAACCTGAACTACAGAAATGACAACAAAAGTAAACCACGAAAACTTCTCTCCAGCTAGCCAAGAGATGAAGCGTCTTTCCAATTACCAAGCTCGGCATCTTAGCCACTGAGTTCTGTATCTATATTGCCAAGATCATTACCAACTTCAATACCATCAACTTCAGTCAACTAGTTCCCAAGAGGATTCACATGCTCCATATCACTGCCATTAACCACAATTACCCCTTGAATCATTCTTTCTATTTCCCTTTTCAAATCCCGACAATTTTCCACATTGTGACCCAGAGCATTGGAGTGGTATTCACACCTTTTAGATGAGTCCAAACTTCTCGCACGCCGGTCCACCTGATTTGGAGGAATTGGTACAATCATGTCATGTTGTTTTAACTTCTCAAATAGGCTTGCATAGGACTCTCATTGGTGTAAAACTATCTTTCAGCTTTTGTTCCATTCTATACCCCTGGCTTGGATGTGAGTTATAAGGTACTTGAAAATTTTGTGGAGGCAGGTGGAGATTTTGTGATACTCGTGCTCACTTTCTTGTGTGATTTGATGATTGGGCAACATACTAGGATGGATCAACAGAGTATGAGGGTTCGGAGGTGGATAGTAATGCTGAGGGGGGTCACAGAAAACCTGATGAGGCTGCACATACTTCGAGATGTTCTCCTAGGACCTCTTCTCGACCCTGATATCATCATGATTTCTTCATCCCTCTCATTCATGTTACCAGATTCAATTTCGATAACTTGAGCTGCAGCTTTGAGAGCTGTTTGACTTATAACTCTGCCTGTCTTAAGACCGTTCTCCACCATTTCTCCCATTTTGATTGCTTCTGGGAAGGATTTACCCCCTGAGACGTCATGTATTGAAAATAATCTGGCCCTTGAGCCTGTAAAAAGACAGTGATTAACTCGTGGTCATCCATGAGTGGCTTAGCTCTAGCTGCCTGCTCTCTCCATTTGATGGCATATTTCCTGAAACTTTAAGTTTTTCTTTTTCGGGTTAGAAAAGGAAATGTGGTCTGGGGCGACGTCGATGTTGTACTGAAACTGTTTGACAAAGGCCCGTTCCATTTCATCCCAGACGTACCATCAAGATGTGTCTTGATCCAAAAACCATTCAGATGCTACTCTCGAGGGGCTTTTCCCAAAATAAGCTATAAGCAATTGTTCATTTTCTCCCACACCTCTCAACTGGCATCAATACCTTTTCATGTGGGCTGTGGGGTCTCCATGTCCATTGTACTTTTCAAATATGGGAACCTTGAGACCAGGCGGAAACTGGACATCGGGGAACATGCATAGATCTTTGAAGGCAACACTCTTTTGACCTGCCATTGCTTGCGTGTTTTTCAACCATTGCCCAGTGTTTTCACTCCTTAGGCTATTTCTTCATGTACTCTCATTCGGGCAAGCTTCTCAATATTTCCAGGAATATCAAATGAGTATGAGTGGTACTCAGGAGCGTGGCACTGTTCTTGCTGTGTAGCAAATTGTGACTCATGATGGGGCTCTCCTTGACCATTGGCCCATGCTTGATGTATTTCAGTCATTTTTTTGTTTCGGTGTTATATTTTCCTTAAACACCGTAGACTCTATTTGAACCCTCTGACCCTGAGTCTCTTGAGCACTTGTAACAGCTTCGATGTCGGTTATCATTTTTCCTCAGATTTTGTGTTTCCAGCTTACCACAACCGACCACCTCAAGTTTCTTCACAATTGAAAACAAAACAAGTTAGACTGGATTGAGTCGGTCCTCCTTATTAATAACATATTTTTCCTTATTTTTTTTTCATTTTTGGTTTTGGATGTGGTCGAATCCTATGTGGATTTCCTATGTATCGTGACCACGCACGAATCAGACCAAGCATAGTTCGTGAAAATAAAATATATTTTTGGAAATTTTCACTTTCATAAAAAAAACAAAACTGAGAAATTCCTTTCCCTACTTGCCAATTTCAACCAAATGGCTATTTTTGCAAACATGACCCCTTCCCAATTTACATGAATTTTGAGGCTGGGCCGGCTTATTTTGACCAAAAACCGAAAGGTATTCACTTGACCACTGACTCTTTTTCTTGTTTTTCAGATTAGCATAAAAGACCTAGTTTCGCAAACACGACCTTTTAGCACATCGGGGGCAAAGATTTTAAGGTTGCGCTAGCTAACTGGTCAAAAATCAAAATTGACCAAAATGGCCGTTTTTGACGTCCTGTCTGGGAAAATTTGGATATTTTTGACAAAACGGCGTCACCCAGCTTATTTATGACGAAGACTAAAAAAATTTGGCATTTTTGGCAATTTTTTGTAAAGGGAAGGTAGGACCCGATGATGGTTGCCTACGTATCTCATGCCCTGTGATAATCAAACCTGCGTAGTTCGGGCGGATTAACCAAACCATTTTCAAACAAGACTCTTTTTATTTTCATTTTTGGCATTTCAAAAGAAAATAACAAAACTACTTTCAAAAGCACGACTTTTTCATTTTCATTTTGGTATTTCATAAAAAACTATTTAAAAAAAACAAGACTCTTTTTGCTATTTTTATTTTTCATGGCGGGATAAACTATTTTCCTTTTCTATTTTTGAAAACAAGACGAAATAACGACTTTTTTTTTCTCATTTTCAACAAACAGCAAATCAACCTATTTTTTTCAAACTAAAATAAAGACTCTTTTTCATTTTCTTTTTCAGCAAAAAACTTCCCAAAATAAATGACTCTTTTTCTATTTTTCCTTTGCTTTTTAGTAAAATAAAATAAAACATTTTCCTTTTTTTTTCATTTTCTCAAAATTTAGGCAGAGTTTCGGCAAACTTGGGAATCAGATTTTATCCAAATATTAACTCCCTAACTGCTATTTCTCTCATTTTCTCTTCTTTTTTTTTTGTCTTTTCTCAAATTCCGACATTCCAAGATTCACAACCGGTCAACATGCGGGTTCGAACAAATAAATGCAGAACAAGTAGGATGCACCAGGATGGTCTTTTTCATTTCAGGTTGCTAGCCCTAGACGGACCCAACTCCTGTATTGAGTCCCCTAAGTCAAATGCAGCATGATGCAAATAAGCATTCGTACTAAGTATCCAACATGAAGTCAAGTTATTCTATATTCAAAACCTGGGTCGGTGTTCTAGACTGTGTACCCGAGCGGACAACTCGAGTCGAGGAGGGGGCAACGTACCGGGAACCAAAAGGCCATCCGGCATCGTAGCTTGTCCGAGCCTCTTTCTTATTTCAGGGTATGACACTAACAGAATAGGGAGTCTCAACCAGTAAGCACATCCTCGGAGATAAAGAGATAAGGGTGTCGGCACAGTTTATATACAGTTCAGATAATATCAAAGCGGTAACATTTAGCACATTAAGCATGAAGCATGTATGAAAATCAAATATAACCAAATACATCAATTTATCTAAGCTCGAATCCTGAACCCTGAACAAAACGTTCTGGGTTCTATTCCCCGGCAGAGTCGCCAGAGCTGTCACACCTCCTTTTTCCGCTATACACCCCCGCGAAGGGGCGTAAAGAAGTTTTTCCACTTAAATGACAATCGGAACAGGATTAAGGTTATTAATTATTCAGAGTCGCCATTTGGGAGATTTATGGTGTCCCAAGTCACCGGTTCAATCCCGAACCAAGGAAAAGATTGACTCTGTATTACAGTCCACGAACCAAAAATCCGGATAAGGAATTTTGTTAACCCGGAAGAAAGTGTTAGGCATTCCCGAGTTCGTGGTTCTAGCACGGTCACTTAACTTCTGTATTTGATTTATCAAGATTTTATTACATGCTAACTTAGGTGCTTTTATTTATAAACCGATTTTACCAATATTTATTTTAAAAGACTTGCGACGTTGTGAAAACGTATTTCTAATCACGTCACCACCAGTGTACACGTGATTGTTGACACGTTTCGACTTCGTTGAGATTTGGGTTTGGGTCACATCAATGCACACCCGAGTTTAAGAAAAGTATTTTAATTAAACGCATCTAAAGATTCTAGTGTATTGTTACTTTGGGGAAGGCCGTGAAATTCACTATGTTAGGATTTATACTCGTCACTAGAGGGGGGGTGAAAAGTGCAGCACAAGAATATTGATAAATATTGCGGAATTAAAATTGCAGGAATAAAATAAATTCGGTAATTAAAATAGCAAGGAAAGAACACATCGAATTTATCCTGGTTCACCACAACTTGTGGTTAGTCCAGTCCCCGAGAGACTCTCTCGAGATTCCACTAACTCCGTTAAGCTTTCGGGTGCCTAACAAACCGTTACACTTGCTCGTAGATGTACACTCTACAAGACTTCAACTTGCTCGAGGATACCGCACCTCAAGACTTCAACCTTGCTCGTGGATACCGCACCACAAGACTTCACACACTAAGACTTAGGGTACTTAGCGAACCCGACAATCAATGAGAAGATATGTTCTTCTCAAACACCTTTCTCTTTTACAACAAGAACTCTCTCAAAAGAGTAGATAAAGAGATACAAATTTAGCTCTATGAACAACTCAAAGTTGTCTCTCAAATGGCTCAACAAAAGCTCTAAAATGATGATCAAATAATGTCAATATGTATATCAATATTGGGAGGTGTTGTGTTTTTTTAAATCAGCTCAAAAGACCTCTTTTTATAGGTGAAAAAAGGTGTATGTCCGTTGCTTAATTGGCAATCAATTATGCTGATTTTGTGCCAAGAAAATCGATTATTCACAATCTGATAATCGATTATTCTCCAATGTTCAGAAAATCAGAAGCTGATTTTATGCTGAATAATCGATTATCTGATACTGCATAATCGATTATTCTGAGGCAGTGTTCAAACGCCTGGCAACGGCTATAACATAATCGATTATGCACTTTGTATAATCGATTATTCTGTGGCAGTGTTCAAACACTTTGGCCACTGTTATAACATAATCGATTATGCACTTTGTATAATCGATTATTCTGAGGCAGATTTGAAAACTTACTTCAAAAACCATTTTGGTTAAGATGAAAACTTTAACATCATTTTGTTTGAAGTATTTACAATATGTTTATGATAAATATGATTTAATAAAATGATTTTATGCATATTTATGATGACCTATGTTGAGCCAAAAGACGAGATAACTTAAGCATTGCTCTTACATTTGTTCTACCTAACGACCTACGCCTTGGGTCTTCGGTCTTGAACATTTGAGCTCGTCTTTGGCTTTTCCATTGCAATCCGTTCATCAATATGCTTCTCGGCATTCAAGCTTGATTGTTTGTCATATAATATCGTTGTTTGACACTTGACTTCATTGTTTGTCATTCATCAAAACCTATACCTGAAAATCATGCTCATACAACCAAAGCCCACATATCATAGATAGAGTGATTTTCTACAATTTCCCCATTTTTTATAATGACAAACAACAGGAGATATGCATATCGAATTCTCGAATTCCCCCTAGCTTCATGCTATATCTCAACATACAATTCATGCAAACAATTCAATATAATTCCCCCTTAATTAAAGCATACTAGAATGTGAAGACATTCCCCCTTATTCGATGCATATCGCCTAAATTCTTCCCCCTTTTGGCATTAGCAAAAAGGGTATACCAATTGTTATAAAACTATTGATGATACCAATTGTTAAAAAAAATTATATCAGTATTAAATAATACCAAATGTTAGTAAAAACATGCCAATCATAATAACGGTCATTTTTCGCAAATATACCAACTGTTATTTAAACTAAAAATATTCATCAAAACATGAGTCAATCATTTAACATAAAAATAATTGATACCAATTTGTTATTCAAAATAACACTTATCAAAACATGAATTAATAATTAATATCAATCGTTAGCACATATCAACTATTACGTTTTTATCAAGAATATGATAACTAACCGACGTTCCCCCTCGATGCAGTGAGGTCTCGTGCTTGGTGCATCTACTACAATATTGTAGTCTTCAAGCACACCTGCAAACGTACCTAAAAATAGGTTTTCGGTACCCAACTTCTTTTGGGTCCTTGGGGGTAAGGCAAATAATAATCATAATCAAAATATGAATCTCTATGTTTAGCAAAACATACGGGTGCAATGTGTCCTACCCGGTTACAATAATGACATATGACAATAGGATTGTGCATATGTCTAGGTTGAGCCAAATGCGTTCTAGGTGGTCTAAAATTATTCATTCTAGACTCATTAATAAAATTCCTAGAATTGTGTCTAGGTGGTCTAAAATGATTAGTTTTAGACTTATTAACAAAAATCCTAGAGTCGTTTCTAGGTGGTTTAACCTTATTTCTATCGTCCTTTTTAATTACCTCACTTGTTCTAGAATCATTTACACTATATTTTTCTAGTGTATTTCTAAGTTCTACGTTCTCCATTTTTAAAGAACTACAGGAAGAACAATTTGAACTTTGAACAATTAAAGAGGCTTCATTCATCTCCTTGATTTTATTTTTGAAATCAACAATGTCATTTTCCAAAAAATTATTTTCTTCTTTTAGCTTTTTATTTTCACAAGTCAATTTTTCAAAATCTTTTTCTTTTAAAGAAGGTTGTTTTTCAAAATCTTTTTCTTGCAAAGAAAGTGTTTTCTCAAAATCTTTTTCTTGCAAAGAAAGTGTTTTCCCAAAATCTTTTTCTTGCAAAGAAAGTGTTTTCTTCAATTCTTTTATGGTTTTTGAAGCTTTAACAAATTCACTATATAATTCATCATAAGCATTTTGCAATTCTTCTAACGAGTAAGAGTTAGAAATACTTACCTCTTCTTCTTCGTTGGCCATGAGGCATAATGTGGCAGTTTCATCGCCCGAGCTGTCCGAATCCCATGTTATGCGCCGATGGTGTTTCTTCTTTTTCTTGTCCTTTGATTTTGGACAATGTGATTTGGTGTGGCCAATTTTTCCACACTTTTGACATGAAGGATTTGGTTCTTCCTTCCTTGTTTCCTTCTTCATAAACTTACAAAACTTTTCAATTATATCATTGGAAATAATATCATTATCGCTTTCCGAATCACTTACCTCTACTCTTTTAGACGATGAGGCTTTGAAGGCAATATTCGAACCTTTACTTCTAAGATAAGGATTAAGAATTGTGTTTTCATAAGTTTCGAGGTTACCTCTTAGTCCATCGATTGTGATATCCGTGAATCCTATAGATTCTTGGATTGCATTGGCTTTGGAACGCCATTCGGGAGTGAGACTCCGTAGGACTTTTCGAACAAGATCTTTGTTCGTGTAGACTTTCCCAAGAGCATGAAGATCGTTGACGATTCTTGAAAATCGTTCGAACATAATGCCAATGGGTTCATTCTCCCTCATTCTAAAAATTTCATATTCATGTGTTAGAAAATCAATTTTAGATTCTCGGACTTGAGACGCACATTCGTAAGTGATCTCGAGTTTATCCCACATTTCCTTTGCGGTTGTGCAACAAGAGATTTTCCGATAGTCGTCCGGATTTACCGCACAAAATAGTAAGTTGACGGCCTTTGCGTTTCTTTCAACCTTCTTTATGTCCTCGGCATCATATTCATCTTCCTCCTTTGCAACTATGATCTCCCCAACTTTCTTTGTTGGCATTTGTTCACCTTTCTTGATGATTTGCCATAATCGAAAGTTGTGTGATTGGATGAATATTCTCATCCGCTCTTTCCAGTATGTATAATTTCTTCCATCAAAAAATGGAGGCTTCTCGGTGGAGTGTCCTTCGCTCATTATTCCTGCGTTCAATATTCTCAACAAAAAAATATATATCGCTCTCAACCAGTTAAAGCTTTCAGAGAGTTAGGCTCCGATACCAATTGTTAGGATTTATACCCGTCACTAGAGGGAGGGTGAATAGTGCGGCACAAGAATATTGATAAATATTGCGGAATTAAAATTGCAGGAATAAAATAAATTCGGTAATTAAAATAGCAAGGAAAGAACACACCGAATTTATCCTGGTTCACCACAACTTGTGGTTAGTCCAGTCCCCGAGAGACTCTCTCGAGATTCCACTAACTCCGTTAAGCTTTCGGGTGCCTAACAAACCGTTACACTTGCTCGTAGATGTACACTCTACAAGACTTCAACTTGCTCGAGGATACCGCACCTCAAGACTTCAACCTTGCTCGTGGATACCGCACCACAAGACTTCACACACTAAGACTTAGGGTACTTAGCGAACCCGACAATCAATGAGAAGATATGTTCTTCTCAAACACCTTTCTCTTTTACAACAAGAACTCTCTCAAAAGAGTAGATAAAGAGATACAAATTTAGCTCTATGAACAACTCAAAGTTGTCTCTCAAATGGCTCAACAAAAGCTCTAAAATGATGATCAAATAATGTCAATATGTATATCAATATTGGGAGGTGTTGTGTTTTTTTAAATCAGCTCAAAAGACCTCTTTTTATAGGTGAAAAAAGGTGTATGTCCGTTGCTTAATTGGCAATCAATTATGCTGATTTTGTGCCAAGAAAATCGATTATTCACAATTTGATAATCGATTATTCTCCAACGTTCAGAAAATCAGAAGCTGATTTTCTGCTGAATAATCGATTATCTGATACTGCATAATCGATTATTCTGAGGCAGTGTTCAAACGCCTGGCAACGGTTATAACATAATCGATTATGCACTTTGCATAATCGATTATTCTGTGGCAATGTTCAAACACTTTGGCCACTGTTATAACATATTAGATTATGCACTTTGTATAATCGATTATTCTGAGGCAGATTTGAAAACTTACTTCAAAAACCATTTTGGTTAAGATGAAAACTTTAACATCATTTTGTTTGAAGTATTTAAAATATGTTTATGATAAATATGATTTAATAAAATATGTTTATGATAAATATGATTTAATAAAATGATTTTATGCATATTTATGATGACCTATGTTGAGCCAAAAGACGAGATAACTTAAGCATTGCTCTTACATTTGTTCTACCTAACGACCTACGCCTTGGGTCTTCGGTCTTGAACATTTGAGCTCGTCTTTGGCTTTTCCATTGCAATCCGTTCATCAATATGCTTCTCGGCATTCAAGCTTGATTGTTTGTCATATAATATCGTTGTTTGACACTTGACTTCATTGTTTGTCATTCATCAAAACCTATACCTGAAAATCATGCTCATACAACCAAAGCCCACATATCATAGATAGAGTGATTTTCTACACACTAAACGGCCCTCCCGAATTCTAAGGTAAATCTTACAATTATTTATCGAGAGCCCCGTATTTATATTTTGTTTGGTGAGGCTGGTCTCGTTATTTTATTAAAGGCCAATCCAAAGTAGCTACATTATCTAATTACTTGTCTCCAAAAGAAAATGGAAAATTCTTGAGCCATTATCCATTAAAAGCAAATCAAAAGGGCATTCGAGAGAATCAGCCCAAATTGTGGCCCAAGAAAAATCGCTGACAATCTTAAAGCCTCGACCATGAGATCGATTCCCAAACCAAATAGGCGTTTGGCCAAGCTCAATGCCTAATACATTTGTGGGGCTTGGAATTCCAATTCAACGTAACACTGTTCAAGGTTACTGGCTTATATTGACTTCACCAGTACCATGACGATTGGATTGGGACATGATTCACAAACAGGAACGTACAAGCTGTGTTCTAGACAAATTCAACAATTCCTTGTAATTACTTTAAACAATGTGTCAGTTCTATGTTTCATGAACAGACAATATTTATCTTGTTTACGCAACTTCTTTCAATTTGGCCTGAAATCGATTACTCTTAAATGCATAACAAGCTGGCAACAATAAGAGTGTAACAATCTGACCCGTCTCTATCCTTATTAAACTACGATTAGCACAAGAGTCCAAATGAATACCATGAAATTCAGGATTAAACATACTACAATTAATGTCTTAGTTAACACAGTACCAGCGTGATGTTAATTCAAGTTTAAACTCATTCCAAACCAACTAGTTTTGTGTCTTGATTCTATAACTTTAAAACTACAACAGAGTTAATATAAAATTGATGCAACTACAACATTGAGACAGCTCTGCAGCAATCAGCAAGAGGCATTCATAATCATACGAATCAATGAAACTTCTTTGTTTTTTTGCATTCCAGCTCACAACTACATTGAAATAAGTTCAAAATGGTACCTGGAAAATTGCAACACAAGGAAAATGAAGATCAGCCGGAGCAAACAGTAGGCATAGCAGCGAGGATCAGTAAAATCTAGCCCAGAATTCAGTCAGAAGAGATTTAGAAACCAACGATGAATCAAATATGCTTTGCAAAATAGGACTAAAAATGATGCACGCAATGTTACAACGCCCAGATAGCAACCAACAGCAACCAAAACAACCCAAATCACACTTGATCAACCAGTTTTAAGTCGAAATCACCCAGATATAACATCAACAACTTTGAAACAGATTCAGTGAACAACAGAGGTGAATACTAGTGCATAGAACTCAGATTTTGTCTAGGAAAGCAATGAAACAGTGCCATTTTTTGTTTTCTGAAAGCTTTTGCTACTTTTTTTTGAATTTTCTTTTGAATGAGCTAAGATCTAAGGAATTTCAGATCTGAAATTGTTAATTCCAGATCTGAGAGCTTGGGGAGTATTTTGGGGGTGGTTTTTAGGCTGCCAAAACTTGAAATTAAACTGAAATATTCAATAAAACAATGTTATTTTTGTGTTTTTTGAAGTTTTCTGATTTTTTGGTTTTTCTTTTTGAAGATTTGAAGCTTGGATATAAAGTTTCAGATCTGAATTTGTAGAAAAAGGCCAGGAAATTTTTATGAGACTCCAAAACACCATTCTTAAGGCAATGGGGCTGCCCTTTTATAGGAAAAGATGAGGGCAGCCCTCAAATTTTATTTTTTACCCTTTACCTCCCTTTGTAGTTTTTATTTTTTCCTAAATATCCCTAGATTTCTGACTTGTTCCCCAAGTTGTACTGTCTAAAAAATCTGAAATTCAACTTGTACCCACATCTAGAGGGTGAGAGATTGTTCTTCTGTCTATACAATACCTACACTAACCTTATGTGAGTTCTAAAATTACTATCCTTAACAATTTAAACCATTTTGGATCCCCAAAATACCCCTGGAGACCCTTTGAAATTACGAACACTAAATAAACCTACCACCTATAACCAAACAACTAATCTAAGTTCAATGAACAAAAGAACTTAAAGAATTAACTCAAAACCAATTAAGACTAAATTGAACAATATCAATTATTTCAAAAAAAATAACACATGAAGAAATCTACTAGAAATCCTAAATCACACCAACTGACATGAATCAAAACCATCCCATATTAAGTCCCAACTTAATCATATCATACTGACCGCAAAACAAAATGAATTAAAGTTTACGCAGACGAACAGTTAATCACGCCTCAGAGCACAAGATAGGACAAAGATATAAAAGAAATAAGAAACTAATTTGGAAATTAGCTACTAGGAAGCCAAAAGAAATAGAAATAAACTAACCGAAGAGAAAGAAAGTGAACTTCACTGGCCTGGCTCAAAAATACTCGACTGCCTCTTGATTTAAAATTTGTGTGATTCTGATGATATTTGGGTTCCGTTGAAACCGGATTCCACGTGAGGGAGGCAAGGCAATCTTGGCATGTTAATTTGGTACCAAACAGATGAACTAGAGATTTGTCCTCCATCTTTAATTGAAAATTCAAGACTGTCCAAACTGATTTGAGGAATGTTAAGGGTGGATTTGAGGAGAGGAGAGTGAGGAGGTTTTGTGGTGTGATTTTTGAGTGGCTTTGAGTTTCGCCGCTGCCGTGGGCGATTTTCGGCGACGGCAGACACTGGAGGGGGGGGGGGGGGGGAATTGTACGAGGAAGATGCATTTTGGCTCTAGGGTTTTCAGACATTCATATCTAAATCATGAAATCAAATCCTGGCTGTTGGATTGAAATAAGGGACGGTCAAGATCATCCCTCCAATAAACGGCGTCGTTTTTAGGGGTCTGGACTTGGACTGGGTTGGGTGGTTTGGGGCTTGGACTGGGCGTGTTTGGATTGGGCCTGGATTTAAAATTAGCCCAAATGAGGGGTCTTTTATGAGACATCCCTTTTTCCTTTGTTTTTCTTTTATTTACCTTTTGGTTTGTTTTAGTATTTTGTATTTTTGTATTATTTTTTCTGATTTTATAGAAATGCAAAATTTAAAATAAAATCCAAATATATTTCAAAATTAAACTAATTAGCTCCTAATATTATTTGAAACCTATTTCACGATAAATTCACAATTAAAACAATTAAAATGCAAAGTGAACTATTTTTGTTATTTTCACGTTTTGTTCTAAAATAAATTAATCCCTAATTAATCCTAAAAATATAAAACTACATCCTACATGAAAATACATATTTTTTATTTTCGTATGAATTAACATGCATAAATAAAATGCAAACAATTAACACAAAATTCACAAAAATTATAAAAATAAGGAAAAATCATTTTTGTTTGAATTTAATGGGAATGATTCATATATAGGGCAAAAATCACGTGCTCACAGATATAACTAAGGGTGTATTTATATTAGGCGCTATAATTAAGGGTGCAATTATTTTCTGACCCTTCAGCCGTAACTTAAAAAAGTTATGAATTTATTTCTTTACTTCTTCTTCTTATTTGTCGTGTCCGGCTAATGCAAATTGTAGCAAATGAAACAAATTACCTAATTTTGCTTGCTTTCGCTGAGATTCAAATTTTTGGTATTTGAAGTTTGTGTTTATCTATTTTTCATAATGATGGTAATTTATACCTTTGAATGGGAATGACTTCATCACAGGTCTGTGCATTCTATAGTTTTGTCTTCTAATTTCAAGAACTGCACTCAGATCTATAGTTAATTTTGATAAACAAAATATAACTTCTTTTGTAGATAAATTGTAGACTGTTTTTTTTTTACAGAAGATTTTGTAGAAGCTTTAGTCGTTTTGGATTTGTGAAAACAGAAAATAACGCATCTACAATCAGAATACAAATAATCTATAATTTATCTACAATATATCTACAAATTGGATAAATTAAATTTTAATATCCCAATTTCCATTTCAATTGTAGCATTATTGACATTTTTGACATAATTGTAGAAGATTTGTGGAAGTTTTAGTCGTCCCATTCTACAATTTATCTACTTATAATTTATCTATAATTTCTGGAAATATGTGTTCTTCTTCTTCTTCTTCTTCTTCTTCTTCTTCTTCTTCTTCTTCTTCTTCTTCTTCTTCTTCTTCTTCTTCTTCTTCTTCTTCGAGTTTCAATTTGAAATTCAGTTAAAACTAAGTCTTATCTTCACCGAATCCCCTCAAAATTGAGATATAAACTCCAAACCATATTCCCGATTATTTCAACAACACTCAATCCAAACAAATAATAATTTTTGAAAAATTTAAATTTGAATGAAAAGCTTTCAAGCTTTTTAATGGCTATCAATAGTGGAAAATATATGGAAGAACAGATGAAGATGAAGAACAGAATTCTCATTTTCATTTCAAAATCACGTAGCTTCGAGATCTCGTTTCCGTTTCAAATTTTAAATTTATTGTGGAATAAATCAATCCCAGATTATGTGGCTGATTTTTTGTGCGCTAAAAATGGAAGATTCTGCCTAAATAACAATGGTATATAAATTATAAATAAACTGTGAACTGAGCGAGTAAGATACATACTATGCACATATTTGGTAATAAGATATTATATATGATATAGTTAGAAAAAAATCCCTTCATGAAAATGGCTATCTGCGGACGGCCCAAAAAATGATTGTCAAGCCCATGAAAAGGATAAGGTCCAACATGGGCTTACTTTATTGGCCCAAAGTTGATATTAGGTGTGAGCCCAATTCGTTAAGCCCAACTTCTGAGAGTACCGATCCAGCCGCAATATGCAAAAAGTATTCAACAAAAGCTACCTCTTTCTATCCAAAAAGAATGATGCACACACAAAAAAACACTAAGAATGAGTTATCTTACAACAGGTTAAATATTGAGTTTTGTTGTTTACTAATTATTTTAGATCAGATAACAATGTGAAAATTCTTTTGCCGTTGTTAGTATGTAAAATTTAAACTCTCAAGAAAAAGTATGGACATATATAACTCTATCAAAAGGTTAGACGTCCAGATTTGTCAGAGGCATATGTATATTCTTATTCCAATTTAATCATCTGATATTTAAAATTTATTAATTTGATTAATCTAAATTCGTGACAAATAGATTCAAAAAGGAGGGTAGGGTGTTCCCCAATAATAAGTCTCACTACCATAGCTCAAATTCGAATTTCGAGTAAAAGAATTCTAATTACGCCACCAAAATCTTTTTGTCATCTTCATTAATCTAACTCAGTCTTTAAGGCTCCATGAATTTCTATTTTTTATGGAAAACAACCTCTCACTTAAAGTATAAATAAGGTTTGCATATATTCTCCTGATGTCACTTGCCGGATCATATTAAGGCAGCCGGTGCACTAAGCCCCCGCTATGCCAAATCCGGAGAAGAATTAGATCACATGGGTCTATTGTTCGTAGCATTACCATGCATTTTGCGAGAGGTTATTTCCACATATTGAACCTGTAACCTCATGGTCACATGGGATCACACTAAGTATGTTATTCGTTGTAATATTTTACCCCTATTTATTATAAATCAATATCGTTTTAAAATATTATTTTCGATAACTACCTTTATACTAAAATAAGTATCTATGGTATATACTATCATTGGGACATGAAATAATATGACATGAAATACGCTTTTTATGTTTTTCCTCTCTCTTGGATAGCTAGACATACCTATTTTTAAGGTGAGTTCCGTCACTATATTCATGAATACATGTCGCTAATACATGTAAATTCACATGCATACAGCTGGACTGTCTTGATTTTAAGCACTTTTAACTGTTGTATTCATGAATACAGCAACACGAATATATGTGAATACATGTGCGTACAGCTGGGTTGCCCTAATTTTAGGCTCTTTTTGCTGTTGTATTTATGAATACAACAGCGCGAATACATATGAATACATGCGCGTACAGCTGGACTGCCCTGATTTTAGGCACGTTTTGTTGTTGTATTCATGAATACATGGCGTGAATATATGTGAATACACGCACGTACAGCTAAACTACCCTGATTGTATGTGCTTTTTACTGCAAATACAGCATCACGAATGCAACGAAGACACTACCTTAACAACTAAGTAGTAGCTATAGGAAGTAATTATGTATATGGTAGCTATAAGAAGTTAATAGGCACTAAATAATACACCCTACGCTCTATAATAAGTGACCATTTTGCTTTAGGCACACCCATTAAGAAAATACTAAATTCTATACAAAAATACTTAGTATGACTAAACTAGCCTTAATTGAATATTTAATGTGAGGAGTAAAATTTTTTTTAGGGATATGTACATAAGGGTAATTTTATAAAAATAAATTAAATTTTTTCTTGAATATATAAATAAATATTTATTTAATAAAATAAAAAATAAATTAATCACTTATTATGAACCGAAGGGAGTAATAATTTCTAAAAACTCCTCTATTTTCAAAAAGAGGAAAAGGTATTAGGGCTGGCCATTAGGTTACAAAAATAGCCTCTTTTTAATACAAGCCTACCCCTACCAAAATGGGCTCATAACCCAAACAAATGCCCATCAATTAATGCAAAGCATAAAAGGTAACACAACAAATCTGTCATTCTTCCGTTTATATCCCTTTACTGTTTGAATTTTTGAATATAACCTGCATGCAATTACTCAAAAAGGGATGTTAACAGACCAAAAAAAAACCCTAAAATCAGACTACAAAATCTATATTCTAAATGTGCCAATCAGAACCTATATCTATGTATAATGTTACATTGCTTTCAATAGGTCAGAAACAATGCGATACAGTTAAATTTATTTTGCAGTCTTTTTCTTAGTTAATGATTTTGGTATCATTCTCTCTGTAACTGTGACGTATTTTTTGCAGTATTTCTAATTCTATTGTGTCTTCTTTTTCATTGCATTTTTATGGAAAAACATGCCCTACTGCCCTATTGCAGTCCATTTAATTAATTTATTGAAATAGACATTTCATTTTCTTATTGTAAAGTGGTCAAAATTGACATATCGTTTTCAATACTTTAGTGATAGTGGAAACTAGAAACTTTTGGAATTTTAGAGTTCTGAGCCTCACTACCTTAGCCTCATTAGTTCAAACTTTTCAAATTATTTTTGACTTTTTTACAGTACAAAAAAAAGAAAAAAAGACATACACGTGTTCTTATATCCTCCGCACTAAGGGATTATCGAGATTATATTAATTTTGAGATTGTATTTATCACATAATTCTACCTCATTCCTATCTTATTAAAGGAGAAAATGTTAAGGTTTCTACGTACTTCCCGCAAATAAATAGATACACTTGTTCAAATAGATATATACATTTGTTCATTGGTCTACGATCAGCAGCTGCAACTTGTCTTTCTTGTGTGGTACCATACCTCATTGAATGATTGTTTTCCTTTGTCTCTGCGAAAGAACTCCCTTGTTTCACCGGTGAAGCTGCTATTTGGTGAGAAAACTCCTTGCTTGTCGATAAGAGGAAATAAGCAGCTGTAATAAGCGAGTAAGGAAGCGAAACTAGTCTTAGATGTCGCTAATCCTCTGCTAGGGTACGGACAGGGGGATGGGGGGAGGCCGCTCCGCCAGTTGGTCTGAAGATGACCCCTCGCTGTCCCACCTCCTATATGAAATAGATACTATTAAGATTTTGACATAAAACTTATGTCGGTATTAACTAATACTAAATAATCAAGCGATGGATAAATACAATCTCAAAATTAATATAACTCGGTAACCAAACGATCCATATTAGTATACAAATATTTACACTTTCATGTTAAACTAACCTATAACAATTGGTTAAAAGAATCCTGAACTAAATTTACTCCCAAATATTTCCAAAAAATTATGTACTAGTTGAGGTTCGAAACTCTAATCTCTTTAATATCAAACACATAACCAATGTGCCAAGAGACTATTTATATCAAGTGGTGTAAATTTTCCTAGTTATCCGCTTCCTCACGTAAAAACACTCGATAAAATGGTATTGCGTGACACCGCTTCGATAAATGTGCATCTGCCCCTACTTGTTATAACATGTTAAGTTGCAGAAATGATTTATGTTATATACGGTAAATTGATGAAACAATAGCCAGTCCAGTGGCCGCTTAAACGGCTGCAATAGTTCAGTGGTTTTTTAAACCGTGATTTCCGGACATCGTTTTGCAAACCCGACTAGCTGTATCCACTGGGACTCGCTGCTTTAATGCGTGCACCACGGTTAGTTTCACGGGGCTCTGGAGATGCGGCCGGTTTGTAATGTCTCCAGTGGCCCCGTGGGAGTTCGAACTGGCGACCTAAAGGACTTTCTACCCCTCAGAGTTCAATAGTTCAGTGTATATAACTTAAACTCGTCTTTTTTATTTTCTCTCCTTTCTATGGAACCAACAAACCATCTAATTACTGATTAATTATGTCATTTGATGCTTGGAGTTGAACACAACGTACAGAATTTCTGTACCTCTTTGCCTCCTTGTTCTTCTACATATTGGAAACAAATGGAATATATGCTGGTCAATAGAAATTTGGTTCATAGGGTTACAATAATAGATTCACCTAATTTACAGCATTGTATTTTGTCTCTTTTATATACCAATAAATATATAGTAATAACATTTGAATAAAAAATTAATTCAATGTTATAAATGTGGTCCTTCTGCTTCATTCAATCATGAATATGTCTCTTAATTTATTTTAAATTCTATCAAACCAATCATGTGGGGAACAAATTTTATTAATTTTCTCCTCCTTGCCGACGATTTCTTTTTATTTGAGAAAAAATAAATAAAAAGAAACCCAATGTTTTTCCGAGGAATTCACATCTTTCATAATAGTCCGTATATTGATTTGGTGATTTTATTGGGTATAGAATCATAAATCGAGTATATTGCTATGAATTGGCGGAAGCAGAATTTTCACAAACGGAATTCAAAAAATAAAATTATTAACATGCGAAGAAGTTAAATGATTTCAATATATCATATATGCACATGAAAAAAAATTGACATTATACACACAATATAAAATTTTCGGGAAAATGAGATTCGGCTGAACCCGCCCACCTAGTTCCGCCCCATGTTGCTATGTTAAACTTTGTAACCAAAAGTTTTACGAATTCATCTCGCTATAGTTTTGGGATACTGAATACCGGGTTCATTCGAACTTATTACGTTTAATGTAAGGTATAAGTATATATGTAAAACATATAGTAAAATTACAATAAATAGTAAATACGAACTCATAACTTTAAAAATATTATAAATTCAATTTTAAAAATCTTAAGGATTCAATACATGAAGTTTAAACCCTGAATCTATAGCTGTCAATTCCTATAATTGCTAAAATTGAAAAATTGGCAAACTGGATAGGAATTTCTAAACAAGAAAAAGAAAGAAAAAAGTTATACTCTGACTTGGCAGATATAGAGTAGCCCATCATCTGATTACTTAACTGTAGACCGTATATAGTGATGCTTGAAGATTCTTTTATAGATTTATAGATTCTCTCATGAATATTGATAAATTTATTTAATTAATTGCCAGACTTTTTAACTATTCAAGTTAAAAATAAATACTTAACCCCAAATTCCAAATTTGAATTGATAAATAAATGCATTCCATTCTCTGATTTGGATCATTAGACTTTCAATTATGAGGGGGCAAAATGACACGTTATATTATTCTAAAATTAAAAGCAAGGCGGCATTTATGTTACGAGTCAAAATCAATACATAAAACACTCCTCTAATAATTGAGTCATTTGAAATGTATTGACTCTTCTTCTTCCTCTTTTTTATTCTTATTATTTTGAGTCTAATTCGAAGGGAGTTTTACTCTTAGCAACTTTTATGTTCGAAGTAAGATGTTGTCTAATTAGGCCAAGAATTACAAATTTTTAGAAAAGTTCTATTGCTATTTCACGAGCAAATTCACATCGATATAAAGAAAGTGAAGGACCCACGACAATGATAGAAAGTCCTGAATAATCGACTCGTTTGCCAAGCAGAGTCTCACGAAATCTTTCCTCTTTGCATTCAATTACATCTAAGTAAGGGTAAAATAATTTTCATCTGACTTATAAATCATGAGTTTGAATGGTAAAATATGAGTACTTATGGCTCGTTTGGTAAGAGATAAGTGATAATTAATTTCGAAATTAAATTTAAGATGAATTTATTTCATATTTAGCCGGTACACAATTACGGTATAAGTAATTTTGGGAGTAGTTATTCTGGAATTGTAAAAATATTTTTATCCTATCATAGGGTTGATAACAATCTCGAGATAATTAATTATAAGATAACTTATTTTAAACCAAACGAACCCTTACTTTAATGTAGGTGGCCTACGTTATATTTTTTTTGTTACGATCTTTTCCTGAATCCTGATGCACTTTTTTGTATTCAATATAACAACTTGAATTTTGTGCAAAAGTAAGATTTTCATAAGTCAAAATATTAGAAAGAAAATGAGACAAATATATTATTTACATCTGTTAAATGTTTATAAAGTGAATCACCTTTTAGAATAATCCAGAGTTTTTTGTCATTTTTACCTCTCTTCTTATTGTCAGACTACTATCAAATCGTTGCCCTCTCTTTTCTTCTTCTGCTTTTGATTCATCTTTTCACAATCTTCTCACGAATTCTACGCTAAAATACATACCTTCATAAATAATTAAGATCAATACGTAGACAACATAAACTAATTATAAGTAATTGCTCGAAAATTAAGTTTTATATACTGACAGTATAATTTTATTTACACTATTAATGCAATTTAAACTAATTATAATTTCTAGTCGATTATTAATCTAGTTTCTAGTCTATCTTGTTATGTTTATTACCAAGACTTACTCGTTGTTATGATCAAGTCAACCTGATAATGTAAGAATTTAAGGATAGTTTTGTACGTGGGATAAGGTGTGAGATTAAAATTATACCATGTTTGGTCGACAGTATAATCGGTAATATATATTTATTCTAAGATAAATTTATACCGTCAACTAAATATAGCAATTTTTTTAATCCCACTTTATCCTTTTAAATTTAGGATTATTTTATCCGCCTCTCGGATGGAATAAATCGGGATTACAATCCCTAGATAATATAGTTCGCGTACCAAACAACCCTTATAAAATGTAACCTGAATGAACTTTTTATATTATTAATATATGTAAGTTAAATTCTTAATTTGAAAAATAACCACTTTTGGCAAGAGATCATTAGGATGAAAGAAGAAGTAATACTACAAGAACAATATGGATAATAAATTATAATTACGTTAACATAAATATATCAACATCAATTAAAAGTACTAGCTACTACTTTTCATTAATAACATAAAAACAAAGCTACATAAAAAAACATATTACATTAATTTTCTTGATTTTTTTTTTCATAAGACAAGCTAGAGAACAACGCTTCACAAATCTCAGTAAAAACTTCAATAATAACCTCATGATGATTTTGTGAATTTAAACTCAAAAAACATTCCAATAATTTCTCAAGATCTTTAGCTGCAAATATTTGATTTTCCATTATCATTTCCAAGATTGAAACCCTAAAATCACTATAAGGATCACTTGATTTCTTCATCACTGCAAGACTACCTTTAACACCACCTTTCGCCGCCCTTCTCCGCCGTGTCTTTCGCCGGAAAGAATATTCTGAAGAATCAGAATTAGTAAATGACCTTGATGAAAAAAGGGTATTATTGTCATCTTCTTCACTTTCTTCATCACTGCTGAATAGACCCTTATAATTAATATTATGAAATTCTTTAAAATCAAATCTTTTTATGTTTGAATTTGTCATCTTTTTCTTCTTGCTCTTCTTCTTCTTGGTTTTCTTTTCATAATATTTATTCATATTTTTGAAGCTGCATTTCTCTTGAGAGTCATAACTCAAGGGAAAAATTGGTGATGTTGGAGGGCATTTTCTTCCATTTGTCTCAGCTGTAAAAAATAAAATACTTTCGTCAAAAAGATGTCAATCTGATACTGCTTCGCCAAAATTTATAAAGCTTGTAAATATTAAATAATACAAAATAAAGATTAATTTGAGAATACTGGCAAAAACCAAATTTCGCGAAAGATGTTAATTAAAGATTTAACAAATATGTCAAAAAGATAAATATTGACCGATTTACACAAACATACAATTTTTCGGCAAAAAGTGTTCAACTAACCACCCAGATATTATAATGTTGTTTGAGACAAAAGGTAAAAATCTCAAAACAAACATGAAATCAAATCGAATCGAAACTAATTACTTACAAATTGAATTGTGACAATAGACTGACACAGCTGTTTGCATGAAATTCCTGCGTACGCCACTGTTGGATAGTGAACATCTTTGTTGTTGTGTTTGAAAATTTTGAGGGTATTTTGGTGCACAAATGGAAGGAAATGGACGAGGTTTTGTAGAGAAAAGTTCAACTAACTGATAATGTTGTTGACAATTTTGACGTTGGAAAACTGGTTTATTATCAATGGCATCAGAAATATTCTTGGATTTGCATGAACCAAATGAAGATTTAAACATACGAGAAAATCTTGTTTTAAATTTATTCTCCATTTGAGAGAAAAGAAAAGAAGAAGAAGAAGAAGAGTTTGAAGAGAGAATTATTATACAATTATGAGTATATATGAATGGGAGTTTATATATAAAGTAACTGATGATAGAACAGTTTGAAAATGAGAAAATTTTAAAAAGGGTCTGATAATGCAACTTTTTGCTGTTTTTTTGTCCTTTTTATTGTCCTTTTTATAACCTAATTTCTACCTCACTGAGTTAGTCCTCCTTAACTTTTTCCCTGAAATCTGAAAATAGTTCATGCATGCGGATAAATAAATAGTTGATAGGATCAAATATAATATATATCTAGCAAAATTATTGGAGCTTATAAATAAATCAAATAAATATATTTTATATACACCGATAATATAACGCAAAAAGGGAAGTCTTAGAGCAACGGTAAAATTATCTTCATGTAACCTATAAATTACGGGTTCGCGCCGTGAAAGCAGTCATTAATGCTTGCATTAGGATAGGTTGTCTACATTATATACTTTGGGTGCGGCTCTTCCCCGCACACTGCGTGGATGCGAAATGCTTTGTATATCTGGTTGTCTTTTTTACACCGATAACATAACGTAAATGATTTATATGTTATCAGTTATCACATGATGTAGTAAGTAATTTGTCTTATTTTTTTAGTAACTTCTCTCACTTATATATTGTTATATAATTTGTAATTATCTTTTAGATGACTAATAGCATAAAAAGTTATACTACCAGTGTATAAAAGTCAGACAAAACTCAAAATACAACAATATTAGACGGAATTATGACAGTTTATCTGAAAGATAAATATATGCAGATGTCCAAAAAGTAGAATAATATTGAAACTAAGGCAAGTTACGATAAGAAATTAATTAAACTTAAAACATTCAAAAAGCTACTATATACTACTAAAAGTCTATAATGTAGGGGACCAAATGAAGGAATTATTCAAATTCAATGACAAGTACTTGTTTATTTTTGAATTCAAATTGAAAAGGAGATTTGTAAATGTATTAGCTCGAATAATTTATGATCCAACTAATTAACGTTCCAAAGAAAAACAATAAAGTAATAAATATAGTAATTAAGTAAGAAAAAAACCATATCCGGTCAATAAAAACATTCCCGCCGAAAAACAAGGATACAATTCCGTTACTATGAATAAAATAGAATTTAACATGGTTATGGAGCTTTACAATGCTCGAAGTCTTGAACCCTAGTTCTTCAAATTACTACTTAGAATGTTATTTTTTTTATTTGCAGAGTACGAATTTCTATGGCAATTTCATTTTAATATATATAAAAAAAAGTTGAATTTATAAGTTAATTATTTAATAAATTTCTCAATAAATGTATAATATAGTTTAGACAGAAGTTTAAGCAGCAAGTTACGTGATAGACCCACCCTGTTTGTTTGTGCGCAAAAGGAAGTAGTTAAGAGGATAAATTTCTACACATTTCATCACTAGTAGTTGTACTTTTGAAAAAACTAAAGTTGAAAAGATTAGGTTGCTTTTTCTTGAAAATCATCAAATTTGGAGGAAAGGCTTAAGGTGGATACCTAGCCGAAGAGGAGGAAGAATATAGTAATTGACGAAATACTTTTATACAATTGAAAATTAATATAAGATCCGGAAGTTCATTTGCCAAAGATAGTTTTGTTTGACCCAAAATTTTAATTTAAGTTTAAATAATTAGATTTATTAATAAAGTAGAGTTAATCTCAGTCAATATTAATATTCAAAAGACGTCTTAACCGATTTCTTGGCAAGATAACATAGTATGGGTATTATCTAAGTTGCAATAAATGGTGGAAATATGGTTATATTCAATGATCCCAGAATGAAAGAGGCACTATATGACGACCCAAAGGGTCATCACTTGTTTGTCTCTATTTTTTCGTACTTTTGAGGCTTTGAAAACCTCACTTTTAGTTGTCTCGATTTGCTTGCGCAGTCCGGACGCATAGCCGGAAAACTTATGTGTTAAATTACGTAAAAATTTGATAAATTATGACTTTAAAATGGTTAAGATTGACTTTGATCAACCTTTTGGGTAAACGGACCCAGACCCGTGATGTGACGTTCCCCTAGGTCCGTAGAAAAATATGGGACTTGTGCGCGTGCCCAAAATCGAATTCCGAAAAATAAACTTTTGTGTGAAATTATTTTATGTAATTAATTAAGGAAAATGGAAGAGAAAATTAATCAGAAAACTATCGTATCGGGCTCGTATTTTGGTTCTGACGCTTGACACAAGCTTAAATATGTGTTAAGCGCTTTCTGTAAAGTTTGGTTGAAAACAGACATCATTTGACGTGTTTTAGACTTAAAATGGAAAATTTGAGTTTTATGAAAATTGAAAGAAAATCATGTGTTTTGAGGCTTGATTCTAGGTATATGTTGTTATTTTGGCGATTTGATCGCACAAGTAAGTCCATAGGATATTTTTGAGGCTGTGTGCATGTTTGGTTTGGACCCCCGAGGGCTTAGGTGAGTTTTTGATAGGCCATGAGTTCCATTTTAGCATTTTTTGAACTGCTGGTATGCCTGACCTGTAGGCTTCGCAAATGCGAAGCCAGCCTCGCAATTGCGAGACCCTTCCTGGGCAACCCCTTTCGCAATTGCGAAGAAACCCATCGCAAAAGCGATGCCCACCTTTAGCCCCAGCCTTCGCAAATGCAAAGGTCTGTCCCCAAATGCGATCAAAGTCCGTCGCAAATGCGAACTCCACAAAATTCCTCAGAGTTGGCAAATGCAAAACTCGACCTCACAATTCCCAAGTCTGCTGGGTTCGCAATTGCGAACCCAGTTTCGCAATTCCCATATTTGCACCTGCAATTTTTCATACTTAGACAATTTCAAGCCTCACTTCTCATATTTCTCAAACCCAAACACCTATTGGCGATTTTTCAAGAACTCTTCCTTCTCCAATTCAATTGTAAGTTGATTTTCACTTAATTTCTTCAGTCTTTAACATCATTTATCATGTTTTTATCCTAAAATCAAGGTTTTTCATGGGTATAAATGGTGACTTTTGGTAGAACCTAAGTTTTCTTAAAATTGGAGATTTCGACCTCAATTTGAGGCTCGATTTCAAAACAAATCATAGATATGAACTCGTGGAAAAATGGATAATCGGGTTTTGGTTCGAACCTCGGGTTTTGACCATGTGGGCTCGGGGGCGTTTTGAAAATTTTTGAACAAAACTTTGGAAAATTTATTTTGTGCATTCAAATTGATTCAATTAGCATTTGTTGATACATTCGAGTAATTTGTGACTAGATTCGAGCGATTTTTGGTGAATTCGAGGAGTAAAGCTATACTAGAGGATTGAGTTGAGTTTGGATTTGTTTGCAACAAATTTATGGGCAGAAAAATAAAACTGCTTACAAACAACTATAAAGAAAAAAGGATTTTATTGATAAACATGACAGGTTGCAACTCTGTTTATCCCTTGATTCTTTCCGAACTGTTCTCCATGATTCGAGGGCCTTAGCGGCATATTTCCCAAATGTATGATGATGTTGATCTTCCTGGGGATATATTTGATCTCCAGCTTCTTGAACTATTTGATTGTCAAGAAGTATCCTTTCATATTTTGGTCTCTTTGTGAGTATCCTATGAGTTTATGGGATTTTTGGGACACCTCTTCAAGGGAATATGTATCTCTTTATATAGGTGTGAGTTAGGTTTCAGGGTAGAGTAGCCTCCAAGAAATCCTAACAGGCTCCTAGAATTTCTAGAGTCCTATACTATCTTTAATTTAGGATTTAGCTTAATCCCTTAAAATATTAGTATCTACAAATACCCCATACTTGAAGGTTTGTCGGGTGTGTAGGCTTGTTGAAACTTGAAGACGAGATTGAAGTACCCCACCATCACAATAGATAATCTTGAAACTTGAAGTTTTTGATTTGTAGAAGGAAGAGATGAAGGGAAGAGCTAGTCCCATTGGGCATGCTAATTTGTTTGCAACAAATTATATGTGATTAAAAAATAAATAACAATCACAAAATAAATGTGAAGAAACATAACTTTATTGATAAAATGATGCGAGTACAATCCTGTTTCTCCCTTGATTCTTCTCTCCTGATAATCTTCGTGATTCGAGGGCTGAAGCATCGTATTTCTCGAATATAAGGATGATGCAGGCCTTATGGAGAGTGTTACTAGAGGGGTTTGCTTCCCGTAGCACCAACAACTTCTTAGGCTTGGGGAGGAGTCCAGACTACCACTACACGTAGTCTGGAGCAGGTAGCTCCTCAGGCCCAGGTTCCAACGGTTCAGCCAGCTTCTATAGATGATTTATGGAGGCTTGATAGGTTCACCAAGCTCTTCACTACCACATTCAGCGGTGCTTCTACAGAGAACCCCCCAGGATTTCTTATTCAGTTGCCATGAGGTTCTAGTATTATAGACACCAATGGGGTCGACTTCGCCACCTTTCGACTAGCAGGATCCGCCAAGACTTTGTGGAGGGACTATTGTTTATCCAGACAAGCAGTGTCGCCATCAATGACTTGGGACCAGTTTACACGGTTGTTTTTGGAGAAGTTTCTCCCAGTGACTGAGCGAGAGTCTCTACGCAGGCAGTTCGAGCGCCTCCATCAGGGTACTATGACAGTCACACAATATGAGACCTATTTTATTAAATCTGGCACACCATGCTAATTTTATACTCCCCCGCCTAACGAGAGAGGGTGCAGAGGTTTATTGATAGGTTGATTCAATCGATGCATCTCCATATGGCTATGGGAGCCGGGAGCAAGATTTCTTTTTAGGAGGTGGCCAGTGTGGCCCGTAGAGTTGAGATGGCTCTTGCACGGGGAGGTGGTCAGAGGTTAGGCAAGAGGCCTCGTCATTTGGGTAGGTTCAGTGGTACCTCTTCTGGAGGTAGGGATTCTAATGATAGAGGCCATCTACCGAGGCCCTTTCAGTCGGCACTCCAGGTCTCTCATGGTACTCCAGGCGGTGGTGGTTCTCAGCAGCATTGTTCTGAACAGCAGTTCTTCAGTGCAGCACTATCTCCCACAGTGCACCGCCACTTTATAGCTTCAAGGGAGGACATACAGGTCGACAAGGCCAATAGTCTCAGCAGCCGAGGGAATGTTATGGTTGTGGTGACCCGAGTCACATTGTCAGGTTTTCCCCTCGAGCCTCAGGTAGTTCTCAGCACCAGGGTCCTTTCCCTATTAAGAATGACTACTTGATAAATGGCTTGAAATATAGCCTAATCAGTGTGTCACAACTGCGTGACAGAGGTAACCTTGTAACTTTCACCTTTACCAAATTCTTTGTGATTAACCTTACCACTAACAAGATTGTTTTGCAGGGGAAAAGAGTTAACAATATTTACATTGTAGATTTGTCAACTCTTTCAGAAAATAAACTCATTTGTTTAAGTGTATTAGTTAATCATCTCATCCTGTAGCACAAAATACTTGGCCATGCCAGTCTAAATCAGCTACACAAATAAGTCTCAAATGACTTGGTAATAGGGTTACCTAATATCAAGTTCAAGAAAGACAAAGTTTGTGAGGCATGTGCAAGGGGGAAGCAGGTAAGGTCATCCTTCAAATCTAAGAAAATGGTAAGTACGTCCAAGACGTTGGAACTGGTTCATATGGATCTCTGTGGTCCAATGAGAACCATGAACGGAGGTGGAAAGAAATATGTGATAGTGCTTGTTGATGATTATTCTATATTTATCTGGGTACTATTTCTGACATCTAAAGATAAGGCATTTGAAATGTTTACTGCCTTTGTTAGAAAAACTCAGAAACAACTAGGAAATCAACTTGCATCCATTATGTCTGATCATGGAACTCATCACCAAATATTATCACAATCCAAGTAGAAAAATAAATATTCCATTCATTTTCAGAAATGGCTTCTTCAAAGCTTAGGCATTCTTGTTCTTTCCCAATTCTACTTCTTTCTTTTCTGAATTTCATTCTCTTCATTCTCTCTGCAGCCTCAGTAGCTCAAATAGTTGTACTCAAAACACCACCAACTTCACTTGGTTGGGCTTTTCTCATGGTTTCTGCCATTTCACTTCTTTCTTGTTTCATTGGTTTCTACTCTCAGCTAACTCATTGTTGCTTCATAACACACATCTATTTTCTCTTGGCGTCGTGCATTGGCCAATTACTCGATATTTTAGCCTTGTTCACTAAAGAAAAATCGAGTCTTTCGATGCTGAAATCACCAAGAGACCCTAGAGAAGCAAAAGTTTTGGTGAGATTGGAATGTGGGGTTTTAATTGCTATGATTGTAATGCAACTGGGAGTGTTGGTTTTGACATGTGCAGTGCAAAGTTGTTGGGTGAGAGATTATGAAGGTTTAGAAGCAGAGAGAGAGGCATGGTCAAGGAAGAGGAATCAGAGGATTGCTAAAGTTCAAGAGGAGTCAATGGAAAATGCAACCAAGATTTCTGAAATGAAAGCTAAGGAGTTGGATGAGAAGATTAAGAACAAGTATGGACAATGGGTTAAAACTGATTTTGAAGGCTAAATTCAAACAGAGACAAATTAAGAAGGTTTTAAAAGGGTCTTCATATATGCATTTGTGAGGTGTAGTACTTGCTATCATGATGTTATTGAGTCTCTACTGTGTGGCTGTTTGGAATTTGTGGATTGATTTTATTTGTGTAAAGCCTTGTTACAGCTTCCTTTATCTTGATGCAGAATATTCAATTTAATTATGTCACTTGTACTAGCCAATTTCCCGTCTCTAATACATTCAAATAAAAAAAAGATCATGGAACTGAATTTGAAAATGCAAAATTTGCTGAATATTATGATGAAAATGGTGTAGATCATAACTTCTCTTCCCTTAAGACACCTTAGCAAAATGGAGTAGTTGAAAGGAAGAACAGGACCCTTGAGGATATGTCAAGGACCATGCTTCTCTCTAGTAAACTACCCTACAGTTTTTGGGCAGAGGCTATAAACATTGCATGTTACATAATCAATAGATGCATGACTAGTCCCCTTGTAGTGAAAACTCCCTATGAGTTACTTAAAGGGAGAAAACCAAACATATTCCATCTTATTGCATTTGGTTGCAAGTGCTATGTTTACAATAATGGAAATGACTCCCTATGAAATTTTGATCCAAGAAGTGATGAGGGATTATTCTTGGGATATTCTTCACATAGCAAAGCATATAAACTGATTAATAAAAAGAACTTTGTGTGTAGAAAAAAGGTGTACATGTTGTATTTGATGAAACTTTCTTTTTGAGAGATATGAACATGAATATGAAGCCATCGGACTGGTAAAAGAATTGACTGAATCTACATGACAAGACAAAGTGGCATCAAAAGAAGGAACATGTGATGGAACAACTTCTTCTACTCAGGGCAACCTGACAGGGGGAACTAATCAGGGAGAAATTGAAACAAACTCTCTACAAGGACCGGTTCACGAACCTGTTCCTCAACAAAAGAACAAAGGAGAATCATCTAGTAGAAACCAGTTGGTGGTAAAATCCCACAAGTATCAAAGTTCTCATCCCGTTGAGAACATCATTGCGGATCCAACATCTAGAGTCAAAACTAGATCACAACTAAAGAACCTATGTGCATTTGGTGCCTTTCTATCTCTTATTGAACCTAAAAATATTGTTGAGGCTTTGTAGGGTGCAGATCGGGTCAATTCTATGCAGGAGGAACTTAACCAATTTGAAAGAAGTTAAGTCTGGCATCTAGTTCCAAGACCCAAGGACATATCAGTTATTGGCACAAAATGGGTCTTCAGGAACAAACTTGATGAAGATGGAATAGTTACAAGAAACAAGGCAAGGCTGGTGGTTCAGGGATATAGCCAAGAGGAAGGTATTGACTATGATGAGACCTTTGCTCCAGTTGCTAGACTAGAGGCAATCAGACTCCTCATAGCCTTTACAGAACATATAGAATTTACTCTCCATCAGATGGATGTCAAAAGTGCTTTCTTGAATGGCTACCTCAAGGAAGAAGTGTCTGTGAAACAACCTCCAGAATTTGAAAGTAAGGAATGTCCTAAGCATGCGTACAAGCTGGACAAGGCTCATAATGGGCTCAAGCAGGCCCCAAGAGCTTGATATGAACGACTATCAAAATTCCTACTGGAGCATGGGTACAAAAGAGGTAATATTGACAACACTTTTTTTCTAAGGGAAAAAGGTAAAGGCATCCTTGTTGTGCAAATATATGTTGGTGACATAATATTTGGGGCCACTAATGATAGGTTGAGTATAGACTTCGCAAAACTAATGGGAAGTGAGTTTGAAATGAGTATGATGGGTGGAATAAATTTCTTCAACCCAAATGGAACCATGATCCAACAACAGAAGTATACAAAAGAACTAATCAAAAAATTTAAAATGGACGACTCCAAACAAATAGATACACCGATTGCAACTGCCACTAAATTAGATGTTGATGAACTTGGTTCATCAGTTGATCAAAAGTTGTATAGAGGTATGATTGGTTCACTCTTATATCTTACTGCCAGCAGACCTGACATTATTTTTTGTGTAGGGCTTTGTGCTTGTTTCCAGGAAAATCCAAAAGAGTCACACTTGACTACTGTCAAGAGGATGTTGAGATATCTAAAGGGCACCATTAATTTGTGTCTTTTGTATCCCAAAGGTAGTAATTTTGATTTAGTAGGGTATGTTGATGCTGATTCTGCAGGTTTCCTAGTGAATACGAAGAGCACCTCAGGTATGGCACATTTCCTGGGTTCATGTCTTGTGTCATGGGCTACCGAAAAGCAAACTTTAGTAGCCCTATCTACTGCTGAAGCTGAATATGTTGATGTTGCTTCTTGTTGTGCTCTATTGCTATGGATCAAACAACAACTAGTAGATTTTGGAATTCAAGTAGGATGTATTCCAATATTGTGTGATAACACTAGTGCTATAAGTATGACAAAGTACCATATTCATCATAAATGGACCAAGCACATAGATGTTAGACACCACTTCTTAAGATATAACTATGATAAAGGGTTAATCTCACTAGAATTCTGTGCTACTAATAAACAAATAGCTGACATCTTCACTAAAGCACTGAGCAGAGAAAACTTTGAAAGTAACAGGTTGGAATTAGGGATGATTAAGATCACCTAAAAAGGTCCAGTTCAGAATGCCCAATGAAAAAAAATTGAAAAAAAATATTTTTTTGGTTAGGAGTTCTTAATATTATGTAAATATCTAGACTAATTGTTACTCAGTATCATATTTTAATTAGCATACTCCTATTACATGTGTTTATATGCTTCACTGATCTCTTATAAGGTTTTTCTATTCTAACATTTGAGGCATGATCAAGAAAAGTTTTACTTGAAGAACCTGGTTCATCAATATATGCTCATGAGAAATTTCAGGTATGTTTCTATACTTTGCATAATTAGAAAGATAAATTTTCCAATCATGAGCAAAATTCCTAATTGCACCAAACTTCCAAAAATTCTATCCATTGAGCATTGAACCAGTTTCATTATTCTAGGAGTCTAAATAAAATAGGACTTGTCCTAATAACTAGCGTCACCTATTAATCACCAAGAGATCATAATTCTAATGCGATTAGACCTCTAACTAACTACTGGAGAAAGGCTACCGTTACTGTACTTAACATAACCCCTCTTTAAATACACACCACATCCTTTCTTTTTATTCATAACTGTCATTCACCTCTTCCAAACTTCTGATCATCCTCCTTCTCTCCAAAATTCCCAAAATTCCCAGAAATTTTCTACCATGAGTAACCCTCAAGATAATCCAGGTACTCCCCCACCAGTATCTCATAATACTTCATCATCAACACCTCATAGTGAAACCCGAAAACCTAGGTTTCGCTAGCAAAAAATGTTGGCCAGCAAAACTATAGCTTCTTGTTCTTTGAGAATAGCCTTAATCGAAAAATTGAAAGCTAGCAAAAAGAAAGAGAGTCCAGCTAAAGAATCTACCTCAAGCTCTGAGTCTGAGGCATTTATCACAGCCAGCGAAGGAGAAGAACATGAGTCTTCTTACACTGACAAAAATCAAGAAACCCAGGTGAGGTAAACACTTATTTTGCATTTTCTGATGTGTAAGAAAGGGAAGAAAATAGGTTTGTGTTGGTGGGATCTATAAATAATATAGAAGGGGCTGGGTCTAGTAGAAGGGGACAGAAAAAGAAAGGAGAGGTTCTTGCTATTTGTGGTAGCATAGAAGAGGGTAGCATCAAGTCAGGGGGAAGTGGTTCTGGAGAGGTTGCTGAAGGCCTTGTTCATCTGAGTGAGCAACAAGATGAAACTGGTTCATCTATGGAGGAAACCTTAGTTCACATCTTGAAGAAGATTGGGGTCAGCTATGATCCAAAGAAGCGCAAGACTTCTTCCCAAAGGACCCCAACTGCTTCCTAACCAACAAAGAAAAGTAAGGTGTCATCTTCCAAGTCTATTGTTCCTTAATTACCTAAGGGAAGAGCAACAAGGAGCAAGGTCAAGCAAAGTGAGGCAGAACTACAGAAAGCTTTAGAGAAAAGCAAGAAAAAAGAAGATGAAAAAAGGAAAGACAAAAGTTGTGGAAAGTTCTGAGGCTGCTGAAGAAGAGGAGGAGGAGATGGAACTGATCCATCAAGAAAGAGGTACAATTGTGGAGGTTCCCATTTTCAAACCAAAAGGAACAAGGACTTCTGCAAAGAAGTCTTCAAAATACATATCTACTGAACCCTCATTGGCTAAAAGAACTAGGTCTGCAGTGAAGGTGAAAACAGGTAAAAGTTACTGAAGAAGAAGAAGAAAACGAAGAATGGAGTGGAGAAGAAGAAGAGGAGGAGTCTGAAAAGGAACAAGATAGGTTTGCCATCTTTGGCAAGAGAAAAACTCTGAAGGGAAGGTTGTTGAAAGGCCTGGAGGAGCCAAACATTATTACATTAGTGGATGCTCTAGATGCACAGGGGTGGAAGGACATGGTCCTTCAAATGGATGGAAGGATGGCAAGGAAAGCGCTGATTGAATTCATGGAAAATGCCACTATGAAAATTGAAGTAATAACCAATGTGGTGAAGGGAGTAAAGGTGCAGTTAGATGCACCTAAATTGGGCAAGATTCTGGACATACCCTGTGAGGGTTGATGACTACACTAGGCAAAGGTGGCCTTGTCTAGATGATCTTCCTAGTGCTCTCTAAATCACAAGAAACTTCTATGACGCAGAGTCTACTGAAGATGTGCCAGAGGCAAGATTTGTACAGAAGAGTGAGATAAAGCCTGAGCACAAGGTTCTATTTGAATTTGTGAACAAATGTCTGCTGCCCAGACAGGAAAGAAGGAATACTGCTAACTACATGGACAATGCTTCAGACAATGCTCAATCTTCTTCAATCCCAACCTTCTAGTTCCTCCAAGCCTTAGGTCTTCCAGCACTGTCTTTGAACCGGTCTAGTAACCTTCCCCCCACCCCCCCCCCCAGTGACCCAAATTAGGGATTTTTCTTTGGTTCATTTTGCTCATGGTTGGATGTTTTTCTCTTTCTTTTTTTGGACTGTTTTCTAGAAGCATTTCCTTATCAATGACAATTTGCCTTTTCTCTTGCTTTGTGAAAATTCTGATCTTAATAGTTAAGTTTTTTTTGTTAAGATTGATTATTGCTTCACTAAGACATGCTTTCACCTGCAGTTTCCTCAACGGCCATGAGTAATTATTACAATCTGAGATTCAAATTATATGTGACTTTTCAATGATGCCAAAAAGGGGAAGAGATATTGTGCTTTACTTCATATTCTGAAAAACTAATATTTATAACTTGATTAAATCTAGTCCTTAATAAACTTTCTAAGTAAAAGTGTTGATAATTTAGCTGAGTTCCACAGGTTCTCTAACCAGTAAAAGTACAAAGTTTGTCATAATGAAAAAGGGGAAATTTGTTGGCCCAAGTTCAGTTGAAGTTTTGAAGAATGACAAATGAACTCAGTGATGGAACAGGTCCATCTTGTGAGATACAGTGTTTATCAACCTATGCATATGAGATGCACGTGAATAAGATAAGTCTTATGGATAAGGCAACAATATCTTCTGAATTGACTGGATAAGGAGAAGAAGACTCTTTATGAGAAGAGAACACAATCTGGATCAAGGATAAGGGTTGGAGTTTGTATTGTTCAAGGACTCAAATTCGATGGAGGATCAGCAATTGAGTCTCAATCAACCTCTTATTACTAACTCAATAAATAACTGAGTTTTTTCTCCTTTACAGGTATGCACATACGCAGAAGTTAAATTAAATTGACGCAAAAGATCAAGGCAATTTTGCAAGCAATTTATGTAAGATTAAAGTGTGCACTCCTGCAGCTACTTGAACGAGATTGAAGAACCAGTTCCATTGTTTATTTTTATTCTAGTTCAATTGCAGTAGGTGGTTTAAAATTGTATCTTTCCAGCTTTCGTAGAAGCAATTGTATTCGGTACTTTGAGTATTCAAGTTAGAGTTAACTTGAAGGTGTTGCAACAGTTGATGATGTGTGCCACACTGGGATTAGAGTTAATCCTTAGGTTTACAAGAGTTTTATAAATGTTGTTTTGGCTCATTGATTTTAGTGGATGTTTGAGAAAATCCTACTGAGTAGTTATTGATTTTTTCACCTTTTGAGCTTGGTATTTTCCAGATAAAAATCTATGTGTTCTTTAATTTTTGTACCTTTAATTCCGCATACAATAGTTGTTAGAACACTTAGAAGAACCAGATTCTTCTAGATCGAAAATTGGGTACTACACAAATCATTCCACTCCCCCCTCTTGTTTGGTGTTGACGTCTGGAACACCAGTCTCTTTCTATTTATGAGAGAGCATGTGTTATAAAACCTTAATAGTATAGATCCAGAGAATATTCACTAGAATATTCTCTTTGAAGTCTTAAATATTCTCTTTGAAGTCTTATCCTAGAATATTCACTAGAATTTATAGTTTTTATGTTTTTATTTATTGGTTTTTATGTTTAGATAATTATTTACATTATTTATGTTGAAGTTACTAATGCTCTTTTGTTGTTTTTGTTTTTGTTGTTACTTTCCTTCACTGAGCCGAGGGTCGATTGGAAACAGCCTCTCTGCCCTTTCGGGTAGGGGTAAGGCCCGTCTATATATTACCCTCCCCAGACCCTACTTTGTGGGACTATACTTGGTAGTTGTTGTTGTTGTTGTTGTTGTTGAAGTCTTATCCTAAAACTAGTTGTTATTATTCTATTTGAAAGAGTGTTCGTCCTCGACCTCAATCTTAATTGACTCCTCGATCCCGCCCTTCATTTCTTGTTAGGTCACTTCGACCCCGATTATGCCTTTTATCGAATACTGGTGACACATAACATCCTTTGAAGCAGTCTTTTTAATGTTGATAAGGTTTAAACATAACGCGCGCACAGGAGGAAGATTATTTTTCTTTCTCTCTGCTATTCCATTCATTAGAAGCGAAATTCTCAACTTTGAATATAATGAGATATTATCAGATCATCTAAGAATATATAAACAAGTGTTCGTAATGTGAAATTAGCAACCTAAAAATATAACCAAACACTAAAATTTTCGAAGTCTTTGAGATTTGTTCTACTATGATCCAGATGAGAAACCCTTTGATAACTCTTTCATAATAGAATTCCCAAATTAATTTCCCCCCAACGGAACACCATTTTCGAAATGTGAGATTCCAGATGGGAAGACAAAGGTAATATTGTCACCTTTTTCATGTTCTTTTGTTAGTCAACTTGCCTCATATTGGATGAATACATGTCCTGTTTCTCACCAGTTTACTGCCTCAGCAAGGAACTGTTTATCTTGGAGAGTACTGCATTAACCTCAATTTCTCACCCCCCAAGTCCCAAGAAACTGTTAAAATATAGATAAAAAATGAGTTTAAGTTTTACGCATATTTTACACAATTTAGTTACTTATAAAGTCATGGGCAGGTTGGTGCATTAAATTTCCGTTATATATGGGATTTAGGTAAAGGTCGGATCACAAGGATCTATTGCATGTAGTCTTATCTTGTATTTCTGCAAGAGGTTGTTTCCTCGAACCCGTGACCTCCTGGTCACATGCTAACAACTTTACCAGCTACGTCAAAATTCCCCTCAAATTATTTATAAAGTAATTACAAATAACTTTCTATGGTAATCATTAATTAGCAATCTAAAAAAAATATTGACTAACTAGGTATAATATATTATATTGCACACATTTTCAGTGTATAAAATTGAAGAAAATCTAACATAGTCGCCTGTCCAACCGCTTAAACTTAAAATAACTAGCGGATGTATAATATATGTATAATCTATATATCATATGTATATTACCGTATATAATCAGTGTCTATAATCTACTTTAAAAAAAAAAAGATAGCCTGATATACAAAGTATTCTACATTTATGCAGAATTCGGAGAAGAGCCGCACCCCAAGAGAGTGAAGTTGGCAATCTACCCTGAGGCAAGTATTAATAGTTGATTTTACTGCTCGAACATGTCACTTATAGATAATACGGAGACAACTTAACTATTACTTCAGACTTCCCTTCATCTATAAATAGTAAATTTAACTGATTATTTGTATAAATTTCCCATTAAAATCCTTATCTAAATGCACAAGTGCTCTTCTACTCTCTCAACTCTCAAGAGCATCTTGAAATCACAGAAGCTTCCAAAAGCAAACAGACACAATTCCTATTGATTATTATTTCTCAAGTGATGGGTTCAGCTTTCTGAAGTTGAATTCAGCTTAATGACAAAAATAAACATATGGCCTTTGACATTGGTTCCATCACTTTTAACTTTGATTTGATGCTTTGCTTTTGTATGTTAGCAAAATGGGCTCTGAAGAATTTGAAGTTAAAAAATCTTATCTACTTGTCTTACCATTAGTATGTACTATCAAGGCAGATACAGTTCAATATTTTTTGCACAAAGTATATAAATTTTTATACACTCAAATATCTCTATAATAATTTTATTTGTTTCGATATTTTTTTATTACTATAATGAGGGAATAATAGAAAGAACATATATTCATAATTACAATAGCACATTAGATTCAGCCGTGAGAAAATAAAATTTGAAATTATCAAATTTAAATAATCAATTTGCCTCCTAGTACCCTATAAAGTATGGACAATAGAGATGGAAATAGAAGCCCGAATATAGATTCAGCGGAACTCAAATTTTATATATATATATATATATATATATATATATATATATATATATATATATATATATATATATATATATATATATATATATATATATATATATATATATATATATATATATATATATATATATATATATATATATTGTATAATCAAGTCCTTTTAATATGGCAATATTAGGTCTCAAAAGACTATTAAAACAATTTTTGACAAGGGAATTAACCCAATCTTTATGTGGATTTTGCATATTAATTATCAACTACTTTGTCATATTATTCCACCTTTTGTACTTGATATGACGGACGAGGTCATAATTAACGGCTTGAAATATATGTTAATATATTTTCCTCAGTAATCAAATTAATGTTTGGATGTATAACTTATGGATTTTGTTTTTAAAAAAAAGAGTTCCTCGTAAAAATGTTGAGAAAAAATGATCTGAACTATTTAATACAAAAGAAAAAGTAAGTCAACTTAATGATGGAAAAATGACACTATATAGCCGGTGTTAAAATAATAGCCGAAAAGTATATAAAATTTGTATAATTTTTGTATGTAACATACATACATATATATATTTGTGTGTGTGCGAGCACACACAAAAATATACAAATTTTATATACTTTTTCGGCTACCATATATAAATAGTTTTTGGCGCGGGCTAAAAGTGATGATACCCTAGTATTTACTGTAGAGAGTCTTGGGAGAATTGATTTTGTTGTATTGCTCACAAAAGTATATATAGAGTACAGAGAGCCAACTATAGGACTGTACAATATCAGATCCAACATGTAAGAAGATACTACTGATGAATTATTGAATTGGTGATGAGTATGTCGTTTGGTATATAGTTATATACATAGCAAAGTATTAATGGCAAACCAACATATATAAGATATGAAACTAGATTCTCTCCGTTGAATGTTTTCTCTTTTGTTTCTCGCACGATGCTCATGTACTCCCTTTGATATCCGGTTAAATCAGATTGAGAAATAATATATATTTTTAGCCGTTTTCAATAATAATTTTGACAAAGTATATTTTTCTATATATATTTATTATATTCATATATTTAAATACTTTTTGACTGGCGACTACAATTAGTTTCAATCACCGATTATTTTTTTATTTTGCCAATCAATAGCGAAGAGTTTATATTCATCTTATCACATCGTTTGATGGTCTCTCGATTACATATTGACAGAGCACAAGCAAGGGAGAAAAAAAAAAGAAAAAAAAAACTTATATATGCTCGATTTTATATCAATTTAATTATCACATCATAAGTGTCTTCACATAAAATATTACTATTACCCAACAATACCATTATCAATAACATTTATTATATTATCACAAATCATAATCCTAAACATAAATAAATTTGGTACAAAATTATCATTTTATAATGATACACTATCAGATGACCGAGAAGACGAAGCAATTGTTACAAAATAATAACTGATGGGCTCTTTTATAAAATACGAAAGTTTGGGACAATTTTAAAAAATGTAATAGTGATAGTTTAGCCCAAAACCAACTATTGAGCTGGTTTTGGTATTTGAGATTTTGTCAAAATATAGATAGAATATATGCTCAAACATGTGTTTTCCATAAAACCCAAATTTATTTTGGCAAAATCTATGGCCAAATGGGTCCTTAGATTGCTCAGAAAACTTCAAAAACAACCCAAAATTATATTCATGTCCAAACACAACTCTAACTTTTAAAAATTATTTTTACTTGAATTTTTTTTTTTGGAATTTTACAATACTTATGTCCAAACGCTCACTTAAATTTTTTGCCATAATAACATTAAAGCCCCATGCTTGTGCTCGTAGTACTTTTTGAAAACTCACAAAAAGTAAACGGTAGGTATTCCCTTCCGTTCAAATTTGACCTTATCGGCGGAGACGAATTTAAGATTTTAATTTTATGAGTTCAATTTAAAATCTTTAGCATTGTAAAAGCAAACTAAAGGACGAAAGAAGAAGTTATTACGTGTAGATACAGCCTAATTCCACTCTCCATTAAAAATTGGAAGACAATGAAGTTCGACTTCCTTTTTAAAGATCACTCACGCTTTTTTAATGATAATATTTATGGTTATGCGGGCTATTATAGGTGAATTTGGTAATATTAGTAAAATTTTACACATAAATTTATATTGAGCGTTAAAAATATTGAGTTCAGATAAACTCGATATTGCAACTGTGGACCTTCCCTGCTTACCAGGCCTTTACAAGATAGTGAATAAAAAATAGATACACTCCTCTCAAATAAATTGGCTTTAATTGGATGACCATTTTTAAGTTATTAACTCCGAAGAGAAGTAAAAAAGAAATAGTTCATAACATAATTATGATTTCAGCTAGGAAAAAAAAAAGAATTTTCCAAAATATTAACACGTGCACCTAATGGAAATTGGTCTTTTCTCACTTTGTCATAAGTGTGTATTATAATAATGTCACTAAAAGTTGAGTTTGTTAAATTAAAAAGAGTAACGTCGCCTGAGAGATTCGAACTCTCGCGGGGAAACCCCATGTACTTAGCAGGCACACGCCTTAACCACTCGGCCAAAGCGACATTTATTTAAATGAATGAACGCAGCTTTATTTCGACTTAAACTGCAGGAAAATGGAGACTTCCTTATTCTGAAACTTGAGGTTAAAAATAGAGCTGCCTTCCGCGAATGTTGAATAACTTCTTTCTGTATCGCACCCGATGATCAGTATTCGCTTTACGATCAGATTAATTAAGATTCACACCAAGTACTTTAGGGATAAAGAGATCACATCTGGTATTCGCTTTAAGATCCGATTAATCAAGATTCACATCGAGAAATCTCATTTTAGAGAATAAGGCAATCGCTATTAAAGGCGCTTCCGTAGCCATGATTCGAACCTTCTTTAAACCAACCGATTGCATACAGTTTCTTCTGAGTGCTAGATTAGTTAATGTTGATGAGTTCCTTTTAAGAGGAAGAAACTTGCCCTCATTGGAAAAATAAGAAAGAAAAAAGTGTTTCGTCTTAGTGGTTTGAATATTTTGAGGGATATTTTAGAGGAAAATTTTAAATTAGCTATATTATTAATAGTCAAAATTGGATACTTGGGTCCTTAGTTGGTCCATTGGAAAAGGTCTAGTGATCTGTTTAGCTCAAAGTTCTCGTACACTTTATAAGCATAGATAGGGGTGTGCATTCGAATCGGTTTATCGATAAATCGAATCGATTATTTGTTATCGAAATCGAAAAAATCAAAATCGAAAAAATCGAAATCTTATTGAAACGATAACGATAAGCATATGTACACATCGATAATCGATAAGTAATTATCGATAAGGGTCAAAATCGAATCGATAAATCGAATGCACACCCCTAGACGGTAGACATTTGTAAAATAAGTAATTATCTATTTGTGTAGATTAATATAACATATAAAATGTATATATATTCCGCTACTATTTTGAAAGCGGCTATACAATATCATTTTCCCTAATCTATACCCTTTCCTTTACCCTAAGTCCCTTACCCTACTATTTCCTCTACCACATTTAAGGAATGATAAAGATCAAGGGAATGAAGTTCAAATTAAGAAAAAAAAATTAGCCGTGATGATGTATTTTGTTTTGTTTATTTTCTTATACTGTTGGAGTATTGGTGGCATACATTTGATCCCTTACTTTAGTTTTGTTGCATGTGCTTGTTGATACAATTTTTATGTTATAAATGATGTTCGTCTTATTTTAGCTTCTTTTTGTCCATATAAATTAGGCGCGTTTATAGCGGAATACTTTCCGTGGAATCCCGCAAATTTTCTTATTGGTGTTATCGATAACCGAATCGATAAGCCCCCAAAATCGATAAATCGAAATCGAAAAAATCGAAACCTTATTGAAACGATAACGATAAGCATATGTACAAATCGATAATCGATAAGTAATTATCGATAAGGGTCAAAATCGAATCGATAAATCGAATGCACACCCCTAAGCATAGATCAATCAAAATCAACGGAGGGCCAATCATAGCAGATCGTAATAAATCAAAAGACCAAATGAATAAAATGTAAGAGACAGTAGTTATTAGTTAAGGGGAGGAGCGTAGGGATCTTTTATTAATAATATTGATTTGGTCTGCCTCTCCATGGAGAGGTTCAGAGGCTTACATATGTATATTCTCTTCTCTTCGAAGTAGATGTGAAGATGAAGAAGCAGCCCCTCTTTTAGGGTTCTTTCTCTTTATATTTATAGCTGTGAATCTTGCCAGATGGCGAGGGACGGTCATAGCCACGTCGAAGGGACGTCAGTGGACAATGAGTAGGCTGTGGTCTCGCTAATTAGGTTTAGTAACCTTGGAGTACTTTGGTCGGTGAATGGTTATACCTTTTATTAGCCCGAACGAGCTTAAGAGCTAATTAGACGCGTTACTTATCACGAATCTAATTCCGACCCATACATATAGTCCCTCCGCTTATTGAGGTCGGGATCCGGCGAGCTCGGTGAGCGAATTTTGCCGATAGCCGTAGTCATTTATGCTTTGGAGACGGCCGTAGTCATTTTTGCCTTGAAGATGGTAGTAGCCATTTATTCTTTGAGAATGGCCGTAGCCATTTATATTTTGAAGATGGCCATAGCCATTTATATTTTGGGGATGGACGTAGCCATTTATATTTTGGGGATGGCAGTAGCCATTTATATTTTGGAGATGGTCGTAGCTATTTATACTTTGTAGATGACCGTAGCCATTTATATTTTGAAGATGGTCGTAGCCATTTTGCACGGACAGTCCTTAACTGCAATAGAGCTGTTTGTTAAGTGAATTCACAATCGATGACCGTAGTCGCAATTCTTTGGTTGGTTTTTATACGAGCGACTGGCCATAGCCATTCATATATCATAAACGGTCGTGGCCTTTTGTTTGTATATGCTCTTTTTCGGTCGGGAGGTCGTAGTCGCTTTATTTTTGCGAGACGGGGATAACCGTTCATTGCTTTGAGAGGGCCGTAGTCGCCCTTACTAATGGGGTGGCCGTAACCATTTTGTATTCAAGATACGACAGTGGTCGTTGTTGCTTCTGAGATGGATGTGATCAGTATTACTTTCGGAGACGGCCGTGGCCTGGATTATTTTGAAGATGGCCATAGCCACTATTAGTCTAGAGACTGTCGTAGCCGATTACATACGTTTGGCGGGGATACGACCAGGCTTTCCATGTATAGGGAAGGCGTCATATGCTCAGTGATGCATGGGGAGTGCTTTTAGTGTCTTGGGACCGTTACAACCATTTTGAGGGTGATATGTCGATTGACGGTTAAATGGCCGTTCCACAGTATTTGTCATAATGATGCCCGTTATGGTAGATCTCAACCGTTTTGCGGTTGATCAAGCAGTTAATAGTGGCATTTGGGATTCGTGAAAGCCATTTATACTTTGTCTATAATTAAAGGGCTGTATAATTCATTTCTTACTTTTCCAATATCTGATCAAGTGAAATTTTGAGAGAGATAACTCTTTTTATTCTCAGATTTCTTCATCTTCTGTTCCTTGTTACTTTATTCTCCGTCGTTTATCGTCAGATCTTCATCTCCCTTTGCTTTTTCGGTGAACTCTGCTCACTTTCTCTTGATATATTGACAATGGCGAGTAGTTCTCGTTCTGACATTACTCTGGTGGTGGTTCCAGCGGCTGAGGGTCCATCTACGATGGTGGGAACCGTAGATCTGGCGAATATTGATAGGCCCACATCAGTGACTGACATTCTTTCTCTGCCCGACGGTCCTGCGACTTGTTGGAACATATGTATATGTTCATACTTATATGTTTTGATAATTGACAAACCAATTTAATGGAAAATAATATATTCCAAATAAATGTGAGTTATTATTGAATACACTTTAATTTATATTTTAACTAAAGTGTTATTCATTTTGTAGATATGCAAAAGGAAGATAAAGAATTGATATGCAAAATTACAATGAGCATAGAGGAAGAAAAGGCTATGCAACGTTATTTGAGCGGACAAGAATTGGAGTCCAAGAAGTTCAAGACAAGATCGAGAGAAGCAATGAAAATAAATGAAGACCTTTTGTTGAGTCTTATATTATCTTTATTGTGATCTTGATCCGACTTTAAGTTTGAGTCTTGGCTTCTCTCATAAAATGATTTTACAATGCATATCATAAAATAATTTTACAATATATGCATATCATAAATGATTTTACAATATATGCATATCATAAATGATTATCATAAATGATTTTACAATATATGCATATCATAAATGATTTTACAATATATGCATATCATAAATGATTATCATAAATGGTTTTACAATATATGCATATCATAAATATTTTTATTGCATTTAAAATAAATTGGTTTTAAATGTTATATAATAAATATTTTCAATACATTTAAAACAAAATGATTTTAAATGTTTTTATTGATTCAGAATGGTCATTACAATTGTTTTTCATGCTTAAGATATTTATAATATTTTATATCTTCAAACAAAGCTTTGAAAAACATTTTATAACTTATTTTCAATAAGTTAGTTGTTTTAAAATCGGACCATTTCCGCAGGGTCAGATAGTCGAATATCTGATATTGGATAGTCGACTATCCTGATGACCGTTGCCAAGATAGTCGAATATCCATATCAGATAGTCGACTATCCTTGTGACCGTTGCCAAGATAGTCGAATAACCATATCGGATAGTCGACTATCTAACAGATTTTCAAAATCTGTATTTATGATCATAGCAACGGCTAGGAGTGATTTTGGAGCTATAAATACACCTCAAAATCACTCATTAAACACACAACTTCTGACCAAAAACATTCTTAAGCTTTCATACATTTCCAATATCATTTATTGATCATTTTTAGCATATTTTGAAAGCCAAGGTCTTGAATTTATTGTTGTGTTCTTGAGCGTATTTGTTTACTCATATCCACTCTATTAAGAGAGTCTTGTTTAAGTGAGTGCTTAGTGTTTTGTACACTTGAAGAGAATTGTTATTCTCTTGTTGTAAGAAGGAACTTGTGTTTCCTTGGTTGAAGTCTTGGAGTGTTGTATCTCCGAGCAAAGGTGTTGAGGCTTGTGTCCTCTGGTTGTAAAGGTTCGTTAGGCACCCGTAAGCTTAACAGTGAAGTCTTGGGGTGAGGTATCCTCGAGCAAGTGAAGTCTTAAGGTGTGGTATCCTTGAGCAAGTGTAACGGTTTGTTAAGCACCCGTATGCTTAACGAAGTTAGTGGAAATCTCGAGAGAGTCTCTCGGGGACTGGACTAGCCACGGGTTGTGGTGAACCAGGATACATCGGTGCGTTCATTCTTGTTTATTTACTTATCGCACTTATTTATTTCCTGCAAATTTTAAATTCCGCAAGTTTACGCTAATTTTTATTATAACGTTATTCACCCCCCCCTCTAGCGTTAAGCGTATTATCTAACAATTGGTATCAGAGCTTAACTCTCTTAAAGACTTAACAGTTTGAGAGAATCCTTCTATGGCTTCTACTAGTAGTGCTTTTGCAGGAATAGGTGAAGGTCACTCTACCTTTTTGCCTCCAATATTTGATGGAAGCAATTACACAAATTGGAAAGATCGGATGACAATCTTCATCAAATCAAACAACTTTTGTCTATGGAAAATCATCAAGTATGGTGAACAATTGACGAAACAAGTTGGAAAAGCCATGGTAAGTGAATACAATACCAAGGCTATCAATATGTTGTATAGTTCGTTGAAACATGAGGACTATCGGAAAATTTTCCAATACAAAACTGCTAAAGAAATGTGGGACAAGCTTGAGGACACTTATGAAAATGCGGCTCAAGAAGCAGACAGTTCATGTGATGAACCAACTGCCAAATGCCTCATGGCCGACGAAGGAGAAGAGGTAAGTACATCTAACTCTCACTCTTTTGAAGAATTACAAAGTGCCTATAATGAACTGTATGGTGAATTTGTTAATGCCTCCAAAATGATAAAAGATTTGAAGAAAATATTTTCTTTGCAGAAAACACTTTCTTTGCAAGAAACAGATTTTCAGAAAACACTTTCTTTACAAGAAAAAGATTTTGGAAAATCCTCTTCTTTGAAAGAAATAGATTTTGAAAAATTAACTAATGAAAATGGTGTTCTCAAAAATAAAATTGATGTGTTAGAAAAAGAAAATGATTTCTTGAAAAATGACATTTTTGATCTTAGAAATAAGATTAAAGCAATGAATGAATCTTCTTCAATTGATAAAAGTTCTATTTGTTTATCTTGTGATTCTTTGAAACTAGAAAACATTGAACTTAGGAACACACTAGAAAAATATAGTGTAGATGCTCCTAAAACTATTGAAGTGATTAAGAAGAAAAAGCCTAAGAAAAATAGAAGGCGTAAAAAAAATAAGAATCATGATAGAAATTGTGATGCACCACCTAGAAATAATTCTAGGATTTTTAATGAGTCTAGAATTAATAATTTTAGACCACCTAGAAACGATTCTAGGAATTGTGCAAATGAATCTAGAAATAATTATTCTAGACCGCCTAGAAATAACTCTAGGAATTTCAACGCTCCTAGGAATGTTGATTTTAGATTACCTAGAACGTATTTGGCACAACCTAGGCATATGCACAACCCGAATGTTGTATGTCACTACTGCAATCGGGTAGGACACTTAGCACCCATATGTTTTGCAAAACATAGGGATTTATCTTGTGGCTATAATTATTATTTGCCTAACCCCCAAGGACCCAAAAGTGTTTGGGTATCAAAAACCTATGTTTAGGTACTTTTGCAGGTGTGCTTGAAGACTACAATATTGTAGTAGATGCACCAAGCACGGAACCTCATTGCATCAAGGGGGAATTTCGGTTAGTTATCCTTTTCGATAAAAACCGAATTGTTGATATGTGCAAGCAACCGATGTCAACATATTTGTTGTTAATTTAGTTCTTATACTGTTGAAATTTCTGATATGCTTAATCGTAATAGTTGTTAAATAACAATTGATACATCTGTTATGTTTTCCAATAACAATTGATTTTAAATCATGCATATTTGTTTTAGCCAAAATGATTTTTAAACACGCCTCTAAAATCTGGACTAAGATAATCGATTATGTACTTATGATAATCGATTATGTTTAAGTCAACTGATTGACAATCGATTGTGAACTAATGACAATCGATTGTGTTAAGGCAGTGAGCATCACATTTTTCAAATCTGCATGACAATCGATTGTGAACCTTATGACAATCGATTGTGATGAGGCAGTGTCCATCAAAGTTTTTCAAAGCTCAAAATAATCGATTGTGAAGCTAATGACAATCGATTGTGAAGAGACAGTGTCCATCAGATTTTTCAAAGTCACAAAATAATCGATTGTGAACTTATGACAATCGATTGTGTTGAGGCAGTGTCTTCCAGACTTTTTCAAAGTTATTATATAATCGACTGTGAGTTCATAACAATCGATTTTCAAGAGGCAGTGTCTAAATTGATTTTTCAAGACTGATATATAATCGATTGTCAACATTGCATAATTGATTGTATAACTGACCGTTGCTAAAAAGTTTTCAAATACCGTCAGGTAATCGATTGTAGATTTGTAACAATCGATTGTTTTAATTAAAATCTGGAAAAGATTTTTTGAACGTTGCCAGTAATCGATTGTTGATCTTAGATAATCGATTGTTAAGCATAAAATCTGGGAATGATTTTTGGAATGACTGGCAGACAATCGATTGTGGTAACTTGACAATCGATTGTCATAGAGCAAAATCAGCAATTCTTAATTGGCAATTAGGCAACTGTTGTGTATGTTCTTCAACAAATGGTTTTATCATTGTTTTATAACAATTGGTAGATCTATGTTTAGTTGGTATGTCTTGATAAATTTCTATAAATCTTCATATTGCATACTTCTCATAGTCTTTCTTTAATATACTCCCTTCTTGCTAAATGCCAAAAAGAAGAAGTGTTTAGGCGATATCTTTACATTCTAGTTTGCCTTAATTGAGGGGGAATTTTTTATTAAGGAAACTGCATGAATGTTATTGATGATATTTCTTGTACTTTAAAAATAATTTTTATTGATGATATTATATTTGGAGCAACTAATAAATTTGTATGCAAGGAGTTTAAAACTCATGACTAGCAAATTCTTGAAATATCATGATGGACGAACTAAATTTCAACTTGAGGTTGCAAGTGAAACAAATGAAAGAGGGAACTCTCATTTGTCATGCTCAATATTGCAATGAGTTGCTAAATCGCTTTGAAATAAGCAACACCAAAGCAATGGCCAATTCAATGAATTCATATGACCGTCTTGACAGAAATGTGATAGGTAAGGAAAGCAATACCAAGTATTACAAAGGTATGATCGTTCCTCACTTTACCTTATTGCTAGCAGAATTGATATAATATTTAGCGTTTATTGATGTGCTAAGACATAAATCATGTTCAAAGGAGTCACGTCCTAATGCGGTTAAACGTTGATCTAAATGCATACATTTTTTTTGTTGCATTTATATTTTGAATGTTACTGACTTGAGCTGGAAGACGTGTATTTTCTTTTGCAGGTATCGCCCTAAATTCAGGGGGAACCAAGATAAAGTTCCAATTCAATTCAATATTATTTTTCTTACTTGACTTGTGAATTTAGAAATAGCATATTTGATTTGATAAAATTATGTTCATAAAATTATGATATATACTTTTACCCAAAATATAGTTTATTTTTAATAAACGAATTCCATAAAATGAAAATTGTTTTTCCAATATTTTCTGCTTAAATGATTTTTCAAAGTCGTCGAAGTTAATCGACTAACTAGAAGTTATTCGAATAACTTGATTATCCAGAAAATCAAGCTATTTCTCCAGATATTTGACTAACCAGAAGTTATTCGAGTATATCTGTTTACAGATATTCGACTATCCCAGAAGATATTCGAATATCGTTCCCAGATAATCGACTATTCAATAAGTTATTCGACTATCCTCAGTCGAATTTCAAAAATCTGACCGTTTTATAGTCGTTCCAATCAGTCCAAAAATCTGATTTTTGTCATTCAATGCTATGTTTTCTTGAACTCTATAAATAGGATTAGTGTGCACTCTTTGTTTCACACCAAAATCATTCTTGCTCAAGAAATTCTCTTCAAAAATTCTATTCCAAACTTCTTCCAAAAGTTCTTCTTGCCTACAAATTTCAATGGCAAATAGAAGCTCTAAACGCTGTCATGCCGGAAAGAATATCCCTTCTTCTTCAAATCCTCCTCCGTCTCTACATTGTAATGATGATGGATCCGTTCTTTGGTTTGAACAAGAAAATGAGCTTCAACGATTTATTAGAAACTTTGAAAATCGAGATATTCTTCCACCTCGATTCACTACCGCAAGATATCTAGCGGATTCTAATCATTCCAATATACTTCTACAAAGTTCAATCCTTGACTTTGTTTATTTGAAATATGATTTCATTCATCCTCTTTTGATTCAAGCCTTCTATTCGAACCTTAAGAAAGATGAAGATGGAGTTCTCTCTACCATAGTCAATGGCATTCCTATCCTTTTAAGTGAAGAAAATATTCAAGCTATCACAAATCTTCCTCGTGATGGCCAAGACATCGAACAATATACCGGTGTCGAAGGAATACTCTATGATGAAAATGTCCTCTTCAATCTTATTGGAATTGGACAATTTGAATTCTCTCAAGAGCAAAAGAGAGCTCCTATTAAAGGAATTTTTCCGGAATTTCGTTTGATTCTTTATGTTGTCACTCGGATTCTTAAACCTTAAAAAGCAATCACACGACAATTGGCCGTGAAGATGCAAAAATCATGCATGCTATTATTTCCAAAGCACGCATAAATTGGTGTAAATTTGTTCTTACACATATGTTTGACTCAATAGGAAGTGACAAACCCCTTCCTTATGCATTACTTATAATGCATCTTCTTGAAGCATCTCAAGTCAACACCAATGTTGGTATCAAGAAAACTCGCACCAAACATTGGGAAATTCAAGAGACCTCTTTTCATGGCCATGACCAACCACATGATCAAATTCCAAATCCTCCTCCTCCAATTCAAGCTCGTCATCCTCGTGCCCAACCGGATGTGTCTCAAGCCATCTTGGATCAACTTGCCTCTCTATCGACCTCAATTAATCGAATCGATAGTAATGTGTCTCGCACGGAAAGAAATGTGCGTAGGCTTAGTGACGAAATCCACGGATATTTTGACCATGTCAATTATTCGTATTCTCACGTCTATTCCGCAAGTACTTCTAGCAATGACGATGATTTCGACGACGATGAAAGTTCTTGATTTGTATTTTCATTATTTGAAATGTATTTTCATTTATTGTAATATATTTTCAATTACTCTTATTGTAATTTTCCTTCTTCATTAATGAAATTATCTTTTTGTTAATGTCAAAAGGGGGAAGATTAAGGGTATATGCATATTTATCTTTAATAATGCTTTTGGGAAGATTAAGGGTATATTTATTTTCCATGCATTGGGAAAGATAAGGGTATATGCATACTTATTTATTTATATACATATTTATTTGTTTTAAATATTTATTGTATAAATTGAGGGGGAACTCAATAATAACTTGTCTTACATTTGGCATAGTCTTTTATAAAGGGTTCATACTTATATGTTTTGATAATTGACAAACCAATTTAATGGAAAATAATGTATGCCAAATAAATATGAGTTATTATTGAATACACTTTAATTTATATTTTAACTAAAGTGCTATTCATTTTGTAGATATGCAAAAGGAAGATAAAGAATTGATATGCAAAATTACAATGAGCATAGAGGAAGAAAAGGCTATGCAACGTTATTTGAGCGGACAAGAATTGGAGTCCAAGAAGTTCAAGACTAGATCGAGAGAAGCAATGAAAATAAATGAAGACCTTTTGTTGAGTCTTATATTGTCTTTATTGTGATCTTGATCTGACTTTAAGTTTGAGTCTTGGCTTCTCTCATAAAATGATTTTACAATGCATATCATAAAATGATTTTACAATATATGCATATCATAAATGATTTTACAATATATGCATATCATAAATGATTATCATAAATGGTTTTACAATATATGCATATCATAAATATTTTTATTGCATTTAAAACAAATTGGTTTTAAATGTTATATAATAAATATTTTCAATACATTTAAAACAAAATGATTTTAAATGTTTTTATTGATTCGGAATGGTCATTACAATTGTTTTTCATGTTTAAGATATTTATAATATTTTATATCTTTAAACAAATCTTTGAAAAACATTTTATAACTTAGTTTCAATAAGTTAGTTGTTTTAAAATCGGACCATTTCCGCAGGGTCAGATAGTCGAATATCTGATATTGGATAGTCGACTATCCTGATGACCGTTGCCAAGATAGTCGAATATCCATATCAGATAGTCGACTATCCTTGTGACCGTTGCCAAGATAGTCGAATAACCATATCGGATAGTCGACTATCTAACAGATTTTCAGAATCTGTATTTATGATCATAGCAACGGCTAGGAGTGATTTTGGAGCTATAAATACACCTCAAAATCACTCATTAAACACACAACTTCTGACCAAAAACATTCTTAAGCTTTCATACATTTCCAATATCATTTATTGATCATTTTTATCATATTTTGAAAGTCAAGGTCTTGAATTTATTGTTGTGTTCTTGAGCGTATTTGTTTACTCATATCCACTCTATTAAGAGAGTCTTGTTTAAGTGAGTGCTTAGTGTTTTGTACACTTGAAGAGAATTGTTATTCTCTTGTTGTAAGAAGGAACTTGTGTTTTCTTGGTTGAAGTCTTGGAGTGTTGTATCTCCGAGCAAAGGTGTTGAGGCTTGTGTCCTCTGGTTGTAAAGGTTCGTTAGGCACCCGTAAGCTTAACAGTGAAGTCTTGGGGTGAGGTATCCTCGAGCAAGTGAAGTCCTAAGGTGTGGTATCCTTGAGCAAGTGTAACGGTTTGTTAAGCACCCGTAAGCTTAACGAAGTTAGTGGAAATCTCGAGAGAGTCTCTCGGGGACTGGACTAGCCACGGGTTGTGGTGAACCAGGATACATCGGTGCGTTCATTCTTGTTTATTTACTTATCGCACTTATTTATTTCCTGCTAATTTTAAATTCCGCAAGTTTACGCTAATTTTTATTATAACGCTATTCACCCCCCCCCCCCTCTAGCGTTAAGCGTATTATCTAACACGACTGACTTCTCCGATCCCGAAGGAGAGGACCAAGTGGACGAGGCCCCCTTGATGGGGGAGGTAGGCCTCGCCCAACTGAGGGACCAATGTAACAATCCTCGTTTTGGAGACATCGTCCTCGCTGGGAGCGGGGAGAGGGTTCATGTCGACCAACGAGGGTACTACATTTCTACGCTTACCTTTTCAAGCTAGGATTTAAACTTCCTCTCCCAATGCTAGAGGTGGACTTTTGTCTCCACTATAGGGTATCCCCGGGTCAGCTCGTCCCTTCTTGCTACAAGTTACTGGTGATGGTGATAAAATATGCGAAGTTGGCACGGAGGGAGATTACCCTTGGGCACGTACTAACTCTCTACGCTACCCAGAGGGTACGAGGTACCATGATTCGGTTGGTCCCTCGTGGGGCTAACAACTTAACTGCGGAGCTTGATGACGAGGTCGATACCCGTCCTTATGAGAAAATTTTCTACATCAGGACTGAGCACCTGGTATCTTGTGCTACTGACTTCCTAAAGGAATGGAACCATGCACGTAAGTCTCATTTTCATTGGTCTCCATTTCTTTTGGTTACATACCCTATTTCACATTCGTACGTACTAACCTTCCTCTTCTACCGTAGCTGGAGGTGCACCGCCAGAACCGCTTTCCAACATCTGCGAGTGGGTCGAGGTCGTGCTTCCTGTTACAGCGGGAATTCATACGTGAGCGTCTTTCTTGGAGGCCCATGGCCATAGGCCGGCTGCTGGTAAGAATTTGACTTGTTGTATTTCTCTTATTTCATAGTACTCAATTTCTTATTCTTTGACCTTTCTTCCCTTGTCGACTAGCACGATCGCGTCGTAGGAGGGCTCCTCAGCTTTCTTTCCGCAGGCTGGGGGCGACTGCCCGCTTGATCGTAGTGTCGTCGCCTCGCCCAGTTCCGAGAGCGACTTTGATTGAATCTTCGGCGGCTCACTCTCCAGCACGGTCCATGCACCGAGTTGAAGAGTCTTCGGGGTCGTGCGTTCTAGGGTGGAGTTGCCGCCGAATGAAGATGAGGAAGAAGATGGGAGGCCGCAGGTTCGGCGTAGGGTAGCATTCACCCTGGTCCTTTCGGTGGTGATTAGCTTGGATTGTCCACCGTCGGAAGCGGAAGGGAATGCAGCGGATCCTGCTCTAGAGGGAAGGCGTTCAGTGGGGGTTGCCCCGTTTGGCTTAGGCCAAGGTGACACAATCGCTTCGGCGATTCAAATTTCAGTTCATGTAGCTGAGAGGGAAGGTAGTTCCTCAGCAACAGTTTTGGAGGAGTAGACGGGCGCCGAGGTTTTGGCGAGTGCGGGCGCTTTGACTTCCCAAGCGGCGGAGGCCTCAACTTCCAGGGCGGCGGAAGGAAGGGGTGCCTTAGGAGAGGGGGATGATTCTGAGTCCGACATGGACCCTCTGGATGTTCGTCCATTTTAGCAGGGTTATACCCGCCCAGCAGTGCAGGCCGAAGGGGATTACTGCTATGTGAATATTCCTAATGAGCAGACTCTGCTGCTCGAGGAGGAGAATATGGTGACGTTGTTCAAGGTTATGTGCTCGGAGGTGGAGAGCGCGTCCTTGAGGGGCATCTCAGATGTTGGGTTGATGGGCAAGGTGGCCGCTCTGAGTATAAAGGTAGGTGTGAAGTCTTCGTCTATTACTTTAGTTAGGGTATCTTATATTAATTGTTGTCCTTCTTGCCATATTCATTCTAGTTGGAGGTGGAGAGCATTCGCCAAGCCAACGTCCACTCGGCCGTCTCTGTGCGGTTGTTGGAGCAAACCGCCGCAATCAGAACCGATGCCGTGATTTGCGTGAGCGCTTAAGGAATGATCCGTGGAACCGTGAGCTGGTAGAAGAGCTAGCGAGGAGGGATCTTCATATGCAGCAGACCCTTAACAGCGTAAATGCTCTTGACAGGCAGCTCCCTCAAAGAGACGAGAAGATGGACGCTGAAAGGAGGGCCGCTGAAAGAGAGCACCAAAATCAGGCTACGACAGCAGAGGCCGCTGAGGCTTTGACTAGGCATGTGGTTCTCCTAGAGACGGAGACTGCTTCTTTGAGGAAGCAGGCAGAGGACGCCTTGGCGAGGGTCAAAACATTGCAAGCGACCAACCGCGCCCAAGAAAGAGAAAGCGAATTGGAGTGGGCCGCCGCTACTTTCCGAGAGAGGGCGTTGGAGGGCGCATTACTGTTTGTTGAGCAGGACGCCCGTACTGCGGCGGAACGGATTGCGGCCTTGGAGGCTGAGAACCAGTGCCTAAGGAATCAGGCCGCTTCTTTCGGTCCTGCTCGTGAGCTTTGGACGTACGCCGAGGCCAGCTCGACGTGTATAAGCAGTTGTGGAAAGCCGGCATTGTACCTGAGGCCACCTATGAGGAAGCACGCCAAAATGCTCGTGATGCTCGCCTCAACTGTGGTTTCAACCCATCTACGCCTGGGGTTGATGATGGTGTCGAGGTGCTGATGATGTAGAAGAGGGCGCTAATGGCGCTGAGTGAACAGAGAAAAAGTTTGTAATATTTTTTTAGTTTTCATTCTCTTTTTCTCTTTTATTATTTGTCTCCATTTGGCTATATATATTTTTTGCCGGCCCTGGGCCAACGTAACTGGGGGTATCCCCTTGTAGATATTGTAAATATATGCTGTTTTCTTCCTTTCTCTTTGTTTTGTGTCAATTTCGCATTTCCTTTTTGCGCTCATTCGAGAGGGCTTTGCCTTAGAGTTTTTCTAGTGAGCATGCTAATGGTCTCGACCGGTTAGGTAATTTCGACCATTGTCGAGTTGGTTCCTTGCCCGTGTAGATGGCTTTGGCCATAGACAGACGCTTTTGGTCATCACCTTCCTCCACTTTGTGGGACTGGGTTGTAGCCGTGTTTGGGCAGTGGTGGCACATAGCCTTAGTCCCAGTTCGATCTTAGTCGGACTACTGGCCGTGGTAATGAAAAGCACAGCCTTGTAGTTTGACTTGGGCCGAACTTTACGTGGGCTGAAATTGTAGTATAAAGTTAGTCGTACTTACTTAAATGGCGGGGACGCTTGGACCGACCTGGGGTTCGATCGTACTAATTTAAATGGCGGGGGCGCTTGGACCGACCTGGGGTTCGATCGTGGTTGAACATTTGGGGGCGTTCGGCCTCGCCTGATCGCGGCTCGGCTAATAGCCGGGGGGACGTGCATTCTTGGCTTTAATTCGTCCGTGGTTGAGTTTGTGAATCTTGTGACGTAGGTGTGTAGCCTAAGTCTTAGTTCTACTTGTAGTTGGACTTTTTGGGAGAGGGCACATAGCTTGAGTGGTTGTTTAACCGTAGTTGAACCTTTGTAATTCTCAATGGCGAAGGCACTTGGTCTGAGTCCAAGTTCAACTCGTAGTTGAACTTTTTGGGCGAGGGCACATAACCTAAGTGGTTCAACCGCAGTTGAACTTTTGTAATTCTTAATAGCGAAGGCACTTGGCTTGAGTCCCAGTTTAACTCGCAGTTGAACTTTTTGGGCGAGGGCACCTAGCCTGAGTGGTTCAATCGTAGTTGAACTTTTGTAATTCTTAATGGCAAAGGCACTTGGCATGAGTTCCAGTTCAACTCGTAGTTGAAATTTTTGGGCAAGGGCACCTAGCCTGAGTGGCCGTTCAACCGTATTTGAACCCTTTGTAATTTTGATGTTGAAGGCACATAGCCTGAGTTCCAGTTCAACCGTAGTTGAACTTTTTGTAATTTTTTGATGTCGAAAGCACATAGCCTGAGTCTCAGTACAATCGTAGTTGAACTTTTGGGCGAGGGCACGTAGCCTGAGTGGTCGTTCAACCGTAGTTGAACCCTTTGTAATTTTGATGTCGAAGGCACATTGCCTGATTTCCAGTTCAACCGTAGTTGAACTTTTTGTAATTTTTTTATGTCAAAGGCACATAGCCTGAGTCCCAGTCCAACCGTAGTTGAACTTTTGGGCGAGAGCACGTAGTCTGAGCGGTCGTTCAACCGTAGTTGAACCCTTTGTAATTTTGATGTCGAAGGCACATAGCCTGAGTTGTCGTTCAACCGTAGTTGAACCCTTTGTAATATTTTGATGTCGAAGGCACATAGCCTGAGTTGTCGTTCAACCGTAGTTGAACCCTTTGTAATTTTTTTATGTCGAAGGCACATAGCCCGAGTCCCAGTTCAATCGTAGTTGAACCCTTTGTTTTCCCACATAACCCGCTTCGTGTTGGGCGTTGGGATTTGCTTCTGGTTTTGGATATTGCATAACTTGTGCTTGTAGTCTTCTCGAGTGATTCGCAAAGTTCACCCCGTTACAGATCTCGGTTCGAGATGCTTTTGTGCTTTCCTCCTTTTTGGCAGGACCCCGTGCGAAAAGGGGGCGAGGTACCTTATGCGCATTTTTCCCATAGGGATGGGGGATCTACTTCTTCTTCTTCTTCTTCTTCCGCTTGCTCGAAGAAGCGGGACGTGGAAGCAAGCTCGTCTCGAGGCTTTTGATTTCCTTTGATCTGACATGCCGCTTTGGCTTGTTAGAGCTGGGTTATTTTCTTTTCTTTTTTTTGGTCTAGGGATAAACTACGCGATTCTGCTATGAAATCCCCACAGACAGCGCCAAATTGTTTAATTAAAGTTCTCATACACTTTTATAAGCATAAATCAATTAAAATCAACGGAGGGCCAATCATAGCAGATCGTATCAAAAGACCAAATGAATAAAATGTAAGAGACAGTAGCTATTGGTTAAGAGGAGGAGAGTAGAGATCTTTTATTAATGATATCGATTTGGTATGCCTCTCCATGGAGAGGTTCGGAGCCTTACAATGGTGTATATTCTCTTCTCTTCAAAGTAGACGTGAAGAAGAAGAAGCAGCCCCCCTTTTAGGGTTCTTTCTCATCATATTTGTAGTTGTGAATCTTGCCAGCTGGCGAGGGACGGTCATAGCCGCGTCGAAGGGACGTCCGTGGACAATGAGTAGGTCGTGGTCTCGCTAATTAGGTTGAGTAACCTTGGAGTACTTTTGTCGGTGAATGGTTATACCTTTTATTAGCCCGAACGAGCTTAAGAGCTAATTAGACGCGTTACTTATCACGAATCTAATTCTGACCCATACATGATCAATACCCATTGCTTCGGCATGACTTTCGAGTTCATTTTAAGGCATTTTGATGATATGCAACATGAATTTGTGATTATATCCACTTTTTATGTATCTTACCGCATGCTAATTTTGTAAATTAAAAAAACACAATTAACGGACTCTAATTGGCCTGAAATTTCGAAGGTCCTTAGAGAACGTCCTAGTGACCAATACTCATTTGCTTCGACATGACTTTCATATTAATATTATGGTATTTTAGGGTCATGCAACACGAATTTATAACTATATCTACTTTTTCGTGTGTATAAGAATATGTTTATTTTGTAGATTTTTTATGGATTCTGATTTGTTTGAAATTTAATAGGTGGAGAAGAAATGGCCTAGTGACCAGTACTCGTTACTTTGCCATAGCATTTCTGGTAGGGCTGTTCAAAATCAAACTATAATCAGTAACTGAACTGATGGCTTATTGACTTATTGGTATCGGATTATAGGGGTAATGGATGATAAATAGATTGAGATTTTATAATTACGCTTAACGGATTAGGGACAGATTATTCAATTTTCTTATCGGATAAATCACTAATCTATTTAAAAAAATTATATTTATACTTTTACCTTCATTGGGTATTCAAAAAATTTATTTCGGAGTAGTAAATTCTACAGTATACTATATTACTATGTACATTTTGGATATGAAAACAGTATATACATTAAAACAGAGAAAGTGCAGCAAGATGCTATGATCAAAAAATGGCCAATGGAAAGTGATCACAGTCCTTTCTTCTATGCTCCATTCCTATTATTTAACTTGATAATTAAGGTCGCCGCTTTATTTGGGTGTAGTGATTGAGATTGTTTAGCTCAAAGCTATCATACATTTTGCAAGCCTAAAAATAATGAAAATAAATTAAAGGCATTTCATAGCAGATCGTAATGATCAAAAGATCAAATGGAAAATGCACGAAACAAATGTTATTTATTAAGGAGAGGAATGAAGAGATCTTTTATTAATAATATTGCTTTGATCTGCCTCTCCATGGAGAGGTTCAGAGCCTTACAATGATATTCTATCTTTTTTTGGAAATAGTAATGAAGAAGAAAAGCCATCCCCCCCCCCCCCCTTTCTAGAGCCCCTTCTTTTTGTATTTATAGATACAAGATGTGTGAGATAGCAGTGATAGCTATGACTACGCTGAGGTCCCGTTCTATGATGATAAATGGGCCGTAGCCTTAACAAGTGAGTCAACCGATGACCGGGCACGACGATTAATAAGTGGTCATATCATTTATTAACTCCGAGTAAGTTTTGGATATAATTAATTTCGTTAATTATCTCGAGGTCATATTTTGACCCACACAGAGATATCTTCAGATTATTCTATGCACTCCATGAAAAGTCTTCAATAAGTAATGTACTGAGGATTATGAATGGTAGTTGAAATGATAAAAGCCAGTGAACTATGCAAGTTGGCCGTTTGGTATTCACAAGATTAGAATTGTTAAAAAAATTTCTATTTGGTTTAGCCGATAAACCGCTCGATAACCACCCGATAATCGTAATCTGATATTAATTCGTCTGTTGTCTTGTTGGATGACTAGCGGATTACTATATTTATAATCCAATAACCAATAAATGGAACCTTTAAGTGTAATTATCCACCTGATCCGCCGATAAGCACCCCTAATTTCGGGTTCATTTTTTGATGGTTCGGCTTTATGCAACACGAATTTATGACTATATCCACTTTTTCGTATGTATTAATACATGTTGATTTTGAGGAATTGTTTTTTACGGATCCTGATTGACTTGAAATTCCTTAGGTCCATTGAAAACGACCTAGTGTCCAGTACGCATAGCTACGCCATGATTTCGAGTTCATTTTATGGCATTTTGAGGTTATTCAACACGAATTTGTGATTACTTCCACCTTTTTTATATGTATTAGCACATGCTGATTTTGTAGAAATTTTTTTATGGACACCGATTGAACTGAAATTTCGTAGGTCCATAGTAAACGATCTAAGTGACGAGTACTCTTAGCTTCGCAATGACTTTCAAGTTCATTTTATGGTGTTTTGAGATCATGCAACGCAAATTTATGATTATATCCACTTTTTGTGTATACACATGCTAATTTTGTAGAATTTTTTTGACGTACTTTGATTGATCTAAAATTTAGTAGGTCTATAGGAAACGACATAATGACGAATACACATTGCTTCGCCATGACTTTCGCATTCATTTTTTGTGTTTGGGGTCATGTAACACAAATTAATGACTACATCTACTTTTTTCGTGTGTATTATAGTACATGTTGAACTTTCTATTTGTAGAGTTTTTTATGGACTTTTGTTGGCATCGTGTGATTTTTGTATAGGTAGGTGGATATTTAGGTAGGTCCTAAAGCATCTTTGTTATCTTTCTTACTATTAGATGACAGCCTAATGTTGTTTTGGCCGTTTTCAATCTTCATCTACCCTGACGGTTAGCAATACCCTAAGCAGGGTGGGGTTCTTTTCTTTCTTTTACCTTTTCTTGTTATTTTTGGTGGAGGGCAAGAGAGGCATTGAAATGATCACCAGAATCTCTTTATTGCAGATGTCTAATGTAAATATAATCAACAATGCACAGAGTACAGTTTAGGTGTATACATGAACAATGCAAATTATCTGAGACAATTGAAAGTACAGAACTCTACACACCTGTTCCCGTGATCGGACAATCGCAGTACAAATCAAAGCAAGAATTCAAGAGAAAAAGTAGAGTTTGTAAATAAAATTTAATAATTGAATCGTAAAATATGTACACAAGGTTTTATTGATCCGATTGTTTCAATCAATTCAATTACATTAATTGTGCAGATGAACATATTGAGAAATGTCTGATGCAACGTGGGAAATCCAATTAGCTGTGGTGCCAAAAAAGAGTTCCCAAAACCAAAGATCCAATGCAAGAACAGAAGAAAAAATTAGCAGGGCTAAAGTCTGATATCGATTTAGAGGCCAACCTGAGACTTCTGCCATCTGTTTCAAGAAAGGAAGTGAACTGCTTGTTAGGTCGCGGTTCCTTATGGACCAGGCAGTTACCCACTGTACCTGAGAAGGGACAAGGTCAAACTCTTCTCGCAGCCTCCGTCCCAAATCTGGCATGTGCCCACCACCATACAGGATAGCAATCTTGTTATGACCCTCATCCATTGCTCTTTGAAGTGCTTCTAACGCAGCTTTGTTTCTCTCTCCGATAATGACAGATTCCGCCTCTACATCAGCTGTGATCTGTGTGAATCTACATGCATAATGGGAAGGGGTAATTTCTTTAGTAAATGAAAAGAGGCAGTTGCAAACGCACACTACACAGAAGATCAGATGGAGGAAAAGGTAAAACAATAACAGCACCTGAGCAAAAACAATACTCTGAAAAGATTAGATTACCATCTCTGTTGATGCACTAACTTATAGACTGTAGGATATGAGCTTTGCATTCATGGATTGCATCTGCTTTGGAGAGAGGGATTTCTTTAAACGGTCCAATGCAGCTTCTTTTTTTCTTTTCTTTAGGTTGGTTTTACTTCACTATTCATACTCTTACACTCAATGGTTTCAGATAACTTCTGTTCTTTTTTCTCTCTAAATTATTTGACCATTAATAGTTATTACTACCTATCTAAACTTCATATGAGTAGAATATTACAATATTTTAGAGTGGAGGTAGACCACTTCTGATTCTCAATCTATAAAGCAGAAAACAATAAATTATTCCAGCCTGCTGCAAACCAAAACTAACTTTTGACTGCCAAAAACCTTACTCGGATGTTAGTCGCTTTGCCAGGAAGACCTTCATTGCAGCACCAAAATCAAGTCTGGATAAGGCTTCTAGTTCAGGATATTCAGACGCCGGGCTTTTCACATCCGCACAAACACCTCCTATGATAAGAAGTCCAACAAGAGGCATCGGCAGCACCCGAGAAGCCCATAGAAGTTTGGATCTCCAAGGGCCAAGATCTTCTGGAATTGTAGGTTGCACAAGTGCTTTTGTTGATCTAAGGGTCATATCTCTGGCAAATGTGAAGAAGCTCTCACCTCTTTCAAGCTGAAAAGTACATACAACTTGGTGAGATCTTCGGGTCACGTGAGCAGAGAAGACAAAAGGAAGAAAATTTGGCAGAGTTAAAAAAGAGAAAACTAGAAATGTTGGTCTGAGGTACAACTAAATAATATATACATACACACACCAAACATATGTCAACTAATAAATAATACATAATACAGATAAAGCAACTGTCGTTTACTTAACAAAATAAGCAAAAGGAAGTGAGGGAGAGGCTTCAAGTGTATGAACATTTTGAATAAACAGCAATTCGTTTAACAAGTAATGGCCTCGACAGCAAAGTTATCACATAGACTACCTGGAGTAACTTGAAGGTCTCAAAATCAAGATCTGCATGGTACCAATTCTCACCCTCGTAGTCAAGACAATCTAGCTGGAAATCAAGCGTGAGAAATCTTGCCATCTGCCTTTGGATGAATCCAATAATATTAAATCCCCGTGATCTTGAGCTTTTTAATTTCTTTCTAGAAATAGAACTAGAGCTTCTTCTACTCTCCAAACTTTCTCTGCTGGCTACCATCTCATAAAGAACGCAATCATATGGTTCAAGTTCCTTTTGTAGGGCGGCAAAGTACCTGCAAATACAACATTAATCCAAGTCAAACCGTTCTGTCAGACAACATCAGAAAAGCATGATGCAGAAATAGAGGATAGTAAGATGTTTAAATCAGGAATACAGATCAAGATATCAGATGAAAAATTAAGAAAAATAAATAAATAACCATGACCATGAGACGGAAACAAGTGCCATATAAGCAACCAGAGTCTGTACGAAAACTGATTCACGAATATATGGGACTATTAACTAATTACCGAAAGATGATTAATTCTATCTTATTCGGCCAAAGTCAATGACTGCTATCTTTTGATGTGGTTAAGCAACGAACCTTAGGATGATTCTTCAATTGACAATAATTACCCAACTGCTAACCGCAGTTTTTCTATGGAGGCAATGAAATGAGAATCTATTAACTTTAGAAGTTAGAAGCATGATGCCAATGAAACACAGGAAGTGGGAAAAAAACTCTTCAGTAAGACAGGAACACATTTATTCCTACTTTGGGAATTCCACACCAATTAGGAATTTCAGTTCAAGCAGTTAGCAATTCATGAATTGCATAAGATGGAAAGGATGATTTTCAATTTGACAAGAGCATTCATGAAAAGGCTCTGCCAGAAGAAGACCTGGATTAAATTGGATAGTTGTACTCCACTAATGATGCAGGTAATCAACTGAACATCAAACTATTCAGAAAAGATAATAATACGTCATCAGTGATCGTAGGTAAAAAGGTAACCATAAAACACAAGGTGGAATATGCAGAAATCTAGAAAGGAAACTTTAGTATCAACTCAACAAGGAAGATGAAAAAGATGCTATCTGATGCATTGCCGAAACCAATTCAGTCCTTTTGTCTAGCTCAAGTTAGTTTATAATCAAATTTTAGCTAAAATATATTTTAAGAAGAGGAAATCACAGCACTTCACATTATAGAGTGGAGGTAATCGCAGTTAAACAAACTTTTTCCTAACCAGAACACACAATGGGCAACATGTAAGGACTTCAATGTTATACCAAAGAAGCCTTGACCACCTGACATAGATTGGTAGCCCTGGTGTGAAGCTAAAAGAAGAGACGAGTTCCAAGCACTAACTAACTAGCCTAACTTACAAGCACTAACTAACTAGCCTTTCCGGAAAAGCTACAGAAGGAGAAAACATTGGACCTAGAAGCTTAGGTATATACCCAATAAAACGAAGTGCAAGAACAATTAAGAAAGTAGCAAGTGAAGTGATAGGATTGTCTAAACGCCTAAGACCTCGACCACATGAATCATGGTGATGGAAGGAGAAGGTGTAAAGCATTATTAAAGCAAAAAGAGAGTACTATCAAAAGGTTATAAAAACAGAAGGCCGAGAAGACTTCAAGAGTATAAGAGAGCTAAACGAGAAGCTAAAAAGGTTGTTAGCGAAGCTCGAGGTAAAACCCCGGATGGCTTGTGGCAAAAGTTAGGGCTGCATGAAGTGGAGAAAAAATGTACAAAATTAGAACCCCCGAAAGAGAATAAGATCAAAGACTTTATTCTATCTTCATTAAAGAAAAAAAGATCAAAGTCTTAAACCAAGTTAAATGTATTAAAAACAAAGGTATAATGTCTGATATGACTACCGAAAAGTTGTGGTGAGATGGATATGATCCCTCCACCTTTAATCAGAGGTCTCGAGTTCGAGCCTGAGAAAAGAAAAAGAAACCAGTAGGGAGCACTTCTCGCTTCCCCATTAGCGAGCCTAACAAGCGAATTCGGATTAATCGGAACCTTAATGCGGATACTAGACACCGTGTGGGAAACCAAACAAAGATTATGTCTGATATGTTCCAATATTTATGATTCAAAAATAAGAAGTTGTAAGAAATAGGAAAATAATGATAAGAAAATATAAATAGGATTCAAGGATATAAATAGGACAAAGAAGAAGTTGGAGAAGTCAAAGAAAATAGCAACCCCCCTCCCCCGGGTCATCCACAAGTGCGACTTCAATATGTTTTCCAATTAATACTTGGGTATCAACTGAAGAGTCTATAACTCGAAGGATCTAAATAGGACAAAAATATAAATAACATTCAAGGATCTATGAGATGGTCACAATGTTACAAAATTAGAGATGACCACATCCAAATAAAAGGAATAGCACATATATTAGCCAAAAACATCCGAATAGAAGGAAAAAGACAACAACAACAACAACTACCCAGTATAGTCCCACAAAGTGGGGTCTGGGGAGGGTAATATGTAGACAGGCCTTACCCCTACCCGAAAGGGCAGAGAGGCTGTTTCCAATCGACCATCGGCTCAGTGGAGGAATGGAAAAACAAAAACCAAAACAAAAGAGCATTAGTAACTCTAGCAGAAATAACATAAATAATTATCTAAACATAATAACCATAAATAAAATAGCATGCAAATATATCAGATAGTAACTACCATAAATAACTATCAAAGGGAGACACAAACCAATGCACAAATCTTCTACGGATAGGCCTGCCAAGCCTCACCCAACCACGGGTGAGGAGTACGAAACACTCTAGGAGCCCCTATCCTACAACCCTGATACTAGACCACCAGACTTTCCTATCAAGGGCCATGTCCTCGAAAACCCGCATTCTAGCCATATCATGCCTAATCACCTCTCCCCAGTACCTCTTAGGCCTCCCTCTGCCTCGCCGTACACCGACCATCGCCAGCCGCTCACAACTCCTCACCGGGGCATCGGGACTTCTCCTCCGCACATGCCCGAACCACCTCAGCCTCGATTCTCGCATCTTCTCATCCACCGGGGCCACCCCCACCTTCTCTCGAATAACTTCATTTTTAATCTTATCTAACCTGGTGAGCCCGCACATCCACCTGAGCATCTTCATTTCCGCCACCTTCATTCTCTGAACATGGGAATTCTTCACTGGCCAGCACTCCGCCCCATACAACATGGCAGGTCTAACCACAGCTCTATAAAATTTCCCCTTGAGTTTCTGTGGAACTTTCTTGTCACACAGGACTCCTGATGCAAGCCTCCACTTTGACCACCCCGCTCCTATACGATGAGTGACGTCCCCGTCAATCTCTCCGTCCCCTGAATCACCGACCCAAGGTATCTGACAGTGTCCCTCTTGAATAGTTGTAGTTATAATTACTAACTAGTCATCCTTCTTTAAGGCCCCAACAAATGCAACATCTGATTTCATACATTCAAGGATCTAATGTACAAAGAGGAAGCTAATAGGCTCCTTTTGGAAAACTTCCAATAGGACATAGATCAGAGCCCTTCTTGAATCAAAGAATGTCATATGAGGTGGTTTGGTCATATTATAAGTACCCCTCCAGAAGCACCAGTTTATAGGTGTAAAACCATGATAAGGTATTAAAGCGGAATAAGATGGACCTAAAATCACATGGAAGGAAGTTCCCCTATCTATTAAAATCCATGCAGGCTTAGCGAGAAATAGAACACAATTGAAGGAAAAGTTCATCACTACAGGGTGATATGGAAGGAGAATCAGCTTTTGGAATCATAGGTGGTGTGCAGAGGATACTCTGAGGGTCTCTTTCCCCAGGTCTTCAAAGTTTCAAACAAGAAGGAATTGATGGTTCAACAGATTCGCAAGTAGCATGAAGGGGGGCTAGTATCTGACCTCTCATTTAGAAGAAATATGCAAGATTGGGAGATTGCGGAGCTCCAAAATTTGTTGGCACTGCTATATGGGCAAGACAGGCCCAGCCTTCTTGTGATTTTTGGAGAAGGGGTTACGTGGCGATGGTTTATTTATCGTAAAGTCCTTTAACCAGAGTATGTTAGTGAGAGAGGAGGCCGCTTTTTCATACTCCTTGACCATGATTCGTAAGGTGCCCATGAAGGTGCGCTTTTTTGCATGGCTAGCAACGAGGGGAGTGATCTTGACGGGGAATCTGCGAAAGAGAGGAATTACACTTGTTAGTTGGTGCTACATGTGCAAACGCTCAGGAGAAAAAGTTGATCATCTTTTGTTGTATTGCCCTGTGTCCTCGGGTTTGTGTAGGGCAATCCTGAATCTTTTTGGTGTTCAATGGGTGATGTCAAGTACTGTGAAGGAAATGTTATATAGCTTGACCCGTTTCCGTAGAAAAAGAAAGCAAAAGGCGTGGAAGTTCGCACCGTTAGCTCTCATGTGGATAATTTGGGGGGGACAGAAATAGGAGAACTTTTGAGGGGATTGAGTCTCTTTTTTCACATCTTAAGAATAGTCTTTTATCTTTGATCACTTTCTGGTGCACTCACATAGCCCCTGCTTGTATAGACGATTGAGCGTCATTTGTAGAGAATCATGTTCTGATATAAATTCTCTACTTTTTGGTACACTTCTTGTATACGGGAGTTTTCTCCCTTTTGATTAGTACAAGTTACCTTACATAAAAAAAGGAAAAGTTCATTGTTGGTAAGTTTATGTTAGATTCAATGTTTGCTAAGAGTCTTCTAATCTATTAGAGATCTGTATGTTAGTAGAAAATGTATATAACTTCTAGTGTTCAAGAATTTTCAAATTAAGAGAAACATATAGTGAGGATTCACATAAACCCTAACTAACTTGGAATTGAGGCTTTGTTGTTGTTGTTGTCTAGCTCCAGCCATGGCTACTAAGCTTCTTTGTTATCCATACTACATAAGAGCGAATATGGATTCCTTTTGGCTCTTACTTTACCACATCACCAAACAAAGGGATAAGTAGATTTAACAACAGAATTTCACCTCTATATTACAGTCGCTAAATGCATAGCAAATAAACCTGTTAATATAAGGTAACACAATTACCACTTTGACATTATTCATCACCATTTGAGAGAAACCACATAAATGAGAAACATTATCCAATCTCTTACTCTTCATTCATACAAACTGAGTTGTGCAGACTAATAACTAGCTGTTTCTCATATGCATTTCTAATTCCTCACATGTCTCGTGCCCTTACCTTTACAAAAAGTTACAATCAACTTCAGATTCTAGGGGCAGTTACGATTAGCTTGTACTATAAATATCCTCCCTTCCCACGATTGTACCCCATTCTCATTCTACTACTCATACTGTTAACATGCTGAAATCACCGCAACACCTTTCTCTCAATTACAAGCGTTGTTCAACAGCTTTCTTCAACCAAGGATTGCTTAATAAGAAATTTTATATATTTCACTACTTTTGTTTATATAGTTTCGATTGCTCTCTTATATGTACTAGCAAAGATTCATCCTGTTAGTTCAATTCAAATTGCTTGTAGCCTAATTCTATAAATTTAACTGGCTAGTCTAATAATCAGATTTTAGGTTAAACTTTATAAATAAATGAAATATTGATCAATCTAGTTCCTCACATTTTGGTGTTTCACATACCACATAGATGGTGTTTCACATACCACATAGATGCTACCATGTTCAAAAGTAACCATCATAAATCAACATAATCTTAACTTCTTCAACTTATTCACGGTGAATTCATATTACTCAATCTAGAGCTCTACACGGAAGCCAGTGACCAGTATTCTGAGAGACATGAACTTACTCTTTATCAGCAATGTGTATTGTCGACACCAAGTCAACCTACACAATCAAAATTTCAAAATCACAATCAAACTTCAAAAATTAAACTCAAGTATAGTCAAATTTTCAGTTTATTTTGCAAATATGACTCATATCAAAGCCCTAAATACAACAACAACAACAATTACCCAGTATACTCCCACCAGGTGGGGTCTGGGGAGGGTAATATGTAGACAAGCCTTACCCCTACCCGAAAGGGCAGAGAGGCTGTTTCCAATCGACCCCCGGCTCATAGGATAAAAGGAAAAACAACAGTAAAACAAAAACAAAGACAAAAACACAAACAATAACACAAACAATAGAGCCTTAGTAACTCCAGCAGAAATAGCGTAAATAGCGTAAATAATTATCTAAACATACAACAACAACAACAACAACTACCCAGTATACTCCCACCGGGTGGGGTCTGGGAAGGGTAATATGTAGACAAGCCTTACCCCTACCCGAAAGGGCAGAGAGGCTAAAGGAATTGTTGAGAGTGGGATTTGAACCCACGCCCTTTCGGACCAGAACCTTAATCTGGCGCCTTAGACCAACTCGGCCATCTCAACTCTTGTAAATAATTATCTAAACATACGAAACATAAATACAATCGCATGCAATAATATCATACAGTAACTACCATGACTAACAGCCATATGGGGGACATAAGCTAAAACACAAATCATCTATGGGTAACCCTGCTGACCCACACCCAACCCCGGATGAGTTGTACGAAAAACTCTAGGAGCCCCTATCCTACAACCCTGATTCTAGACCTCCAAACTTTCCTATCAAGGGTCATGTCCTCGGAAACCTGTATTCTAGTCATGTCCCGTCTAATCACCTCTCCCCAATACTTCTTAGGCCTCCCTCTGCCTCGCCGACCGCCAACAACCTCCAGCCGCTCGCAGCTCCTCACCGGGGCATCGAGACTTCTCCTCCGCACATGCCCGAACCACCTCAGCCTCGCATCTCGCATCTTCTCATCCACCGGGGCCACCCCCACCTTCTCTTGAATAACTTCATTCTTAATCTTATCTAGCCTGGTGTGACCGCACATCCACCTAAGCATCCTCATCTCCGCAACCTTCATTCTCTGAACATGAGAGTTCTTCACGGGCCAGCACTCCGCCCCATACAACATCGCAGGTCTAACCACGGCTCTATAGAATTTCCCCTTGAGTTTGTGTGGAACTTTCTTGTCACACAGGACTCCTGATGCAAGCCTCCACTTTGACAACCCCGCTCCTGTACGATGCGTGACGTCCCCGTCAATCTCTCCGTCCCCTGAATCACAGACCCAAGGTATCGGACACTATTCCTCTTGGCGATGGCATGGGAACCAATCATCACGTCCCTGCCTACTTCGCTCGGCTCGGCGCTAAACTTGCACTCCAGGTACTCTGTCTTAGATCTGCTTATTTTGAAACCTTTAGACTCAAGAGTCTGTCTCCATACCTCTAACCTTTCAATAACACCGACCCTCGTCTCATCTATCAATACTATGTCATTAGCAAATAGCATACACCAAGGCACATCGCCTTGAATATGTCGGGTTAGAGCATCTATCACTAAGGCAAACAAGAGGGGGCTCAACGCCGATCCTTGATGAAGCCCCATAACCACTGGAAAATGGTCTGATTCGCCACCCACCGTCCTAACCCTAGTCTTAGCTCCATTGTACATGTCCTTGATTACTCTGATGTAGGCTTCCGGCACGCTCTTCGCCTCCAAGCACCTCCCCTGGGACCTTGTCATACGCCTTCTCCAAGTCGATAAGCAACATGTGTAGGTCCTTCTTCTTATCCCTGAATTGCTCCGCTAGCCGCCTGACAAGGTGGATAGCCTCTGTAGTGGAGCAGCCCGGCATGATACCGAACTGGTTCCCAGATATAGTTGTCACCTCCCTCACCCGCGCCTCAATCACCCTCTCCCAAACCTTCATCGTGTGACTTATTAATTTGATACCCCTATAGTCGTTGCAGCACTGGATGTCCCCTTTGTTCTTGTACAAGGGCACCATTGTACTCCACCTCCACTCATCCGGCATCTTTTTGGTCCTGAAGATCGCATTGAACAACCTGGAGAGCCACTCCCCTCCTGACTTACCCATGCACTTCCAGAACTCCACCGGGATCTCGTCAGGCCCGGTCGCTCGACCCCTACTCATCCTACGCAAAGCCCCCATGACCTCTTCCACCCTAATGCGCCTGCAGTATCCAAGGTCTCTATGTTGCTCTGAATGCCCTAGCTCCCGCAGCTCTATGTTACGATCCCCCTCCTCGTTAAGTAAGTCCCGAAAGTACGCCTGCCACCTCTGTTTGATTTGAGATTCCCCCATCAGACCCTTGATACACCTAACTTGGTCTAGATCACGTGCCTTCCTTTCCCTTGCTTTAGCTAACCGGAATAACTTCTTATCCCCGCCTCTCTCCCCTAGTTCCTCGTACATGCGACTGAACGCTGCGTTTTTAGCTTCCGTGACTGCCATCTTTGCTTCTCTCCTCGCCACCTTGTAGATCACCCTGTTCACTCTCCGTTCTTCCTCGCTTGTGCTCCCTGCCAACCTAGCGAACGCCGCCTTCTTCACCTCCACTTTTCCTTTGACTACATCGTTCCACCACCAATCACCCTGAATAACCCTTGGCTACCCCGAGCACGTCCCGTGCTACCCCCCTAACCAAGTTCGCTGTTACTGTCCACATTGCGTCCGCTTCCCCAGAACTTCTCCAAGCTCCACCCTCAACTAACCTCCTTTCCAACTCCTGTGCTTTCTCCTTAGTCAAAGCACCCCATCTAATCCGCGGTTGTCCCCGTGCGCCCCTCCTCTTCCTCTTCACCCAGAGACCGACATCCATCACTAGGAGTCTATGAAGAATTGAAAGAGACTCTCCCGGAATAACATTGCAGTCCTTGCACGTACCCCTATCAAGCCCTAAATACAGTCCATGCAAAAAAGTTTTTACACTATCAAGTCACCCAAAGAAAATCTACAAGTAAGCCGCTTACCTTAAAATGTAAAATGTGGGATTTGTAGACTTAAAATTAAGACAGGTTACCTGCTACAAGGGGTAAAGCTGACCTAATATTGTGAATTCCTTATACCAATGGTGTATATAACCTAAACTAAATACATCACGGATTTAAGTTATATGTACTGACTGACAGTGTAATGATTTTTACACTATCCCGTTACTTACCATTTATGGTTGGTTATGAACGAATGCTTATTAAATTGAACTACCTACAATTGACTTTTCGGTGACCTGATTGTGTAAATAGTTTTTTGAACCTCACACAATATACACACTCGAGTACGCGCACTGCCAAATAAAATGCGTCCCATGCCGAAATACACACACACACACTATCTCTGAAAGTTCCAGCAGGTTCAGTTCGTAACATCTTATTTTACCTGGAGAAAAGGTTGAAGAAGAGACCAAGGGAACTTCTTACGGTAAGTAACGACAGCGGTTTGCAGCTCAGCGGTGCTATCATCGGCGCTAGTACTTTTTTTAAACCTCATGAAATCCGCAATCGAATTATTCCCCAAAAACTGCTCCGCCGCCGAGTCATTATTATCCACCAATAGCTGCTGCTTCGATAAGAAAACCTTGAGATTCGAAAAACGAGGAATTCGTCGGAAGGAATTAAACGAGGTGGAAGGTGAATCGGAGCTGAAATTTGAAGGAAATGAAGATGGAGATGTTGATGAGAGTATAGAGAGAGAAGTTTGAACCATAGCTCTCTTCTTCTAGAGAGAGAAAGAGAGAAGAACGAGGATATGGTGAAGAAGAGAGTGATGAAAAAATCGGTTGCTCTGGTTCGGGTTGTGGCTACGTTGCACGGAAGTCGAAGCTTAATTTATTATTTTTGTTATTTATCGATTTATTACTCCATTATATATATAACGAATTGAATTATAATAACTAGATGTATTTCTTTTTTCTCACACTGCTTTGCTTTGAAGCATCAACAAGGCATCCTTATCAATCTTTATTATGCATCTAAATTCAACAATTTAATACCAGAATTATGATGGGATGCATAATATCCTTCTATTATTGACCAGTAATTTTGAGATCTAATCATGAGAATCAACAAATAAATATATTTACTTTACAAATAATTTAAAATTTTATAATTTTTTCTTAAAATTTAGCATCGATATTATTTGTTATATTCTTGCTTACAACAATAACAGCCCACTGTAATCCCGCAAATGAGATGTAGGGACTATAGGATACACGTAGACTTACCTTTATTCTAGAAGTGCAGAGAAAGTATTTCCGATAGACTCTCTCAGCTAAGAGCATTATATCCTTGCTTGAAACATATTATTTAAATTTTAAACAAGTATAGCGAATACATTTTTTATATTTAAATACTGAGATAAATTACCCGTCAAATTTATTCAGAAAAATTATTTAAACACCTTAATTTTACTGGCAACATATGTCCCTCCTATTCTTGTTTGGGTAACCTTAATGGTGATGTGGTAAAAAGAGTAGCTTCACTCTCCCAATCTCGCGTGTAAGATGAAATTTTTTTTACTGTGTGCATCCCTTTTTCGGTTATTCTTCTTTTCTTATTTTTTTTCTCTTTTTGTTTTCTCTCTTCACCTTTTCTTAACTAATATTTTTTGTTGTAAAAACAGAATTTTTTTTCAGTTTTTAATAAAATATTTTCATTTTTTAAAACTGAAAAAAAAAATTAACAAACTATTTTTAAAAGTTTTTTTCTTCATTTTTTCAGTTTTTTTAAGATTTTTTTAAAAGCTAGAAAAACAAACTTGTAAAAACTAATTGTTTTTTGTAAAAACAGGAAAAAAAAATTTTAACAAAATATCTTTAATTTTTTAAAACAAAAAATATATATATATATTTTCGTTTTTGAAAAATTTATTTTTATTTTTAAAAAAAAAATTATTTTGTAAAAACTGAAAAACAAATTTGTAAAAACTATTTTTTTTAAAAAAAACTGAAACAAATAATTTTTAACAAAATATCTTTGGCTTTTAAAAAACTAAAAAAATATTTTCAACAAAATATTTTCGTTTTTTAAAAATTTTATTTTTATTTTTTCAGTTTTTGAAAAGATTTTATTTTGTAAAAACTAGAAAAACAAATTGTGAAAACTTTTTTTTTTTGAAAAACTGGAAAAAAATGTTTTTAAAAAAAGCTTTGTTTTTTAAAAACTAAAAAAATATTTTCAATAAAATATTTTTCGATTTTCAAAAATCTTATTTTTATTTTTTCAGTTTTTTAAAAGAATTTTATTTTGTTAAAACTGGGAAAACTAATTTTTTTTGTAAAAACAGAAAAAAAATTATTTTTGAGCACATATTGCCACGTGGCATGCGTGTACTACCCCCCTCCCCCACACAAGACTAAGTGGTACCAACATAGTGTTAAATCCACCCCAAACAAGAATAGGGGGACATAGATCGCCATAAAGTTAAGGTGTGTAAATAATTTTTCCGGACAAGTTTAATGGATAATTTATGTATTTTCTCTTTAGATACTTGATTATTATATGTACGGTCACTTTCTTTTCAAATATATTGTTAAGTCTTTCAATCTCTTTCTTATTTCATTTTCAGAAGCTATGATTTATTAAACCATACTATATTTTTTTATTTGAGATGTTATTTTAGTGACATTTTTTTTGGACGAATTTTATTGACAATTCTTAAAAATAAATAAAACATGTCACTGTGTATCAGTAGCAGCATCAGACAAGATGGAACCCTGATAATACAATAATACATAGTCACTGAACAATATAAGGATGATTATTTAGTAGTTCAGTACAATTTTTGTCAACCTGTAAGGCTGCAACAGCCTAGCAACTTATAAAGAATTTCCTAAATACACTGAAGAATTTCAATGGAAATTTAACAAATTTAATGAACTAACTAATACAAGGTTGCAATATGCGAAAACAGAGAAATTCATGAGGAAGTAAGTAATCCATGGAGAACACACCTGCAGGCCTGAGCTAATCTACCTCTAGCTATAATCCATTCCAAGGTCGACCCACCAATATATGGCAATCTCTATAACTTTTTTCCACAAAGTAACATATAACTTGATTAACTTCTATGGCAACTCGTTGGTTCTTCCCTCTGTTTGGCTCGGAAAGAAGTCAGAACTAAGCTGCAACTCCTGTTTGCGACAACAATAGAAGACCAGCTTTTAAGTCCTCCAAAGTAATTGTTAATAGTTCGTCTGAGTTTATACAGTCAAGAGTGAGTCTGAGATCCAAATTTTCTCTTGCATTAACTAGCATTGGATCCACTAGACCTCCATTCATCTCCTTGCGCTGCTTTTCAGTGATCTCTTCCTTGATAAGTGATGCAACAGCATCAACAGTACATGAAGGATGCAACTTAAATCCGTATAGCAAGCTACTATCAGCTTGATTGGTCATCTTAAGATGAAGAATCTTGGCAAGGTCTTCAGAGCTAAAATTGTCAAAATGGAAAAATTTTGTCACTCGTCTACAGAAACCTTCGTTAGAAGTGATCACACGCTTCATTGGTTCACTGTAACCTGCAAAGATTACTACAATTTTTCCACTATCCATGACTGACATTATCTCCTCTAGTGCTTCCAAACCATAGTCCTTATCATCTGATTTCTGCATAGGTATTAATCGATAGGCTTCATCAACGAAAAGAATCCCCCCTTCAGCTTCTTGGATCTGCAGAGTTTCCCTAGACTTGGTCAACTCGAAGCCAAATATTTATGGGAATATATGGAAAAACTTCAGTCACAAAAATCTTACCTTTCTCCTTGTCTTCGGTCCTGTATGACCAACAAATTCACCAACCAGATCTGTTCTCTGCACCTCTGTCACCTTGTCAGTTGGAAGAATCCCCACCATATGAAGTAATTTTCCAAGAATGCGAGCAACCATAGTTTTTCCTGTAATAGTATACCATCATGAAAATATAAGAAATCAACCTAGAAGAAATATATATATCAAACACATAAGTTGGCTAGGCAAATATCAATGGGTAAAGAGAAACTGAAATACATCCTGCATTCAACAGCATCACTGACATAACCACGAGCTACAAGGTATGTGCTTTCTTTCGATGAGTTTTTTTTTTTTACTTCCCTTTAACAGTTTGACACCATTTCCTTTAAGTAGAATGGGTAAAACATAGTGCTGTGCGTATTGGAACATATTTTTCATATAGACTTGATTACCTGTTCCAGGGTTTCCAAGGAAAGCCATATGGGGCGGTCTTCTTGCACCAACTTTAAGCCCTAGGGCCTTACGCCTCTCATCCAAGAGCATCCCCTTTGCCCATTTGCGGAGCTGCAGCTTAAGTTCGTCCAATCCCACTATTGTAGATAATTCATGTTCAAGTTCATCCATTTTAGCTTTGGTCTGGCTGCATGCTTCAATGGCTTTACGTTTTCTTTGTTCTTCAAGATAATGGTGGAGAAGTTCGCGCAATTTTTCATTTCCAGGGCCTTGAGAGAGATGATTTATAGGAGCCATGCCCTCCTGCACTTCACATATTATTCAATTAGCAATGACCAGAAAAGGAACATGAACTTAATTTGAATAAATGGAGTCTACACTACATTGTCTTCAGCACTACAATCAGCGTCATACTCCAACAATGTCTTTACTGTTGAATATTCTTCGGCTCGTAGTGAGTGCCAAACAGCAAGGTGCAATGGAGTCATCCCATTCTGCAAAAAGCCATATGAAAATGAAAATCAAAACAAATTGAGAAGCACATGTCCCAGGTCCAATCACAATTGAAGAAGTAAATATACATACGTTGGCTCTGGCTTCAACAATAGCACCATGAGCAAGAAGCACTTTCGTCGCTTCGTTACAACCATTCTTGGCTGCCATGTGCAATGGCGTCTCTCCATACTTCAATGCACAATATATTAACACCAGAAGGCAGAAAAGATGAAAACAAGAAGTTACAAGAGACAAAGTCCAGTCAGCTCCAAAAGAAAATGCAACTGTATGTAATTGATAAATTCCTTCACGTACCATGTTCCTGGATTCTAGCTCGACCTTTTCTAGGCCCGACCAACCAAGCAAAACCATAAGTATTTCAACATTGTTATAACCAGCAGCGACATGAAGAGGTGTCTGCACCATCTGCATCCAGATAAGTAACAAACCATATAAAGACTATACTTTTCACAAGCAATCTTCTAATCTAGCTTCCACAAGACTGTGACCAGGAAAACATGATCAGTAGCCAACTCACTTTGGAACTTTTATAAAACCATCAGTACCCCGTTTAATTCCCTCCCTCTAAAAAATTCCTAAGTGTTATGAAATCTCCTATTTAAGGTGAATGTCTATAATTAGAGAGATTCTAGAGTTCTATTCTTGGTAGATAAATCATCCCCCTCCCTATAAATAAAGGGGTCTTCTACCATTGTAAACCACTCCTAACATTCTCTAAGTATCAATAAGAAAACTCTCTCTACTCTTCTCTCTATTGCTCTTGTTCTTGCATTATTGTTCTTGTCTTTTATATTATTTCATAACACGTTATCAGCACGAAGCTCTACTATCTAATATCTTCATTATTATCCGATCCTTCAAATCTTTCTTCATACGCTTAATATGTATGCATATACGTACAAAATTTCTATATGAGAAAGGAATCTATCTCTATTTCTGTTCAAGTACTTAAAGCCTGATTGTTTGAGTGATTTGTCCTACTGTATTATGCAAGAGATAGTCAAATAGTGCTACAGTGCTTCGGATGATGATGTCACCCGTGATTGCAATCAGTTGAAATCTTCTCTCATGCTTCACATTGACGGAACTAGTCCTGTTGCTGAAGACATTGGACGTCAGGTGAATTTCCAAGCAAAAGAGTGTAATAACGATTGCTATTGCTCCATATGAGAATTTCTTACGGAAAAATAAAAGATGGTATCATCATAAAGTAATACAACTGGATGGAAACTCAAGAGGTATATTTGATATCACAACATTTATTGGTATACCTTAAAGGTAAGTAACTTACTTTTCCCTTTCAAATTCTTGGAATTATATAATTTGATTTTATATACAAACATAGACAACAAAGTTTGATTATAACTCTAATGGAGTTTGTAAGAAATTGTAACCACATGAAGTGGTAAAATCTCTATGTCCTGCCATGATTAAATTCATGTATGATTGTGGGCAAAGAATTCCGTCCAATTGAATTTGCTCCATTCCCTTTAGATAATGTGGTAGCAGAATTTGATAAGTCTGAAAGAAGACAAAATTATTACCGTAAAGGTATCAATGGATGTGGACATGGCAATAGACGAAATTATAATCGTCATTATTGTGATAATGAGAATAATAAAGATTCTCAAAATAATCTTTCACTTTATGAAAGTAATATTTGACATGAGATTGTGTAAAGCACATGATTATGATCCATTCCCTGAAGTGAATGTGATAATTGTAATAGAGCCCGTAAGTATGAACACGCTCTTGATGTAAATTTGTTTTATGTCTGACATTATGAAAAGAAAGTTCGTTGCCCTTGAAATTTCGGGCAAGAACTATATGACATGGGTGTTGGATGCTGAAATCCACTTAGATGCTATGGGTCTCGGAGACACCATCAAAGATAGAGAAAAAGCATCCACCCAAGAATGTGCGAAGGCCTTGATTTTCTTGCGCCATCACCTTGATGAAGGTTTGAAGATTGAATATCTCACCGTCAAGGATCCACCTATCTTGTGGAATGGCTTAAAGAAGAGATATGACAACCTGAAGTTGGTCACTCTGCCACAAGCACGATATGATAAGAACCCAAAAGCAAATAGTTTATAAACTATATATTATCGTTGCGGTGAAAACGGGCACTGGTCAAAGGCTTGCCGTATACCATGACTTTTGGTTGACCTTTATCAAGCATCTCGAAAGAGTAAACGCCCTGAAACGAATTTTGTCTCTGACGACAACTTTGACATCACCCACTTGGATGTGGCAGACTTCTTTGAGCAACCCGAGGGGAAGATAGACCACCTAATCGGTGATGGATCCGTGATGAAAGAAGATGGAGCTATTTGATTTTATTTTACTTGTTTGTATTAGTGAATGAATAAACTAATAGCCATTATTATTAGCTCGTATTAGTTAGTTCATGATATAATGTTAGTATTAGTTCTTTAGAATGTATCAATATGCTCAAATATCAATAATATTTTTACTTTCCAGTAGAGGTAATCGACTAACCTGAAAAACTAGTCGGTTATCTCATATTTCGCATAAAAACTGCAAAACAATAGATTGTCAATGATCAACAATCGATTGTCTTTAAAACAGTGTGATCTGGAATTTTACAAAAACAGTCAACAATCGATTGTCTATGATTAACAATCGATTGTCTTTAAAACAATGTGATCTGGAATTTTACAAAAACAGTCAACAATCGATTGTCTATGATTAACAATCGATTGTCTTTAAAACAGTGTGTTCTGAAATTTTTCAAAAATCATCCACAATCGATTGTCTATGTCTAACAATCGATTGTCATTAGACAGTGTAATCTGGAATTTTTCAAAATAGCCAACAATTGATTGTCTATACTTAACAATCGATTGTCTTAAAACAGTGTGCTCTGGAATTTTTCAAAATAGCCAACAATCGATTGTCTATACTTAACAATCGATTGTCTTAAAACAGTGTGCTCTGAAGTTTTTCAAAATAGCAAATAATCGATTGTGTGTGTTTAACAATCGATTGTCAATGTTCAACAATCGATTGTTTGTGTTTAACAATCGATTGTTTGAAGAAAATGTTTAAACTGAAATTTTCAAACTGCAAAGTAATCAATTATGGATAACATATCTGATTTTGTTAGTCAACTGTTAGCAGCAGATTTTGAAAATATTATGTGACACAAACGAATTGAAGTTGTTTATTCTCATGTTCGTATATTTTCTTTTATATGTCAAACCATGGGAAGTAAATTGATTGAAGGCTCCGGAAGAGCAACTGTAACTCTGCCCAAAGGCACGACGTTTATCTTAGAGAATGCAATATTCTCCTCCAAGTCTAAGAAGAACTTGTTGAGTTTTAAAGATATCATTCAAAATGGATATCATATTGAGACAATAGATGAGAATAATCTTGAATTCTTCATGAAAACGAGGCTGCCCATTTCGGTTAGGGTTCACGCCATTTTGCATGCAGCAATGCTAGTTCGTCGGCTGCCCACTTTGGTTTGGGTTCACGCCATTTTGCATGCAGCAATACTAGTTCGTCGGCTGCCCACTTCGGTTTGGGGTCACGCCATTTTGCATACAGCAATGCTAGTTCGTCTCTGACTGACGAATTGACACAAATATTCCCCGTTGCAATTGGTTTTGGGTCATGGACCCAATATATCCCATTTAAGAATCTTTGGATGCACAGTATATGTGCCTGTAGCACCGCCATCCCGCACCAAAATGGGTCTGCAAAGAAGGTTAGGAATATATGTCGAGGTTGAATTGGCCTCCATTATTCGCTACCTCGAAACATTGACAGGAGATTTGTTCACTGCACGATTTGCAGACTGTCAATTTGATGAGACACTTTTCCCAAAATTAGGGGGAGAAGTTGGTGAAACCAAACGGGAAATTTTGTGGAAAAATGCATCATTATCTCATCTTGATCCACATACCTCTATTTGTGAAAGAGGCACAAAAGATTATCCATTTGCAAAGAATAGCAAATCAAATGCCTGACGCATTTATAGATTTGAAAAGGATAACAAAATCACATATCCCCGAAGTGAATGTGACAACATCTGATTCACGAATACATATTCATTATTGGAAGAATATGAACATGAAATTGGTATTAAATATACCACACTCACTCCTAGAAGGAGGTTTGAGATGATACCACACTCACCCCTAGAAGGAGGTTTGAGATGATATATGGCATGAATGATCGTTGGTCACATACCTATTGTACGCCAAAGTATTTTGGAAATATGACTATTAAAGGACAACGATAATGCAAGAAACATATCTTGCATATAAGTTTGACATGACCATAATGGTATAACTTTCTCTTTAAGAAAGATATTCACCACATGGATGTTGATGAATCTGTGGTAGTACAAAATTAATTGAGAGCTCTAGAAGAGCCAATTATTACCATGTTGGAGAAACACAATTGAGTATTGTGCTGTAGTAAGTCTCAAAGAAACTTATTCAGTTTCCAAAGTACACGCGAAAGCGATTGATTATATTGAGACTATAAATAAAGGAAGGCTTTGATATCTCCTATTACTACAACTTGTAGCAGGGTAATTTGCATATGAAAAGCTACCCGCTTTGTTCTCCAGTTTGTACTACACAAACAAAAGAATGCCACAATAAAGTGGATATCTATTGGTATAAAAACTCATGTCATAATGAACCAAAAGTTTATTGATAAGTGCACATGTCATGGTGTAAATTTGAAGTTTACCAATATTGATAATTTATTCAGTTGGCATTCGTGTTAGCCATCTCATTTTAAGTATGATGTGCAAATTCACATAGGTGAATATTAAAGAACTAGAAAGTTCTTTACGAATTCTCTTGTATCACTTGTTCTCATTAATGAACTGACCAACTAAAGAGTTCGGGTTGAAGCCCATAAATTCTGAAAATATCAAAGGTGAATATGGGCCCATTCACCTGCCATGTATACCACATATGATGCATCTATGATATGGTTACACGCGCAATTGTTATTAACCCGCAGCCTGGCCGGTGCTTGCGAGGTAAATTGCTCAGTAATCTAACTTCGAGCATAATTTCCAGATTTTCTACTCAAGATAGTTCATCTTGATAAGTTGGTTTATATCAAAGTTGGTTTAGCAAGATAATTATTGAGTGCTTCCACTTAATAGCTAAACTGTTTCTTATGAGAACAAAGTTATATATATATCAGTTTGATATAAGTTGTATACGAGAGTATATTCTCCCCTCACAAGTGGTTCAGGGTCAGGAACCAAATAATTTCATCTTATTATTAATGTGCCATGTATATTGACATGATAATGCACAAAGATGATTTTCCAAAGTTGAGGAAACAAGTTAGCTTTTCTAACATGAGGGGGAGACATGATAAACACTTGAGAAAAGGTTACATGGGATGAATTATCATTTGTATATGTATATCCCCGAATATCATGATATGAACCTGAAGTTCATAAAAGGGATAATTCAATTGCAACATATTGCACAGCATGCTATACGCATTTGCTGACCCAAAGAAAGTAACTAAATGGAAGAGATACAATTCAAGAAGAATTGATTCCATATGAAAGACATGTAGTTTTGAACCTATAGTTCAAATGCTTGAAAGTATAAAGTCAAAGGTATGTATAATCAGTTTTCGATATCTTATTTGACATGGAAAACTTGATATGCATCTAGAGTCTATTATATGGCTTATATGACTTAACTTGAAAGATTTAAGTTACTTGAAGCATATGCAATTCTTGGTCCTGAAGTACCACATCCTTAGTACAATTTGTGTACATATGTATCTTGCTATAACTATAAGCATGATGGCATTGAGAATGCATCTATGGAGATATTGAAAAGTTATTCCACGACATTATATGAAGATGTTCATATCTATCAAGAATGATGATTTCAAGGTACGGAATATTTATTCAAGTCAATATGGTTGATTTGTCAAACGTCTACCAAAGATTGTTTTGAAGATGATGCACAAGATTGGAATGCAAATGCTCAAGGATATAAATTGGTGTACTCATTAGGGGGAGTTAATGCGCGTTGCACTCTTTTTCCCTTACAAGGTTTTGTCCCACCGGGTTTTCCTTGCGAGGTTTTTAACGAGGCAACCAATAGGCGCATATTCAAACATGTGTACTCTTTTTCCTTTCTTTAATTTTTCCCATTGGGTTTTGGTTTTAAGGTTTTAACGAGGCACATTGTTGAATAGACATTCAAGGGGGAGTGTTATGAAATCTCCTATTTAAGGTGAATGTCTATAATTAGAGAGATTCTAGAGTTCTATTCTTGGTAGATAAATCATCCCCCTCCCTATAAATAAAGGGGTCTTCTACCATTGTAAACCACTCCTAACATTCTCTAAGTATCAATAAGAAGAACTCTCTCTACTCTTCTCTCTATTGCTCTTGTTCTTGCATTATTGTTCTTGTCTTTTATATTATTTCATAACACTAAGGAAGCATAGAAGCAAGAAAGATCAAAGACATAAGACATTGTAACCCCTGCAACAACTTATATTAGCCTCAAAAATAACTCCATATCTAAGTGAAACATTAACATCATGAAACAACAAAGTGCACAAAATAACTCCAAATAAAAAGCTATACATCAGCTTTTGAACATGATATAGCGTACCTGGGGTTACAAACTACACTAGCATAGTACAATTAACTCTATTAAACTGGCAACCAAAAAACCATTTAGTGAACCTTCATCCCACACATTCACCAAAGCAACTGTACTATTATGTGTTAGCATGCACGATTTGATTTCAACAGAACATAAAAGAAAAAGAAAATAACTTTTTAAAATCCAATGACCAATACTCTAGATGAATAACAAGGCAACTGAGTTTGACTATGGCTGTGTAAATGAATAGACATAATCAGGTTTGGGGCAATCATAAGCCATAATCAAACTTAACAACTTAAAAAATGTCAAGTCCCACATTGGTTGAGGAAATGGTTTGCGGCCTCTTTATATGATCTTGGGCAATCCTCCCTCATGAGCTAACTTTTGCGATTGAGTTAGGCCCAAGAGTCATATCTTAACAAACAGATATTACCAGAAATATTTGAATGATAAGGATATCTTTAAGAATCTTCCTCTTTTCTTAATAACCAATAAAAGTGGAAGGTGCATAAGAATATTCTTATTATTCAAATCTTTTTTGGTTTAAGTATTATGTTTACCCTCTTTTTGTTCATGGTTGTCACTATTAATCTTGCCCCAAAATGCACAGAGATGGAGCTCCAATTACATATATAAAGCATACCTCAGTGGGTTCCTAGAACATAGTCTCACTATCAGAGGCGAATTAAGGATTTGAATTTTGTGAATTCTGGATTCTAGGACAGCGACCCCAAGTGCTAGTAGCTGGGTTCTGAATTGGGCTAAAGCTACTAGGTTCCGCCGAACCCATATCTTAAAGCCTACATCTTCCCCTGCTCGTTATGCATTGGAATTCCTCAGAAAACACAGTATTCAGGACTGCATGATCATATATTTAAGCGGTTCCTAACACATTTTTTTAATCCAAACGTGTTTACATAGATAATGATAAAAAAAACCACAAATGTTATGGTACCCCTTTATAGCACTTCTTGCACGAGTATAAAAACTACAAATGTTAATAATATATAAAGACAGAGAACGAGAGAGAGAGAGAGAGAGAGAGATCGTACGATAGGGTTGCGTTCATTGATAAGAGATGGGTTGTCATTGAGCATCTTTCGAAAGGCAACAACGTCTCCAGATTGTGCTAAGCCATGAATGGTAATGGGCCTTGAGGATCTTGACCGTTGATCCCGCGGCCTCTGCATCTTTTCTTTAATTATTTCCTGTCGTAATTTTCCTCCCTCTAACGAAAGAAAAACAAAGGAAGCAAAAACAGAGAGGTAGGAGAAAGAGAAATGGATGACGTCGGTGTAATAGAAAGGGAATATCAGCCTTTCAGTCTCAGGGGAATTTCGTCAAACAAGTCATGTGTGAGTCATGCTACGCGGAAAATGAAATGAAATGGAATGGAAGTGTCCGCATTTCGTACACGGATTCGGCGCGTAGCATTGGCCGGTGGAATTTTTTTATCCTATTTTGATGGCTTTACAGCTGCAAGACCAATAGCACTGCACCTCCCAATTTTCTGGTCTTTTTCTATTTCGTTAATTATAGAATTCTTTTTTCCCTTTTATGACGTCCGCCTAATCCAAATTCACGCAATAAAATTGGAAATTTTTACATTATTATTCTCAATATTTAAAATTTAACTTAATTATATTTAGTATATTAAATTACTATACCATAGTGTATTTCAATGGTACAATTAATGCAACATATATCCCTCCTTAATTTAAGGTATCATTTATCTCACCCCTCCTACGTTTCTCTCTCCCAAATACTCACTCTCACCCATGTTTATTTACTGTTGTTAAACATAAAAAGTATCATGTAACTAAAATTATATTTCGAAGAAATTATTGAGTTCTTATTTGTCTTCACATGAACTCTTTTCTTGGTCTTTCCAAAAATGTGTCGTCAAAAATACATACCTTACATAAATTTACAGAAAGCGATATTAAATAGTTGGTCGAGCTTAATGATCTTCAACAATAAATCAGGTAATCTGTATCTTCAAAATGGGTTTCGAAAAGAATAATAAATGGCATACGTGTCTAATTTCTTTACGCAATCAAGTAATTAGTATAGAAGTTTTATTCGTTTTTTATTTGTGAAAACAGAAAACAAAGCATCTACAATCAGAATACAATAGTCTACAATTTATCTAAAAAAAATATCTACGGACTCGGTACATTGAATTTTAATATCTCAATTCTCGTTTAATTGTAATTTAATCGGTATTTTCGACATAATTGCATTTTGCAGAAAATTTGTAGAAGTTTTAGTCGTTTTTTATTTATAAAAAACAGATAAACAAAATATCTACAATTAGAATACAAATAATCTATAATTTATGTACAAAATATTAAATTAAGTACATTGAATCTTTATATCTCAATTCACATTCAATTGTAGCATAATTGGAATTTTGACATAATTGTGTTTTTTCAAAAGATTTGTAGAAATTTTAGCCGTTTTTATTTGTGAAAATATAAAATAAAACATCTATAATCAGAATACAAATAATCTACAATTTCTGCAATATGTCTTCTTCTTCGAGTTTCAATATGATATTCAGTCAAAATCAAGCTTAATCTTCACCAAAACCCCTCAAAATTGAGATATAAACTCCAAACCATATTCACGATTATTTTCAACAACACCCAATCCAAACAAATAATAATTTTTGAAAATCCAAATTTGAATTCAATGTTTTCAAGCTTTTTAATGGCTGTCAACTGTGGAATTATTGCTCTCTTTTCATTTGCTTTGTATTACTGAAATTTGCGATTGAGAAATAGAGAGAGATGTAGAGAGAATGTAGACGAACTGAGCTTTTGCATAAGTAATTTCTACAATTTGACTCGAATTTGTTGACGATTGCATCTTTTTTTATTTGTGGCTTAAGGAAAAATATCGAAGAATAAAGTTTTTTTTTGCAGAAAAGAGTCTATGTAATTTGGTTTTAAATTGAAGATATAGGATTTGCATTTCAAATTTGATTAAAGGTCGTTAAATCAATTAGAATATTCTGTTTCTTATTTGTAGCGCACCTAATTAGGAAGGAATCTGCTCCTAATAATTAGTATTTAATAAAGGTATAATAATTGTAGAAATACTGTGAACATGGTGGGTAAATATGAAATTACGCAAATTTTTGATAATAAGATTTTATATATGGTATAGGAAGGGAAAAGTCTCATAAAATTTCACTTTAAACTATAAATCTCTCTCTATCAAAAATCTATAATCGTTTTAAAATATTTATTTGTTTAAAATATGAGAAAAATAATTTTTCCTAATAGTGTAAAACATGTTTTAGGAAAAAGTACAAAATTTGAGAGATCAAAGAACAATGACAATTTAGTCAAATATTGCTTATTCTAGTTAATATTTCTTAAAGAACGCGGAGAAGAATAAAATAGCAAGTGCATAGAATTGGAGGAAGTATATTTTAATTTTGCATACTAACTAAGTCAAAAAGTATGACCAATTTTGAAGTATATAAGTTGAAAATTCCTCTAATGTATCATTTGGATTGTATATCACTTACTTAATTTACAAAAGTAAAATTTATATCTCAAAGTTGCATAAAAGTACTATAAACCACACTTTATCATTAACTAATATTTTTTAAAAATATGTGAAAAAACATCTACTTCCTTTTATTGTGGCTTGGGTAGAGTTGTTGCTTCTCCAAAAGCTTTTGGGAAAATAACATTATATAGTTGTTGTCAATATAATAATCGGAAAAAATATATTTTTTGAATTTTCTTTTGCATAATTATGTTATATACAAAAATTATATATAATTTATACACTTTTTATGGTTATCGAATATGAATAATTATGTCGCTGGCTAAAAGTGCAAAAAGCCCAAAGCTTTTCAACGACAAACCATTAGGAATTCCGTCAGCTCCATCTAATGTGGTAATTATTAGCGGAAGATCTAAAATTTATATTTAATAACTTTGATCTTTAAATATTTTAAATTTTACATATTTGTATTTTTAAAATTATGAATTCAACCCGATATCTACTGTAAATTTAGTGAATTTTCACATAAATATTTATATTTCACGTTAAAAATATAAAGTTCGTACGGGATGCATCCGCCCCTGATCCTAAAATTGGAGACGAATAATTTTAATGTATACAACAATTAATTTTGCATATTAAGCCGATATGGTAACCTATCTTTCTCTCTTTTATACTATTAGTTTAAGTTGACTTACAATATCCAAGCCGATATAGGCATACCACAATCAATGGAATAGAGTGACAACATGGGATAACTGGTTAAATTACAATAATAATTTACGTATTTAACTTATGAAATCTCTTTTTTAAGGTAGATTAAGTCGTTAATTAAGGAAAGATTAATAGGTCAATAGGTATCATGTAGGAAGGGAAAGTATCGCACTTAGAATTTTTCTTATTATAGTTCCTGTAATCACGCTATCATTCACATGGTTTTCCCTCTAGACAATAAATATCGACAAGATTTTGACCAAACTATGATTGCTCCACTTTAATAATCTTACTATTTCTTTACAATGATAAATAAATAAGAGGGTTGTTGTGATGGTAAGCAACCCCCACTTTCAATCGAGATGTTGTGAGTTCGAGTCTCTCCAAAAGCAAGGTGAGACGTTCTTGGAGGTAAAGATGTCGGGGGTATATTTGGAAACAGCCTTTCTACCCAAGAGTAGGGGTAAGATCTGCATACATACTACCCTCAACAGGCCCCACTAAGTGTGTTTATATTGGATTGTTGTTGTTAAATAAAGAGATTAATCTTCTATGCCAATTTCGTAGCTATAGGTGGAAAAAAAAAGGTTAGATGAGGAGGAAAATGAAAAAAGAATTAACATTCAGGGTACGTTATCATAAAATTATAGTTCCACGTCTTATATGGGATAGATTTTTGTATAAAATGTATATCAGTATTATTTAATAATTAATAACTAAAAAGAAAATTATTATCTAATTCCGATAAAGTGACCATTCCTCAGAAAATATTCTCGAGTTAAAAACATTTTCTCTTATCTTTGTCTTTGTGCGTGAATTTTACGCTTTGAGTTGAGAACATACCCTATTATTCGGGCCACTTACCTAGTACTATTACATATATAAGGAATGAAAAACTCAAAATAAATCACAATTAACTTTGTTTACTCGTAAAATAGTTAAGTAACGAAAAAATCAAAATAAATCACAATTAACTTTGTTTACTCGTAAAATGATTAAGTAATGAAAAACTCAAAACAAATCACAATTAACTTTGTTTACTCGTAAAATGGTATAACTAAATTGATACGTGATTTATAGACAAGTGGATTAATTTGACCCTAAAATGATAAATAAATTAAACAAGAATTATAAGACTTAGTGTTGAATTTGAGATAAAACAACAGAAATCTTGATTCCGGGAGTAGAGCTTCCGGAGGCAATAGTAACAATATTAATAAGCAAGAAGATAAAATATTATTGAGCTTTGAAAAATAATATATGCTTATCGGAAAATTCGCGTTTTTACAATGGTTGTAGAGCTTACTATTTATAGTTGTACCTAGGTAACAAGGTACTAGGATCAAGTCCCTCTTAAATGACAATTATGAGAGCTATTGAAAAATGTGTAACGGTAGGCTGTGCATGCTATATTCTTTGTAATGGATTATATACTTAATGCCACAAAATATTTTTTATTAAATATTACCAAGTGTCAGACATTTACTTCGCCTTTGTGAACACCATTCCCTCCGGTAACAAATGAGATTACAGTCTTCAGACCTGATTGCCTTATGTTGTTGGCTCCACGCATCGTTTTATTATGCAAGCATTTAATATAAACATATTTTACTCTATACAAATTTATAATTAGGAGTTAACTTCCATTCTATAATTATTAGGTGCACTCACCAAGACAAATATAAAAATATGTAAAGGATGGAGGTCAAACGTAAAGGTGAGGTGCAGTGGCGGCTCAACCCTAAAGCCGCTAAAGCAGTAGCTTTAGGCCCCCAAAAAATTAAAGCCCCAATTTACTCAAATTATATATAGTATAAATAATTATGTATTTATCATAGTGATTATTAAATTTGCATTTATTTCCTATTTTTTATTGTCCTTTTTTGTTACCTCACTCATGGTGGATAGGCTCAACTTCTTAATTTTTGTCTAACTCACTTCAACTTGAAATAATTTTGTTTATAACTATAATTTTGTAGAATCTTCTTCTATTCTTTAAGTGCTTTTTAAATAATTTTTCAATCTTAAGCTAATGAAATTATTAAGGGATTAGATATGAAAAAATATTTTTTAATCTTGAATGTGTTTTGAAGTAGACCTGTCTAACGGACCGGTTTGACCCGGGACCGGCCCGGTATACTTAAGGGGTGGGATGGGCTGGGTTGGGGGGGGGACAGGTTAGAACGGTTAGGATTTTAGAAGTAGGACCCGGGACCGGACCGGCCCGGTAAGCCAAACAGTGCTTGAACCGGTCGACCCGGACCGGGACCGGACCAGTACAACGGTCAAAAAAATTTTTTTTTAAAAAAAAAATTTTCTGCACATGTGGGCCCCACAGGACCGTTGGCAACAGTCCAGAACTGTTGGCCAACGGGAGTATTTTCAGAAATGGCCACTTTTTTTTTTTTTTTTGTATTTATTAAATTACATTATTAACCCTTCTTAAAATCTATAAATACCCTCCCCTCTTCTTCATTTCCTCACTCAAAATTATCAATCTCTCTCTCAATTCTCAAATTATCAATCACTCTCTTCTCTTCAATTTTCAAGAATTCATATTCTAATTTTATAATTTTATTGTCTTTGTTTTTCCGAATTTAATTTATCGTAATTTCTCATTCGGAAATCGGAATTCTAAGCTTGAAGTTCAAGTGCTCAACATTGAAATACTTGCTTGACGTTTGTTTGTGGTAACACCGAATTTGCGTAATCAAGTGCTCAATTTATTGTCGAATTCGGTGCACTCTCTCCAACTCTTTCTCTTATTTAATATATTAATTGCATATTTGATTTTAGCTTATATATTAATTTTTACAATATGTTGAATGCTGCTAAAAGAGCGTGTAGAAAAGTTACTGGTAGGGGTGGAAGTAAAAAAAGAGGTAGTCTTGTAGCTTCTGGTAGTAATAGTAATGACACAATAACACATGTTTCTGAATCATCGCCTAATTTGCAAGATGTAGAAATTGATTATGAACAATTACAAGAAGATTACGGAATAGAAGATAATGAAATTGGAATAGCAGATGAGATACCACATACACCTAGTAGTGGAAATGTTGGTAGTATTGGAGTAGGAGTTGGTAGTGCAACAAGGGGTAGAAGACCACCAGTGGCTCCAACTTCTACTCGTAAAAAAAGAAGTCCTGTTTGGAAATTTTTTGAAATAATAGAAGGTACTGATAGAGTTAAGTGTAAACTTTGTAACGAAACGTTTAAACATTTGACCGGAGGTAATTTATGGGGGACTGGGACACTTATTAGACATCTGTCGACTATCCATCCTATAGAATGGGGAGCTAATGGGGATGGAAGTCAAACAACAATTAACCCTACTACCGGAGGTCTCCTAAAATATGATAAAATGAGGGATCGAGAGGAATTAGCGAAAATGATTGCTTTGGGTTGTCTACCTTTTTCTTTTGTTTCTTCCTCTTATCTTATTATGTATATTCAAAGGATATACAATCCTTTGTTTAAAGGTATCCCTAGAAGTACTTGTAGAGCAGACATCTTTAGACTTCACGACAAATATCAAACATACATACGTTATTTGTTTAGTCACCTTCCTTCTAGAGTATGTCTAACTTTTGATATTGGCCATGCTGTTAATGGAAATGATTATTTAACAATTACATGTCATTGGATAGATGATAATACTTGTATGCAAAAACGTAGTATTGCTTTTAAATATGATGAAGATCAGAGTCATACTGCTGCATTTATTAGTAGTACAATTATTGAAGTTGTTGAATTTTATAATCTAAACCAAAAAGTTTTGTGTATGTCTTTTGATAATGCTTCAAACAATAATGTTGCAGTTTCAATTTTAAAATTGCATTTGCAACCACCTCTTGATGATATTTTTAATGTTAGGTGTGCATGTCATGTTTACAATTTAATTGTTAAAAGTGGGCTCGATTTATTTTCAGTTGAGATTACTCAAGTTAGAAGAGCAGTTGGAGTTATTCAGGGAAATAATAGACAATCTAGAATAAAAGAATTTAAGAATAAGTGTATCCAGTATAACCTTACACCTAGATTCATGCTAGACGAAGTTGTAACTAGATGGAACTATACATATATATTTTTAAAATGTTGCTACAAATATAGATTTCCAATAACTGAAGTTGCTAATGCACATTGTACTGATCCTAGGCGTATGTTAACAACTGATACTTGGGAGGTCATTAGTGATGTTGTTAAATTTTTACATAAATTTTATACTGCTACTGTTGTATTTTCTGGCGCATATTACCCAACTGTTACTATGGCTTTAGTACATATAGCTGAAATTCTTTGCTACTATATGAATTTAAGAAGAAAGATAAATATACGGATGTTGTTGTAAATATGCAAGCGAAATTCAAAAAATATTTCTTTCCAATTCCTCCAGTTTACTTAATTGGTGCAGTTTTAAATCCTTCTATTAAAATGTCTGATTGTCACCAATTAATGAATGCTTTATATACTTATATGGAGATTGGGGCCACTGAAAGCCCAAATTTGTATGATTCTATGAACAAGCTAAATGAACATTTACAACATCTATATAATTATTATGCAACTCAATATGATAATTCTCGTGCTTCAACAGATGTAAATCCCGCTATGCAATGTAGCAGTTCTAATGTAGATGATGAAGAAGGCATTGATAGTTTTAATATTTTTTCAACTTTTTTCTAACACTCAAAGTAGTAGCAGGAATATTGATGAACTTCAATTTTACTTGCAGAAGCAAAAGGAGCCTCGCACCAAGGAATTTTCACCATTAGGCTGGTGGCATGAAAATGCAAAGCAATTTCCCGTTCTTTTCGCTATGGCTCGGGATGTCCTGAATGTGCCAATTTCCACTGTTGCATCCGAGAGTGCATTTAGCCAAGCAAGACAACAACTTGGAGACACACGCCACTCATTGGGAAGCAATGCTTTGGAAGTTTTAGTATGTTTAAGAGATTGGATTAGATCGGAACAAAGAAATCAAGGAAAGGAAGATCTTGATAGCCCAGAAGACGAAGAACTTGGAGATATATTAACGCATGGAAACCCATCCGAATTTAACACGCCAGAAGAAGGTCAATCGGTTCATATTGATTACGATGAACTTGCTAGGGCAATGCAAAGAATTTGATGATTCCGATTACTACTAGTTTACTACTTGTTACAAAAGATGTAAAGTTTTTACTACTTAAGATACATTTTAGTTTTTCGATTTGAATTTAAGAAGTAAAGTAGCACTTGCAATAAGTGCAATTTTTTCCTATCTTTTGTTGTGTTCATTCAATTATTACAAAGTATTAAATAACTTAATATTTATACATAATTCTAAAAAAAAAATACAAAATAACGAAACCCGGCCCGGCCCGGACCATTACAACCCGTAATCCGTACGGTTCAATCTTAACCCCTAACAACCCAGCCCGGTGAAAATCGGTACTGTTTGGAACCGGCCCGGCCCGGACCGGTAACCGGACGGGCCGAAAAAAAATTGACCCGGACCGGACCGGTGGGACCGATTGACAGCCTTATTTTGAAGCCTCTATTTAAATTTTAGCTTTAGGCCACGTGTAGTGTTGAGCCGCCTCTGATGAGGTGCAAAACCGAGTCATCCGGCAAGAAAGACCTCAAAATACAGCTTCTAAATTTTGTTCTTAATTAATTGAAGTTGGACCAAAAGGTTTTTCATTTGTCTTGTACCCTGTATTTTAGGTCGGACATGATTTTGTTCACTTCATTTTCCATTTACTTTTTTCAATTTTGTTTCATTTAACTAACCAAAGTAATTTTTTTAATTTCGTTTAATTTTATTAATTTCAAGAATTATAAGGTTATATAAAAAATAATTATAAAATTACATTGAAATCACAAAATTATATAACAAATAATTAATTTAAATATTTATAAACTATAATTCAATTATGAATAATACTAAAAGTATAACGTATATCATAATATGTAAATTAGTTGCAACGCCGTTACAACTCAAACATCAAAAGTATATTCGATGTGAAATTTTATATGTTTCTCTTAAGGAGCAAGGAATCTTGAAATACATATTACAATTTGATATTTTTTTAAACACTTCTTTTATTTAATATGTTTTCTATTTGAAAGGAAACTTATATATAAGAATAATAAACAATTTAAGTATAATTTTCTAGCATCATTTATTTTTAAATTTCAACAAGTTAATAAAGTGACACATAATTCATCATATTATACCATACTACCTAATTATTTGTAAATAGTTACTAGCTAATACTGAGATATTAAATAAATAAGTATTGTTCATCGTAAACGTGAAAAAAATCATATTTAGGAATATAACTAAAAAAATTATAGACTATTATATAATAAAGACATAACAAAAGTTAATAAATATATACTTTTAAATGAAAGATTTATTTAAAATTTACTATCGCAACAATCTTATTGGATAACGTAAAATAATTTTTATTTTAATTATGACATAAGTTACTCTCAACTTAATGATTTATAATTAATAAAAAAAAGTAATTTTGAATAGTCAACGATTTATTAAGAAAGGATTTACAAGGTTAGCTACACACAATTGCATAAAGTTTTATTAGGCGAGCCAGTACGTCGGGCGTGGGGCGTGTCTGAGACGTAAGTCCCGGCGATTGAAACGTAAGTCTCACGGAACTAAACCTTATACATAAGATCAAGGGCGTTTTACGAATGCTCCGGCCCCGAACAAATTCCGAACTAATCCAATTTTACCTTTTAAAACAGATGTCAGAGGTTGTCAACTTGTCATGTTGTATCAATGTTGCATTTTAGCAAGCGAATTTCATGGCACGTATTATGATTAACAACTAACCCCAATTTTTCATGTGACTTCAGCCTACCTTATTAGTATTATATTACGAAGTTAATTTAATTTTTGTGATATAATTATTTAATCAATAACTTCTCTTGTCGTTTTCTGGAATACATTTCTATAATTTCATTCTTTATTACATAATAATCATTGATATGATAGATCAAATGATATTGGCTTATATTTTATCACATTCAACGCTATCAAACTTTTTTTTTGTTGGGATTAAATATAGATACGAGAGAGATAGAGAGTACGAGACTGATATATTATGGGGAAAGGAGAAATTGATCTAAATTTTATACATAGACAGCGTATATTATGTTATCAATATGCTTTAGCTCGTTATAGTGAATTATCATGATTTTTTGGATTTTTAATTTACATAACATACATAGAGTTAAGTATGTAACTATGTATAATTGATTTTAAATAACTTAGATAGTGTAAAAGGTTCCCCCGCGGTCCACCACCACTAGAGATGGATTTTATGAACATGTCACGGGTACCTGAAAAGTTCCGTAAAAGTTTCGTATATTTAAGGGTGCGTTAAGTATGAAGAAAAATTTAGTTTCATAGAAAATGAGTGATTTTATTACTTATTTTTTCTTGGTTGTTTAGTAAGTGGAAATTTTTTACCAAAAATATTTTCTAATATTTGATTAGAGAGTAAAAGATATTTTTTTATACTACTCTCCTCACCTCTTCCCGGTACCCATGCTTCCTTGCTCTCCTCCCCCCCCCCCCCCCCCGACTCCCTAACAAATACCCAACATTTTCATAATTTTATTTTCTTTAACAATTTAATTATTCTTCTAAAAATTCACATAACCCCAATTGAATTAATGTGCTACTTTATTTTTTACCCAAAACAAGGTTAAAATTTATGCTCCATAACTATAAAGAAAATACTCTTTTTTGGTTGAAAAAGAAAGTACTTTTTCTACAACATGAATGTAAAGTAGTCATTTTATTAAATAAAAGAAAATATTTTTTCTACATCATGAAAGAAAATATTCATTTTATTGAAATAAAAAAATACTTTTTCTACATAATAAAAAGAAAATACTTCTTTTTGTTGAAATGAAAGAAAATACTTTTTATATCATGAAAAGAATATACTCATTTGTTGAAATGAAAAGAAAAAAAATCTATCCATAACATGAAAAGAAAGTACCATTAATAATATTTTTTCTTTAAGATGGGCGTGGGAGGGGGGAGGGGCGAGGGTGGGGTTGGGGTAAGGTAGGGGTGGAGTGGGTAGGTGTAGGGGTGAGAAGGTTGAAAAAGAGTTTTGAAAAATACTTTTCCTTTCTCTTGATAGGGAAATATTTTCCTCCAATTAGTCCAATTAGAGGAAAATGAGTTCATGAGTAAAAAAAAAATCAAAATATTTAATCTAACCAAACATGGAAAATTGAAACACATTTACCAGAAAATATTTTCTTTCATACCAAATACAGTATCCATATATATAAATCTATATTACACTTGGAATTAATTATATGACTGACGTAGCAAGACACATGGATCATTAGGAAAGTGACAACTGAAGGAGAGTACTTAAAAAGATGCGAGTCTTAATAGGTACGAGCAAGGCATCTAAGAGACAAGAAGAAACGGTCGCTCAGGTCTCTTCATATCGACAGAATGAACCAATACAACAAAAAGTATAAATTCGTTAACCTTTGGTTAATTGAAAACGTCAAAGAATCTTCATGGAACAGTTACATTCGTCAATTATAACGTTTCATTAATGTCATTAATTGCTCATTATGACTCGATTATGAGATATAAGATATGTTGTACTTAAAAATAGCTATAAAAGGGAAAGAAATAACACTAATTATTACTGGAGTATATTTATTTACATTGCTTTACATTAATTACTCTGCTACTTCTCATCCTAAATTTTCTTTTTCATTGCGAAGATATTCTTTTATTTGATTATCAGCATTTAAAATACTTCTAAAAATAAGCTTTAACAGTTATATATATATATATATATATATATATATATATATATATATATATATATATATAGTGTACATACGTGGGGTAGCAATAAGAAGGATAAAGTGCAACCAAATTTTAATTTTTGTCTCTAAATCAAACCTATACTGTGTCAAGATTGTCTAGTGAGTAGTGAAGTTCCGACCATGGAAATAGAAATAGTACTTCAACATTTATTGTCTGTTTAATTTTGTCATTATCTTGGTATATATCTTCTTGGTTCTTAGGAAGAAACAAATCTAGAAGCTTCCATTAGCCGAAATTAACTTTTTTATTTGCAGATTATGGACATAAAATAATAATAATAATAATAATAATGTTATGAAATAGAAGACTCTTACACTTCTATTTAAGGTGAATGTCTTTAATGTATTTAATTAGAGAGATTTTAGAGTTCTATTAGTGGTAGCTAAATCTTCCTCTCCCCTATAAATAGAGGTGCCCCCTACCATTGTAAATCATCCCTTGAGACCCCTCTCAACTCAATAAGAAGAACTCTCTCTACTCTTCTCTCTATTGCTATTGTTCTTGCATTATTGTTCTTGTCTTTTGCTTTAGTTTATAACACGTTATCAGCACGAGACTCTACCGTCTCAAGTATCATTCTCGAAAATCCAAGGTATTTTCCCTCTTCCTAATTTAATTTTCGAGTATGTCTGACATTATGAAAAGAAAGTTCGTTGCCCTTGAAATTTCGGGCAAGAACTATATGACATGGGTGTTGGATGCTGAAATCCACCTAGATGCTATGGGTCTCGGAGACACCCTCAAAAATAAAGAAAAAGCATCCACCCAAGATTGTGCGAAGGCCTTGATTTTCTTGCGCCACCACCTTGACGAAGGTTTGAAGATTGAATATCTCACCGTCAAGGATCCACTCGTTTTGTGGAACAGCTTAAAGGAGAGATATGACAACCTGAAGTTGGTCACTCTGCCACAAGCACGATATGATTGGGCCCATCTGAGGCTACAGGACTTTAAGTCCGTTTCTGAATATAATTCTGCTATGTTCAGAATTACTTCTAAACTGAAGCTATGTGGAGATAACATCTCCGATTACGATATGCTTGAGAAAACGTTTACAACGTTTCATGCCTCCAATATGGTACTGCAGCAACAGTACCGAGAGAAAGGCTTTACGAAGTACTCTGAACTGATTTCTCTCTTACTAGTGGCTGAGCGAAATAATGATCTGCTCATGAGAAATCACGAAAATAGACCAACTGGGTCTACACCACTGCCTCAAGCAGATATGGTGCACTCGCATTATGCCAAACATAAAAGGGACCATGATCACGGTCATAAACGGGGTCAAAGCCAAGGACGTGGACAAGGAAGAAATTCCAAAGAAGTCCGTCACCCCCCAAAGAGAGATAACCACCGAAAGCAGAAACGGGATCCCGAAGATCCTAAGGCAAATAGTTCAGAAACTATATGTTATCGTTGCGGTGGGAAAGGGCACTGGTCAAAGATTTGCCGTATACCAAGACACTTGGTTGACCTTTATCAAGCATCTCGAAAGAGAAAAGGCCCTGAAACAAACTTTGTCTATGACGACAATGAGGACATCACCCACCTGGATGTGGCAGACTTCTTTGAGCAACCCGAGGGGAAAATAGACCACCTAATCGGCGATGGGACCATGATGAAAGAAGATGGAGTTATTTGATTTTGTTATACTTATTTGTATTAGTTAGTGAATAATCTAATAGTCATTAGTATTAGCTCGTATTAGCTAGTTCATAAAGCAATGTTAGCAGTAGTTCTTTAGAATATCTTCAATATGTTCAAATATCAATAAAACTTTTATTTTCCAGTGGGGGTAATCGACTAGCCTGAAAAACTAGCCGATTATCAACTATTTTCGCATTAAAGTTGAAAAACAATTGATCAACAATCGATTGTCTTTGGCTAACAATCGATTGTCTTGAAACAGTGTGTTCTGGAATTTTTCAAAAATAGCCAACAATCGATTGTCTTTGTCTAACAATCGATTGTCTTGAAACAGTGTGTTCTGGAATTTTTCAAAAATAGCCAACAATCGATTGTCTTTGTCTAACAATCGATTGTCTTGAAACAGTGAGGTCTGAAATTTTTCAAAAATAGCCAACAATCGATTGTCTATGAATAACAATCGATTGTCTTAAACAGTGTGATCTGAAGTTTTTCAAAAATAACAAATAATCGATTGTGTATGTCTAACAATCTATTGTCTATGTTCCAACAATCGATTGTGTGTGTTTAATAATCGATTGTCTTATGAAAAACGTTGAAATTTTCAAACTGCAAAGGAATTGATTATGGATAACATATCTGATTTTGTTAGCCAACTGTTAGTAGCAGATTTTGAAGATATTATGTGACACAAAAGAATTGAACTTGTTTATTCCTATGTTCGTGTATTTCTTTTGTATGTTAAACTATGGGATAGCAAATATGGATATCTCACAAAGCGAACTTGGACCAACGTCCAATTGTAAAAGTATTTGCCTAGTTGATTCATGTACTACACATACAATACTCAAAGAAAAGAAGAGTAATTGTGTAAGGCAAACATTACTACAATCTATGGAAGTAGTAAATTGATTGAAGGCTCCGGAAGAGCAATTGTAACTCTGCCCAAAGGCATGACGTTAATCATAGAGAATGCAATGTTCTCCTCCAAGTCTAAGAAGGACTTGTTGAGTTTTAATGATATCAATCAAAGTGTTCTCCTCCAAGTCTAAAAGGAACTTGTTGAGTTTTAAAGATATCATTCAAAATGGATATCATATTGAGACAATAGATGAGAATAATCTTGAATTCTTCATGAAAACGAGGCTGCCCATTTCGGTTTGGGTTCACGCCATTTTGAATGCAACAATGCTAGTTTATCGGCTGCCCGCTTCGACTTGGGTTCACGCCATTTTGCATGAAGCAATGCTAGTTCGTCGGCTGCCCACTTCGTTTTGGGGTCACGCCATGTTGCATGCAGCAATGCTAGTTCGTCTCTGACTGACGAATTGACACAAATATTCCCCATTGCAATTGGTTTTGGGTCATGAACCCAATATATCCCATTTAAGAAGCTTTGGATGTGCAGTATATGTGCCTGTAGCACCGCCATCCCGCACCAAAAAGGGTTTGCAAAGGAGGTTAGGAATATATGTTGAGTTTGACGCGTCCTCCATTATTCGCCACCTCGAAACATTGACAGGAGATTTGTTCACTGCACTATTTGCAGACTGTCAATTGGATGAGACACTTTTCCCAAAATTAGGGGGAGAAGTTGGTGAAACCAAACGGGAAATTTTGTGGAAAAATGCATCATTATCTCATCTTGATCCACATACCTCTATTTGAAAGAAAGAGGTACAAAAGATTATCCATTTGCAAAGAATAGCAAATCAAATGCCTGACGCATTTACGGACTTGAAGAGGATAACGAAATCACACATTCACGCGGGAAAAAGTTCCGATCCATATTGAAGTCCCTATTGGACAAATATCTAGTGTCATATCCAATGAGTCAAATGCACGCCAGAAGCGTGGCAGACCATTAGGTTCCAAAGATCGAAATCCTAGAAAGAGGAAAAAAAGAACGATCTAAATGACACTATGAAAGAATCACATGAGGACGCTCATGATTTGATTAATTCCGAGATTCACGAAGAATCTATTGAGCCTGAGACTCTTGAAAATACGGAATGCAAGAATGTGAGGATCTCGAACCTCAGTCTGTGGTAGTACAAAATTAATTGAGAGCTCTCGAAGAGCCAATTATTACTATGTTGGAGAAACACAATTGAGTATTGTGCTGTAGTAAGTCTCAAAGAAACTTATTCAGTTTCCAAAGTACACGCGAAAGCGATTGATTATATTGAGACTATAAATAAAGGAAGGCTTTGATTCTCCTATTACTACAACTTGTAGCGGGGTAATTTGTATATGAAAAGCTACCCGCTTTGTTCTCCAGTTTGTACTACACAAACGAAAGAATGCCACAATAAAGTGGATATCTATTGGTATAAAACCCATGTCATAATAAACCCGAAGTTTATTGATAAGTGCACATGTCATGGTGTAAATTTGAAGTTTACCAATATTGATAATTTATTCAGTTGACATTCGTGTTAGCCATCTCATTTGAAGTATGATGTGCAAATTCACATAGGTGAATATCAAAGAACTAGAAGTTCTTGTTCTCAGTAATGAACTGACCAACTAAAGAGTTCGGGTTGAAGCCCCTTGATTCTGGAAATATCAAAGGTGAATATGGGCCCATTCACCTGCCTTGTATACCACATATGATGCATCTATGATATGGTTACATGCGCCATTGTTATTAACCCGCAGCCTGGCAGTGCTTGCGAGGTAAATCGCTCAGTAATCTAACTTCGAGCATAGTTTCCAGATTCTCTACTCAAGACAGTTCATCTTGATAAGTTGGTTTATATTAAAGTTGGTTTAGCAAGATAATTATTGAGTGCTTCCACTTAATAGCTAAACTGTTTCTTATGAGAACTAAGTTATATATATATCGGTTTGATATAAGTTGTATACGAGAGTATATTCTCCCCTCACAAGTGGTTCAGGGTCAGGAACCAAATAATTTCATCTTATTATTAAGGTGCTGTGTATATTGACATAATGCACAAAGATGATTTTCCAAAGTTGAGGAAACATGTTAGCTTTACTAACATGAGGGGGAGACATGATAAACACTTGAGAAAGTGTTACATGGGATGAATTTTCATTTGTATATGTATATCCCCGAATATCATGATATGAACCTGTAGTTCATAAAAAGGAAATGCAATTGCAACATATTGCAAAGCATGCTATACGCATTTGCTGACTCAAAGAAAGTAACTAAATGGAAGAGATACAATTCAAGAAGAATTGATTCCATATGAAAGACATGTAGTTTTGAACCTATAGTTCAAATGCTTGAAAGATAAAAGTCAAAGGTATGTATAGTCAGTTTTCGATATCTTATTTGTTTAGTATCACTAATGAAAGCTTGATATGCAGCTAAAGTTTATTATATGGCTTATATGACTTAACTTGAAAGATTTAAGTTGCTTGAAGCATATGCAATTCTTGGTCCTGAAGTACCACATCCTAAGTGCAATTTGTGTACATATGTATCTTGCTATAACTATAAGCATGATGGCATTGAGAATGCATCTATGGAGATATTGAAGAGCTATTCCACGACATTATATGAAGATGTTCATATCTATCAAGAATGATGATTTCAAGGTGCGGAATATTTATTCAAGTCAATATGGTTGATTTATTTATCAAGCATCTACCAAAGATCGTTTTGAAGATGATGCACAAGATTGGAATGCAAATGCTGAAGGATATAAAATGATGTACTCATTAGGGGGAGTCAATGCGCGTTGCACTCTTTTTCCCTTACAAGGTTTTTTCCCACTGGGTTTTCCTTGCGAGGTTTTTAACGAGGCAACCAATAGGCGCATATTCAAACATGTGTACTCTTTTTCCTTACTTTAATTTTTCCCATTGGGTTTTGGTTTTAAGGTTTTAACGAGGCACATCATTGAATAGACATTCAAGGGGGAGTGTTATGAAATAGAAGACTCTTACACTTCTATTTAAGGTGAATGTCTTTAATGTATTTAATTAGAGAGATTTTAGAGTTCTATTAGTGGTAGCTAAATCTTCCTCTCCCCTATAAATAGAGGTGCCCCCTACCATTGTAAATCATCCCTTGAGACCCCTCTCAACTCAATAAGAAGAACTCTCTCTACTCTTCTCTCTATTGCTATTGTTCTTGCATTATTGTTCTTGTCTTTTGCTTTAGTTTATAACAAATAATAAATTGTTGACTCTATATATATATATTGCAGGCCATTCCTAGTTACCGCTGGCAACTAGTTGGCAATCATGCAAATTCCCATTCAACAACTGTTCTTTGCATTTTCATTTTGATATCCATCATTCACATATATTTAAATTAAAAGTCAATAAAATTGTTTATTGTTAATTCGGAAATATTATTGTAGAAATTAAAAAAATAATGATTCCTCGACAATAAACTTTGGTATTTGAAATCGAAAATGAAATACCGAGAAAGAAAAATATATTTGCCAACTCAAATTCAAAGCTTACAATACTACACTTGTAATTTCTAATACAAGTTTTAGGATAATTTTACAAATGAGTTCTATAACCTATTTATACTAAAACCTTACAGCAAAAATTCAACATTGGCATACAAAAATAATCAAACATGGCATGTAAGAAAATTCAGCCTTATACAAATTAATTTTGTCATACAAAACAACTAATGTTCTTGAATATTAATTTTTACTTTAACTAGTCTATTTTAATTATTTTTGATCAATTTATATAATTTCAACGAGCATAGCTATGAATAAGTCTAATGCCTGGCGCTGTCGAATAAAGAAATAATAATTCTCGTTCAACGACATATATATGCTTTGCATTTGCTTTCTGGAATGCATTAATGATAACCTACGTATATTTGAAAGTCAATAGAATTGTTTATTTGTTCGATCGGAAATATTGTGACTGACTAATAATTCTTGTGCTTGCATTGTATAAACAAATCGTCCATAGCTTGTAAACATTAATATTAGACCGAGAAATCATAGAAAACATAAAGAGAGAAAGTAGAGAGAAGTCAGAGCATTTCGAAACTCTCTGGAAGATGAGAGATGTTATTACAGAGAAAAGAAAGAAAATGAATACTTGGTAGGTGAGAAAAATATCTCACCTACATATATACATGTTACACATTGACGGGTCGGGTGATCCGGCCCAAAATTAAATAATGACAATTGGGCTCAGACACAAAATCATCACATCCCAGTTACAACCCAATTACAAGGTATATCATGGATATACCGAAATTATACACTGAGTATACACAAAAATGTACAAGCATATACAAAGCTAAATCATGTAGCTTCTCTCATCTCAACACCCCCCCTCAAGTTGGAGGAGGAAACCACCTGCAACTTGGTGAGCAGCGGAAGAAGTAAAGTGCCAGGCAGGGGCTTAGTGAGCAAGTCGGCCAGCTGACGAGAAGTAGGCACATGAAGCAACTTGAGAAAAACAGAAATAGGAGAATCCAGACCAGTACTCAGGTGAGCAGCAGCAGGTCTCCTTCCCTTGTTAAAAGTGGTACTTTATGGATACCCATGGATCTTGAAGCACTTATCAATTAAGTGTCCAGATTTTTTACAGTATCTACAATATAAAGGTCCCCTGGCTTGGTCAAAATTGACTCTTTGTTGGTCAAAATTGACTCTCTGTCTGAAAGGAGAAGGAGGAATAGACACTGTGGCCTTGTTAAATTCAACAGGCTGCCTATTAGTATGTACATTAAAAGAGATAGAGTCTGGATTAAAATGAGAAAAAGACTGGACTTGTCTTTGTTTCTCATCATTGAGGACCATATTATAGACATTGTCAAGAGAAGGAGGAGGCTGCATCATCAAAAGATTACTCCTGACCCCCATATATGCTTCATTCAGACCCATTAAAAACTGAAAGACCTTATTATCATCACTTTCCTGCACTATACCATCTTTTGTAGCACAAATACACCTTTGACCATGATTAACACACATAGAATCAAGCTCATCCCACAGACCTTTTAGCTTATTAAAATAGGAAGCTATATCTAAGGACCCTTGAGAGGTGTGGGACAACTCTCTTTTCAGTTCAAAGATTTTGGTCCTATTTGCAGTGCCATATCTGGCTTGGAGTTGGGACCATATACTCTGTGCAATGTCAGAGTACTGCACAAATTAAGCAATTGCAGGGGAGAGGGAAGCAGTCAACCAAGAAATCACCATGTTGTTGCACCTATCCCACAACCTCTGTTGAGCCACATTAGTGGCAGGTCGAGAGTATGTGCCATCAACAAAATCGATTTTGTTTTTGGCTGATAAGGCAACAATCATTTTACGTCTCCAGCCCCCATAACCACTACCCGAGACGGGAGTGGGAACGAGAGATACCCCAGGGACATCAGAAGAATATACAAAAAGGGGACTGGAAGAGTCTACAGAAGGGGAGGCACCAGTATTTGTGTTAGAAGCCATAGTCAATGATCCGAAACGAACAACTTTTCAACAAACAGATTATAACCAAATCAGGTATTCACACACAATAACCAACAAACAAAGTATAACCAAATCAGGTATTCACAGACAACATCAGATGCTCACATACACAGAGTCAGATAATCACATACAATACCGAAGATAAGGACTGAGTTACCCTCCTTCTTCGCGACCGGAGAAGATCGGCCTTCAAACAACAGAGAAACCCTAGGTATAAAACCCTAGGTGTAACCTTGGAAATCGTTACTGAAAATGTGGTCAGGAACGTCGGAGAGGCACCCAAAACGTCCACTGAGTGAGCATCGAGCCACCGGCAAGCAGTAGAACCCTAGGTTAAACCACCAGAAACCCTAGAAGCCGATAGGTCACCGAGAAACCACCCAAAATCAGCAGAAAACCACTCAGAATGTTCGGGTGAAGAAAATATACTCAAATATCATGACGAAAAACTCGGAAATGGTCAAAGCCATCATCGACCATAAGGTCTCAGAAAAAGCCCTAGAAAATCTCAAAAGAGTTCAACCAAGACAACGAGATGTAGAGAAACATAATCGGATCGTCGTCTAGGCTCTGATACCATGTAAACATTGATATTAGACCGAGAAAACATAGAAAACATAGAGAGAGAAAGTAGAGAGAAGTCAGAGCATTTCGAAACTCTCTGGAAGATGACAGATGTTATTACAGAGAAAAGAAAGAAAATAAATACTCGGTAGGTGAGAAAAATATCTCACCTACATATATACATGTTACACACGGACGGGTCGGGTCGGGTGATCCGGCCCAAAATTAAATAATGACAATTGGGCTCAGACACAAAATCATCACAGCCCACTTACAACCTAATTACAAGTTATACCATGGATATATCGAAATTATACACTGAGTATACACAAAAATGTACAAGCATATACAAAGCTAAATCATGTAGCTTCTCTCATCTCAACATATACATTTATGTTATGAAATAATATAAGAACAAGAACAATAATACAAGAACAAGAACAATAGAGAGAAAAGTAGAGAGAGGAGTATTCTTATTGATACTTAGGGATAGTTTACAATGGTAGAAGACCCCTTTATTTATAGGGAGGAGTAAACCCTAGAATCTCTCTAATTATGGACATTCACCTAAAATAGGAGATTTTATAACACTCCCCCTTGAATGTCTACTCAATAATGTGCCTCGTTAAAACCTTAGCTAAAACAAAACCCAATGGGAAAAAATTAAAGAAAAGGAAAAAGAGTACACATGTTTGAATATGCGCCTATTGGTTGCCTCGTTAAAAGCCTTGCAAGGAAAACCCAGTGGGACTAAACCTTGTAAGGGAAAAAGAGTGCAACGCGCATTAACTCCCCCTAATAAGAACATCAATTTATATCCTTGAGCATTTGCATTCCAATCTTGTGCATCATCTTGAAATTATCATTCTTGATAGATATGAACATCTTCATATAATGTCGTGGAATGACTCTTCAATATCTCCATAGATGTATTCTCGATGCCATCATGCTTATAGTTATAGCAAGATACATATGTACACAAATTGTACTTAGGATGTGGTACTTCAGGACCAAGAATTGCATATGCTTCAAGCAACTTAAATCTTTCAAGTTAAGTCATGTAAGTCACATAATAGACTTAGATGCATATCAAGTTTTCACGTCATGTTAAACAAATGAGATATCAAAAACTGATTATACATACCTTTGACTTTTATACTCTCAAGTATTTGAACTACATGTCCAAATCTACATGTCTTTCACATGGAATCAAGTATTTGTCTATACGCTTTAAGAGTATCAAAGACTTTGTCCTTCTGGGACTTAATATGAGTATTTGTAGTGAGAATATAGTTACTTTCTTTGGGTCAGCAAATGCGAATAGCATGCTTTGCAATATGTTGCAATTGAATTATCCCTTTTATGAACTTCAGGTTCATATCATGATATTTGGGGATTTACATATACAAATGATAATTCATCCCATGTAACCTCTTCTCAAGTGTTTATCATGTCTCCCCCTCATGTTAGAAAAGCTAACTTGTTTCCTCAACTTTGAGAAATCATCTTTGTGCATTATCATGTCAATATACACAGCACATTAATAATAAGATGAAATTATTTGGTTCCTGACCCTGAACCACTTGTGAGGGGAGAATATACTCTCGTATACAACGTATATCAAACTGATATATATAACTTTGTTCTCATAAGAAACAGTTTAGCTATTAAGTGGAAGCACTCAATAATTATCTTGCTAAACCAACTTTGATATAAACCAACTTATCAAGATGAACTATCTTGAGTAGAGAATCTGGAAATTATGCTCAAAGTTAGATTACTGAGCAATTTACCTCGCAAGCACCGGCCAGGCTGCGGGTTAATAACAATTGCGCATGTAACCATTTCATAGATGCATCATATGTGGTATACATGGCAGGTGAATGGGCCCATATTCACCTTTGATATTTCCAGAATTTATGGGCTTCAACCCGAACTCTTTAGTTGGTCAGTTCATTAATGAGAACAAGTGATACAAGAGAATTTGTAAAGAACTTTCTAGTTCTTTAATATTCACCTATGTGAATTTGCACATCATACTTAAAATGAGATGGCTAACACGAATGCCAACTGAATAAATTATCAATATTGGTAAACTTCAAATTTACACCATGACATGTGCACTTATCAATAAACTTCAGGTTTATTATGATATGGGTTTTTATACCAATAGATATCCACTTTATTGTGGCATTCTTTCGTTTGTGTAGTACAAACTGGAGAACAAAGCGGGTAGCTTTTCATATACAAATTACCCCGCTACAAGTTGTAGTAATAGGAGATATCAAATCCTTCCTTTATTTATAGTCTCAATATAATCAATTGCTTTCGCGTGTACTTTGGAAACTGAATAAGTTTCTTTGAGACTTACTACAGCACAATACTCAATTGTGTTTCTCCAACATAGTAATAATTGGCTCTTCTAGAGCTCTCAATTAATTTTGTACTACCACAGATTCATCAACATCCATGTGGTGAATATCTTTCTTAAAGAGAAAGTTATACCATTATGGTCATGTCAAACTTATATGCAAGATATGTTTCTTGCATTATCGTTGTCCTTTAGTAGTCATATTTCCAAAATACTTTGGCGTACAATAGGTACGTGACCAACGATCATTCAAGCCATATATATAGCCAACAGGCTTGACACCATTAGGTGTTTCAACTATAGGGCCAAAAACTTCACGTTTTGCCAGCGAATTCAATTCTGATTGAATTGCTTCTTGCCACTTTGGCCAATCATGTCTTTTTCGACATTCTTCAACAGATTGAGGTTCGAGATCCTCACATTCTTGCATAATGCTAGATGCGACATTATAAGCAAAGACATTATCCACCACTATATCCACTCGATTAATATTTGCCTCAATATTGATTGGATTTATGGATAGTTCCGTATTTTACAGAGCCTCGGGCTCAATGGATTCTTCATGAATCTCAGAATTTGTTAAATCATGAATTTCCTCATGAGATTCTTTCGTAGTGTCATTTTGATCATTTGCTTTCCTCTTTCTAGGATTTCGATCTTTGGAACCTAATGGTCTGCCACGCTTCAGGCGTGCATTTGACTCATTGGATATGACACTAGATGATTGTCCAACAGGGACATCAATACGGATTGGGACATTTTCCGCGGGGATATGGGATTTCGTTATCCTTTTCAAGTCCGTAAATGCGTCAGGCATTTGATTTGCTATTCTTTGCAAATGGATAATCTTTTGTACCTCTCTTTCACAAATAGATGTATGTGGATCAAGATGAGATAATGATGCATTTTTTCCACAAAATTTCCCGTTTGGTTTCTCCAACTTCTCCCCCTAATTTTAGAAAAAGTGTCTCATCAAATTGACAGTCTGCAAATCGTGCAAATCTCATGTCAATGTTTCGAGGTAGCGAGTTAATGGAGGGCGATTCAAACTCAACATACATTCCTAACCTTCTTTGCGGAACCATTTTGGTGCGGGATGGCGGTGCTATTGGCACATATACTGCGCATCCAAAGATTCTTAAATGGGATATATTAGGTTCATGACCCAAAACCAATTGCAACGGGGAATATTTGTGTCAATTCGTCAGTCAGAGACGAACTAGCATTGCTGTATGCAAAATGGCGTGACCCCAAACCGAAGTGGGCAGCCGACGAACTAGCATTGCTGCATGCAAAATGGCGTGACCCCAAATCGAAGTGGGCAGCCCGTTTTCATGAGTAAATGAGGTATTCAAGATTATACTCATGTATTGTCTCAATCTGATATCCATTTTGAATGATATCTTTAAAGCTCAACAAGTTCCTTTTAGACTTGGAGGAGAACATTTTGATTGATATCATTAAAACTCAACAAGTTCATCTTAGACTTGTTGGAGAATATTGCATTCTCTAAGATAAACGTCGTGCCTTTGGGCAGAGTTACAGTTGCTCTTCCGGAGCCTTCAATCAATTTACTTCCCATGGTTTGACATACAAAAGAAAATATACGAACATGAGAATAAACAACTTCAATCCTTTTGTTTCATAATAAAACTAATCATTGTCGATTTTTTGATTTGTCTAAAGAATGTTATATTAATTACATCCACATCATTTAGATACTACCACAGAAAATATGTGATGATTACACAAAAAAAAAAATCCAACCTAAGTAGATGCACGCTACAAAGCTAAATTCGTTTTTAAAATATACTATAATGACTTACTTCTTAACACATAAGCAGACGAATTACAAAATAAATCCTGTTGTAATAATAATTGTCTGTACCAAACCCAAATTTGTATACGAACAACAGTGATAGATAATACTAACGTAAGTCGTTACATTGTAATCAAGAAAAAATAGTCCACAGAACATTGTATGTGTAATCTTAAATTGATTAAATTGTTTTAATATTAAACATCGTCATATGTATTATAATGGATGTCTAATAGCACCGTTTCCGCTCACAATTATGCCAATCGATCTTTAAAATTTAATCAGAAAAGGGACATAATCAGTTATAGTATCTCCACAGAGTTTCAATTTAGAAGTAATTCTGAACATTGCAGAATTATATTCAGAAACAGACTTAAAGTCTTGGAGCCTCAGATGAGCCCAATCATATCGTGCTTGTGGCAGAGTGACCAACTTCAGGTTGTCATATCTCTCCTTTAAGCCATTCCACAAGATAGGTGGATCTTTGACTGTGATATATTCAATTTTCAAACCTTCATCAAGGTGATGGCGCAAGAAAATCAAGGCCTTAGCACAGTTTCAAACCTTCATCAAGGTGATGGCGCAAGAAAATCAAGGCATTAGCACAGTCTTGGGTGGATGCATTATTTCTGTCTTTAATGGCGTCTTCAGGACCCATAGCATCTAAGTGGATCCAACACCCATGTCATATAGTTCTTGCCCGAAATTTCAAGGGCAACGAACTTTCTTTTCATAATGTCAGACATTACATCAAGAGCGTGTTCATACTTATGGGCTCTATTACAATTATCACATTCACTTCAGGGAATGGATCATAATCATGTGCTTTACACAATCTCATGTCAAATATTACTTTCATAAAGTGAAAGATTATTTTGAGAATCTTTATTATTCTCATTATCACAATAATGACGATTATAATTTCGTCTATTGCCACGTCCACATCCATTGATACCTTCACGGTAATAATTTTGTCTTCTTTTAGACTTATCACATACTGCTACCACATTCTCTAAAGGGAATGGAGCAAATTCAATTGGACGGAATTTTAATTCTTTGCCACGTTCACATTCATTGATACCTTCATGGTAATAATTTTGTCTTCTTTCAGACTTATCACATACTGCTACCACATTCTCTAAAGGGAATGGAGCAAATTCAATGGGACGGATTTTCAATCTTTTGCCCACAATCATACATGAATTTGATCATGGCAAGGCATAGAAATTTTACCACTTCATGTGAGTGTAATTTCTTACAAACTCCATTAGAGTTATAATCAAACTTTGTCGTCTATGTTTGTGTATAAAATCAAATTATAGAATTCCAAGAATTTGAAAGAGAAAAGTAAATTACTTACCTTTAAGGTATACCAATAAATATTGTGATATCAAATATACCTTTTCTATTTTTCCGTATAGAAATTCTTGTCTTTAACAGCTTCTTCCCTATTTGAAATCTTTTGTTGTTTCTGAGATATACTAGGACTCGGTTCGACATCACTCACCAATTGTTGCTTCCATTCCAACTGAGATGTGATTATGAGTACAATCAACAGAAAAACAAGCAGTATTGGTCTCGACATCATTAACAAGATACTCGCACACCACCTGCCAACAATCCAGGCTATGAAGCAAAACCCTACACAAACAAAAGTTAAAACAATCGAAAATTTCAATTGGTTAGAGACTCGTGCTGATAACGTGTTATGAAATAATATAAGAACAAGAACAATAATACAAGAACAAGAACAATAGAGAGAAAAGTAGAGAGAGGAGTATTCTTATTGATACTTAGGGATGGTTTACAATGGTAGAAGACCCCTTTATTTATAGGGAGGAGTAAACCCTAGAATCTCTCTAATTATGGACATTCACCTAGGAGATTTTATAACAATTTATTGGTTTTTCACATTTTAAAATAAATAAATATATATGGAAAAGATGAAAAGGTTATATTGATTGTAGTCTCTGTTCTAGGCTAGATTAGATTGTAAAAATGGATTTATATTAGCCAGACTCCAATTTGTTTGGAATTGAAGAGTAATTCTTCTGAAATTGCATTCTATATTAAGTAGTTGGACTCAAGGGTCAAATAATTTTGTGAGTCTTTACAAATTTATTTTTAGTTTATGACCATATCTCTTTTTTTAACACATAAGAATTTATATTTAAACATAAGAGGTTTTTTTTTTGTTTTTTATTTTTATTTTTTAAAGAGATCTAAAAATGACCGTTTCTTAATTTCAACATTGTAAATGGTCATGAACACCTATGTCGCAAGTTGGAGAAATAGAGAGTGAAAGAGAGATACATTTTCAAAATTGGCACGCCGGCGGCATTTGGAAAAGTATTTTAAAAAAATTGTAAATCGAAATTATTTTGTTGGACCACCATTTTCAGAAATAAAAACTTTCAGGAAATAATTCTGAAAAGTAATCATGGAAAATTGGAAATGGAAAACTATTATCAAGTACTTTGCAAAACGACCAGTCAAATTTTAACATTATTGATTCCAACTGCTTTTGCAATATTAGGAAATTAATGATCATTTATATTCTTAATGAAGTTATTTATTATCGCGTGAAGCATAAGCAAATTACCTAGTTATAACAATATTTTTAAGTTACATTCAGAGGCGGAACCAATGTTTTAAGTTTATGTGTTCTGAAATTGTTACGGACCATATGAGCTCGTCTTAATTATTGGATATATAATTAAATATTAATATATTTAATAAATTTTTTAATACAAATATAATATTTAAGTAAAAGTAATTGGATTTGACCGAACTCTCACCTAATGAGTTAGCTCCAACTCTGGGTGCACTCTTACAAGTCATTGGACAATATTTGGTTAAAGAAGCCTCTCATTAGCTTGATTCAGAAATGTATCTTCAAAAAATTATTACTATATAGTTTTCCTTTTAATACTCTCCATAAGTGGAAGAGAAATGGGAAAAAAGAACAGTGAGAATTAAAACTCTTGTCGATATCACTAGAGTTGTCCCTTTTTTTTCATTCGGTGTTCGTATTGGAGTTTGATTTATCCGAATTCTTGCTGCATAGAGCCCCATTCAAGGGTAAATGTTCCCTACCAAGAAATTTTTATATACCATTCAAGGGTAAATATCTTCTATCAAAAAAAATTTCATAATCAAGGCTCGAACCTGAAATTTTTGATTAAAAAAAAGCAGTCCATTCGCTGCACCACATCAATGATAATGTCTCTTATGTTACTACCTTTTTCTTTTTCATTGGATTTTTACTACTTTATGCTTTATTCTTTCTTTATATGAAAACGCCTAGCTCCAACTATGATGTTTGGTGCTATTTCAATTGTCTAGCTGTTTTTCTTTTAATTTTGTTTTACTTGAGATTGAAGGTCACAATCTTCATTACCAAAACATGCTACTATGTTACAACGAAGAAGGAAAAAGAAAAAAAAAATTTGTACACGTACCGCGTACGTTACCTAATCCTTGACTTTAGTACAAATAGAAAACCAAACCTTAATATCGCATTCATTTACTTAACCCTAATCTATTTATACTCCAAGATTGTTACTCATCAAGAATAGGTTATTGATTATTATAACAACAATAAATATTTTATCACTTGCTTTTGTGGGGGGTGTTTTACTCAAAAGGTATACATACTTTTTGAGCTTAAAAACAATCAAAAAGATATATGGGTAAATCGTAATCAAGTATAATGAGTCCTAGAAGAGGTTATTTCATTAAGATCGTAGTAGATCTGAAAGTATAAAAGATAATAGAGGGCTTTGATATCAAAAAGAGATAAGTAGAGAGATAGAGAGATGTTTGCCTGATAACAATAGAGAGAGAAGTAGAGAGTTAGTATTATTCAGAATAATGAATCTACCATATTACAAGGTAAATGTCTCCTTTATATATTAGGAGACCTTTCTCAAAATACACAAAAAGAAAAGTACAAAAGTTGGTGGCTTCCTCGTACGGAAGAAGCCAGGCCTAAAACGGTGTCGTTCCTCCGCTTAGTTGATTAGGAAGTCCTTGGTTGGGACGTCCTTACCTGGTTGACAAGGCTTCGAGGGCGGCCTCGTTATGAGGGACGTGTTTGTTTGAACGGTGACGAGGTGAACCGAATTTTACCTCATACAGTTAGTCCTTCCGTCTGTTGGAGGCGTCCTCGAGGGGCGTCTTCAATGGATGGATATGTACGGTTATGTGACAGTATAGAAACATTAACGCTCGGCTCCTTTTTAGGGTGACATCACTGATCACGTGCATCATCATTACTTTTACTCCCGAGACGGTTCAGATCCTGACGTGACTTTTGGGTTTCCCGTGCCAGTTTTTGAATGATGCTACTTCGATTTTCGTGTACCTTGTTGAAACACGTTCTCAAGGCATTAAACTAAACGTGTGTTCATATTTGTAGGTTTTGATAAATGACAAACGATGTGCAATTGACATATGACGAGGTCCAAGCACAATCGCACAAATGTCACGTAACGAAGTTCAAGCACAAGACAAACAAAGATCAAGACTAAACAAAGTTATACATGAGTCGTTCTTTAATTGTGATCTTGATCCGACAACTTAACTCAAGACTTGGCTTCTCTCGTAAAATCATGTTTTATCAAATCATGCATATTTAATTTAGAACAAAATGATTTTAAATCATGCATATTTATTTCAGCAAAATTATTTTTAAACATGCCTCTAAAAATTTGGACAAAGATAATCGATTATGTACTTATGATAATCGATTATGTTAAGGCAGCCGCAAGACAATCGATTGTGAACCTAATGACAATCGATTGTGTTAAGGCAGTGTACATCAGATTTTTGAAATCTGCATGACAATCGATTGTGTTGAGGCAGTGTCCATAAGATTTTTCAAAGCTACAAAATAATCGATTGTGAACCCTATGACAATCGATTGTGTTGAGGCACTGACTATCAGATTTTTCAAAGATATAAAATAATCGATTGTGAACCTTATGACAATCGATTGTGTTGAGACAGTGTCTATTAGATTTTTCAAAGACTGATAAATAATCAATTGTCCATATAGCATAATCGATTATGTAAATGATTGTTGCCAAAATATTTTCAAACTCCATCAGATAATCGATTATAGGATTTTAGTAATCGATTGCTTGAAGTAAAATCTGAAAAAGATTTTTTGAACGTTGCCAAGTAATCGATTGTATATCTCTGACAATCGATTGTTTTAAGTAAAATCTGGAAATGATTTTTTGAACGTTGCCAGTAATCGATTATATGGCGTAAAATCTGGGAGTGATTTTTGGAACGATTGAAAAACAATCGATTGTGCCGAGTAGACAATCGATTGTCATAGCACAAAATCAGCAATTCTTAATTGGCAATTAGGCAACGGTAATGCATGGTTTTGACACTATAAATACATCTTCAAATCAGTCTTACAAACACAACAACTGACAATATTATTGCTAAAGCTTGCATACTCTCTTATTCATCATTTTCTATTCATTACATAAGTTTTTGAGAGCCAAATTGTTGACAAAAGTTGTTGCGTTCTTGAGCGTATTTATTTTACTCATATCTACTCTTAAGGAGAGTCTTGTATTGAGTGCAAAGTGTTTTTATACACTTGAAGGGAAAGTTGTTCCCATGTATTGTAAAAAGGAACGTTGTGATTCCTTTGGTTGAAGTCTTGAAGTGTTGTATCTTCGAGCAAAGGTTGTTGAGACTTGTGTGACTCAAGTTCTCAGGTTGTAACGGTTTGTTGAGCACCGGTAAGCTTAACAGTGTTAGTGGAAATCTCGAGAGAGTCTCTCGGGGACTGGACTAGCCACGGGTTGTGGTGAACCAGGATACATCGGTGCGTTCGTTCTTTATTATTTACTTATCGCACTTATTTCATTCCTGCAATTTTTAAATTCCACAAGTTTACGCTATTTTTTATTATAACGCTATTCACCCCCCCCCCCCTCTAGCGTTAAGCGTATTTTCTAACATACCTCACTCCTATAAAATAGCGGTTCAAAACGATTCATCATTCGAATCTTTAAAGGACATTTCTCTCTTACCCTCATTCTATTTTCCGGCGATCACTATTTTCTCAAGAACTTTTGTTTCTACGGGTCGAACTTTGCATCTACTTGAAACACTCTTCTTTGTAAGCTTTAATCATGGTGAAAACAATCTCAAGGGAACAAGAAGTCCAGAAATAACGCCCCTTCTAGGGGTTCACCTCCCTCCGACGGTGAGGCGGAGGTGGTTGAATCACCGGCGGAGGTGGTTGAAGAGGTTCTCGCTCCTTTTTCAGTGGTGAATGTTCTTCCGAAAAACATGAGCAAAAGAAATGACTTTAGTCATAAAAGCTCACCTCCACCCTAGGAACGTAGCGAATTGACGCTCTCCCACTTTGATGCTCTTAGAATAGCATATGGGTTTCCAGACCACGTCGATATAGCACATGCCGTGGAGGATCATGCCAACGTGTACAGGCCCGGGTTCTACACATTTTACGAGTATGCATTTCGGATTGGCTACAGTTTTACGCTCAATCCTCTAGCGGATGAGCTTTGCCGCTTTTTTAGGGCGTGCCCCAGCTCAACTCACCCCTTACATGTTGAAGTGCGCAGGATACCTACCACACATGCGGAGAAAGCCGGGTGTCTGGTCACGATATACCACCTCCTACAGATGTTCAATGCGAGTTACCTGAGGGGTTTGATGTTGCACCTGACGCGCCATGGAAAGAAAAGCTTCGTGGTGCTGCCTGATAATAAGGCCAACCGTGGTCTATGGAAGAAGTTTTTCTACGTTTTGACGGAGCATCTGGTGGTTTACCCCAAAGGGTTCCCAGAGGTGTGGAATGAGGAATGTAAGTATCCCTTTGTGTCTTATTCGGCGCTTTTCGTTGTGACGACTTAACTTCTCATATTCTTTTATCGGCTATTTTCATTGGCGGCTCGTATGCCTGTGGATTCCTCGTCTCTTTCTTGTGCAGACGACATTTGGTCGTGGGTGGAGAGGATGATTCCGTATGTGGAGGAGTGTCGTGCATGGGCTCAATTCTGTAGCGTATACCGCCCGACTGGTAACGGTCTTCCCCCCTTTTTCCTTTTCCATTGCCTTGATTCGAGAGTCCTTTTGCTTGACATATCTTTTCCTTGTCAGTCCGGGGCACTTCCATGGGGGCCAAGAGAAGGCAAACTGATGTCGGCCCGTCTAGGGCAGAGCCGGGCTCTGAAGAGGAGGATGTGCTTGCGGGGGGTTCGTCCGAAAGCAATGCCCTTTCGACCCCTCAGCAAGAGGCTACGCCGGGAGTGGTATCCAAGGCGGCGACCAAAATAACGGTGGGAGTGGCGTTGGAGGAGGTTCTGGTGGTGGCACCTGAGGTCGTACCCGCGAGGGGGGCCGAGGTCTTGCCCGGCAATAAGGCGCTTCCTTTGGAGTCGCCTTCGCATCCGGCGGAGGCGACTCCCGAAGATGAGGAGCCCCTTGAAAGTAGGAGGCGCCGACTGATCATCGGTAAATGAGTAGATATCGAGGGGAGAGGGTGCAATTACCTCACCGCGAGTCGGGGGCAGCTGTTTATGGCTTATGCAATCCGCTCGTGGAGGGGTGCTCCTCGGGGGAGGGCAAATTTTGAGGCCGAATTGCCTTCTGCTAGGGAGGGCGGCTCCTCGGCCGCAGCAGCGGGGACAAGTGCGACCTTGGAGAGGACGGATGGAGGAAGGGGCTCTCTACCTCGTTTTGAGATGACAGCCAGGATGTCTACTCACCGCATTGTGATTCCTAGCGGCTGTAACCTTATGGAGAACTGCAAGGAGGCGGTCGCGGACATGACATTTCTTTGTGCGGATGTTGAGGGTGAGGCATTGGTGGAGGTCAGTGATAGGGGCATGTCCCGAAGGGTAGCAGGTGCGGCCTTGCACGTAAATCTAAATCTTTCCCCATCGGCGTTGCAGCGGTAGTCTGCCTGTTGTACTGATCCATCCTTTAATATTTTTCAGGTTCTCGTTTTGGAGGTGGAGAGGGGGCAACGTTTGGCGAAGAGGACGGATGCCGATAAAAAAACTGCTGCAAAGGTACAAGCGGGTCCGTGAGACGCATCAAACATTGGCCGACGTGTACAAGCAGGACCACGAGTTTAGGCCGTTCCGCCAAGGCCTTATCCAGACGGAGGAGCAATTGAAGAAGCAGTTGGCCGAGTTAGAGAGGGCGTACGAGCAGCTTGTGGCCGCGGTCTCCCGGAACACTGAATTGGAGGCTCTCCTTCGGGCGAAGGATGATGAGTTGGAGCTTGGCCGTGCCGTAGCGGCGGAGCTACTGAACTTGTGGTCGGGTCGCGACCTTAATTGTTAAGCTCAAATCTAAGGAGGATGAGATCGAGGTCCTTGTGCGGACCGCTCCACAGGAAGCTGAGCGCCGGGATGCTCATTACATGTGGGTGTAACATGATGCCCGACTAGTCGTGTTTGAAGAGCTCCTGGCAGCTGGTCGAGTCTAAGGCGGACGTGGATACGCAACGGAGTTTAACCTAGGTTGCTCATGAGGCGACCATCTACCTCTCTGACTCACCCGCTAGAGAAGGATACAAATCAGAAGATATTAACCGCCTGGCGTCAGCCTCTTGGATTTCTAAGGACTACTCGCCAGGAGGTGGCGACGGCCCGAGTGCTCATTGTGCCTGTCAGGGCGACGGGGGTTCCTATGGTTTGCATTTGTACTATTTTGTTGTAAATGGGGCCTCTTTCTGAGGCCATACATGAATATACTTTTTTAGATATAATAGTATATACATTTTTCGTCGTTATTCTTTCTTTGTTCCTTGGAACTTTTATCGTGTTTGCAACTCCTAGTTTGAGCTTAACTCCACTGTCTTTGGGTCCTCCGTTTTGCCGTTGTCGATGTCGGGTCGACTGTTAGCGACGAGGGTCTTAGCCATGTTGCATCGATGGCCTTAGCCATGTAGTTGACTTCGACTGTCGTCGATTCTATCGTTCTGCCGTAGTCGACATTGGGTCGACTGTTGGCGGCGATGGCCTTAGCCACGTTTAATCTAATGGCCTTGGCCATGAAGATGTCGATGGATTTTGGCCGTGTTGAATCGAATGGCCTTTGCCATGAAGATGTCGGTGGCTTCCATGTTGAATCGAATGGCCTTGGCCATGAAGATGTTGATGGCTTAATCCATGTTGAATCGAATGGCCTTGGCCATGAAGATGTTGATGGCTTTAGCCATGTTGAATCGAATGGCCTTGGACATGATTGAACCCCACCCCACGAAGCGTTGCTGAGTGGTGTCCTCCCCTCCCTAATACCTAAACAGAGTTCCGTCTATGGAGCCTAAAGCTTAAACCATGGCATGGATCAGTAAGTTGGCCTAGTCTCTCGCCCAGCCTTTGCCTTCTTCAGTGGCCAAGTTGAAGCGTTCAACATCGGCCTACCACCTTTTTTTTCAAGGTTTAGCCATGTTGAATCGAATGGCCTTGGCCATGAAGATGTCGATGGCTTTAGACATGTTGAATCGAATGGCCTTGGCCATGAAATTGGCTTCGACTGTCATTAAGCCTTTCATTCTACCGTAGTCGACACTGGGTCAACTGTTAGCGGCGATGGCCTTAGCCATGTTGAATCGATGGCCTTGTCCATGAAATTGGCTTCGATTGTCGTCGAGCCTTTCGTTCTGCTGTAGTCGATATTGGGTCGACTGTTAACGGCAATGGCCTTAGCCATGTTGAATCAAATGGCCTTGGCCATGAAGATGTCGATGACTTTAGCCATGTTGAATCGAATGGTCTTGGCCATGAAGATGTTGATGGCTTTAGCCATGTTGAATCGAATGGCCTTGGCCATGAAATTGGCTCCGACTGTTGTCGAGACTTTCATTCTGCCGTAGTCAACATTGGGTCAACTGTTAGCGGCGATGGCCTTAGCCTTTTCATTCATTGGAGATGGTCGTAACCTCTTCATTCATTGGGTATGGTCGTAGCCTTTCCATTCATTGGAGATGGCCATTGCCTTTTACACATTGGGATGAAGATGGTCGTATCCTTTTCATTGGAGATGGCCGTAGCATTTTACACATAGGGGATGAAGATTGCCATAGCTTTTTCATTCATTGGAGATGGACATAGCGTTTTACACACTGGGGATGAAGATGGTCGTAGCCTTTTCATTCATTGGAGATGGTCGTAGCCTTTTGCATATTGGAGATGTATATGGCCATAACCTTTTTATTCATTGGAGATGACCGTAGCCTTTTAATTCATTGGACATGGCCGTAGCCTTTTACATATTGGGGATGAAGATGGTCGTAGCCTTTTCATTCATTGGAAATGTCCGAAGCCTTTTACACATTAGGGATGAAAATGGCCATAGCCTTTTCATTCGTTGGAGATGGTTGTAGCCTTTTACACATTGGGGATGAAGATGGTCGTAGCCTTTTCATTCATTGGAGATGGTCGTAGCCTTTTGCACATTGGAGATGTAGATGGCCGTAGCCTATTTTTTCATTAGAGATGGCCATAGCCTTTTACACATTGGATATGTCGCTGGTCTAGTCCCTGTATCATGTCGGGCTTGAGAGCGTATGGAGAGGCTGACGTGATACACTTGTTCCGCAAATATCTCCAGATGTTCCCTTCGTTGTCTCGTTAAAAACCTCCTCAAGAAAATCCAATAGGGACAAAACTCGAGTGAGGAAAAAAGAGTGCGACTTGTGGGATGCCTTTTAGAAATGGAAATATTTGAGGCGGGTGACATTCCAGTTGTTTTGGAGTGTTTTTCTTTCCATTATTTCCAACTAAAATGCCCATTTGCCAACTGCTGCTGCGATTTTGTAGGGCCCTTCCCAGTTTGTGCCCGATTTTCCTTCACTTGGGTCTTTGGAGGCCAATGTCTTGGCTTTGAGGACGTAGTCCCCTACTTTGAGCGGCCTTACTTTCGCCCTCTTGTTATAATACCTTTCGACTTGTTTTTTTTTTGCGCCACCATTTTGATGTGTGTTATTTCCCTTATTTCCTCGGCTTCGTCAAGGTCTTGGAGCCTATTTGTGTCATTTCCTGCTCCACTAGAGTGCGAATACCTCGGGCTTAGCTCGCCAACTTCGACGAGTATGACCGCATCGGTTCCGTAAACCAATGAATATGGAGTTTCTCTTGGGCTGGATTTGGGTGTGGTCCTGTGTTCCCACAATACTTCGGGTAGCAGTTCGGGCCATAGCCTTTTGGCGTCCTCAAGCTACTTCTTCAGTATGTCCAGTATTGTTTTGTTGGAGGATTTTGCTCGGACGTTGGTGGCGGGGTGGTATGGCGTGGAGAGTATCCTCTTGATGCGCCATTTTTCGAAGAATTCAGTCGTTTTTTGACCGATGAACTGTCGTCCTTTATCACAACTGATTTCTTTGGAATGCCGAAGCAGCATATAATGTTCTTCCATATGAAGGTGATGACCTCATATTCACGTATTTGTGCGTACGCAGCTGCTTCCACCCACTTAGAGAAATAGTCAGTTAAAATAAGCAAAAATCGTACCTTTCCCCATCCTGCGGGTAGAGGGCCGACTATGTCCATTCCATATTTGATGAAGGGCCAAGGAGAGGCGACTGAGTGTAGGAGCTCCCCCGGCTGGTGTATCACTGGGGCATATTTTTGGCATTGCTCACATCAGCGAACGTATTCTCCCGCCTCTTTCTTCATGGTTGGCCAGTAGTAGCTGGCGCGTATGACGCACTGTACGAGGGCGCGGGTACCTATATGGGCACCGCAGTGACCTATGTACCTCTTCGAGTACTTGCCTCATTTGGTGCGGGCCTAGGCATTTGTCCAGGGGTCTGCCAAACATCCTCTTGTAGAGGTCATTATTGATCACGCAGTATCGGGCGGATTGTACGCAGAGTTTCTTCGCCTCTTTCTTGTCGTGCGGCAATGTTCCGTCCTGCAAGTAGGATATGAACTGGTTGCGCCAGTCCCAGGTTAGACTTAAAGAAAATACCTCAATGTGGTTGATGGTTGAATGAAGGAGGGTGACCACGCTTTCCTTGTTGATGTTTTTTATAGCTGCGGCTAATTTTGCTAGGCCGCCTGTTTCAATGTTTTGCGCCCTTGGGATTTGTTTGAAACGACATTCATCGAAGGCGGCCATTAACCTGCAGATTTTTGTCTGGTATTTTTGTAGCCTTTGTTCTTTGATCTGGTAAGTCCCAGCGACCTGGTTTACCACGAGTTGTGAATCGCAATGGAGAAGGATCCGCCGGGCACTATATTTGGTGGCTAATTTTATACGTGCAATAACGGCCTCATACTCGGCCTCATTGTTAGTCATTTTGGGGCATCATATGGACTGGCGAATTGTTTCGCCTATGGGGACCTCGAGGATGAGTCCGAGTCCCGATCCCGACGCGTAAATGGCGCCATCAGTGAGGAGGACCCATAGGTAGCTATTGGGGAAGGCGTGTCGAGCCTCGAGTTCTGCCTTCGGAAGGATTTCTGCGCTGAAATCGGCTATGAACTTGGATAAGACTTGAGATTTGATACCGTTTCGTGGAAGGTACGAGATGACGTGTTCGCTGAGCTCGATGGCCCATCTTGCGAGATGGCCCGATAGATGAGTCTTGCGTAAGACGCTCCTCAGTAGGAAGGTCGTCGCCACTTTTATGGGGTGGCATTGAAAATAAGGTCATAGCTTTTGTGAAGCTATGACTAGTGCTAGTTTCATCTTCTCAAGGTGTGGGTACCGAGTCTTGGCATCCACTAGTGTTTTGCTAATATAATAGATGGGAGATTGTGTACCTTTTTTCTCGCGTGTCAAGACAGCGCTGAGGGCGACCTCAGACACGGCCAAATACATCAGAAGTGGTTCACCTGGGCTTGCTTTGGCTAGTAGGGGCGGTGAGGATAAGTACGCCTTCAAATTTTTTAGGCGAGGATAAGTACGCCTTCAAATTTTTTAGGCGAGGATAAGTACGCCTCCAGATTTTTAAGGCGAGGATAAGTACGCCTTCAGATTTTTAGTCAAGGATAAGTATGCCTTCAATGCATTATTCGTTCCACCGAAGCCCCTGATCCTTCTTCATCACACTAAAGAACTTATGGTACTTGTTGGAGGATCGTGAGATGAACCTGGAGAGGGCAGCTATCCGACCCGTCAGCTTCTGTACTTGTTTTTTGCTGCTTAGCACTTCTAGGATTGTGTTTATTGCTTTGATCTGATCTAGATTGACTTCGATACCCCTCTACGATACTAGGAATCCTAAGAACTTTCCCGAGGCTACGTTGAATGCGCATTTCTCAGGATTTAGTTTCATCCCATATCTTCTCAATATTTCGAAGGCCTCCTTCAGATGGTCGATGTGTTCTTCCTTTCTGGATGACTTTACCAGCATGTCGTCGATATAGACTTCCATTATTTTGCCAAGTTGCTCCTTGAACATCTTGATTACCAACCTTTGGTATGTGGCTCCCGTGTTTCTGAGTCTGAAGGGCATCACTTTATAGCAGTATGTCCCCCGGTGAGTGATGAAGGTGTCTTCTCCTAATCTTCTTCGACCATCATAATTTGATTATGGACGGAATATGCATCTAAGAAGCTCAATAGTTTGTGTACGGCCGTCGCGTCTATCAGTTGGTCGATATGGGGCAGTGGGAACGAATCTTTCGGCCATGCTTTGTTAAGGTCGGTGAATCCACGCACATTCTCCACTTCCCGTTTTTATTCTTGACCATAACGATATTGGCGACCCACTCAGGGTACTTGGATTCCTTGATGGAACCATTTGCTAGTAGTTTGTCCACTTCTTCACTCACAGCTTCGTTGATGGCGCCATTGAATTTTCTCCTCATTTGCCGCACGGGCGGGTGTAGAGAATCAACATTCAATTTGTGGGTATCAATGTCGCGCAGTATCCCTGGCATATCTGAATGGGAAAAAGCAAACAAGTCTACATGGTTAGATAAAAATTCACGATACTTACTTGGGTTCGAAAGGTCGTACCTGATGTAGGCCTTCTTCGTGAGGTCGTTGTCCATTAGCTGCACGAGATCGAGGTCCTCGACCGTGGATTTGCTGGCTTTTATGATATCTGGATCTTTGACGCCATTCTCTACCGGGTGAACCTTAGTCCCCGACAGAGCTAATTGCTATGCTTATGCGCTCGCCCCTTGGAGTTGTTTTGCGTGGGTATAGTCTTGAGCTATTTTGTAGCATTATTGGGCGGTGCGGGATTCACCCCGTATGCTGAACACCCCCCATGGGTTTGGAAATTTGATCACCTGATAAAAGCTGGAGGGGACTGCTCTCATGGCATGTATCCATGGTCGTCCAATGATGGAGTTGTACGTTGTTTTCTGGTTCATCACGTGAAAGGTGGTTTTCAGCGTGACTCCTCTCGCCAGGACGGGCAGTGTTATCTCTCCGGAGGTTATTTTCACTACATTATTAAAACAGTCAGCGTTATGCAGCGCAGTTCTATCTTATCCTCGAGTCCCATAAATGCAAGGACCCTCAGGTGGATAATACAAGCGCCGCTACCGTCGTCAATCATAATTCTCCTAACATCTGCATCTACAATGCGTAAAGTAATGACCAAAGCGTTGTACTGAGGAAAAGACAAACCGTCAGCATCAGACTTATCGAAGGTGATATTACCTTCGAAGTCGTCATACCGTTCGTGGGTGATAGTCTGCTTTAACTTGTGAGAGGTGGTGAACTTAACGTGATTGATCATCGAGTCGTCACCGTCCCCGATGATCATGTTCATGGTGCGTGTCGGGGAGGGTAGCCTTGGAGGCCCGTTGAGTTGTTCCCGTCCTCACGCGGAGTTGAGTTTCCCCTTATTGCTGAGTAATTCTCTCAGGAACTCCTGGTTCAACATCCTAACCACCTCCTGTCGTAGACCTATGCTGTCTTTGTTCTATGCCCTCGCTCTTGGTGGAACTCGCGTAGGGCGTTTGACTTTCGGGTGGTAGGGTCTGACTTCATCTTTGCTGGCCATTGTACCCTGTTGCCCAGCTTCTCTAGTGCGTACACTACCTCTGAAAGAGAAACACAAAAGTTATGCGCGGATAATAAAGGAGGCGTACCTCGTGCGTTCCGTAGGGGGCGACGTGTCGTTGTAGTGCATCCGTGTGCCTTAGTAGCGGTGGGTGAGATGATATGATGTATGGTTGATGTCTTTCCTTGTTGGGGAGTGGAATTTTTTCCCGTCGCCCTTCATTGTGTCGGTCCCTTCTGACCTCCGGAAGTATCGTTGTTAGTCTCCGGGTGAGGCCATTGAGGTCGTCTTCATCCGCGCGCACCTCGACGCAGTAGGCATTATGGATTTTTCCCCAGATAGTGGGAGGGTACTTAATGAGGCGACTTAGTATCTTCTTGGTCGCTCTCGAGCCGTCCCTGCTTAACCTGTTCTGGAAAGCGGCGACTGTCATACCTTCCGATACGTTTGGCAGGCTCATCCTCACCCTGTTGAATCTGGCCAGGAAGTCCCTGAGCCTTCTCCCATGGTCGGTCGGACAACGAAGATGTCGTTGACTATTGCTTTCGTCTTTTTTTGATCTTGCGTGTGCTGTGATGAACTTGTCCACCATTTCCTCGAATATGGAGATGGCCCTAGCCGGTAGCTGGGAGTACAACGTCAAAGCTCCACCTATCGATGTTTCGCCGAACTTCTTTAGCAACACGGACGATACCTGTTCTTTTGTCAAATCATTACCTTTCACGGCTGTGACGTAATGGATCAGATGATCCTCGGGGTTCGTAGTCCCGTCGTATACCCTCAGGTAGGGAGCCATCTTGAAAGTTTTTGGGATAGAGTATGGTGCAGCCTCCTCTGTGTAGGGCTGCTCCACAAACCTTCCCACGTCGCACTTCGGTATCAGTTTAGGAGCAGCCGAGATCTTGTCTACTCTTTCTTGATGTTCTTTCATTTGGTCACGGAGAGATTTTTTTCGTGCTCCATTTCCTCCATCTTTCTGAGATGACTGCGAGTGCTCCGGTTTTGAGTGTCGGTGAGCATCCTGTTGGCTCGCGCGATCTCGGGTTTCATCTTCGGCTGTGGTGAGGTCCATTACTGGCGTGCGTCTTACGCCATGTTGTGGTGGCTTTTCGACTAGGTCGCTCAGAATGCTTGCGAGCCACCCTTTTAGTAGCTCCTTGATTTTATGGGGTGCTTCCTTAGATGTAGAAGTAGAAGCTCCCCTTTCTTGCTGATGCTTCGGATCTCTGTGTAGAGGAGGTGGGGTTCCTCCACTCATCGTAGTGTTGGGGGTTGTGTTCATGATATTGTCTTCACCTACCTCGTTGAATGAATCCAGAGATTGACTCCAACCTCGTCTATCGCTTTCTTTTTTGCATAGTTGTCAGCCATTTTTTTTCTAGGCACAAACTATAACTTTGATTCTCGAAATCCCCACAGACGGCGCCAAGATGTATTACTCAAAAGGTATACATACTTTTTGAGCTTAAAAACAATAAAAAAGATATATGGGTAAATCGTAATCAAGTATAATGAGTCCTAGAAATGGTTATTTCATTAAGATCTTGGTAGATCTGAAAGTATAAAAAATAACATAGGGCTTTGATATCAAATGGAGATAGGTAGAGAGATAAAGAGATGTTTGCTTGATAACAATAGAGAGAGAAAGTAGAGAGTTAGTATTATTCAGAATAATGAATCTACCATATTACAAGGTAAATGTCTCCTTTATATATTAGGAGACCTTTCTCAAAATACACAAAAAGAAAAGTATAAAAGTTGGTGGCTTCTTCGTACGGAAGAAGCCAGGCCTAAAATGGTGTCGTTCCTCCGCTTAGCTGATTAGGACGTCCTTGGTTGGCTCGTCCTTACCTGGTTGACAAGGCTTCGAGGGCGGCCTCGTTATGAGGGACGTGTTTGTTCGAACGGTGACGAGGTGAACCGAATTTTACCTCATACAATGGGTAATAGGTATGCTTATCTGTAATCAGATGTATTCGACTTTGAGCTATTTAGGAATAAAGTCGCTTTAGTTAGGGAATGCTAGCTTTAGCCGAGGCGAAAATTTTCATCGTAAATATAAATTAGTCGGACACTATAATGGGCACGAACAGTGGATAAAAAACAAAACAAACAATTACTAAAAATGAGTTATATGTAAATTAAATTTTATATATAATTAAACTTTTGAGAGTAAATTTAAGGGCAAACATAATACTATGGGACTTGAGTGCAGAAGCTAAGAGCCAGCAGGTATGATCATATTCATCATCTTCGAAATAATCAATTAAAATCCAGATATAAAGTGATCATTATTGCGTACGCCGACAAATTGGTATAAATAATAAGTGGAGTGATTAACTGATATGACTTGACATAAATATCATATACTACTAAAATTGACTTTCAAATATATATGATGATCTACTTTCGTTGTATGGGTAAAAAAAATCATTCCATGTTTCGGAGATCCAGTGTGTATATATGTCGGGTCGGTTCGATTTTTCTAATTACCAAATTAAATTGATTGTATCGAATTATTAAATGTAAATATCAATTCAAATCAATAAAAGTTGGAATTTTAATGGGGTTTTCGGGTTTTTTCATAAAGTCTTAATAGCACATAACGTAAATTTGTGTTCCAAATATTTCTTTAATCATAGTAAGATAGAAATATATAAGAAATTTTTTAATAAAATAACATAAATATGAGATGAGTCTTGGCATTGTACTAAAATATTCAACAATAAAAATAATAAAATAAATATTATTAATAAGCTATAATGAAAACAACCGTAAGTTAAAATTACGACTAATAAGTACTATTATTTATATGACTAACCACTAAAAGAAAAATAAGTTATACATTTTATCTAAACCATGAAAAAATTAAAAAATAGATATCCAACACTATTTTCATTCATAGTACAATCGAATTGAATGTCTTTTATTAACATTAGTATTGATTTAATTTTGGTTTAGGATCTATTTGAGTTACTAACATTTATGGACAATAAAACTTATTGGAGCATCCAAAATTATAAGTTCAAGCTTGAAATAATACGTTGATAGATAAAATTATGAAAAAGCTTAAGAAATATTTATAAACTACACTACAATAAAATTTTTTATGTATTAAATATGTTTAATACTTCTATACATATAATGTCGGGTTGGTTTGGTTTCGGTTTGACTATTTTTAGTTAAAACCAAACCAAATCAAATATGGTCGGACTTTTTTCGTACACCAAACCAAGTCAAATCAAACCATAATCGGATTTTTTCTCGGTTTGACTCGGATTATCAGGTTAGTGCAGTTTGTCGGTTTCATTTGTACACGCCTAAAATAAGAGGAGGTAAGTGCACATATAGCCATTTTCAGATATATTATTTAGAAATTAATAAGTAGTTATTTTGTCCTGAAATTTTAAAGAATAATTTGGTCCCAAAAACGTGATCAACTAAAAATTTAAATTTAGAATGCATTGAAAGAACACCCCTTTAGATTGACTATCTAATGTCATTTTTACCGACAAAAGTAAAAAGAATTAAACAATCATTTATATCAATGTGAAAATCTTCTTACTAAAATTTGTGTTTGACAAAGTCTTTTGATTGATATGTGATACCAAAAATAACCAAGACGGTCAATTTAGAATAAAAGAAACATGATTTAATGTCTTTTTCCTTTTTAGATAAAACACAAACATCTCGCATATAAAGGAGAAAAATGATAATGTGAATAATAAAAGAAAATCTGCAAACAAAGAATGCTATACCCATTAAACATCCTCTCACAAGCTTGTAATTATTTGTTTGCTATTTCTAAAAAAAAGGGAAATAATTCAATGAAAATGGAGTCCAACCAATAATTTTTTTCCTAATTATGAATATACTTTGTGCATTTATTAAAATCCTATTTTTCTTAAGGAAAACAAGTAACACTGTTGAATGTGAAGTGTAATAATATTTAACCAAAATAACAACGATTTTAATATGAATGCTTCTAGAATTAGATTTTCCTTTTTTTTTTTAAAGTTGCATAATAATAATAAAATTAACGCGTAGAACACCAATATAGACATTTGATTTGGAGATATAGTGTCGAAGAAGCAACGGCACGCGTATCCCATCGTGTTATGTTTTTTTGTTTTGGTTTCTCATTCGGTGTTCGATATCTGTATTAGAGCCTGATAATATCCGAATTTGTGTCGCAAAGGGGCCCATACGGGAGGAAGCGCTCCCTATCAAAGATTTTCCCATATCTGGTTTAGAGAATAACAATCTCACCCATTACATCACATCCTTTGGTGGTTCGTGCTAAGCTAAATCCTTACAAGGTTACAACACAACAACAACAATAGCCCAATATAATCCCATTTAGTGGGGTCTGGGGAGGATTGTGTGTATGCACACCTTACCCCTACCCTAAGGTTGAGAGGCTATTTTCAAATAGACCCCCGGGATCCTTCCTTCCAAGAACTTCCCACCTTGCTCTTGAGGAGATTCGAACTCACAACCTCTCGGTTGAAAATGGAGGTTGCTTATCATTAGAGCAACTCTTCTTGTGAAGGTTACAACACAGATTGAATCAAATAATATCAACTTATTTATTCAGTAATGGAGTTTGAAAGCAATTCACGGATTTAGTTGGACCAGTAAATTTTTTCTAAAATTATGTAATTCATTAATATAATTTTAAATTTTAATTATTAGTATTTGAAGTCATTTTTTAGAGTTCAAAAGTAACAATTTTTGAAATATGAGTCCGCTTTTATATTTACTATGTTACGGATAATTGAGTCCCTTTACTTTTCATTATATTAGTCAAGCACTAGCGCCCAGATCTTTTTTTTCCTGGGCGTGGGCGAGACAAAGTCTTCTTAGCATTTCGCTTTCTCGGAAAAATATGAGTACTAATTAGTCTACAAATATATGTCATATGTCATGTATGTTTATAGTATTTGGCTAAATCAGCTTGCAAATACTCTTAGTATGATGTGATATGTATTGTTTGCTTTGAGTTAAGTTCACACGATTTTTTTCAAAAGGCCTTATATCGTTAGGAGATTCATGCATCTTATATATAATCCATTTAATTTTTTAGCTTCACGTGACTCATTACCACAATCCACAGGTCAATATTCGAGATTCATTATGTGCCACCAATATTGTCAAAATATTTACGATAACTGAAACCTGCAACTAGTTTTTTCAAGTGTGCACGTCTCCAAAATCGTATGGGTATGGAGATCAAGCCGTTGCACCTTTACTTTATTATTGTCATACTCGTCCTTCGGAACCCGAACTTTAATACTAATTGTTGGGCTCAACTAGGAGTAGCAAATGGGTGGTGCAAGGCGGATATGGTTCGGGTCGAAAATAGGTAATGAAAAACAGATCAATTATTCGACCCAACCCATATTTAATACGGATAAAAAGCGGGTTAACCGGCGGATAATATAGGTTACCCATATTATGCATGACTTCTTGTATATGATCACTTTTGGGAGAATTCTTAGTTTCCTAATTTGAGGAACCCCCAATTTGAAACTTTACAAATGTAAAAGTTAGACTCATTGGTTATCCATTTTCTAAATGGAAAATATTATTCTTATCCGAATTTGCCCCCTTTTAAAAAAGTTCATTATCCAACCCATCTTTAATGGATAATATGAGTGATTAATTATTTTCTTTCAACCGTTTTGGTGAGAAATTTAAAAATAGTCAGATTTATCACTGGTCGTTGAAAATAGATAAGTTTCAAAAGTTATCAATGTTTAGCCACTTTTTATGTAAAGATAAATATGAGCGAAAATATTGTTCAAAATCCGAAAAATATGCTCGTAAATTTTACGGGAATTCCAGCATAAGTATGCTTGAACTCCCACAAATTTTATGGGAGTTCCAGGATAACTATGCTGGAACTCCCGTAAATTGTATAGGAGTTAAAGAATAATTATGCTGGAACTCCTGCAAATTTTAAGTGAGTTCCAGCAAGTATAAATGTCCAGTATAATATACTGGAGTTTGGAGCACTGGTGCTCCAGTCTCCCACAAATTTTACAGGAGTTAGCAAAGTATATCGGTCCAACATAATATGCTAAAGTTCGTACACAAATGCACTAGAACTCCCCCATATTATACTGGACCGATCCCTGTTGCAGCAAAATAGTGGATAATTTTAATTGACTTAGTAAACGTTGACTATTTTTGATTGACTAGTATTAAAACTGGCTATGCCATGATATTTTAACACCATTTTGCCATCCCTAAGCTTAACTAACTCAAAGATACTCTTAATATAGTATGATATTGTCCGCTTTGAACTATGCTTGCACAATTTTCCTAAAACGTCTCATACTATGAAATGATTTAAATACCTTATATGTATACTCCAAATCTTTTCGGCTAATTTATTCGCGCCCTCAACGATTAGTAAATACGTATAAGGTTTTTACGTGGTGTAATTAGGACTTAGCCAATTATTTTACGGGATTTTTACCTACCTATACCATATACCAAACATTATTACCAAAAATATTCATAATTTGTTATTTACCCGTGTTGTCCACACTTTTACAACAAATTATATACCAATAAAAAAATAGGTAGATTTTACCATTAAAAACGCGCTAAGATGAAGGCACCAAATCTGCGTGTGATTCTTTCAACAATAAATACGAATTTTGAAACAGAAAGAGATCTCAAAGTTGAAAAAATTTGTTCTTTCATATATTTTCCACCATTAATAGCCATTAAAAAGCTTGAAAGCTTTGAATTCAAATTTGGGTTTTTAAAAATCATTAATTGTTTTGATTGGGTGATGTTGTAAATAATTTGAAATATATTTAGGAGTTTATATCTCAATTTTGAGGGGTTTTGGTGAAAATTATATTTGGTTTTGACTGAATTTCACATTGAAACTCGTCGAAGAAGAAGAAGATATATTTCTAGAAATTGTAGATAAGTTGTAGATAAATTGTATATAGATAAATTGTAGATAAATTGTAGATTGAGAAGACTAAAACTTCTACAAGTCTTCTACAATTATGTCAAAAGTGCCAATTATGCTACAATTGAAATGAGAATTGGGATATTAAAACATATTCAGTTTGTGGATATCTTGTAGATAAAATTTCTACAAAATAAACTATAAATCAGTTTAAGTATTGTATAAAGTTGTATTGTTTTAAAAGTATCTACAAAATTACTACATTTATTCTACAATTAAACTACAATTTTGTATAAAAATATCGACAAAAATTTGGTCTTCATCTACAAAATTTCTACATAAAAACTACAAATAAATTCGGGTTCGTTGATTGTTTCTGGTAGTGGAATGGACCGATTTTCACTAGTAGTGAGATTGTAAATGTAAAATTCCCTTGTTCTATCACTCAATTTAAAATCAAAGCAAAATAGTCCGTTGCAAGAATTCATGCCATAAAATATTTTACCATCACATATACTGGAGAATCTTTCTATCATCATACTTATTATGGAGAAATCTTTTTCATGCAAAGAAAGAAAATTGTAAGTGGGGTTTCGGCACAAAAACAAACCGATAGTGGAAGAGGACCAAGCATTTCTACGGGTGTGAAGGCGACGAAATTGAGGATTGCTAATTGGGGACTGTTAATATTGGGGAATTAATTGAAGGTAACTCGTAGGGGTGTGAGGGTGAGAGGAGAGAGTGGCAGGTAAATTAAAATTGGAGAATATATGCTCCTAATATGATGCCTAGAATAAACGAAGCAATAATTATACCCTTAATTTGAGTTATAATAATTTAGTATGTTTAAATATAATTAATATAATATTTAAATAATGAAGATAATAAAATTTGATATACAATATATGCATGTAAAAATTCCTTATTTTACTCCGTTGGCCGGCGACCATATGATCGGGCAAACACATTAGAGAGGAGAATATAACATAACAACACGTAGCTAAATTTCTATAACTATGAAGACTATAATAGCATTACATCAAGCCATCAAATGCGCCTCAATTGTAGTTTAACTGCAATTTGGACTATATGAATATTCTAGAATCTTCTTTTACTATAACAATCAACTTAATAAAATCCTTTTCATTGATGTAAAACCACTTTATCAAACTCATATGGTTGAAAAAAGAAATAAATTTAAGTTACATATAATGATAGCATACTTTAAAAAAAAATATTATTCGTTAATATTAATATCAACAATCATAACAATAAACTCAATGAAATTAACCAAATGAGCCTCGGAAGGATATTATGAGCCAGTTTGGACATAAGAATCTTTTTTTTTTACTTTTTTTCCGAAAATTTTCACTTTTTTTTTTAAATCAGTGTTTGGCCATAAAATTTTTAATTTCCACTCGAAGATGAATTTTTAAATTTTTTGAAAATTTTAAAAACTCCAAAATTTATTTTTCAAAATTTTCACTCGGATTACTAACAAAACTTACAAAACAATCAAGAATTCATGTCAAACACAACTTTAATTTTCAAATATTATTTTTACTTAATTTTTTTTTACTTTTTTTTATTTGAAATTTTATAATTCTTATGTCCAAACGCCCACTATGTATGTAAACTTACCCCTACATTATGTCGGTTGATAGGATATTTCCTGTAGACATTCGATTCAAATAAAGTAATTTGTTAATAATAATATGTAATAGAATATTAAGTACTATTTTTATGAGATTTCCAATTAATGCATATTAATAAATTTATTTATAGTTATCTAACAAATACTTAACTTAATTTGTAAAAATAAATCACGTTACATGTATAATTTAAACTTACAAGATATAAGGAAAAACAAATCCAAAAGGTAGAGCTATTAAGGAATAAAAATATATATTTATATAAAATAAATAAATATCCACTTTGGACATGCTTATTCTTCCCTCTTTTATTCCTAACGACTACTATACTATAGTTTCTGTTTTCGTTTCTTCTTTCTCTCTCTCACTTTCTCTCCTAAAAGGAGTAAAATTCTAGTGAGAGAATCAAAAGCTTATACAAAATTTTCCTATTAAAGTTTCTACCAATTCTTTTGTATTGTTTGCATTAATTTTTGGCTTTGTGTCTTCTTTTTCACGCACACACACAGTGATATACTTAAACGGTCGCCGGAAAATGTCCTCTCCGACGCCAGTAACGGCCCCTGTTCCCACTTCACCGCCTAGTAATTCTACTTCTCCGCCGCCGTCAACGCCAGCACAGGCTCCTCCTCCGGCCTCCCCTACACCACCAGCAACAGCTCCACCGCCGGCGACTCCTACACAAGCTCCTCCTCCGGCCACACCAACGCCACCAGCAACAGCTCCGCCACCAGATACAACTCCACCGCCATCCACTCCGATCCCACCAGCAGCAACTCCGCCGGCTGCCTCAGCCTCTCCGCCACCACCAACCAACCCTGCTCCGCCAACAACTCCGTCAACTTCTCCATCTGGGTCTCCTCCTTCGCCGTCAACCACCCCGTCTCCGTCTTCTGGTTCATCACCCTCACCTCCGGCAAGAGGGAATTCACCGCCAGTACCTTCAGGGAGGACTCCGGTGCCATCTAGGGGAGGAAGTCCATCAACGCCGGCGTTGTCACCGCCGCCGTCAGATGGAGGGTCAAATGGAATATCGACGGGGACAGTTGTAGGAATTGCTATTGGAGGTGTTGTAATTTTAGCAGTGTTGAGTTTGTTGTTCATATTCTGCAAGAAGAAGAGAAGAAGAAATGATGATAATTACTATGTTCCACCTCCACCACCACAAGGGGTCAAAGGTGAGATCTTTTTTGATTTGATATTAATTATCTGCAACACATTTTTGTTATCAAATATATTTGTTCAAGAGCGCAACTTATGATGTGTGGGCTTTATTCAACTGGAGAACGTTAGAGGGGTAAGCTCATCATGCACCGAGTTTGCGAATCTTACGCCATTGATCGTGGGGATTTCTCTGCTATACACACGTATGTATAATGTTAACTCTGCTCGTGTGGGCTTGCTCACATAGCCGGTTCCAGGTCCGGATAAAGGAGGGTTGTAGTAGGCTGGCAGCCAGCATAAAACTTGATGAATTTATTTTGATATGATGATGATATGAATTGAGTCTATTTGGAAACAGCCTCTCTATCTAAGGGTAGGGGTAACGTCTGCGTACACACTATCCTCCCAGACCCCACTAAGTGGGATTATACTGGGTTGTTATTGTTGTTGTTGTTGTTGATGATATGAATTGAACTTAAAGAAAGAATTGAGAATTCATATAGCGGACCCTAACTTTGTTTGGGTCTGAGGCGTAATAGTTGTATGTATAATGTTCTAGAGCTTGGGCTATTGAGTACCTTATTTTTTTGGTTGCTGTTGAAAATGCATGAGATTCAAGCTTTAAGTGTCTGGGTAACAGAATAGATTTAGCTATATATAGGGTATGTTTGGTAATGACGGAAGTTATTTTCCATAGAAATTGTTTTGGGAAAATGTTTTCCTATGCTAGTTTTTTTGGTTGGTGAGTGAAAAATATTTTCCAGAAAATATACTACGATATATTAAACTTTTGAGTACTAATGTTGATGTTGTTTGTCAGCTGAACCTCATGGTGGGCATATGCAACATTGGCAGCAAAATGCTCCACCACCAGCGGATCATTTTGTTACAATGCCCCCAAAACCATCTCCTCCACCACCAGGGGCATTACGACCTTCACACGCTCCAGTACGGGCACCTTCACCTCAACCTTACATGAACAGCACTGGGACTTCCTCCAATTATTCTGGGACTGAAGTTGCGCTTCCACCACCTTCTCCTGGCATGGCCTTGGGTTTCTCTCAGAGCACATTCACATATGAGGAATTGGTTCGGGCAACTGATGGCTTCTCAGATGCTAACCTTCTTGGACAAGGTGGTTTCGGGTATGTGCACAAAGGGGTCCTTCCTAATGGGAAAGAGGTTGCAGTTAAACAGCTTAAGGCTGGAAGTGGACAAGGTGAACGTGAATTTCAGGCGGAAGTTGAGATTATTAGCAGAGTACATCACAAACATCTCGTTTCTCTTGTTGGATACTGCATTACTGGGGCTCAGAGAATGCTCGTCTATGAGTTTGTTCCGAACAACACTATGGAATTTCATTTACATGGTAAGTCTATTTTACTGCTTTCATTGTAGTAAAAAGTTCATTTTTACTGCCTTTCTACTGGTAAATCAACCCTGAACATGCTTGATCTGTCTACTAATCCAAATTCTTATACTTGGAATATTTTTAGGCAAGGGAAGGCCTCCATTGGATTGGCCTACCCGACTGAAGATTGCTCTAGGGTCTGCTAAAGGACTGGCATATCTGCATGAAGACTGTATGTCATGGTTCAATTGTGTTGATATCTTTTTTGGACTTTTTCACTAGTTCTTAATGTGAAATGAATCATTTTCTCCCTTCACAGGCCAACCTAAAATCATTCACCGTGACATCAAGGCAGCTAATATACTCATCGACTTCAATTTTGAGGCTAAGGTAACAGTCCTTTGCATGTACAATTGAAGAGCATGTTAAATTTTGTTTGTTTGATTATTGAATCGTTGGCAATGATGTCCTCCAATCGCTTTCACTCAGAGTTTGTTTTTTTCTGCAAATTATACATTATGGATGCCATCAGAAGCTAAATTCAGTTGTACTATCTAGTAAATCCTGTATCCTCTTTGTGTTTTCATGTCGTTAAAGAAACTTTTCCGCTTTCTCAGGTTGCTGATTTTGGACTTGCTAAGCTTACTTCTGATGTTAACACACATGTCTCCACCAGAGTGATGGGAACTTTTGGGTAAGATTTGCATTCGTTTGTGCATATTAGTTCAGTTTCTGATTTCCTATCTTGTGTATGTATTGCTAAGCGTGCTGCTTCTTTACCATTTGATCATCAGTAGACCTGATAGTTTTTCTTCACTATTGTCGACCATAGATATTTGGCTCCAGAATATGCGTCATCTGGAAAGCTTACGGATAGGTCAGATGTATTCTCCTTTGGTGTGATGCTTCTAGAGTTGATAACTGGACGTCGGCCTGTTGACTCCAATCCATCATTCACAGAAGATAGTTTGGTAGACTGGGTGAGTATATTTATGCAGACATGTTGGGCCGTCTTTAATTTTCTTCCACTAGCTCTTCAGTTTTGAGTATTTCTGCTGTTCTGCTCACAAATAAATTACCTTCTGTATGTTTCAGGCACGGCCATTGCTCACACGAGCTTTAGAGGATGAAAAGTTTGATGCCCTCGTTGATCGTCGGCTAGAAAATGATTATAACCATAATGAGATGGCTCGCATGGTTGCTTGCGCTGCTGCTTGTGTGCGTCATTCAGCAAAACGTCGACCACGAATGACTCAGGTGAAATTCCATTTTGCATTAAAAATTATTCGAATGCCTCACATCCCTTTGGAATGTGGCCCTTCCCCGGGATGCTCCGTGCACCCTCTTTTAGTGAATAGGCATTTAAAGTAAAACACAGTAATCATTTAGGAAGTTGGAGTTATGATGAGCTTCAACCTTGTACAAGTGAGAATATTGAAAGTGATGTTTAGAAGTTCCAAATGCACTCTACTACTACCAATTTTTGGGTAGAGTGGTAAGTACTCCATCCTTAACCAGAGGTCTCGGGTTTGAGTCTTGAGTATGGAGTTGCCTTTGCTATTTTCTACTGATTAAAACTAAAGATCATTAGGAGTGTTTGCTCTAGTCAAGATGTAGATTGCAAACTTCAGATTTACTCTCTGCAATCTTAAGTTTTTACTGAAAAATTGAGCAGGTTCTCCGAGCTTTGGAAGGAGCTGTCTCGTTATCGGACCTTAATGAAGGGATTAAACCTGGACACAGCACAGTATACAGTTCATATACAAGTTCAGATTATGATGCACTTCAATACAATGAAGACATGAAGAAATTCAGGAAGATGGCACTAGCGACGAGCCAAGAATATGAAAGCAGTGGCCAGTACAGTAATCCGACAAGTGAATATGGGCTGTATCCGTCTGGATCAAGTAGCGAAGGCCAACGGACAAGGGAAATGGAAATGGATAAGATGAAGAAAGACAGCAAAGGATTCAGTGGAAGCAAAGGATTCAGTGAAAGGTCTTAGTGCCAGAACTCCATTTCTGTATAATCTTTCAACCTAACTCTATTTTTAACATGTGAATGCTTCAGCAATTGCATAAAAGGGGTGATTTACTTGGTCAATATACAGTTTTTTTCTTTTTTTTTATATGAGAAAAGTTCTCCATTTTGTATTTATATTGTCTTTTACAACAGAGGGATGAATTATACTGCCAATTCTTTAATTCAATGCTTCAATGATAGCATTGATTATTTTGTTCATATCCAGACTTATTCCTTGATGATGGTTGTGTTTTGCTTAAAATGTGCATTTGACAATTGTATCTGAATCAGCTGATGTATAAATGACAAAACTAAACAAGTTGCATTTAGTATTTTAAGTAGTTTATTCAACTTTGAATTTTCTTTTCCATTGAATCCAAGCTGTCAAGCCAAACTGCTGACTTCTTTTCTTTGTGCAAATTTGACCATGTTTTGTTGGAGACATCTTTATTGCTGAATTTTACAAGATGTACATCTACTACGCGCTGTGCAGCATTTTAGATTTTTTTCCCCTGGTTTCGCAGCCGGATATCCGATACTCGCATTGGAGTCCAACTATATCCGGATTCGCGCCGCGTAGGCCTTCATTCAGGGGGCGCTTCCCCCTGCCAAGCATTTTTCCATACCAGGGGCTCGAACTCAAGACCTCTGGTTAAAGGAAGAGCAGTTCCATCCACTATACCACATCCTTTAGTGGTGCAATTAGATTCTTCAAAGCGTTCAATGTCTTTATTTAAAGGTAGTTTGCATGTACCTTTACTATTTTACCAAATACTTGTTATTACCTCCTACTGTCATAGATATTGGGTAGTTCTGTCCACCAAAGATTAAATAGATAAAAGAAACTACTTAGCTTCTGTTTGGCCATAAAATTTGGAAGTTTTTTAAAAAAAAAAATTATTTTCAAATATTTGTTTGTTTATAGATTTTGAAAACTAAGTTTTCAAATCCCAAAACAGCTCTAGAGTAGTTTTTGAAGTTTTCTACTAAAAAAACTTCAAATTCTTTTCAAGTAAAATGCATGTTCAAACACAATTTTAGCTTTCAAAAATCATTTTTCGTCTCGTCTTCAAAAACTTACTTTTTCAAGTTCCAACAAAATTTATGTTCAAATGCTAGGCCGTTAGTAGGGGTAGCAAACGAGCGGGTCTCGGATATGGACGAGTCGAAATCGGGTAATAAAAAAGCGGATAAATTATCAACCCGTCCATAGTTAATACGGATAAAAAATAGATTAATCGGCGGATAATATGAGTAACCACATTATCCATTGCTTCATGAATATGATCACTTTTGGGAGAATTTTCAATCTCTCAAACTTGAGGAACCCCATTTGAGGTTTTACAAAATAGATAATATGATTTTTATCCATCTTTGATCCGTTTTTAAAAAGTTCATTATATAACCGATTTTTTAACGGATAATACATGTGGTTAATTATTTTCTTTTAATCATTTTATCAACCGTAACCGTTGGATACACCTTGTGCATTCAAAGGGTGGATTTTCCATTAAATGCAATTTGGGCAAGTTAATGGAAAATCTAATCTTTGGATACATAAGAAGAAAGTTTGACCAATAGTTGCATAAACAACCACTCCTATTGTTTAATGGAATTAGGAAAGTGGTCCTTGTCGGAATTAGATGGTCACATGTAACACAAAAGAAAACAAAAGTTAAAAAGGGTCATCTATTAAATTTATGGTCAAGACAACCTTTATGCACATGCAAGAAATCATGGGGACAAGTCACAAGAATTTAGCAGTACCAAGTTGCTCAAATTTTGCTACTTCTCATCACATGGTTTTTTCTGCCAAATGTTTGTATCTATTATTTTATTTTAATTTAAAAAAAGCAGCTACGTATACTAAGTTTTTGTTATATGTGAGTCCCGGGGAAAGGGCCAAATTAACCAGAGTCTACTGTATGCAATCATACTATGTATTTCTGTAAGGGGGTATTTTCACAATTTTGAACTCATGACGTCCAGGTCCCATGATATCAACTTTACCAATAATGTGAAGGTTCCCATCATCTACTATTTTTATTTCTTTTCTTTTTCTTTTTTATTTAAAAAAAAATCTGATTAGTTGGTTGTAGAGTTCTTGTGTGTTTGTTGGTTAATCATTTGTGTGGGGTCATGGGTAACAGTTAGCTTTAAGGTTAGGGGTTTCAAGATTGTCCTAGAAATCAGGTTTATTCACAAATTTATTAGATGTGTTAAACTGAATAAATAAATTTCCAGTAAAAACACAATGCAATAAGAAATTTATTGTGAATTTTCTCCGCCATTACAAAGTTCTTATGCTCTAATCTCCGAAACTAACAGCTTGATTGGATGGTTGGTACTTATTATATTGTATCATATTGTTACTTTAAATATAATATTTATTTTGATTGTTATTTAAATTTTATTGTATAGTATCGTTAAATTCATCATTACGTAACGATGAAAAATAACACTTTATGACACGATAGATTTGGTGTGATGTCGTTGTTGGCTTGCTTTTTTCTCTCATCTTGCTCTTCCTAATATATTAAAAAAATCGTATTTTATCTTTTACCCTATCTTTTTATATAATAATTCTATTCCATATTCTATTTTTCTTGGTGATGTTGCAAGTTTATTCTTCATATTGTTGGTGTGCTATATCGTGAAACGACAGGAAACGATACGATCTATCCAAACGTTATATTCATCAAACAATACAATACAATACAATGCAATACATTATAATACGATATATTACGAAACGACTTGTAACAACAATCCAAACAAGCTGTAAAGATCAGCTAACTGAGGATTAGTATCTATTCATGCAAAAATGCCAAAGTTAGAGTAAGAAATTTGTCCACCTCATCACCCTGAAGAGCTAAATCTGTTAGTTTTGCATTAAGTCAATAATGTTAATCCCTCTTTTTGTGCTACTCTTAGGACGGAAAGAAGATAAGAAAACATGAAGCGTTCTCTTACTTTCTTAACTTTATATTTTTAAAGACTTGATTGACACAAAAATGTACCATTTTTAGACTCTAGTTTAGAGGTAATTTGTAAAACTACGATAAAGCTGTTTATAAATGTCTTTGCCGTGAACTTGATTTTACTAAAGATGATGAGAACGTGAACCTACGTTGGCGAGATTGTTTCTTATTTTGTGCCGAAGCAATTTATATAGTACTGGTAACAAAACAACATTTTGGCCAATAGTCTATTTTCGGAAGGAAATGCTACTGTATAGCCGCTCTAAAAAATATAGCCAAAAAATATATATTTTGTATGTGTGTATATATATATATATATTTTTTTTTTCCGGCCGCGAGCTAAAAGTGATCTTTACCCTTCTTCCGGCAACCTTTTGGGCCGAATAGGAACAACATGGTCTGTGCTTATGGGCAAGACTCATGTAGTCGTTATATCTCTAATTGGGGAAAAACTTAAAGAGATAGCCAATTTTCAGGTCTTGTAATTGAAAAATAATTATTGTCCCAAAGTTTCAAATTTGACAAGCAAACTCTACAATAATGTCTTGAAGTTTCACTAGGGAAATTTAAAACTTCAGAACATTAGCTATTTTTCAAAGACATGACCACAAAAGTGGTTAGTAATAGCTATTTCTATCTCTTAATTTAGGCTTCTGGTAAAATGGACCATGCTATGGCCCATGAAAATCAATAGAAACGGCGTAGAAGAATTAATCCAAATATTCCTCTACCTGATTTCTTAAATTAAAAATAGTCGGCGGATATATAATATATGCATAATTCATGTATAATATATGTAAAATCACGTATGATCTATCTATACCGGCTAGATAAAATAAATACTGAATCTGATCGGCTATTTGGTGCATAAGTCCGTTGAAGTAATCCGTTTAGTTACTTTTAATTTTTTTCCCAATCGTTGTTTGGTACCTATATTAGGACACCAATAATTTCGAATTCATGATGTGTAAAATCTATTAAAGGAAAAGTCTCCTACCAATATTTTTGTCGTTTTAAGGCTTCAAAACTGAAATTCTATTAAAATGGAAGAATCATATCTATTCGACACCTTTTAATTTATAGTTAATTAACCGTTTTAAGGACCACATATGCGCAATGCATTACGAAAGTCGCGAGAAAGGTATTAGGATATCAAAAGGTTGCTTTGGTGGTCGCAAGGGAGATTAGAGGTGGAATTGATAACTACAAGGAAAAGTGAAAATCAGGAAAGCAGCGTATCTGAAGCTAGTGGAAAGTGTAGACAAGAAGAAGAAGAGGGTGAGTAGGGAGTATTATAAGTTGGCTAAGTAAGAGGCAAAGCTAGGCCAAGACTGCAGCTTTTAGTCGTTTGTATGGGGAATTAGAAGGCCGAGGTGTGTTCGGGTTAGCAAATGCGCGAGAAAGGAAGGCGCATGACTTGGACCAAGTGAAGTGCATCAAGGACGAAGAAGGTAAATTTTGTTAGATGAGGGGCTTATCCGTCGGAATGGAAGACCTAATTCCATAGTTTAACTCTTCGGGAGTCGTTGTGACTGTGGGTATTGTAGGCGGATTAGATTTGATGAATTTGAATGGACTATGTGTAAGATGAGCAGGGACAAAATAACCGGGCCAGATGAAATCCTGGTGGAGTTTTTGAAGAGTGCGAGTAAGACAGGCTTGGAGTAGCTCACTAGGTTATTTAGTGTCATTTTTAGAACGAAGAAGATATCCAAAGAGTGGAGGGAGAGTTATGGTTCCTGTATACAAGAACAAGGGTGATACCCAAAATTACAATAACTATCGGGGTATCAAGCTGCTTAGCCATAGTATGAAAGTATGGGAGAGAGTGGTAGAGCAAAGGGTCAGGAAGAGTGTGTGTATTTACGAGAATAAATTTGGGTTTATGCTGGGACGTTTGACAACAGAAGCCATCCACCTTGTTAGGAGATTGATAAAGCAGTATAGGGAGAGAAAAAATGAATTGCATATGGTGTTCATCAACTTAGAAAATCCGTATAATAAAGTTCCGAGAGAGGTTTTGTAGAGATGTTTGGAGGCTAGAGGTGTACATGTTGCCTACGTTAGGTTGATTAAGGACATTTATTATGGAGTGAAGACCCTAGTGAGGACGGTGGGTGGGGACTCGAACCATTTTCCAATTATGATGTAGTTGCATCAAGGGTCGGCACTCAGCCTTTTTTTGTTTGCTCTGACGATAGATGTACTGACGCTCCACATCTAAGGGGAGGTGCCGTGGTGCATGCTATTTACAAATGATATTGTATTGATTGACAAGATGCGATACGGTGTCAACGTAGAATTAGAGGTATGGAGGAAGACCTTGGTAGGGCTGTTCATTTGGAGCGGATATCCAAAATTCGACCGATCTGTTTTCAGATTTCGAATTGTGCTTATGAATTTTCCGAATCGGATTGGTATAATTTTTATCTGATCTGATCTGAAATCCAAAATTATTAGGGTATGTATAAATACTAAACTTTAATTTCGGATAGTTAGTACTTCCTTTATATTTTCCTCCAAGTTATTACCTTTACAATTGATGGATACCATAGTACTCTCATAATTGCAGAAACATGAATTTTTCTTACTGTATTGCCTCTTTTATAAAGAAAATATACATATGAGTTTGCAACTTTGAGGCATAATAATCCGATCCGAATTCCAAAAATTCGATCTGATCCAATATTAGTTCGGATCGGATTTGGATTGCATTTTTTAGAATCCGAAATCTGATTCGAAATATGTTAAATCCAATCCGATCCAATTCATGCACAACCCTAGACCCTGGAATCTAATGGTTTCAAGTTGAGCATGACCAAGAAAAATACTTGGAGTGTAAGTTCAGTATCAAGACTCAAGGAGGGGAAGGGGAGGTGAGGCTGGACTTGCAAGTCATCCCAAGTAGAGGAAGTCCCGCCTCGACCTCGGGAGGCGCGACCGACGCTCAATCAAGTGAACCCGACTGAGCAAGCCTTACCGGACACTTTCTATCTCAAATCATAATGTATATGGAACCCATGCCTTTCATTAATTCAGACGAGAACACATGGTGTATACTACATCCTAGATTCATTTCATATTACAAAGATTTACCATACACGAGCTAGCTTCAGCGGTTCTATTAGAGTTACAATTTATGGAGATCACAAGTTTAGGATTACAACACACATATATAGTGGACTCTCCGAACACTAGTACATAATCCGCACTAATGTCTTTTGAGCATCTAAGAACGCAATGGATAAGCATAGCTACGCCGGCAATAAGGCCCTGACTATACCTCTAAAGGGGAAAGCTGAAATAACAAAAGGGTACATCATATAGCCCCATGAAAGACAAAGGGGCTCACCGAGTCTTCGAGTAGAAAATGCCCCGCTACACAAGATCGACACTGTCCGCTATGGAGCCACCTACAATCATAACACGAATGTAGCACCCCCGGCAAAAGGGGCGTCGGTACATTTGAATTGTATTGGTATGTATAACTAAACAACATTTTACCAGAAAGAACTATCAACAGGTACAAGCAATTAATATGTGCAAATCAAAGAAGCAATTCATATAATCTTTGATAATATTTCCACCTCAGAGATTGGGGCATTTCTGCCACATGATCACCGCGGTTCTCATTACCACCGCTATCTAGAGCGGAGTCCCGTCACAACCCGACCGGACGAGTCGCCTCATTGGAGGCATTACTAACAATCAATATTTCATTTTCCTTGTTTGGGGTTCAATATCAGCACATTACAACCATGTGTACGACATAGTGTACAATCACAACCCGATCGGCTAGGTCTCCTCATTGGAGACATTATTCACAATCAAATTCCACACCTATCATCCCAAGATAATTTAAGTTGCAATCACAGGTAAGTGAACACATTATTCACAAATACATATAGATATGTGCAAATCAATTTATGCGTAATGACCATCAATACACTAACCCATTCAAGTCTTACCATGCCTTCGTAGACGAAAATAGAGCTCAATTTCTAAATAAAATGGGGTTTTAGCCATACATACCTCAATAAAGCTTTCCTTACTCTTTTACAAATTTCTGAAACTTTGAGCACTTCGATCTATAGCATAAGAACTACATATTAAATCGAGAATTATAGATTCTATCGAGATTATATCTCGGTTCAAGCATATCGTCAAACACTAAAGGTGCATCATGATCTTAGGCCCCTTTTGGGAGAAATTTCTTTCATTATTTATACTTCATTTACTTTCTCTTTAGTTTACTAACTCCTAATACCCTAAGGTTGATATGCATGTAAGGAATCCATTATTATATTCATGAATCACCTCCCCAATTATTCCTTATAGCTAAGAATAGAAATAAGAGCTACGGTGATGGAATCTTACCTCTTGGGATGAAGATCTAGGGCCTTTACTTGATTACTTTCAAGGATTTAGCAATATTTTATGGAGAAATTTGATGTGGAGCCTTTTTCTCTCTAAAAACCTTTTCTCTCCCTCTAGAAAATGCTCATAAGAATGCTTAAAATGAGCTATACACTGGATATATCGATATGGAGGTCGGGTTAAAAATTAGAAAATTGGAGCCCCGGGTCAAATATGTGGTCCCATCTGCGATCACAGAGTCAACATGCAGTCAACATAATGGATCGCAAAATGCTCCCCAGAAAGTAAACACTCTGACTCAGTCTGCGTTAAGAATGCGGTCTGCATTCATGTTCTGCGGTCGCAAAGTGCACCGCAGAACTCACCTTCGCCAAATTCAAAGGAAAATATACGACGACTATGCAGTCCGCATTTTGATTATGCGATCGCATTTCAACCGCATAACTAACTTCAATTTTGACCAATATTCTGACTCACTCTGCGGCAGATATGCGGTCCGCATTTTGATTATGCGACCGCATTCTGGACTGCATTTCTTGCATTTTTCTGGAAACTCATTCTTGACTTTTTAACGCATTATCCAATCCAAAAAGGTCTGCGCCGTGACGATCTTAGCATATTTATTAATTTCTAACACATGTCCCTAACTTGGCACAACAGGATCTGGATTTTAGAGTAGGGATTTCATGGGGCCTTACAGAGGAAGTTTTAAGTACCTTGGATCTATTATTTAGGGGGATGGGGAGATTGATGAAGATGTCATACATCGTATTGGGACGAGATGGATGAAAAGGAGACTCGCTTCCGGTGTTTTGTGTGATAAGAAAGTGATACCGAAATTTAAAGGTAAGTTCTACAGAGTGGTGGTTAGACCAACGATGTTGTATGGGGCTGAGTGTTGGCCAGTCAAGATCGCTCATGTCTAGAAGATGAATGTAGAAGATATGATGATATTGAGATGGATGTGCAGGTACACCAAGTTGATAGGATTAGAAATGAGGTTATTCGCGACAAGGTAGATGTGACCCATATTGAGGAGAAAGTGCGGGAAGTGCGGCTTATGTGGTTTGGTCATGTGAGGAGGAGTAGCAGGAGGAACACAGACGCACCGGTGAGGATGTATGAGAGGTTGACATTGGAGGGCCTACAGAGAGGTAGAGGTAAGACAAAGAAGAGGTGGGGAGAGGTGATTAGGCAAGACATGACGCAACTTCAGTTGACCGAGGACACGTCCCTTGATAGAAGGTATGGAGATCGAGGATTAAGGTAGTAGAGTAGGTAGTCTAGAGTGTTCATAACAGTAGTATTGGTACGCAATCTCGCTCTCTATTGGTAGTAGGTTTCTGATTAACCGTTGTTTCCTTCATTGTTAATTACCTTACAACCTTTTTGTTTTTATTATGTTTTTATGTGGCTTTTTGGTATTGTCCGTTCTTGTTAATATTTTCATTAATATGGAGCTTATGCTTTCCTGAGCCGATGGTCTATTGGAAATAACCTCTCTATCTTCACAAGGTTGGAGTAAAATCAGGGTACACATTACCTTGCTTAAACCCACGATGTTGTTATTGTTGCTGTTGTTAGTCGTACACGTGATAAATTGTTGAGGACTTTAAGTGCTAAAAACATATACTGATATACAATTTTCAATTGAACTTCTCTCTCCAAAATAGTTGAAGATTAGGATTATTAACACAAGCTCCCCTAAATCCTTAGTTTGTTTAAGCCATTTTCAGATCCCATTTGGTTCCTTTTATGTAGGTCGTATTCTCTTTTCTTGAAAAAACCAAAAACGGTACATGAAAAAAAAGGGGGGAAATTCCATAAAAAAGGATTCTGTTTTTTCTTTTGAAATGTTTTTCACTTTTTTTTTTGAAATTAATATCTGGCCATAAAGTTTTTAATTTTCACTTAAAAATAAATTTTAATTTTTTTTAAAAATTCGAAAAACTTCAAAAAATTATTTTTCAAAATTTCCACTTCAGATCACTCACAAAAATTAAAAAACTGCCCAAAATTATATTCATATTCGAAGACAACTTTAATTTTTCAAATACCATTTTTATTTATCTTTTTCCAAAATTTTATAATTCTTATGTCCATACGCCCACAAAAGCACAAAATTATGTTGGATAGATCTTTTTAGAACCATCAACCGTCATTTATATTTTGATCTTATTAAGAAAAGTTTTAAAAAATAGCCGCGTGGCAGAATTTTAAACTTTGGTTAAGGGTCAAATATATCCTTGTACTATTAAAAATAGGTCATATTTATCCTCCGTTTGAATTTTTTATCAAATATGTGCTCACTGTTATACATTATGGCCATATATATCCGTCAGCCGTTAAAATACACTTTCATATTTTTTAGTAGCACGTGTCATCTTATGATTGGACCAGACGACCCGCCCCATTCATTTAATTAAACCCGCCCCGACCCAGCCTATTAAACATTATGACCCAGCGTTATAGCCCCATTTTCTCTACTATCATCTCTTTGTATTTTTCACGTCGACTAACATTGTTTTCCGTCTCCGAGAGGGGACGTTTATTTTTTTGTGTATGATCCATCAGAGTTTGGTGGCTTCAGTACGCTATTCTATCATTATGAAGGTGTACGGTAAAGGGACACTTCTCCAGTTCCTCCTAAGCGGCTCAGTATTGCGAGAGAGAATGAACATATAATGCAAGAAACTGTAAGAAAACCTCTGTAATTGAATATTAAACTTAATTAACCTAAGGAATACCAAAACTGAAATTAGTAGTTGACGGCAAGATGTACGGATTGAAGAACAGAAAGTGACAAGTATCCATTCCAGTAAGGATACAATGGGAAGTATTACATGCCTAAATAAGGCCGAGCCAAAATTTCCAGTGAAAGGCCATATGAATGTTGAAGACAAATTCCTACAGAAGTCAGATGAGCAGTTTCATGTGGGGTAATTTGAGCAGCAAATTGAAGGAAATCGATCGGACGCACTTCATACATACGACGTTGCCTTTGGCACTCAGCTAGCCGGTACAGCTGTGGAAACCCTACTGCGTTTGTGCGCTTCTAGAACGCTGGGTCATTGGACATGGGGCTATAACGCTGGGTCATAGTGTTTAATACGCTGGGTGGGCGGGTTTAATTAAATAAATGGGGCGGGTCGTCTGGTCCAATCATAAGATGTCATGTGCTACTAAAAAATATGGAAGGATGTTTTAACGGACGAAGGATATGTATGGCCCTAATGTATAACAATGGAACATATTTGATAAAAAATTCAAACGAAGTATAAAAATAACCTATTTTTAATAGTACAAAAATATATTTAATCCTTAACGGTTTAAACTATGATATCAGAAGTACAAAGTGAATATAACTGAAATGGCAAACGTAGTTAACTGCCAGTTCAATTTCTAACACATACTACAAATCGAACTCTGTTACCTGTTTCAGATAAAACTTTACATTCATGATAACTCTTCAGCTTCTCCTTCCATTATCTTCCCTTCAAAACCCTAACTTTACCTCAAAAACCCCAAATTTCTCACTTTCCAAATTCAACCCATTATCTAAAACTTTCCGATTCAATGACACCAATTTCAATTTTTTCATCAAAACTTCCAGGATTCTAACTTTAAAGCAATTTAGATGTAACAAAGCTAAAAGCCAGAGCTTTATATGTAAAGGGGTTAAAAAAGACTCAAATGAAGAGACTTCAAAGGCAGTTTTGGACCGCGGCGGAAGTGGTGGCGACGGCGGTGGTGGTGGTGGTGGAGATGATGAGCAAAATGGGATTTTGCCAGAGTGGCTGAATTTTAGTCCAGATGATGCAAAAACTGTCATTTTAGCAGTGGTCGTATCACTTGCATTTAGGTCCTTTGTTGCCGAGCCACGGTTTATACCTTCTTTGTCCATGTATCCCACGTTTGACATTGGAGATAGAATTGTAGCTGAAAAGGTAAATTTGCTGTTTTTTTCTTTACTACTATATGTTCGTTAATTTGCCGACCTCAACTTGTTCGGGACCGAACTTAGTGGTTGTTGTTGTTGTACAGTATATGTTTGTAAATTTATTCCTCTAATTGTTGATGAAGTTGAATTTTGCAAGTATAGTCGGTCTCAAATCTGATTAAAGGAGGAGGGTTAAGCTAGGTTGAATAAAAAGAGCAGCCCGGTGCATAAAACATCCCGCGTGCAAGTAGGGTTGGGGAAGGGTCGCACGTTAAGTTCTACCCTAATGCAAGGGTTTCACATCTCGAACTCGTGATCTATACGTCACCCGGAGACAACTTTAAGCAAGGTTGAATGCCAGTGTAAAAATATTTTAGCTATGCTGAATCATATAAGCTAATCCCGACTAGTTTGGGATTGAAGTATAGTTGGTGTATATAAGGAGTGTTTAAAGTTGGTCAACATTTTTTATTTTTTTATAAATATTGTGATCGGGCAGGTTGTCCGCACCGGATATCTGCTACCTGCCACCAACAAAAGTATTAATTAACTCTGATGACCAAGGCTTAGATAGATGAAAAGAAATCACCTAGTGATTTTTTGTCTCTACAGTCATTTGAACCTGGTTTCCAAGGTTTGTAGACAGTTCACTGATAACTAGCGACGCCCTTGGGTTGGAAACATATTTTGCTGAATATTTCCTTCTGATTGACAGTTGTTTTAGGCAAGTTCCGTGATGGAGACAAATTGAAATGTAGGGGATAGGATGGCTGCTGAATTTATGTTTTTGAAACAGCCTCTCTGCCCTTTCGGGTAGGGGTAAGGCTCGTCTACATATTACCCTCCCCAGACCCCACTTTGTGGGACTATACTGGGTAGTTGTTGTTGTTGTTGTTTTTGTTGCTCCCTCCTGAGAGTCTGAATGTTGAATTTGAAATAAAATTGTCAATGTCAATAAGTATAAACGTTGAAACGTGGAGTAGTTTGACCTTGAACTTTTTTAGGATTGTGTAGCAGATGGGTCGTGGATTGGTTAATTCAAATTCGAGGTTGGGCCTGGAGAGTCAGGGAACATTGGGCCCAAAAGGGAGAGGGGTTAAGTTACATAGTCCAGTAGTAGTTTATATTACAGTTTTGTTATTTAGGTATATTCTAGAAGGAGGGCACGTGTTCTTCATTAGCTGAGTTTGTTAGGATTGATGTCACTATGATGTCACTAGTTTCTCTTAAGTACCTGCAAATGGAATTGTAATAGATGTCATTCTTGTTATGAAATTATCCGTTTAGCTTTATCTTCTTCGTTTTCAATTTTTTTTATTCCTGTTCCATTGAGCTATTGAAGCTCAACCACTACATTTGGTATAGCAACAATGATGGACAAAAATAAGAATCAAGTAAGTGATGATCCCGTTAAGAGACTGGAATCGCAATTCCAGTTTTTTGCCGAAGAAACGAACAAGCGATTTGGGCAGATGGATGAAAGGCATCAGAGTTTTGAATCAAAAATGGTGGACTTTGCTGTGTTGTCGAAAAGGGTGGAAGAAATTCTTCTGCAAATAAGCTCCGGTAGACATCAACCATTAACGCCTATGGCACAGCCACAATTAGCGGTCTCTCAAACGGGAACCATCATGGAAATGGGTATCTCGTCAGTTGGAGGTAACTCGAAATTTAACACTCCTCCTCTCACTCCTCGTTCAGACGCCGGTCATGGAGCCATGTCGGCGACGACCCATGTGCCTCAGTCCATGAACCCTCATGCTGGCAGCATTCCAGAACCTAGCTCTATGGCACCCTTAAACCCAATGACCACCGCTTTTAGACCCACAAACCATACCCCTACATCTTCGCGAAACCCACATACAATTACCATCGCTTTTTCTCAGCCTATGTCCTTCCCTCAAGGCACATTTCAAGTTCCACCAGTTCCGTTTAGGTCATTTAACCCGATACAGTTGGGTTGGGCCGCACACACAAATAATGGCCCCGATCCTAATTGGCTGAGCTCTTGGCTTCCTAAGGCAAAATTCTCATTTCCAGAATTTGACGAAAACAACCTTAGGGGTTGGATATGACGTTGTCGGAAGTTTTTTGAACTTTATCAAGTTCCAGAGGAAGATAAAATGCACTGTGGCCATACACTTAAAGGACCATGTTGATAATTGGTTTGATAGTTACTTGTTGGACCATGGTGGTATGGTTTCTTGGGCTTTATTTTGTTGGGATGTTTGCCAACGGTTTGGTAATAATATGCCTAATAACATTGTAAGGGAGTTCAATCGGTTGGATCAATTGTCTGATGTGGAGAGTTATCAACATAAACTTGAGGAGTTACGTTGCCTAATGGTTACTATTAATCCAACTTTACATGAAGCATACCTTGTCACATGTTTTATAGGTGGATTGAAGTCTGACATTATGCCTCTGGTCCAATTTGCAAATCCCAGAATATTAATTGATGCCTATACTTGTGCCAAATTGCACGAGCAATCGTTCAATTCATTATATAGGCAAATCACTACACAATTGTGGCCTAAAATTATTTACCCTACCTCGAGATCGGCCTTACCCTCCAGCGCCACAAAAATCCCAAACACTGTTAACGCCAAACCACCAACATCAAAGAGCTTAACCATTGACCAAATGAGGGAACAAAACCTCTGTTTTAAGTGTCATGACAAATTTTTTCCAGGACATAAGTGTAAACCACAACAAGCACTTAATGCAATTGAGGGTGGGGAATTTTGTGATGCGGAGGAAAAGATGATTGAACCTGAAGGAGAAGAGACCCAAGAAGCCCAAGAAGCAGAGGTCTCAGTCAATGCCATGTTGGGCCATGATAAAGCCCCATCGACCGTGAGAATAGTGGGATGGTCTAAGAGGCGCAAGTTGTTGATTTTGATAGACAGTGGGTCTAACCACAGTTTTGTAGACCCACAAGTGGTTAAAGATATCTCAGCTCCAACCAAAGAATTAAAAAGGCCCATGATGGTGAAAGTGGCTAACGGGGAACGAGTGCCTTGCACGGAGGCCTGTCGGCCTTTTTCTTGGAAAATGCAAAATGAGGAATTTGAATTCAATATGGGATTACTCAAGGTAGGAGGCTGTGATGTTGTTTTAGGCATGGATTGGATTAACACTGTGGCTCCTATCCTGTTAACTACCAGGCCCTTGGTCATTTTATTCTACGGGAATGGTAAAGTGCTTCAACTTTTGGGCAATACTGATCCAAATCCATTAGCTACTGTGAAGGCTAAAACAATCAATACATTGGTGCATAAAAGGCAGTGTTGTTACATGGCCCAACTTCTTATGGTGGTGGCTAGCTCGGAGGCAGAATCAATTCCTGCATTCAAAATCTATTGAGTCACTATAGTGGACTGTTTCAAGAACCTAAGGGATCACCCCCAAAGAGGGACTGTGATCACGCGATTCAGTTGTTGCCCGGAGCACAACCAGTCAATTTAAGGCCTTATCGTTATTCTTTTGAGCAAAAGCATGCGATAGAGGAGATTGTTTCAGAGATGTTACAAGCTCGAACAGTAACTACAAGTGTGTCTCCTTTTGCTTCTCCGGTTTTATTGGTCAAAAAGAAGGATGTCAGTTGGAGATTATGTGTGGATTATCGGAAACTGAATGATGTTACAGTTAAAAACAAATACCCTATACTGGTGGTAGAAGATCTTTTGGACGAACTCAATGGGGCTACATATTTCTCCAAGATCGACTTACAGTCAGGCTATCACCAAATTAGGATGAAGGAAGGAGATGAGCCTAAAACAACTTTTAGGACTCATCATGGATTATGGGAATTTCGAGTCATGCCATTTGGGCTCACCAACGCCCCAGCCACGTTTCAGTCTTTGATGCACAAGATTTTTGGCCCATACCTTAGAAAATTTGTGTTAGTTTTCTTTGACGACATCCTAATCTATAGCACAAATTTATCTGATCATGTTGGTCACCTTCGATCTTTTGGTGGCCAACCAGTTGTTTTTCAAGAGAACCGAATGCAACTTTGCTCAACAGAAAGTTGAATATATTGGTCATATCATATCTAGCGAAGGAGTGAGCAGAGCACAAACAATGCAAAAATAGAGGCCATGCTAAATTGGACTCTGCCGAAATCACTCAAGTAACTGAGGGGGTTTTTAGGCTTAACAGGGTATTATCGAAGGTTTATTAAGGATTTTGCTATCATAAGCAAGCCTTTAACAAACCTGTTAAAAAAGGGAAATTTTTTGTGGACCTTGGAGGCTACAGACGCATTTGAAGAGCTTAAGCAAGCTATGGTAAGGGCACCAGTATTAGCACTACCCAACTTCTCCATTCCTTTTATAGTAGAAGTTGACGCAAGCGGTAAGAGAATTTGGGCTGTTTTGATAAGAATGGACCTTGGGCCTAACTCAACCCCAAAAGCTAGCTTATGAGGTGAGGATTGCCCAAGCCATATAAGGAGACCAAGGACCTCAAATCCCTCTGATGTGGGACAACTCAACAGATGCAAAATGGACGCCCCATTACTTTCCTCAGTCAAGCCTTAAGTTCAAGACATTTGGGGCTTTCGACATATGAAAAATATTTAATTGCCTTGTTGCACGCGGTAGAAAAATGGAGGCACTACTTGCAACCGATACGCTTCATCATTAAAACCGACCACTTCAGTGAAATTCCTCAAAGATCAACAGATCACCACTTCATTACAGCACAAAGGGGTGACTAAGTTGCTTGGCCTAAGCTACGAAATTCAATATCGTAAAGGAGTCTAAAATGTAGCTGCCGATACGCTATCGAGGAAGTTTGAAGAAGCAGATTGCTTGGGGTTGTCTATAGTACAACCAAAATGGATCACAGATATTATTGAGAGCTATGAGGGTGATAATCAGGCTCAAGAATTAATCACTCAGCTTAGCTTGGAACCAGGAGCTGTCGCAGATATTAAACTCCAACAGGGAATTCTTTGCCACCAAGGAAGGGCGTGGATAGGTAACTGTGGTCAGTTAAGACAGAAACTCATTTTGGAATTTCATGCGACTTTTTGGGGTGGACATTCAGGAACTAATGCCACTTATCAACACATCAAGAATGTGTTCTATTGGCCAAATTTGATAAAAGATGTCAAGGAGTTAGTCAAATTTTGTGAAGTTTGCCAAAGAAGTAAAGGCGAGAGTGTTGCCTACCCGGGCCTTTTGCAATCCCTACCCATTCCATCTAGAGCTTGGGAGCACGTGACCATGAATTTCATCAGTGGGCTACCCAAATCTCAAGGTAAAGACTCAATCTTGGTGGTCATCGACAGGTATTCTAAATATGCACACTTTTTTGCACTCACTCATCCCTATAGTGCATCTCAAGTGGCACAACTTTTTCTTGATAATATATGTAAACTACATGGACTGCCCAGTTCCATTGTGTCTGATAGAGACCCCATTTTTGTGAGCAATTTTTGGAGGGAACTATTTCAAGGACTACATGTCAAGCTGAAGCCCAGCTCTGCCTACCACCCGCAAATTGACGGGCAATCCGAACGACTCAATCGTTTCAAACAACGTACCTTCGATGTATGACTGGACATAAACCATCTGATTGGAGTAGGTGGCTAGCACAGGCAGAATTTTGGTATAATTCCAACTTTCAATCATCAATCGGCATGACCCCATTCAAGGCGTTGTATGGCTATGATCCACCACAACCTACTTTTGAGCTCATAGCGCAAAGCAAATTAGACTTTGTGGACCAAGCACTCAAAGAGAGGCAATTGATTAACAAAATTCTTCAAGACAATCTCACAAAAGCTCAAAATCGGATGAAGTCATATGCTGATTCAAAGAGAAGTGAGCGGAGTTTCAAAGTCGGGGATTGGGTGTTCCTAAAGTTGCAGCCTTATCGTCAATCATCAGTGGCAGTTAGGAAGAACCTGAAGCTATCCGCCAAATTCTATGGTCCATATGAAGTAATCAGAAAGATTGGACAAGTGGCATACAAGCTTCGTTTACCAGACAACTCCAAAATTCATCCCATTTTCCATGTCTCAGCTAAAGAAGAAGGTTGGAGATAACGTATTTGCAACTAAAGATCCCCCTTTTTGTACTAACGACGGCCAGATTAGAGTGGAGCCCTTGATGGTTTTAGATAGAAGGATGATTAAAAGAGGATATCGCCCACTAACACAAGTCCTAGTGCAATGGATGAACTTATCCCCTGAAGAAGCTACTTGGGAGGATTATGCATTGTTGAAATCACAGTTTCCTAATTTTGAACCTTGACTGTATCAAGGTTCTTGAAGGAGGATGGAATGTAGCGGATGGGTCGTGGATTGGGATAATTCAAATTCGAGGTTGGGTCTGGAGAGTCAGGGAACATTGGGCCCAAAAGGGAGAGGGGTTAAGCTACATAGTGCAGTAATATATTTATATTACAGTCTTGTTATTTAGGTATATTCTAGAAGGAGGGCACATGTTCTTCATTATCTGAGTTTGTTAGGATTGATGTCACTATGATGTCACTAGTTTCTCTTAAGTACCTGCAAATGGAATTGTAATAGCTGTCATTCTTGTTATGAAATTATCCGTTTAGCTTTATCTTCCTCGTTTTCAATTTTTTTTATTCCTGTTCCATTTAGCTATTGAAGCTCAACCACTACAGATTGTAAAACTTATAGTAGTGATTAACTGTCAGTTTGCTATTATTTCAGTTGTAAATGCATCAAAATAACTTTTACTAGGTGTCAGAATAATTTTAGATGGCTACCTGCAAATTGCATCTGAAATCCTTTCTATAGTACAGTATTTGAAGTTAGTCGCATTGTGTTGCAATCATCTAAAGACACTCACTTGAGGGTGTGAACATATGTTGAAGCCTCCCATCTAAAGACAGTTATCTGTGCTATGATGCCCGCTCCATTAACAAGGTAGGTGTAAGGTTTGTATACATACTACCCTCCCCAGACCCCATTTGTGGGAATACACTGGGTATGTTGTTGTTGTTGTATGATGTCCGCTCCATGTGTATTATTTATTAAAATATGGCGGATCGATTATTTCAAAGTCATTGTTGTTTGTTAACTATGTTGATCTTGTGATTTGCAGGTCAGTTACTACTTTAGAAAGCCCTGTCCCAATGACATAGTAATATTCAAAAGTCCTCCAGTCCTTCAGGAAGTAGGATACACAGATGACGATGTCTTTATTAAGAGGATTATTGCGAAGGGAGGTGATACTGTCGAGGTGAGTTCACTAGATGATAGAAGTAGCAATACTACTTTTTAATTGCCGTGAATTTGAACTGTTTAATTATGACTGGTCACTTGGCATTTCATAGTCACCATAATATCCTCATAGTTCATTTCTGCTAGCTCCCGCAACAATAAGAGTTGTATCTTTCCAATATCTATGTGCTTTTTTTGCCAAAACCATGTACTGACCTGGTCAATCCAATCAGTGTATTGAGGGAAAAGGTACCCTTTTTGTAAAAAGCCTCGGAATCCTGTATTTGGGTAATGCATCTTCTCTCTGCCATTCCTACTCTCTTGATTTGTATCCTTTTAGAATCTTTCTAAGAGACGCATTACATAGGCATTGATATGACCATGTGCATAGGTTCAAGATGGAATTTGCAACCACTAGGCTGCAACTTGAATCCACGGCGTATGTGCCACTTGAACTAGTATAAGTTTAGGTTGTCTGTTGTCAAATAGGACGCTTCTCCAGGCTCTGCTCTTTTAGGAGAATTCCTGGTCACAGCATTGATATTCAAATTTGAGAGACTTGACATACTTGATTCCACTCTGGAGCTAGTCCTCGGCAAGGCTCTTTTTGGTATCTTATCCCTACATATTAGTGATATTTTATCACAAATATGAAGTCCACCTCTTATTTTGTCCAACCTCAATTGGTGTCCGCTTTATTGAAATGGAAGAATCTGTTTAATATTATGGAGAAGAAATTGTATAGAGTCCTCTTCTATTATAGTATAACTTTTCTTTTTTCATTCTTAAACGGCGGAAAGATAACCCAAAATGTTTGCTTACTTTTCTATTTTATTTTTCCACTTGACGCTTTCAAATTGTGTCAAATAAAAAAAAAAGATTCAATTTGAGATAGAGTCAAAGATTTAACTAGTTAGGAACTTATAGTTGTATTCTATATAACTCTCATTATAGAAAAAGAAGATAAGGGGAAGTTTGCCTTCTTACTTTGATATACAAAGAGGAGACCCCTTGCAAGTCTCATCCCTTTCGCAATGACTTTCCGAGCATGGCCACTTGTAAATTGTTGCTACATTTTGTCTGTTCTCTGTGTGTGTGTGTGTGTGTTTGTGGGGGGGGGGGGGGGCGGTAGTATCAAATATAAGGCCTAGTTCCCAGCAATCTAAAAGGAAATATTTTGGTTATTCTTGGTAGTGCAGGTTCATGAAGGAAAGCTGATTGTAAATGGGGTTATGAGAAATGAAGATTTTCTTATCGAGGCACCCAAATACGAAATGACACCAGTGGTATGTTCCATTTTTACCAATTCACCTAACTCAGCAATCAGGTTCCCTCCCATTCTTGTCCTTACGAAGTTCTGAATATGCAAAAGTATTGGCTCATCGATATTTGACCAATACTAAAAGCCTAAAAAACCGTCAAAGTTGTGGCCAAAGTGGGTTGTTTAATTTCCATTTTGTGTGAGAAGAATGGCTACTGTTCTTACTGTTTTCATATTCATGTTGTGCTGCAGCATGTACCTGAGAATTCAGTTTTTGTGATGGGCGATAATCGGAATAACAGCTATGATTCGCACGTGTGGTGAGCTTTTTACTCTTTATAAAAGCTGAAACCATCTCTTAAATTGCTTAGATTCATTAAAACATGCTCATCTTATGTATCAATCTTATTTAAAACAGGGGACCGCTACCTGCAAAGAACATAATAGGCAGATCAATATTTCGGTATTGGCCTCCAACAAGAATTGGCGGGACAGTTCTTCCTCAAGGTTGTGCTGTCGACAAGCAGGAGAATAGTTTAGCACCTCAATAACTTATTTATTTAGCCTGAAAACTAAAGCCACAGCATCTCCTTTCTTCTTTTTGGTGGTTTTTGTTTCAACTCCTTTTCTATAATTGACATGAAAATGTTAAAAAAATGTTGTTTATTCAATTTAGTACACTGCAATTACTGCAGAGCGGATAATATGTCTAGTTTGAGGTAGTAGGATGTATTGTATATCTCTCCTTCCATTTCTTATATAGTGCTTCCTCCGTTCGGATTGGGCACAGAGTTTAAGAAAAAATGATTTTTTTGAAATTTGTGGTCCTAAACATGTTAAAAAAAGGATCCCGAGTATTTGTGTGGTTATAAAAGTTTTCTCATTAATGGTAGAATTGAAATTTTAAGCTAAATTATTTCTAAATTTAGAAATGGTTCATTCTTTTTGGAACATACCAAAAAGGAAATAGGTTAACACAAAAACTGGAACGGAAAGAGTATCAATGATTCTCAATGGAAATGTATTGTCTCATTAATTGAGTTCCTTGACATGACACCTTTCTCCACTCCCCCCCCCCCCCACGCCCTTTTTGACTTAGAAAGTTAATAATGGCATTTCTCTTGATAAGTACACTCAAACGTCTCTATAACAAACTCATTTGTTCTAGATTGTTTTTTGTTGTTATAGCGAACATATATTATAACATAGCATGAAAATTGGTTCCAAAAGAAATTTAGTTTTTATAGTGAATGGTTATTATATAGCGATGCTGTAATAGAAAGTCACTCTATTTGAAAAACTAGAAGTTGCTGGGAGATCTTCTGTTTTTGTCTCTCTTAAAAACCATGCTCTTTGTATAGAATCTCTTTGCCTGGTGACTTATGTGTGAGACTAGGACGTTCTCAGGTGCATGGACCATAGCTTTTTTGATAATTGAGAACCTCGGATGCCGTGAAGGCTGCTTGGTTTCATATGTGGCAATTCCGCCAAGGTCTCTGTGTTAGTTTGGAGAAGAATCCACCTGAATCGGATTTTTATATGCAAGATTAATATTATGAGAACTCCAAAATCTTTGTGAAGTATCCTTTGTCAATTGTAATAAAAGAGGTGAAGTAAGGGTGTTTAAGGGGCTGTGCTGGACCGTTTCCGGACCGGCCCGGACCGGTTTAAATCGGGACTGGACCGGCCCGGTAACCAAGGGGACGGGTGGGCTGGGTTCGTGTGGGGAAGGGGTTGTGTCCGTTTAATTTTTTTGATGGTGTAACCGGACCGGACCGGCCCGGTTCGGATGAACAGTCGCCCATACCGGTTAAACCGGACCGTCCTGACCCGATTCCAACGGTATTTTTTTTTAAATCTGACTTCGCAGGGCCCACAATAAAGCTGGCAACGGGAAGATTTCATTCAGATCCGTTGGCCAACAGAATTATTTGCAAAATTGGCCATTTTTTGTTTATTTTCTTGTATTTATTAATTTACAATATTAACCCTTCTTAAAATCTATAAATACCCTCCCCCTCTTCTTCATTTCTTCACTCAAAATTCTTATCTCAATCTCAGTTCTCAAATTCTCAATTTCTCTCTTCCCTTCAATTTGCAAGATTTCATATTCTAATTTTATAATTTTTATTTGGCTCTCTTTTCTTGAGTTTAATTTACAGAAAATTGTCATTTGAAAATTGAAATTCGAAGTTTGAAGTTCAAAGTTAATATACTTGCTTGATGTTTGTTCGTGGTAACACCGGAATTGCGTAATCAAGTGCTCAATTTACTGTCGAATTCGGTGCACTTCCTCCCACTCTTTCTCTTATTTAATATTTTAATTGCATATTTAATTTTAGCTTATATTTTAATTTTTACTATATGTTTAGTGTTGCTAAAAGAGCGTGTAGAAAAGTTACTGGTAGGGGTGAAAATAAAAAAAAGGTAGTCCTTGAGCTTCCGGTAGTAATAGTAATGACCCAATAACACATGTTTCTGAATCATCGCATAATGATAATGTAGAGATAGATTATGAACAATTACAAGAAGATTTTGGAATAGAAGATAATGAAATTGGAATAGAAGATGAGATACCACATACACCTACTAGTGGAAATATTGGTAGTGTTGGAGTTAGAGTTGCTAGTGCTACACGGGATAGACCACCAGTGGTTCCGACTTCTAATCGTAGAAGAAGAAGTCCGGTATGAAATTTTTTTAAAATAATAGAAATTACTAATAGAGTTAAGTGCAAACTTTGTAACGGAACTTTTAAACATGTGCCCGGGGGAAATTTAGGGGGTGCTGAGACACTTAGTAGACATATGAGATCTAACCATCCCATAGAATGCGGCAATAATGAGGATGGAATTAGCAAAAATGATTGCTTTGGGTTGTCTACGTTTTTCTTTTGCTTCTTCATCGTATCTTATTATGTATATTCAAATGATTTACAATCGTTTATTTAAAGGTATCCCTAGAAATACTTGTAGAGCAGATATCTTTAGACTTCATGGACAATATCAAACATAGAGCAGATATCTTTAGACTTCATGGACAATATCAAACATACATACGTTATTTGTTTAGCCACCTTCCTTCTAGAGTATGTCTAACTTCTGATATTGGCCATACTGTTAATGAAAATGATTATTTGACAATTACATGCCATTGGATAGATGATAGTACTTGTAAGCAAAAACGTATTATCGCTTTTAAATATGATAAAGATCAAAGTCATACTGGTACGTTTATAAGTAATACTATTGTTGAAGTTGTTGAATTTTATAATCTAAACTAAAAAGTTTTGTGTATGTCTTTTGATAATGTTTCAAACAATAATGCCGCAATTTCAATTTTAAAATTGCATTTGCAACCACCTCTTGATAATATTTTTCATGTTAGGTGTGCATGTCATGTTTATAATTTAATTGTTAAAAGTGGCCTTGATTTATTTTCAGTTGAGATTACTCATGTTAGAAGAGTAGTTGGTGTTATTCAAGGAAATAATAGACAATCTAGAATAAAAGAATTTAACACTAAGTGTATCCAGTATAACCTTAAACCTAGATTCATGTCAGACAAAATTGTTACTAGATGGAATTATACATATATATTTTTAAAATGTTGCCACAAATACAGATTTCCAATAACTGAAGTTGCTAATGCACATTGTACTGATCCTAGGCGTACGTTAACAAGTGATACTTGGAAGGTAATTAATGATGTTGTTAAATTTTTACATAAATTTTGTACTGCTACTGTTGTGTTTTCTGGCGCATATTACCCCACTGTTACTATGGCTTTAGTACATATAGCTGAAATTTCTTTTTTACTATCTGAATTTAAGAAGAAAGAAAAATATAAGGATGTTGTTGAAAAAATGCAAGCAAAATTGAAAAAATATTTCTTTCCAATTCCCCCTATTTACTTAATTGGTGCAGTTTTATATCCTTCTATTAAAATGTCTGATTGTCACCAATTAATGAATGTTTTATATACTTATATGGAGATTGGAGAAACTGAAACCCAAAATTTATATATTTTTATGAACAAGCTAAATGAATATTTACAACAACTATATAATTATTATGCAAATTAATGTGATAATGCTGCTCGTGCTTCTGGCGATGTTAATCCCGCTATGCAATGTAGCAGTTCTGCTACTGTGGATAATGAATAAGGCCTTGATAGTTTTAATATTTTTTCTACATTTTCTAACACTCAAACCAGTAGCAGGAATATTGATGAACTTCAATTCTACTTGCAGAAGCAAAAGGAGCCTCGCACAAAGGAATTTTCACCGTTGGGATGGTGGCATGAAAATGAAAAGTAATTTCCTATTTTTTTCGCTATGGCTCGGGACATGCTCAATGTGCCAATTTCTACTATTGCATCGGAGAGTGCATTTAGCCAAGCAAGACAAAAACTTGGAGACACCCGCCACTCATTGGGAAGCAATGCTTTGGAAGTTTTAGTATGTTTCAGAGATTGGAGTAGATCGGAACGACGAAATCAAGGAAAGGAAGATGTTGATAGCCCAGAAGACGAGGAACTTGGAGATATATTAACACATGAAAACCTATACCAAATTTAACACGCCAGAAGAAGGTCAATTGGCTCATATTGATTATGATGAACTTGCTAGGGCGATGCAAAACATTTGAAATTACTACTTTATTAGTTTACTTGTTAAAATAATGTAAACATTTCATTTTCTACTTTTTCAATTTGAAATTAAGAAATAAAGTAGCACTTGCAATAAGTGCAATTTTTTCCCATCTTACTTGTATTCATTCAATTATTACAAAGTATTAATATAACTTAATAATTATACTATACATAATTGTAAAAAAAATTAAATATATACTAAACCCGGCCTGGCCCGGCCCCCTCAACCCGTAACCCTTATGGTTCAATTTTTACCCGAACTAACCCGACCGGCTACGAATTCGTTACTTGCAACCCGATCCGACCCGGAACCCGAACGGGTCAAAAAATAATTAGCTCGGATAGGCCCACCCGTTAGACAGACTTAAGGTGAAGTCACTTGACACCGATTCTAGTGAATTATAGTAAATACCCAATGAAATAATTAAATTAAGGAAAAAAATATACAGAATAGTCGCTTATAAAAATAATAACCATCAAAATATTTATATTTTGTATATGTTAATGTATAATATCCAAATAATGTACATAATTTATAAGAAATACATATTTGCTGACAGCTTTGGTTCTTTTCTTGTAACCAAGAGGTTTCATATCTACATTAAAATATTTGGTGTTGCTAAAATTGAAAATATGTTAAAAGTAGAAATACATAAAAAATGAAAACTACGTAAAATAATGGTTTACAAATTATTAGTTAATCTATAATAACTACTTATAAATTATATTATGTAAAATTTTATTTAATTATTTTAATAGAAATTACAAATTAATGAAAATAAAGATGGAAATAATTCAATGAAAAATTAAAATTGAAAAGTAAAATAATAATGTAACATAGAAAAGAAAAAAAATATAAAAAAATAATTTCTTTTGAGAAAAATAGAGGAATGATTGAAATAAATTGTCCTCGAAATGGGGATTCCAAAAAATGGGATCAATTGTTGGAGATGCCCTTATCTACACAACCTTTATCACATTTTTTATCTCCAAAATGAAAATATTCGCATTTTGAGAACTTACTACAACCATTTATCCATTCTCCCCCCCCCCCCCCCCCCCCCAAAAAAAATATCATTTTACATTTTTCTCTCTCTTCTATATTATTATCTTTTGTTCAAATTTTATTTTTTAGTTTTCATTAAACAAATTTCATCTTTTATTTTAATTAATTTATAATTTCCATTAAAACAATTTCATAAATTTTAAATAATATAATTTATAAGCAATTATTATAGATTAACTAATAATTCAAATAAAAGTGAAATCACTACGATACAAGATTAATTAAATACATATTACATAACGATAAAATTCATTCAAAATATTACATAAATATTCAACTTTAACCTCTAATAAATTTTCATAAATGATCTATTAATACATTACAAAGTGCAAAACGAGCATCTTAGTCCTCAATTCTTCTATGTCAAGCTAAAATTTTTTGAAATCGTTAATTTTCATCTACTGACATTTTCATTGTTGAAAATGGACCTTCCAAATCATCTTAAATTGGTGCATCAAGATCACGTCATTTTCGATTATCATATTAATAATGTGGTATACATATAGTCAATATAAAATTAACTTACAATTTCACGTAAAAATAATAAATATACAAAAATTAATTTATAAAAATTATACATCTAAATTAAAATGTAAAACTAATATTATAAAGATATTACATAAATATATTTAAAAATATATAAAGAGATAAATTAAAAAAGATTAATATACATGACTAATAATAATAGAAATGAATGGTATCCCCTATACTTGGAGGAACACTATTTATCCCTATTTTGGAGATAAAAAAGAGAGTATTACGCCATCTCTAACCCTAACACTCTATTTCACGCTCGAACTCTAACACTAAATTTTCATACCAAAATGGTGTAATATCAAATTTACTCCAACCCATTACATATTTTTACACCAAATTTTGTCTCTCTTCTGTATTATATTATTTTCTATTTACTTTTCACTTTTTATTTCCTTCAAACTAATACTATTTTTTCATATTCATTATACACAATTCACATACACCATTAATATAATCATTTATTACAAAATTATTTTAAAGGATAAATCAATTAAAAGTAAAATCATTGATAAAAATAATTAAATAAATATTAGATCACAGTCAAATTTAATATAATTACCACACAAATATTTAATTAATTTAATAAAATTATCACACAAATGCTCGACTAATGCATTACAAAGTACGAATATTGAAATTACTCAAAAGTGCCCTTGTCTTAGCATGCAGCAGAAACTATCACTAATCAGGCCAGTCACAAGGTAGGAAGTTCATCAGGCAAACAAAAATATGCCCCATGATAAAGCACCAGGAGTAGATGGTTTCCCCATTGAATTTTCACAAGGCATTGGAAAGCTGTTGGTGATGATATATTTGAGGTTGTGAAGGAATTTTTTGAGACTGGCAAACTGCACAGAGGAGTGAGGAGTACAGCAGTAACTTTGATACCAAAAGTGCAAAATCCAAGTCAAGTAAAGAATTACAGGCCCATAGCTTGCTGCACAATAATAAATAAAATAATCACAAAAGTCCTCACAGCAAGGCTCAAAACAGTTATTGGTGATTTGATAGGAGGTTCACAGTCAGCTTTCATTGAATGCAGGAGCATAACAGATAACATCTTATTTATCCATGAACTATTCAAAGGGTATAATAGGAAATGAATTTTCCCAAGATGTGTGCTAAAAGTTGACATGACGAAGGACTATGATACAGTAAAATGATGTTTTATAGAAAGACTACTGCTGGACATGGAATTTCCTTACAAATTCACAAGATGGATAATGGAGTGCATCTCATCCGTTACATATTCTCTAAAAGCTTAAATGGTGGTCTCACAACACCATTTAAAGGCAAAAGAGGCATAAGGAAAGGGGACCCAATGTCTCCATGCCTCTTTGTCATAGCTATGGAATATTTGCACAGGGAATTTGTGCATATGATGAAAAGGAAAGACTTCAAGCTTCATCCTAGATGCAAGAAGTTGGGAGTTGTTCATATTTGTTTGCTACCACATCTGGCCTTCAGGAAAATGAAGACAAGAGTACAGTCTACATAGCAGGGGTTCCTAATTGGCTCAAGGAAAAAATCCTACAAGAATTGGGATTCCCTGAGGGTACGCTTCCATTCAAATATCTTGGTGTACCTTTGGATTCCAAAAAGCTGTCTATCACACAATGCTGCCCACTAGTGGAGAAGGTAACTCAGAAAATGAACTGCTGGACATCCAGACTACTGTCGTATGAAGGCAGACTTTAGTTGATAAAATCTATTTTGTTTGGAATGCAATCTTACTGGTCTCAGATTTTCTTATTACCTATAAAATTAATGAAAATGATCGAAGAAATGTGCAAATCATTTTTGTGGACTGGTACATCTACAATGTCAAAGAAAGCATTAGTGGCCTTAGAAACTATATGTTTACATATAGTGCTGGGGGACTTAATGTAATGAATCTGTTATTGAGGAACAAAGCTGCTGTTGCAAAGCACTTATTAATTAAATAGTACACACTTACTACATAAAGAACAAAGCTATTGAAGATATGCCAACTCCTAGGAATGCTGCATGGACTGTGAGGAAAATTTTTGAGACAAGTACACTGATAACTAAGTTGCAAAGTAACCATGGTAATCTAGAATGCAGATTAAAACAACTACAGAGGGGGGTTCTATTCAGTATCAAAAAACTATATAGATTGCAATTTTCCCAACTCCAAAAAGTTTACTGGAAAAGCATAATTGCACGCACAACTACACCAAAGATTCAAATTCATTCTATAGCTTGCATAGCATAGAAGACTGGCAACAATGGAGAGATTATTGAAGTTTGGTATACAGATTCCACAACAGTGTATTTTTTGCAAGGAACAGATGAGTCTTTTAATCACCTATTTTTTGCTTGTCTGACATTTTTGAAACTATGGAACATAGTGTTAAGCTGTATAGGATACCAGAGAAGCATTGGCGATTGGAATAGGGAGGTTGAATGGGTTAGCAAGAATGCCAAGAGGAGAAATAAGCAAGCTTCAATTGCCACTTGTGTTTTTGAGATGCCAGTATATATTATATGGAGAGAAACAAACAAAACTTAGATTTTAAGGAGGGAAAATGATTATCAGTAACATCTACAAGGAAATAGCAGTCGACATACACATTAAGGGATCCTTATCTCATAACTGGAAGAATGCTTTGCGAAGGATAAATAGCTACCTTTAGGATATTAAGTCGATTTTAATGTCTTGATGTATATATATAGACTTAGTAATGACTCTTTTAGAATACAATTAGAGGTTGAGTAGTTGGTCAGCAGCTACTGGTTTGTAATTGAAAAAATGAAAAGAAACTATTTATCCAAAAAAAGCACAAAATACAATCTTAACCCTTAATTTTTTTCTAACAAGCTAAAAATTATACAAATCGGTGATCTTCATCTACTACCATTTCTACTGTAGGAGTTGGACACTCACGACAAGGGGATTACGAAACTTATATTTTATATTTTAATGTATCCTCCTTTTATGTACTTTAATCATAATGTATTTTTATTTTATGTATTGTTATCGTCCTTTTATTTTTAAGTTCACTTTTCAATTTTAGCTACATATCTTACATTTGTATTTTTTATTTTTAAATAATAGTTAGATTTCATTTTTTATACAATAATAATAATAAAAATAATTTAATTTTATATAAATATAATATATACAAAAATTAATATATCAAAAAATAAGATATAAAATTAAAATTATGAAGATCGTATTATAAAAATTATTTATATACTCAATATATGATAAATTAAAAGTATTAAAAATAAAAAAATTGAATAAAATAATAAGAAACAAAATTAGAATTGAACCAAAATATTTAAAAAGATTAACATTCTAGGATACTCCGCTTAAAAAATATTCTAAAGTCAAATTTTAATTTTAATAAGTATTACTAACAATTAACTGAGAAAAAAGAGCCAATTTTTTAAGGGCATCAGTTCTCCAAGGTTATAGCATCAATAAAAATTCAGACGCAAATTACCCATTTACGATATAATAAGATTCATCATTTGCCCCTTAAATTTTTTTAATTTATAACAAAAATAAAAATAAAATAAATAAAAATGACATTTAAAAAGAGTTTAATTAAAGATCAGAACCTGTCGGGATTCACTCTTTACATCATAATAATGTATTCAGTGGATTGACAGACATGAATTCTATCATCATCTCTTTCCTCCTCGATAAATAATAAATATTACAAATATTAGTATCGCTAAAATCGTAATAGTATTTAAAAACTGTGTTTAATAAATATTCAGCACTAATTTAAAAGTACTGAAATTTAATAGTTATAAATATTAAAATAGAAAAAAAAATGAGTGCTCAGAACTTCTTAGAGGGTAGTGTAAACCATCACGGAACAAAAGTCTCCGACACAATGAAATTTTCATCACAGCACCACAAAGGCAAAAAATAATTTTTTTTGAATAAATGAACTATAAAATGACAAATTTAATTAAACATATAATAAAAATAAGTGAAATAAATAAAAAGAAATTTAAATTGGAGGACTCAGTTTATGGGTGGTGATATATCAGAATGGTCGTCAAGGTAGTTTTTAAATACCATTACGACGAACGAGACCAATTGATACGAGTCGTCACTGTCCAATTAACCATTTCAATGTAAAAAATTTTAAAAAAATAATTTACCTAAAAGCAAAAAATTAGCTTTTTAAATATTTACATTTGATTTAATCTAAGTGAAACTAAAAGAAGAGCCATCAGATAGGAGCGAAAGACTAAAAAGATGTTTTAAAATCATAAAAGATTTCATTTGAACTATGCTTCTAATCATCATATGACCCAGTAATATAACAACAGGATTAAGGCGAAAAATAAATAGAAATAAATTATTTATTGGCCTCATAGAGAAGATTAGGTTAACAACATGATAAAAATTCAGATATATGCTTGTCTATAAAAGAATTTTAATCATTGGCCAAAGTGATTAACACAAATAAATTTTAAAAAATTCACAGCTAGAAAAATAAAAGGAAAAGGAGAAGATCTTACAAATGGAGGAACTGAAATTGTAAAACCCTAGAGACCAGAAGAGAGAATGATGAATCTCAGGGAAGGAAGTTGCTTTATATAGAGAAGAGTGAAGGGGGCTAGGGTTTTATGCTTAGGTTTTGGAGAGAGGTTTTGCTGGATTGGGCCGCTCACAGAATTGCAAAGCTAATGGGCCTAAGGTGTGAGCTCAACGGTAATTTTATCGGTTCTTTATACAAATAGTCAATCATATTCATTATTTATTTTTTTAGTCATACACAAAGTCTATACATTGATTATACATAATTATATATATATAATACATAAACTATGCACATATTATATCTCATATGGCTATTTTTAGATTAAGTTTGGGTAGGCGGCTATTTGTATAAAGATCACTTACATAAATACGCCGATTTTGCACTGTTTAAGTTCTTATCTCGTTTAATGAGTCAAAATATTCAGCCTACCGATCTACAAGGGTGGATGTAACGTATGACGGTTTCAAATCGAACCCATAATTTTGATATGGAACATAAATTTGTGTAAAAATTTACTAACACTATAACAACGAGTAAATATGAACCCATAATTTTAAAAATATAATGAATTCAATACTAAGAAGTCTTATTCGTATTATGCCTACAAATTGTTCATAAATGCAAAAGGATCACCCAAGTTCTGATGGATGAGCAAAATTTATACTGTTATAACTTCTGACGAATTGTCATAAATTTAGTTTGTGACTTAATTTTAGTAAATATTGTTCACGAGTACAAATCGTCAACCACGCCATTGGAATTTTCATTTTCATTTGAAACAAATCTGTTCCTCATTCGTTCTTTTAGCTCAAACCAACTCTTGACATCGATGTTTTTCTTGGTATAAGTAGATAGCAGCAATATATTCCAACACGAACATTTCAAAAACAAAAGATCTTTTTTGTTGCATCTCAGGTTTCTTACCGTCAAACCTCTCTATAACAGCCTCGTTTATTCCAATATTTTTCGGCTGCTATTGTGAAGTGTTGTTGTAGAAGACGTATATTATAACATAACTTAATAATTGGTTCCGATGGTAGAGTTTTGATGGGGGAGTCTCAAGTCAAGTAGAGGTGGCAGGCGTACTTTCGCGACTTACTTAACGAGGAGGAGGATCGTAACATAGAGCTAGGGGAGTTGGGGCATTCGGAGCAACATAGAGACCTTGGGTACTGCAGGCGCATTAGGGCGGAGGAGGTCATGAGGGTTTTGCGTAGGATGAATAGGGGTCGGCGACCGGGCCTGACGAGATCCCGGTGGAGTTCTAGAAATGCATGGGCAGGCCAAGAGATGAGTGACTCTCAAGGTTGTTCAATGCGATCTTCAGGTCCAAAAGAATGCCGGAGGAGTGGAGGTGGAGTACAGTGGTGCCCTTGTACAAGAACAAAGGGGACATCCAGTGTTGTAACAACTATAGGGGTATCAAATTAATAAGTCATACCATGAAGGTCTGGGAGCGGGTGATCGAGGCGAGGGTGAGGGAGATGACATCTATATCTGCGAACCAGTTCGGTTTCATGCCGCGTCGCTCCACTACAGAAGCTATCCACCTTGTTAGGAGGCTGGTGGAGCAGTTCAGGGATAAGAAGAAAGACCTGCACATGGTGCTTATCGACTTGGAGAAAGGTCCCTAGGGAGGTGCTGTGGAGGTGCTTGGAGGCGAAGAGCGTGCCGGAAGCCTACATCAGAGTAATCAAGGACATGTACGATGGAGCTAAGACTAGGGTTAGGACGGTGGGTGGCGACTCAGACCATTTTTCAGTGGTTATGGGGCTCCATCAAGGATCGACGCTTACCCTCTCTTGTTTGCCTTGGTGATGGATGCTTTAACCCGACATATTCAAGGGGATGTGCCTTGGTGTATGCTATTTGCTGACGACATAGTTTTGATAGACGAGACGAGGGTCGGTGTTATTGAGAGGTTAGAGGTATGAAGACAGACTCTCGAGTCTAAGGGTCTCAAAATAAGCAGATCTAAGACAGAATACCTGGAGTGCAAGTTTAGCGCCGAGCCGAGCGAAGTCGGTAGGGACGTGATGATTGGATCTCAGGTCATCGCCAAGAGGGACAGTGTCAGATACCTTGGGCCGGTGATTCAGGGGGACGGAGAGATTGACGGGGACGTCACTCATCATATAGGAGCGGGGTCGTCAAAGTGGAGGCTTGCATCAGGAGTCCTGTGTGACAAGAAAGTTCCACAGAAACTCAAGGGGAAATTTTATAGAGCTGTGGTTAGACCTGCCATGTTGTATGGGACGGAGTGCTGGCCAGTGAAGAACTCCCATGTTCAGAGAATGAAGGTTGCGGAGATGAAGATGCTCAGGTGGATGTGCGGGCGCACCAGGTTAGATAAGATTAAGAATGAAGTTATTCGAGAGAAGGTGGGGGTGGCCCTGGTGGATGAGAAGATGCGAGAATCGAGGCTGAGGTGGTTCAGGCATGTGCGGAGGAGAAGTCTTGATGCCCCGTTGAGGAGTTGTGAGCGGCTGGCGATAGTCGGTGTACGGCGAGGCAGAGGGAGGCCTAAGAGGTACTGGGGAGAGGTGATTAGGCATGATATGGCTAGAATGCGGGTTTCCGAGGACATGGCCCTTGATAGGAAAGTCTGGAGGTCTAGTATCAGGGTTGTAGGATAGGGGCTCCTAGAGTGTTTCGTACTCGTCACCCGGGGTTGGGTGAGGCTTGGCAGGCCTATCCGTAGAAGATTTGTGCATTGGTTTGTGTCTCCCTTTGATAGTTATTTATGGTAGTTACTATCTGATATATTTGCATGCTATTTTATTTATGGTTCTTATGTTTAGATAATTATTTACGCTATTTCTGCTAGAGTTACTAATGCTCTTTTATTTTGGTTTTTGTTTTTCCTTTCCTCCACTAAGCCGATGGTCGATTGGAAACAGCCTCTCTGCTCTTTCGGGTAGGGGTAAGGTCTGTCTACATATTACCCTCCCCAGACCCCCACTTTGTGGGACTATAATGGGTAGTAGTTGTTGTTTTAATAATTGGTTCCGACCAAAACTTGACTTTTATATTGAGTGATTGTTATACGGAGATGCTATAAAGTCTAACTGTAGTACCATTCTCGCCAACAAAACACTCTCTTCACTCTTACAGCTGGATCTCCCTTATAGCACAATTCTCCCTTTCCATATGCAGCAGCTTACTAAGTCGGAAACAGCGGGTACTGTTGTAAATTTCAAGTATTATAGCACAGCACATTCAAAATAACCTCAAAGTTAGGAGTTGAGCAAAAGGCGGGAAACCTATTAATTTAGAATTATCGACCAACTACATTTTCAACCCATTGCTACTTACCTACATTGTACACTGCAGCAGTTGTCACGTAAGTGACCTGAATCTAACACCTCAAATATCAAATCAATAAGAAAAGGAAAAAAAAACCTTTCTTTTGAAGAAGGGGAAAAAATTGATGACTGAGCACTTCCCAGATGACTGTCATCTTTACTCTCGGTTTCAGTATCACCTTCTGTCAACTTGAATAATTCCTGGTTCGAGGGTTGACAGTATCTGAGGCATTGACATGCCACCAGATACAACAATCTCTGCAAAGAGGAGAAAGGAGCATGTCGGAAAGTGCTTCAAGCATAAGCATATAACTTGATCAGAAAATTGTAAATAGGCTCGACAGATGAGAACCCTTTAATTAGGAAGATGCAGATACTGGAAAAAGGTTCAAGCTTATCGAACAAATCAATGCATCTGTTTTCAAGAGAATTTGACGATGAAAAGATATTTTACCTATTCCTTCACGGACTGACAAGTTTGGTCTAATAACATCTTTTGCATTGACCAGGAATATATCACCAATGTAAAGATGATTTGTAGGAACATACACACAGCATAGCTCTTCATCTCCTGAATAGTTCTGGATTGGATAGTAAAACAGAGTATCACACAAGTGAATTTCAAATAAACAACAACAACAACAACAACAACAACAACAACAACAACAACTACCCAGTATATTCCTACAAAGTGGGATCTGGGGAGGATAATATGTAGACAGGCCTTACCCCTACCCGAAAGGTAGAGAGGCTGTTTCCAATCGACCCTCGGCTCAGGGAAGTAAAGGAAAAACAAAAACAAAAACAAAAGCAAAAGAGCATCAGTAACTCTAGCAAAAATCGCGTAAATAATTATCTAAACATAAGAACCATAAATAAAAAGGCATGCAATAATATCAAACAATAACTACCATAAATCATCTAAGGATACACAAATCACCTAATAATACCAAATAATCTTTTCAAACTGCACAGATATATGATTCTAATGCTATCCATGCCTACCAGGCAATTGGAAACTTGTGCATGGTGTAAACAAAAGATACAAATTAATTCTTATTTTTGAGAAATAAAAGAAAAGCAGGTAATCATTGGCATACCTGCAGGACAACAGACGAAGTAATGAACCCAAAGGCATATTCTCCAATGCGAGGATGCCTTATTATTGCAACCTCCTTGAAAGCTTGTGTATTCTGATCTGCAGTGATACAGGAGGTTATGCATCTATAATCACTCTCCAACTGAAAGCTGTTTCGTGAAAATAGTATGAAACTGAAAATCCATAAAGCATACCTGGAGATATGGCAGAACTAATTTGCTTCGAAGCATTATAGATATGCCGAACAAATGGCATTCTTTTGATGAACCACTCACCAAGATTCAAAACAGATGCCCCCAACCATGATGACATGAACACCCCGACCAAAAAAATGAAAGTGATTGAAGTCATAAATCCAAGACCTGATCAGAACAGCCACAGAAAAGGAGGTCATCTCGAAAGAAGAGTATCACCAACATGAGCAGCTAATATATCACAAGAAAAGATCCTTAACCTAACATGGCTGACATTTACATATCGTACCATAAAACTACTAGCTAATTCCTCTGGAACACTTCATCTTTAGCATAATAATGCATTCTATGTCCAAAAAGAGATAAAGGCCAGAATAAAGTAAGTTGGTTGTCTCATGGAGAAGGGGAAACTGCTTACCAAAAATATCAATTCCAAGATGAGCATAAATTGGAGAGAAAAAGCCATCCACGAAATGAATAAACCACCAGGTTATGTAGAAAGTGACTGCTATAGGAAATAGGATAACACTGCAAAAAGATGTGCATGAGTAACAACTTGAAAAGTAAGGAGTAAAGCAGAGTCAGAGCATCTACTTAATCATAGCGACAGTGAAGACAAAGACGAATATTTATAAGCATATCCTGTTACTCTTTTCACGTGACACTCACAAGCAGCAGAGTGGATTGTGGTTTAGTTCCTTCCTAATTAAGTTTATTTCAAAAACTTCCATCCCATGGAAACTTATTAGTAGAAGAGCTCATAGGTATTGCATATTCCAAGAAAGAAGAATAAAACAACAACTACGCCTCATCTCAAACAAGTTGGGGCCGGCAATACGAATCCCCATTTCTTTCATTTAGCCCAACCCATATCAAAGCCAAGAAAGAAGAATGCTCCCATTATTGTGATAGATATGATACGTAAAGGATTTCTACTGAAGTCTTCTCCATCATCATAATTCCCAACAAAAGAGGGAGGTACCGACACAAGTAAAAGAAACTTCTAGTTTTGTATTCATTTTAACAGCTGATCTAAGGTCCTCACAAGTCACAACAACTCTGATGCTTTTTGATGTTCAAAGATTGATTGTCTTAGTTCTGTTAGCCGAAAGCCCATCTATTCCAGTCTTTAGAAGATGGCTTATGTGTCTTGAACTTATATTGAATGCGGTTAATATAAATTTTGTAACATTTTCTGATTTTTTTGATAATCGTCAATTAAAAGGAGACATTTTCTCAACTTTTTGTTATAGCTATTGCAGCCGCTGAAGCAGCCATTGGACTGGCTAGAACTAGACCCCTGGATCAGTTCTTCTGTAGGCCTTGACCTTTGCTTAACTAACTAGTTCTTGTAAATCATTCTTGTGACTCTTTGCTGCTTCTTCCTAAACTTTATCTTCTAGAAGAAAGGAACCAGATAAAGAGATGTAGTCTATGTCTAGATCAAAGGGAAGATTGCAGAGAACCATTTTTACCATCCAGTCATGAATTTCTTAGAAGCCCAGCTCCTAACAACTTTAGAGAAAGTCTGCAGTTGCAAAAAAATATATACAGCTTTTGTCAGATGACGAAAAGAGAATTCAAGCTTAAAATATGAGAATAGAAGAAACAACATGGTAATATTCCCGTTGATCAGTCCACTCACTATACAATTAAGCTCAAGAAATGAATAGCAAGCAAACTAAGTTCTAGCTACAAGAACAGACTTTGACGCATTCATCAGATTTTAGATTTGTGATGGAAGAGCATGTAAGAGAAGCAGAGAGAAGAGGAGAAGGAATCAGATGAAACGTCGAGAAGAAGAGAGAGATAAGAAAAGTAAATGTCACACAGAGAGATGAAGAAAAGAGACCAGCAAGAACCTGTAGGCTTGCCCCCAATAGCAGATAAAACAGTAATGCAGAAGCCTAAGGCCCTATAATTCACCTTACATTTATGTGCAGCACAGCAGGTATGTGAACAGTTAATCAACTAATCAAGCATGGTACATGTGAAAAACTCTTTTGAGAAAGGGGGCTTATATCATTTTGATATAATACATTCTCCAGGAAAATTGATGGAGTTCTTATTGGGTATTCTAACGTGCTAAGAAAAATATTATGCACAAGAGTTGTATCTTTTAAGGGGCACTAGTATATTTTGTTTAGATAACCGAAGGGAGCACCAGTATATCTTTCGCTATAATTATCTCTATTTCTACTCCATACCAATTACTTCCACCAATGTATAATCACTATTTTCATTTTTGTTCCTCATTGCTCATAAGGATCACCAAGCATCATTCCCACGCTCCACTTGCCACCGTCTGGTACTATTAGAAGCCACCAACTGTTTTACCCATCCAAATATTATGCCAGATTAAGCCTAAATTGATCGATCTAACACCCGTTCAAATGCAATCTAGCACAAAGACTGGCAGAAATCACCAGATATAAAGGAATGTAGGATGCCATAGATGTTACACCATGCAATGAAGACAAATATGAGTGCCACATCCGTCACAGCTCAAATACATGAAAATCGAATTACTTAAGAAGTGTAGGACATCCGAATAGTATATTATAATTTCTATATAAAACCTAAGTCCAACGCAAAATCACATGTAGATACACTCAAAAATCAACAGACATGTTATATTGTAATAGTTAGTCGCATCCATCAAGTATACACACATAGGTAGTATAGAAAGAATAAAACATGATTGAACAAATGACTAACACCTAACAGGAGATAAATATGCAAAGCTTTTAAAACCATTTCTGCTTCGCATGCATAAACATCAATGCACAGCAGCATATGGATACGGTCATGGACACGTCCTTTAATCGTTTAATATGCTACAAATGTATTGTTTTGATAAGTTAATCTAGTTTATTCAACAATTTTGACTAAGAGGAGAAACAAGCACAACTTATATCATTTCATTGCACTAAAAGAGAGACTAAAAGCAGATAAAAAGAAGTTCAATTAAATATGTATGACCCCCGAAATACTCTCCTACCGTAAAAGGTCGAACTTTAACACAGTTTCTCATTAACTAATTATGTCCGAGTTCTTCTGAACTTCGTAAATATTTTTTCTTTCATACCACAAAATAAAATTTTACTTAGCAGGAAATAGTAAATATATACATTGAAAATTAACAGCAAGCCAGACTTCAACAGAAGTTTCCAGCAATCTTGTGATCAATTTCAAAACAAACAACAACAACAACCCAGTAAAATTCCACAAGTCGGGTATTGGGAAGTTAATGTATAGGCAGACCTTATCTCTACCCCGAGGGGATAGAGAGGCGGTTTCCGATAGACGCTCGGCTATGATCAATATCCAAACATTAAGGGAAAATATTTTCTTCAATTTTTGTAATGTAAATCGAATCATTTGTTCCATTTGCCTAAGCCTTCATCCGCACAGTTACCTTATAACCATAGGCAGATACAAGATTTGGACTTTATGGGTTCAGAATGCCGTTGAACCCACCAACCATTTAAGTTAGTACTATATTTGAAATTTAATATTTGTACATATATAGTAAATTTCGTAACACATATAAAAGGTTTGAGCGTAGAGTTCAGCTGAATCCACAACTCATATGGTACATCCGCCCTTGCCTGGTACTTGTGCTAGTGGGAGTTAGTAGGTACCAGGTGAATAGTAGCAAGCTGGTCCGAACACCACATATATATTTTTTTAAAAGAAGTTTTCCCTTGGGGGAAAAAATAACAAAAGAATGCAGAAGTATCAAAATAGCCCCTTCTTCAAGCATTCCTCTTTCCCTAACTTTGAGCTCTTTATAAGTAACTGCCAACATGACAATAAATTATTGTTCATACAAAAGTGATCCAATTCTTTCCTTCTATAAATACTTCAACAAACTCCATTCTTAAACGCAACTTTAAACTCCTAATTTACACAATTAAAACACCAAAAATCACTACCACACTTAACAAAACCCTGATCCAACATATAAATCCAGTTAAGAGCTAATCGAAACAGTAAAACCCTAGCATATTCCCAATCAAAAACAAAATATCTGAATAAGAATAGTTTGAGAAATTACGGAATTAACCTCGCGGCCGGAGTGATGGTGAGAAGAGGAAGAGGAAGGCCTATTGGCGGACTCATCGTCGACGGCGATAGCGGCTGCGGAGTGAGCCACCGGAATGAGAAGTTCACGATCTCTGCTAGAATTTGCCATTTTTATCCCCAATTTCTCATCTCCCATTTACTTATAATAAAAATTATTTTCTTTGTGCTATGAAAAAAAAGTGTACAGATTTTGCAAGTGTAACAGTTCTATTTAATCTAATCTTTTTTAAAAATATTTATATTGCTTGGTGATGGAGGAAATGTTTGGGTGGGACGGAGGAGGAATTTAAGAAAAAATTGTTGTCTTACTCTCTTAGAGTTAGCTACGGACTCCATAATTTAATGGACTGTTCAATGTTGATGAGATATTGGGTTTGGTTTGGGCTGGGCCAGGTTGGATTTTGTCATGTTGATGAGCTGTCTCCAATCATATTTTGCCAACTCATACCATCTTTGTTTTTTTAGTTTTGATACTTAATTTAATTTCTATATATTGACAATATAAAAAAGAAAGTTTCCTAAAGCACTATCTTTTAGTAGTAATTAGTCATTTATAGATAACATTTGCTATATTACGGATTATAGATACATTTTTTGTGGTTATAAGATGTATTTTATGTATTTAAGCTATTGTATTCATGAATACAGTAGCAAAAATAGGCGTGAATCAGGGAAGTTTAGCAATCAGTTATTGTATTGTATTCATGAAGTAGAACATGGGATTACAGCTGGACAGATTATTATATTCGACTGTATTCACGGCGCGAAATAGTGGATTACGTACCGTTTTTAAAATGAAAAGTGAATCAATTAACATAATAGACTCCTAATATAACTCAACAAACTCAATTATAACACACAAACTTATACTTTAGTTACAAAAAATATTCTCAAGCAAAAAATACCCCAAAAATATAGCAATCTTCAAAGAAATTATATAATACACCTGAATACATAAATTATATTAATTAAAAAAATATATGAATACATTCATGGCATATAGCGAGACAGTGAATACAATAAAATACATAGAATATAATAAGATACATTAAAATATAATTAAAAAAAGAGAGTGAATACAATGAAATACATTGAATTACCATGAAAAAAAGACAATGAATACAATGAAATATATTAACGGAAAATCAAGTTGCTCAGCTCCAAACTCCGTCGTCTTTGTTCAAGAACAAACCCTAATTTCCGGCGAATTCGCCGGTACAACATGTGACACCTTTGAGATTTGAAAGTACAACACGCGACACCTCTTTTCATTACCTGCTACCCAACGTTGCTTCAATTATACAAGGGAGTAGCGGATGTATCATAGCCAAGCAAGTGAAAGCTCCCTTAGTATTGATCGGTTATCATTAAGAGACAGGAATGCTACCTTCCAAGAAGGATTTTCAAGCGAGAGGGTGGTCAGTTTGAATTCCATTCGATAAAATCCCAAAGACTCTGTCACCGACGCTAACGACTCATAATTGAGTTTTGGTTGCCTAACGACGCTAAAGATTCATAATTGAGTTTTGATAGATTGCGAATGGATATTTGCCTAGGAAAGACTCGATCAGGAAGCTCGAGGTCTGCTGCTATCCAACATATTCGGTCCAAGAATTGATCGGAATGAAAAGAAAATAGTGTGGATGAAAGGAATTTTGAGATTGAGCATCATGTTTTCAGGAATGAGGGAAGAGAATGAGGTGTATCAAAGTATAGAGATAGTATAACTACGTATTTAGTGGCTTAGAGTTAGAAGGTAACCAAAATTAAATATTTTACTATAAACATTTAAAGGTATCTATAGAATATAATTTTTTTAAATGATATTTATTTAAAATAAATAAGGTGTTAACCTTTTCTATAAAAATTTCAATAAAAATATATAGCCTAGAAAATAATACTATAAGTTACAAAATTACCAGGGCCGGCTCAAGGGCCAAGCAGGTAAAGCTATTGCTTACGGCCCCTTATTTGTGAGGGCCCTTTTTTTTGAACAATATTTAGCAAAATAAAAAGAAAAAAACTGCAAATTTCAAGGAACGGGAGCCGTTTGAGAATAATTGGAAAAGGGAATATATTTTTGAGATCTATGCCTTTTTTAGGCGTGAACATTCCACCATCTTGCGTTATTTATGTACTATTATTATTTTAAATAGACTCACATTCTTTCTATATATCTTTTTAACTTTTACTCTTCTATTATTCGTTTAGCAAAAGCTTATCAAGTTATCTATTTGTTGAATCAGGTTTGATTGTTCTACCTTTTATTATTTGCATCTATTTTTTAATTTTTTAAATATATTTTCTTTGTAAGTATAGATTGTCTTTTAGTTATTTATTATAGTTTTAATATGTCAACTGAGCCGAGGGTCGATTGGAAACAGCCTCTCTGTCCTTTCGGGTAGGGGTAAGGCTCGTCTACATATTACCATCCCCAGACCCCACTTTGTAGGATTATACTGGGTAGTTGTTGTTGTTGTTAATATGTTAACTGGAAAATATGATTCTGGGTGTTTAAAACGTCAAAAGAGAAGAAGGATTGAAACTCTAAAGATCCCAATGAGTTTTCTTCTACAACAAAAATTTAAGGCCCCTAATTGAACTTTGGCTTTAGGCCACAAATATGATTGAGTCGCCCCTGAAAATTACTTGCACCTAGTGTTTTTAACAAACCATGCTAATACTTTAATTGAGTCATAAATTAAGGTGCAAATATTTATTAGTTAATGATTTAAGGATAAGAGTATATGTAAATATATATATATATATATATATATATATATATATATATATATATATATATTTCTTTTGGTTTCTCATCAGTACCCGGTATTAATATTGGGGCCTGAGTAAATATGAATTTGCATCGAAAAATCCCATATTGAGGGGTAAAGTACTCCTTAACAAAGGCAACTTCATACCTAGAACTCGAATCCGAGACCTCTAGTAAAGGATGAAGGAGTACTTACTAGTCTACCACAACCATTCTTGGATGTATCATATATTTATATGCCAACTCCGATTTTTTTTAGAATTATTTAAATTCAAAATTTAACTCCTATATAATAGTAAGATTATAACCTGAAAATGAGGCAGGTAACATGTTAGGACAAGTAATTTTTTTTTTTACACAGTTTCTGTATTTAACACCAAAGATTATTCTAGTATTGTTTTGCTCAAAAGATTCGTACACCTTGTAAGCTAAAAAACAATCAAAAAAATATTTGGGTAAATCTTAATCAAGTATAATGAGTGCTAGATAGGATTACTTAACCAAGAATGTGATAGATATGGAAATACACAAAGTTATAAAAAGCTTAAGAGAGAAGGATAGAGAGATGGTTAGCTCGATAACAGTAGAGAGAGAAAGTAGAGAGATGATATTATTCAGAGTAAAGCACCTGTCCGTTACAAAGGGGACGACCCCCTTTATATATTAGGAGACCTTCCTCGAAATAATCAAAAGAAAAGTACAAAAATTGGTGGATTCCTTGTACGAATGAAGCCATGCCTTAAACGACGTCGTTCTTCAACCTAGTGGATTGGGACGTCCTTGTTTTGGTCGTCCTCGCCCGAGGTGATGCAATCTGAGGACGACATTTTCATGAAGGACGTGTCTGCTTAGACGATAACGGGGCGAAGTGAATTTTACCCCATACAGTTAGTCCCTCCATCCGTTGAAGGCGTGCTCGATGGACGTCTTCAATGGATGGATATGTATGCTTGTATGGCAATTCAAAGCTGTTGACGTTTGTCTCCTTTTTAGAGTGACGTCATATGATCACGTACATCATCCTTATATTTACTCCCGAGGTGGCTAAGATCCTGATGTGACTTTTGGGTTTCCCGCGCCAGCTTTTGAATGATGCCACTTCGATTTCCGTGTACCTCACTCCTATAAACAACGGAGCGGTTCAAAACGATTCATCATTCGAATCTTTAAAGGATATTTCCCTCTTTCCCTCATTTTGTTTTTCGGCGATCACTGCTTTTCTTAAGAACTTCTATTTCTATGGGTCGAACTTTGCACTACTTAAAACACTCTTCTTTGTAAACTAAATCATGGTGAAATGATCTCAAGGCAGCAAGAAGTCCAGAAATAATGCCCCATTCTAAGGTTTCACCTCCCTCCGACGGTGAGGCGGAGGTAGTTGGATAGGTTCTAGTTCCTCTGTCAGTGGTGAATGTTCTTCCGAAGAACATGATCAAAAGGAATGACTTTAGTCATAAAAGCTCACCTCTACCCTGGGAACGTAGCGAATTGACGCTCTCTCACTTGGATGCCCTCAGGATGGCATATGGGTTTCCAGATCATGTCGATATAGTTCTTGTCGGAGAGGACTACGCCAACGTGCACAGGCCCGGGTTCTGCAGTTTTATGAGTATGCATTCTGGATCGGCTATAGTTTCTCGCTCAATCCTCTAGCGGAGGATATTTGCCGCTTCTTTAGGGCATGCCCGGCTCAACTCACCCCTTACACATTGAAAGTGTGCAGAATACTTACCACACACGTGGAGAAAGCCGGGTGTGTGGTCACGATATACCACCTTCTGAAAATGTTCAATGCGAGTTACCTGAGGGGTTCGATGCTGCACCTGACGCGCCGTGGCAAGAAAAGCTTTGTGGTACAGTCTGATGACAAGGCCAACCGTGGCTATTGGAAGAAATTTTTCTACGTCCGGACGGAGCATCTATGGTTAACCCCGAAAGGTTTTCGGAGGTGTGGAACCAGGAGTGTAAGTATCCCTTTGCGTCTTCTTTAGTATTTTTCGTTATTATGGCCTAACCTCTCACGGTTTTTTTATCTGCGATTTGCAGTGGCGGCATGTATGCCTGTAGATTTCTCGTCTCTTTCCTGTGCGGACGATAATAGGTCGTGGGTGGAGAGGATGATTCTGCATGTAGAGGAGTGTCGTACCTGGGCTGAATTCTGTAGCACGTACGGCCAGACTAGTAACGCTCTTCCCTTGTTCTTCCCTTTTTCCTTGTCTCGATTCGAGAGTCGTTTTGCTTGACGTATCTTTTCCTTGACAGGCCGGGGCACCTCCAAGAGGTCCAAGAGGAGAAAAACTGATATTGGCCCGTCTAGGGTAGAGTCGGGCTCTGAGGGAGGAGGATGTGCCTGCCGGGGGTTCTCCCAAAAGTAGTGCCCTCTCGGCCCGTCAGCAGGAAGTTACGTCGGGATTGATTTCTGATGCAGTGGCCGAAATAATGGCGGAAGTTGCATCAGAGGAGGTTCTGGTGGTGGTTCCTGAGGTCATACCCGGGAGGGGGGCCGAGGTCGCGTCTGAAAATGAGGTGCTTCCTTTGGAGTCGCCTTCGCTACCGGTGGAGGCGGATCCTGAAGATGAGGAGCCCCTTGAAAGTAGGAGGCGCCGACTGATCACCGGCAAAGGAGTAACCATTGAGGAGGAGAGGGTGCAATTACCTCGTTGTGAGTCGGGCGATCGTTTATGGCTGATACAGTTCACTCGTGGAGGACCACTCATCGGGGGAGGGCTGATGTCGAGGATGGCCCGCCTTCTGCTAGGGAGGACGGCTCGTTGACCTCAACAGCGAGGAAAAGTGTGCCCTGGAAGAGGATGGGTGGAGGAAGGGGCTCTCCGACTCGTGTTGAGATGAATGCCGGTAGGTCTACTTGCCGCATTGTGATTCCTAAAGGCTATACCTTTTTGGAGAACTGCGAGGAAGCGGCTGCGGACATGACCCTTTTTTGTGCGGGTGCCGTAGGTAAGGCATTGGTGGAGGTCAGTGACAGGAGCCTGTATCGAAGGGTAGCAGGCGCGACCTTGCAGGTAAATTTGGCTCTCCTTCCCATTGGTGTTTGTAGGGGTAGTCCTCCTGCGTACTAATTCATCCTTTTATATTTTTTAGGTTCTTTTTTTGGAGGTGGAAAGGGGGAGACGCCTGGCGAAGAGGGAGGATGCCCATAAAAAATTGTTGTAGAGGTACAAGCGGGTCCCCGAGGCGCATCAAACATTGGTTGACGTGTACAAGCAGGACCCCAAATTTAGGTTGTTCCTCGAGGGCCTTACCCAGATGGAGGAGCAACTAAAGAAGAGGCTGGCCGAGTTAGAGAGGGCGGATGAGCAGCTCGTGGCCGCGGTCGCCCGGAACACTGAGTTGGAGGCTCTCCTTCAGGCGAAAGATGACGAGTTGGAGCTTGGCCGTGCCGTAGCGGTGGAGGCTGCTGAACTTCGCACGCGGGTTGTAGACTTGACTGTTGAGCTCAGGGCTAAGGAGGCCGAGATCGATACTCTTGTGAGGGTCGCCCCACATGATGCTGAGCGTCGGGATGCTCATGACATATGTGTGTACTATGATGCCCGACTAGTCGTGTTTGAAGAGCTCCTGGCAGCTGGTCGGGTCACCGAGGCGGACGTGGATAGGCAGCAAAGTCTAACCCGGATTGCTCGTGAGGCATCCGGTTACCTCTCTAACTTGCCCGCTAGAGAAGAATATAACTCAGAAAATATTAACCGCCTGGAGTCTGCCTCTTGGATTTCTAGGGACTACCCGACAAGAGGTGGCGACGACCCAATGCTGGTTGTGCCGGTCAGGGCGATGGGGGTTCCTAGAGTTTACATTTGTACCCTTATGTTGGAAATGGGGCCTCTTTCTGAGGCCGGACATGTGTATATACTTTTTTGGATATAATAGTACATACCTTTTTCCATCGTTATTCTTCCTTTGTTCCTTGAAACTTTTGTCGTGTTTGCAACTCGTAGTTTGATCTTAACTCGACGTTCGTCGGGTCTTCCATTTTGCTGTAGTCGACATCAGGTCGATATTAACAGCGATGACCTTAGCCATGTTGGATCGCTGGTCTTAGCCAAGGTAATATTGATGGCCTTAGCCATGTAGTTGACTTCGACTGTCGTCGACTCTTTTTTTCTGCTGTAGCCGACATTGGGTCGACTGTTAGCGGCAATGGCCTTAGCCATTTTGAATCAATGGCCTTATCCATGAAGATATCAATGGCTTTAGCCATGTAGATGTTGATGGCCTTAGCCATGTAGATGTTGGTGGCCTTATCCATGTATATGTCGATGGCCTCAGCCATATTGAATGGAATGGCCTTAGCCATGTAGATGTCAATGTCCTTAGCCCTGTTGAATCGAATGGCCTTGGCCATGAACTTGTCTTTGACTGTCGTCGAGCCTTTCGTTCTGCCGTAGTCGACATTGGGTTGACTGTTAGAGGTGATGGCCTTAGCCTTTTCATTCATTGGAGATGGAGATGGCCGTAGCCCTTTACACATTGGAGATGAAGATGGTCGTAGCCTATTACACAATGGAGATGAAGATCTTAGCCTTTTCATTTATAGGAGATGGCCGTAGCCTTCTCATTCATTAGAGATGGAGATGGCCGTAGCCCTTTACACATTGGAGGTGAAGATGGTCGTAGCCTTTTACACATTGGAGATGAAGATGGCCGCAACCTTTTACACATTGGAGATGTCATTGGTCCAGTCCCTGTATCAGGTCGGGCTTGAGAGCGTATGGAGAGGCTAGCGTGATACACTTGTTTTGCAAATATCTCCATGTGCTCCCTTCGTCGTCTCGTTAAAACCTCCCCGTGAAAACCCAATTGGGACAAAACTCGAGTGAGGGAAAAAGAGTGTGACTTGGGGGACGCCTTTTAGATATGAAAATATTTGAGGTGGGCGACGTTCTAATTGTTCTGGAGTGTTTTTCCTTCCATTTTTTCCAACTGAAATGCCTATTTGCCAACTGCTGCTGTGATTTGTAGGGCCCTTCCCAGTTTGTGCCAATTTTCCTTCACTTAGGTCTTTAGAGGCCAATGTCTTGGATTTGAGGACATAGTCTCCTACTTTGAGCAGCCTTACTTTCTCCCTCTTATGATAGTACCTTTTGACTTGTTGTTTTTGGGCCACCATTCTGATGTGGGCCATTTCTCTTCTTTCCTCAGCTTCGCCAAGGTCTTGGAGCCTATTTGCGTCATTTTCCACTCCACTAGAGTGTGAATACCTCAGGCTTGGCTCGCCCACTTCGACGGGTATGACCGCGTCGGTTCCATAAAACAATGATATAGAGTTTCCCCTGTGCTGGATTTGGGTATGGTATTGTGTGCCCACAACACTTCTGGTAGCAGTTCAGCCCGTAGCCCTTTAGCGTCCTCAAGCTTCTTCTTCAGTATGTTTAGTATTGTTTTGTTGGAGGATTCTGCTTGGCCGTTGGCTACGGGGTGGTATGGAGTGGAGATTATCATCTTGATGTGCCATTTTTCGAAGAATTTGATTATTTTTGACCGATGAACTGTCGTCCCTTGTCACAAATGATTTCTTTGGGAATGCCGAAGCGACATATACTGTTCTTCCATATGAAGGCAATGACCTCCTATTCGCGTATTTGTGTGTACGCACCTGCTTCTACCCACTTAGATAAATAGTTAGTTAAAACAAGTAAAAATCGTACCTTTCCTGTCCTGCGGGTAGAGGGTCGACTATGTCCATTCCCTATTTGATGAAGGGCCAGGGAGAGTCGACTGAGTGTAGGGGCTCCCCCAGCTGGTGTATCATTGGGGCATATTTCTGGCGTTGCTCACATCGGCGAACGTATTTTGCCGCTTCTTTCTTCATGGTGGGACAGTAGTATCCGGCAAGTATGATGCACCATACGAGGGAGTGGTTACCTGTATGGGTGCCACAGTGACTCTCATGTACCTCTTCGAGTACTGGCCTCGTTTGCTGCAAGCCTAGGCATTTGGCCAGGGGTTCGTCAAACGTCCTCTTGTAGAGGTCTTTATTGATCAGGCAGTATCGGGTGGCTTGCAGCGGAGTTTCTTCGCCCCTTTCTTGTCGTGCGGCAGTGTTCCGTCCTGCAAGTAGGATACGAACTGGTTGCGCCAGTCCCAGGTTAGACTTAAAGAAAATACCTAGGTGTGGTCGATGGCTGAATAAAGGAGGGTGACCATGCTTTCCTTGTTGATGTTTTTGGTAGCCACAGCTAACCAGGCCGTCTTCTTCGATGTTTCATGCCCTTGGGATTTATTCAAAGTGACATTCATTGAAGGTGGCCATTAACCTGTTAATTTATGTATGGTATTGTTAGCCTTTGTTCTTTGATCTGGTAAGTCCCAGCGACCTGGTTTACCACGAGTTGAGAATCGCAGTGGAGAAGGATCCGTCAGGCTCCATATTTGGTGGCTAATTTCATACCTGTAATAACAGCCTCATACTCGGCCTCATTGTTAGTCATTTCGGAGCATCGTTTGGACTGGCAAATTATTTTGCCCGTGGGGACCTCGAGGACGAGTCCCAATCCCGATCCCGATGCATTGGCGGCGCCATCAGCGCGGAGGACCCATAGATCGTTACTGGGGGAGGCGTGTCGGGCCTCGAGTTTTTCCTTTGGTAGGATTTCTGCACTGAAGTCGGCTATGAAGTCGGCCAGGACTTGAGATTTGATGGTGTTTCGTGGAAGGTACGAGATGTCGTGCTCGCTGAGCTCAATGTCCCATCTTGCGAGACAGACTGATAGTTCATGCTTGTGTAAGACGCTCCTCAGCGGGAAGGTCGTTACCACTTTTATGGGGTGGAATTGAAAATAAGGCCGTAGCTTTCGTGAAGCTACTACTAGTGCTAGTGCCAGCTTCTCAAGGTGTGGGTACCGAGTTTTGGCGTCCACTAGTGTTTTGCTAATGTAATAAATGGGAGATTGCGTACCTTTGTTATCGCGTACCAGGACAACGCTGACGGCGACCTCAGACACTGCTAGATACACCAGAAGTGGTTCACCTGGGTTCGCTTTGGCTAGTAGGGGCGGTGAGGATACGTACGCCTTTTGATTTTTTAGGGCTTCAACGCATTCTTCGTTCCATTGAAGCCCCTGATCTTTCTTCAACACACTAAAGAATTATGGCACCTGTCGGAGGATCGTGAGACGAACCTGGAGAGGACGGCGATCCGACCCGTCAGCTTCTTTACCTATTTCTTGCTGCATAGCACTTCTGAGATTGCGTCTATTTCTGTGATCTGATCTGGATTGACTTCAATACCCTTCTGCGATACTAGGAATTCCAAGAACTTTCCCGTGGCCATGCCGAAGGCGCATTTCTTGGGATTCAGTTTCATCCCGTATCTTCTTAATATTTTGAAGGCTTCCTTCAGATGGTCGAGGTGGTCTTCCTTTCTGGACAACTGTACTAGCATGTCGTCGATGTAGACTTCCATTGTTTTGCCAAGTTTCTCCTTGAACATTTTGGTCACCAACCTTTGGTACGTGGCTCCCGTATTTTTGAACCCGAAGGGCATCACTTTGTAGCAATATGTCCCTTGGTGAGTGATGAAGGTCATCTTCTGCTGATCTTCTTTGGCCATCATGATCTGATTATAGAAGAAATATGAGTTTAGGAAGCTCATTAGTTTGTGTCCGCCATCGCGTCTATCAGTTGGTCGATATGGGGCAGTGGGAACGAATCTTTTGGGCATGCTTTGTTCAGGTCAGTGAAATCCACACATATTCGCCACTTCCCATTTTTCTTCTTGACCATAACGACGTGGCGACCCACTTAGGGTACTTGGATTCCATGATGGAACTATTTGCTAGTAGTTTGTCTACTTCTTCACTCACAGCTTCGTTGATGGCAACATCGAATTTTCTCCTCATTTGCCGCACGGGTGGGTGTAACGGATCAACGTTCAATTTGTGGGTAGCGATGTCCCATGGTATCTCTGGCATATCTGAATGGGAAAAAGCGGACACGTCTACATGGTTAGATAAAAATTCACGATACTTACTTGGGTTCGAAAGGCCATGCCCGATGTAGGCCTTCTTCGTGAGGTCGTTGTCGTCTAGCTGCACGGGATCGAGGTCCTCGACCATGGATTTTTCAGCTTCTATGATATCTGGATCTTTGATTGCGTCCTCCGTCGGGTGAACCTTAGTCCCCGATAGAGCTGATTGCTATCCTTCTGCGCTAGGCCCTTGGAGTTGTTTGGTGTGGGTGTAGTCTTGAGCTATTTTGTAGCATTCTTGGGCGGTGTGGGTTCACCCCGTATGCTGAAACCCCCCATAGGGTAGGAAATTTGATCACCTGATAAAAACTGGAGAGGAATGCTCTCATGGCATGTATCCATGGTCGTCCAATGATGGTGTTGTACGCTGTTTCCTGGTTCATCACGTGGAAAGTGGTTTCCAGTGTGACTCCTCCCGCCAGGACGGGCAGTGTTATTTCTCCAGAGGTTCTTTCGACTGCATTATTAGAACCAGTCAGTGTTATGTAGCGCGGTATTATCTTATCCTCGAGTCCCATAAGTGCAAGGACCCTCGGGTGGATAATACAAGCGCCGCTACCGTCGTCAATCATAATTCTCCTAACACCTGTATCCACAATGCGTAAAGTAATAACTAAAACGTTATAATGGGGAAAATACAAACTGTCGGCATCAGACTTATCGAAGGTGATACTATCTTCGAAGTCTTCATACTGTTCGTGGGCGATAGTTCACATTAACTTGTGAGTGGTGGTGAACTTGACGTGATTGATCGTGGAGTCGTCTCCGTCCCCGATGATCATATTGATAGTGCATGTCGGGGAGGGTGGCCTTGGTGGCCCGTTGAGTTGTTCCCGTCCTCGTGCGAAGTTGTAGTTTCCCTTTGTCGCAAAGTAGTTCTCTCAGGAACCCCTGGTTCAGCATCCTAACCACCTCCTGCCATACGCCTATGCAGTCTTCGGTTTTTTGCCCTCACTCCTGTTGGAACTCGCATAGGGCATTTGACTTTCGAGTGGTAGGGTCCGACTTCATCTTTGCTGGACATTGTACCTTGTTGCCCAGCTTCTCTAGTACGTACACTACCTCTGATGGAGAAACACAAAAATTACGTGCAGATAATAAAGGAGGCATACCTCGCTCGTTCTGTAGGGGCGATGTGTCGCTGTAGTGCGTCTGTGTGCCTTTGTGGCGGTGGGTGAGACGATCCGATGTATGGTTGATGTCTTTCCCTATTGGGGCGTGGGATTTGTTCCCATCACCCTTCATTGCGTCGGTCCCTCCTGACCTCTGGAAGTATCGTCGTTTGTCTCCGGGTAGGGCCGTTGAGGCCGTCTTCATCCGTGCGCACCTCGGCACAGTAGGCATTATGGAGTTCTTCCCAGGTGGCGGGAGGGTACTTCATGAGGCGGCTCAGTAGCTTCTTGGTCGCTCTCGAGCCGTCCCTGCTTAACCCGTTCTGGAAAGCGGCAATGGCCATACCTTCCGATATGTTTGGCAGGCTCATTCTTAACCTGTTGAATCTGGCTAGGAAGTCCCTGAGTCCTTCTCCTACAGTCTGCCGGACAGTGAAGATGTTGTTGACTCTTGCTTCTACTTTCTTTGCTCCTGCATGTGTTGTGACGAACTTGTCTGCCATTTCCTCGAACGTGGAGATGCCCCTAGCCGGTAGCTGGGAGTACCACGTCAAAGCTCCACCTGTCAACGTTTCACCTAAATTCTTCAGCAACACGGACTGTACCTGTTCTTTTGTCAAATCGTTACCTTTCACGGCTGTGACGTAATGGATTAGATTATCCTCGGGGTCCGTAATCCTGTCGTATACCCTCATATAGGGAGGCATCTTGAAAGTTTTTGGGATGGAGTATGGTGCGGCCTCCTCTGTGTAGGGCTGCTCTACAAACCTTGCCACGTCGCGCTTCGGCAGCAGTTTAGGAGCGTTCCGGATCTTTTCTACCCTTTCTTGGTGTTCTTTCATTTGGTCACGAAGAGATTTGTTTTCGTGCTCCATTTCCTCCATCTTTCTGAGGATGGCTACTCCGTTGTTGGTTTGAGTGTCGGTGAGCATATTGTTAGCTCACGCGATCTCGGATTAGTCTTCGGCTATAGTGGGATCCATTATTGGCATGCGTCTTACGCCACGTTGTGGTGACTTTTCGACTAGCTCGCTCAGAGTGCTCGTGAGCCACCCCTTTAGTAGCTCCTTGTTTCCGGGGGTGCTTCCTTAGATGCAGAAGTAGAAGATCCCCTTTCTTGCGGATGCGTAAGATCTCTGTGTGAAGGAAGTGGGGTTCCTCCACTCATCGTGGTGCTGGGGGTTGTGTTCATGATATTATCTTCACCTACCTCGTTGAGTGAATCCATGAGGTTGACTCCAACCTCATCTATCACTTTCTTCTTTGCACAGTTGTCAGCCATTTTTGCTCGTGCGATGTAGGGGATGGCTGTCAACGGTTTTTCTAGGCACAAACTATAACTTTGATTCTCGAAATCCCCAAAGACGGCGCCAAATTATTTTGTTCAAAAGATTCGTACACCCGTAAGCTAAAAAACAATCAAAAAAGTGTTTGAGTAAATCGTAATCAAATATAATAAGTGCTAGATGGGATTACTTAACCAAGAATGTGATAGATCTGGAAATACACAAAGTTATAAAAAGCTTAAGAGAGAAGGATAGAGAGATGGTTGCTCGATAACAGTAGAGAGAGAAAGTAGAGAGATGATATTATTCAGAGTAAAAGCACCTGTCTGTTACAAAGGGGAAAACCCCTTTTATATATTAAGAAACCTTCCTCGAAATAATCAAAAGAAAAGTACATAAAGTTGGTGGCTTCCTTGTACGAAGAAATCCATGCTTTAAACGATGTCGTTCTTTAACCTAGTAGACTGGGACGTCCTTGTTTTGGTCGTCATCGCTTGAAGCGACGCAATCTGAGGATAACATTGTCATGAAGGACATGTCTGCTTAAACGGGAACGGGGCGAAGCAAATTTTACCCCATACAAGTAGCAAAGACAACACTTACATCTTTTCATTATTATAAATAAAATGGTTGTTATATAGTACTATTTATCAAGGAAATATGCGAGGTTGAAATTTGAGAGGTTAACATGACTGTAGTTATTGTGTGTTTAAACTTTAAACAAGAATTCTGATAATATTTTTTATTTATACTAATCAGTCATGAAATAATTAAGTTCTATGTAATCAAGCAACTCCTACTTTATGTATTGTGCCTTAAATAAACATAAAAAATTATTTGATATTGCAATCATTTCAACAGGACATGTTTAGTACCCACTATGATTAATGCCCAATAATATATTCTCGATCAATTTGCGACTAACAAACTCCAAATTAAACAATGACCATATTGATAGTGCATACTCCAAAATCTCTAATTTAGTCCTTAATTGTTGACATTTCATGAAAAACCTAATCTTTGACAGTCCGGTGCACAAAGTATTCCTCATTAATGCAGGTTCTGGAGAAGGCCCGCACTCTCAGAGATGTGATGTAGACATGCTAACCTAATACAAGCATTAGTGGTTGGTTCCGCGGCTCGAACATGTGACCTATATATCATATAAAGACAACTTTACTGTTACTTCAAGGCCCATGTTAAACCAATCGATATTCTCTGTATGTATAGTTATTTCCTATTTCTTCCATCCTTAACCAGAGATCTCAAGTTGAAATATTAAATATGTAGAATAAAATTAGTCGGTTGAGTGGGTTTCGAACAGGGGCGGAGCCAACCTTATAGCTGCGAGTTCGGCAGAACCTAGTAGCTTTGGCTCAAACCTTGTATTTGTGTTATAAAAATTCATTTAATATGTATAAATAATCTATTTAGAGCACAGTTAGTAAGAAGATTATTGTTCAAAACACAAATTAAAAATCCTAGCTCCACCTCTGATTCCGAATATGCGATGAGATGGTTATAAAAGAACAGATATTTGTGCAAATGCAGTTTATTGTTCCGTGGATAAGTACAGAAGATTGATCAAGTTTGGTAAATTCAATCAAATAAATCATGTATATAAAGACTTCATTGTATTCCCTTTTCAGCAATAAATGTACAAATCTGAAGATCAATTCAGTAACAAATTATTAGAGCTATTCAGCGTTGTGTTATTCTGTAACTTCAAAAAGTCAGCTTCTTTAATACCTTTCAACCACCTGTATGTATAAGATTTATTATTTACACATTATGTATGTCAACCTGCTGTTCTTGAGCCGAGGATCTATCGGAAACGACCCCTCAATCTCACACAAGGTAGGGGTAAGGTCTGCATACACCCTACCCTCCCCAGAACCACTTGTGGAATTTCACTGAGTATATTATTGTTGTTGTGTATGTCAACCTGAATATGTACAAACACTATAGCGCGAACCCAGAAAGTACATCGCCGATAATTCCACTCAAAAGATGCTTCTCAATGTCAGTCACTACTTGTTCAATCCCATCCAAAGTAAATCCATTTTTCCAACCAAGATCCCATGTTGTACTAACCACTCCATTGCACCATATATCTCTTTCATGCAAAGCATAAAGAGTGTCTACTGAAAGGGGATGGATCCTTTTCAAGACTTCAATTTTGTCGCAAATTTCATTCACCAACTTGTCAAAGGAGATGGAGATTTTCGATGTCTTAATGGGACTTTTCGATACTGCCGGGGTACACTGAGACCTTTTATGTTCTAACAATTCATTGGCACAATCCAATAAGAGTGTGTTTTCTGCGACTTCATTGTCGAAACTAATTGTTTTCCATACTGTTGGTTCCCATGCATCAGTATCAAAAAGCTCCTCTGCTCGACTGAGGAATGATTCGTTACTCAACAGTATGTGTTGTATAGTCGCTCTAGATTTGACATTTTCCTTTTCAGTTGAATCTAGATGAACTTGATAGCTAGTGTGCTCCACCTGTGGGATGTCATGATCCCATTCGATTGATGGCACGGTAGATTCAGCTACAGAACTTTCACCACCATTAAGATTATCTGCGATAGAAGAAAGACCATTTGTCAGTATTTGTAACCATGCCTATAGATTAATCTACTAAGATCAATCACTAGAGATAGTAGTACAAAATATGTTTAACTTATAAAGATACAGGAATGTATTTGGTCCGAGAGATGTCTAGAAGCAGAGATTTCCATGTTAGTACTTTTTACATCATCATTTCCTTATCGCGGTCCTCTGAAGCAGTGGCGAAGCCAGGAATTTTTTTAAAGGGTATTCAAACTTGAAATAAGTGAAAAAAATTCTCCGACAAAAAGTGTTCAATATATGTTATATACCTATAAAACCTAATATTTTACCTATATATTTAGTGCTATTTTCCGGTGAAGGGCGATCAACTGACAACCTTTTCGGAAATATGGCTTCGCCCATGCTCTGAAGTGATCGAAGAAGGAAAGATCTAGTCGTACATATATTCAGACAATGGCTATTGTTTAACATGCTTTTCTTCTAAACAATTATAATAAGTATGAAGTTTGTTTGTGTGTCTTCAAAGTGTTGAAGTGATTAGATTATAGAAGTTTAAGCTAGATGACTTTAGTTGCTACTTGCAGGTCTAAGCGGCAAGCTAACTGCATAAGCTCTCATAATACACAACGAATATTTGCGAAAGGTTGCCTCAATCACAAGACAATGCAAAATTGATGTTGACTACATAACACTCAAGCCAAGCATAACGAAAAGCGCCTTACCAATGACAACATTTTCAAAGATTTCAGTCACTTCCTCACATGGAAGCTCTTCTAAGGATGCAATCTTGGTTATGGTTACATTACTGTCTCGATCAACTGCGTGCACAATATGGTTGTTGTCATCCTTCTGTTCCATACTTTCAACCTGCATCCATATATTGTGATGAATAATAATATTTGAGGGTAATCAACATAGCTTTTAGTGAAGGGGGCCCTTAGCGTAACTGGTAAAGTTATTGCCATGTGACCAGGAGTCGTGGAAACAATCTCTTGCAGAAATGCAGGGTAAGACTGCATATAATAGAACTTTGTGGTCCGGCCCTTCATCGGACCAAGCGCATAGCGGGAGCTTAGTGCACCGGGCTGCCTTTTTTTTTAAACATAGTTTTTGATGACAAAGACTTTATATTAAAAGGTACCAATGTGCACTTACCATAGGAACAAGGGAGGAACTCTTGATAGACTTTCCAGTTTTGATATTCTTCTTCCTATTTCTGGAGTTATTAGATGCAATGGCTGTGACGCGCTTTGAGATAGTGCTATTTGGCGGTGCGACAAGTTTTTCTGGTGCATTTGACTTTCGCTCAGGTTTCCTCGCTTTAGCAGTAGCCCTCTTACTTTGATCCTGAAATTTAGCAGTGGTATTGAGATCAGCTTTTTTCATTTCTCCAGATTTCTTCGCGCCAACAGCTCGTTGAGTTCTCCCAATCCTTTTTTCTATCACTTCTTTCTTTGGTTGCTTTGTCTTTACAGGAGAAGAATCTCTACTCTTTGTAGAAGGCAGTTTTCCTTGAGTGACAACTTCATTAGTATTCTGACCTGAAGGCGCTGCAATACTCTCCTTGGATCCTTTTTCGTCGATGAAGTTAATCTTGTGAACTTTTCGTGTCTGCAATTTCCGGTAAATAGTGAAATTCACTGGTGAATTCTCTTCCTTTGAGTTCCATTTTCCAAATGTCTCTTTAGTGTCTGAAGGAAACTTTTGTGTCTGCATTTCTGGAGCGTACATCGGCTTCATGATCACAATAGGTGGAGCATCATCGGCCAAACTTTTCAAGAAATGAGAAACACTAGTTTGATGAGAGATCACATTATTAGATCCCTCAACACACTTGCTTCTCAAAAGGCCTTTGAATTGCATGGTTTCAATTATTCCGTCCAATGTTCTCCGTTTAGAATCCGCCTTCTGACTGATGACAGACAGCTTCTTTGCCTTCGGCAAATCTATTTCAAATATAGGCCTTCTCTGCTTCAAAACCTTATCCTTCTCTAATTCTTTCTGTGTTGTAGGGATCTCTTCAAGTCCCATTAGTCTTGCTATCAAATTTGGCGCTTTCGTCTTCTCCTTATGAATCTTTGGTGGAGAACGCTCAAAAGAGGAAATTTCATGGGATTGAACCATGGAACATTGGCTTGAGCTAGTGGACGAGAAATCGGGTGATAAAACCACTTTTTTCCCTTCAACAACACAAGGTTTTTCTATCGATGACTCACTCGAGCTAGTGAAACTAGCAGAGGGGAAATCCGGAGACAACTCTACTTTTCTTCTATCGATACGAGCCTTCTCTGAACCACAACATGACTGCAACAAATTTTGTCTAGCAAGACCATCTCTTATCGCTTCCCTTAACTCATCATAAAAATCTCGCGAACCATCAACAGAAAATCTTGGCTTCTCAAACTCCACCTTATCGTACCTGTGATCTACAACACATTCCGATTTGGTCCTCCCAATACCTATTCCATTCCTCATTTTCCTCAACTTTGTCATATATTCTGTAGCTTCTTGCCATTTCCCCAACATAACTATTGACTCTTGTAAATCAAGTGCTCCTTTTAACAAATCTTTTGTAATATCCTTAGAATTCTTTTGTTTTCCAACTTTATGATTTTCCATATTTTGAGAGTCAATCTTGGACTTTTTAATTGTCTTACCTTCAATAACACCTTTGGGATTATCACAAGTGACAAATGATCTATACATAACTGATCTCAGATTATCTTGAGGCATATTAACATAAAAATTCAAGTAGAATTAGTCAGAAACTGACATAAAATCTTGAAAAAACAACATAATAAGATTTGCCAAATGCACTCACATAAACTAATTCTTTGACTTGAGGAAATTTTCAAAGGTTTGAGTCACTGAAAGCAAAACCAAATATAAATAATTAGTTGCTGTCTATAAAGACAAATATGAACTTCTCAAGAAATTGAATACGTTCATCTCCTATGAAATATTCAAATTAGAATTATGAGTATATTCATTTCTAAATTCTCATTATATTCTTCCTAATCTTTAAAAATATTTGATTAATGAGAGAAAAAGGAGACAAATGAAAGAGATAGCTACAACTGTGATAAACAAAAAAAAAATTATTAAAAAAAGGCAGAGCGGTGCATTAAGCTCACACTATGCGTGGGGACCAGGAAGGATCGGGGCATAAGGGTCTATGGTACGCAACTTTACTCCATGGCTCAAAACCCATGACTTAAACAACAATAATAATTACATCTCAAATGACAAAATTACAAGTTATTAAGAACACTGTAAAACAGCTTAAAAACTCCATTTTTATCTCAGTATGTTCATGTATAAGCTGATCCTTTGATTAAAAAAAAAAGAACTTTTTTTTACCTTAGCCTCTGTACAAAAGGAGAAATGAATAGAAAAAGGACCAAACAAATGTAATCAAATACACCCAAATGAAAATCTTGGAACAACCAAAAAAGATCCCAAGTGATGAATTTACACACACAAACACACATTCACAGGTGCAAATGAAAATCTTGGAACAAACAAAAAGATCCCAAGTGATGAATTTACACACACATAGAGGTGCAAACCAAAATCTTGGACCCGATGCAACTAAGTTCCCGCTATGCGTGGGATATTACGCAGTCTTACCCTACATTTCTATAAGATATTGTTTCTACGGCTTGAAGCGATGAACATGGCAACAACTTTACCAGTTACGCCAACACACAGAGGTGCAAGATCACAGTGATGAATTTACACCACACTGACACAGAGATGCAAATGAAAATTTTGGAACAAACCAACAAGATCACGGTGAAAAATTTACACACACACACAATAGCACCATTGAACATATTCTCATTAATTCTCACCTGGATTAGTCCTTTAAACTTGTGTTAGCAAAAGAGTGAATAGACCCCAGATCCCATAATAACAAAAATAGTAGCAGGTTAATCTTGACTTTTTTGGTTCAGTCCACCCCACTATCACAGTAACTTTATGAAAATGAATATGAGAATGTCCCTTTATTTTCAAGAACTTAGACTTTAAGGAATTTTCTATTTATTCTGCTTAATTAATATTAGCAATAAAAGAAGACAGATTTTAATGTGAATTGTGGGTGGTGGTTGAGGATGATGCTTACTCCCATGTGAGCAGAAAGTGTACCTAAGACTAATTGGATGGCAAAATAAAAAGGATTATTAGGAAATTAGACTAGAAATTATGATTAGAGAAAGGCGGATCAAGATGGAAAAACAATTATTTTTTGGAACCCTAGTAAAATCCACAGCTGCCATGGCCTCTTTCCTTCGGGTGAGCACTCTGTGTGCACCGGATAAATCTACCACTTTGTAATAACCTGCAAACTACACAAGGAATATAAACCGCCCTAGGCAAGCTCTGTGCGACAAGCTCGACCCACATTGGGGATCGATCCAGGTCACCTGTATGGATGACAGCACTCCAAACCAACTGAGCTATCTCCGAAGGGTTAAGATGGAAAAACTTATTAATATTTGGCGTTTATATCCCTATAAATATATAACATGTACCCTTTACATTAGTGTTGCATTAGGATAGGATATCTATATCAATAATTGCGGAAGAAGTTACTAATATTGCATTAGGGTAGATTAATTTTTACTACATCGTTTGGGGTCCGCCCCCGAACCCTAGGTGAATATAAGATATTGTGTATCAGGATACTCTTTATATACATAACATGTTCACTCACTGTTATAACAACAATAACTACGACTCACTCCTACGTAAATGGTGTTGGCTAAGTTGGTATTATTCATCATGATTCAATAAGTTTTACACTGGTTGTCAGCCTACCACAATTTTCTTTCTCTATTCGAACTTTGGACCGGCAATATAAGTAATCTCACGTAAACAAAGTTAACATGTCCACAGTTATTATATATTTATGATTATATATATATATATATATATAAATGTATATAAGGTTTGATATAAATAATACACATCAAATGCGAGTAAATTTTTATTGTTACAAACTTAGGAAAGAGATATGCAGCAAACTTGAGTCTGAACAGTATTCCTTTCCGGTCCATAATAAACGATTTTTTAGCTTTTTTTTATGGTTCAAAATAAGTAATTTTTTTTATATTTTAAGAACGAATTAATTATTTTTTCCCTATTTTTCACTAAACTCTTCAGAGTATGTGCCAGGAATGTTTATGTAAAAATATTATAAATGTAAATATGGTCAATTTTATTGCTAATTAATATTAAAATATAAATTTCTTAAATTGTGTTAAAACATTCAAAAAGTCACTTGTTGTGGAGCGGATGGAATAACTTATAAGGAGAAACTACCATGAAAATGTCTGTGAATTAATTAAATATGTGTAGCCAACCGTTTGATTTTTTTTGGAACATATTCTCTGCAGGAGACAATTTTTAATGAGGAGCTTTCAGATTGTCTGTACCATTAAACTATACAATGAAATCTTACTCCAATTACCAATGAATTTCTTATTGTTTTGGAAATAATTTCCTTATTATTGCTATATACTTTGTATAATAATGACTTCACACGTTTCTTTTTTCCTTCTGGGAAAATACCGCATCTCAAATTTGGTTTTAATTTTTATTTTGACAGCTTAATTAAGGTTGGTACCTATTGAGTATTTTCAATATAATTTAAAGAGTATCTATTAGACATAAAATAAAAAAAATTGCAAACCGTGTATATTAAAACATCTAGTTGGTATCACATCTTAACTAGTGATAAATCTTTTATTGGATTATAAAAGTTAGTGAAGTCAAGACAGGACATGGATATTCAACAAATTTCTATTAGTATAAGAATGCCGGCTATTCATTTTATTTTATTTTAAAATTAACGTGGAGAATATAATAGATTTATATTTCTAAATTGCCACCTTAATTTTCTCCGATAGATAAGGGAAGTTATTAGTCTTTATTTGACTATGAAAGAAAAAGGAAATATACATTTAATTATTTAATTACTTCATTGGAAAAAAGAAAGAAAACAAAAATAAGTCTCTTAGTGGCTGAAACATTTAATGGTCTAAGACCAAAAGAGAAATTACCATCGCTTACATAATTATTCCATCCATATATTTTTACTTGTCTACTATATTAAAAAAAAAATACTTTTACTTATCCAATTTAGCAAGTCAAGAGAAAAAAAAAATCATGTTTTGCCCTTATTAAATACTTATTCCCCAAATTATTTTTCAAGACTTTTTGAAATTCTATTATTATTATAGGTATTATGATACAATATGTACTTCATTTATTATTTCTTAAGGAGAATATAAAGTCCATTATGGACAAGTAAAAATGGACGAAGAAAGTATATAATAAACCATAAAGAACATGTTCTTCTTCAGTTGGATAAAAATGGTTAGTTGGGTATATAATCGCCTTTGGTATGGAGCGTTTCTCCAAATTAAAACTTTTCCTGCCATCCGAATTAGTCAGGCTCCAAAAGCGAATACTGAACAAGTTAAAACATTATGGTAATGATATGTACTTCCTTCGTTAGCTTTTACTCGTTCACTATAGACTTTGCACACCCTTTAGAAAATAATAAATGAAGTGTGTTTGACTCAAAAGATTTTTAACCCTTATTGAGAAAATCAATCAAAGATAAATGGGTAAATCATAGCCAAACCTAGTTAATACCATATCGAAAGATAGAATAACTGCAATCGCATATTAAACAAATAGAGTATCAAAAGATCTTATTAATAAGTGAGCACCGCCTTCCCTCTATGTGGAGGGGGAAGAAGAATTACAATTGTCTCACCCTTTTGCAGATACAAGGATGAAGCTCCTTTCTCCTATGTTAGGCGAGGGACTCTCTTTTCTCCTTTCCCTGAAAGTGGAGTTCTGTTTGTCTTTCCAATCTGTCAGAGTACTGGAGTAGAGGAATCCCCCCCTTTTGGGGTTTTTTTCTACTTATATATATAGTCGAAAACCTTCTTGCCTTTGCCTCGACTTGACATAACTGGGTCGGAGGAGTTTCCTAGTCGTGGAGAGGCCTTACTTTCGTCGCTGTGTCGAATGTCTTAAAAACGCGATAAGGTTAACTTCATTGACTTCTTCTATGTGATGGTAAGGATGGGGTCGTGGCCATATCGGCCGAGATGGTTAGATTTTGACCAATACAGTTAGTCTCTCTGTTTGTCGAGGTCGTGCGTCGTTGAACTCGACGGACAGATCATGTGTGTAACACAATCGAGGGGATTTTGACCCCCACTCTGTTCCTTAATCGCTTTGTGAATTTTGGATGGTGTGGGGATGTTTTTACTATGCTTGTGTACTGTTACGATGTTTTCGGAATCAAAACACCGGTTGGTAAATGAAACATTACTTCATGCGAGCTATCATTATGACGCACATTTCTGAGGAGCTGAAATGTTTCACATCCCCTAGTATTCGAATGGAGACTCTTGGTTTCACGCTCGGGGAATTCATGCCTCTTATAAATGGGGAAACCCAGTCATTTGCTTCTTATACTTCATTGTTCATTCTAAGAGAATTCCCTAGATATCTCTTTTTCTGATACCTCGAGTTCTTGCTTGTTTTTCTGCTTATTTCAAACCTAATCTTTTCGTTTTTTTTGGGAAAGTTTTCCTTTTTGCCAAAAATAGATGGCAGTTCTTCTCGTGACATCCTTCCGGTCGCAGCTCCGGTAACTGAGAATCCTGTTAAGGCCACCGATGTAACGACCCGACTGGTCGTTTTTAGAATTTACAACCTATTTCCCTATTAACTTCTTCCTTATGTTTCATTAACGGTATTGAGTGTGTTAGAATTGAATTGGAGTGATTTTTGATAAGTAATGAGACATTTAGTCTCTTTTATGAAGGCTTAAGTTAGAAAAGTCAATTGAGCATTGACTTATGAGTTAGAGACCCCGGAATGGAAATCCGATGGTTCCATTAGCTCCGTTAGGTAATTTTGGGGTTGGGAGCATGTTCGGAAGGTGTTTTAGAAGTCCGTAGCTCATTTAGGCTAGAAATGTCGAAAGCTAGTATTGTGGCGATTTTCGATTGATAGGTGATAATTTGATCCGAGAGTCGGAATGGAGTTCTGGAAGTTGCTGTAGCTTCATTAGGTGATTTGGAATATGTGCGCAAAATTTCAAGTCATTCGGACGTGTTTAGGTCGGGTTTTTGATTAAATGCAAGTTTCGGAAGTTTTGGTTGAACTTAGGCTTGAATCCGTTGAGGATTGGTAATTTCTATATTGTTGGATGTGTTTTATGATTAGAACAAGTTTATATGATGTTATAAGATGGGTTTTCACTTATGGTTGAGGCCCGGGGACCTCGGGGTGATTTCAGATGGCTAACGGGGACTTTTGAAGTTGAAACTTTTCATAATCGACGAAGTTTTAAATGAGTATGCACAAGACCTCACTTTAAACGATCATATATACAGTTATATAAGAAGTTGTTTGAGGATCTACCTCTCAAATTAAAGCCCTTTGAGTCTAGTTTCCAGCGCAATAAACTCTTTGTAATTTGGAGTTGTATATAGAAAGTTATGATTATTTTACTGGGAATGTATCAGTAGAGCGGCCTTAGCGCGGGAGCGCATAGCCAACGCTAATGGAGTTTTATTCTGACTCATTAGTGCGGGATTTAGCGCGGGAGCGCTAGTGTCAGGCCTCTAGATGCATCTAAGGACGGGAAATGATATTATTTGAGTCATTTCTCAAGCATAGGGCATCCCCAACACCCCCAATTCGACCAAGGCACCCAATTGCATTCCTAAGGTAAGTTTTCAAGTGTGTTTTCATGGTGATTTCATTTCTCAATCACTATTTACAACATGATTTTGATTGGATTTTATAGGATTTCTTTAAAATATCAAGAACACGCAAAGTTAACTTTCAAAATTTGGTTTACAAGAGGTAATCCTACACCTTAGACTTACACATATGGGGTAAATATAGAATTATGAGTATGAATCAGGTATTACAACTTATGATATGTCGATTGGAGGCCATAAATTTCTAATTTAAATAAACATGGTAGGGATGTAAAGGTGTTTATTTCATGGAATTTTGTTGGTTGGGTATGAATGGATGGTCGCACATGTGTAGTTGGAAGTTATAAATTGGTTAGGACTGATGGTGGGCTGAATTGTTGGTTAATGGTGATAGTTGGAAGAACTAATACTATAGTTATAAGGTGTAAATATCTATACCTACAAGGTGTTTGATAATATGCCTAAATGGCATAAGTAATAAAATTTATTACCAAATATTAGCCTTATTGAATGTTGTATTATAGATTGAAGTACATAACTATATTGGATCATTGTAGTATCATTAAATGGTGAATTTCAGATATGTATGGCTAAAAACCCTATCTTTAAGAAATCGAGCTTCATCGGCGTTTGTGTGATATTGGTCATTTTTATATTTTCGCGTATTAGCTTAGAATTTAATTGAAGAATAAATTACTTGAATTATTATTTACAATATGCAATTTAATTGGATAGAGTTGAGCCATTTGGAGTCGAATACTCGTGGCAAGGGCGTGATTTCAGGTTGACTTGCACTTTTTCGAGGTAAGTGTCTTGTCTAACCTTGTGTGGGGACCTTGTCCCTTAAGATATGGAATTTGGTAATTGAATGCCTTGTATGTAAGGTGACGAGTGCGTACTTGTGCTAATTGTTGAAAATCCGTTTTAATTAAATTGTGTTTCTTGTGCAATTGCCTATTCTAAATGCAATTTAACATGCGTTAGCTTAAGAAAAGCATGTTTCATTGACTTACTTGCCTATTTGCTTAAACTATCTTGTTTGCATTCTATGAAGCATATTAGGCTAGAATCTACTAATATTTGCCATGAGTTTAGTAATTATTTGATATTTTGAGTTGTTGTATTGATGTGCTTCACTTCTGAATATATTTCTCTGAACTTGGTTATGTATTTACATTGGGACTACGGATGTGAGATTCCGGGAGCTCCCCCCTTACTTGTTTACTTTGGGACTACGGGTTCGATTCACGGGAGATCCCCCTGCACGTGTTATGTTCTAAGACTGAGAGTGCGGGATACCAAGAGATCCTTGACTCATAAATAATGATATGGAGGATACCAAGAGATCTTCGGGATACAAAGAGATCCCTGAATTATTATTGTTGATACCAAGAGATCCCAGAATTATTATTGAGGATACCAAGAGATCCTAGAATTATTATTGAGGATACCAAGAGATCCCCGGGATACAAAGAGATCCCTGAATTATTATTGTGGATACCAAGAGATCCCATAATTATTATTGAGGATACCAAGAGATCCCAAAATTATTATTGAGGATACCAAGAGATCCTAGAATTATTATTAAGGATACCAAGAGATCCTCGGGTTACCAAGAGATCCCCGAACTATTTATTGAGGATACCAAGATATCCTCGGGATACCTGGCGGTCCCCGATGCTAAATATCCAGTTGTAGTTTGTATCTCTATTCATTGATTGTGTTTGCTCTGTATTACTATTTTACTTAGTTCTTGATGGATTTCTGATGTGATTATACTCATATTGTCTCCTCATTATCATATTGATTATTAAGTGTTATCTCAGTAGTGCCCTGACCTTCCTCGTCACTACCCAACCGAGGTTAGGCTTGGCCCTTACTGAGTGCCGTTGTGGTGTACTCATGCCTCTTCTGCGCATGTTTTTCATATACAGACCCAGGTACTTCCGGTAAGGCGCACCATCCGTGATCCGTGAGACATCTACAAGAGATTTTGAGGTATATCTGCTACGTCTGCAGATCAGAAGTCTCTATCATATTCCAGCTGTAGTATTTGATCTTTCCTTTCTTTCAATTGTGTAGACATTTCAAAGTTAGAGTAGTGTACCACCATTCTATTAGCCTGTGGTTTCCGTGAGATTTTGGATATTGGGATTTTCTATTTCTAAATTTGAATTGTTGAAGTGTATGCATTTCCTTAAGTTGTTTTACTTTTAATTGAATATTTTCGTATTATATATTACTTCCGCACTGTTATGCTTACCTAGTCATCGTGACTAGGTGCCGTCATGACGTGGTCACGATTGGTGAATTTGGGTCGCGACAAGTTGGTATTAGAGCTTTAGGTACATAGTAGTCACGGAACACATGCCGGTTTATTAGAGTCTCGCTTATCGGTACAGAGACGTCTGTGCTTATCTACGAGAAGCTATGTAACTGTTTAGGAAAATTCCACTTCTTGTCATTCCTTATCGTGCGTATTTTATTCAGTTGGAGCATGTATCATATGTTCTTTTGCATCCACTCATGTATTGGAATTTGCGCACTCGGTATCAACTATGCGCCGACAGTTCCTGATGCTACATAAGGATTACAAGGGAGCTAAGAATTTTCTCAACCATTGTTACCACGTGTCATCCATATTGATAATGCAGAAGTATTAATAGGTCATTCAATTGTGCACATAGGAGTGCAATAGGTTCTGACATCTGGTTGATAATTACGATCTTGATGAGGTTTTACTTAATTGCCATCGTCGCAGTAATGGTAGAGTCATGAACGGATGTACATATAAAGATACGGTGGTAAGACCATGTTGTTCGTATGAGATGTCTATTTAGCGAAGGTTACAACTTGCAATCGATATACTTGAGGAAGTGAGTTTAACTGTACTAAGAGTGACACGTGACAAATGAACGGTTGAGGTGTCTTACGATAGTGACATACGAGCGATAAAGGTTAGTATTGTGGAGTATCGGGATGTATCTTATGGCCACCAAAGTGAAGAGAGTCCACTATCAACGATCAAATTGTGGGTCATATGTCATATCATATTTGACCTGAGATGTATTTATGTGGTATTCAAAAGTTCTCTAAAATTTGTATGGGATGATATTGGGGCCTACGATGTTCCTATGTCCATAATAATTCTACATTTCAGTAACATCAGGGAATTGGAAACAATTTCAGGATACTCGTAATGCTCCAGTTAATCAGGGCGTTTCCACGGGACGATCATGTTTTAATGCACCACTAGCATGGGGTTTCTTATGGTTAGTCTAGTTATCCGGCACAGACTCAGTATGAGTAGACGAACCACAAATGGGTTGTTATGAATGTCGTAATACTATAAACATCATGAGAAATTATCCTAGGCCCGGGAGAAATGTGTTTCATCAGAACACACAGTCAACACACTCCGTTATGTTACTAATCTACACATGCTACAAGTTAGAGATTGAGAACGAATGGGTAGATGGCGCCTAAGAGGTGGATGTCAGACCCATTGATATAATTGCTATAGTGTGGCTGAGGCTACTACACTAGATGGTGTCATTACAACTACAATTTTGATTGTTATAAATATGATATTATTCCTTAATTTGATTTGATTTTGAAAATTGAGGCGAGTCCTCTTAATATGATCCACTCATGAGTGAGCTTTGTAATCTTGAGATCTACTTATGTGAATACTCACGTTGGGATATTATATGGAGATAGCTATCTCTATCATTATGTGTTGGTCACTAAGAATATTATAAGGCTAAAACTGACTTTCTATTACTTACTACAGTGGGTTTTGATGTAATTTCAGGATAATTGATTTTAATTGTCAATTATATGCCCTATCGGTATGAGGGTTCATTTTATGTTGTGATTTTCTTTGACAAAAACTTATAAGAAGAAGGAAAGGAAATGAAAGATTTCACATGGCACGATGTGCAAATACTTGTGATTCAGAGTTGAGGGTGACATCCTCAAATATTTATATAATGTGAAATATTTTAAATCGAGCTAGAAGCTGCGGGGGATTGTTATATAAGCACAAGGTCCTGGCGGTGAAAAGTTTATGTGTTTTAAAAAATATCATTTTATGAAATTTAAAAATTTGTACTATATTTTAAATGGGAGTCATGCCTACTAGGCTTATTTGGTAATTCTTGTGTATTTCTGTTCATATTCAGTCATTTTTTATGTTGTAAACACTAAGTTTTAGCCTACGAGATTGGCGCTCAGGTGGCATTAAATGTGACTCATTAATTCGGGTAAGTAATTATGAGATCTCCAAGCCTTGTTATGAGTAAAGCAGAGGTCTGAAATGAGATGTTTGTTAACATAAGGTTAATTGGCAAGGTTGTGATTTATGAACTATTATGGCCAGAAGTGAGATTATGGGCATACCTATTGTTGTGTTTCATGCCCAAATATCATTATGATAATCTGATGCTTGTAATGCAGAGATTAGTATTATTGATATATACATAGTGGTGTTTCATTGGGTTGTGGATGTGTTGTTGGAAGTTATTTTGGTGTTACTCTCGCAGGTGGATAGGGCCAATTACAGGGGAGGCTCTGCTGAAATTTTTGAAAAAAAATTGGGAAGTTAGAAAAATTTGAGGCATTAAGACGTGCGAAGAAGATATAAGCTATGTCATGTATTTGAGGATGAATGACCCTAAGTGGGGGAGATTGTAACATCAGGAAGAAAACAATTTCTAAGTAATTAAGCGCTATTAAAAGTTGAAGTATGTTGAAATAAGACTAATGCAGTGTGTCAATGTGGAATTCAGGCCCTATGATGAATGTTTAGATGTTGAAGTTTGTGTCTTGTCCTAAGGTTATGGACTAAGGATAAGGTGAAACCTTCAGTTACGTTGAAGGATCAGTTATAGGAATTTCCTTGAAAAAGGTTTTATTCGGCCTAGCGTATCACTTGGGATTCTCCTGTGTTATTTGTGAAGAAAAAGGATGTTTCTATGCGTATGTGTATTGATTACCGCTAGTTGAATAAGGCTACACTGAAGAACCGTTATCCTTGCCTCTTTTTGATGATCTTTTTTACTAGCTTAAGGGCGCACATGTGTTTTATGATATCACTAATCTGTATCACCCGGGCAAAGCCAATGTAGTGGTTGATGCTTTGAGTCACTAGGCAGAGAGTTCGGGAAGTTTGGTTTACCTAACAGTATCAAAGAGACCTATAGTGATGAATGTTCATGCCTTATCCATCCATTTGTGAGGTTGGATCTTTCAGAGCCTAGTCAGGTTGTATCTCGGTGCCTCAACGGTGAGCAAGTTAATTATGAGCACCAGAGACCTGGTGGGTTGGTTCGAGTTTGGTGAGGTTGGATTTTTGGGCACTAACTTGGTTTAGAATGCTTTGGAAAAGTTTAAAGTGATTCAGGGTTTACTCTATATAACCTCGTCCAAACTTAAGAGTTATGCAGACCGAAAAGTTCGTGGTGGTTCCGATATGGTTGGAGAGAAGGTTCTGACTCATGTTACGCCTATAAAGGGCATTATGAGATTTGGGAAGAAAGAAAATTGAGTCTAAGGTTTATTGGACCTTTTGGAATATAAAAGGCATGTTGGGAAGGTTGATTAAGAGCTTGCCTTACCTCCCAGCTTAGCAGGAGTTCATCCGGTATTTCATCGATGCTTCGGAGGTATCACGGTGACTTGTCGCACGTGTTGGATTTCAGTTTAGTCCAGTTGGACAAGGATCTCTCTATGTTGAGGAACCAGTGACAATATTGGACAGGCAGGTCCGAAAGCTCAGGTAAAAGGAAATAGCTTCAGTATAGGTTCAATGGCGGGCCCAACCGGTCGAGGAGGTGACTTGGGAGACCAAACGGGATATGCGCAACCGATATCCTTATCTTTTCTGAACTTCAGGTATGTTCTATATGCTCGTTCAAGGATGAACGAATGTTTAAGTGTGGGAGAATGTAACGACCCAACAGGTCGTTTTTAGAATTTACAACCTATTCCCCTATTAAATGCTTCCTTATGTTTCATTAACGGTATTAAGTGCGTTAGAATTGAATTGGAGTGATTTTTGATAAGTAATGAGACACTTAGTCTTTTTTATGAAGGCTTAAGTTGGAAAAGTAAATTGAGAATTGACTTATGAGTTAGAGACCTAGAAATGGAAATCTGATGGTTCCATTAGCTCCATTAGGTGATTTTGGGGTTGGGAGCGTGTTCGAAAGGGGTTTTGGAAGTCCGTAGCTCATTTAGGCTAGAAATCTCGAAAGCTAGTATTGTGGCGATTTCCGATTGATAGGTGAGAGTTTGGTCCGAGGGTCGGAATGGAGTTCTGGAAGTTTCTGTAGCATTATTAGGTGATTTGGGATATGTGCGCAAAATTTCAAGTTACTAGACGTCTTTAGGTCGGGTTTTTAATTAAATGCAAGTTTCAGAAGTTTTGGTTGAACATAGGCTTGAATCCGTTGAGGATTGGTAATTTCTATGTTTTTGGATGTGTTTTATGATTAGAACAAGTTCATATGATGTTTTAATATGGAATTTCACTTTTGGTTGAGGTCCCGGGGACCTCGGGGTGATTTCGGATGGCTAACGGGGACTTTTGAAGTTGAAAAATTTCATAATCGACGAAGTTGCAAATGAGTGTGCACAAGACCTCACTTTAAACGATAATATTTACAGATATATAAGGAGTTGTGTGAGGATCTACCTATTAAATTAAATCCCTTTGAGTCTAGTTTCCAACGAAATAAACCGTTCGTAATTTGGAGTTGAATGCAGAAAGTTATGAATATTTTACTGGGCATGTGTCAGTAGCGCAGCCTTAGCGCGGGAGCGCATAGCCATCGGTAATTGAGTTTTATTCTGCCTCACTAGCGCGGGATATTATTTGAGTCATTTCTCAAGCCTAGGGCATCCCCAACACCCCCAATTCGACCAAGGCACCCAATTACACTCCTAAGGTAAGTTTTTAAATGTGTTTTCATGGTGATACCACTTCTCAATCACTAGTTACAACATGATTTTTATTGGATTTCATAAGATTTCTTCAAAATCTCAAGAACACCCCAAAGTTAAATTTCAAGATTTGGTCTACAAGAGGTAATCCTACACCTTAGACTTACACATATGGGGTTAATATAGAATTATGAGTATGAATCAGGTATTATAACTTATGATATGTTGATTGGAGGTCATAAATTTCCAATTTAAATACATGAACATGGTAGAGATGTAAAGGTGTTTATTTGATGGAATTTTGTTGGTTGGGCATGAATGGATGGTCATACATGTGTAGTTGGAAGTTATAAATTGGTTAGAACTGATGGTGAGTTGAATTGTTGGTTAATGGTGATAGTTGGAAGAACCAATACTATAGTTATAAGGTGTAAATATCTATACTACAAGTTGTTTGATAATATGCCTAAATGGCATGAGTTATGAAATTTATTACCAATATTGGCCCTATTGAATGTTGTATTGTAGATTGAAGTACATAACTATATTGGATCATTTTAGTATCATTAAAGGGCGAATTTTAGATGTGTATGGTTAAAAACCCCATCTTTTAGAAATCGAGCTTCATCAATGTTTGTGTGATCTTGGTCATTTTTATAATTTTGCGTATTAGCTTAGAATTTAATAGAAGCATAAAATACTTGAATTATTATTTATAGTATGCAATTTAATTGCATAGAGTTGAGCCATTTGGAGTCGAATACTCGTGTCAAGGGCATGATTTCAAGTTAACTTGCACTTCTTAGAGGTAAGTGGCTTATCTAACCTTGTGTGGGGGACCTTGTCCTAAGATATGGAATTTGGTAAGTGAATGACTTGTACGTGAGGTGACGAGCGCGTACTTGTGCAAATTGTTGAAAATTTGTTTTATTTGAATTATTTAAATTGTGTTTCTTGTGAAATTACCTATTCTAAATGAAATTTAACACGTGTTAGCTTAAAAAAAGCATGTCTCGCTGACTTACTTGCCTATTTGCTTAAATTATCTTGTTTGCATTCTATGAAGCATATTAGACTAGAATCTACTAATATATATTATGAGTTCGGTAATTATTTGATATTTTGAGTTGTTTTTGTATTGATGTTCTTCACTTCTGAATCTTTCTCTGAACTTGGTTATGTATTTACGTTGGGACTAGATGTGGGATTCCGGGAGCTTCCCCCCTTGTTTGTTTACTTTGGGACTACGGGTTCAATTCCCCGGAGATCCCCCTGCACGTGTTATGTTCTAAGACCGAGAGTGCGGGATACCATGAGATCCCTGGCACATAAATAATGATATGGAGGATACCAAGAGATCCTCTGGATACAAAGAGATCCCTGAATTATTATTTTGGATACCAAGAGATCCTAGAATTATTATTGAGGATACCAAGAGATCCTAGAATTATTATTGAGGATACCAAGAGATTCTCGGGATACAAAGAGATCCCTGAATTATTATTGTGGATACCAAGAGATCCCAGAATTATTATTGAGGATACCAAGAGATCCCAAAATAATTATTGAGGATACCAAGAGATCCTAGAATTATTATTGAGGATACCAAGAGATCCTCGGGATACCAAGAGATCCCTGAATGATTTATTGAGGATACCAAAAGATCCTCTGGATAACTGGAGGCCCCCGATGATAAATATCCAGTTGTGGTTTATATCTCTATTCATTGATTGTGTTTGCTCTCTATTACTGTTTTACTTACTTCTTGCTGTATTTCAGCTGTGATTATACTTATATTGCCTCCTCATTATCGTATTGATTATTAAGTGTTATCTCAGTAGGGCCCTAACCTTCCTCGTTACTATCCAACCGAGGTTAGGCTTGGCACTTACTGAGTACTGTTGTGGTGTACTCATGCCTCTTTTGTGCATGTTTTTCATATGCAGACCCAGGTACTTCCGATCAGGCGCACCATCAGTGATCCAGGAGACATCTACCAGAGACTTTGAGGTATATCTGCTATGTCCGCAGACTAAAAGTCTCTATCATATTCCAGCTGTAGTATTTGATCTTTCCATTTTTTCAATTGTGTAGACATTTCAGAGTTAGAGTAGTGTACTACATTTCTATTAGCATGTGGTTTCCGTGAGATTCCGGGTTTTGGGATTTTCTGTTTCTAAATTTGAAGTGTTGAAGTGTATGTGCCAAGCGGCAAGATATATACATTTCCTTAAGTTGTTTAACTTTTAATTGAATGTTTTCGTATTATATATTACTTCCACACTGTTAGGCTTACCTAGTCATCGTGACTAGGTGCTGTCATGACGTGTTCACGATTGGTGAATTTGGGTCCTGACAACCAATGAAGTGGATGCGGTGGAAGAGGAAGAGGTTCCCTCGGTGGACGAAATCTTTCCCCACCCCATAAAGGGATGTGACTGACTTCACTATTGGCGGTGGAACGGAGTCGGGGGCATTGCTCCCATGATAAGGAAGAGAGGGATAATGGAATTGAGGAAGAGATGGGAAATCCCTAATTTCGTCGAGATACAACCGGCGGGGAAGGATGGCCGAGTTCAGTTCGAACGTCCCAGGTTTTGCATGTTCTATGCTTGCCCCTTTTATTGTAGGGTACACGCTCCCACTTCCTATGCTAGTAGTGGACTTCTGTCGCTATTATGAGGTGTGACCTGCCTAGCTTTCTCCTTATATATACAAGTTGTTCCTCATTATACTAAAATACGCGGAGCTCTCCGGTCGTGAGGTCACTCTGGTACCATGTGCTTAACCTTTTCGCTCCCCGATTGATTTGAGGCTCAATGGTGCACGCGCGTCCTGGGGGGTCAAAGGGTTTGGTGGTAAAGATGGATGACAGAACCAATTGTCGCTTATATGAGAATTTTTTCTACGTGCGGACCGAGCATATCGTGGCCCTACAAAATATCCCTGATGCTGAGTTGAGGGATGAAGTGGACGTCATGGGTCTGAGGGTATGTTACCTTTAGCTCTTATTTTCAACCTTTCCCTTTGTGCAAAAGAGCAGTACTTTAACTGCTTTCTTATTTTTTAGACGTATATAGTGGAGGTGGAAAGCATCCGTAGGGCCAAGACCCTGTCGAGGATTTCCAGAGGAATTGGAGAAAAGGGATTAACAGTTGCTAAAGACGATCCGTAGCAAGAGGGAGCTCGAAGAGTAGCTCTTCCCTAAGGAAGAGGTGTTTGAATTAGGTAAGGGGGTTGCTGCTAAATTCGAATATCTGCAGGGCAAGTTGAGGTCGATGCAGTCGGAGAAAGATCACAACCTGGTTTGAGTTGAGGAGAAGAGCATAGAGTGGAGAAGGAAATTGATTGCGATGAAGAGTAAGGTTGCTAGTTTAGAGCGCATTGAGAGAGCTTGATCTGAGGATTTGGTAAGGGCGGCGGCTCTAGAAAATACCATTCGCATGCTCCAGTCCCAACAAGAATCTGAGAGGGCGATAGTGACCCATATGGAGGCGAGGCTCGAGGAGCGTATTGGCACGATTGATCAGGAGGCTTTGGTTCTGGCAAATCGAGTAAAAACCTTGAAGGTGAAGAATCAGTGGCTGAGGGCTTAGGCTGAATCGTATCGCACTGCCGTTCCAGGCCAGACTCATGAGCTCTGGGTCTACACCGAAGCCCAGCGGGATATATACAAGAATTTTTGGGAGGCAGGCATTGTGACTGAGGCTGCTTATGAGGAAGCGCGAGCGAAGGCTCGCAAGGCTCGTACCAACTGTGGATATGATGCAGTGACACCCGAAGTCCATGAGGGTGCAGATGCTGGTGAGGATGAACCTTATAAGGATGGTGATGACGATGGCGGTGATGACGCCGAGTGAAGAAAGTTGTACTTTGTTTTTCTTTTCATTTCGTTTGTCAGTTGACGTCTGTTTGTTTCTTTTTATTTTTATTTTACATTAGTTGACTGACTTGGGACGGATGTAAGCAGAGACAGCCCGCAACTAGGACTTTTCATGGATAAAGAATTTTCTTCTTCGCTATTAGCTTTGTGTTTCAACTTTCGTTCTTCCTATTTGTTACATCATCGCAAGATGGAGGCTCGTCAGGCGAGTTCCGATTTTCTCCCTTTTTTCTTTTGGTGAAAAAGGCCTTGGCCTTAAGGGTGTTATTTCAAACTTATCGAAATAACAGCCCGTCTGAGTTCGAACGTGGTCGAACCTATCTTTTTCTTTGATGGCGAAGGCTCTTGGCCTTAAAAGTGTTCTTTCAAACTTATCGAAGTGAGAACCCCTCTGAGTTCATACGAGGTCGAACCTTTCTATATTTGATGGCAAAGGCCCTTGGCCTTAAGGGTTTTATTTCGAACTTATCAAATTGATAGCCCGTCTGAGTTCGAACGAGATCAAACCTTTCTATCTTTGATGGCGAAGGCCCTTGGCCTTAAGGGTGTTCTTTAGAACTTATCGAAGTGACAACCTGTGTGAGTTCAAATGAGGTCGGACCTTTCTATCTTTGATGGTGAAGGCCCTTGGCCTTAAGGGTGTTATTTCGAACTTATCGAAGTGACAACCCGTCTGAGTTTGAACAAGGCCGAACCTTTCTATATTTGATGGCGAAGGCCCTTGGCCGTATACGTGTTATTTTGAACTTATTAAAATAACTGCCCGTCTGAGTTCGAACAAGGTTGAACCTATCTTTTTCTTCGATGGTGAAGGCTCTTGGCCGTAATGGTGTTATGTCGAACTTATCGAAATAACAACCCGTGTGAGTTCGAACGATGTTTAACCTCTTTATATTTGGTGGCGAAGTCCCTTGGTCTTAAGGGTGTTATTTTGAACTTATTAAAATAACAAACCCGTCTGAGTTCGAACGACGTAAAATATTTCTATTTTTTATGGTGAAGGCCTTGGACTTAAGGGTGTTATTTCGAACTAATGGAAATAACAACTCGTTTGACTTCGAACGAGGTCAACCTTTCTGTGTTTGATAGTGAAGGTATTTTGAAATTTTTGAAATAACTACCCATCTGAGTTCGAACGAGGTCAAATCTTTCTATATTTTGATGGCGAAGGCCCTTGGCCTTAAAGGTGTTATTTCGAACTTATCGAAATAACAGCTCGTCTGAGATCGAACGAGGTCGAACCTTTCTATCTTTGATGGTGAAGGCCTTTGGCCTTAAGGGTGTTATTTCAAACTTATCGAAATAACAGCCCGTCTGAGTAGGAACGAGGTCGAATCATTCTATTTTTGAAGGTGAAGCCCTTGGACATAAAGGGGCTATTTCGAACTTATCAAAATAACATCCCGTATGAGTTCGAATGAGGTCGAATCTTTCTATAGTTGATGGTGAAGGCTCTTGGTCTTAAGGATATTATTTCGAACTTATCGAAATAATAGCCCGTATGAGTTCGAACGAGATCGAACCTTTCTATCTTTGACGGTGAATACTTTTCGTGAAAGTCCTTGTTTGGTCGGCATTGCACTTATCGAGTGGTTCAACGCCACGGGCACGAGGTGTCAATATTTGGCACAGGATCACGTTGCACGCGTGTTGAAGTTTCTCTTTTGACTTTGACCATTTGTTTTGAAGACGCCGCCGACTGGGAGGGTTTCAGCTGTGCTGAATTGATCTTTGGTTCCTCAGTCTGTATACCCCTGCATTGATTCCCTATTTGGCAAAGTATAGGGAATGAAGATGAGATGTTCCTTGCCTCTGCCCGGCGGTTTTGAGGGAATGCGAGGATAGATTTCAACACTTTTTTCCTTATTCGGGATGATCGAAACTGGTAGGGCAGGGAATTCTAGACCTTGCTAACCCATCCCGTTTCTTTTTTCTCAACGCACTGTCTCCAAATCTGGTTTGAGTTGGGTTCTCTTCTCGCGTTCATCTAGCTTCGATCCAGGAAAAGCTAGGGTTTTTCACTAGGAAATCCCCACAGACGACGCCAAATTGTTTGAGTCAAAAGACTTTTAACCCTTATTGAGAAAATCAAATAAAGATGAAGGGGTAAATCATAGCCTAACCTAGTTAATACCATATCAAAAGATAGAATATTAGACGAATAGAGTATCAAAAGATCTTATTGATAAGTGAGCATCGCCTTCCCTCTCCATGGAGGGGAAGAAGAATTAAAATTGTCTCGCTCTTTTTCAGATACAAGGATGAAGCTTCTTTCTCCTTTGTTAGGTGAAGGAATCTCTTTTCTCCTTTCCCTAAAAGTGGAGTTCTGTTTGTCTTTTCAATCTGTCAGAGTACTGTAGTAGAGGAACCCCCCCTCTTGGGGTTTTCTTATGCTTATATATATAGTCAAAAACCTTCTTACCTCTACCACGGCTTGACATAACTGGATCGGAGGAGTTCCTTGATCGTGGATAGGCCTTGATTTCGTCGTTGTATCGAATGTCTTAAAGGCGCGATAAGGTTAACTTCATTGACTTCTTTTGTATGATGGTAAGGATGGGGTCGTGGCCATCTTGGCCGAGACGGTCAGATTTTGACTAATACAAAGTGCATAATTTATCATGACACCCATATTAATTGATGCATATTTTTAGTGGATTTAAGAAAATGATTTGAAATGAGTAATTAATACTATTGGCATAATATGGAAAAAAAATTATCTTTTCTTGATATGCTAAAAAGGACAAGTAAAAGTGAAAATTTATTTTTAAAATATTAGACAAGTAAAAGTGATCGTGAGGAAATATTAATTATGTACGTTCATCGGGTTATACAAATAATTTTTCCTATTTGTAGAACACAATTGAGGTTTATCCAATTATGCATTTATACATGGGGGTTTGACTCACAGGAATATAGGATCAAACCAATAATTATTCATGAGATTAATGTCGAGATAACAATTTTAACTCGACACAGTGATATTTTATACCATTTGGTACGATGATTTCTTTTTGGTTTCCTACCCGGTGTCTGATATTTGCATTGGAGTCCAATTATATTCGGATTCGCACCGCGTAGGACTCATTCGGGGAGAAGCGTTTCTTACCAAGGAATTTTCATACCCAAGACTCAAACCGGAAACCTCTAGTTAAAGGAAGAACAATCTTATCTAGTGAACTGCATCCTTTGGTGGTATTTGTTACGATGACTAGAGCAATGATAATTCGTACCAAGCTTATTACTGTAAATACTATTAGAATACCTCTCATTCCATGGAATTGATGTTGGGAATAAACCCCCAACCAAAATAATATTTACGGTCATAAAAATGAAACAATGATGTAGCACCGAGATACGGTAAATAACAAGAATAAAAGAGTAACAATAACACCAAGATTTTTACGTGGAAAACCCTTTTGAATAAGGGAAAAAACCACGGCCCTGAGAGAAGCAACTGATATCACTATAGTAAGGAATTTTACACTTTGTAGTTCAGAGTAAAATGCTCCAAAGACCACTATAACACTCAAAAGAAATAACCATCTTTTGATATTCCCACCTCACTACAATATCGCCCACTCTCTATTTTTCTCACAGATTATTTTCTTATACCTTGTCTGTGGAATCTCACTCTTTCTTTCTCTCTTTGTTGGTGTGAGAAAATGAGAGTTGAAGCTCTCCTTTATATCCAAGGCTTCACTCTCTAAAGCCTACAATATTTAATAATTTACATACACTTTTCACAATTCAACAAAGTTGGCTACCAACCCAAAGAAAATTCAACAAAGTTGGCTACCTAACCAAATCAAGTCAACAAGGTTGGCTAGCAAACCAAAGAAACTTTTATTAGGCACATGCCTAATACTTCTTCAATGAGATGGACATACTCAATCTCCCCCTCCAATCTCATTCATCTATAGGAGGTAGCACTATCTTCTTGTTTGAGTGCACGCCGACAAGTTCTTTGCATAGCTCGAACTTGTTCCTTGGTACCACCTTCATCAGGATATCTGCGGGATTCTCACTTATAGAAGTCTTCAAGACTTTTAGAGATTCATCATCTACCATTTCTCGAATCCAATGATATCTCACGTCAATGTGTTTGGTCCTTGCATGGTACATAGAGTTCTTGATAAGGTTTATTGCACTTTGACTATCACAATAGACAACATACTCCTTAAGATGCAATCCAAGCTCTTGAAGGAACCGTTTGAGCCATATCATCTCCTTGCCAACCTCTGCTTCAGTTGTTAAAAGTGCAACACACTTCTGCAACTTAGACTGCCATGATATAGCTCCCCCTGAAAATGTAAAAAAATTCAGTAGTGGATTTTCTATTGTCAATATCACCTGCCATATCAACATCTGTATAGCCCTTCAAGATTGGATCAAGTCCTCCAAAGCACAAACAATTTCCCGTGGTACCTCTCAGGTACCTGAGTGTCCACTTGACTGCTCAAGAAACCTGCTGACAACACCAACTGCGTGAGCAATATCAGGTCTAGTACATACCATTGCATACATCAAGCTTCCGACTGCTGAAGAATAAGGAACTATAGCCATGCTCCCTTTCCCCTCCTCCATTGTAGGACACATCCTTTTGCTCAACTTTAGATGACTAGCAAAAGGTGTGCTGACAGGCTTAGCGTTCTTCATGTTGAACCGTTCTAGTGCACGTTCAATGTACTTTTCCTGAGATAGCCACAACTTTCTACTTGTTCTCTCTCTCTCTCTCTCTCTCGATATTTTCATCCCTAGAATTTGTTGTGCTGGGCCCAAGTCCTTCATATCAAATGACTTGGACAGATCTCCCTTCAACTTTGCTATCAGCCCCTTGTCTTTTCCTACAATTAACATGCCATCCACATACAACATCAATATAATAAAATTATGCTCAGAACATCTTTTGAAGTATACACATGGATCAGAATAGGTCTTTAGGTATGTTTTACTTTTCATGAATGAGTCAAACTTCATGTACCACTTCCTTGGTGCCTGCTTCAATCCATAAAGACTCTTATTCAATTTGCACACCATGTGTTTCTTTCCAGCTACTTCAAATCCTTCTGGCTGCTCCATATAAATCTCTTCTTCCAAATCTCCATGAAGAAATGCAGTTTTCACATCCAACTGCTCCACTTCAAGATCTAGGCTAGCTGCTACGCTCAAAATTGTTCGAATAGAATTCATTTTGACAACAGGTGAGAAAATTTCGTCAAAATCAATACCTTTCTTCTGTTCGAAGCCTTTAACCACCAATCGAGATTTGTATCTGACCAGCTTGCCACTTCCATCTTTTTTGAGTTTAAAGACCCATTTGCATTTGGGTGGTCTTTTACCCTTTGGAAGTTCAACCAGCTTGTACGAACTATTTTTTTGTAAAGATTCCATCTCTTCTTGCATGGCTTTCATCCACTGGTTCTTTTCTGGATGGGACAACACCTCCTTAAGAATTTATGGCTCCCCGTCATCACTGATGAGGACATACTCTATGGAAAGGTACCTGCATGATTCTACCCTTGGCCTCTCCGATCTCCTTAGAGTTTGAGGTTGTTCTTCTTCCTGAGTGGGGTACTCCACTTCCTCGACACCTTCATCAAGTTGCTACCCCTGCTTAATAACCTCATCAGGTTTCTCCCCCTGCTCGTCAACCTCGTCGGTCGTACTTTCTGCACTTTTAGGATTGTTAGAAGTAGAAGGAATAGTAATAAGGTTAGGAATTATACCATTCTTCACCTTTTCTGACATATCAGCACTAGTTCCAACTTCACTTTATCAGAAGACTACATCTCTGCTTCTGATGACCTTTTTCTTTACAGGATCCCACAATCTGTACCTGGACTCTTCATCTCCATAGCCGATAATTATTCAGGGAACAGATTTATCATCCAGCTTTGTTCTCTGCTCCTTTGGCACGTGTGCAAAGCTCTGTAGCCGAACACCTTTAGATGTGAGTGGGACACCAACTTGTTGGTCCAAACTCTCTCTGGGATGTCAAACGCCAACGGAACTAATGGACTCCTATTGATCAGGTAACAGGCTGTCTGAACTGCTTCACCCCAGAATGACTTAGGCAGTTTAGCTATTCTGAGCATGCTTCTCACCTTCTCCACAATGGTGCGGTTCATCCTCTCGGCTACGCCATTGTGTTGTGGGGTTCCAAGAACTGTATTTTCATGTCTGATCCCATGACTTGAACAGTACTCTTCAAATTCCCTTGAAGTGTACTCACCTCCATTGTCACTTCGGAGACATTTTAGCTTTCGAACTGCCTCCCTTTCTACTAGAGCATGAAACTTCTGGAAAACTTGAAACACCTTATTTTTGGTTTTCAAAATATAAACCCATAATTTTCGTGAAGCACCATCAATAAAAGTAACAAAATATTTGCTACCGCCCATTGATTCAATTTCCATTGGGCCACAAACATCAGAATATACTAAATCAAGTATATTCAATTTTCTTTCAGACAATTTCTGAAATGAGACTCTATGCTGCTTAACAAATAAACAGTAGTCACAAGGTTTTATCGTTGTACCTTTGGCATAAGAAATAAGTGATTTATTTGCAAGAATCTGCAATCCCTTCTCGCTCATATGACCCATTCTTTTGTGCCACAAATTTGCAGATCTCATCTTGTGCCGCGCTCAATTCACCTTGGCATATTTCTGCATTTGTCTAGTACAATGTGCCACGAGCAACTCCCTTTGCAATCACCAATGATCCCTTAGTGAGTCTCCACTTTTGATTTGCAAAATAGTTCTCGTATCCATCTCGATCCAATGAGATTACCGAGATCAAGTTCATCCGCAAATCGGGAACATGCCGCACATCCTTTAGAACCAATGTGCATCCGGCATTTGCCTTGATACAAATATCGCCAATCCCCGCAATCTTTGAGTAACTTGTGTTACCCAATCTCACTGTGCCGAAATCACCTGCTATATATCTGCAAAAAAGATCTCTTACCGGTGTGGCATGATAAGATGCCGCTGTGTCAACCACCCATTCCGACTCTGGACCTGACAGGTGCATGCATTCCTTTTCCTCATTTATAAAGAGGACAACATTATCATTGTTTTGCACCATGGCAGCTGTGTTGTCGTCATCCTTCTGGCCACTAGTTTCACCTTTTCCCTTCCTTGGATTTGGGCAATCTCTTTTGAAGTGACCTGGTTGATCACAGTTGTAACAATTTCTGGCTTTTGATTTGGATCGGTTCTTTGACTTCCCATGAGCTCCGGATCTTCCATATTTGCTCGAACTCCTTTGATAACTCCTGCCTCTACCTTCTGTGATAAGAGCTTGTCCTTGATTTTCAGGCTTCTTTCTCATCTTCTCATTGAGTAAAAGAGCCGATGTGACATTTTCAACTCAATAGTAATCTTACCGTGCAGGATGGTTGTTTTCAAATTATCGTACGAAGATGGCAATAAGTTCAATATCAAGATGGCTTTATCTTCTTCCTCGATTTTCACTCTGAGGTTGGCAAGCCGTGTGATTAGTCCGTTAAATACATTTAGATGTGACAAAAAATTCATACCTTCACCCATGTGTAGGGCATATAAATGCTTCTTCAGGTACAATTTATTTGTCAGTGTTATGGACATGTATAGGCTTTCCAACCTTGTCCAAATTCCACGAGCAGTGTCTTCATCAATGATGTTATTTACCACATCATCTGATAAATGCAACCTGATTGCACTAGCAGCTCTTTCATCCAAGTTAGTCCAATCCTCAGCTTTCATGGTATCAGGCTTTTTAGCATCAGCATCTAGTACCTTATGTAATCCTTGTTGGATGAGCAGATCCCTCATCCTTCTTTGCCATGTTGAGAAACCGTTATCTCTGTTAAATTTAGCAACCTCGTATTTTACTCTGAACATTTTTATTTTTTACCCAGTATAGTACTACCGACAATGAATAGTATTTAAGTGAACGAGCAGAACCTGTGCTCTCATACCGGTTGTTGGGAATAAAATCCCTACCAAAATAATATTCAATTTAATAAAAGTGAAATAATAATGTAGCACTGAGATACGGTAATTAACAAGAATAAAAGAGTAATAATAACACCAAGATTTTTACGTGAAAAACCCTTTTGAATAAGGGAAAAAACCACGGCCCCGAGAGAAGCAACTGATATCACTATAGTAAGGAATTTTACACTTTATAGTTTTGAGTAAAATACTCCAAAAGACCACTACAACACTTAAAAGAAATAACCCTATTTTGATATTCCCGCCTCACTACAATATCGCTCACTCTCTATTTTTCTCACAGACTATTTTTTTATACCTTATCTGTGAAACCTCACTCTTTCTTTCTCTCTTTGTTGGTGTGAGGAAATGAGAGTTGAAGCTCTCCTTTTATAGCCAAAGCTTCACTCTCTAAATCCTACAATATTTGACAATTTACATACACTTTTCACAATTCAACAAAGTTGGCTACCAACCCAAAGAAAATTCAACAAAGTTGGCTACCTAACCAAATCAAGTCAAAAAAGTTGGCTACCAAATCAAAGAAACTTTTATTAGGCACATGCCTAATACTTATTCAATGATATGGACATCATCAATTGGATGTCACGTACTTACTAAGAATTTTTTTTCACGCTTTTAAAGATTTTTACTTTGCTTCTGTATTCTGATGTGAGATTCGTCTAAGGTGTCATAAACATCTCATGTGGCGTCTAATTTTACACCATCGATTGAATCTATACCCATTTTTAAAAAAAAAGCTTAACTAATACCTATTTTTTCAATATTTTTATATACATACATTTTTCTCTTCTTCTTCACTAATGCGTTCTTCATCTTCTTTGTGCTTGGATTTCTTGTTCTTCTTAGTTGCAAAATAATTTTGTTAAATTTATTGTTGTTTTAATAATTTGAGGATTAGGGTTTATTCATTATAATATTTGAAAGTTATGTTTCAAATTTAGCTCATTTGGAGTAGATTTGAGTGTTTGAATAGTGTGTTAAATTATTGAAATTCGAAGAACAAGTACGTTTATGTTTCAGAACTTTCAGATTTTAAATATAAAGTTGTCTGAAGCAGTATTGAAAAATTGGAGAGCTACTTAAGATTCGAATTTGCAATTGAAAGATAGAAGAACTTCAAATTCAAAATCTGAAGTTGTTTTGAATAGCTTGAACTACCTAAGATTTGAATTTCTGAATTTGCAGTTGAAAGATAGGAGAACTTCAGATTTAATTCTGAAGTTGTATTGAAGAGATTGAACTGCTTCAGATCCTAGCGGATAAACTTTGCAAAATTTTATGCATTGTGGGTATAAATTCAGTTTGGTATATATATACCCAAAAGTGTAAGATGCATTATTTTTCAAAATTTTGGCAACCTAGAAGGCTGTCAAGTCCTTTTAGCCCACACTGTGTCAGACATATTTGGGGCATGTGCATTTGTACAATTTTGGGGTCATCATTGAATTTATACTCATTTTTTATAAAAATTTACTAAGTCTATCTATTTTATGATCAACTTTAAATTTATTTGATTTGAAGTTATGATCAACTTTAGATTTATCTGGTTTGAGGTTGAAAGAAAAAAAGTCTGAAGTGCAACAATTATTTTCAAACACTTAAAGCTAAATAGGTTTGGAGTAATAGAATTACACTCAAAACTAATTTTAAAACTAATGCCTTTTTATTTTATTTCAAACTTGATCTTTATCACACAAAGAAATATATTCTGAAGCCCCTCAACTTTATGTTAAATATTACAAGAAACACTTCATTTAATAGTTATTTAATTATTTTTTAGAAATTAGAGCTTAAAATTAATTAAAATTTACTTATTAATTTTTTTTCTTATTTGAACCATGGAGAAAGTTAAAATTTGTTTTTTTTTCATTTCCAACTTTATATAAGTCTTAGATGTAAGTTATATGTAAATAATTTTTTTTTTAAAAAGATTTAAGAATGAAGAGGTGCAGGTTCTTGGACAATTGCGTAGATTGTTCACTTTTTAAAAATATACAAGACTAGTATTGTACTTATAATATTATTCAATATTATACTGTTAACTTTCAAAACTTTTAAAAACGCTATTATAAAGTGTCTTTGTAAATACAAAATAAACTACAATAAAATATTATTTACTCTTTCTTCTTCGTTTACTCTCGGCGCACGTTAGCTAAACGTACGCCGAGCTTGTGACAATGGCGAGATGGAGAGGTCGAGGTAGAGGAAGACCCCGGAAAATACCATTAGCAATGTTTGAGAAGCCGTTAACAATAATCAAACAACCGATTTTGGAGAAACCTGTTACCAACACTGTACAGAACCTCTCTGTACAGACCTCCGATTCCATAGTTGTAGCTGAGCAAGATGCAAATGAGATGACATTGCACCAAGATACAGTCGCAAGGAAGCTTGATTTGCCTCCATTAGCCGATTGAAGCAGAAGTAGATCTGGCTCCACTAGTTCCAATTGAGGCAGATTCAGACCTATTGAAGGCGTCAACCACTGGAATAGTAGCCATGTAGCAGTCCCTACAAGTTCAACCAGCAATGGAAGCAACGGAGAGCCCGGGGACCAGCAGAAACAGATTTGAGGAACCCAAAAAGAGTTGGTCTACTCTATTTCAGAAAATAGGTTTGCGACACATGGAATTGCGTTAGACTATATACTTCATGTAATGATTGATGAACAACCTGTGGTACAGTTTAACAAATAAGAGGTAGAAGCGGAAGAGATAAAATGAAAATGTGCTTTAGTTGTGTACATCCTAGGGGATGGGCCTGGTTTCAATGCGATGAAGAGGTTTATCAATCTTTACTGGTCACATGTCCCATAGCCAGATTTGCATTATCATGAGGAAGGTTATTATATAGTTAAATTCAGAACAATTGAAGATGCTAATGAGATCCTATGTGCAGGGCCCTATTCAATTGCTAACAGACCTGTGATCCTTAAGCAACGGACACCAGATTTTGATTTTACAGAGGAATTTCCTACTGACATTCCTCTATGGGTAAAGTTTCCGAAGCTCCCAATGTCTTGTTGGGGAATGAGATCACTAAGCAGGATTGCAAGTGTCTTAGGGAAACCTATATTTGTAGATGAATGTACAGCTAAACAGACAAGAATTTCTTATGCCGAATGCTTATAGAGGTTAATGTCATTAAAGAATTACCAAGAGAGATATGGGTAATGGATCCAAATGGAAAGAAGTTCCTGCAAGAGGTGGTTTATGATTGGAAACCTTCCTACTGTGAAAAATGTCAAATAATTGGCCATAGCTGTTCAGTTCAAACAAAGCAGAACATAAACTGGCATAATCAAGTGAGGAAGGCCAAGGTAGTTCAGGAATGGAGAACTAAGGTTTCTGTCCAAAATGTGCCCATACAAAAAGAGATAACAGTGCAACAGAATGTGCCAAATGAAGTTCCTACAGAGGTCAATGTACCTCAAAATTTGATGACAGAGAAAGAAAAGCAAGACGACAAAGTGAAGCAACCTCAGAGTCCAATATTCAACTTTATCAATTTCCCACCATTGTCTCCCATTACTGTTAGTAATAGATTTGAGGCAGTCTCTGGTAGTAAGCATGAGGTTCCACCTGGGGAAAAGGGGGGAACAAGTTTTCATCAATGAAGTGGTTATTCTGGAATATAAGAGGTGTAAATAAAGTATACAAGCAAAAAGAAGTTAGAGAGTATATTAGGAGAAATAAAATTAGTCTTGTCAGTTTGATAGAAACTAAGGTTAAACAAATAATATGCCAGTAGAATTGCCAATCTGCTGGCCCCGGGATGGGATACTCTAACAAACTATGTCTTTGCTGGAGATGGTAGAGTGTGGATACTATGAGATTCAAACATATTTGAAGTTGATGGTATTCAGGAGGAAGGTCAATTGATACATAGCAAGGTTAGTAGCAGAAAAGGAGATATTACATGCTACCTCAATGTGGTGTATGGGTATGGAATGGAACAAAGAAGATCTCTATGGAGTAGTCTACATGCACTTTCATCAGGGATAACAGATACATGGGTAGTTGCTGGGGACTTCAATGCTGTTTTATATGACAAGGACAGACAATCTTGTAACCCTGTCAGATATTCTGAAATTCAACAATTTAGTCAATGCATTCAACAAGCTGGACTGTCAGAATTACCTCGGAAGGGTGAGTACTATACCTGGACAAACAAGCAGACTGGAGTAGATAGAGTATGTAGCAGATTGGATAGAGTATTTGCAAATTATGAGTGGATGATCAAGTGGAGCCAAGTGGAAACTTTATATGATCAACACTAATTTTTGATCACAATCCCATGATAATGACATTGGCATCTTTCCTGGAAAGGCAAGATACCTTTCAAATTTTTCAATTTATGGACTGAACATGAGGAGTTTCACCAGATTGTGGCCAATGTCTGGCATGCTGATAACCCAGGAACTATGAAAGCAGTATGGTTCAAACTCAAAGCATTGAAAGGTCCTTTAAAGACCTTAAATGTTAAGGAGTTCAAGACTATCCCTCAGAGGATAGAACTTTGCAGACAAGAACTGAAAGAAGTACAAGAGCAAATGACAAAGGCATATTCTGATGAGTTGCAGCAGAAAGAGAAAGAGATAGTTTTGAAACTGAAAAAGTGGTCACTAATTGAAGAAAGTTTCCCATAGCAGAAGGCTAGAGCAAAATGGATACAACTTGGAGATACTAATACCAAGTACTTTACTGCAGTCCTGAAAGAAAGAACTCAGAATAAACATCACAGAACTTATAAATGTAATGGGAGACAAAGTCACTACAGATGCAGATATAAAAAAAGAGATCACTGGTTTCTATAAGACACTTATGGGATCATCAGCTTCATTTCTTTCAGCAATAAATAGAATGAACATGACAAATGGTCCAGTCCTAACACATCAGCAAAGAAGGGAATTATGTGTGGATGTAACTGATCTTGAAATTGTGGAGATCCTAAAAGCAACTGGAGATGATAAAGCCCCAGGAATAGATGGTTATAATGCTGTTTTTTTTTAAAAAAGTCTTGGAACACTATTAGCATGCAAGTTATAAGTGCCATCAAAGATTTTTTCTTAACAACCAAGATGTACAAGCCTATAAACTGTGCCACCATCACTCTAATTCCTAAAGTATCCAAGCCAAGTACAGTTAAAGAATATAGGCCAATTGCTTGTTGCTCAGTTCTCTACGAAATGATTTCAAAAATCCTGGCCAATAGACTGCAAAAAGTCATGCCTAGCATCATCAGTGAAGCCCAAGAAGGTTTTATCCCGTGCAGAATGATAGCTGACAATGTCATCTTGGCACACGAGTTAGTCAAAAGCTATACCAGAGCACATGTGACACCAAGATGCATGATTACGATTGATCTCCAAAAAGCCTATGATTAGTTGAGTGGATTTTGCTACAACAGGTTATGGAGGAGATTGACTTCCCAAGTAGATTTACTAACTGGATTATGGAATGCATCAAAACAGTGAGGTTCTCAGTACTGGTCAATGGAGAGGCAACAGAGCCCTTTGAAGCTGCTAGAGGACTTAGGCAAGGGGACCCAATTTCCCCCTTCCTATTTGCACTTGTCATGGAGTACCTGAGCAGATCATGCAATGAACTAAAGAAAGAACCAACTTTCCAATTCCATCCTAGATGCAAAAAGCTAGGAATTACTCACATGTGCTTTGCTGATGACTTGTTACTGTTTGCTAAAGGAGAAATTGCCTCTATCATAGCCATATTCAAATGTTTCTCACAGTTTTCTGAAGCCTCTGGCCTGCAGGAAAACCTGAGCAAGAGTTCAGTATACTTTGGTGATGTTACATTGGAAGTGTAGAAACAGATTATAGACCACCTTGGTTTTGTTCATAGTGAGCTACCATTCAAATATCTAGGTGTTCCTCTTTCCACAAAGAAGATTGCCTTGATCCAATGGCAGCCTCTAGTGGAGAGGATTACTACTAAGATCACTTCATGGACTGCCAGGAAACTATCTTACACTGGGAGGATCCAACTAGTCAAATCTGTTCTATTTGGCATTCAAGCATACTGGGCACAGATATTCATCTTTCCTGCTAAAGTCCTTAAGATGATTGAAGCAATATGTAGAATTGTTTGGTCTGGTCTAAACTCCATCACTAAGAAAGCCTATGTCTCTTGGGACAGAATGTCCACTCCCAAATCAGCAGGAGGGATGAACCTTATTAATCTTATGCTCTGGAATAAAGCTGCAATTGCAAAGACTTGCTGGGACCTAGCTCATAAAAAGTATACACTATGGATAAGGTGGATCACTGCTTACTATATAAAACACAAGCTGATAGAAGACATGCCAATCCCTACACAGGCAAGCTGGATGGTCAGGAAAATTATAGCCTCTAGAGCTGTTCTGCAGAATTTTCAACACTGGAGGAGACAGGAGTGCTCCATTAGACAACTATATCATTTGCAGTTAGGAGACCTGCCGAGAGTACCATGGAAGAATCTGATCATCAAGAATTATGCTAGACCAAAAGCTGCCTTCAATTTGTGGCTGGTTCTACAAAGCAGATTACCAACTAAAGATAGATTAGCAAGTTGGGGACTGAGTGTTGATCAGCAATGTATACTGTGCCAGAACCACATAGAGACCAGAGATCACCTTATGCTATCATGTTCATTTTCATCTGATCTATGGGAGCAAGTAATGCAGTGGCTCCATATCCATCCTTAGACATGTACTTGGGATCAAAAACTCCAATGGTTCATAAGTAAAGCAAAAGGAAAATCTTGTTGAGCCAATATCTTCAAAATGGTAATTGTTGAAGTTGCATATGCTGTCTGGATGGAAAGGAACTCGAGAATTTTTAACAACACTTTTCGTAGCTGTGCAGTTTTGCTGAGGGAGATAGCGTACATTTGTAATGTTAGAGGTACCCCAAGAATTAGAAAAAAGTTGCAGAAATTTAACCTTTAGTATCATCAGGAGATAGGTTGATTATATGTAGTCAGTTGACGAATTAGAGATAGTCAGCTGAGTATAAGCTAGACTATGATTTTGTAATGCAAATACGTTGGTGATTAATAAAACTTTAATTACCAAAAATACGCTATTATAATTATGAGCAATGTTGAGAAGAAATCAATAAGAAATATTAAATTAACAAGATAATTTATGAAATTCTTTGATTTTTAATCCACGACACATTTAGCTAAATATGGGTGGGTTTATTAGCGAGCTTTCAAGTGTAGATTCTCTTACTAGCTTACTTTATTTTTTCTTTTTTTAATGACTTTTTTTTCTATTATTGCACTTTGATTTTGTGTTATTATAAAATTCGTAGATTATTGGCTACATGCTTATATTTTATAAGTTGTATTCTTCAAGATTATTCAGATTTTCTAGGTTCTTTCCCCCGAATTATAAACTCGGAGCATATTTTACGTTAGAGTTATTGATGTTGAGGACTTCTAAGATAGTTTCTTTACTTACTGAGTTAGTTATACACAATATTCATGATCTTTTTTAGGAACTTACACTTTTATTTTATTACTTAATATTATTTTCTTCTCTCTTCCTTTCTTCCTCCCTCTCCTCCTCCTCGTCCTCCTCCTCCCTCTTCTTTTTCTTTTTTTCGAGCCAAGAGTTTATTGGAAACAACTTCTTTACCTTTATTAGGTAGGGGTAATGTATGCGTATATACTACCCTCCCTACACTCTACCTATTAAAAATATACTGAGTATGTTTTTATTGTTGTTGTATTGAGACAGAATTCACATGTGTCGCGTGTGCCCTACATCTTGTTCTTTTAAAAAGTGAATATAAATTAAATGAATGACACCAAATAAACTGCACCGTAAAAATTTTACTTGACATTTTTGTCATTTTCTCATTTTTATGGATGGCCAGATATACTAGTCTTAAGTCAAAGTCGTCATAGTAGAGTCACCTCCTAACTGGCATCCAACTTCTAGCCCTATTTAATGCACACATTTATATCCGACGTACAAATTATATATGGGCAACGTAAACAATTGACTAAGAGGCCGTTTATAGCTGATTTAGAGAAGGTGATAAGTATTGAAGGCTGAAAAATATTTTTAAGTATTGAGCTAATTTAGAAAATAAGCAGTAACGTATTTGAATAAAAGTGTTGAAATTAATAATAAGCAGCTGAAGAATTGGATTTATGAAAAGTTTTGTTTCAAAAAGAAATATTTTAGGGATACAATAGTAAATATTTTGGTCAAACCTAAAGCGCTTATAAGTTGAAATGTGATAAGTTGGGGGTGACCAACTTATTGCTTTTGGCTTGACTTATAAGCACTTAATTTATAAGCACTTTTAATTTTACCAAACACGTAAATAAGCCAAAAGTGTTTATAAGCCAGTTTGACTAGCTTATAAGCTTAGCCAAACACCCTTTTATATAGGCCTCAAATTCAAATTCAAATCCCACATATCACTGTATGAGAGTTTGGGACCTCACTAATATCGTGCGGTGGGCGGGGGTAGGGGTGGGGTGGATGGGGTTGGAATGGGAAGTTGGACTACATTTTAAGGTTGTAATAACTATTAGATAATTGAATTATTGAAGAAGTATTAACCCAAATAGCCGATCATCCAATCGCTTAAATTAAAATAACCAATCAGACCTCTCTATAATAGCATTCTTATATAACAACGCTTATCTATAAAAGTCAAATTTTTCCGAAACCAAATCTCATGTTCTATTATAATATATGTTTTCTATAACAACAATTCGCTATAACACCCAAAAATATTCGCAACAAACAAAGTTATTATAGAGAGATTTGACTGTATATGCATAACTTATGTATTACATATATATAATTATGTATAATCTATGTATATAGTTCGAAAAAGTAAATAATGAATATAACCAACTATTTGTTTTAGAGAACCGTAAATTGAAACTGTAGTCTTCTGTTATTATCAAAATAGGGTAGTGGCTACCGGCTAGAAACGAGAATTGTGTAAAATGGCATACATAGAAATTTTTGTAAGCGATATTAATATTTAAACAAATAAATATATATATATATAGCTATTCTTATTTTATTTATTATCAATATATACATGTTTAGTACAGAAAGGGTGATTTTGCACAAATAAAATATTTTGGGTGCTACTCTTGATTTTTGATTCCACTTGTCCTATGGGCAAAACTTCTAAATTTAATAAGTGTTGTCCCTCAATATTTTTTATTGTTGACCTTAAAAGTTTGCCCTGGGGTAAGTGGAGTAAAAAAATTAAAACTATCCACAATCAACTGCCATCGGGTGTAATCTTCTGATAAAAAAATTTAATAAAGTGATATCATGTGACACTGGAGCAAGGTGTATACACCTCTAGTTGTCCCCTATCTTTCATTGCTTATTCTTTTCTTTGGAAATGAGTTTTAAGTTATGTGAAGTGACTTTTAAACCATCAAGACTTCATATATTCATTAAGAATTTACTTCATTTCTTTAAAATTAGGTAGCGGGTGTTAATTGGGCGGATTGGATCAATTTTAGACAGATTAAAATGGGTGAATTAGTAACCTAGCCGATAGGTTAAAAGTTGGGTCATAGCCCAACCCGCCTAACTCTTATCAAACTTTACTTAATATGTGTTGTTTTCTTATGAATTGTACAATTACTAAATGAACCTTTTTTTCCCCGTTATGATCATATTTAACATATCAAACAAAAAATAACTATTTCTAAGATATTTTGACAAAGTTACTAATGGATCAATTTGGACTAAAAATTAGCGCAATTTTAAATGGGTTGGATCAAGATGAACTGAGTTCAATAAATGAGTGAGTCAATAACCAGCCCAACCTTATGCGGGTTGCCTTGGTGATGGATGCTTTGACACACCATATCCAAGGAGAGGTGCCATGGTGTATGATGTTTGCTGATGACATTGTCCTAATTGATGAGACAAGGGCATGTGTGAACGAGAGATTGGAGGTTTGGAGACAGACTCTCGAGTCTAAGGGTTTCAAATTGAGCAGGTCTAAGACAGAGTACATGGAGTGCAAGTTTTGCACTGAATCAAGAGATGGAGGCGGGGAAGTGAGGCTTGGGTCACAGGTCGTCCCTAAGAGAGCTAGCTTCAAGTACCTTGGGTCGGTGATTCAGAGGGATGGAGAGATCGACGAAGACGTCACTCACCGCATAGGGGCAGGATGGATGAAATTGAGGCTCGCATCTGGAGTCTTGTGCGATAAGAAAGTGCCACCGATACTCAAAGGTATGTTTTATAGAGCTGTTGTTAGACCGACTATGTTGTATGGGGCAGAGTGTTGGCCGGTTAAGAACTCCCATATCCAGAGGTTGAAAGTAGCTGAGATGCAGATGCTGAGGTGGATGTGCGGGCACACTAGGATAGACAAGATCAGGAATGAAGATATTCGGAGGAAGGTGGGTGTCGCCCCTGTGGATGACAAGATGAGGGAAGAGAGGCTCAGATGGTTTTGGCACGTGTAGAGGAGAAGCAACGATGCTCCGGTTAAGAGGTGCGAGCGGTTGGCCGTGGTGGGTATGAGGAGAGGTAGAGGGAGTACTAAGAAGTATTGGGGAGAGGTGATCAGGCAGGACATGGTCCGTCTGCAGATTCCGAGGACGTGGCCCTCGATAGGAAGGCATGGAAGACAAACATTAGAGTTGTAGGATAGGGGTAGTGGCGCTTCACTTCCTGCATACCGGGGGTGAGGCGGGTTGGATTAGGGTTGACCTTAGATGGCCTGCAGTTTATGTCGAACCCACATTATTCTTATTGTTTATCTTAGATGCCTTAGACTCTAGTTACCATTATTGCATGTCATTCACCTTTTGGTTTTTATTTTTATACTTTGTTATGCTTCTGTTACTTTAATGGTTTTATTGGACTAATGAATTCCCTTTTCTTTTCTTTTCTTGTTTTCCTCTATTTCAGTCATTCTGAGCCGAGGGTATATCGGAAACAACCTCTCTGCCCTACCGGGGAAGGGGTAAGGTCTGCGTACACATTACCTTCCCCAGACCCCACTTTGTGGGATTTTACTGGGTAGTAGTTGTTGTTGTTGTTAATATTAGGGGGGTATTATCACTTTTAGCCCATTCCAGAAACTATTTACTTCTGGTAACCGAAAAAATACATACATATACATACATATACATATATATATATATATATATATATATATATATATATATATATATATATATATATATATATATATATATATATATATATATATATATATATATATATATACATATATATATATTTTACAACGACTACATAGTGTCATTTTTCTAAAATTAGGCAACCAAAGGATAAAAAAGATAATAAGAAAAGAGGGGCATCAACAAGATTAAAAGAGAGTTAGTTGTCCATTGTATGTTTTCCCGGGCTTTTTGCTAGTATTAAAAATTCAACCAATAATAAATCTTTCTTTAGTCTTTCCCTTTCAGTTTCCCCTTCATCAAACATGCACCCCACTTTCCAAAAAAAATTCATTAACATATACTTAGCTGTAAATTAAAACATATCTCCCACTATTTCTCTTCCTTATTATTTTTTATCAAAAATAAGAAAAGAAAAAAAAACCATTTTCTCATATTCATCATATCATTGCTTTTGATTTTTGATAATTTTTTCTATGTGATATTATGTTGCTATTGTAACAAATTCAAGAAATAGGTAGGTATTACAAGGCATAAAATGGTTAGAGAAATATACAAGATTCATAAGTCAAAGTCTTTCAATTTTAGGAAGATGTTTGAGGGAAGCCATGGACATGGTAGAGAAGCCATGGATTTTAGAAGTCAAGGTGGAAAATCATCTTCTTCATTATTAGAAAAACAACATATAGGTAGCGTTTTTAATCGATCTGTTAATCCTATTTCGCGCTTTGCTAAGGAAGGATCAAGATCGGGAAATATCCATAAACATAAACATTCTTCAGGTTCGTATCGTTTTTCATGTCAGCTGAACTTATTGCTTTTAGATCGAATTATATATACATATGCAAATATAATTTAAAACGTGTATATGCATTGAAATCACATTCATTCTGAATCCACTGATTCTTGATTCTGAATTCGCCTCTGCCTGTGTGCATGCATGTGTACGTTTGAATTACAATTATGTACATGTTAGATGTTGTTTTACCCTTATACTTCACATATATCATTAATTTTATGTCTTGGAATTTGTGCATATAATAAGATGAGACAATGTGCCATTATTTTTATTTTTTTGTAGACATGGAAATGATGAAAGAAAGATTTGCAAAGCTGCTATTAGGAGAAGATATGTCAGGTGGAGGAAAGGGTGTTTCATCAGCTCTGGCTTTATCAAATGCCATTACTAATCTTGCTGGTAATTAATTTTCACCAAAATCAATTATAACATTTGTGTTAGACATTTATATCATTATAAAGGGCAGCTCAATAAATTAATCTCTCGTTATGCGCGGTGTCCGAGAAGGGTTGACCACAAGGGTCTATTGTAAGCAGTCTTATCCTGCATTTCTGCAAGAGGCTGTTTCCACGATTTGAACTCGTGAACCTCTTGGTCACCTTGCACTAACTTTACCAGTTACGCTAAGGCTCCCCTTCTGCAAAAGGCTATTTTTACGGCTTGTACCCGTGACCTTCTGGTCACATTGCATTAACTTTAGCAGTTTCGCCAAGGCTCCCCATCTGCAAGAGGATGTTTCCACGGCTTGAACCCGTGGCCTCCTGGTCACATGGCAGTAATTTTACCAGTTATGTCAACGCTCCCCTTCCGCAAGAGGCTGTTTTCACGACTTGAACCCGTAATCTTCTGGTCATATAGCAGTAACTTTCTGTTATTTACAAGAAATCTTCAGAATTAACTCATTCTATATTTTCTGTGTGTGTGACATACATAGCTTCTGTATTTGGAGAACAATGGAAATTAGAGCCTATGTCTCAAGAAAGAAAAGCAAGGTGGAGAAAAGAAATAGACTGGCTTTTATCTGTATCAGATTACATTGTTGAATTTGTACCTTCTCAACAAAAATCTAAGGATGGAACAAACATGGAGGTCTTATATTATTTCTCTCTATCTCTTTCCAATTCAAGATTTAAAGTAGAAATAGTGATTATTGAAAAAAATAATAATAAGAAATGTTATTTAATTTGCAGGTAATGGTGACACAACAAAGAAGAGATCTTCTCATGAACATCCCAGCCTTGAAAAAACTTGATGCAATGCTCATTGTGAGAACCTGCAATCTTATGCTATTACTTGATAACTAGGTCGCACGAACTCTTCAAAATGTAGCCGCACCCGTATCAAATCCTTCAAAAATATAATACTTTTGGAGGATTCGATACGTATCCGGCCACATTTTCGGAGAGTCTGAGCAACATAGCTTGATAAATCTTTTACTCTTGATGGTGTTTGACTAGTCAAGGAATTTAATAAAGAAAAAAAATTGAGACGTACCACAAGTACCCTTATAACTTGTGATCTGAAACCAGTAGCGAAGCTAGAATTTTTATTAGGGAGGATTAAAATATTAAGAAATAAACCTATAAAGAAGCCAGAGGCGGATCCAGAATTGAACGTCTATAGGTCCAATCTGTAAGGTGTTAGCATTGAAATTATTATATTTTTTAAAGTTATGTGTACATATATATTATTTATTGCTGTTTAATCACTTTTTACACAAATTTATACTCCGGAAAAAAATACTAGGTTCAAATAATATCGGGATTCATATGCAGCTATACAATATAATTTCCCGACGATCACTTGAATACACGTGGCACCGCCACACGTTATGGCATTTCTATAGTTATAAGAGCATGTCATTAAGGTAAAACGGCAAGTTTAAAATTAAAGAGTTCTCGAATATAGGAATGTGTTCTTTTGTGGAGAACAAACTCAAACGAAAAGAGTGTCATATGAAGTAGAATAGAAGGAGTACATTAGTTGCATTATCTCTAATGCTGGAAATTTCCATGAATCTTAACAGGATTGCTTAGAGAATTTCAAATATGAGAATGAATTCTGGTATGTTTCAAGAGATGCTGATGAATCTGAGAAAGGTGTACAGAGGAATGATAAATGGTGGCTACCTACAGTCAAGGTACCACCAGAAGGTCTCTCGGATACATGTCGAAAATGGCTACAATATCAAAAGGATTGTGTGAATCAAGTACATAAAGCATCTATGGCTATTAATGCACAAATACTCTCAGAAATGGAAATTCCTGAAAACTACATGGAATCTCTTCCCAAGGTGAGGAAAAAACACTCTCTTGAGTATATGGTTATTTAACGGCTTTACTGTTATAATGGATAAAGTTCAGTTGCTTTAATGTGACAAAAATAGTACGTGTGACTTATACTGTCAGATTGAGTAAAGTTTAGTGATTTTACTATTATAGTGGTTAAAAGTTTTTAATGTGAAAAAAATAGTACTTGCGACTTATACTGTCATATTAAGTGAAGTTTAGTGATTTTTACTGTTATAGTGAGTAAAGTTCAGTTACTTTAATGTGACAAAAATTGTACTTGCGACTTATACTGTCAGATGGAGTAACGTCTAATGATTTTACAGTTATAGTGGATAAAGTTCAGTTACTTTAATGTGAGAAAAATGGTACTTGCTAATTATACTATCAGATTGAGTAAAGTTCAATGATTTTATTGTTAAAACGATAAAGTTCAACTACTTTAATTTGACAAAAATAGCACATGCATCTTATATTGTTATAATGGATAAAGTTTAGTTACTTTAGCGTGGCAAAAATAGTATTTGCGACCTATACTGTCATATTGAGTAAAGTTTAGTGATTTTACTGTTATAGTACGTACAATTGTGTTATTTTAATTTGACAGAAGATAGTTTTTATGACCATACGTGAAATTAACCCCTTGAATTTATTCTGATTTCTTGAAGAATGGTAGAGAAAGTCTTGGTGATTCAATCTACAAGAACATCACAGTTGAGTTCTTTGATCCTGAACAATTCCTTTCAACCAATATGGATTTGTCCACAGAACACAAAGTTCTTGATCTTAAGAACAGAATTGAGGCATCTGTAGTAATTTGGAAGAGAAAAATGCACCATAAAGATGGAAAATCTTCTTGGGGTTCAGCTGTTAGTTTGGAGAAAAGGGAGCTTTTTGAAGAGAGAGCAGAGACTATCTTACTCTTGTTAAAACAAAGATTTCCTGGAATCCCTCAATCTTCCCTTGACATTAGCAAGATCCAATATAACAATGTAAGTTACTCTCTCCGTTTCATTTTATATAAGCCTTATTTGACTAGATACAAAATTTAAGGAAGAAATAACGGTCTTAAGAACTTGTAGTCTTAAACATATCATGATATTTCCGCGATTATGTTATGGTCCATTATAAGGTGTGGGACTTGAGTCGCAAATCGGTATTGCAATGTGCTGATGTGGGATTTATATAGCCTTGAGCTCTCCTACCTCAATAGCCAGCTTTTGGGGTGTGGTTCTCCCTAGGTTGTATCGATGGTACCAGAGCGCCCACCGCCCTCCGTGCCACCATGCCATGGATGACGACATCGGTATTGCAGTGTTTCGCCTAGGGCTAGAAAAGTCTAGCGCACAACTGTCGGGGACGACTGATGCGGAGCGTGGTGGTTTGTTATAGTCCATTGCAAGATATGGGACTTTAATCCCAATGTGCTGACGTGGGATTTATATAGTTTTGTGCCCTCCCACCTCAATAGCTAGCTTTTGGAGTATGGTTCTCCCCGGTTTGTATCAGATTATAAGAACGTTTCATTAAGAGTAAAGTAGAAAATTTGAAGTGAAAGAGTTTCTAACTGTAGAAACACGTCATTCTTTTTTGAAACAGACTAAAAAAGTAAGAGTATCATAAAAAATGAAACGTACAGAGTAACAAACACGCATTACCTCACAAAATCATGACATGTTTGTTTCTGTTTTTTGTTATGTGTGCAGGATATAGGCCACTCTATTCTGGAGAGCTACTCAAGGGTACTAGAAAGCCTAGCTAACACAGTTATGTCGCGTATTGAGGACGTGCTATACGCGGACTCACTAACGCAAGATCCATCATTCGCGATAGCAAACCAGAACCTCTCAGCTGATTCCTCATCTCCACTTCCATTAAGTGGTGTGTCAACTCCCAAGGAATTAGAGGCAGAGGTGTTAAGTTCTACAGCACAAACACCGTCCTCGAGGACTTTATTCGATTTCATTGGCTGGAATGTGGAGCTAGGAGAGACAGGAATGAAGAAGAATCATTCGACGGGTAACTTAGAGGCTTATTTCAAAGGTGAAAATGACTACAAATCCATGACAAAACTAGCTAATATTACTCCCAAGAAATTTTCCTACATTGAAAAGATCGAAAGTGGCCTACGAAGTCCAACAGCTCGGGACTAACAGCTCTAGGCAACGACACTGAGGAACGAACAGAGAAACGAGAAAAATGTCAATGTGATAGGAGGATAGGAAGTAAAAAAAACCTTAAGTAGTTAGGAAGTATACCTGTGTGTAAATACTCCGACCTTTTTAAGGCGTTGGATGTGGTTAGTGTTTGAAGTATGCTACTGCTCTTCCTTCCGTTGTGGATAGGGAAGTTAACAATGTTATGTTGTGCTTTTATTGTATATTTTTTGTAGCATAAACTCCATTCTCCATATTTTTGCAGCAGCTACTACTAAGTCCCCTTTATAATGTACATAATTTGCAATAAAAAAGTAATACTACATATTTTCGATACTGGTAACATGAAGCGTGCATCTGTCTACAAAATCTTGAATCGAATTATAATCTCAGTCTCAGACTCTTCATAAGTTCATGTTACTATTCTTCTACCTCGTCGAATGAGTGACCTGATGTCCTTATTATGCATCGGTCTCCAATTTAATAAGTTTCGTTTTAGCTTTCGAGCCTCCTGCATTCAAAAGAAAGAGAAAAAAACACATGAACATGGTTTTTAACACTATATCCATATCAAAAAGATTGCTTATATAAGGTTACCTGAAATTCAAAGTTGGATTTTTGTGCTTTTGGTACTACAGATAGACCGTCCCGAACTGGCAGTACTACAAATCCATATGTGAACATTGAAATATGAACATTTGTTATTAAAACTCTAATGTTGAAAATTTCCATATTGTAATTGTATTTTCCTTACCTGGAGGTGAAAAGCTAGACTTCTGCTCTGGATCTTCAAGCAGAGAAGGCTTGTAGTTGTAAGTGTATAAAAATAGTGGCACATCTTCTTCTGCCTCAAATTCACCTTTGTCTACAGTCTTATTGTCAATTGGTATACTGAATCCCCTTCATTTATCATGGAAATACATGAGTCCTATCTTTTTTTACCAGTTCACATCGTTCTTGAAATAACGCAGCCCCATGCACTAAGCTCCCGCTATGCGCGGGATCCATGGAAGGGACGGACCACAATGGTCTACTGTATGTAGTCTTACTCTACATTTTTGCAAGAGGCTGTTTCCACAGCTCGAACCCCTGACCTTTTAGTTACATGGCAGCAACTTTACCAGTTATGCCAAGACTCCCTTTCCGTTCTTAAAAGTTGAAATGACGTGATTGGATAAAAATATCATTTTGACATTTCTTTTGTTCTCCTGAGATCTTGAGTTGCTGGTTTAGAAACAAAAGAATTAGGAAATTCTATTTGGTTTCAGAAAATAATGACCTTATTGAATGGATTGAAGATGTTTTAAGTAGTAAGCGATTATGCGGTGATATGTAGCGACGATGATATTTTGCTAAATCAGTAGTCCAACAAAACCTTGTGAGAGCAAGCTTGTAAGAATATTGTTGACAGGTTGCAAGTCTCTAATTAAATTTGAACCATCACAGAAAAACATTACTACTTGTTAATGCGTTTAAGTTATATATATTGACAGTATAAAGAATTTGAGTAAAAACTACGAACTTGAGTCAAGCCATCAATCCGAAGTTCTGTTTCAGAAGCTGCGTCAATCTTGGCAATCCGGCATTCAAGTTTAGCTGATACACATCCTAAGTGATCGACGACTGTAACAACAGCTCTACAGAGGTAGACCCCCAGCATCCTTCCCTCCAAGAACTTCCCACCTTGCTCTTGGGGAGACTCGAACTCACAACCTCTTGTCATGTTTTCCACTACACTGCACATGGAAATATAGTTTGTTTCATTAGCAAAGAGCTGCAGTTATTCGGTGCACGATTAAGTTCTATGCACTGACGGCATGAAATAAATATTTACACAATCACGTTATCTATAAGGTAACATGCAAATTTCTGTAATAAGCATTACTTGATAACTTGGTGAAAATGATAACCGACACGCTACCACAGGTTAAACTACACTGATATAATTACATTGCCAGTATATATATCTTAAATCCTTTTCAAAATATTTGAGGCTGCTTACTTTGTGCACATGTTGTGAAGGGAAAAGGTTCAATTGGAACTACAAAAGAAGATAATTTGAAATTTTGACCAAATTTTGCTGGAATGCAGAAACAGAAAACTCACTCTTTTTTCTCTTCTGCTTTTAGAAAAGATTTCTCACAGTAATCTGCAGCATGGTGAAGCTGAGAGCACAAGTCCTTTAGTTCCTGCAACCAAAAATAAATGTAAGCTAGCTCCACAAGTAATTTAAAGCGCAGCCTAGTGCACAAAGCATCCCTCATTCACACAGGGTCCGGGAAAATGCCGCACCTTTATCTACCCTATTACAAACATTAGCTCCACAAGTAATTGTTGGCACGAAATACCATACATACATAAACTCCTCTAGCACCAAAACAACAACTATGCATCAATTCCAGCAAGTTGGGATCGATTATATGAATCATCATTGTCAATATTCCTCTATTTAAGCATATCTCAATCTGATATTGTATTGTCAGAATTCGTCATAAATTGACTATATTTTTACATATATTGTCAGCTTACTGCAGCCCTCCTTTGTTCAAACGTGAAATCAACAATGTGAGTAAGCTCACACAGAGTTTCAAGAACAAAGTAAAAAGAAAAAAACCTATACCAACATCAACTATGTCTTAATCTCAAACAAGCCGTGAGTCGACTATATGAATCCTCACTATCCATATTGCCGTAATATAAGCCATCTAATATTATATTGTGAGGATTCATCATAAATTGACGAGTTTTACGCTGAATGTTAGGTTACCACAATTCTCCTCCTTTATCGGGACTTTCTGACCTACAATGTGAGCAAGCTCACATAGACAGAATTTACAGCATCCAAAAACTGTAGAAAAAGAACCAACAAACAAACAAAGTACTCACATAATCATATAGCTTGAAAAAAAAAATCATATTAACTTACTTGCAGAGAGTTGTTAAACTTAGTCATCTCATCAGTTTCAGCTTCTGCATATTTTTTTGGAGATGAATTAAATTCCTCCTCCTTCATTCTTGTGTCACTGCTCTAAGTTCTGATACAGAATCAAGAATTAGAGTCTCTCCTTATCTCTTTGACTCTTTATTTGAAGGCTATCAGGTTCTATTTTATACCAAGAACAATGCACAAAGTAATTTCGCCCGGTGAAGAGCCGCATCTCAAGTGGGTGTGATATAAGTAGCTTATTCTGATGAAGTATCAGTAGCTCCACGGCTTGAATACGACACCTATGTGTCAGACAGACATTTTTACCATATTCTAAGAATACCAAGAACAAAAAGGAAAATATATATGGTTTATTTTTGTACTTATGATTTATTTGAGCTTAAATGGACGTGGAGAACAAATGGGTGGTCGGTTATAATAAAATCTCGTGACCATTATTCAGAGTCACTTTATATGAAACGAGAACAAAAAACCAAAAATAGATGAAACAACCAAAAAAGCTTTGAACAGAGAGATTCTCGTATTAGAAGTTTATGTGTATAGACTGTTGTGACCACATCCAAAAAAAAAGACAAGTTTTTTGTCAGTCTCGTGACCTTTTGTTCATCATTTTACAATCTATCTTGATGTAACCTGCCAAACTCATAATACACACAGCTTTCAGAGGGCTTAAAGTTTAGGAATTACTTTTAGCTCGCGGACAAAGTTATTTATATTCCATAGCTGTAAAAATATATAAAATTTATCTATTTTTCATTATAATATATATGCGTCCTTGAGTCTAAATGTTTCAAGTTGAGCAGGACGACGACGGAATATCTCGAGCGCGAATTTGGAATCAAGCCAACGGAAGCGGAAGTGGACGTGAGGCTTGACTCTCAAGTCATTCCCAAGAGGGTACCTTGGATATGTTATTCAGGGAATGACGAGGATGTCACACACCATATAGGGGTGGGATGGATGAAGTGGGGTTAGCGTCGAAAATCCTGTGTGACAAGAAAGAGCCACCATTACTAAAAGGTAAGTTGTATAGAGCAGTAGTTAGGCCTGCCATATTGTATGGGACTGAGTATTGGCCGGTTATGAACTCACACATCTAGAAGATGAAAGTAGCAGAGATGAGTATGTTGAGTTGATGTGCGGGCGTACAAGGATGAATAAGATTAGGAATGAAGATATTCGATAGGTGGGTGTGGCCCCCATGGAGGACAAGAAGCGGGAAGCAAGACTCAGATGGTTCGGATACATTCAGAGGAGGAACATTGAGTGAGCAGCTGGTTGTGGTAGGCACGATGAGAGGTAGAGGGCGACCTAAGAAGTATTGGGGAGAGGTGATAAGGCAGGACATGATGCGACTTAGGATTACTGAGGACATGGCCTTTGACAGGGAATTATGGAGGTCGAGCATTAAGGTTGTAGGTTAGAGGGAAGTTGTGAATATTTCTACTACGCACCAGGGTGAGATTAGCCAATTCGGAGTTAGCTTTAGGATCCTAGTGGCCATCTACTGATGCAGGGCTTTATCTGCTGGTTATTATCATACTTTCCATCTATTTCGTATTTCTTATATTGCTGTTATTTTATTATGATTCTATTGATAGTACTAATATATAGTCTCTTGTGGACTTCTTGAGCCGAGGGTCTCCTGGAAACAGCCTTTCTACCCCTCGGGGTAGGGGTAAGGTCTACGTACATATTACCCTCTCCAGACTCCACTTGTGGGATTACACTGTGCCGTCATTTTAATATATATATTCGATCCGGAAATTATTTACATTCAATCGCAATACAATATTATTTTTTTCAAAAAATAAATGATTTATTTTTGCACATTCTCAGATACTGCATTTCCTTTTTTTCTTTTGAATTTGTGTTAAACTTGCAATAGCGGATTATTACGTTGCTATGTGATCACGCCCAACTATGCCTTATAAAAGGACAATGCGGTCGTTGAAATATAATTCGGTTTACAAGTCCGGAGTCGAATCCCACAGAGAACTAAGGTTTAGTTATAGTTGTTCACTATCACCAAGAAGACAAGCTTGAACAGTTCCTAACTTATAAATATTAAGATTCTTGTATTTAACTAATAAATTAAAATAGTAAATTAATAACTAAATATACTAAGAGTTAGAGACAAGATTAAGGAGGTCTAGAGTTATGATTTCCCAATTGCCGGAATCCTTCCCTCTATATCTTCTATAATTTCTTATAAGTATTCTTTACCGATCATGAGCACTCTTATTACCGTAAATCTCTCCGAGTAATTACGACAATTTACTAGACGCACTCTCCCAAGCTACGCTAGTTGACTTTTAATACAGCTCACTTCAGATCGCATCCAAGGATTCGTTATCCCTAATCCCGCCTTTAAACCCTCGGTTATAGATCCCTCATATACTTTGGGAGTGGTGTTGTTCAACAATTACCTAAATATGCACTCTCTCCCGAGTTATGCATACTAAATAGGCACAGCTAATGAAAAGTTCTTCAACCAACCACAACAAGAATGTAGTTGAATAAATAAAGATTATACTACGGCTCAATTATATAAAAACATAACAAGAATTTATCCTACAAAAGGTTCTATCAAAACTCTAGATAACAAATTAGCTATTCATAATAGTATGTAAAACTATAATACTAAAAGTCATAACCAACAATGAAAGATAGGAAGAGGAAGGAAAAACTCGTAGAAGAATTCTCCGCATTGCTCCCAATGTGTTCTCTGCCTCCTTAGGTCAAATCTATGTCAAAAATATGTCCCCCTTTTCTTTCAAAATAGGTTTAAGACCCCTTTTATACAAGTTGGAATAATGTAGGGCTGAAATAAACTTGTCCCGGACGAAATAGGACTCATTTTTTACGCCTGGAGCGGCGCGACCGCGGCCAAAACGCGGTGGAACCGCGGCCAAATCTGCTCTTTGATTTTCTGTCGCGGTTCTACCGCGGTCGCGATTCTACCACGGTCGCGGTAAAACCTTGGTTATCCACCCTGTTCCGTTCGGAACTTGGAAAAACGTAAAACATGAAAGTTGTATCCCTTTGAGTTAGCTTTTCAACCATATATTATGGAGCCCAAACAGAGTTCTGAGAAAAAAGGTATATCCATTTTACTAGACAGTGCACAATATGCGTCATCGAGTCTTCGTTTGTTCTCAACTATTAAATTTGACCCCTGAACACGATCCTGGCTTAATTCCTTGAACTTTTACTCAGACTTCAAAGCTTCAAATCACTTAAATTCATTCCATAACATCTATATATCTCAAAATCACACCTACAAGGCATAAAACATACAATTAGTGCAAAACACTAGCGATAAAAGCTCTAACTCAATTAAAGTGGAGTTAACTCGAATGTAATAAGCGATTAGAATACGTAATTATAGCCTATCATCACTATGTTTACCATGTTCATAATTGATCTCTAATAGCGTTTTACTTGTTTTTACCTTATAAGTAACTTAATTATCTAAATATTTTTTTTATACATGGCCATGCATAAAATTTATTTAAAATGCATTTCCCCCTTGTTATAAGATCTTTAATACTATAACCTAGATTCCTAAACTTGAAATGCAAGATGGAGCATATAGATGGCAAGCAATTATATTAATACAGTGCTTTATCCATACACGCTCTCTTCAGTTCTCCAAGGGAGAAATTCAAAAATAGCCAGATTTACAACCGGTTATTCAAAAATAATTCAGTTTAAAAAAAAATAGAAATTTAATCACTTTTTATGTAATAAATTTGAGCGAAAATACTGTTCAAAACCCAAAAAATACGCCAGTATATTATACCATAATTCTAGCATAAGTATACTTGAACTCCAGCATATTATACTGGAGTTCCAAGATAAGTATGTTGGAACTCTAGCATAATATACTGGAGTTCCAGCAAGTATATCGGTCCATTATTTGTTTCATATTTAGTTTGAACCTTCCCTTCCTCCCCCTTGGACTTTTCTTTGCACGCGTTCGAAGGGGTGATTTGCCTTTGAGTTTGACTCTGGTAGGCATGTTTATTTTTGATTGTTGAAATTTTTTTTTCTTCGACTCGGTGTGAGCGAGTCGGAGTCTTTGCTTGGCGATAGCGGCACATAGCCTTAGTCCCAGTTCGGGCATGGTCGAACTACCGGTCATAATTGTAAAAATTGTGGTCGTGTAGTTTGACCGGGTCGAACTTTACGTGGCCCGAATCTTAGCTCAAGTTGGGGGTCTTACTTGACTGGAGAGTGTGCCTAGTCTGCGCCTCGATTTGTCGGAGGTCGGGTTTTGCTTAGTTCTATGATGAAGTTGTTTGGCCTGAGTCCTGGTTCAACTGTGGTTGAGCTTGTTAGATTCGGGGATGAAGGCGTCTATCTTTACAGTTTGAGCGGGGTCAAACTTGTTAGATTTGGTGGCGAAGGTGCGTATCCTGAATCTTGGTTCGACCGCAGTCCAGTTTGTTAAGTTTGAAGGCGAAGGCGCTTAGCTTGAGTCCCTGTTCGACCATAGTGGAACTTTGATAGATTTGATGGCGAAAGCGCATAGCCTGAGTCCTGGTTCAACCGTAGTTGAACTTACTGGTGAAGGCACATAGCCTTGACTTTGGTTCAACCATAGTTGAACTTATTGGCGAAGGCACATAGCCTTGATCTTGGTTCAACCGTAGTTGAACTTACTGAAGAAGGTACATAGCCTTGATTTAATGGCGAAGGCGCATAGCCTGAGTCCCAGTTCAACTGTTGTTGAACTTTGTCGATGCTGATGGCGAAGGCGCATATCCTGAATCCCAGTTCAACTGTTGTTGAACTTTGTCGAATCTGAAGGCGCAGACGCATAGCCTGAATCCCAGTTCAACTGTTGTTGAACTTTGTGGATTTTGATGGGGAAGGCGCACAACCTGAGTCTCGGCTCAATCGTAGTTGAACCTACTGGCGAAGGCACGTAGCCTTGATCTTGGTTCAACCGTAGTTGAACTTACTGGTGAAGGCACATAGCCTTGATCTTGGTTCAACTGTAGTTAAACTTATTGGCGAAGGCACATAGCCTTGATTTAATGGCGAAGGCATGTTGCATGAGTCCTAGCTGTTGAACTTTGTCGAATCTGAGGGCGAAGGCGCGTAGCCTGAGTCTTGGTTTAGCCGTAGTTGAACTTACTGGCAAAGGCACATATCCCAAGTCTCGGTTCAACCGTAGTTGAACTTACTGGCAAAGGCACATAGCCTTGATCTTGGTTCAACCGTAGTTAAACTTGCTGGCGAAGGCACATAGCCTTGATTTAATGGCGAAGGCACGTATCCTGAGTCCCAGTTCAACTGTTGTTGAACTTTGTCGAATCTGAGGGCGAAGGCGCATAGCTTGAGTCTTGGTCCAGCCGTAGTTGAACTTACTGGCGAAGGCACATAGCCTGAGTCTTGGTTCAACCGTAGTTGAACTTACTGGCGAAGGCACATAGCCTTATCTTGGTTCAACCGTAGTTAAACTTACTGGCGAAGGCACATAACCTTGATTTAATGGCGAAGGCACATAGCCTGAGTCCCAGTTCAACTGCTGTTGAACTTTGTCAAATCTGAGGGCAAAGGCGCGTAGCCTGAATCTTGGTTCAAGCGTAGTTGAACTTACTAGCGAAGGCACATAGCCTTGATTTAACGGCGAAGGCGCATATCCTGAGTCCAAGTTCAATTGTTGTTGAACTTTTTCGATTATGATGGCGAAGGCGCATAGCCTGAGTCTCGGTTCAGTCGTAGTTGAACTTACTTGCGAAGGCACATAGCCTTGATCTTGGTCCAACCATAGTTGAACTTACTGGTGAAGGCACATAGCCTGAGACCTGAGTCTCACTTTGTGGGCGTTTGAGAGCTCATTTTTGGTTCGAGATCTTGAGCGGCTTAAGCTTTTATCTTCCCAATCAGAGTTTGTAAGCTGATTTAAGGCAACTCTCGGTTCGAGATACCTTCATGCCAGTTTCCGGCTGGGGCCCATACCGGAGATGCGGGAGGTTCCTTACAGAGATCCTCCCTTAGGAGGCTATTTCTTCTTGTTTGCGCTATCTGAGATCAGAGAGACAGAGGAGTTGGATTTTGATTCGAGATCTTCGAGTTCCCCTTGTCCGATGTGTCGATTTGGCATGTTTGAGATGGGTTGTTTTTTGGCGTTTCTTTCCTTTTGGTTCAGGGAAGAACTATGCAATTTTGCTATGAAATCCCCACAGACGGGGCCAGATTGTTTGCCCAAAAGCTGTCATATACTTTATGAGTGTGAAACAATACAAATAAATTACGGGAAAATCATAGCAAACTGTAAAAGAAATAATCCATTGGACCAAATGAAAGAAGCGAAACAAAGTACTCAGAATTAGGAGATTAAGCATTAAAAGCTTTTATTGATAATATTGATTTGGTCTGCCTCTCCATGGAGGGGTTCAGAGCCTTACAATGGTGTTCCACTTTCTCATAACAGGGGTATCGTTATGTCTTTTCTCTCTCTTGTGAATAGTGGCCAACAAGAAGCCCCCTTCTAGGGTTTTCTCTCTTGGTATTTATAGCTGCGAGCTTCATGAGCTGTCAATAAGTGGCCGTAACCACGTTGTGGGTTCGCTTTCACGATGGTGAATAGGCCGTGGCCTTGTTGGTCGAATCAGATAAGGTAAAATACCATTAATTATGAGTGATCATACAACTTACTAACCATTAATTAACTTAAACCGGAATTAACCTCGTTAATTATTGTGGGTCGGATTCCGATCCATACAGAGTCATTTTTGGAGTTTTTTGGTAAATTACTGTATCGAAATTCTTCATTAATCATATAAAAATTATATATTGTTAATATATATAATTAAACTCGGTTAGCGATTAGATAGCTCTTCACACGAAAAGTTGGAAAAAAGAGTGGGTTCGAATGGTCCGACCACTTGCAAGAAAGTGTCGTTGTACAAAATTAATTCCCAGGCAGGGCGGATATACCTTACCGCAAAGCGGTGTTATGCGATGCAACATCACCAAATGTTTTATTATATATTTATATATAGATAATATACAAAATAAAAATATTCAGTATAATATAAAATTATTGTAGTAATTTATTTATTCGTTAATTTTTTTAAATATTAACACCTTTTACCAATAATCTTATATACGGATAACTTCAAAACGAAGGAAACTGACAAAATCCAACTTCCATTAAATCCATTTGGAATCATTTTGGCGGTTGGCGGCAAAATAGAATATGAGGCAACAGATAAAAAGGAAAAGAATAATACCACAACTCTGAGAGAATAAATTTTTTTTATTATTAATTAGAAGTTTCGGATTCGAGTGCTGATCATGAAAAAAATTCATGAAATGCCTTTTGCTTTAAATGTATTATGCACGGAGGCGTAAATGCCATGCCACGTAAGAAGAAGAACGGTGCATAATCAGACGGCCTCTTTAATTGCAAGCAAAGCTTGTGCCAAATGCAAAAGTAAAACAAATGAGAAATTACCTACATATTGAAGAAACTTAATATCTTTAAGTTATTATGATCCACAAAAGAGAATAAAAAAAGATGTATTTCGTTGAAAATATAATTAAATAAATAAAAATATATCCTCTCTAATAGCAAGTTTAATATTTTTTCCTCAACATTTGCCTATGTAGGCAAGGTTATAGATTTTTTCAAAAAACAAAAAGCCTCTCCATTTCAGCTTAATACCTAATTAGACCCCTAAAAAGTAAGCCTTTGCTACTTCCTCCGCCATTAACCGGTAAACTAGAAGCTTCCATTGCAAGCTTGAAAAAAGCTTTGCACCTTTGTCAGTTTTCTGTTCACAGTAAAATAAAAACCCCATCTCCTTTTCACTTTTGATTATTAAGCTAGTGGTCAATAGGTTCACTTTTAACTTGATTAGTGCTTACGCGCCTCAATCTGGACTGAGCGAGGAGGAGCTTCTGGGAGGATTTAGACGAAGTTATGCGTGATATCCCGCAGTTCGAGAAGATTTTTGTAGGGGCTGACTTTAATGGCCATGTTGGGGAGACATCTAGGGGTTATGAAGAGGTGCATGTTGGGTTTGGTTTCGGGCCTAGGAACGAGGACGGTACTTCATTGTTGGAGTTGCTAAAGCTTTTGACTTGGTGCTAGCTAACACGGGTTTTCAGAAGAAGGATGATAACCGGGTCACTTTCTGGAGTAGGGTTGCCTAGATTGATTATCTTATCCTTAGGAGAGATGATAAGGGCCTGTGCATGGATTGCAAGTTTATCCTGAGTGAGTATCTGTCGATACAGCATAGGCTCCTCGTAATGATTTGGAGGTCAAGGGAGTACGAAAGAAGAGACCGGTGTATGGACAACCTAAGATCAAGTAGGGAGCCTTGACTAAGGGAAATGCTCAGGAGTTGGGGGAGAAGTTGTTGGCTATGAGGACCCCGAGAAGCAGTGGGGACGCAAGTAGTATGTGGACCATGACAACAAACTGCATTAGGGAAGTTGTTAGGGAGGTGTTAGGGGTCTCGAAGGGTTACTCGGGTGGCCACAAAGGGGACTGATAGTGGAATGAAGAGGTCCAAAGAAAAGTGAAAGCTAAGAAAGCGGTGATCTGAAGCTAGTGGGGAGCACGGATGAGGAAGAGCGAAGGTTGTATAGGGAGTTCTATAAGAAGGTAAGGAGAGAGGCGATGATCGCGGCTACGACGGCCATGACTGAAGCTTTTGAAAGATTGTATGAGGATCTTGGGAGCAAAGGAGGGAATAAGAAGTTGTACAAGTTAGCCAAAACTAAGGAGAGAAAGGTGTCACAACCCAAAATCCACTAAGGGTCGTGATAGCGCCGGACACCATTGTCAGGAAAGTCAACAACCAATAACTAGAAAGTTCTTGTCTTAAAATTTATTGAGATCGTTCCTCTTACACTTTTAAACAACAAGCAATGAAATTCATTGAAATAAGAAAATGTCTTTAACCTATTCAACATTGAACAATTCTACAACAATCCTAGAAACCGGTATCACAAGTGCATGAACAATTTGTAGGAAATAATATAATACAACAACCATCCAAAATATAGTATTGGACAGAAAACTGAAAGACACTCTATTGGTCGCGGGTCACCTCGAGAAGTGCAATTCACTTATGTCTTCGTATCAACCATGCTGTTACACCCAGTAGGCCACTAGAAATGCATATGTATGTGCAACAAAATGCATAGAAGTGTAGTATGAGTACGAAAATAACATGTACCCAATGAGTATATCGTCTATTCTCGAAGAAATATAGAAGAAATGACCGACTTCGATACTTACTAGTGATCCAATAGTGATATATTATCAATGTGAATAATCAAGGATTTATTAAAAATGACAGTAATTTCAAGTAAGTCATGAACAGGTAAAAGTTTCTTTTATGATTAAAAGTCTCAAGATTCATAATCTAATAGTTTCCAATTATCTCAAGTCGGGGAGAGTGAATATCAATCCCAAATAATCTCAAGGCAAGAAATACGAGCATGAGCAAATCATGTCGATGACGTACGGCCCGCTCCAACACAAAATAAAATGTGCACTTCCGAGAGTCGAATGATGCGAACCGTAGATGCATCTACTTAATATGCCGAGGCGTTCGGCCCGTTTCAGAATTTAAGACACAGACAATCGAACAAGAAGTCATCAGGAAACAATTATCCACAGAAAACCAATTCTCTTTTTAAAATTAAAAAAATAAAGTTTAATCTTTTTAGAAATTATTTACTAATTCGATATGATTTAAGCAATTTAAGTTGTCAATAAGTTACAATTAGTCCAAGTGTAGCATGCTTTTGAGTCTTAGACTACACGCGCAATAGCATAATAGTAGCTACGCACGGACTCTCGTCACCTCGTGCATACGTAGCCCTCACAAATAGGAGCACATAACAAATTAACTCACCTGTGGGGAAATTTCCTCTTACAAGGTTAGAAAGGAGAGTCACCTCGCTCCGAATATCCACAACCAACATTCTGCGCTCCTCCGAAGACTCGAATCAATGCACAACGCTCCAAAACTAACCAATAATTATGCAAATCCATTAATATATGCTCAATTACTCATTACAATCCAATTTATAACTAACCCCGATAGAAAAGTTGACAAAAACGCCCTCGCGCCTACATGCTCGAAAATCCGAAATTTCTCGTAGATAACAACTACCCATGAACTCACGAACTCAAATATATGATTTTTTCCTAATTTCATATCCAAAATCATGGTCAAAATCCGAGAATTCAAATTTCCTAGGTTTTACTCAAACCCCCAAATTTCTACCAATTTACATGCTAAAATCCATACAAAATCAATATATTTAACTCAAGATAGGTAGGGTTAGCTTACCTTGTCTTGGATGATGAAACCCCCCCCCCCCCCCCCCACTTGAACTCTCCAAAATTGTCCATACCAAGAGTAAATGAGAGAAAAATGGCCAAATTCCGACTTTAAAACAACCCACTACCTCCAGCACTTTCCGCACCTGCGGTCCTTTGTCCGCTTCTGTGGTTGCGCAAGTGCGATTCAAATACCGCTTCTACGGTCCTCACCAGACTGCCCTTTTCCACTTCTGCCTCTTCTCGTCCCCAGGTGCGTCCCGCATCTGCGGCAAAATGACTGCATATGTGGTGTCAACTCTCCTCCGCCAATACCGCATCTGCGGCTCTTCTGGCCACTTCTCCGGCTTCGCACCTGCGGCCTGATTCTCGCAGGTGCGGTTATGACAACAACCAGCAACTTCATCCTTCCAAAAATCCTATTTTCGATCCATTAATCACCCGGAATCCACCCGAGGCCCCTGGGAACCCAACCAATCATACCAACCAATCCCCAAAATACATTACGGACTTGCTCGAGCCTCAAATCATATCAAACAACGTGAAAATCTCAAAACGACCTCCAGTACAAGCTTTGTGAACTTTAGAACTTCAAACTTCTACTTTCGATGCTTAAACCTATCAAATCGCGTTCGATTGACCTCAAATTTTGCACACAAGTCATATTCGACATTACGTACCTACTCCAACTTTCGAAATTGGATTCCGACCCCGATAGAAAAAAGGCCACTTCCGGTCAAACTTCTCCAAAAACCTTCAATTTTCTTTCTTTAGTCAAATGACTCCAAAATGACCTATGGAGAATTCCCTTCCAATCGTGCTTCCAACTCTAGAATCACCATACGGAGCTACTCCTAGACTCGGAATCCCAAACGGACATCGATAAAACTGAAATGCACTTCAAGCCAATCTTATGAAGTTTTTTCCAAAATGTTAACTTCTACAACAGGTGCCAAAACACTCTCGGGTCATCCAAAACCTGATCCGGTCATACGCCCAAGTCCGAAATCATCATACGAACCTGCTGGCTCCTTCAGATCCCGATTGCGAGGTAGTTTAGACAAAAATCCAATCTTAGCCCATTCTTTCAACTTAAAGCTTTCGAAATGAGAATTCTCTTCCCAAATATACTCCGGACTTCCCGAAATTCAATTCCGACCACGTGTACAAGTCATATTACCTAAAATGTAGTTGCTCATGGCCTCAAACTGCTGAACGGCGTGCTAGATCTTAAAACGCTCGGCGGGCCTTTACATTCTCTCCCACTTAAACATATGTTCGTCCTCGAACGTGCTAAGAACTACACTGAAGTAGTCCGAAATCAGTGCTTAACACCTCATGCACCTTCCCGTGCTACCAGCCTACCACAACTCAGCTGAGCACATTAGCTCGATCAATTCTGAAGATATTCCCTTTTTATTCAAGCAAATAAGCCTTAGAGCCCAATTCCAACATCCGGAATGCTATGCCAGATCTATTTCAAACATACTCCCACCGTAGCAATAACTATACGCAACACCAAGACATGAATGCGTACCTTAGTTGAATTCACACCTTACACCACTTTACTCACAGGACCATAATAACATTCTCTGAATAAATTAGTCAAAATTCCACAAATTTGTTGCTCCTATTGCCCCTCATGACATACATAGGTCTTGCTCTAGCTCTTATAATACCGCCAAGACGGAAGAGATGTGCAAAGATTCATAACTACTGCCGAAACAACAATTCATTGGGTCTATACTTCTGACAAGAACTCGCACCTCATTCGGAATCGAATAATGATCTTAACTTCATAATGTATTTCTCATAATCAAATTGCACTGATCCTAGATCCAATGATCTCGTCTCACCCAACATGAACTGCTTCGGCTATAAGCCACCCCGGAAATTATCAAATGCCTTATATAATGTCACAATATGCCAATAGGCTACTAATTAGAATGTGATACAAAAGGAAAAGGAACTCTGAAAAGGAAGTTCAATTACCCCGCTCGCGAATCATACATGAAACGCGGTCAACATACTAATATGAGCTTCCTCAGAAAATAAGAAACAGAACACATAAAAATAGATATGGGGAACTGTACTAAACATCATACTATTGCGGTGTGCAACCCGATCCAAACAACATAACCATGGCGGCGTGCCACCCGATCCACACAACATAGCCATGGCGGCATGCTTCTCGATCCAAATAACATACCCATTGTGTGTTGATGCCCGATCCATGCATAAAACTCACACAAGGAGATGCACATCCAGATAAATTTATCATTAAAATAAAATACCGAATTTCAGTCACGAGCACACTTAGTGCATAATACCATCCTTGAGGCCACATATAGCACTATAAGCAACGAAACTCAAGCACAACTAAGGTGAGATATACGATATGAATCTCAAGAGTCATCCTGCTCACATAACATCATCTCTACGCTGAACCTCAGCACATAAGAAATTCACCAAGTCGTCTCACAACTCACACGACGCGATATATCATTAAATGAAATAGATGATGAAAAAATAAAACCCAAGTCTGATTACTCCTCCATAAGGAGCGATTATGCTGAAATGAACACATTCGGCCTGATATAGGGCCCATATGCACATTTAAATTCATCTACAAACCTCAAGTTGATTCTGATCTCACTCAACTAGGCTAATAACCTTTCAAAGGTCCATAATAACTCCCCTTTCTCTCACAAAACACAATATCACCCATCAAAAGGAATAATCCCTCATAGTCCACAAACCAATAACCGGAATGCCTTCCAAGCATATATTCTCGAATTAGCGATATCATCACAATCTTCATACTTGGTTTAAATCTTTAATCGATCAAGTGACTATATTCCACACTTATACAATATTCCTGTGGGACACGCTCCCACAACCTACCATAACAAATAACAGGTTCGTACATCCAAACCACCGGCTGCACTAATGCTGAAAAGCTATCAAGAATCCTTAACCAGGGTGCAAATCCTCTTTCACAAAACACCAATCTCATGTGACGCTGAGAACAATACCAACTTACTTTAAACATCCAAACCTCTTTCTTGCCTAGGCTCGTGACATCCTTGTCACCATCGAACTACAAACTTGATCCTCACTTCAAATTCCATACTACTCACTGTACCCAATATGACAATATACGATAGAACATGACTCTCATTATAACTCCAGAACCACTAATAAATGAACACTCCATCATATAAAAGCTTTTCACTTAACTTACTTCAGGAGAACCATAGCCACACACAGGTGTATTCTCATAACTGTAGAATATTTGATCTCTAAGTAATGGTTTAAGCCACCATATCCCTTCGAGGATCCGCCTCCGTTAACAGGCCATAATAGTAGAATGCTTCTGAATGACCTCAATTACGGTGGCCGACAAGCCTCACGCGTACCGCCACCAGTCACATGCATAACTTGATCACGTTGAAGGGACTGATTTCTACCAACAACATGCCAACTCAACTATGGACCAATCTATCTTCTTTCGATTTACCCTGATTGCCTTAGAATAATAATAACTCCATTCAACATATAACACACTCCATTCGCACTCACCCGGAGTGATCTCGAATCATGAGACCATACTGTCTCAAATTCCACGAACCATTTCATAACTCCCAAGTGGTACACTGCAAGCCAACACATCATAGAACATTTTGGGCCTCTTCTCATAAGCTACTACAAAAGCTTGACTCTTAACCGGACCTATAGGCTTGAAATCATTAGGCACCATAGTTTCCTATTTTGAATCCATTAGGACCGTCGTTGACAGCCGCCCGCTATGACTTGGCCTCGAATATAATCAACTCCATAAATCTTCTAGCACATGAATACCCTCTCGACGAAACAACTGGCAGAATCACTTCCCTTGGAACCCGCATCTATACAAGAACAATTCCTGAATCCTTCCCAAATCTGACATATGCCAACATGGCCAACTATAGCACACCTTTAACACCCCTTTTTGCTCAAATTACCACTTATGCTCTTCTCCCGTGGCTGAAATGACCCATCAACATGCTACTGACCGAAAACCTTGCCAGTAGTTAACCATGTAACCCCATCATAGGTGGTAGGACTCTCCCACTTAGCTCGAAGCCACTATTATACAACTCTGGGATTCACCGGGATTCTCAATCTCTTATCGACATAACCTTGCGCAATCAACCACCAAAGTTCTCGGAATCCTTCTATATAACACTTTTTTTACACTCTAAATCATCAACCATATTTGCACGACCAATCTATTCGCTGTATAACCAATAGAATTCTTCGCAGAAGCTTCGCTAACCACTCGACCGCTACCCTGATCACAGGGAATAACCCACATTTGAAAATCACTTCCCAACATCTTCCAACGTTGTTGCACGAGGCACAAATGCTACGACATAAATAATCCCCTCCTGGGTCCAAGCTCACTCTCTAGCTGCACAAGTCCATTCATCCCTCATAAACATCACTTAAATGTGCGGCAACATCCCTCCAACTCGAAGTTATGTTGTATCCTTCTTCATTCAAGTGGCTCTTTCCCGCTATATCAAATCTCCTGCTGCATAATGGCCCATACATCAAATTAAATCTGTAGACCCCAATCACCAATCACTAAAATCTCCAAGTCATTCCAAGATCTCCTCAAGATACATAGTCATCCTACTACGATGCCCATATGCAACTCTGCCACTCTCCCACTTTGGCAGTACTAATCCCATTAATCGACTACTCGGCCTTTGTTTCTTACACTTGGCCTCCTATGTAATTTTATCCACCGCCCGACACTTCCTACATGTCTTTCCTCATCCTTTGCTGCTCAGTTATTGCCTTAAGTAAAATCTATCTTCGTAGCACTTGATCCCACAACCACTACTAACTTTAAACCTTTCTAAAGATCATCTTTCTCGAGCCGTCAACATTAGGAACATCGATTCAATCCTGGAACACTGCACCCCGCGATATCTAACAGTCGTTTCTCAAATATTGCTACACATTGTCCTACCCCAAGGCGAATTGTAGAAGACCATAACACTGAAGAACATAACACATACTACTGAGGACGACAATACCACATCATAGATGAAAATTCTACCACGATCAAAAATACCAAGTCTCATTACCCCATTAACCCAAATCTGAACATTTTTAGCCCGATTGCCTTTCCCCTTGCCTCGACACGTAGACAAACATCCTACCATCGTATCAATACTGTGGAATAATCGTTCATAAGCATCATGGAAACCTATGCCTAGCCTCAAGGCTATCAGAAATACCGCTACTGAGCTAAAATAATGTACTATCCTTCCACAAGGCGATGATAATAGCTCACACAACCCCGTAGGGAGAAACAACTCGCACCATGTTCATAGTACCATTACAATCCTTAAAATCTCGATTTATAACCAATGGTTATGAAGAAGGGAAGTACTCCAAACAGCCCTGTAGTCTCCCCAAGAAGTACAGTCATCTCCGTACCGATCTGCGAAACTCTACTAGACTTGCTCATGACTCGTGAGACCTAAGGGAACCTAGTGCTATAATATCATGTTGTCACGACCTAAAATCCATTATGGGTCGTGATGGCGCCGGACACCATTATCAGACAAGCCAACAACCAATAACTAAAAACTTCTTGTCTTAAAACTTATTGAGATCGTTCCTTTTATATTTTTAAACAACAAATAATGAAATTCATTGAAATAAGAAAATGTCTTTAACCAATTCAATATTGAACAATCCTACAACCATCCCAGAACCAGGTGTCACAAGTGCATGAGCAATTTCTAGGAAATAATATAATACAACAACCGTCCAGAATACAGTATTGAATAGAAAATAAATACAGAAAATTGAAAGAGACTCTGCTGGCTGCGGTCGCCTCGAGAAGTGCAGCTCACCTATGTCTCCGTATCAACCATGTGCTACGGCAGTAGGCCCCTAGAGATGCATATGCTTGTGCAACAAAAATGCACAGAAGTGTAGTATGAGTATGAAAACAACGTGTACACAATGATCATCCCTTCTAATCTCGAATAAGTAGAGATGAGATGGCGACTTCGATACTTACTAGTGGTCGAATAATGATATACTATTAATGCGAATAATCAAGAATTTATTAAGAATGACAGTAATTTCAAGTAAGTCATGAACAGGTAAAAGTTCCTTTTTATATTAAAAGTCTCAAGATTCATAATCAAATAGTTTCCAATTATCTCAAGTTGGGGAGAGCCAATATCAATCCCAAATAATCTCAAGGCAAGAAATACGAGTATGCGCAAATCATGTCGAGGACGTACAGCCCGCTCCAACAGAAAATAAATTGTTCACTGCCGAGGGTCAAAAAACGCGAACCATAGATGCATCTATTTAATCTGTCGAGGCGTTCGTCCCGTTCCAGAATTTAAACATGCACAGACAATCGATAAAGAAGTCATCAGGAAACAATTATCCAAATAAAACCAGTTCTCTTTTCAAATTAAGAAAATGAAGTTTGATATTTTTAGAAATTTATTTACTAATTCGATGTGATTTAAGCAATTCAAGTTGCCAATAAGTTTACAATTAATCCAAGTGTAGCATGATTTTAGGTCCTAGGCTACCCCGGTAATAGCATAATAGTAGCTATACACGGACTCTCGTCACCTCGTGCATATGTAAACCCCACAAATAGGAGCACATAACCAATTAACACACCTATGGAGAAAATTTCCTCTTACAAGGTTAGAAAGGAGACTCACCTCGCTCTAAAGATCCATAATCGGCATTCCGCAATTCTCTATAGACTCGAGTTGATCCACAACACCCCAAAACTAGCTAATAATTATGCAAATCCATTAATATATGCTCAATTATTCATTGCAATTCAATTTATAACAATTCCTAACCCCGGTCGAAAAGTTGACAAAAATGCCCTCGGGCCCATGTACCCAGAAATCCAAAATTTCTCAAAGATAATATTTACCCATGAACTCACGAACTCAAATATATGATTTTCTCCTAATTTCATACCCAAAATCATGGTCAAAATCCAGAATACGGATTTTTTGGTTTTACTCAACCCCCAAGTTTTTACCAATTTACATATTAAAATCCATACAAAATCAACATATTTAACTCAAGATAGGTGAGGTTAGCTTACTTTGTCATTGATGATGAAAACCCCACTTGAAGCTCTCCAAATTCGTCCATACCAAGAGAAAATGAGAGAAAAAATAGCCAAATTCCGACTTTAAAACAACTCACTGCCTCCAGCACTTTTCGCACCTGGGGTCCCTTAATCGCTCTGCAGATGCGGTTCAAATACCGTTTTTGCGATCCTTACCATGTGTTTTGCTCAAAGTTTTCATTTACTTTAGAAGCATAAAAGAACCAAAATAAACGGAGGGCCAATCATAGCAGATCGTAATAAATACAAAGACTAAAGGAATAAAATATAAGAGAAACTAGTTATAGATCAAAGGAAGGAGGATGAAGATCTTTTATTAATAATATTGGTTTGGTCTACCTCTCCATGGAGAGGTTCAGAGCCTTACAATGATGTATTCACTCCTTTTTTAGAAGGAGATGTGAAGAAGAAGAAGCAGCCCCCCTTTTAGGGTTCTTTCTCTTAGCATTTATAGCTAGGAGATCTGCCAGCTGGCGCCAAGGAGTTGGGACCACATAGAGGTGATGCCCTCGTGAGGACGGCTAGGCCGTGGCCTTAGTTTTCAAATTGGATAATTACCCGATAATCTTGTGAATAAATGGCCATACCATTTATTATCCATAAATAGACTTTAATAAATGCGTCGATCTCATTCATTATCATGAGGTCAGGTTTTGACCCATACAGATAGTCCCTTCGCTTATTGAGGTCGAGCTCTATGAGCGGATTCCGACAATAACCGTGGCAGTTTACGTGATGAGGGCGATCGTAACCTATAGTTCCTCGGAAATGGCCGTAACCATTTTTTACTTGGGAGGTGGTCGTAGCTGTTTTTGATTTAGAAATGGCCGTAGCCGTTTTTTCTGTTGGAGATGGCCGTAGCCATTGTTACCTTCTGAGATGGCCGTAGCCATTTTTTATTTGGAGATGGTTGTGGCCATTTTTACTTCTGATGGCCGTGGCCATTTTTACGTCGGAGATGGTCGTAGCCTTTTAATCTTTTAGCGGTAGCCATAGCCGTTTTTGATTTAGAAATGGCTGTAGTCGTTTTATCTATTGGAGATGGACATAGCCATTTTTACCTTCTGAGATGGCCATGGCCATTTTTGATTTGGATATGGCCGTAGCCATTTTTACTTCTGAGATGGCCGTGGCCATTTTTACTTCGGAGATGGTTGTAGCCTTTTAATCTTTTAGCGGTGGCCGTAGCTGTCTTTGATTTAGAAATGGCCGTAATCGTTTTATCTATTGGAGATGGCCGTAGCCATTTTTACCTTCTGAGATGGCCGTAGCCATTTTTACCTTCTGAGATGGCCGTAGCCATTTTTGATTTGGAGATGTCCATAGACATTTTTGATTTGAAGATGGCCATAGCCATTTTTACTTCTGACATGGCCGTGGCCATTTTTACATCGGAGATAGCCGTACCCTTCTATACGTGCATGGGGAGAGAAAGATCACGCTTATCACGTATAAGGGGAATATCATACGCAAGGTGATGCTTGGGGCGCGCCTATGGCACCTTGGGCTTGACCGTTCAATGGTTTCTGTCATGATGGTACTCGTTACCGTAAGTCTGAGCCGTTTTGCGGTTGGTCGGGTAGTTAATAGTGACCTTTGGGATTAGTGAGGGTCATTCACGTTTTGCCTATAAATAAGGGGTTGTATTGCTCAGTTCTCACTTTTCCGATATCTGTCTAAGTGGAATTCTGAGGGAGAAAAGCTTTCTTGCTTTCAGATTGTTTGGTTTTTCAGTTCTTAATTATTCATTCTCCGTCATTCTCGTCGGATCTTTGTATTCTCTTGCTTTTCCAGGGAATTTTACCATCTTCTTTCCATTATATTGATAATGGCGAGAAGTTCCCGTTTCGGTGCAGTTCTGGTGGCGGTTGCGGCGGTAGAGGGTCCATCTATGGTGGTGGGAGCCACCGATTCACCGACCGATGATCGGTTCCCATCAGTGATAGACATCCTTTCCCTTCCCGGCGGTCCGACAATCGATTTTACCGAACCTGAGGGAGAAGATCAAGTGGACGAGGCTCCATTGATGGGGGAGGTTGGCTTAGCCAGGAGAGGTGACGGGGTGCATGTCGACCACCGAGGGTACTGCGTCTTCTACGCCTACCCTCTCAGACTGGGATTTAAGCTTCCTCTCCCCTTTTTGGTGGTGGATCTTTGCCGCTATTACAGGGTATGCCCTGGTCAGCTCGTCCTTTCCTGTTACAAATTATTGGCTATGCTGATTAAATATGCGGAGTTGGCATGGAGGGAAGTTACACTTGGGCACATGTTGACTCTGTACGCTCCTCAAAGGGTACGTGGCACTATGATCCGGTTGGTTCCTCGTGGGACCGATGGCTTGACTGTGGAGCTCGATGATGAGGTCACAACTCGTCCCATCGAGTATTTGTTTTACATCAGGAATGAGAACCTGGTGGCGTGTGCCACTGGCTTCCCGGCGGAGTGGAACCATGCACGTATGTTTCTCTTATGTTGGCCTTAATTTATTTTAGGCTGAAAGTTCTGCTTTATGTTTGTACGTAACGATCTTCTTTTTGTGTCGTAGCGGGAGGTGCACCGCCGGTGCCAATTTCAGGCATCCGCGAGTGGGTTGAGGCCGTGCTCCCTGTTACGACGGGGATTCGCACGTGGGCGTCTTTCTGGGTGGCCCATGGCCATAGGCCGGCTGCTGGTAAGAATCTGATTTGTTATTTATTGCTTTTTCTTTGTAATCCTTAGTTCCTCTGACCTAACCCTTTTTCTTTGGTTGGTTAGAATGACCACGGCGCATGAGGGCTCCTCAGCTTGATTTCCGCAAGCCGAGGGCGACTGACAGAATGATCACAATGCTGGCACCTCAGCCGGTTCTGAGGGCAACTTTGGTAGAGTCTTCAGCTGCATACTCTCCATACAGCCCGTGCCCCGAGTTGGGGAGTCTCCAGGGGTCGTACGTTCCAGGGCGGAGCAATCGCCGAATGGAGATGAAGAAAAAAATGAGAGGCCACTGGCTCGGCGCAGGGTGACGTTCACCCCGGCCCTCCCGGTGGTGATCAGTTTAGATTCTTCGCCGTCGGCGGAGGAGGGGGGCGCAACGGACCTCGCACCAAAAGGTGAGCGCTTTGTGAGGGTTGACCCAGTTGGTTTAGGCCAATGTGATACAGTCGCTTCGGCGGCTCAAGTTTTTGTTCCTGTTGCTATGAGGGAAGGTGGTTCCTCGGCACCTGTTTTGGGATACAGCAGGCGTCGACATCACAGAGAATATGGGCGCATCGACGTCTCAGGCGGCAGAAGCCTCAACTTCCAGGGCGGTAGGAGGAAGGGTCATTTCAGGAGAGGGCGATGATTCGGAGTCCGATATGGATCCCGAGGGCGTCCATCTTGCTCAGGAGGGTTATACCCGCTCGGCCGTGCAAGCTGAGGGGGATCATCGTTATTTGGAGATTTCAAACGGCCTGAACCTGTTGCTCGAGGAGGATTAACTAGTGACGATGTTTGGGGTCCTGTGCTCGGAAGCGGGGAGCACGTCCGTGAGGGGCATTTCGGACATCGGACTGATGGGCGAGGTGGCCGCCCTAAGTATAAAGGTATGTGCAAAAAACTTTGGTTTGTTCTCTTTCTTAGCATGTCTTCTCATGCTAACCTTCACTCTGTTCGTTTTAGACGTTTTTGCTGGAGATGGAGAGCATTAGGCGGGCTAATGCTCGTTCGGTGCTTTTTGTGCGGCTAATGGGGAAGTATCGCCGCAACCGTTACCGGTGTCGTGGCTTGCGTAAGTGCGTATGGAATGACCCGCGGAACCAGGAGTTGGTAGAAGAGCTAGCACGGAGGGAGCTTCACTTGCAACAGACACTCAGCAGGGTATCCACTCTTGAGGAGCAGCTCAGCCAGGGGAAAAGGGGTGGATGTTGAGAGGAGGGCGGCAGCCGAGAGGAAGCGCCAAAATCTGGCTGCAGCACCGGAGGTCGCTGAGGCTTATACCAGGTAGGTGGCTGCCCTAGAATCTGAGGCCGCCACTTCAAGGAGGCAGGAAGAGGATGCCCTGATGAGGGTTGAGGCACTGTAGGCGACCAACCGTGCCCGGAAAGGGAGCGTGGATTAGAGAGAGTCGTCGCTGCTTTTTGAGAATGATCGTTAGAGGGGGGTATTGCCATCTGTGATCGGGATGCCCGTGCTGCGGCGGATCGGATTGCGGCCATGGAGGCTGAGAACCAGCGCCTAAGGGATCAGGCCGCTGCTTTTGGTCCTGCTCGCGAGCTTTGGACGTATGTCGAGGCTCAACTCGACGTGTACAGGAGGTTGTGGGAGGCTGGCATCGTGTCTGAAGCCACTTACGAGAAGGCATGCCAAAAGGCTCGTGAAGCCCGCCTTGACTGTGGTTTTGACCCTTCTACCCCCGGGGGAGATGATGGCACTGAGGGCGCTAATAATGCCGAGAGGGGCGCTGGGGGCGCCGAGTGAAAAAATTTGTAATGTTTGTTTAGTTTTTGTTCTCTTTGTTCTTTGTCGGCCTTGGGCCAATGTAATTGGGGTAACCCCGTATAAATATTGTGAATATATGAGGTTTTCTTCTTTTCTGTCTTTTTTGTGTTGAATACATTATATTTTTTTTGTGCTCGTTTGCAAGGGTTTTGCTTTAGAGTTCTTCTGGCGGGCATGTTAATAGTCTCAAACGGTTAAGTGGTTTCGACCATTGTATGACCGACCCTTCGCCTTAGGAGGCGATTGACGCGGATGACCTTGGCCATAGATAGATGCTCTGGGCAGTGGTGGCACATAGCCTTAGTCCCAGTTTAGGGCTTAGTTGAACTACTGGTTGTGGTAAGGTAAATCACGGCCTCGTAATTCGACTTGGACCAAACTTTGCGGGGGTCAACACTTTAGTTTGAGTTAGCCGTACTTACTTGAACGGCGGGGCGCTTGGCCCGACCTGGGGTTTGTCTATGGTTGAGTTTGCGGCTTTTGTGACGGAGGCGTGTATCCTGAGTTCTGGTTCCCCTCACAGTTGAATTCTTTTGTACTTCACAGTGGTGGAAGCATTTGGCCCGACACCTAGGCTAACTCGTAGTCGGACTTTTAGGTGAACGATGTAGCATGAGCTGTCGTTCAACCGTAGTTGAACCTTTGTAGCTTTCGAAGGCGCGTAGTCTAAGTCCTAGTTCGACCGTAGTTGAACTTTTTGTGTGAAGGCACATAGCCTGTACTGCTGTTCAACCGTAGTTGAATTTTTATGTGAAGGCGCACAGCCTGAGTCGAAGGCGCATAGCCTGAGTCGAAGGCACATAGCCTGAGTCCCAGTTCGACCGTAGTTAAATTGTTTGTGTGAAGGCACATAGCCTGAACTGCCGTTCAACCATAGTTGAACCTTTGTAATATTTTAAGTCGAAGGCGCATGGCCTGAACTGTCGTTCAACCGTAGTTGAGTTTTTATGTGAAGGCGCACAACTTGAGTCGAAGGCACATAGCCTGAGTCCCAGTTCGACTGTAGTTGAATGTTTTGTGTGAAGGCACATAGCCTGAACTGCCATTCAACCGTAGTTGAACCATTGTAATATTAGAAGTCGAAGGCGCATGGCCTGAACTGCCGTTCAACCGTATTTGAATCTATATGTGAAGGCGCGTAGCCTGTATTGTTGTTCAATCGTAGTTGAACTTTTATAATATTTGAAGGTGCGTAGCCTGTGTCGAAGGCGCATAGCCTGTATTGTTGTTCAACCGTAATTGAATCTTTATAATATTTGAAGGCGCGTAGCCTGTGTCGAAGCGCATAGCCTGAACTGAAGGCGCATAGCCTAAATTGCCGTTCAACCGTAGTTAAACTTTTATAATATTTGAAGGCCGTAGCCTGTGTCGAATGCGCATAGCCTGAACTGAAGGCGCATAGCCTGAATTGCCGTTCAACCGTAGTTGAACTTTTATAATATTTGAAGGCGCGTAGCCTGTGTCAAAGGCGCATAGCCTTAACTGAAGGCGCATAGCCTGAATTGCCGTTCAACCGTAGTTGAACTTTTATAATATTTGAAGGCGTGTAGCATGTGTTGAAGGTGCATAGCCTGAACTGAAGGCGCATAGCCTGAATTGCCATTCAACCGTAGTTGAACTTTAATAATATTTGAAAGCGCGTAGCCTGTGTCGAAGGCGCGTAGCCTGTGTCGAAGGCGCATAGCCTGAGTCCCAGTTCAACCGTAGTTGAACCCTTATGTGAAGACGCATAGCCTGTATTTTTGTTCAATCGTAGTTGAATCTTTATAATATTTGAAGGCGCGTAGCCTGTGTCGAAGGCGCATAGCCTGAGTCTTAGTTCAATCGTAGTTGAACATTTATTTGAAGACGCGTAGCCCGGGCTGACGTTCAACCGCAGTTGAAGCTTTGTGATTTTTCCCACATAACCCGCTTCGTGCTGGGGGTTGGCATTTGCTTCTGGTTTCGGATCTTTCCTAGCTTGCATTTGTGGTTTTTCTTGCCCGGATCGCTCATATTGCCGAAGTTCTTTGAGGTACGCTTTTATGTTGTCCTCCTTTTCGGTAGGGTCCAATGTGGAAAGAAAAGGGATGAGGTACCTTGAGCTCATTTCTCCCAAGAGATGGGGGATCTGCTTTTTCTTCTTCTTTTTTCCCTTCGCTCGAAGATGAGGGGGTGTGGAAGCAAGCTCTTCTCGAGTTTTTTGACTTCCTATGACTCGATACGCCGCCTGGGCTCGTTTGAGCTGGGTTGTTCATTTTTCCTTTCTGGTCTAAGGATAAACTACACGATTCTGCTATAAAATTCCCACAGACGGCTCCAATTTGTTTTGCTCAAAGTTTTCATTTACCTTAGAAGCATAAAACAATCGAAATAAATAGAGGGCCAATGATAGCAGATCGTAATAAATCCAAAGACTAAAGGAATAAAATATAAGAGACACCAGCTATAGATTAAAGGGAGGAGGATGAAGATCTTTTATTAATGATATTGGTTTGCTCTACCTCTCCATAGAGAGGTTCAGAGTTTTACAATGATTTATTCACTCTTTTTTTAGAAGGGGATGTGAAGAAGAAGAAGAAGAACCAGACCCCCGTTTAGGGTTCTTTCTCTTAGCATTTATAGCTAGGAGATCTGCCAGCTGGCGCCAAGGAGTTGGGACCACATAGAGGGGACGCCCTCATGAGGACGGCCAGGCCGTGGCCTTAGTTGTCAAATTGGATAACTGCCCGATAATCTTGTGAATAAATGGCCATACCATTTATTAGCTATAAATAGACTTTAATAAATGTGTCGATCTCATTCATTATCATGAGGTCAGGTTTTGACCCATACACTAGGCTTCCCTTTTCTGCTTCTGCGTCTTCTCCACCGCAAGTGTGGTCCTGCATTTGCAGCAAAACGATCGTATATACGGTCCCAGCACTTCTCCGCCAATACTGCATCCGTGGCTCTTCTAGCCGCTTCTGCAGCTCCGCACCTGCGGCCCAATTCTCGCAAGTGTCGTTATGACAACAACCAGCAACTTCAGCCTTCCAAAAATTCTATTTTTGATCCGTTAGCCACCCGGAATCCACCCGAGGCTTCCGACACCCCAAAAAATCATACCAACGAGTCCCAAAATACATTATGAACTTGATCCAAGCCTCAAATCATATCAAACAATGCAAAAATATCACATCGACCTCCAATCCAAGCTTTATGAACTTTGGAACTTCTGATTTCTACTTTCGATGCTTAAACATATTAAATCACGTCCGATTGACCTCAAATTTTGCACAAAAGTCATATTCAACATTACAGACCTGCTCCAACTTTCAGAATCGAATTTCCGACCCCGATATCAAAAAGTCCACTTCCGGTCAATCTTCTTCAAAAACCTTCAATTTTCTATCTTTATCCAAATGACTCCAAAATGACCTATGGACCTCTGAATTCCCTTCTGACGGTGCTCCCAACTCCAGAATCACCATACGGAGCTACTTCCAAATGCGGAATCCCAAGCGGAGATCAATAAAACTGAAATGCACTTCAAGCCAAACATATGAAATTTCTTCCAAAGTGCTAACTTCTACAACATGCGCCAAACCTCCCATGTCATCCAAAACCCGATCCGGACATACGCTCAAGACCGAAATTATCATACAAACCTGCTGGGATCTTTAGATCCCAATTCCGAGGTCGTTACACCAAAATCCAATCTTGGCCAATCCTTCCAACTTAAAGCTTCCAAAATGAGAATTCTCTTTCCAAATCAACTCCGTACTTCCCGAAATTCAATTCTGACCACGCGTACAAGTTATATTACCTAAAATGAAGCTGTTCATGGCCTCAAACTGTTGAACGGTGCGGTAGAACTCAAAATGACCAGTCGGGTCATTACAGAAGGCTCTGGGCCTGCATCGAGCGAGGTGCATCAAAGACGAATATGGTAAGGTATTGGTGGAAGATGCATTTATTAGGCACAGATGGCATGAGTACTTCCATAGACTCTTGAACGAAGAAGGGGATAGGAACATCATGCTGGGTGAGTTGGAGAACTCGGAGAGTCAGAGAGATTTTGGGTTTTGTATGTGTATTAGGTGTGAGGAGATTGATGTGGCTATATGGAAGATGAGCAGGGGTAAGGCGACTGGTCCTGACAAGATCCTGGTGGAATTTTGAAAATAAGCGGGTAGGGTAGGCTTGAAGTAGCTTAATAGCTTGTTTAACATCATTTTCAAAACGAAGAAGATGCCCAAAGATTGGAGGTGGAGTTTGATGATTCCGTTGTACAAAAACAAAGGCAATATCTAGAACTGCAACAACTATAGGGGTATCAAGCTGCCGAGTCACACTATGAAGGTTTGGGAGAGAGTGGTGGAGAAGAGAGTGAGGACATGCGTATTTATATCTGATAACCAGTTCGGATTTATGCCAGGACGGTCAATCACAACAATCATTCACCTTGTGAGATGATTGGTGAGCAATATAGGGAGAGGAAAAAGAATTTGCACATGGTATCATTGACCTTGAGAAAGCTTACAACAAAGTCCGAATGGAGGTGTTTGGAGGTCTACGAAATCCCGGTAGCGTATATTAGGATGATTACGGACATGTACGAAGGCGCTAAGACTCGAGTAAGAACTACGGGAGGAGACTCAAAACATTTCCCACTAGAGATGGGTTGCATCAGGGATCAGCCCTTAGCCCGTTTTTGTTTGCCCTAGCGTTGGATGTCTTGACACGTCACATACAAGGGAGGGTGCCGTAGTGCATGTTATTAGTTGATGACATAGTATTGATTGATGAGACACGAGTGGGTGTTAATGCTAGGTTGGAAGTTTGGAGACAGACACTGGAATCCAAAGGTTTCAAATTTAGTAGGCCGAAAACTGAATACCTGGAATATAAGTTCAGTGAGGAGAGGCATGAAGAAGAAGTAGAAATAAAGATTAATACTCAAGTCATTCCCACAAGAGATAGTTTAAGTATCTTGGGTCTATAATCCAAGGCAATGGGAAAACTGATGAGGATGCTACTCACCGCATCGGAACAGGTAGGATGATATGGAGGCTAGCTTTGGGGGTTTTATGTGATAAAAATATACCGCCTATACTTAAGGGTAATTTATACATGGTGATGGTTAGACCAATTGTGTTGTATATGTTGTATGTTGGCCCGTAAAAAAGTCTCATGTCCAAAAGATGAGCGCAACAGAAATGAGGATGTTGAGATGGATGTATGGTCACACCAGGAAAAATAAGATCAGGAATGAAGTTATTAGTGATAAGGTGGAAGTTTCATCCGTGGAAGCCAAGTTAGGGAATCGAGGCTGCGATGGTTTGGGCATGTGAAGAGAATAGATATAGATGCCCCGGTCAGGAGGTGTGAGAGGTTGACCATGGCGGGCTTGAGGAAAGGTAGGGGTAGGCCTAAGAAGTATTGGGGAGAGGTGATTAAGCATGACATGTCAGTGATTCACCTAACCGAGGACATGACAAGCGATAGGAAAGTGAGGAGGTCGAGAATTAAGGTGGTGAGTTGACATGTAGTTGCGAGTTTTTCATAGGTTCTTTAAAAGTTACTTCCTTCTAGTTTGTTATTCTAATTTGCACTTTGCATCCACGCCTTTGTTTTTGTAAATTGCTACTGGGATTGTTGCTATCTAATTGTTACTATTTGATACTACTTTTTCTCCACGGGATAATATTGTTTCCTATTGGTTATATGCTATTTTTTCTCCTTTTTGCTTGTGGCCTCCCCCCCCCCCCCCCCTCTTTCCTCCTCTTTTCTCCCTCATTATTCCTTTCCAACTTTTCTTGAGTCGAGGGTCTATCAGAAGCAGCTTATTTACATGGGTTAAATTTGCATACTCACTATCATATGCGGACCCTACCGTGAGATTATATTGTTGTTGTTGTCCTTGTTCTCTCTTTTTCACTTTCACTAACTAGGGTTTTTTCTAGGGTTTAACAATCCAATGTACTGAAAATGGTCAGCTCTATTGCTCACCGGCTTGCTCGTTGCACCTTTTCTTATGGATCTTTGTTAAAGGGTAGCTATAGGGCATATAATACAGCAGTTTACAATTAAACAGGGGGCTTGTTTTATTTGAATTCTAATAATGGTATGTGTAAATTTGACCTTTTGTTTGTGTTATTTGATTGAATTATAGCCACAAAGTTTATTTCTTTACTGTTTTGAGTTTGATTTTCTTGCTATTGTGTGAGTTATAGCTAAGGCTGTATCCGGTTCCGGTTCTGGGTCTATTTGGGTCTGCGGTTCAGGTTCTGGCGGTTCCGATTCTAACGGTTCCGGCGGTTCCGGCGGTTCTGGCGGTTCCGGAGCCGGAACCGCTACCATACGGTTCCGGAACGTCCGGTTCCGGTTCTGGCGGTTCCGGTTCCTGCGGTTCTGGCGGTTCCGGCGGTTCCCGGCGGTTCTGAATTTTTTTTTTTTAAACCAATATCTTGTATAGTAGTCATTAGTATATTGTAGAATATATTTTATATGGTGTACTATGTTATTAGTATAGTATATATTGTGTTTGGTAATTAGTATATATTATGTATAAGTAGTGTATATTTTGTATATAAGTAGTATATATTGTATGTAAGTAGTATATATTGTATATAAGTAGTGTATATTGTGTTGTAGTTAGTAATTAGTATAAATTGTATATAAGTAGTATATATTGATAAAGAAATATGGAGACAAAAGATATTCAAGGATATGATAAAGAGCATATTTATTGACCAAAATGGCATATCTTTCTTAGTCTTCCTTCCCCCAATGGAATGAGCACAACATGGTACTAATACCACCATTAAAAGGAAAAAAAACTAAAAGAAGACATGCCAATGTACAAGTTACATCATAATTTATGTATTATTTCTAACAAATCTCATAAAACCTTGAAGGTTTGGAGGTGGTTGTGTTAGCGGTGGTGGAAATGAAGCTTGTTCATCACCACTTCCGGGTGAAGATGTTTCCTGAGCAAGTTCTGCTAGCATTTCTTCATAGCACTCATCTATTTCTGGTTGTGATTCAGCTAGCCCAAAGTTCCTTCTTTCTGCGCGGATCCAATCTCGAAAAAGCACTGATTTTTCCAAGCTGTCCCGCATCGACGCTCTGTGATCACCTATTTTTAGTCTTGCTTGACTAAAGGCGCTCTCCGATGCAACAGTTGACGCTTGAATCGACAGAACATCCCGAGCCATCCTTGCAAGAAAGGGGATATGCTTTTCCCTTATCTTCCACCAATCCAAAAGGTCGAAAGAGCCGTCTGGATTCGCATTCTCTAGTCCCTGCGACAAATAAACTTGAAGCTCATTTAGATGGGAAATTTCATCTAAATTTTCCCCTTGAGTACCCCTGAACTCCGTCCACGATTTAAGAGTTGTTAAACCAGCAGCTCTTTTAGACGACTGTGATGCAGACGAAGTAGGGGTTGGAATATTAGGCCTAGCATGCTCTAACGCCTGTTTATAAGCATTATAAACAGTTTGAGCATTCACTTTAATTGATGCTTTCGCATCAGATAGTGTAGCCATTTCTTCTTCTGAAAGATCTAAAGCTTGATAAATAGTAGAATACCAAAAGTGAGGACCTCCTAATTTCATAGTAGGATTTAGCATAGCAGACACACCAAATATAGGAGGGATTGGAAAAAAATATTTTTTAAAGTTCTTTTTCATTTCAGTTATTGCAATTTCATAAATTTCCCCTCCCTCGTTAAAATCAACAAACAAATGAGAAAGTGCGGCAATATGAACTAAACAGCTAGAAATAGTTGGATAATATTGGCCAGATAAAGCATTTGTAGCCACATGAAAATGTTCTAAAAAATCTTTAAAAAATTTAACGATAGTCCAATCTTGTGTAGTTAGCATGTCATTATCTTCCTCCCCACAATCCCGAGAATTATACGTAGCGTTAATTGGGTTCCTATATTTGTACGCTACTACTAAACTTTCGTACATGTAGTTTCACCTAGTCGGGCAAGGTTTAGGAACCTTTCTTTCTCTAAGGCCATATTCGTCACACCTTTTAAAATATTCTCTAAGTCTACTTGTACGGTTTGAATAAAAAAGCCAATTAAGAGCCATTTTAACCTTTTCAATTTCTATGTTTAATATTCTCATACCATCACCAACAATTAAATGATAAATATGACAAATACATCTAATATGGAAAATATTAGTAAAAGCAGGATTAAGTGTTCTAGTTAGCATACCTATTGCACTAGTGTTGCTAGAAGCGTTATCCATGGAAATTGACATTATTTTATCACTAAAACAAAAATATCTGCATACATCTGAAACAGTGTTAGCAATAAACCTACCCGTGTGCCGTGAATTAATTATCCTATATGCAATAATGCGTTTTCGCATAGTCGAGTCTTCGTCTATCCAATGACTGGTTACGGTTAGATAATCACAATCATTATTACTTCTACCAATATCAGTTGTAATAGACATACGATTAGTTATATGGGTAGATAAATTGCGCAAGTATTGTTCATATTCATGCTTGTATTTATAAATATCGGCCTTAACTGTGGCGCGAGGCCAACCTTTATACGTAGGATTAAATACTCTTCTAATATAATGAATCCATGCAGGATTAGAAGCAAAAGAATAAGGCAAACACATAACAGTAATCATTTTAGCTAATTCTTCACGATCCTTATTTGGATCGTAATATAATATACCTCCGGTGACTGTGTTTATTCCTGGTTGAACTAGATTTGAACCAGTACTTGGGTTAACTGAAGTATCAGGACTTGTCCTCCCCTCTTGTTGCGCTTTCAATTGCAAAAATCTAGCCTTATCGCTAGGGTGTAATATGCTTAACTAAACTACCCGTGCCGCTACGATCTCCAGTATACCTATGAACAAGTAATTTCTCACAAGATTTGCACTTAGCCTTATTTTGTTCTCTTAGTTGAATAAAAAATTGCCAAACTAATGATGTTTCTGTACGTTTAGGTGGTTGTCTACTAAAAATGGGAGTTTGTACGGGTGGGTGTGCCGTTTCATCACCTAAGTTATGAGCAGGACTAGTAGGTGTATCATCTAAATCTAATGGAGCTTGGGTTTCATCATCATCATTATCCTCATTTCCCTCTAAGATAGGTGCATTAGGATAAAGAGCATTCATAATATCATCGTCTATTCTATCACCAACTGCTACATCATGTAGAAAATCAATATCGCTAATTGAAAACAAGGGTGATCACTATCAAGGATCCGAAGGGTTCATCTGGATTTATAGGTTGGCTACTACTTTGAACTTGCTTATCTTTTCTAGGTCGGGGAGCCGGGGGAGGGGTAGTATTTTGGCGACTACTTTCACCGGTTTTAGATTTTCCTTTACCGAACATATTTTTCAACGAAAATGCCATAATAATTATAATTAAGCAAAATAACAACACACAAAAATATTCTTAGCACGTAAGAGTTGAAACTAGTTTACCGGATTGACGAACAACTTCTTGAAAATTGAAAATCGTTGAAATTGAACACTTGAAAACTTCAATTCAACAACTTCACAATGTTTCACGAATTTGCAACAATAAATTAAGCACTTGCACTAGAAAGATTGAAAGAGAGCTTGAGAGAGATTGAGAGATATTGATGAATAGGTGAATAAAAATGAAAGAATGAGGGGGTATTTATAGTTGAGAAATGGAAAATTGTGTAATTATATAAAGTTTGTGTTTAAATTAAAGTTTGGGGGCCAAATGGCTATTTTTTAAAATTCCAAACGGCTAATTTTGAAAAAGAGCCGTTTGGAAATTATTAAAAAAAAAATTTTTTTTTAAAAATCTGTCCGTTACAGAACCAGATGGAACCGTTTGGAACCGCCAGAACCGGTCCGGTTCTGGCGGTTCCGGTTCCGCGATTCTAACGGGTAGAACCACCCCGTCACGGTTCCGGAGAACCGCCAGAACCGGATTCGTCGGAACCGGGCCGCCAAAACCGACAGAATCACCAGAACCGCAATTCCGGTCCGATTCCGATTCCGAACCGTAAATTTTGCAGCCTTAGTTATAGCGGGTGTTGAAAGGAGGGATTGGTTAAGACTTGGATTATTCAAAGCCAATTTTGGTCCCACAAGATCAATTCATGGAACAGGTACCAATTACCCACTCCCTGTTTTATGATTGTGATGAATTATCTGTTTTTTGTTATTCTACGTGGAAAATATATTAAATGTCAATAAATAATCCATCTGTCGAATGACATAAAATTTTTGGGAGATTCTATATTGGAGGTTTCTTCATATCCGTACATTTCTTTTACTATATGTCGGCTCTTTCGTTCAGGCTGTTATATCACCTTTGCTTGCTATGGTTATTACTTGTTTATGCTTTCTTTTTAGTTGTTTCTTCTTGAGTCGGGGTATATCAGAAACAATCTCTCGACCTTCATAAGGTAGAGGTAAAATCTTCCTACACTCTATCATCTTCAGACCTTACTTTGCGAGATTTTATTAGGTTTGTTATTGTTGTTGTAGACCGACTCAAGGTGCCTGTATGTTTCTTTAAGTAATTGCTCGGTGTATTCAGTTTCTTTCTGCAAAAGGGCAGGAGTCAATGTGTTTTGGATTTCCTTGTTAAATTTTTGCATTTCTTCTAATTTAAACACATAACCTACAATAATTGGTGAATTTGATTTGTTAAATTTTTTGACTTCTTCTAATTTAAACACATAATCAGGGTATTTGGCTAGGCTGATAAGCCGGTCAAACTTGCTTATAAGTACTTTTTGACTTATTTATGCGTTTGGTAAAATTAAAAGTGCTTTTAAGTTAAGTGCTTATAAGCCAAAAATAAGTCAAAAGCCATAAGTTGATTTCCCCTAACTTATCAAATTTCAGCTTAAAAGCACTTTAAGTTTGACCAACATATTTACTATTATAACCCTAAAATACTTTTTTTTTAAAACAAAACTTTTTGTATACCTAGTTCTTAAGCTACTTATTATTAATTTCAGCACTTTTATCCAAACACGTAACTGCTTATATTTTAAATCATCTTCAGCACTTAAAAGTGCTTTTCAGCACGTAATGCTTATAAGCTATCCAAACACGTAACTGCTTATATTTTAAATCATCTTCGGCACTTAAAAGTGCTTTTCAGCACTTAATGCTTATCAGCTATTCTAAATCAACTAAGTCAAACGGGCTCTAAGTTTGTGTACATTGAGCCAGGCTTGTTATATGCACTTGCCACAATAGCATAACATTGCCCTATCAAAATAAAATAAAAAAGTAACAGGTGTAAAAGTATTACATACACTCTACCCTCCCTAGATTCCACTTGTGCGATTACACTAATTGTGTGAAAGACCCTAAGTTGTGTTTGAATCATTTTGGTTTCAAATGCAGGTAACATTGGGCATATCTACTCTTCTTTCCTATGTTCCGGTTTCTCTAGGAACTGCTGATCAGACTGGAGCTTTGACTCTTTTAACGTTCATGATCCTGCTCAATCACACTGTGTGGCTACCTTCTCCGTCACTTCTCAAGACGCTACCCTCGGTCACGAAAATGGTTTAATAGTAAGGGCGGCCCGGTGCACTAAGCTCCCCTATGTGCGGGGTCCGGACGGGATCACAAAGGTCTATAGTACGCAGCCTTACCATACATTTCTACAAGAGGTTATTTCCACGGCTCGAACCCATGACCTCCTGCTCACGTAACAATAACTTTACCACTTACGTCAAAGCTTCCCTTCGAAAATGATTTGATATTGATACCATAATTTCTTATAGAGCGTTGACATTGTTAGGCATTTTAAATTATACCATTTGCGATCCTTGCGCAACTTGCAGTATCAGAAAAAAATGCCTTTCTTTCTGTCCCTCTTGTTCTCACTTCTCATGCTTTCCCTGGAATTTTAGAATGATTAATCTTGTAAAAGAAGCAGCAATCTTGTACTTTTGTCTATACTCATTCAACGTGTCTTTAGAAAACTAGCAACAATCAACTTTAATAGCAGAGTAACGATTGGATCTCTATGAAAATAAACATGTTTGTATATTACAATCCTATTGTGAATTACCGTATTCCTGGTTTCTTTTATGAAAAACTGCAGACTTAGATTTTGCCTGGATCAACAGACCTGAATCAAGCTTCCAGGCTTTGGTCTAGTGGTAAGATCGCAACTTGTGATGTGGTACCTCTTATGGATTCGAATCTTGCTATAGACAAAAGCTTAATATTTAAGTGGGGTTTTGAACCTGTTCTATTGGTCCTCTAGAATATATCGATTAAAAAATGCAATTAAGTTTTTACTATTTTTTTTCCAATGAGTTGATTGAACTCATACTACTAACAACTTGTTTGGATTGTGTTACATATCGTTTTGTAATGTATCATATTGTATTGTATTGCTTAATAAATATAATGTTTGGATAGATTTTATCGTTTGACATTGTTTCGTGATGTCATGCACTAACAATATGAAGAATAAAATTGAATGATTACTAAGAAAAAATAGGACATGAAGTAGAATAATTATATTTAAAAAATAGGTAAAGGATAAAATATGATTATTTAATAATAAGAAAAAACAAGATGAGATAAAAAAGCGAGGTAACGACGCCACCATACTATATTCGTCGTTTCATAAAATGATACTTTTCGTCATTAAGTAACGATGAATTTAACGAGACAATAAAATTTAAATAACAATCAAAACAAATATTATATTTAGAATAACAATACAATATAATACATCCACGACTACATGATAGGGTTGGACATATATCAAATAAATATAACCGATAGTCGAATCGATAAATATTATTGAGTTATTGATATGGGGTTATTGGATAAATGGTTTGGTAATGGTTTAATGTTATTTGACTATTGGATTATCGATTCGGATTTCGATTTACCTAATTTTACTAATGGTTTAATCGATAAACCAACAAGCTTTATTAAAATTATAATTTTACCTAAGTATATAAAGCCCCTTATGGTTTCATTCTCTTAATTCTCTTAACAATTACTCCCATCTTCGTAACTTAATGCTTAAGTTAAGTTTTAAACTTTTCTAAATTTCTCATCATCATTCTCAATTAAGATTTTTTAGTTTTAACTTTAAAAAATTAGTTTTTCAATTCTTTTGTTTTTCTATTTGTTTCTTCTGATGCAATGGTTCTTTAGCATTTACAAGATAATGATATTATTATTTTTATGTGAATTATGCCCACATGTACTGAATAGTAGTAAGATTAAATTAAATGTCTTATTACTTATTTCTACTAACTTACATCTTTGAAAATTGAGATCATTCGTTATGATTTTTATGTGCAAAGAAAGTTTTCTTTTTCTAAAGTTGAAATTTAATCCATTTTTTGTTAAGAATTATAATTTATTTCCCTTTCTCTTAATGGTATAATTACGATTTCTATAATAAAAATATAAAAAATTGAATACTATTTATTATTATCAGGGTAAACGTTTAATGGAAGCGATAAGAATTGATACCCGATAATCAATAAAGATTGATAACTGATCCATCGATAAAGATTGATAACTGAATTAACCGATATCCATCCCTACAGCATGATATGCTTCCCTATCTATAGTACGATAGAAACACTCGCTAAAAATTGCTTTTACTGGAACTAGCTAAAGACGTAATTGCTAAAATATTTGCCTTTACCAAAATTGGTAATATATACTGGACATTGGTGTTGACTCTACCAATACAAATATTATTTTCGGAGAAGCTCGTTCTTTCATTAAAAGAAGGAAAATGTTTAGCTATTTAGGAAACATTCTCTTCTTGTCTTTTTTTAATACCATATTACCTTGGAACTTCATTAATCAAAAATGCAAAAAATAAAATAAAGGGCATTGTGCTAACGATAAGAATATAAATGGATCAATAGTGTAATGAAAGAACAAATAACTACGCCAAAAAACATTTAAGCAAAATTTGGACATTTTCCCTTAATACAAAGTAGCCTCACTCCCAAAAAACAACAAGATTCTTTTTATTTGAAAATATAATTCCACGTGGATTTTAACTAAAATTTTAAAGACTCATTACTTGAGTCAACACGTCAACTTTGACTTATACTTGTTTGGATAGTTGTTGATGTAAATATGTAACTGTTACTTTAAATACGATGTTTATTTTGATTGTTATTTTACATATAATATTTATTTTGATTGTTATCTAAATTTTATTTGTCATATCGTTAAATTCGCTATTACGTAACAAGAAAATGTGCCAATTTATGTAACGACTGAATTGGTATAGTTGGGTCGTTACCTTATTTTTTTCTCTCATCTCACCATTCATTATTATTAAATAATTTTATTTTATCATTTACCCTACCTTTTTATATAATAATTTTATTTCATATCACGATTTTTTTAATAATATTATAAGTTTATTCTTCAAATTGCAGGTGCATGATATCATGAAAACAACGATAAATGGTACAATTTATTCAAATATTATATTCATCAAATGATACAGTACAATACAATCAGGGTGGATTGTGCATAATTTGGTAAATAACGAATTACTATACTGAAATCGAAAATTTTGATATTTGGTAGTTAATACTTTGGTATTTGGTTAAAATACTTTTTAAAAATTGGTATTAGCCTATTAGGTATGGTATTCGGTATCTAAACATAAATACCGAAATATCCTATATCATACCAAAATATATATTAAATTATACAATACACATATTATTTTTATTTATAACATAAATGTTATAAAATCTCCTATTTTAGGTGAATGTCCATAATTAGAGAGATTCTAGGGTTTACTTCTTGGTGGCTAAGTCACCACCTCCTTATAAATAAAGGGGTCCTCTCCCATTGTAAACCACCCCTAAGTATCAATAAGAATACTCCTCTCTCTCTACTTTTCTCTCTATTGTTCTTGTTCTTGTATTATTGTTCTTGTTCTTATATTATTTCATAACACGTTATCAGCACGAGACTCTATCGTCTCAAGAATCGATTCTCGAGAAAAACTAAGGTATTTCTCTCTTCCTAATTTGATTTTCGATTATGTCTGACATTACGAAAAGAAAGTTCGTTGCCTTTGAAATTTCGGGCAAGAACTATATGACATGGGTGTTGGATGCTGAAATCCACTTAGATGCTATGGGTCTTGGAGACACCATTAAAGATAGAGATAAAGCATCCACCCAAGACTGTGCTAAGGCCTTGATTTTCTTGCGCCATCACCTTGATGAAGGTTTGAAGATTGAATATCTCACAGTTAAAGATTCACTCATCTTGTGGAATGGCTTAAAGGAGAGATATGACAACTTGAAGTTGGTCACTCTGCCACAGGCACGATATGATTGGGCTCATCTGAGGCTCCAAGACTTTAAGTCTGTTTCTGAATATAATTCTGCGATGTTCAGAATTACTTCTAAGTTGAAGCTCTGCAGAGATAATATCTCTGATTATGATATGCTTGAAAAAACGTTTACAACGTTTCATGCCTCCAATATGGTACTGCAACAACAGTACAGAGAGAAAGGCTTCAAAAAGTACTCTGAACTGATTTCTCTCCTACTTGTGGCTGAGCGAAACAATGACCTGCTCATGAGAAATCACGAAAATCGACCCACCGGGTCTACACCATTGCCTGAAGCAGATAAGGTGCATTCTCATTATGCCAATCATGAAAAGGGCCATGGATCTAATCATGGTCGTGGTCGTAATCGGGGTCATAGCCGTGGACGTAGACAAGGAAGAAATATCCATGATGTCTGTCACCCCCAGAGGAGAGATAACCGCCGAAAGCAGAAACGGGATTATGAGGATCCTAAGGCAAATAGTTCAGAAACTATATGTTATCGTTGCGGTGGAAAAGGACACTGGTCAAAAGCTTGCCGTATACCAAGACATTTGGTTGACCTTTATCAAGCATCTCGAAAGAGTAAAGGCCCTGAAACAAATTTTGTCTCTGACAACAATTTTGACATCACCCACTTGGATGTGGCAGATTTCTTAGTGAATAAACTAATAGTCATTAGTATCAGCTCGTATTAGTTAGTTTATGATATAATGTTAGTACTAGTTCTTTAGAATGTTTCAATATGCTCAAATTTCAATAATATTTTTATTTTTCAGTAGAGGTAATCGACTAACCTAACAGTTAGTCGATTATCTAATATTTCGCATTAAAACTGCAAAATAATCGATTGTGTATGTTTAACAATCGATTGTCAATGTTTAACAATCGATTGTCTTAAGACAGTGTGATCTGAAGTTTTTCAAAATAGCAAATAATCGATTGTGTATGTTTTAACAATCGATTGTCAACGTCCAACAATCGATTGTCTACGTTTAACAACCGATTGTCTTAAGACAGTGTGATCTGAAGTTTTTCAAAATAGCAAATAATCGATTGTGTATGTTTAACAATCGATTGTCTTAAGACAGTGTGATCTGAAATTTTTCAAAATAGCAAATAATCGATTGTGTATGTTTAACAATCGATTGTCTTAAGACAGTGTGATCTGAAAATTTTCAAAATAGCAAATAATCGATTGTGTATGTTTAACAATCGATTGTGAATGATCAACAATCGATTGTGTATGTTTAACAATCGATTGTCTTAAGAAAGTGTGACCTGAAGTTTTTCAAAATAGCAAATAATCGATTATGTATGTTTAACAATCGATTATATTAAGACACAATCGATTGTGTATGTTTAACAATCGATTGTTTTAAGAAAATGCTTAAACTGAAATTTTCAAACTGCAAAGTAATCGATTATGGAAAACATATAATCGACTATCTGATTTAGTTAGTCGAATAACCTCAGCAGATTTCGAAAATATTGTTTAAGTATGAAACAAACGGATTGAATTTGTTTATTCTCATGTTCGTATATTTTCTTTTGTATGGCAAACCATGGGAATTAAATTGATTGAAGGCTCCTGAAGAGCAACTATAACTCTGCCTAAAGGAACGATATTTTAGAGAATGCAATGTTCTCCTCCAAGTCTAAGAAGAACTTGTTGAGTTTTAATGATATCAGTCAAAATGTTCTCCTCCAAGTCTAAAAGGAACTTGTTGAGTTTTAAAGATATCATTCAAAATGGATATCAGATTGAGACAGTACATGAGTATAATCTTGAATACCTCATTTACTCATGAAAACGAGGCTGCCCACTTCGGCTTGGGGTCACGCCATTTTGCATGCAGCAATGCTAGTTCGTCTCTGACTGACGAATTGACACAAATATTCCCCGTTGCAATTGGTTTTGGGTCATGAACCTAATATATCCCATTTAAGAATCTTTGGATGCGCAGTATATGTGCCTATAGCACCGCCATCCCGCACCAAAATGGGTCCGCAAAGAAGGATAGGAATATATGTTGAGTTTGAATCGTCCTCCATTATTTGCTACGTCGAAACATTGACAGGGGATTTGTACACTGCACGATTTGCAGACTGTCAATTTGATGAGACACTTTTCCCAAAATTAGGGGGAGAAGTTGGTGAAACCAAACGGGAAATTTTGTGGAAAAATGCATCATTATCTCATCTTGATCCATATACCTCTATTTGTGAAAAAGAGGCGCAAAATATTATCCCCATTTGCAAAGAATAGCAAATCGAATGCCAGACGCATTTACAGATTTGAAAAGGATAACAAAATCACATATCCCCGCAGTGAATGTGACAACATCTGACTCACGAATACATATTCATTATCGGAAGAATATGAACATGAAGTTGGTATTGAATATACCACCCTCACCCCTAGAAGGAGGTTTGAGATGATACCACACTCACCCCTAGAAGAAGGTTTGAGATGATATATGGCATGAATGATCATTGGTCACGTACCTATTGTACGCCAAAGTATTTTGGAAATATGACTATTAAAGGACAATGATAATGCAAGAAACATATCTTGCATATAATTTTGACATGACCATAATGGTATAACTTTCTCTTTAAGAAAGATATTCACCACATGGATGTTGATGAATTTGTGGTAATACAAAATTAATTGAGAGCTCTAGAAGAGCCAATTATTACTATGTTGGAGAAACACAATTGAGTATTGTGCTGTAGTAAGTCTCAAAGAAACTTATTCAGTTTCCAAAGTACACGCGAAAGGCGCTGATTATATTGAGACTATAAATAAAGGAAAGATTTGATATCTTCTATTACTACAACTTGTAGCGGGATAATTTGTATATGAAAAGCTACCCGCTTTATTCTCCAGTTTGTACTACACAAACAAAAGAATGCCACAGTAAAGTGGATATCTATTGGTATAAAAACCCATGTCATAATAAACCTGAAGTTTATTGATAAGTGCACATGTCATGGTGTAAATTTGAAGTTTACCAATATTGATAATTTATTCAGTTGGCATTCGGGTTAGCCATCTCATTTTAAGTATGATGTGCAATAATAGAGAATTCACATGGATGAATATTAAAGAACTAGAAAGTTCTTTACGAATTCTCTTGTATTACTTGTTCTCATTAATGAACTGACCAACTAAAGAGTTCGGGTTGAAGCCCATAAATTCTGGAAATATCAAAGGTGAATATTGGCTCATTCACCTGCCATGTATACCACATATGATGCATCTATGATATGGTTACATGCGCAATTGTTATTAACCCGCAGCCTGGCCGGTGCTTGCGAGGTAAATTGCTCAGTAATCTAACTTCGAGCATAATTTCCAGATGTTCTAATCAAGATAGTTCATCGTGATAAGTTGGTTTATATCAAAGTTGGTTTAGCAAGATAATTATTGAGTGCCTCCACTTAATAGCTAAACTGTTTCTTATGAGAACAAAGTTATATATATCAGTTTGATATACGTTGTATATGAGAGTATATTCTCCCCTCACAAGTGGTTCAGGGTCAGGAACCAAATAATTTCATCTTATTATTAATGTGCTGTGTATATTGACATGATAATGTACAAAGATGATTTCCCAAAGTTGAGGAAACAAATTAGCTTTTCTAACATGAGGGGGAGACATGATAAACACTTGAGAAAAGGTTACATGGGATGAATTATCATTTGTATATGTAAATCCCCGAATATTATGAACCTGAAGTTCATAAAATGGATAATTCAATTGCAACATATTGCAAAGCATGCTATACGCATTTGCTGACCCAAAGAAAGTAACTATATTCTCACTACAAATGCTCATATTAAGTCCCAAAAGGACAAAGTCTTTGATACGCTTAAAGCGTATAGACAAATACTTGATTCCATATGAAAGACATGTAGATTTGGACATATAGTTCAAATACTTGAAAGTATAAAGTCAAAGGTATGTATAATCAGTTTTCGATATCTTATTTGTTTAGCATGACATAAAAACTTGATATGTATCTAAAGTCTATTATGTGATTTATATGACTTAACTTGAAAGATTTAAGTTGCTTGAAGCATACACAATTCTTGGTCCTGAAGTACCACATCCTAAGTACAATTTATGTACATATGTATCTTGCTATAACTATAAGCATGATGGCATTGAGAATACATATATGGAGATATTGAAGAGTTATTCCACGACATTATATGAAGATGTTCATATCTATCAAGAATGATGATTTCAAAGTGCGGAATATTTATTCAAGTCAATATGGTTGATTTATTTATCAAACATCTACCAAAGATTGTTTTGAAGATGGTGCACAAGATTGGAATGCAAATGCTCAAGGATATAAATTGATGTTCTTATCAGGGGGAGTTAATGCGCGTTGCACTCTTTTTCCCTTACAAGGTTTTGTCCCAACTGGGTCAACCAATAGGCGCATATTCAAACATGTGTACTCTTTTTCCTTTTCTTTAATTTTTTCCCATTGGGTTTTGTTTTAGTTAAGGTTTTAACGAGGCACATCATTGAATAGACATTCAAGGGGGAGTGTTATAAAATCTCCTATTTTAGGTGAATGTCCATAATTAGAGAGATTCTAGGGTTTACTTCTTGGTGGCTAAGTCAACACCTCCCTATAAATAAAGGGGTCCTCTCCCATTGTAAACCACCCCTAAGTATCAATAAGAATACTCCTCTCTCTCTACTTTTCTCTCTATTGTTCTTGTTCTTGTATTATTGTTCTTGTTCTTATATTATTTCATAACAATAAATATTAAAGTTGTTATGAAATAATATAAAGACAAGAACAATAATGCAAGAACAAGAGCAATAGAGAGAGAGAAGTATTCTTATTGATACTTAGAGATTGTTAGGGATGTATTACAATGGTAGAAGACCCCTTTATTTATAGGGAATGGGATGATTTAGCTACCAATAATAGGACTCTAGAATCTCTCTAATTAAAGACATTCACCTTAAATAGAAGTGTAAAATCTCTCTATTTATAACACTCCCCCTTGAATGTCTATTCAATGATGTGCCTCGTTAAAACCTTAAAACAAAACCCAATGGGAAAAATTAAAGTAAGGAAAAAGTGTACACATGTTTGAATATGCGCCTATTGGTTGCCTCGTTAAAAACCTCGCAAGGAAAACCCGGTGGGACAAAACCTTGTAAGGGAAAAAGAGTGCAACGCGCATTAACTCCCCCTGATAAGAACATCAATTTATGTCCTTAAGTCTTCGCATCCCGATCTTGTGAACTAGCTTCTTGAAGGTTGAGTTTGGTAGAGATTTTGTGAACAAATCAGCCATATTATCGCTTGAACGAATCTGTTGAACATTGATATCACCATTCTTTTGAAGATCATGTGTGAAGAATAACTTTGGTGAAATATGCTTCGTTCTATCTCCTTTTATGAATCCTCCCTTCAATTGAGCTATACATGCTGCATTGTCTTCATACAAAGTTGTGGGTAGTTTATCACACTTCAAACCACATTTGTCTTGGATATGATGTATTATAGACCTCAACCACACACACTCCCGACTTGCTTCATGAATAGCAATTATCTCGGCATGATTAGATGAAGTAGCCACAATTGATTGCTTAGTCGATCGCCAAGATATGGCGGTTTCTCCACAGGTAAACACATAACCCGTTTGAGATCGAGCCTTGTGTGGGTCAGACAAATATCCAGCATCAGCATAACCAACAAGATCCGGGCTGCAATTCTTGCCATAAAATAAGCCCATATCGGTAGTTCCCTTTAGGTACCGCAATATGTGTTTGATCCCATTCCAATGTCTCCTCGTAGGAGCCGAGCTAAATCTTGCTAAGACATTAACTGAAAAGGATATGTCAGGCCTTGTAGTATTTGCAAGATACATTAGTGCGCCAATTGCGCTAAGATATGGTACTTCAGGACCAAGTAGCTCTTCATTCCTTTCTTGTGGTCGGAATGGATCTTTGTTCACATCAAGTGATCGAACAACCATCAGTGTACTTAAAGGATGTGCTTCATCCATGTAAAACCGTTTCAGTACCTTTTTTGTATAGGTAGATTGATGAACAAAAATTCCGTTTGCCAAATATTCAATTTGCAAACCAAGACATAGTTTAGTCTTTCCGAGATCTTTCATCTCGAATTCATCCTTTAGATAATCAATTGCCTTTTGGAGTTCTATAGGGGTTCCAATAAGGTTTATGTCATCGACATATACGGCAAGTACAACAAATTCCGATGTTGTTTTCTTTATAAAAACACACGGGCAAATGGCGTCATTTATATAGCCTTCTTTTAACAAGTACTCGCTAAGACGATTATACCACATTCGTCCAGATTGCTTTAGACCATACAAGGATCTTTGCAATTTAATTGAGAACATTTCCCGAGATTTTGAATTATGCGCGTTTGGCATCTTGAGTCCATCGGGAATTTTCATGTATATCTCATTATCAAGTGAGCCATAAAGATAGGCAGTAACCACATCCATTAAGTGCATGTCAAGCTTTTCATGGACAGCAAAACTTATGAGATAACGAAAGGTTATCGCATCCATTACAGGCGAATATGTCTCTTCATAATCGACACCAGGCCTTTGAGAAAAACCTTGTGCAACAAGGCGTGCCTTATATCTTTGTACCTCGTTTTTCTCATTTCTTTTGCGTACAAAGACCCATTTATAGCCGACAGGCTTAACACCATTAGGTGTTTCAACTATAGGGCCAAAAACTTCACGTTTTGCCAGCGAATTCAATTCTGATTGAATTGCTTCTTGCCACTTTGGCCAATCCTGTCTTTTTCGACATTCTTCAACAGATTGAGGTTCGAGATCCTCACATTCTTGCATAATGCTAGATGCGACATTATAAGCAAAGGCATTATCCACCACAATATCCACTCGATTAATATTTGCCTCAATATTAATTGGATTTAGGGATAGTTCCGTATTTTCCAGAGTCTCGGGCTCAATGGATTCTTCATGAATCTCAGAATTTGTTAAATCATGAATTTCCTCATGAGATTCTTTCGTGGTGTCATTTTGATCATTCTTTTTCCTCTTTCTAGGATTTCGATCTTTGGAACCTAATGGTCTGCCACGCTTCAGGCGTGCATTTGACTCATTGGATATGACACTAGATGATTGTCCAACAGGGACATCAATACGGATTGGAACATTTTCCGCGGGAATGTGGGATTTCGTTATCCTCTTCAAGTCCGTAAATGCGTCAGGCATTTGATTTGCTATTCTTTGCAAATGGATAATCTTTTGTACCTTTCTTTCACAAATAGAGGTATGTGGATCAAGATGAGATAATGATGCATTGTTCCACAAAATTTCCCGTTTGGTTTCACCAACTTCTCCCCCTAATTTTGGGAAAAGTGTCTCATCGAATCGACAGTCTGCAAATCGTGCAGTAAATACGTCGCCTGTCAATGTTTCGAGGTAGCGAATGATGGAGGGCGATTCAAACCCAACATATATTCCTAACCTTCTTTGCGGACCCATTTTGGTGCGGGATGGCGGTGCTATAGGCACATATACTGCGCATCCAAAAATTCTTAAATGGGATATATTGGGTTCATAACCCAAAACCAATTGCAACGGGGAATACTTGTGGTAATTCGTCGGTCTGAGACGAATTAGCATTGCTGCATGTAAGATGGCGTGACCCCATACCGAAGTGGGCAGCCTCGTTCTCATAAGTAATGGCCTTGCAATTAACTGCAGGCGTTTAATTAACGATTCTGCAAGACCGTTTTGAGTGTGAACATGAGCTACAGAATGTTCAACTTTTATCCCGATTGATAAGAAATAATCATTAAATGCTTGGGATGTAAACTCAGCAGCATTATCCAGTCTAATGGACTTGATTGGATTATCTGGAAATTGTGCTCGTAGTCGAATTATTTGTGCCATTAATTTCGCAAACGCAAGGTTGCGTGATGACAACAGGCACACATGAGACCATCTACAGGATGCGTCTATCAAGACCATGAAATACCTAAACGACCCACTAGGTGGGTGAATAGGTCCACAAATGTCCCCTTGTATACGTTCCAGAAACGTGGGTGACTCAGTCCCAACCTTTGTTGGTGATGGCCTGATAATCAACTTGCATTGATAACACGAAGTGCAAGGATATTCATTATTCGAAAGAATTTTGAAATTCTTTAACGGATGCCCATATGAGCTTTCTATAATCCGTCTCATCATGACCGATCCTGGGTGTCCCAATCGATCATGCCAAAGTACAAAGGTATTGGAATCAGTAACCCTTTGGTTTACTGTTGAATGTGCCTCAATTGCACTAATTCTTGTCCAATACAGGCCACAAGATAAAGACGGGAATTTCTCAATAACCCTCTTTTGGCCGGAGACATTCTTTGTGATGACGAGATATGCAAGATTATCGATTGTGGATGATTTTTGAAAAATTCCAGATTACACTGCCTAACGACAATCGATTGTTAGACATAGACAATCGATTGTGGATGATTTTTGAAAAATTCCAGATTACACTGTCTAACGACAATCGATTGTTAGACATAGACAATCGATTGTGGATGATTTTTGAAAAATTCCAGATTACACTGCCTAACGACAATTGATTGTTAGACATAGACAATCGATTGTCGATCAATTGTTTTTCAGCTTTAACGCGAAAATATTAGATAATCGACTAGTTTTTCAGGCTAGTCGATTACCCCTACTGGAAAATAAAAATATTATTGATATTTGAGCATATTGAAGACATTCTAAAGAACTACTGCTAACATTGCATCATGAACTAACTAATACGAGCTAATACTAATGACTATTAGTTTTTTCACTAACTAATACAAATAAGTAGAACAAAATCAAATAACTCCATCTTCTTTCATCACGGACCCATCACCGATTAGGTGGTCTATTTTCCCCTCGGGTTGCTCAAAGAAGTCTGCCACATCCAGGTGGGCGATGTCCAAGTTGTCGTCATAGACAAAATTTGTTTCAGGGCCTTTACTCTTTCGAGATGCTTGATAAAGGTCAACCAAGTGTCTTGGTATACGGCAAGTCTTTGACCAGTGCCCTTTCCCACCGCAACGATAACATATAGTTTCTGAACCATTTGCCTTAGGATCTTCATGATCCCGTTTCTGCTTTCGGCGGTTATCTCTCCTTGGGGGTTGACGGACTTCATTGGAATTTCTTCCTTGTCTACGTCCCTGGCTATGACCCCGTTTACGACCATGACCATGGCCCTTTTCATGTTTGGCATAATGAGGGTGCACCTTATCTGCTTCAGGCAGTGGTGTAGACCCAGTGGGTCGATTTTCGTGATTTCTCATGAGCAGGTCATTATTTCGCTCAGCCACTAGTAGAAGAGAAATCAGTTCAGAATACTTTGTAAAGCCTTTCTCTCTGTACTGTTGTTGCAGTACCATATTGGAGGCATGAAACGTTGTAAACGTTTTCTCAAGCATATCATAATCGGAGATTTTATCTCCGCATAGCTTCAATTTAGAAGTAATTCTGAACATTGCAGAATTATATTCAGAAACGGACTTAAAGTCCTGGAGCCTCAGATGAGCCCAATCATATCGTGCTTGTGGCAGAGTGACCAACTTCAGGTTGTCATATCTCTCCTTTAAGCCGTTCCACAAGATGAGTGGATCCTTGACGGTGAGATATTCAATCTTCAAACCTTCATCAAGGTGATGGCGCAAGAAAATCAAGGCCTTCGCACAGTCTTGGGTGGATGCTTTTTCTCTATCTTTAATGGTGTCTCCGAGACCCATAGCATCTAAGTGGATTTCAGCATCCAACACCCATGTCATATAGTTCTTGCCCGAAATTTCAAGGGCAACGAACTTTCTTTTCGTAATGTCAGACATAATCGAAAATTAAATTAGGAAGAGGGAAATACCTTAGATTTTTCGAGAATGGTTCTTGAGACGGTAGAGTCTCGTGCTGATAACGTGTTATGAAATAATATAAAGACAAGAACAATAATGCAAGAACAAGAGCAATAGAGAGAATAGAGAGAGAGAAGTATTCTTATTGATACTTAGAGATTGTTAGGGATGTATTACAATGGTAGAAGACCCCTTTATTTAGCTACCAATAATAGGACTCTAGAATCTCTCTAATTAAAGACATTCACCTTAAATAGAAGTGTAAAATCTCTCTATTTATAACAAAAGTTCTAATTTTTACTTTTCCTTATTTTATAATTTTCATTAAGCTTTACCGACTTTTTCCCCACTATACTTTCCTTTTTCCCTTTCTTTGATTGTCTACTTACATTTCAGCCTTTCTCCCGTCTAGGTTAAGCATTTTTTATTTTTATCATTTTTATTATACTGTAATATTTTTGCTTTTGTATTTGTAAATACCTTATTTAAGAAATATTATAATTTATGATTTTATGTACTCATTAATATTCAAGTCGAACAAATCGAAATTACTAAATCGAATAAACCGAAACCGAATAGAGAGAAGCCGAATCAAACTAAATTTAATTAAATATAATATTAGTATAACATTTTAAGAAATCAAATATCAAAATTATCACGTCCAAATATCTATATATGGTACCGTAATATATGTAATTTATCAACGTCACATCCATCCCTTTCAGATTCAGCGAATCCTCAATATTGTTCACTTTCGTCTTCTTTTCCCTTCATTTTTTGTTTCACAGAATTTCCAAATTTTGTACCTTCGGAACTGACGGCGGTTCAAATGGCGGAAGTGAAAGTGACGATGGAAGTTGGAACTGACGGCGTTGCCGTTATCACGATTTCTAATCCTCCAGTTAATGCTCTTGCAATTCAAAGTAAGTTTAAATAATTAAATTCATCTCTATTTATAAGTATTTTAATTTGTTTATATAAACTGTGTTTTGATTTTGATTTATAAGTTCTGTTTGGTTATTATAGTTTTTGCTGGATTAAAGGAGAAATGGAATGAAGCAGCTAAGAGAAATGATGTCAAAGCTATTGTTTTGACTGGTAAGCTCTCAATTTTATTAATACTTCGTCTCTTTTTTTTAAATGTTCTTCTTTTGATCTGTTTGATTTTGGATAGAATTTAGTATCATTAAATAGTACTCTTAATCAGCCTTAGAAATTTAGTTAGTGTTACTGAATTATGAATTTGTGAAGCTGATGTTTGTTTGAATTCTAGTAATCGTTGCTAGTAAAATTTACTTTTGTAAAGGTCCAATTTTGCCTTTGTACTATCCGGAATTGTCCAATTTTGTCCTTCATGGCACTTTTGATCCATCCATACCTTTGTCATTAGCAAATTATCTCATAGTTGCTCTTCTCGTTAACAGAGCTCCAGCGTGAAATGGGCGGACTCCACTTGTCCAAATTCTTCAAAAATAGAAGTTCAATTATACCCCTAAATGTGTAACTATGGTTCAAAATTACTGGAGCTATGTTAGGAGTACAACAACATACCCAGATAGTCTCACAAGTAGGGTGTGGGGAGGATGGAGTGTACGCGTACCTTACTCATGCCTTTAAAAAGGCAGAGAGGCTGCTTCCAGAATACTCTCGGCTCATGAAGGGGGAGGGGAGGGGCAATAGCAAGCAAACAGATCTGACAAGCAAAGCAAAATACAAAATTAGCAAAAGATAATGCATTCAGAAAATCGAAACACAAGACAACAACAAGTAGTAACAGAAAACTAGCAACAAAATAAAAAAATTGCTACAGAAGGCACCAAGTGTTGTGTCAAAGCTACTGCTACAAACAAGGACAATACTCGACCACCTAACCCTCTACCTTTTTTCCAAGCTTCTACACCTTCCTATTCATGGTCATGTCCTAAGTGAGCTGGAGCAGTTCCATATCTTGTCTAATCACTTCCCCCAATACTTCTTCGGTCTGCCTCTACCTCTCAATTGGCCCTCCCATGCCAGCTTCTCACGCCTCCTAACCCCGGAGCATCAATACCTCTCCTCTTCACATGCTCGAACCATCTAAGTCTCGCCTCCCACATCTTGTCCTCCAAAGGGGCCACATCCACCTTGTCCCGAATAATATCATTTCTAATTTTACCTGGTGTGCCCGCATATCCACCTTAACATCCTCATCTCTGCCATCATCATCTTTGGACATGGGATGTCTTGACCGGCCAACATTCCGCCCCATACAACATAGTCGGTATGGACGCCACTCTATAGAACTTACCTTTATGTTTTGGTGGCACATTCTTATCACACAAAACACCAGAAGCGAGCCTCCATTTCATCCATCCCGCCCCAATACAATGTGTAACATCCGTGTCAATATCCCCATTCTTTGTATAATAGACCCAAGGTACTTGAAACTTTCTCTCTTAGGGATGACTTGTGACTCAAGCCTCACGTCTTCTTCCTCTTCCTGAGTCGTGCCACTGGACTTGCACTCCAAGTACTCTATTTTGGTCATGCTCAACTGGAAACCTTTAGACTACAAAGTCTATCTCCAAATCTCTAACCTCTCATTAACACCACAACGCGTCTCATCAATCAGTACAATGCCATCTGCAAACAACATGCACCACGGCACCTTCCCCTTGAATGTGACGCGTCGACCGCCGAGGCAAACAGAAATGGGCTGAGGGCTGACCCCTGGTGCAGCCCCATCACAACCAGGAAGTGTTCTGAGTCCCCTCGCACTGTCCTCGCCCGAGTTTTAGCAACTTCGTATATGTCGTGAATGTACAGAGAGCAAAATCTACTCAATTTCAAATAGTACGTGGGCAAATTTGACCTTTTTGCTTTAATGAAATTAACTAGATTATCTTTGAATGTAGTCTGGAGGTCTAATATCAGGGTTGTATGATAGGGCTTTTTTTTTTTTTTTTTGGTACCCCTCACCCGGGGTTGGGCGAGGCTTGGCAGGGATATCCATAGAGGATTTGTATTTTGGAGTCTGTCTCCCTTATGGTAGTTATATATGGTAGTTACTGTATGATATTATTGCATGCTATTTTATTTATGGTTCTTATGTTTAGATAATTATTTACGCTATTTCTACTGGAGTTAATAATGCTCTTTTATTTTTTTGTTTTTGTTTTTCCTTTCCTTCTCTGAGCCGAGGGTCGATTGGAAACAGTCTCTCTGCCCTTTCGGGTAGGGGTAAGGCTCGTCTACATATTACCCTCCCCAGACCCCACTTTGTGGGACTATACTGGGTAGTTGTTGTTGTTATTGTTGTAGATTATCTTTGAATGTAGACTTAGCTAATGCAAACTTAAGAATATAACATGATGCAGACAACGAAATGGATAATACCAACTAGTAGGGATTAGGGTTTACTTGTTCACTTATACTTACACTAGGTTCGGCAGATTTAGAGAAGCTCTAGTCCCTAATTTGCTTTAAAGTACAAATATTTACTAGTATTGGAATGAAATGGTCTGAATAGAAGATGCTGATTAGTTGGGGATTGAGGTGTTATTGTTGTTGCTGTTGTTTTTTTTGTCTCTTCAGCACAAGCTACAGTAAAGGGTTAATTTCCTTTTCTGCACCTTGGCAAAGAAAAACAGTGTTGATTTTCTTTTTTGCTTCATGGTTCATGTCCTTTCTGATTTTGTTTGCTTTGTGTATGTGGATCTTCCCTCTTCCTTTTTGTTTATGTTCTCATTGTTTTACTGCAGGACATGGTGGGAGGTTTTCCGGTGGTTTTGACATCAATGTCTTCCAAAAGGTTCATACGACAGGTAATGATTAGTTTCCTTTCATCTTTGTGTAAGTTGTTTTTTTGTGTCTCAAGGACCTTGTTTTTGAAAATTGGAATTCATATGCCTTGCAGGAGATATTTCTATACTGCCTGGTGTTTCTGTTGATCTCGTGGTAAACACTATGGAAGGTAAGAGGACTGTGGGTTCAAATTACGATCTCAAAATTTTAAATGACTTACTGTAACTTCTTATTTTACTTCTCCGTGTCATTTTCGTGTCAATTGTTATTTATAATACTGTCGATCATTTCGTTTTGTAACTTTAGATGGAAAGAAGCCTGCAGTGGCTGCTGTGGAAGGACTTTGTCTTGGTGGTGGCTTGGAATTGGCATTGGTTTGTGCTCTCTTTAAAATGTATTGCATGTGCTTATTTCTTTCTCTGGTGTGTAAATAATGTAATGCATGCTTTTGGTAGGGGTGCCATGCACGGATTGCTGCGCCAAGAACACAACTTGGGTTGCCAGAGCTTAGCCTTGGAGTTCTTCCTGGCTCTGGAGGTAACTCTGCCACTTACTGCTCGTAGAAATTGCGTTTGGGTTAAATGTCTTTTCTTTTCTAAGTTTTGACTGAGAATAGAGATTATGTTTCTTCTCAAGGTACACAACGTCTTCCAAGGCTTATAGGGTTGTCAAAGGCCATTGAGATGATGATGGTAAGTCATTCGTGATTCGTCCTTACGTTAACCATTTGCAATTAGTTCCTTTTCAAAGTAACTGCTGGAGAAATAATGTGTATACCAGGTGCATCATCTTAAACAGAAATTTTCGTAGTTATTCTCATGATTAGATGATGATTCTGGACTTTCTTTCATGATAGCAACTAAAATAGGATAAGAAATATGAAAGGGCAAAAATGTCACATCCTTATTACATGTACTAGTTCAAGCTCTGTTTTTTGGCTGATTGTGATTGCTGGGTTTTAACTTTAATCAGTTGTCCGCACATTGACGTCCCCCGTGATTGTAATACATGCAGAATAATTAAGTTGCTTTTTACTCAAATTTGTAAATCAATGTAGAAACAATGATTTGTATGAACAACTTCTGTAGCCTAATTAATGTGAACAACGTCTTGCAGACCTCCAAACCAATAATGTCAGAAGAAGGGAAGAAGCTAGGTCTCATTGATGCAATTGTCCCTTCAAAAGAGTTGTTGAAAGTAGCTAGACAGTGGGCACTTGACATTGCAGAACGGCGCAAACCTTGGGTGTGTTCCCTTCACAGGACTGACAAAATTGGTTCCCTTTCAGAAGCACAGGAGGTACTGAAGTCGTCTAGGCAACAAGTGAAGCAAACAGCTCGGAATATGCCTCAGCACTTGGCATGCCTTGATGTAATTGAAGAAGGCATAGTCCATGGTGGATATAATGGGGTTCTCAAGGTATCTATTGCTCGGTCAGTTAATGCGTATGTTCTATAATGCGTATGGTCAATTAATGCGTATGTTCAGAAAAAGACAACGTTCTAGTTTAACCATTTTTTGTTAACAAAATCCAGATTATCACAAATACTGTCATAGAAAGGTAGCTAACTCAGTCTTTAGCCATTTGATAAAAGTGGAGCAGATGGATTAACAAGCTTGTTTTGAGTCTTTTGCAGGAAGCTAAAGTATTTGAGGACCTAGTATTATCAGATACGTCAAGAGGTCTTGTTCATGTATTTTTTGCCCAACGGGCTACATCAAAGGTACGATATATGCTTCACCATGGAACATGATAACTTTATGGACAAGAATGCTGAGTAGGCAAGAATGAACAATAAAATTAATGTGGATGAGTAGAACTTATGCTCCCTAGCAGTTTTAAAGCTTAAATCTTTTTTTTCCCTCTTGTTGTCTGCTGTAGCATTGTCTCCAATTTCCAAAGTGGCTCTTAAACATTTAACTCTGAGCGCATAAATCTGATTACAGATTATTTCGTATCATAGTTCTTATGTTAAAAGATAGAAAGGTATTAGCTGTTGGGCGCAAAACAGTCTGTCTTTTTGCAAAGCTTCTCATTGATAAGATTGATCGCATGGTTGAGAAGCAAGGTTGGGTTCATCTGTTGTTTTTTTCATAACACAAACTTGATTTGGTAGGTTTCATATACTTGAGGTTTCACTTTGGGATGGCTTTTCGTTATGTGCGTCAGCTAATGAAAGTTTGTTACCAGTATGATTTCACGAATGAGAAGTAACATGGACTCTGGATCTCTTGTATATATTTAAGTATTCTGTACTTGTTATATAATATTTGTATCTGATCATTCCTGTTGCCTTTATGCTCCTGCTCTAGGGCTAATTTGACTTTATTAAGAAAGTTATATGGATATCTGCTTCCCCATGGAACAATCAATTCTATCTTATTTCTGAATTATATTTTAATTACTAAATGGTTCAGGTACCTAATGTATCTGATATTGGTCTGAAACCAAGGCCAACGAAGAAAGTTGCCATAATAGGTGGAGGTTTAATGGGTTCAGGCATAGCTACCGCTCTAGTTCTGAGCAACATATTTGTTATTCTCAAGGAAATTAATCCCGAGTATCTTCAAAAGGGGATAAAAGCAGTTGAAGGTTATTGATACTCTTTCAGCAGGAACTTATTATATTTTAGTAGTTGATGCCTTGGTAATATGTTGTGATAATTTGTGAGATTGTGAGGCCCTTTGACCATTTTTATATTGGTACTCCTTTTATGGTCTTGGAAGCTAGAAACTTACATGGAGCTCCTTATATTACAGCAAACATACGAGGATTGGTAGCGAGAAAGAAGTTGCAGCAGGACAAAGCAAGCAAAGCTCTCTCAATTGTTAAAGGTGTGCTGGATTACTCAGAATTTAAGGATGTGGATATGGTCATAGAGGTATGGACTGAACCTATATTTTGCCAAGTAATGTTCCACAGGATGGTTTCTTCTTTTCCCTCTTTGCTTCTTTGTTTTGCTTCTCTATTATCCTGGTGCTATAAAAATGGCGATGACCAGAATTTTAGTATTCTTAATCTGTTGAAATTGTCGTAAGTTTATTTGAAACAGTCCTGTTTTATCTGTAGGCCGTCATTGAAAATGTTCCCTTAAAACAACAAATCTTCAGTGATATTGAGAAAGTCTGTCCTCCTCACTGTATTTTGGCAACCAATACCTCTACCATCGACCTCAACCTAATTGGGGAAAAGACGAGATCTCAAGATCGGATTATAGGGGCACACTTTTTCAGGTTAGAGTTCTTGCCCTGTAACTTTAGTTCTTTAGTTAAGGCCGATGCTACTAATCAAGAAAAATTGACCACTATGATCCTGTACAGCTGATTTTCAAGTATAAAAGGTATTGTATTGTATGTGTTTTGTTGAGGGGAATATGACCGCTACATGAAAGAGAAGTATAAATATAATATGGGAAACAGAATAATGTGGAAAAATGTGTTATATGGATGTGAGGAGATTATCTTTCACATGTCTCAATAGTTTCCATTTTTAAGTTTTGCTCCCAGAAAATTTGGAATATTCTTCAATTTGTCTTTTTGTTATTTTGTTTTTATAAGCGAAATTGGGGAGATATAGAGCAAAAGCTGTTATTACTGCTGCCTAGCAATCTAAAAAAAGGGAGGGAGAATCTAGTCAGAAAGACTCCTGCCTAACAAGCTAATTGCTCCGTCCCTTTTTTATTTTTATTTTTAAATAGAAATCCTTGAGATAATTCTGTTGGAGCACTTTTGTTTTGCACTTATGATTGATTTTTTGCTATGGTAAGTCCTGCTCATGTGATGCCTCTGCTGGAGATAGTACGGACCGAGAAGACATCTGCACAGGCAATTCTCAACCTCATGGCTGTTGGCAAATCGATAAAGAAAGTACCTGTTGTAGTGGGAAACTGTACTGGTTTTGCTGTGAATAGGACATTCTTTCCATATGCCCAGAGTGCACATATTCTCGCCAATCTTGGAGTGGATGTCTACAGGATTGATTCGCAAATCACTAGCTTTGGTCTCCCTATTGGTCCATTCCAGTAATTCTCTTCCACAAAGTTCTCATTTTTTTTTCATGTGAGGGATAGTAAACTAGTCAGCAGTTCTCTGCAGCCTGCAAATGCAATTTTCATGGTAGATTTGACTTACACAGCTTTAAGATGATTTATGTACTTAAACAATTCAATTTTTTAAATGCACCTAGAACATCAACACTAACAGGTTTTCTTTCCACATACAGCAGCCTGCCTACTGCAAGCAATAGTTAAGTTGGTTAGGCATGTAAAATAATTTGCTTCAGCATTTTGTAGGCTTCAGGATTTGGCGCAATAGTTAAGTTGGTTAGGCATGTAAAATAATTTGCTTCAGCATTTTGTAGGCTTCAGGATTTGGCTGGATATGGAGTAGCTGTTGCTACAGGGAAAGAGTTTGCTTCAGCTTTTCCTGATAGAACATTTAAGTCTCCATTGCTTGACCTTCTAATAAAAAGTGGGCGAAATGGTAAATATTGCAAGTCTCATCCTTTGTTATGTTGCTTTCTAGGTAATGGTTTTTCTACTGACACTGGTGTGCTGCAGGTAAAAACAACGGAAAAGGATACTACATTTACAAGAAGGGAGAGAAGCCAAAACCTGATCCTTCAGTGCTTCCAATTATTGAGGAGTCCAGAAGGCTCACTAATATTATGCCTGGAGGAAAGGTATTACTGGCTAACAAAAGCAAATCCCAAATCATTAGTTGATTATTGGTTCTGAAGGGTTTATAAAATTCTAAATCACCTCACCTTAACCGGTGTTTTTGTTTTTAAATTGTGGCAGCCAATATCTGTTACCGATCAAGAAATTGTTGAGATGATACTCTTTCCCGTTGTGAACGAGGCATGTCGTGTTTTGGAAGACGGGGTTGTAGTCCGGGCATCAGATCTTGATGTCGCTTCTGTACTTGGAATGAGCTTCCCATCTTATAGGTTGGTACTCTACTGTGAATTCAGCATTCACTTGCTTCCCTTCATGGATAAGTCAAATATTTACTCCTTGCTAGCTTGTGATAACTAATGATTTTTGAAGTGTAACAACGTGACTTAACACAAAATCAATATCTCCTGTTTTGCTTGGTATAAACGGGGAGTAATCTCGCATGCTTAGGAGAGATTGTATACCCAAGAGACAAGGAGATTGTTAAAACTAATCGGTGGAGAGGAATGGGAAAGGATGGAGGGAATAGACAGTCTACAAGTGCAAGTTGTTACCAAATCATGGTGTTTACAGAAGACAAAAGATTGCCAGCTTTTCTAACCTTTTTTTCTCGACACTTTGTAACTGGTCTTTTTTTTCTTCCCCTCCAAAACGAGCACTTTTTTCTTAAAACAAATGTTTCTTACAATGATTTTCCTTTCGCAGAGGTGGCATTGTTTTCTGGGCAGATACAGTTGGGGCTGGTCATATATATAAAAGCCTCAAGAAGTGGTCAGAACTATATGGTAATTTTTTCAAGCCATCAAGGTTCTTGGAAGAGAGAGCGGCAAACGGCATTCCCTTGGTAAGAACTTGATCTTATAGATTTATCTTGCAATATATAGATCTTTTTACCTGTCTCGTGTGTCTCAACTAGCAATTTGGTCATTGATTTGTGCCTACAAATTATTAAGAACCAATATACAGTTGAGGTAGTGACTTTGGCAGATTTAACTATTATTATTTTATAGTATCCGAAGTACCAATAATAAGCAAAACATCACCATGTTATGAGCCCTCTTTTGCCAAAACACATAAAGCAGAGATATTAGTCATGGTTTTATGATTTGCACCATCTTAGTTTTAGTTCAGTTTGTCGGGATGAAGGAACAAGAAAGAGGAGATAATCATATAGCTGGCAACAGCCACGGAGCTGCTTACCGTAAGACTTCAACTCAATCATACATCAGAGTTGGTTCGGTTGGATCAAGTGAATCTGGACAGGCATGATCAAAAATGGGGGCAACTCCAATATCCACTGCAACTACAAGATAGTTGGAATAACGTGTTCTGCCTTTATTATAAGGAACCTCTCAATTGTCGGGATTGCTACCTCCCTTTCGTAGTTTTGCTGCAGATGATACACTAGGAATTCTCCTTTGGTGGTTCTTTATTAACTTATTTCATTTACTATCTGTTCAACTTGGGAGACTTACAAGTGACTGTTGACAATTGTGTGCACATTTTGAACTCCGATTGCCTGCTGTTCGTGCTATATGCACGTGTCAAATGTTTACTGATAACATCTTTTGTTGTGCTGCAGAGCGCTCCTGCTTCTACCCCTTCTTCATCTTCAAGGTCACGTATGTGAGCGATGCAATAAAATTTCAGATACTGTGGAAACAGGACATGATGCACCTACTTTGACCTCTTTAGCTTGTATAATGTTTTACTTCTTTGGTATAGAACAACTCATTTCAAGTCCAATTTAGCGGTGTGGACTATCGGCAAGGATGCTGCGGATTGCTTAATTTTTTTGAATAATGTTGGAAAAGTTTCCAACTTTTTATATCCTATTTCATATTTTATTTGGTTTTATAACTATTTATGTGTTGCAGAAGCAGATCTTAAGTCATAACGTTGAAAATTTCACTAATCAGGCCTAGTTTAGTGAGTTTAGCATCTACATGTCTGCTAGTTTTTTCGCAAAAATTGTACTTTCTTTGAACAATTTCATTTGTCAGCAGATTGAGGAAATATTTATAGCTAACAATTAGTAACAATTATGTACGATAAGACAGTTCCAACGGTGCAATCTTGCCCTAGATATGCTTCTATTAGAATCAACAACCTCCCACCAGGTGGGGTCTGGGGAAGGTAATATGTAGACAGCCTTACCCCTACCCAAAAGGGCAGAGAGGCTGCTTCCAAGCGACCCTCGGCGCATAGGACAGAATGAAGAGCTGCATTGGAAAACAAAGATAAAGTTAGGAACCAAGACAAGACAAAACACAATAACAAAATAAAGCATAAGTAATCCTGCAGAAATAACGTAAATGATTATGTAAACATAAGAAACATAAATACCGTCGCATGCGACAATAACAAGCGACAACTATCATATTACCAACCAAGAGGGGACCTACGCTAAAACACTAGTCATCTACGGGTAACCCTACTATCCCACACCCAACCCCGGGTGGGGCGAACGAAGGACTCTAAGAGCCCCTAGCCTGCAACCCTGATTCTAGACCTCCAGACTCCCCTATCAAGGGTCAAGTCCTCGGTAACCTGCATACTAGTCATGTCCTGCCTAATCACCTCTCCCCAATGCTTCCTAGGCCTCCCTCTACCCCGCCGACCACCAACAATCTCCAGCCGCTCGCAACTCCTCACCGGGGCATCGGGACCCCTCCTCCGTACATGCCCGCACCACCTCAGCCTCGCTTCCCGCATCTTCTCGTCCACCGGGGCCACCTCTACCTTCTGTCGAATAACTTCATTCTTAATCTTATCTAGCCTGGTGTGCCACACATCCACCTAAGCATCCTCATCTCAGCAACCTTCATTCTCTGAACATGGGAGTTCTTCACGGGCCAGCACTCTGCCCCATACAACATCGCAGGTCTAACCACGGCTCTGTAGAATTTCCCCTTGAGTTTGTGTGGGATTTTCTTGTCACACAGGACCCCAGAAGCAAGCCTCCACTTCGACCACCCTGCTCCTATCCGATTGGTGACGTCCCCGTCAATCTCTCCGTTCCCCTGAATCACAGACCCAAGATATCGGACACTGTCCCTCTTGGCGATGGCCTGAGAACCAAGCATCACATCCCTGCCCACCCCACTCGGCTCGTCGCTGAACTTGCACTCCAGATATTCTGTCTTAGAATCATGAAACTCTATTGATACAGGCCTAATATAATGTCTGGGAAGGATAAGGTGTATGCATATCTTACCCCTCAACGGGTAGAGAGACTATTTTCGTTAGACCCTCGAAAACGGGCCTAGTATATTCAAGCAAATACAGGATGCCATGTTTTGATCAATAATTCCTCTGAAGGTGGGGCGCCTTAATCCCATAATCTGAGAAACGGCAGGGACACCTTGAACTAAGGGGAAGGGACTAGTAACAACAAAAGAAGAGTGCATTTCCCTATCAAAGAAGCCCTTGAACTGTTCTTCTAGATGAGAAGAGCGAGTCTACACATTCAAGAAAAAGTTAAACAAAATGCAAATTTTGATTAAAAATTATACTAAAGTAAATGTGGTAGAAGTTACATGGCTTGTTAGCTCTAACAAATGGGGCCTGAATGAACTTTACTGCTACATCAAAGAAAGACAAAATGAAGAAAAGCCTAATATTACAATAGAAGCAGCAGTTACAGGCAAATCTCATTCTAAAACTCATTACGGCTTATTTTCAGATTTGTAGTTTGACATCCCCATTCTCATCTGGACGATGAACTTTAGGAAATGTATTATTATTATTAGCAGTAGTTACTACTGCACTAAAAAACTGAGTAGTTCTTGGCTGAGGAAGAGAAGACTTGGCAACACCATTGTTTAAGGAATCATGCTGATTCCTCGTTTCAGTCGTAGTAAAACCATTACCAATCACATCTTTTTGATCGATAGGTTCAGCACCTCGGATCATTGAAGAACATTTTCGTTCTGAAATTTGAAATAAACAGTTAGTTACATAACATCATTCCAAATGAAACACAGTGATAACAGCATAAAGAAAAAGGGGAGCAAATGGGAAGGGTGGGGTGGGGGCGAGTATGCAGTTGCATATGAAGCAAGCATAATATCTTATTCGTGGAAAGCTATAAAAGCCTATAAAACGATACTGTAACTAAATACTTCACAAATAGTTCTAACGAACCCTTAACCAGAAGTCTTGGCTTCGAGCCTCGGAATGGAGTTCATCTTTGGTAGGGAGCACACGTTGTCCCACTTGCAAAAACACACACATAGTGGGCTTCTTATGGTGTCAATCAAGATTACTCAAGCCAGTATATTCCAGACATCGGATAGTTCTTGAACCAAAAGATCTAAGAAATTGTATTATTGATGTTGTAATTTAAATTAATAGGGATGTAAGAACATAAAAATAACATGAAAAAATAGATAGGTTATATTAGAAATTTAAGAGTCGGACAGAACACTAAGTGGGATTATACTGGGTTGTTGTTGCTGTTACAGAACACACAGGTTACTATTTTCTATTTCTATTACGATATGCAAGGTGTCCTTTCCTTATTTAGCGCAGGTACATGTTCTAATTCACCATGACCTCGCAAGTGTTGTCAAGTGGAATTGATCTAAGATACAAAAGAAAAATGGAGAAAGGAAGCTAGTGGCAGTACCTAGAGATCTGCAGATTTATTATAGACGAGGATTCTGAATCAATTTAATCAAACAACAATCAATTAAGCCTCAACCACAAATCAGTTTGGGCCAACAACATGAATACTCTAAATCCATATCGCTTTATCCAACTAGTAAATAATTAACCTTTCCAAGGCACATGATAGGAGCACTATAAATCTCACACTAATCTTTTCCTGGATAACTGATTAAATCCCAAACAATTGTATCGACTATTTGGATCCTTTACTTTGTGCTTTTAGCTAAGGTTTTGTTTGGTTGACACAATATTTTCTGTAAATAAGTCATATTTTGAATGTTGATTATGGATTATAGGAAAATATTTCTAAGGAGAACATATTCCACCAAAAAGGAGAACATATTCCACAAAAAAGGAAAATATGAATTCCTTCACTAATAGGCAGAAGTCATTTCCTTTATAACAATTCTAATTTACTCCATATCACTTGTTTCAACCAATACTTGGACATTATTATTTTTTGAAAAGGTGAGGCATAATATAAATGAAACAACACAAAGGATATACTGTTAAAACTATACACGTGCAGCCTAAAGAGAGACTTGGCAAAAGTATAACCCTTCTGAACCTGTAGGGAATGTAGCATTTCTAAAATAGATTCAGCCTCATCTACTTGTTCCATTTTACACCAAAAACAAAGCAATGCTATACACCTGGACATATTATTAACTTTTAATACTTAAAAACTTAATTGAAATACCATTCAATATTCAGACATTACTACCAATCATTAATAAATTAGTCTGCATGGAATTCCACAAGATTTTAGTTCTTCGAGACTATTTCCTTCCATGTGATTAGGTTTATCTCTTCTTTTTTTATCACATTCAATTATCATATTGTCCATTGTAAAAAAATTAATCATCATACTGTCATGCCAATGAACCAGTGCATACAGAGGTCTATATCAGATAGAACAAAATTGTCTCGGGCAACCTTCTCTGGCTTTATCTCCATATGTGCTACTTGAACCCTCTGTTGAATGTGATTATTTCTAATCTGTTCTATCCTGGTGACCGCACATCCTCTAAAAATCAGTAGTTCTATCCTGTTGACCGCACATCCTCTAAAAATCTGTATTTTATTCTATGATATCCATCTGCGGGTATGTTGGGCATTTCAGATTCAACTTTCTCTCCTATATTGCTTGTTGGTCTCACATTCGTTCTATGGAACTTGCCTTTTACTTCGTTGATTACCCTTCTATCATGTCTTATTCTGGCAGCACTCCTCAATTTTATTATTTTTATGTATTGCATCTTCATTTATCATGTAATTCTTCTTAAAGCTAAGCATAGTTATCCAAATAACTATGCTTAGGCTCCATCTAATCTTACGTCACTTCAATCTCCTTTGAATGGATGAGAATAATGAATGATCTCTGTGATTGCACCAAATTTGTGTTCTTGCAACCAGTAGAGTTATTTGAATTTCAGATAGGTGGGAACTGTGGTTCATTAATCAGCTTTTAGCAGGTTGTAAGAATATGTGGAACTAAATACTGAAGCTGACATAATTACTTGGGAAGGAGACAAAAGCCAGCTTCTTGCTAATATCTATTAACTCTAGAATAGTTTCAAAGGAATTAGGAAGCTGAATTTGATCATTGGAAAGCAATATGTCAGACCAAGTGCCTTTGAAAGCTAAGTTGCTCGGACTCTTCACTTTCCGTGACGCACCCATGTCGACACGACATGGGTGTGGGACTATACCGGATCCGGTCAATCGATTTTGGGTACTTTAACTAAAAGCAACTGAGAAATTAGGGACAAATACAATGATTTCTGAAATCAAAACAAAAGCTAGGGTGAAATTGGAAAAAATGGTATATAGAAATTTCTACGTTAGTCATTTACTTTTATCTCCTTCTCGGAATCTCCTCTTGATCAATATTTTCACTTTCTCGGAATACCGCGTAAGTTTTACAAATAATCTCTGATAATTTAGACATATTTTTATAACTCTATTTTTAGATATTGGAATTATTTTTAACCAAATCTCTGCCTGTATCCGCACTCCCGAATCTTAAAATTTAGTTCATGAAGGATCCAACCTCTAGTTCTGTACCCGTAACGGACACCCACACCCGAGCCCGAGCAACTTAGTCTGAAAGTATCTTTTTTTGTTTGGACAGCAGATCATGGAGTTATAATAAACAACTTACACAGAAAAGAAAGACCACTGTGCACAGGTCTGAGGCATGGCAGACAGGAAGAAACGATCAGTCACTTGCTCCTTCATTGTGAAGTAGCTAAAATTTGTGGTGAGTTCCTTCCCTTGTTTGGCCTGAATTGGGTAATGCTGAAACAGTTGACGAAAGTTTTGCTATGTGGAAAGGGAACAAAATCTCGATCAGTCAGAAGATTTTCAGATACCACTGCCTCTTACATAATGTAGGCACTCTGGAGAGAAGGAAATAGGAGACGCTTTGAATACAAGATCTTGCTTTATAGACTAAAGCATAGATGCACAAATACTATAATCTTATCGGTTGAACAGATAGATGTAAATGATTAGAACAATGACACGAGTTTGATGGCAGGTCGATAGATGTAACGCTTACAGCGTAGCACCAACTCGGTACATTTACGAGCAGGTAAATAGACTTCCAACCTTACCCATAAAAGGGAAGAACTAGTTACCAGGAGCTAAAGAGGAAGTGAAAGGTGGACTTTTCCTAGAAAAGAGAATTACCGTGAAAAGGAAGGAAGAGGGATAGTTCCACTTCGAAGGATTACTGAGTAATGGAGTTCTCAATCTTCACTCCTTTGCATTCAGTAGCCAATGACATGCTAATTTATGTGTATGCAGGGAGTCTGGTGGTGGGTTATCATAAACTATGTCAAGTACACAATTCTTTTGTCTTGATATACTTGTATGGATTGGGTAATGATATGGATTTGAGCACTTCACATTAATCTTTAGAATACAGGGCAGCCCAATGCACTAAGCTCCCGCAATGCGCAGGGATCGGAAACATAAGTAAACATGTCCAACTCAAACATTGTACAATGTACCTCAGGTAGGTTGGTCAGGATACTTGCACATTTGATTATTTATAAGGGAATTAATTAACCACATTTAATTATTTTGGGTTATACTTGGGAATCTAGTAATGGATTGCAGTTATCAGCTACCATCTCTTCTTCAGCTCATTACACTTATATCCCTGATAATACTACATTTCTCGGGCCTAATGCAGGAATCCAACAGAAAATCATCTCCCATTTGCACTAGAAGACAGCAGTTTAAACAGAGGCCATTGAACGTATCACTGAAAGGTATTTTGGGGCTTATTTATGGATTCATTGATGTAGATAAATTTGGTAACAGCTACATATTCAGTGAATAAGAACCAGATATGGACAGAAAAGAAAGAGAAACTTACCTTTTAGTTGTCCTAAATCGGCAAGCCTATTAAGACAATCACGAAATTTCATCAACACGATTCTTTCCTGTTCTGCATACGTCTCGGTCATGCCCTGCCCGTGGGGCAATTGAGAAGATGTATTACAGCTAAGAGTCGCTAGGTCATTAGGGGAAGCAACAGCAGCTGCAAACATGGTGTGTGATTCATCACACATTAGTGCTAACGTCCCTGGTGACATTGGCCTTTTTGATACATCAGCACCATCCAAACTAGACTCTTCCATACTGACTTTCTCACCTCGGTCCCCACTTGAACAACAGTCGAGCATATCCTTCTCAGTACCAGAATCTTTCTGGTTTTGTACTCGCTCCTGAGTTGATGAAGCTAAGGAAGCTTCTCTCTGCCACTCAGTCTGTTTCATTGAAGCATCCTTTTCATCTGAAAGCATTCCAACACGTAATCAGTAAAATGTTGGACACCAACTACTGCAAACGTGTAATTAAATCACAAAAATCACATGGTAGAACCACCAGATGAAAGATTTTATCTTTCCAACAACACAAGATCTGAATTGCACATTCAAACCATGTTCAACACATAACTCCACATATGCGAGCTTAGCATCCTACAAGAACTCACATTACCTGTCCCAAGCCCATAAATGAGAGATTTGCTGTAGGTTGATGGTCTATGTAGATCTAGTCCATTTATGATGAATCCTCATTATAACCAATTTATGATTCTAAAGTTCTCCATTTTGAAAAAGTACATTCGTGTTTCTTCTAGGAGATTTATTTGCAAAAACATTCTTTATACACAGAACTGATAAAAAAAATATAATCTTTTTCATTAGTTCCTTTTTTTCAAATCAGAATTATTAAGAAGTCCAGTTAAATTCATATATCTGTTGCCATCTACCTGATGCACAGGGAGGCATAACAGTCTGAAAACCAGCTTATGCATAATTACCTTACCTGATCCTCATAGTCTCCCTCTAACAAATTGGAGTCCATCTGGCCCAACTTTCATGCTCTAGTTAGGAACAGTGTGGTTTACCTTTGGATAGGGTACCATAATGCATGTGTGATGACTGTAGAATCTAAATGTGGCTTCTGCTTAATCCTAATTGCGCAAACTCACAAGTAATTCTGCTGTAGATCTTATAGATACTCCAAAACAGAATGCATGTATTATGCATAAGGCTTTCATTTAAACACAAGGAGGGAGAGGAAAAAGAAATGTCTCAATGAGCACATGAGGGCGTGGCCTAGCAGTCAATGAAGTGGAAAAAGCTACAAGACACCGAAGTTCAAGTCTCAGCAAAGGCCAATAAAAAAACAGGTGATCTATTCCTCTCAGCCTAAGCCTTGGTGGGCAGAGTTACTTGCTACCTATGCTGATGAATTAGTAGAAGAATGCGCAAGCTGGCCCGGACACCACCGTCGTAAAAGAAATTGAGTTTCTGTGAGGATTTGGTGCTTTCAAGTTTCAACCAGCGGAAAACTAGATCTAATTCATTTCCACCAGAATTCATTTCATACTCCATTCCAATTATCTTTGACTGGTTATCCATTTGGAGGAAGAAAAGAAAAACATTCATCCCTAAGCTGCTGTTCATAATTCCCAAGGATCAAGAAGGAAAAATACTTGAATAGTAAAGCGAGAGAGTGAAGAAAATACTTCAACCATTATTTGAAAAACATGTCAGAAAAAAGTCTTGATAACTTCTTAATTTCCAATGGAAACTCAATTTGTGATTTTAAAGTGAACAAAAAGGTGGAATCAATATAACAAAGAAGATGGACCAAACATATTGGTCATACAAGTAATCAAAAGTACTTGAAAGATATATACCTGCCAGCATCTTGGCTGCTTCTCCTGAATGTAAAACTAAAACTGAGCAAAGTTCCTTCAAATCCTGTGGTTGGATGAGGTCTGCCAACAGAGACCTTCAACCATAACATGAGAATTAGTTTGCTGAATGAGCAGTAAAGGTTAATTTCTTAGGGTAGTTACTGCTACCTGTAAGTAAACTTGGAAGGACCCACTGTTGCAGCATTTCCAACACAAGGACCAGGAACTGAAGATAATGAAGGTAGGACAGAAGCCTTGATATGGTTCCCCTGTATAATACAGTATGTTAATTCATCCATCAATTATTTTCTGGGAGACTGCAAGTTATCTCTCCTGCTTATTTAAGCAAAAAATATCAACAAGAGCAAATCCAGAAATCGAATTTCACGCAGTTGTTAAATGCATTTTCTCTGACGAAAATCATGCCCTTCAGTGTGCAATCAACTATTAACAGCAATGCAGCGATGCCCGGTGGATTATACTAATGAGAAGGAACTCGGACATTCTTCACCAATCAAACAGTTGAAAATGCCTCGAGTTCAATGGTAAAGGATATCATTTACCTGTTGGGATTGTCCATGCCTGTGAACAGGTTCCTTAACTGATGACCCGAAGAACAGCTCCTGGCCCTTTCTTTTCTTGTTCACAGGAGATAATCCATAACCGGAGGATCCAATGGCACCTGTGATAGCAGCATTTGCTGCCTGCTGGAGATATGCCATGTTGTTTGCATGATCTCCATGGAAAAGAGCCTGTCTCTCCTCACTTCCTTCAAAATTTTTGCAGTCCATGCATTTACAATTTTCAGAGCAAAGAATGTTCGCTTGGAAGCACTCGCAGTACTTCTTGAGGCAACCTGATTTCTTGCAGTGACATCCTTTGTTATGCTTTGCCAAGACTAAGACATCCCCAATTTCCTCCTAAAAAGGTTTAAACACAGTTTGAAAGTTACCAAATAGAATAAGAAACAATATTTGACGCTACTTTGATTTACATCAAATTTCAACTCTGCCAAATTCATCCTTATAAGCAGAAGTAGTTCTAGAAATCAAGAAAATTTCACAAAACTACAAAAGAGAATAAGTTCCTAGACATCATGAGAACAATAGTATAACATGATACAGCTTCAAAACCACCATATTGAGTTGGCTACGTTTACTTCGTGGTTAGATTGACCCCTTTAGGTAAATTCTATAGAGTGGTTATTAGACCTACTATGTTGTATGGAGAGAGTTGGCCAGTCACGAACTCACACATTCAGAAAATGAGGATGCTTAGATAGATGTGTGGGCATACTAAGAGAGATAAGATTAGGAATGAAGATAAACGGGACAAGGTGGGAATGGCCTCCATGGTAGACAAAATGAGGGAACCGAGGCCAAGATAGTTCGGGCATGTGAAGAGAAGGATCGCAAATACCCCAGTGAGGAGGTGTAAGAGGCTGGCATTGATAGGCTGAGAAAAGATAGAGGTAGACCGAGGAAGAATTAGGGAAAGGTGATTAGACAGGACATGACACATCTTTAGCTCACTGAAAACATGACCATAGATCGGAGAGTAGGAAGGTCAAGCATTAAGATTGAAGGTTAGTAGGTACAACAACAACAACAACCCAGTATAGTTCCACAAAGTGGGGTCTGGGAAGGTAATATGTAGATAGGCCTTGCCCCTACCCGTAAGGGCAGAGAGACTATTTCCAATCGACCCTCAGCTCTGAGAAGGAAAGGAAAAACAAAAACAAAAACAAAAACAAAAGAGCATTAGTAACTCCAGCAGAAATCACATAAATAATTATCTAAACATAAGAACCATAAATAAAATGGCATGCAATAATATCAAACAGTAACTACCATAAGGGGACACAATCCAATACACAAATCATCTATGGAGAGCCCTACCAAACCCCACCCAAACTTGGGAAAAAGGAATACGAAAAATTCTAGAAGCCCCTATCCTACAACCCTGATACTAGACCTCTAGACTTTCCTATCAGGAGATCTAGTATCAGGGTTGTAGTATAGGGGCTTCTAGAATTTTTCATACTCCTTGAAGGTTAGTAGGTAGTGGAGCGATTTTCTATGGGAGAGCATGGTTCTAGTTTAGAACACCTTATCTGCTCCCTCTTTATTTTATCAGTATTATTGTTATTATTCTATTATTTTATCAGAAGGTAGAGGTGGCCCCGGTGGATGAGAAGATGCGGGAAGCGAGGCTGAGGTGGTTCGGGCATGTACGGAGGAGGGGTCCCGATGCCCCGGTGAGGAGCTGCGAGCGGCTGGAGATTGTTGGTGGTCGGCGGGGTAGAGGGAGACCTAGGAAGCATTGGGGAGAGGTGATTAGGCAGGACATGACTAGAATGCAGGTTACCGAGGACTTGACCCTTGATAGGGGAGTCTGGAGGTCTAGAATCAGGGTTGCAGGCTAAGGGCTCTTAGAGTCCTTCGTTCGCCCCACCCGGGGTTGGGTGTGGGATAGTAGGGTTACCCGTAGATGACTAGTGTTTTAGCGTAGGTCCCCTCTTGGTTGGTAATATGATAGTTGTCGCTTGTTATTGTCGCATGCGACGGTATTTATGTTTCTTATGTTTACATAATCATTTACGTTATTTCTGCAGGATTACTTATGCTTTGTTTTGTTATTGTGTTTTGTCTTGCCTTGGTTCCTAGCTTTATCTTTGTTTTCCAATGCAGCTTTTCATTCTGTCCTATGCGCCGAGGGTCGCTTGGAAGCAGCCTCTCTGCCCTTTTGGGTAGGGGTAAGGCTGTCTACATATTACCTTCCCCAGACCCCACCTGGTGGGAGTATACTGGGTAATTGTTGTTGTTGTTGTTGTTGTATTCTATTATTTTCTTATCCCTCAAATTTATTACCACTGTTGTTTCTTTTACTTTGAATATCTTTACTATTTTGCTATCAATACTTTTTTCTTCAATATTTTTATCTTAGCATTTTTTACTCTTGTATTTTTCAAACCTATTTTGAAAATATTTTTCTGAGGGTCTATCCGAAATAAAATTCTACTGACGCCATCCCTCTTTATACATCTCGCAAATTTTCAAGAAGTCAAAGTCAGTCATTCAAAATCTAAACTCTGATGTGATGCTTTCTCAGTCAAACTAAAATTCAAAGGGTGCATTGGTTATGAAAAAGCCTTTAAACGAAGAACCTTTCTTACGCAATACACAGAATATAGACTTATATTAGATAAGGTACAAATATAGGTTACTTTCTACTGTTTGTAAGATTAGTCAAAATTCCAGTATTCAAATGCAAGCTTGAATAACCACTGACATTTACATTTATTTACAAGCTGAATTCGAGCTCAAAGTCAAACTAAAAATTGATCCTAATTGACTACTCAAGCTCAGAAAGTTCAAGTAAATATTGATTATATTGCATTTCCTACTTTTCATATCAGCAATTTTTAACTACATCATTGCCTGAAGAGAATCCGAACAAACAAATAGTATCATAGACCACAAGGACATTAACGAGAGTAACATATCCAGGATATCTCAGATCTCTAGCATATTTAGAATAAAGATTCTTTATGAATATTTCAACTTTTAAGAAAGCATCATCCACGAATCCACTTAGTTTTCAGAAGTACCTTATTATCTCGAGCTCCATGTGGACTACTGGCGATTTTAGGCCTGAATGCATGTGGATTACGCTCTAAAGTAGCTTCAACTGCTTCACGCCTAGCAGGCTCATTTTCGACATTATTATGACAATTGTTACAATTGCACCCATCACAGTATATGCCAGATGCAAAGCATTCACAATACCTGATCCAAAAATAGAAAGAATAAAGAAAACTTACATTGCATAAGAACTAAAGCAGTGACTCTAATAGTGTAGTAATGCATAAAAGAGAAATAAATCTTACAAATAACAGAGAATGGAATAGTATAAACATATTACCTGATCCCTAAATGTGAGAGGAGAAAAAAAGGGATTAACTTAAACCATCCAAAATACACCAATGTCCCACAAACTGACCTTTTCCATGGGTTGGTGTTCAACCCTAGAAAACCAATGTCGTGGTTTATTTTGATTTTTATATATAAAAAGCTGCAGCAACTCAAATAAAACCTCCATTTCAGAATGTAGACTGTATACATGTATTGCATGGCCACTTTGAAACAAATAGTCCATTTATTTCATGGCTAGAACCTAATGGTCAAAAGGTTCACTTTTGCAAATGGTGAATTTACTAAGAACAGTGAGGTTTTATATGCGGGCTATAGCTGGTAATTTCTGTATGTATTCGTGTTATGTACAAATCATAAACTTCCATGTATAGCACAAAAACATACACTCTAAATCCCAAATTTATCTTATGTAAAGTCTATATTCCTAAACTTTGAGCCCCTAATGTAATGTTATATAACCAAAAACACCAGACTTTCTAACGTATTAGTTTAACCATAAACACCTAAACTACAATCTATACTGAATCTGCCCAATTCGTCAACCAACCAACCACAAGCTAACTAAACTAAATTGATTGGATATTTTGGAAAAACCAGTGCAAAATATGATTAGGTTATGGTTTTAGTTCAAAACCACCCCAAACCACCTATGCACATCCATGTACACATCTAGTCATCGTTGATAGGAAATCGTATGCGGCAGAGAACTTATCCTCAAATTTTACCACTATGTGAATGTGCTCACAAGATTAATGCAAAGACAGTCAGTACTATGACATAAAGAGAAATAATTCACATATGCTCCTGCAAGTGAAACTTCGCGAACTTGAACAGATTAAGAAAAAAGGCCCTGGAAAAAGCATTGAATCGAGCTGGTGCCCAAGGTAAATTTAAGTGATGGACTAGGCTTTAATCCCATTATTATCCTTCCTTTTACAAAATTACCAATAAGCCCTAGGATAAAATTATTAGCTTCTTTAGAACAGGGATTAAACATATCGAAGGTGCCAAAAAGGAGTAAAATATCCTTACAATATCTGGTCATTTCACATCCTTATTTTCCATTTTCTTAATCCTTCCTGTTGGGAATAGTTTAGTTGATAATATTTGTTTGGACCAATGAATATGTTAATTTTTTATGACACATCTATGCGTGATTACCTCATGCATATCCCTTCCAACAAATATTTTTCCATCAAAAAGGAAAAAACAGAAATTTTAGAGCTTATCAGTGCCGAAAGACAATAGAAGAACAGTCCTTTCGGAGCTTATCAGTGCTACCTTCATCTGTTTGCCTTCCATTAATAGACTTTAGTTATTTTGAGATATTCCACATATCTGTATGAGACGGAGGTAGTACTTACAACTTTAGACATCGAGAATGTTTGCAGTTACACTGCTTCTGCTTTTTAGGAGTACCATCTTTTACCTCACTAACACTTTGCCTTGGCCGTGCTCTTGGAGAATCTGGTTTCCTGGAAACAGTAAGTATTAGCATCATATAGATCATATTCAGACTAAGCTAAAATAAAAATGCTCCCTCTCACAGCTTCGTAAATCAAAATCCAAAAACTTGTGTAGAGGCCACAAACAAAGCCTAGACGGATTCGGAGTGGCTAACCACAAATTAATATAAGGTTAACAGTTTAAACTAAAGAAATTTGTGTGACAGAAACAAACTGAAAAGTCCAATCTTTTCGTGAAGTAGACCCACAAGCATAAATGGAAACCAATTTGGCTGCAGCATGCCTACATGTGTACAAATATTGTTTCTTTCCGTAAGTTAGCAAGTAGTTGCAAATGACTTACAAGGTTGTAAGGAAAGGATCGCGATTATCATCTCTAATGTCCTGTATGGCTCACCAGTCAACCAAAATATAGAAACAAAGAATCACTCATAAAAGCCTAGCAGGCTGGAATTCAGAACCTATATAGTTTAAATTCAGTTACTAGCATTTGAGGTCGTTGTCCTAGAATCCAGAACTTGAAAAGTTTAAATTCCTCAGTATATATATATACATAGAAAGCCATTAAATATTTATAAATATTTGACTTTGAACACAAGATATTATTCTATATTAACTTGTGGTCATTGTAGAAACCCACAAACTTCAAATTCTGAATCGGCCTTTGCCTGTAATACCAGGCATCTTATATTCTCTTCCTACATGCTCAAAGATGCATTCCTCAGCAAATAACAAACAAATTATAGAGTTTGTAACAAACTTTTAACTACAATTTCCTAACCCTGAAAATTTTCAGTTAAATGAGCTAAAAAAGACCCCTTTTCCGTAGATGCTTACAGAGGAGGCCGTATTGAAGGGTGAGTAGTCGGCACTGCAGTTTGTTTCGTTGGCATTAACACCATATGTTGCTGCGTCTGTGGCCTTTGCAGTTGTATCGATTTCACAAGCGGTTGAATCTGCTTTGTTTGCTCCGGCATAGCAGTGACCGGAGATTGACCACTACTGCCACCGAACACCGTGAAATCCAGCTGCCTAGCCAGCTTCTTCGCCGGAAAATCCACAACCACCTGCGGCTGCCCCGTAGTAGCTGCAGAAGCGGAAACAGCCGCCTCCGATTGAGCCTTATTTGGAGGGAAAGAATCCCCTCCCTCACTATTCTCCATTCAAACACACAATAAAAACTCACCAAATACCCAAAAAATACAAAATCTCACAAAATCACTGATTATCCACCGCAAATACCACGATAATTCCACAAAATTCAACAAATATAACGAAAAACTGCTCAAAATTCAAAATTTCGACAGGTGAAGCTGGGTAATTCGAAAATCAGATTCAAATTACAAAAATCTAGCGAATGTTGGCTAGAAATCCACTCATACAATTCATCTAATTCAACAATAAGTTCGATCGACAAATACACATACTCTGTGTGTGTGTGTGTGTGTGTTTTATGTGTGTACACAGGCGGAAGGAGAAAAGAAGGGATTTTTCGAAGAAGAGAAGAAGCAGCAAATATTGCTGCTCCCTCTCTAAAGCTTTTGAAATTCAATTTTGTAAATATCGGACGGTACGATTTCGGTAAATGGTTTAATCGTGCGGTGGTTAAGGTGAGAGTTAATCTAACGGCGTAAATTCATAGAAGTTTTGTAGGATTATCTACAACCGTCAGATCAGAAGAGAATTAAAATGCGCGTTCATCTCTTTTACATGCTCATTCATCTAAATAAAATGACATTTTTATTATTTAATAACCAACATATTATATACAAGAAGAACAAATTATGTAAAATAACAATGGATATTATAACATATGGCTTGTAACATTTATTTAAAAGAGAAAAAAATTTATTATATTGACATTACAATTGAATTCAAAATAATTAAAAATCATACCATGGAACAATAAATAATTTAGTTAAGTTAGTTATGTTGATTTGTGATTATACAGTTAAAAGTTCTCTACAACTCATTTGTTCTACTTTTTTTTATTATTGTTATATTATCCAGAAACCCTTTTTTTTCATTTTTATATATGCATCAACATTTGTTGTATTCACTTTTTTCTTTTCCTTTTCTAAATGCATCAGCATATATGCTTAAGCAAAGAAACTGGAAAAAAGCCACAAGAAAAGTAAAACTCCCATAATTTTTTTTCTCATTTACATGTTTTTGTTGCTTCAGGAATAGAAAAGAGGTTTGATATATCTATCCACAAATTATTTATGTTATTTTCCATATTTTTGAAGTCAAGGCATTTAGGTTGTTTGTTTTAGAGGATAGATTTTTCTACGTAATCTCGGATACTTAGTGACCAATTGAGTAATTGGCTTTATTGCAAAAAAAAAATAAAAGCATACAGAAAAAATTACTATATGATGAAAAAAATAAACTGCTTTAATAAATAGAGAAAAAAATACTTCCGGCGATAATAGTTGTCTACTTGTTTAAACATGAAATAATGGAACTCAACAATTAAGCTAATAAAAAATAATAATATTGTATCGCAATATAAAAGTACTTCACCTAAATTAAATATATAGAATAAAACCCGAAGGATGGAAAACACTATTATGGTTAAAACACCAAATTAGAGCATTGTATCAATGAGCTCTGAATCCTCCTCGTATCGAAAAAGAATAATACGTGTAACGATTCGATCGGTTATTTTGAGTACCAGTGTTCCGTTCAGCAGTCGGAGGCCATGAACAGTTTCATTTCGGGTATTATGACTTGTTCACATGGTCGGAATTTAAATTCAGGAAGATCAGAGTTAAATTTAGATGAGAATTCTAATTTGAGAAGCTTAAAGTTGAAAGAATGAACTAGAAATGAAATTTTTGAGTAAACGATCTCGGAATCAGGATCTGAAGGTTCCAGCAGGTTCATATGATGATATTGGACTTGGTGTACGCCAGGTTCGGGTTTTGGATAACCCGGGAGCGTTTTGGCGCCCATTGTGGAAGTTAGCATTTTTTAAGGAATCTCTTAAGTTTGGCTTGGAGTGCATTTCAGCGTTATCAATGCCCGCTTGGAATTTGAGGCTGGGAGTAGCTCCGTATGATGATTCTGGAGTTGGAAGCGCGATCGAAAGTGAATTCGGAGGTCCGTAAGTCATTTTGAAGCCATTTGGTTAAAGATAGAAATTTGAAGATTTTTGAGAAGTTTGTCGGAGGTTGAATTTTTTATATCAGATTCGGAATCCAATTCCGAAAGTAGGAATAGGTCTGTAATGCCAAATATGACTTGTGCAAAAAATTTGAGGTCAATCGAACGTGATTTGATAGGTCTAAACATTGAAAATATAAGTTGGAAATTTCAAAGTTCATAAAGCTTGAATTGAGGTGTAATTCATGATTTGTTTGATGTGATTTGAGGCCTCGAGAAAGTCCGTAATGTGTTTGGGGATTTGTATGTAGGTTTGGTTGAGGTCCCGCCGGCCTCGGATGGATTTCGGGTATTTAACGGATCGAAATTTGAAAATTTGGAAGGCTGAGTGAGCTGCTTCTGTCATAACCGCATCTGCGGTTCCTGGACCGCAGAAGCAGGACCGTAGATGCGGTCTGAGGCCCGCAGGAAAGAAAAGGTTGGGCATGATGAAGAGCCGCAAAGCGGCACGTATTTCGCAGAAGCGTAAAGAGGGTCAGGCCCAGGTGACCGCAGAAGCGGCTTTTTGACCGCTTAAGTGGAACCGCTGATGCGGTTTGACTTCCGCTGAAGTGAAGATGGACTGAAGCTGGGGACCGCAAAAGAGGATCATTTTCCACTGAAGAGGGTTTCGCAGAAGCGGGAATTTTTCGCAGAAGCGGGGATTTTTCGCAAAAGCAGAAATCCTTGGATGGCAGAATGTCATTTTAAGGTCGGGGATTGGTCATTTCTATCACATTTCTCCATGGCGTGGGCAATTTTGGGGAGCTTCAAGAGGGGATTTTGTCGTCAATGATTAAGGTAAGTTTTTTGAGTTAAATATATCAATGATATATGGATTTAAGCATGGAAATTAGAGTAAATATTGGGGTTTTGGATGGAACCCTAGAAAAATTATAAATCTTGGATTTTAGCCACGATTTTGAGTATGGAATTAGGAGAAAATTATATATTTGAGTTCCTAAGGTTATGGGTAATCTGTACCTTCAAAAAATTTCGGATTCCGGGCACGTGGGCCCGAGGGCATTTTGGTCAACCTTTCGTTCGGAGTTGGGAATTGTATAAATCTGATTGCGGAGTATAGTTGACCATATATTAATGGATTTGTGTGATCATCGGCTAGTTTTGATGCATTGTGCGTTGGTTCAAGCCTTCGGAATGATGTAGAATGCCGGTTGCGAATCTTCAGAGCGAGGTAAGTCTCCTTTCTAATCTTGTGAGGGGGAAATTACCACATGGGTAAGTTAAACTGATTATGTGCTCCTAATTGTGGGGGTTACGTACGCACGAGGTGACGAGAGTTCGTGCGTAGCTACTATTATGCTATTGACCGGGTAGTGTGACAACCCGACCCGTTGTCTTTTGTATCTCAGTCCTGTTATCCCCGTAATATGATTTCCCGTATGTTGATATATGTGTTTGGTGTGTTTGAGACGTGTTGGATTGAATTTGGTTAGAAATGAGACCAATAGTCTCTTTAAGGAAAGCTTAAGTTGGAAAAATCAACCGGATGTTGACTTGTGAGTTGGAGGGCTCGGAATGAATTTTTGATGATTCGACTAGTTTCGGATGGTGATTTATGACTTGGGAGCGAAATCGGAATTTAATTTGGAGGTCCGGTGTAGAATTAGGCTTGAATTGGCTAAGTTCGAATTTTGGCAAATTCCGGTTGATTGGTTAGATTTTGATCCAGGGGTCGGAATGAAATTTCGAGAGTTGCAGTAGCTTCGTTAGGTGATTTTGGATTTGTCTGCAAATTTTGAGGTCATTCGGACGTCGTTTGGTTGGATTTTGGATCGAATGCGAATTTGGAAAAGTTCTAGTTTGACTTAGGCTTAAATTTGAGGAATTTGATGATTTTTGACGTTAATGTTGGTGTTTTTATGGCCCGAGAAAGTTTGCATGAGGTATTAAGTCGTGTTGGTGCTTTTGGTTGAGGCCCCCGGGGCCTCTGGGTGATTTCAGATAGTTAACAGAAGGATTTTTGGTTTTGAAAGATGGTAGATTTTCAACTGTTGGTGTTGCAAACCATAAAGCATCGCGTTCGCGTGGGGGTGGACGGAACGCGAACGCGTAGAAGGAATCTGGAAGCCTGGGATTTTTGCCTTCGCGTTCACGAAGGGGAGATTCCGATCGCGTATTAGAAGAATTTTCGTGACCGCGTTCGCATTGAGAGTGTCGAGTTCGCGTAAGAGGGCCTGGGAGCGAGGTCAGATAAAGCATCGCGTTCACGTCGCCAGGGTCGCGAACGCGATGAACCCGTTTTCTGGGCAGTTAAGGTTTTTATAAACATTTCATCCACAAGCTATTTCATATTTCCTCCATTTTTACAATACCTTGAGAGCTCATTACCGGATTTTGAAGGGGATTTCAACGAGAAGTGATTGCAGGTAAGCCTCGTGGCCTTAATACGTCATTTTATTGAAGAATCAACCATTAATTCTCTGAAATTGGGTGTAAGTTGATAAACTAGGGCTTGAAATTTCAAATAAAAATTGGGGACTTGGAGGAGCAATTGGACTCCGATTTTGATGAATTTTATATGTATGGACTCGTGGAGAGACGAGAATTCTGAAAATGTAAATTTTGTAATTTTTCGAGAAGTGGGCTCGGGGCTCGGGTTTTGCCAACTTCGTGTGTTTGGGTGTATTTCGAGTTATTTCGATTGGGTTATGTTCCATTAGCCTATTGTGGCGTATTCCTATTAGTTATGATCAGATTTGGCATCCACGGAGGTCGATTCTAGAGGGAAAGGCATTGCGAGCTAGTTTGCGGTCGGCTTGAGGTGAGTAATGGGTGTAGATGATGACCCGAGAGTTTGAAACCCCGGTATATCACATTTTGACGCTATTATGAGGTTAGACACGCACTCCATGGCTAGTGCAGGGTCGTATATGTTGGAAAGTGTGACTCGGTCTAATCCGAGGGATGTATTGTACTATGTTGACAATTGCTTCGCATATTATATTGATGATATTGGGCTTGATGCCATGTTTGGGGCCTTGTGCCGACTTATAGGATCCTTCAGGGATCGTTATCTCAGAGTTTTCATGATTTGCATATTATTTGAAATAAGTCCAGGTTTTAATACTATTTCTTTTGCGAACTCAGCCATATTTATACGTTTTGAAAACTCAAATGATTTTTAAATGATATTTCGGGCTGACGAGTACTATCTCGCTATTTTTGGACTGTATATTATTTTAAATGGAAACGGTGGTAACCAAGGACACCGTGTATTTTAAATGGAAACGGTGGTAACTAAGGACACCGTGTAATATAATTGGAAATGGTGGTAACTAAGGACACCACGTATTGTAATGAAAATGGTGGTAACAAAGGACACCGTGCATTGTGATGGAAACAGTGGTAACTATTGCCACTGTATGATATGGCTCTTGGGATGTAGGAGCCCCTCCGGAGTCTGAACCCCCACAGTGAGCGCAGGTACCCGTATGGAACGGACTGCACGTTCCGCAGTGTTCATGCATTGCATTGCATCTCATGCATTTATTTACTGTTTCTTATTCTGTATATCTCTGAGACTGGTACTCTATAGAACTTCTAGATAGTTTCATTTTGTGTTATTTCATGTTTTCTTATCTTCGAGTTTTTATACATCCTTATTACTCGCTGAGTTGGTAGACTCACCCCATACTCTCTGCACCTTGTGTGCAGGTTCATGTGCTCCAGAGAACTAGTGATGCAGCTGTTGATTTTTTCGGAGTTGTTCTGAGGATTGAGGTAGCTGAGCGTCCGCAGGACCACCTACTCTGTCTCTATCAGTTGTTTCTTTTGCTATTCTGTCAGACTTTTGTATTACTTCCGTTCAGACCTGTATCTTATTTTATTAGAGGCTCTGTACTCGTGACTCCTCAGTTTTTGGGAGAAATATTGTTCTTGCTCAGTTATGTTTTCAGTGGTATTGTCTATCCCTGGTTGGGAGTTTCATTTTAAATTCACTGTGATATCTTAAATTGTTTCCTTTTGGATGGAATGCTGTTCTTGGTTGTGGTTTGGTAGGGCTTGCCCAGCCTCGCGGCAGGGCGCCATCACGACCGAGTTTGAGGTTGTGACATGTTGGTATTAGAGCCTAGGTTTACTAGGCCTTACGAGTTATGAGCCAGTTTAGTAGAGTCTCCCGGATCGGTACGTAGACGTATGTATCATATCCTCGAGGGGCTACAGAACTTGTAGGAAACACTCCACTTTCTTGGAATTCTTATTTTGCGGTTTTGTTGATTTGAGAACTGAAACTTCTTATTCTATTCTCTCGCAGATGGCGAGAACCCGTGCTACCGTACATGGCGGTCGACCCCCATTGCCACCAGCTAGAGGCCGTGGACGCGGTCGTGGCCGTGGTCGTGGTAGAGCAGCAGGGGCAGTACCAGTTGACCCACCTGTTGCTCCTGTTCAGGATCAGCCCCCAGTTGTTGAGGCACCAGCAGCACCTACTCAGACACCGGCAGTGCCCATTGTGATACCTGGTCTTCAGGAGACGTTGGCTCAGATCTTATCCATCTGCACCGGGTTAGCTTAGGTGGTATCAGCTATCACTTCAGCGGCTACTTCTCATACCGGGGTGGTCATCAGGCCACCGCAGCTCGTACTCCAGAGCAGGGTGCACCCGGTTTGTAGACCTTAGAGGCACCACCAGTTTAGCCAGTTGCCCCTGTTCAGCCAGTTGTTCCAGATTAGGGTGATGGGGTACCGGTGATGCCAGATGACGAACATCGTCGTCTGGAGAGGTTCACAAACTTTCACCTCTGACTTTTAGCGGTGTTCCGGGCGAGGATGCCCAGGGGTTTCTTGATAAGTGTCGACGCATGCTCAGGACAGCAGGTATTTTGGAGACTAATGGGGTATCTTTTACCACTTTTCAGTTCTCAGGAGCGGCCTTCACCTGGTGGGAGGCATATGAGCGGCGTAGGCCAGCAGGGCGCCAGGGGGATATGTCTGTGACGCAGTATGAGATGAGATTTGATGAGTTAGCTCGTTATGCTCTGTGGATGGTCCAGACGGATCAGGAGAGGATTAGACGATTTGTGGACGGGCTTATTTATCCCATTCGTATTCTGATGACTTGAGAGAGGGTCCTGAGTCATACCTTCGAGGAGGCGGTGGACATAGCCCGCGATATTGAGACAGCTCGTCGTATGGAGCGAGAGGAGAGGGAGGCCAACATGCCTCGAGGTTCGGCCAGTTATGGTGGCATTCCATCTAGGGTCTAGTTCAGGGCATAGGTTGTTCTTTCAGGCCTCCTCAGTCAGGCCACCCAGAGTACAACGGAGTTTATTTCGGTCGTGGCCGTCAGGGTCACCAGCAGGGCCAGTCTTCACTTAGTGCCCTCCCAGGTCAGAGTTCTGCACCCACTTCGTCAGCCTAAGCTTCATCTGCGGCGAGGGGTTCTCTTCAGTCCCCTTCTCCAGTTTCAGTCGGATGTTATGAGTGCAAGGAGTTTGGTCATGTGAAGAGACATTGTCCTCGACTTCGCGGTGGTAGGTTTCAACAGAGGGATCAGACCTCATCTTCTTCTCCATATGTTTCCGCACCACCCCAGTCTAGTAGGGTAGGGGTCACTCATCTAGAGGCTGCCCCGGGAAGGATGAGCGATCGATCGGTGGTCAGGCTTGTTTCTATGCGCTCCCAGATAGGAGAGATGTCGTTGCTTCAGATGCAGTGATCACAGGTATCTCAGTTTGCCACATGGATGCTTCTGTCTTGCTTGATCCTGGGTCTACATATTCTTATGTATCTGCTTACTTTGCTCTTCATTTGGGGACTACCCGAGGGTGTCTAGCGTTGCCTATGCATGTATCTATCCCGGTGGGTGATACTATAATTATAGACCACGTGTATCAGTCCTGTCTTGTTACTATTGACGGTCTGGAGACCTGAGCAGATTTGCTGCTTTTGAGCATGGTCTATTTTGATGTTATTATGGGCATGGATTGGTCATCATCGTGCCATGCTATTCTGGACTGTCACGCCAAGACAGTTACGTTGGCTATACCGGGTATTCCGAGGGTTGTGTGGCGTGGTTCGACTGATAATGTACCCATCAAGGTAATCTCTTTCTTAAAGGCCCAGCGGATGGTTGGGAAGGGATGTTTATCATATTTGGCAATTGTGAGGGATGTTGGAGCTGAGACTCCTAGTCTTGATTCATTTCCCGTGGTGAGGGAGTTTCCTTATGTATTTCCTGCAAACCTGCCTGGCATGCCGCCGGACAGGGATATTGACTTCGGTATTGATTTGGTGACAGGCACTCAGTCCATTTCTATTCCTCCCTATCGTATGGCACCAGCAGAGCTAAAGGAGTTGAAGGAGCAGCTGCAGGAACTTGTAGATAAGGGGTTCATTCGTCCGAGTGTGTCGCCGTGGGGAGCACCGGTGTTATTTGTTAAGAAGAAGGATGGCACAATGAGAATGTGCATTGATTACAGACAGTTGAACAAGGTGACAGTGAAGAACAAGAATCCATTACCCCGTATTGAGGATTTGTTTGACCAGCTTCAGGGAGCCAAGGTATTCTCTAAGATTGATCTCCGTTCAGGCTATCACCAGCTGAAGATTAGAGATTCTGACACTATGAAGATAGCTTTCAGGACGAGATATGGGCATTATGAGTTTCTAGTTATGTCATTCGGGCTGACTGATGCCCCAGCAGCATTCATGCACTTGATGAACAGTGTATTTCAGCCGTGTCTGGATTATTTTGTGCTCGTGTTTATTGATGATATTCTTGTGTACTCACGTAGCCAGGAGGAACACGAACAACATTTGAGGGTGATATAGCAGAGATTGAGAGAGGAGAAGTTGTATGCAAAGTTCTCCAAGTGTGAGTTCTGGCTCAGTTCTGTAGCTTTTCTGAGACGCGTGGTGTCCAGTGATGGTATTCAGGTTGATCCAAAGAAGATCGAGGCAGTGCAGAGTTGGCCCAGACCGTCCTCAGCTTCTGAGATTCGGAGTTTCCTTGGTTTGGCGGGTTATTACTGCAGGTTCGTTCAGGGTTTTTCATCTATTGCTTTGCCTTTGACGAAGTTGACGCAGAAGAACACCCCATTTGTGTGGTCTGATGAGTGCGAGGAGATCTTCCAAAAGCTCAAGTCATTATTGACTACGGCTCCAGTGTTAGTATTTCAAGCGGCTTCATGTTCTTATACGGTATATTGTGATGCTTCGAGGATTGGTATTGGATGTGTCCTGATACAGGAGGGTAGAGTGATTGCATATGCTTCTCGGCAATTGAAGCCCCATGAGAAAAACTACCCTGCTCATGATTTGGAGCTGGCTGTTATAGTTCACGCCTTGAAGATTTGGAGGCACTATCTATATGGAGTATCTTGTGAGGTTTATACGGATCATCGTAACCTTTAGCACTTGTTCAAGCAGAAAGATCTGAATTTGAGGCAGGGAGATAGCTTGAGTTACTCAAGGACTATGATATTACCATATTGTATCATCCGGGGAAGGCCAATGTGGTGGCCGATGCTTTGAGCCGGAAGGCGATGAGTATGGGTAGCTTGGCGTACATTCCAGTTGGGGAGAGGCCCCTTGCAGTTGATGTTCAGGCCTTGGCTAATCGTATGGTGAGAATGGATATTTCTGAGCCCAGCCGGGTGTTGGCTTTTGTGGTTTTCCGGTCTTCTTTATATGATCGCATCAGGGAGCGCCAGTATGATGACCCGCATTTGCTTGTCCTGAAGGACAGGGTCCAGCATGATGATGCCAGAGATGTGACTATTGGTAGTGATGGTGTGTTGCGGATTCAGGGCCGGATTTAGGGGCCCAATGTGGATGGGCTCCGAGAGTTGATATTAGAGGAGGCCCACAGCTCGCGGTATTCTATTCATCCGTGTGTCGCGAAGATGTACCAGGACTTGAGGCAGCATTATTGGTGGAGGAGAATGAAAAAAGGACATTGTGAGTTATGTGGCTAGGTGTCTAAATTGTCAGCATGTCAAATATGAGCATCAGAGACCCGGTAGTGTACTTCAGCAGATGGATATTCAGGAGTGGAAATGGGAGAAGATTACTATGGACTTTGTGAGTGGACTCCCTCGTACCTCGGGGAACTTTGATTCTATTTGGGTGATTGTGGATAGACTAACCAAGTCTGTGCATTTCATTCCGATATGTACCACCTATTCTTCAGAGCGGTTGGCAGATATTTTCATCCATGAGATTGTGGGGTTGCATGCGGTCCCAGTTTCTATTGTCTCAGACAGGGGTACTCAATTTTCCTCCCAATTTTGGAAGACTTTTCATCGGGAGTTGGGCACTCAGATTCAGATGAGCACAAGTTTTCATCCTCAGACGGACCAACACCCGAGTGTACCATTCAGATATTGGAGGACATGTTGCGCGCTAGTGTTATTGATTTCGGAGGTTCTTGGGCTGATTTCTTGTCGCTTGCGGAGTTTACTTATAATAATAGTTATCAGTCCAGCATTCAGATGGCACCGTATGAGGCTTTATATGGGAGACGGTGTAGATCTCCAGTTGGTTGGTTAGAGCCCGGCGAGGCTAGACTATTGGGGACAGAGTTAGTTCAATATGCCTTGGAGAAAGTGAAAGTTATCCAGGAGAGACTTCGTACAGCTCAGTAGCGTCAGAAGACTTATGCGGACCGGAAGGTTCGTTATGTATCTTATATGGTGGGCGAGAAGGTTCTGTTGAAGGTCTCGCCTATGAAAGGCGTGATGAGGTTTGGAAAGAAAGGGAAGCTGAGTCCGCGATTTATTGGACCTTTTGAGATTCTCAGGAGAATTGGGGAGGTGGACTATATGCTTGCCTTTCCACCCAGTTTGTTGGGGGTTCACCCAGTTTTTCATGTTTCTATGCTCAGAAAGTATGTTGGGTACCCGTCTTATGTATTGGACTTCAGCACGATTCAGTTGGATGAGGACTTGACTTATGATGTGGAGCTAGTGGCTATTTTGGGTCGTCAGGTTCGGAAGTTGAGATCAAAAGACATAGCATCGGTGAAGGTTCAGTGGCGAGTTCGTCCTGTGGAGGAGGCCACCTGGGAGACCGAGCAGGAGATGCGAAGCAATTATCCTCGTTTATTTGAGACTCCAGGTATATTTCTTGACCAGCTCGAGGACGAGCGTTTATTTTAGTTGGGGAGGATGTGATGATCCGACCCGTTGTCTTATGTATTTCAGCCCCGTTATCACCGTAATATGCTTTCCCATATGTTGATATATGTGTTTGGTGAGTTTGAGATGTGTTGGATTGAATTTGGTTAGAAATGAGACCACTAGTCTCATTAAGGAAAGCTTATGTTGGAAAAGTCAACCGATGTTGACTTGTGAGTTGGAGGGCTCGGAATGGATTTTCGATGATTCGAATAGTTTCGTTTGGTGATTTATGACTTGGGAGCAAAATCGGAATTTAATTTGGAGGTCCGGTGTAGAATTAGGCTTGAATTGGCTAAGTTCGAATTTTGGCAAATTTCGGTTGATAGGTGAGATTTTGATCAGGGGGTCGAAATGGAATTCCGAGAGTTGCAATAGCTTCGTTAGGTTATTTTGGATATGTCTGCAAATTTTCAGGTCATTCGAACATCGTTTGGTTAGATTTTGGATCGAATGCGAATTTGGAAAAGTTCTAGTTTGATTTAGGCTTGAATTTGAGGAATTTGATGATTTTTGACGTTAATATTGGCGTTTTTATGGCCCGAGCAAGTTTGCATGAGGTATTAAGTCATTTTGGTGCTTTTGGTTGAGGTCCCGGGGGCCTCGGATGGTTAACGGAAGGATTTTTTGTTTTGAAAGATGGCAGATGTTTAGCTGTTGGTGTTGCAGACCACAAAGCATCGTGTTCGCGTGGGTGTGGACGCGAACGCGTAGAAGGAATCTGGGATCCTTGGATTTTTGCCTTCGCGTTTGCAAAGGGGAGATCGCGATCGCGTATTAGAGGAATTTTCTTGATAAGGTGATGTGTTCGCGTAAGCCAGGGGAGTGGGCCATCGCGTTGAGAGTGTCGCGTTCGCGTAAGAGGGCCTGGGAGCGAGGTCAGGTAAAGAATCGCGTTCGCGTGGCCAGGGTCGCGTATGCCATGAAGGCGTTTTCTGGGCAGTTAAGGTTTTTATAAACATTTCATCCGCTAGCTATTTCGTATTTCCTCCATTTTTGCAATACCTTGAGAGCTCATTGACGGATTTTGAAGGGGATTTCAATGGGACGTGATTGGAGGTAAGTCTCGTGGCCTTAATACGTCATTTTATTGAAGAATCAACAATTAATTCTCTAAAATTGGGTGTAAAAGTTAATAAACTAGGGCTTGAAATTTCAAATGAAAATTGGGGATTTGGAGGAGCAATTGGACTCCGATTTTGATGAATTTTACATGTATGGACTCGTGGCGAGACGAGGAGTCTGAAAATGTGAATTCTTAATTTTTTTAGAAGTGGGACAGGGGCTCGGGTTTTTCTAACTTCGTGTTTTTGGGTGTATTTCGAGTTAGTTCGATTGGGTTATGTTCCATTAGCCTATTGTGACGTATTCCTATTGGTTTTGATCAGATTTGGCATCCGCGGAGGTCGATTCTCGAGGGAATGGCATTGCGAGCTAGTTTGCGGCGGGGTTGAGGTGAGTAATGGGTGTAGATGATGACCAGAGGGTTTGAAACCCCGGTATATCACATTGTGACGCTATTATGAGCTTAGACACACACTCCATGGCTAGTGCGGGGTCGTATATGTTGGAAAGTGTGACTCGGTCTAATCCGAGGGATGTATTGTACTATGTTGGCAATTGCTTCGCGTATTACATTGATGATATTTAGGCTTGATGCCATATTTGGGGCATTGTGCCAACTTGTAGGATCCTTCAGGGATCGTTATCTCAGAATTTTCATGATTTGCATATTACTAGAAATCAGTCCAGGTTTAAATACTAATTTTTTTGCAAACTCAGCCATATTTATACGTTTTGAAAACTCAAATGATTTTTAAATGATATTTCGGGCTGACGAGTACTATCTCGCTATTTTTGGACTGTATATTATTTTAAATGGAAATGGTGGTAACTAAGGACACCGTGTATTTTAAATGGAAACGGTGGCAACTAAGGACACCGTGTAATTTAATTAGAAACGGTGGTAATTAAGGACACCGCTTATTGTAATGAAAACGGTGATAACAAAGGATACCGTGGATTGTGATGGAAACATTGGTAACTATTGACACTGTATGATCTGGCGCTTGGGTTGTAGGAGCCCCTCCGGAGTCTGAACCCCCACAGTGAGCGCGGGTACCCATATGGATCGGGCTTTACGTTTCGCGTGTTCATGCATTGCATTGCATCTCATGCATTTATTTACTGTTCCTTATTCTGTATATCACTGAGACTGGTACTATATAGAACTGCTAGAAGCTTCATTTTGTGTTATTTCGTGTTTTCTTATCTTCGGGTTTTTATACATCCCCATTACTCGATGAGTTGGTAGACTCACCCCATACTCCCTGCACCTTGTGTGCAGATTCAGGTGCACCAGAGACCTAGTGCTGCAGCTGTTGATTTTTTCGGAGTTGTTCTGAGGATTGAGGTAGCTTCCTAGCGTCAGCAGGACCACCTACTCTGTCTCTATCAGTTGTTTCTTTTGCTATTCTGTCAGACTTTTGTATTACTTCCGTTCAGACCTGTATCTTATTTTATTAGAGGCTCTGTACTCGTGACTCCTCGGTTTTTGGGAGAATTATTGTTCTTGCTCAGCTATGTTTTCAGTGGTATTGTCTATCCCTGGTTGGGAGTTTCATATTAAATTCACTGTGATATCTTAAATTGTTTCCTTTTGGCTGGAATGCCGTTCTTGGTTGTGGTTTTGTCGGGCTTGCCCAGCCTCGCGGCAGGGCGCTATCACGACCGGGTTTAGGGTCATGACAGGTAGACTAGAACCCAAAAGTATGTTATACTTGGATTATTTGTGAACCCATTGATGGCTTGGAATGCTTTAATCACATTAATTTAATAAATGGATTTCTAAAAGACTTAAGCTATGTTTTTCTCAAATTATTGAAGAGAATTGGTCTTTCTTGGATATCTGCTCAATGATGACTTCTTGCCTGATTATCTGTCTGCGTGTATTTATATTTCTGTTAGAACGGCCCGATCGACTCGGTGAAATGGATGCATATATTGTACGGGCCACTCGACCATCGGTAGTGCATATTTTACATTTATGTTGGAGTGGGTCGTCGACCTCGTCATGATTTGCGCATGCTTGTGCTGTTGTCGTGAACTCATTTGAGTTATTTTTATGTCACATTATGGCTCGAGTTCATTTTATTGATAATAACAAGAAATCTAAGGAAATTATCCATGAAAGAATTATATGACTACTTGTTTTCCCATATCTGAATTATAATCATGCTTATAAAATAAATCTCATGCTTGAATATATTGATTAAGGATAAATAGTCATTGGACTACTACTGAGTGTCAGAATTGACCATCTCGTCTCTTCTCCTTCGGGATTAGGCGGGACACTCATTGGATACTTGTTTTTGTACTCATACTATACTTGTTGTGCATTTTATTGCATATGTATATGTGATTTCAGTGATCTACTGGATGTAGCAGCACGAGCGTTTCTGAGACTAGGTGAGCTGCATCACTCGAGACGACCACAGCTAGGGTAGTCCCTTTCCAGCACTGTATTTACTTTTCGTTCACTGTATTCCGGATGGAGGTTGTATTTTTATCTCTCTTATTAGTAGATGCTCATATACTTGTGATTCCGGGTTCTGGGATGGTTGAAAATTTGTAATAATTGTTTAACTCTCAAATGTTATTTGAACTATCTTATCCAAAAATTTCTAAATATGGAAGAAAAATCATGTATTTCCAAAATTGTTAAAACGTTATTTGATTAAGTAATCTGGTTTGCTTGCCTGACAGCAGTGTCCGACGCCATCACGACCCTTAGTAGATTTTGGATCGTGACAACACTTTTCGATATTTAAGATATTCTTAAACTCAAACTTATATCTTTTCTAATGACATGTTCTTATATTTAGAGAAATGGTACGAGAACTTTAAGACAATAAAAGTTGTAAAATACTTTTGATATGTTGCAGGATTATTTCTCCAAATTTCAAAATAACCAAATTTATAAGTGGTCGTTCAAAAATAGCCCAATTTAAAAGTAATCGAAATTTAATCACTTTTCATATAAAGATAAATTTAAACGAAAACATTGTTCAAAATCCGAAAAAATACTCTAGCATAATATACTGGAGTTCCAGTATAATATACCGATCCAGCATAATATACTGGAGTTTGAAGCACTTATGCTCAAGTCTCCAGTGTATTATGCTGGAGCCAGCAAAGATATTGGTCCGGCATAATAATCGGAATGGCATGCGGGGCGGGGCGGGTTCTGTCTAAACCCGCAAAATTTAAACCCGCCCCGCCCCGCATAGGAGTTAAACCCGCATTCACCTGCCCCGCCCTGCACCCATATTTTTTTAAAATTTTTTTTTTTAAAAAGCTGGACTTAAATCTGATTTTAAACAAAATAATTAATTATATTGAAATTGTTCTTAAATTTCCATCTTTTGCCTCTAAATCTAATAGTTTTTCCAATTAAAATCCACCCTCAAATTCCATAAATCACCAGCAAAAACACATTAAATAAATAAAGACACACAACGTAAAAATTATTTATATTCGTTTTCTTCTTAAGTACTCTTTATTTTTGGCTAAACTTAGGAGATATAAAGGAAATGTTGAATGTTGCAAACCTGAGTTCAGAAGGCCAAAGAGCAAAAGGAAATGTTGAATGTTGCAACAGGGAACGTCAAGTTAAATCTCCACCCGCGACTCGCTCCGCAACCGCAGAATTTCAAATTTGCACCACCCCGCAAATGTTCAAAGTCCCCCCGCCCAGGCAAAACGATTTCCCTTTCAGTTGATTTTATTCGACAATTGACCAAAATATTAATAATTAATAAATAAATTATTTAGTTTTATTAATAATGAACTTGTGCTCCATTTTATTTTCTTATTGAGGCCGAACCTAAACCTGTGTTCGAGAGATAGCTGTCCATACACGCACCCGCACCGTTCCATTGTCATCCCTATATAATATGCTGGAAGTGCATACATAGGTGCACCGAACTCCAGTATATTATGCTGGAACGGTCTCTATTACAGCAAAATAATGACTATTTTTTATTGACTTGGTAAACGCTGGCTATTTTTGAATAACCAGTTCGAAAACTGGCTAGACCATGCTATTTTTACCTTTTTTTTGTCCTTAACTTTGTGTTGTATCAAATAATTTTTTTTTTGTAGATAGAATGGAAGTAATAATATTTTTTTTAGATTATGTATAATATAAAGTTTTAAAAAATAAAAACTAGTGCGTTGAATCTTCAACTGCGAAAACCTATAAAATGCTGTATTTTTCTTGAGATGAAAGAGAGTAGGATTATATAAGCCAACATCACTGGTCATATAATTGTCAAGAGACCAATGGTATGACGCCATGTGGCATGACATTAAGCGCCACAATTGCTTGGGAAGAGAAGAGCGGGAAATTAGGTGGGCTCGAGAGCACGTGATTATTATTTTTATTTTATTTTTTAATATAGAGGGAATCTCTCTGCTATGTTTAATTTGAAGAAAATAAAATAAGGTACAATGCAAATAGTAGTAGTTTTTGGCTCTAAAGGGTCCACGAAGATGTTGACTTTTCTTGGGGAAGTGCACAATTTTTATTACAGTTATTTAGGAATTAATTAATACTTATTTTATTTTAAAAAATTAAATTAAAAATTATAAGTTCAAAATAATTTAAGATGCGTTCCGAAAAGCTAAATTGAAAATTTAAAATTTAAAATATATTAACTAATTTTTAAATAACAATATTTTAAATTGGCTATTTGGTGTCACTCCTCTATCAGTAGACTATAAATCTTGACAGTTATTAAATGAGAGCAAAAAGGGTGTCTCTTTCTTTTTTTTTTTTTTTAAGCTCAGTTGTCAATTGTATTGATATAAGAAGAATATGTACAAATTGTCCCTATGGTAGTAGTGTGGACTCCTACTACTCATTTACATTTCATTCTAACTATATAACTCATATAACCAACACTATCTAGAAAACAATGAACACAAAACTAAGGATAACAATTGAGTAATTGTAGCCCATCTTGCCACCTTTTACATTTCCTATTTCTAGCATGAATTAGTAAAGCTACTTCCTTGCAACACTGTCCCTCATCAAATTTTTTGTTGTCAAATCTGAGCAGATTCCTATTTCTCCATATCAATGCAACAGTGGTTATGAAGGCTGTTGCAGTGATTGCCTTTCTCCAGTTTTTACTCTTCACCTTACTACAAATCCATTTCAATTCAGCTTCCCAGCAGTCAATATTTCTTGTATAACCCAACCAAACATAGATTCTCCTCCATACTCTACTTGTAATATCACATTCAAAGTACAGATGTTTAAATTCTTCATCATGCATTTTACAAAATACACACAAAGGTGGTATCTGTATACCTATATTCTGCAGTCTCTCTATAGTGGGAAGTCTGTTGTGAGCAGCCAACCAAACAGTGAACCTATGCCTTGGAAGAGCATTTGAACTGAGCATTATGCTCCTCTATGTAGCCTTTGGAAATTCTGGCAGTAAAGAAATATACATTTTGTGGATCTGATATCTCCCATTCTTGCATACACTCTGCAATCTGCTGATCAAACTTCCTTGCATCTGACTGTTCCCCATCACCAATTTCCTACAGACCAGTATCTTCTTAACCACCCAAGATGAATTGGATGGCACACCAACTGATTCTATGCATCCATTCTTTATGTAATAGGAATGAACCCACCTTACCCAAAGACAATCTTTTTTATTAGCCAAATCCCATAGTAACTTTGTTATAGCTGCTTTGTTCCATATATCTAACTTTATGATATTGAGGCCCCCAGCTGAAACAGGCTGACATACCTTATCCCAGGCTACAAGAGCTCTCCTGGATATAGTTGCTTTACCTGTCCAGAGAAATGATCTACAGATTGCCTCTATTGCCTTCAATACCTTTTTAGGAATAATGAACACCTGTGCCCAATAAGTTTGCATTCCAAAGATCACTGCCTTTATAAGTTGGACTCTGCCTGCATAGGACAGCAGCTTTGCTGACCAGCATGTAACTCTTGCTGTGATCTTCTCAATGAGTGGCAAGTAATGGTGAATGGCTAACTTCTTAGAATCCAAAGGAACACCAAGATATCTGAAAGGAAGGTGGCCTTCAGTGAAACCCAAAGCAGCAATAATCTCTTCTTTTGTATCCTGTGGAACCCCAGCCAAGTATATTGCACTCTTACTTACATTGGCTTGAAGACCAGAAGCAGCTGAAAATATAAGAAAGGTGCTATGCAGTATCTGAATAGATACTATATCAGCCCTACAAAACATTAACAAATCATCTGCAAAACATACATGAGATATGTTAAGCTTCCTGCACCTAGGGTGGAAATTGAAGTTTCCATTCTTATGCAATTGCTGAAGTAGTCTGTTTAAGTATTCCATAGCCAATACAAATAGATAAGGTGACATAGGGTCCCCTTGCCTTATACCTCTCTTAGCACTGAATGGTTTAGTAAGGCCACCATTCATTACCAGAGAGTATGAGGCATTTGAGACACATGCCATTATCCAGTCAGTGAATTTTGCAGGAAACCCCAAAGTAATAAGTACTTACTTCAAAAAACTCCACTCAATGGTGTCATAAGCCTTTCTTAAATCCACTTTAAGGACACACCTAGGTGAAACTCCTTTCCTAGAGTATCCTTTGAAAATTTCATGACTGAGAAGAATATTGTCCATAATACTTCTTCCTTCAATGAATGCAGACTGGGCTGGACCAATCAGATCACCAATTACTCCCTTCATCCTTCTAGTAATCACCTTGGAAATGATTTTGTACAGGGTAGTACAACATGCAATAGGTCTGTAATCCTTTACAGTGATAGGAGTTTTTACCTTTGGCACAAGAGCAACTGCAGTAGTGTTGATCATATATGGCATTTGGCAAGTTTCAAAGAAGTCCTTAGTAGTAGAGAATATATCATCTTGAACTATCTTCCAGCTTTTTGTAAAGAACTCAATGGGAAAACCATCAACTCCAGGAGCCTTGTCTCTAGGCATATCATTTATAGCTTCACTTATTTCCTCCATGGTAACTGGTCTAGTAAGCTCTCTTTGCTGATCAGTTGTGAGGCATCTACCACTTCTCATTATACTAATATCCACACATGGAAGCTCAGTAGCAGTCTCCCCCATTAGTGATTGAAAAACCTTTAGGAATTCCTGTTCAACTGCAAGAGGATCAGTTAGTTTGATACTTGTATCAGTATAGATGGATGAAATGGTGTTCTGGCCTGTCCTGATTCTCCACTGTGCATGAAAATATCTGGTATTAGCATCTCCACATTCAATCCATGTAGCCTTGGATTTTTGCCTCATTACTTGCTCCTCCACAGTGTTCCATTTGTCCAGCTCTTCTAGTAAACATCTTTCCTCATATATCAGCTCCCGAGAAAGAAAATTATTTTGCATTTGTAACTGTAGAATGTCAAGTTTCTCCCTTGTTTGGATAATCTGTTGTTTGTACTTGGCTAAATGATCATTTAACCCCTTTAATTCCTGCTTCACCATCTTCAGCTTGCTCCAGATCTGTTGCATGTGTGATCCTTGATACTCCTTCTCCCAGACTTGTTTAACTATGAAATTTGTCATGTTCCATAACATTGTTATATAGTCTGAATGGCTTAGGGTGCAGAGGCTTATAAACACCAAATTTGACTAAAATAGAAGAGTGATCTGACACCAATGGATTCATATAATCTGCTTCCAAATGCCCAAACAGTTGTAACCATTGATAGTTGCCCATTGCCCAGTCTATCTTGCTATATACTCTAGAATCAGCATCTTGTTTATTTGTCCAAGTAAAGTGCCAGCAGTTGCCCTTAAGACAGTCAGTTGTAGCTCATCTATAGTCTCCTTGAAATCCTTTACTTCAGCTTCAGTCACCGGAGAACCAATCCTGTCCTCAGAACTTAAAACACAGTTAAAATCTCCACTTATAAGCCATGCATCTTGTTGTGGTATAGGAATTGACTTGAGGTCCCTCCATAGTTGTGCCCTAAGCACTGCAGTGTTTTGTGCATATATAATACTGAACTGAAATCTTATAAGACTTCTTGTATCTTCCACCAGACAATGAAGATACTGATCAGATAAAGTTCCTATTTGAATGTGGATATGAGACTTCCATAGTAGCCATGTTCTCCCATTTATAGCCTTTTCATAGTTACACTTCCACTGCCAGCCCTTAGCAATTTTCCCAATTATATTCTTAGCTTTATGTTCTTTTACTCTGGTTTCAAGAATGCCTGCTACATCCACTTTATTATCAGCAAGGAATTGTTTCAATTCCTTTTGCTTACGAGACTGATTAAGTCCCCTAATGTTCCATGTGACTACAATCATGGAACAGTATTAGGCAGACTATAAGAGGGACCAGGATCAAATTGTTGCCCCCTCTTTTCCAGTTCATGCATGACTGCTTTGCCCCTATTACCTGTACTGTCCAACTGCTCATCATCTGTAATACCAACCATATGTGCTGCAGCAATTTGGTTTTCTGACTCTTTTGGTTCACTATTCCCTGCATTTTGAATGCTAACATCCTGAGTTGCCTGCACTTCATGTCCAGCTGATTCTTCAGAGCCAACTTGTTTATTCTGCACTTCATCATTGGACACAGTCTTCTTAACAATCCACTCCTTCTTATTGTGCTTCCCCTGATAAGTGTTCCTGCTTTGCAGATTCTTTCTTTCCCCTTGCTCCTGTTTTTGTTTATCTGACTTGTCAGTATAATGCCAACACTCAATTGTCTCATGCCCAAACTTGAGACAATTATTACAAAAATTGGTTTCCAATCATATTCAACAAATTGAATCTTAGGTCCATATGGAGTATCAATTTCTAACTCATCTGGAAGAGCATAAGCAGCATTAACTTCAACAAGTACTCTAGCAAATGAAATCTTGTCATAATGGGCAGTAAACTTATCAGTATACAGAGGCTTCCCAATAGCACTTGCCAATTTACTCAAAACCTCAGCAGACCAATAACCAACAGGGAGACCTGGGAATCGAATCCAAATAGGAATAGTGCTCAGAACACTAGCCTGAAAAGTGAAATCAATTTCCCAAGGTCTTAACACCATAGGTCTATTTCTAAATGTATACGGGCCAGATTGCATGACTGCATCTCTATCTTCAGCACTGCTAAATCAAAAAATGCAATACCCTTCAGCATGAACCAAAATTTGAGGTTTAGCAACAAAATTCCATACATGCATAACAAAATTCTCCATATTCTGCTCACTAGGTCTGTCCCCAATCACAAAACCAGTCAATGCATTTTGCCAATAATCCAATTGAGGTTTCAGATCTTCTTCACAGATTGTAACAATTTTTTTACCATCTCGCATGGTAGGAGGAACAAAGGATAGAGACTTACCCATTTGCACATCTCTATTACCTCTAACTATCTCTGCAACTGTTGGCTTTAGTTTTGCATGTTCAACATCTTCAACAGCAACTATTTCTCTTGTGCCATTATTTCTGAAAATTGCAATCTCCTTGTTGTATTTTCAGTCATCAACCCATCTCCTTGCAATCGATTCATAACTGGTTCTGCATGTGAAGGTTCCTTAGATTAATACTTCTGCGGAAGAAAATTACCAAATGTGAGGGGTTCTAGAGTAGTTGTGATGCCATGTTCAGGTGTAACAAGCTTTGGGGGAACAGCGTTGACAGTCGGAGTAGTATTCCTTCGCTTTCTGGCCATTTCCGGCGACAATTCCGCCGTGCTAAATTGCGCCGGAGAGAACACTGTTTTATTGCTTCGCTAACTTGCGTCGGGAGCGTTCCCCATTCTTCTCTTAAAGGGTGTCTCTTTCCCCTCCTCTTTTAATTTCTTTTAATAATTGACATAATAGTAAAAGAGGAAAGATATAATGAGGATAATGAGATTGGAACTATGTATCTAGATTTGGAGGATGGTTAGTAATTCTCTGAAGGGTACGGTGTGATGGATAAAATCCTTCTATACTTAATTAGATATTTCGGTTTGAGCCTTAAGAATGGATAACATTTGGTTGTGAGTAAATCGAAATAAATCGGTATAGTAAATTTTCAACACCAAATGATTAAACTAAAAAATTAATATCTTCTAATACATTTGGGATCATTTTTAGTGTAATTTCAAACATAAAGGATTATTTTAAGCTTTGCTCTTTTTCAGAATTGGGTACGTATGTCTTTTGAGATGAAAAATAGTTTAGCCTATCAAAGAAAGTGGAAGAAAGAGACCAGGCGAAAATGGGAAATTAGAATGTAAGTTGTAACCATGGAATAAGGACCCGTTTGGCCATATAAAAAAATTACTTTTCGGAATCAGTATTTGATCATAGAAATTTTCAAAAATTTGAAAAGCTCCAAAAAGCTATGTTTCAAAATTTTCATTTCAAATAATTCACAAAAATTTAAAAACAGCTCCATATTGTATTCATATCCAAACACAACTTTAATTTTCAAATATCTTTTTTTTCTGGAATTTCACAGGTCATGTGTCCAAAAAGCCCACTAAATAAGCTATCTCGAGTAGCTGTAAATCACCAGCTTTGTTCCAGTTCCACCAAAAGTTTCCGATAACATATGTGACAATGACTAAAGGAAGAGCAAGTGTTTTTGGTTGAAAAAAGATCACTTCCACTTCTCAAATTTTGAAGGGTTAATTGGCAATTGAAAAATAAAATAGTCCTGGGCAAAATGAGAGCAAAATCATGAGGTACTGACAACATTGAGGACTACTCAATAACTACTACTATATCCTTAGAGGTCTCGGGTTCGAGCCCTGGATATGGAGTCACATCTGTTAGGAAGCGTTTTACCCCAATATGGGACTTTGCGGCACAAATCTGAATTTAATCGGGCCCAAATGCAGGTCGCAGACACTGGGTGGGAAACCTTTTACATAGATTGTAGCACAATACAAGAAGTCTCCTTCAGTACAAAAAACAATACAAATAATATAGACTTGCCGCTTACGTATATGTCTCAGTTTCTTAATTGCTATTCCAACAGAGGAAGCCACAATTGTTACGACTTACAAAAGTTTGAGAATCCCTTACAACAAAATACATGAAGTGCTGCAACATTACATAGTCTGCAGCAAAGATGATACTTGGATATAACATGGGAAACTGAGAATCTCCATCACTCTGAGAGGAATCACTTCTACCAATGTGAGGAGAGTTCAGTCACAAAATTCTTGTGGAAAAGAGAAGTAAATTAAGAACAAAATTATACACCCGGGGGCTCAAGTGACTTAATTGAGAAACCATAATCAGTGCTTGATACTTTCACTGGGCCGAAATCATCAAAGTCTGAGTCAGAGTTAAAATCCCCATAATCACCTAATTCATCAGGTGAATCTTCATCTGCGCCACTATGTTTGGAGGGAATCCTCAGTTCAGACGATGGGATAGACAAAGGATCTTCGTTCAGATACTTGTCATGTAGTAACTGCATTGCCGTAGCTCAACCAGCCTGGTCAAAACATAGCAACTTTTTTACGAGCAGAATTTCGTCAGTTGACCTGTTGGATAGACATGCTTCTAAGCCAATTGGATTATCCACTTTACCAAATGAAATTATTTTGTAATCAGGAAGGTTTGCGCAACCAGGCCAAACTTCTTCAGATAAGTTTCCAAGAATGTTAAATATTCTGCCGAGTTGATCAATGTCTGAATTTCCAGGAAAAAGTGCTTTCAGACGCAAACCTCCGCAAAAAATACAACCTAGTGACCCCAAATCAATCTCTGGTCCATAATTTATGGATCCATAAAGTAGCTCAGGTGCCTTATACCATCGAGTTCCAATGCAGGATGTAAGGGGAGGAAAAGAATCATGTTCACCATCTTCAACGTCATAGGAATATGTGCCCGGTAAGAGATCTTTCTCAACATTACTCATGGTGCCTGTAGCTAGACAGGAAGTGTCTCCATCTTGAATATTACTATCTTTATCAATTTCATCCAAGAACCTGGATCTCAGCTCATAGCTCTCCAAGGCGTTCGGGTTGAACCAGAGATGCTGGCTCTTCAATAAATAGACCTCCTTCAGCAGACACATCTGATATGTGCTTGAAATGTGATGGACCGGGATTGCTCTGTGTGTATGGCTGTTGATTGTATTTAGCAGCTACAAATCCGGGGGCCAGTAGTATCCTAGCCTGTGTGGAACAAGTGGAGACAAAGTCATGTTGTGAGAAAGGAAAGACCATTTATCAGAAGAGGACTTGAAAAAAGTTCAGGTATCCAAGGATGTGGGTCGTGATGATTGGTTCTCAGGCCATCGCCAAGAGGGACAGTGTCCGATATCTTGGGTCTGTGATTCAGGGGGACGGAGAGATTGACGGGGACGTCACCCATCGTATAGGAGCGGGGTGGTCAAAGTGGAGGCTTGCATCAGGGGTCCTGTGTGACAAGAAAATTCCACACAAACTCAAGGGGAAATTCTATAGAGCCGTGGTTAGACCTGCGATGTTGTATGGGGCGGAGTGCTGGCCCGTGAAGAACTCTCATGTTCAGAGAATGAAGGTTGCGGAGATGAGGATGCTTAGGTGGATGTGCGGGCACACCAGGCTAGATAAGATTAAGAATGAAGTCATTCGGGAGAAGGTAGGGGTGACCCCGGTGGATGAGAAGATGCGAGAAGCGAGGCTGAGGTGGTTACGGAGGAGGGGTCCCGATGCCCCGGTGAGGAGCTGCGAGCGACTGGAGATTGTTGGCGGTCGGCGAGGCAGAGGGAGGCCTAAGAAGCATTGGGGAGAGGTGATTAGGCAGGACATGACTAGAATGCAGGTTTCCGAGGACATGACCCTTGATAGGAGAGTCTGGAGGTCTAGAATCAGGGTTGTAGGTTAGGGGCTCCTAGAGTTCTTCGTACGCCTCATCCGGGGTTGGGTGTGGGTCAGTAGGGTACCCATAGATGATTTGTGTTTTAGCTTATGTCCCCCCTATGGTTGTTAGTTATGGTAGTTACTGTATGATATTATTGCATGCGATTGTATTTATGTTTCTTATGTTTAGATAATTATTTACGCTATTTCTGCGGGAGTTACTAATGCTCTATTGTTTTTGTTTTTGTTTTTGTTTTTGTCTTTGTTTTTGTTTTACTGCTGTTTTTCCTTTTATCCTATGCGCCGAGGGTCGATTGGAAACAGCCTCTCTGCCCTTTCGGGTAGGGGTAAGGCTCGTCTACATATTACCCTCCCCACACCCCACCTGGTGGGAGTATACTGGGTAGTTGTTGTTGTTGTTGTATCCAAGGATGTTCCATCACGAGAACAAAAGCATTATGGATATCCTGAAAAAGACTATGCTTGCAAGAACAAAGGTTATACATATAGAGCCAAAGGGGATCTAATGCGACTATTGTGGGTTCAATTAACTATTTCTTTTGGCTCAAACTATACACATACAAACAGCAATAGAAAGTAACAACTACTATTCCACATTCCAAACAAGCTAGGTCTGGCGGTCTGCTACATGTATTCTCAATGACCATGTTTCTACTCATCTAATGCCAAAATGATACAAATAAGTCTATTTGTTCACCCGAGATGGATGATATCTTTAAAATCAAGCAAGGGAACTCCGAATTGCTCAGAGATTTTGTTGATAGATTCCAACGTGAGAGAATGATGCTACCCCGTCTACCGGATAATTGGGAAGCGATAGCTTTTGCAAGTATTTTGAATGAAAAAAGTTCAGAAGCCACGAGGATGCTTAAAGAAAGCCTTCTGGAGTTTCCCACTACTACTTGGAATGATGTTTATAACAGGTACAGTACGAAGCTCAGAATTGAGCAAAATACCACCTCTCAACCTCATCGGGAAGAGAGGGGCGGATCCAGAAGATCTGAAATAGAAAAAAGATCAGGTAAGAACAGGTACAATCCATATACGAGACCTGGGGGAAAACATTCGATATCTAGACAGAACAACCAACATTATGACGAAAGGTCAAGAGACATGGGAACCGAGTCTTAATCCAGGTTCAGAGGCGATCGAAACAACCAAGAGCCACGAGATGATGATAGGAATTTAATGACACAATTTGCTGGTCATAGTTTCAATGTAACAAATTCCGTGCTCGTAGCTATTCTAAGGAGTATGGGAGATAAGGTACGGTGGCCAAAGGAGATGCGGTCAAATCCAAACAGACGTAATCCAGACCATTGTTGCGAATTTCACAATGATCACAGACATAGAACATCAGAGTGAAGATTCCTTCAAAGTGAAGTAGATCATCTATTGAAACAAGGATATCTCACAGAATTGTTTAGTGAGAAGGGAAAGCAAGCTTATATGAAAAATAGGCAGGAGCCACCAAAACCACCCTTACCTAAGAGAATAGTGAATGTAATCAATGGAGGAGAGGATATTTGTGGAGTAACATATGCGGCTTCAAATAAGGTTTCTAACATGAAGATTACGCACGGAAAACGAGTACGGCAAACTTTTGATCATGAGAGCATAAACTTCGATGATGCAGATACGGAAGGAGTGATAACTCCCAACAATGATGCACTGATAATATCCTTACTTATACATGATATTGATGTAAAACGAGTTTTAATTGATCCAGGAAGTTTCGTGAATATAAGAGTGCTGCGGGAAATGCAAGCTGAAGATAAAATGATACCTAAGGTGCATGCTTTGTCAGGCTTTCGACAATTCAAGCGTGGTAACAAAAGGCGAGGTAACTCTAACGACTTATGCTGCAGGTGCTATTAAAGAAACTAAGTTTCATGTAGTTGATATGGAAATGGCATACAATATAATTATGGGGAGACCATGGATCCATGATATGGATGATATTCCGTCAACCTTATATCAAGTTATCAAATTTCCATCACCCTGGGGAATATGTCAAATTCGAGGGGATTAACAAACAGCCAGGAGTATCAACGCAGTAACAGATACGAGTACTGTGAGTAAGGAGAAATAGCAATTACTGGGAATAGTTGAAGGCGTCAACAACCAAACTTCAACTGAGAAAACAGATTTAGATTCGAGACATGATGTAATTCAAGAACCTGAAGAAAATGAGAATATCAAAATGACAATAGAGGAACTCGAGGCTGTGGTGTTATTTGAACAATGGCCAGAGAGAAAAGTTTACGTAGGAGCCAATCTAAATCCCGACATGCGAGGTATGTTAATTGAATTTTTAAAAACTAACCTAGACTGTTTTGCCTGGTCCCACTGTGATATGACAGGTATTCCACCGGATGTGATGACTCATATACTTAATGAAGACCTATCTTTTACTCCAATCAAGCAAAAGAAAATAAAGCAAGTGGCTTTCAAAAATCAAGTAATCCAGGATGAGGTCCAAAAGTTGTTGAAAATCGGGTCAATTCGCGAGGTAAAATACCCTGATTGGTTAGCTAACACGGTGGTCGTACCTAAAAAGAATGGTAAGTGGTGAGTTTGTGTAGATTATACTGATCTAAACAAAGCCTGTCCAAAAGATTCATTCCCTTTACCCCATATATATCAGTTGATTGATTCAACCGCTGGTCATGAACTTTTAAATTTTTTAGATGCATACTCGGGGTACAATCAAATTAAAATGGACCCCAGTAATGAGGAAAAAACTTCTTTCATCACATACCGAGGGACTTACTGTCATAAAGTAATGCCCTTTGGTCTAAAGAATGCAGGTGCAACCTATCAAAGGTTAGTCACCAAAATGTTTCAAGAACATTTGGGGAAAACTATGGAGGTATATATAGATGACATGCTCGTCAAAACCTTACGTTCTCATGGTCATATTTCTCATTTGACAATTACATTTGAAATTTTGTGGAAATTCAATATGAAACTTAACCCTGAAAAATGTGCATTTGGAGTTGCTTCAGGTAAGTTTTTAGGTTTTCTTGTTTTTAACCGTGACATTGAGGTAAATCTTTCTCAGATTAAAGCAATTGAAGAAATACCTGATTTCCTAATCAATAAAAAGGAGGTTTAAAGATTAACTGGAAGGATAGAGGCCCTATGGAGATTTATTTCTAAATCTTTAGAAAAGTGTTTCAAATTTTTCTCTGTGCTCAAAAAGCAAGATCATTTCGAGTGGAATGAAGATTGCCAACAAGACCTTACAGATTTGAAAGTTTATTTGTCAAATCCTCCTTTACTGGCAAAATCAAAGGAAGGTGAAAAGTTGCTCATTTATTTAGCAGTTTCAGAAGTAACGGTAAGTGTCGTCTTAGTCCGTGAGGACCAAGGTAAGCAATCTCCAATTTATTATATAAGTAAAACTCTATTATATGCATAGACAAGGTATCCGCAACTAGAAAAGTTAGCATTAGCTCTCATCATGGCATCTAGAAATTTACGGACTTATTTCCAATGCCATCCTATTGTTGTTGTTATTTCTTTTCCATTACGAAATATCTTGCATAAACATGAATTATCAGGAAGACTAGAAAAATGGGCTATAGAACTAAGTGTATACGAAATAATTTACCAACCTCGAACTGCTATTAAATCCCAAGTACTCGCCGATTTCGTAGCTGATTTTAGTCAAGGCATGCAACTAGAAGCAGAAAAAGAGTTACAAGTTTTTAATAGTGCTAATCCGGGAACTTGGATATTATTTACTCATGGTTCATCTAATGTAAAGGGGGCAGGCTTATGAATTGTTCTTATACCACCTACAGGTGAAATAACTAGACAAGCTATAAAATGTCACCCTGTAACTAATAATGAAGCAGAATATGAAGCTGTGATTGCAGGTTTAGAGCTAGCATTAGAACTTGGCATCATGCAAATCATAATCAAGAGTGATTCACAGCTCGTAGTAAATCAAATATTGGGGACTTACGTGGACAGAGAAACTCGAATGCAAGAGTATCTTGAAAAAGTACGGGAACTGATAAGACAGTTTCAAACTTGGAAAGTGATACAAATCCCAAGAGAAGAGATCTTGGAAGCAGATTCTTTAGCCAATCTCGCATCTGCACCAGATATAGCGAAAGATGCTAATGCATCAATCATACATTTATTCCATTCCGTTCTTGACTCTGATAAAAATGAGGTAAACTTTAATCATTTAACTTGGGATTGGAGAAATGAAATCATATCTTTTTTGCATCACAGAATCGTACCTGAGGATAAGGTGAAGGCTCATGCACTTAGAAAGAAAGCTGCTCGTTATTTCCTATATCAAGGGAACCTTTATCGAAAAATGTTTGGTGGACCATTAGTCAGATGTCTCAGACCTTCTCAAACAGAATATGTGATGAGAGAAATACATGAGGGACATTGTGGAAACCATGCGGGAGGCAGATCACTTGTAAAGACATTGATTAGACCAGGATATTACTGGCCTAAAATGGAGGAAGAAGCGAATGATATCGCAGCTAAGTGTGACAAATGTCAAAGGTATGTATATAACATGCATAGACCATCTGAGTTACTACATCCTGTCATAGCTCTGTGGCCCTTCATGAAATGGGGAATGGATATCGTAGGACAATTACCCCAGGCAAAAGGTCAGGTAAAGTTTCTACTTGTACTTACTGATTATTTCACTAAATGGGTAGAAGTAGGGGCGTTTAAATAGGTATGAGAAAAGGAAGTTAAGGATTTCATTTGGAGAAATATAATTTGCTGCTTTGGTGTACAAAACGGATCGTGTATGATAATGGACCACAATTTGTAGGAGCATAAGTCACTGAATTCTTTCAAAGTTAGCAAATCAAAAGAATTACGCCAACTCCATATCATCCAGTAGGTAATGGAAAAGCAGAGTCTACAAACAAAGTCATTGTTAATAACCTAAAGAAAAGGTTACAAGAGTCAAAAGGAAATTGGCCTGAAGTATTACCAGCGGTATTATGGGCATATCGAACGACGGCAAAGACAAGTACGGGAGAAACACCATTTTTAATGGTTTATGGTGCGGAAGATTTGATACCAGTTGGGATAGGTGAACCTAGTACATGACGTGTTCAAGAAGAGGAAGACTCGAACAACGAAGAGTTACGGAAAAATCTTGATCTACTCGAAGGGAGAAGAGAAGCTGCGTTAATAAGGATGGCAACTTAAAAGAAAGTAATTCAGCGATATTACAATAGGAAGGCACGCCTCAGGTTCTTTAAAATTGGGGACTTCATGTTAAAGAAGGTGTTCCAATCTACGAAGACAGCTAATTCAGGAAAGCTAAGTCCAACGTGGGAAGGACCTTATAGATTTCGTGAAATTGCGGGGAAATGAGCATACGAGTTGGAAACAATGGATGGCAAGGTTTCACCTTCACATTGGAATGCCGTTCATTTAAAGAGATATTACTTCTAAGGATGTATCCACGATCATGTATTGCCATGTTAGAATCTTTTTCTTTGAATTGTTAAAATTATACTAACGATTTTAGATGCTAGGCTAAAACCCTAACTCATGACAAATGATGAGTCACAGCCTGAACGGCAAAATGGAATACTCTTAAATTCCTAGCCCAGGGTTACATTAATCTGATAGAAATGCATACGAGTTAGGCAGTCTTCATCTATAATCGCACCTCCGAGTCCCGTATATTTTTCTGTTTAGGAAAATGACCAAAAATGGGGCAAAACACACAAGTGTTCGAGGCTTCATACTTCACCGCTCAAACACTTGGGGGACTGTACTATATATATGCGAATACGAGTATGTGCAGAAGAATAGATACGATAAAGCAAGATTTAAAAATCAAATCAAGCTACAAGAAGTCAGTATCAGTCCAAAAGCAGTCATCGTAGTATACTCATTGTAGTGTTCTTTCTTTTTAGAACGATGAAGTCATTCCTTAAACCCTTCTTAATATGTAAAGATAGGGTCATGATTATGTATTAAAAACAAGTTATGAAAAACCTTGTTTATTTTATAAACGGTTAAGGGTCAAAACGGCCCTCAACCTATCGACTCCGGAACAAAATTGCCCTCCGTTTACCTTTGGCGAAGAAAATGCCCCCACCGTTAACTTTGTGGCCTATTTCTACCCCTAAAATCTAACAGAATCTTGAATTTCATTTTTAATTTTTTTTAATGCCACGTGTCACGTTTTGATTGGGACATATAAAGAACGGAAAATTGGGACATATAAACTTAAGATGAATATATGTGATATATCAAGCTCTTTACATTTGTTGGAAAGCGGGAAATCACATTACACTTCAACCCGACCGACCCGACCCAAAAAGGTTAACGGAGGGCAATTTTGTTCCGGAGTCAATACATTGAGGGCAGTTTTGACCATTTTTCCGTTCTTTATATGTCCTAATTTTCCGTTCTTTATATGTCCCAATCAAAACGTGACACGTGGCATTAAAAAAAAAAGAAATTCAAGATTCTGTTAGATTTTAGGGGTAGAAATAGGGCACAAAGTTAACGGGGGCATTTTCTTCGCCAAAGGTAAACGGAGGGCAATTTTGTTCCGGAGTCGATAGGTTGAGGGCAGTTTTGACCTAACCGTTTTATAAATCTGTTAAAAGAAAACAGTTTCGAGAAAGTTGTATATGTACTTCAATACATGTAATTCTTGCCAAAGTTCATGAATAAAAACTTGTCAAAAGTTATTTCATATGAAACATGTATGTTCCTACTTCTTTCATCGTATTGTAACACCATTATAAAGTTGAGACGTCTTCTTCATTGAGTGTCGATAAATAAAAAGGGCCCTCTTTTATTTTTCTCCTGTCGATAATCCATGAGAAGAATCATAAAAGCATTTTCCAAAAAGTTAAAAATGCTAACCTACTTTCTAAGTCCTAAACAGACAATAGACAAGAATAGGGTAAATAGAAAACTATTTCATAAAGTCTAGAACGAAGTAAATAGACCAGAATAAAGAAGTATTAATCAAACTTCTCAACATAGAAGGCTAAGAGATCCCCGTAATGGAAACCGGGGACTTCACTAAAAAAAACAAGAAATTACATCATCAAAGAAAAAAGGAACGAAAATAGCAAGTACTTAATTGTTCACTGAAGAAGTTGGAGCCTCAGAAGTTGAAACTTCATTTTCAGAGGCAGCAATTGGCACGGTAACAACTTCTGTGGAAGCAGCAATAGGGATGGAGTCAGTGAATTCTACATTTTTAGCAAGAGTGGTGGTAGTCATGGGAACTTCCATTCCCATAAACTTTGCCATAGAAGCTTCACCTTCAGAAACTGGAATCGTAGCTTCACCCACATTAGTAGTTGCTTCTGAGCTCAATAACTAATCTGTTCCATGAACTTCAAGAGCTGGGAAATGGGTACTAACGCTTCCAAGGGTATGAGATGGAGAATCAACAAGTTGTTGGCTTTTCTCTATAGTGTCCATAACTTTGGCCAGTTCAGATTGTAAATCAAAACTTTCTTGCGTAGCCTCCATTAAGACATAACAACGAGAATTCAAAATAGCCCAACTTACTTCTATGTTGAAATTCTCTTCAAGGGAATTATATTCTTTCTCCAAAGCCTTTTTCTCTTTTTCCCACATAGCAATGTCATTTTTTGCTATTTGGTGTTCAGCTAGGTGGGTGTCCAGTGAAGATTCGAGAGAGGCATGAGAATTCTCCAAGGTACGAATTTTCTCTGAGGAAGTCCTCAGATTATATTGAGCACAAGATAGGTTCTCTGCCAATTCCCTTGCGTATTCTTCCTTTTTCTCCAAAAGTGCCTTGAGCTCTTTAACCTCATCGTTGGCTTTAGATAAAGAGCATTCTAAAATCTCTTTATCCTTTTTATGTTGACCCCATGAAGCATTAACAATTCCCAATTCTGAGGACAAACTACGATTCTGCTGCTCCAAATGAACATTGCTTCCTTGTAATTCTTCTATAGTCCCTTGGGCATTTTCAAATTGATCCTTCCAATTAGATGCTTCAAGTAAGGCGTCCTCAGCTATTTTCCTAGCTTCGGAGATAGCCTTTGTGGACTCACGATCCTTTTTCTCCAACAAAGAAACTCGCCCCATCAGCTCGGTCCCAGTGAGATTAGCCTACAATTATAAGTCATAAAAGTCAGGATTTATAAAGGAAAAGAAGAAAAATGTTCAAGGTCAAGAGAATTACCTTTGACGTTGAATGAACTATGTCGTTCATCAGGGTGTAGCAGCTATGGCTTTGCATCTTGTTCCTCTTAATATCCCCGATAAGAGGCTCGATCCAAGTATCCGCACCTCCAGATTTTCTTAAAAGGCTTTGAGTGGCCGGAACTTTGAGAGTAACACTCCTCATAGCCACACCTTTACTACTGGAGCTACTGGAGGGGCGGATGAAGAGGGAACATCAGAGGGGGGAGTATTAGAAAGAGTAAACACTATAAGGGTCGTAGAAATTGAAGTAGGAAGGGAAGGAAAAGCTCTAAAAACTGATTCAGGAACGGGAATGGAAGTATTCAAAACTGATGAAGAAATGGAAGTAGTCATTGGTGATGAAACACTTACAATTGGCAAAGGAATGGAAGAAGTAGGAACGAATGAGGAAAGAGGAGATTTGTCAAAAACAGGTCTGATCTATCCACTCCTAAAGCCACTATCCAAAGGGGGTTGAGTTGGTTCACTCGTGTCTTTTGGCATGGTATCCTCATCAGAAAGAATCAATACAGGCTCGGTGGTTGAAGGTTGAGCAGGAAGATATTCAATTTCATCATCATGGATGACTCGTCTTCTAACCCTTGGCCTGTTTTTTAATGAGGTATCTTCCCCTTCTTCATTCTACGTACCTTCTGCTGTAGCTTTTCTTTTTTGAAGCAAGGCTCGTGCCTTGTCCAAGTCTAATGCATCATTGCCAGACATACGAATGGCCATAGCCACTTCGGATGCCATACCTTTGTTGCCAAATCCTGATCAAAAGAAGGATATGCAATCAAAATAAATGAAAAGACACTTAAATCTTGAAGCATGTGTGAAGAAATACGGTACCATGTGTTTTAAATTTTTAACCATGTCGGGCAGAGATTGATTTCTAAGTTCTTTGCTCCTTAGGAGCAATCTTCAAAATTGAATCTACCCAACCACGGAAGTTGGAAACATGTTCCACATCTCCCATGGTTGCTACAAAAAAACCAAAAAGAGGTGAAGTCAAAATCAAAATTCAAAAATAAAAATAGGTACGGTATAATAAGAAAAACTTACGTGCAAAATTCCACTTCTCAGGGAAGGAAATGTTTGTCTCACCATGTAAGTCCACCGTACAAACAACAACATAACGAGCATACCATCCTCAATCTTTGTCGTCTTTTGGTCTTATCAAAACCTTCTTACTCCTCGCATTCAAGGTAAAAACCCCATGACATATCAAGTTAGGATGGTATAGATGAATGAGGTGAGAAAAAGTGAAATTGATATTGGCTTTGGTGGATAGAAATCTTAAACAAGCCACTGTCCTCCATACCAAGGGACCAACTTGGGCCAAGCAAATATTAAAGAAACGGCAAAAATCAAGAATAACCGGGTCAATTGGAGGATTAAAGCCCAAAGTAAAAGGGTAAGTGTAAACAAAAGAATACCCAATCCTGAAGGAAGAAATTCTTTGATTTGGGGTAGGAATAGACATTCTGAGATTGTTTTTGCAGTTGCAATCTTTTCTAATGGAAGGGATTGTGAGTTTGGTTACTAAAGTAGGGTAAGTATCGGTTTTATCTAAACTAGCAACTTGTTTTTCAAGAGATTATCTATCACTGATAAAAGATAAGTCGCTGGGTACAATTTCATCTACTAAAGGTTCTTGGGAAGAATCAGAAACTTCTTTACCTTTAGAAGAAGGTGTCTTCAAAATAGAACTCATAGAAGAGGAACCAGAAGAGCCGCCTCGAGTAGATTCTGGTCGAAGTCTACCGCCTCTGCGTCTTTTATGTCTAACAAGGGCATTTGGGAAATTGTCTAATATAGAAACTCTTTTGGGGTTAGGGTTTGAAGATTCCATTGTTGAACAAAGAGGGGTTGAAAAGAAAGTGAAAGTAAGGAAGAAAGTATTTGCTAAAGGTTTGTGGAGAAGAAGACAAAGAAAGAAAAGGTTAAATATGTATACGATGACAACCATAAAACTCAGAAGTGTAATGATGGAAAACCTATAATAAAAGAAACTATCATTTCGTGAATAGTGGAGTAAAAATGATTTGAAAAGAGGTGTCAAATGGTCGATCCAATCAAAGGATGACACGTGTAAGGAGTATTAAATGAGAAACACAACTGAGACGTCAATATTGTCAGACGCATTAATTGTGACAAAAATGCCCTTTTTTATGAAGATCCACTTCCCAATTATTTAATTGACAAATAAATAGAAAGTGGGGGGACTATTTGTATTGGAAAAACACTCAATTTAAATTAAAGATGACGTGGCATGACACGTGGGTTGGTCAAACGGTCAAAGTGTAGTGAAAGACACGGAAAATAACAGGAATGGGAAGGAACTTAGATACGAGTTTCGTACCAATTCAAGTCATTTAAAGTCAACAGATGAAAAGAAGCACTGAAGACGAGAATCTGGTGGCATAAAGCAGTCTAAATTCATTATTAAATGCTTGATACGTTACAGAATCAATATTTAATAACAATAATTGTGTAACGTCTCATTAATTAGTCTTTATTATTTAGATTAAACCGTTACTCCTTATTAGCTATAAAAGGAGGAGGTTTCATCATTTGTAAGGATACGAAATTTCATTTACATCATACTGAGATACGAAATTCTTATTGATTTATACTTATTCTCTGAAAGCCTATTATCTTGGTCTCTAGATTATCGGTAACCCAACTTTTTTTTTTCAAAATTCAAACTTTGACCAAATTATATTTTTTGATTAAATAATAGGAACACACATGTTTCTTTGAACAACTTTGAGGAAAGTTTTGTATTATTTTATTTTTATAATACTTTACATGTATTTAAATATCATCTATAACTCTTTCGTAATTGTTTTTCTTGCAACAAATTTTAAAAAGGAAATAAAACACAAGGTTTTTATTTGTAACTTGTTTTAGTATTTTGAATAATATACAAGGTTTTTACTCGTAACCTCATTTAGCTACACAAGGTTTTTTTTCATAATCTCGTTTCACTACACAAGGTTTTTATTCATAACCTCGTTTCACTTAAATAATTCACAAGATTTTCATTACATTGACTTTTAACCTATAAGGTTTTTCTTTGGCCTTAGCTCGTGATTTTACTCTTAACTTTCGATTTGGTGGGTAGACCTTAGGCTTGAATTGAATTTTGATTTTTCTAGTCTTCTTTGTCTTTCATATATATATATTGTCCCCCAAGTGTTAGAACTCTCGAGCATTTGATTATTCTTTCCATGTGGTCCATTTCCTGAAAAGAAAAAACATACGAGACTCACAGGTATATATTTAGATGATGATTGCTTAACCCCCCTTTTTTTATCAAAAGGGTTGTAGCCTAGACATGGAATAATACAATGTTCCTCGTGTCTTTTGGGTCTATTATCGTCATTTGGAATTTAGAAAATTTATCCGAATACAAGTTTTTCTTGACACTTTAGAAAATTATTTGAGTGCTCATACTTAATCTTCTAGACTTAAAATATATATATATATATCTGAATGCATAGTTACATATGCGATGTCTAAAGTTGCACCTTTGGGTGTCTAACTTTAAAATAAAAGAGGCTCTTTATATACATTAAACGCTATTAATAGGATGTCTCCTTTTCATTCGGGCATAAAATAGGATCGATTGATCTGAGTAGAGTATTAGTTTGAGGGATTATTCATCCCGGTAGGATTTACAAGAGTATTGACCCCATTAAAATGTATGAGAGTATTGATCTCGGTAAGACATTGAGTTTGAGGAAATATTGTTCCCATATAAATATATATCTTAGTAGATTTGTCCTGAAGAGATATTTAATCTGATTGGATTTTGAATCCAAATTGGAGTGTACTTCCAAGTAGAGAGGGACATATGTCCAAAATAATATTTGAGATTTACGGGATAATCGATCCGAGTCATAATACAATTAGCCATTAAGAGAGGCTTATATATTTAGCTTGAATGGTCGTTGTTGGACCGAATATAAGTCACATGTTTGTTCAAAGTGAACTTTATTCTGGTGGCATATTTGCATACCTTTATTTTGACTTAGATGTAAAACTCTCGTTTTTAATCGTGGGATTCTTGACTCTGATATGGAGTTCTCGATTACTTTTGTGTACGTGTAGTATACGTTTTTTTGAAGAACTCATTCAACATTGTTTGAGGTGTTTATGTTTGATATGAGCAAGACAACTAACTGAGTTGAGAACGTAATTAATGTCGGAATATTCTTAGAAATTCTATCACCCAAGGAAATCAATTGTTTGTATCACTTCTTATAATGACAAATCAAATTGAATAATCTTCTAAGTATAAGGAATCTCCCTAGTGTTTGAGTTTTGAGGTATGAGAACTCAAACACTGGTATCATAACTTGACAGTCTGGCAGTTTAATAGTCCATAGTAGGATAGTTAGTTTCGATATTGATGGACTTTCAAATGGTCCAGTTCCAACATAGGGATGGTACTGAAGCTCTTTTTATCAAATATTTATTACTCTGAACGGGAACTACAGAGGTTCCATATGTTGCCGAGGATCATGTCATATCTTGAATTGAGTTATTCATACTGCTTTGGTGAGTTATTGATTTAAAGCCTTATAAGAGTAATTTTCACTGCTTTCTTTGTAAATTTTTCGCATCATATATTTTGTTTGTTTGGTCCATATGGTATTTTAGCTTTTGGAGCCTTGAATATTCTCAAGTATAATTCTTCTTTAACAAGGCAGGTAGTACGGGATGAGATGCACTTAGAGTTATCGAGAGCATGCTTGTCTTTGGGTAAAGTCCCATTCTGCAAGTAATAAATGAATTAATTATGCCAATTCAAAAGTAAATTAGTTAGGCTTACCTCATTTTCATTCTAATTGATGATAGATCAGGGATCGCCTAAATAAGGGATGGCTCGATCTCGAGGCTGTTTGATCCAGAAACGATATTTCTCAAGCCCGGAGTTGCTTTCGGAGTCAGTGATATCAGCAGTAGATCCGAGACTAGCACATCCGGTTCGATTTTCTTGGGCTGCATAGTTTTCTTGGATTTGCTCAATCATTAAATTAATATTTTTGCTCTGAGTCCCCAAGCTAATTTAAGTCATGTAGCATATGCTTCATTCTCGGCTTTGGTGTTAGCAATAAAATAACTCTTATGAATTATCTAACTACTTTCCCTTATAGGCATTAAGCATTGTTCCTAACTTGAAAAGTTTAGTACTTGTGGACCTAATTGTGTAGAAGACAAGAATTATCCCAGAAATAATATGTTCGGGTAATTTGTTTGGGCTAGGATTAATCATGAAATATGCTAAATTTGTAATTTTATAGTCTTACATCGCTGATAAACAATATCATATTCATTTTGTTCGACTACTCATTTAGCTAGCCTTCCTGATAGTTCATGTTTATGCAAAATATTGCGTAATGAAAATATAGTGACTATGAGAATTGAATAACATTGAAATAAAGCCTTAGATTTAGGGCAACTGCAATTAATGTCAACTTATCACAATGTAGATATGTAGTTTTTGTATCTAAGAGCATTTTATAATAAATAGGAGAATGTGTACCTTTATCTTCTTGAATTAAAATTGTATTTACCGGGATATCCGAGATAATTTGGTGTACTGGCAATCATCTCTCCTCGGAATTTCGAAAGTAATGATGCGTTGTTGTTAGATAGAAAGTTCGAATGATTCAACTTTTCGGACTAAACCGATCTTTCAAAGTTCTGTAACTTTATCTTTTACGGAAAAGGGTCAGAACTGCCCCTGACGTATTGACGCCAGTTTAAAAATGCCCTCCGTTAACCTATTTTGAAAAAAATGCCCCTACCGTTAAAATTCTGGCATATTTGTGCCCCTAACGTATTGACTCCGGTTTAAAAATGCCCCTACCGTTAACCTATTTTGAAAAAAATGCCCTACCGTTTTAAATATAAGTACAGTCAGTTGTTAGACTTAGGAGCACAAATATGTCAAATTTTTAACGGTAGGGGCATTTTTTTCAAAATAGATTAACGGAGGGCATTTTTAAACTGGAGTCAATACGTTAGGGGCAGTTCTGACCCTTTTCCCTATCTTTTATTATTTGACTCTAGTTTCTTCTTTTGCTTGACCGGATTATACCGCGGGTCAATGTTAAGCATATAAACCTTTACCTCCGGTATTACACCTGTTATGTTAGCATGGAGGCAAGCAAAGCAATTTTTGTTAACATGTAAAAGTTTAATCAACTTACCTTTAAATTCGGTGTCGAGTCTCAACCAACGTAATCGTTACTATTTGGGAAGTCAATGATAATTTCTAGTTCTTCAGCATTTGACCTCGTGGATTCTGATCCTTCGGTTCAATGATTTCTTCCGAAAATATTTGTATAATTATCCAAGGTTATTAATGAACCTTCCTTCCTCGTGGTCTATTCCATCCCGCAGCTATTTTTTCTTTTTCAGTTGTTAGGTGTGGTATCTTCGTAAGAAATCCCGTGGGTGTTTTACCCATGTTCTTCCTAATCTTCATCTTCTCCCATGAAATTTTACAATTTAGCAAGGTAATTCCTTACCTGTTCGGGTAGATCCGGATCTTTTCCAGCCCGTGAAGAAAATCTCGTATCTCTTTTGCTCGGACTTATTTTTAGATTTTTGCGTTTAGATTCGGATCATCCAAGAATCACATTCGCTTGATCTCCGGACATATCATTATCATGGCTATTCTTCCCATTTTATTTTGCATGGTAAAGCCATCTCCAATTTGGTTGTGCTCAACTGTGTTGATTGGTAAATTTCGGCCGTGATGAAGGTTTTAACTGAAAACAAGCGAATATTAACAAAAATTGTTACTATCTTTAGCAAATTTTCTTGAGTTCTCGACAACGGAACAAATTTGTTTAACCAAAAAATGGTATTTCCGTCAAAGTTATAATTTTATATGACGGGCCACAAGCAACCGATTCAATTAGAAAGATATAAAATTTCGTTAATACAACGTGATAGAGAAGTAGAAAATAAATTCAATGACAGATAATACAATAAAAATATAGCAGAGAAACATGAATTCTTATTGAATGATCCTTGATTGGATAATGAGCCGAACAAAGCTTGAAGCGCCGAACTATGGCTAACTTGGGAGCAAGATGCTATGAATACTACAATATATAGAATTGTAGAGAAGAAAATTAGATTCCACCATCTGGTGGTAAAAGTATGTCTCTTTATATGGCTAAATCTAAGTAACTAGCTCCTTGAATTATGGGTTCATTATGAGCAGTTACTCAATCCATCCATTACTTTTGGAAGACTTGTAATAGTTGTGTAAACGATGGAATTCCGTAACTGATTAGTTAATTCCATAACTGATGAGTTATTTCCGTAATTAATGAGTCAATCTTGTGCTTTTAAGTCAATCCCATGCTTGTTGAGTCAATCACGTGCCTGTTAAGTGAGTCAACCAGTACCTGTTGAGTCAATCTTGTGCCTGTTGAGTCAATCCCGTGCCTGTTGTGTCACTCCGGTGCCTGTTAAGTGAGCCAATCTCGTTCCTGTTGAGTCAATGTCGTGCCTGTTGTGTCAATGTCGTGCCTGTTAGTCAAACTCCTGCCTGTTGAGTCCATCTTGTAATTGATTGCCTGTTCTGACCGCTACAATCATTTATTGCATTTATTGTACTTTACATAATTGATTTGTAACTGATGGTATAATTATGGTCAATCCCATATAATCCGGAAGTAATTGATTCCTTTCTCATTTGTAATTATGAGATATTCTCCCGCACCTGTTCTGGGCTATATTATGATGATCAATTTCATGGCTAACAGACACGATACAAGTATGTTCGGTCCCGAGAGTGTTACACATATCATCTTTACATGTCATTCTTCACTTTTCTTTAAACTTTGCTGACACGTGTTGCCATTTAATAAACCCATGTGGCGAGTCTAATTTTTACCAATACAATATATGCTTAAGAAAGGAAACTGGAAAAAGCCACAAGAAAAGTAAAATGACACAATTTATGGATAACTCATAAAAAAGAAAAGGACGAAGAATGTAAATAAATATTTTTGTTGCTTCAGGAATAGAAGAGAGGTTTGATATAGTTATCCTCAAATTTCTTCTGTTATTTTCAATTTTTTTCAAGTCAAGTGATTTAGGTTTTCTATTTTAGAAAGATAGATTTTATTAGATAATTTTTTATATTTGAATAATCATTTGAGTAATGAAATTTATTGAAGTAAAAAGTAAAAGATACAAAAAGAATAACATTGTAACGATCCGACCGGTCGTTTTGAGACCTAGCGCGTCGTTCAGAATCAGCCGTCTGAGGCCATGAGCAGCTTCATTTCAGGTATTGTGAGTTGTTCGCATGGTCGGAATTGAAATTCAGAAAGATCGGAGTTAAATTTAAATGAAAATTCTCTTTCAGAAGCTTAAAGTTGAAAGAATGAACTAGAATTGAATTTTTGACTAAACGACCTCGGAATTGGGATCTGAAGGTTCCAGCAGGTTCGTAGGATGATATCGACTTGGGCGTATGCCCGGTTCGGGTTTTGGATAACCCGAAAGCGTTTTGGCGCCAATTGTGTAAGTTAGCATTTTGGAAGAAATTTCTTAAGTTTGGCTTGAAGTGCATTTCGGCATTATCGGTGTTCGTTTGGGATTCCGAGACTGGGAGTAGCTCCGTATGGTGATTCTGGAGTTGGGAACGCGATCTGAAGTGAATTCGGAGATCCGTAGGTCATTTTGAAGCCATTTGGCTAAAGATAGAAGTTTGAAGGTTTTTGAGAAGTTTGACCGGAAGTGGACTTTTTAATATCGGGGTTGGAATCTAATTTCGAAAGTTAGAGTAGGTCCCAAATGTCGAATATGATTTATGTGTAAAATTTGAGGTCAATCAGACGTGATTTGATAGGTTTAAACATCGAAAATAGAAGTTGGAAAATTTAAAGTTCATAAAGCTTGAATCAGAGTGTAATTCACGGATAAAATCCATCTTGGCTGCATCTCTGCTGATGCCTTGCAGAAGTTCAAAATCAAGTTGTCTTTCATTTTACTATTGATATCCATGCTGTTGTAACATATCTCCGTTATTGCAGTGTGAAGTTAAAATTGTTTGAAGTCATCCTCTCAATCTTGAGGCTGTTGGAACATGTTCAATTATTGCTGCAACTGCTTTCTACTTGACAACCAGTGACGAATTGGAAGATGATGAACACATATCGCTCAATTAAATTATGTGATTTTGACCGTTGGATATAAAAATTTGTTTGGATATGTGAAATTTCAGGGAATGTTTTTGGTTTTTTTCAGTGCAAATTGTCTGTGTTTTCTGGTGTAAGGCCTTTGCTTTCGTCTTAATGATCTTTTGGTTCAAAGGAACTCACTCTTTGCACAATAATCATGTGACCTAGGTATCTTTTCAAGAAAAATTTATCCATATTGGATGTTTATACCAAATCAATGATTATAAGACGTATGTCTTTTATACACATATTATCACTTAATCATGATTAAGTGTTATCTATTGTCACTTTAGTTTTAACTAAAGTTAAATTGTTTGATTTGGTGTAAATACCGGATGCAAATTTTTATGGCATCTTTGTATCATGATTCAGGCCATAATCAACTGAGTAAATGAAGTTAATCAAACAGAAAGGTAGTTTTATGGCATCTTACTCAGTCTCACTCAAACTAAATTGTCTGATCTCTTAGGTAGCTACGCTTGCTTTTACACGTTCACCATCCGAACTTAATGATGTTTTCAAGTATATAACTTTCGGGGTTGGCCTGGTGGCAATTGACTTGAGCCTTGGGGTTTGCTTTTTTTTAAGGTCTCAAGTTCGAAACCCATGCACTTGCAGGAACTCCTTGCCGAGGGCTTGTGCACCCCCAGGATTAGTTTCGAGACTTGGACACCCGGTGCAAATAAAAAAAAATGATGTCTCCAAGTACATAGTGATCATTAGCTCATTATCCAACTCAGTCATCGTGTATTCTAGCTACATTGTGAACTTGTTCTGGAATTCCATTTTCATCATTGAAGCTAGAAATTTCTGTTTCATTAGTCTGAAATTCTTCTTCTTCTGCCCTATTTACAACATATTCAGATTTCTTCATATGTTTGTCTGATACAGCAACCAGATGCAAACAAACAACTATGACAAATATAAACTGAAAAACTACTTTGGCCTTGACTGTTTCAACTCTCTGGTTCCGGCTACAAGCTGACCGAGGGGCTCTTTGCCTTCCAAGGCTGCGTACATCTCACCCTCCCCGACCCCACTTGTGGGAATTCACTTGGTTTATTGTTGTTGTTGTTCTGGCTACTAGCTGAGGTATTATTCATGCTTTTTAACACTTCTTGTAAACAGCTCTTGTATTGAGACTAAACATGAAATGCTTAGAGATATGACATTTCAAATGCAAGTTTAATAAATTAGAATTGTAGGATCAATTATAACATGACAAAAACAGTTGGCTCTCACTTCTTAAACCTTTTCTTCTTTAGGTAAGGAACTAGGAATATGTTTCTTATTGAAAATTGCTCATCCAAGAAATATGCATAACAGGAATTCATCAATTGTGTTAGCGTTGACATGTGAGGAATAAACAGAAAACCACTATAGAATGACCAAAGAATTCTACATTCAGCACTTTGAGTGCTTCCAAAATTGAAGAATTAATCCAAATAGCCTCTTAAACTAAAAATAGCCCGCAGATAGATAATATATGTATAGTTCATATATAATATATGTATAATTATGTATAATTAATGTATAATCTATGTGTACCGGCAAAAAAAAAATAAATGTTAAATTTGACTGGCTACTTGTATAACAAGCCCTTAAAAGTTAAGTTTTATGGCCCATTAAAGATGTTATTTTAGTTATATGCCCTTTTTCATAGGGTGCTACAAAATATAACACTAGAGAACGGTAAATAAAGCACAAGAGATCTTTAGAGGATCGTTCTTTTCTATTGAAATAATAACTGGTTTCATTTGTAATTGGCCGAGGGTCGATTGGAAACATCCTCTCTGTCGTTTTGGGCAGGGGTAAGGCTTGTCTACATATTACCCTCTTCAGACCCCACCTGGTGGGAATATACTGGGTAGTTGTTGTTGTTGTTGTTTCATTTGTAATTGTTGGGATATATACTATTACCTATGAGTTTGGTTTATATATAGTATTTATTGTGAAACAACTGTTTATTCAGTTTTAATAAAATTTTAAATAAATCATATATTAGTTTGTGTCATTTGCTTATATAGTAAATGATTTAGTGTGTAGAGTTTAGCTTATACACGAAAGATTAAATCATCGGTTCTTATAAGTATAAAGTTTGAGTTCAAAATCTAATGATGGAATTGGACAAACCATCAGGAATGATTGTAGCACAAGAATAAATATAATTTATCTTGATTATGGGAATGGTTTAATTCCAACTTCTTGTGCTAGTACACTTTTTATATGTATTGAACGGACCAGGTAGAGATAAATATTTTATACTGACTTAATAAAATAAAATCTCTAACCATTAAATGTACTTATACTCTTAATAATGATATAATTATTATTAGCTGTGTATATTATTATTGTTTTGATTTATTAAAAGGCGAGATTCTTTCGTGGGTCAATATGCCTGGTAAATTGGATAATAATAATGTAAATTGGCGAAGTAATAATTAGTTGATGGAATCCATGTCTCGGTTTAGAGATTGATAATACACCTTTATGAAAGCTTATAAGTTTTCTTGTGTAAACCCGGTCGGTGGATTTGTATCCAACACATGAAATAAGTTAAGCGAAAGTCTAAAGAAAATAATCAAAAAATTAAATCGTCAGTAATTTAATTTATTTGATTAGTATCTGAGTCTTAACCTGGGGAGTTAAATAATTTAATAGATGAATTTCGAAACTGGATAAGGAGTGCAATTACGGACACTACTAGAAATTCGGGAAAAAACGACCGCGAAAAGTGACCAAAGTTTGTCGCTTTTTTGCTAAAAAGCGACCAAAGTGTCCTGATAGCTATATTGATAGTCCCTTTTATTTAGGGACCAAAGTTGGTCGCTAATTAGCGACCAACTTTGGTCTCTACTCTAAATGGACCTATTTTTCCGGATGTTGACAATAGAGACCATCTTTGGTCGCTATATTAATTTAATAATATAAATTTTGCGACCAAAGTTGGTCTCTAAATAAATATTATTTATTTATTTGTTATTAATCTTTAACAAGCGACCAACTTTGATCTCTAATCCAAAATTTACATCTTAAAATGTGGAAACTAGAGACCATTATTGGTCGTAATTTTATTCAATTATTTATTTATTTTATTAGTTTAGCGACCACCTTTGGTCCCTAATTACATGAATTTAATTTGATTTTTAAAAAATAGCGATCACATTTGGTCTCTATATTAGCAGATTTCTTTTTAATGAGATAGCGACCAACTTTGGTCGCTTTTTTCAGAAAATCTGGGAAAATAGCGACCAAAGTTGGTCGCTATTTTCCAGAATTTTTTTTTAAAACTTGAAAAGCGACCAAATAGAGGCCAACTTTGGTCGTTTTTCTATGTATTATTTTGGCATAAACTACCTGTTTTGGCAGCTACACCACCTGCCAGTCATACCAAAACCCTAACAAGCAACAACAACAACAATTCAAAAAAAACCCTAATACCAAAAAATAACCCAACAACAACACAAAAATAACATTAAAAGCTACATTAAAACCAAGAAAGTGTTAATTTCAATAGAACTACTAATGGAAAACATTCAAACTACCAAGTTATTATGTTAACTCTTATTACAACCCAATGTAAAACAAATTGTATTTGTCTAGTTAAAATTGTCTAAAATTCATTCATTGTTTGGTACATCAATATAATTACCGTCTGATGAACTTTCATCATCATCATCACGGTATTGAGAAGGGTCTACTTGTAGATGACCGGAAGAATGATCACAGGGAGGACAGGACGAACGAGCACGGGGACGGGCAGCCTCTGGCGATGATGGCCGAGATCGGGGAATCGAAAAAGATCCAGCTAGGAGATTTTTTATCTGCTCTTGCATGTTCTGGCATTGAGTGACCATGCCAACATACTGAGCATCTCTAAGCTTTTCTCTTTTCTTGGACTCTTCTAGCTCGGATGTGGGCTCTGACACAGTCTCTCGCATAGAGGAGAGGCTCTCCCCATCAAGTTGCTCGGCTTGCGAGGTTGTCTCTATTCCTTGCATTCCACACCTATACCGATGGAATGTCTTAGTAGGAAGGCCGTATACCTTCCCGTATTTTGGACCGCCTGCAGCCCGCGTCCATAGTCTTTCAATATACTCGACCGGAAGTTGGAATGGATTGCCCGACTCACTAGGTGGAGGGTTGCGTATGAATTTATCAGCTTCAACTCTGAAGCGATCCTATAAGAAAAAGTAAATTGAATTGGTATTTCAAAATTTATATAAAAGTAAATGAAAATATTTAATGAAAAGTGAAAACTTACATGTATACTCGAGGCACGTACCTCGACCCACCTTTTGCCATCCGTCTCTTTCTTCTTCTTTACAATATGAGTCTCCTTGAATAGCTCATCTTGGTTCGTCGGACGACCCAACTTCTTTTCCTGAAACTCATAAATTTTAATTAATAAATAGAATAGATATACTTTGAAAATTAAATATATTAGGTAATTACGTACCATTCTTCTTTTTATTGTCCCCTGGCTGACCGTACCTCCGGTGTGCAAGGATCCTCCCTTCTCAGATGCCCGAGCTTTCTTCCCCTTTTCGCTCTTCTGTAAGAACTCTACAGTAAGCCATTGCCTTTGCAAATCATCCCAATACTCCTGAAGCAACCAGCCAGGCTTCTGGTTCAGCTGTCTAGCTATAGAGAAAGCATGCGACAACTGCTTGCGAGCTTTGAAATTAAAATTTGCAGCCACGTCCTCGCTATACTGGCGTTACCATACACACTTGCTCTGTATTTCAAACGTTAAATATTATATGGAAATATCCTAAATATAAATAATTATACTACTTGAAAGAACATTTATACCTTAAATTCATTGAAAATTTCTTCCTTCAGTGAGAATGGTAATTCACGCCAAGACGCATAAGGGGAATCATAAAGCTTTCTAATTGCTTTGGTGATTATCCTCGTAGTAATATTACTCGGGAGGAACCTACAATTTAATAAAAAAACAAATTAATATCTTAGTAAAAACTGTACAAAATAATAAATATAAAAATAACAAATAACTCTTACCCATCACCCTCAGGGACTATGATGATCCTGCCATACTGATCATAATTCACCTCCTTACCAGCAGCAACATCAACATCATCATCGTCCGAAACATGTGTATCAGAGGCATGTGTGGACGGAGTAGGGGGTCAAAGCTACTATCCCGCAAGCGAAGGCCTCCAATAGGTGGAGTCGCTGATGACGATAGATGTGATACCTGTGACTGCGACATAGCTACACGGATCACAAGTGGCTGTGACCCGAGTGGCTGTGACCCGACTGGCTGTGAGACTGATGGATTTGATCCCTCTGGCTATGAAATGGATAGATGTGATCCATGTGATGTTGCTGGGTGGGATGCACATGGTTGTGAGGCAGGTGGACTGTATATCGGACGCACAGTCCGATGGCCCTGTGAAGAAACACCCGGGGTCTGCACAAAGGTGTAGGGCTGGTGATGCTATGACATCTCAGTATAGCCATGGGTAGAGGCTGTGGCATAGTGACAGGCAAATCAAAAGAGTGTGGAAAACATTGATAAGTACTATCTTCTACCCTCCTCTTTTGCTTTCTAGCCTTTTCTTTTCCCCGAGAACCACTACTTTCATTGTTATCTAGACCTTTGCCTGTCATCTGCATAAGATAATACATAATTTAGATTGAAACCTATAAGGAAACTATCTATAAATGAGAGGTATCAAAGAAACCAACTTTTTAAAGTTCATCGACGTATTCTTCCTCGTCAGAGAATTCTTCTTCCTCACTAGTTTGAGTTTCATCAGTTGATTCTTCTTCCTCGTTTTCTATAATTCTTACTTCATTTATATCAATTTCTTCCAATATGTTTCAGGATGTTCCAATTCATTTTCTAAAAGTTCGTCCACTATTTCGTGAACACTGGAGATATCGTTTTGATATGCAACATCCAACACATTCTCGACTTCGACCCTACCTACAACCTTAGTTTTGATTACAACCCACCAATCGGCCTTATTTCGCTGTAATGGATAAAGAGCTTTATACACTTGCCTAACATTAGGTGCAATTATGAAAGGATCATATCGATCATACTCCCTCGTATGATTAACCTCAGTTATGTTGTATTGATTATGAACTCTCGTACCTCTTGTTGGATTTGGGTCAAACCACTTGCATCTAAAGAGAATAATTTTCTTAAATGGCCTAACTGAATATTCTAGTTCTATTATTTCTTTGAGCACACCATAATAATCAATATCTCTAACTTGGTTGCCATCACCACTTTGAACCCACACCCCACCGTTGTTGCTTTTTTTATTTTTAGAGAAACCCTCTGTATGAAACTTATAACCATTCACAACGTACTTGGAATATGTTGTGACCTCAACCCCAGGTCCCCAAGATATATCTTTCAAAAATTGATTTACACCATTATTTGGATCATTTACCTACATATTGTTAACAAAATTCATAAGTTAGCATAACTTTCAAAGATTGTTTACCAACATAGTGTTAGAATATTTTAAGGATATATTTACAGATTGTTTGAACCACCTAGGAAATGCCGTATATACAGCATCTTGGTCAATTGACCCACGAAGTGACTGTGACACATCAAATATTTTTAGTATTTGCATTGAGATGTAATCACGGTAAATTTTTTATTTTGATAACTATTAAATCAATACTTACTTGAGAAATGGTACTACTTCAGTACAATTTAGCAACACATGAAGTGTAGCTGACTTGAACTCCATATTACTCAAACTTCTCTTTCTACCATCCTTAGAACATCGGCCTGGTTGATTGAATATGGACATAGGCGGATGTAATGGATCAATCGTAAGGTCGACCGTGTGCCTGTTGGGCCTATTCCTAGCACATGGCACGTTGCTCTCAAAATAATAAGAACAAAAATGAGAAGTTTCCTAATAAGCTTTATATATAGATCCTTCAATTCTATTCCTCTGCTTAACAAATTGTTTGCATTTGCCAATTGTCCTGCATAATTCGGGTTAGCCAACAACAACAACAACAACAACAACAACAACCCAGCATAATCCCACTTAGTGGGGTCTGGGGAGGGTAGTATGTACGCAAACCTTACCACTACCCTGGGTAGAGAGGCTGTTTCCAAATAGACCCCCGGCATCCTTCCCTCCAAGAACTTCCCACCTTGCTCTTGGGGAGACTCGAACTCACAACCTCTCGGGTTAGCCAAGAACATTCAAATAAAACAGAAAATTATATATGGAGTATAGTATTACCTCTCAAAGGGATACATCCATCTACATTAAACAGGCCCTCCAAGTCGTGCCTCGTGTACAAGGTGGATTGGAAGGTGTTCCATCGCATAAAAAAACTCACATGGAAATATCTTTTTCCATCTTACCCGAAGTTACACGAATGTTCTGATCCATCCGGCGTAGGTTTTCTTCCCTTAATGTTGAAGAACACAAGTCTTTGAAAAACAAACTAATCTCAGTGATGAGTTTCCACATTCTTTTAGGCAAGCCAGAAAATGCAATAGGCACTAGGGTCTCCATTAAAACATGACAGTCGTGAATTTTCAAATGGCTCAACTTCCTTACCTACATACCAACTTTTTTCTCAAAATTCAATTCATAACCCTCATGCATCTTCAATTTCGTTACCCAATCACAAATCTGCCGCCTTTCCTCTAAAGTGAATGTGTAACTTGATTTGGGCTTGAATAACTTACCATTGTTTGCTGTCTGCAAGTGTAATTCAGGCCGCATGCAATATTCTTGTAAGTCTAGTCTAGCCTTCGGGTTATCCTTTGTCATACCTTTAACATCCATCACTGTGTTGAACAAATAGTCAAAATAGTTCTTCTCAATATGCATGACATCAAGGTTGTGATGGAGAAGATTATCCTTCCAATAAGGAAACTCCCAAAATATATTCTGATTGGTCCAATTATGAGTAACACCGTATCCAGGGAATCTGTGCGGTGAAACTTCAGTAACTTTGTTATAGTTCTGGACCCTCTCCCAAATTTCTTCACCTGAACGTATCGGGGGTGGATAATCATATTCCAGTTTATTCTTTTTGAAAGCATTTTTCATCCTTCTAACTCATGACCCTCAAGCAAGAATTGACGATGACAATCAAACCATGATTGCTTTCGGCCATGTTTCAAAGTGAACGCTTTACTATTTTCCATGAAGTAAGGACAAGCTAGCTTCCCAGCGGTCATCCACCCAGACAACATTCCATACCCAGGAAAATCATTAATTGTCCACATTAAATTAGCACGCAAATTTAAATTCTGCTTGGTTGATATGTCATATGTTTCAACACCATCGTACCACAATTGTTTTAGCCCATCAATCAAAGGTTGCAAATATACATCTATCAAATTTTTTGAATTACGTGGACCGAGGATAATACAATTTAAAAATATATATGGACTAGTCATGCACAACTCGGGTGGTAGATTATAAGGTGTAAGAAAGACATGCCAACATGAATACGGTGTCGCAGATACAGAAAAAGGCGTGAAGCCATCCGCACACAGACCTAACCGAATGTTCCTTGGTTCACTAGCAAAATCAGGATATGTCCTATCAAAGTGCTTCGAAGCTTCTCCATCTGAAGGATGGCACATAACACCAGGTGGTCTTCTATTTTCAAAGTGTCATCTCACATGAAGAGCAGAACTCATCAAAGTATATAACCTCTTTAGCCTAGGTATAAGAGGTAAATAATGCATCGCCTTGATATCGACCATCTTCCCGCTGGAAAGCCTCTTGAAATGAGGCTTTCCGCAAAATTTACAACAACTTAAATTTGCATCATCTTTATAATATAACATGCAACCATCTTCACAACAATCAATTTTCATTGACAAAAGTCCTAACTTAGAAACTAATCTCTTTGCCTTATAGAAATCACCAGGTAATTCGATTTCCTCGTCAACTAGTTCACGCATAAGGTTAATTAAAGAATCCATGGCTGCTTGAGAAATATTCCAATCAGATTCGATGCTTAGTAATCTAACTGCAATAGACAACTTAGAGCGAGGACTTCCTTTACGTAGTGGACGACTAGCTTCCTCTAACTGTTCATAAAAATGTCTTGCTTCATCATTAGGAGTTTGTTCAACATTATTGTTGGGCTCACACCCAAAGTGCATTCCAAAAGCATTCACAACCATATCATGCGTTCTAGAATCACTATTTTTATTCTCCCTCGACCTACTACTTTCACCAACAACCAAGTTATGAAATATCTCAGGGCTACCATCTATCTCTCCATGATTAGTCCACACAAAGTAATTCGCTATAAACCCCTCCCTATAAAGATGAACCTTAACATCCTCCGGTTTTCCAAACTTCATACAGTCGCACTTGACACAAGGGCGCCTAATTACTCCCTCTTTTATGTATGGAGGAAGTGACATTACATGTCTAATAAAGTCCTCAACCCTTCTACAAAATCCTCCCGCAATCCCCGTCGATTAAGATAATTCCTATTTTACATCCAAGAACGGTGTTCCATCTATTTAAATAAAGCAAGAACAAATTTAATTAGTTAATTCATATCCTAAGAGTTAAATTCATTAACTAAAAGTTCAATTCATATCCAAAAAGTTTAATACATTAATTAGAGTTCTCTCAAGAACCATAAATTCATAATTTAAGGTAGTTCCTAATTTCTACCTTAAGTTTATAATTTAGACAAAACCCTAATACTAAATAGACAAAAATACTAACCAATTACATAAAATTGTATAGCAAAAGTTATAAATTAAAAAGCTAATATGGTATATTACTAACCTTAATAGATGAAAAATAGAATTAAAAATCTTTCAAATGGTGCTCTGGCGGATAGTAGCAGCGGCGATGGTGGCACAACGATTTCAACAGCAGCAAATCGGAGAGGGAGGACTTCAACAACGGCGGTTCCGGCGGTAGTGGCACGAGGTCACAATGGTAGCGCTGGGTGGGGGGATTAATTTGTGTGAGGAAAATAGAGAAGGGGAGTAGAGAGAGTTTGGGAAATTTGAAAATGAAAATAAGATTTTGAGAGGGGAAACCTGATTTTCAGATCTGGTATTAAAAAAGCAACCAATTTTGGTCGCTAATTTGGTAGCTATATAAGTATTGAATGTTTGACCAAATTAGCGAGCAAAGTTGGTCGCCATTTTGACCATTTGACCATTTGACCAAAAATTATACTATTAACCATGCATTTGGCTATAGATATTCTAATAATTATCATGGTTAAAAGTCTAAGTGGGAGATTGTTGGGATATATACTATTAATCATGAGTTTGGTTTAGATATAGTATTTATTATGAAACAACTGTTTATTCAGTTTTAAAAAAGTTTTAAATAGATCATATATTAATCCGTGTCTTTTGCTTATATAGTAGATGATTTAGTGTATAGAGTTTAGCTTATACACTAAAGATTAAATCATCGGTTCTTATAAGTATAAAGTTTGAGTTCACAATCTAATGATGGAATTGGACAAACCATCAGGAATGATTGTAGCACAAGATTAAATATAATTTATCTTGATTATGGGAATGGTTTAATTCCAACTTCTTGTGCTAGTACATTTTATATGTATTGAACGGATCAAGTAGAGATAAATATTTTATACTGACTTAATAAAATAAACTCTCTAGCCATTAGATGTACTTATACTCTTAATCTTGATATAATTATTATTAGCTGTGTATATTATTATTATTTTAATTTATTAAAAGGCAAGATTCTTTCGTGGGTCAATATTCCTGGTAAATTGGATAATAATAATGTATATTGGCGAAGTAATAATTAGTTGATGGAATCCATGTCTCGGTTTAGAGATTGATGATATACCTTTATGAAAGCTTATAAGTTTTCATGTGTAAACCCGGCCGATGGATTTTGTATCCGACACATGAAATAAGTTAAGCGAAAGTCTCAAGGAAATAATTAATAAATTTAATCGTCGGTAATTTAATTTATTTGATTAGTATGTGAGTCTTAACACGGGGAGTTAAATAAGATTTAATTGATGAATTTCGCAATTGGATAAGGACTGCAATTACTGATTTTTAGTGGAAGAATTCGTAATTAATTATGGTAGATATTAATTTCAAAAATTAGAAATTAATTCCATAATTGAAGCCTTGTTAATTAAATTCTGTGGTCCCTACTGTGCCTAAATAAAAAGGAATCTTTTTTCTAGTGGAAGAGAAAACTCAACAGGTTTTGGAAAATGGTCTTAACCCTTAAAACTTGTGCTATAAATACATAAAGTTTTCCATCTAGAGAGAGAAGAAGATGGTGGCTGAAATTTTTAGCCAAGTTTTCCTAAAAATTTTGCCCACACGAAATTGCTATTTCGTTATTATTTGGGTAACACAGTAGAAGATCGTGGAAGGTTCGAGGATCAAGATTGTAGGGTGATGGAGATTCCATTGAGAAGTTATGGAATAGAAGGCTCACATGGTAGAAGAGATATGTTCACGCTTTAAGAGGTAACCCGTGAAATCTCGTTTGTACTAGTTGTCTAGATTACATGTGATTTTGATACTGGGATTGCTTCCGCTGGTTATTATAATCCATCAGTAATAATGTAGAGAGTTTTTACATAGACAAAGCTTCACCAACATTATTAGACTTAGAAAAGTGGAATACTATAATTTGTTGATTTCCAATTTGTTTGATCTGTTTATCTTAAAATTTTGAAATACCAGTCAAATGTGCATCCATAAATGGTAAAAACTTATCTGCACCAGGTGTTTACACCAAACCAATAGATACATGACATGCGTCTTGAATATGGACTTCAATCATTTAATTATGATAAATTTTGTGCATTCTCATCTAATTAAATTAGTTAACCATAATAAGTTAATATAGTTTGGTGTAAACACCCGGTGTGGGTAAATATTTACCATCCATAAATCTCTCTCTCTCTCTCTCTCTATATATATATATATATATATATATATATACACGCACACACACACACACACACTACAACAACAACAATAACGACCTAGTGTCGTCCCATTAATGGGATCTGGGAAGAGTAAGATGTACGCAACTAGGGGTTTACAAAGGAAACTGACAAACCGCACCAACCCGATAATCCGAGTCAAACCGCAAAAAAAAATCGATTATGGTTTGGTTTGATTTGGTTTAATTTGGTGTTGGAAAAAAAAAATCTGAGCATAATTGGTTTGGTTTTGGTTTAACTAAAGAAAGTCAAACCGAAACCAAACCAACCCGACATTACATATATAAATTTTTTAGATATATTTAATATATAAATATACTTATTGTGATGTAATTTATAAATATTTCTTAAAAATATTCATAATTTTATATTTTAAGGTATTATTTCAAGGTTGGACTTAGAACTTTTGAATACTCCAATAAGTTTTATAGCGATTAATATTAGTAAATTAAATAATGCTAACAAAAGCCCAAACCAAAATCAAATCAATACGAATGCTCACAAAAGATATTAAGTTCAATATTACAAACGTGAATGTATTGAATAAATATTTTTTGTTTTGCAATAATTTAGATAAAAATACATAACCTATTTTATTTTTCTTTAGCATTTATCATGTAATTAATACCCCTTATTAGTCATTTATTATAGCATGACTTAGTGCTATTAGATTATTTTTATTTTTATTATGGCTTTTTAATTAGTAATATTTATATTACTTAAGTTTATTATCTTTATTGATGAATATTTTAGGATAATGCCAGACACATATCATATTTTGTATTATTTTCTAGAAAAATACTGTATATAGTTGTATCTTACTAGGATTAAAGAAATATTTTGAGCATACGTTATATGTTTTGTTCTACGAAAATTTTACTGAAAAAATAACCCGAAAACTCGAGAAAACCCGAGATGAAAAAACCCAAGTTTATCGGTTTGGTTTGGTCTTAAATTTAATAACCCGACACAATTGATTTGATTTGGTAATTGTAAAATCCGAACCAACACGGCTTATATACACCCCCATATAAAACCTTACAGAAAGACTGTTTCTGATATACCCTCGGCTAAAAAAGACGAGAGAACTCCTGATAGCAAATAATTAGGAGTCAACGTGGGAAATCAAAGCATAATAAACTGTGCGTAGGTTACAATTAAGTAATTTCTAAGTTTAAATCTCTTATCCGTTACTTCCCGTGTATAATAAACTACAAAATATACTTTTTCAAAAAGAAAAGTTGAATTCTAAAGGTTTTACTAACATAATTTCCAAAATTAACAACTTGTTCCTTTTTTGTTTGACATGAACTTCAATTATGGTATACATTGTAGCCAAAAAATTGTTCGCATTCAAATAGCTCTTCAACCACTTTCACCACAATAACAAATGTATGATACCCTCATACCCACAATATTTTTCCATCACTTAGTCACAATTTCCAATCAATCGTTTACATCTGGTAGTTATAGCACTTGCAATTTGTTCCAAGTGACCAATCTATCATTGAGGACTCAAGAGGCAATTTTATGCGTGAGACGTATCCTGTAGTTTGTATTGCTATTGTTGCAGGAAGACTTATTCTGTTTTATTTTGGGAGGATTTAATCTATTATTTTGGTAATGTGTGAAGGGGTTAAAATTCTTTAAGGACGCACAAGCAAATTGTGAACTCAGAATATTTCTTATTCTTTAATATTTTTCAATTTTCTTTTTTCTTCTAACAGTTTTCTGATTTTGTGTTTTAACACGGTAGCGTTCACAAAAATAACATGTCTTTTGGCCGTGACCACCAATAATATACGTCAATGGGGGGAATTCAAAGGGGCGTGAATCCATGATCAGATATGGATGGATGAGTAAGACGCGGAGAAAATGGCTTTTATCAAACGGTGGGGGATATATTGTTACAAAATTATGCCAATTTGGGTTAATGAATGATGGGGCCACTTACGTGAGGGCCGTGACTACTATTTTTCATGACATGATACACAAGGAGATTGAGGTATATGTAGATGATGTCATCATCAAGTCCAAGAGAGCTACTGAACACATGGAAGATTTGAGAAAGTTCTTCAACAGATTAAGAAGGTACAATCTGAAACTGAATCCCGCCAAGTGTGCGTTTCGGGTCCTTGCTGGAAAGTTACTTGGGTTCATTGTGAGTCATCGAGGAATAGAACTGGAACCATCAAAGGTTAAGTTCATTCAAGAATTGCCACCACCAAAGAAAAAGAAAGAGGTAATGAGTTTCTTGGGGGACTCAATTACATCAGCCGGTTCATAGCTCAATCCACTGTCATAGTGAGCCAATGTTTAAGATGTTGAAGAAAGATGCTGCTACCAAATGGACTGATGATTCCCGGAAAGATTTCGACATAATCAAGGAATACCTGTCAACGCCGCCAGTTTTGGTTCCGCCCGAACCAGGTAGACCTCTATTGCTCTACCTTGCAGTATTAGTTGGGGCATTCAGTTGTGTTTTGGTACAACAGGACGAAACGAGGAGAAAGGAGCAGCCCATCAACTATCTCAGCAAGAAGTTCTCCATGTACGAGGCCCAGTATTCTCTATTGAAACACACCTATTGTGCTCTGACTTGGGTAGCTTATAAGTTGAGGCATTATTTCTGTGCCTATACCACTTATCTCATATCAAGAATGGATCTGTTAAAGTATATCTTCCAGAAGCCCATGCCCACTGGCAAGCTAGCCAAGTGGAAAATCCTGCTAAGTGAATTCGACATTATTTATGTAACTTAGAATGCAATCAAAATACAGGCGTTGACAGATCATCTCGTCGAGAATCATGTGGCCAGATAATACGAGACGTATTTATGTCTTGCATCGGCTGAAATATCACCTCCTTACCTTTTTTTTGCATGGCTCAAATACATCCACCTTTTATTTACGTCTTGTATCGGCAGAAATATCGCCACTTTATTTTTCTTGCATGTCAAAAATATAGCCACCTTTTATTTACATCTTGCATCAGCTGAAAGGTCGCCACCTTCTGCATTTCATGGGCTGAAATATTGCTAACCTGTCCGAATGCGTTATTGTTCAGAGCACCATTTTCATAGCCCGAGAATGCCATGCCATGGCCTAAGGACCCCATTTTATCTTTTGCATATCATTATTCAAATGCATCATAGTTCGAAGGCATCATTTGCATAGCCCGAGGACATCATTCTATAGCGTGCGAATCCTTTATCAAATGCTTCATGGCCTAGGGCGTCATGGTCTGAGGACGTCATTCCAACCGTCCAAAGACTGCATTTATGGTCCAACGGGAACTTGCATCGCGTTTAATTTTATACACAATGTATGCTTGTATTGCTCACTTACTGGTACGCCGACTATCAACGGCCGTCTCGGTAGGAGCAATCTCGCTCCAGTCCCGTAGCCAATCAGACTTCAACCATCCTTCTCAACACGAATATCTCGTTTGTTACTGTAAAATCCCCATCGGCATATCCCGCCGACGAATCCTGAACTACATATGGCATGATTCCTGTAAAACCAGGGATATGTAGGCATATAAGAAACCAGAGCTGGGTCAAAGTTCCTCAAATCATTTCATTCAGTCAAAATTGGGCATCATATTTTTACCCGACAACTCATTCATCCTTCCGGGTAAAGAGGGGGTAACTGTTGATACCTAATTTTTTCTATGTATTTTAATACTCACAAATACCTTCAAAATGACATGTATATTCATATATAAGCATTCCCAAGTATTTTGATATTTTAACTAATTTTAAAGATTTTTTAAAATAAATTTATTATCTATTTTAGCATTATAAAATCCAATAACTATTCTCAAGATTATCATTTTGGTGAATGACTTATTTTTTTATTATATTTACACCAAAATATAGTTAAGGTGATTTTTGTATATTTTAACAAATATTTTAGGCATTTTTAAAGCTTAATTGCATATAATTATATTTCTAGCCTATTTTAAAATTAAAAACAATTATAATTGTAAAATTGGTTCCAATATTTTTCAGTTAATATTTATCTATTATTTATTGACTCAGTACTATTAATCTACTTTTAAAATTATTATTGCTATTTCTATAAAATGAAAAATGGGAAAATGGCTATTTAATATTTAGCCCTATTCTATTTCAATTACAGCATATTTGACATTTTAATTATAGCCTTTAATTGACCCAATTCTACCCCCAATTCAAATTTTAACTCGGCCCCTACCCAATTTTAGAAACCCACCCGGTTCCTATTATTGATCTAGGTTGTTGATCATTTTGATCAACGACTATAAATCCACCTTACCAGTTTTACTCCTACCTTAATCCCTCATTCTCACCTAGACACCGCCTTTGAATCCCAAAAACTTTCAAATCCTCTCAACAGCCCTTCGAAACCCTAGCCTCCTCCTACCTTATTTCACCATGTTTTCACCAGAATCCATGGCTTCTCGGGCCATGGATGGTATGTACTCACCGCTCTTCACCATTATACCTTGGGTGCTTGAGGTTTTGAAGGTGGACTTTGATGATTTTCTTTCAGATCTTCTCAGATCTTCAGATCTATGGCTTCTCCAGCAATTTTCCGGCGTGTTCAAGTCAATCTGAGTCTCTCCGACTGAGGATCTGATTTTTCTCAAAGACCTTCTCATTTCTAGGGTTTTCTCTGAAATCCTAAGCTATCTGAGGTTCTTCACATGTTTATTTTCTTAGATCTGGAACATGTTTGTGTTCTACTAAACTTTTAAAAGGTTTTTCGTAAAACTCTCTTTAATCGTTTAATTTCAATTTATGGTTTCTGAAAGGTTTTCAAAGGCATCTCTATGATTCTTTTGTTCTTTCTTTATGTGTGTTGTCTGACTTCCTTTACTACGCATGTATGGTTCTTCTAATTTCTTTTTCTACTCTATATGTCATTTCTGTACTCATATGTTAATCTGTGTTGTTTCTCCTTACTCATTTACTATAGGTGTGTACTGTGAGTTCTTTGATATTGTTTGATCTACTGGACTATGTTTTTGCTCTTACTAAGCCTGATTCATATGTTTTGCCTAAGTTTGCATCACCTTTTCTTCTGGACTTGTTCAAGTCCTAAGTCTTTCTCAAAATGTGTTCTTCATGTTTTTAACTATGTGTCGTGTCCGTTTGTTTCTCATAAGTATTTGTAAAAGACCTCTATCGAGTGGCTTGCATTTTCTTCTCTATTGTTTGAAACCCCAACATTTAGGGTTTCTTTTGGCCATCTTGATGCTTGGGTGCGAGTTTGGGTTCCACTTTGGGACCCCGGATCGTCAGACTCTCTCTGAGTTTACAAACTGGACTTGTACCGCTTTTACTTATGATTCTGAATCTATCTTTGATTATACTCTCTTCTAAAATAACTAAACAATCCTTTTTTATATTCACATATTTCTGTGCTCTGCTTTCAGAAAGTTTTTTCCAACTAGTTGATTGATTCCGAAATCCTTTTTAATAAGGCTTGATTGATTTTCTTTGATTGAACCCCCTTTATCTTTTCCTGACTTGGTTGATTCGAATTGACCTTGTAATTTTGGTTTCATTGGTTGTATGAATGATTCCATTTCCATATTTGTCACAAACCGTTTACCATTGATTGTTTTCTTAAATAAACTCTATGTATTTATCCTTTTTATGCTACTGTGAACAGATTTTAATCAAATTTCTTTCTTTAATTGTATTCTACCCGTTTAAAATCGAATCCCTTAACTGAAGGGAGATCATATGATACTGATTCCAAAGTTATTTCCTTACCTTTCTTATTCATTTTCTGCACTATAAAAGGGACTACCCTTATGCACTTTAAAGACCACTTCGAGTTCAATACCTCGAGCTTCTAAGTTCACACTACCACTCCTTAATCTCAAACACTGATTTGAGTTCAACAATTTTTCAACATTCCGATGCTTTTCTAAGATCTTTTGGAATTGTTTTCTTGCAATTTGGCTCTTCCAATGCTACTTTTGCTTACTTACTCTTTTGGAAACGGGTATGTCCTTTTCTTAAATATTCCGCCTCACCCCTATGTGTTTTCTTTACATTTTCAGATTACTTATTTACTTTACTGTTTACATGCTGTAATTTGTGATCCATATCTCCTTTCTTTGCTTCTGTTTCTGTTATGAATCCTCTACTTTATTCTCCTTTATGTGCTGAATTAAGTTGTTAGCTTGACAGTTTCCTAATTACTGTCCAAGCCTTGGCTTGATCCACAATGGATCCTGACTCTTAATGTTGACTGGCAGGGTGGTCAGGGGTGTGCCAACATCTAAATTACTGGGCATGACCACAAGTCTGCCCTGTCTTTACTTGATTCCATACCCCTTGTGCACTTACACCTATTCCTAGAATTTTAAGTTCTGCCCCTCTCTTTTGAGCCTTGCCTTGGGACCTTGATTTCCCTATGAACTTGGACATGTGAGAGCTGGCCTTTCCACACTGCACTATGTTCTTGATTCTGAAATATGTTTGGGGTGTAAGCACTGCCCTGAGTCCTTTTGAGGCTTTTTGGAACTCTGACACACCCCATATACGAGAAGGCCTTTTGGAAATCTGATCCTGGAAGTTGGTGTATCTCATGGACTTCGAGTCTAAATTAGGCTGTTTGGATGTAGCTGTAACCACTTATGTAATTTTTACTTTCCTTCAAATTCAATCGTTCTGTAATAATCTTGTAATAACAATTGGGGTAGATAGTGGAAAGTGATGGGGAATGAATACATGTGATGGGGTAGAAAACATGCATATAGGATTTTACACAATTCTGCATTTTCTTCACTTAGAAAACATGCCTATAGGATCTTCATAATTTTGCTTTTTATGCACTTAGAAAACATGCCTATAAGGTCTTTTATTATTCTGCATTATTGCACTTAGAGAACCTGCCTATAGGACCTTTGTAATTCTGCATTCAGCACCTAGAAACCATGCCTATAAGTCTTTGGGTACTTCTGCATACATATACCACTAGGCAAACAACTTTAGATTTAATAATAATCAATTCATTTAGAGATCATGTCTATAGGACTCATACAACTGTTAAAATCAATGACACTTAGAGAACATACCTATAGGACTAAATTAACTGAACCAGCCTCGTTCTGCATCTAAAATCAGTCTTAAAATATGCAGATCCTCTTTTTTTTAAAACCACACTTAAAACCTGCAGATCCCCTTTTTCTAAAATCATTTGCTTTTCTTTATTAGATGTTATGCTTATAGGACTCACCTAGGCAAACTATTAGGCAATTAATCAGCTTTGCTAGTCTTTGGAAACTACATCCAGACAAGGCTATTCAGACTCCTCATCTGAGAAATATATGATTAATCAGCCTATCCTATGCCTTAATTTATTTCAGACCAAACCAGTACTTGTAAGTCATGCTAATTGATTTGCTATTTTAAATGAGGAGGCTTATCTGAGCCCAAATTGGTATGTGTTTCCCACTTAAGTGCTACTTGTTATTGCTTGTAGCTTAGACTTTTGTCCTTTTGAAAACTCTAAAAAGACCACACTCCCTTCCGTTAGGAATAGTAGTCTCAATGCCTTTGAAACTGATAGGATTGGGGCGGGTAAAAGCATGCAATAAGTGACGATACTATTTCGCGCTTTAATACCTTTACGGGGTAGAAAGGGTAGATATGGATATGATAACTGGTGGGCTAATATCACGTGCGACCCCTCTTCTGAGGAGTGATTGCTAGATATTGCATTGATGTGATCTATATTATTTATAAACCTAGGACCCATCTCCCTTTATTTTCTTTCATCTCTTCTTGTAAAAAATATGCAAATCCTTTGACAAAATTTCTTCCTCTCTTTATCTTTCTCAAAGTTTCGATTTACTTGCAACATTGTGTGTGAACCCTTTCTATTTGAGCCCTTAATTGCCTACTTGATTATGTGAAGTCACAATATGACATGGCCGAGAATCACACTAGTGGATCTTGAGGGGTGACTAACACCTTCCCCTCGAGATAATTTTTAGCCCTTACCCAAACTGTAGTTCTTCAAACTCAAACCCTTTATAGTTTCCTAATGCACTTAATCATTAGGTGGCGACTCTTCAAATTCAAAATCCAATTACCAAAAGGGAACGAGTTATCCTCCAAAATGTCATAAACCCGATTTGCCATAGAAAAAGGGGGCATCGACTGCATGGCGACTCTGCTGAGGACTTCTTTAGGCTTTTACCATTTTATGTTATTTGTGACTTTATTGTTTTTATTGCTTTTATTTAATGTCTTTATCCTTTTTTACTTCAAAATTGACTTGGCTCTTTGTTCCTTTTCTTTAATGCTTTCTTTTACCGCTTTCCTTCAATATTGTTGTAATTACGAGCAACTATTGTAATCATCACTTTATGAACGTGCAAATACATGACAACTTGTTTCATTCTTGTAACTACATCTTTAATATCATATTCTACTTGTGCCAAACAAATACCATAGCAATGCTCATAATTAGTGGTTGCGTTCTCCCGATATTATCACCCCCTAAATTTGGCAAAGGCATATTTGTGGTAAAACCAGTTGATCATCGCTACAGTCGATGGTTCTATGCCTTTCCCTATTGAGTTGTTCGTTCAAGGGTGCCGGTCTAATACCCCATATAAACCTTACTCTATTTAACTGTGCATGTATCATGGTCAAACCTAGCCGAGTCAGTAATGTTGTCTACATAATGACTCATTAAGATAGCCTTGTCGAAGTCCGTCGGGCTTCCTTGGAACCCAAACAGACACTACCACATTTGTGCATTTCTTTGAAGAACTAAATGTCGCTTATGCTAATTATTGGATTAAATAGTCGAGTCTGGTGGGGTAAGGGTATAACACTTTGTTTTGCAGAAAATAAGGCACGAAGTCCCCAGATTTGGCATAGTAACCAACATTCACCCAAGGTTGCTAAGATGGTGGAAAGAACTTCACTCCAGTGATCAGACTCTCGTCCACAAATACTTGACAAATTTGCCTTCTTTTTTGGAGATCCAACCTGACAACAAAATCATAGAGGCTGCAACTCTATTCTGGGATAGCGACAGATCTATGTTCCACTTCGGGGACCTTAAAATGACACCTTTGCTCGAGGAAATAGGAGGGTTAGTTGGTATTCCTTGGGAGACTTCGGGTTTGCTTATACCAGAAAATCACAAGGGTAGGGGTTACCTCAAGATGATGGGACTAAAGAAAAACCCAGACTTAACCCGTTTGAAGGACTCTTACATTCTTTTTGACTATCTGTACTACAGGTACGGCCATAGCAAGTCCTACCACACTTACCCAGATGAATTTGCCCTCACCTCATTGGAGCATATCCACAGAAACGTCTTCATCATTATGTTCTGATTTTTGTGGATGATAGTATTTACTATGAATAAGGCTAGGATCCACACCAGAGTACGATCTTGGGTTCGTCTTCAGCTGCAGCAAGGTCCACTGTTGGCATGCCTGTGACATTGTTTTGGGGTGACTTTCAACCAAGCCACTTAGAGTACTCATTAACCATTCTTCCAGTAGCTTTTTGACCTCTGGGGGTGCTTCTTTAGTTGCAGATATAGAAGCCTCCTTTTTGCGTGAGATCGCCAGATCACCTATGTGTGGGAGGTGGGATCTCCACATTCAATATGGTGCTAGGGGTTGCATTTAAGACGTCCTCTACGCCAGCTTTGTTGAGAGGACCCATGAGGTCGGTTCTGACATTTGCTATCAGTTTCATTCTTGCATTGTTGTCAGTAATTTTTTGTTTGTGTGTTGCAGAGGAGGATTTTCGATAGTTTTCTAGGTGCAAACTACGGTTTTGATTCTCGAAATTCCCACAGAAGGCGCCAAATTGTTTGGGCTCAAAAGTTATTTATGTACTTTTACAAGCTTGAAAACAATCAAAAAAGAGCAAAGGTAAATCATAACCAAATGTAATGAGAGTTAGGGATAATTGTGGTGATATTATCATTGTAGATATGGTAATATAGAGAAACAACAAGAACTTGAGAGCTTGAGAGCTTGAGAGAGAGAGAGAGAGAGAGAGAGAGAGAGAGAGAGAGAGAGAGAGAGAGAGAGAGAGAGAGAGAGAGAGAGAGAGAGAGAGAGAGAGAATAATAGAGTGAGAATAAGAGAGTTGTATTCTTTAGAATGATCCCGATGCTCATTACAATGTAAGATCTCCTTTATATAGTAGGAGACCTTTCTCGAAATAATCAAAGAAAAAGTACAAAAGTATGTGGCTTCTGCTTAGTGAAGAAGTTAGGCCCTAATGCCCTCACTCAGGTCGGCCTTATAGTAATGGACGTACCCACTTGACGTAGGGACGTTAAGAGCCAAATTTTACCCGATACACTTCTGATAAAAAGGAACCAACTAAATACTAAGTGGTACCAAATACCTATACTTCAATATCACCATAAAAGGGGTTAACTACTTAATTAGGGGTGTTCATGGTTCGGTTTGAAGCTGTTTTTCTCTAAAAAGAAACCAAAGCAAGTAAGTCGGTTTTTCAAATATTAGAACCAAACCAAGCCAATTGAGTCGATTTTTCTCGATTCAGTTTATGTTGGTTTTTCGATTTTTTCGATTATTTATCGATTTTTTCTTAAATATAAGACATACACTACCAAACACATATTCCGACGACCACATTTTCAATGTAACACTATCAAATCAATTGCCCTTTGAGAAATCTATTATTTACCAAAATATACTGATGATAATTGAATTAAATGGTGATGAATAATTTAATGACTCAATTAAAAATATATTAATTTTAACACGAAATGGATTCTTACACTAAACAAAAGAAAACTATCAACCAAACTAGAATGTAAAGGTAAAGAATAATATTAAAAGTGCAAACTATTAACATTTACCATAATTTTTTTGAAACTTTGTATAACAATATATATATTCAGTTTGGTTCGGTTTTTTTATGATTAAAACCAAAACCAAACCAAATTTGATCGGTTTTTAAAATTCAAAACCAAACTAAACCAAAAAGTATCAATCTTTTTGATCGGTTTAATTTGATTTTCGGTTTGGTTCGATGTTTCGAATTTTTATGAACACCCCCTATACTTAATTATAGAAACTCTAACGTATTAACCTTAGCTCAACAACTGGTGTTGATGGAATATGGATTGATTGAAACAAAGAGATATTATCAGGGATAGTGCTAACGTCTAAAACTGCTAAAAGCACACGTAATACTGATAAAGATTCAATCTTTTGGCTATATTCACTATTTAACTAGCAAAAATACAAAGCACTATACAAAGCATATTTGAGGCTATTATTTATGCCCCGAGATTATAAACAGAGCATAAGATCTAAATAACAGTTCGATTTCACAGCTGAATTCGCCGGAGAAGGAGATGAAGAAAAGCGCCTGCCGGAGCGTGGAGTCAACTCGCGGAAGAAGACGTCCGAATTGGGAGTACTATTTAATCAATCGGAATTTGGATTCTCCTTTTCGCAGTCGGTTTATTTTCGGCCAGTCCAACTCGTTTGAAGGAATGGGCCAGCAGGGTGTTCCAAACTGAAAAATCGCACCAAATCGAAAAATCAAACTAAATCAATTAAAAGATTTGATTAAATTTGTTTTGACTTAGTTTGATATTGAGTAAAAAATTCGTACCAAACCAACATATAAATATATAAATTTTATTTAGATTTTTAAGACGTTATATTGAATTTTCTTTACAAAATATAGAAATATTTGGAATTCTCTCATGTATTAACCTTGAAAAAGTAAATTAACGAAAAATAATTGTTAGACGACTAAGAAAATAACTATCATGTGTTACTAAAAAAATTCTTCCATTAGGATATTTTAATAGATCATTTGTTTATCAATTTTTTTTTATATTTACTAAACATATATTCACTTACAAAAGCTTTATCTATAATTTAACAAAGTAAAATTGAAAAAATATTTATATAACTAAAAAACTCGAAAAACCTACGAAACCGAACCAATCCAAATCGATATAGTTGGTTTGGTTTGATTTTGATAAAAATCGAATCAACCTGGTCCATGTACACCCCTAGAATGGGGGTTGTAGGTTTGAAATATTTATAAGGCCTACTTTATCCTATTCTTTTCCTTATGCAAAAGGGAATAGGAAATTGACCAATTCTACCTTATACTTATATAATTTCTCTAGTAATAATTGATACTATTAAACGTCTTTTCTAATATTATTTCAACTTTTACTAATTGCCATACAAATAATACGAAAATTTTATTGAATCTATATTATATTAAAAGGAGAATAGTATGCATTGTGGTTAAGCCAAGTGACGCACTAAAAATAAGACATATGGCAAATTAACACAAAATAAATGGTAATAATTTAGGAAAGACTTAAGATAAAGGTAAAAGGATAATCATTAAATATAATGTATTAATTTTGTATCACATTCGAAGATTTTGGCAAATCTTTATATTATGTTGGACAAATAAATGCCTAAAACTATGGGATATTGTAAATCCTATTTAAATCACGTTTTACTACTTTGCTGCTTTATTTTTAGGAATTTAAAAGTGTACGTTATTTGTAAGAAATATATATTTGAAAGAGCAACTTTGAAAGCATTTTTTTTCTTTTGAAGCCTACGTTATTTGCTTTTTAATTATTAATTTGACTTTGAGTTTCGGTAATATTGTTAACTTCTAGTAAAATAGAAAAATTTATAAACGAAATTCTAAGAGAATATATATATACACACACATATATGTGTGTGTACTATACACACACCACACACACATTATAGGAATAAAATTTATATTTGGTTAAGCGAAGTGGCAAGCTACTATAAAGATATTTAGTAATTTAGGATAATAATTAATTTAAATTAAAATATAGATCTATTTATAAATCTGAATGGAAAGAAAGTAAACATTTTTCTAAAGAATTTATATATATATATATATATATATATATATATATATATATATAGATATCTATATATATATATATATATATATTAAAAAAATAAAGTTTTTATTGTGGTTAAGCCAAGTGACAAGTTAATAAAGGCACTTGAAAACTTAGGACAATATTTATAAGTTTATTTAACTTAAATTAAAATATAAGATTCATTTTTGAAACGAAATAGAAAGAATGTGGATATTTTTATAAAGATATTGTCTACCCTATCTTATTAATAATTTTTTTTAAAAGTTGAAAGATAAAAATAACACCTCTATCTTAATTAAATATAAAAATAAAAATATAGTTATAAAAAATATGATAAATTTAACATTAATATGAACACTATAATAAAAGTAAATAAAAAAATTATTACAGGAAAAAAACAATATTTATTTATAATGTTTATAGGGGAATGAATAATTTTAAGTTATGAGTAATGCAATATGGACAAGAAATTAAAAAATACAAATAACTAAGAGTATAAAGATATATGGAAGGATAATATTTATTTGATAATTGAGAAGAGAAAGTTTTAAATATTCTAAATATATATATGTAAACGGAATAAAGTTTGCATTGTGGTTAAGGTAAGTAAAAACCTGCTATAGAGCCCCTTGACAATTTAGGATAATATTTAATTTATCTGTTTATATGTATTATATTAAAAGGAGGATTAAGACGAATTAAATTTGACTTATGGTAGGAATCAATGACAGTAGAATAATACTATTAAATAAATGATTCTATTACAAAACTTAGCTCAAAGTAAAAAACAAAAAGATAGACAAAAAAGTAAAGAGAAAGAGAGAAGAGAATATATTTCTTCCATGTATCCAAGTGTATTACAAAATGAGTTTTCATCCTCTATTTATAGTACAACATATAGGTATACCAAAAGAATTTCATAAGTATGTCATTAAGTATTTGAGATCATGGAGGAAGATCATGGGTAAATTATGAAGGTATGGGAGTTACAACAATAATGGTGAGAAGTAGTGGGGATTATCTACATAATGGAGAAGAGTAGTGGGAGTAACTTCTTTAGGAGTTATAGACATCCACTACAAAGTATAATATTTTATAACACTCCCCCTTGGATGTCTATAGATAATGTGCCTTGTTAAAACCTTAACTAAAATAAAACCCAATGGGAAAAAATTCTAGAAAAGGAAAAAGAGTACACATATCTAACAAAATGTATTTTTGTTGCCTCGTTAAAGACCTTGCAAGGAAAACTCAGTGGGACTAAACCTTGTAAGGGAAAAAGAGTGCAACGCGCATTAACTTCCCCTGAAAGAGCATCAATTCACATTCTTGAGCATTCGCATTCCAATCTTGTGCACCATCTTCAAGAGATCGTTGGTAGAGATTTGATAAATAAATCAGCCATATTAGCTATAATGAATATTTGCACCTTGAAATCATAACTCGTGGTAGATATATAATGTCTTCACAAATATCGTGGAATGGCTTTTCAATATCTCCATAAATGTATCATCGCTATCATATTATCATGCTTATAGTTATAGCAAGATACATTTGTGCATAAATTGCACTGAGGAAGTGGTACCTCAAGATCAAGAATTATAGATGCTTCAAGCAAATTAAATCATTTATGGATTGTCATATAAGTTGAGTCATATAAGCCATATTATAGACTTTAGATGCATATCAAGTTTTCATGGCATGCTAGACGTATAAGATATCGAAAAACTGATTACACATACCATTGACTTTATACTTTCAAGTATTCGAACTACATGTCCTTCATATGGAATCAATTCTACTTGAATTGTATCTCTTCCATTTGGCCAATATTTCGTTTGTATTCGACAAACTTAAGATCCTCATCGATATTTAGCGCTATCATAGATGTCGTCGACGAACATTTTACATCGGTTCCAGTAAATTTTCATAAAGACATAACATGGATATCTCTTCATTCATATATTCAGGTACCTGAATCTCTCATGAGATTTTATGAAGTGTTATGTCATGTGATCTTCTAGATCACTTGCCTCCTTATTATGATCACTTTGATCATTTGCTCATCTTCTTTATTAAGAAGTTCTTTTTGAAACCGATTTGTCTATACGCTTTAAGCGTATAAAAGACTTTGTCCTTCTAGGACTTAATATGAGCATTTGCAGTAAGAATATAGTTACTTTCTTTAGGTCAGCAAATGCGGCATGCTTTGCAATATGTTGCAATTGAATTATCTTTTTATGAACTTCAAGTTCATATTATGCTATTCGAGGATCTATATATACAAATGATAATTCGTTACATATAACTTTTTCTCAAGTGTTTATCATGTCTCCCCCTCATGTTAGAAAAACTAACTTGTTTCCTCAACTCTGGGAAATCATCTTTGTGCATTATCATGTTAATATACACTGCACATCAATAATAATAAGATGAAATTATTTGGTTCCTGACCCTGAACCACTTGTGAGGGGAGAATATAATATACTCTCGTGTATAACGTATATCAAATTGATATAGATAACTTTGTTCTCATAAGCAATAATTTAGCTATTAAGTGGAGGCACTCAATAAATTATTTTGCTAAACCAACTATGATGTAAACCAACTTATCAAGATGAACTATCTTGAATAGAAAATCTGGAAATTATGCTCGAAATTAGATTACTGAGCAAGTTACCTCGCAAGCACCGGCCAGGTTGCAGGTTAATAATAATCGCATATGTAACCATATCATAGATGCATCATATGTGGTATACATGGCAGGCGAATGAGCCCATATTCGCCTTTGATATTTCCAGAATTTATGGGATTCAACCCCAACTTTAGTTGGTCAATTAATTAGTGAAAACAAGTAATATAAGAGAATTCGTAAAGAACTTTCTAGTTCTTTAATATTTACCCATGTGAATTCTCTATTATTGTTGCACATCATACTTAAATTGATATGGCTAACCCGAATGCCAATTGAATAAATTATCAATATTGATAAAATTCAGGTTTACATCATGACATGTGCAATTATCGATAAACTCTAAGTTTATTATGATATGGGTTTTTATATCAATAAACATCCACTTTATTGTGGCATTCTTTTGTTTGTATAGTACAAATTGGAGAATAAAGCTGGTAGTTTTTCACATGCATATTATCATGCTACAAGTTGTAGTAATAGAAGATATCAAATCTTTCTTTTATTTATAGTCTCAATATAATCAATCGCTTCGCATATACTTTGGAAACTGAGTAAGTTTCTTTGAGACTTACTACAATACAATACCTTATTGGTAATCAATTATGTTTCTCCAAAATAATATAATTGGCTCTTAAAGTTGTACCATTATGGTCATGTCAAAATTTTATGCAATATATGTTTCTTGCATTATTATTATCCTTTAATAATCATATTGGCAAAATATTTTGGCGTACAATAGGTACGTGACCAATGACCATTCATGCCATAATAATGACATTATTTTCTTATATCATCTCAACCCTCCTTCTAGAGGTGAATGTGGTATATTCAATACCAATAGCATGTTCATATTCTTCCAATAATGAATATGTATTCATAAATCATATGTTGTCACATTCACACCATGAATGGATCATAATCATCTATATGTGCTGTATAAAATCTCATGTCAAATCGATGACATATATTACTTTCACAGAGTGAAGGAATATTTTGAGAATCCTTATTATTCTCATTATCACAATGATGACGATTATAATTTCGTCTATTGCCACGTCCATATCCATTGATACCTTCACGGTAATAATTTTGTCTTCTTTCAGACTTATTACATAGTGCTATCATATTTTCTGCGGGGATATGTAATTTTGTTATCCTTTTCAAATCCGTAAATGCGTCTGGCATTTGATTTGCTATTCTTTGCAAATGAATAATCTCTTGCACCTTTTTTTCACAAATAGAGGCACGCAGATCAAGATGAGATAATGATGGATTTTTCCATAAAATTTGCCGTTTGGTTTCAGCACCAACTTCTCCCCCTAATTTTGTGAAAAGTGTCTCATCGAATTGACAGTCTGCAAATCGTGCAGTGAACAAATCCCCTGTCAATGTTTCGAGGTAGCGAATAATGGAGGGCGATTCAAACCCAATATATATTCCTAACCTTCTTTGCAGACCCATTTTGGTGCGATATGGCGGTGCTACAGGCACATATACTGCACATCCAAAAATTCTTAAATGGGATATAATAGGTTCATGACCCAAAACTAATTGCAAATGGGAATATTTGTGATAATTTATCAGTCTGAGACGAACTAGCATTGCTGCATGCAAAATGGCGTGACCCCAAACCGAAGTGGGCAGCCTCGTTTTCATGAGTAACAGTCTTGCTATCAATTGCAGACGTTTAATTAAAGACTCTCCAAGACCATTTTGAGTGTGAACATGAGCTACAGGATGTTCCACTTTTATCTCAATTGATAAGCAATAATCATTAAATGCTTGGGATGAAAACTCAGCAGCATTATCTAGTCTAATAGACTTAATTAAATATCGAAAAATTGTGCCCGTAATCGAATTATTTGTGCCATTAATTTTGCAAACGCAAGGTTGCGAGATGACAATATGCACACATGAGACCATCTTGAAGATGCGTCTATTAAGACCATAAAATATCTAAACGACCAACTAGGTGGGTGAATAGGTCCACAAATGTCCCCTTGTATACGTTTCAAAAACGCAGGTGACCCAATTCCAAACTTTGTTGGTGATGGTCTAATAATTAACTTGCCTTGATAACAAGAAGTGCAAGAAAATTCATTATTTAAAAGAATCTTTAAATTCTTTAATGGATGCCCATTTGAGTTTTCTATAATCCATCTCATCATAATTGATCCAGGATGTCCCATTCGATCATGCCAAAGTACGAAAGTATTGGAATCAGTAACCTTTTGGTTTACGGTAGAATGTGCCTCAATTGCACTAATTCTTGTCCAATACAGGCCACAAGATAAAGATGGGAACTTCTCAATAACCCTCTTTTGGCCAGAGACATTCTTTGTAATGATGAGATATTCAAGATTATTCTCATCTATTGTCTCAATATGATATCCATTTTGAATGATATCTTAAAAACTCAACAAGTTCCTCTTAGACTTGGAGGAGAACATTGCATTCTCTATGATAAATATTGTTCCTTTAGGCAGAGTTATAGTTGCTCTTCCGGAGCCTTCAATCAATTTACTACTACCAGAAATTGTAGTAACATTTGCCTTACACATACTTAAATGAGAGAAATATTTCTTCTCTTTGAATATCGTATGTGTGGTACATGAATCAATTAAACAAATAATTTAAAATAATATACATAGTCATGCCTTAAGTACTGATTCACAGTGACAACTTGCAATACATTCAAAGTTCAAAACGTGTTCATATATTGTTAATTGACCAAATATAGTTCTATACATGTATATGTCTAAATGTGTTAATAAGAAATTTTACAATATTGCATACAATTTTGCAAAGTTTTAAGACAAATATGATTTTAGTTACAGCTTAGACAGTGCAACAATTCCATGTGAAAAATAAATGTGCCATAATGTAGACTACACAAATAAATGCCATGGGTACAAAAACTGTTGAATAGACACAAGCACAATACTTATAATTGTAAGCAATATAGTAAGGAAACAATTTGTAGTATTATAGTACAATGTCTTTGAAGAACGCAAAAATCACTGTAGTATACATAGATAAGATTACGACACTAGTTACTCATTGTGTACAATATTTTGCTATATGTACTGTTTTTGTCTAACATTTAACAAAGTCTAATGTTTTGATAAACGAAGAAATTCTAGCTAGCACAGAACATTGACTTATGAAATAATCACACTAAAGCATATAGATAGTATGTGTAATCTAAAGTTATATATTTTAAAACCATAATACAGATTATTTGTCAAGTTGATAAAACTCTTAAGGTACATATCGATATTTGATCATTGATTAAATTGTTTTAATATTAATTTTAAAACAAAAATTAGGAGGAGAAAAAATACCTTAATTTTCTCAAAGAGATTCTTGAGATAGTAGAGTTTCGTGCTGATAACGTATTACAAAACTTAACTCAAAGTAATAAACAAAAAGATAGACAACAAAGTAGAGAGAAAGAGATAAGATAATATATTTCTTCCATGAATCCAAGTGTATTACAAAATGAGTTTTCATCCTCTATTTATAGTACAACATATAGGTATACCAAAAGAATTTCATAAGTATGTCATTAAGTATTTGAGATCATGGAGGAAGATCATGGGTAAATTATGAAGGTATAGGAGTTACAACAATAATGGTGAGAAGTAGTGGGGATTATCTACATAATGGAGAAGAGTAGTGGGAGTAACTTCTTTAGGAGTTATAGACATCCACTACAAAGTATAATATTTTATAACAGATTCAGTATAATAATATTCATCTTTAACAATAACATTCTCTATTCTTTGTCTCCTTACCTTTTGAGCTTGACTGGATTCGGAGACGAAGAATAGGGGTGCCTAAAAGTTTAAGCTATAAGAGAATTTTTTTATAAATTTGTGGTATAAAATGAGGTACATATTATTTTGTGTGGCTATATTAATTATTTTTAAATAAGGAAAGAGCTCATTCTCTTTTGCACTGACTAAAAAAATAGCTTCACATAAATTAAACGAAGGGAGTATTAGTACCAGACTTATTGAAATTTGAGATGAAAAATAAAGTAATAGTAAGAATTTAGCTAAAATAATAGTATAATTTAATTTGCTCAAAGAAGATATATCACAACTTGACATGTTCAGTATTTTTTAATATTAGCACTGAAACAAAATGCAAGTACTAATATATATATATATATATATATATATATATATATATATATATATATATATATATATATATATATATATATATATATATATATATATATATATATATATATATATATATATATATATATATATATATATATATATATATATATATATATATTAGTACTTGCATTTTGTTTCAGTGCTAATATATAATAATTTTTAAGGTTATTTACACATAAATTAAATAAGTTAAATTACAATTTAATATGGTTTGTGTCTGCGTCGGTGGCGGAGCCAGGAATTATATAAAAGGGTATCGAAAAACAATAATTGCTACTATGGGGAATGGAACTTGCAACTTTTATAATATTTGACATTCATTAACCATTGCACTAAGAGTTTGTCTTGTGTCAAGAATTGTCAATCCTTTGTAAATATTTAATTTTTAAGAAAAAATACCTAAAATACCTATTTATACAATGTTATTTTCCGGCAAAAGATTGTCAACACCCCTTGAATAAGGGTGGCTCCGTCATTTGTCTGCACATCGCACGGATACTAATACAAGTACGTATATATGTGGACTAAAAGTGCGTCATTTAAGCAGAGAGGAGCAATAATAATATAATAAATAATTTCAAAGTTATGTTTGGTCAAATTCGATGCACTGGTAATGACTCCAGCTCCACGTGGCCTAACTAATCTTCCTCTTCAAAACAAAAACAAAAAAAGAAAAGAAAGGAGGAAACATTCCGATTCCAGTTAATTTAGCACCAAATGGACCCTCCATACGAAAAGAGCTGGAGCATCCATACCCGAAAAGAAATCACCACAAAATACGAAGTCTTCAACCGAATCGGCGCCGGCGCATATTCCGACGTGTACAAAGCTCGCCGGCGATCTGACTCCGTCACCGTCGCCCTCAAAGAAATCCACGACTACCAATCAGCATGTCGAGAAATCGAAGCCTTACAAATCCTTCAGCACTGTCCAAATGTCGTCTTTTTGTACGAGTATTTCTGGAGAGAGGATGAAGATGCTGTACTCGTATTGGAATATTTGCCTACGGATTTGAGCTCTCTTATAAAAGAAGCGAAGAATTGGGAAAATGGATTGGGCCTTGGGGAGATTAAGAAGTGGATGATCCAGATCTTATGTGGAATTGATGCTTGTCATAGGAATTCGATTGTACATAGGGATTTGAAGCCTGAAAATTTGTTGATTTCTGATGATGGAGTCCTCAAGTTAGCTGATTTTGGCCAGGTTCTCAGTTTTTCTGCTTTTCCGAGATATCAAAATTTTCGATTTCGATCCGATATTTCTGATTCATTTGAGCTTACAAAATAGTTATCTTGTCAAGATGTGAACTTTGATATGTGATCCTCGTCAAATTTTCATCGTTTATTACTAGTCGAATTTTGATTGCAATTCATAGGAGAATTACTGCTTAGCTACAGGTGCAGTCGGCCGGGCGATTAAAACTCATTTGAAGACCACTTTTTTCAAGAATCTTACACTAGAACTCTAAAAGATATTATCCTCTGAGGTATCCATACAACTAGCTCTCTGTTCGGGTTAGTAGCTCTATACGAAGGCAAATCCAGGATATACAGTGAGTGATTAGTTTAGAGTGAGTGTTATTTTATTATATATTTATTTGTGCATTTTGAATTTTTTGCAGTATTACAGAATCGTTGCAAACTTAGGGAGAGATGGGACGTAATGGAAGAAAATGATGTATATACGTGATACTAGTTAGTTGGATATGTTTTAGTCATACTAGTACGTTTATTTAGTGCCTATGCTTTCTAGCAGTCTTTTAGCCTTGTCAGAGATATGTCAGTAGATATATAGGGAGCTTATTTGTATAATTTTGACTTGAAATGAGTTTAAACGGAGAAACATGGTCATTGAGAATTCATGTAGCAGACCCCAGCTTGTTTGGACTGCAGCCTAATAGTTGTTATTGCTGTTTGTATGTGTTTAGTTCGAGCCAAAAACAATAGTTAATTGAACACACAGTAGTCGCGTTGGATCCCCTCCAGCACTATATGCATAACCTTTGTTCTCGCAAGCATAGAGTCTTCTTCAGGATATCCATGGTGCTTTTGTTCTTCTGCTGGAACATCCTTGGTTACCTGAACTCTTTTCAACTCCCCCTCTGATTAATGTTCTTTCCATTCTCACAACATGACTTTGCCTCTACTTGTTCTACACAGGCTAGGATACTACTGGTTCCCGGGTTTGTAGCTGCTAATGACAATCAACAGCCATACGTGCAGAGCAATCCCGGTCAGGCAACTGTTGCCGGTCCATCACATTTCAAGCACATATCAGATGTGTCTTCTGAAGGAGGTCTATTTGTTGAAGAGCCAGCATCTCTGGTTCAACCTGAACGCCTTGGAGAGTCAGATGAGCTGAGATCCAGGTTCTTGGATGACATTGATAAAGATAGTAATATTCAAGATGGAGACACTTCCTGTCTAGCTACAGGCACCATGAGTAATGTTGAGGAAGATCTTTTACCGGGCACATATTCCTACGATGTTGAAGATGGTGAAAACGATTGTTTTCCTCCCCTCACCTCCTGCGTCGGAACTCGTTGGTATAAGGCACCTGAGCTACTTTACGGTTCCACAAATTATGGACCAGAGATTGATTTGTGGTCACTAGGTTGTATTTTTGCGGAGGTTTTGCATCTGGAACCACTTTTTCCTGGAATTTCAGACATTGATCAACTCGGCAAAATATTTAGCGTTCTTGGAAACTTATCTGAAGAAATTTGGCCTGGTTGTGCAAATCTTCCTGATTACAAAATAATCTCATTTGGTAAAGTAGATAATCCAATTGGCTTAGAAGCATGTCTATCCAACAGGTCAACTGACGAAATTCTGCTCGTAAAAAAGTTGCTATGTTTTGACCCGGCTGGTAGAGCTACAGCAATGGAATTACTACATGACAAGTATCTGAACGAAGATCCTTTGCCTGTCCCATCGTCTGAACTGAGGATTCCCTCCAAACATAGTGGCGCGGATGAAGATTCACCTGATGAATTAGGTGATTATAGGGATTTTAACTCTGACTCAGAGTTTGATGATTTTGGCCCAGTGAAAGTAGCAAGCTCTGATTATGGTTTCTCAATTAAGTTTTCTTGAGCCCCCTGGTGTATAAATTTGTTCTTAATTTACTTCTCTTTTCCACAAGAATTTTGTGACTGAACTCTCCTCACATTGGTAGAAGTGATTCCTCTCAGAGTGATGGAGATTCTCAGTTTCCCATGTTATATCCAAGTATCATCTTTGCTGCAGACTATGTAATGTTGCAGCACTTCATGTATTTTGTTGTAAGGGATTCTCAAACATTTGTAAGTCGTAACAATTGTGGCTTCCTCTGTTGGAATAGCAATTAAGAAACTGAGACATATACGTAAGCGGCAAGTCTATATTATTTGTATTGTTTTTTGTACTGAAGGAGACTTCTTGTATTGTGCTACAATCTACGTAAAAGGTTCCTACAGCAACGTCAATGAAGAATTGGATCCCATCCTTTGCTTCTAGTTTCTGATATCATTTCTTTTTCCTTTATTTCCTAATACAAAGTATGAGCAAGACAATCTAAGTTCTGGTTCTATTTTCTCTGTAATCATTCATATTTTCAAGAATATGGGATAAATCTTGATTTTCCAGTAAAGGCGGTAAATAGCGATTATTAATCTTTCAATTGCCAATTAAGCCCTCAAAAATTGAAACGAGGAAGTGATATTATTTCATCCCAAAGCACTACTTTCTCTTCCTTTACAACAAGAGCAACAACAACAACGCAGTATAATCCCACTTAGTAGGGTTTGGGAAGGGTAGTGTGTACGCAGACCTTACCCCTACCCTTGGGTAGAGAGGTTGTTTCCAAATAAACCCCCGACATCTTTCCCTCCAAAAACTTCCCACCTTGCTCTTGGGAAGACTCAAACTCACAACCTCTCGGTTGGAAATAGGGATTGCTTACCATCAGAGCAACCCCTCTTGTCTTTTCTCTTCCTTTAGTCATTGTCAAATATGTATCTGAAAGTTTTGCTGAAACTGGAATAAAGATAGTGATTTAAAATAACACAAGATTTTCCAATTTCCCATTTCGCTGTCTCTTTCTTCCACTTCTGTTGGTGGGTAAACGAATTTTCATCTCAAACGACATGTACACAATTCCGGGGGAAAAAAAAAAGAAAAAACTCAAATAAACCTTTTTGTTATGAAATAATATAAAAGACAAGAACAATAACTCAAGAACAAGAGCAAATAGAGAGAGAATAGGGAGAGAGAGAAGTATTCTTATTAATACTTGGGGGTGATTTACAATGGTAGAGAGCACCTCTATTTATAGGGAGGAGAATGACTTAGCTTCAAGCTAAAACTCTTAGACATTCACTCTAAATAGACTTCTATTTTATAACACTCCCCCTTGAATGTCTATTCAATAATGTGCCTCATAAAACCTTAAAACCAAAACCCAATGGGAAAAATTAAAGTAAAGGAAAAAGAGTACACATGTTTGAATATGCGCCTATTGGTTGCCTCGTTAAAAACCTTGCAAGGAAAACCCGGTGGGACAAAACCTTGTAAGGGAAAAAGAGTGCAACGCGCCTTAACTCCCCTGATAAGAACATCAATTTATGTCCTTAAGTCTTCGCATCCCGATCTTGTGAACTAGCTTCTTGAAGGTTGACTTTGGTAGAGATTTTGTGAACAAATCAGCCATATTTTCGCTTGAACGAATCTGTTGAACATTGATATCACCATTCTTTTGAAGATCACGTGTGAAGAATAACTTTGGTGAAATATGCTTCGTTCTATCTCCTTTTATGAATCCTCCCTTCAATTGAGCTATACATGCTGCATTGTCTTCATACAAAGTTGTGGGCAGTTTATCACACTTCAAACCACATTTGTCTTGGATATGATGTATTATCGACCTTAACCACACACACTCCCGACTTGCTTCATGAATAGCAATTATCTCGGCATGATTAGATGAAGTAGCCACAATTGATTGCTTAGTCGATCGCCAAGATATGGCGGTTTCTCCACAGGTAAACACATAACCCGTTTGAGATCGAGCCTTGTGTGGGTCGGACAAATATCCAGCATCAGCATAACCAACAAGATCCGGGCTGCAATTCTTACCATAAAATAAGCCCATATCGGTAGTTCCCTTTAGGTACCGCAATATGTGTTTGATCCCATTCCAATGTCTCCTCGTAGGAGCCGAGCTAAATCTTGCTAAGACATTAACTGAAAATGATATGTCAGGTCTTGTAGTATTTGCAAGATACATTAGTGTGCCAATTGCGCTAAGATATGGTACTTCAGGACCAAGTAGCTCTTCATTCCTTTCTTGTGGTCGGAATGGATCTTTGTTCACATCAAGTGATCGAACAACCATCGGTGTACTTAAAGGATGTGCTTCATCCATGTAAAACCGTTTCAGTACCTTTTCTGTATAGGTAGATTGATGAACAAAAATTCCGTTTGCTAAATATTCAATTTGCAAACCAAGACATAGTTTAGTCTTTCCGAGATCTTTCATCTCGAATTCATCCTTTAGATAATCAATTGCCTTTTGGAGTTCTTTAGGGGTTCCAATAAGGTTTATGTCATCAACATATACGGCAAGTACAACAAATTCCGATGTTGTTTTCTTTATAAAAACACACGGGCAAATGGCGTCATTTATATAGCCTTCTTTTAACAAGTACTCACTAAGACGATTATACCACATTCGTCCAGATTGCTTTAGACCATACAAGGATCTTTGCAATTTAATTGAGAACATTTCCCGAGATTTTGAGTTGTGCGCGTTTGGCACCTTGAGTCCATCGGAAATTTTCATGTATATCTCATTATCAAGTGAGCCATAAAGATAGGCTGTAACTACATCCATTAAGTGCATGTCAAGCTTTTCATGGACAGCAAAACTTATGAGATAACGAAAGGTTATCGCATCCATTACAGGCGAATATGTCTCTTCATAATCGACACCAGGCCTTTGAGAAAAACCTTGTGCAACAAGGCGTGCTTTATATCTTTGTACCTCGTTTTTCTCATTTCTCTTGCGTACAAAGACCCATCTATAGCCGACAGGCTTAACACCATTAGGTGTTTCAACTATAGGGCCAAAAACTTCATGTTTTGCCAGCAAATTCAATTCTGATTGAATTGCTTCTTGCCACTTTGGCCAATCCTGTCTTTTTCGACATTCTTCAACAGATTGAGGTTCGAGATCCTCACATTCTTGCATAATGCTAGATGCTACATTATAAGCAAAGGCATTATCCACCACAATATCCACTCGATTAATATTTGCCTCAATATTAATTGGATTTAGGGATAGTTCCGTATTTTCCAGAGTCTCGGGCTCAATGGATTCTTCATGAGTCTCAGAATTTGTTAAATCATGAGATTCTTTCGTGGTGTCATTTTGATCGTTCTTTTTCCTTTTTCTAGGATTTCGATCTTTGGAACCTAATGGTCTGCCACGCTTCAGGCATGCATTCGACTCATTGGATATGACACTAGATGATTGTCCAACAGGGACATCAATACGGATTGGAACATTTTCCGCGGGAATGTGGGATTTCGTTATCCTTTTCAAGTCCGTAAATGCGTCAGGCATTTGATTTGCTATTCTTTGCAAATGGATAATCTTTTGTACCTCTCTTTCACAAATAGAGGTATGTGGATCAAGATGAGATAATGATGCATTTTTCCACAAAATTTCTCGTTTGGTTTCACCAACTTCTCCCCCTAATATTGGGAAAAGTGACTCATCAAATCGACAGTCTGCAAATCGTGCAGTAAACAAGTCGCCTGTCAATGTTTCGAGGTAGCGAATGATGGAGGGCGATTCAAACCCAACATATATTCCTAACCTTCTTTACGGACCCATTTTGGTGCGGGATGGCGGTGCAATAGGCACATATATTGCGCATCCAAAAATCCTTAAATGGGATATATTGGGTTCATGACCCAAAACCAATTGCAACGGGGAATACTTGTGGTAATTCGTCGGTCTGAGACAAATTAGTATTGCTGCATGTAAGATGGCGTGACCCCATACCGAAGTGGGCAGCCTCGTTCTCATAAGTAATGGCCTTGTAATCAACTGCAGGCGTTTAATTAACGATTCTGCAAGACCGTTTTGAGTGTGACATGAGCTACAGAATGTTCAACTTTTATCCCGATTGATAAGCAATAATCATTAAATGCTTGGGATGTAAACTCAGCAGCATTATCCAGTCTTATGGACTTGATTGGATTATCTGGAAATTGTGCTCGTAGTCGAATTATTTGTGCCATCAATTTCGCAAACGCAAGGTTGCGTGATGACAACAGGCACACATGAGACCATCTACAGGATGCGTCTATCAAGACCATGAAATACCTAAACGACCCACTAGGTGGGTGAATAGGTCCACAAATGTCCCCTTGTATACGTTCCAGAAACGTGGGTGACTCAGTCCCAACCTTTGTTGGTGATGGCCTGATAATCAACTTGCCTTGATAACACGAAGTGCAAGGATATTCATTATTCGAAAGAATTTTGAAATTCTTTAACGGATGCCCATAGGAGCTTTCTATAATCCGTCTCATCATGACTGATCCTGGATGTCCCAATCGATCATGCCAAAGTACAAAGGTATTGGAATCAGTAACCCTTTGGTTTACTGTTGAATGTGCCTCAATTGCACTAATTCTTGTCCAATACAGGCCACAAGATAAAGACGGGAATTTCTCAATAACCCTCTTTTGGCCGGAGACATTCTTTGTGATGACAAGATATTCAAGATTATCTTCATCCATTGTCTCAATATGATAGCCATTCCGGCGTACATCTTTAAAACTCAACAAGTTTCTCTTAGACTTGGAGGAGAATATTGCATTCTCTATGATTAACGTCGTGCCCTTGGGCAGAGTTACAATTGCTCTTCCGGAGCCTTCAATCAATTTACTACTTCCAGAGATTGTAGTAACGTTTGCCTTACACATATTTAGTTGAGAGAAATACTTCCTTTCTTTGAGTATTGTATGTGTAGTACATGAATCAATTAGGCAAATACTTTTACAGTTGGATGTTGATCCAAGTTCGCTTTGTGAGATGTCCATATTTGCTATCCCATAGTTTGACATACAAAAGAGATACAAGAACATAAGAATAAACAAGTTCAATTCTTTTGTGTCACATAATATTTTCAAAATCTGCTGCTAACAGTTGACTAACAAAATCAGATATGTTATCCATTACTTTGCAGTTTGAAAATTTCAGTTTAAACGTTTTCTTCAGACAATCGATTGTTACTTACAAACAATCGATTGTTTGGCTATTTTGAAAAATTCCAGACCTTACTGTTTCAAGACAATCGATTGTTAGACAACGACAATCGATTGTGGATGATTTTTGAAAAATTCCAGATCACACTGTCTAACGACAATCGATTGTTAGACACAGACAATCGATTGTGGGTGATTTTTGAAAAATTCCAGATTACACTGTCTAATGACAATCGATTGTTAGTCAACGACAATCGATTGTTGATCAATTGTTTTTCAACTTTAATGCGAAAAAAGTAGATAATCGACTAGTTTTTCAGGCTAGTCGATTACCCCTACTGGAAAATAAAAACTTTATTGATATTTGAGCATATTGAAGACATTCTAAAGAACTACTGCTAACATTGCATCATGAACTAACTAATACGAGCTAATACTAATGGCTATTAGTTTATTCACTAACTAATACAAATAAGTAGAATAAAATCAAATAACTCCATCTTCTTTCATCACGGACCCATCGCCGATTAGGTGGTCTATTTTCCCCTCGGGTTGCTCAAAGAAGTCTGCCACATCCAGGTGGGTGATGTCCTCATTGTCGTCATAGACAAAATTTGTTTCAGGGCCTTTTCTCTTTCGAGATGCTTGATAAAGGTCAACCAAGTGTCTTGGTATACGGCAAGTCTTTGACCAGTGCCCTTTCCCACCGCAACGATAACATATCGTTCCTGAACCATTTTCCTTAGGATCTTCATGACCCCGTTTCTGCTTTTGGCGGTTATCTCTTTTGGGGGGTGACGGACTTCTTTGGAATTTCTTCCTTGTCTACGTCCCTGGCTATGACCCCGTTTACGACCATGACCATGGTCCTTTTCATGTTTGGCATAATGAGAGTGCACCTTATCTGCTTCAGGCAGTGGTGTAGACCCAGTGGGTCGATTTTCATGATTTCTCATGAGCAGGTCATTATTTCGCTCAGCCACTAGTAGAAGAGAAATCAGTTCAGAGTACTTTGTAAAGCCTTTCTCTCTGTACTGTTGTTGCAGTACTATATTGGAGGCATGAAACGTTGTAAACGTTTTCTCAAGCATATCATAATCGGAGATATTATCCCCGCATAGCTTCAATTTAGAAGTAATTCTGAACATAGCAGAATTATATTCAGAAACGGACTTAAAGTCCTGGAGCCTCAGATGAGCCCAATCATATCGTGCTTGTGGCAGAGTGACCAACTTCAGGTTGTCATATCTCTCCTTTAAGCCGTTCCACAAGACGAGTGGATCCTTGACGGTGAGATATTCTATCTTCAAACCTTCATCAAGGTGGTGGCGCAAGAAAATCAAGGCCTTCGCACATTCTTGGGTGGATGCTTTTTCTCTATCTTTGATGGTGTCTCCGAGACCCATAGCATCTAAGTGGATTTCAGCATCCAACACCCATGTCATATAGTTCTTGCCCGAAATTTCAAGGGCAACGAACTTTCTTTTCGTAATGTCAGACATAATCGAAAATTAAATTAGGAAGAGGGAAATACCTTAGATTTCTCGAGAATGGTTCTTGAGACGGTAGAGTCTCGTGCTGATAACGTGTTATGAAATAATATAAAAGACAAGAACAATAACTCAAGAACAAGAGCAAATAGAGAGAGAATAGGGAGAGAGAGAAGTATTCTTATTAATACTTGGGGGTGATTTACAATGGTAGAGAGCACCTCTATTTATAGGGAGGAGAATGACTTAGCTTCAAGCTAAAACTCTTAGACATTCACTCTAAATAGACTTCTATTTTATAACACTTTTAAGTTTGAGGCTTCACTTAAAATGATTTCTAGTGTAATGTATTAGGATGGTTATTATTTGGTTAATAATTCTTAAGTTATTAACCAAGCCGACACCTCTGATTAAGTGTGAGAGGATTTCATCCATCACATCGTGCTCTTTAGAAAATTGCTAATTAAAGTTGTGTGTAATTTGGTAATGAGGGATATAATTTTGAATATTATTCAAATTATTTTAAACTGCGACAAACAAGCAAAGAACGAAAAAGAAATTATTTTAATTCCAACAAAAAGTAGAGCTTTTTTTCATACACAAATGCAATCACAACTAAACTTATTAACTGTTAAAACCAGTACATGCAACTAACAAAAACAAGAACAACTAATTAGAACGAGCCGCACAACTAAAACCAGAACAAGTGTAAGATATTTGTAGAGATAAAAGGATGTCCTCGGCACCGGAAAACGTGAATTATGGCAAGTTCCCTCTTAATTTAATGCACATTATTTTTATTTCCATATATACATATGCAGTACTGTTATTTGATTCCGTATCTGTTGCCATTATTTGGAAAAGTTCTATTTCTTATTCACAGAAGCAATAATATGTAACCGACGCATTTAAAACTTTTAAAACTGTATAGGGTCGAATTTGATCGACCCACCCTCATACTGGCACGACCCGTCGTACGGACATAAGTCAGCCCAGAGGGGCGACTCAAGGATAATTGGTGGGACGACCATACAAATATGTCGGCCCCTCTGCAGTGTGTGCTTTACCTTTATCTCGTATTTTTTCTTGATATTTGGGGAACGGTGAAAGGGAAACGGCTCCGCTATATAAGGAGGGTTTCCAGTTGTGTAAGGGGAAGGATTTTTGATCAATAGAAATATCCCTCTCTCTATCTGAGTTACTCTCTCACTGACGAATTTGTACTTTTCATCTCTCTAATATCTTCATATCATTCTGTTCTTTAATCCCTCTAATCACCAAGCAAAAAAGGGCAAACTATACTCAGAGTCGATTATTTTCGATTACAATTATCCCTTTTAATACATTTGATTGATTTGCTTAAATATTATTCGATAATATTTTAAGTCAAATAATTTGGCGCAGTCTGTGGGGATTTCGATAATCGAAGTCATAGTTCACATCTAGAGCATCAAAAACAACGATCATTATCCTCCAAACTCAGTAGAACAAGCAAATGGCAGATAGAGAATCTAGGCTAAAGATGATAGCCGATGTCTCAATCCACCTTATAGGCCCCCTCAACGAGGCCGGTAGAGAAAATATTGCAAACGCAGTGCCAAGTAGTTTTCCAGAGGAAGAAATTCCTCCCTCCTCACTCGAAGATCTAACGATCTTGCATGAAAAGGGGGCTTCGACATTTGCAGTAAAGGAAACACCCTCGGTAGTCAAAAAGTTACTGGAGGAATGGTTGACGAACACCTTAAGCAGTTTGCTCGAGAAAATGTCTCCGGGAAACCCCAAGGATTCGTCAGCAGCATCAACCACCATGGCTGCCGACGAACTAGGTGCTATGCGGACGAGCAACGCCCATGCAGACATCAACACAAGCGACAAGGCACTCGCAACTGTCTTAAGGAAAATGGAAGAAATGGAGAATGAGAATAAGGCACTCCGTGACCAAATGAAAGAGCATCAGGAAAGAGTTGACAAAATACCCGGTGCAACGAACTGCTGCCGAAATGCGACGTAGGACGGTTCATTGAGCAACCATACAGTGAGGAAGTTGCTCCTCACCCAATCCCAAAAACCTTCAAGATGCCTCCATATTTGAGAATATATGACGGGACCATGGATCCGGAAGATCATCTGATCCACTACGTAACCGCTGTAAAAAGAAAAGACTTGTCAAAGGAGCAGGTGCCTTCCGTGCTGCTGAAAAAATTTGGAGAAACCCTGACCGGGGGAGCACTAACATGGTACTCACAACTACCGGCTAGATCGATAACAACGTTCGAAGAGATGGCGGACAAATTCGCCATCGCCCATGTGGGAGCAAAGAAGGCCGAAGCAAGGGTTAACGACATATTTGCGATCACGCAAACGACAAGGGAAAGGGCTCATGGACTTCCTGGCATGATTCAACAGGGTAAGAATGAGTCTGCCTAATGTAGCGGAGGGAATGTCATTTGCCGCCTTCCAAAATGGTTTAAAAAGGAGATGAGTCGAGCGCAACCAAGAAACTACTTAGCCGACTCATGAAGTATCCCCCAATGGCATGGGAGGAGATCCACAATGCCTACTGCGCAGAAGTAAGGGCAGACGAGGATGACCTTAACAGTCCAACCCGGAGGTTGACATCAGTACAGGCAGAAATCAGGAGAGATCGACGCAACGACGGGCGACGGGATCCACTCCCACGATTCAGCATCAGCCCTATGTCAGAGCCCATAACCTGCCTCCCCCTAGACACCAGGACGCCTTGTAACGACATACCGGTACGCTCCGGAATGAAATAGGTATGCCTCCGTAATTGTCCGCCCATAATTTTTGTGTCCCACCTTCAGAAATAGTATACACACTAGAGAAGCTAGGCCCAAAGGTACACTGGCTGCAGAAGATGAAATCAGATCCTATCGCAAGGAAATCAAACGCCCTGTGCGAATTTCACTAGGAAAGGGGACATAGAATCGAAGATTGCATAGGCCTATGCCAAGAAGTGGTCAGGATGCTGAACCAGGGGTACCTGAAGGAGCTGCTCAGCGACAAAGGAAGAGCCAACTTCGTCAGGGGACATGATCAATCTCAAGGACCGCCAAAACTGTTGTCCCTAACATGAACCATGCAGATGATTGTCGAAGGTGGTAACAACTCGACTATCAACCACGTCAAGTTCACCACCACACACAAATTGAAGCGCACGATTGCTCACGAACGGTATGACGACTTCGAATATAGTATCACCTTCGATAAGCCGGACACCGATTGTTTTTCATTCTCTCACTATGATGCTTTAGTTATAGCCTTACGCATTGCTGATACTGATCTGAAGAGAATCATGGTAGACGATGGAAGAGGCGCGTGTATTATCCATCCGAGAGTTCTCGCGCAAATGAGGCTCGAGGATAAGGTAATATCGTGTTGCATAACGCTGATAGGTTTTAACAATGCAGTGGAAAAGATCTCTGGAGAAATATCACTACCAGTCCTAGCGGGAGGTGTCACTTTGGATATCATTGTCCACATCATGAACCAGGAAACGGCTAACAACGTTATCGTAGGACATCCATGGATACACGCCATGCAAACTATCCCCTCAAGCCTCTATCAGGTAATCAAGTTTCCCACACCATGGGGAATATTTGGTATCCGGGGCGAACCACGCACCACCCAAGAATGTTACCGGATCGCCCAAGATTGCATTTACACCAAGCAATTGAAAGGGGCAAGAGCGGAAGCATATCAATCAGCCATGTCGGGAACCAAACTCAACCCGACAACAAAAGGCATCAGGAACCCCGATATTGTAGAAGCTTGCAAAGCGACAGTTGAGGATCTCGATCCTGTCACGTTGGATAATGCTGACAGTTCAAAAAGCTAACATTGGGCATAAACTCTTCGACCCACTTAAGTACTATGAATTCTTAACTAACCATGCAGGTCTGTTCGCCTTCTCCTATTCAGATATGTCGGGGATATCGAAGGACATTGCAACTAACAAACTGAACGTCGACCCACTTTATCCGCATGTACGGCAGATAAGAAGAAAATTCAATGCCGCAATCAACACGCAGTTAGTGAAGAAGTAGATAAATTGATGGCAAACGGTTCCATCAGAGAATCGAAGTACCCCAAGTGGGTCGCCAATGTGGTCATGGTCAAAACAAAAAATGGGAAATGGAGGATGTGCTTGGACTTCACTGACTTGAATAAGGCATGCCCAAAAGATTCCTTCCCATTGCCTCACATCGATTAGCTGATAGACGCAACAGCCAGATACAAGCTGCTAAGTTTCTTGGATGCCTACTCTGGCTATAACAAGATCATGATGACCAAAGAAGACCAAGAAAGAATGAATTTTATTACCCACCAAGGGACTTACTGTTATAAGGGGATGCCCTTCGGACTCAAAAATGCCGACGCGATATACCAACAGCTGGTCACCAAGATGTTTAAAGAACAGCTCGGCAAGAGGATGTAGGTGTACATCAATGACATGCTGGTAAAGTCGGCTAAAGGAGGACCATATCGACCATTTAAAGCAAGCCTTTGAGATACTAAGACAATACGGGATGAAGCTAAACCTAGAGAAATGTGCTTTCGCAGTAGCTTCCGAAAAATTCCTGGGTTTTCTCGTATCACAGCAAGGTATCGAAGTCAACCCAGACCAGATCACGGCCATTGAAACGATACCAGAAATCCTGAGTAGCAAGAAGCATGTGCAAAAACTAACACGGCAAATAGTTGCTCTATCCAGATTCATCTTGCGATCCTCGGACATGTGCCATACATTCTTCAGTGTTCTAAGAAAAGATCGAGGGTTGCAATAGAACGAGGAATGCATCGAAGCACTAAGGAAAATTGAAGGAATATCTATCTTCACCACTTTTTCTCGTCAAAGCAGATCCCGGCGAGTGCCTACTCATATACCTGGCGGTGTCAGAAGTCATTGTCAGCGCCATCCTGGTTCACGAAAATAAAGGTACACAGTCCCCTATTTACTATATCAGCAAAACCCTGATAGATGCCGAAACGAGGTATCCGCACCTCGAGAAGATGGCTTTGGTATTAGTCGTAGCTTCACGAAAGCTTAGACCCTACTTTCAATGCCACCCAATAAAGGTAATAACAACGTTCCCCCTAAGAGGCATCCTACAGAAACCCAAAATCTCAGGTAGGCTCGCTAAGTGGGCCGTAGAACTCATCGAGCACGACATAACCTATCACCCGAGAACCGCTATCAAGTCACAGGCACTTGCCAATTTTGTCACCGACTTAAGCACAGGAATATTGCCAGAGGTGGAACAATAGGCCCTCCGCACCTCTACACACACCAACCTCTGGACTTTCTACACTGACGGCACTGTGAATGCCTCGCGATCGGGAATGTGACTCGTCCTCGAAGTACCCACGAGAGAAGTAACAAATAATCGGGCCTTACCTCCAAAACACCGACCGCACTAACGCTGAAATGCGATCAAGAGTCATTCACCAGGATGAAAAGCCCTTTCACTAAACACCGATCTCAGGTGACGTTGACGGCAATACTGACTTACTTTGAATATCGAAACTCCTTCCCTGCTCATCCGAGATCGTGACATCTTTGTCAACTCCGAACTGCAACATTCACCCTTACTTCAAAATTCCATATCACTTACTGCACCCAATATGCCAATATACGGTAGGACTCGATTCTTCATCGTAATTCCAGAATTGCTAATAGATTAATACTTCTTCACATCAAAGCTTTTCACTGAACTCACTTTAGGAGAATCATAACAATACACAGGTGAATAATCATAACCGTAGTATATGCAAACATCTAGGTAGTGGTCTAAGGCACCATAGCGCTTCCTGAATCCGCTTCCACATAACAAGCCATAACAGAAGAATGCTCCTGAATAACATCAATTACGGCGGTTGGCATGCCTCGCACGTACCGCCGTAAATCACACTCATAACTAGATCACGCTGAGGGAACTAATCTCCACCATCAATATGCCAACTCAATTATGGATAACCAATCTATCTTCTATCGATTTATCCTGATTGCCTTAGAAGCAATAACAACTCCATTCAACACATAGCACGCTTCATTTGCACTCATTCCGAATGACCTTATGCCACGAGGCCATGCTTTCTAAAATCTGACAAACTATTTTCACACATCCCAATTGATACATCGCAAGCCAATACATTACAGAACATTTTGTGCCTCCTTATAGGATGCTAACAAGCTAGACTCTTACCCGTAATCATACTCTCAAAATCATTAGGCATCACACCTCATCTTGTGAATTTACCATAACCGCTGCTGAGAGCCACCCGCTCTGACTTGGCCCCGAATATAATAAACTCCATGAGTCTTCCATCACATGAATACCCCCTTGGCGAACATCCCGCCAAATCACTTCCATTGGAACCTGCATCATACCAAACAAAATCCTGAATCTTCCTCCAAGTCTGAACGTGCCAATAAGGCAAACGATAGCCCATCTTTTATACTTCCTTTGCTTAAATTACCACTTATGGTCCTTTCCCATAGCTGACCATCGATATGCTAATAGCCAAAAATCTCGCAAGTATTTAACCATGCAACCCAATCATAAGTGGTAGGACTCTCCCACTTAGCATGAAGCCATTATTTCAAAAACTTGGAACTCACACGTCCTCTTTACCTCTTATTGACATAACCTTGCGCAACCAACCGCCAAAGTTCTCGAAATCTTTCTGGGAAAACCCTTCTTATATTCTAACTCATCAAACACATTTGCACAACCGATCTCTTTGCTATATAACCAATAGAATTCTTTGCAGAAGCCTCGCCAACCACGCGACCGCTAACCTGCTCACTTGGGTAACCCACTTACAAAATCTCCCTCCTGGCATCTTCCAATGCTACTGCCGAGGTACAGTTATTATGACATCACACATCCTGAGTTAGAGCTCACTCTCCAGCTACACAGATCCATTTACCCCTCGAAATGTGCGGCAACAACCTTCCAATTCGAAGTCATGTTGCATCCTTCTTTCTTTTAGGCAACTCCTTTCTGTTATATCAAGTATCCTACCGCTTAATATCCCATGCTTCAAATTAAATCTGTAGACCCCAATCATCAATCATTAATATTCTCAATCACTCCAAACTCCCCTTAAGGCACGTGGTCAACCCACTGCAAATCCCATATGCGACTCCGCCACTCTCCCACTTTGGCAGAACTCATCCCCTTAATCGACTACTCGACCTTCGCTTCATATACTTGGCATTCTAGAAATTTTAGCCACTACCTGACACTTTTCGCACATCTTTCCTCATCCTTTTCTACTCAGTTGTTACCTTAATAAAAATCTATCTTCGTAGCACTTGAATCCACAAATCGCTACTAACTTTAAATTTTTTTGCTGGAGATTATCTCTCTCGAGCTGCCAATATTAGAAATGTCGATTTAATCCTGAACCACCCTACCTCGCGATGTCTAACAGTAGTTTCTCCAATATTATTCCTCAATACCCCATGGCAAATTGTAGAAGACCATAACGCTGACAAATTTAGTACATTCAATAAGGACAATGACACCGCATTGTAGAAGAAAGCTCTGCCATGCTAGCAAATACTGAGTCTCTATACCTCATCAACCCAAACCTAAACATTTTCTACCCGAATGCCTTCCCCATGCCGTGAATAAAACACCGAATCTCTTGATTATGCACTGAGTAAACCTCCTTTGAAGTCATTCACTACCCAATACATAGGAAAACATTATACCTTCATAACAATACTGCGGAACAAGTGTTCATAAGCATCGTGGAAACTTGTGCCTAACTTCAAAGCTCTCAGAAGTACTGCTACTGAGCTTGAAACAATAACATACACTTCAACAAGGTGACGCTAATAGTCCAATCAACTATACCAGGAGAAACATCCCGCACCACATTCGTAGTGCCATTACAATTCTTCAATTCTAAATTTATAACAAGCGTTTTGCCGCATAAGATTGAGTAGAAAGGAAACAAAGGCATAAGCCTCACAGGAATCAAATCGCATGATAAGGAATCAAGAAGGGAAGTACTTCTAACAGTCCTGCAGCCTCCCGAGGATAAGTACAGACGTCTCCGTACTGATCCGCAGGACTCTACTAGACTTTCTCATGACTTGTGAGACCCTAGTAACCTAGTGCTCTGATACCATGTGTTCACGACCCAAAATCCACTAAGGGTCACGGTGGCGCCGAACGCTGCTGTCAGGCAAGCCAACCAAATTACTTAATATAAATCTCGTTTTAATACTTTTGAAATCAAGGATTTCCTTCAAATTTAGCAATTTTAGAAAAATATAGTCTCATTCGATTTTAAAGTAGGGAAAAGGGTCAAAACTACCCCTAGACAATTGGAGTTGGTACAATAATGCCCTCCATCCACCTATTTTGAAAAAATTGCCCTCACCGTTATCTTTTTGGCTCAAGAGTGCCCTTATGACTAACAGCCATGTTAGATAAAAAAATTAATTAATTTTCATGTGCCATAACAAAAAAAAGGTCAAAACTACCCCTAGACTATTGGAGTTGGTACAATAATACCCCAATCTCAAAAAATCTCTCCCCCCCTTCCCCTCCCCCCTCTAGCGTGTGGGTTCATATTCCTCTTGTTTTCTCATCCTTTTTTTGACCTTGCACTCTATTTGAATAATCACTACAAATATCATTAAAGTTTTATGTATTGCCAGATTAAAACCTAAAATGACTACATCCACCACAAGAGAATATGTCTCTATATAATCAATGCCAGGATATTTTCAATCTTCCTGTAACACAAGTCGTCTTTATGTTTATCGACTTGACCTTTTTCACACAAGAATACATTTATACCTCCATTGGATTTATACTTTCATGTGTTGGGACTATCCGTCCAACTTCACATTTTTCAGGTGAAATCAATCTTGATTGCATATTTTATTTTATTTTGGCCAATTATTTATCTGTCCAAATTTCATGGCAGATTTGAGCTCAAGATGCTCGTCAATATTAGTAATATTGAGCGCTACATTATATTAACAATATCGTCAACGATCACTTTATGTCGGTTCCATTATTATCTAATAAAGACATAACTTATTGATATCTCTTTATCTCATCATTTCAGGTACCTGAGCCTCTCCCATCAGGACTTATGAAGTTTTATGTCGTGGTGCTCTTCTAGAGCATTTGCCTCCTTATTATAACCATTTTGAATATTTGCACCTCTCCTTATTCAAGGGGTTTATCTTTGGAACCGATTGGTCTGTTATGCTTTATGCATGTCATAGACTCTGTCCCCCATGGATTTTATTCTATTTGGAGCATTAGCAGCTGAAATATGACATTTAGCTTTGGGTCAGCAAATGCGTCTGGCAATAATTTGTAAAACAATTATCACTTGAACTTCAAGTTTGTATTTTTTTGTACGAGGATCTATATGTATTCATAATAATTCATTTCACGTATTACTTTCTCAGCTGCCATTTTCTCCCCCTAATGTTGGGATCACCAACACATTTTCACAAGCTTCTGTGAGAATCCATCTTTGTGCGTTGTGGTGGCATAAATAAATCATATAGCACATACATATTTCTATATAGAAATTATTTGGTTCCTGACCCTGAACCGATTGTGATAGCGGAAATTTTCATAACTTGGATAGATGCGAACAAGTGTTGCTGTATATTAAATAATACATCTCATACAAAATTTCGTTTTTGAGAGTTTTTTTCTCATAACCAATAATTTAGCTATAATTGGAGGCATATAATTTCTGCTAAATCAACTTGGATTTAAACCAATATTATTAAGATAAATCATCATAATTTATATTCTGGAACTGTGCTCTAGTCATTTGAGCAAGCAATCTTGCAAAAACCAAACTGCAAGTTGATAAAAAATTCACATGTGACCATAGAATAAATGCATCTATTAAAATCATATAATAGTAAACGGTCCACATGGCAGGTGACTGGGCCCATATATTTATCACCTTTTATTCGTTTCATAAATCAAGGAATTCAATCCCAACCTTAATTGGTATATCATGAGAATTAGCAGCACAAGAGAATTTTTGAAGAATCTTCTATTCTTCAATATACGCCAATGGAATTCTCCATTAGTTTTTCGCATCATAATTGAACCGGGATGGTCAACCGGTTATGCCAACTAATATTTATTTTAGTTAAAACTCTAGTTTACTTGTGGCATATGTTTCAAGCATCATGCTTATATTTGTGTAGTACAAATAGAAAGAAAATCGAGAAACATTTTATATTTACCAGGTATGATTATAGAAATATGAAGATATTCAATATTCCTTTCATTTATAGTCTCAACATGTCAACCGCTTTGACTTATACATTTGAAACTCAAAAAGTTTCTTTTGAGACTTTTCAATATTAATATCATGAATAATTTTATTCATCCGGATAGTAACAAATTAGTTCAGTCGGATCTAACAACTTTTGTACTACAAGATCTTTTATCATATCATTCATATGGTAAATGTCTCATTCAGGGAGAAACTTATATCATAATAAATTGTCATGGTCAAAATCATCATAAGCAAAATCATTTCTTGCTTTAATTTTGCCTTTAATAACTTTTATAAGGCATGCCAAAATATTTTGGCGTATTACATGTACGAGACCAATGACATATTCATGTAACCATACAATAATATTTATTTTCTTTATTTCACTCAAACCTCTCTCAAGGGCGAGTTGTGTGGTTCCAAGCATGCCTTGGATGTATTTATTCATTATGTTTATCACATATTGCCACATTCACATATAGGAATGAGTCTCCATTTTCAATGCTTATCACAAGTCACATTTTCTTCAAGGAATGGATCATAATCAGTGACGTGCTTTATTATTTTCAATACCAATTTGATGGTAAACGTTGCCTTCACATTTTGAAGGACTATTTTGAGAATCTTTATTATTCTCCTTTTATAATCATAGTGATGATTATTATTGTTTTGATCTTTGGAACGCTCACGTTCATTGTTCAACCACTTATCTTCATTCAGACTTATTATACGTCGTTGTCACATTCACTTCAAGAATGGAGCAAACCAAGTGGTACAATCTTCATGCCTTTAATGAAAAATATATTATTTTTCTTTAGTCATCACTATATCATCAATATGGTACAATGAGACTCAAACCCAATGTCTTACCAATATAAATGCATATTAGGCCATAATGAATTGGGACTCATACCTAACTCTTATTATTATGGTGCATCAGAATTTAATCCCGATGTCTTACCCTCAATCAATGGTATAATATGTTAAACGATATTGATATTCATTTTCAAGCCTTAATTTCAATCACATGCTAAGAAAGTTGTACACAAGTAATTTGCAACTTAGCAAATCAAATTTGTTTTCTTAAATAAGTAAAATCTCAAATCATTGTAAAGCTTTATCAATTATTTGTAGCATCTACAGAAAAACAACTGTTTGTATTTCTAGTTAGTGCATGCATCATTAAATTGTTCAAGTTAATTAGCATGACTAAAGTGTACTAAATACATGTAGGACAATACTGGCTAATATGAATACCCTTATTGCACTAAGGTCTTTATCCAGCAATTTTAGTAATAATTTGGCTAAGTTATTTGACATGCTACATAACTAGTATTGTTACTTTTCTAGATTGACCATATAAAAAAATTATATGTGCACCAAAAGAATATAAAAATTTTAATATCGTAAAATCTATACCTACATAGTATCTCCATGTATACTAATATTCTATATTTAGGCTTGTCAAAATAAATAGTTAAATGTAGCTAGTGTAGTATATCATGTTATACTACAAAATAATATATAATCATGCATTATGTTAGGTGTACCCAAGTGCTTAAGCATGTAACTAGATATACTTGAATTCAATAAGAAAATAGACTTGAAAACAAAAACAATTTCAAGTAACCTCATTATTACTAACATGTTTTATTTCTACACATAAAAAGTTGAATAATCAATAAAAACTTCTTGGATTTAGTCAAAGTAGGATGTAATATTTTAATGATGCAAACACTATTTATATTCATATTTTGGATACGTACTACTGTCAAGAAAATATTCTTGTTATCTAAGTCTATTGTTGATTACTTCTATTTATATTTTAATAATGTAAATCAATTAAGAAGCAATTCATTAAAATCATTACATCTTTATTCATAAATAAAGAGATCATGGTGAAGTATGAGTATCTTTCTCTTTATATTTTTTGTTTTTAAACATAATTGAGAAAAACTAATTATCCAACAAAACATATCATTATTCTTACAAAAAAGAGAAATATATTGTACCCGATAATTTTAAATCAGAGGCGAGAACTTTAAAAGAAGATAACTTACCGTGATGGTTAAAGACTCGTGCTGATAACGTGTTATAAAATAAAAGCAATTTAGTAAAACATGAACAAGAAATATAAGCAACTTAGTGAAACATGAACACGAAATGTAGATAGAGAGAAGGAAGAGATTTTCTTCTTCAATTGTGTGTATATTTCCATTGCAATTACATGGCCTTTTTATAGGCATAAAAAGTAAAGATGATGAATATAAAATAGGAGATTTAATCTTTAAGATAATCACAATATGGGCATCTAATATAGCATTCAATGTAGTATCCAATGTACAAATTATTTATAACAAATAGTCTATTATGACGAAATCTCATAAAAGCCATATAATCGATTCATCTAGAGAAAAGAAAGGTGATGAATGGTATATATTTTGTAGAATAACAGTGAATATGGTGGAAAAATATGAAACTTTGCACAATTTTGATAATGTTATAAAATAGAAGTCTATTTAGAGTGAATGTCTAAGAGTTTTAGCTTGAAGCTAAGTCATTCCTCTTCCTATAAATAGAGGGGTCTTACCCCATTGTAAATAACCCCAAGTATTAATAAGAATACTTCTCTCTCTCCCTATTCTCTCTCTATTTGCTCTTGTTCTTGAGTTATTGTTCTTGTCTTTTATATTATTTCATAACACGTTATCAGCACGAGACTCTACCGTCTCAAGAACCATTCTCGAGAAATCTGAGGTATTTCCCTCTTCCTAATTTAATTTTCGATTGTCTTAACTTTTGTTTGTGCAAGGTTTTGCTTCAAAGAAAGAATGAAGAAAGAAGGAAAAGAAACGAAAAAAAAAGGGAGGAAAAGAAACGAAAAACAAAGAGAAAAGGAAGAAAACATTGAAAATATAATTGGTATACCTTAAAGGTAAGTAACTTACTTTTCCCTTTCAAATTCTTGAAATTCTACGATTTGATTTAATATACAAACAAAGTTTGATTATAACTCTAATGGAGTTTGTAAGAAATTATAACCACATGAAGTGGTTAAATCTCTATGTCCTGCCATGATTAAATTCATGTATGATTGTGGGCAAATAATTGAAAATCCGTCCCATTGAACTTGCTCCATTCCCTTTAGAGAATGTGGAAGCAGTATATGATAAGTCTGAAAGAAGACTAAAATATTACCATGAAGGTATCAATGAATGTGGACGTGGCAAAGAATTCCGTCCAATTGAATTTGCTCCATTCCCTTTAGAGAATGTGGTAGCAGTATGTGATAAGTCTGAAAGAAGACTAATTACCGTAAAGGTATCAATGGATGTGGACATGGCAATAGACGAAGTTATAATCGTCATTATTGTGGTAATGAGAACAATAAGGATTCTCAAAATAATCTTTCACTTTATGAAAGTAATATTTTGACATGAGATTGTGTAAAGCACATGATTATGATCCATTCCCTGAAGTGAATGTGATAATTGTAATAGAGCCCGTAAGTATGAACACGCTCTTGATGTAATTTTGTTTTATGTCTGACATTATGAAAAGAAAGTTCGTTGCCCTTGAAATTTCGGGCAAGAACTATATGATATGGGTGTTGGATACTTAAATCCATTTTGGATGCTATGGGTCTTGGAGACGCCATTAAAGACAGAAATAATGCATCCACCCAAAACTATGCTAAGGCCTTGATTTTCTTGCGCCATCACCTTGATGAAGGTTTGAAACTATGCTAAGGCCTTGATTTTCTTGCGCCATCACCTTGATGAAGGTTTGAAGATTGAATATCTCACCGTCAAGGATCCACCTATCTTGTGGAATGGCTTAAAGAAGAGATGACAACCTGAAGTTGGTCACTCTGCCACAAGCACAATACGATAAGAACCCAAAAGCAAATAGTTTATAAACTATATATTATCGTTGCAGTGAAAACGGGCACTGGTCAAAGGCTTGCCGTATACCATGACTCTTGGTTGACTTTTATCAAGCATCTCGAAAGAGTAAACGCCCTGAAACGAATTTTGTCTCTGACGACAACTTTGACATCACCCACTTGGATGTGGCAGACTTCTTTGAGCAACCCGAGGGGTAGATAGACCACCTAATCGGTGATGGATCCGTGATGAAAGAAGATGGAGCTATTTGATTTTATTTTACTTGTTTGTATTAGTGAATGAATAAACTAATAGCCATCAGTATTAGCTCGTATTAGTTAGTTCATGACATAATGTTAGTATTAGTTCTTTAGAATGTATCAATATGCTCAAATATCAATAATATTTTTACTTTCCAGTAGAGGTAATCGACTAACCTGAAAAACTAGTCGGTTATCTCATATTTCGCATAAAAACTGCAAAACAATCGATTGTCAATGATCAACAATCGATTGTCTTTAAAACAGTGTTCTGGAATTTTTCAAAAACAGTCAACAATCGATTGTCAATGTCTAACAATCGATTGTCATTAGACTGTAATCTGGATTTTTCAAAAATCATCCACAATCGATTGTCTATGTCTAACAATCGATTGTTGTTAGACAGTAATCTGGAATTTTTCAAAAATCATCCACAATCGATTGTCTATGTCTAACAATCGATTGTCGTTAAACAGTGTAATCTGGAATTTTTTAAAAATCATCCACAATCGATTGTCTATGCATAACAATCGATTGTCTTGAAACAGTGTGCTCTGGAATTTTTCAAAAAATTGTCAACAATCGATTGTCTATGTTTAACAATCGATTGTCAAAGCTCAACAATCGATTGTGTGTGTTTAACAATCGATTGTTTTATGAAAACGTTTAAACTAAAATTTTCAAACTGCATAGTAATCAATTATGGATAACATATCTGATTTTGTTAGTCAACTGTTAGCAGCAGATTTTGAAAATATTATGTGACACAAACGAATTGAAGTTGTTTATTCTCATGTTCGTATATTTTCTTTTATATGTCAAACCATGGGAAGTAAATTGATTGAAGGCTCCGGAAGAGCAACTGTAACTCTGCCCAAAGGCATGACGTTTATCTTAGAGAATGCAAATTCTCCTCCAAGTCTAAGAAGAACTTGTTGAGTTTTAAAGATATCATATTGAGACAATAGATGAGAATAATCTTGAATTCTTCATGAAAACGAGGCTGCCCATTTCGGTTTGGGTTCACGCCATTTTGCATGCAGCAATGCTAGTTCGTCGGCTGCCCATTTCGGTTTGGGTTCACGCCATTTTGCATGCAGCAATACTAGTTCGTCGGCTGCCCACTTCGGTTTGGGGTTACGCCAGTTTGCATACAACAATGCTAGTTCGTCTCTGACTGACGAATTGACACAAATATTCCCCGTTGCAATTGGTTTTGGGTCATGGACCCAATATATCCCATTTAAGAATCTTTGGATGCGCAGTATATGTGCCTGTAGCACCGCCATCCCGCACCAAAATGGGTCTGCAAAGAAGGTTAGGAATATATGTTGAGGTTGAATCGCCCTCCATTATTCGCTACCTCAAAACATTGACAGGAGATTTGTTCACTGCACGATTTGCAGACTGTCAATTTGATGAGACACTTTTCCCAAAATTAGGGGGAGAAGTTGGTGAAACCAAACGGGAAATTTTGTGGAAAAATGCATCATTATCTCATCTTGATCCACACACCTCTATTTGTGAGAAAGAGGCACAAAAGATTATCCATTTGCAAAGAATAGCAAATCAAATGCCTGACGCATTTATAGATTTGAAAAGGATAACCAAATCACATATCCTCGAAGTGAATGTGACAACATCTGATTCACGAATACATATTCATTATTGGAAGAATATGAACATGAAATTGGTATTAAATATACCACACTCACCCCTAAAAGGAGGTTTGAGATGATACCACACTCACCCCTAGAAGGAGGTTTGAGATGATATATGGCATGAATGATCGTTGGTCACGTACCTATTGTACGCCAAAGTATTTTGGAAATATGACTATTAAAGGACAACGATAATGCAAGAAACATATCTTGCATATAAGTTTGACATGACCATAATGGTATAACTTTCTCTTTAAGAAAGATATTCACCACATGGATGTTGATGAATCTGTGGTAGTACAAAATTAATTGAGAGCTCTAGAAGAGCCAATTATTACTATGTTGGAGAAACACAATTGAGTATTGTGCTGTAGTAAGTCTCAAAGAAACTTATTCAGTTTCCAAAGTACACGCGAAAGCGATTGATTATATTGAGACTATAAATAAAGGAAGGCTTTGATATCTCCTATTACTACAACTTGTAGCGGGGTAATTTGTATATGAAATGCTACCCGCTTTGTTCTCCAGTTTGTACTACACAAACGAAAAAAAAATGCCACAATAAAGTGGATATCTATTGGTATAAAACCCATGTCATAATAAACCTGAAGTTTATTGATAAGTGCACATGTCATGGTGTAAATTTGAAGTTTACCAATATTGATAATTTATTCAGTTAGCATTCGTGTTAGCCATCTCATTTTAAGTATGATGTGCAAATTCACATAGGTGAATATTAAAGAACTAGAAAGTTCTTTACGAATTCTCTTGTATCACTTGTTCTCATTAATGAACTGACCAACTAAAGAGTTTGGGTTGAAGCCCATAAATTCTGGAAATATCAAAGGTGAATATGGGCCCATTCACCTGCCATATATACCACATATGATGCATCTATGAAATGGTTACATGCGCAATTGTTATTGACCCGCAGCCTGGCCGGTGCTTGCGAGGTAAATTGCTCAGTAATCTAACTTCGAGCATAATTTCCAGATTTCCTACTCAAGATAGTTCATCTTGATAAGTTGGTTTATATCAAAGTTGGTTTAGCAAAATAATTATTGAGTGCTTCCACTTAATAGCTAAACTGTTTCTTATGAGAACAAAGTTATATATATCAGTTTCCTTCTCTTTTATTAATGTGCCATGTATATTGACATGATAATGCACAAAGATGATTTCCCAAAGTTAAGGAAACAAGTTAGCTTTACTAACATGAGGGGGAGACATGATAAACACTTGAGAAAAGGTTACATGGGATGAATTATCATTTGTATATGTATATCCCCGAATATCATGATATGAACCTGAAGTTCATAAAAGGGATAATTCAATTGCAACATATTGCAAAGCATACTATACGCATTTGCTGACCCAAAGAAAGTAACTAAATGGAAGAGATACAATTCAAGAAGAATTGATTCCATATGAAAGACATGTAGTTTTGAACCTATAGTTCAAATGCTTGAAAGTTTAAAGTCAAAGGTATGTATAGTCAGTTTTCGATATCTTATTTGTCTAGCATGACATGGAAAACTTGATATGCATCTAAAGTCTATTATATAGCTTATATGACTTAACTTGAAAGATTTAAGTTGCTTGAAGCATATGCAATTCTTGGTCCTGAAGTACCACATCCTTAGTACAATTTTTGTACATATGTATCTTGCTATAACTATTAGCATGATGGCATTGAGAATGCATCTATGGAGATATTGAAGAGTTATTCCACGACATTATATGAAGATGTTCATATCTATCAAGAATGACGATTTCAAGGTGCGGAATATTTATTCAAGTCAATATGGTTGATTTGTCAAACGTCTACCAAAGATCGTTTTGAAGATGATGCACAAGATTGGAATGCAAATGCTCAAGGATATAAATTGATGTACTCATTAGGGGGAGTTAATGCGCGTTGCACTCTTTTTCCCTTACAAAGTTTTGTCCCACTGGGTTTTCCTTGCAAGGTTTTTAACGAGGCAACCAATAGGCGCATATTCAAACATGTGTACTCTTTTTCCTTTCTTTAATTTTTCCCAATGGATTTTGGTTTTAAGGTTTTATGAGGCACATTATTGAATAGACATTCAAGGGGGAATGTTATAAAATAGAAGTCTATTTAGAGTGAATGTCTAAGAGTTTTAGCTTGAAGCTAAGTCATTCCTCTTCCTATAAATAGAGGGGTCTTACCCCATTGTAAATAACCCCAAGTATTAATAAGAATACTTCTCTCTCTCCCTATTCTCTCTCTATTTGCTCTTGTTCTTGAGTTATTGTTCTTGTCTTTTATATTATTTCATAACAGATAATAAAATTTCATAATAGTATAGGAAGGAAGAAGTCCCTTAAAACAATAGATAAAATCACTTTTTAATTTCTAAGCAAAAAGTGAGTTACTTTGAATAGGCATTCACGGGAAGCAAATCCACCAGCACAATTTGCACGGAAATGACACCAAATAGCCCCTCTGAGTTGTATTTAAGAATCAGCTAATGCATCTTGGATTTTAGTTTTTGAGTTTATTTTTTCAGGATAAGAATATCCTAAGATGTCCTGAACTTAAGATTTATAGTGTAAAATCTCATTATAAAATAAAATACTGGCTAATTCCTAAATAACATCCCTAAAAATGATTATTTCCGCACAATTTGCAAGTGCGCAATCCCGGCACTTTTACGAGCTCATTAGTACTAGTAATTAAAGTTGTCATTAATTTGCCAATGCTAAGGAATATATTTTTTCCATTTTTGAGATATTATTCAAATCATTTCAAATTACTCAAAACTCAAACATAGAGACAAACAAGCAAAGAACGGAAAAGAAACTATTTTAATTCCAGCAAAAAGTAGGGTTTTTCATACTCAAATACCATCTCGGAAGGTGACTGCAATTGTATTATGAAACAACATCACAAAGATGTATAAAAAAACTTAGTAACTAATTAAAACCAGAACAACTAAAACCAGAACAACTGCATGCTGATATTTGAAGAGATGAAAGGATGTCATCAGCACCAGAAACAGTGAATTCTCCACCAGATTCAACATTAACAACTTTCACCTGAAGATCATTGATCAACAGAGCATATCTACGAGATCGAATCCCGAGGCCCATTTCAACAAGATCAAGCTCAAGACCAAGAGCGTGTGTGTATTTTGCAGATCCATCAGCTAGGAATTTTACGTGTTTGTTCTCTGGGTAAGTTTTTGCCCATGCCTTCATAACAAAAGGGTCATTCACTGCATGCATGCAACCACGTAAATATAATTAAGCACCCACAACCATAAATATCTGGTACCTCCGTCTCAAACTAATTATCTGTCGTATTTCTAAAAATAGTTACCTTAATCTATATTATTTATACTAAAAGTACGAAGGCTCTTAGCAAAATGCCGTTTGCCTTTTTTACCCTTTAAAAATAAAATTCACACTAGATAAAATAGTCATTTGGTTATATTCATAATATTTAAAATTAATTATTGAATTAATTTTCTAATATTTAGGAATAGTCGTTTAATTACTTGCCTAATATTTAGTACTTTGATTTTCCGCCTATAATTAAGGCTGCAAAATTCACGGTTCCGAACAGGAACCGCGGTTCTGGCGGTTCTGCCGGTTCCGGCGGCCCGGTTCCGGCGGTTCCGGTTCTGGCGGTTCCCCGGAACCGTGACGGGGCGGTTCTACCCATTAGAACCGCGGAACCGGAACCGGACCGGTTCTGTAACGGGCAGATTTTTAATTTTTTTTTTTGTTTTAATAATTTCCAAACGGCTCTTTTTCAAAATTAGTCCAAACTTAACCCCAAACTTTATATAATTTAACCCCCAAACTTTATATAATTACACAATTTCCTATTTCTCAACTATAAATACCCCATCATTCTTTCATTTTTATTCACCAATTCATCAATATCTCTCAATCTCTCTCAATCTCTCTTTCAATCTTTCTAGTGCAAGTGCTTAATTTATTGTTGCAAATTCGTGAAACATTGTGAAGTTGTTGAATTGAAGTTTTCAAGTGTTTAATTTCAACGATTTTCAATTTTCAAGAAGTTGTTCGTCAATCCGGTAAACTCGTTTCAACTCTTACGTGCTAAGAATATTTTTGTGTGTTGTTATTTTGCTTAATTACAATTATTATGGCATTTTCGTTGAAAAATATGTTCGGTAAAGGAAAATTAAAACCGGTGAAAGTAGACGCCAAAATACTACCCCTCCCCCGGCTCCCCGACCTAGAAAAGATAAGCAAGTTCAAAGTAGTAGCCAACCTATAAATCCAAATGAACCCTTCGGAATCCTTGATAGTGATCACCCTTATTTTCAATTTAGCGATATTGATTTTCTACATGATGTAGCAGTTGGTGATAGAATAGACGATGATATTATGAATGCTCTTTATCCTAATGCACCTATCTTAGAGGGAAACGAGGATGATGATGATGATGAAACCCAAGCTCCAATAGATTTAGATGATACACCTACTAGTCCTGCTCATAACTTAGGTGATGAAACGGCACACCCACCCGTACAAACTCCCACATTTAGTAGACAACCTCCTAAACGTACAGAAACATCATTAGTTTGGCAATTTTTTATTCAACTAAGAGAACAAAATAAGGCTAAGTGCAAATCTTGTAGGAAATTACTTGTTCATAGGTATACTGGAGATCGTAGCGGCACGGGTAGTTTAGTTAAGCATATAAGATTACACCCTAGCGATAAGGCTAGATTTTTGCAATTGAAAGCGCAACAAGAGGGGAGGTCAAGTCCTGATACTTCAGTTAACTCAAGTACTGGTTCAAATCTAGTTCAACCAGGAATAAACACAGTCACCGGAGGTATATTATATTACGATCCAAATAAGGATCGTGAAGAATTAGCTAAAATGATTACTGTTATGTGTTTGCCTTATTCTTTTGCTTCTAATCCTGCATGGATTCATTATTTAGAAGAGTATTTAATCCTGCGTATAAAGGTTGGCCTCGCGCCCCAGTTAAGGCCAATATTTATAAATACAAGCATGAATATGAACAATACTTGCGCTATTTGTTTACCCATATAACTAATCGTATGTCTATTACAACTGATATTGGTAGAAGTAATAATGATTGTGATTATCTAACCGTAACCAGTCATTGGATAGACGAAGACTGGACTATGCAAAAACGCATTATTGCATATAGGATAATTAATTCACGGCACACGGGTAGGTTTATTGCTAACACTGTTTCAGATGTATACAGATATTTTTGTTTTAGTGATAAAATAATGTCAATTTCCATGGATAACGCTTCTAGCAACACTAGTGCAATAGGTATGCTAACTAGAACATTTAATCCTGATTTTACTAATATTTTCCATATTAGATGTATTTGTCACATTTATCATTTAATTGTTGGTGATGGTATGAGAATATTAAACATAGAAACTGAAAAGGTTAAAATGGCTCTTAATTGGCTTTTTTATTCAAACCGTAGAAGTAGACTTAGAGAATATTTTAAAAGGTGTGACGAATATGGCCTTAGAGAAAGAAAGGTTCCTAAACCTTGCCCGACTAGGTGGAACTACATGTACGAAAGTTTAGTAGTAGCGTACGAATATAGGAACCCAATTAACGCTACGTATAATTCTCGGGATTGTGGGGAGGAAGATAATGACATGCTAACTACAGTAGATTGGACTAACGTTAAAATTCTTTTAGATTTTTTAGAACATTTTCATGTGGCTACAAATGCTTTATCTGGCCAATATTATCCAACTATTTCTAACTGCTTAGTTTATATTGCCGCACTTGCTAATTTGTTTGTTGATTTTAACGAGGGAGGGGAAATTTATGTAATTGCAATAACTGAAATGAAAAAAAAGTTCAAAAAATATTTTTTTCCAATCCCTCCTATATTTGGTGTGTCTGCTATGCTAAATCCTATTATGAAATTAGGAGGTCCTCACTTTTGGTATTCTACTATTTATCAAGCTTTAGATCTTTCAGAAGAAGAAATGGCCACACTATCTGATGCGAAAGCATCAATTAAAGTGAATGCTCAAACTGTTTATAATGCTTATAAACAGGCGTTAGAGCATGCTAGGCCTAATATTCCAACCCCTACTTCGTCTACATCACAGTCGTCTAAAAGAGCTGCTGGCTTAACAGATCTTAAATCGTGGACGGAGTTCAGGGGTACTCAAGGGGAAAATTTAGATGAAATTTCCCATCTAAATGAGCTTCAAGTTTATTCGTCGCAGGGACTAGAGAATGAGAATCCAGACGGCTCTTTCGACCTTTTGGATTGGTGGAAGCAAGGGAAAAGCATTTTCCCATTCTTGCAAGGATGGCTCGGGATGTTCTGTCGATTCAAGCGTGAACTGTTGCATCGGAGAGCGCCTTTAGTCAAGCAAGACTACAAAAAGGTGATCACAGAGCGTCGATGCGGGACAGCTTGGAAAAATCAGTGCTTTTTCGAGGTTGGATCCGCGTAGAAAGAAGGAACTTTGGGCTAGCTGAATCACAACCAGAAATAGATGAGTGCTATGAAGAAATGCTAGCAGAACTTGCTCAGGAAACATCTTCACCCGGAAGTGGTGATGAACAAGCTTCATTTCCACCACCGCCAACACAACCACCTCCAAACCTTGAAGGTTTTATGAGATTTGTTAGAAATAATACATAAATTATGATGTAACTTGTACATTGGCATGTCTTCTTTTAGTTTTTTTTCCTTTTAATGATGGTATTAGTACCATGTTGTGCTCATTCCATTGGGGGAAGGAAGACTAAGAAAGATATGTCATTTTGGTCAATAAATATGCTCTTTATCATATCCTTGAATATCTTTTGTCTCAATATTTCTTTATCAATATATACTACTTATATACAATTTATACTAATTACTAACTACAACACAATATACACTACTTATATACAATATATACTACTTACATACAATATATACTACTTATATACAAAATATATATACTACTTATACACAATATATACTAATTACCAAAGACAATATATACTATACTAATAACATAGTACACCATATAAAATATATTCTACAATATACTAATGACTACTATACAAGATATTGATTTTAAACAAAAAAAAAAAATTTAGAACCGACGGGAACCGCCGGAACTGCCAGAACCGCCGGAACCGGAACCGGAACCGCCAGAATCGGAACCGGATGGCGGAACCGTATGGTAGTAGTTCCGGCTCCGGAACCGCCAGAATTGGAATCGCCAGAACCGCCAGAACCGGAACCGCAGACCCAAATAGACCCAGAACCGGAACCGAATACAGCCTTACCTATAATTCCTTCAAATCCTTTAGAAGGAAACTTATCTACTTTGATAGTGAGAAATTTTTTCCCGAAGACATTGCTTACCAAATAAAACTAAAAAAAAGAAATTTTGAAAACGTTCCTATTTATGGCGTCTAAACGCACCAAAGGATTCAATAAAATTTTATTGCTAAATTTATTTCTTTGAAATATGTCCTATTCCTTTTTTTTTTGTCAAAATAAATTTTAGGGAAAATAAAAAAGTATCACAACACAAATAAAAAAGACAATATTTTTCAAGAAGTAACAACATTATTTTCACAGTGTTTAGCAATTCTTAATTTAAATAACAATGAAAAACTAAATGTAACTACATAAACTTATGAAGACTAAAAATAACTGATGTAAGTGTTAAAAAGAAAAACATAACCTTCCTAAATTTCTTTAACATAAATAAAAGAAAGTGAAAAATACATTCCTAAAATCTTACGATAAATAATGAGAAAAACATACTATTTTAAGAAATAATCAAATTGTCTTCAATTCTTAAAATCTAGGTCTAAGTTAAACAAAAGAGAAATATCTTTTTCAAGAGGTAATAAAATTATTTCCAATTATCTATTTATATTTATATCTACAATAAAAGCACGGAGGCCTTAGCAAAAGGACGTTTGCCTTTTTTGTCCATTAAAAATAGCTTTCACATTGGATAAATTTACCAGTTAATTATTAGTTTAAAATCAACTAAAATATGAATTGTTAATCTTTCCTTATTCAAACTATGTAGAAAATCCATTATTTTAGGAATTCAAAATCAACTATAATTTTCTTTACATAAATTCTTTAATTATTGGAATTCTGTAACATAATTTTTATTCCTTCCATATTATTTGATCTAAATTCTAATAGTATAAAAAGATATTCTAATCTATTACACTTTGCCAATAATATATGTCTTGCTCCTTAGCAGGTGAGTTCTTTAAATTTTTTTTTCCGATATATGGATTTTGGAAGAATTATTTTTCCTTAAAGTCTTTTTTCTTCTTCTTATTGACCATTCAATTCAACTTTTCAAGGAATAAAAGATTAAGCTGATTTTGGATTGAAAGAGGTTACACGTTTAAAGAAATATTTAAAGACTAATGTAATATCAATATGGATTTCTATGACTAATCTGCATGTTTTCTTTCTTATTTAGCAGTTCTTTTTCAAAATCTTTGAGGCTGTCTTCTATTCCTTTTCTTTTTCTCATCCAATTTCATTTTCCTTTAACAATAAAATATTATACTGTTTGAGATTTTGGATCAAAAGAGAATTCTCTATGTTTGAAAGAAAAAACAAAATCCAAACATCAGTGTCCCTAATTTTTAAAAAGAGCTCCACTCTAGCCACATATATGTCCAACAAAATACTGATTTTGCTCCTAACATTTGGTAATTAAAATCAATTAAATTATAATTAGTTTATATAAATTATTGTTTTCTTTGAATAATATAATATTATTGTAATTCCTTCCACGTTACACTCAAATATTAAAAATACGAATACTCTTAATGAAATATGATTCTTCTTTTTTAACCCTTAAAAGTAAATTTTACAATGGACAACATTGTCATTTAGTAATTTTTCTAATACTTTGGACCTAAAACCGAGAATAGTGATTCTTCTCCTAACATTTAGAAATTAAAATCAATTAAATTATAATTATAAAACATAATTAATGTTTTCTTTGAACAATATAATATTATTGTAATTCCTTCCACGTTGCAGTCAAATATTAAAAGCAGTTCTCCTTTTTTGCCCCTTAAAAATAAATTTTGTATTGGACAACATTGTCGTTTAGTAATTTTCCTAATATTTAGTACTTAAAATCAGATAAAATTTAGTTTATTAAAACTTTTCTTATTGGTATTAGGTTTAGACCTTCAAAATCAATTGAAAAGATTTATTTTACTCTTGCAAAAAAGAAATAGAGAACGTGAATTTAAAAAAATTACATGCGTTAATTATGTGTTTAAATAGGAAAATTTGATGGATTTTAATTTATTGTTTTCTAAAGTAATAATGACATAAGGAAACAGAGTTTTTTTAATTAATTATAAAGTTTTAACAATTTATAAAATTTTAGTGACCGATCTCTTATTTAATTTAGATAAGGTTAAATTGGTTCTCTAATATCAGTAGAACAACATCATCGCATCACAAATAACTATAGCAAAATATGCATAAGTATAGAACTAAGATAAATATGTTCAAGTCTCTAAATTTAAATGCCACTCACTTTAAATATGAATTTGAGTACCCACTTTTATATTAAAATACTGTCGCTCTTTTTTAGTTTACCATATTTTTTAATTCACGGGAATTGAAGATTGTATGTTATTTTATAGAGTATTGTTAACGTCTATTCATTATTACAATACCAATAATTATTGCAACTATCTTGACGTCAATTGTTATTTCAAATTCATTTTTATTCTACATTCTGTACACTTATTATTAATAATAAACGCAGAACACACGTGCATCGCACGTACACTAAGACTAGTTAAAGAAATTACTGTACACACAATCTATAATAGTATTGCCGATTTTTATAGTTATTTTTCGTCCTTAATTATGGCAATTCCCTTCTTTTTGTAGGTTATTTGTATTTCCTTAATTATTAGTACTTGGTTCGTTCTCATATTAAGAAGTTTTCCTCTTAATCAATATACATTTATTTTGTTTCCATTTTCCTATATGGAGATTTTCCTTAATTATTACTTGGTTCGTTCTCAGATTTCTCTCTTAAGTCTTGATTATGTAGGTTGAAAGTATTTCCATACCAGGTCCGTTTTCATATTATGCAGATTTTTATTTCCTTACTTGTGTATATTTACCTTTAATTAAAAAAATTATAATTATACAAATGTTATGATATGTCTAATAGCTTGTTTGGATGATTGTTATGTTACCTATTGTATTATATCGTATTGTTACTTTAAATATACTATTTGTTTGTTTGAATGATTGTTACATATTGTATTATATCGTATTGTTACTTTAATTATAATATTTATTTTGATTGTTATTTAAATTTTATTGTATTGTACAGTTAAATCCATCGTTACGTAGCGATGAAAGTGTCACTTTATGGAACGACTGATTTGGCATGTTTGTGTCGTTACCTTTTTTTTTCTCACCTTGCTCTTTTATATAATAATATTACCCGTACCTTTATCTTCTTCTTTTTTTTTTTTTATAAAATTACAAATTTATTTTTTATATTATTGGTACATGATATCGTAAAATGATGATAAATAATATAATCTATCAAATATTATATACATCAAAATAATATTGGTGATACCACAATTTAAATTTTTATCAATTTTGCAACTATGCATGTGCTTACATAGGTCGGCCGCTTCCTTACAAGAATAATACTTGTGTGGCTTTTCTTGTCTTTTAATGAGAAAAGTTAAAATAATTATTTCTTGTTTTAAATCAACGGGATCTACGGATGAATTTGTTCTAACTATTACAGACTATTTTTTTTAATGAGTATATTTATTCCGCCCTGTTTAAAAGTTATTATAAGTTGAAATTTTTTAGAATACAAAGTTCCTAGTTTGTCCCGTTCAAAAGTAGAAATAACAAAAGGGGGCGGGGAGAAGTACAATATAGGATTTTCGAAAAAATTTGAGTTGCTTCCATGTTTTGCCATAATGTCAGCCACACCATTCTCTTCTCTGAAGACATGAGTGACTTGAGTCTTGCCTGCTCTAGTTAGCATCCATGTGCAATCAGTAATCGAATTTTGGTACGGACCATTTTCGTTAGTAAGCATGTTAATTAAGGATTATAATTTGTTTCAACCAGTAAATGTCTAATGTTTTCTTGTATTGCTATCTTTAAACCTTGTATAAGAGCTATGCCTTCTATGTAAATGTTTGTAGCGTGATGAATAGACATGGTAAAGCCTATAATTCAATTAATGTTACATTCTCTAATAACTCCTCCAATGCCACCCCTCCCAGGGTTGCATATGCTAGATCCATCTATATTTAATTTATAGATTCCCCGATCAGGTGGCTTTCATTTTATGTATATTATCATCTTGGGGTTTGGACTTTGAACAGAATCTAGTAGCAACTTAAATTTCGTTTCACTCTTAATGATGTTTTTAAGGTTAGAGGAGATTTTTTGTTATAAAAAATAAAGTTGCTTTTGTGGGTCCATATATGCCAAAGAGCAAAGGGTAGAATATCTCCCTTAGATAAGAATATGTTATAGGATGACTTATTGAAGCAAAGGAGTTTTAACTAGTTATGAATTATTAGCTCATTGTGAAGTTGATCCGGGTATTTGTAAAAAGCTCTCAATTGGTTCCAAATAGGTTTTGAATACCTGCAATTAAAAAATATGTGCTCCACGCCTTCTTCTTTGTTTTGGCAGATGTTACAAAAGCTAGAGGTAATGATTTTCCTATTATGTAACATTTTAGAGGTGGGTAATTTATTATGGGCAACTGTCCATAAGAAGGATTTTATTTTGTTTAAGGTATCAAGCTTCCATAACCATGAACAGTCAGTCCAGTTTCCTACTTCTTGTGCATGAGCTTTGATAATGTTATAGGCCGTCTTTGTCGAGAATGAGCCATTAGGACCTTCTGCCCAAGAAAATTTATCAATTGCCGGCTTACTTTGTTTAATGTAAGTGCTAAAAAGATTTTGCAGATGGTTTCAAGGATAGAGAGTTTATATTGAAGGACCCCTCCACTAGGATAGAATTTAGGGTTAGATTGGATTCGTTGCAGGGAAGAGGTCCTTGAATGAGGGAACGAAGGGGCCTCGAGTCTCTTATCCAGGCGTCATGCCAGAGGTTAATGGACTCTCCATTCCCAACTTCCAGTGTATGCCTTTTTCGCGTATTTCACCTCCAGTACAAATATTTTTCCAGATATGAGTTCCTCCTTTTTTTTTCTAGATCCTTCCATCTGGAGGGATTCATATTGGTGCTATATCTATTTAGAAGTAGTTGAAGCCAAATAGATTATTTTTATCTTGTAAATCTCCATGCCAGGGTTGCATTGAACGACTGATTTTTCCATTTGGCTTTATATATCCCCAGACCTCCTTCTTTTTTGTCCCTAGTTACTGTGTTTCAATTAATAAGGTGACATTTTCTTTTTTCAAATGTGTTCCCCCATAGGAAATTCCTTTAAATTGTATCAATAGTTTTCAATGTAGATTTTGAGAGGCTATATATTTGCATGATATAGTTGGGGATTATTGCAAGGATGGATTTTATTAAGGTGGTCCGACCTGCTGTGGTTAGGAGGTTCACTTTCCATCCGTGCAGTTTGCTATTAAGACTATTAATGAAAGGTTGGAAACCTTTTTTGGTTGGGTTTGAGCTCAAGATTGGGAATCCTAGGTATTTCCCTATTTCATTCGAAGTTTTCATTTATAGACATTGACTGATGTATTCCTTTGTTCTGGAAGATGTATTTTTGGAGAACATTATTCTAGACTTCTTGAAATTAATGGATTGCCTCGAATAATTGCAGAATTTATTAAGGGTATCTATTACTGAATTACAACTTTCCTGATTGGCTTCTGCCATTAAGATTAAGTCGTCTGCAAAGAACAGATGAGACAATTGGGGTCCTTTGTTGGATATTTAGCCGAGGGGCTGATGTTGGATATTGTGAGTTGATATTGAGCCCGAGGGGTAGGTTTCTGATTATTTCCTACTTGTTTAAAGTACCTTTGCTATTGTTGAAAAAGCATATTTTCAAAGGAGATTTTTTAACAGAACTTGGGATTTTCTAAAGGGATTTTCCATAGTATTTCGTTTTTCTTAAAAAGGATTGTCCTGTCTCTTATAGCAGTTTGGTGGGCTCATGCGTGTTTTCTTATCGCTCAGATCTTATTCTCTCTTATTACCACTGAGTTGGAAGTACTCATTGTACTTCATGCACCTTGTGTGCAGTTGCAGGTATTGTTCACCCGATAGCGGGTCATTAGCAGGATCGAATGCCATATTCTGGTAATTGAGCAGGGTGACCGCCAGCGTTCGCGCCACCACATTCCATCCTTGTATTCCGGTTTTGCCTTGTAAACTTATATATTGTTGGTCCAGTAGTAGTAGTGTCTTTACTATTTAGATGCTCGTGACTTGTGACACCCCGGTGGGGCTGTATTGGTATTCATATTAATTAATGTCATAAATTTTGATTCAATCTGTTATAACTGATTAACTACTTTATGTGGTGTTTTGAAATGGTCTGGCTGGCCTTGTCTTCACGAGAGGTGCCATCAGGACCGTGTTAGGAAATTGGATCGTGACAAGTTGGTATTAGAGCCTAGGTTACTAGGTCTCACGAGTCATAAGCATGGATAGTAGAGTCTCGTGGATCGGTACGGAGAGGTCTGTATTTATCCTCGAGAGGCTGCAGAACCTTTAGGAAAACTTCCCATTCTTGAAATTCTTATCGTTCGTACTTTATTCATCTTGAGATATAACTTTTGAAATTCCTTCCACACATCTGTATGCGCACGTGAGCGCTCAATAGTAAAAGTGCCTTGATGGCTTGTGATTCCCCGATCGAGGGGCGAGAGGTAATCTTCGTGAGTTCATGTTGGGCCAATCTGGAGGACTTAAGGCAAAATACTTGCCTATGGTTTGAGCACCGAGGTGCTGATTGGGTGAGCATGTGTGTTAAACTTATATGTTCAGTATTGTTCTTATTAACCAAACTGGCGGCTGGATATTCATGTGATGAGTATATTAGTACTGCGAGGTGTATCTATAAAATTTTGGTAGTGACGAAGAAGCGTGATGGATAATTGATGAACTGTTAAGTGTTCGATTCCTATTGTGCTTTTATGTGTAGTCCGAGTTATGGGCGCGTGAAGAACAGTTCATGTCTCTTAGTTGGCAAGTAAAGTTCGTTCCATGTGGCAGTATGAGTATAGACTCAGAAAGACTAAATGGATGTGTATTACGTATATGATGGTGGAAGGTATGTGGAAAGATTGAAATGTGGCGAAGCAGGTGGGTTATCTCCTGCGGAGGGTTTTGAGCGGTATGACCCTTATGTGTATGTGAAATATCTTATGTGTAATTGAAAGGTATGTGTTGTATTTTGAAGAATTGGTATGCTTAAGAAAATGGACTCAGCTGATGTGAAAATGAATGCGAGGTTTGCAAAGAGTTTTAGTGCTTGATGATCTGTGTATTCACAAAACTTGTAAATGACTTGAGTTTAATTCTCACTATAATGTTGTGATTTCATTAGGGTAAAGTATTAAGGATTATTGAGCATGTCCTGATATATGGCCTCGAGCTAAGTTGGGGAGGTTGCTGTTGGTCAGCTGATTGCATGGTTATGTGCTATGTTGGTTCCGTTTTGAGGAAAATTTCTATAAAGGTTATATGGTGCTTTCGTAAATGTGTTGAAAATACTAGGATGTTTTGAGCTGCTGTTGATAAAGAATGCCCGGTGCATAAAGAAGGAAAAAGGTTATTTGTATCTGTATGAAATCATGTTCTTTGGTGTCAGGGTTCTAATGAGGCACAAGTGGTTCCGTTCGTGTACAGCGGGTAAATTGCAGCTGAAAAATAGTGAACGACTCTCGAGAATGGTTTTTCTATGTTCAAGATTTTGCATGTAACAATCAGGTGTCTTAAGTTTGTGTATGTGGCTAGAGACTGTGTTTCCATTAGAAAAGATCAAGACTTGTGGTATTTTATGTTAATTATGGGATTCTATGTATCAATATCTGGGAAGTAATAGTAATGAATTCAGATTCGCAGGAAGTTCTTCGGAGTAAAGCATTCTGGAATGTGGTGCTTCTGGGAAACGTTCGAGAGGGTATTCAGTGGCCTATGGGTCTTATATAGTGTGGTATTATGTGTGAGTCTCGTGTGGTAACCTGAGGTGAGGTATTGTGATGCTACGGCAACAGAGAATATCAAATTAATGATGAATCAGGAAGAAAATTGGATAAATGGAATAGCTTGATAATGAACTGAATCAGTATGGTAAGGATGATTAATTATTGTATGTGTTCAAGGTAATGAGCCTTACAGGAATAGTGCAGCAAAGCTCTCGCGTGCTGGCAGTTGCTTAGCTTGGTTTGGGTAGAAGGATTCAGTCCTGGAAGTTTAGCTTGTGTAATGGAATTGGGAGAAAGAGTCATTGATGAGTTTTACCGTGGTTTGAAAATTAATATATTTCCTAGGGGTATGGGAAGCATGAAGTGTATAATAATGTTTCTCCTATATGGGATCCTGAAAGTTCTTGACTAGCTAAGTGCGCCAATGTCTGCGGCACATGAGAGAGACAGAAATCCTCGTATTATCCTAGTGTGGTATGGTCTATGTGATATGATATGGAAATTTGAGATTTACGTGTGCAAGGTTTTGGTTCAGTTCATAACGGGAAATTATTGAATTCTTGAGTAGCACGGTCAACTACAGGTGAGTAAAGAGCCGATCTTCAGATGATTATGGTGATGAAAATTGATGGAACGTTAGTAGCATTGAGACATTTCCTATTGGATCGACTGCGAATATTTGAGTTTGTTGATGCCGCAGGGAATTTTGAATATCCTTCGTGGTATGAATGGATACTTGATGTGTGTTATGTATTCGTACGTCAGAGTGTTGGATCAGGCATATTAATTCATGTGTTAAATATGTTGGAGACTAGAAGTTCTTGTGATCCGACCATGCGGTGGTTGTGGGTCATGTGTATCGACATCGTCTAGCAGTTGTTGGAATCTGAAGGTCCGAGTGGATCTTTCTTTGCTTGGTATGTTAGATTTGGGTGATGATATTAGATTGCAGACTGGTTGTTCTAATGTCAGGTTGTCTAGACTAATGTGCTATGGGCTATGTCGAAAAAAGCCACAGGATGCGTGGTAAGGTGCATCTAATTATTATTCTGGCAGAAGTAGTTTATATTCCAAGGACCATCAGACGGTTGGCGAGTATTGCTTTGATTATTGGGCCTTCGTGGCTGATGTTAGTACAGAGGTTTTTACCATTGATTCAATTCCGGTATTGAGGGACTTTTCGGATGCGTTTCTTGTGGCCGGCATGAGGCTATATGTATTTATTGTAATGAGAAAATTTGACTCGATGTGCATCTCATTTTGTGAGATATATATGTGCAGGATCGGGTGGCACGCCGCCACAGGTATGGTATTTGGATCGGGTGGCACGCCGCACGGGTATGGTATCTGGATTGGGTGGCACGCCGTCACGGGTATGTTATCTGGACCGGGTTGCGCACCGCAACAGTGTGATGTTGAGAACATCCCTCTATGTGCTACTTTGTATGCCGTACTTCCTGGTTTTTGAGGAAAATCCGTATTGGGTGTTTCTCGGCGAATAGAGCATCGGTCGTGTCCTTTCAGGATTGAATAGTGTATAATACTTGATTCACCGTGGGTGTGATCGATTGCTTGGTTTCAGACCTTAATCTGTGCGTGGCTGTTTGTGTTGAGCATGGTGACTTGAGGTGCTTCATGAGTAATTGTGTTTGGATAGAATCGCGCGTTGTGTCAAGGCCACGTGATGCTATGACCTTTCGAGGAGGATTCCGGTTCTCTATTTCTATGATGTGAGATGGGATCTCAGTTCTGTATTGTGACCGTACAGAGGAATTTGTTTTACAGCTCTTTCGTTTGAGTCAGTTGTCATGATTTGAGTGTGATCAGTCGTTTCTTATTGGTGCCTGTGTTGAGCATGTTGCGACTTAGGCTGGTGTTGAAGTGTCATATCACCAGAGTGGAAGGTTGTAGTTGAGATGACCGTCAGAGTCATTAAGGAGCACGAGCATATTTGATTTCAGTTTGTTAGAAAGGTAATATCGAGGTTTGGCTCCGAAATTTGTTGTAGTATCGGTCAAAAAGAAAATGGACTCATGAATGGGTGATCTGAGAGATGGGTTCGGTTTATCGCTTGTTTCAGTTACCGTTGGTAGTATATGAAGGTATATAAATGAGACTCTATCTAACAAGAGATTTTCTATCGATATTGGTTGTTGTTGGATATCATATGATTGCAGCCGAGGTTGCAGGTATGGATTATTACAGTTGGTTCAAGTTTATTCTGAGTATAGATGTGGGGTTCTGATCTGGTGCATGACTTCGGAAAGTGCAATGTGGTTTATGGTTTAGATGGACGGTGAAATTTCGGCTATGTTGTGTTATCGGACCTATGTGAGATAGGGTGACATGGTATCGCCCCGGGTATATGCTTGGTAAAATCATTCAGCTATTGGTTGGCTTCTAGAATAACTCTGCGTGCTCGAGGACGAGCGTTTGTTTAAGTTGGGGAGGATGTGACGACCCTGTTGGAAATCATGTATATCTATGATATGTGCGCTTTGGTTGTATGAGCATGATTTTCAGGTATAGGTTTTGATGAATGACAAACAATGAAGTCAAGTGTCAAACAACGATATTGTATGACAATCAATCAAATGGCAAGAAGCATACTGATGACGGAATTGCATGAACGAGCCAAAGAGTTCAAGACCGAAGACCCAAGACGTAGGTCGTTTGGTAGAACCAATGTAAGGACAACGTTTAAGTTATCTTATCCTTTGGCTCAACATTAGGTCATCATAAACATGCATAAAATATTTTATTAAATCATATTTATCATAAACATGCATCTTTTGATTTGTATTTTAATCAAAATGGTTTTTAAACATGTCTTTTAAATCTGGACCTAAACAATCGATTATATGCTCCTTACAATCGATTGTGTTTTTCAAAATAGCAAATAATCGATTATACAGTTTTAACAATCGATTGTATTAAGACAGTGTGATATGAAGTTTTTCAAAATAGCAAACAATCGATTGTCTACTTTTAACAATCGATTATTTTGAGACAGTGTGCAACCGAAGTTTTTAAACATCTAAACAATCGATTGTTTTTGTCATATAATAGATTATATTCATAAACAATCGATTGTCATTTTCATACAATCGATTATATTTTGACCGTTCCCACAGAATCCTAAATTGATTTTTTGAACGTTGAATACAATCGATTATTTAGTTCATGCAATCGATTGTTTAGCCTAAAATCAGGAATCTGTTTTTTGAACGTTGGTCAAACAATCGATTGTCTACTCCAAACAATCGATTGTCTGAGCACAGAATCAGGGATTTTATTTATCAATTAAGCAACGGTCAGCACCACTTTTTCACCTATAAAAAGAGGTCTTTTGAGCTGATTTTAAACACACAACTCCTCCATGCATTGTTATACATATTGATCATTTTCAAGCATCATTTTAGAGCTTTTGTTGAGCCATTTGATAGACAACTTTGTGTTGTTCATAGAGCTTATTGTGTATCTCTTTATCCACTCTATTGAGAGAGTATTTGTTGTAAAAGAGAGTTGTTTGAGAAGAACATATCTTCTCATTTGTCGGGTTTGCTAAGTACCCAAAGTCTTAGTGCTTGAAGTCTTAGGATGAGGTATCCTCAAGCAAGTGAAGTCTTAAGGTGCGGTATCCTTGACAACTGTAACGGTTTGTTAAGCACCCGTAAGCTTAACGAAGTTAGTGAAAATCTCGAGAGAGTCTCTCGGGGACTGGACTAGCCACGGGTTGTGGTGAACCAGGATACATCGGTGCGTTCGTTCTTATTTATTTACTTATCGCACTTATTTCTTTCCTGCAATTTTTAAATTCCGCAAGTTTATGCTAATTTTTATTATAACCCTATTCAACCCCCCTCTAGCGTTAAGCGTATTTTCTAACAATTGGTATCAGAGCCTAACTCTTTGAAAGCCTTAACCGGTTGAGAGCAATATATATTTTTTCTATTGAGATTATTGAACGCAGGAACGATGAATGAAGGACAATCCACCACTTGCCCTCCATTTTTCGATGGAACGAATTACTCATATTGGAAGGAGCAAATGAAAATCTTCGTCAAATCAAACAACTTTCGTATATGGCAAATCATCATGCATGGTGAACAAATGACGACAAAAGTTGGGAAAGCCATGGTAAGTGAATACAACACCAAGGCAATCAATATGTTGTATAGCGCTTTGAATCAGGAAGACTATCGGAAAATTTCCCACTGCAAAACTGCCAAAGAGATGTGGGATAAGCTTGAGGTAACGTATGAAAGCACGTCTCAAAAAGCGGACAGCTCATGTGATGAATCGACTGCCCGATGCCTCATGGCCAACAAAGAAGAAGAGGTAAGTACTTCCAACTCTCACTCATTTGAAGAAATGCAAAATGCTTATAATGAATTATACAGTAAGTTTGTTAATGTTTCCAAAACTATTAAAGATTTGCAGAAAACACTTTCTTTGCAAGAAACAGATTTTCAGAAAACACTTTCTTTGCAAGAAAAAGAGTTTGAAAAATTGACTTGTGAAAATGAGAAGCTGAAAGAAGAAAATAAGTGTTTTAAAAATGACAATGGTTTTCTGAAAAATAAGATTGAAGTTAAGAAAATAAATTTTTGAAAAATGACATTGTTGATTTCAAAATTAAAATCAAGGAATTGAATGAAGTCTCTTCAATTGATAAATGTTCCAGTTGTTCTTCTTGTAGTTCTTTAAAATTAGAGAACATAGAAATTAGGAACGCACTAGAAAAACGTAGTGTTGATAGTCCTAAAATTGAAGTTATCAAAAAGGATGATAGTAATGAGGTCGGACCACCTAGAAAGAATTCTAGGAACCTCGCTAATGAGTCTAAGATTAATTGTTTTAGACCACCTAGAAACGACTCTAGGAATTTTGTTAATAAGTCTAAAACTAATCATTTTAGACCACCTAGACACAATTCTAGGAATTTTATGAATGAGTCTAGAAGGAATAATTTTAGACCACCTAGACACAATTCTAGGATGTTTATAAATGAGTCTAGAATAAATAATTTTAGACCACCTAGAAATGATTCTAGGAATTTCAACGATTCTAGGAAAAACAAATTTAGATCACCTAGAACGCATTTGCCTCAACCTAGACATATGCACAATCCTAATGTTATATGTCGCTATTGTAATCGGGTAGGACACATTGCACCCGTTTGTTTTGCTAAACATAGAGATTTATGTGTTGATTATGACTATTGTTACCCTAACCCCCAAGGACCCAAAAGAAGTTGGGTACCAAAAACCTATTTTTAGGTTCTTTTTGCAGGTGTGCTTGAAGACTACAATATTGTAGTGGATGCACCAAGCACGAAACCTTAATGCATTAAGGGGGAACGTTGGTTAGTTATCGTATTTTGAATAAAAACGCAATGAGTTGATATGTGCAAATAATCTATATCAGTTTTGGTTGATACATGCTTTAACAAGTTTTATTTTTGAATAACAATTAGTATCAATTGGTTTTATAATAAATGATTGATTCATGTTTTGATGAATATTTTTAGTTTAAATAACAATTGGCATAGTTGAGAAAAATGGTCGTTATTATTAGTATGCCATTTACTAACTTTTTATATGATCTTGTCTATAACGATTGGTATCGTCAATGGTTTATATAACTTTTGGTATACTCTTTTTGCTAGTGCCAAAAGGGGAAAGAATATGGGCGATATGCATGCTTTAATTGAGGGGGAATATTCAATTAAGGGGGAATTATATTGAATTGAATTGGTTGCATAAATTGTATGTTGAGATATAGCATCTATTTAGGGGGAATTCAATATGCATATCTTCCGTTGTTTGTCATTATCAAAACGGGGGAAATTGTTGGAAATCATGTATATCTATGATATGTGCGCTTTGGTTGTATGAGCATGATTTTCAGGTATAGGTTTTGATGAATGACAAACAATGAAGTCAAGTGTCAAACAACGATATTGTATGACAATCAATCAAATGGCAAGAAGCATACTGATGACGGAATTGCATGAACGAGCCAAAGAGTTCAAGACCGAAGACCCAAGACGTAGGTCGTTTGGTAGAACCAATGTAAGGACAACGTTTAAGTTATCTTATCCTTTGGCTCAACATTAGGTCATCATAAACATGCATAAAATATTTTATTAAATCATATTTATCATAAACATGCATCTTTTGATTTGTATTTTAATCAAAATGGTTTTTAAACATGTCTTTTAAATCTGGACCTAAACAATCAATTATATGCTCCTTACAATCGATTGTGTTTTTCAAAATAGCAAACAATCGATTATACAGTTTTAACAATCGATTGTATTAAGACAGTGTGATCTGAAGTTTTTCAAAATAGCAAACAATCGATCGTTTACTTTTAACAATTGATTATTTTGAGACAGTGTGCAACCGAAGTTTTAAACATCTAAACAATCGATTGTTTTTGTCATACAATCGATTATATTCATAAACAATTGATTGTCATTTTCATACAATCGATTATATTTTGACCGTTCCCACAGAATCCTAAATTGATTTTTGAACGTTGAATACAATCGATTATTTAGTCCATACAATCGATTGTTTAGCCTAAAATCAGGAATCTTTTTTTTGAACGTTGGTCAAACAATCGATTGTCTACTCCAAACAATCGATTGTCTGAGCACAGAATCAGGGATTTTATTTATCAATTAAGCAACGGTCAGCACCACTTTTTCACCTATAAAAAGAGGTCTTTTGAGCTGATTTTAAACACACAACTCCTCCATACATTGTTATACATATTGATCATTTTCAAGCATCATTTTAGAGCTTTTGTTGAGCCATTTGATAGACAACTTTGTGTTGTTCATAGAGCTTATTGTGTATCTCTTTATCCACTCTATTGAGAGAGTATTTGTTGTAAAAGAGAGTTGTTTGAGAAGAACATATCTTCTCATTTGTCGGGTTTGCTAAGTATCCAAATTCTTAGTGGTTGAAGTCTTGGGGTGAGGTATCCTCAAGCAAGTGAAGTCTTAAGGTGCGGTATCCTTGAGCAACTGTAACGGTTTGTTAAGCACCCGTAAGCTTGACGAAGTTAGTGGAAATCTCGAGAGAGTCTCTCGGGGACTGGACTAGCCACGGGTTGTGGTGAACCAGGATACATCGGTGCGTTCGTTCTTATTTATTTACTTATCGCACTTATTTCTTTCCTGCAATTTTTAAATTCCGCAAGTTTACGCTAATTTTTATTATAACGCTATTCACCCCCTCCCCTAGCGTTAAGCGTATTTTCTAACAGACCCGTCCTGCCATCACGTGAGTTACTGCCTCATTTCCCCCTTATTGTATGGATTCATGCTTCAATATCAGTATTAGATTCGATCGGGTATAATTGAATTGGTTTTGGTTGAAAATAAGGCACATAGCCTCTCAGAAGGAAGCTTGTATGAGAATAGTCAACCGGAAGTTGACTTGTGAGTTAGAGGGCTCGTATTTGATTTCCAATGTTTCGGTTAGCTTCGGGGGATGATTTGTGACTTAGGAGAGCGATCGGAATTGAATTTGGAGGTGCAGAATTAGGCTTGAATTGGCAAAGTTTGAATTTTGGCGGATTTTGGTTGATAGGTGAGATTTTGATCCGAGGGTCGGAATGGGATTATGAGAGTTGCAATAGCTTCGTTAGGTGATTTTTGATATGTGTGCAAATTTTCAGATCATTCGGAAGTGTTTAGGTCGGGTTTTGGATCGAACGCGAATTTGGAAAGTTCTAGTTTGACTTAGGCTTGAATTTGAGGAATTTGATAGTTTTTTATGTTAATGTTGGTGTTTTTATGGCCCGAGCAAGTTTGAATGAGATAATAGGTCATGTTGGTGCTTTTTGTTGAGGTCCCGGGGGGCCTAAGGGTGATTTCGTATGGCTAACGGAAAGATTTTAGTTTGGAATAGCTGCAGAAAATTGCAGCAGCAGTGTAGACCAATTTTTGGTCATCGCGATCGCGAAAACGTGGACGCGATCGCGTAGTAGCAGGCCGTTGTTCTATGTGATCGCACAAGGCGAGTCGCGTTCGCGTAGAAGGTTTGGGGAATCTTGGGAATTTGTTCAACGCGATCGCGGTCAGGGGCATGCGATCACATAGGTTGAGGAATGCCGTTCTCTGCGATAGCAGAGGGAAGTGTGCGATCGCGGGTGTTGAGAGGCTTTGAGTTTGTTCTCTCCGATCGCAAGCCAAAGGCTGCGATCGCATAGAGGAAGATCGATGTGTAGAGGGTTTTAAGTTAAACATTTTATCCGCGAGCTATCTCATATTTCCTCCATTTTTGCACCATCTTGAGAGTTTGTTGACGAATTTTGAAGGGGATTTCGACGAGAAGTGATTGGAGGTAAGTCTCGTGGCCTTAATACGTCATTTTATTGAAGAATTAACCATTAGTTCTCAGGAATTGGGTGTAAAAGTTGATGAACTAGGGCTTGAAATTTCAAATAAAAATTGGGGATTTGGTTGAGCAATTGGACTCCGATTTTTATGAAGTTTATATGTACGGACTCGTGGCAAGACGCGGATTACGAAAATGTAAGTTTCATAATTTTTCAAGAAGCGGACCCGGGGCTCGGTTTTTGCTAGTTTCGAGATTCTTGCTATTTCTCGATTGTTTTCGATTGGGTGTTGTCCCATTTTCATATTGTGATGTATTCCTCTGTTTTTGGATAGATTCGACACGCATGGAGGCCAATTTGAGAGACAAAGGCGTCGCGAGCTTGAGATTTCACCGGTTCGAGGTGAGTAATACTTGGGAATGATATCCTGAGGGTTTGAAACCCCAGATTTGCACATCTTAGTGTTGTATTGTGGTAACTTGTGGTGACTTGCACGCTGGACCTGAGTGTGGGGTAGATCACCATTAGGGATCGTGACTTTGTCCGTCTCGGTTATTTGTTTTCACCGCATATTTGCAAATGATTTGTTGTTATCATTATGACTTGGGCTCATTGCCATACTTGGGGCTTATTGCCGATTTCTTGAACTCTGTATGAGTTATTATCATTGTTTTCCTCATTATTTGAAATATAATTTGAACTTAGTCCATGTGATTTACACTGTTTCATGAACTCAACTATATTTTTACTCAAACTTGGAGTTTTAACTGATATTTGGACTATCATTTAAGCTGAGTATTATTGTATTACTGATGATCGAGGGGCTTTTGACTATTTCGGAATGATTGAGGTTGAGGGCCATATGTGAGGACATGAAGATGATGTAAGGAGGCTTCAGGCCTCGAGTGTTATGTTTGCATGTGCATATACATTGCATGGATCAGGATACACGCTGCAGCGGTGTGATATTGATATTGCGCTTGGGCTGTAGGAGCTCCTCCGGAGTCTGAACCCCCACAGTGAGCGCGGGTACCCAAATGGATCGGGCTACATGCCGTAGCGGTCATACGCATTGCATTGCATTCATACATTTACTCCTGATGTACTACGTGGCATGATATTTAGCACTAATATATCATTGGCATACATACTGTTACTTACCTTGTTGAGCAGATACCCTGGTGTTATATGTTAAGGAGTACTGAGCCGATGGGCTGATGTTGGATATTGTGAGTATATATTGAGCCCGAGGGGCAGGTTTTTGATTATTTCCTACTTGTAGAAAGTACCTTTGAAATTGTTGAAAAAGTATATTTTCAAAAGAGATTTTTGAACAGAACTTGGGATTTTCTAAAGGGATTTTCCACAGTATTTCGTTTTTCTTAAAAAGGATTGTCCTGTCTCTTATGGCAGTTTGGTGTGCTCATGCGTGATTTCTTATCGCACAAATATTATTCTCTCTTATTACCACTGAGTTGGAAGTACTCATTTTACTCCCTACACCTTGCGTATAATTGCAGGCATTGTTCACCCGATAGCGGGTCATTAGCAGAATCGAAGGCCATATTCTGGTAATTGAGCAGGGTGACCGCCAGCGTTCGCGGCACCACATTCCATCCTTGTATTCCGGTTTGCCTTGTAAACTTATATATTGTTGGTCCAGTAGTAGTAGTGTCTCCACTCTTTAGATGCTCGTGACTTGTGACACCCCGGTCGGGCTGTATTGATATTCATATTAATTAATGTCATAAATTTAGATTTGATCTGTTATAACAGATTAACTGCTTCAAGTGGTGTTTTGAAACGGTCTGGCTGGCCTTGTCTTCACGAGAGGCGCCATCACGGATGGGTTAGGAAATTGGGTTTTGACAGATACCATGCTGCAAATCGACCAATTTGCTTCAGAGAAAACTTGATTAAATAAACTTATTTGCAGCTTCAAGGAGACCTCCCAAGAATACCATGGAAATGTCTGATGTTCTCCAATAAAGCTAGACCTAGAGCAAGATTTACTATGTGGCTTCACTTGCAAGAAATGCTACTTACTGCTAACAGATTAGCAAAATGGAGGCTCAATGTGAAACTAAAGTGGAGCCTATGCCAAGAACATAAAGAAACAAATGAATACCTCTTTGTCGAATGTAGACTCTCAAGGAGATATGTGACATGGTTCTGTACTTAATGGGGAAAGAAGAATGCACCATTTCCAACTGAATGGTGCCTCACAAAAGTAAAGATTAAAAAAAAGGAGAATTTGAGCCTTGTGAGCTTAATACTAACAATCAATTTTTTATTTAAAGAGAATGGAGTACATAAAAGAGAGATTAACTCAGCAAGATCTTCTTGCTCAAAACAACCAAAACAAAATATTCTGGAGAACAAAAATAACAAACACGAGAGCGAAATAGTGATGCTCAAAGGGAGTACATTGAAGAATTTATTTCCGAAAAGAAAATGGAACAAGTGCAGCTTTCACATTGACGTCCTTCTCGGTTGATGATGCGTGTCATCGTTGGGTAGAGACCATGCTAATCTTCGTTGTATTGTTCCAATTTTGATGTCCTTCTAGTACTGTGGCAATGAACATTCAGTAGGCATAACTCCCTTGAATCGTGTAGTATCTTTGCAATAGTCATAAATCATGTATTTGCTTCTAATTGAGTTCATTTGATCCACTTTAGGAGCACTCAATTTACTGTATAAAGGAGAATTCCACCAATTGGATTTAGTAGGAATTGCACATTGAACAATACTCAATGGCCCATTCCAATAACAAGCTCTTGGCCTAAACTTACGATATGTTGCAATAAATGGTGCATTTGTCCAATCAATTTTATCACGTCCACCTCTTGTTGCCCATTCATCAGCATTCCAAAGGCTTGAATAGATTCTCATTCCTTGTTGGTTTGGATATGGAATTCCTTTGAGTTGATAGTTTCTAAATACCCTAATTGGAATACCATCAACGTACCACCTGAAAATCATAAGCATTGCCACATCAAATTTCAACATTCTCTGGCTTTCTTACTATATATATATATATATATATATATATATATATATATAGTCGAAAAAAATCGACTTACACGACTGCATTAGGATTCCAATGAATGGTGTAGTTGTGAAAATCTGCAGTTGGATCAAACCAAGGATAGAATTGTTGCTCCTTGTTTCCAACACCTTGGGTGTAAATGTTTGTGTGGATAATGTAAGGTTGTCCTGATACATTTCCTAAAAACTCGAAATCGATCTCATCATGTTTGGTGCCAGTAGAAGATAGCTGCACGAGTCAATAAACAAACAACTGGTTGAGTAATCTAGCAACTTTTTGATGTTGTAAGCTGAAATTAAGACAATTCATATTGTATAGCTACACTTACATAGTATGTTGTGACTGTTCCGGCAGAGTTGTTAGGTACCAACTTGATAAGCATTTCAAAGCTACCAAATAGAAATGTTCTTTTTGATTGCGCACCAGAACCTGGCAGTTAAAACCAGATCAGTAATATTGTCAACTGAAGTTATTTGGGAAGGCACTCGCCTCGAGCCAGAGGCAGATCTAGAGTATGTTCTGTGATTTCAACTAAAGTCATTGTTTTTTGACCTAAGCTAGATATGCATGCATATTCTAAATAAATTAAAAGTTCTTTTCCAAATATATACATGTAACAAGATCACACGTATTCTAAACGGATATATTTTAAATTCTGAATTCTCCTATGGCTCGAGCAGTCACAAGGGAAGGGTACGCGAAACAAGCATTTTTTTAGCACTTCATATATGAAAAGAAAATTAAACGTGCCTGCAGATTTATCAAGAACAAGTTGAAGATCATCGCCTAGCATTTGACAATGATGAGCACCCCAATTGACATACATGCTACTTGAAATCTTTGCATTGACTATACCACAATGAAATGCAATTGTTGCAATGATCAAAACAAAGGAATTAAAAGTTATGAATTTGGCCATCTTTATAAATTTGTGAGTAACTTGAAATGGCATTTTGCTCTTAGGCTGTGTAGGCTTTATATAGCTGAAAATTAAGACCTCTTCAATTACTTTGTAAATGTTTTTTATATATTTTGTGCTGCCATGTCTGAGGTTGGCATTCTAAATACCGAGTGGGCACAGTTGGCAATAAACTAAAAATTCTGGTTACATGTATATGTTGTATCTGTTAGCTTCTGAGCAAGGAAAAAAAATAAAGAATATAAGTGAAAATATATAATTGAAATTTGATATTAGATATATCATATATCTCGAAACTTATAGCAACAAAGACCATTTTGATTGGCTTACGGATTAGTACTGTTTTTGGTCTCAAATGTTAGTTTATCTTTTTTTTACAAAACTGATTTTGTTTTATAATATTTTATAATCTTTTTGAAAAGTAAAAAGAATTTATTACTTTTTTTCCTTTCAAATTCACTCGTAAAAAATGTACATAAGACCTTTAAGAAAAATAAAGACTAGTTTAGACAAATGATCTAATTATTAAGAATATTAACTAAAATATCTTTTTTAAGGGGTGTGCAAAAAATTTAACGAACGAATGAGTATCTAATTTCATGTTAAAAATTTTATAGTAATTAAAAATGCTCAGGGATGTGAGTTTTGAAAGGTAATTAACTAGCTAAATAAGTTCTTCCCCAGCAATATATGACAAATTATTTTGAAAATGTGAAGAGTTTGGATTTAGGGTTTTGAATAACGTGCATGAGACTAAAAGATTTTGAGATAACAAGTTGGCTATGGTTCAATATGAGAAGTGAGCAACTCCACTTAGGTCTAGACGTGCAGACCATAACATTAAATTCTTTGTATTGGGAGAACTATATAAACATCAAATGAGAGTGACCCAAGAAAAATTGTATCTCAAAGTATTGATCTATTTATATTGTGTGGCTTGATAGAGAGAACGATCAACTTTTATTTTTTTGGACATATTTTCCAAATTAAATTGTGTACTGTCTAATTTGCATCTCCTACTACATCTTTCTTTACGGTAGTTTTATATTCGGATGAAGTACACAAATAGTCCTTAAAGTAGATGGTCTTAATTTTTTATCTCAACTTACCCTATAAGTAGAATTTCAAGTTTAACCCGTGTTGCCCCTCGCTTGTCCCAAGGGCTACACTTTTAACTTTTGTTGAGTTGTCCCACATTGGAGGGATTTGAAGTCCTTGATCTCCTTATATGATTTTGGACAATCCTCGCCTCATAAGCTAGCTTTTGGGATTGAGTTAGACCCAATGTCCATTTGTTGGGCCTCCATTTATATTGTCCACGCTCCAAGTTGTAGTCTTGGGCGTGAGGGGGGTGTTGTATCGGGCGAATGACACAAATAGTCACTAACGGCTCATGTCTTTATTTTAAAGCCAGCGGTTTAAATGTCTTTAGTCTTTAGCCACTGATTTAATAAACTTTAACTGGTCGGACGAAAATACCCTTCTCCTCATGTCCTAAACTTCAAGACTTCAGGACTACATGTCCTTAACTTTTGAACTTGAAACTCTAAGTTCAGGACTTCAGGACTACATGTCCTTAACTTTTGAACTTGGAACTCTAAGTTAAGGATTTCAAGTTTACATGTCATTAACTTTTGAACATGGAACTCAAACTTCAAGACCAATCGTCCTTAACTTTTGAACTTGTAAGTCAAAGTTAAATATTACTTGTCCTTAACTTTTGAATACATTGTAAGTTAAGGACTGTCTGTCCTTAAGTTTTAAACTTGAAACAATAACTGAAGGACTGTCTGTCCTTAAGTTTTGAACTTGAAATTATATGTTAAGGACTGTCTGTCCTTAACTTTGAACCTGAAACTCAAAGTTAAGGACGAAAAATCCTTTAACTTACAGTTGCAGAAAACCAACCACCAAATTATAACATCAAAATACCCCTTACACTTTTAACATGGCGAGAGATGATTCTAATAAACTTACCGAAGTCGTTTACTAGTAGTCATCAAAATAATATATTTTAACGGATATGCGACAGCTTGATTAAGATTCCAGATGATAATAGACATATCTTGGATTATACAAATGTCTTTCTCCTTTAGTTGTAGTGTTATGGTTTTGCTTTTTAATATTGTAGTTGAGACCCTTTACAATCCTAAGTTCTACTACTGTGCATCTTGAAGGTATGCATTTGCACATGAATTTGGAGGAAGGAGTAATAATTTGAGGAAAGGGATTAATGCGTAAGCAGTTTGCTGTGGGAATGAGAGAGTAGGGGCGGTGTTCACAGTAAAGCAACGCGAAAGAGAGGAAGAAAGGATAAATTTGTCTTTTTTTGTATTAGTAGTGGCTATTTTTGCTGAGCATTATAATTAGTGGATAAAAATTAAAGACACCCTTAATTAGTGGCTACTACACGCCATTTTTACTTGAATTGTCCTGCATCAAAGGGATTTGAGGTTATTGATCTCCTTATATGGTGTTTGGCAATCATCACCTTATAAGCTAGCTTTTGGGGTTGAGTTAGACCCAAGGTCCAATTATCAACCTTTGACCTTGAGATTCTGCTCACGGGACAAGCCGAGGTCAAAAGTTAAAATATGCCAAACTGTCATATTTGCAATTTTTGTTTATATTTGGTACGTTTTGTCTTTAACATGTAAGGGTAACATAGTTTGGGCGAACCCGAAATCCAAATCAAAATTCAAATTTTTAAAATTTTGGATTATGGATTTAATTTTATACATTTTGAATTTCAGATTGATTAATGGATTTGGTACCTCGGATTTTGAATATTTGAAAATTCAAAATTTTTATACTTCATATTTAGTCGATTATCCCAATGCCAATGGTAATAAATTCAATAACATACCCATTAGATATTATCTCATATATTTAATATTAATTACTAAGTTACCGACAAAATATTTTCTATTTGGATGATTTTGGTAATGCTATTTCTTATCAGTAGTATTAATGTCTTGGTTGTATTTTTTTAATAATGAGTTCACTTAAATACTTTATTTGGACGATTTACGGCGAGACTGAAGGACTTTTCAGACAATTTAACATGAATACTTTATTTTGGATATTTATTTTTGTAAGAAGAAGAAATATTTCAACTAATAAGCTCGAATTCGAAAATTCAAAATATCCAAGCAGATTACTTCAAAATCGGAATTAAAATATCTGATCAATTTGAGATTTTGGATTGTCATTTCTTCAATCTGAAAAACCAACAATTCAAATTGAAATTTTCATATCCAATCTGCCTGAACGCTTACCCTTTAACATGTAGCTTTCAAAAAAAGTGAAATACACATTGACTCGTGAAAATGCGTAATATTAGATATTTTTGCATGAGCATAATCTATAATTAGTTACATATTTATGATATAGCAAGATGTTTTTCCAAAACTTTCCCCATTTAGTTATTTCGCACCTTCCCCCCAAAAAAAAAAAAATAGTATGCACCTTCTAATTTAAGAGATAGGAATTTGGCATTTGAGTCATCTTTTATTGCTCTACAAGTTTTTTGTGCTCAATTCAATCACCATTAGAGTGAGCAACATTTTCAGTATGATTAGCAGTTAAAATATTTATAGTTAAGAGCGTCTCAAGTAATTCTAGATCTTTCTTAAATATTTATATTTAACGTTATTTCATCTATCCAAAGAAAAAGAAAAAGGATGAACCAATATATGATGTTAAATTGTTTCTAAATTGAAATTAATCACGTCACCTTTTTAGCCATGTCATGTAATTTGGACTCAAGTTAATAAACCATAGCGTTATTTGTCATTTGTTTTGGGCTACTAAAGGTTTCTAGCTCGATCAGTTTTACAAGAGAAATTTTTACATAAATAGCCTATCGGATTTATTATTTAATTTCTTAGTCAGTGTACATAATCAGATACTAATTAGACACGATCGTACATACATTTTATATGGATCATATTTTTATTGTACAACTGCCGATTATTTTTACTTTAAGCGGTTGAGATACAGCTATTTAGGTTAACTCTTCTTTATAAAATGGCCAAAACTAAGGGATAGTTCAGAGAGTGCAGCCTGGAAGTTGAATGTCAAGGCCCAATTTAAAAACCATATACTATGGGCCACAGAATTGAAATGGATGCATTTTCACACATAAAACAACTTATGTCTACAATATCATGCACATGGTAGTTTTGTACGGATAAATTTTTTTAAAAAAAAAAATAGAAGAAGAAGAAGAGAAAAGTGGCTAACAGTGCACCAAAGTGTAATTCATCTTTATTTCATGCAAGAGCTTGTGGATATTATGTTAAGCTACACCATACAATATTGGGTATGACTTTGACATTTTTTAAAATTTTATTATTGTCAGTTGTTGACAGGAGATTTGGCTTTAATTAATACTTATCTGTATATTAGTAACCCAAAAAATGAATACACATACAAAAAGGATGTCAGCAGACTTTGACATGAAAAGAAACCATTTTTTTACATGAAAAAGGAACTTATCATTAAGATTATATATCAACCTTGTCTTGGGCAGCATATGTATATATGAAAATTTCTTGTAAATCACTAATGAGGTGAAAATTTTCTTGTTATCTTCTCTAAGTCAGCATATATATATGTAGTATCTTTTGAGTTCGAGCCACCCCAAGAGCAAGTTAGAGAGTTTTTGAAGGGAATGATGTCGAGGGTTTATTTGAAACAGTTTCTCTACCCCAAAGGTAGGGGTAAGATCTGCATACATACTACCCTCCCCGTACCCTAGTGAGATTATACTGAATTATTGGTGTTGTTGTCATTGCCTATCTGTTTCGAAAATGAGTACATAACAACAATAGTATTTCTTTTGTTTCAATTTATGTAAAGATGTTTGAGCTTCGAAAATTAAAAGAATCCTTAATTAATCACGATTTTTGTATGTCTTCTAAATAATTTAAATTATTAATTATTGTAAGTTATATAGTACTTTTTACGTAGTTTTTAAATATATAAATGATATCTCAAAAAATTTAAAAATTTTATGTCCTAATTCACAGTAAAAAATAAGAAATTTGAATTTCAAAGTGTCAGATAAAAAATGACTAATAGTATTATTTAAGGCATGGAAATGACAAGTGGTGACTAAAGCCGACATGTTATTAGCCATTAGGTAAAAATTGTTTGCAACATGGAATTACTTTAGTCAATTTTACCTCCAATTCATCACAATCAAAACTAACATTAGCCAAAATGCCAGACAGACAATGAAAGAATACAAATTTTATCTTTATCTGTCCAAATAAAAAATTATTGGTTGCTAATTATGCTGTATCTTAGCTTTGTTTACGAATCAAATAACAAGGTAATATCGACTAATACTGTGATGCATATATGGAATCCTGCCCCATACAATCCGAGATCTCGGTTTCAAGCCATGTAAACAAAAAAATTTTTTTGGAAAGAAGTGTTTTTTTTCCTTTAATGAGTCATGTGCAGTGTGACTCAGTTAATTGAGTCACTGAGTTTTGAACACCGAATAACTAAACCCGAAAAATATAATATCGAAATGGAGTAGAATGGGGATGTAAAGAAATGGACATTGAATGTAACTCAACCGAAAAAGCTAATTCATGAGTGGAGAATTATTCAGAACATATAAGAAAACCACTGTCATATCCCGCAACCAATATTAGACAATTTAACATCCTCCATGCTCATGCATGTCATCGGAACAACAACAACAACCCAGTATAATCCCACTTAGTAGAGTCTGGGGAAGATAGTGTGTACGCAGACCTTACCCCTACTCTGGGTAGAGAGGCTGTTTCCAAATAGACCCCCGGTATCCTTCCCTCCAAGAACTTTCCACCATACTCTTGGGGAGACTCGAACTTATAACCTCTCGGTTGGAGGTACGTGAACAACAAAATATATGGGCCCAATATCAAATAAACCAATAATTAGGATATGTTTGGATATGATATTAAGTGTAGAAATAAATCTTGAATCTAACATAATTTCAAAAACTATTTCGAAAGACAAATTGTTCAAGACCAAGAACAGTAGAGAGTTATGTTGAGGTCCCATCGATCCATCAAATCTAAAATCTGGTAGGAATGTCTCTTATTTCTTTATCATTTCATATTTTACGAGAAAACAACTTAGTCGTGATATCCAAAAGCATGAATTCAACTATGATAACCAATAAGGTATGATTTCTAACCTATGTTTTACAATAGTTACTATCATTCAATTTGATCTTTTAACCTTTATAGATAAGTAATGATACTAAATAAACAATATTCATACATTGTACCAAATCAAAAGAACATCTTAACACCAAAAAGGTCCAACAATATGAATACAGAAAATGAGAAAAATTAAATTTGCAAAGAATTGTTCCTTTCTTTTACCTTATGGGGAAAATCTTTGGTTTTTGTTCCCTCTTTTTCTTCTTTTATAAAGTTGAACACTGTTCAATAACAGTATTCGGATAACCTAAGGTACTTATTTACCACCAAAAAAAAAAAAAAAAATCATTCTTAGTGCTTTAATTTCTGCTTCATATATACCCTAATGAGATATAATTTAATTTCTTACTCATTAAATCATAAATCCTTTCATTAATTAATGGAACTTTAACACATCAGGCCGTGGATATTTTTTTCCACTTTTTTTTTTTTTTTGTGTGGAAAGTCAATTCCCTTCTATTACACTTTTTTTTTGAAAGTCTACAACAACAACTATGCATTAATTCCAAAAGTTTAAGTCGGCTGTATGAATCTTTATTGTCCATGTTGCTCCAATTAAGCTCGTCTCGGTCCAGTAGTACCGAATTTCAATAAGCTGGTCAAATTAACTTTGTGCAACTGTAAAAATCCAAACCCTATATAAGGGTGCTCTATTTTTTGAAAACTATTAGCCATGTATCATAACATATATCTTCAATTCATTCATCTGACCCAAGGCAGTACATACCCTATAAAAATTGTCACAAACATTAATAGGAAGATTATAACTTGGAGACACCAAACAAATTCCCCTGGAAATAGTGGTATATCAAAGGGAAAGTCTGAGCTCCAAATCTAACTCTTCACAGCCATTTGATTCAGAATTTTGGCTGCTTGAACCAATAGAGTCACTTCTGTCTTTCTTCCTCCTCCTTTCCATTGAATCCTATTAAATTACCAACAATAAATTTGTAATTAATTTATTATTGTATTTACATAAACTAATTGCAAATTATGTTACATGGTAAACTTGAATTAATAATGTAGGAAAATACCTCTACTTGCACATTATGGAGATGTCTAGTCGTATTAGTTTGAACATAATGTTGAGGTTCATACACTGTGCCAGGATGCCAAGTACTGAATTTAATCACAAAAGCAAGAATTATCGAGCCAAATACAATGACAACATCATAATAATTTGATGAAAATAAATGGGAGAATACATAAAAGAATTTTACTTCTATATATACATAGACAACGATCGAGAAAAACTTTTACACTCTCATGTCACATAGATTAGGAACGAGTAATCTAGAAAATAAAGTAGATTACCTATCACAACATGTTGAAAAATGTTAATAATGCAATGTTCTTTATATTGTTGGTGTATGTAACTTAAACCATAACGAATTCAACAGTGTATCACAGCTTTACTTCTACCTTGTACAGGTAGAAAGGCTATTTCCGATAGCCGAGTACAATGACAAAATTATAGTAATTTGAGGAAAGTAAATGGGGACAATAGGTAAAAGAGTTTTACTTTTATATATACCTACAAATAGACAATGATAAAAACTTCTACACTATCATGTCACATAGAACATGAACTAGTAATTCAGAAAATAAAATAGATCACCTGCAACAATAAAAGAATAGTCTGGAGCACAAAGCCTCCCGCGTTCACGTGAGGTTCAAAGAATGTTAAAGAAATGAATAGTACAAAAAAATGTTGTACTGTCGGTGTGTGTAATTTAAATCCTAACGAGTTTAGAATTGTCCATATAATCTGGTTCTAATGAAAGGAGTAAGTACCTTGCTATAGAAGTAGGGTGAGAATCTCCATATCTAATATTTGCTCCTTCAATGCCACTCAACCCCATCTGAAATTTCAAGAGAGACAAATTAAAGATATTGTTACAGCAGACCAAATAAAAAAGGCAGTCCTATACATAAAGTATTACATATTCATGTAAGAACCGGATAAGGACCGCACCCCAAATCAAACTCAAATGGGAAAACATGAAAAGTCAATCACAAGAAAACAAGTATCAAAATACCCCCAGAAATTAAGAAGGAAATTGAAAAAAAATGAAAGTGAAAATGCACAAATGTTCTCTAGATTTCAGATACATATATATCCAATCATGTAAAAATGATTACACATATTGGAATTCTCTTTAAAAAGTTACTCTTCAAGAACTTATTCCTATTGGTCACGGGTTCGAGTCGCGAAAACAACCACTAGTGCTTGCATTAGGATAAGCAGTCTATATCACATCCTTTGGGGTGCAACAATTCCTCGAATTTTACGTGAACACGAAATACCTTGTGCGCAGGCTGCCCTTTAATCCACTATGGACAAATTTGCAAGAAGCAAGACCTCCTCAGGTTCAAAGGGTTTCCACAGGAAAAAAGAAACAAAATAGGAGAAACTCATTCTTAATCTCTCTTATGGGAAAGGAAAAGTTGATAAAGCTCACTTCAGACTATCACATTAATGAAAATGGATTTTCTCAGTTACACAAAGAAATCAAGACTATTTCTCTTTAATAGAAAAAAATTAATGGAAGAAAAAAAGGTAAAAAAAAAAGGAACAAGAAATTATATCTACACATCAATACAAGCAGTACAGGGACTCAAAGTTTGAAAAAAACATACATTTATGATTTGGGACACCTTCCCATATTATTGGAATAGTAATAATAAAGAAAAACTTTAAGATTTCAAGAAAAAATAGTTCATATCCAATACTATATCTTATAACTACATACCATAATGCCTTGGTGCCCAGGAAAACCATAAGATGGTGATGAAGAAGATGAGTATGAAAATGATGGAGATGATGAATATGTTGTTTGTAGTCTCATTTCCTCCTGCAAATATACAAATTCCAAAAAAATAAAATTAAAACCCTGAAAACCATAAGAGTGGATTCTGAAATGTATAAATATAACTCCATATATATGTTACAACAACAATAAATTCAGTGTAATCCCACAAGTAAGGTTTATGAAGTATATCGTAAATACAGACCTTACCCCTATCTTGTAAAGATTGAGGGACTGTTTTGGATAGACCACCGGCTTAACAAAAGCACAGTCACATAGTCACAGTAGTGTTGAAACTCCATATATATGTTATGTTTAATATAAAATCTAAATTCTATCGAACTCGTGAACTTATGATCAGATCTACCACTAAAAACACATAGAATTAGAAATGATAAAGAGAGAAACAAACCTGTGTGAGATTGGTGGTATAAGGGTTATTGTGAAGAGAAGAAGGAAGATTATAATTAGAACAACCCATTTCACTATGTAATCTAATTTTTTCTAATTGAGCAACACCAAGTCCTCTTTGTGGCTGTTTATTTTGCTTTTCTGAATTATTTTTCTTGCTTTTTCTTGATGATCCTGATGAAGATGATGATCTTTCATTTCCCAAATAATTTGGTTCACCAAAATAATTACTGCCCATTTCTCTTTTTCTCAACAAAAAGAAGAAAAAGAACTTGAGAAGAAGTAAGAATTAAAATCCAAGAAAGAATCAAGAATTGAGATGATTTTGCTCAAAAATATTGTAGCATTATAAGGCTAAAATGAGTAGGTTAAAGAGAAAGAGAGATCTTCAAAAATTAAAGTGGTTGGTTTTTTTAAATATGTCAATAATTGCATAGCTGGATCAGATTGCATTTAGATTTATGAAGATTGATTTGATTTATCCTTATATTAATTGGATTTTATGCCCTTACTTTTTGCTTGCTAGCTAGCTCATTTTTTGTGAACTTCTATAAAAAATTTCCTCTATTATTTATTTGTCTTAGTCATGGACTTGGAAGAAAGACTTGATAGTGATTGTCCCTCTGATTTCATTAACTCATTAATTTATGCAATTATTCCAAATCATATCTTTCCTACGCGCTTCACTCCCACGTTATCTCTCCTCCTCTCAATTTAGGGTCCCTTTAGCCATAAAAAAAATTCACTTTTCCCCGAAAAATGTTCAAGTTTTTTTTTTAAATCAGTGTTTGGTTTTCTAATTTTCAAATGCTATTTTTACTTGAAATAACTTTTTACCTTTTTCTGGAATTTTAAAATTTTTATGTCCAAACGCCTACTTAATAAACACAGCAAAATATAGTTACCACTAAATCATAGTTAATTAATTCGTATTCTCACCTTTGTTTATCATAACCATGGCAAGTTAATATGGTTTAGTATTAAATACCTAGTGTAGATAAGTTTTTACCCTCATGATATGGTTGCACGCATCAGATATGCTTCTATCGACCCAATGAATACATGACATATGTCTTCACAAACATGATTATTGTTAAATCATATTTAGTTACGTTAATTTACATTCTCATATTAACATAACACCAAACAATTGATAAATTAATATAGTTTGATGTAAATATCTAACGTGAAAAAGTTTTTACTTCTTTCCTTTTACCATTTGTAAATTCTTTTTATTTTTTACCTTTTTTTAAAAAAGAAATCTTTCTCTATTTATTGAATATCCACAAATGACGATTTAAACGAGGAATTTAATTTTAACAAGAAGTTTAAAAAATTAAGTAAAAATACTCACTAAGGGTAAAATCGATCTACGAACTAAAATAATTTTTAAGTCACCTTTTCTGTTAAAATAAAAATTTTCTTAATATGTCAAGAGATCGAACTCAACAATTCATATATAGACAAAAGATATATAATTGAATCCCTTTCATGTAATGTAGCTCTGCCCCTAATTCTATATTATTAGATTATTTAGTGAACAAGTTTTCTTTCGCATCTAACCTAATATTTTGTAGAAAGTTTTGGGAGAAGTGATTTTCTCGTATTACTTACAAAGGTATATATAGAGTACAGAGAGAAACCAAATCCTACTAACTATAGGACTGTACAATAATAAAAGAAATCAAATCCTACCAACTATAGGACTGTATAATATATTCTAATACGCCCCCTCAAGATGGAGGGCCGGAGGACACGCCAATCTTGGATATCAACAGAAGAAGCCGAGAACGAGATAAGTGCTTGGTGAGAGCATCAGCAAGCTGATCAGCAGAGGATACATGAGCAACATGAAGAGATCCATTCTGAACCAATTGACGAACAAAGTGATAATCAATAGAGATGTGTTTCATGCGTGAATGAAACACAGGGTTAGCACAGAGGTAAGTGGCGCCAATGTTGTCGCTGTAAATGACAGGAGCAGCCGGAAGAGGAACATGAAGCTCGCGCAGCAGGGAATGAAGCTCACGAACTTCAGCGGCAGCAGAAGCAATGGCACGATACTCAGCCTCAGTAGAGGACCGTGCAACGGAACGCTGCTTTTTTGAGCTCCAGGAAATAGGATTAGGTCCTAGAAAGACAACATAGGCACCAGTTGAGGAGCGGTCATCACAGTTTCCACCCCAATCAGCATCAGAGAAACAATGCAGAGGTATAGCATTTGAAGGACGCAGCCAGACCCCAAAGTCACGCGTCCCATTCAGATACCGGAAGATGCACTTAACTGCACCCCGATGAGTGACAGTAGGAGCACTTAACTGCACCCCAATGAGTGACAGTAGGAGCGTGCATGAACTGTGAGAGTTTATTCACAGCAAAGGAGATATAAGGACGAGTGAAGGAGAGATACTGGAGGCCCCCAAGGGCCTGTCGATAGGCGGATGCGTCGGCAGGGGCCGAGCCGTCGGCCAGCTGAAGGCGGGTTGACGCTGCTGTTGGCGTTTGAACACGGTTGGATTCAAGCATATTATGGCGAGTCAAAAGATCAACAACATATTTACGCTGAGAAAGAAAATACCCCTTGGAGCTGCGCAGAACTTCAGCACCAAGAAAGTAGCTTAGATCATCCATGTCTTTAAGAGAAAACTGAGTCCCAAGAGAGTCAATCACGCGGTTCAAGAAAGAAGAATCATTACCAGTCAATATGAGATCATCAACATATACCAAAAAATAGGCCGTAATACCAGAATGCTGAAAGACGAACAGCAAAGTGTCAGAAGTAGTGTTGACGAAACCCATGGTCAGAAGGCATTGGCGGAGCGCACTGTACCATGCCCGGGGTGCCTGTTTGAGACCATAAATAGCTTTCTGTAACTTACAGACATAAGATGGATAGGCTATGTCAACAAAACCCGGTGGTTGTCCCATATAAACATCCTCTGTAATCGTCCCGTGGAGAAAGGCATTGTTCACATCCATTGGACGAAGAGGCCAGCCCTTGGAAACAGCTAGACTGAGAACCAAACACACAGTTGCCGGCTTAACAATCGGACTGAAAGTCTCCTGAAAGTCTACACCTGGACGCTGATGAAAACCCTTCGCAACAAGCCGGGCTTTGAACTTATCCACAGTACTGTCAGGCTTTCGTTTCATACGATAAACCCACTTGCAACCGACAACATTCTGTGAAGAATCAGGCGGAATAAGATCCCAGGTGCCATTCTGTAGCAGAGCATCAAACTCTGATGACATAGCAGCGCGCCAGCGCTCATTAGACATAGCAGTAGACAAAGTCTGAGGTTCAGTAACAGCTAGAGAGGTGACAGCAGACATACCAAGCTTCTTGTTGGGCGTAAAGATGTTATTTTTGCTGCGAGTTTGCATATGATGACCACCCTGAGAAGATGCAGGTGGCGGCATAATGGGTGTAGCGGCAGCAGGGGCCGTTGGCGGTGCCGGAAGGGGCACTGGTGGCGCGGGCTTTGGCGCCGGCAGTGCGTCCGGTGAAGGATCGCTAGTGGGAGCAGCGGCAGGTACTGGTGGCGGCAGCGGAAGAACTTCTAGGGAGACCAGAATGGGTACAGGGGGAGACGCAGGGTTAGACAATTTGGAGAACGGGAAGACATCTTCATGGAATGTAACATGACGCGAGACGAAGATTTTAGACATTGAGGGATCAAAGCATAGATAGGCGCTTTGAGTAGTAGAGTAGCCGAAGAGGAACAGGCACGAGATCTGGGTTCTATTTTGTGTGAGGTGTAGGGCCGAAGCCAAGGGAAACATTGACAACCGAAGATACGTAGTTTGGCAAGGTTGGGGCGCTTATGGAAGAGAGACTCAAAGGAGGAGAGCATCGAGATATTTGTCTTGGGAAGACGATTAATGAGATAGACTGCAGTAGCAAAGGCATAATGCCAGTAAATGAGAGGTACAGAGGCATGATGAAGGAGAGTGACACCAGTATCGACAATATGACGGTGACGATGTTCAGCATAGCCATTGTTCTGGGGTGTATGAGGAGGTGAAGTGAGATGTGAGATGCCATTAGAGGCAAGAAAAGAGCGTAAAGCGAGGAATTCACCCCCATTGTCAGTGTACAGGGTAATATTTTTAGCAGAGAAATATTTTTCTACAAGGGATTTAAAAATGGGGAAGGTTTGTAAGACATCAGATTTACGGCGTAAAGGAAAAAACCAAACATACTTAGAAAAGTGATCAACAAAGATGACATAATATTTAAATCCTTCATTAGAAATAATTGGAGAGGTCCATACATCGGAGAAAATAAGCTCCAACGGAGCAGTAGAAGATAAACTGGACTCAGAAAAGGTAACTTATGACACTTATGAAGCTGGCAAGAGACACAAGCAAGATCAGACACATTACAGGACGCTATACTGCTAGAAGACACTAAATGACGCAGGATTTTAGCTGACAGGTGACCAAACCGAGAATGCCACAATGACGCAGAGAGCTTTTGTGCCGTGAGGGCGGACGGGGGACTGGAAGCCGCCCGCCAGTAGTAGGTGTTGCCCCTAAGTGGGCCGCGAACGAGTGTTGCCCACGTGCGACGATCCTTCACCTGAAAATCAGTATCAGAAAGAACAACATTAACATTATTGTGACGACACAATTGGGCAACAGAGATAAAATTTTTACACATATGTGGAAAATAGAGAGCCCCGGGTAATAAAAGAGAGGAATAACTGTTAAGTTGTCCAGTATGTGTAATTGTCAAACCTTCACCATTACCAATAACCACATTGTCGAAACCAGTGTAAGGACTGTGAAGAGACATGTTGGCAACCTCAGAATCAATACTAACACCCAGGAGAGATAATTCATCCACAATAACGCGAATACCGTGCATAAAATCAGTAATAGATTTGGAACCTTTTACCGGATTATGGAGCTGCTGTTTGAGAGCCATGATACGACCACGAGAAGCAGTGCCGTATGTGCGCGCGAGGATGTCCCAGGCTTCTTTAGAGGTTACCGCAGCGGCAATGAATGAAATGATCGTCGGTGTGATCGACGAGATGATGGCACTGAGAATAAGATTGTCCTGGCGAATCCAGTAAGGATATGCTGGATTGGGGGAAGTTACCTCCTTGTCGATGATAGTGGCTGGTGGGCACGGCTTCGAGCCGTCCAAGAAGCCGAGGAGGTCGTAACCCATAAGAAGGGTTCGGAATTGGAATTTCCACGCTAGGTAATTAGTGGAATCCAATTTGAGTGGGATCTGAGCCTATGGATTGATGGCAATCGGCTGGAGAAGATCGTTGGAAGTCGTTGCGGCCATGAGGCGTGATGCAAAGGAGAGGAGGCGCTGAACGACGTCGTGACAAAAATCAATATCACAATGAATAAACTTCACAAGTTTCTTGATTCAAACAATATATTTATATATATAAAAATCTTAAACGAGCAGATCGATGAATCTCAATGGAGAAAAATTCTTTCATGCTAATAGTGAATCTTCGATGTCGGATTACAAAGAATCGCCGACAAGTTTGAAAGCGAGCAGGATGTTGACTGAAGCTATGCCATACGACCTTGCTAATTCGACCGCGAAACTGCACCTACGACCTCGGCGGAAGTCGGAAAAAAAATGCTGCTGAGTTATTTAGAACAGAGGAAGAGCGGCCGAGAAGGGCAGCAGCGGCGGCGACGGGCTGCCGATTAGTGCAGCAGCGACGGCAGCGCGGGTAGGAAATAATTAGGGTTTCTTTGCGATAAGCCACTGGCGTATGATACCATGTAGAAAGTTTTGGGAGAAGTGATTTTCTCGTATTGCATACAAAGGTATATTTAGGGTACAGAGAGAAACCAAATCCTACCAACTATAGGACTGTACAATAATAAAGGAAATCAAATCCTATCAACTATAGGACTGTACAATATATTCTAATATCTTCTAGGTCACGATATATTATCCTAATTAATAAACTTCAAATTTGCGTAAAAGATTCCAAGCAGCGTGCTTAATACCCTAATAATTCAATTTAATATTTTCATAATTATGTGTTCTTGATAAAACTTGAGAGAAAATCTAGAGGAATTTGGTTGCTGGATCATTTAGGTAAGATACAATCAAGTTATAATGTTATTTAGTTTGTCAAACGATCATGTCTGATTCAGTGATTCTCATTACTGAAAATTTCCTTCCATTTATGTAGATTTCTAGTTCTGTTTTCAATGCACTGTCTACCAGATTTACAGCTTAAATATTTATTAATGATAATATTTATTACTCCTAGAACAAAGAAAAATAAATAAAAGAATTAATACCGGGTTGGAAAATACTTATCTGTGATATCTGTGGTTACCAAACTAAGCAATTTAATTTTAAGAGTCACAAATTAAACTAATAATACATATAATTTACTATGGTTAATTAGGTCTAAAGTGATTACGTAAGTTTATATAGACAATAAAATACATTGTATATATAAAAGGGCAGCCTAGTACATAAACAAAGGCGGGTCTAAGGTTTTAGTTATATTGGTTGAACATTTAAAGTTATGCGTTTATATCTATTATTTATTGCAATTTTAATGATTCTTTACACATAAATTTAAGTTCCATATCGAAAGCATTGGTCCAGTTAAACCCGAAAGTTCTATGGTGCAGCCGTTTCGATGCACAAAATATTCTGCATTCACGCATGATTCGGAGAAAAATCACATAAGCAACCTACTATGATGCAACTTATTGTACTGTTATGTGTATAAATGTCTGAGTGCAAATAAATATTTTATGCTGTGAAAGAATAGGGGGTGATGGCATGCAAACCACGTCAAATCGAGCTGTTACACGCTATAATTTGTGGGTCATATATTATGAGTTGTTTTGTGGTGTAAAGAGAGAATCATCTCATTTGTTAAACAGACATGTGAACTCAAGCAATTACTACAAAACAAACCATCAATTCCTTAAAAAAGATTTCATTCTGTTCATTTTCTTATTTAATTTTATATTTATATGGTTTTCTCTTTCCAAACGATGTCAATTTTTGAGGTTAATATGAATTAGTATGCAGGCAAAAGGTCAGAAAATAATAATAGGAGAATAAAACTTAGTCCAATTGTTCCTCAATTTATTTATATATATTCGTATTCAACATTTCAACTATTTTGAACTTGCAATTCCCCTATTTTATTCTGATTTTTTTTTTCTTGAGTTTGAATTATCAACATTAAATAATTAATATGTCTATATGTGTATACACTGAATTCAATTCGGCATAATATTTCGTTTTCTCTTTAAGTTTTTCTAGTCAAACTTGGATCCTAACTAATAATATAAAAATAAAGGTCCTCTATAACTCATTTTAGTATGCGTATGGTTCTTGCCTCCACGCATAGTAATTTCAATTAACATTAGCTATTTAAAATTCATTTAGTATTATTAAATGATAATTAATTAATCCACCTATTTTTTTTATATCATTTTAGTTTTATTTTTTGCGTTCAAGAAGGAGCCACGCCCCACCACAAAGGAAGATACTATTTTTATATAGTTCAAAGATTATGACTGACTACGGGAAGCATAAATTCCCTAAAACCAAGAAAAACATTTTTTACTAAATTTTTAAAATGATCTTATTTTCCTTGGATTGACTTAGAAGACATGGATTTCCTTGGTCACTTAAATGCCTGACTATAATCCACATCTTAATTAATAAAAAATCACCAACATGTATATGCTTATATCTCGAGATGAATTAGCCAAAAAATTAAAAAAAAAATCGAAAAGAATAAGGGTTGGTCAGATGGTAAACATCCTTCTTCTTCAACTACGAAATCGTAGGTTCCGGTCATGAAGGAAGCAAAGTAGGGAACTCATGGGAAGAGCTGTAAAAATAATCTAGAGAACGAACTCCACTTTTATTTTGTCAATTAATATTTAACATTCAGTATACATACATACATACATACATACATACATATACATATACATACATACATACATACATATACATATACATACATACAATATATATATATATATATATATATATATATATATATATATATATATATATATATATATATATATATATATATATATATATATATGGGAAGATAACAAAATTGTTGATGGCCCCTTTTGTTTTGGAAATAATGTATTAGACCTTAAAGGGAAAATTTTCAGTAAAAATATCCCTAATTGTATTTTTATGTAGTAATGTATAAAATATAACCTTTAGTAGCAATAAAAAAGATATATAAACAAAAGATCACATCTGATAGTTAAAAAATTTCTGACAATAACTATTTTATTCGAAGAAAAGATCTTCCAAAAATTATTTTTTAAAGAGAAATTATGTATCATCAATATAATATTTGACAAACATAACTAATTTCACCAAAATTTGTTGAAAGCTAGATAGCATCACAAAAAAGAATGGTGTTTAATTACGCCAAATAAAGGAAGGAGAATAATGCCTTTTTGCATTTTTACTTCTAGAAGTTAGCTTCTATATTTTATTCATAAAGGAATCGTAAAAGGCAATTATGTGTATGAAGCTTTCACTATGCGCAGGTCCAAGGAAAGGCTGGGCCAGAAGAATATATTATAAGCAACCTTATCTAGTATTTTTGTAAGAGGCTGTTTTCATGGTTTGAACTCGTAATATTCGGATCACATGACAACAACTTTAGCAATTACGCCAAACTTTCTTTCTCGTAAAGCTGGAAACATAAAATAATAAATAAATAAAAAAACATATAGCTGGGTGATTTATTTCTTCAGGTTGCTTCAATAAAGGTGCCCTTTTCCTTTTTCTCCAAAATCACGATAGAATATTTTGTTAAAGTGGATTAGCTTAGACATGTAGAGCCCAAAGTTTGTCTCCCTAAAGCATAATTAATAGCATTATAGAATCACCTTTCTTTCATTCATAATCAAGATTAAAAAATGAGTTTAACTAATATTTAATCTATATCTTGTCACTTTTACATGTGTAGCAGGTAATTTGCCTTATTTTAATATCGCAGATCCCCTCATTTATGGAATCCTGATAGTATAATTTTTTTATACGGTCTACGTATATAAGTTAAACTAAAAAAGAATATGGTTATGCAGAAACTAAGTTTTGTATACAATAACAACATTGTACGACAATAACAATAACAACAACAACAACAATAAACACAGTCTAATCCCATAAATAAGGTCTAAAAAGGTTAGGATGTACGCAGACCTTACCCCTACCTTCAAGAAAGCAAAGAGGTTGTTTTTGGAAGATCCTCGGCTTAGAAAAAATAAAAGAAGGCCAGTAGCAAGAACACCAATTAAAAAACCGAAGCAAAAATATAAAGACACAAAAGTAAAACTGAGTATTGTAATCAGGTGGGAACGAGTGCAATGACAAGTAACCATAGGAATCAAGGAATGCGAAAATATATAATTAATGCTATCTTATGTACTAAATCTCTAAAGGACCTATCCTAATTATTTACCTTTCTAGTGTAAAAAGTAATTATAATAAAGGTTCAATAAATACAGTAATTAATAAATAAAGAAATTGTAGGAGGAAACAAGGATTATGTTGATTAGGTGTTGATTTGATGTTGTTGTTAATAGTAATGATTTGATTTGTATAGTAATTAAACAATATTAAGTAGGAAAAAAATTTAAAAAACAAAAACAAAAGGCAAAAAATGGTGGGAGAATATCTACTGTAGATTTGTGGGCACATGCAAAACTACAGGATACATTACTCTACACGATTTGCTAAACAAATCCCTAGGAAAAAGAAAAATTATAAATAAAAAAAAATAGAAGAAAAAAGAATACCCAACACTTCCATATCAGTCCAACTAGACACCATATCAAGCATAATCTAATAAAATAATGAAATTATATAGTTAATAATGTTGTTAAAACTACAAGAGGGGACCTTTACCAAACCCTCCTATAAAGGTTGAGGGTCATTGTGTTCCTTCTCCTCTACTCTAGGATTAGATTGTTATGCAACTATATTTTTGTTTTCCCATTTTTATCGGTAAAAATTATGATAAGGTAAGGTAGTATACATAGGGTAACTTCAGAAGTGAGGATACTATATATGCAGACTTACCTTTATCTTGTAAAAAAGTGTTTCTGATATACTTTCGACTCAAGAAAAGCATAATCAAAACTGTTTTAGGAAAAAAATACGATAATGGAGAAGCAAAGACCGAAAGACTACAGCTTGTAAAGGAAAAAAATATTGAATTTAACTCAATACCAAAAGTTAGTTCATGATCTGTGTAGATATTGTTTATTATTGTTTATTATCGTATAAGATGGTAATAACTCGTGTTCTCAATATATACATAGACTACTGGAAATATTTGGGGAAATTAATGTTGAGTAAACCAAGATAAAGATGTGTTTGGTTCTCTACTACAATGTAAAGAAAATTAATATTATTGAGTTTTAACTTAACATCAAAAAAACTAACCGAGGCAAGAATTTTGTCCAAAAATGATATGAGAAAGAAATAACTGTTAGGATTTATGCCCGTCACTAGAGGGGGTGAATAGTGCGGCACGAGAATATTGATAAATATTACGGAATTAAAATTACAGGAGTAAAGTAAATGCGGTAATTAAAATAGTAAGGAAAGAACACACCGAATTTATCCTGGTTCACCACAACGAGTGGTTAGTCCAGTCCCCGAGAGACTCTCTCGAGATTCCACTAACTCCGTTAAGCTTACGGGTGCCTAACAAACCGCTACACTTGCTCGTAGATGTACACTCTACAAGACTTCAACTTGCTCGAGGATACCTCACCTCAAGACTTCACCTTGCTCGTGGATACCGCACCACAAGACTTCACACACTAAGATTGAGGGTACTTAGCAAACCCGACAATCAATGAGAAGATATGGTCTTCTCAAACACCTTTCTCTTTTACAACAAGAACTCTCTAATAAGAGTAGATAAAGAGATACAATATTAGCTCTATGAACAACTCAAAGTTGTCTCTCAAATGGCTCAACAAAAGCTCTATAATGATGCACAAATAATATCAATATGTATATGAATAATGAGCGGTGTTGTGTGTTTCAATTCAGCTCAAAAGACCTCTATTTATAGGTGGTAGAAGTTGTATGTCCGTTGCTTAATTGGCAATCAATTATGCTGATTTTATTCCAAGATAATCGATTATCAGATTTGGATAAGCGATTATCAGCTTACCGTTACAAAATCGGAAGCTGATTTTATGCAACATAATCGATTATTGTGATATGCATAATCGATTATGTTGTTACAGTGTTCAAAAACTGGCAACGGACACAAGATAATCAATTATGCAATTCTGATAATCGATTATCCTACTCTCTGGAAATTTCCAATAAATAGAATTTCCCAGAATAATCGATTATCACTTTGCATAATCGATTATTCTATTATGCTGTCCATAATTGACAACTTACTTCAAAAACCAAAAATGAAAACGTTAAAAACATTTTGTTTGAAGTATTTAAAATATGTTTATGATAAATATGATTTGATAGAATGATTTTATGCATATTTATGATGACCTATGTTGAGCCAAAAGACGAGATAACTTAAGCGTTGCTCTTACATTGGTTCTACCTAACGACCTACGCCTTGGGTCTTCAGTCTTGAACACTTGAGCTCGTCTTTGGCTTGTCTATGCAATTCCGTCATCAATATGCTTCTCGGCATTCAATCTTGATTGTTTGTCATATAATAACGTTGTTTGACACTTGACTTCATTGTTTGTCATTCATCGACTTTGTTGTTTGTCATTCATCAAAACCTATACCTGAAAATCATGCTAATACAACCAAAGCACACATATCATGAATAGAATGATTTTCTACAATTTTCCCCTTTTTGATAATGACAAACAACAGGAGATATGCATCTCGGATTCCCCCTAAATTCATGCTATATCTCAACATACAATTCATGCAATCAATTCCCCTTAATGATAATTCCCCCTCAAATAAGGCATACTATAGCGTAGATACATTCCCCCTTATTTGATGCATATCGCCTAAACTCTTCCCCCTTTTGGCATTAGCAAAAAGAGAGTATACAAAGGCTATTTTCCCCTTTCGACACTTTCCCTTTTTGGGTATATCAATTGTTAGTGTCAAGAATAAAATGGGAAATACAATGAGGAATATACATTGACGATATTTTAAAAGGTCATACCAACGTGAAATAATACCAAATGTTAGTAAAAACATAACAACCATAATAACGGTTATTTTTCGCAAATCATATTACTTAAGAACATATCAACAGTTATTCAAACCAAAAATAACATTCATCAAAACATGAATCAATTATCATTTTAAACAAAAATAATTGATACCAATTGTTATTCAAGATAAAAGTTATCAAAACATGAATCAACAAAAATAATTAATATCAATTGTTAACAAAGATATATAATTGTTAACACATATCAACTATTATGTTTTTATAAAAAATATGATAACTAACCGACATTCCCCCTCGATGCAATAAGGTTTCGTGCTTGGTGCATCTACTACGATATTGTAGTCTTCAAGCACACCTGCAAACGTACCTAAAAATAGGTTTTAGGTACCCAAGTACTTTTGGGTCCTTGGGGGTTAGGCAAATAATAATCATAGCTAAAAGATAAATCTCTATGTTTTGCAAAACATACGGGTGCTATGTGTCCTACCCGGTTGCAATAATGACATATAACATTTGGGTTGTGCATATGTCTTGGTTGAGCCAAAAACATTCTAGGTGATCTAAAGTCTTTATTCCTAGACGTATTGTGATTCCTAGAGTTGTTTCTAGGTGGTCTAAAATTATTCATTCTAGACTCATTAACAAAATTCCTAGAGTCATATCTAGGTGGTCTAAAATAATTCATTCTAGACTCATTAATAAAATTCCTAGAGTTGTTTCTAGGTGGTCTAAAATAATTAATTTTAGACTCATTAGTGAAGTTCCTAGAATTATTTCTAGGTGGTCCAACCTCATTTCTATCATCCTTTCTAATATTCTTCTTAATTTCTTCACTTGTTTTAGGATCATCAACACTACGTTTTTCTAGAGTGTTCCTAAGTTCTATGTTCTCTATTTTCAAAGAACTACAAGAAGAACAATTGGAACTTTGATCAATTGAAGAAGTTTTATTCATCTCCTTAATTTTATTTCTAAGATCAATATTGTCATTTTCCAAAAAAATATTTTTCTCTTCTAAAACTTTAATTTTCGCCTTGGCCTCTTTGGAGTTTTTTGAAGACTTTTTCAATTCATCATATAATTCTTGAAAAGCTTCTTGTAATTCTTCATAAGAATAAGAGTTAGAATTACTTACCTCTTCTTCCTCGTTGGCCATGAGGCATAGTGCGGCAGTTTCATCGCCCGAGCTGTCCGAATCCCATGTCACACGCCTTTGGTGTGTGTTTTTCTTCTTGTCCTTGGATTTTGGACAATGTGATTTGGTGTGGCCAAGTTTTCCACAATTTTGGCATGAAGGACTTGGTTCTTCCTTCTTTATTTCCTTCTTCATAAACTTATAAAACTTTTCAATTTTATCATTGGAAATAATATCATCATCGCTTTCCGAATCATTTACCTCTACTCTTTTAGAAGATGAGGCTTTGAAGGCAATATTCGAACTTTTACTTCTAAGATAGGGATTAAGAATTGTGCTTTCATAAGTTTCGAGGTTACCTCTTAGTCCATCAATTGTGACATCCGTGATTCCTATCGACTCTTGGATGGCATTGGCTTTGGAACGCCATTCGGGAGTGAGACTCCGTAGGATTTTTCGAACAAGATCTTTGTTCGTGTACACTTTCCCGAGAGCATAAAGATCGTTGACGATTTTTGAGAATCGTTCGAACATAATACCGATGGGTTCTTTCTCCCTCATTTTAAAGAGTTCATATTCATGTGCTAGAAAATCAACTTTAGATTCTCGGACTTGAGACGTACCTTCATAAGTGATCTCGAGTTTATCCCACATCTCCTTGGCGGTTGTGCAGCAAGAAATCTTCCGATAGTCATCTGGATTCACTACACAATATAATAAGTTGACGGCCTTTGCGTTATTTTCAACTTTCTTGACGTCCTCGGCATCATATTCATCTTCCTCTTTTGGAACCGTGGTTTCCCAACTTTCTTTGTTGGCATTTGTTCACCGTTCTTGATGATTTGCCACAAGCGAAAGTTATTTGATTGGATGAAGATTCTCATCCGCTCTTTCCAATATGTGTAATTTGTTCCGTCAAATAGTGAAGGCCTATAGGTGGAATGTCCTTCGCTCATCATTCATGCGTTCAATATTCTCAACAAAAAAAAAATGTCGTTCTCTCAACCGGTTAAGGCTTTCAGAGAGTTAGGCTCTGATACCAATTGTTAGGATTTATGCCCGTCACTAGAGGGGGGGGGGTGAATAGTGCGGCACGAGAATATTGATAAATATTGCGGAATTAAAATTGCAGGAGTAAAGTAAATGCGGTAATTAAAATAGTAAGGAAAGAATACACCGAATTTATCCTGGTTCACCACAACGAGTGGTTAGTCCAGTCCCCGAGAGACTCTCTCGAGATTCCACTAACTCCGTTAAGCTTACGGGTGCCTAACAAACCGTTACACTTGCTCGTAGATGTACACTCTACAAGACTTCAACTTGCTCGAGGATACCTCACCTCAAGACTTCACCTTGCTCGTGGATACCGCACCACAAGACTTCACACACTAAGATTGAGGGTACTTAGAAAACCCGACAATCAATGAGAAGATATGGTCTTCTCAAACACCTTTCTCTTTTACAACAAGAACTCTCTAATAAGAGTAGATAAAGAGATACAATATTAGCTTTATGAACAACTCAAAGTTGTCTCTCAAAATGGCTCAACAAAAGTTCTACAATGATGCACAAATAATATCAATATGTATATGAATAATGAGAGGTGTTGTGTGTTTCAATTCAGCTCAAAAGACCTCTATTTATAGGTGGTATAAGTTGTATGTCCGTTGCTTAATTGGCAATCAATTATGCTGATTTTATGCCAAGATAATCGATTATCAGATTTGGATAATCGATTATCAGCTTATCGTTACAAAATTGGAAGCTGATTTTATGCAACATAATCGATTATTGTGATATGCATAATCGATTATGTTGTTACAGTGTTCAAAAACTGACAACAGACACAAGATAATCGATTATGCAATTCTGATAATCGATTATCCTACTCTGCGGAAACTTCCAATAAATGGAATTTCCCAGAATAATCGATTATCACTTTGCATAATCGATTATTCTATTATGCTGTCCATAATTGACAACTTACTTCAAAAACCAAAAATGAAAACGCTAAAAACATTTTGTTTGAAGTATTTAAAATATGTTTATGATAAATATGATTTGATAAAATGATTTTATGCATATTTATGATGACCTATATTGAGCCAAAAGACGAGATAACTTAAGCATTGCTCTTACATTGGTTCTACCTAACGACCTACGCCTTGGGTCTTCAGTCTTGAACATTTGAGCTCGTCTTTGGCTTGTCTATGCAATTCCGTCATCAATATGCTTCTCGGCATTCAATCTTGATTGTTTGTCATATAATAACGTTGTTTGGCACTTGACTTCATTGTTTGTCATTCATCGACTTCGTTGTTTGTCATTCATCAAAACCTATACCTGAAAATCATGCTAATACAACCAAATTACACATATTATGAATAGAATGATTTTCTACAATAACTCATTCCCTCAGCTTACAATGTAGGACACTCTTATCATCCCGTGCATTCATAAGGCTAAGTATCTGGAGGATAATGAAACATAAGATTATTGGGTAAACTATAAGAATATAGATGTATATGACCTATATAAAAGAATGAATATTTAGCCTAACTTATACTACTAGAAATTCGGTCAAAATCGATCGCGGACGACCGAACGACTTTGATCGGTCAAAAAACCGACCGAACGACTTTGATCGATCAAAAAAACGACCGAACTCGTTCAGTTTTTAAAAAAATTAAATTTTTTTACCAACCGACCAACTTCGTCTATTTTATTTGGCGCAAAAATACAGAAAATTATTTTTGTGTCTTGCAAAATTTATTTTTTAAGAATCCGACCAACTATGATCGGTTTTTTATTTAAAATAAATTAAAATTAATATTCAGAAAATCGACTGAAATCGACCGGTTATGTCGATTAGTCATTTTAAAAAATCAACCAATTCTGGTCAGTAATTTTGTTTTTTTAATAAAATCGACCAAAATCAGACGATTATTTTCGCTAAAAAAACAATTAAAAAATATATATAAAATTAAAAAAAGTCTTAGATCAAAATATACCAATGGTCTAGTGGTAGAATAGTATACAGACCCCAGTTCGATTCTCAAATGGTGTATTTTTTAATTTTATAATTAAAATATCGACCGGCTTCGATCGGTTTTTTTCGATAGATTTTTTCTTTTTTGGTTGTTTGTGAAGTTTAGTTAACCAACCAAAATGGGCCGAAAAATACCGACCGACTTTGGTTGGTTAGCTTTACCGACTATACTATTACCGATCGCCACGAATCGATCGACTTTCGGTCATTTTTGTCAGTTACCTATCAATATCGGCTGTTTTATTTCCCTTTTTTTGGTAGCATTAACCCTCCCCTCCCCCCTCCACCGAAAAAGAAAAGATTGACCCATAATCATATTGTATTGTGATCAATTTATGTAAGCTTAAAGATGTGAATGTTGTAAGTTCCCCTTTCACTTACTTTAGCTTGGACTAATATATTATGCACTTGTTATTATTTTTATATAAGTTGGGTGTTAGCTATAATGGCTTAAGCTCCAACGTTTTTTTGTGAAGTTTCAAAGAGTTTGGAATGAGTAACTTCCTCTTTTTGAATGGACTAATTAGTGATGTTGAGGTCCACTATGTTTTGTTTGTCTATTGTTAATATATTGTAATTAATTGATAAAATGTTAATCTTAGTGCGTGTTCATTAAATACTATACAATTCCATATACTCCATTGTTTAAAAAATTACAATCTAGGTTTCGTTCAATGAATTAATCAAGTGTTTATAAGTGAAAAAAAGTTCAAATACACCAAAAGATAGACAGTTAGTGATTAGAACTTGATGTTGTCGAGCGAAAAAGCAAAAAAAATTAAATTAATAAATTCATCTACTTCTCTTGCTACACAACTTAAGTTTCTTTTACTTATTACTTATTGGATGCATAGATATACTATTAAAAAATCAGATAAGGCATTGTTTGATATGTTATTCCCTCCGGTTTACATTAAGTAATTTTTTTGGCTCTTTTCCCACATATTAAAGAATTCAACTTTTAGTATTAATTAATAATAAAATTGATCATATTAACCTTAACTTACTCATAGGAAGTATAACAACTACTCTCAAGCTCTTTACTCCAAGGGAAAATTTGAAAAGAAAAAGTTAATTCCTTCTTGAAATCTGATAAATCAAATATTATGGACCATTAAAAAAGGCCAAAAAACCACTTAAAGTAGATTTGATGACCGAAAAGGTCATCTCGTGCTTTAGGACCCGACTCAGGGTTCCGAGGTCTTCAAAACCTCATTTCCTTCCTCTTCGATTTGGGTGCGCAATCCGGACATGTCACGACCCAAACCCGGTCGTGATGGCACCCAGTCCTAAAGCTAGATAAGCCTGACCAACAATCGCTTCCAATTTGACATTAAGTCTCAAACCGACAATGTAAGAATATTATAGCAAGTTTTAGAATAATAATCCAAAAATATTAATATAGTAATAAGGAACAAATATGGAAAATCGATAAATACCCATAAGATCTGGGAGTCATGAGTCTAGAGCTTCTAAACAAACGAAATAATAATAATATCTGGATAACAGTATAAAATACGGAAAAGTATATAGTAAAAATGAACTGGAATATGAAGAGCATTCAGGTCTTGCGAATGTCAAGAGGCTACCTCAACAACTCTGGAAGATGTCTGGAGACTACGAATGTCAACTAAGCCTCCGGTGTAACTGAATCTGCACACAAGGTGCATGGAGTAGGGTGAGTACTACCGACTCAGTGAATAATAAGCATAGAAAAATGTCTTAAAGTAAGAAATTCACGAAATGCCACAAAGCAAACCTAAATAGTAACTGTCATATTCCTTAGCTACGAACTAACACCAAAACAATATCAAATATAACAGTGAAGTATCAGATTAAAATGCAATGCAATGCACATGAATACGTTGCGACGTGCAGCGCGAGCCATCCATAATTATTTATCATCGACGACGCTCACTGGGGGTGTACAGACTCTGGAGGGTTTCCTTCAGCCCAAGCACAATATCATTATATCACCGTTATGGCGTGCAGCCCGACCCATGCTCAGTCCATAGTATGCATATGAGTCACATAACAGATTCAATTTAATTTTCCATTTTTCAATTATTAAGGTGAATATAGCATTTAATAACAGTGATTAAACACAGGACTGAAATCAATAATTTTGCAAATCATACTATCATAATGATATTTATCCTAGACGGATGCTACAGATCGGCACAAGGCCCCAGACATAGCATTAAGCCAAATTATCAACAACACAATGTACGTACCAGCCGCAAATAATTTTATTCAGCTCTCATGATGGAACAAGTCACAATCCCCAATCATATACCATCCCCCGCCTGCCATAGGGTGTGAGTCACACCCTAACATAGCGTCACGATGTGATAAACCGGTGTTTCAAATCCTCAGGCCATCATCAATACAAACTACTCACCTCTAACCGGCCGTAGACTATCCCGCGATGCCCTTTCCTCTTGAAACTACCTCCTCGCAAGTCAAATCTAGCCAAAACCATGACGAATACATCACATTACGCTATAGGATCAATACCCAATAGAAAATAATCGAAAGCCCGAAATTGACAAAACCCGAGCCCCAAGCCCAATTCTCGAAACTCAAACTTTTTTACATAAAAGTGTACTTAATCTTCTCCCGATTCCTTAGATATAAAGATCACCAAATTCAGAGTCCGTTTGTCCCCTCAAATTGACCCCTAAAAGTCTCATAATCTCAGGTCCCAAAATCCTATATTTCTACTGTTTTTCATGAATTAAAGGCTGGGATTATGGTTTATAATCACCTATAAATGAGTTTTAATAATCAAATACCTTAACTCTGCGATATTCATTGGTTTTCTCTCTTAAAAATCGCCTCGAAAGCTTCTTGCCGTTCAGAAATTGGAAGAAAACTCGACTTGCTCATTATAGGTATTCTGTTCAAGCGTTTTACTACTCACAATGGATTCTTTGTGAAATTATAATGAATTTAGGATTTTGAATCACTCAATTTTATCTTATAATGAAGGAGATATATGTAGGTTTTAAGATTGGCAAATAGTGCAGGTTTTTAATACGCCGTCTGGGGTAATTTCGTCATTAACTTACAAATCTGGGCAAACCTTGGTAAAACGGCCATAAAATTCTCATACGATGTCCAAATTCGACGATTCTTTTTTATACGGATCCATAATTATGATACGGATCTAGTTCTTCATTCGAAACAGTAATCGGAGCTTATTTATTCAATATGATATCATTTATGCTTGAAGAAACGACGTCGAAATATAAGAAAAATGAGAACAACGCAGCCCAAACCTATCCGAAACTCACCCGAACTCCTCGGGACTGCATACGAACATACTAATACATCACATGTGATAGTTAAAACATATTTTCACTCTCAAAACACCAAAACTAACATCAAAAACCAAATTTATATCGGATTCAAGCCTAAGTTCTTCTAAAACTTTTGAAATACAAATTTGATCAAAAACCCGACCTAAACACTTCCGAATGATCGAAAAATTTGCACGCACATCCAAAATCACCTAACGGAGCTTCTTCAACCATTAGAATTCCATTCCGAACCCTCTAAATCATAAGTCAACGCTCGGTTGACTTTTCCAAACTAACCTTCTCATAAAGAGATTAGTTGTCTCATTTCTATCCAAACTCCATCCGAATTACTTCAACTCTTCAAATACATATATTGAAACATATAAAAGCATAAAACAGGGAAAACGGAGCAATAATTCATGGGACGACGGGTCAGGTCGTTACATCCTCCCCAACGTAAACAAACGCTCGTCCTCGAGCGTGCCCAGAGTTGCACTAGGATCCAACCAATCTCCGAGTGACCTTAATAATCAAATACCCGGGGTGATCCCATGTCACCCTAACTCACATATTCCCGATAATACAACACAGCTAAAATTTCACAGGCCTTCTAGACCATAACCGAAGAGTCACAGTGCACCTCCAAAACCATACACAAGATCAGAACCTCACATTTATACTCAGAATAAGCCAAAACTGGCTGTAATAACCCATACCTGCAACCTCAAGTGCACTCACATGATATGTCGCATAATCCTAACACTCGAAACGATAATTTATATCCACAGTAGTTGTCCACAACAACCATGTATCGAATAGAAACCCATTATTAGCTGGAGTCTTATCCCAACACTGCTATACTTTATCAACGATAATGAACACACAGTAGACCATAACCATTTCTCATATCAACCATTCACGAAGATATTGCTTCCCCTTTGACTAATACCACAACAGATCTCCGAGCAGAAACTCGATATTAACCTTCCAACAAGCTGAAACCAAATTCGTTCGTGTCCATTAATGACTCCAACGATCCCCTCGAATCCAACATACTACTCTGGTGGTAATACAACTTAACACAGGCCTAATCCACGACTTGCATCGAATACGCACCAATAAGAGGCAGCCCGAACATACTAGCATCATGGCAATTGATTCAAACGAAAGAGTTGTACCCTAAGCTCCTCAATACCATTACAATACGAAGTTGAGACCCCGTATCACCTTATAGAAATAGAGTACCTGAACCTTCCCCAAAGGGTCTAATATCCACGTAGCCTCGATATAGTGCGCGATCTCGACCAACCACTATTTCACATGAAGCACCTCAAGTCGCTATATTCGAACTTAAAAACCACGCACAGATTGTTATCTGAAATTAGCCAATCCATCACACCCACAGTGAAGCAGGTTATATACACCATCAAATCCTGAAAGGACACAACCGATGTGCTATTCCCCGAGCAACTCCCAATACGGGCTTTCCTCAGAAACCAAGGAGCAAGGAATACAAGGTAACATATGGAAACTATCCTCAACGTCATACCTTTGCGGCGCACAACCCGATCCAGATAACATACCCTGTGGCGGCGTGCCACCTGATCCACTCAACTATCTCACATAAGGAGATGCACATCGACCTAAATTTTCTCATATTCACAGAGTACCGAGTATCGGTCACAAGCACACTGAATGATTAATCATATCTACTTTTGGCGGTGTAATCTACAAAACTCAACTTCAACTATGAATCTCGATAACGTCGCACCATATGTGCCCATAGTCCGTAAATCATAACTCTCGTAACGTAGGAGAAAACTCATAGATCTCTCCAGATCGCTGATAAGCTCATCATGGTCGAGTCAACTTATCCCTCAACAATACAATTCAGAGCCAACCGAGTCGACTCAGATTGGAACACGCATCCAAAAAATCCCTTAATGCCGGAACTGAATCACTGGTAGAAACCTCTATACTGCCTCGCGCCTCAAAGGACAAATTAAGGAAAACAACTCCTACCAGCCGCCTGATGGTCCTTGGAACACAACCATTCCGCTAGAACATAGTTCGATGCACCTCGCCATGCAACCTGTGGCATTTTTTGACCTATCCCATAGCACAATAGTCTAGAATAACCCAACATTGAGACAACCAGTCTACTCCCATCATCATGTCCAAAATCTAACATATCAACAAATAAAGATCCATCCAGGCTTCCCAATCCTAATAGCCACTTACGATGCCATTACACATTATCCACAACCACTACATCGACTGCACCCGAGAACTCCCAGTGTCCAACTCCATATAACATACATATCACTACACCTCATCCCACATTCTTCCGTAGGAATACATATCACACATCAAGTAACCATTCATTCCACGAAAGATATTCTAAAATTTCCCTGTGCCATTAACAGACTCATATGCCAACAGTTGTTCCAATAGGAAACTGCCGCAATCCCACCGAGTTGTTATCATTTTACATCACCATCACCTTCACCTCTTACTGAACGTATACTCCCGTCAAATTACTAGAATAGTAATACAATATTCCTTAGTCATCTGAGGGTCGCTTCTTAAATCACATGCAGCTGCTCGTGCTTCTTAAGAATTTAATGACTTTCCATTCTGAACTGAAACATAACTTACACATATCCCAATCCTCCACAACAGACCGCACATACCATACCATACTAGGGTAACCTGAGAACTCCATCTTCTTTTTCCTAACCACAAGCTATACTGCCAGGACTAAGTCCTTCTATCAACACTAGCCTAAGCAAGTTGTGCGAGCTCAAATGCTCTGCCGCCCAATACCCCGTAAGGGCTCATAACCTCGAACATAAACTAAACAAGGAATTGATCATATCTTTACCATACCGATTCAGTCCGCTAACAAGCTACTTCATTTGTCTAGATTTGTTTCTGATTCATTTTCAACTTGATATACTCTCTAACTGTAGCTCTACAATGCCTCAATCCAGGCTTACCACATGAGACTCGAACGTAAGACCACACTGTCTAAGACTAATAGGCCACTATATACTCTTTCAAACGTTCCCAAAATACCACCTTCTAAAATACCCTACTTTGAAGAACTTCCTCCGAATATAAGTCTGCTACCTTTACTTCTCCGTTACTGATACATAGAATCTCGTAATTAACGTAAAAATACCACAAGTCTTGACTTGTTTAATGGAAACACTGACTTGGTCATCTACTCAACCTTAAAACATGTGAGTGCTACATATAGAATCTTCAACACAACAAAATCATTCTCAGGAGTCATCCACTCTTATACCCACTGCAAATTACTTGACCTAACGAATCGAACCGTTCGCGCCCTATCACTGCGCTGACACCTCAGGACATGATTTCGTTTTGATACAACCAAATCACTTGCTTCTCTTTACACTAAGCATTCTTTATCAACAACTCAAGACATCCTATTATTTTTCTCACATCTACGAAGCACCATATAACCTTTGTCAAAGTTTTGCTTCACTCGTGCCATCGTCGGCTAAATTTTTGCAACCAGAACTAATTCACCTGCATGCATCAAATCGGAATTAACATAGTACATAACCGTACAACCAGCTAAACAACAGCAACCTCCCCAACTTAGCTCAAAGCCATATATACCACGAGATATATACTCTATTGTTGTCGTATATCATGGTGAGATTAAACTCACTCTTTCATAAGCTTGTGGAAACACGAATCATCAGAAATTTTTAACTCTTCTTCCATTCTTGCATTCATTCACACAACAGTTAAGCCCACTTTGTATGCGACAAAACTTTTACTAAGTCCCAAATTTTTCTAAAATTTCGGCAGAGTTTCCTTTGTAATTGAACCTACCCACCTGCCAGATAATCACCAAAACAATCCTAATAACATGTCAACAACTTGACAAAGCATCATAATGTATATCAACAACATTAATCTAAATACTACATGTATTCTACTATCAAAATTAATACATGGACATGTGTTTCACCCATTCGAATCATAACACATAGAAAATACATTTTAATTACACATATAAGAATCACATAACTTCAGATAACCTCGCAGGAGATAACCCACCTGCTTCGCCTCAGTATAACATTTATGTATACCTTCCACCGTCATACACATTACACCGCTACTCAATCTTCTTGAGTCTGAACTCATATCGTATCGTGCAATTTACTTCACTCCCCCCTAGGAGACTCGAAAAGATTATTCACGCGACCAATAGTTCATCCATTATCTAGCAGACTCCTTCATCACTATCAGGTCATATAATTGCATCTCGCAGTACTAGCATACTCACCACGCGGATACCAAACAGCCATTCCGGCTAATAGCGACAATGCCGAACATATACGTTCAAAACACTTGATCATACGATCAGTACCTCAGTTCCCGGCCCTAGGCAAGGCCCAGCCTCAAGTCCTCCAGACTGGCCCAACATCCACCTCACGAAGATTACATCTCGCCCCTCGAAGCACCTATTATACCGAGCGCTCATTTGTGCATACATGCGTGAGGAAATGGAGTGTTTCTTAAAAGTTCTGTAGCATCCTGCTTATAAGTGTGGTGCACGACACACTCATAAACAAGACTCTACTAAACCGGCTCATGACTTGTAAGGCCTAGAACCTGGGCTCTGATACCAACTTGTCGTGACCCAAACCCGATCGTGATGGCACCAAGACCTAAAGCTAGGTAAGCCTGACCAATAATAGTTACCAATTTGACATTAAGTCTCAAACCGACAATGTAAGAATATCATAGTAATTTTTAGAATAATAATCCAAAAATATTAATATAGTAATAAGGAAAAATACGGAAAACCGATAAACACCTATAAGATCTGGGGGGTCACGAGTCTAGAGCCTATTAACAAACGAAATAATAATAATAATAAAATCTGAATAACAGTATAAATCCAGAAAAGTATATAGTAATAATGAACTGTAATATGAAGAGAAGTAAGGTCCTGCGAACGTGAAGCAACTACCTCAACAACTCTGGAAGATGTCTGGAGACTACGAATGTCAGCTAAGCCTCCGGTGTACCTGAATCTGCACACAAGGTGCAGGGAGTAGGGGTGAGTACTACCAACTCAGTGAATAATGAGCATAGAAAAATGTCTTAAAGTAAGAAATTCACGAAATGCCACAAAGCAAAGCTAAATTTTACTGTCCTATTTCTTAGCTACGAACTAAGACCAAAACAATATCAAATATAACAGCGAAGTATCAGATTAAAATGCAATACAATGCACATGAATACGTTGCGACGTGCAGCCCGAGCCATCCATATTTATTTATCGTCGACGGCGCTCACTGTGGGGTGTACAGACTCCGGAGGGGCTCCTTCAGCCCAAGCGCAATATCATAATATCACCGCTGCAGCATGAAACCCGACCCATGCTCAGTCCACAGTATGCATATGAGTCACATAACATATTCAATTTAATTCCCCATTTTTTCAATTATTAAGGTGAATATAATATAGTTAATTTATTTTAGGAAAAGATGACTTAGCATTTAATAACAGTAAATAAACACAGGACTAAGATCAATGATTTTGCAAATCATACTATCACAATGATATTTATCCTAGACGGATGCTACAGATCGGCACAAGGCCCCAAACATGGAATTAAGCCCAATTATCAACAAAACAATGTGCGTACCAGCCGCCAATAATTTCATTCAGCTCTCGGGATGGACCAAGTCACAATCCCCAATCATATACCAACCCACCTGCCATCGGGTGCGAGTCACGCCCTAACATAGCGTCACGATGTGATAAATCGGGGTTTCAGATCATCAGGCCATCATCTATACAAACTACTCACCTCTAATTGGCCGTAGACTAGCCCGCGATGCCCTTTCCTCTTGAAACAACCTCCGCGCACGTCGAATCTAGCCAAAACCACGACGAATACATCACATTACGCTATAGGATCAATACCCGATAGAAAATAATCGAAAAGCATCAATAATTCCGAAATTGACAAAACCCGAGCCCCAAGCCCAATTCTCGAAACTCAAATTTTTTTACGGAAAAGTGTTCTTAATCTTCTCCCGATACCTTACGTATAAATATCACCAAATTCAGAGTCCGTTTGTCCCCTCAAATTGACCCCTAAAGGTCTCATAATCTCAGGCCCCAAAATCCTATTTTTCTACTGTTTTTCATGAATTAAAGGCTGGGATTATGGTTTATAATTACCTATAAACGAGTTTTAATAATCAAATACCTTAACTCTGCGATATTCATTGATTTTCTCTCTTAAAAATTGCCTCGAAAGCTTCTTGCCGTTCAAAAATTGGAAGAAAACTCGGCCTGCTCATTATAGGTATTCTATTCAAGCGTTTTGCTACTCACAATGGATTCTTTGTGAAATTATAATGAATTTAGGATTTTGAATCACTCAATTTTATCTTATAATGAAGGAGATATATGTAGGTTTTAAGATTGGCAAATAGTGCAGGTTTTTAATACGCCATCAGGGGCAATTTCATCATTAACTTAAAAATCTGGGCAAACCTTGGTAAAACGGCCATAAAATCCTCATTGGATGTCCAAATTCGATGATTCTTTTTTATACGTATCCATAATTACGATACGAATCTATTGCATCATTCAAAACATTAATCAGATCTTATTTGTTCAATATGATATCATTTATGCTTGAAGAAACGACGTCGAAGCATAAAAAACGAGCACAACGCAGCCCAAACCTATCTAAAACTCACACGGACTCCTCGGGACCGCATACGAACATACTAATATATCACATGTGATCGTTCAAACTTAGTTTCAATCTCAAAACACCAAAACTAACATCAAACACCAAATTTATATCGGATTCTAGCCTACGTTCTTTTAAAACTTCCGAAATACATATTTGATCAAAAACCCGACCTAAGCACTTCCGAATAATCTAAAAATTTTCACGTACATCCAAAATCACCTATCTGAGCTACTTCAACCGTCGTAATTCCATTCCAAACCCTCTAACTCATATGTCAATGCTCAGTTGACCTTTCCAAACTAACCTTCTCATAAAGAGACTAGTTGTCTCATTTCTATCCAAACTCCATGCGAATTATTTTAATCTCTTCAGATACATATATTGAAACATATAAAAGCATAAAACAAAAATAACGGGGCGATAATTCATGGGAAGACGGTTCAGGTCGTTACAGGGCACATTTTTGGAAGGTCTTTATGTGAAATCTAAGAAAATATTGAGTTTGCCTTTAAAATTGATTTAAGTTGACTTCGGTCAATATTATTAGTAAACGGGCTCAGATCCGTAATTTGATGGTTTGAAGGATCCGTAGTAAAATATGGGACTTGAACGTATATCCAGAATAAAGTTTCGAGGTTTCTAGCCCGAGAAATAAATTTTTTAATAAAATCCTTAACTGCAAATATAATGGTTATTAGAAATTGAATAATGCATGATATCATTGGTACCTCTATTTTGGTTTCGGAGTCCGATACAGGTTTCATATTGTATTTAAGTCAAGTATGTGAAATTTGGTGAGAAAGGGGTTTGATTTGACGTGATTCGGACGCCCGGTTGTAAAAATAAAAATTTCAAGTGTTCTTAAGGATTTCATGAGTTTTGGTGTTAAATTCATTATTTAAGATGTTATTTTGGCTATCTAAACGCACGAAAAAGTCCGTATGATATTTGTAGACTTGTGTGCATATTTGGTTTGGATCCCCGAGGGATCGAGTGAGTTTTAGATAGGCAACGGAGTGTTTTGGACATAAGGAAATTTTCTGGTATGTTGAAGGTCTGTAGACTTCTCAATTGCGAAGACCCTTCGCATTTGCGATCAGGAGGCTAGGCAGGGGACTTTCACATTTGTGAAGTTCATCATCGCAATTGCGACTTGAACAATGGCCACATTTGCGAACAACTGTTCGTATTTGCGAAGACAGCAGGCCAGGCCAAGATTCGCACATGTGAACCTCTGATCGCAAATGCAATACTTGAAACTGTTCAAAACGAGTTTTGGACGGGATTTTCAATTCATTTCTCAAAGTTTCAAACCTAAGCTTCACGGGGTGATTTTCTAAAGAGTAGTTCTTCCCCAAATTATAGGTAAACGATTTCTAACTCATTTCTTTCAATCTATTTCATCTTTTAACAAGATTTTATCCCAAAAACTAGGGATTTTTATGGGGAAATTGGGTGTTATGGTATAGAATTTAGGAATTTCAAATTTTGGGGATTTAGACCTCAAATTGAGGTTTGATTCCAAAGTCAATTGCATATCGGGGCTTGGGAGTGAATCGATAATCGGGTTTTGGTCCGAACTTCGAGTTTGACCAAGCGTGCCTAGGTCGATTTTTTACTTTTTGGAAAAAATATTGAAAAATCTATAATCATGCATTAGAATTTGTTTCTTTGGCGTTAATTGATGTTAATAAGTTAATTATGCATAGATACGAGTGGATTGGAAGTGAAACTAAAGGAAAAGCAGTATTTGAGACTTGAGTTTGGTCGTGGAAGTGAGGTAAGTGTTGTGGCTAACCTTAGCTTGAAAGATTAGGTGTTATTGCCTTACATTCTACTTGTTTACTTGTTAAGTACGGCGCATTGGTGTGATGATGAGTATCTATACGTTGTTGTCGGGTCTTAGCATGCGATTGAGTCTTATACTTGTGACCATTGTACTCGTGTTAAACAAGTCTTATGATGTTTTTTTTCATGGTTTTGGATATTGGTTGAGTATTGGCTCAAGTTGAGATTTCTGTTCTGAAATTAAATGATGAAACAACCTTGTGTGATTATGATGCTTGTTTGGCTCAAAAGTTGTTGATATACTTTGCGAGCTTGAAAAACAATCAAAAGATAATGAAGATAAATCGTAATCAAATATAATCTGACCTAGAGGATGGATAGATGATATTGTAGTTCTAGATCTCAAAGATGAAAAAAATAATCTTAGCCTAAGAGAGAAGCAATAGTAGGAGACAGAGATAGAGATAGAGAGAGAGAGAAGTTGATTATTCGAGAATAATCATGATGCATGTTACAATGCAAAGGTCTCCTTTATATAGTAAGAGACCTGCCTCGAAATAATAAAAAAAGTACAAAAGTAGGTGGTTTCCACTTAGTGAAGAAGATAAGCTCTAAACGACGTCGCTTTCACCCTCACGTCCAGGCCGTGCCCTCACTTTGGTCGGCGTCTACTCATTGCGCGTACCCGTTAATCATGGGGATGTTGAGGGACAAATTTGACCCCATACAATTAGTCCCTCCGTTCGTTGGAGACGAGCCCGATGGGCATCTTCAATGGATAGATTCATAAACCTCGTCCTAAGAGAATTTTGGCCACATCCTCGGACTTTAGCACGAATGAGACAAAAATGCATGACATAGTTGAATCGTTGACGTATGGTCTCTTTTCGGAATAACATCATTAGTCGCATTCATCATTATTACTTTTGTTCCAAAGGTAGTTTAGTTGGTGATGTGACGTTCTGGTTTCCCGCGCCCGTTTTGATCATGCCTTTTTGATTTCCGCGTAACTTCATCCTATAAATAGGAGAAAGGTTCAAACTGATTCACCTTTCGAACCTTTTAAGAATACTTTCTTATTCCTTTTTCTATATTGCTTTCTTGCAATCAATATCTTGTATGAGATCTTCCCTGTTTCAGTGTGTTTGTATTTCCCGTTACAAGTATTTCAAAACCAGTTCATATGGCAAAACGCCAAAGTAATAAGAAAAGCAAGGGTACCGCCCCATCTAGGATTCTGCCCTCTTCTGGCGGCGAAGAGCAGGAGATCGAAAAGGTGCTCGTTCCCCTCTCTGTGGAGAATGTGCTTCTGAAAGAGATGAACGTTCAAAGTGATTTTAAAATGAAGATCTCATTTATTCCTTGGGAGCACAGTGAACTACTACAATCCCACTCAGAAAACCTTCGATCAACGTACAACATTCCGGGCCATGTAGAAATGGTTCCCGCCAGGATGGACTATGCCAATGTGCATAGGCCTGGGTTTTGTACTTTTTATGAGTATCCACTTAGGATCGGATACACCCTTTAGCGGAGGAGCTATGCCACTTTTATAGGGTGTTATCGGCCCAGCTCACGCCCTATACGTTGAAGGTGTGTAGAATCCTTACTACGTACGCTGCTAGGATGAGGAGCGAGGTCTTGGTTAATCATCTTCTGCAGATGTTCAGGCAAAGTTACTTGGGAGGCACCATGCTCCACTTGAAGAGTCATGGTACGAAAAGCTTAGTGAAGTCTGACGATAAGACTAATTGCGCTTCTGGAAAAGATATGTCTACATCAGGATGGAGCACCTGGTGTCTAATCCCGAAGGGTTCCTAGAGAGGTGGAACTCAGAATGTAAGTATCCTTGTGTGAATTTCGTAATTAATTGAGGTTCTGATTTTTCAGCCGTTGTGACTTCTTTTTCTCTTTTAGTAATGGCGGCTTCTCCACCCCGGTCCATTGAAAATATAAGATCGTGGGTGGAGGGGTTGATACCATACGCAGAGGAGTGTCGTACTTGGCCCGGGTTCCGTAAACAGTATGGCCCACCAGGTAGTTGTCTTCTTATTTTGGCCTCAGTTTCGAAAGCCACTTAAATTTTTATTACCTGACTCATTTGTGTTGGCAGGTCGAGTTGTTTCAAGAAAGAAAAAGACCTTAATTGCCTCGTTTAGGGTGTAGATCAACTCAGATGAAGAAGTCGTGTCATGCGGTTCCCCCAGTGTTAGCGCTCCTGTGGGTTCTCGGTAGGGGGATGCGCCGGTGGCGGCATCTGAGTCAGTGCCTGAAGTTGTGCCAGTGACGACACATGAGGTCGTGCCTGTGATTGTACCTAAGGCCGCACCGGTGGAGGAGGCTTCTGAAGGTGAAGAGGTGCTGGAGAGGAGGAGGCGGCGGTTGATTACCGGTAAGGGGATTGCGGTTGAGGACATGAGGCCTAGCGAGCCCCGTCGAGATCCAAGTCCAGATTTTATGGCCGAGGCCATTCGTTCAGGGAGATTGGCTCCCCGAAGGACAATCGCTGCCATTTCCAGCTCAGCCCGCGTCCCAGAGGGCGGGTCATCTTCTGCAGTTGGGTTAGCGGGTGTAGAAATTGAGAGGACGGGCCCTGAGGCTGCTCTTGGAGATGCAACGAGGTATTCAGCCCGCATGGAGATGAGGGCGGGTGGGTCTACCTGTCAAATCGTGATCCCTTCCAGGTATAACTTGTTAGAAAATGGCGCGCAAGCTGCAGCGGAAATGACCTTGTTATGTGAGGTTGCGAAGCATTAAACCCTGAGAGGCGTTAGTAAAAGGGATTTGTCTAGGAAGGTCGCCGGTGCAGCTTTGCAGGTAGCTTTCAGTGTTTCTTTTATGGGCAGTAAAGGGGACTTTGGTACGTACAGACTTGTATTTCCTCTCTTTCCTCTTCTTTTTATACTCTTGTCTTGGATGTCGAGAGGACGCGGCGCGAGCAAAGGAAGGAGGTCACCTTCAATAAAATGGCGAATAAGTACAAGGAGTGCCGTGCCAAGCATCAGGCGATAGCAAATATGCTCAAGAAGGGCCCTCCATTTTGGGTATTCCGTGAGGGTCTTGAACAATCGGAAGCTCGGTTGAAGTGGCGGGTGGCCGAGTTGGAGGAGTTCGACGAGCAACTAATGGCTGCTTTGGCTCGAAACATCGAGCTAGAGACTCTCCTTCAATCAAAAGAAGTGGAGCTAGAGATCAGCCGTGGGGTACTGGCGGAGGCAGATCAGTTGCAGACTAGAGTCGCCGCTTTGACTGCTGAGCTTGACGCCAAGGCGGCTGAAGTTGAGACCCTTGAGCGGGCCGCTTTATCAAAGCCCAAAGATGATGCGCATCGTGAGGCGCACGAAAAGTGGGTGTATGCCGAGGCCAGATTGGTCGTGCTCAAGGAGTACTTTTCTGTTGGACAAGCCATTGAGGCAGAACTTGAGGGTAACGGCGCTTAGCTCGTATCGCCCGTACCGATTGTGGTTATAGCTCTGATTCCCCTGATATGACGGGATGTAACTCTAAAGATGTCAACCGTCTAGAGTCCGGCTCTTGGATCTCTAAGACCTATCCTCCTGGGGGCGATGGCGGGCGAAATAGCAGCCAATCAGGGCATGGTGGGTGAAGCGGCGTAGGCTTTTAGGGACTATGTATATATATTTTTTTTGTATGTAACCGGGGCCTTTTTCAGGTCAGATGTACATGTATTATTTTGGGAGATAATGAAGTATAGTTTTCTTCTAATTTATTTTTTCCTTTGCTTTCTTGCTTTTTGGTGTCCCATCTCCGTAGAGCGGGCGCTCGTTTAATTGTTGGACTTTTATTGCATTTTTGCTTGATGTTCACGTGCTTCATGTCACAGTCGAACTAGGTCGGTGATTAGTGGAGAACGATTGAATTAGGTGATTTTTTTAACATCGATGGCCTTAGCCATACATATGTCTTTTGCCTATGCTGAATCGTTAATTTGTCATAGCCGATCTCAATGGCCTTGACCAATGATAACGTAGATGACCTTAGCCATATAATTTTGACTGCCTTAGCAGTAAGTGTGACTTCAACTATCGTCGAGTCACTCACTTATTTGCCGTGGTCGATTTGGGTCGATATCTGATGGCGATGGCCTCAGCTATGATATATTCGATGGCCTTGGCCAGAATTAAGTTGATAACCCTGGTCATAACTTGTTGATGGCCTTGGCCATATGGGTGACTTCGACTATCATCGAATCACTTGATTATCGTAGTCGAACTAGGTCGACTGTTGGCGGCAATGGCCTTAGCCATGATGAATTCGATGGCCTTGGCCAGAATTAAGTTGATGACCTTGGTCATAACTTGTCTACGGCCTTGTCCATATGGGTGACTTCGACTGTCGTCGAATCACTTGATTGTCGTAGTCGGACTGGATCGACTGTTAACGGCGATGACCTTAGCCATATGGGTGACTTCGATTGTCGTCGAATCACTTGATTGCCGTAGTCAAACTGGATTGACTGCTGGCAGCGATGGCCTTAGCCATGATGAATTTGATGGCCTTGGCCAGAATTAAGTTTATGACCTTGGCTAGAATTAAGTTATGACCTTGGTCATAACTTGTTGATGGCCTTGGCCATATGGGTGACTTTGACTATCGTCGAATCACTTGATTGCCGTAGTTGAAATGGGTCGACTGTTGGCGGCGATGGCCTTAGCCATATGGGTGACTTCGGCCATCGTCAAATGACTTGATTGCCGTAGTCGAACTCGGTCGACTGTAGGAGGCGATGGCCTTAGTCATGCTGAATTCGATGACCTTCGCCAGAATTAAGTTGATGACCTTAGTCATAACTTGTTGGCCTTGGCCATATGGGTGACTTTGACTGTCATCGAATTACTTGATTTTCGTAGTCAAACTGGGTCGACTATTGGCGGCGATGGCTTTAGCCACTTGCACATTGTAGATGACGGTAGCCGTTTATACACTAGAGATGACCGTAGCCGTTTATGCATTGGAGATGGTCACAGGCGTCTATACATTGGAGATGGCCACAGCCGTTCATACATTGGAGATGGTCATAGCCGTTTATGCATTGGAGATGGCCATAGTTATTTATACATTAGAGATGGCCGTAGATGTTCATACATTGGAGATGGTCATTGCCGTTTATACATTGGAGATGGTTGTAGTTGTTTATACATTGGAGATCATACTAGTCCAGTCCCTTTATCATGTCGGCCTGGAGAGCATATGAAGAGGTTTATATGATAAACTTGTTCCGCAAATATCTCCAGGTGCCCCCCCCCCCCCCGCCTCGTTAAAAACCTCCCCGGGAAAACCCAATTGGGACAAACTCGGGTAAGGGAAAAAGTGTACAACTCGGGAGACACCTTTTAGAAATGGAAATACTTCAGGTGGGCGATATTCCAATTATTATGTAGCATTTTTCCTTCCATTGTTTCCAACTGGAATGCTCCTCTATTGGCTACTGCTATGATTTTATAGGGTCCGTCCCAATTAGTGCCCAATTTTCATTCGCTTGGGTCTTTGGATGCCCATGTCTTGGGTTTGAGGACGTAGTCTCCCACTTTGAGCGGTCTTATTTTGGACCTCTTGTTGTAGTACTTTTTGACCTGTTGTTTTTGGGCTATCATTCTGATGTCGGCCATTTATCTCCTTTCCTCGGCTTCGTCGAGCTCTTGGAGCATGTTCATGTCATTTTCTGTTCCACTGATGTGTGAGCACCTCAAGCTTGGTTCACCAACCTCGACTGGTATGACCATGTTGGTTCGTAGACCAGTGAGTACGGTGTTTTCCCTATGCTGGATTTGCGTGTGGTCCGATGGGCCCATAACACTTCTGGCAGTAGCTCGGGCCATAGCCCTTTGGCTTCCTCAAGTTTCTTTTTTAGTATATTTAGTATTGTCTTGTTGGATGATTCTTCTTGTCCATTGGCAGCGGGATGGTATGGCGTTGAGAGTATTCACTTGGTATGCCATTTTTCAAAGAATTCTGCCATTTTTTATCGACAAATTGTCATCCGCTGTCGCAGCTGATTTCCTGGGAGATGTCGAAGTGGCATATGATATTTTTCCATATGAAGGCGATGACCTCTTATTCGCGTATTTGAGCATGCGTACCTACTTCCACCCACTTGGAGAAATAGTCAGTTAAAACTAGTAGAAACCGTAGCTTTCCTCGTCCTACGGGGAGGGGTCCGACTATGTCCATTCCCCATTTGATGAAGGGCCATGGGGATGTGGCCGAGTGGAGAGGCTCTCCTGGTTGGTGTCATGGGGCTTATTTTTGGCAGTGTTTGTACTGGCGGACGTATTTCGCTGCTTCTTTCTTCATGGTAGGCTAGTAGTAGCCGGCCCGTATGAGGCATTGTACGAGGCCGCAGTTACCTGTATGGGGGCCACAGTGACCCTCACGCACTTCTTCGAGCACTGACCTTGTTTGGTGCAGCCCTAGACACTTGGCCAAGGGTCCACTAACATCCTTTTGTAGAGGACGTTATTTATCAAGTAATACCGGGCAGCTTGTATGCGGAGTTTCTTTGCCTCTTTTTTTGTCGAGTGGCAGCGTTCCATCCTGTAGATAGGATACAAATTGGTTGCGCCAATCCCAAGTCAGATTTAAAGAGCATACCTCAGTATGGTCAATAGCTAAATGGAGGAGGATGACCACGCTTTCCTTGTGAAAAATTTTAGTGGCTGTGGAAAGTTTTGCTAGGCCGTCTGCTTCAGCGTTCTGTGCCCTCGGAATTTGCTCGAGGCGGCACTCGTCAAACTCGACTATCAGCTTATGGATTTCTGACTGGTATTACTGCAGCCTTTGTTCTTTTAGTTGGTAAGTCCCAGCGACCTGCTTTACCACAAGTTGGGAGTCACAATAGAGGATTATTTTTCGAGCCCCATACTTGATGGCTAGTTTCATACATGCAATTGCAGCCTCGTACTCGGCCTCATTGTAAGTCATTTTGGGGCATCTTATGGACTAGCAAAATAATTCGCCCATGGGAACCTCAAGGACGAGTAGAAGTCCCGATCCCGATGCATTGGCTGCACCGTTAGTATAGAAAGTCCATAGGTCGGTATTGGAGGTAACACGTTGTGCCTCACATTCTGCCCCTGCCAAGATTTCTGCGCTGAAATCCGCTATAAAATCGTCAAGTACTTGCGACTTGATGGCAGTTCTCGAGTGGTATGAAATATCGTGCTTGGTGAGCTCAATGGCCCATCTGGAGAGCCGGCCTGATAATTCAGGCTTGTGTAGGACGCTTCTCAACGGGAAGGTCGTTACCATTTTTATGGGATGGTATTGAAAATAAGGCTGGAGCTTTCATGAAGCCACGACCAATGCCGGAGCTAATATCTCAATATGTGGATACCGCTTTTTGGCGTCCACCAATGTTTTGCTAATGTAATACATAGGAGATTGTGTACCTTTGTTTTTGCAGACCAGGACTGCGCTAACAGCAACCTCGGATACGGCCAGATACACTAGCAGGGGTTCGTCTGGGCTCACTTTGACTAGCAGGGGTAGTGAGGATAGGTACGCTTTCAGCATTCTCAAGGCTTCGACACACTCCTTATTCCATTGTAACCCTTGGTCTTTTTTTAGCACGTTGAAAAATTTATGGCACCTGTCAGAGGACCGCGAGATAAATCTGGATAGAGCGGTTATCTGCCCTGTTAGCTTTTGTACCTGTTTTTGGCTGTTCAACACCTCATGTATTGCGTCTATCGCCTTGATAAGGTCTGGGTTGACCTTGATGCCTCTCTATGATACGTAAAACCCTAAGACTTTCCCTGAGACTACGCCAAAGGCACACTTCTCAGGGTTCAACTTCATTTTGTATCTCCTCAATATCTCGAAGGCTTCCTTTAGGTGGTTGATGTGGTCTTCTTTCTTTGCTGATTTTACCAGCATGTCATCGATATAGACTTCTATGGTATTACCGAGTTGTTCTTTGAACATCTTGGTGACCAGTATCTGGTACATAGCTCCTGTATTTTTGAGTTTGAAAGGCATAGCCTTGTAGCAATATGTCCCTTGGTAGGTGATGAAAGTTGTTTTTTCCCAGTCCTCTTCGGCCATCGTGATTTGATTGTAGCCGGAACAAGCATCTAGGAAGCTTAGCAGCTTGTGTTCTACGGTAGCGTTTATCAGTAGATCGATGTGGGACAGTGGGAATGAATCCTTTGGGCACGCTTTGTTTAGGTCGGTGAAGTCCACGCACATTCTCCACTTCCCATTTTTCTTTTTGACCATGACAACATTGGCGACCAATTGGGGATATTTTGATTCCCTGATGAAGCTGTTGGCCAGTAATTTGTCTACTTCCTCACTAGCCTATTCGTATATAGCGGCATTGAATTTCCTCCTCATTTGTCACACGGGCTGGTGTAATGGGTCAGCATTTAGCTTGTGAATGGCGATGTCTCGCAGGATCCCTGGCATATCTGAATGGGAAAAAGCGAACAGGTCTGCGTGGTTAGTTAAAAAGTCATGATACTTACATGGATCAGTGAGGTCGTGCCTGATGTAGGCTTTCGTTGTGAGGTCGGCGTCGTCCAGTTGGACTGGGTTGAGATCTTCGACCGTAGCTTTACAGGTCTCTACGGTATCAGTATCTTTAGTCCCTGACATAGCTCATTTCTATGCCTCTGCACTCACCCCCTTAAGTTGTTTGGTGTGGGCGCAATCTTGAGCTATTTTGTAGCATTCCCTTGCGGTGAGCGGTGAGCGCCTCGCCTCGGATGCTGAATATTCCCTATGGGATAGGGAATTTGATCATTTGGTAAAATCTTGACGGAATGCTCGCATGGCGTGCATCCATGGGCATCTTATGATGGCGTTGTACGCCATTTCTTGGTTCATCACATGGAAAGTTGTTTCCAGCATGAATCCTCCCGCTAAAGCGGGTAGAGATATTTCTCCAGAGGTCCGTTCCACGGCATTATTGAAACCAGTTAGTGTTATACAGCGAGGTATTATCTTGTCCTCGAGTCCTATTTGTATGAGGACCCTCGGGTGGATAATACAGGTGCCACTTTCATCATCAATCATGATTCTTTTAACATCTGTATCTGCGATACGTAAAGTGATAACTGAACATCATAGTGAGGGAAAGACAAACTGTCAGCATCAGACTTATCGAAGGTGATACTATCTTCGAAGTCATCATACCGTTCGTGGGAGATGGTTCGCTTCAGTTTGTGCGTGGTGGTGAGTTTGACGTGGTTGATTGTTTATACGTCACCGCCTTTGATGACCATATTAATCGTACGTGCTGGGGAGGGTGGCTTCGGCGGCCCATGGGGTTTCTCAGATCGGGTGCAAAGTTGTTTTTCCCTTTATCACTGAGTAGCTCCCTCAGGTACCACTGATTTAGCATTCTGACCACTTCTTGCCGTATGCCTATGCAATCCTCAGTTTTGTGCCCTCGTTCCTGGTGGAACTCACATAGGACATTTAATTTCCTTGTGTTGGGGTCTGATTTCATTTTCGTCGGCCATTGTACCATGCTGCCTAGCTTCTCTAGTGCATACACTATCTCTGAAGGAGACACGCAAAAGTTATGGGCGGATAATTAAGGTGTCATACCTCTTTCGTTTTGGAATGGAGCGACATGTCGCTGTAGTGCATCCGTGTGTCTCGGTGGCGACGGGTGAGAGGATCTGACGTAAGGTTGGTACGTTTCTTTGTTGAGACGTGGAATTTGTTGCCGCCGTCCCTCGACGCGTCGATCCCTTATAATTTCTGGATGTATTGTCATCAACCGTTGGGTCGGCCTGTTGAGGTCGTCTTCATCTGCTCTTACCTTGGCACAGTAGGTGTTATGGATTTCTTGTCGTGTGGTAGGAGGGTACTTCATAAGACGGCTTAGTAGCTTCTTGGTCGCCGTTGAACCATCTCTGCTTAGTCCATTCTTGAAAGCGACAACTAACATGCCTTCCGATACGTTTGGTAGGCTCATCCTTACCCTGTTAAACCTGGATAGGAAGTCCCCGAGTCCTTCTCATGCGGTTAAAAGGACGACGAAGATACCGTTAACCCTTGCTTATGCTTTCTTTGGTCCTGCATGGACGATGACGAACTTGTCCGCCATTTCCTCGATAGAAGAAATGATCTTAGCTGGTAGCTGGGAGTACCAATTCAGGGCTCCTCCTGTCAGCGTTTCACTGAACTTTTTCAGCAGCACTAACAGTACTTGTTCCTTTGACAGGTCATTGCCCTTTACATCAGTGAAATAGTGGATCAGATGATCCTCGAGATATGTGGTTCCGTTGTTTACTCTTAGGTAGGGCGGCATTTTAAAGGTCTTCGGAATAGAGTACAGGGCATTCTCCTCAGTGTAGGGTTGTTCAACAAATTTTCCCACGTCGCGCTTTGGCAGCAACTTGTGGGCACCGAGGATTTTGTCTACCCTCTCCTAGTGTTCCTTCATCTGGTCATGAAGTGATCAGTTTTCGTTTTCCATCTACTCCATCTTCTTAAGAATGGATGTGAGTGTGCCATCGTTGGCATGTACCTGGCCTGCCATATCATTGCTCGTTCCATTTCAGGTTCAACCATAGCAGCGGTAAGATATATTGTTGGTGCACACCCGATGTTACCTTGTGGTGACTTTTCGATCAAGCCACTTAGTGTACCTGTTAGCCACTCTTCTAGTAGTTTTTTGACCTCCGAGGGTACTTCTTTGGTTGCAGATGTAGAAGCACCATTTTCCCGCAAGATCGTTAGATCTCCAGGTGGGAAGGTGGGATCTCCCCACTCTTTATGGTGCTAGGGGTTGTAATCGAAACACTCTCTTCACCGGCTTCATTGAGAGTACCGATGAGATTGTTTGCAACATCTGATATCGCTTTTATTCTTGTGTTGTTTTCAGCCATTTTCGTTCGTGTGGTGTAGAGAATAGTTGTTGGTTATTATCTAGGTGCAAACTATGATTGTAATTCTCGTAATCCACACAAATTGCGCCAAATTATTTGGCTCAAAAGTTGTCGACATACTTTGCGAGCTAGGAAAAATCAAAAGATAATGAGGTAAATCGTAATAAAATATAATCTGATCTAAAGGATGGATAGATGATATTGTAGTTCTAGATCTCAAAGATGAAGAAAATAATCTTAGCTTAAGAGAGAAGCAACAGTAGGAGACAGAGATAGATAGAGAGAGAAGTTGTATTATTCGAGAATAATCATGATGCCTGTTACAATTTGAAGGTCTCCTTTATATAGTAGGAGAACTTCCTCGAAATAATTTAAAAAGTACAAAAGTAGGTGGCTTTCACTTAGTGAAGAAGATAAGCTCTAAACGATGTTGCTTTCACCCTCACGTCCAGGCCATGACCTCACTTTGGTCGGCGTCTACTCATTGGGTGTACCTATTAATTATAGGGACGTTGAGGGCCAAATTTGACTCCACACAACCCCTTGCGGGGTTGTGTATGTTTCTGTTCTTTTTTATGGTAAGGAAGAGTGATAAAGCACGAAGGGTGATGTTGTATACATTTATATTATTCATGTAGTGAGGAAGCGTGATAAAGCACGAAGGGTGATACCGTGCACATTTATATTATTCATAAAAAGAATGATAAAGCACGAAGGGTACTAATGCCGTGCATGTTCTATTATTAATTGCATGGTGAGAATTGAGAGTAAAAGCACGTTTCTATTATTTATTTATTGTGTTTATTTGTTGTTATCGGTTCAAGTGTACTATTGTAATTCTGTATGTTGGAATCCCCATAGCATGTTGCCCGCCAAATTTGACTCCACACAACCCTTTGCAGGGTTGTTGATGTTTCTGTTCTTTTTTATGGTAAGGAAGAGTGATAAAGCACGAAGGGTGATGTTGTATACATTTATATTATTCATGTAGTGAGGAAGCGTGATAAAGCACGAAGGGTGATACCGTGCACATTTATATTATTCATAAAAAGAATGATAAAGCACGAAGGGTACTGATGCCGTGCATGTTCTATTATTAATTGCATGGTGAGAATTGAGAGTAAAAGCACGTTTCTATTATTTATTTGTTGTGTTTATTTGTTGTTATCGGTTCAAGTGTACTATTGTAATTCTGTATGTTGGAATCCCCATAGCATGTTGCCCCTTCCCATTCATTTCTGCTTAGCTTTTATTACTTGTTATTCCGTTAGTACATTGTTTAACTACATTGGTCTATGTTGTTTTTCGTATCCTAGCCTCGTCACTACTTCGTCGAGGTTAGGCTTGGCACTTACCAGTACATGGGGTTGGTTGTACGGATGCTGCACTTTGCACTCTTTGTGTAGATTCCGGTATTGGACCATTCTGATCAGATTTTGGGATTGCTGCCTTCAGTCCACAAGAGACGCAAGGTAGACCCGCCGACGTTCGCAGACCCTGAAATCCCCTTCCCTCTATATGAGTTCATGTTTTCTTTCATTCCAAAAAACAGATGTATTTTCCTTTAAACCAGTATTTGTAGAAATTCTTAGATTAATATGTTTTAGAGTTTTGGGGCAGTCGTGTTTTAGAGTTTTGCACTGTTATAAAATTTCTGCACTTCATATCTGTTAGCTTTAATTATTATTTATTACTGTTTTGGGTTAATGATTAATATGTTAGAATCGTATTTGTTGGCTTGCCTAGCATTCAAGAGTTAGGCGTCATCATAATTCCGACGGTGAGAAATTCGGATCGTAACAGTGGACGGGAGGAAGTAATTAGCAGTACTAATTAACATTTGGTATCGAACAAGAATGTTCAATTTCTGTTAAAATTGGACCTTCTTTCGTTTAATAATAACTCTATCTTTTTAAATTACTTGTTAAAAAGGTGGTTTTAGTTAAGCACCAACATTGAATGTAATAATCGTTTCAAATTAAAAAATATATAGACGTCTATCCGTTTCATTTTACATAGTGAAATTTGATACGCGTGAAGATTAATTATCAAAGCACAAAATATTTAGATCCATTTTTTATTGACCATAAGAGGAAAAGAAACAAAATTCTCCCCAAATTAAATTATGTATATTATTTAGTTTATATACCAAACACGTCACCCCACGCCCACCCTATTTGACATGAATACAGAAGTCTATCCACAACATTTGCATGCAACTTTGAAGTTATAATATTATTTATTTATTTTTGTATAGTCATTGATTGGACTTGGGATTTGGTGGAATCATGTGGGAGTATATTATATTAGTTTGGATGTTATAACCAAAAATGAGAAATTGTTTAGTGCATTATTAATTCTAAGAACCTTAGGGATTTTTAGATCTCATATGCAACAATATATGCTAGTGTTATTTTTTCGTCTGATGTTCCGTATTAGGATTTTGATTAATTTGAATTTGTGTTGCGTACGACCTATTAAAGGGGTAAGTCTTTCTTACCATAATTTTTTCAATATCATAATTCAAACTCGAAACTCTATTAAGGATGAAAGAATCACATTTATTTATTACATTGTATCCCTAGATGGTGCAAAAATTGATGACATTTAATATTTTCTTTATTAGCCATAGAATCGAAGATTTATATTCCTCCTGCATTGACAGAGAAATAAAGAATTACTTAAAATGTTTTAAGTAAGTCCAAGAAAGTCCAAGAAAATATGGAATCTTGGAAACCACAAAGAAAGTTCTGATTCACGTGTTAAGATGCTACATAGCTAGCTTGATCCACACCTGGTTTTGCTTGGAAAATATTAAAAGATATTTTGAAAAATAAAGAAATAAAACCTTAAAATAAAATATGATCCCACTTTTGACTAAAATGAAGACCTTGAGAAAAATAAATTAAAGTAATACGATCGTCTCCAACATAGGAAAAATTATCCTATGATCATTCTTAAAAACCAACATCCCCAGTAATCTAAAGATCAAATTCTTATTATTATGATGTTTATTCATAATCCTTTAATTATCTTATGATTAGTATATACCTGCTATAAGTAATTCTATATAATTAATTTTTTATAATATAATGGTGGTATTGGACCATTTTCTATGCATCTCGACTATTTCGACGAGAGTATTTGCTGGCTTCTATGATTGCCATTACCGAGTAACTCTGCCAATCAAGGTAAGTAAATTGATCAAACATTTATCAAAGAATTTGAGAAATATTATTCATCTCTATGCAACAACTCCATCAACAAAGTATTTAAAAGCACGATCAATTAATCTAGCAGATTTGGTGAAATAGCAATTAGAAGTATCTAGTTTCGAAAAGATTTAATCTCTTGAATACTAAAAGGTAGTGCCTAATAAATTTAGAAGTTTTATTAGTATGTTCGAGCTAAGGATCGATAAAAATAATCGTTCTGTGGTCAGGAGGTCAAGGTTCAAGCCCAATGTGGTCTGATCTTTCTCCAACCCTGCGCATAGCCGTGGCGGAGCTATTATAGAATTTGCGGGTTCGGTCGAACCCAATAACTTTGATTTTAATCATATATTTGTCTTAAAACAACTTATTGAATGTATATAAATTATTAATTTAGAATCCCGTAACATACCAAATTAATGCATTGGGTTAATTTTTTTCTTCTAGATATGTTAAGCAAATGTTTCACTAAAAAGCATGCAATATTCCATAAGAGCAACTCTGTGCACAAAGTATCACATATTCATATAAGGTCCGAGGATAACTACTCCCAAGGAACGTGATGTTATTAGCTTACACTGATGCAAATATTAGTAGCTAATTTTGCGACTCGAATATGTCCAGCCTATTCCATAACAAGAAATATTATTCAGTAACACATGCACTGACCTCACGAGTCATGGTAACAAAGGAGCAAGTTGTTTCTTTTGGATGGTCTATTTCTTATTTTTGTTCAGCAGGTGGGATATATTTATTATTTTAAACTTTAAAATGGTATCAATGTACCAAGAAGGAAATTTCCCTATACGAACTTTTATTTATATAATAGAATCTGTTCTTGGAAATTAACATTTGATGATGGAGATATTGTTTGTTTTTTGCCTCATTCCACCACTTAAAAGCTTTTGAATGATGAAAAATCTGTTGTAAGTTTGCTTTTGCAAACTCATTAAAGCTGATCGTTGTGTTAAAATTATTAGCCAACTTGCTTGAGAACACTCAGCATTCATGCAGCTCACAAAGTCCGAGTTAAGTTGGTAGTAGTTGAAGCATCTTGTTGTCTCACACGATTTTTTAATATGACGATTGTGTCCGGTAAGCTTGTACGCATCTTGACAAATTCAGTGGCGGATCTATAATTTTAATGTCACGGGTGCTTGAGCGCTGATAAAAACTGAAAAAGAAGAGGAAAAAGGAGCTTAGTTGCATGTGCTCACTCAATATTTATCTAAATATTTTAATAATTACCTATGAAAAAATATCTGATTTACTAAATTTGGTATAAGGTAATGGGTGTTCAAGCACCCACATGTGTCCATGTAAATCCTCTACTGGACCAATTTCATCTATTACTTGCTACTAGAGGCAGACACAGGATTTGAAAGTGGTGGGGCAGGATTATCCTCGCAGACCTGTATGGAAGGAAGAGAATTATTAACACTCTCGTCCGCCCCTCTCTTTACGCTCTATAGCTAAACTTTCTTATAGTTTATTTTTTAATGAGCCCTAAATCTCGCGTGAAGAATTTTGTTACAGCTTTATGATGAGAAAATTTGAAATTGGAGTCAGACAACACGCTAAAAGTCAAGTTGTGTCCCAACTCGACCAATCAAAATATATACTATATATATATATATATATATATATATATATATATATATATTATGAAATAATATAAAGACAAGAACAGTAATGCAAGAACAAGAACAATATAGAGAGAATAGAGAGAGAGAAGTATTCTTATTGATACTTAGAGATTGTTAGGGATGTGTTACAATGGTAGAAGAACCCTTTATTTATAGGGAGGGGGATGATTTAGCTACCAAGAATAGAACTCTAGAATCTCTCTAATTATAGACATTCACCTTAAATAGGAGATTTCATAACAATATATATATATATATATATATATATATATATATATATATATATATATATATATATATATATATATATATATATATATATATATATATATATATATATATATATATATATATATATATATATATCTTTTTCCGAAATCACGGGGGTTGGTAAACCCTTTATCAAAAGGGTCGGTTTGCCTTTACTTGCTACCTCCTATCCAACACAGATATATTATTTTTCTTTGTCTAATTGAAAGATTTGTACTAGCTTATTCTTTAATTTAATAGAAGTAATTCCTTTAAGGAGGAAAAAATATGCTATAAAATTTTAGTAAAATATATCTGTTCTACCTTGATTGCAGCGGTATTATCACTTTTAGTCTGTACTAAAAATTACTTATATTCGATAGCCGAAAAATGTATAAAATTTATATAATTTTTGTCTATAATATATATATAACATATATATGTATATATAAAATATATTTTTTTCGACTATTATTTTAAAAGCAATTATACAATATTATTTTTCCTTGGTTGTATAATTCGCAAAAAGGATACCCTGATTGTATAAGGATTTTCTAAGGGTTTGTAATGGTGTAATTGCCTAGGTTTCGAGTTAGATGCTCATATCATTTCACTTATATAGTACTAAATGATAGCATAAAAAGAAAATATTAGAATCAGCCAAACAAAAGCATGTACGGATTTTTCAGCGTTGGGCTCGACTATTGGGCTTCTTCAGCAGGCTAAAGATATGGATTTTACTGGGCTGACTTTAAGCGGAGAGTCTTTCGAAAACAATTTCTCTATCCCCTCGAGTAGGGGTAAGGTCTGCATACACACAACTGGCCCGGGCCTGAACCGGGACTGGACCTGGCCCGCGGTCCTGGCGGTCCTAGCGGGCTTGGTGGACCGGTCCTGGCAGTCCCGGGCCTGCCGGTCCTATAGGCCCGTGACGGGCCGGTCCAGAAGTGAAGGACCGCCAGGCCCGAGACCGTCATGCTGGCCCAGGCGGGCCCAACGACTCTTTTTTAAAAAAAATTATTTAAAAAATCAGTAACGGCTCTTTTCAAAAGTAGCCGTTTGGAACTTTGTAAAATGTCATTTGGCCCCCAAACTTTATATAATTAAAATATTTCTCATATCTCAACTATTAATACCCCCTCATTCTTTCATTTTTATTCACCAATTCATCAATATCTCTCAATCTCCCTTTCAACCTTTCTACTACACTTGCTTTATCTATTGTTGAAAATTCGTGAAATATTGTGAAGTTGTTGAATTGAAGTTTTCAAGTGTTCAACGATTTTCAATTTCAAGAAGTTGTTCGGCAATCCGGTAAATTCAACTCTTACGTTTTAATAATATATTTTTGTGTTGTTTAGTTTGCATAATTATAATTAGTATGGCATTTTCTTTAAAAAAATATTCGGTAAAGGAAAAGGTAAAACCGGTGAAAGTAGTGGCCATAATACTACCCTTCCCCCGGCTCCCCCACCTACAAAAGATATGCAAGTTGAAAGTAGTCGCCAACCTAGACGTCCTACTCCGCCACTCGTAATTCTTGATAGTGATCATCCTTGTTTTCAATTTAGCGATAGTGAATTTCTACATGATGTTGCAGTAGGTGATAGATTAGATGATGAAATTATTAATGTTCTTTATCCTAATGAACAAATCTTAGAGGAAAATGATGATGATGATGATGATGATGATGATGATGATGATGATGATGAAACCCAAGCACCAGATTTAGATGATACACCTACTAGTCCTGTTCATAACTCAACTAATGCACCGACACACCAACCTGTAGAAACTTAAACTTTTAGTAGACAACCTGCTAAACGTGCAGAAACATCATTAGTTTGAAATTTCTTTACTCAAGTAAGAGAAATAAATAAGGCTAAGTGTAAAACTTGTGGGAAATTACTGGTTCATAAATTTACTGGAGACCGTAGCGGCACAGGTAGTTTGGTTAGGCACATAAAAATACACCCTACAGATAGGGCTAGATTTTTTCAAATGCAAGCACAGCAAGAGGGGACAAGTGTAGATTGTGCAGTTAACCCTAGTACAGGTTCAAATCTAGTTCAACCAAGGCTTAATAGCTCTTAAATCTTGGACGGAGTTCCGGGGTTCTCAAGGTGATAATTATGATGAAACTTCACATCTAAATGAGCTTCAAGTTACTTGTCTCAGGGACTTGAAAAGGAGAATCCAGACGGCTCTTTCGATCTTTTGGAATGGTGGAAGTCAAGGGAAAATATTTTCCGGTTCTTGCAAGGATGGCTCTAGATGTTTTATCAATACAAGCTTTAACTGTTGCATCGGACGAGCGCTTTCAGTCAAGCAAGACTACGAATAGGTGATCATAGAGCGGCGATGAGGGATAGCTTGGAAAAATCGGTGCCTTTTAGAGATTGGATCCGCGCGGAAAGAAGAAACTTTGGAATTGAAGAATCACAACCGGCGATAGATGAAGCTTATGAAGAAATGATAGTGGAACTTTCGGAGGATTCGGCTTCGCCCGGAAGTGGTGATGAACAAGCTTCGTTTCCACCACCACCAACACAACCTCCTCCCAACTTTGACGGATTTATGAGATTTGTTAGAGATACAATGTAGATTATGATGTAACTTGTACATTGACACATCTTCTTTTGGTTTTTTTTTTCCTTTTAATGGTGGTATTAGTATCTTGTTGTGCTCATTCCATTGGGGGAAGGAAGACTTAGAAAGATATGTCATTTTGGGCAATAAAAATTATAAGACATATTCTTGAATATCTTTTTTCTCAATATTTCTTTGTCTTTACTTCGATATATATATATATAACATACAATATATACTATAAGAAAAACACATACGAGAATATATATACATAACATACAACCTAAACTACAAGAAAATATATAAGTAATAACATATATACATAAGATACAATATATATAAGAGAATATATAGACATTATACATAAGAGATACAATATATATATACTACAACAAAATATATATACATAATATACAATATATATACTACATGAAATTATATAAAAGAATATATATATATATATACATAAGATACAATATATACTACAAGAAAATATACAGGTAATATACATATATACAAAATATACAATATATACCAATTAGTACAACACAATATACTAATTACTACAACACAATATATACATTATATACAATATATACTAATTACTACAGCACAATATATACATAATATACAATATATACTAATTATTACAACACACTATATACATAATATACAATATATACTAATTACTACAACACAATATACAATGAAATATATATTATATATATTGTACTAATAACTTAGTACACCATATAAAATATATTCTACACTATACTAATAACTACTATACAAGATATTGCCTTAAAAAAACCTCGTCAGGCCCGCCAGGCCCAGGACCACTGTGGGCTTAGGCCCGTCACGGGCTGGTCTCAACCGTCAGGACCGCCAAGCCCGAGACCACCAGGCCCGCCAGGCCCGGCACACGAAGCCCGGGATCGCGAAGCCCGGCCCGTGAGGCCCGTTTAGGCTCGGGCCTGGGCCAGTTTACACCCTTACTTTGAGCTAAGAAATTTGAAGAAGAATCAACCCAAATAGCCACCCACCTAATTTCTTATATTATGTGTATAATTATGTATAATTTATGTGTACATATACAAAAAAGTAAACAATGAATCTGGCCAGCTATTTATGTGAAAATCCAAAATTTGAAGTGCTAGATGCCTAGAGTTATAGACAGGAATAAGGAGCTGGTCTTAGCCGAATGTCCCCCGAATTGGCGGCATTTAAAAAATAGCTCCCGGACCCACGCACAGTTATTGCTCTCTAGCGTTTTTTTACCGAATTGGTAGAGTTTATGCTATATTTACTCTACAAGGCATGTATTCAATTTCCATTACACTCTTAGCATTTGCTACTTCAATGTTAACCTTGAAGATCAAACCATAAATGTATCCTCAACAACCATCATTCTTCTAAACAAGTGATCAAATGAGAAAAGATTTATCTTATATCCACATCCAACCGCAGTATAAATGAATTTTTACACAACCAGTAAAATTTAGCATACTATAGAAGGTTACTTGATTTATTTTTCAGTTTACTAATTCCACTACTTAAGGGTAGATGCACAAATAACTACAGATCTGTGTTGCACGTTGCACGAACTCTCCAATATGTTGCCATACTCGTGTCGGATCCTACACTACTTTTTGAGAATCTGACACACATCTGGCGACATTTTTAGAGAGTCCAAGCAACATAGATATAGATAGAGAGGGAAAATAAATGACTGAGAACATTAACATATCTTATTATTGAAGTTTTGGAGACTCAAGCAGTGAGAATACACAGATAAATAACATAGAATACCTACAAAGGCTAAAATACTCACGGATACTATGAATATGTAACTCAAATAGCAGTAGTTATTTTCCCATAACACCAAAATATACTTAAGACAGAGAAACTCAAAATCCTGGTGCCCATCTTCAAATCTAAATTTGGTCTTCTACTCTTGACATATATGAGAAAGCTAGAGCCTAGACACCTGAATTTCCATCTCTCATTGCTTGTAGGAAAGAAATTTGCAGCGAGAGCACTGCAGATTTTCAAAGATTTTTGCACTTGTCCATCGCTCTTGGAGCTGCAGGAAATGAACATACTGCATGTTATATGTCATATAGTATAACATAAGATTCATTCTGCATTGTTTTGTTTGGGACATTTACGTTGGGGAAGTAGTCGATGTACTAGATAAATTTCACATGCAATTTTTTCAGATGAAACTGATTTCATGCAATGAAATAGATTGTCTAGTGAGAGCAAAATGTGAATTACCTAGACCATTTGCATCTGAACTCTTCATGATCCTCAGCTTTTTGCAAGACTCTGTAAACATCCTACAAACACCGAGTATGACAAATATAATTTACATAGTAAAAATAGGTTATAGATTCTGGTAGAGGAGAAAATAGCACCAAAACTATTCAGAATGCTGCAGAATCTACTAGTTCAAACACAACAGCATCACAAATATCACCTAAATAAAATAAACAAAATAGTCGGACATAAAACTTGCATGATTTCCAGTAGAATATATGCTATGTACGTCCTAGATATTAGTGTTCATCACTAAGACGTAACCTGTCCACTTGAGTAGAAATAGCGGAGGTTGACGGAAATGTTCGATTAATGAACAATTAAACTCTTGAAATATATCTTAAGACTCGATGAGATCTTCACGGACAGAAAAATATAGGTTAGCTTTGATAATAAATTTATGAAGATTGAGAGGCAAAGTATGAATTGTAGTGTGTACAGGGGTTCAAAATCAGATTAATGCATTAGAGCTCTAATGAACTAACCTGTTTGCGAGCTATAAGAAACTTTTCAGGAAACTTTTAGAATTCAAGATTAGATGTCAGACTTAAAGATTAGATGCCAGACTTACTTCCATGGGACATCGCCGACAAGCATCCAATCACCATCCCTGTCTTCGTAAGTAAGAACGTATTCAGATCCGTGTAGAAGATCCACCAATTTTCTTTCGTTTAGTCCATCACTGCTAGAAATGCCTTGAGTTCCACATTGACCTAAATAAATTATAGATAAAAGTCAAAACCAACAGCCCTTGATGCAGAGGATAAAGAAAACTCATGATAGTAAGATGCAGCGGAACTTGGTTTCTGTATCTATAATTTTAGCGGAACTTGGTTTCGATCAAAACTGCATATAAATGATACCAACAATTTGCTCAGCTATAGATTTCCACCTTTTTTAAGCACATTATCTTTCTTTAGGCCGCAAAAAAAACAGCTTTTTAGGATTTGCAAGCAATTAAAAACATACACAATCCAACCCAAGCGGCATATTTAGCTGCTTTTAAGGGCTTAAATCCTTGATCAAGATAAAGAATATTGAAATTTCAGAGAACTAAAGAATGTATTTTCAGCAACAGAAGGTATCAGTTTGAGTTTGAGCTTTTAAAGGTCAGTTCAGTGACAGCATATACTAAACCAAACAAAGGGCAGCCCGGTGCACTAAGCTTTTGATATGTGCGGGGTCAATAGAAGGGCCGGACCACAAAGGTCCACATTTTCGCAAAAATCTGTTTCCATGGCTCGAACCAGTGAGCTCCTGGTCACATGGCAGCAACTTTACCACATTTCCGCAAAAGGCGGTTTCCATGGCTCAAACCCGTGACCACTTGGTCATATGGCAGCAACTTTACCAGTTACGAATGCTCCCCATCAACAATTAGTCCTCTAGAAGATGGTAAATTCAGTACAACGAACTATCTGGAAGTACATAACTATATTTATCCAGTCAAAAACTTCTCATCAGACTACCATCAAAACATTTCATAGTTGAAAAGAACAATCTCACAAAGGCTCGCCCTCACAGGTAAAAGTCGTAACAAACAAAAACCAATAATTAACATGTAATACTCTCATAAAACATTACCATCTTTGAAGCAACTGAACATTTTCTCCAATGCTGAAGAAAGATCATTATAGCTGTTGTACATTGTAAGATCAACTTTCCTCAGGTAAGGGGCACCATCCATACTAACTTTGACATAATGACAACCTGCTAACAGCTTACCATTTGCATCTTCCTCGGTCTTTGGAGGATTATTACTAACCATAATCTTTCTAAAAGATCGAATCGGTGGCCATCCTACTACTTGTGCCCTGAGCAGATAATAAAAGAAGCTTCAATTCATTTGTTGTTCTAATTATATTGCTTCTTAAGGTCAAAACTGAAGAGCTAGATGCAAATTAGAGCAAATATCAAGACCAGCGGCAGGGCGGATTACATGTCAACCAAACAAAGAGAAAATGGATAACAGTATAACCAATCTATCAGAGATTCAATTAAAGCCATGGCTACTATAAATCACAGGATTACAACAACCATGCGTCAAATCCAAGCGAGTTGGGATCGACTATATGAATACTCACTAACCATGTTGCTCCATGTTAAGCTCATCTAAGACCAATACTAATACCAAACATAAAAATAGAAATAAAAACTACTAGAGGATTGCGATAGCATAAAACTAGTCAAAACTTTCTGATAAATCCTCACAAAGGCAGCTTGATGCACTAAGCTCCCGCTATGTGGTGGGTACGTAAAAGGTCGGACCACATTGGGTGTGATGTACGGAGCCTTCCCTTGCATTTCTACAAGAGGATGTTATCGAAACTTGAACCCTGACCTCCTGATCACACGGAGGCAACTTTGGCCACACCACGACAACGTCTTTGCCAAGGCTCCCCTTCTATGTTGAATGCTCAATACAAAATAAATCATAGGATTCTCCAACAAAAATATTGTGATGCTTAAAAGTTGAGCAAGTAAAACAAAAGAAAAATTATGGACACAATCCTCAAATCTATACTCTAATGGATCAACCAAAAACAGTTTCTACACTGAAGATAAGGAAACAATACATACAGTCTAATGAAGAGATACAGACAAAACACTAAATCATGCTTGTTTCATACTATGCTATCTACTGAAAAAATGGCAGTCCGATCCACTAAACTCCTGCTATGCGCGGGTCCGGGAAGGACTGGACCACAAAGGTCTATTGTATGCCGCCTTACCCTGCGCATTTCTACAAGAGGTTGTTTCCACAGCTCGACCCTGTGACCTCCTGGTCACAAGACAACTTTACCAGTTTCAACAGGCCCCCTTTTAACTATGCTATCTATTTATAAGGAGAAATTGAAAAGATTACTTTGCAGCTGGAGCAATCCCATGACCATTATTACTAGAACTCATAGCCTTTTTCTCTTGAACTGATTTTGGTGATTTTGGAGCAGCCTGTTTCACAGCATTAGAACCAAGAATCTTGGTTCCAACTTTGACACCTTTAGGAGAGTTAATAAAGCCACAATCTTCACCCAAATTAACCTCAGAACCAAAACCCCATGTCTCAGAATTACCATTTATAGTGTCAAAAAACACCCTTTTGGCACCAGAAGCAAAGATTTTCAAATCTTTAACTCCATTGCTATTGTCTCTCTTTGGTGACTCAGAACCAGGTAAACCTAGCCTTAGTTCAGTGGCTTTAAAGTTCAAGTCTTTGCTTTTGTTCTCACTTTCCATTGAAGAAACATGGTCTTCTATGGGTATTGACATAAAAATTCAAGAAATGGTGGCAGTTAGTGAAGTGCAGAGGTAGTGAATTATGCTAAAAACAACTAGAGAAAATAGTGAGTGTTTCTTGAGTTATTGATTGTAGAAGGAAAAAGGAGAGGGTTCTTTTGGCTTTTCTGTAGCTTTTTACATAATTTTATACAATGATGGATGGTATGTCTGGTTTCCTACTTACACAAAAAAACAAATACAGTTTCTCTTTTCACTGTAACAGAAAGAGATAAAACTGAAGAGGAATAATGGAATTATAATTCTTGCAAGAAAAGCCGTGAAAAGAGGGACAAAACTTACGCGGTAAAAAGTGCCTTCTCTCTCTTGCTTTATTTAAAGGGATGTTGACTCAACTATCCATAAAAATAAAATTATTTATCTTTGTCTATTTATTTATTTTTTTATCCATAAACTAATTATATTTCTACCTATACTTATTTTTGTAGGGAATTTTTTTTATTCTCCTCAATGCGAGTACCCAGAGATTATATCGGGAAATAAAAGAATGAGTATTTTAGGAATTAAGTGTCTTTTCTCTGTATCAATTATATTTTCTTTTATTTTTTCTCTTCCCTCATTATGAACAGTTATTTATTGGATTATTGTTATAATGTGTACAAGATGATCGGGAAAGTAACCAATAACTTTGTACTATACTAAATAACTTAAATGGTATAGCGCATTAAATTTTGAAGAATTAACCCAATAGATTTTTGTGGCATCTTTTTTTTTTGTGACTTCGTTATATGAAATATTAGAAACCACACCAAATTAAATTTAATTATTAAATTGAAATAATATCATTTCTCACTTAATCTAATTCACCTAATATCACATTGACTAGTATTAAGCACCATAAATTACATAATCATATTCTAAGAATCAACACGTGATTGCCATGCAAACCATAATTTCCTTCCCTATAAATATCAATACACTCTCCACCATTAGCATTAATACAACCAGTTATAAAGCAAAAAAAAATATAACCTATGATAGCTAAATCTCCATATATACTAGTTAAAATAAAAATGATAATAAAAATGCAACAAAAGTATAGTAGCAAAAACGACTTCTAGTATCATGTGATATCAATATGGTATATACGTATACCAACAAAGCATATGATTTCTCTAAAATATTGCTACAACTATCTGCGACTATAGACAAGAGGGGTTGCTCTGATGGTAAGCAACCCCCACTTCCAACCGAGAGGTTGTGAGTTCGAGTCTCCCCAAGAGCAAGGTGGGAAGTTCTTGGAGGGAAGGATGTCGGGGTCTGTTTGGAAACAGTCTCTCTACCCCAGGGTAGAAGTAAGGTCTGCGTACATACTACCCTCCCTAGACCACACTATGTGGGATTATACTGGATTGTTGTTGTTGTTATCTGCGACTATACTACTGTACCAAAACATTAAAGGACACAATAAAAGTACGAGAAAATTACATGCTCATATTGCAAGCTAAATATTCGCAAAACAACTTGCTCATTTCGTGCACTAAGAGTGTATATAGTTGTATGGGGTCGTTCCAACAATTGCCTATAACTATAAAATTATTACATAATACACATAATTATGTCCATCGACACATTAAAATTCCAACATTACAACTCTTGTTCATATAAATAATTCCACAGTAGAATTCACTTAAAATGCAGCTAAAACAACCAAAATAATGTTCAACTATCATATGGTACCAATATGGTATCTAACTATACCAACATGATATACAGTTTTACTAGTTAATTTCCGGCAACTATATGACTATACTACTTTTACATAGCACACATGCATAAAGAGAAAAATAAAATAAAAATAGTGTACCACATATTAATATAATAAGGTACTTCAAGATATTGTACTATATTACTACTATTAAAAGAAAATCAAATATTGTACCAATTAAATGCAGCTAATACAACCAAAAAATGATTCAACTAGCATATGATATCAATATAGTATATAGCTATACTAATAGGGGATATAGTTGGAATGAATTATATACTAAAATGGTATATTTGTATACTATTTGGGTATAAAATACAAATTCGTCTTCTTCTCTAGTTCAACTATATTTCAACCCAAATTTTTAAATCTATTGCAAAATCTCCATAAAATTGACTAAACCTTTAGCTACAACCTTCATCAACTTTCCAAACAAACCCATACATGATCGGATCAAAACAATTAAAAACTCAAGCAAATCAAGTTGTGAGTTTCAAAGTCCTTCAATGGTGGATTTAAATTGAGGGGAAAAAACTAGAAAGTGATAAAGAAAACACATGAGTGAGGGAAGGGGTTTCACAACTGAATAGATGATCAGATTCCTAAGGGCTGATTCGTCTTTGTGATTAATACCCACTTCACAATTTTTTTTATGTATAAACACTAATGCATCTGTTATAAGAAAAAAATTGAACTGAAAGGGTATAGTTAATTCATCCTTTTATGGATGAAACGGAAATAATTTTGATACGAATTGGGGTAACATGTTTGCCCTTTAATAGGTATAGTGAATTCAGAAATAACATATTTTAGAAAAAAAAAAGGTAATTAGTTTTGGCTCCATGGGTACGAGTAGTAAATAGTTTGGCCATGGACATTAAAGGGTAAATAGTTTACGATTAATAGGTATAAAGTGAGATTTTCTCTTATTTAAACCATTTTTAATCTCTAGAGTGTTTAGTGTAGGGTCAAACTAAGGTAAAAATTGCATATAGTAGTCACTGTTTAATGTTGTATTTACTTTTTATCCACTAATTAAAATGCTTATCAAATATAGCCACTACTGAGGCGGAAAAGACATAATTACCATTTCTCTATGTCGATTATAATCCCAAAATTGTCCCAAACCCTTATTTTCATTCAGACGAGAGCAGTTTCAGGGTTTTCTCTTCTCTGCTTCTTCATCTTCCTCGCTTGCTATTTGCGATATTCAGTTAAAGTTCTGCTCCTTCATCTTCTCCGTCATCTTCTACGTCTTCTTCTATCAATCGTGACTAGTAAATTTTTTTTCTTTTATGTATTTTCGTTTTTCTTTATGTGTAAGTTTGTTCAATGCCGTGTGAAGTATGTTTGATATTTCAAAAATGAGCATATTATGTTGATTCAGTGTCTTATATGTAGTCTGATTCTGATTTTGATAAATTTTTAGTGTGTGAAAGTTAAAATTTGTTTGTGGTTGGTTCAATCTATTTGATTATGCAATGATATTTCATAAAAATAGTTGTAGAAATTCATAAGGTTACTGTGTTTATAAATTTTTAGTTAACTATGTTCATGATGTATAAGGAAGAATCGTCATTAAATTTGAAGTTGGAACTCAAAGTTAAGGATTGATTGTCCTTAACTTTTGCACATGAAACTTGATGTTTAGGACTAAGTGTCCTTAACTTTGGAAGTTGAAAGTATTACTTAAGGATTGTATTTCCTTAATATTTGCACATAAAATTTAAAGTTAAGGGCTGTATTTCCTAATCTTTGTTTGTTTTTCCTTATTTTCTGTGTTTATGAATTTTTAGTTAACTGTGTTCGTGAAGTGTAAGGAAGAATTGTCATTAAATTTGAAGTTGGAACTCCAAGTTAAGGACTGATTGTCCTCAACTTTTGCATATGAAACTTGAAGTTAAGGACTAAGTGTCCTTAACTTTGGAAGTTGAAAGTATAAGTTAAGGACTGTATTTTCTTAATATTTGCACTTAAAATTTAAAGTTAAAGACTTTATTTCCTAATCTTTGTTTTTTTCCTTATTTTTTAGTGTCATAATGGAAGGCGAGCGTCTGTTTGATTTTCCACAGTGGCATAATTATCTGGAATATTGGAAAGGAGATTTTCATTTTAAGGAAACAATTAAGAACTTTTTTTCAAATAGCCAATGGAAAAAATTGAGGGAAGATATATTTGGTAACTTCTTCAAATTAAAAAGTGTGAAGTTTTCAGGTAAACTTATGCACTGTGTATTGCTTTCTGAAATTGTAAGCAATGAACATGATTCTATGACCTTCAACGTATTTGACCGTAATATTAAGTTTACTCATGATCAATTCCATATTATTACTGGTTTGAAGTGTTATTCGTCGCCTGAGATGAAAGGTTTACATGAGAAAAATAAGCTTTTAAGAGTCTATTTCCCTAGAAAGGACAAGATTGAGCTGGATGATTTGTATAAATTTATGAATACTCGCCCATATCGTACAGCTTCATCATTCGTTTCCAGTGATGATGATGCTTTGAAGTTGGCAACTCCGTATTTTGTTGAGTCCGTTTTGATGGGCAAATGGAAAAATAGGAATGTGTCGGAGGAAATAATAAAAATTATCGACGATGATGCACTCTGCACTTCCTTCATGAAGATGGCTCAGTGCCACGACGATGAATACTAATTAGGAAAGAAAGAGTTGATGATGATTGTTGTGTCACTGAGCCTACAATCAATGAAGATGCAGGTGTTGAACATGACGATATGAATGCGCATACATAGGTTCGATATGAAAGAGATTTCAGAGATGCGCATCTTGATGACGAAACTGAAATGTTACTGTTATTGAGAAAGGTTAGATATAGATTTTGTATTTTTTTTTCTTTGAAATGTATATTCAATAGAGTAATACATATAAACTATGGATTTCTATGCAGAAGTTGAAGATTTAAGAGAATGTGAAGACCAGGACAGTCAACAAGAGAAAAGAGTTTCAGAAAAATTTTGTAGAGTGTGTGGATTGCAATCACAGGACGATTTAAAAAGTCCTTTTGGGGATAAGTGTCAGTGAGATTGTATGTAAATGCCTTGAAGGAACATATGATCTTTCGACACCGCTGTCATACAAAGAACAATTTGGTGTTAAAATTTGTCCTAATCAAGGTTAGATAAAATTTTCATTATATATTGTGTTTTAGCTTTAGTGAATTATTAGAATGGGTATTAATTGCAAATGTTACAGAATTTTTTCAAACACTAAACGAAGAAGTTGGAGTGAGCAAAGAAGGTGGAGCGCAATATCAAGAGGAAACTGGAATACAATCTTAAGAGATAGGCAGAAGTGAGATTGGTTCCAAATCTATGCATGCAACGTATGAAGATAATGATATAGCTGGAATGATCTTGGAGATTGCAAATGGTTAGATAGGGCTTTTTAAATTTTATATATCTTTGTTTTAATAAAAGATTATCAACATGTTAAGCTCTTGTCAATATTTTTTTAGAATATTGTGAAGAAGCAAGTAAAGAACTTGGTGAAGAACTGAAAGATAAAGAAAAGGTTCAACTGGAAGAGAAAGAAAAAGCTGCATACAGTATCTAGCGGAGTTATCTCTTGAAAAAATAAAACAAGTTGTTGTGGATAAGACATGTACTAATTGTCTTCTAATTATTATATTGACAATTGAATTTTTGTCTCTTGATGAGTTGGTGCAAACTAATATGCATATATATATATATATATATATATATATATATATATATATATATATATATATATATATATAGTGTCGCCAGCTGAGGAGAACACAGAGGACACCAATGATGACGATCCTAACCAATGTCCAAGGAAAAGAAAAAGAGACAGTATTGGTTACGAAGGTCCGTCATTTTCTCTTTTAACTCCTACTCCTCCAAGTACCCAAATGGACGTTGATGCTTCTTTGAGTATGGACGTCGAACAAAATGCTGAGGAAGAACTTGGTAGAGGGAAAAGAAAGGCTTAGCTGGCAGTTGAAATCTCCCTTTGATAAGGAGAGAAAAGTAGTAAGTTCCAAGGCGGACAATAAAAATACACCGAAGAGTGCAGGTTGGGTAAAAGCAACATACACTCGTAGGTGTATTTTTCATTATAACTCTGAAGATGAAAAATTGATGAAGAAATTCACTATGTGGTTAGGCAAGGATAAGAGGCGAGGTCGCAAAAAAGAGTAAGTCTGTTACTGTGTTTCACTACATCCTTAACTTCTGCGGTTATTACAATAATTTTAGAACTAACTGTCCTTAACATATATATTCAAGTTTAATAATTTAGGAATGTCTGTTCTTAAGTTTTGAACTTGGAATTCCAAGTTAAGGACAGACAGTCCTTAAGTTCTAAACATGAATCTACAAGTTAAGGACCAAGTGTCCTTCGTTTTTGAACTTCATACTTAAACTTAAGGACTGCCTGTCCTTAGCTTTTGAATTTTGAATTCAAACTTAAGGACAGTCCTTAGCTTTTGAACTTCTAATTCAAATTTAAGGACTGCCTGTCGTTAAATTTTCAACATGAAAGGCTAAGTTCAGGAATAAATTCTAACTTGATATGATCAAAACTTTCAGGGGACAGACTAATATATATGTTGATGATAATTGTGTCAGGAAAAATCCATATAAATTGTATCATCAGAAAATTAGTAGGAAAATGTTCTTTCTTGAGCTCTTAGATAGCAAATTTGTTATGGATGATAAGGTTAGAAAATTCACAAGGCATTTTTTTTCTATTATTAATTTATCATTTTTTAAATTATTTTATTATTGATGGATTTGTTTATTGTTTGCCTTTTTAGGAAGCATATTGACATTGCGCTATATTATTTGAGAAAGAAGGAATGCTACCACCGCCGTGATCATCCTTTTAAATGCACAACTACTGACATTCTTTTTGATAACTACATGGCCCTTGTGTATAAGGATTTTAGTGAAGATGCTAGTGATGAGTTTTGGTGTGCTACTAATGACCAGTTTTTTCTAACACCATATGTGGGGGGGAGGGGGGGGACAGCCGCAGATGTGGGATTGCTTAGATTGAGGTGGATAAAATCTTTTTCCCATGTCGCCTTACTTCAGAAGATGACAAAGAAGTGACACATTTTCTGTTGGGAGTTTTGGACTTGATATGAAAAAGATTGATGTATATGATTCTATATATAGTGAGCCGTATGAAGCTGGAATGAACGATATGGAAATGTATGCACACATGATCCCCCATACGTTAAGGTTTGCACAGTTTGACAAGCATCATAAGTCTTTTGGGAATTTCTTCAACAAGTTTGATATACAATGGCAAAGATCACCATACCAAACTGGATCGTACGTATTGTTATTCGTTGCAGTATTTATACGAACTTAAGTTTTTATTGTTTAATTCATTGCATATCTTTCTCTTCTTTTAGGACTGATTGTGGTGCATTTCTGATCAAATATGTGGAGTTGCAGATGATTGGAAAGGGCGTGCAGCAATTCCAACCCGAAGACATAAAAGACTTTCGAAAAGAACTTGCTGCAAATCTTTGGGCAGATGGTGAATGGAAGAGAAACTCTGGTTACGACACTCCACCAGAAAATATGGGTGATGATTATGAAAGTGAGAATGAAACTTTGTGTGCAAAGGAATTGTAAAGAAATTGTGGTATTGTTTTGTATAAAATTGTTGTAAATGCTACGCGCCCCCCTCTGAATTCTCCCAGTTTAGGATACTTCTTAAAATAGTTTGTAAATTTGTGAATTTTTGTTGGCATAGCATAATTTTTGGTAAGTGATATGCAAAATTACAATTGCAGAAGTATATATAAAGGTATATTGTTAGTTGTATCATTGTTTTTTCTGGAGTCTTTATTTGTCCATTGAGTTTGTTAGTATTATTTTATGATCAGGTCTAAGAGAACTTTAAATTCAAAGTTAAGGACTAAATGTCCTTAACTTTTGAGCATGAAACACAAAGCTAAAGGACTTGTTGTCCTTAATATTTTTGAGAATGTAATTCAAATTTATGGACTGGTTGTCCTTAACATTTTGAAAATGTAACTCATTCTAACTAAAGGAATCGTATAGAGTTAAAGACCAACAGTGCGTAGGTTTATTCATGGAAGTATAAGTAAAAGATCTCATGTTCTAAACTTTTGAAGTTGATATTCAAAGTTAAGGACATTAAGTTCTAATGTTTTGAACATGGGATTATAACTTAAGGACTTGAAATTCAAAGTTAAGGACCCGTCAGTCCTAATGTTTTGAACATGGTACTATAACTTAAGGACCCAATGTCCTTAACTTTTTAACTTGAAATTCAAATTTAAGGACCGTCAGTCCTAATGTTTTGAACATGGTACAATAACTTAAGGACCCAAGTCCTTAACTCTTTAACTTGAAATTCAAAGTTAAGCACCGTTAGTCCTAATGTTTTGAAATTACAAGTTTAATTTAGTGACTTCTATTTGTAACTTTTAATTATTGAACTCTAAAGAAATTAAAAGATTTTAACATGACAGAAATATTAAAAATCCAGATGTCTACTCAAATTAGAATAATAATAAATGCAATCTATAGCAAAACTTAAAAGAGTCGATAAACATAAATGGATATATCTACTATTCTCTATGCTTTCTTGAAAATGGATGGAGTACCAGAGAATATATACAAGATGTTCTATTATGACCAATTCTTCTGCAACGACCACATTTATATGTTATTTTTTATGGCTCAGTAGAAGATATATGCCTGTTTCTTTTGCCTTCTACCTGGTGGCACTTTGAAATCTGATGGCTTAACAATTTGTGACTTAACACCCTCTGGTACATTCCACGAAACAATATGTCCTACAGGATGTATTCGTCTTTCATATGTTTTCAGCCAGGATTCCTTAAGTACCAATGCGAACAAAAGTCAGACTTCTTGATGTTTCTCTTCTCGATAGCTGCAATTGCATGTATGCATGGCATTTCATCAAATTGAAATTGAAAACAATCACATGTTCTTTTGTTTAAGTCCACCAGGAAAGTTATTCCTTCTTCTTCAACTCTAGACCACCATGAATCAACGGGGAAGACCTTCAATATTGAAAATTATAAGTCAGTACATTATGTTAAATTATCTTAAAACCATAATATAAACATGGAATATAATACTTACATTCAAAGTAAATCCTACATCTACTCTTTTCGTCAATTCCTCCTCAACCCAACAAGAAACATCAAAAAATGTTCCTTCTGCTTTGTTTCTTCTTTCATAAAACCAACGTTGTAGCTTCAGTTGAATGAAATCCATCATTCTTAGTATGGGCAGCTCCCTTGCATCTAATATGATAGAATTCATCGACTCGACAATGTTCTTTGTGATCATGTCATATCTTTATAGTGGACTACAAGAACGTGCCCATCTTTCTGGTAGTTCTTCCATCAAGTAGTCATATGTCTTCTTATCTACATTAGCAATATCTGACATGTATAGCTCAAAGTCTTTGTGCTTGTACACTCTTGCAGCACTTTGAAAAAGTTTTATCACCTCACTTTTCACCTTCCTTCGCTTTATGTTCTGCTCCAAATGATAGATGCAAATCCCATGATGGCTTTCAGGATATACCTTTGCAATGCAATTTGCAATAGCTTGATGCCTATAAGATAAAAAAATCAAATTCTCACGGCTCCCAATTGCATTGCGAAGCTGACTAATGTACCACTCATAGGAGTTGTTGTTTTCAGATTCAGCTATGCCAAAGGTTAATGGGAAAATTTGGTTATTTGCATATTTTGAAACTGAAATCATTAAAACACCACGATATTTTGACTTCAAAAAAGTTGCATCAACAGCAATCACTGGTCTACAATGATTCCAACCATCTATTGATGATTCATATGCATAAAACATATAAACAAACTTGTAAATTTAATATAAAACAATGTTAAAATACCTAAACTTTAGGACAGTCAGTCCTTAACTTATATTTACAAGTAATAAAGTTAAAGACATGTTGTCCTTAACTTTTATTTCAAAGTTCAAAACTTAAGACTGAAGGTCCATAACTTTTAATTACAAGTTCAAAACTTAAGGATAGGCAGTCCTCAACTTTTGGCAACAACTCAAAAGATAACAAGATTAATAAAATACAACATGTTCTAAATTGTTTACCTGTTGTTGTCGTCGATCTTTATGTTATTATAGGTTCCCGGGTTTTTACTTGTCATCATATACAAGTATGAACATAATAATTCATAATTATTTTCGGGGACTTCCTCTTATTAAAGTGGAAGCATGTTGAATAGCACGCCACGCCTTGTGATATCCAATATCTAGTCCGTATAATTTTTGCATCTCTGCCATGACAAAAGCTGGTGTAACTTCAAATCTTGGGTCCCGAAGATTGTCGATAATATAACCACTAATCAACTTTGAAGTAGCATGCATTTGATCTGCTTTCCTAGTGTTAACAGAGCAGTCATGCTTTTTCTCAATCTTTACTATCTTGAACAATGTTGAATCTTTTATTCTGAAAGCACGCACACACCAACAACACCTATCATCATTGCATAGCAACGAATATCTTGTTGAGCTTGATCTTACAACCTTGAATTCAAAATGTCCTTTGATTGCTATATTGGAAAAACAATTAATTATACTTTTCTTCTTGTCAAATACTGATCCGACTTTTATTTCATCCAATGAAGAATTTTCTCTTAATATCGTAGTTGGAGATTCTTTTGTTTCAGATTTGATCTTCCTATAGTTATTTGTGGACAAGTTTAGTCACTTCTTCAATTAACGGTGCACTCTGTAACACTTGAATACCCAAAGCTTGCTCGTTGTCAATCTCAATAATGCTTTGTCCTTCTACGTGAATAGATTCAAATGTTTGAAGCACCTTTTCATTTAATGGTTGAGCTTCAACCATATCTTTTCAACTATCTTTTGGGATTGCTCTTGATTGTCATTTTCAATTTCTGTATTGACATGTTCATTGCTTGTTGATGCAAAAACTCTTTCCGAGATATCAACTATGAAATGACAGCCCTTGAAGAGTGAATGAGTTTTTAGCAATTCTATACATGTGCGAAGATCTAAATCTTTGGATACAAGTATTCCTTTGCTTGTTCCAAGGTTGATATCAAACCATATTACTAATTCAAACTTTTCTCTATCCAATTCAATAAGCTCAAAAATTTGTGTAATGAAATCTTCAAACCGAATTGAGTCAGGTGCTATGAAAAGCTTTGTTTGATGATCAAGATATTTATAGTATTCCGTCCATCTACCATTAAAAGCAATTATTATACATATTGTTTCCTTCCTGCAAGTAAAAAAAATGGGAAACAGAGAATATCTAAGAACAGGTGTACTGTAAGTGCAAGACCAAGGTAAGGACTGCCCGTCCTTAACATTTAATCATGGAATTAAAAGTTAAGGACTACCAGTCCTTAGCATTTAAATATTAAATTAAAAGTTAAGAACAGTCTTTGACATTTAAACATGAAATTAAAACTTAAGGACTTCCAGTCCATAACTTTTGAACCAGAAATTAATACTTAAGGACTGAAAGTCCTTAACTTTTTAATTCCAAGTTTTAATGTTAAAGGACGGGCATTCCTTAGCTTTTAATTTCTGGTTTAAAAGTTAAGGACATGCGGTCCTTTATTTTGAATGTCTTGTTCAAAAGTTAAGGACTGTCAGTCCTTAACTTTTGAACCAGAAATGAAAACATACAATTTGAAACTAAAGCTACAGAACTTTGTATACAGAAGAACAGCAACAATGTTAAGGACATTGTGTCCTTAAGTTTTTTAAATGCTATTGCAAAATGCAGGCAGTAGAATCAAAGTTAAGGACATTGTGTTCTTAATTTTTGAATTCAATTTTCAAAATGAAGACACTATGTCCGGAATACAGAATTATCATTGGAGGCGATGTCCTAAACTTTATCAATCCAGAAATTTAAAGTTAAGGAGAAATTCTTATCTACTGTATAATCAAATCAACACAGATCTAAAAAAGTATAACTATATTAAAATAAAAATCTGTAGAAACACAATAAAGTAGAACTTATTGTTTATCTATGTCATTTTTTGGATTAGAGTGCTGAATTTTTTAAATCGGAAGAGAAATGGTTGCTCGCCTCAGTTAATCGCCTCAGTTGATCGCTGTTTCTGCTGCTATTGTTGTTCGCTTCTTTTTGTCTATGTAACTGCTGCTGGTGGTTACAGCGCAGGTATAAGTTATACTAGAAGGGTATTTTTGTCTAGTCAGGTAGAAGTTTATTTATGGAGTGGCTAATATCTAAATACATTGAAAACAGTAGCTACAAAATTAAAGGCACTGCTTTTAGTGGCTATTTGTGTCGTTTGCCCCAAACTAAGGCTGTTAAACGGGTGGGCCGAGTAGGGCCGGGGTAGGAAAAAGTTCAAATCGTCCGGGTTCGAACTGGGTCAGTTACAAGTTAGGGGTTACCGTACTTAACTGGTTTGGGTCCATCCGGGTAAAATATGAACCGTAAGGGTTACAGTCCAACGGGCCAGGCCGAGTTAGTGTAATTTTAATTTTTAATTTTTGTATTTGTATAACTATTGTAAGTTATATAAAATAAAGTAAAAATGTAAAGAATATAATGAAGATGGAAAAAAAATTGCACCTATAAATTGCAGGTGCTTTTTTTAATTTATTTCAAACTTACAAATTGAAGTTTGCATTTAACAACATGTTAATTAACGAAAAAAGAGTAAAACTAAATTTTCATGCATAATAATACTTCAAATTAATCTAACAAACTAAAATATGAAGCATAAATACGTCTAATAATTTTAAAATAGCCCAAACTGTCTCAAATCAACTTAAATACGAACTTCTGGAGGATGCTCAAGATAACTCTTCATATGCCTCCTTAAACAGCCTGTGTCCACCAACTTTAGAGGAAGCTTTAAGACTCGACCACAGTTCTTGCACTTTACTTTGTGAACTTCTCCATTTTCTTCAACCACCTCAAAGTGTTCCCAAATATATTAGCGCACTCTAGATGTATGGGGCGTGATTCAACTTGAATTGAGAATTTAAATTTGAGAGATGACTGAAGAAATAAAAAAGAGGGGGTATATTTATAGTTTTTCAAATGGCTAAATTAGTAGTAATTACAAAAAAATGTTAAATTTTTTTAAAAAATTTCCCAAAAATAGCTATTTGTCCGAAACAGTCGTTGGGCGATGGCCCTTTAGCCCGGCTAACCATTGCCAACGTTAACAATCATTTAAAATTTTTTTTGAAACAACTAGCCGTTAACTGGTATGGGCCGATCCAGGCCAGGCCGATTAACCGGTTCTCTAGTGAATCTCGTTGATCGGGTATGACCGGGCCGATTAACCGGTTGAACGAAGGTTAACAGACCAACCCCTTACCTCATTGACCCAGCCCACCCGACTCCCTTTGTATCGGTCCGGTCCGGACCGGTTCTGATTTCAACCGGTCTGTCCGGTTCGAAAACGGGTTGACCCGGCCCATTAAACACCCTTAGGTCAAACCATATTTGGGTCTAGGAGTGGAAAACGCGTGGGTCGGGTCGAATATGGTTCGGGTCAAATCGGTTATGAAAAATGAATAAATTATCCGGCACGACTCATATTTAATACGGATAAAAAATGGGTTAACCGACGGATAATATGGGTAGGCATATTATCCATTACTTCTTGTATATTATCACTTTTGGGAGAGTTCTTAGTCTCCTTAACTTGAGGAACCCCCAATTTGAGGCTTTACAATGTAAAATTTAGACACACCGGTTATCCATTGGTTACCCATTACTTATCCATTTCCTAAATGTATAATATGGGTTTTATCCATAATTGACATGGTTTTGAAAAGCTTATTATCCAACCCATTTTTTAGTGGATAATATGAGTGATCAACCGATTTTTTTTAACCATTTTTCCACCCCTATTTAGATCTATAACAATCAAATAATTACCACATGTTCTCTTAAACTATAATTCCTCGACGTATAATTTATATATATCAACTAAAAAAAATATTGTGTCTGGCCGACTATTTGTGTAAGTAATTCCGATATCTATAGTAAAAGATTATTTTACCGTTTAATTCATGGCTTTATAATCATATAGTAACAATTATATAATTGCTATTGCTAAAAAGAAACTTCCCACTGATTTATTATTCTAACAATAATTTAAATTATTTTTGTTAGTTAAATCTAAATTATTAATATCAAAATATGACACTTGTTATTCATCCAAGTAAAAAAATTGAAAAATAGAAAAAAGAAGAAAAGGAAAGGAGTCGGATCCGAAACATGTGATCTTAAACAAATTTCTGAAATAATACAATTTTCTTATGACATAAAGTGAATAAGTTTTGTTCATTTTAGTAAATAAATTTATTTTTGAAAAGTCATTTAGAACATTTTTTTAAATATATTATTGTTACTTCTAACAGTCGAGTGTTTATTAAGAAAAAAATTTAAAGGTAAAAAAGTGATAATTTAGACACTCATTCTAATGATTGAGACAATAACATATTTTTTAAGAGCTACACAAGATCAAGAAAGAAAAAATAATATGAAATTGATCGAGAATTTCTTTTTCTTTTTATTTTCTTGAATATGGACCATTTTATTGTGTCCAAAAAATAAATAAACGTCCCTTTCATCAGCATGGTCGCACTTTTCTTAGAAAAAATTATTATTAATTCGCCTAATTAATAGGGAAAACTGCATATACCTAAAATGCAGGGTCTGGTTTTAGGGAGACAAGACGGCGTTATGTTGTTAATTCAGAGAAAAAATACAAGTTTTTTGAAACTCAAGAATGCAATTGAAATGTCATTAATTGTATGGGTAAAAATTAGATCAGAAAAATTCGGTACGAAATCGTGGTCCTGGACGTAAACGTCAAGGTCGAACCGTCATCAACGATCATGGACGTACACGCCAAGGTCGGACCGTCATCAATGGTCGTGGACGTACACGCCAAGGTCGGACCGTTGGACGTACACGCCAAGGTCGGACTGTCATCAACGATCGTGGTCGTACAGACCATGAAACATCTGGTTTGCTTTGGAAAACTCAAAAGGAATATTCCACCGCATATTCCCTGTAAATTGTACCTTTTTAGAATTTTCTATGGATATCCCCCTTATATATAGGAGGGGAGGACTTTCCAAGGGGGGGGGGGGGGGGCTAGCTCTCTCTCTACCTCCCTCTTACTTTCTCTACAAAATATGTAAACATACCTCTCCAAAGAAATGAGAGGATATGTGATCCAATACTTTCATCAGATCCAAAAAGGGTCATAAAGTTCTTGTACACATCAATCATTCATCTTTATAAAGAAAAAAGATCCGTTTTACTGAAGACCGCGTCAATCTTTTCTTTTATTCATATTTTTGTTACTTAATGCATTTTTATTTATGCTATTAAATTTGATCATAATCGCCATCAATATTTATATGCAACTATATCTTTTAATTCGTATTATTCATCTCGAATCTAGAGTTAATTTTCTTAACTAGGATTTACCCTTGATCTACTTCGATTGATTTGCTCGCAAAGTATTTGATAACTTTTGAGTCAAACAATTTGACGCCATCTGCGAAAATTTTCTAGTTAAAATTTTAATTTACTTTAGATCGAGGATTACATAATCTTTTTGGTCAAAATGTCTCGGATTATGGTCATTAAAGGAGACTTGCAAGAGTCTTTTGGTAAAAATCTCTCTTAAGAGAGAATAATAACTTTCTGTTGACCAATGGAATGATTTTATTTCTTACCAACTATGTTTCTCTACTGCTTTCTGATATTGAATTAAGAATTAGGTAAACCTACAATCTACTATCATACGTTACTCGCTCAAATAGGCGGCACTAATTGTTACAAGTTGTATTAAAGGAGCTTCTAATCAACAATGAGGCAGATACAACATCTGATATATAGAAATATGGATTGTACAACTATTTATACCTATCTTTCAATTTGATCCAGAATAACAAACACACTCATAATAAATTAGTGCTATTGTTTCTAAATTCATCACTACTGTTCCACTTAACAGAAAGAAGCTTTATTTACATATAAGAAAATGCAGCAGTCTTACGATGGAGAGAGTGTGCTGTTATTAATCCTGGAATTCATATTTTATTCTTTTCGAAGATCGGACTCTTCTTCATGCGTCCGGAGATGTCGCTTAATATTCTTTTTCAATTGCTTCGTTTCACATATTTCACGCACAATATGCTGGTGGCAACTCTCTATGTGTTCCTTGAGGCATTTCTCATTTGTGAAATATTTCCTACAGCCTGGCAACAAAATGCTATCGCCATCAAAGTTTGATAAGTTTGACCTCGTTCGAACTGGGACTCAGACTAAGTGCCTTCCAATCAAAGTATAACAAGGTTTGACCTCATTCGAACCGAGAGAAATAACATCTGGCCTCGTCCGACATAATATTTCGGCCTCGCCTGAATCGACATTTGGCCTTGCCCAAAATAACATTCGGCCTCATCCAAAATAATATTTCGGCCTCGTCCGAAATAACATTTCGGCCTCATCCGAATCAATATTTGGCCTTGCCCGAATCAACATTCGGCCTCGTCCTAAAAACATTTAGCCTCGTCCGAATCAACATTCGGCCTTGCACGAAACCACATTTCTGCCTCCTCCGAATCAACATTCAGGCTTGCCCGAATCAACATTCGGCTTCACTCGAAATAATATCTGGCGTCGTCCGAATCAACATTCGCACTCGCCCACATCAACATTCGACCTCCCCCGAAATATTATTCGGCCTTGCCCGCAATAACATTCGGCATCGCCTGAAATAACATTCGTCCTCGTCCGAAATAACATTTCGGCCTCGTCCCAATCAACATTTCGTCCTCGTCCGAATCAACATTCGGCCTCGCCCGAATCAACATTTGGCCTCGCCCAATCAATACTCGATGTGACGACTCGACTGGTCTTTTTGCTTTTGGAAACCCTGTCCCCTAAATAAAACTTTTCACGCTTTCCTTAGCTAAGATACAACTTGCAGGGGCGATCAGATTTTTAGGAAAAATAAAACCAATTATTTCCTTAAGGTTTTTTTAAAAGGCCAAGGACGTTGGTCAAATTTCTTAGGAAACGGACACGGATTCGTGATTTGACAGTCTCGAGAGGTCCATGAAAAAATATGGGACCTGGGCGTATGCCCCGAATCGAATTCCGAGGTCCCTAGCCCGAGTACGGAATTTCTATGTAGAATTGTTAAATTAAAGTTATAAGGAATTAAAGAATCTAATTATTTATTAAAAAATTTGGCATAGGGTTCGGATGGTTCAGACAAGTCTGAAATATCATATAAGACCTACACGTAAAATTTGGTGTCAGTCCGAGTAGTCTAAGGGCGTTTTCACCCGTTGATAGGAAGTTAAGAACTTGAAGTTCATTAAGTTTTATCAATTGGTTTTGGAGTCCAATTCCTTGGTTTAGAGTTGTTTTGGGTGTTTCGAGGTTTCAACTAGGTCCCCTCGTCCGAAATAACATTTCGGCCTCATCCAAATCAACATTCCGGCCTCGTCCGAATCAACATTCGGCCTCGCGCGAATCAACATTCGATGTGACGACCCGACTGGTCTTTTTACTTTTGGAAACCCCATTTCCCTAAATCAAACTTTTCACGCTTTCCTTAGCTAAAATACAACTTGCGGGGGCGATCAGATTTTGAGGGAAAATAAAACCAATTATTTCCTTAAGGTTTTTATAAAAGGCCAAGTTTGACTTTGGTCAAATTTCTTGGGAAACGGACCCGGATTCGTGATTTAACAGTCCTGAGAGGTCCATAAAAAATATGGGACCTTGGCATATGCCCGGAATCGAATTCCGAGGTCCCTAGCCCGAGTACGGAATTTCTATGTAAAATTGTTAAATTAATGTTTTTAGGAATTAAAGAATCTAAGTATTTATTAAAAAATTGGGTATAGGGTTCGGATTCTGGTTCAGAAACTTGGTACAAGTCTGAAATATCATATAAGACCTACACGTAAAATTTGGTGTCAGTCCGAGTAGTCAAAGGGCGTTTTGACCCGTAGATAGGAAGTTAAGAACTTGAAGTTCATTAAGTTTTATCAATTGGTTTTTGGGTCCAATTCCTTGATTTAGTGTTCTTTTGGGTGTTTCGAGGTTTCAACTAGGTCCCCCTCGTAATTTCAAATTTTTCGGTATGTACGGGTTGGGTTCGGGAGCCACGAGCATCAAATGATCGAGGTTCGAGCGAAGTTCGATTTTCAAAGGGAACAACATCTGATACTTCTGTTAAAACCGCTTCTGCGGCTCTTGGAGTGCAGAAGCGGCCAGGCCAACCCAAAGGGGAAAACTGCAAAAGAGGCCATGGAATCCCATAAGCGGATTCGCTTATGCGGCCCCCAAACCGCAGAAACGATCGACCTCTCTTTGCCCAAAACTGCATATGTGGCCTTTTGTTTGCAGGTGCGGGACCGCCGTAGCGGAAATCACAGGGGCTGTAACACTTAGACAAAGCGTCCATGTCCGATCAGATATTAGACAAATACTTGAATGTTCTTTGACAACGTGCTGCTTCAAGTGGTTCAAAAAAGGCGTCCACGTCTCTTCGCTTTCGTTGGCGCATATGGCAAAAGCTAATTGAAATATTTGCACATTGGAATCTACTGCAACTGCAATCAAAAGCTTAATATCATACATTCCATAGACACGAGTACAGTCTATGCAAATAACAGGATAACAATGCACAAAACCATCAGTTGCTGGTTTAAATGACTAGAACACATAGTTGAAAATATATCCGGGTCTGTCCGGACTTCGCTCATGCCTCCATTCAACAACAATCCCAAGGTTAAAGTATTGCAGTGCGGCCATGCACCTGGGCAGATTTGAAAAAGACTTATCCCAGTCGCCATAAATAAGTTCAAAGGCACGTTTGCAACTGAGATTGCCTTTGTTTTGGTTATCGTATAATAATACTCCTAGTGGACGGCTGTAATACACTCTTTAATCTTGAACATAATGGTCACTTCCAAAAATGGAATCCCGACAATAGAAATCAAGTCCACATCCAAGTTTAAGTGATTCTCATTGTATGTGTTTATTTCACATCTTTGCTCACTAACAAATTTCTAACTTTTCACAAACTGGATTTCATCTTGGTGGCACGCAACATCCAGTAACAACCCAAAAACCACCTACGGCATACAACCTTGTATTTCTCCGTAGTTGACTCACTTACCGTCATATCACGACACTCTCTTATACTGTAGATTTTTACAGCCCTAATTAGGCTAGCTTTATCGAGGAAATACATGCCCTTTGTCAGAACAGATGGTCTAGACTCATCCCACATCTGTGACTTAATTCATCATCATCCCTTGTGAGGGCATCCACATTCGGCATGCTTGGCAAATTATCAAGGTAGGGAATATTCCGCTCATAAAATGGCACGTGGGACTCGTACACTCTTGGTCTAGCGGGGGTGGAGGAGCATGCTCCCTCGTCAGCTCAGGTTCAACATTCATATGCTTCCTCGTCAGCTCAGGTTCAACATTCACTTCCTCCTCCTTATCATCACCCTCATCATGGAAGGGTTTCTTATCCCCAGACTCATCCACATTGTTGTCATAATCACTATCATCTTCCTGACTTTGCGCATTTGCCAAATTACGAGTAAATACATCGTCTATGGGCAACTGTGTGAGGTCAGGAGCTTCAAGAAGCTTGTTTTCACTGTACAAAAAGAACAAAAAGATAAGTTACCCAAAACTCCATAAAAATACTTTAGATAACACTATATCATTTTACTTATAAGTCATACTATCTTGACGTTTCATGATGGATATTTTCTTGTTGGTCACGAATTCCGGATGGACCATCGTGGTCCAATACTTCAGAACTACGCATATTCCAACTAGGGGCGGGGTCATAACTTGTAAAATTCATGTCCGGACGGTACACCCTATGAAAAATATGAGCGTTAATACAAATCCAATTCAAACATAAATAAATATCACTAAAGCATAGTAAAATTAAAGTTTACTAGTCGTCTTGTTGATTATATAAAGTCGAAAAATTATTTTGTGGCTGCTCATTTGTTGGTGGTGACAAGTTTAAATCAAGGCAAGCTCTTTCATCAGCAATCTGTTCGGCAAAAACTGCTCCAGAATAACCACCCGATGACTGAGGGTTATCCTTGCTATGCACGCTCTCATTACTGGGAACGTCTTCCACCTTGACGTATATTTCCAATAATTTTATTGCAATGAATCCCCTGTATTCATCAGGAATCCACAAAAGTCTCTAAGAGTTTCATTATCCTCGATGTTAAACTCAGAATAATAAGCAAATCCCTGCGGAGTCACTGAATACGAAAATCTCCCGATTACTTTAAGGTTAACCGAACGCCTCCTCTCACTCATTTTTGTTTTACGTAACAATGATACCAATGTATCGTACTCCATAATAAACGGCAACTTAACATGATACTGTGGAGGTGAGTTATACCTCACATAGTTATTCTCCCTCCCAACCCACCCCAATATAGTGAAATCCTTATTTTTGATACATCAGATATTGTGAACAAATGATTGATAAGAAGAAGAGAGAAAGAAGTATGAAAGTAAGTTTTAAGTTAAGTATTGAATGAATGTTCATGAAAATGAAACGCCTATAAATAAGGCAAGTCCGAGCTTGGGGTGTAGAGTTTTTTTTAAGGAATTTGCAGTACAATACTTCATTTTATGTATTTGAATTATTGTTATGTCAGTTAAATTATTTAAGTGGAGCCAAAAATCAAAAGACGATTCGCAATATAGTACTACGAATTAGTAATTCGCAATACTATATTACAAATTGCCTTAATAAATAAGTCCAACTATTACATGAAACACTGCGTTTAATCAATTTGCAGTATTATACTACAAATTTATTTTTTAAAAAATTAATAGTTCAATTATCTATTTTTGTATTTTTTTAACATTAAAAATGTGCTTTTAAGTCCAAAAAGTCATCAATTACATCGTCACTTTTGCCCAAGAATGGGGGCGATTCGACAACCACGATGGTGATAGCAAATTAACAACGTCTTTTCCAAATAAATTGTGATCAATTATATAATTGAGCTCTAAAGCGAATATCCGACTTCGAGTTGGAAACTAAAAATATACTCCTTCTTTTTCAATTTAGATGACACATTTTTCTTATTAGTTCGTTCCAAAAAGAATGATATATTTTTTCAATTGAAAATAATTCAACTTTAAAATTTTCATTTCATATATTTTACCATTAATAAGAAGCTCACAAATATCTTGACCTTATAAACTTTTGCCCCTTTAGCTTTTAAAACCACAATTTTAATATTTTTTTCTTAAACTCTATGCTAAGTCAAACTGCTTCATCTAAATTGAAACGAAAGAAACAATGTATATGCTCTAAGTGGTGCTGCAACTACCAGCCATAGAGTATGGGTGAAAAATGGATGTCATATTCCTAGCCTCATAGGGGAAGACTTTAGGTAGTTAAAAACAAGGGACAAGATGAATCTTGAAACAACATGAATTGACCCCATTTGAGATTTGATTAAACATGAAGAATCCTAACTTTAAGTCCCACCACAAACATCATGTTGCTGTGTCAATTTCACCACAGCTACTTTAGCAAAATAAAAAAAATAAAAAAAATCACCATAGTTACTCGTAAAATACACGGATGCGCGCACGCGCACACACAAAGAATTGAGACACCACGATCATGCAAGTATATCGCGACCAAATCTAGCTATTTACGCGATGTTTTGCTTTAAGTTGAAGTGGTCATCAATACAGTCGAATTCAGAATTTAAAATTTATAAATTCATACATTACATATTACAATCAGGGGCGAATCCCACCCAACACTCTAGCTAACTTCACTAATTAGGATTTTACTCATCCAACCTCAACTAATTTAGGCTTGAAACGGAGTCGTTGTAATTGTCTCGTTAATTCTCCTAACTATCATTATATTTTTTTTACTCATGTTAAATGACAAGACATCCGTGTTTACTACGCACATTTTTGTTGATCAGTATAAGTTGTTTGATAGAACACACTTTTAATAGTAAGAAATTATCACAGAAATTGGGAAATATCTAGCAAGAAGATTGATAGTGGAGGGCACTATTGGAATGTTAAAGCAATTGAAAGTGCAACATCATATATTGGATCAAAGCTTTGATGTTCAATTATCCCATGATGTGATCTACAAAAGTTATTTGAACAGAGCATCTGATCAACTGAATTTGGACATAGCCGCCATGCTATAATTCAAGTATTTGCCAAAGAAAATTTTCTTATTCTAAATTAAACTTGAAATAGAGCCAACAACAATAACAATAATAAATCTAGTGTAAGCCGGCATTAGGGTCCGAAGAAGGTAGTTTGTACATTATCTCTATTTTGGGAAGATAGAGAGGTTTTTTCCCGTAGATCCATGGCCAGAGCGAAGATAAGATTTCAAGCTTATGGGTTCGTGATCCTAAATTTTTTTAAGTTATTGTGTTTTAAACTAAAAATTTATACATATTTAATAAAAAATTTAAGATAAATACATGATTTGGATTAAAGTTGTTGGGTTCGGCCGAACCCTAGCTAACATTATGGCTCTCCCTCTACCATCAGCTAAAGAAAGATTAAAAGAAGTACGTAGTAACACCGGCAATTCAACATAACAACGGAAGCGAAAAAAAAAGTAACATAAATATACGAGTAAGGAAATACAGAACTAAAACTTTTTTGGGAACCAATGGCGAATAGAAATAGAGGCAAATTTATAATGTACAGTCAAGTTCCGAATAAGTGTTATCTTATATATATATATATATATATATATATATATAGTGAGGAATCCTCTTTTCGACTCTGACTCTCCCACTCCAGTCGTTGCTTTTCTTTCTGTTACTCGAAAATAGCTGCTTCAGCTTCAGCCACTCGAATTTTCGATATTCCTTTTTATTTCTCATCAAACGAATGGCATCTTCTTCCGAAAATCCTAGCTATTCTTAGCATGATATTGGGAAATCTCATTGCTATTACTCAATATATATATATATATATATATATTTCTTTATATGTGTATACTAAGCCGAAGATAATTGAGTAGAAGTTCTACTGTAGAACCCAAAAAACACACTAGATCCACCTCTGCCAAGCAATAATCCAGGTTATATATATTTCCTCGACTTTCATAACTCCTAGCAGTTTCGTTAAGATGCGCATTTAGAATAATCAAAGGATGTGGTGCAGTGGATGAGGCTGATCTTTTCTTAATTAGAGATTTCGAGTTCGAGCTATGTGCATAGAAAAATTCTTGATAGGGAGCGCTTTCCCCCGAATGAGGCCCTACACGGCGCGGATTCGATTATAGTCGGTCTCCAATACTGCTACCGGATACTGGGTGAGAAACAAAAAAAAATGCGGATCTAAAATTTAAATTGCTTAGTGTTCAAAACTCCCTGTTTCTCTTTAACTTGTATCAGACTAAGGAAATCTCACTGAGATAATGTGATAAAATTTACGTGGATATAACATTTTCTCAAGTCTTCAATGTTTTCACTGAAGTTGCTGGCCCATCACACTGCTTAAAAATGCATCTGTTGTCGGTGCATTCACTTGATTTACAATTGATAGATACGCAACATAGAGCTCCAATGTCTTATAGCATTCTACTTTTTACTTACTCCGTATATTATTTATTAGTGTTGAAAATAAAATTAAAATAAACTTGATTTTGTTATAATTATTTGGGCTTAAGAAATTATGAAAAATAAATAGCCCAATTCTGGAACATTCTAGGCAACTCTAGATTCCGGAACGTTCTAGAGAACTCTAGTCCATTTGAGCTTGGAAATACTCTAGAATTCTCCATAGAATTCTAGCACATGTACCTAGCTAGAAAGTAATAGAACTCTCTAGACTCTCTAGAATTCTCCATAGAATTCTAGCACATGTACATAGCTAGGAAATGGTAGAACTCTCTAGACACTCTAGAGCTTGGCAAGCCTCCCCTATAAATATGGGATGGCATTTGGCATTTGTATAACACACAACACACAACATATCAAGCCAAAAGAATCAAAAACAAGTTTGAGTAATAAAAGTTTCTCTTCTCCAAAATCTTTCTACTCTTCCAAAATTCCCTTAGCCTAAAAGCCTCCCTCCAAATATTAATAGCAATCCTCTTCCAGCAAAGTGGTATCAGAGCCACAAGATTCTTACCAAAAAATTTCTAAAATCATGGCAAATGGTGTTGCATCCTTCCAAGTTCCTATGCTCAACAAGAGCAACTATGATAATTGGAGTATCAAGATGAAGGCTCTCCTAGGTGCACATGATGTTTGGGATATTGTAGAGAAAGGCTACAATGAGCCCCTAGATGAATCTACATTATCCCAAACTCAAAAGGATGGTGTGAAGGATTCAAGAAAGAGAGACAAGAAAGCTCTCTACCTCATCTACCAGGCATTGGATGATGATGGGTTCGAGAAGATCTCAAGTGCAACCACTGCTAAGGAAGCGTGGGAGAAACTCCAAACGTCTTGCAAAGGTGCCGAGCAAGTAAAGAAGGTACGTCTCTAAACATTAAGAGGAGAATTTGAGTCTTTACATATGAAACAAGGGGAGTCCATTTCCGACTATTTTTCAAGAGTTTTGGTGGTTTCAAATCAAATGAAAAGAAATGGTGAAAAATTGGAAGATGTTAGAATTATTGAGAAGATACTCCGATCATTAACTTCCAAACTCGAGCATATTGTCATAACAATTAAAGAAACTAAAAATTTGGAGGAGATGTCAATTGATCAATTAATGGGATCCTTACAAGCATATGAAGAAAAGCATAAGAAAAAACAAGATATAGTGGAGCAATTATTCAAGATGCAAATAAAAGATAAGGAAGAAAATATCGGAAATGGACGAGGTCAATATGGAAGAGGTCGTGGTTGTGGACGAGGTCGAGGCTATGGACGTGGACGAGCAGGTTTCAACAACAATGAAGAAAGAAGAGAATACCCAAGTCGTGGGAGAGGCAACCCAGGTGCAAGGTACGATAAATCTCAAATCAAATGTTATTCTTGTAAAAAATATGGACACTACGCTTCACAATGTAGAGGGTCTCAAACCAAAGTCGAAGAGACCGCCAACCTTGTGGAGGATAAGGGCCAAAAAGACGTGACCCTACTTCTAGCATACAAAGGAGAAGAAGGGAGACAAGACAACACTTGGTACCTTGACACCGAGGCGAGCAACCATATGTGTGGAAAGAGGAGCGTGTTCGTGGAGCTCGACGAATCGGTGAGTGGTAATGTTTCTTTTGGTGATGAATCCAAAATACCAGTGAAAGGCAAAGGTAACATCCTAATCCGCTTGAAGAATGGAAATCACCAATTTATCTCAAATGTCTACTATGTGCCCAACATGAAAAATAATATATTGAGTTTGGGGCAACTCTTAGAGAAGGGCAATGACATTCACATGAAAGATCATAGTCTTTCCATAAGAGATAATAAAAATAATTTAATCACTAAGGTGCCTATGTCCAAAAATAGAATGTTCTTGTTGAACATTCAAAATGATGTTGCAAAGTGTCTTAAAGCTTGCTACAAAGATGTATCTTGGCTTTGGCATCTTCGATTTGGGCACTTGAATTTTGGAGGCTTGGAGCTACTATCCAAAAAGGACATGGTGCGAGGACTACCATCCATTAGACACCCCGATCAATTATGCGAAGGATGCCTACTCGGAAAGCAATTTCGGAAGAGTTTTCCAAAGGAGTCAAGCTCGAGAGCCCAAAAGCCATTGGAGCTCATACATACCGACATATGTGGTCCAATCAAGCCAAGCTCCCTCGGTAAAAGCAACTATTTCCTTCTATTTATTGATGATTTTTCTAGAAAGACATGGGTGTATTTCTTGAAGCAAAAATCGGAGGCATTTGAAGTATTCAAGAAATTCAAAGCGGCAGTGGAGAAAGAAAGTGGACTACACATAAAGGCCATGAGATCCGATCGTAGAGGCGAGTTCACTTCTAGAGAGTTCCAGAATTTTTGCGAGGAGCATGGAATAAGGCGTCCACTAACGGTACCAAGGTCCCCCCAACAAAATGGAGTGGCGGAAAGGAAGAACCGGACAATTCTAGACATGGCGCGGAGTATGCTAAAGAGCAAGAAGCTACCAAAGGAATTCTGGGCCGAAGCAGTAGCGTGTGCAGTCTACCTACTCAACCGATCACCAACAAGGAGCGTGTGAGGAAAGACACCACAAGAAGCTTGGAGTGGAAGGAAGCCAGGAATCTCCCATCTAAGAGTCTTTGGAAGCAAAGCATACGCACATGTACCTGACGAGACACGGAGCAAGCTCGATGACAAAAGTAAGGCGTTCATCTTTATCGGGTATGATTCCAACTCCAAAGGCTACAAATTATATAATCCAGATACTAACAAGCTTGTGATAAGTCGGGACGTGGAGTTTGATGAAGAAGGAGAATGGAATTTTGGTTCTCTCGAGGACTTTAGTTCCATTATTCCAACCGAAGAAGAAGAACAAAGATCTATAGCAGAGGATGCCCATCGAGAGCTAACTACTCCACCTACCTCGCCAACAGCAGTTCAAGATGACTCGCCACCATCGTTTCTGAATGAAAGGAGCGAGGAACGCGCAAGGAGTTTGGAAGACATTTATGAAGACACTGAAAGGTTAGAGGACCTAACTCTTCTTTGTCTATTTGCTGATTGTGAACCAGTTACCTTTGAAGAAGCCGTACAAAGTAAGAAATGGCGAGATGCAATGGATGAGGAGATCCAGTCCATCGAAAAGAACGACACCTGGGAGCTGACTTCACTGCCAAAAGGGCAAAAGGCGATCGACATCAAGTGGGTGTACAAGGCAAAGAAAAAGTGCAAGGGAGAAATCGAAAGATACAAGGCGAGGCTTGTTGCAAAAGGATACAGTCAAAGAGCCGGCATCGACTATGACGAGGTATTTTCCCCTGTAGCCCGTTTAGAAACTGTAGGACTAATCATTTCTATGGCAGCTCAAAATAAATGGAAGATACACCAAATGGATGTAAAGTCGGCGTTCTTGAATGGAGTCCTTGAGGAAGAAGTTTACATCCGACAACCTATAGGCTATGAGGTGAAGACGCAGGAAGACAAAGTCTTATGATTGAAAAAGGCGTTATATGGACTAAAGCAAGCACCAAGGGCGTGGAAAAGTAGGATCGACAAGTACTTGCAAGAAAATGACTTCTCCAAATGCCCACATGAGCATGCGCTCTATGCCAAGATGAAAGATGGAGATATCTTGATTGTTTGCTTGTACGTGGATGATTTAATCTTTGCAGGAAATAACCAAAGGATGATCGATGAGTTCAAACAAGCGATGGCTAAAGAGTTCGAGATGACCGACATTGGGCTTATGGCGTACTATGTTGGCATTAAAGTCAAACAACTTGAGGATGGAATTTTCATCTCACAGGAGGGCTATGCGAAGGAGATCCTAAAGAAGTTCAAGATGGATGATTGCAACCCAGTCAAGACACCGGTGGAGTGCGGGATCAAGTTGTCGAAGCATGATGAAGTTGAGAAAGTGGACACGACGATGTTCAAGAGCTTAGTTGGAAGCTTACGATATTTGACTTGCACGAGACCCGACATTCTCTACGCCACCGGCCTCATAAGTCGCTACATGGAGAATCCAACTACTACACACTTGAAGGCTGCAAGAAGAATTCTCCGCTACCTCAAAGGTACAATCAACTTTGGCTTGTTCTATTCAACTTCTAATGATTATAAGCTGGTTGGTTATAGCGATAGCGATTGGGCCGGAGACATTGATGATAGAAAAAGTACCACGGGCTTCGTGTTCTTCATGGGAGACACCGCCTTCACTTGGATGTCCAAGAAACAACCAATTGTCACTCTATCCACATGTGAAGCTGAGTACGTTGCCGTTACCTCCTGTGTATGTCATGCAATTTGGATGCGAAGTTTGCTAAAGGAGCTGGGATGGCCACAAGAAGATCCAACTACAATATGTGTGGATAATAAGTCGACGTTGGCGTTGGCGAAAAATCCGGTGTTCCATGATCGAAGCAAGCATATTGACACACGCTATCACTACATAAGAGAGTGCATCACAAGAAAGGATGTACAAGTAGAGTACGTGAAGTCCAAAGACCAAGTTGTAGATATCTTCACCAAGCCACTCAAGCAAGAGGACTTCATCAAGTTAAGAAGTTTGCTTGGAATGACAAATCAAGTTTAAGGGGGGGTGTTGAAAATAAAATTAAAATAAACTTGATTTTGTTATAATTATTTGGGCTTAAGAAATTATGAAAAATAAATAGCCCAATTCCGGAACATTCTAGGCAACTCTAGATTCCGGAACGTTCTAGAGAACTCTAGTCCATTTGAGCTTGGAAATACTCTAGAATTCTCCATAGAATTCTAGCACATGTACCTAGCTAGAAAGTAATAGAACTCTCTAGACTCTCTAGAATTCTCCATAGAATTCTAGCACATGTACATAGCTAGGAAATGGTAGAACTCTCTAGACACTCTAGAGCTTGGCAAGCCTCCCCTATAAATATGGGATGGCATTTGGCATTTGTATAACACACAACACACAACATATCAAGCCAAAAGAATCAAAAACAAGTTTGAGTAATAAAAGTTTCTCTTCTCCAAAATCTTTCTACTCTTCCAAAATTCCCTTAGTCTAAAAGCCTCCCTCCAAATATTAATAGCAATCCTCTTCCAACAATTAGAGTATCGTTCTAAGTAAGAAAGCGATTACTGGCGCAATGGTAAAATTGTCTTTGTGTGATCTATATATTATGAGTTTGAGACGTGAAAGTAGCCACTAATGCTTGTATTAGAGTATACATTCTATATCACACCCATAGGGGTGCGGCTTCACTGAACCATGCGTGAATTGTGGATCTTTTTTATCATCCTAAGTGAATTTGTGGCGGAGTCAGAAATAACGAGGGGATTCAAAAGTACGACATTAAAAGTTTTCTTTATATAAGTGAATTCAATTAGTTATATAGTATATATATGCATAAAAAATACGCAGTAAAATTTTTCGGTGATAGTTGCAGCACTGCCTCATCCCCACAGAGTAAGAAGCCAATGTTGTGTGTTACCTACCCAAGATTTGTCACATGATAAATTCAATATATTTTTGTTAGTACCTCCTAAATGTACTATGTACAATGAGATTTTCAAAAGCTTTTGTGAGGAGAAGTACCATTTCTTTTATCACATAAATAAAAGCATATGAATGTATTATTTTACTTCCACTTGCATCTTGTTTTTGAATGACATGACAAATTTACTGTAGTATATTATGGGAAAAGGAAATTAAATGGTGAATGTCAAAGAATGATGAAGGTGGGCAGAGGTGGAAAAGTTTAATAATTTGATGTGATTCACCTCCTTTTACTAGAAATTCCAATAATGGTTACAAGGTATGTGTTTTGGGGGTTGGCAAAATAAAAGGATTGAAGTAAAGTGACAAGAAAATCTTGCAGACTGGCAAGAACCCTAATAGGATAATTATTTAACAACAAAAAAATCAATAGTATTCTTGTGGCATGCCTTAAAATTGTCTATATGATAGTTTCTTCATGCCTAAAATTATCATTCAACGGTGTCGGGTTCAGAATTTATACGTTGTGGCTTTTGATTGGAGAAAATGAGTTCTAAAATATATATGTCTAGTTTTATATATACTAGTCTTTATACATATATAAAGATTGATCTCGAATCACTAAATTCTGTTGAATCCGCGAACCAATTGTTGGATTTGATCTCAACTCTAGATAGAATATAAAATCTTGAAAGTAAAAGATCTCCCCATTCCTAAAGCCAAACAAGAATTTTCCCTTGTGAAAAGTGTCACAATACCAACCTATGAGAGTTACAATGGGGCCAATAAGTGTTGTGGATTTTAAGTTTTAACCACCAAATAAAGGAAGAAAAGACATGGTTAATTGATAGAATATTTAGCATTTTTGTAACATGAGAAAAGAGTGAAGATAAAGAGTGCTAGTTTGGGTGGATGTCATCATTTGAATATTTTTAAGGCACAAAAGTGTGTAAGATGCTGAATTGGCACTCAAAATCTTAATATGAAATGCTGAAGTTCAAATTTGTCATGATATATATGATCCCACTACCAAGTCTTTGGCATAATGGAAGACCTTGAACAACTTATGAACCAAGTCAAAAATTAGCATGCAATGGGAGGATATATTAGAGCAATTGTCAAAATATTTTTCAATTAGAGTGGCGGAACCACTTTTATCCATTGATTTTTCGTCCAAACATTATATTGTGTAGACAAGTTTTTTTTTTAATTTTTTTTAATATACACTATACGTTGAATTCAGGAGCGGCTCAAATAATTTGGTAACTTAAAGCCAAAATATATTAAAGCCCCTTAATTTTTCATATAATAATTTATATTATAATGAGACACAAAAGAAGCCACATGACTTTGATCTAGACATAAAGAGCAACGCATGGTGAGGTTAGACTCACGTCACAATTTCAAACTCTCTCATGGACAAGAGCATGATATTTAAGTAGGGGTGTACATAGTCCGGGTTATTCGGATTTTACAATTACTGAATCAAATCAATTGTGTCGGGTCACTCTAAAGACCAAACCAAATTAATAAAAGTCGAGTTTTCAATTTCGGTTTTTCTCAGGTTTTCGGGTTATTCGAATTTTTTCGGATTCTTTTTCCGGTAAAATCTTTGTAGAATAAAACATATGCATGATCAAAATATTTATTTAATCCTAATAAGATACAACTATATAAAGTATTTTTCAAGAAAATACTACAAAATATGAGATGTGTCATGATATTATCCTAAAATATTTGACAATAAAAATAATAAAATTATGTAATATAAATATTGCTAAGTAAAAAGCCATAATAAAAATAAACATAATCTAAAGGTACTAAGTCATGTAAAATATATAGACTAATAAGGGAGTATTAATTACATGACTAATAGCTAAAAAAATAAAAATAGGTTATGCTTTTTTATCTAAATTATTGCAAAACAAAAAGTAGATATTCAATACATTCTCGTTTGTAATATTAAATTGAATGTCTTTTGTAGTATTGATTTGATTTTAGTTTGAGCTTTTGTTAGAATTATTTAATTTACTAACATTAATGGCTACGCATTCAAAAGTTCTACGTCCAACCTTAAAATAATACCTTTAAAAGATAAAATTATGAGATTTTTTAAGAAATATTTATAAATTACAGCACAATAAGCATATTTATATATTAAATATATCTAAAATTTCAATATATAATGCCGGGTTGGTTTGGTTTCGGTTTGACTTTCTTTAGTTAAAACCAAACCAAACCAATTATGGTCGGGGTTTTTTTTCCAATACCATACCAAATCAAACCAAACCATAATCGGGTTTTTTTTCTCGGTTTGACTCGGATTATCGGTTTGGTACGGTTTGCCGGTTTCCTTTGTATACCCCTATATTTAAGTAAAAATTCGTAGATATTTATCTATCGAGTTCGAATCTTGTGCCATCGCCTTAGAAATTCATAAATTAAAAGAACTTGCTTTCTGATATATTGATCAATCAAACATGATAAAAGGAAATAGCTAAATTCAGATAATGTGAACTGAAATTAGAGAGTAAAATTGTTAAGCATATGAAGGACAAAAAGAGTGTACATAGAAGAGGATTTTTTTTTTAGAATTAATGAGAAGGTAAATATCCATATAGAAAATTTATGATTATTTTTACTTACTCAATCATGCAATCTCAATCAAATTTTAAAAAGGTAAAAATTTGATTTTTTTATTAATAGTAATTGTTAAATGATATGTTATAGAATAGTGATATAGTAGTATTTCGTAATTTTGGGTCCCTTAATATTTGGAGGCATAAGGCAAGGACTTCATTTACCTTACCTTAGAGACTTCTTTCTTCGGGTGTATACTTCTTTTATATTCTGAATCACTTTAGTAAAAATCATCACTCCACTTACTAAAGAAGTAATAGCATATTACCTATCACAGTACTTTTTTAAAATAAGACTAAAACAGAAATTGTATATTTTTCAAAAGGAAAAGTCCAACCAACTCGAAAGTATTTGTAGCTATTCTCATTACAATAATAAACAAGTGAAACTTCTGGATAGAAAGAAACAACAGAAGGTTTCAATAGGCACATGGGAATCAGAAGTGCAATGGTTATCTGATAATGTCAACAGAAATCTCAGAAAAGTTATTTTCGGTGTCGTGTTTGCAGCAGTAGTCTACACCATATGGATGGAAAGAAACAACAGAAGGTGTCAACAATTGAACAGAAACGTCCAAGATCGAGCAAAGGAGATTACTTCAAGTGTACTTTGCTGGAATGAAGCACTCTAAATGGACTCCCATTCTGCAGACTATGAATAACTATCCCTTGTGCGATTCTTCCCAATCGTAACAACTTTCATCTTTGTCTGTAATAGAAGCTTAGTTAAACAACAATAGTTGTAGAGTTTACTATTTTTGATTGTAATTTTGAGAACTGTTCTAGAGTCCAAATGAACAGCTGATGTAATTTTGCCAATGTTTGAAATAAAAATTTCAATTGACCAAAAAAAGAAGAAGAAGTATTGGTCGAAAAAAAAAAAAGAAGAAGAAGTATTGGTCCAACAAAAAAAAGAAGAAGAAGTATTGGTCCAAAAAAAAAAAAAAAACAAATGAAACTTCCGATACACACAGCGAGAAGAAGCAGAAATGCGAATATAAGAAAGAAATAGAAAAACTGATGGGGTGAGAGAGGCTCGAACTCTCGACCTCAGGATTACTCTTTAGCTATGAGACCTACGCGCTAGCCAACTGCGCCACCACCCCGTTGTTGTTTATGTATCAGAATAATTTATTTAATCTGACAAATTTAATGTGTAGATTTCAACTCCGGACGAACTTAGTAAATTTGGTCTACATTCTATGTTTGTGTAAAAAATTCATTGAATATATACAAATTAATTATTTAAACCTCAGTAACTTTAAAAAACTAAAATTCCCGTGTCGCTCAATTAGCAATATATTTTAAGAGCTACTTTTCTTATAGTTAATGGCAGATTTACGGTTTAAATTGTGGTTCAGGTGAACCCGTGGTCCACCGACAATATCAAATATATTATGTACATAATTTTTAAAAAATGAGTTATTACTAATTGATGACATCCATGATCAAAAGAGGATAAGTGATTTATTGGTTTTGGCTCCTTATTTATTGCTAACTTAAGATCATGGGATCGAATCCCTTCAAATAGGAGTTTCCTGAAGTATCAATGGTGTATCCATGTTCTCGAAATTTTAGATGCGCTTCTGCTTATAGTTTTCTAGAGGTAGCTCCACAACCATAAAGGAGTATAAATTACCATTACATATTTATACACTCAATATAATACGTAATAATTCTTTAAAAACTGTTTAACTATATGTAGGAAGTCAAGTTGAAGACATTAAAATTCTTCACTAAAGACTTAAAAAGATTAATTTAAGAGAAGAATATTAGTAATCTGGAGGGAGCATGTTTACCTTACCTCCTCAACTAAGAACAAATTCTTCACTAAACTTATGCTTTAGACCTTTTAACAATTTCTGTTAATTATACATATGGGAAGAAATAGACTTTTGTTTATGACTCTGATCTTAAAATCGAAAATAAAAGTTTATCTGTGTTAATACAAAAAGGCGTCACTTTACAATGACATTTTTACATTTTTCATAAGACATCAAGAAAAAGAAAATAGGCATGAAAGTGTGAAACTAAACAAAATTTGCAACAGAATATAATAGTAAATAGTCGCTCACTCAAATTAAAAGTAGCAAGCGAATGTATAACATATGTAGAATAAGTGTATAACATTTAACCAATGTATAATCGAAGTATACCGGTAGAAGAATAAACAGTGAATCTGACCGGCTATTTAAGCAATTCGACTTCTAAAAATTATCTACAACATGACACTTTCTCCTTTCTTTGCAGCTTGATCTTCCTCCCAAATTCTTGTATCTTCATCAGATCCATAAGCCCAAGCACACACAATAAAGTAGAACAAATTCCCAACACTCAAGGGATGGTTCTCGAGTCCTTCATTAAGGGCTCGTGCTCGTCTTTCTCTTTCCAATAACGCTGCAGTTCCTTGAGATGCACAAGAAAGTAACAACCCAATCCCCATACGTTGCTTGAAAGTCAATCCGCAAGGTTTTTTGGTGAATTTTGAGATCCAGGGGACGAGGATTCGGTCATAGATGGCTATCCATATCGTTAATGTGAGAATCCCAAATGCACCAAACGAACCTGCTGGAATTTTAAAATTACTACCTTTTATTAAATGTCTATCCATTGTATTTGCTTGTAACACTGGAAATGCATGCTGGCTTAGTGTTACTGCTAACATAATTCCTGTAGACCACATTGGGATAACTTTGATCAAAGCTTTGAATTTTTCTACTTGTTGAATTGTACAAAGGTTCCACGGATTTGAAGCTGTTCCATTCGGATTCAAATCCTCCTCAAGATTTCTAACGATGCACGCCTTATTTAGAAACCTATGGAATATGACAAAAAATTATAAAATTTTGTTACAGCGTCAGTGTATATAACTTAAATCCGAATAATGTACCATAATTTATGGGTTGGAAAAGTAAATCCGAGAAAGGTGTTTGTTTTTCCAAGCCATAGCAACAACTTGAGCAAAACCACTGAGTAAACTCTTGTTTGCTTTTATCCTAATAAAATGCCCAGAACCCAAAAGGAACATAATAGTTGCCAAAAGCATAAGTCCTGTAGGCACTCCAAAACCCACCACCCCACCAAATTGTGTCTGAATATATACTATAATTGTCACTGAAATCAGTATTGATATCTGTAGAGAGTTTTGGGAGAAGTAAATTTCTCGTATTGCTCATAAAAGTATATATAGAGTACAGAGGTATCAAATCCTACCAACTATAGGACTGTACAATAATGAAGGAAATCAAATCCTACCAACTATAGGACTGTACAATAATGAGAGAATATTCTACCAATAATTGATACACACAATTATATTCTAATACGCCCCCTCAAGATGGAGGGCCGGAGGACACGCCAATCTTGGACATCAGCAGAAGAAGCCGAGGACGAGATAAGTGCTTGGTGAGAGCATCAGCAAGCTGATCAGCAGAGGATACGTGAGCAACACAAAGAGACCCATTCTGAACCAATTGACGAACAAAGTGATAATCAATGGAGATGTGTTTCATGCGAGAATGAAACACAGGGTTGGCACAGAGGTAAGTGGCGCCAATGTTGGCGCTGTAAATGACAGGAGCAGCCGGAAGAGGGACATGAAGCTCGCGCAACAGGGAATGAAGCCAACGTACTTCAGCGGCAGCAGAGGCAATGGCACGATACTCAGCCTCAGTAGAAGATCGTGCAACGGAACGCTGCTTTTTGGAGCTCCAGGAAATAGGATTAGGCTCTAGAAAGACAACATAGGCACCAGTTGAGGAGCAGTCATCATAGTTTCCACCCCAATCAGCATCAGAGAAACAATGCAGAGGTATATCAGATGAAGAACGCAGCCAGACTCCAAAGTCACGCGTCCCATTCAGATACCAGAAGAGGTGATTAACTGCACCCCAATGAGTGATAGTAGGAGCGTGCATGAACTGTGAGAGTTTATTCACAGCAAAGGAGATATCAGGACGGGTGAAGGAGAGATACTGGAGGCCCCCAAGGGCCTGTCGATATGCGAATGCGTCGGCAGGAGCCGAGCCGTCGACCAGATGAAGGCGGGTTGACGCCGCTGTTGGCGTCTGAACAGGGTTGGATTCCAGCATATTATGACGAGTCAAAAGATCAACAACATATTTACGCTGAGAAAGAAAACACCCCCCGGAGCTGCGCAGAACTTCAACACCAAGAAAGTAGCTTAGATCACCCATGTCTTTAAGAGAAAACTGAGTCCCAAGAGAGTCAATCACACGGTTCAAGAAAGCAGAATCATTACCAGTCAATATGAGATCATCAACATATACCAAAAAATAGGCCGTAAAACCAGAGTACTGAAAGACAAAGAGTGAAGTGTCAGAGGTAGTGTTGAAGAAACCCATGGTCAGAAGGCATTGGTGGAGCGCACAGTACCATGCCCGAGGTGCCTGTTTGAGACCATAAATAGCTTTCTGTAACTTACAGACATAAGATGGATAGGCTTTGTCAACAAAATCCGGTGGTTGTGCCATATAAACATCCTCTGTAAGCCTCCCGTGAGAAAGACATTGTTCACATCCATTTGAAGAAGAGGCCAGCCCTTGGATACAGCTAGACTGAGGACCAAACGCGCAGTTGCCGGCTTAATAACCGGACTGAAAGTCTCCTGGAAGTCTACACCTAGACGCTGATGAAAGCCCTTCGCAACAAGCCGGTCTTTGAACTTATCCACAGTACCGTCAGGCTTTCGTTTGATACGATTAACCCACTTGCAACCTACAATATTCTTTGAAGAATCAGGCGGAACAAGATCCCAGGTGCCATTCTGTAGCAGAGCATCAAACTCTGATGACATAGCAGCGCGCCAGCGCTCATCAGACATAGCACTAGACAAAGTCTGAGGTTCAGTAACAGCAGACATACCAAACTTCTTGTTGGGCATAAAGATGTTATTTTTGCTGCGAGTTTGCATATGATGACCACCCTGAGAGGATGTAGGTGGCGGCATAATGGGTGTAGCGGCGGCAGGGGCCGCTGGCGGTGTCGGAAGGGGCGCTGGTGGCGCGAGCGTTGGCACCGGCAATGCATCCGGTGAAGGATCGCCAGTGGGAGAGGCATCGGAAGGACTTCTAGGGAGACCGGAATGGGTACAGGGGGAGACTAGGGGTTAGATAATTTGGAGAACGGGAAGACATCATTAAGGAAGGTGACATGACGCGAGACGAAGATTTTAGACGTTGAGGGATCAAAGCATAGATAGGCGCTTTGAGTAGTAGAGTAGCTGAAGAGGACACAGGCACGAGATCTGGGTTCCATTTTGTGTGAGGTGTAGGGCCGAAGCCAAGGGAAGCATTGACAGCCGAAGACACGTAGTTTGGCAAGGTTGGGGCGCTTATGGAAGAGAGACTCAAAGGAGGAGAGCATCGAGAGATTTGTCTTGGGAAGACGATTAATGAGATAGACTGCAGTAGCAAAGGCATAAGGCCAGTAAATAAGAGGTACAGAGGCATGATGAAGGAGAGTGAGACCAGTATCGACAATATGACGGTGACGGCGTTCAGCATAGCCATTGTGCTAGGGTGTATGAGGAGGTGAAGTGAGATGTGAGATGCCATTAGAGGCAAGAAAAAGAGCGTAAAGCGAGGAATTCACCCCCATTGTCAGTGTACAGAGTAATGATTTTAGCAGAGAAATATTTTTCTATAAGGGATTTAAAAATGGGGAAGGTTTGTACGACATCAGATTTACGGCGTAAAGGAAAAAACCAAACATACTTGGAAAAATGATCAACAAAGATGACATAATATTTAAATCCTTCATTAGAAATAACTGGAGAGGTCCATACATCGGAGAAAATAAGCTCCAGCGGAGCAGTAGAAGATAAATTTGACTCAGAAAAAGGTAACTTATGACACTTATGAAGCTTGCAAGAGACACAAGCAAGATCAGACACTTTACTGGACGTCATACTGCTTGAAGACACTAATTGATGCAGGATTTTAACGGACGGGTGACCAAACCGAGAATGCCACAATGACACAGAGAGCTTTTGTGCCGTGAGAGGCGGACGGGAGACTGGGAGCCGCCGGCCAGTAGTAGGTGTTGCCTCTAAGCGGGCCGCGAACGAGCATTGCCCACGTGCGGCGATCCTTCACCTGAAAATCAGTATCAGAAAGAATAACATTAACATTATTATGACAAAATAATTGGGCAACAGAGATCAAATTTTTACGCATATGTGGAACACAGAGAGCCCCAGGTAATAACAGAGAGGAATAACTGTTAAGTTGTCCAGTGTGTGTAATTGTCAAACCTTCACCGTTACCAATAACCACATTGTCGAAACCAGTGTAAGGACTGTGAAGAGACATGTTGGCAGAATCAGAGGTGATGTGATGGGAGGCACCAGAGTCCAGGATCCAATCGGATGCAGAGGGAATCGTCGGAGAGTGATGGACTGTGTGAGCAGCCGGATAAGGCGGCGAAGCATAAGCTGGCCACGACAGTGGTCCACCGTAAGGGGGCTGATTGGCGCCAGAGATGGGATAGGACGGACACCGGCGCGCGGAGTGGCCAAATTCACTGCAGATCTGACACTTCCCATTGTACCCGCGAGATTGGCCATTGCTGGAGTGACCACCGCGATCGGAGGCTGAACCGCGGCTACTACGGCCGCGCCCGCGGCTACCGAAGCGGTGACGGCATGGCTGCTGTCCGGCGACGAAGGCAGCCGATGGAGCCAAATCAGATGCGGCGGAGGTGGCCGGCACACGAGCAGTAATCTAAGCCTCCATGCTTAACAGCTTGTCATGTAATTCAACAAAAGAGATAGGAGATTCGCGGGCGTGGATGGCATGAGAGAGTTCCATATACGGATCATCAAGACCATTTAAAACCTTAATGACAAGATCCTCAGAATCAACAGTAACACCCAGGAGAGATAATTCATCCACAATCACGCGAATACCGTGCGTAAAATTAGTAACATATTTAGAACCTTTTACCGGATTATGGAGCTGTTGTTTGAGAGCCATGATACGACCACGAGAAGCAGTGCCGTATGTGCGGACGAGGATGTCCCAGGACTCTTTAGAGGTTTCCACAGCGGCAATAATGGAGATGATCGTCGGTGTGATCAACGAGATGATGGCACTGAGAATAAGATTGTCCTGGCGAATCCAGTAAGGATATGCTGGATTGGGGGAACTCACCTCCTTGTCGACGATGGTGGCTGGTGGGCACGGCTTCGATCCGTCTAAGAAGCCGAGGAGGTCGTAACCCATAAGAAGGGTTCGAAATTGGAATTTCCACGCCAGGTAATTAGTGGAATCCAATTTGAGTGGGATCTGAGCCGATGCATTGATGGCAATCGGCTGGAGAAGCTCGTTTGACGTCGTAGCGGCCATGAAGCGCAAGGCAAAGAAGAGGAAGCGATGATCGACATCAAGAGAGAGAGGGCTGCCCGACTAGTGCAGCGGCGGCAGCAGAAGCGACGGGCTGCCAATAAGAGCGGCGGCGGCGGCGGCGGGTAGGGTAGAATTAGGGTTTCTTTGGCAATAAGCCACTGGCGTATGATACCATGTAGAGAGTTTTGGGAGAAGTAAATTTCTCGTATTGCTCACAAAAGTATATATAGAGTACAGAGGTATCAAATCCTACCAACTATAGGATTGTACAATAATGAAGGAAATCAAATCCTACCAACTATAGGACTGTACAATAATGAGAGAATATTCTACCAATAATAAAAAGACACACAATTATATTCTAATAATATCCCCACTGATTTATACAAAATCATTTCCAAGTTGCTGGCCAACAGACTCCAGAAGGTCATGAGCAGTATCATCTGTAATGCACAGACAGGCTTTATCCTAGGAAGGAGAATATCAGATAATGTCATCTTAGCACATGAATTAATAAAGCATTACTCTAGGTCACATATATCTCCCAGGTGTATGATCAAAATTGACTTACAGAAGGCTTATGATTCAGTTGAGTGGTATTACTTACAACAGGTTATGGAAGCTCTGAATTTCCCTACCAGATTTACAAGATGGATTAAGGAGTGTGTCCAAACTGTCAGCTACACAGTGGTGGTCAATGGGGAGACAACAGAACCTTTCCAAGCAGCCAAAGGACTGAGACAAGGGGATCCCATATCTCCTTTTCTGTTTGCTATTGTGATGGAATACCTTTGTAGGTCTCTGGTTGAATTGAGACAAGCTAGAGGCTTTGCATTTTATCCTGGTTGTAAAAAACTGGGAATAACTCACTTAAGTTTTGCTGATGACTTATTGCTGTTTGTCAAAGGAGAACCTCACTCTGTAAGTACTATCTTTACTTACTTCTCAAGTTCACTGCAGCTTCTGGTATGACAGCCAACTTGCATAAGAGTGCTGTCTATTTTGGAGGGGTGAAACCTCAAGATCAACAGCATATTATTGATCTCCTTGGGTATGTATGTGGAGAACTTCCCTTTAAATATTTGGGAGTAACTTTGGCTACCAAGAAGCTGACTGCTTTTCAATGGCAACCACTGATCGACAAAGTTACTGTCAGGATTACATCCTGGACTGCTAGACACCTATCATATGCTGGTAGAATCCAGTTGGTACAATCAGTTATCTTTGGGATTCAGGCTTACTGGGCTCAACTATTCCTAATACCTTCCAAGACTATAAAACTGCTTGACGCAATATGCAGATCCTACATCTGGTCTGGCTCAGGTAATGTATCAAGAAAGGCATATGTGGCTTGGGAGAAAATCTGTATGCCAAAGTCTGCTGGTGGTTTGAACTTGACTAATCTCTTACTGTGGAACAAAGCTGCTGTTGCAAAACTCAGCTGGGACCTGACACACAAGAAGGATGCAATATGGGTGAAATGGATTCACACAGTTTATATCAAGCAGAAACAGTTGGAGACCATCTCTGTCCCTAAACAGGCTAGTTGGATGGTCCGGAAGATCATTGAAGGCATTGAGCTATTGCAGCAACATCAAATGTTGGATAAATCTGATTGCACTATAAGAAGGCTCTACTTACAACAGATTGGAGAAGCACCGAGAGTCATGTGGAAGAACTTAACAATGCAGGATGCTGCTCGACCTAAAGCAATCTTCAACCTATGGTTGCTATTACAAGACAGACTGCCTACCAAAGATAGGGTGATCCAATGGAACCTGAATGTGACAGACACTTGTGTTATGTGTCAACAAGCTGTGGAATCCAGAGAACACCTTTTCCTGGATTGCACTTATGCATCCCAACTGAGAGATCACACACTACAATGGATTGGAACTAAGCAACCTACTGGTCAAAACTGGCTCCAATTTATTCAGTGGTTCATTGAGCAAGCTAAAGGCAAACTCCTCGAGCTCATATAGTCAAAATGACATTGACAGAGATGTTTTATGTCTTATGGCTGGAAAGGAATGCGAGAATATTTGGAATCACCTATTGTAACAGTGACAAACTGCTTAGAAATATTGCTTATACTTGTAATGTTAGAGCTCCTCCTAGGCTAAGAGTATTTCTTCAGCATTATCTATTATAATGCTAGTCTTTTGGACAGTATAGGACAGTCCTTTTTGCTCCTTTTGATAGCCAGCTGAGTATCAAGCTGGGCTATGAATATGTACGTTAAACACTTTGGTGATTAATACAAAGTTTAATTACCAAAAAAAATAAAAAATATCCCCACTGACGCGTAATACCTGTCGCGAAAATAGAACATAAACATAATATTCACAATAAACAATAATAATAACTATGTCTTAACGCCAATTTAGTTGGATCGGCTGTATGGATCTTAATATCATAATAAGGTTAATCTAACACTAGGGGTACATTTCAGTTGTTACATATTATACACGAATTTTCAACTTCGTCATTTTATATCTTTTATCTAGATCTGTCTCGATTTTGAGAATATTCATGATTAATAATAGAGAATAAAGGACGAACATCAGAGGTGGACATATGTGTAGTGTTGAGGAGTTACCGGACCCCGTTAATTTCGACAGAAATTTGTATATGTTATATTTGTATACTTTGAAAATGATTATATAAATAAGTTGGTACTCAAAACAATAATGGTGTCCCGTCATGTTAAAATTTTGGGTACGCCTATGACGAACATTTCAAGACGCAGTGAATAACATGAATAATAAGAGAAACGAGGACAACAGGATTACCAATTGAAGAAACTTTGCAAAATTATTCCATTATTGGAATTGTCAGGATTGTCAAATTGATCAGCACCAAAGGCTAATGAACATGGCCTAATTCCACCAGCTCCTATGGCCATTAATGCAAATGATGAAAACAGAAATGCAAACTGGCCAAAGTCTGGTTTTGACAATTTCCTGATTCTAATTTGCAAGGATTTGGCCTTGCTTCTTTTAGTATAGCTGTTAACCACAGGGCCACCATTCCCTACCAGGAAAATACAATGTTAAATTTAATCTCCATAATTAACAAAGATAAATCAAGATTAAAGTCAGTGGGTTCAGAATGAGCGTGAGTTTCTGTCTAGCCGTAAATAATATTTTGTTATTTGCAAATACTTAACTTTAGTATTTGAATTATTACCTATCAAGATTTGTTTGATGAGTTTTTCAAGTGAAAGTAATGATTTCACCCGACAACATCAACTTTTCTTTTTCCAGGTGAATATTTACGCTCAGACACAATTTCAACTTCAAAATGCTTTTATTTCAATTTCAACTTCAAATGCTTTATTTAAAAAACAATCGACCAAATATAGTCCAAATGCTATATAGATACCAAATATTGTCACACGCGTATTTTTTGTATATATAAATATTTTTAAAAAAATATTTGTTATTATTACGAGGATGGGAAGCAGTAGCGGAGCCGAAGTTTTCATTAACATGTGTCAAAATATAAGGGATGTCATTTGCCGCCCCTTGAGTGAATGTGGCTCCGCCGCTGATGGAGAGGGGAACATTACATATAGGTGGTACTCGATCCCTGACCACATGGTGAAGGATGAAAAACTCACACTAAATGAATAATTTGAATAAAAGTTCAGTTGAACCCACAGAACCTTCTCTAAATTTGCATCGAATAATAAATTGCAACGAAAACAATTAAGAACTAGAACACTAGAAAGGAGAATGTACTCACGATAAGGCTAATGAATGTCCTAAAGCAATAACATAATAACGACCCAAGTATGAGTCAGAAAGAAAAGCTCCAAAAATGGGAGTGAAATTAGATATGGCATTCCACCAAAAAAGAATACTTGCCCCTGTAGCATTACTTAAGTGATACTCATTTTTCAAGTATAATATCATATTTGCATGCAGTTCTACACTTGCAGCCTGTTGGGGTATGTGGATCGATTGGGCGTTGGTAAACACAAGTTTGAGAGAAAAACAACCTCTATTACTCACAAGAATAGATTACACGAATATTTACAAAACTCATAAAAAACTCGCAAAAACTCACAAACGAGGATCACTCTCTAGGATCACTTTTGTTCTCACTCTTCTTGGTGATGAACACTCTAATTTTTGTGATGATTTACAATGAAGGCAAGCATCTCTATTTATAGTAAAAATGGTGAGGGTTTTTTATGGAAATTCCCGTGTGAATAAGGAAGCTTCCCATGGAGACTATGGTTGGCTTGTTCAACCATTGTGGGCTGCAACTTGTTGGAGGCTTGTCAAAGTTTGCTAGTTTGAACATCTAGAAGTATAGCTGGAAGTCATCAATTCTCCCCTCCAGCCGTATCTGAAATAAACATCCCGGCTATGTCTCTGCATAACTCTAGCTTTTCTCGAGTCACTACCTTTGTTAACATATCAGTTGGATTCTCCTTCGTATGGATCTTCACTAGTCTCAACAGTTGTCGATCCATCACCTCGCGTATCCAATGATAGAGAATATCAATATGTTTTGTACGGGAATGGTACATGGAGTTCTTGCTCAAATCCAAAGCATTCTGACTGCCACAATGTACCTTGTACTCCTTTTGTTTGATTCCAAACTCTTGGAGATAACGCTTTAGCCACAACATCTCTTTTCCAGCTTCAGCGGCAGCAATGTATTCTGCTTCGGTTGTGGATAAAGCAACACACTTCTGTAGCCTAGACTGCCATGAAACAGCTCCCCCCTGCAAAAGTGTAAATGAATCCTGAAGTAGATTTTCTACTATCAAGATCTCCGGCCATATCTGCATCTGTATGGCCTTCCAAGATTAGATCTGCTCACCCGTAACAAAGACATAATTTCATTGTACCCATAAGATACCTAAGAATCCACTTTACTGCCTCCCACTGCTCTTTCCCGGGGTTGGAGAGAAAACGACTCACCGTTCCCACTGCGTGAGCAATATCGGGCCTTGTACACACCATAGCATACATCAAACTTCCAACTGATGAAGAATATGGTACCGACGACATCTCCCCAATATCATCCTTGGATGAGGGTCAGGAACTCTTGCTCAGCTTGAAATGGTTGGCTAATGGAATGCTAACTAGTTTGGCATTGTTCATATTGAACTCGTGCAAGCACTCGTTCAATATACTTCTCTTGAGATAGCCATAACCTCTGGTTCTTTCTGTCTCCGGTGATCTGCATTCCCAATATTTGTTGAGCCGGTCCTAAGTCTTTCATGTCAAAAGACTTAGAGAGTTCCTTCTTCAGCTGGTTGATCTTCATTGCGTCTTTCCCCACGATCAGAATATCGTATACATATAGTAGAAGAGCAACGAAATTCCCGTCTGAAAATTTCTAAATGTAAACACATTCATCTGCGGCAGTTTTCTTGTACCCTTGACTCACCATGCACGAGTCAAACTTCTTGTACCACTGTCTTGGTGCCTGCTTCAAACCGTACAAACTCTTCTTCAGCTTGCACACGAGGCTATCTCCTGAAACCTCAAAACCTTCGGGCTGCTGCATATAGATTCTTCTTTTAAATCTCCATGAAGAAACGTTGTCTTCACATCCATCTGTTCAAGCTCCAAGTTCATACTTGCGACCAATCCAAGTATGGCTCTGATTGAAGTCATCTTGACTACGGGTAAAAAAATCTCATCAAAGTCGATTCCCTTCCTCTGCTGGAATACTTTGACTACCAACCGTGCTTTGTATTTCACCACTTTTCCACTGCCATCTTTCTTCATCTTGAACACCCATTTATTTTTCAGTGCCTTCTTCCCTTTTGGAAGTTCTATGATCTCATAAGTCTGATTTTTGTGCAGAGATTCCATCTCGTCCTGCATTGCGAGCAACCACTGTTCTTTGTCCTTATGAGATACTGCTTCATGGAAACTCTCTGGTTCTTCAGTAAGTAGAAGATATTCGGATTCTGGATATCTTCTCGATGGAATCCGACCTCGTTCATATCTACGAACTTCTGGAATATGAGGAGATCCACCATCATCTGAGTCTTGTGATGGTTCTGGAACATCTGGCAGAGCGGGTTGTGGCTCCCCCTGCTCAACACCGTCTTCTTCCTCATTGTCTTCTACTTCTGGAATATCTTTTGGCATTGTATCTTCATTTCTCATGAATGATTCTGTTGTTGCCTCTGGCACCTGAGGAGCAACATTTGGCTTATGAGATATTGTGGGCTTTTCAATATCTTCTATTGTCTGGTTTTCATGGAACACTACGTCCCTACTTCTGATAACCTTTTTCTCCTTTGGATCCCATAATCTGTATCCAAATTCTTCATCTCCATAGCCTATGAATATGCATGGAGAGGTCCTTGCATCTAGCTTCTGCCTGAGCTCCTTGGATACGTGTGCGTTCGCCAAACATCCAAATATTCTCAAGTGATAATATGATGGATCCTTTCCAGACCAAAGTTTCTCCGGAACTTCAAAATTCAATGGTACTGATGGAGATCGTTGATCAAGTAACATGCGGCTCTGACTGCTTCTCCCCAGAATGGCTTTGGCAGCTTAGCCATACTAAGCATGCTCCGAACACGTTCCATGATTGTTCGGTTCATTCTTTCAGCTACACCGTTGTGTTGAGGGGTGCGTGGGACCATCTTCTCATGTCGAATTCCATTTTATCTGCAATTGGCATTGAACTGCCTGGAAGAGTATTCACCTCCATTGTCAGATCGAAGACACTTCAACTTCTTTCCGGTCTCACGTTCTACCATGACATGGAACAGTTTGAAGTAATCGAACACCTGGCCCTTCGTCCGTAAGAAATACACCCACACCTTTCGAGAAGCATCATCAATGAACGTTAGAAAGTATCGATTGCCGCCGAGTGATTCAACCTCTAAGGGACCGCAAACATCAGAGTGTACCAGACTGAGTAACTATGATCTTCTCGTTGAAGAGGAATTAGACGAGACTCTATGTTGCTTACCAAACAGACAATGATTGCAAGGATTTACTACAACATCCTTGTCCACATTGATAAACTCCCTTTTTATTAGGGTAGACAACCCTTTCTCACTCATGTGGCCGAGTCTCTGGTGCCATAAATTTTGAGAAGCATCCTTTTCTGCAACGTTGAGGCTGTCTGTGCATATCTTCACATGAGTCTTGTATAGCGTGCCACAAATATGTCCTCGGGCGACTGTCATAGCGCCTATTGATAACTTCCATGTGCCTTTACTGAAGTGACTATCATAGCCCTGTTTGTCAAGAGCTATTCCTGATAATAGATTTAGCCGAAGATCTGGCACATGGCGGACATCCTTCAAAGTGATTGTGCTCCCGGAACTTGTCTTTATCTGGACATCACCAATTCCAACAATCTCAGCAGAACTGGAATTTCCCATTTTCACAGCTCCAAAGTCACCGGCTTTGTATGTTGTGAAGTATTCCTTGTATGGAATCACGTGTTAGGATGCTGCAGTATCTACCACCCATTCTGTGTCTTCTCGTGAGACGTGAAGGCATGTCTCATCTTGGGTTGAACAATAAGCTACATCACCAGATATAGTAACTAACGTTTCTCCACCCTTGTTGCTGCGAACTGCTCTGGCCTTGCTCCTCTTTCCATTTGTAGAAGTTTTGCTTCATATGTCCCTCTATTCCACAATGATGGCACTTATTTATTGGTTTTCTGCCATCAGTGGACCTGCCCCTGCTCTTGCTTCTGCCTCTCCATTTGTTTTTTCTACTCTTTTGTTGCCTCCCCGGTTCTCTGTGACAAAGGCATGGATCTGATCTGTGCCCGTCTCCTTTCTCCTTGCCTCTTCACTGAATAGGGCATCCTTGACCATTGACATGGTAAGTTTTCCATTAGGGGCTGAGTTGCTGAGTGATACGACCAGTGTTTCCCAACTATCGGGAAGGGAACTGAGTAGTAACAGCGCCTGAACTTCATCGCTAAGTGGCATCTCTACAGACGACAACTGGTTGACCAGTTTTTGGAACTCACTAGTATGCTCGGCAACTGAAGTTTCATTTTTTAGCTTCCTGTTGACTAAGCGGCTCATCAATAGGGCCTTATTCCGAGCGGACTTGGCCTGGTACATGTCGTCCAACTTCTTCCAGAGGGTATATGCGTCTGTTTCTTGTGCAACATGGTGGAAGACACTATGATCAATCCATTGACGGATTTGACCAATAGTTTTTTGATTTGATTTCTTCCACTCTAACTCCTTGGCGGGATCAGGATTTTTACCCATTAATTCTATGGGATCAAACAAATCTTTAGGTCTTAGGAGATCTTCCATCCGAGGTCTCCGTAGCGTGTAATTTGTGGCAGTAAGCGTAATCATGGCTCCGAAAGATGATGTTGACTCTTCTGCGGACATTATCATCTTACAAAATAATTTTTCAACATGATCGGGGTCGAATCTTTAAACACGGAGTTCATCGTTGCGTCCGGAACGGTCGAAAACGGTGGAATTGACACTTCGTGGCTGAAGTTCCACTATAGGGATAAAACTGTAATTTCTGAAAGTTGAGGGACCAATCAGTAATTCCAGAGAGTTGACTGGTTCGCTACAGTTGACCGGTCGCCTTTTCCGGCAAAATTTCTGGCGACGGTCTCCGGCGAACCTCCGGCAAAGTTGACCAAACTTTGACCGCGATTTTTGGGCTCGTTTGAACTCCGATTAGGTCGCTGTTTGGTGTGTTGGACTCCGTTCAATGAGACGAATCCAATGGTGCCGTCAGAATTGGATTTCGAGCAAAGCCCCAAAAACCCAAATTTGGCTCGTCACTTAAAAACTCGACCAACGCCTCTAACCTGGCTCTGATACCACTTGTTGGGGTATGTGGTTCGATTGGGCGTTGGTAAACACAAATTTGAGAGAAAAATAACCTCTATTACTCAGAAGAATAGATTACACGAGTATTTACAAAACACAGAAAAAAACTCTCAAAAACTCACAAACGAGGATTACTCTCTAGGATCACTCTTGTTCTCACTCTTCTTGGTAATGAACACTCTAATTTTTGTGATGATTTACAATGAAGGCAAGCACCTCTATTTATAGTAATAATAGTGGGGGTTTTTTGTGGAAATTCCCGTGTGAATAAGGAAGTTTCCCATGGTGGCTATGGTTGGCTTGTTCAACCATTGTGGGCTGCAACTTGTTGGAGGCTTGTCAAAGTTTACTAGTTTGAACATCTAAAAGTATGGCTGGAAGCCATCACAACCTAGTCCAATGCCTCATTTGATGTTATCATCAAAACAAGACACATCATCATTAACGTAATATCGAGTAACTGCTTTGTAATCTCAGTTAAGTTGATGTAATCAGTCACTGTCTTATATTCGGCTTTGGAAGTTTGTCCAAGTCTGGTTAAATTAATACAACAAATAGATGGAGTGTCATGAACATAAATTGTTAAAGTTACGTACGGCATCTACTTAAATTTACTTTTCGAATCTAATTTGTTATTTGTCATTGTATATCTAGCCTTTTTGACTTAGTTAATAACGTTACTCAAATTAATAAACTAGTTTCACATGATAATTACAGTCTAATTAACTTGAATAAGGGAGCTGAGTTGTCCCATGCGTTTAGTGTACATACAATCAGACATTTGTATAACAACATCCCTATATAATAGTCATTCATATAAAAGTTAGAGTTTTTTCCGGAACTGAATATTGTATTATGTTATAATATGTCTTCTATAATAGCACTTTACTATAGCATCCAAAATATTTCGGAACAAACGAGATTGTTATAGAGAGGTTAAACTGTACTTTATTTAGCATCCCTTGTTTGGGTTTTGACACATACCTATAGTCAAGGCGGATGCATTTAAACTCTATGAGTTTAACTTTTATGGTTTTTAGCATTGAATCTATTATATGTTTTTAAAGCAATAGGTTCATATATTATTTGTTGCAATTTAATGTATTTTTCCACATAAATTTATGCATCGCGTTGAAAGTATTGGTTCAACTAAACCAGGAAGGGCTGGATCCGCCCCTGCCTATATATAGTGGCAACACCGATTTCCTACTCCCTCTTATGAATGATTTGAGATAACTGAGAAGTAGAAATGTGCACGGATTAAAAATATATAATATTTTATAATCATCTAGTATTTGAGATTTACTGCGCCAATTAATATAATCGTGTAGGTCTCTTTAAGTGCTCCCTATCAAAAGTTTCTCTATTTTTAAAACTCGAACCCAAAATTTCTAATTAAGGACTGATAGATCGCATCCTTCTCGCCACAGCCCTTTGGTGGTGATTAAAGAAATGTGTATAATTCAAATAAGAACAGACTAAAGTGTTCTAGTGGGCAAAGACATCTTTAATAAAAAAGCAGGCCAATAAAATGTTCAAAAATATAACATAAAATTTGCTTCCCATAGCTTTTATTGGAGAATTTATGAGCATGGTACAAAGATCATCTTCAAAATGTTCCATAAAAATATTGTTGTACAAAATTAAAAATGTCACATATTTGCTTATTTATACAGGAAATAAACTTTTCTAGTTTGAACCCTTCCACACCTTATATAAACAACCTTGCACTAAGGTAACACAGGGATAAAATGGTGGCACATTCACAGTATTATTGAATATACGTTAATAGCAAAAAATTGTCTATAACATGACAATCTCTCCTTTCTTTTCAGCTTGATCTTCCTCCCAAATTCTCATATCTTCATCAGATCCATAAGCCCAAGCACACACAATAAAGTAGAACAAATTCCCAACACTCAACAAGCAAAGAAGCCAATAGTAATAATCATAATGACCTAAATTCAAGTTATTTGATACCCAACTCACTTTCCCTCCTTTACTTGAAGCATGATCAACAATTTCCACAATTAAACTTCCAACCAAATTTCCAAATCCCATTCCTAATGAAAATAGTGCAACTCCAATGCTAGCCGTACTCTTAGGAAATTGTGAATAGTAAAATTCTATTTGTCCAATCGCGTTGAATGCCTCAGCTAGACCAGTTAAACAATGTTGCGGTACTAGCCACATTGCAGACATATCCACCTGTGACAAGGGATGGTTCGCGAGTCCTTCATTAAGGGCTCGTGCTCGTCTTTCTCTTTCCACTAATGCTGCTACCGCTTGTGCTGCACAAGAAAACACCAACCCGATCCCTATACGTTGCTTGAAAGTCAATCCGCGAGGTTTTTTGGTGAATTTTGAAATCCAGGGGACGATGATTCGGTCATAGATGGGTATCCATATTGTCAATGTAATAATCCCAAATAAACCATAAGAAGCTGCTGGAATTTCAAAGTGACTATTCAAATGTCTATCCATTGTATTTGCTTGTAACACTGGAAATGCATGTTGACTTAGCGTTACTGCTATCATAATTCCTGTAGACCACATTGGGATAACTTTGATTAAGGCTTTGAATTCTTCTACTTGTTGAACTGTACAAATATTCCATTGATCTGAAGCTGTTCCATTTGGATTCAAATCTTTCTCAGGGTTTCTAATGATACATGCCTTATTTAGAAACCTATGAAATATGACAAAAAAATGCTTATCAATATGCTTGTTCATTCAATATTCAAATAAACTACTAACAAATTATTTTCAATCATCAGTAAGAGCGGTGAGTATGATATAAAGATCTTTGTCTGTTTAATTATAGCGCTATTGACTGTTACGATCAAGTGCTTACCATCATGCCAAAAAATATACTAGATGATAACAAGGGCGTAACTTAATTTCTTAACCAAACCCCACCAAACAAGTGTCATGTTCGACCATGACTCTGACCTAGTCTACCCTAATCCCCTCATGGGCTTGCGATTGGCAGGACGTTGGTGTTATCCAACAATAACATTATTTTTCCTTAATCATCTTTGTTCCACTTAGAATACATTTGTCACCTTTTCTCATGCTAAAGTTCTCGTGTGAGGGGACAAGAGGTTCTTTGGTGGCATCGCAAACAAAAAATATACTTATTCTTGTTAAGTGACAACCTAATATTAGGCATTCTACGGGTAGACAACGTTATTCTTTTAATCATAAATGTTCAATTACTATGAACAAGAAGTAGAAATTAGCATGATTTATGACAAAGAATTGGTCAATATAGCATGTGAATAGAATGAGTTTCAATTTTGTGTAATGAAAATGTATAAGTTATTTACATTATTAGATTAAGTTAATTTATAATAACATATAATTTTTCATAGCCACTAATGCTTGCATTAAGGTAGCTGCCTAAATCACACCCGCTAAGGGTACGACTCTTTGCCGAACCCTGTGCGAATACGGAATATTTTATGCACCTTATAACGTATAATTTCTCAAAGCGATTTTAGTCTGATAATTAAAGAAAAAGTAATAACCTGCTATATATATAGTAGTATAAATATTTTTATATTTTCAATATATATAACTAATTAAATCCGAATAAAGTACCTTAGTTTATGTGTTGGAAAAGTAAATCTTGAATCCTTCTCATGATGATACCACCCATTAGAATCCACAGGAGGCAGAGAGAGGTGTTTGTTTTTCCAAGCCATAGCAACAACTTGAGCCAAACCAGTAATCAAACTCTTTTTTGCCTTCATCTTAATAAAAAGTCCAAAACCCAAAAGGAAAAAAATTGTTGCTAACAACATAAGACCTGCAGGTACTCCAAACCCCACCACCCAACCAAATTGTGTCTGAATATACACTATAACTGTCACAGCGATCAACACTGATATGCACACTGATGCATAATACCTGTTGAGAAGAATTAAAATATTAACATAATATTCACAGCAGATAATACTCCGTAAGAAATAAAGAACTAAAGCCAACACACAGTAAACAATGAAAATAAAAAATACTGTTGAAATTATATAAATTGATCAAAAATAATTAAAATAGACTAGTTTTAAAAATAAAAGTAAAAAATGATATTCAAGAACATTGGTTGTCTTGCATGACAAAATTGATTTGTATAAGTTTGAATTTTCTTACATGTCATGTTTGATTATTTTTGTATGCCAATGTTGAATTTTTGGTGTAAGGTTTTAGTATAAATAGGTTGTAGAACTCATTTGTAAAATTATCCCAAAACTTGTATTAAAAATTACAAGTGTAGTATTGTAAGCTTTGAGTTTGTTAGCAAATATATTTTTCTTTCTCGGTATTTCACTTTTCGGTTTCAAATCCCAAAGTTTATTTCCGAGAATCATTATCTTTTTTTTGGTTTCAACATTTGGTATCAGAGCAAGGTTGAGTGTTGTGAGGTAGAAAAATATTGAATCATGTCGTCTAGTAACATGATTCAATTTCAGCTTCCAAAACTCACCGGGAAAAATTACAACAATTGGTCAATCCAATTGAAGGTATTTTTCCGATCTCAAAATTTATGGGATTTGGTGGAGAGCGGCTACACAGAGGTAGCTAATGCAGTTGTGTTCGAGGCTATGAAAAATGAGGAGAAAGGGGTATTAGTTGAAACTCGTAAGCGGGATCAGAAGGCATTATATGCCATCATTCAAGCTGTTGACGAGCTGGTAGTTAAAAGAATATCAGCGGTTGAGACAGCTCACCAAACGTGGGTTATCTTGCAGAAAGCCTACAAAGGTGATGACGAGTGAAGCGGGTCCGATTACAGACGCTCCGGGGCGATTTCGAGTCATTGAGAATGACAGACTCGGAAAGTGTTGCCGGTTATTTGGACCGAGTACAGTCCATGGTGAATCAGTTGCGGTCCAACGGGGAAGTGTTGGATGAGCATAGAGTAGTAGAAAAAATGCTACGATCTCTAACCGAAAGATTTTACTATGTTGTAGCAGCCATCGAGGAAGGCCAAGATACATCAACCATGTCAGTTGACAGGTTGTTGGGTTCATTAAGTTCTCACGAGTAGAGAATGAACCAGAAGGATGGAACCTTTCAACCACAGCAGGCATTATAGAGTAATTTCATACCAGGAAGTCGCGGTAGCAATGGCGGTCATAGGCGCAATGGCGAACGAGGCGGCAACAAAAGAAAGGCAAATAATTCTTCTGGAAGGATCTTCGATAAATCAAAGGTCAGATGTTACAACTGTAAAAAATTTGGACATTTTAAAAATGAATGTCTAATTATCAGAACGGACGGTCGCAGCAGGCACACGTGTCAGAAGCTGGTGTAGATATGGTTCTAGCATGTGACGCTGGTGAACAAGTGACTAGAGGTCTAGATGTTTGGTAACTTGATAGCGGGTGCTCGAATCATATGTGCGGGCGGAAAGATCTATTTTCAAAGTTGCACGAGTACGAGGGCAGAGAAGTGAACTTTGGGAATAAGACGAAGATTAGTGTGAAAGGCAAAGGTGACATCAAAATTAAAGCCAAGGATGGCAGCGATGTTACTATTGCAGATATTTTTTTTGTACCTGATCTTTTCTGGAATCTATTGAGCGTTGGCCAACTTTCAGAAAAGGGGAACCAGATTCTCTTTCAAGACGAAGTTTGCACCATCCGGAGCAAAAACAACAAGATGAATACTCAGGTAAACATGGCGAAAAATCGGATGTACTCTCTCACTCTCAATAAAGGAGTGATGAACTTCCAAGCAGTGGCGATGGATAGCAACTGGCTATGGCATCTCTGATATGGCCATTTAAATTTCAGAGGGCTGAAATTATTGTCCCAAAAGAAAATGGTGACAGGATTACCGGTGATCGATGCTCCTGATCAGCAGTGTGAAGGATGTCTTCTTGGGAAGCAGCACAGAGATTCTTTCCAACTGGAAAATTGAACACATCAAAGAAACCTTTGGAGTTAGTGCATACAGATTTGTGTGGCCCAGTCGAGGTGGAATCTCTAGGAGGTAAGAGATACATGCTTTCTTTTATAGATGATTGTACCAGAAAAACTTTGGTTTATTTTCTCCGAGAAAAATCAGAAGCTTTTACAAATTCAAAGAATTTAAAGTTTTTGTTGAAAAACAAAGTGGCTTTATTTTGAAAACTCTGAGATCCGATAGAGGTGTGAATTCACTTTTAACGAATTTCAAGAGTTTAGCAAAAAAGAAGGAATTCTTCATCAGTTGACAGCCAGTTATACACCTCAACAAAATGGTGTGGCTGAAAGGAAGAACAGGACAATCTTTGAAATGGCAAGAAGCATTGTGAAGGGGAAAGGTTTGCCGAAGGAATTTTGGGCAGAAGCAGTTGCATGTGCTGTGTACATGTTGAACAGGTGCCCAACAAAGATCGTGAACGGGAGAACTCCAGAAGAAGCTTGGAGTGGCAGTAAGCCGAATGTTTCTTCGTTAAGGGTATTTGGGTGTATAGCTTATCCCCATGTACCAGATGAGCGGAGAAAGAAGCTGGATGATAAGAGCCAGAAGTATATCTTTATTGGGTACAGTGAAGTCACGAAGGGTTATAAGTTATATAATCCAGTCACGAAACAATTGATACTGAAACTCGGAAAATCACTTCCGGTTATGTATTCTTTCTCGAGGGAGGCGTGTTTTCGTGGTCTTCAAAGAAGCAACAAGTAGTTGCTTTATCTACAGATGAAGGAGAGTATGTGGCAGCAACCTCTGCAGCATGTCAAGCTGTTTGGCTTCGAAGAATGCTCGATAAGCTGAACCACGAGCAAGATGGTCCGACAAAGATTATGCGTGATAATACGTCATTGATTGCATTAGCCAAGAATCCAGTATTTCATGGCAGGAGCAAGCATATCAGGATTAAGTATCACTACATAAGAGATCTTGTCAAGAATGGAGAAATCGAACTTAAGTTCTGTGAATCAGAAGATCAGATAGCGGATATTCTGACTAAACCGCTGAAGGCAGAAACGTTCGAGAGATTGAAATCGATGCTTGGTATACGTAAATTATTTTGATCAATTTAAGGGAGGCTGTTGAAATTATATAAATTGATCAAAAATAATTAAAATAGACTAGTTTTAAAAATAAAAGTCAAAAATGGTATTCAAGAACATTGGTTGTCTTGCATGACAAAATTAATTTGTATAAGTTTGAATTTTCTTACATGCCATGTTTGATTATTTTTGTATGCCAATGTTGAATTTTTGGTGTAAGGTTTTAGTATAAATAGGTTGTAGAACTCATTTGTAAAATCATTCCAAAACTTGTATTAAAAATTACAAGTGTAGTATTGTAAGCTTTGAGTTTGAGTTAGCAAATATATTTTTCTTTCTCGGTATTTCATTTTTCGGTTTCAAATCCCAAAATTTATTTCCGAGAATCATTATTTTTTTTGGGTTTCTACAAATACTCCATTTGTTTCAATTTATGCAATGCAGTTTGTATCTCCAGAATCAAACTTATTATAAGGGTCTATTATATACAATCGTACTCTACATTTCTGCAAGAAGCTGTTTCTACTAAGGCTGTCTAAGGGGAAGGTATTGGGACATTAAGGGTTAAGGGTACACGGAAGGTAAGGGTAAGGGTAGGGGGAGGGGTTCCTAAGGGTACTTTTCTTAAGGCTGGTATTTAAGGGTATGAGTTAAGGATATTTTTTTTGGTACCCTATTAGTACCCCTATCGATCCTAAGGGTGCGGTACTTAAGATTGTGGTACCGGTACTTAAGGGTTCTTAGGAGTAATTTTAAATTAAATAAAAAAGGCCATATTTTAAATTAAACAAAAAAAACCGTTGGTAACAGTGTGGTACAGTACGGTACTTTATGGGTACATACTGTACCAGTACTAAGGGTACTATATCGAGTACCCGACCATTGCCTTACCCTTCACCCCAAATCCCTCACCCCTACCCATCAACTGGAGCGGTATGGTTCGGTACGAGTATTGTTACTATTCTTACCATAGACAGTTTTAGTTTTTACGGCTCGAATTTTTAATCTTTTAATCACATGACAACAGCTTTACTAATTACATTGAGGATTACGTATTTAAAAACTGATGGTAATGAACTGTATCGCATAAATTGGGACAGAGGAAGTAAAACAAGTACATCAAGATATTAACGTGATAAATACCAATTGAAGAAACTTTGCAAGATTCGTCCATTATTGGGATTCTCAGGATTGTCAACTTGGTCAGCACCAAAGGCTAATGAACATGGCCTAATTCCACCAGCTCCTATGGCCATTAATGCAAATGATGAAAGGAGAAGTGCAAGTTGGGCGATGTCTGCTTTTTGACAGTTTCCTGAGTCTAATTTGCAACGATGTGGCCTTGCTTCTTTTATTATAGCTGTTAACCATAGGACCACCATTCCCTAGCCAAGAAAATATGGTGTTAAATCTGATCATGATTAAGAAAAGAAGCGAATTTAAGATTTAGAGTTAGTGGATTCAAAATAAGTCTGATTTTATTTTCATTAAATAGACGGATGCTATTTTTTTTTATCTATATAGAGTTCAAATTTGAAAGCAGCGAGTTTAGTTGAATGCACATCGTTGTCCTAGATTCGCCTCTGATAATGAATTTCAATAGTAAATGCATATCAGGGGTGGAGCTAGAATTTCTGTTATGGATTTGTCCCTACCTAATAGCTTTGTATGTACAACTTATTAATTTAGAACTCAATAACTTTGAGAGCTTGTTGATACGAAGATTAAGGGATAAATAACTTTGAAATTAAATTTGAGATAAGTTTATCTCATTTTTGGTGGGGACAAAATTGTAGTATAACTAATCGGACGATTAGTAATTCTGGGATTGTAGTGTTTTTTTATCCCTATGAAAGGGTGGGATAACAATCCTGGAATAACTAATCCCGAGATAATAAATTCTGGGATAACTTGTTTCCCAACCATACGACCCCTAAAGGGTTATAATCCTAAGAGTTAGAATTCTGAACGTGTAAGTTTCAAATCATGGCTAGAAAAGTAAACGGTAAATTCGATTAACTATATTTGTGTAAAGATCCCCTTTTTTTTGTTTTGTTTATGCATATAGAGTCCAAATCCAAAAGCAACAAGTTCAGTTGAATCTACATCATTGTCCTATATTTGCTTGTGATAATGAATTTTAATTAGGGGAGAAGCTAGAATTTTTGTTATGAATTCGACAAAATTTAATAGCTTTTTATGTACAAATTACTAATTTATAATCCAATAACCTTAAAGAGTTAGAATTCTGAACTTATAAGTTTCACTTGGCCTCCTATTTCAAGGAAAAGTATTACAAAGAAATAGCAGAATAAAGGAGAGAATGTACTCACAAGAAAGCTGATGATTGTCCCTAAAGCAATCACATAATATCGACCCAAGTACGAATCAGAAAGAAATGCTCCAAAAATAGGCGTGAAATTGGAAATGGCACCCCACCATAAAAGAATGATTTGGCCTCTAGCATTAGTTAAGTGATACTCAGTTTTCAGATACATGATCATATTTGCACTTAGCCCTACACTTGCAAGCCTCTCCAACGACTCGTTTGCTGTCATCATCAAAACCATAAACCATATTTTTTAAAATATATATATATATATAAAAAAAAGCGTATCGGGTACTACGGAGGTCAATTTCCATAGAAAAGTTTTTTCCAAACAGCGTCTTTCGACTTTTGAAATGGAACATTAGAGCAACGGTAAAGTTGTCTTCTAGGTTACAGACTCGAGTCATGAAAGTAGTCACTAATATTTATATTAGGGCAGACTGTCTACATCGCATGACCTCTAAGGGTGAGACCCTTCCTTGAACCCTATTTGAATGCGGGATATTTTTTCCACCGGACTTATGCCCTTGCACTTTTTAATATTTTTCGGCGTTTGGTTGGAGGTGGAAAAAGAATGTGTATGTTTGTGTGTGATGTACATATTAACATTAATATTTGTAAATCGGAGAGTGTTTTGGGTAATGAACATTAATAATATTGTCTTAGTGTTAGTTGGAGTAATTAATAATATGCAGTGATCAATCATTACGATAGTTATAAGAAAAATGACTTCCACCTAAGAGTGATTAGAGAAATCATATTCCTCTTTTGATGATAACCAGACACCAAAAAATCAATGACTTTTCTCATGAAAAATATTTTACTTAAAAATGACTTCTGTCGTACCAAACAAACCGTTAATTCAAGAGGAAAAATTCATACCAAGGAACTAAAAAGTATAAATAATTACATACCGATAATAAAAGGCATGGTTTTAAGGCCACCTTTCTTGCCATTTGAGACATCCTCAGAATTCTTCACTAAATCTGAAGAACTTCCTTTTCCATCCATCTCCAAAACTTTGTCTCAAACACTTGGTATAGTCAATAAAAACATATATATTTGAGAACTATTGATCTGACTAATCCGAATTTGCGTCGTATAGATTTATTTATATGTCAATAATATAGAGCAATTGCTTTGTAATATCAGCTAAGTTGATATCAATGCGTCATTGTCTCATAGTGTTATTCAGTTTGTCATCAACATATAGTTACTATTACGGCAAGGCATCCACTAATTAATTTAATTTTAAAAATAAATCTAATTTTTTTTTATTTGTATGGACGAATCCCAGCCAATTTTGATCGTTATATGGAACTAGTATGCCTTTGTTTACTTCCTTTTCTAAAGGTATTTTTTTTTTATGTATTGGAGCCCAACTATATCTGGATTTGCATTGTGTGTAGGGCCTTATTAGGGGGGAAAGTATTCCCTATCAAAGATTTTTTCATATCCAAAGTTCAAACCCGATACCTCTAATTAAGGGAAGAGCAACATCATTGTACAACATTAATTCGGTTGCTTTGGCTATGAGGTGTTTACAGTTAATCCCGTCACAATACATAAAAAAAAATTACACATGAATTTTTTTTCTTGTTCTCGGACATTTAATTTGTTTTCGTTTATTTTGTTTAATTGTTTCTTTCATTGTTTTTCTTTGATTATTTAAATGATGTAATTTCTCTCTGCATGAAATTTTAGAAATAAAGGATTAGTTTTAAATCGCAATTACTGAATACTGATTGTCTTGGGTTATTGCTGATTGTTTACACGGACCAAAAAAAGGGTATTAATCGCATTTAGTGAACACGACTTATAAACAATAATTTCAAATGCGACTTATTAGTGACAATTGGCAAACACAATTATAATAGCAATTACATATCAATAACATATGTTACTCCCAATTTTTCATATTTTGATAATATTAGAAAAGCAGGGAAAACTTTTAGTTATTTTTCAAGATTATTTTGACCGTTGGTCGTATTACATTCTTGTGCTTCACATTTACAAACGACTTTAAATTTATAATATACAAACATATGTTATGTATATATTAATTTTTAGTTTAAGAACTCGAACCATTAAGTTTTCATCCACCGTAACCTATCCCCTAGACTTAATTGGACTTGATTCGGTCAAACGAATCAAACACCTATGCCCTACTATACTACCCTAAGTATAAGGGACTACCCTACTCTCACCATATAACCTGACCTACAGGAAATTAAGAATTGTCTTATAAACCCTATAAAGCACCAGGATCGAATGGCCTACACCTTTTCTTCTACCAAAAGTTCAGAAATGAGACAAAGAATGCCTTAATCCACCGTAACCTATCCCCTAGACTTAAATGGACTTGATTTGGTCAAACGAATCAAACACCTATACCCTACTATACTACCCTAAGTATAAGGGACTACCCTACTCTCACCATATAACCTGACCTACAGGAAATTAAGAATTGTCTTTTAAGCCCTATAAAGCACCAGGATCGAATGGCCTACACCTTTTCTTCTACCAAAAGTTCTGAAATGAGACAAAGAATGCCTTAATCCACCGTAACCTATCCCCTAGACTTAATTGGACTTGATTCGGTCAAACGAATTAAACACCTATGCCCTACCATACTACCCTAAGTATAAGGGACTACCCTTCTCTCACCATATAACCTGACCTACAGGAAATTAAGAATTGTCTTTTAAACCTTATAAAGCACCAGGATCGAATGGCCTACACCTTTTCTTCTACCAAAAGTTCTGAAATGAGACAAAGAATACCTTAATCCACCGTAACCTATCCCCTAGACTTAAATGGACTTGATTCGGTCAAACGAATCAAACACCTATGCCCTACTATACTACCCTAAGTATAAGGGACTACCCTACTCTCACCATATAACCTGACCTACAGGAAATTAAGAATTGTCTTTTTAGCCCTATAAAGCACCAGGATCGAATGGCCTACACCTTTTCTTCTACCAAAAGTTCTGAAATGAGATAAAGAATGCCTTAATCCACCGTAACCTATCCCCTAGACTTAATTGGACTTGATTAGGTCAAACGAATTAAACACCTATGCCCTACTATACTACCCTAAGTATAAGGGACTACCCTTCTCTCACCATATAACCTGGCCTACAGGAAATTAAGAATTGTCTTTTAAACCCTATAAAGCACCAGGATCGAATGGCCTACACCTTTTCTTCTACCAAAAGTTCTGAAATGAGACAAAGAATGCCTTAATCCACCGTAACCTATCCCCTAGACTTAATTGGACTTGATTCGGTCAAACGAATCAAACGCCTATGCCCTACTATACTACCCTAAGTATAAGGGACTACAATACTCTCACCATATAACCTGACCTACAGGAAATTAAGAATTGTCTTTTAATCCCTATAAAGCACCAGGATCGAATGGCCTACACCTTTTCTTCTACCAAAAGTTCTGAAATGAGACAAAGAATGCCTAAATCCACCGTAACCTATCCCCTAGACTTAATTGGACTTGATTCGGTCAAACGAATCAAACACCTATGCCCTACTATACTACCCTAATTATAAGGGACTACCCTACTTTCACCATATAACCTGACCTACAGGAAATTAAGAATTGTCTTTTAAACCCTATAAAGCACCAGGATCGAATGGCCTACACCTTTTCTTCTACCAAAAGTTCAGAAATGAGAAAAAGAATGCCTTAATCCACCGTAACCTATCCCCTAGACTTAATTGGACTTGATTCGGTCAAACGAATCAAACACCTATGCCCTACTATACTACCCTAAGTATAAGGGACTACCCTACTCTCACCATATAACCTGACCTACAGGAAATTAAGAATTGTCTTTCAAACCATATAAAGCACTAGGATCGAATGGCCTACACCTTTTCTTCTACCAATAGTTCTGAAATAAGACAAAGAATGCCTTAATCCACCTTAACCTATCCCCTAGACTTAATTGGACTTTATTCGGTAAAACGAATCAAACACCTATGCCCTACTATACTACCCTAAGTATAAGGGACTACCCTACTCTCACCATATAACCTGACCTACAGGAAATATAGAATTGTCTTTTAAACCCTATAAAGCACCAGGATCGAATGGCCTACACCTTTTCTTCTACCAAAAGTTCTGAAATGATACAAAGAATGCCTTAATCCACCGTAACCTATCCCCTAGACTTAACTGGACTTGATTCGGTCAAACGAATCAAATACCTATGCCCTACTATACTACCCTAAGTATAAGGGACTACCCTACTCTCACCATATAACCTGACCTACAGGAAATTAAGAATTGTCTTTTAAACCCTATAAAGCACCAGGATCGAATGGCCTACACCTTTTCTTCTACCAAAAGTTCTGAAATGAGACAAAGAATGCCTTAATCCACCGTAACCTATCCCCTAGACTTAATTGGACTTGATTCGGTCAAACGAATCAAACACCTATGCGCTACTATACTACCCTAGGTATAAGGGACTACCCTACTCTCACCATATAACCTGACCTACAGGAAATTAAGAATTGTCTTTTAAACCCTATAAAGCACCAGGATCGAATGGCCTACACCTTTTCTTCTACCAAAAGTTCTGAAATGAGACAAGAATGCCTTAATCCACCGTAACCTATCCCCTAGACTTAATTGGACATGATTCGGTCTAACGAATCAAACACCTATGCCCTACTATACTACCCTTAGTATAAGGGACTACCCTACTCTCGCCATATAACCTGACCTACAGGAAATTAAGAATTGTCTTTTAAACCCTATAAAGCACCAGGATCGAATGGCCTACACCTTTTCTTCTACCAAAAGTTCTGAAATGAGACAAAGAATGCCTTAATCCACCGTAACCTATCCCCTAGACTTAATTGGACTTGATTCGGTCAAACGAATCAAACACCTATGCCCTACTATACTACCCTAAGTATAAGGGACTACCCTACTCTCACCATATAACCTGACCTACAGGAAATTAAGAATTGTCTTTTAATCCCTATAAAGCACCAGGATCGAATGGCCTACACCTTTTCTTCTACCAAAAGTTCAGAAATGAGACAAAGAATGCCTTAATCCACCGAAACCTATCCCCTAGACTTAATTGGACTTGATTCGGTCAAACGAATCAAACACCTATGCCCTACTATACTACCCTAAGTATAAGGGACTACCCTACTTTCACCATATAACCTGACCTACAGGAAATTAAGAATTGTCTTATAAACCCTATAAAGCACCAGGATCGAATGGCCTACTCCTTTTCTTCTACCAAAAGTTCTGAAATGAGACAAAGAATGCCTTAATCCACCGTAACCTATCCCCTAGACTTAATTGGACTTGATTCGGTCAAACGAATCAAACACCCATGCGCTACTATACTACCCTAAGTATAAGGGACTACCCTACTCTCACCATATAACCTGACCTACAGGAAATTAAGAATTGTCTTTTAAACCTTATAAAGCACCAGGATCAAATTGCCTACACCTTTTCTTCTACCAAAAGTTCTGAAATGAGGCAAAGAATGCCTTAATCCACCGAAACCTATCCCCTAGACTTAATTGGACTTGATTCGGTCAAACGAATCAAACACCTATGCCCTACTATACTACCCTAAGTATAAGGGACTACCCTACTCTCACCATATAACCTGACCTACAGGAAATTAAGAATTGTCTTTTAATCCCTATAAAGCACCATGATTGAATGGCCTACACCTTTTCTTCTACCAAAAGTTCTGAAATGAGACAAAGAATGCCTTAATCCACCGTAACCTATCCCGTAGACTTAATTGGACTTGATTCGGTCAAACGAATCAAACACCTATGCCCTACTATACTACCCTAAGTATAAGGGACTACCCTACTCTCACCATATAACCTGACCTACAGGAAATTAAGAATTGTCTTTTAAACCCTATAAAGCACCAGGATCGAATGGCCTACACCTTTTCTTCTACCAAAAGTTCTGAAATGAGACAAAGAATGCCTTAATCCACCGTAACCTATCCCCTAGACTTAATTGGACTTGATTCGGTCAAATGAATCAAACACCTATGCGCTACTATACTACCCTAAGTATAAGGGACTACCCTACTCTCACCATATAACCTGACCTACAGGAAATTAAGAATTGTCTTTTAAATCCTATATAGCACCAGGATCGAATTGCCTACACCTTTTCTTCTACCAAAAGTTCTGAAATGAGACAAAGAATGCCTTAATCCACCGTAACCTATCCCCTAGACTTAATTGGACTTGATTCGGTCAAACGAATCAAACACCTATGCCCTACTATACTACCCTAAGTATAAGGGACTACCCTACTCTCACCATATAACCTGACAAACAGGAAATTAAGAATTGTCTTTTAAACCCTGTAAAGCACCAGGATCGAATGGCCTACACCTTTTCTTCTACCAAAAGTTCTGAAATGAGACAAAGAATGCCTTAATCCACCGTAACCTATCCCCTAGACTTAATTGGACTTGATTCGGTCAAACGAATCAAACACCTATGCGCTACTATACTACCCTAAGTATAAGGGACTACCCTACTCTCACCATATAACCTGACCTACAGGAAATTAAGAATTGTCTTTTAAACCCTATAAAGCACCGGGATCGAATGGCCTACACCTTTTCTTCTACCAAAAGTTCTGAAATGAGACAAAAAATGCCTTAATCCACCGTAACCTATCCCCTAGACTTAATTGGACTTGATTCAGCAAACGAATCAAACACATATGCCCTACTATACTACCCTAAGTATAAGGGACTACCCTACTCTCACCATATAACCTGACCTACAGGAAATTAAGAATTGTCTTTTAAACCCTATAAAGCACCAAGATCGAATGGCCTACACCTTTTCTTCTACCAAAAGTTCTGAAATGAGACAAAGAATGCCTTAATCCGCCGTAACCTATCCGCTAGACTTAATTGGACTTGATTCGGTCAAACGAATCAAACACCTATGCCCTACTATACTACCCTAAGTATATGGGACTACCCTACTCTCACCATATAACCTGACCTACAGGAAATTAAGAATTGTCTTTTAAACCCTATAAAGCACCAGGATCAAATGGCATACACCTTTTCTTCTACCAAAAGTTCTGGAATGAGACAAAGAATGCCTTAATCAACTTCTGCAAGAGAACTTTAGAAAGAAATCAATGACAAAAGAAATGAATAAACCTTACATTTGTTTAATCCCAAAACGTAAGAACCCGAAAACAATAAAAGAATTTAGAACTATAAGCCTTTGTAACACGGCTTATACGATCATTACAAAAATTTTAGTTAATAGAATTAAACCTCTTCTCCATAAAGTAATACACCCTACCCAAACAAACTTCCTAAAAGGAAGAAGAGAATCTGACAACGCCATTATTGTGAACGAAGTAGTATCCTACTTCAAAAAAACAAAAAGGAAGAAAGGGAAAATGCTAATTAAAATAGACCTGGAGAAAGCCTATGACAAGTCCTTCATAATATTCTCTCTGTTATCCCTAAATTTCCCCAAAGATATAATTGATAATTTCCCCCAAAGATATAATCTATATTATCATGTCCTACATCTCGACTACCCAAACCTATATCTTGATAAACGGGTCTAGCACGGAATTCTTTAGACCAACAAGAGGGATTAGACAAGGGAATCCCCTATCCCCATACCTCTTCATAATCTGCATGGAAATGCTATCTAGACTGATACACCACGAAACTGATTGTTGCAAATGGACCCCCATCAAATGCACTCCTTAACATATAACACCAGGGTATCTGGTCAACAAGGCAAGTAACACTATGTGTGCCAATGATATATGAGTGCTAAATGTCGTGCCTCATAGTACAGCAGGAGTAAATGCATGAATGCAATGCAATCCATATGACCGCTACGGCGCATAGCCCGATCCATTTGGGTATCCGTGCTCATCGTGGGGGTTCAGACTCCGGAGGGCTCCTACAGCCCAAGCGCAATATCAATATCACACCGCTGCGGCGTGCAGCCCGATCCATACAATGTATATGCACATGTAAACATAACACTCGAGGCCTGAAATCCTCCTTACATCATCATCATGTCCTCACATATGTTCCTCAACCTCAATCAGTCCGAAATAGTCAAAATCCCCACGAGCAACAGTAATACAATAATACTCAGCTCAAATGATAGTTCAATATCAGCTAAAACTTCAAGTCTGAGTAAAAATATAGTTGAGTTCATGAAATAATGTAAATCACATGGACTAAGTTCAAATTATATTTCAAATAGTGAGGAAAACAATGATGATAGCTCACACAGAGTTCAAGCAATCGGCAATAAGCCCTAAGTATGGCAATGAGCCCAAGTCATAATGATAACAACAAATCATTTGCAAATACGCGGTGAAAACCAAAAACCGAGATGGACCAAGTCACGATCCCCAACGGTTCTCTACCCCACGCTCAGGTCCAGCATGCAAGTCACCACAATACAACCCTAAGACGTGGAAATCCGGGGTTTCAAACCCCCAGGATATCATTCCCAAGTATTACTCACCTCGAACTGGTGAAATCTCAAGCTCACGACGCCTTTGTCCCTCAAATCGGCCTCCACGCATGTCGAATCTATCCAAAAATAGAACAAATATATCATGCAAATGGGACAACACCCAGTCGAAAACAATCGAGAAATAGCAAGAATCTCGAAACTAGCAAAACACGAGCCCCGAGACCGCTTCTTCAAAAATTACAAAACTTACATTTTCAGAATCCTCATCTTGCCACGAGTCGTACATATAAACTTCATCAAAATCGTAGTCCAATTGCTCCTCCAAATCCCCAATTTTTATTTGAAATTTCAAGCCCTAGTTCATCAACTTTTACACCCAAATTCAGTGAATTAATTATTGATTCTTCAATAAAATGACGTATTAAGGCCATGAGACTTACCTCCAATCACTTCTCGTCGAAATCCCCTTCAAAATCGGTCAACAAGCTCTCAAGGTGGTAGAAAAATGGAGGAAATATGAGATGGCTCGCGTATTAAACGCTTAACTTAAAACTCTCTGCCGAGCGATCTTCCTCTATGCGATCGCAGCTTTGGCTTGCGATCGCAGAGAACAAACTCAGAGCCTCTCAAAATCATCTTACGCGATCGCACACTTCCCTCTACGATTGCAGAGAACAACATTCCTCAACCTATGGGATCATATTCCCCTAACCGCGATCGCGTTGAACAAATTCCCAAGATTCCCCAAACCTTCTACACAAACGCGACTCGCCTTCCACGATCGCAGAGAACAACGACCCGCTACTACACGATCACGTCCACGTTTCCGCGATCGCGATGACCAAAAATTGGTCTGCACTGCTGCTTCAATTTTCTGCAGCTATTCCAAACTAAAATCTTTCCATTAGCCATACGAAATCACCCCGAGGCCCCCCGGGACCTCAACCCAAAGCACCAACATGACCTGTTATCTCATTAAAACTTTCTCGGCATTAACATAAAAAATCATCAAATTCCTCAAATTCAAGCCTAAGTCAAACTAGAACTTTCTTAATTCGCGTTCAATCCAAAACCCGACCTAAACACTTTCGAATGATCTGAAAATTTTCACACATGTCGAAAATCACCTAACGAAACTATTTCAACTCTCAGAATCCCATTCCGACCCTCGGATGCAAATCTCACCTATCAACCGGAATCCTCCAAAATTCAAACTTCGCCAATTCAAGCCTAATTCTACACCGGACCTCCAAATTCAATTCCGGTCGCTCTACTAAGTCACAAATCATCCCCCGAAGCTGAACGAAACATCGAAAATCACATCCGATCCCTCTAACTCACAAGTCAACTTACGGTTGACTTTTCTCATACAAGCTTCTTTCTGAGAGGCTATGTGCCTTATTTTCAACCAAAACCAATTCAATTACACCCGATCGAATCTAATACTGATATTGAAACATGAATCCATACAATAAGGGGGAAACTCGGCGGTAACTCACGCGATGGCGGGACGGGTCGTCACATTATCTCTTGCATAAAAAATCGTTTCTTACCATCCAACATGCACATCGTGGAACCTTCATACTAGCAAACTATTTCCCCTTAATATAATAGCCATGAATCAATCAGATCCATAACGTGTCAGTTTTACATGCTAAGTGTTAGCCTCAATGTTTTACGTATTGATTTTGATGATATCAAATCAATATATTATTAAATAAAGAACATTTATTTGTCGTAATCTTATTCTTATACATGTTTGTTCAAGGAAAAAGATGCTGGTAAAGATCCTACGAAATATGAGAAAGAGATTATCATGTAAAGAATTTATGAGAAAAAATATTAGTAAGGAAGATTATTTTCAAATATTTAATCTCCAATCGTCATAGAAGGAATAATATTTGAAAGTCAAATTTCAAATATTGAATAGCTCCATACAATATCAGAAGAAGAATCTGCGAAAATTGTGGAAGGAAAGTTTTTTAATATCTTAAAAGGAAAGTTGCTAAATCATGGAGAAGATCTACTATTTTGTGGAATGAAAATACTTTATGGAAAAGATATATACTACAAGACCAAGGAAGTATATTTTCTATGGAAAGAAAATATATTATGGATATAGTACAATCTATATTATAGAAAGAAATTATTTTTCAAGATTAAGAAAGGAATATTTTCAATATAATAGGAGAAGAATATATTTTCTATGAAAAGAAAATATATTATGAATGTAGTACAATCTATAACATGGAAGATTATTTTTCAAGATCAAGAAAAATTTCCAATATAATAGGAGTTCAAAGATGCTACTATTATTTATAGAAAATATTCTTACTACATTCCTTCTTTGATATGAAAAAGAATAATTTACGAAAATAAGTTTGAGTTCCATATAAAGAATGACTGTTGTTCTTGAAGAAATTCATGAATATTGAATCAAGACTATAGAAGGTTGAAGAATGATACACGTGGAGATGCAACATATATTAATGAGAAACATATACAAATGTCCCAAATAAATTTCTTATTAACCTCTAGCCATTAGTCATAAACTTATCTAAACTAGTCAATAAAAATTTAAAAACTAAATAATAGGGTTCTTTATATCAAAGTATCACATGCAATCACCCTCCATATTTATAAGCGTGATCAGCAACATTAAATACAAGTCGAAAAAGAAATTTCATGGACGGGGTAGCAAATAAGGTGATGAAATACTAAAACATATATAACATTCCAAAAATCTAAACAAAAAAGTAACTTTTTCAATGGGTATAATTGAAATTTATTTAAAATAAATAGATAAGTCAATATATAAAATTCGAGGAAGATTTGAGGTGATTTGGACTGGTTTTGTATCAAAATTCGTAATTAAATCGAGTTCAAAAAAGTCTGCTGTGACACATGTATCATACATGTATCACGCATATATCTCGCATACAAGTGTACATGGATATACATGTGATACACAATTGATACAATTATAATATATATGTGATATACAAATGATACACAGTGTGATACACATATCATTTTTTTTTCATGTTCAGCTTTTACTTCGAATTTTCAATTCAAACCACCTCAAAACTTCACCTAATCATCCCTAAACTGAGATTTAAGCTCCTTAAGTTGTGCCCTAATAACACCCACTCAAAACAAAGCAAAATTTTGATTTTTTAGCTACAAATAGCTAATTGGCTAGTTTGGCTAATATTAATAATATTTTGTTAAATGGTCAATTTTTATAATGAGCTACTTCTAAATAGACATAGCTGGTAATTTTCCTAAATTAGTTATGAAATGCAAGGTCTTCAAAAGAAGATCAGCCAAAATATTGCATCCAAATAAAGAGAAAAAATTCTACTACTATAAAAGGAAAAAGCGTAAGAAAATGACAGCGAAAAATAACAACAATATTAATACTGCAATAAAATTATTTGTAAGCGAGAATACACTAACTGGCTTGAGTCGTGCTAGGCACTGTCCTAAGAAACTATTTCAACAATGTGAAATATTTCCCAAGATTAAACAATCCTACCTCTATTTTATTTAGTGGATACATGAATCAGCAAAATTAAATATTATACAAATCCTCTTAGTAAGAAAAAAATAACTAATGTGTAACGTTAATTGAATATGATAGAAAAGGAAGGAAGAAGAGAGATACAAAAAAGATATCTGATGATGAAAATGAGTGGCTAGTGAATGCTATTTATAGTCATAAGTGCATGTTTGTATCATTGTGCATGATTGCTACGTGGCTTTCTTCTTTTGGCACTTTTCCAAAGGAATATGCCACTTATCTTCTAGAAGGCCTAAGCACTTTTCCAAAGAGGTTTTAAAATATTGCCATAGTCCCCTACTATTTTAAAGACTTTCAAAAATAAACTTACTGAATTTATATGGTCCAAATGTAATAGGTTTGTGTCGTCTGGGCTATGAACCAAACTTAGACCAATAAAATTTAACTCACAGAATTACTGGTAAAATATAATATTTCTATGAACCAATAATTCTCATTGTAAGTCAGAGATTTTATCAATCACATTTTGACCTCCGGTAATTTTGTTGTTCAACGTGATTTTGCGCCCAATAGATCGTGTGCGTGTCTGGTTATTCATGAGAGCTCTAGAGACTAATCCAAAATCTCATAGGAGCGGCTCACTCGACTCTCATATAGGTGAATTCATCAATTTTATACTGCTTTTAAATATCATCCATTTAGGACTATGAATTTCATTAAGAGTTATAACTCAACCTCTCAATTAGTAGTAGTCAAACGCGCTCTTTTAGTGCATCAGTTCCAATATTGACTTGTTATTACCAATACGAACCTACTTCATGGGATCTCCAATCATATAGGTTGGGTTACCATCTCTATTGACAACATGTCGGCCTTAACCCCATCTCTTTTGAGGTTTGAAGAATTAATTTTCTTCCTGTACAATTAGTCAGAGGATCGGCCAAATTAATTTCTGACTTTAAATAATCAATGGAAATTATTCCATCTCTCAGCAGCTACTGTATGACATCAACAACAACAACAATAACTACCCAGTATATTCCCACAGAGTGAGATCTGGGAGGGTAATACGTACACAGGCCTTACCCCTACCCGAAAGGGAAGAGACATTGTTTCCAATCGACCCTCGACTCAGGAAAAGCAAAAAACAAATTAAAAAATAAAAAAACAAAAGCAAAGAGCATTAGTAACTCTATCAGAAATCACATAAGTAATTATCTAAAATCATAAATAAAATGGCATGCAATGATATCGACCAATAACTACCATAATGTGATGATCCGACCCGTTGTCTCATGAGTTACTAACTCGTTCTTCCCATTTTCGGCTTTCTTATGTTTCATTACCGGTATTGGGTGCGTTAAAATTGATTTGGAGTGATTTTCATAAGAAATGAGACAACTCGTCTCTTTAAGGAAGAATTAATTTGAAAAAGTCAATCGGATGTCGACTTATGAGTTAAAGGACTAGAAATTGAATTCCGATGATTCGGTTAGTTTTGGGGGATGATTTAAGGCTTAGGAGTGCAATCAGAAGTAATTTTGGAGGTCCGATGAAGAAGTTAGCCTATTTTGGCGAAGTTAGTATTTTGGCGGTTTTCGGTTGATAGGTGAAATTTTGATCGGGAGTCGGAATGGAATTTTGAGAATTTTTTCAGCTTTATTATGTCATTTCGGACTTGTGTGCAAAATTTGAAGTCAAACAGACGTGATTTGATAGGTTTCGGCATCAGAAATAGAAGTTGGAAACTCCAAAGCTCTTCAAGCTTGAATTGAGGTGTAATTCATGATTTTAGCATTGTTTGATGTGATTTGAGGTCTCGAGAAAGTCCCTAATATATATTGGGACTGGTTGGTGTTATTGGTCTGGGGTCCCGGGGACCTCGAGTGTGTTTCAGATGCCCAACGAGTCATTTTTGGAAGATTTTTGCCGTTTTGAGCATCAATATAATGATCTAAAGGATATATTTTAGTTCTAGAGATCCAAATTTAATATCGAGACTACCAGAATTTAAATAATGAATTATAGGACTGATCTAAAAATTTGGTTTAATTTCATCAAGTCGCGATTGGATATTTGATGCAAAATTTAAGTTAATTGTTTAACGAGTGAAATGGGTATTGAACTAGGAAAAAGAGCTCCAAATTGAGTCTCAATTAAATATTTGTGTTCTTATTATTATTTTTGACTCATAGGAACAAGAATCGTCTAATTCTGAGTTTGTATGATGAAGTTAGAGCCATTTTAGTGAAAAATGGATGTGCTGCAAATTTCTTAAAAAGCTGCTGTATTTTCTGTAGAAGTGAATAGTACCCGTGTGTGAACAGTAACCGTGCGGGGTGAACAGTGAACAGTGACCCACGCGCATGAACAGTGCCCCACGCGCATGAACAGTGCCCTGCGTGAACAGTACCGAAAATTTCTGGACAGATTTAATGTCCAGCAGTCCGAGTTTGGTCATTTGTTTTTACTTCCAAGCTCAGATTTTAGGCAATTTTTAGCAAGAAATCATGAGAAATCTTAAAGTAAGTCACTTGTGATTATTTCTACTCCATAATAATTAATTATCATTGAATAATCCGACTAGATTACATGTTTTTGAGGAGTATATTGAGGATTTAGGCCTAGGGATTTGAAAACAAGATTTGAAGATTTGAGGGGTCATTTGAACTCCGATTTTGATAAATTTTATATGTACGGACTCGTGAAAGACGAAAAATCCAATGATATTACTTTCGTAATTTTTTGAGAAGTGGGCCCGGGACTCGGGTTTTGCCAACTTCGTGATTTTTAGTGTTTTCGAGTATTTTCGATTGGGTGATGTTTCTTTAGATCATAGTAATGTATTCTTTGTGGTTTTGGTTAGATTTGACGCGCGTGGAGGCCGATTTGAGGGACAAGAGCGTCTCGAGCTTGAGATTTCACCGGTTCGAGGTGAGTAATGATTTTAAATGACGCCCTGAGGGTTTGAAACCCCGAATTGCACAACATATTGCTATGTTGAGATGAGACACGCATTGTATGACGAACATGGAGTCATTTACTATTGGGGATTGTGACGTGGTCCCTACCGATTAATATTTTACCGCATATTTGATAAAGATTTACTGTTTTCCATCATGATTTGGGCTTATTGCCATACTTGGGATTCATGCCAATTATTTGAAATCTTTTATGAATTTACATCACTATTTTCCTCATGAATTAAAATATTACTTGAAATCAGTCCAATTGAACTATACTATTTTGTGAACTCAGTTACATTTATACTCAACTCGAGATTTAATGATATATATAATGTAAATGAGGTGAGAACTATTGTTTTACTGATGCCCAAGGGGCTTATGATTATTTTTCTGGATTGATTGAGGCCAAGGGCCATCTCTGAGGATATGTTGAGTGATGTGAGGAGGCTTTTAGGCCTCGAGTGTTACTTGAGGCGGCTTTCAGGACTTCTGTGTGATGTATGAAGGCTTTCAGGCCTATTGATCTTGCGCTTGGGCTGTATGAGCCCCCCTGGAGTCTGTACACAGCCCCAGTAAGCGTAGGGTACCCATGTGAGTTTGGAGTGGGCCCGAGAGGCTGTTGTTTGTGTGTGCTGAGTTAGGAGTGAGCCCCAGGGGCTGATGTTGTATGCTGGTGAGTTGGAAGTGAACCCGTGGGGCTGATACTATATTGTGAGTTTGTTATTGAGCCCGAGAGGCAAGCTTTTGATTATTCCTTACTTGTTTAAATTGTTGTTTTCACTGTTTTAAAATGTGAATTATCTGATACTCACTGTTTTGCTGTATAACTGGTTTTACTACTTGAGATAGCGCTATATTGTGTCTTTATGGGATTTCATGCTTTCAGTTGTTATTTAATTTTATTACTCACTGGGTCGGAGTACTCACATTACTCCATGTACCATATGTGCAGATGCAGGTATTGATCACCCAGTAGCGGGATATTAGCTGATTGAAGGTATTTCTATTGTAGCTGAGCAAGGTAACCGCCAGCATTCGCGACACCGTATCTCTTCCTTTGATTCTTAATTTCCAATATGTATATTATTGGTTTTATAGTAGTGTTCAGACTCCTTATATGCTCGTGACTTGTGACACCCCAGTCGGGATATGTTGGGTAGTAACTAGTGGTATTATTGTGTTAAGCTGTATTTATTTATTCAATTATGTTTAAAAATTGCTAAGGAGACAATTTGGGTTAGTTGGCTGGCCATGTCTTAACGAGAGGCGCCATCACGACCGGGTTTTGGATATTGGGTTATGACAAGTTGGTATCAAAGCCTATGTTACTAGGTCTCACGAGTCATGAGCAGGTATAGTAGAGTCTCGCGGATCGGTACAGAGACGTCTGCATTTATCCTCGGGAGGCTGCAGAACCTTTAGGAAAACTTGACATTCTTGGAATTCTTATCGTGCGTACTTGATTCAGCTTGGAATATAACTCTTGAAATTCCTTCCTCAGTTTGTATGGGCACATGAGCGCTCAATATTATATGTTCCTTGATGGCTTGTAATTCCCAATGAGGGGCGAGATGTGATTGCTATGAGTTGATATTGGGCCAGTCTAGAGGACTTGAGGCCGAATATTCGTCTATGGCTTGAGCACCGAGGTGCTGATTTTGCGAACTGGTATTATGAACTTATATGTTCGGTATTGTCCCTAATTGTGGAAATAGCGGCGAGATAGCTACGTGATGAGTATGTTGGCTGTGTGGTGTGTTTATATGACTTGGAAGTGTCGAGGAAGGTCTACTGGATGATAGATTGACTACTGGGAGTACGACTTCTATTGTGATAGGATGTGTAGCCCCAAGTTATGGGCACGTGAAGATCTTTTCATGTCTTCTGTTTGGAGTGAAGTAAATTTCATGTTACGGTATGAGTTTAGACTCAGGAAGAGTAAGTGATTGTGTAATGTGTATGGCAGCGGGAGATATACAAAAATATTAACTAAAGGTAATACTAGTGGGTAATTGGCTTATGAGGGGAATCTATTTGCATACTAGTTAGATAAGTTTGGGAGCTGAGGTCGCTTCTATAAATGTATTATGACGAAATCATTGGGTCAAGGAGACCACCTTGAACGTCGAAAACATTTAATGAAAGAATATGTTCTTACTTGGTTGAATAGCCCAATAATGGAGGGTTGAAAGGTATTTTCTATGCGTTATAATTCAAATAGGTGCAACGCATGTCCATGTATCAATGCTGATAGTATAATACATGTAGTATTGAAATTTATGTAACTGATATGCATTGTGATTCGTTGTCAAGTTGTGGACGTGTTGTTAGGATGTTTTGGTGATTCTCTGGAAGTTGGATAGTCCCAATTACAAAGGAAACTCTGCCGAAATTTTTGAAAAATTTTGAACTTAATAAAAATTTATCGCCCTAAGAGTGGGCTTAACTGTTGTGTGAGTGATGAAAAAATTGCAGAAGAGTTAAAATTTCTGATGATTCATGTTTCCACGAGCTTATGATGGAGGGAGTTTAATCTTACCATGAAATTACGACAACTATAAAGTATAAGTGCGTTTTGATCTATGGCTTTGAGCCAAGTTGGGGAGTTTGCTATTAAATAGGGCGATTGCACAATTATATGCTATAATGGTTTGAGTTTAATGCATGCTGGTGAATAAGTTCTGATTATGGAAATTGGCTCGAGACTGGCACAAATGAAGGAAAATTTTTGACAAGATGTCATGAGCTCGGATGAGCAGGAGATGTGTTTCGATGGTTTATGGTAAGTTGGAATTGTCTTCAGCGCCATCTAAGATCAGAGTTTTGTAAAATGGGCTTTGCGTCCTGGTTAAGATTCTTGATCGCTCTTCAGCATTAGTGCGACCGGTGGTTTGGAGGTACACTCCAGATATTGTTGTGGAGTGTGTCCCACGGGAATATTATATAAGTGTGGCATGTGATCACTTGATTGATTAAAGATGTAAACCAAGTATGAAGTTTGTGATGGTGTAGTTAAATTAAAGATTCATGTCTGGAGGGCACTTGGCATATTGGGTTGTGAACTGGGGAGGATTACTACGATTTTGATGGTTGTTCCTGTGTTTTATGAAGGGAATGGAAGTTATTATGGACCTTTGAAAGGTTATCAGACTGGTTCAGTGTGATCAGAATCGGCTTGAAGTCGATGGATAGATTTAATGAGAATAATGGCTCTATATCAGGCCAGATCTGTGGAATTTAGTAATGCGGTCCTCATAGAGGAGTAGTTATATTGATGTTTCATGTTTCTCATAGTGATGCATTGTGCCGTGTGAGTGGTGGGTCGACTTGAGAAATTGCTATGTGTTGAGAATCTGTGTAAGAATGACGTTATATGGGCATCTTGGCTCTTGAAATTCAGATTGTACATCGCACCTCAGTTTTGCTAGTGTTTTGTAGCTTATAACGCTATATGTACCCCCGAGATATAATTATGCACTTAGCATGCTTATGACTGATACTCGGTATTTTGTTGTAATGATCAAATTTGGCTCGATGTGCATCTCCTTATGTGAGATCTATGTGTGGATCGGGTGGCACGCCACCATGGGTATGTTATCGGGATTGGGTTGCACGCCGCAACAGTTTGATGATGAGTATAGTTTTCTATATGCTATTTTGTATGCTTTGTTTCCTATTTTTTTGGAGAGTCCGCATTAGTGCGTGGGATTGGTAATTCCTTATGGATATCATTAAATTCGAGATAAGTGCAATCTGAGTATATGAAGTAATTTACGGGGTCTAAGACCATTGTTTGGTTGGAATGAGGTGATAGTTCTTGCCGGAAGTATAGACCCAATAAATTGTTAATTCAGTGGTATTATGAATTTATACAGATCTTATCTGTCGTGTTGGTATTGTAAGAATTTGAACAAGTCTTATGTATGTCATGCAGAGCATGGGATGTGTAGCGATTTTTCTTCTAGATGGAATCAATGGAAGTTCTTGACTAGTTGAGTACGTAAACGTTCATGTTTCGGAAAGGAGGTGAAGTCCTCATGTTACCTTAGGATTATATAGTATATGCGATATGTTGTAAAGGATTGAGAATTGCGTGTGTAAGGTTGTGGTTCAGTTCTGAATGGAAATTCATAATATTCTTAGGTAGTACGAACAACTTTGGGTGATTAGAGAAATGAGCTTTAGATGATTAGGGTGAAGAATCTTCAAATGATCAAGGAAATATTTCTAATCATAGAGATTTGTAGAGGTTACGTGTTTCAGAAAAAGGACAATGTGATTAAGTTGATGGCACTTCAATAGTATTGGGGTCAGGTATGATGATGCGTGTGCTATATGGAGTTGGAGACTGGGAGTTCTCATGTACAGGCTATATTGTGGTTGTGGATCATGTGTGTCGGTACAGTTTAACAACTATCAGGAGTTGGAGGCTCAGTGGATCTTTACTTGCTGGTATGTTGGATTTTGTATGTGATGTCATGAAATTCTAAACTATTGTGCCATGGGCTATGCCGGAAACGCCACGGGTTGAGTGGCGAGGTGAGTTGGATTATGTTCTATTAGGTTTGCGTGGTATGTGTTATTTGTTTCACCATAGGTGTAATGATTTGCTCTGGCTCCAGCCATCAATTGAGCATGGTTGTCGATTTCAAGCATAGTGACTTGAGGTATTTCATGTGGAGAAGTATTTGGATAAGATCGCGCATTGCACCAAAGCTGTGTGGAAACATGACCTTGCAGGTCAAATTTGTGTGTCCAATTTCTATGATGCGTCGACACTTGTCGAGAAACCCCTGCGCATCCTCGCCCGGAACACCGCTAAAAGTCGGAGGTGAAAGTCCGCTGAACCTCTCCAGACGACGCTGCTCGTCATCTGGAATCACCGGTACCCCATCAACCTGAACTGGAGCAAGTGGCTGAACAGGGGCAAATGGCTAACTGGTGGTGCCTCTGGGGTCTGCAAACCCTGTGCACCCTGCTCTGGAGTGTGATCTGCGGGGGTCTGATGACCACCCCCGGTCTGAGAAGTAGCCGCTGCAGTGGTAGATGATACCACCTAAGCTAACCTAGTGCAGACGGATAAGATCTGAGCCAACGTCTCCTGGAGACCAGGTATCACAATGGGTACTGCCAGTGCCTGAGTAGGTGCTACTGGAGCCTCAACAACTGGGGGTTGATCCTGAATAGAGGCAACATGTGGGTCAACTGGTACTGCCCCTGCTGCTCTACCACGGCCGCGACCGCGTCCACCGCCTCTAGCTGGTGGCAATGGGGGTCGGTAGCTACGTCTGGTAGCACGGGTTCTCACCATCTGCGAGAGAATAGGATTAGAAGTTTCAGTTCTCAAATCAACAAAACCGCACGATAAGAGTTCAAGAATGTGAAGTGTTTCCTAAAGGTTCAGCAGCCTCCCGAGGATAGATACGGACGTCTACATACTGATCTGCGAGACTCTACCAAACTGGCTCATAACTCATGGGCCTAGTAAACCTAGGCTCTGATACCAACTTGTCACGACCCCAATAACGGTCGTGATGGCGCCCGGCCGCGAGGCTGGGCAAGCCCGACTAAACCACAACCAAGAACGGCATTCTAGCCAAAAAGAAACAATTTAAGGCAACACAACAAATTTAATATCAACTCCCAACCAGGGATAGACAATACCAGTGAAAATACAACTGAACAAGAACAATAATCCTCCCAAAACTAAGAAGTCACGAGTACAGAGCCTCTAACAAAACATGATAAAAGTCTAAACGGAAATGATACAAAGTCTGACAAAATAGCAAAAAGAACATGACTAATAGAGACATAGTAAGTGGTCCTGCGGACGCTGGGCATCTACCTCAATACTCTAAATAGCTCGGGAAATCAACAGCAGTAGCACTAGGTCTCTGGAGCACCTGGATCTGCACACAAGGTGCAGAGAGTATGGGGTGAGTCTACCAACTTAGTGAGTAATAATCATGTATTAAAAACCCGAAGATAAGAAAACACAAAATAACACAAAACGAAGCTATCTAGCAGTTCTATCCACTTCAAGTCTCAGAGATATACAGGTAAATCAACAGTAACAAATAGATGCATGATATGCAATGCAATGCATGAACACTGCTGAACGTGCAGCCCAATCCATATGGGTACCCGCGCTCACTGTGGGGGTTCAAACTCCGTAGAGGCTCCTACAGCCCAAGCATCATATCATACTGTGCCAATAGTTACCACTGTTTCTATTATAGTACATGGTTCCAATAGTTACCATCGTTTCCATTTAAAATACACGGTACCCATAGTTACCACAGTTTTCAGTTAAAATACATTGTGCCTATAGTTACCACCATTTTCATTAAATATACACGGTGCCCATAGTTACCACCATTTCCATTTAAAATAATATACAGTCCATAAATAGTGAGATAGTACTCATCAGCCCAAAGTATCATTTAAAAATCATTTGAGTTTTCAAAACGTATAAATATGGCTGAGTTTGCAAAAATAATATTTAAACTTGGACTGAATTCAAATAATATGCAAATCATGATAATTTTGAGATAATGATCCCTGAAGGATTCTACAAGCCGACACAAGTCCCCAAACATGGCATCAAGCCCAGATATCATCAATATAGTATGCGAAGCAATCACTAACGTTGTACAATCTATCCGTCGGATTGGACCGAGTCACAATTTCCAACATATACAACCCCGCACTAGGCATGGAGTGCGTATCTAGCCTCATAATAGCGTCACAATGTGATACACCGGGGTTTCAAGCCCTTAGGTCATCATCTACACCCATTACTCACCTCAAGCCGGCCGCAAACTAGCTCGCAATGCCTTTCCCACGAGAATCAACCTCCGCCGATGCCAAATCTGATCAAAACCAATAGGAATATGTCACAATAGGCTAGAGGTGACCAACGGGTGGGCCGGGCCGGGTCCGGGTCCAAATTTTATGACCCGTCCGGGTCCGGGCCGGTCCGGTCCGGGTTCAATTGGGGGCGGGTTGCAATTGGGCTGGGTTGATCCGGTCCGGGCCGGGCCGGGCCGGATTTATTTTTTTTTTTTTTTGAATTACGTATAGTATAAATATTAAGTTATATTAATACTTTGTAATAATTGAATGAACACAACAAAAGATGGGGAAAAAATTGCACTTATTGCAAGTGCTACTTTATTTCTTAAATTCAAAATTTCAAACTGAAAAACTAAAATGTATCATAATTAGTTTACAATTTACATCAAATGGCTTGCATTGCCCCAGAAAACACAACAGTAGCAGTATAAAATTTATGTAAAAATTTAATCACATCACTAATGACCTCCCAGGTATCACCGGTTAACATACGCCTAGGATCAGTACAATGTGCAATAGCAACTTCTGTTATTGGAAATCTATATTTGTAGCAACATTTTAAAAATATATACGTATAATTCCATCTAGTAACTACTTCGTCGGGTATGAATCTAGGTGTAAGGTTATATTGCATACACTTGTTCTTAAATTCTCTTATTCTAGATTGTCTATTATTTCCCTGAATTACTCCAACAGCTCTTCTAACTAGAGTAATCTCAGTTGAAAATAAATCGAGCCCACTTTTAACAATTAAATTGTAAACATGACATGCACATCTAACATGAAAAATATCATCAAGAGGTGGATGTAAATTCAATTTTAAAATTGAAACTGCAGCATTGTTGTTTGAAGCATTATCAAAAGACATACACAAAACTTTTTGGTTTAGATTATAAAATTCGACAACTTCAACAATTGTACTACTAATAAATGTTACAGTATGACTCTGATCTTCATCATATTTAAAAGCAATAATACGTTTTTGCATACAAGTATTGTCATCTATCCAATGACATGTAATTGTTAAATAATCATTTCCATTTACAGCATGGCCAATATCAGAAGTTAGACATACTCTAGAAGGAAGGTGACTAAACAAATAACGTATGTATGTTTGATATTGGCCGTGAAGTCTAAAGATGTCAGATCTACAGGTACTTCTAGGGATACCTTTAAACATAGGGTTGTATATCCTTTGAATATACGTAACAAGATAAGAGGAAGAAGCAAAAGAAAAAGGTAGACAACCCAAAGCGATCATTTTCGCTAATTCCTCTCGATCCCTCATTTTATCATATTTTAGGAGACCTGCAGTAGTAGGGTTACCGGTTGTTTGACTTCCATCCCCATTAACCCCCCATTCTATAGGATGATAATTTTGCATATGTCTAATTAGTGTGCCAGTCCCCCCTAAATTACCTCCGGTCAAATGTTTAAACGTTTCGTTACAAAGTCTGCACTTAACTCTATCACTATCTTCTATCTCATCAAAAAATTTCCAAACAGGACTTCTTTTTCTTTGGAGCGACTGGTGGTCTTCTACCCCTTGTTGCACTAGCAACTCCAACTCCAATACTACCAACATTTGCACTAGTAGGTGTAGGTGGTATCTCATCTTCTATTCCAATTTCGTTATCTTCTATTACGAAATCTTGGTGTAATTGTTCATAATCAATATTTACATCTTGCAAATTAGGCGATGATTCAGAAACATGTGTTATTGGTTCATTATTACTATTACTACCAGAAGCTATAGGACTTTTTTTACTACTTCCACTACCACTTCCACTCCTACCAGTAACTTTTCTACACGCTCTTTTAGCAGCATTCAACATATTGGAAAATTTAATATATAAGCTAAAATCAAATATGCAATTAAAATATTAAATAAGAGAAAGAGTTGGAGAGAGTGCACCGAATTCGACAATAAATTGAGCACTTGAACAGTTGAACTTCAAGAATGTTGAACACTTGAACTTCAAGAATCAAGCTTCGAATGCCGATTTCCAAATAAGAAATTACGATAAATTAAATTCGGGAAAATAAAGACAATAAAATTATGAAAGTAGAATATGAATTCTTGAAAATTGAAGAGAAGAGAGTGATTGATATTTGCTAATTTGAGAATTGAGATAGAGATAGATAATTTTGAGTGAGGAAATGAAGAAGAGGGGAGGGTATTTATAGATTTTTAGAAAGGTTATTAATGTAATTTAATAAAAACAAAAAAAAAAACAAAAAAGGGCCAAAAATGCAAAAACACCCGTTGGCCAACGGTTTTGGACCGTTGCCAACGGGCAAGTGGGCCCCAGCAGTTAAAAAAAAATTTTTTTTAAAAAAAAAAAAAAAATTTTACCGTTATAACCGGTCCGGGTTGGCCGGTTCGCCCGGTATTTCTCTTCCCGGGCCGGTCCGGTCCGGGTTAATTGCCCGGTAAGGCCTTACGTCCCAACCCCCTTCCCCCCCCCCAACCCAGCCCCCCCCCCCCCCCCCCCCCGCGCTAAACCGGTCCGGTCCGGGCCGGTTTTGACCGGGCCGGTCCGTGCCGGTCCCGGGTCAACCCTGGCCCGGTTGACACCTATACAATAGGCTAATGGAACATAACCCAATCTAATAACTCCAAATACACCCAAAAACACGAAGTTGGCAAAACTCTAGCCCCAGGCCTACTTCTCGAAAAATTACGAATTTCACTTTTTCAGAATCCTCGTCTCGCCGCGAGTCCATACATATCAATTTTACAAGAATTGGAGTCCATTTGACCCCTCAAATCAACACTTGAAGCTCACTTGGGTTTCAAGTCCTAACCACCATTTTTTACATTAAAAACCTTGAATTCTTTGTGTTTATTTCATGATTTTACACTATAATGACATACTTTAGATCCAAGAGTTCATACATGATGAATCCCCTCAAACTCTCACCAAACATCGCCCACAATCACCTTAGCTTGATGTTCCAATGTCCTTCTCTTTTTAAAATTTGAAAACCTACTGTTTCATTAAGCCCAAACCGGTTTCCGCTCCAGCGGCCATTTCTCCACTTCCGCGAGTCCGCTTCCGCGACTTTTTGACCGCTTCTGCAGCCAAACTTGAAATCCTCAGCGACCGCTTCTGCGGTCATGAACCACTTCCGCGACCTCCGCTCCTGTGGTCAATCGCCCGCTTCTGCGGTCCCAGCCCTTTTCCTCCTTGGCTGCTTCTACGGCTAAATTCCGCTTCAGCGGACTCCGCCTACGCGGTCCACCAATGTCTGCAAACATAGAAATACCAGATGACAGACCCCAAATCTGAAGAAAACTCAAAAATTCCTCGTTTAACCATCCGGAATTGCCCCGGGGCCCCCGGGACCCAACCAAAACCACTAACCTACTCCAAAACAGCATATGAACTTGCTTCAATCAAAATATCATGTCTTTAAACACCCAAATCATTAAATCATGGTGGATTCAAGCCTAAGTTTCAACAATAACTTCCGAAACTAACATTCGATCAAAACCCGACCAAACGACGTCCGAATGACCTGAAAATTTGCAGACATATCCAAAATCACCAAACAAAGCTACTGCAACTCTCAGAATTCCATTCTGACCCCCAAATCAAAATCTCACCAGTCAATCGGTATTTGCCAAAATTCAAACTTAGCCAATTCAAGCCTAATTCTACACCGGACCTCCAAATTAAGTTCTGATTTCGCTCCCAAGTCATAAATCACCATCCGAAACTAGTCGAATCATCGGAAATCCATTTCGAGCCCTCTAACTCATAAGTCAACGTCCGGTTGACTTTTCCAACCTAAGCTTTCCTTAAAGAGACTATTGGTCTCATTTCTAATCAAATTCAACCCAACACACTTCAAAATCACCAAACACATATATCAACACACGGGGAAACATAATATGGGGATAACGAGATTGAAATACAAAAAATGACGGGTCGGGTCGTCACACAAATAGCATGCAACATGGCACCTCCCCTTGAATATGATGGGTTAGTGCATCCATCACCACGGCAAATAGGAAAGGGCTGAACGAGACCCTTGGTGTAACCCCGTAACAATTGGAAAATGCTTGGATTCGCCTCATACTATCCTAACCCGAGTCTTAGATCTATCGTACATGTCTTTAATCACCCTAATGTAGGCAACCGACACCCCTTTAACCTCTAGGAATCTCCATAGGACCTTTCTAGGGACCCTGTCGTACGCTTTCTCTAGATCAATAAATACCATGTGGAGATACTTCTTCTTATCTTTGTATTGCTCCACCATCCTCCTAGTGTAGTTGTATAATCTGACTCAATTGGCACTTCCACATTCTTGTTTTTTGTTTCTATTTCTACTTTAAGCTATTGATTGCAAAAAATAAACAAGAATATAATTTCTTTGGTTTTGGTTGTTTTTTCAAATGATAAAGGATCTAGGGTCATGAGTTCCACCTAGGTGGTTACCGAACGGGTTGTAAACTCTACGGCAACTTTGAGTAGTTGGGGTCGTAATATAGTAATCACACACAATTACCCACTCTATACCTCTTTGTAATTTGAGTGATTTTGCCCAATTTGGCTTTCTAAAGTCCAAATTGGCACTGCTTAAATCAAGTGATATATGCTCAAGTCAGGTCTTACTATTCTAGATTTGACTTTTTAATTGGGGCTACCAATTTCTTGAGTTCACCCCTATTTCTTGTCAGATAAGTTTTCCTAGACTTAAGCTCTCTTTCTCAAGTAGAGCCTAAGTCAAATAGGCATGAATCAATATTTGCAACCGTTAGTTCTGAATACAAGTATGAACAAGACTAAATATTACTAACCCAATCACAAACAAGCCCTAATCAAATATCTATTAAGTACCCATGCTAGGTTAGGCCACAGCCCTAGCTGGAGATTTAGCTACTCATGAAAAATAATAAAATATAAGAAGAAATTAAGATAGAATGCATAATAATTGATTAGAGAAATAAAATCTAATGTTTAGAAGTTTATCTAAAACAAAATTACTCAAAATAGTAAAGAAAATGGCTCAGGTGATCTTCCCAAAACTGAACTTAATCTAAAAATGATAGAAGTTCTATTTATCCTAAGCTGAAAATATTTGACAAAAAATTCCCCTACGAAGGTTGTGCGGCCGCATAATTCCAGTAAAGTCCGCACAATGAGCTTTTGTGGTCGTACAATTATCGCGCGATCTGCATTCTTAGAACTTGGGCTTGGAACTTCGGGGCTTCTGCGGTCTGCATAAAAATGAGTGCAATCGTGCTTCTGATTGTTTGGTTGCACAAAAATGATGTGGCCCGCACTCTTTAACTTTGGATTTGAACCTGGCTCTTTGATTCGTCACTTCTGCGGACCGCATAATAATGAGTCCGGTTGTGCCTTACTTTCTGCAGCCGCACAATTCATTTGCATGACTTCAACTGGCCCAAAGACTACTCTCTGAATCTCCTCTCTGCGCCCGCACTAGAATTGTGTGGTCCGTACTGCTGGCCTTTTTGACATGTTTTGGTTCTTATTCACTTTTCACTCCTTTATGATTTGATGTTGACTTCTTTGGCTTGTTTTGCAATATTCGTGCAAGCAAGCACATTTCGTTAGTTTTAGAGAATACACTTATGCATTTTGAGCTAAAACACAAGTAAAAGAGAGCAAATAAGCGGTAAGATCCTTACTTACCACCAAGCACTCCTGAGGAAACACTGGCTTCTCACTAGCATCTGCAATAATGGTCCCAAAATATCTCACATTTGCTTTGATGATGATTTTATTCTCTTTGGTAGAGCCAATAAGAAAAAATGTGATACTATCTTGGAAACCATAGAGGAGTTCAACGGTGCTTCGGGCCAAAAGGTTAACTTTCAAAATTTTAAGGTTATCTTCTCTTCCAATTGCAAAGAGGATTGTGCAATAGTTATAGCTTTATGCCGGGAATTAGGATAAAAGCTGTGAGTTTGGTAAGTATTTAGGGTTCCCCAACTTCCACAAAAGGCTTACTAATAGAGACTTACAATTCGTTAATGATAGCATGAACACTAGGTTGACTGGATGGAAAACTAAGTTATTAAATATGGTTGGTCATAAAACCTTGGCAAAAGCAAGCCTACGAAACATCCGCAACCATATGATGCAATATATAAATCTGTCTTTCACACATCACCAACCAAATTGACAGAATCCAAAGGATCTTTGTATGGGGCACCACTGCAGAAAAAAGGAAGTGCACCTGATCAAATGGGTTACTATCACTAAGTCAAAGAATTTGGGGGTTGGGGGGGGGGGGTTTCTTAGTCTACAGTTAGCCCAAATGAAAAACAGAGCCAGTCTCACCAGCCTAGCTTGGCGATTATACCAAAACACGAACACAATCTAAGCTAGGGTCTTAATGGGGAAGCACTATAGTGGAAGCCAGATTAGGGCTAAAGAAAAGACTATGTATTGGAAATACATACAAGAAGGATGGAATGTATGTATTAAGGCATCTAGATGGGTCATCCATAAAGAGCATAGAGTCAATTTCATTGTTGACAACTGGATCCCTAATATGCAACCCCTAAACTCAATCATGGACCTTGGTATAACTCTGACTTGACCCTAGAGATAAGCTCCATCATTCATAATGGGAAATAGAACCTTGGTGCTGTTCATTACCCCATCCCTATGGATATTACAAGTGTTATCCATTCCACCTGCATCCTTGCTTCTATCAACAATGATGAAAACTTATTTGGAACCTCAATGGTGATGTGCGTTTTAGTACTAAGTCAGCCTATAGTCTTATTAGTTCTGAGCTAAACCCGAGTATGGGCTGGATGATTCCTTTGGCTGCATTTGGAAACTAAGTGGGCGTTTGGACATAAGAGTTATAAAATTTCAAAAAAATAAAATTTATTTTCAAGTGAATAGTATTTGAAAATTAGAGTTTTGTTTATACATGATTTTGGGTTGTTTTAAAATTTTGTGACTGATCTGAGTGTAAATTTTAAAAAAAAAATTTGAAATTTTTAAAATTTTTAAAAAATTTCAAAATTAATCTTCAAGTGAAAATTAAAAATTTTATGGCCAAACACTGATTTCGAAAAAAAAAATTTCTTATGTCCAAACAAACTCTAAAAGTCCCTAATAAAAATATTCACATGGATGATGCAGCGCAACAGGCTGCCCACTGCCAAGCACCTAAACAACATTGTCTTAAATATAAGCCTGTATGCTATTTTTGCACCTCTAGAGTGGAGGACACTAACCACAATTTCTTTGAGTGCATCAATGCAAAAACCAACTGACACAGGAGTGTACAAACCATGATTGCCCTCATACCTTGTGTTTACAATGATCAATTGGGAACAAACATGGAATAAGGTTAATAACATGCATTTCAGTTTTTCTATAGACCGGAAAACTCTCATGCCTTTCTGCTTTTAGAGTATCTGGCTCACTCGGAACAATAATATTTTTGGCAAAAAGAGGAACTTCACCCATGTTGTCCAAACCATTGCTAGAGCTACAAAGTACTACATTATTGTTGTCCACCACAATGACATGAAAAAAAGATATTGCAATACACATCCAATAGGAACCCCCACCTATTGGCTCCTACAAACTCAACACATATATGGTTGCTTGACAAAAAACAAGTGTAGGGGGAGCTAGGGGTGTCTTCGGGAATAACAGAGGTGACTAGGTGCTAGGATACATAAAGGGTATACCACATACCACCAGTATAGAGGCAGAACTTCAAGCCCTTTGGCAGGGTAAAAAAAAATAGTCCTTGACCACAACTTCACCCCTATACAAATTAGCACTGATGATGAACAAGTCATAAGATTAAATGAGGGAAACCTCCACTATAACTTCATTATTTTTGAATGCATATCATTGATGGAGAAATTGGGAATCCAACACTAGGACATGATTTCAGAGAGCTGAATCAGGCAGCGGACCACCTCGCAAAGGAAGGAGCAGTTAAAAAAATGTTTGGAAGGATAGAAGTTTTGGCAGTTCCTCCGATTTTTGTAACAAAATCATGTGGGCAGACATCGTAGGAACTGTTTTTGCATGTTCAATGTGGTGCAAAACAATTGCAATGCAACTGTTGAGAGTTTAGCCTCTCAAACTGTAGTGTAACTATTTTTGTTATATATATAATTATCCAGTTTACCAACAAAACAAAAATGCACTAGCAGAATGTTCGGCTGAAATTATTCTACTATTTGATTATAAAGCTACTAACTATCATAGAACCCGTAAGCGAAGCTCTAGCTGCGCTAATGAAGTGCTCAAGAGAAGCGTGTAGGGCATTGAGCAGGGCTAGTCACCACCCGCGTAGTGCACAAAATATAGGCTTGTAAAAAGCACGTCAGGAAATTTGACAAGATAAAAGTTCGAGTCAAACTAGACTAACAGATAGTGGAGCAATTGGTAGTTCGGGCAGAGCTAATTTTTCCTGCAATTATGCAACGAAAAAGAGAAAGAAAACCCATGGTTCAGTGTATAACTCCCTAGAAGCTGGCCAAGTCTAGCCTTTCCATTAGTCTCATGCACGTCATTTCATATTAGCCCTAAGCCGTATCCCAGCTGTGCTACTTCTATTTTGCAACCGTTTCATAATCTTCCAACAGTTACCTCAATTATTTATAGAATATATTCCAAATATCCTGTCTGTTATACGGTAAATTATTTATTATAACTGATTAAATAATATATTGATAGTACAAATATTACTTACACTACCTTTAAACTATCAAAAAGGTCTAAATAATATTAGACTCATGTCCGGTTGTAACTTCAACTATATTCACTAATATTTCATTTTTTTTTTCTTGCCCATACATCAGCTGATGCAACATACATGTAACCAGATTTCTTAATAATTGCAAATTGCCTATTTCAACAAACAGTTTAGTAGTCTTGCTGATGTCCGCAGGCCCAGAATCTCCTCTATCTTTATTTCAGTTTGCTAACCTTGTACCGAAACAAACAGCTTATGATTTCTTTCAGACAATTGTATTTAGTAGTCTTAGAAGTTCGCGAGTATTGTGATAGCAATTTTGGGTAGAGTATTTTGGTGAACTTTCCACATTTCTATTCAGATATATAAATTAAAACTTCCACTTGAAATTTTAATTCGGTTACCTTTATTTTAAATGATTATAATTATGGAAAAAGAATGTGTGTTAAATGAAAAATTAATTAAGTTAGCTTGCTTAGCTCCTATTAGTAGATGTCATTATGACTCCGATGGGGGAAAATTCGGATCGTGACAGCAGGTCAGAAAATTATGACTCCGATGGGGGAAAATTCGGATCGTGACAGCAGGTCAGAAAATTTGGCATGACAAAAATTCGATTTGAACCAAAGTAGTAGATAGTGGGGCGATCGGTAGTTCGTGCGGCGGAACTGATTTTTCTTGCAATTATGCATGAAAAGGAGAAGGAAAACCCATGTTTAGTTGATAACTCCCTAGATGCTGGCCAAGTCGATCGAGCCCTTCCATTAGTGTCATGCACGTCATCTCATATAACCCCAAGCCATGTCCCGGCCGTGCGTTCTTTTTTGCAACCTTTTCATAATTTTGCAACAATTACCTCAATTATGTTCTCAATTTAATTAAGTATCGAATATATTTTAAATATTTTCGCTGTTGCAAATAAATAATTTTATGGTAAGCAAGAGTAAGGTGGGAAGTTCTTGGAGGGAAGGATGCCTGGGGTCTATTTGGAAACAGCCTCTCTACCCTAGGGTAGGGGTAAGGTCTGTGTACACACTACCCTCCCCAGACCCCACTAAGTGGAATTATACTGGGTTGTTGTTGTTGTAAGTAAATAATTTACTATAACTGATTAAATAATATATTGATAGCGAGATATAAATGGTCTAAATATTAGTAGACTCATGTCCGGATGTAACTTCAATTATCTTCACTAATATTACTCATTATTTTTTCTCGTGGCCATACGTCAGCTGATGCAACATACATGCAACCAGATTTCTTAATAATTGTCAATTGCCTATTTCAACAATAAAAACCATAACCTACTCAACTCTTAGAATGTCAATTTGAGACGTGGCCAGCGAAATTCATAAAAGAGGTATACATAATAATTGAAAGGGTCTTTAATTTTGCAGCTATATAAGAGCCTACACAACCTAAGAGCAAAATGTGTGTATTAAAGATGGCCAAATTCATAGCTTTTAATTCCTTGATTTTGATCATTGCAACAATTGCATTTCATTGTGCTATAGTCAATGCAAAGATTTCAAGTAGCATGTATGTCAATTGGGGTGCTCATCATTGTCAAATGCTAGGGGATGATCTTCAACTTGTTCTTGATAAATCTGCAGGCACGTTTAATTTTCTTTTCATATATGAAGTGCTAAATAAATGCTTATTTCGCGTACCCTTCCCTTGTGACTGCTCGAACCATAGGAGAATTCAGAATTTAAAATATATCCGTTTAGAATACGTGTGATCTTGTTACATGTATATATTTGGAAAAAAACTTTTAATTTATTTAGAATATGCATGCATATCTAGCTTAGGTAAAAAAACAATGACTTTAGTTGAAATCACAGAACATACTCTAGATCTGCCTCTGGCTCGAGGCGAGTGCCTTCCCAAATAACTTCAGTTGACAATATTACTGATCTGGTTTTAACTGCCAGGTTCTGGTGTGCAATCAAAAAGAACATTTCTATTTGGTAGCTTTGAAATGCTTATCAAGTTGGTACCTAACAACTCTGCTGGAACAGTCACAACATACTATGTAAGTGTAGCTATACAATATGAATTGTCTTAATTTCAGCTTACAACATCAAAAAGTTGCTAGATTACTCAACCAGTTGTTTGTTTATTGAGTCGTGCAGCTATCTTCTACTGGCACCAAACATGATGAGATCGATTTCGAGTTTTTAGGAAATGTATCAGGACAACCTTACATTATCCACACAAACATTTACACCCAAGGTGTTGGAAACAAGGAGCAACAATTCTATCCTTGGTTTGATCCAACTGCAGATTTTCACAACTACACCATTCATTGGAATCCTAATGCAGTCGTGTAAGTCGATTTTTTTCGACTATATATATATATATATATATATATATATATAGTAAGAAAGCCAGAGAATGTTGAAATTTGATGTGGCAATGCTTATGATTTTCAGGTGGTACGTTGATGGTATTCCAATTAGGGTATTTAGAAACTATCAACTCAAAGGAATTCCATATCCAAACCAACAAGGAATGAGAATCTATTCAAGCCTTTGGAATGCTGATGAATGGGCAACAAGAGGTGGACGTGATAAAATTGATTGGACAAATGCACCATTTATTGCAACATATCGTAAGTTTAGGCCAAGAGCTTGTTATTGGAATGGGCCATTGAGTATTGTTCAATGTGCAATTCCTACTAAATCCAATTGGTGGAATTCTCCTTTATACAGTAAATTGAGTGCTCCTAAAGTGGATCAAATGAACTCAATTAGAAGCAAATACATGATTTATGACTATTGCAAAGATACTACACGATTCAAGGGAGTTATGCCTACTGAATGTTCATTGCCACAAAACTAAAATTAACATGAATCGAGAAGGACGTCAAAGTGAAAGCTGCACTTTTTCAATTTTCTTATTTTGCTTCTAGCATGTTTGTTATTTTTTGTCCTCAATTCCTTCTTTTTGGTTGTTTTCCTCATGAAGAAGATCTTGCTGAGTTGATCTCATTTATGTATTTCATTCTTTTCTAATAAAATTTGAATGTTTGTATTAAGCTCGATCCCAAGGTCCAGATTCTGTGAAAGGATCATCATCACTTAAATTAAAAATAACAAATATATATATATATATATATATATATATATATATATATATATATATATATATATATATATATATATATATATATATATATATATATATATATATAGCCGTGTATTATCGGTGTATAATTAATGTATAACAACTAGTAAAAGTAAATAATGAATTGATTACTATTTGCGTAAAGATCCCATCTACCATTAGTCATCCATAACTATTTTTTTTTCGGAAAAGGGTCAGAATTGCCCCTAACATATTGAACGCCATGTTAAAAATGCCCTTCGTTAACCTTTTTTGAAGAAAATGCCCCTACCGTTAAAATTCTTGCATATTTGTGCCCCTAACGTATTGACTCCAGTTTAAAAATGCCCCTACCGTTAACCTATTTTGAAAAAAATGCCCCTACCGTTTTAAATATAAGTACAGTCAATTGTTAGACTTAGGGGCACAAATATGCCACATTTTTAACGGTAGGGACATTTTCTTCAAAATAGGTTAACGGAAGGCATTTTTAACCTGAAGTCAATACGTTAGGGGCAGTTCTGACCCTTTTCCCTTTTTTTTAGAAAAACAGTGGAAAGCAAATTATAGCAATTAATTAGGAGATTCTGATAATCTAAATTTTAAGACTTCTTATATCCGCTAAAGTATTTTCGCAATGTTGCAAAACTAATAAATATCTCTAACTTTCCAAGTGAAATTGTTTTTCTCAATAAAGTTATGATACAATTACAAACACACGCGAACTCACAGTAGTAGGCATTTAAGGGTAATGATGTATAATTTTGTGAGAAGTTTACGCTGTGACTATTTTGGAGCACTAGTTACACATTTTAATTTATAGACACTTCAAATAATTAATCAACTTAACAATACTTTTTAATTATTTTTGTAACAATTTAAACCAACCATTGTACTTCAATATGAGGCTCCAATTTTTGTATAGAATTTATGATGTTTATTGGCTTATTTTATATTTTGAATAAATATAGTGTCATCAAATATTATCCGATATATATGAGGAGAGAAAAAATTCAAATTAACATAAAATAAACACTTTCATACAAAGTATTCGTAGTCAAGAAAAGAAAATTGAAGAAATAAGTTAACCTAACTCTCTTCAGTTTGTGACAAATGATTATTAATCAACAAGAATTAGATTAATTAGATGGTGTATACAGCGATTTCTTTTTTTTTGGGGGGGGGGGGGGGTGGGGAAGGGGGGAATAGAACTTAGTTTATAATATTTCTTGTTTGAACATGGAAAAGAGAAATCTTCTTTGAGCCCCGAGCATACAAGACCGACTCTAATGTTCTACCGGGCATTTGCTTCTATACCCTTTTTTCTGCCATATACTTATGTTTGCTTTGCAAACAAAATTACAAGCGTACCAGCATTTTTATATAATTTCAGTATACGGGGCTGAAATAGCAAAGGCAATCACTCAAAACTTTGGCATTTTAGCAGTCGGGCCTGAAGTTCATGTCTAGAGCTGAAGTTTTTCTTTTGTAACTGGAAAACTTCAACTTTATAGCTGAAGTTTTTGTTTTTATAACCGGAAAACTCCAGCTCTGGAGCTAAAGTTTTTCTTTTGTAACTGAAAAATTGTTGTAAATGTAAGTCATAAAGAGTGTAACCCTTTCTGATAGATGGAACAGAGACAATAAGACTGCAAAGTTCTAATGGCTGGTGCCGAATTCACGTATCCTTCTTCTATTCCTATTTTATTGGTTTGAATTTCTTGAAGTTTATGTTAATTGTTGCAACAAAGAATGAATGATAATTCTTCTCATTTTGGGAATGTGGTTGATGTGAGAGCCTCCCATTATATTCAGTAGAAGCTCTTTCTTTTCTCTAACTCTCTCCTAACCTTTGCCAGAAACTTCTCCTAACAAAATTACCGCTAATAAACACAGACACAGATATGGATGGGGGATTCCGCCAAAACCACCAGCCATCCAAAACGTTTATAATTCTCAAGACCCTATTAATTCACACACATTTTTTAAAAACATCCTAATAAAAGAAGACGGAAAGGTGGACATTACTTCTGATTTGTCTCGCCCAATGCAACCTGTGTGGATATCCCCATGACTGCTATAGACCAAATTATGGGAAAACCAATAGCCATGGGAGAACGAATAGTCACTCTCTCACGGGAAGATAAAGAACGAATGAACACACCATGGAAATACTCCGTTATCATCAAGCTACAGGGAAAGAGAATCCTTCACCAAGTTCTGAAAAGTAAAGTCCATAACCTCTGGAAAGTTTCTGAAAACGTTTCGTTAATTGACTTAGGTTTTGATTATTATATTGCAAAATTTCAAAAGCTCGAAAGTATGACTACAGTTCTTCATAATGGACCTTGGTTCATTTTTGGATATTTCATTTCATGCCAAAGGTGGGAACCAAGTTTTGTGGCCTCAAATGCTAGACAACTCAACACAGCAGTATGGATTCGCCTTCCAAATCTACCCACAGAATTTTACGATGGTATCATCCTTCAAAAAATTAGTAATCAAATTGGTAAGTTGCTGAGGGTAGATGCATGTACTTTGCAATCCTTAGGCCTCATTGATAATTATAAACAAGTAATCAAGTACGAAGGGGAAAGAATACTTTATAAAAACTGTGGGTTTCTTGGGAACACGGTTCCCTCATGCTCAAAGGCAAAAATTTTCAGCAAACAAGCAAATGGGAATTTTGTGAAAGTTGCAGAAGCAAGTTCAACAACACCAATGTCGGAGAATGGTTGGCATACAGTATCCTTCAAAAACAAGGAAGATCCAGTCTAAGGATACCAAAGGGAATATCAATCACTCTGCAAACACAAGTATAGACGTAAAGATTTTTAATGCAGTCACAGGTAAGTATATCAATCTCAAAAGCTTAAATTTTTCCATAAGGATGACAGTACTCTGCCCACTACACCCATCAAAGGCCAACAAAAAAAGCTGGTAAACCTAAATCCGGTCACTCTCTTGATCCTGTTGATCAACAAAACCGCTTTCTCACTTTAGATGATGAGAACATGGGTTTTTGAAATGCCTACTACTCTAAGGATTATTTAACTGCTAATCCCATTAATAATAATAAAATACTCACTAATCCGAATAGTTCTAAAAACTCTACTACTACTAACTACAATATTACTTTAGAAAATCCTACTTAGAAAGATCTTCTAGAAAGAAAAGGTATGACACCTGCCTCCCCCATTGATGGTTCCCTAGCTTGTCTCCCCCTACCTCATTAGACAATACCACACACCCTCTAAATCCCACCACTAACGACAAACCAATCTCTCCACACTTGTCTTTTGCCAACCAAAAACTCAACAAATGGCCATTGACAATGGACAAGTGGCAGAAAGCTCTCATGCAGAATCCACAAAATCTTCCATCAAAACTCATATGCAAAGCTCTACGGATTGCATGCAACTAGAAGCAATCATATCCTACTCTCCCACCTTCTCAAACTCAATATCCTTAACATCTACTAAGGATGCCAAGATTACCAATATTAAACAGACAAAGGACTTACAGGCTCTTCCAAGTTCCACGCGATTCTCCACCAGTAAACATGGCAAATCTTTCTCCTCTCCCACAGCAACTTCCAAACCCCCATACAATCTATGTTAAACCCCTACTTTCCCAGGATCACCATCCACTATCTTGGATGGAATTAGGGTTAATGGGGAGAGGCTTGATGTTCAATGTAATGATCAATGGACAAGAGAGCATAATTCTAATTCAAAACCCTCGCTATCTTACTCAACTAGTCTCAGAAGGACTCCATCTCGCGATGAACAACTACCTAAATCATGTTTGGGCAAACAATTTTCTCCAACCACTGGTCCCAGCTCTGAACCAAAACCTTGCTCAAAAAATGAGGGCCCAATAGAATCTACCCCCTCCCTTCAACCCAGTCCCAGTTCTCCCTAAAAACCTAGTACTAGATCTTCCATTCTTCCCTTTGGAAGCCATAACAATGGAATGCACACAGCCACCTCAGGATCCATCTCAGCAAATGAACATGGGAAACATTGTACCAGATCCTCCAGTAAATCCAAAAATGGAAAATCTATTGGAAGAGGAGATGAACAAGCCTCTGGACCTGATCGGAGAATCGGTGGTGGAGTTAGGAAGCCTGAACGAGGTAAAAGTCTTTCTCTTCAGAGAAAACCAATAAAAGAGACACATACTCGTGTGCCCACCAAATTTTTTCAAGTGTGCAATGGATATACTTCCACCCCAGGATCCAAGAGTAGGCAATAGAGCAATGATCCTAGTACCCACTCTGAGGAGGCTATCACACCAGTCCATGGATAATGGACACATTCTACACAAACTAATACTATGTCTAGTCCAATTAACTTCATCATCTAGAACATCAGGGGGGAAATAATGAGGACTTTGTTAGGAACTTTAGAGATTTGATGGTTACTCATAGGCCTTGCATGGTTACACTTCTTGAAACTAGGATGCACAATCATATTACTCTAATGAGCGAATTTGGTTTCACTGAGCTAATTGAGATACCTGCTGATGGTCAAGCTGGGGGGATGGTAGTTCTATGGGATGACACCAAGGTGAACGTGCATAACTTTATTAGGCGTAACCATGAAATACATGCAACTATTGAGGTACGTCCTACAAACTTTACATGGCTTTTTTCAAGTATATATGCCAGTACAAATATAGCCACTAGGAATGTTATGTGGAATAACCTTAAAAATATTGCGGACAGTTTTGTTTGACCATGGTTGGTTGGGGGAGATTTTTACGATGTTATTAGTGATAATGATAAACTAGGTGGTAGGAAAATAAATTGTAGCCGAGCCCTTAAACTTTGGTCTTACTTAAATCACTACAAACTTCTTGATCTTGGCTTTAAAGGAGGGAAATATACTTGGTCCAATAATAGGTCTGTTAAAATTCCCTAATTCTAGAGAGATTAGATAAAATATTTTGCAATGATCTTTAGGTCGAAAAATTTTCCAATGCTTCTGTTTTCAATCTCCCTAAGACTCATTCGGACCACAATCCTTTACTCCTAACTCTCACCCCAAAAAAATGTGCTCCATATCCAAAACCGTTTAGAATTGAGCCTTTCTAGTGTAAGCACCCCACTTCCTCAATATATTAGAAAACTCCTGGGAGGAGAATAATTTTGTGGTGGCAGCCAAGAATTTCAGACATAATGTAATACTTTGGAAAAATGACACATTTGGAGATATTTTTAAAAAGAAAAAGAATTTATTTTGGCAAGGCTCAATGGTATCCAAAACTCTCCAAGATATTTTTATAGCATATTTCTTCAAAATTTGGAAAATTCCCTTAGGAAAGAATTTAATGAAATTCTTAAGTTGGAGGAAGACTATTGGAAGTTTCTTTCGAGAATTCTGTGGCTAAATGATGGTGATGCAAATACTAAATTCTACCATATCATGGCCACCAATAGGAAAAGGAAGAGTAACATTATTTTTTTCAAAAATGAGGAAAACTTATGGATCAATGATCCTGATGCTATTATATCACATACTTGTAATTACTTTAAATATGTATACTCTACCTCTCATGTATATAGTCGATGGGCTGATGTAATATCAAATACCAAAACTTTCTCTAAAATAGATCTCATCACTAGATAAATCTTTTACAAATTTAGAGATTATGAAAGCTTGTTTTTCATTCAAACCCTTTAAAGCTCTGGGTCCGGATGGTCTTCACCTCTTTTTCTTTCAAAAATATTGGAAAGTCATGGGGAATTCTGTTCCAATCTAGAAGCTTTCATTAACGGATTTATTCCATAGGGTATAAATGACACTTTCCTTTGTCTTATACCTAAAATACCTAATGCTAATAATCTAAAAAACTTTAGGCCAATTGGGATCTGTAACACTATTTACAAAATCATCACAAAAGTAATTAGCAATCGTCTCAAGCCCTTTTTAGATAGTCTTATTAGTCCTCATCAAGCGAGTTTTCTAAAGAATAGAAATGCTTGCGATAATGCTATCATCATACAAGAATTGATGCTAAAAATGAATAATTATAATGGTAAGCACCATAGTATGCTACTGAAGATTGATTTAGAAAAGGCTTTTGACCGTCTTGAGTGGTCCTTTGTACATAGAACCCTCAACTTCTTTAAATTTCCTCCTAAGATGACTAAGCTTATTATGAATTGTATATCCACTTTTAAAATATCAATCTTAGTAAATGGGAATAGAACTTCGTATTTTGAATCTAGTAGAGGCATAAGACAAGGCGACTCATTGTCCCCGTATATTTTCATCCTTTATCTTGAAATGTTCGGTTGCCTCATAAACCATAAAGTTGATGTAGGAGCATGGAGTCCTATAAATATAGGTAGTAAGAATCTACATTTGTCCCACCTTTTCTATGCGGATGATCTAACTTTACTTTGATGACAAATCCATTAGTACCATTAAGCAATGCTTAGATCTCTTTTATAAACTATCTGACTAATCTATTAATAAATCGAAGTCCAAAATTATCATTTCTAAAAAGTGTCTCTCTCATATAGTGACGAAACTGGAAAGTTCTTTTAATATGCGATCTAGCTTTATTTTTGGGAAATATCTTGATTTTCCCATAACAAACGTAAAGCCTAGATCAAAAGACTTTCAAATTTATAATTGACAATATGGTGTCTAGGTTGGGAACTTGGAAAGCATAATTTTTAAATATGGCAGGCCGAACAATCTTAGCTCACTCTTGCCTAAACTCCATGCCTAGTCATGTTATACAATACACTTTGTTACCTAGTAAAACACTTAACACGATTGACAAGATTCAGAGAAACTTTATTTGGGGATCTAGTGTTAAGGATAAGAAGTACTCTATCACTATACCAAAAAAGGATGGGAGTTTGGGCATTAGAAAGTCTAAAAGCAAAAATCTAGTATGTCTCACTAAACTTCTTGGAGACTTCTAAATACTATAAAATCCCCTTGGGCAAACCTGATTATCACTCTTTATGGTCACAAAAAACTTACTTCAAAATCCTCCTTCATTTGGTCAAATATTTTAAAAGGTTGGGATATTTGTAACAAGGGGATTACTTGGGTCCCCCATACTTGCTCTAGCCTCAGTGCATCGAATAGTAGGTGGATCAATAACACCCCTCCTCTCCGTCAATGTATTTATGGTCCTCTAACCAAAATAGATGATATGCTCACCATCAAGGACTTTTGGACCAATAATAATTGGAACCTTCAAACCTCTCAATGGCCCTTGATGTAAACCTGTCTAATAAAATAAAGGTCACCGTCCCTACCACAAACAATTATGATATGCCCATTTGGTCACTGAATACAAATGGGATGTTTACTACTAAATCATGCTATTCAATTATTGAGAACACTCCAAGCACCAATGGAGATTTTATGTGGATCTAGAACCTTAGGTGTCCAAACAGGCTAAAAAATCTACTTTGGAAATGCCTGCATGGAAAGCTACCTACTAGGAGTCATCTGAACCACATTGGTATTAACATTGATCCTATATGCTCCTTTTGTAGAGTACAAAGGTAAACTATAAACCACATCTACATAAAATGCCCTGCAGTTAGTAATCTATGGCTCCAACTAGGTTTAGATACTAATGCATCAGTGAGAAGTCAGCATTGGCTAATTAGGGTAAGGGACCACAACCTCACACTTGCAAATTTGATTGTAGATTGGGTAGAACTGTTCCTTTTGTTGTTTGGTATATCTGGACAACTAGGAACAATAATCTCTTTAACAACTTCTCCAACAAACCTAGTCTCCACCATGCTATTAGTCAGGCAGTGCAATATAAGGTTTTCACTTCAAATGAACAAATTCGCCATGAGTTCACATCTATTAATGTTGTATGGAATAAACCACAAGAAAAGTCGTTTAAGCTTAACATAGATGGCTCCTTCATGGCTAAAGACTCAACAGGTGGTATTGGTGGAGCTATTAGAAATAATAAAGGACACTGGTTAGTTGGTTTTTAAAATATTGTTCTATGCTTCTCACCAGTCCATGCAGAACTATTGGCCTTAAATCAAGGCTTTGCCCTAGCAAAAACACAAGGGCTCACGAATATAGAAATAGAATTGGATTCGACAGACGCCATAAAATGTTTGGAAAATGAGTTTCTTTTTCTTGACAATCTCATCTTTGAGTGCAGGTCTAATGCTGCAGTTGAGAGTTCAAACAAGCAGTCACACATTCAGGGAGGCCAACAAACTGGCAAACAAGATGGCTAGAGAAGCGCTCAGTAATGTCAAGTGCAAGGATCTTAATATTTTGTATTACCCTCCCCCTTTTGTAGAGGATGTCTTACATTCTGATATGGGAGGGAAATCTTATGCTATTAAAAAACTAAGATGTGATGTCTACTATAGACTTGCTCTTTTTGAAAACAAAAATGTCCTACGTGACATGGCCTGTAATAGCCAAGTAGCAAATACCACTGCGGAAGGTTATAACTGTATGAACGATATTATTATCTAATATAGATCCATGTTCTAAAAAAAAGATAATTCTTCTCAGTTAAGAAGTTCAAGAATATATAGTTTATGCTCATTTCTGTGTTAATCGCAGATTTCTAAGTCGTGTAAAATCAATTTGTTTTGTTCAGTTTTTTAAAGAGGTAAGCAACGCAATGGAAAAAGCAGCAGCAAGGACAAAACAATAGCAGAAGGCAGGAGGAGGAAGAGAAGAAGAAGAAGAAGAAGAAGAAGAAGAAGAAGAAGAAGAAGAAAAAGAAGAAGAAGAAAGGGAAGCTGACGTTTTCTAAAAAGTGGGTACGGATGCAAATAGAAAGACAAAGCGGCTACAGATTAAAAAGGGGCACCCCGTGCAATTTTTACGGTTCTACCTAATGAGGCTTGTGCCTTAGGCCCCTCAAATTTGGGGGGCCCATTTTTACGAAATAACCGATTTATATGTACTTTAAAAAAATAATACGTAATATTTATACTTTTAATATAAAGGTAGACTTTTCATAAAGAAAGAAAGATATATTTTTAGATATGTAAATAAAATAATCGTTTGACTTACTAATAAATAGGCGGCGTGAATAATTTCCCTAACATCTGAATTTGAGTTAACGTTTCTGAATTAAAATTGTTAATATACTCCAATCTATATATTAAATCAAATAAAAAGACTTGATTCTTTTTCAAATGCATATATTACCTAAGAACGATAATATCTTAACAAAAATTTAATGTGTGGGTTAAATTATTAATTGAAACTAAATTATTAAGAGAAAATGATTATAAAAAAATTATTAATAATCTTGATCTCAAAAAACTTGAAAAATAAACTTTAAATAACAATATATTATAATTATTTTCTTGGAAAAATTAGACCTCATATTAAATTTTGATTTTAAATCACATATATTTATGTGTCACCTTTGCAAGTACAAAGTTACTTTTATTAGGGAATGCTTGCTCCTAAGTATTTGCATAAACTTTCTAGCGTAAATTCGAATTTAATCATCGAAGGAGAAACCGAAAAAACATTATTGTTTAGTTGATAACTTGTTAAGTCGAGCCTTTTCATTAGTCTGATGCACATCATTTTATAACTCCAAGCCGCGTCCCAGCTGTAAAACAAAAGCCAAATTCTATAAAATAAAACACTTTCACCCAAAGTATTAAGTCAAGAAAAGAAAATTCAATAAAATAAGTTAACCTCAAGCTCTTCAATTTGTGACAAATGATCATTGATCAGCAAGAAATAAATTAATTTAGATTTGTATATAAGGGGAGTCTTGGATCAACGGTAAAGTTATTTTCGTCTGATCTATAGGTTACGGTTTCGAGCCGTGGAAGCAGTCATTAATGCTTGCATTAGGGCAGGCTATCTACTTCATACCACTTGGGATGTGGCATTTCCATGGACCCTGCATGATTTGTATATAAGAGGAGCCTTGAAACAACAGTAAAATTTTAATTTTGTGTGACCTATAAGTTACAGATTCGAACCGTGGAAGTAGCCACTAATACTTGCATTATGGTAGGTTGTCCACATCATCCCTTAGAGTGCGATCCTTTTCGGATCGTGTGTGAACACGAATGTCTTATGCATCGAACTATTCTTTTTAAATTTGTATATACATCCATCTAGTTGGAAAAAAGGAATTTATTAGTTAATATTTCTAATTTCAACATGGAAAAGAAAATTCACCTTCGACTATTAGAGAATGCTTTATTTCTATTATGAGTTTTCGGTGCGAATTTAAATTTAATTACCGAATGAAAAACCAAAAAAGAACTTATGGGTTAGTTGATAACTTGCTACGTACATGTAATGGCCAAGTCGAGCCTTTTCATTAGTGTGATGCACGTCATTTTGTAACTCCAAGCCGCGTCCTAGCTGTATGCTATACTACTGTTTTGCAATCTTTTCATATTTTCCAGCAATAACCTCAATTATATTCTCCAAATATATCTATGTAAAAGATATATATTCTAGCTGCTATATTCCTTCATTTAATGCGAATTTTTTTCTCATGAATTACGGCAACCAAACAAATAATATTATTCCGTATGTCCCAATTAACATGGTGCACGACACTTAAGAAAGAGAAAATAAGTTTTAAAACTTGAGATTTAAAATAAGGTATAAATGTTATTGTAGTTATAAAACACCTCATTAGGGCAAAATTAAAAAAATCTAAATAATAAATTATGACAATCATTTTTGGACCGAATAAAAATGAATGTATGACATTTAAATTAAAACAGATGGAGTATTAAGTTTGATATTTAAAATTACTTGTCTGCCCCCTCCACCTAATTTTTCCTTGATTATTGGAAGCAAAATATGTGCTGCAAATCCAAGCTGATCTGTAAACCTATAACTAATAATATGGAAATCAAGACGTGGTCAGATCATCTACATTCTCTATAGGGTTTTTCTCAAAATGGTATTATTTAATTTGATTATGACATGTATAAAAACATGGTCATATTCCTAAGAACAAAACACACCATTAATTTCCAGGTTTAATTTGCAGAATTTAGAGAAGCAAGAAATCTATTACAGTTCCATTTTCAAAATTATGGCCAGCTCTCGACTTATTTCTTTGGCTAATTTGTTCATTTTGGCAATTGCATTTCATTTGGTTTCAGTCAATGGAATGTTCTCAGATAACATGTATATTAACTGGGGTGCCCATCATTCTTGGATGCAAGGAAATGATCTTCAGCTTGTCCTTGATCAATCCGCAGGTAAAATTTCATTTACCTTTTTTTTAAAAACTTATCGCATATGTCGCAACGGTAAAGTTGTCTCAGTGTGACCTATAGGTCACGAGTTCGAGCCGTGAAACCAGCCACTAATGATTGCATTTGAGTAGGTTGTCTACATCATACCCTTTGGAGTACAGCTCCTTCCCAGACCCTGCATGAATACAGGATGCTTTGTACATCGGGCTTCGCATGTCAAAAGTTTCTAATAGGATTTAACTTATATATACTGACACTATCTTCCTTTTAACATAAAATAGATAGATGAATTGATATATTTATTGAATATATGTCAGAACTTACTGAGCTCGACCTCGAAGTTTTATCTAGCTTTCATTTTTTGAGTTGTTCTTTGTTCTATGTTTGGATATAGAAAAAAAGAAAAAACTTCCCTTTTTCTCATCTTTATTTTTGTTTTATCCCTTTTACGAATTTCAGCTATGTTAATGTGCCACTAGCCAAATAGGCTAAGGAAAAAGCTACCTAAAAAAAATACACCTATTGTTATACTATCAATATAAATTCAACTTGCTATAACAAATTACCTGTCTTATTTTACATATTATTAATTGTTTAATTCACTCATTATGAAATGTTACATGCAGTTCTTTCATACTATTAGAATATAGAAGTTAAACAACAACAACAACAATAACCCAGTATAATCCTATTTAATGGAGTCTGGGGAAGGTAGTATGTACGCATCCTTGGGTAGAGAGGTTGTTTCCAAATAGACCCGGCATCCTTCCCTCCAAGAACTTCCCACCTTGCTCTTGGGGAGACTCGAACTCACAACCTCTCAGTTGGAAGTGGGGGTTGCTTACCATCAGAGCAACCCCTCTTGTCACAATTACGTGATAATTGTTTGTCAAAATATGGCTTAGTAAAAGTTTAATCTAATCAAACACTAGGAAGTAAAAACATAATTCACAGATTGACTAGAAAGTTTTCCAACTTCTACCTAAATATAGCAGAATCAAGATTCCATTTCATCTACCACATTGTTTTTGGCCTTATTGGATTATGTCACTCAAAAAAAAATGCTACTTTGGTTTACATTTTCAGGTTCAGGTGTACAATCAAAAGGAGCATTTCTTTTTGGAAGCATAGAAATGCAAATCAAATTAGTATCTGGAAATTCTGCTGGAACAGTCACAGCATACTATGTAAGTGTTAGTTAAATGATCAAAGCCTTTTTCCTGCTTAATTCTATTTATAATTTTTTCATGCCGCCTACATCACATCCCTTTTGGTGTACGGTCCTTCCCCGGACTCTATGTATACGCCGGATGCTTCGTGCATCGAACTACCCATACCATGAAAAGTGACTGATTTCTGGTTATTTTCCACAGTTGTCATCTACAGGTGACAAGCACGACGAGATCGACTTCGAGTTTTTAGGAAATGTATCAGGGCACCCATATATTATCCACACAAATATTTTTACTCAAGGTGCAGGAGGCAGGGAACAACAATTCTATCCATGGTTTGATCCAACTGCTGATTACCATAACTATACCATTCATTGGAACCCCAGTGCAGTTGTGTAAGTCATTCTATTCCATAAATTTTCTTGATAGTCCAGGGGCGAATTTAGGATTATAAGAACATGAGTATACCATAAGGATAAAAAAAAAGAAGTATTACTGTGAATTGATCTCTCTTCCTTTGGGTAAATAACTCAAGATTCGACCAAATACACCATTCAGCCTTTTTGGAACATTGGAGCCAACAGATAAAAATATATCAGTTCTAGGAAATATATAGTACATAAAATATCCAGTTTGGCGAAAAGGCCATGGGTTTACGTGTACCGCAATTTGGGCCTAAATCTGCCCTTGTCTAACACTAAACACCCAATTTTCTCAAAATTCTTTAGTGCCTTAGCTTCCACAGGCAGACATGGATGTAGCATGCCTACCATGGATTCAGTACATTTTCGACATAGAATATAGATATCTCGTAAAAGTTGAATCCATCAAGTTTAAATCTTGGATTTGTCGCTGTCTACAGATTAGTAGCCAGGCAGTTCTTGACTCATTGTTTAACCATTCATGTTACAGATGGTACGTTGACGGTATACCAATCAGAGTATTCAAGAACTATCAGAGCCAGGGAATTCTCTATCCAAACGCGCAAGGAATGAAGGTTTACTCTAGCCTTTGGAACGCCGATAACTGGGCAACCAGAGGTGGCCTTGACAAGATTGACTGGACCAGTTCTCCATTTATAGCCAAGTATAGAAATTTCGCGCCACGAGCTTGTCCCTGGTATGGACCAGGTAGCATTAGCCAATGTGCAGCTCCAACTCCAAATAATTGGTATACTTCTTATGAGTACAGTCAATTGAGCTATGCTAAGCAAGGGCAAATGAATTGGGTAAGGAACAATTACATGATCTATGATTATTGTAAAGATACGAAGCGATTCAATGGACAGATTCCTGGAGAATGTTTTAAGCCTCAAGTCTAACGAGTGAATTGAGTCCGTTGGGATCCCCATTTGTGGGAATATACTGAGTTTGTTATTGTTGTTGTTGAGTTGAGTCCATTGGTATACTTTGTGCAAAATATGTACAAATATATACTCTTTTTTCCTGATTCATATTGTAACAATTCATTTTTTTTCCTGTTTTACCAAGAAATTTTATGTATTCCATTCTTTTTACAAATGTTGTTTGCTGTATTTGTTCTACACAATGTTGTTTTTGTTGCTATATTTGTATTTACAAATGTTGTTGCTGTATTTGTCTCTGAAAAGTTTATGTATATCATTGGCCAAGACGAACTCGTATAGCTGAAACTCTAGCGCTCATTTTAATTCGATCAGGACAATAAACAAATAGAACAGTTAATGGTCAAAATATAATGAAAGTTGAATTGTTTATACTCATGGCTTATTCATGTAAAGGTTCAATTGGATATTAAGATTTAAGTTGCAATTAGTTGCATGATGTACTTAAAACAAAAACACAATCTGTAATCTATTACGAAAAGAATAAAGATACATCCTGTATTCCCCTCGAGACGCAACGGCTGGACTCATAATGAAAGATAAGAATATTTGTTTGGTTGCAAAAGATTGAAATTATATAAATTAAAAGGCAGCCCGGTGCATTAAGCTCTTGCTATGTGCAGGGTTTGGAGAAGAATCGGACCACAAGAGAATATTTAAAATGATATTAATATGATATAAAGCTTGACGTGTATGCAAGTAGGCCAGAATACCACTGTTAGAAAAATATAAAAATTGTAATTTATTTTATTTTTTTCTATAATGTCGAAATATGTAAATTGCATTAAGAAACAATAAGATAGAATTTTTATTTCATATTGTAAATGTGTCCACAAATTCTAATTTATCCAGCAACAACATAGTTATAGCCTGTTTGGCCAAAGTTTATTTTCTGCCAAAAGTGCTTTTTTGACCAAAAGCACTTTTGGCCGAAAATTGAGGTGTTTGGCCAAGCTTCTGAAACGAAAAAAAAAAGTGCTTTTGAGGAAAAGCAGAAAAGACTAGCTTCTCTCCAAAGCACTTTTTTGAGAAGCACTTTTGAGGAAAATACACTTAGAAGCAGTTTTTTAAAGCTTGGTCAAACATTAATTGTTGCACATAAGTACTTTTCAAACTAATTAGTCAAACACAAACTGCTTCTCACCAAAAGTAGTTTTGAGAAAAGCACTTCTCAAAAAAATCTGATTTTTGCAGCTTGGCTAAACATGCTATTAGTATATTCCCACAAAGCAGAGATATATTTCAATTTATATTGCATTTTTTTTGAGTTTTCCATCATGTGTCTGGTACCTGCCTTAAAGCCCGACTATATCTGGATCCGCGCGCATAAGGCTCATTTCAGGGAGTAACATTCCCTACCAAAGACTTTTCTATACCCAGAATTTGAATCCAAAACCTCTGGTCAAGGGAGGAACACTCCATCAACGATACACATCTTTTAGTGGTGGCATTTTTTTGTCATGTTAAGATGCTCCAAGGTATTTGACACCATTATATTTTAATACTTTTAAGAATTTGTATAGAGTGAACGATTAATACTTTAACTTTGATGTGACAATATCTCTTTTTTCAACCACTATATTTATATTTTCTTTGATCATAACTAATATATTTCATAAGTTTAAAATACATTTTAAACCGATGTACCAATTCAGGCAATATCACATAAAATACAATGGATGAAAGCTGTTTCTGGGGGAGGAGGGAGGGGTGGCATTGCTTTACCTATCTATCAAGGAATTATCCAATATAATGCTTTATAATTTAAATTTAAAAATGACAACACAAAGATCTCTGGTGTTTTATATTAAAAAAATGTACGAGTAAAAACGAAAAATCTATTCGAAGATTTACATATGAAACTAAACAAAATTTTCAAGGGCCATTAAACCAATTGGCCTCCACAGGAATCCTAAAAATTGCACCGCCGCCTTGATCAGGTCCAACTATGCCTTATAAAAGGATAATGCGGACGTTGACAATATAACTTGAGTATTTATGCCCAGAGTTGAATCCGCAGAGAATTAACCTATCAATTACTTTCGTTGGACTTACTAAATTCTTTAGAGTCAACTTCCCCAAACATTGTGAATGACAATTGGTGGTTTATTTAATAACTAAGATTGAAAGTAACAGATGTAAACTAAAGATGCTTAAGTTGTAAACAATAATGAGGAAGTTCTAAAGCGATGATTTCCCCTATTGATGGAATCCCTTCTGTTTATGTTTCATATAGTTTCATCAACACATCTCTATCAATCATGAACACTCTTTTTACCATAAATCTCTCCCGAGTAATCACGGTAATTTATTAAGCTCACTCTCTCAAGATGCTAGCTAGCTTTGTTTATTATAGTTCACTTTAGATTGCACGCAAGTCTTTATTATCCCTAATCCCGCCTTTAAACCCGCAGTTATAGATCCTCTTACACTTTGGGAGTGGTGTTGTTCAACAATTACCTAAATATGCTCTTTTTCCCGAGTTATGCACTCTAAATAGGCACAGCTAATTGAGGATCCTGTCAGTTAACTACAACAAAAATGCAGTTGAACAAACAGAGATTAAACTGGCAAACTGATGTTAATAAACGTCAATACCACACAAGAGGGGGGATAATTTGTGTGGTACCTAATTTTCACGTTAGAAGAACCTGATTCTTCTAAGTGTTCTAACTACAGCAGTTTGCGGAATAATAAGAACTGAAAATAAAGTGCACAGAGATTTTTCTATGGAAAACACCTGGCTCAAAAGGTGAAAAAACCATGACCTACTACTCAGTAGGATTTTCCCAAACTCCACTAAAATCAATGAGCCAAACATCATTTACAAAGACTCTCCTCAGCTGCTGCGACACTATCAAGTTAATAAGAACTGAAAGTAAAGTGCACAGAGATTTTTACGTGGAAAACACCTGGCTAAAAAGATGAAAAAAACCATGACCTAATACTTTTTCCCAAACTCCACTAAAAACCAATGAGCCAAACAGCATTTACAAAGACTCTTTGTAAACCTAAGGATTAAACTCTGATCCAGTGTGGCACATAGCCTCAGCTGCTGCGACACTATCAAGCTAACTCTAACTTGATTACACAAGGTACCTAATATAATTGCTTCTAGTAAAGCTAAAAGGTACAATATGAAAACCTACTACAATTGAACTAGAAATAAACACACAGATGGAACTAGTTCTTCTCTCTTAGTTCATGTAGCTTTAGGCGTGCACACTTGTATCTTGCATATGTACCTTGCAAAAATAGTCTCGCTCTTTTTGCTCTAAAATATGCTTAACTTCTGCGTATGTGCATTCCCTGTCAAAGAGAACAACTTGGTTATTTAATAGAATAGCAGTTAAAGTTTGATCAAGACTCCAATGCTTATCCTTAGTCAATATGAGTCCTTAACCAATACAAACTCCCATCCTTATCCTAGCTTAGGATTGTGTTCTCTTGTCATAAGGAGACTGTCCTCCTTAGAACTCAATGCAACCTTTTCGAATCCGTTCAGAAGATATTTGCTGTGCAATATTCAATGCATATCTTCCTCGCGTGCCTTCCATGTGTAATGGTTATGACTAACTGTGTCTCCCAAGATGGACCAGGTCCTTCCCTGAGTTCATTTGTTAATATTCAAAAGTTCAACTCAACTTGGGCCAACAAGTTTTCCCTTTTTGATGATGACAAACTCTGTGCTTTTAGAGATCAGAAAACCTATGAAACTCAGCTGAAATATACTGAAATATCAACGCTTAGAGAATTTCCAATTTGTTATAAAGGGCCAGATTTTAGTTAGGTCATAAACATCACTAGTTCAGATAATGAATTTAATCATAAGCACAATATCTTCCCCCTTTTGGCATCATCTAAAAGTTTCACAACTAATGTGAATCCTTGAAGTTAATTAATACTCATGGCCACTGGGGAATCTGCAAGTGAACAAATGCTTTGTTAATCAAAAATCAGCTCAGAAATAACTATTAAAAAAAAATTAACAAGAACAAGGAAACTGCATTCATTGATTAAGAGGTGTTTCTAGGCAGTCCACAAAAAGAAAAATAAAATTTACAACCATGAGAAAAATAACAACAGAACTAACAAGCAAACTTCTTAAACTTGGTAACTGAAGGGATACTCGACTGGGCACTAAGGACAGGACAACTAAGGCTTAGAAGAGCTGGAGGGTTGGGCTTGCACGAGATTTAGCATTTGTTGTTGCATGCCTTCATTTTTCTCCTTTTCTTTGGTAAGGTCAACTCTCAGCCCGTCCCTTTCTCCCTCCAATTCATTAATTCTGGCGTTGAGCCTTGCTAGTTCAGCGTCCTTAGTTCCAACCTCCTGAACTAAGGCTCTGGCCTTACTGTTCACAGGAGTCTTAGCAGATGGACCAGATTCAACAGGGCCAGTAGTAAGCAGATAATCGCAGGCTTGAAGGGTTTTGATCCCAAAGTGCTCTTTGCTGGAAGCCATTTCCCACTTCGTCAAGGGAACATCAAGTCGTTCAAGCACAATTGTCAAGATAAAACCATAGGGGATGGCATGAGCTTTTGAGCCATTGATTACCCTTTCAAGAAGCTTTACAATAAAGGCAGGCTAGTTGATCTGCTTCCCTTCACTTAAACACTACATAAGTACCAGATCCATGAAATTTGTTGTACGCCTTCTTTCTCGTCTGGGCAGAAGACATTTGTTCACAAACTCACAAAGCACTTTGTGGTACGGCCTCATTTCACTCTTCTGAACTGCCCTGGCCTCAGGTACCTCTTCATCAGTTGTGGTCTCATTGAAATTTCTGGTAATTTGGAGATCAGAGGGCAACCCATCCAGACAAGGCCACCTTTGTCGTATGTAGTCATCATACCCTTCACAAGGGATGTCCAGAATTTTGCCCAGTTTGGCAGCATTGAACTTCACTTTCACTCCCTTCACTGTGCTGGTCACCAAACCCTTTTTCACTGTTCCATTGGCCATGAACTCAACAAGTTCTTTCCTGGCCAATTTCCCTTTCATCTAAAGGACCATGTCCTTCAAGCCTTGTGCTTCCAGTGCTGTCAGAAGTCTCATCATGCTTGGCTCCTCCAGGTCTTTCAAAAGTCTCCCCTTCAAGATATTTCTCCTGCCAAAGTTGGCATACCTATCCTGTTCTTTTTCAGATTCATCTCCTTCTTCTTCACTCTCATCTTCTTTTTCTTTTTCAGCCATTTTAACTTGCTTTCCTTTAGAGGCTGACCTAGTTCTCTTGGCAAGAGAGGATTCAACAAGTACTGGCTTTGAGGGCTTCTTGGAAGAAATCCTATCTCCCTTTGGTTTGGAAATGGGAACCTCCACAGTAGTATTTCTTTCTTGATGGACCAGTTCCATCTCCTCTTCCTCCTCTTCAGCTGCAACTTCAAAACTTTCACCTACCTTCTCTTTCCCTTTTCTTTTCTCTTTCTATTACTCTCCTCTAAGGCTTTTTTCAACTCAGCTTCACTTTCTCTAACCTTAAATCAGGTTGTTCTAACCCTAGGAGCAGACTTGAGTGATGAGGGTTTGGTTTTCTTGGTTGGTTTGGACGCAGTAGGGGTCCTTTGTGAGGAGGCCTTCCATTTCTTGGGGTCATAGCTTGCCCCAACTTGTTTCAACATTTCAACCAATGTCTCCTCCACAGGCTGTTTGCTTAAATCAACCAATCCTTCAACAGCTTCCCCTGATCTACTTCCCCCTGACTTGGAGACCCCCTCTTCCCTATTCCCATAAATAGATAGCACCTCCTTCCTCCTTTTCTTCCTCAATTTTGCAGAATCAGTCCCAGACACATCTTTTGCAGCCCCTATCAGAACAAACATATTCTCTACCTTTTGAACTACACAGGTATTTACCTCTTTTGGGGTTTCTTGATGTGTGACAGTGATAGAAGATCCAGGTTCATCTCCTTCACTGGCAGAGAGGAAATCATCGAAGTCGGAGTTTGAATTGGTCTCTGTTGCTGAGACTTGCTTCCTTTGGCTGGACTGTAGTTTTGCATTCAAGGATTTCCTAAGGGAACCAGTAGCTACAGTTTTTCTTGCCAATATTTCTGGCGACGGAATCTAGGTTTTGGGATTTTTCTGGGAGGTGAAGCATATGGGGTGGAGTTTGGTGAAATTTGGGAGGTGGAATTCCAAGATTATCTTGGGGATTTTCATAATTATGAATTTCTGGAAAGCTTAGGATAATTTTGGAGAGTTTTGGAGGTTTTGGAAACGAAAGAGATGATCAGGGGTTTGTGTGATGGGGTGATGGTTATGAAGTGATTAGAAGGCTTTTAAAGAAGGGTAATGATTATTTCAGAAATAGCAGCCTTTTTCAGGAGTTAGTCGAAGTCTAATCAAATAAGAATTCTGGTCGCCTTAGTGATTAATTAGGCTCGCAAAAAAATTAGGAAAGGATTCTGTTATATGTAGACTTCTAGTTTCAATGAAACTGGTTGAATTAGCCTAACAGATAGAATTTTGGGACGTTTGGTATATCTAGGATTCTTGATCATGATTGAAAATTAAATTGTTCTAATTGTGCAAAGAATTGAAACATACCTGAACTTTCTCATGAGCATAATTTGATGAACCAGGTTCTTCAAGTGAAACTTCTCTTGATTATGCCTCAAATGTCAAAATAGAAGATTTATAAGAAATTAGTGAGTCGCATAAACACATGTCACAAGAGTATACTATTTAAAGTATGATACTGCGTTTTAATTAGTCTAATATTCACAAAAATTAAGAACTCCTAGCCAAAAAAAATTTAAATTTTTCATTGTGCATTCTGAACTGGACCTTTTAGGTGATCTTAATTATCCCGAACTCTAACCTGTTCCTTTCAAAATTTTCTCTACTCAGTGCCTTAGTGAATATCAGTAGCACAGAATTATATGGATATTATCCCTTTCTCATAATTGTTTCTTAAGAAGTGGTGTCTAACATCTATGTACTTAGTCCTTTTATGATGAACAAGGTTCTTTGTCATACTGATTGCACTGGTTTTATCATAAAATATTGGTATACACCCTACTTCAATTTCAAAATCTACCAGTTGTTGCTTAATCTACAGTAATTGAGCACAACATGAAGCAGCAGCAACATATTCAGCTTCAACAGTAGAGAGTTCTACTGAATTTTGCTTTTTGGTAGCCTATGATACAAGAAGAGACCCTAGGAAGTGTGCCATACCTGAAGTGCTCTTCATATCCACTTTAAAACTTGCATAGTCAGCATCATCATATCCAATTAAGTCAAAATTACTACCTTTGGGATACCACAAACACAGATCAGTTGTGTCTTTCAAGTATCTCAATATTCTTTTGACAGCTGTCAAGTGTGACTCTTTTGGAATTGCCTGGAAACGAGCACAAAGTCATACACTGAAAACAATGTCATGTCTGCTGGCAGTAAGATATATAAGTGAACCAATCATACCCCTATACAACTTTTGATCAACTGATGAACCCGGTTCATCAATATCTAGTTTTGTGGCAGTTGCTATAGGTGTATCTATTTCCTTGGATTCTTCCATTTTAAACTTCTTGATTAGTTCTTTTGTATACTTCTGCTGATGGATCATGGTTCCATCTGGACTTTGTTTAATCTGTAGCCCCAAGAAGAAATTAAGTTCTCCCATCATGCTCATTTCAAATTCACTTCCCATTAGTTTATAAAAGTCCTTACTCAACTTATCTGTAGTGGCCCCAAATATTATGTCATTAACATATATTTGTAAAACATGAAGATCTTTACCCTTTTCCCTTAGGAACAAGGTGCTGTCAATTTTACCTCTTTTGTACCTATGCTACAGAAGGAATTTTGACAATCTTTCATACCAAGCTCTTGGAGCCTACTTGAGACCATAGAGAGCTTTATCTAGCTTGTATACATGATCAGGACATTCTTTGCTTTCGAATCTAGGAGGTTGCTTCACAAACACTTCTTCTTTGAGATAGCCATTTAGGAAGGCACTTTTGGCATCCATTTGATGAAGAGTGAATCCCATATGTGCTACAAAGGCTATGAGGAGTCTAATTGCTTCAAGTCTAGCAACTGGAGCAAAATTCTCATCATAATTGATGCCTTCCTCTAGACTATAACCTTGAACCACCAACCTTGCCTTGTTTCTTGTAACTGTACCCATCTTCATCCATCTTGTTCCTAAAGACCCATTTTGTCTCAATGAGTGAACTGTCCTTAGGTCTTGGAACCAAGTGCCAGACTTGGCTTCTTTCAAAATGATTGAGCTCATCTTGTATATCATTGATCCAATCTATATCTTGTAGAGCTTCACTCACATTTTTAGGTTCAATCAGGGACAAAAAGGCATCAAATGCACATAGGTTCTTCAGTTGTGATCTAGTCTTGACTCTAGATGTAGGATCATTAATTATGTTCTCAATGGGGTGAGAACTCAGGTACTTGTAAGATTTCCCCACCAACTGGTTTGTGCTAGCTTCTCCTTCATTGTTATGTTGTAGAGGAACAGGTTCAGGTACAGGATCCTTCAGATAATTTTGTACAATTTCTCTCAAATTGGTTCCCCCTATCAGGTTGCCCTGAGTGAAAGGACCTGTTCCATCACCTGCTCCTTCCTTGGATGCCTCCTTGACTTGTGTTGTGACTTCAGTCAATTGTCTCACTAGTCCAATGGCTTCATCTTCATGTTCCTGTCTCTTAGAAAGAGTGTTAGATTCATCAAACACAACATGTACACTTTCTTCAACACATAGAGTTCTTTTATTAAACAATTTATATGATTTTCAATGTGAAGAATATACCAAGAATACTCCCTCATCACTTCTGGAATCAAACTTACCTAGGGAGTCTTTGCCATTGTTGTGCACATAGCACTTACAACCAAAAGCCCTAAGATGGGATATGTTTGGTTTTCTCCCTTTAAGTAACTCATAGGGAGTTTTTTCTCTACAAGAGGTCCGGTCATGCATCTATTAATTATATAGCAAGCAGTGCTTATAGCCTCTGCCCAAACGATATGAGGTAGTTTACTGGAAAGTAACGTGGTCCTTGCTATATCCTCAAGGGTCTTGTTCCTCTTCTCAACTACCCCATTTTGCTGAGGAATCCTAGGCGCAGAGAAATTATGATCTATTCCATTTTCATCACAAAATTCAGCAATCTTTGCATTTTCAAATTCAGTTACATGATCAGACCTAATGGATGCAAGTTGATTTTCTAATTGTTTCTGGGTTTTTCTAACAAAAGTAGTGAACATTTCAAAAGCTTCATCTTTAGAGGTTAGAAATAGAAGCCATGTAAATCTACAATAATCATCAACAAGCACCATTACATATCTTTTACCACCTCTGCTCATGGCTCTCATTGGACCACAGAGAACCATATGAACCAGTTCCAACGTCTTAGACGTACTTACCATTTTTTTAGGTTTGAAGGATGACCTTATTCGCTTCCCCCTTGCACATGACTCACAAACTTTGTCTTCCTTGAACTTGATATTAGGTAACCCTATCACCAAGTCCTTGGAAACTAATTTGTTCAATTGATTTAGACGAGCATCACCAAGTCTTTTGTGCCAAAGGAGGGGATCATTAATTTTCACACTCAAATTGTTAACTCTTTTTCTTGTAAAACAATCTTGTCAGTAGTAAGGCTAATCACAAAACGTTTTGTGAAAGTGGAAGCCACAAGGTTACCTCTGTCTCACAGTTGTGACATACTTATCAGGCTATATTTCAAGCCATCTATCAAATAGAAATTCTCAATGGAATGAGAGTCTTTCCTATCTTTCCAACTCCTATGATCTCACCTTTCTTTCCATTTACAAAGGAGACAGTACCTCATTTTAGGCTCTCAAGTGAAAGGAACTGTTTCTTATTACCAGTCATATGTTTTGAGCAGCTACTATCCATGTACCATATTTGGCTACTACCCTTCACTTGGACCCTTGTCCATCTTCTGATTCTCCGATGGCCATAATAGCTTGCTCATCTTCAGCTTCATTTTCTGAGTCTTCATCTGATGTGTCTCCCCATGCAGGAACCATAGCTTTGGTTGTTCCTTCTTGGTTGAACATGTTCCTTCTGTCCTCCCTTTGCTTCTTCCACTCAATTTCCCATTGAGGGCAGTTTTTGATCATGTGATCTGTCCTTCCACACTTAAAGCAACCATCATTTGTCTGCTTCTCAGGAGCCCTAGGTTTGTTGAATGTTATTCCTCTTGAAGGATTCTTTCCTCTCATAAGATATTTTTTGAAATCTCTGAGTTATCATAGCCATTTCATCATCTTCAAGATCTGATCCTTCTGAGATTCTGAGAGACAGACTTCTTTCTTTCTTTGGAGCATCCATCTTCATGATTTGCCTTCTCAATTCATAGGCAGTCATATTTCCAATCAGTTCATCCAATTTTAAAGTAGCAATGTTTTTGGATTCCTGAATAGCAGTGATTTTGCTTTCCCAGGAGGTTGGCACAACTCTAGTTAGAATCTTCTCCTCCTTATCTTCTTCCAGGAAAACCCTTCCAAGAGACTCAAGTTCATTTGTCAGTGTGGTGAACCTGGTGTATATTTTTTTGATAGTTTCTCTATCATTCATAGTAAAATTATCATATTGAGAATATATTCCTCTTGACCTCTTCACCTGAGGTGTTCCTTCATGAGCCACTTCTAAAGTGTCCCAAATCTCCTTGGCAGTAGTACAGCCTTGAATCCTGTTGTACTCATCAGGACCAAGTCCACACACTAGCCACTTCTTAGCTTTAGCATTTTTCTCCCATTTCCTTAGATCTTCAGCCGTACAATCTACTCTTGTCTTTGAATATGCACTCCTTCAGCATTCTTCTTGGTTGTGGCTAAAGGACCATCAGTGATGATATCCTAAAGCTCATAGTCTTCGCCTATGATATGGTCCCTCATTTTGCTTTTCCACTAGGAGTAGTAGAGGCCATTGAAGAGAGGAGGCATGGTAGTGGATTGCCCTTCCCAGTTCCAGGTGGTGCATTCATTATGATCTTGTCCTAAGGTGTTAGCCTCTTCAGGGATAACCCGCTCTGATACCATTGATGTTAATAAATGTCAATACCATATTAGAGGGGGTTGATTTGTGTGGTACCTAATTTTCGCGTTAGAAGAACCTGGTTCTTCTAAGTGTTCTAACTATAATAGTTTGTGGAATAATAAGAACTGAAAGTAAAGTGCACAGAGATTTTTACGTGGAAAACACCTGGCTAAAAAGATGAAAAAAACCATGACCTAATACTTTTTCCCAAACTCCACTAAAAACCAATGAGCCAAACAGCATTTACAAAGACTCTTTGTAAACCTAAGGATTAAACTCTGATCCAGTGTGGCACATAGCCTCAGCTGCTGCGACACTATCAAGCTAACTCTAACTTGATTACACAAGGTACCTAATACAATTGCTTCTAGTAAAGCTGAAGGGTACAATATGAAAACCTACTACAATTTAACTAGAAATAAACACATATGGAACTAGTTCTTCTCTCTTAGTTCATGTAGCTTTAGGCGTGCACACTTGTATCTTGAGTATGTTGCTTGCAAAAACAGTCTCACTCTTTTTGCTCTCAAATATGCTTAACTTCTACGTATGTGCATTCCCTTTAAAAGAGAACAACTTGGTTATTTAATAGAATAGCAATTAGAGTTTGATCGAGACTACAATGCTTATCCTTAGTCAATTTGGGTCCTTAACCAATACAAACTCCCATCCTTATCCTAGCTTAGGATTGTGTTCTCTTGTTATAAGGAGACTGTCCTCCTTAGAACTCAATGCAACCTTTTCGATTCCGTTCAGAAGATATTTGTTGCGCAATCTTCAATACATATCTTTCTCACATGTCTTCCATGTGCAATGGTTATGATTAACTGTGTCTCCCAAGATGGACCAGGTCCTTCCCTGAGTTCATTTGTCAATCTTCAAAACTTCAACTGAACTTGGGCCAACACAAACTATATTCACATAATCAAGAAGTTCATCATTCAATAGGTTCCATCAAAACCCTAGACAAAGGATTTAGCTACTCATAACAATGGGTAAATAAACTATGAAAATATTCATACTCAGAATTGCAAGACAAATAAAGAAAAAGAAGATATGATGTTTTGGATGATCTCCCACACTTGTTTTTCTTGCCAAAGTACTCTCTAAAATATTACATGCCTCCCTTGGGTGAGTTCTATTATTTAATATAGGGCTTTAGGTTAAATATCCCGTGTTTTGCACTTCAGTCCCTCAATTTTCCGCTTCCTAACGCGGTCAACCCGCACTTACGCCAGGACCGCGGCCAAATCACCTCCTAGAATCCGCAACAGCTTCCTGCCGCGGTCCAACCACGGTTACGCCGGGACCGCAGTGGTCCATCTCCAATTCTGGTTTGTGCACTTCGCGTGGTGCACTTGGCGGATATTGTGCAATTGGCCTCTTTTTTTCCATAATTGATCTCAAAAGTACTCCATAGCCTTCTTTATTGTATGTAACCTGCAAAGCATGAAAAACACTAATCAGAGCAATTTGTTATCACTTTTACCATAAAAACTATACAAGAAGGTGATTCTTTAGGGCCTAATTATAGTTCAATTCACCTATTATCAACACCCTACACTTAAATTTTTGCTCGTCCTCGAGCAAGTTGAACCACACTTCTACGCCTAATCGTTCCACGCATTATCCAGTTTTATGTCATGCCCGCCATTATGAAAGAACAACCTAAGCAGCGCAACAGCCACACCTCATATGAAGACTCTAATGCCATGCCACACTTGTGATTACTCCAGTTACTCTAAACAGATGTGTAAACTTGCTTTTTCTTCCCAAGTCACATGCCCTCACATCACATTTTTTAAGATAATTTCCACACACATAAAATCAAGCACAAGGAACTATAGATAAAAAGAATTCACTCACTCTCAGCAAAGAACATTAATATGCCACACAGATACACCATAAGTTTACCCATAATGTAATACTCTACTAATCGAGTTGTTCAGTCCAAGATCAAGATGCCTTTATTTGGTTATCATGTAGGCTAAGGGACGAGTAGGATAATTTGGATGTAGTGACTAACCTCCCTAAGCACGTTTATTACAATCGTTCCCTTTATATCAATTTCCATGTCCAACCCAATCATTCTTCCACACTTGTTCATATGATACCCCCCGCTTTTCTTTAGGTACAACTGGCCCTTTTTTTAATTTTTTTCAGCCGTTGCACCATTCAAGTATTTTTTCTGATTTCCCTTTTCCCACTCCACCACTACCCCACACTTTGACTTTTATATGCTCTTTAATGATTCAAGTGCTTCTATGAGGTACATGTTCTAACAGTCAAACTATTCAAACACCAGGATGTAGGTTATTATAAGGTTATCAAAAAACAGGCTTTGCGCTAGAAGGGGTTGGCTATGGCAATATGTACAGGTGGATTCATAATTATACACGCTTCATAAGGAAATGCCTCAATCATCTCTAAAACCAAACAACTTCTATTTCGCTTTGCAAATACACAGGGCAAGTTCTAGGTATCGCATACAAGCACAGAGTACAAGTATTATCTCATATACACTTGGCATGTAAATCAATCCGAATTAGTTTGTAAACACACTCACATGAGCGTGCAAGCAAGACAGGGTGTGCAAAATTAAGGCATAAAATTACGAGCCTAGACGCCGCACCCTCAAGTTCGTCTTAGTTATTTACAGGTGTGTACATTTGGGGTTGCATTCCTGGCCTTACCCATATTAGTCCAAGAGAGTCCTAAGGGTCCTAAAAATATTAAAGAAAAATCTACCTAACTCGATTCAAGAAAATCCCTTGGAAAAGAACTATGGTCAAAAGAAAAACTAAGGGGGAATTACTATACTACCTAAAAAGAAAAATAAGAAAAAACAAAAATATAAATGGATTACTTCACTCAAAAGTAATGTCCAAGTGGTCCATCCTCAAGAAGAGTCCTCTACCTTTTTTAATTTTTTTTAAACCCGACTTTGACCCTCAAAAGACCTGTCGACAAGTGTTTGTCGTTGGGCCAAGTCAGTTACTTGTAAGGTGAGTACAACAAATTTTACACAACAATAAAGATACAAAACTACAACATGCTCAATGTACATGTACACTAACAATACACCACTAAAGCAAGTATCCCAAACCACACAAGAAGGCTATGGCATGTCTCGATGTCATATTACAAATAAAGTGCAGAAGGGTAACAAGACTTTCTGAGCATTAGTTGGAGTCGGAGACAGTGCTGGAGTCCACATGACAAGCCCTCCCAAAGCACGAAACCAATCTGTCATCCGACTCTTAGACTTGACATGCTGCTGAGACATGGCATCCATACGCACATGTAGGCCATCCACCGAGGTGTGAAAATCTGCCACCTCTTCCTCCATAGAACGTAACATGGGTCGGCTGGATTGATGCTGGCCCCTAGATCACACAGTGCCTTAGCAAAGTCAAAATTACCAATAGTGCACGAAAGTGTAAAGCTCCCTGGGTGAGATTGCTTTTTCGCAATTGGTCTAGTCACCACTGCACTACAGGTCTAAGTAAGAATGACTATGGCCAAGTCTTGAAAATCAAACTTTCGGTACATCAAGCCCTTCATCATTTTTGCATACCCAGGCATCTACTTTAATGCTTCAATCAATGATATATTTACCTGGATTTGTTTAAGCATTTCAAAGAACTTCTTGTATTGCTCCTCCTTTTGGTGCTTAGTCAGCCTCTGCGGAAAGGGTGCAGGAGGTCTCTTCTTCCCAATCACTAGGGACTGATCTTTATTAGCTGCTATCTCAACTACTGGCTCCTGGGTTGACTCAGCTACTTTCTTGGTCTCCTTTTGAACGCTCTTTTCTTCCTGAGCAGGCTAGACTGTCTCCTCTATCAGTTCCGTTGACTCATCCAGCTCAATAGGCATTGGTATGAGTGTCTCAACCTATCTAGATTCTCTATCACTCTCTTGCTCTACATCCAGATTTATGCCATTACGTATACCTCCGCCATCAACTGCTTTGGGACATGATCTTTTGGATTTATCTGGGTGTCTGCAGGTAGTGTCCCTTGAGGACGATTGTTCAAAGACATCAAAATTTTCCCACTTGCACTTCAATATTCTTGATTGATGCACCATATGCATCTACCCTCTCATTAAATGTTTCATTGGACCCAATAACCTGCTGCATCATTGCTTCAAGTCTAGCAAACTCATCTTTCTACCTTCCACCATGCTGCTGCTAAGGAGGGTGTTACCCTTGCTGATGAATCTTATTATTGTATCCCTGTGGCCTTGGGTAAGGTGCCATATTGTTAGGAGGTCTCATACCTCTCATGTTCCCAATGTTTAACTGTGGCTGAGCTAGTATGTAATGCTGCTGCTTCTACTGACCCCAATTCTAACAACCATGTCTCTGACCTCCATAATTAGACACATAGTTCATGTCTTCATGGTGATGATGATGATCATGTTTTGCATTCCATTAGTTAACAATTGGTTTGGACTAATACAAGAGGTGCACAAGCCCCCTTTGGTAGTATCTACGATATGTACCTGCTGCTTCTGCCCTGATTCCTCCACCTTTTTGGTGAGTATACTCATTTGTGTCAACAAGGTAGCCATATTTTCAGCCATATAATTGGATGGATCAAGAGGCATTGAGTGCACCACTGGAGTGATAGGTGCATTCATGGTTGTCCATATCGAGTTCTGTGTCATCTTGTCAAGCAGACTCTCGCCGTCTCTCCATTACTCAGAAATGCTCCACCAGTTGAAGCATCAACAACGTTCTTCACATTATCTGACAAACCCATGTAAAACCGCTATCCCAACATCAGATCTGGAATACCATGGTGTGGACATATAACCAACATTCCTTTAAACCGACCCCATGACTCATGCAGTGTCTCCATTGGTTTGTGTTTAAAGCTCTCAATTTTGTCAATTTGTTGAGCAGTTTTGTTGGGTGGGTAGAACTAGTTGTGTAATTGCTTGACTAACTCATCCCACCTTGTTATGAGTTAGTCAAGTAATTCCACAACAAGTTCCACCCAACCAACAAGACTGCTCAGCAAATTCATGAAATTTTGAGCTTTAACGAAAACCAATGGAGACACTGCATGAGACATGGGAGCGTTTTAAAGGAATGTTGGTTATATGTCCACACCATGGTATTCCAGATCTGATGTTGGGATAGCGATTTTACATGGGTATGTCAGATAGTGTGACAAACCCATGTAAAATCATTTCTGAGCAAAACATGGAGAGACGGTCAGAGTCTGCTTGACAAGATGGCACAGAACTCGGTATGGACAACCATGAATTCACCTATCACTCCATTGGTGCACTCAGTGCCTCTTAATCCATCCAATTCTATAGCTAAAAATATGGCTACCTTGTTGACACATATGAGTATACTCACCAAAAAGGTGGAGGAATCAGGGAAGAAACAACAGGTACATATTGTAGATACTACCAATAGGGGATTATGCACCTTTAGCATTAGTCAACCATTTGATAACCACTGGAATGCGAAACATGATCATCATCATCACCAAGAAGACATGAACTATGTGTCTAATTATGGAGGTCAGAGATAGGGTTGTCAGAATTTGGGTCAGCAGAATCAGCAGTACAAGCCAGCCCAGCCACAATTCAACACTTGGAACATGGGAGGTATGAGACCCGAACAATAGGGAAACTTACCCAAGGCCACAAGGATACAATATTCAGAATCACCAGCAGGGATATCACCCTCCTCAGCAGCAGCTTGGTATAAGGCAGGAAGATGGGTTTGCTGGACGTGAAGCAATGATGCAACAAGTTATTGGGTCCAATGCAAAAATAATGAGAGAGTAGATGCACATGATGTAGCAATCAAGAATATTGAAGTGTAGATGGGCCAAATTTCGATGTCTCTGAACAATCGTCCTCATGGGACACTCCCCGCAGACACCCAGATAACCCCAAAAGATCAGGGCCCCAAGTAGATGATAGTGGTGAGTCTACGTAATGGCAGAGATCTAAATCTAGAATAGGAGAGAGCTCGAGAATCTAGACAAGTTGAGACAGTCATACCAGTGCCCAATGAGCTGGATGATTCAACAAAGCTGACAGAGGTGATAGTCGAGCCTACTCAGGAAGGAAATAACATTTAGAAGGAGACTGAGAAAGAAGCTTAGACAACCCAAGAGCCAGTAGTTGATGTAGCAGCTAATAAAGATCATTCCCAAGTGATTGGGAAGAAGAGACCTCCTGCACCCTTTCCTTAGAGGCTGGCTAAGTACCAAAAGGAGGTGCAATACAATAAGTTCTTTGACATGCTGAAACAAATCCAGGTAAATATACCATTGATTGAAGCTTTGAAGGAGATACTTGGGTATGTAAAAATGATGAAGGACTTGATGTCCCGAAAGTTTGATTTTCAAGACTTGCCAACAGTTACTCTTACTCAGACCTATAGTGTAGTGGTGACTAGACCAATTGCGGAAAAGTTGCCTGATCCATGGAGCTTTACAATTCCATGCACTATTGGTAATTTTGCCTTTGCTAAGGCACTATGTGATCTAGGGGCCAACATCAATCTTATGCCCCTGGCGATTATAAGAGGCTAGGCATTGGAAGAGCTAGACCCACCTCTATGTTGTTGCAAATGGCTGACAAGATTGTGAAACAATCCTCTGGTATCCTAGATGATGTGTTGATTCAGGTAGGGAAATTCATGTTCCCTACAGATTTTGTGATCCTAGACTACAAGGTGGATGGAGAGATTCCCATAATTTTGGGAAGACCGTTCCTGGCCACGGGGAGAGCTCTAATTGATTGTGAGACTAGGGAGGTCAAGATGAGACTAAACGATGAAGAAATGACATTCAATGTGCAGAAATCCATGAGGTGACCAAGTGGATTCGTCAATCGCTCTCTTATTGATGTCGTGGATGTAATTGTAGAGACTGATGATGAAAAGTTGACTATGGAGGACCCCCTTGCTGCATGTTTAATGAATGTGTATGAGGTAAATGGAGAGGATCTGGCGGAATGGGTGTTGGCGTTAGAGGGTAGAGGGTTCTGGGATAGAACTCTAGAGTTTGAGCCCTTGCACTTGGAAAATCAAGAAACTCCTCCAGCCAAGTCATCCATCGAAGAACTACCAAAGCTGGAATTAAAGCCATTGCCCTCCCATCTCAGGTATGAATTTATTGGACATAACTCCACATTACCTTTTATTATTTCATCTAGTTTGTTAGATGTGCAGGCTCAACAACTATTGCAGGTACTTAAGGAGTGCAAGACTGCCATTGGGTGGACCATGTCAGACATAAAGGGGATCAGCCCGCCTACTGTATGCATAAATTTCTACTGGAAGAGGGAAGCAAACCTTCCAGGGAACACCAAAGAAGGTTGAACTCTAATATGAAGGAAGTGGTGAAGAAAGAAGTAATTCAATGGTTAGATGCTGGAATCATTTTCCCAATATCTAACAACAGCTGGGTTAGCCCAGTTCAATGTGTTCCTAAAAAGGGTGGCATGATGGTAGTTAAGAATGATAACAATGAATTACTCTCTACAAGAAACGTCACGGGCTGGAAAGTTTGTATGGATTATCGAAAGTTAAATCTAGCCACCCAGAAAGACCACTTCCCACTTCCCTTCATTGATCAGATGCTAGACAGATTGGTAGGGAGGCCACGCTTTTGTGTTCTGGATGGGTACTCAGGTTACAATTAGATCTCCATTGCGCCGGAGGACATAGAGAAGACCTCTTTCACTTGCCCGTATGGCATTTATGCCTTTTGGAGGATGCCCTTTGTCCTATGCAACGCACCCGCCACATTCCAATGGTACATGATGGCCATATTCAGTGACATGGTAGAGGAAATAATTGAGGTGTTCATGGATGACTTTTCAGTGGTGGGAAAATATTTTGATAAGTGCCTGATAAGTCTGACCCGTGTGCTGAAATGGTGTATTGAGACTAACTAGGTTCTGAATTGAGAGAAGTTCCACTTCATGGTACAAGAGGGCATAGTATTGGGGCACCGAGTATCAAGCAAAGGAATTGAGGTGGATCGTGCTAAAGTAGATGTGATAGCAAAGTTTCCCCTTCAACTTCAGTCAAAGCAATCAGAAGCTTCCTCGGGCTTGCCGGTTTCTACCGGAGATTCATAAAAGACTTCTAAAAAATTTCCGACACTCTCTGTAAATTGTTAGAAAAAGATCACCCTTTCTTGTTTTCTGATGATTGCAGGATAGCATTCGAGGAGCTAAAAAAGAGGCTGGTCACAGCACCTATCATAGTTGCCCCCGACTAGGAGCAACCATTCGAACTCATGTGTGATGCTAGTGACTACGTAGTGGGGGCAGTGCTGGGAAAGTGAAAAGACAACCTGATGCATCCAATATACTATGCTAGTAGAATGCTGAGTGGAGCCCAAATGAACTACACTGTGACTGAGAAGAAGATGTTGGCTGTGGTGTTTGCTTTTGACGAGTTCCCATCATATCTGATTGGTTTCAAGGTAATTGTATATACTGACCATGCAGCTCTCGGGTACCTAATTGAGAAAAAAGGAGTCTAAGCCGCACCTGATTCATTGGGTGCTACTGTTTCAAGAATTCGACCTCGAAATTCGTGACCGTAAGGGCAAAGAAAATCAAGTCACTAATCATCTATCACGACTTGAAGGAGTTGAAAAATCAGTCGAGGTCGAAGAGATCCTGGAAAACTTTCCAAACGAGCAGATGCTAGCAGCCAATCTCAAGGATACGCATTGTTCTTTATAAACTTTCATCTGTCAAAAGGAAAAAGTTTTATCATGATAGCCGCATGTATTATGGGATGAGCCTTATCCGTTTAGAATATATGTTGACAATATGATCCGGAGGTGTGTCCATGCTTATCACACATCAGCATATGGAGGATATATTGGAGGGGTCAGGACAGCTGCGAAAGTGCTTGAGGCCGGATTATTTTGGCCAACAATGTTTAAAGATGCGCACCTATGGGTAAAGGGGTGCAATGAATGTCAGCGGACTGGGAATATTTCCCGTCGCCACGAGATACCCATGAACCCGATTCAAAATGTAGAAGTGTTTGATGTCTAGGGGATTGACTTCACGGGTCCCTTCGTCAACTCCTTTGGCAATATATACATACTTGTTGCTGTGGATTACGTGTCCAAGTGGGTAAAAGCTATTGTGTTACCCGCTAATGATGCAAGACTGGTGGCTGAATTTTTGAAAAAGAACATATTCACCCGATTTGGGACACCAAGAGCGATTATCAATGACGGAGGCACTCACTTCTGTAAGAGAGTCTTCGAGAAGTTGCTTGCAAAGTAGGATGTACGCCACAATGTGACTACCCCTTATCACCCGCAAACTAGTGGGCAAGTTGAAGTGTCCAACAGAGAGATAAAGAGCATGTTAACCAAGACAGTGAATGGCACAAGAACTAATTGGGAGATAAAGCTAGATGATGCACTCTGGGCCTACAGAACTGCATTTAAAACACCAATTGGTATGTCACCATATAAGCTGGTGTTTGGAAAGGCCTGTCACCTACCAGTGGAACTTGAACATAAAGCGTAATGGGCATTGAAGTAGTTGAACTTAGATATTTAGACTGCAGGCACAACTAGAATAACTAAGTTGCATGAGCTTGACGAGTTCAGACATCTTGCTTTTGAGAGCACAAGATTGTACAAGGAAAAATTGAAGATGTTACACGACCACAACATTGTTGAGCGACATTTCAACCCGGGGAAATGGTATTGCTCTATAACTCAAGATTAAGGTTGTTCCCTTTTAAGCTTCTGTCAAGATGGTCTAGTCCGTTTCAAGTGATTAAAGTATTCCCTTCAGGTGCTACAGAGATTGTCACAGAGAAAGACTCTCGTATATTTAGAGTCAATGGGCAGAGGTTGAAACTATATATGGGCATGAACGAACCAAATGAAGGGTCTGAGATCCACCTGACTGAACCTCAAAGGTCGAGCGAGCCTTAAATGTGCTCACTTGTGTCGTGCCGCGACGTTAAATCAGGCGCTGCGTGGGAGGACACCCACGAATGTGTTGTAAGTGTAATGTGTAACTTCGTATTGAAAAAACTGTCCCAATTGTATATATACAGGATAGTGCATAGGAGTTTGCATCATGTGCCTGGGCATAACATGAGTAAGGTAGGCATTAAAAGAGGTAAAAATAGTGCCTAAGGGGCAAAACAATGAAAAGAACCCCGAAATTGGCATCCAGGAACAGGCCCAGACCGCGGTCACGACGTAATCGCAGTAGGATCGCGGTCAGAGACCCTCTCTGATAAAGGTTCACCACGGTCATGGTGTAACCGCGGTAGGACCGCGGTAGGTCAGAGCGTGCAGGTACATCTGCAGAAATTTTTTAATTTTTTATTTTTTCCTCTCTTTTCCTCCTTTAATTAACCTAAACTAACCCCACCCTCCCCATAACACCCACATATCTCTCCTTTCTCTCCACTCCTCTCATCTTCTCTCTTCTTTCTTCTTTCTGCTTCTTCCCAAAACCCTAAACCCCTATTTTTATTCCTCTTTTTTTTCCTTCCTTTCCTCCAACCAAACCCACCACCCTACTGACCCATACAACCCCATCCCCTTACCTCTTCAAAAGCCTGCCCCTTTACTCTTCAAAAAAAATCGCCCCCTTCCTTTCCAAAACCCCCCTAAATCTGTTCTTCTTCTTTTGTTTTTCCCTAGACTCCGCTGTAATTTTTAAGTAAGTTGTTCTTCTTTATCTTTTATTCTGTGTACTTTACATTGTGTAGTAGTTATTGTGTAGAATTCTTGATTTTGGTTGAAAAGGGGTCTTAGACTCCAAGTTTGGTGTTGTAGATGGTGTTTGGGGTTGATTTGTGTAAAAGTGGGGGTATGTTCTTTGTTGACAATTTTTGTGTGGGTTGAAGTGCAGCATATGGGTTGGGAGTTGTCTATTTTGTCAAATTACTCGACTATAGAAGGCGATGTGGGTGGGTGGTGGTAGCACTTAACTGTTATTAATTTGTGGAAGCTTGCATGGGGTCTTATAAGGCAGAATTGTAGCATTGATAGTGGTGTGAAGGAAATAGTGGATGTTGTCAACTTTGGCACCTTACTAGATGGTTATACTAGCCATGTTTGACAAAAGGGAATTGTTTGGTGCCAATGGGTGGAGAAGTCTGAGTACCCATCCGACTGGCACATCTTAGGCCGCACCTGATCGTTATGCTGAATTGATTGCAGGTCCTATGGCCCGAAAGAAGCGTAGGAACATGACAAGCACTTCCCAATTGCCGACGTATGATGCCACCTAGTTCAAGTCACATGAGGCAGAGGATAGGTTTCATGCTAAAGCTACAAAAAGCTTTGTCCTTGAGATTGCTATTGACAAGGCTATCCTTCGTGTTGAAAAATTGGACATGTATGAGGAAATCAGACGGAGGGGGATGGAGTTCTTGTTCGAGGAACCTGAAACGTCCAACCCAATGATGGTCAGGGAGTTATATGCGAATTGCCCAGAACATTTGTGTTGTTCTGTAATTGTGCGGGGCAAAGTGGTAGATGCCTCAGTACTAAAGATTTGCCAGGTCTTGCAGCTTCCTCCATTCACTAGTGAAATTGATTATTACCATAACTCCCCAGGGGTCGAGTGGGACACTCTAACTGAGAAAAAACACTTAGGGGGACGACCAGTCTCGATACATGAGTATGACCCTTCATTCCAAGTCGTTCACACATGAGGCTAAGTGTTGGTTCACTATTATTTGCAGCAGATTATTGCCCGTGGGCACCACGCAAAATGTGAACAGCTTGTGGGCTCTATTGGTTTGGTACTTCGTAACCACAAAAGGACTTTGGTATAATGGAAGTCATCAGAGATGAAATGTTCCTCCGGTCATCTCTGATGTCTAAGGGGTTTTATTTCCCCTCACTGGTGACGAGGTTATGTCTGCTGGCTGATGTCCCCACCAGTCCTACAGATGGAACTTTGGCCACAAAAGCAGCATTTAGATATGCAAAGATCACAGTGGGCAGAGATGCACCCACACCTATTTAGCTTCATGACGAGGATGATGACCCAACACTCATGGCACCACCCAGGAGATCTTATGATGGAGCCGGATCCTCTCGGCGACCCCAGACTATGGAGGGATTCTCTAGATCTCACTTCAGCCGACCCAGGTTTCCTTCTTTGGAGGAAGAGGTGGCCGAACTTTGCACCTCGGTAGATGGACTGCATGTACATTTGGATGGCATGTCTAGACGACAGGCTAGGTTTGAGAGTCGGATGATGGCTTGGTTACGCGCTATAAGGAGGGCTTGTAAAATGGACCTCAACAGCGTCTCCGACTCCGAGTGATGACCATGGAAGTTTTCTTACCCTTCTACACTTTATTTGTTTTATGACATGGGGACATGCCATATTCTTTTTGTGTGGGGTGGGAGACTTGATTTAGTGTTGTGTATTATTAGTGTATATATGCATTAAGTATGTTGTAGTTCTGTGTCTTTGTTTTTATGCATAGTTGTTTGTACTTATCTTAGACGTCACCGACTTGGACCAACGACGAACATTTGTCGACGGGTTTCTTGAGGGCTAAGGTCGGATAAAAGAATCTAGAAAATATAGGAGACTCTTCCTGATGACGGACCACTTAGACGGTATTCTTGAGGGAAGTAGTCTAATAATTGAAAAAAATCCAAAAAGATTTTTATTGTTTTATTTTCTTTTTAGGTAGTTTAGTAATTCCCCCTTGATTTTTTCTTTTGACCACTATTCTTTTTCAAGGGCTGTTCTTGAACCGGGTTAGGTAGATTTTTCTTTAATATTTTTTGTTAGGGCCCTTAGGACTATCTTGGGCTAAGATGGGTGAGGGCAAGAATGCATCACGTAGTGTACATACCTGTAAATAACTAAAACAAACTTAAGGGTGTGACGTCTAGGCTGTAGAATATTAATCTTATGCCTTAATTTTGCATACCTTGTCTTACTTGAACGCTCACGTGTGTGTGTTGACAAGCTAATTCGGAATGACTTACATGCCAAGTATGTGTGAGGTGATACTTGTATTATGTGCTTGCATGCGATACCTAGAACTTGCCATGTGTGTGTGCAAAGTGAAATAGAAGTTGTTTGGTCTTAGAGATGATTTGGACATTTCTTTGTGTAGCCTATATAATTATGAATCCACCTGTACTTATTACCATAGTTAACCCATTCGAGCCTGAAGCTTGTTTCTTTGATAACTTAATAATAACCTACATCCTTGTGTTTGAATAGCTTGAATTTTTGAACCTTTACCTCCTAGAAGCACTTGAATCGTTAAAGATCATATAAAAGTCAAAGTGTGGGTGGTAATGGAGTGGGAAAAGAAAAATCAGAAAAATACTTGAATGGTGCAATGAGTCTTTAAAAAAATGAATAATAGAAGAAGGACCTTGTAAATAGGTGGTCCTAAAATATTGAATGGCAAGAAAAATCCAGTTGCACCTAGGAAAAGTGGGGGGTAGCTTATGAAACAAGTGTGGAAGAATGACTAGGCGGATGATGAAAATTGGAATAAGGGGAACTATTGTATTATAAGTACTTAGGGAGTTAGTCACTATATCCAAATATATCATACCCGTCCCTTAGCCTACATTATAACCAAATAAAGACCTATTAATCTTAGACTGAACAACTCGATTAGTAGAATATTACACTAAGGGCACGCTTATGGTGTATCTGTGTGGAATGTGAATGTTCTTTGATGAGAGCGAGTGAATTCGTTCTATCTATAGTTCTTTATTGTTTGACTTTATGTGTGTGGAACTTCTCTAAAAAAATGTGATGTGAGGGCATATAACTCAGGAAGAAAAAGCAAGTCTTCACCTCTGTTTAGAGTACATAGAGCAAGCACGAGTGTGGCATGGCATTAGAATCTTCACCTAAGGTGTGGTTGTTGCACTGCTTAGGTTGTTCTTTCATTATGGCGGATGTGACATAAACAGGGTAATGCATCAAACGATTAGGCCTAGAAGTGTGGTTCAACTTGCTCGAGGACGAGCAAAGATTAAGTGTGGGGTGTTTATAATAGGTAAATTAGACTATAGTTAGGCTCTAAAGAACCACATTTTTATATAGCTTTTACGGTAAAAAATGAACAAATTCTCTGATTAGTGTTTTTCATGATTTGCAGGCTACATCCAATACAAAAAGTCTGCGGAGTACTTTTGGGATCAATTAAGGAGCAAAAGAGGCCAAACATACAAATATTCACAAAGTGCACCAAGCGAAGGGAAAAAACCAGAAATGAAGCTGGTCTGCCGCTGTTCGGGCGTAAAGCGGGGAAAGACCGCGGCAAAACACTACTGTAGATTCTGAAGACCACTCTGGCCGCGGTTCTGGCGTAACCGCGGTTGGATCGCGGCAATATGCGTAAACTCCAGGGATCAAAGTGTAAAACACAGGATTTTAAGCCCTAAACTCTGTATTAAACAAGGACATTCGCCCAAGAGGGGAAGACTTACTTTGAGATTACTTTTGCAAGAAGAACAAGTGTGAGAGATCACCCAAAACATAATAGTTCTTTATCTCTTCTATTTTTCTGGCAATTTTCCATTATGAATATTTTTGTAGTTTATCCTTATCATTTTGTCATGAGTAGCTATATCTCTTGTCTAAGGTTTTGATGAACCTATTGAAGGATGAACTTCTTGATTATGTTAATATAGTTTGCTAGTTCAATCTCTATTTGTTCAACTACTTATTTGTTTTAGTTAATTGAAAGAATCCTCAATTAGTTGTGCCTATTTAGTGTGCATAACTCGGGAGAGAGTACTAATTTAGGTAATTGTTGAACAACATCACTCTCAAAGTATAAGAGGGACATATAACTGCGGGTTTAAAGGCAGGATTAGGAATAACGAAGCCTTGGATGCAATTCAAAGTGAGTTGTAATAAACAAAGCCAACTAGCGTATCTCGGGAGAGTGCGTCTAGTAAATTATCACGATTACTCGGGAGAGATTTACATTAAAAAGAGTACTCATAATTGATAGGGATGTTTTGATGAATCTATATGAAACATAAACGGAAGGGATTCCATCAATATGGGAAATCACTACCTTAGAACCTTCTCATTATTGTTTATAACTCAAGCATATTTAGTTTACAGCTGTTTATTTACTTTCAGTCTTAGTTATTAGAAATACCATCAACTGTTATTTATAACGTTTAGGGATGTTGAGTCTAAAGAATTTAGTAAGTCCAACAAAAGTAATAGGTATAATAATTCTCTGTGGATTCGACTCTGGGCATGAATACTCAGATTATATTTGCAACGTCCGCATGTTCTTTTATAAGGCATAGTTGGGCGTGATCATAATGTTATCACTTATCAACCTCCCCGGCATAAAAGCTGACTGGCTAGGTCTTACCAGTACATCAATTACATTTTCAATCACTTAATAATCACCTTGGATATGATTTTATACAATATGGAACAACATGCAATTGATCTGAAGTCTCTCGCTGATTTAGGGTGAGATATTTTTGGGATCAAGCTAATCATTTTATTGTTTATAGTCGTAAGCATCCTATTCCCCTGAAATTATTCTTGTCCAGACAAATATCACCCCATATGATGTTCCAAGTTGTCATGAAAAAAACAATCATTGAAGCCATTTATTCCTAGGGCCATGTTATCCTCTATTTCATCTCAGTATTTGTAATACCTCTGGTCAGATCTTGCTGTTTATATTGATAAGCTTGTAGCCTTTTTCATGATATTCATATTCACACTAGGAATGGACATCCAAGAGATTGTTATAGAACTGTAGAAAAGCTCTTTCAATATCCTTTTTGTCGATGTAGGTTTCCATTATCATCTTTCAGTACAACTACATTGCTAACACTGCCCTAGCCTTCATACAAAAGAAAAAATAGTTATTATTGACATCTCCTTCAGCTATCAAGTAAGCCTTGGATTTCTGTTTTAGTATTTTCTCCTGAAGTGCTAGTCATTTATTCAGATCCCCTAATATAGACTTCCCAACTTCAAGAGAGTATTGTCAATTTGCATGATACATATAGGACCCTTGAATAATCTGACTCCATACTGAGGCTACTTCTGGTAGAAACTTGTCATGTTTAGCTAATATTAAATCTGAAGGGCTTCCTTTATTGGGCTTATTAGTTGTGAATTCTATGAGTATGAGTGAATGATCAGAGAAATGGTTTTCTTTATATTGAGTTGTAATGTTACCATATTCCAAAATTCACTCACTATTGCATAGAGCCCTATCAATTCTGATCCATACATGTCCATTAGTCAAAGTAACGAACCTACCAGTTTCTTTCATATCCACCAGATTAAGAGAATTAATAGTATGCTCGAAATCTCTGGTTTTTGCCTCAGCCACTGGTTGTCCTCCAATTCTATCATCCAAGCATAAGGGAGTATTAAAATCTCCTGCTAAGCACCATGATCTAGTTATATTTGTGCCAATGCTTTGTAAACTAGCCTATAGTGCTTTTCTTTCTTCAATAGTAATTCTGGCATATATCATAGTAAACTTACAAGAAAAAAAAGATTACATATCCGCTAAAAATAATGGATGAACTGAGCATTAGTTTTTACTATTATTTTAGGGTTTCTTCATCAATTATTTGAGTTTTTTCTTGATGATATTTGGAGGTTATGTTTCAAATTTGAGCTCATATAGAGTATATTTATATGGTAAATCGTATATTTAATTGTTAAAAATCAAAGAACAAATTTCGGTTTCTGGGCAATTTGTACTTTAGGCCTATTTGACCTTAAGTGCATGAAAATATTGGTTTTACTTCAGACCTATTTGGGCTTAAGTGCATCAGAAGTAAAAAAAAAATCGCTTCGGACTTATTGACCTTAAGTTCATGAAACCATTGGTTGCACTTCAGACCTATTTGGGCTTAAGTGCATCTGAATTAAAAAACTTCACTTCGGACTTATTGGCCTTAAGTGCATGAAACCATTGGTTGTACTTCAGACCTATTTGAACTTAAGTGCATCTGAACTGTAAATTTTTTACTTCAAACCTCTTTGCCCTTAAGTGCATAAAAATATTTATTGCACTTTAGACCTATTTGACCATAAGTGCATTTTAAGTGTAATTTTTATAGTTTAGACTTAATTGGCCTTAAATGCATTGCACTTTAGCCTAATTTTTTTCAACTTCACACTCGACAAATCTGAAGTTGGTCGTAAAATCAGTAAGATTGTAATTTTTTTGTAAAATAGGTATAGCTTCAATTGTGATTCCAAAACTGGATATAGATGCAAAAGCCCCACAGGAATGGTTGAAGGGATTTTTACATATACATCCCATATAACAAACCTTATAACCGCTCATGTTTAAGGTTAGTATTTATTACATTTAAGTATACCATGTTTCAATTTATGTACCAAAATTTACTTTTAAGATTTAATTATCAATGATTTATTAGGGGCTTGATTTGTGGAACAAAATATTTCCATATCTTCTTTCCCCAATTATATACTTATTAATTATAAATGATTATCCCTTAATTATAGACAGTTAAATAGGTAATAATTGATACCCTATCAATTTCTCTCTTTCTCTCCCCCGTCTCTCTTTTTCTGTCTCTCTCTTTGTGTGTATTTTTTCCTCCGCCCTATTTTTCTTTCTTTAATCTTCTGCCCTTCTCTTCTCTTTTTTCATTTCTATCTCTTGTCTTCTTCAAGGAACTCAACAATGGATTTCAATTGTTTAGGTATGAAATTTTAATTTAACAATTTTTTTTCATGTCGAAAAGTTACTGTTTGAATTAAAATAGCTAATTCATAAAATTTGCATGAGGGTGTTTGATTCTCCATCATTGAAAACTATTATAAAGTTTCGAAACTTTGAATTCGATTTTGAGTTTTGAAAAATATTATTTACGAAAAAGGACCAATTTGACTAGTTTGCTATCGAACTAGTGATAATATATACTTTGAGCATCTACTCTCTTCTGCTCTCGTCTCATGTGAATTCTTATGATTGCGCAGGGTCCTCTATCATCATCATTTCCCATTGAAAACAGGAATATTCCAGTGAGCAGAGAGCACTAAAAGATCATTTCAATCGAACAAAGAGTCTCTCTTTTGTGAAGCGAATCTCAGATTTCCATTTACTGCTGCTGCTGGCCAAATTTTTGGACATCAATGCAGATGTTCCAGCGTTTAATTACAATGCAGATGTTCCTGCGTTTAATTACAAAAAAAGTAGTAGCTGTTGAACTTGTTTGCAGTGAGTTTTTAAAATGTAGTCAATTGTAGTTAAATGTAGTTAAGGTTATATGAAGTGTTTCCAGTGAATTTTTAAAATGTAGTCAAATGTAGGTAAATGCAGTTAAGGTTATATGCAGTGTTTCCAGTGAGTTTTTATAATGTAGTCAAATGTAGTTAAATGTAGTTAAGGTTATATGAAGTGTTTCCAGTGAATTTTTTCCTTTCGTATTTATTTGTTATTGTAATAAATTTCTCCAGAGGCAGTTGGAATTTTAATATAAGGGAAGAATCTTAAAAATGGTGACTTCTCTACTTTAATGACATCATGTAGTGCAGGCACAACCATTCCTGCTAAATTTCTTTTTTCACTTCCTTCACCTTGTCATCTTAGCTATTGTGAATTCTGTTTAAACCACCAAAAAGGAATTAATAGCCATTAACTCCCTCATATCCAATAGAAAATTCAAAAGAAATGTGATTGGTGGATGCCCACCAGTAGTGTATCCTTTTGAATCTACAAACTACTACATGTCCATAATATGTCATCTGTTACACTTCTTTCAAATTTTCTCTTAAAGAATCCACAACAACAATATTCCATGAACATACATAACAACATTAGTCAAATGTAGTCAAATGTAGTTAATTACAAAAAAAGTAGTAGCTGTTGAACTTGTTTGCAGTGAGTTTTTAAAATGTAGTCAATTGTAGGTAAATGTAGTTAAGGTTATATGCAGTGTTTCCAGTGAGTTTTTATAATGTAGCCAAATGTAGTTAAATGTAGTTAAGGTTATATTAAGTGTTTCCAGTGAATTTTTTCCTTTCGTATTTATTTGTTATTGTAATAAATTTCTCCAGAGGCAGTTGGAATTTTAATGTAAGGGAAGAATCTTAAAAATGGTCACTTCTCTACTTTAATGACATCATGTAGTGCAGGCACAACCATTCCTGCTAAATTTCTTTTTTCACTTCCTTCACCTTGTCATCTTAGCTATTGTGAATTCTGTTTAAACCACCAAAAAGGAATTAATAGCCATTAACTCCCTCATATCCAATAGAAAATTCAGAAGAAATGTGATTGGTGGATGCCCACCAGTAGTGTATCCTTCTGAATTTACAAACTACTACAGGTCCATAATATGTCCTCTGTTACACTTCTTTCAAATTTTCTATTAAAGAATCCACAACAACAATATTCCATGAACATACATAACAATATTAACTTGAGACTCAATATGATCACGAAAGGAAAAAATTCACTGGAAACACTTCATATAACCTTAACTACATTTAACTACATTTGACTACATTTGACTACATTATAAAAATTCACTGGAAACACTGCATATAACATTAACTATATTTACCTACATTTGACTACATTTTAAAAATTCACTGGAAACACTTCATATAACCTTAACTACATTTAACTACAATTGACTACATTTTAAAAACTCACTGCAAACAAGTTCAACAGCTACTACTTTTTTTGTAATTAAACGCTGGAACATCTGCATTGTAATTAAACGCTGGAACATCTGTATTGATGTCCAAAAATTTGGCCAGCAGCAGCAGTAAATGGAAATCTGAGATTCGCTTCACAAAAGAGAGACTCTTTGTTCGATTGAAATGATCTTTTAATGCTCTCATGCTCACTGGAATATTCCTGTTTTCAATGGGAAATGATGATGATAGAGGACCCTGCGCAATCATAAGAATTCACATGAGACGAGAGCAGAAGAGAGTAGATGCTCAAAGTATATATTATCACTAGTTCGATAGCAAACTAGTCAAATTGGTCCTTTTTCGTAAATAATATTTTTCAAAACTCAAAATCGAATTCAAAATTTCGAAACTTTATAATAGTTTTCAATGATGGAGAATCAAACACCCTTATGCAAATTTTATGAATTAGCAATTTTAATTCAAACAGTAACTTTTCGACATGAAAAAAAATTGTTAAATTAAAACTTCATACCTAAACAATTGAAATCCATTGTTGAATTCCTTGAAGAAGACAAGAGATAGAAATGAAAAAAGAGAAGAGAAGGGCAGAAGATTAAAGAAAGAAAAATAGGGCGGAGGAAAAATACACACAAAGAGAGAGACAGAAAAAGAGAGACGGGGGAGAGAAAGAGAGAAATTGATAGGGTATCAATTATTACCTATTTAACTGTCTATAATTAAGGGATAATCATTTATAATTAATAAATATATAATTGGTAACATAGATTTGAGCCTTAATAAAGGCGTTATTTTAGGAGGCAACATCTGGAAAGATTCTGTTTGGTACATATTATGTAATAAAAACATGAGATATGAAGGTAATAAATAAACAATGCACAATAATAATAGTAAGATTTATTATATGGGATGTATATGTAAAAATCCCATGGTTGAATTCACAAAAAAACTTGCACAGGCTAGGCGCAGATCCTTAACCAAAGTCCAGCCCATTATTTCAAATGGGCCAATTAAACTATATTATTCAGTCCCACAAAAGTCAAATCAACCACAATTTGGTGATCCACGTGGAAACTTTATCCTCTTACCTGATTTGTGCGCTCGTGAACCGTAACGTAATCGCAGCGCATATACCCGAAAAAGATACTCTAATCCCTCACCTCATCAGTCTTCACCACTTCATACCTACCCTCCCCCCCCCCCCCCCCACCCAAAACTCCGCCGTCTTTTTCACCGGAAAATCCTCACGTTCTTCGCCGCCGTTATTCGTTTTTTAGAGATAATTTCAATTACAAATCCTTCTTTTATTTGTGTATTTCGATTTGCGACTATTCCGAATCTTCAAAAAAAAAACACCTTCTGTTTTTCATGATCTGGAAGAATCTGATCTGATCTAATCTGAGCCGTCGATCTAAGCTATGGAAAGGATCGTCGGAGGTAAGTTCAAGCTTGGTCGTAAGATCGGTAGTGGATCGTTTGGTGAAATTTTCCTTGGTAAGTGTAATTTATATGTTTTGAGCATTATTTTATTAACTGAGCTTCGATATTTTTAAATTTGATGTCATTTTTGATAATTATGTGTGGATTTGTATTGTTTTTGCAGCTACGCATATTGATTCGTTTGAGATCGTCGCAGTCAAAATTGTGAGTTTTTTATTTTTTTTTCATTTTAAATTTGCTTAAAGGCCTTGAATTTTGTTGAATTTGTTTTATGTTTCCTTTTCATGTGATAAGTGCTGTGTGTATCACGAAGGTAAACTTGCTAAGTACTTAAGTCTTATTATTATTGGAATTTTGTACTTCCTTTGTGGAATCCTCATTATGTGCATATAAGATTAAAGACAGCTATTTAGCACCCGGAGAAGTAGCCTGGTGGTCAGTGAATTGGGAGGAGAACCATAATACATGTGCTGGCGGGAGGCAGTAGGTTCCCGGTGGAAATGTTGAAATGCACACAAGCTGGCCCTGACACTATTTTTAAAAATAAAAAGAGACCTTAAAGACAGCTATTTGTTGAGTCTCTCTGCTATATATGATAACTAGAGTTTGTTAACTATTTTTTAAATGTAATCTTACTAATTTTTCCTAGCCAAAGCATTTAATTTATTAATCATGGACTCAGATTTTCTTGATTATAGTAATAGTAGGATGATCTTGGAGTATCTTCACTGTTTTCTCTGTGTTTTTTTTTTTCTTTTTTTTTCTTTTTCCCTTTATTCCACTGGTTATTTGCATTATTAGTAACTTTTGCTTTTAATGTTATGGTATTCACATGTTGCTGGGATCTAACATGACTCCTTCCCCTAAAATTAAAAACTTGTTGCAGGAGAATAATAAGACTAAACATCCTCAACTTCTGTATGAGGCCAAGTTGTACAATATTCTCCAAGGAGGAAGTATGTTTTTACTGATTTTTTTTTTGGGTGATGCTGATGTATATTTTATGCACTTTATGGTCAGAAATATTGATAATGTGTAATTTATTATCTGTACTTCTCTAGGTGGTATACCTCATATAAAATGGTCTGGTATGGATGGTGATGACAACGTTCTGGTCATGGATTTGCTGGGTCCTAGTTTGGAAGATCTCTTTGTCTACTGTGACCGGAAGCTTTCATTGAAGACTGTTTTAATGTTGGCTGACCAGATGGTAACAACAGTTTCCCTCAACACTTAACATTTGTGTGACTATGTTTCTGTACAATTAGAACCTGTCTGCCAATAGCTCTGCTGTTTCTAACTATTGGACTCCCCCCTTCCCAATATTCTTATCCATTATGGTTATCAGCAACTCTTTTTAAGTAAAATTGTTGGGGATACAGTCTAACATAACTGCACCAAATTCTATGTTTGATCTGTCTGATTTTTGTGTCACTGATTTTCATGTCACATAGATATTGGTGAAATATTAAATCTTGATATATTTTTTAAACAGCACATAAAGATTGGTGCCTTTCTAATAAATTCTTAGGACTTTTGCAACATGTTCAATTTATTGTTTGAACTTTGTTTTTGTTAAATTAAGCAATTTATCGTTTGGGTTTCTTGCTGGCTTTTCCTTTTTAGCAGCTTGGCTAATCAGGTTCTTGTGCCTCTCCTATTATCAGATTACCAGAATTGAATATGTACACTCTAAAGGCTTTCTACACAGGGATATTAAGCCTGACAACTTTCTGATGGGTCTTGGTCGAAAAGCAAATCAGGTGTTCTACATTCCACCTCTTTTTATTGGTTTTATTGTTGTTTTTTTTTCTTTTGTTCTGATTGAATACCATTCTCATTGTGTAAATTTCAGGTTTATATTATTGATTTTGGTCTTGCTAAAAGATATCGTGATGCGACTGCAAATCGCCATATTCCTTACAGGTATTATGTTTTTGAAATCTTCTTATCTGAACTAATTTCATCATTTATCATTTACCTTTAAGCTTCCAGGTACTCTCATGAGTGTTGATGCCTGATTGTAAGTTTATTTTGTTAAAAGTTTGAAAAGAGAACCTCGATCATTCTTTGAAATGCAGTACTATAAATCTAATTTTAGTATCCTTTCTTTTGTGCAGAGAGAACAAAAATTTAACAGGAACTGCACGTTATGCCAGTTGTAATACTCATCTTGGAATTGGTAATCACAGTCTTTTCCTTGCTTGTATTATATTTCCCAAAAAGAATTTGGAAAGAAAAATAAGTAACCTATATCCTGCCTGTGAGAAAGAAAGTTATTAAAACAGAACCTCTCTTAACATTTAAATCATTTTTGTATGTTATACAGAGCAAAGCCGGCGGGATGATTTAGAATCTCTTGGATATGTCCTACTTTATTTCTTGAGAGGCAGGTGCGTGTTCTTTTCTATTAGATTAAACCTTTTTCCTCTTTGGTCCTTCTACATGCACGTGTATCAAATATTCTTTTGACCAATATATCGGTTCTTCAACAGCCTCCCATGGCAGGGTCTAAAAGCTGCCATAAAGAAGCAAAAGTATGACAAAATATGTCAAAAGAAGTTATCAACTCCTATTGAGGCACGTGTACACTGAATAGCTTCCCTAGCCACTGCTCCTTGTCTTTTTTTTTTAACAGTATTTTTAAGGTTCTTATTCTGACTCTTTGTACTGTTTATTTGTGAAGGTTTTATGCAAGTCTCATCCTGTTGAGTTTGCTTCGTATTTCCATTACTGTCATTCGTTGACATTTGATCAGCGGCCTGATTATGGATTTTTAAAGCGCCTATTCCGTGAGCTGTTTACCCGTCAAGGTATGTGTAAGTTAAGCTACATCAAGTCCTTGGACAATACCATCGTTCTCTTTAATATATCCTACTGAGCTGATTACATAAAAATCCGTTGGCAGAAGTTCAACTGACGTGCTTCTATGTGTCATGCAGGATATGAATTTGATTACATATTTGATTGGACCATCCTGAAGTACCAACAGGCACAAACAAGTAAACCACAGCTCCGGGTATCATTCTTAGCTCGTCATATTTCCTGAATTCATTTTGACTATGATTAGTCACTTCTCAATTTGATGACCCACAATGCTTTGAGGTTCTACATTTCTTCTTGTTACTTGCTTAAATAAATATTTCCATTCAATGGCCTGAATAATACCAAGGATAGCTGCATGAGCTAGGTTTTGTAAAAGTTTTGATTTTTTTCCAGCTTCTTTTGAACTAGTGCTGTTATTTTTGCAGCAAGTTGTCGGTGAGAGCAGCCGGGCAATTCCAATGGATGTTAAAAAGCGTCAAGGTTAGTAACTGAGTCTCTTACCTTTTCGTGATTGTTGCTTGCATTCTCTGGATTCTACCAGCAAAAATTACTTTCCGTATTCTGGGTTGAGTGGTTATAATCCATCATTAAAGTGTAAAGGACTGGCAGATAAATTAAAGATAGAAGTATGCTAGTGGAAACATACTTGCGTTTTTTGGATGTCAAGTCACTTTCTGTTGCTGTAATAAGGTTAATTTGCTGAGCTATTCCTTCTACAGTTTCTACGGGCAACAATGGACCTTATGTTGCTGAGGTGACTGATCGCATTAGACCGAACAATCCTTCCAGTCCTGGTATCCGTATGCAATTTAAGTCACCAACTAACAGGAATTTAACTTCTGCCAATCTTGAGAGAAATGCAAGTAATACTTTTTCATAGCCTTGTTTCAGATTAAGTTTTCTTCGCTTTTAGCATTGTCTTTTTACCGTGTCTTATTCTTCTTCTTCTTTCTATTTTCTCAGCCCAACTAGGCTTTTCATTAACTTCCCTTTCATCTTGTAGGTACTAAGTAGTGCACACATGCCATCTACTACATTAGCTCCTGTTTTACCAAGAGCAAACACCACAAAGCCTGCAGTACCTGCTGAAACTCATGATGGTGATAATGGCAGCAGCTGGATTTCCTCCTTGCGACGTATTTCTTCTGCAAAGTGATAAAAGGTTACTCTTCTTGCTCTACTCTATTTTCCTGTGTCTTTGCTTTGGGGACGTGTGGCATATTCCTGGACATCGCAATTCCGAGCATTTCAATTCATGATAACAAGATCCTGTTTTCCTTTTCAGGATTAAGATGAAGGTGGCAATTGGGCAGCTCATCCTTATTTTGTGATTACAAGCTTGTATGGATGATTCGGGTGGCTGATCAGGGCCCTGATTTTTGCAATTTCACAAGCTGAAGAGGGTGTGGACTGAGCTGGACATGAGAGCAGATGGCAGCAGCTGTTTGTCTTTCTTTGGGAGCTCGGGTTAGATATTTTTCCTAAGATGACTATAAACGAATTGGTCCATCCTTGCATTAAGATCAGGGTGGCTCCTGTCCGCTGAAAAATGAAGCACTAGCGACATCTTATGTCTCTTTTTCCATGTAACATAGATCATATGTGATTTGTTAAAAATTGTGCAGTGTGCATACATTGGTGGATATTTTCTTAACTTGATTCATTACTCGCAAAGTTGCATGTGTTGTAATCTTTATCGCTTAATTTTGTGGTGAGCTAATGAATTGTTACAAACATGTTGATAATGGATTCTATCTCGGAAATTTTGAGATGTTTGGAAATGTGATATATCAAAGGCAGCACTTCCTGTGTTCTCATCAGGAGTGTGAAGTTGTGATGTAAAAATTGATTTAAGGAGTTCTCTTTTCCCACCACCCATCCCACTCTTATGTTTAAGTCTTATTGTTCTTTTGAACCCTGTAGCCATCTGGTCAAAATAGGTGAGCTTGTCACCAGGTAATGTTATATTGCTAGTTTTGATATGGTGATTTCCTGCGTGTCGATAGAGTCAGTGGTTTTTTAACATCTGTATGTTCTATAATGCTCCAAGTTTTGGTTAAAGATGATTCCTCTATTGACGATAGACAATTTTGACCTCCCAAATACCTTGGTGCATAGACTTACACCTGCACCGTGACTAGCCTTCAAAATATTTGGTTTACCATAAGTCTGACCAAAGAATATTGTTCGTGGGCTATTTTGATCAGTTATTTGCAATCAGCTTCTCACTTATTAGTCATATACTTTTGCAATGTGCAGGATTTCCATTTGAAGACGATATGCTATGAGATGTGGTTTCAGTCGGAGTCATGGCTTCCTTGGATTTGATCAAGTTCAGAAGAGCAGGAAGTAGTGATTGCATTGTTTCGTAGATTGTGCGATGGACCGAGTATGTAAAGTTCAAGTATCCACTGGCACCATATCATTAAACAAGTCGAATGGTTGCTTCGGCTGGCTGACAACTCTGGGTACCTTGCTGCCCGAGCTTTTATTCCTTCTTTCGAGTGTCTTGTGAAAGCTAGACTTGCTAGGCTCGAGAAGAAGTTACATTGACAAACTGTATGCCTTCTCAAGTGCGATCGGGTAATATCTGCTATAACCAAGAAGCTTATTAAAGCTGCAGAAGGGGAAAAACTAGGGTCCTCTTAATTGGCTTGAACTGAATCTCAGGTCTTCTTGACTGGTCACTTGTCAGGACCTGTACTGGGAGCTTTGACATTCATTTTTTTGTGCTGATTTCTTTCTCAGCAAGGTTTTCCCCTGCTGTGCTGCTAGAGGAATAATTGCTTTCATATTTAAGTCCTAAGTCCTAGGATATATATAGAAATCAATAAGTGGTTATGAGCGGTGAAATCCTCGTCTCGTACCCGCCCATTTCTACAGTGCACCATTTATGCCTGTGTTTGCACCCTTGGTGCTGACATGGTTTGTGCAGTGGTTTAATAGGCAACTATGTTGTATCGTCGCTCCTGACCAGAGACTGGACTCTCTTTCAAGCAGCGTCTTTCCTGCTTCCAATTCATAGACGCCTGCCTGTCTATTCTATTAAATTTGATATTTCAACTGGATCTTGGAATTCCGATAGCACTCGTGCTATCCAAAGAGAGCAACTTCTGTTTTCTAAATTTGGAAACTTGACATGTCATTGTCTGTGATTGCTGTTAACTTTGAACAATGAGATCTGGGGAAAGCTAATGTTCTACGCTCCGACACAGTAACTGATCACGCCATTAACGGTAATGCAGGGTGAAATCTTGTCTCATGAAAGCGGTGTTGCTCTATACAATGGGCGTTGTTTACTGTAGAGGTTAATTAATTTATTTTAAAAAGATAATAGAACGTCTGTAGTAGGACGATTCTATTTCTTGCATAAAAATTGGAATAAAAATGTTTCTGGATTTTCTGTAAGAAGATATATAGCCTGCTTGGCCAAGCTTCTAAAAAGTACTTAAAAAATGCTTTTGCTGAGAAGTAGTTTGTATTTGCTTAATTAATTTGAAAAATACTTTTTATCAATAATTATTGTTTGGCTAAGCTTTTGAAAACTGTTAAGTATATTTTTTTCAAAAGCTATTATCAGAAAGGTGCTTATGGAGAGTTTATTTTATTTGTGATTGTCAGTGCTTCTACTTCTCCTCAAAAATACTCTTTTTCTTTTCAAAAGTTTGGCCAAATATTCAATTTTTTGGGCAAAAGTGTTTTTGAAAACACTTTTGGCACAAAAAAGCTTGGCCAAACAGGCTAATAATTATGTGGTAACCTTTGGTTGAAAATTTATAAAATTTGTGGAAGGATTTGAAATAAAATTTTCACTTGTTCTTTTAAAACAGACGCATGTATTCTCCTCTTCTGTCTTCTCCAGTCTCTATGTTATTCTGCTATGGTTGGCGGGGCTCTTGGGTGGCTGTTAAGCAGTAATTCTACCCGCTTGAATACTGAGTCTACTATTCTCCAGTGATTGCGAGATATTTTTCGTACGTATTTTTTGAAATATTATTTAGATGTTCTAATATGTGTAAGCAGGAGATTCATTTATAAAATTACCACCGTATACTTTATACTTGGATGGTATTCTTAAACATCATAGTAAAAAACTTCCTTGTTTAGTTCCTATACTATCATTCACTAACTCCAAATAAGTAGTTGATAACTTTTACAATATGAAGAGAAGATAAATTGTCGTATTAGAATTATAATGATATACATATCAACATGTGAAATTACCTCGTAACAGATCATGTTTTGACTCGCCTTTGAATCAGTCATCTTCTGTTTTACTGATCTGTATTTTACCAATATCTTCTTGTAATCACTTAGGCGTAAATTGCGATCAAGGAAATTGATATAGACTTATTAAAAAGAATTGAAAAGAGATAATTAAATCAACGACATTCTAGCGTGAATTTGAGAGATAGTTTAGCAAGTATAAGTACAACACTCTCATGTAGTTCTTCCGATATTTGCCTTTTCATTTTACCCTTTTCCCTCTTCAAAAATTTGTTACTATTTGGAATGTAGAGGGCTAAATAAACAACAGCGTGAAATGTTACACTATCTAACAAATAAACAATTTCAAGGGAGGGGGCTAAAGTTTGAAACAGTAGAAGAGCACATTCTTGGTTCAGTTCTCCACCTTAACGACAGAAAATAGGATTGATCAAATTCTATTGAGTCTGACTCATAGTGATCGTTTATCAAAGAATGACTCTGGTTATCAAATGATTGAACAACCGGGAGCAATTTACCGTTATGTATGCTCCAGTAAGAAAGTCCCTTACTTCGGCTAGTAAGGATTTTCATTTTAGGTAAGCAAGCTGCAGCGCGAGTACCCTTTTTTTGACTTTTGCTGCAATAGAGGAGATTTCCATTGGACGCGTTACGCACCCGTTCGCCACTTTGTTCTCAACTCTTCTCACCTCCTGGGCGAGACAAGCTACCTTTAGCTAGGAGCCTCTTTTCCTTCTGCCCAGCTCCCCGAAAACAACGTTCGACTTGCATGTGTTAAGCATATAGCTAGCGTTCCTTCTGAGCCAGGATCAAACTCTTCTTTTGAGTATGATACCCGCGAAGGGTTGTGAGGCTGGACCAGGTACGAAGAATGAATCTATATCTGTGCACGGAAGTTGCTGGCCGGCGGCCGCTCAACTGTTCGAGCGCAATGCAGTGGTGTTGGTTCCGATTCGACAAAGGTAGAATGCCTGGTCGAAGGTCCAGTACAGTAGGTAGCAATGGAAAGTTCATTAAAAAATCTTCCAACATCTCAATATTCTCCTTTTTTCAACACCTCCAATCTCCGCATCTTGAAAGCTACTTTATCAACAAGCTCTACCCATTGGTCTGAATCTTTGGATTGTCTGGTAGCAGGTTTTGATTATCTTTTTACGATTACGATTCCAGTATTAAATATCTCCGCCTCCCCATTCCTTTATCAAAGTCTAGTACTTATGGGCGCAAGTCAGTCTCTTCAAGTGGAAGCAATCATAGGGGCGAGCGAGAGCGGATTGGGGGTTTGAAGAAAAACAAACACGAAGCTTCGTTCCTCAGCAAAGTGTTCACTTCTTCCTGTCAGATAGAAGCTTTTCAAAGGAGTTTTCACTTCCTCAATTAAGGGCATTCTAGTTCGACATGAAACTCTAGGGTGAAGAAGAAAGCATTGCCCGGCTTAGATGAGCCTTTCGATTATGATTTGTTAGCACAAATAACTGGTATAAGAAAGACACCACGTCAATTACTCCAAGATTAGAATTATATAGATATATAGAATACTAAACGTCAATGATAACTCAGAAAAAATTAAGATCTTAAGTTATAAGTATATATTTTTTTTAATATTATTAGTGCAATTTAACTTATTATAACATGTTAATCACGTTGTTCATATCGATCGTACCCCTCTGCATCTAGCATTGGTTCCGTTGGCTCTTACTTGAAGGCTAGAATCTCATCCCGAAGAGCCGCCATATGACTTGGAGAGAAGAACTTGGCAGTGAATTTATTCGCTATTTCATCCCATGTGGTGATAGAATGATTGGGAGCCTATCTAGCCAATCCAACGCTTACCCCAAAGAGAGAACGGAAAAACCTCAATCTCAACGCATCCTCGGACACGTTTGTCTGCTTGCTACCCCAGCATGTATCCAGGAACTCCTTCAAGTGCTTGTAGGCATTTTGATCGGAGGCGCCCGTGAAATACCCTCTTTGCTCGAGCAAGGTCAACATAACATTTGTAATTTGAAAGCTCCCCGCCTGGATTCGGGGAGGAACAATAGCTCTGGCATATCCCCACCTGGATTCGGGGAGGAACAATAGCTCTGGCATATCCTTGATTGGGTAGAACTCTGGGATCCACTTTCGACGGTGGCGGAGGAGGGTCTGGAATATTGTTGTTCTCATTGGCATTTGCATTAGCATTAGCATTTCAGCCTCTCCGTGGAACTTGAGGTAAGGCCTCATCTTGGTCTAGATCTTCTACCTCCTCCCGCGCTATCATATTGCCGAGAGGATCATTTGCATTAAGAGTCATTTGTACCTGATTGATCGACACAAACAAAATTAGTAAACAAGAAGGAAAGAGAAGCAAAACACAAAACTAGCTAAACAAATAGTCAACATCATAAGCTCCCCGACAACGGCGCCAAAAAATGATCATTGCCGACTCGACGCCACCCAAAGGTAGGAAGAGCGGATCGCAATAGCTTTTACATGAATGGTGATTCGGGATCGAACTTTCACAGGGAGCTAGTAGTGGAGTTGTATTGTCTGTCTAGTCTACATATGCGGTTGTGCTTATAATGTCACTTCAAATAGTTTGGATTTTTGTATTATAGCTACTATTATAGAACTAATGATTAAAGCTAAATTATGCTAAGAGAATATTTCTAGGTTGTAATTAATAGGAGAAAGGAACTAGGGTCGTGCCATTACTTAGGTGGCTAATTAACGGATAGATATTACTAAAGATAAATTGACATATTTTGGGGCTTATGCTATAACCGTTGCATGATTGTACCCAATCTCACACCACTCAGTAGGACGATTTTGCCCAATTGACTCTCTCGAGACCAATTGGGTAGGCCAATTCGACCAAGCAACTTGGGTCCAAGTAGGGTGATTACTCTCTAGAGATTTAACACGTTAATTGAGACTGTCATTTATCATTGGTCCATCCCAATTCCTTGTTGGGTCAATTTTGGGGTCATAGACTCTCTTTCTCAAGAAGAGTTAAACCCGCAAAGCTAGAATCACTATTTGCAACCACCAATCCTTAATTAAAACACAAAATTAACCTGAATAGAAAATACCCAATATCAATCTAACCCTAGATGACAACACCCATCAATTACTCACACTAGGGTTGAGCCACAACCCTAGATAATGGGTTTAGCTATACATAATTAAAGAAGAAACTAAAGAAATAGATGAAGAACTATATATATTAATTAATTGCTAAGAAGAAACTACAATAATCTATTGTTAATGAAGACCAAAAGTGCCAAAAATGGCTACAAACTCGTTCCCAGGTGCACAAATAAGACTTAACCTAAAAATATTTTATAGTGAGCTAGAAAAACTAAAAAAATGCCCCTGGGGGTTAATGCAAGCCACACAAACACGATCACGGCCATACTGGCTCTTTGACTTGGCTACTTTGCTTCTCTGATCTTCAGGCATGCAGACCGCGAGAAAGTGAAGTGCGACTGCGAAGGGTCTGGAGCGGACGGCGTGAAACAGACCGCGGCCGCATGGCATGGTCTCGGCCCAAAATGATGGTTCTCTAAATCTCTGGACGTGGACCGCACAGATGAGTAGTGCGGTGGCGATGGCCTAGCTGCAAATTGCATGAAACAGACCGTGGCTGCATAGCTCATTAGCTTGACTGGCCAACTCTCTGAATATCCTAGTGCGGCCGTGGTCGCTTTTGCGCGGTCCACACTAGAATCTCTTGTCTTCACTTCGCTACATCTTTGATACTTGAGCAGGTTTTACTCCTTTTTGAGTCGATCTTTAATATTTCGTCGCTTTATCTATCAAACTTGCAATCATGCACAATTTTGTCAGTATTTTGGGACAATTTTGTAGCAATTTATACTCAAAGTACAGGCAAGTAGGGATATAAACACGTTAAAATCCTAGCTTATCAACTACCCAGACATAAGCATAATAGTAGTTATGCAGAGAGTCTCGTCACCTCGTGCGTACGTATCCCCCACAAATAGAAGCACATAGCCAATTAATTCACCTATGCGGACAATTCCCTCTTACAAGGTTAGAGTGGAGACTCACCTAACTCCGTAATTCCATAACCGAGATTTCAGCATTCCACGCCCTTCCGACAACTCAAATCGATGTATAACGCTCCAAAACTAGCCAATAATTATGCAAACCCATTAATATATGTTAAACTACCCATAATAATCCGATTTATAACAATTTTAAACCCCGATAGAAAAGTTAACATAATCGCCCTCAGGCCTACGTGCCCGGGTGCCCAAGTTTTTCGAAGTTAAAATTTGCCCACAACCTCACGAACTCAAATATATAATTTACTTTCAATTTCATGTCCAAAATCGTGGTCAAATCCAAGAACGCCAATTTTCTAGGTTTTTCTTCGAAATCCAAATTTCTACCAATTTTCATGCTAACATCTATACATAATCAAGGTATTTAACTTAAGATAGGTGGGATAGCTTACCTTGTCATTGATGATGAAAACCCCCACTTGAAGCTCTCCAAAATCGTCCAAACAAGAGTGAATGGAAGAAAATGGGCCAAACTCCCGCTTTAGAGAAACTTCTCTGCATCCAGCATTTCCGCACCTGCGATGCACAGGCCGTTTTTGGGGTCCCGCTTCTGCGGTGCATGTTCCGCTTTTGCGGTCCTGGGCTCGAATCAAAATTCCACTTCTGCGGCCTCCTCATCGCAGATGCGGGTGGTAAATTTCTGCACCTACAGTCACTGCCCTTCTTTGCCTAAACCTGCGACTATTACCTCACTTCTATGATAATGCACATACGGTCGGACTTGAGCAAGTGAGATTACACCAGAACTGGTGCACTTCAGCCATTCTTTATGTTTCATTATCGATCCTCACCCACCCGAATCCCACCCGAGGGTCCCGGGAACCTATCAATCATACCAACCAGTCCCAGAACATAATGCGGATCTGCTCGAGGCCTCAAATCACATCAAACGACACCGAAATCACGAATCACACCCCAACTCGAGCTTTATGAACTTTAGAATTTCAAACTTCTACATTCGATGCCGAATCCTATAAAATCATGTCCGATTGACTTCAAATTTTGCATTCAAGTCATATTTCACATCACGGACCTGCTCTAACTTATGGAATCGAAGTTCGACCCCGATATCAAAAAGTCCACTTCTGGTCAAACTTCCCAAAAATAGATTAACACATCATCATATAAAAACTTTTCGCTTAACTCACTTCAGGAGAACGATAGCAACGCACAAGTGAATCCTTATAGCCGTAGAACATTCAAATCCTTAAGTGGTGGTCTAATCCACCATAACCGTTCCAGGATCCGCCCAGACATAACAGTACATAATGGTAGAATACTTCTGAATAATATCAATTACGGTGGCTGACAAGCCTCACACGTATCACAAATCACTTGCATAACTTGATCACGCTGAAGTAACCAATCTCTGACACCAATACGCCAATTCAACTATGGCTAGTTAATCTACTCCCTTCCAATTTATCCTTGATTGCATTAGAAATAATACTAACTCCACTTAACGCAAAACATACTCCATATGCACTCATCCTGAACCTTGAATCACAAGACCATGTTGTCCCAAACCCCACGAACCATTTCATGCCTTCCTTATGCGCACCTTCGCACCCTTAACTGATATGCCCATTCTGCAAATCCTTCTACGAATCAAAAGTCCTTTCTCATTTTCCTCTCAAGTGCTACAATGCAAGTCAAAACATCATAGAACATTCTAACCCTCCACTCATAAGCTACTGCAAAAGCTCGATTCTCAATTGTACCGATAGGCTCGAAATCATTAGGCACCACACTTTACCCCTTGAATCCACTAGGACCGTTGTTGAGAGCCACCCGTTCTGACTTGGCCCCAAATATAATCAACTCCGTGAATCTTATAGCACATGAATACCCTCTCGATGAAGCACCCGACATAGTCATTTAGCTTGAAACTTTCACCCATGTAAGTCATAAATCCTGAATCCTTCCCCAAGTCTGAATATGAGTAAATAAGGCCAACCATAGCGCGTATTATCTTTTCCCATAGTTGAGATAACCCATCAATATACTAATAACAGGAAACCTCGCAAGTAGCTAACCATGCAACCTAAATCATAGGCAGTGGGACTCTCCCACTTAGCTTGAAGCCACCATTAAACAACTCTAGAACTCACTAGCATTCTTCATCTCTTGTTGACATAGCCTTATGCAATCATCCACCTAAATTCTCGAAATCTTTCTGTGTAACCCCCTTTTGAACTCTGAATTGTCAACCACATTCGCATGACCGATATCTTTGTTGTATAACCAATAGAATCCTTCGTAGTAGCCTCGTCAACCACGCATCCGCTAATCTATCCCCAGGAATTAACCCACCTATGGAAATCACTTCCCGGCATCTTCCAATGCTGCTGCATGAGATACAATCACTATGAAATCAATAAATCATCCTCAGTTCGAGCTCACTCTCTAGCTGCACAAGTTGATTCATCCCTCATGGACATCACTTAAATGTGCGGCAACAACCTTCCAATTCAAAGCAATGCTGCATCCTTCTTCCTTTTAAGTAGCTCCTTTTTATTACATCAAATCTTCTGCCGCATTATAACCCATACTTCAAATTAGACCTGTAGACTCCAAATCACCAATCACTAAAATTCCCAAATCGATCCAAGCTCTCCTTAAGGCGCATGGTAATCCTACTACCAAGCCGATATGCAACATCCACCACTCTCCTACTTCAGGCAAACTCGATTCTTTAATCGACCCATCGACCTGCGCTTCTTATACCTGGTCTTCTAGAAGTTTTAAATACCTCCGAACACTTCCGACATGTCCTTCCTCATACCTTGCCGCTCAATTGTTACATTAAATAAAATCTATCTTCGTAGCACTTGGACCCAAAAATTGCTACTGACTTTAAACCTTTCTGAAGATCTTTTTTCTCGAGTCACCAACACTAGGAACACCGAGTCCTTCCTGAACAACCGCACATCGTGAACCCTAACTGTCGCTTCTTTGATATTGACCCGCAATATCCTACCTCAAAGACAATCGTATAAAATCGAAACACCGGCAACTTAACATATTCAATCGAGGACGACGATACCAATTGCAGATGAAAACTACCCCACACTTGAAAATACCAAGTCTCGCTCGCCCATCAACTCAAACCTAAACATTCTCAGCCTGATTGTCTATCCCCTGCCGAGAATAGAATACTGTATCTCTAGATCATGCACTAAGTAAACCTACCTTCAAGTCATTCATTGCCCCCTCACGTAGGCAAACATCATACCGTCATATCAATACTGCAAACAATTGTTCACAAGCATCATGGAAACTTGTGCCTAACCTCAAAGCTCTTAGAAGTACCGCTACTGAGACGAAACAACAAAATATCCTTCCACAAGGCGACGACAATAGCTCAATAACCCCGCAGGGAGAAACACATGCATCACATCCGTAGTGCCATAACGATTATTCAATTCTCGATTTATAAAAATCGTTTCAAGGAGGGTGTAGTCAATGAGAGAACTCCCGAGGAGAGTGATTTGGCTCATAGAAGCGAGGATCTGGAAGAGAGGGTCTTGGCTTGTTGGTAAGGTGAGAGCTTCAAGCCCGATTTCAGGTGGCGCACCCTTCACAAAAGCACCGCCTGATGAAGGGGGGACGGGGAAAGTTATAGGCCCAAAACCTTCAACCCTTCTTTATAAAGTGGAGCAGGACTATTGGCATGATCTGAATCCCCACCCAACCGCCCTGGCATATGTTTCCGAATCAACTGTAAGCTGCTATAGCTCTTGCCAACTACCCTGGAAATGAAAAAGAAACTCTATCCTCAGCCTATTGCATAAGATTGTGTAGGAAAGAAACAAAGGCATAAGCCTCAGTGGAATCAAATCGCACGATAAAGAATCAGAAGGGAAGTACTGCTGTCAGCCCTGTAGCCTCCCAAAGATAAATACAGACGTCTATGTACCGATCCCCCAGACTCTACTAGACTTGCTCATGACTCGTGAGACCTAAGGGGACCTAGTGCTCTGATACCATGTTATCAAGACCCAAATTCCACTAACGGTCGTGGTGGTGCCGGACACTGCTGCCAGGCAAGCCAACCGAAATACTTAGTTAAATTCTTGTTTAAGTAGTTTCAGAAACACTTTTTTTACCCATTTAAAACAATAAATAGTAAATTCCTCCGAATAAATAAAGAAACATTTAACAATTTTTTTTAAATTTTCTGAATGAACCCAAATACATCCCAGAACTTGGTGTCACAAGTACATGAGCAATTTCTATGAAAAACCGAATAAAGTACAGCAGATGTCCGAAATATAATTGGACAGACAATAAATAGAATTCAGAGAGATCGAAAACAACGTGTACTCAGCAAGTATCCCGTCTAATCTCGAAGAAGTAGAGATGAGGCCGGCTTCAACACTTGCTAGTGGTCAAAATAATAATATAATAAAGATATGACGAAATAATGGATTTATATAGAAGTTCTAACTCACAAAGACGAAAAACATGTAAACACCTTTAACAAATAATAAAGGATTTTCAAGATGTAATTTTCATTATATTTATCAATTCATATCAAGTCATGAAAGGCAATATAAACATAAAAATTCTCATGCAACAATATATATCATGCGCATATCATGCCGAGGTCGACGGCCCGTTCCAATAGAAATGTAAGTTGTGCACTGTCGAGGGTCGAGTGGCACGAACCATAGATGCATCTATATAATCTACCTAGGCATTCGTCCCGCTCCAAAAGTAAACACACAGAGACATACAGCCAAGAAATCCACACGGAGCAAATTCTCCAAAGAAAGCCAATCCTCTTTTAACTATTTAAGAAAATGAAGTTTAATCAGTTTGGAAATTCATTTACTAATTCAATGTGATTTAAGAAATTCATGTTGTCAATTAGTTCACAAACAATCCAAGTATAACATGCTCTTGGGTCCTAAACTACCCGGAAAATCGTATAATAGTAGCTACGCACGGACTCTCGTCACCTCGTGCGTAGCCCCCACAAAATAGGAGCACATAATCAATTATTTTACATGTGGGGTATTCCCTCTTACAAGGTTATAAAGGAGATTCACCTTACTCTGAAGCCTATGTTTCGATTCAAGAACGCGGTCAAACATCCAATTTGGATCCAAACGATCCAAAACTATTCAAATAGGGTAAGAACTAGTCAATACATGCTCAAAGGTTCGTATTCTAATTATTAACCCAATTTCTCAATCCTAAATGCAAGGTTCCTAAAATTCCTCCCTTGGCCCACGTGCCCGGATTCTGGAAATTATTGAAGGCAATTGTTACCCACAAACGTAAGGATCAAGAATATATATTTTTTAATCTATTCCCTAACAAATTTCGTGGTTAAATCTTGCTTTTACCGAATTCTAGATTTTTCATCTAAAACCATTAACTTTTCTAATTTTCACATGTTAAATCTACCCATAATCTATGTATTTAACTTATAATGTGTAAAATTACTTACCTCTTTGATGATGATGGAATCCCTCCTCAAATGCTCTCAAAAATTCCCTAAAGCCAAGTGGGAAATGGGATAAGTCTCGAAATAAAAAGTCGCAGCTCCAAACGCAGAAGTCGCATTTGTGATTCTAGGCTCGCGATTGCAGTTTTGCATTTGCAACAAAAGCACCGCAAATGCGAAGCCCGTATTTCCTTGACATGGTCGCATTTGCGATAACATTACTCGCAAATGCGAAAAGGAAAACATGGAAAAAGCTATGGCCCCCTCTCAAATGCGACTCCCCACTCAGCAGCCCCAGGTTCGAAAATGCAAAAAGGAACACGCAAATGCGGTGTCGCATTTGCAACCAATGCATCGCAATTGCGATCATACCAGTACCGAGCACCCTATTTCTTAGCAAATCACTACGAAGCTATCCTGAATCACACCCGGGCCCCCCAGGCTCCAAACCAAACACACACACAAATCTAAAACATAATGCAGACTTGCTCGAAGCCTCAAATCACACCAAACAACGCTAAAAGCACGAATCAACCACCAATCCAAGTCTTATGGACTTTAGAATTTCAACCTTCTGCATTCGATGCCGAAACCTATTAAATCACGTCCGATTGACCTCAAATCTTGCATACAAGTAATATTTAGTATTACGGACCTATGCAACTTTCGGGATCGGATTCTGACCTCGATATCAAAAAGTTCACTTCCGGTCAAACATCTCAAAAACCTTTAGTTTTCTATCTTTAGCCAAATGACTTATGCACCTCCGAATTCACTTCCGATCGCGCTCCCAACTCTAGAATCGCCATACGGAGCTATTCCCAGACTCAGAATCTAAACGGATATCAATAACACTGAAATGCACTTCAAGCCAAACTTATGAAAATTTTTCAAAATGCTAACTTCCACAGTAAGCGCCAAATGCTCTTGGGTCATCCAAAACCCGATACAGACATACGCCCAAGTCTGAATTCATCATACAAACCTTTATAGAACCTTGAGATCCCGATTCTGAGGTCATTTACTCAAAAATCCAATCCTAGTCAATTCTTCCAACTTTAAGTTTCCGAAATGAGAATTCTCTTTCAAAATCAACTCCGAACTTTCCATAATTCAATTCTGACCACGCATAAAAGTCATAGTACCTTAAATGAAACTGCTCATGGCCTCAGTCTACTGAACGATACGCTAGAGCTCAAAATGACCGGGTCGTTACATTCTCTCCCACTTAAACATACATTCATCCTCGAACGTGCTGAGAACTACACTGAAGTATTCTGAAATCCCTGTTTAGTACCTCATGCACCTTCCCATTCTACCACAACTCAGTTGAGCACATTAACTCAATAAATTCTGAAGATATTCTCTTTCATTCAAGCAAATAAGCCTTAGAACCCAATTCGAACATCTAGAATTCTCTGCTAGGCCTGTTTCCCACATAAGATCGCCACATCAATCACTACACATTGTACCCAAACATGACTACACAATTTTTCTGAATTCACACCTTGCATCACTTTACTCACCGGACCACCATAACACTTTCTGATCAACTTAGTCCAAAATCCATGAATCTGATGCTCACCATGCACCTCATGATACACATAGCCCTTACTCTTACTCTTACAATACCACCACGATGGAAGAGATGTGTAGCAATTCCTAACCAAATGCCGAGTCAACAAATCATCGAGTCTATACTTCTGACAAGAACCACTACCTCATTCTGAACCAAATAATGATCTTTGCTCCTTAATATACTTCATATAATCAGACTGCACCAATCCTAAATCCAAAGATCTCGTCTCACCCAATACGAACTGCTCAGGCAATAAGCCACCCAGACTTGATCAAAAGTCTCATATGATGACATAATGTGCCAATAGGCTATTAATTAGAATGCGATACAAAAAGGAAACGAACTCTGAAAAGGAATTTCAACCACCTTGCTCGCGAATCATAAATGCTACGCGGGCGCACAACTAATATGAGCTTTCCTCATAAAACAGGAAATAGAACACATAAAACAAACATGGGGAACTGTATTAAACCTCATACTATTGCGGCGCGCAACCTGATCCAAACAACATAACCATGGTAGTGTGCCACCCGAACCACACAACATAACCATGGCGGCATGCCACCCGATCCACATATAAAACTCACACAAGGAGATATACGTCAAGCTAATTTTCCCATTACAGTAAGATACCGAATATCGATCACAAGCACGCTAGGTGCACAATACCATTTCCTAGGGATACATATAATGCTATAATCCGTAAACTCGAGCACAAATGAGGTGTGACACACAATCTGAATTTCAAGATCATCCTGCTCATATAACCTCATCTCTATGCGAAACCTCAGCACATAAGAAATTTATCAAGACGTCTCATACTCGCACGATGCAATACATCATTACATGAATTAGCTCACAATGAAATAACACCCCGACTCCCTTCCATAAGGAGCGCATTGCTGAGATGAACACTTCTGGCCTGATATAGAACCCATATTTATATTTAAATCCGTCCATCGACCTCAAGTCGATCGTGGTCGTTTAAAATTAGTCCAATAACATTTCAAAGGTCCCTAATGACCCCTTTTATCGAATAACACAAAAGAACCACCACCATAACTGGGATAATCCTCCATAGTCCACAACCCAATAACTTAGTGCCCTCCATACATATATTCTCAACTTATCGATATTATCACAAATCCTCATACTTGGTTTAAATCTGTAATCAATCAAGTGACTACATGTCGCACTTATACAGTCTTCCTGTGGGACACACTCTCACAACCTATCATAACAAATAATAGGTCTGTATATCCAAACCACTGGCTATACTAATGCTGAAAAGCGATCAAGAATCCTTAACCATGATGCAAAGCTTCTTTCACAAAACACCAATCTCAGGTGAAGCTGAAAACAACACCAACTTAGTTTAAACATCGAAATGCCCTTCCTCCTCATCTGAGCTCTTGGCCTCCTTGTCAACACCAAACTGCAACCTTGATCCTTACTTCAAATTCCATACCACTCACTACACCCAACGTTCCTATATACGATAGAACACGATTTTCATCATAAATCTGGGACCACTAATAGATTAACACTTCATCATATAAAAACTTTTCGCTTAACTCTCTTCAGGAGAACCATAGCAACACACAGGTGAATCCCAATAGCCGTAGAACGCTCAAATTATTAAGTAGTGATCTAATCCACCATAACCCTTCCGGGATCGCCCACACATAACTTGCCATAATGGTAGAATAATTCTGAATAATATTAATTACGGCGACTGACAAGCCTCACACGTATTGTCACAAATCACTTGCGTAACTTGATCACGCTAAAGGAACCGATCTCTGACACCAGTATCCCAATTCAAGTGTGGCTAATAAATCTACTCCCTTCCAATTTATCCTTGATTGCCTTAGAAATAATACTAACTCCACTCGACGTAAAACATACTCCATTTGCGCTCATCTCGAGTGACCTTGAATCATGAGATCATACTGTCCCAAACCCCATGAACCATTTCATTCCTTCGTTGTGCTCACCTTCCCATCCTTAACTGATATGCCCATTCTGCAAATCCTTCTACTAATCCAAAGTCCTTTCTTATTTTCCTCTCAAGTGTTACACTACAAGTCAAAACATCTTAGAACATCCAGAGCCTCTACTCATAAGCTGTTGCAATAGCTCGATTCTCAATTGTACCTATAGGATCAAAATCATTAGGCACCACTCTTTACCCCTTGAATCCACTAGGACCGTTGCTGAGAGCCACCTGCTTTGACTTGTCCCCGAATATAGTCAACTCTATGAATCTTATATCATATGAATACCCTCTCGACGAAGCACCCGACAGAATCACTTCCCTTGAAACTCGCAACCGTACAGAGCACAAATCCTGAATCCTTCCCCAAGTCTGAATATGAGCCAAAAAGGCTAACCATAGCGCGCATTCAATGATTTATCTGCTCAAATTACCACTTATGGTCTATTTCCGTAGCTGAGTAACCCATCAATATACTAATAACTGGAAACCTCTCAAGTAGTTAACCATGCAACCCAAATCATAGGCAGTGGGACTCTCCCACTTAGCTCAAAGCCATTGTTGCACAACTCTATAACTCACTAGAATTCTTCATCTTTTGTTGACATAACCTTACGCAATCATCCGCCTAAATTCTCATAATCTTTATGTGAAATCCCCTTTTGAACTCTGAATCGTCAACCACATTCGCACAACCGATCTATTCACTGTATAACCAATAGAATCTTTCGCAGAAGACTCACCAACCAAGCGTCCACTAATCTGCTCCCAGGAATTAACCCACTTGTGGAAATCATTTCACGACATCTTCCAATGCTGCTTCACGGGATACAATCACTATGAAATCAATAACTCATCCTGAGTACGAGCTCACTCTCTTGATGCACAAGTCCATTCATCCCTCGTGGACATAACTTCAAGGTGCAACAACAACCTTCCAATTCGAAGTTATGATGCATCCTTCTTCCTTTTAAGCAGCTCCTTTTTGTTACATCAAATCTCTTACCGCATAATAACCCATACTTCAAATTAGACCCATAGATCCCAAATCACCAATCGCTAAAATTCCCAAATTGATCCAAACTCTCCTTTAGGCGCGTAGCCTACTACCAAGCCCATATGCAACATTCGCCACTCTCCCACTTCAGGCAAACTCGATTCTTTAATCGACCCATTGACTTGCGCTTCTTATACCTGGCCTTCTAGAAGTTTTAAACACCTACGGACACGTCCTGCATGTCATTCCTCATACATTGCTGCTCAATTGTTACATTAATTAAAATCTATCTTCGTAGCACTTGAACCCACAAATCGCTACTGACTTTAAAACTTTCTGAAGATCTTCCTTCTCGAGTCGTCAACACTAGGAACACCAAGTCCATCCTGAACCACCGCACCGCACGATCTCTGACCGTCGTTTCTTCGACACTGACCCGCAATATCCTGCCCAAAAGGCAATAGTAGGAAACCGCAACACCGACAACTTAACATATTTAATCAAGGACGACGATACCATGTCGCCGGTGAAAACTTCACCACACTTGAAAATACCAAGTTTCGTTCCCCCATCAACCTAAACATGAACATTCTCAGCCTGATTGTCTTTCCCCTGCCGGGAATAAAATACCGAATCTTTAGATCATGCACTGAGTAAAGCTCTCTTCAAGTCATTCACTGCCTTGTCACGTAGGAAAACATCCTACCGTCATAACAATACTACTGAACAATTGTTCATAAGTATCATGGCAACTTGTGTCTAACCTAAAAGCTCTCAGAAGTACCGCTACTGAGCCGAAACAACAGAATATCCTTCCACAAGGCGACGATAATAGCTCAATAACCAGCAGGGAGACCCGCACCACATTCGTATGCCATTACAATTTATCAATTCTCAATTTATAACAAGCGCTTCGCATCACATAAGATAGAGTAGGAAATAAACAAAGACATAAGCCTCACAGGAATAATATCGCACGATAAAGAATCAGAAGGGAAGTACTCCTAACAACCCTGTAGCCTCCCGAAGATAAATACAAACATCTCTCTACCGATCCGCGATACTCTACTAGACTTGATCATGACTCGTGAGACCGAAGGGAACTTAGTGCTCTGATACCATGTTGTCATGACCCAAATTCCACTAAGGGTCGTGGTAGCCGCTGTCAGGTAAGCCAATCGAAATACTTAATTAAATTCTTATTTAAATATTTTCGAAAATACTTTTTTTACCTGTTTAATACAATATATAGTAAATTCCTCCAAATAAATAAAGAAACATTTAACAATTTTTTTTAAATTTTTGAATGAACCCAAATACATCCTAGAAATCAGTGTCATAAGTATATGAGCAATTTCTAGGAAAAAACTAATATAGTACAATAATTGTCCGTAATACAATTGGACATAAAATAAATAAAAACCGGAGAGAGACTATACTAGATGCGGGTCATCTCGAAAAAATACAACTCACATAGTCTCCGTGTCAACCATGTCGCTATGATACTACGCCACTAGCCACACATAAACATGTGCAACAAAAATCCATAGTAAATGTAGTATGAGTACGAAAATAATGTGTACTCAGAAAGTATCCCGACTAATCTCGAAGAAGTAGAGACGAGAGGTCGACTTCAACACTTGCTAATGGTCAAAAAAATAATAAAATAAAGATGTGAGGAAATCATGAACTTATATAGCAGTTCTAACTCACAAAGCCGGAAAACATGTAAACACCTTTAACAAATTTTAAAGGATTTTGAAGATTAACTTTTCATTATCTTTACCAATTCGTATCAAGACATGGGAGGCAATACCAACACTTAAAATTCTCATGCAACAATATATATCATGCGCATATCATGTCGAGGTCGACGGCCCGCTCCAACAGAAATGTAAGTTGTGCACTGCCGAGGGTCGAGTGACACGAACCATAGATGCATCTATTTAATCTACCTATGCATTCGGCCCGCTCCAAAAATAAACACACAGAGACAGACAGCCAAGAAATCCACACGCAGCAAATTCTCCAAATAAAGCCAATCCTCTTTTAACCATTTAAGAAGATAAATTTTAATCAGTTTGGAAATTTATTTACTAATTCAATGTGATTTAAGCAATTCAAGATGTCAATGAGTTCACAAACAATTCAAGTATAACATGCTCTCGGGTCCTAAATTACCCGGACAATCGCATAATAGTAGCTACGCATGGACTCTCGTCACCTCGTGCGTACGTAGCACCCACAAATAGGAGCACATAACCAATTATTTTACCTATGGGGATAATTCACTCATACAAGGTTAGAAATGAGACTCACCTCTCTCCGAAGCCTATGTTCCGATTCAAGAACACGCTCAAACCTCCAATTTGGAGGCAAACGATCCAAAACTATTCAAATAGGGTAAGAACTAGTCAATACATGCTCAAAAGTTCATATTCTAATTATTAACCCAGTTTTTCAATCCTAAATGTAAGGTTCCTAAAATTTCTCTCCGGGCCCACGTGCCCGGATTCTAGAAATTTTTTAAGACAGTTGTTACTCACAACCTCAGGATCAAGAATATATGATTTTTATTCTATTCCCTAACTAATTTCGTGGTTAAATCTTGCTTTTACCAAATTCCCTAACTAATTTTGCCATACGTAGTTATCCAAGACTCAGAATCCCAAACGGACATCGATAAAACTGAAATGCACTTTAAGCCAAACTTATGAAATTTCTTCCAAAATGCTGACTTGCACAATATGCGTCAAATGCTCCCGGGTCATCCAAAATTCGATCCCGACATACGGCCAAGTCCGAAATCATCATATGAACCTGTTGAAACCTTCAGATCCCGATTCCAAGGTTGTTTACTCAAAAATTCAATCCTAGTCACTTCTTTTAACTTTAAGCCTCCGAAATGAGAATTCTCTTTCCAAATCAACTCTGAACTTCCCGAAATTCAATTCCGACCACGCGTACAAGTCATAGTATCTGAAATAAAACTGCTCATGACCTCAGACTGCTGAGCGACATGCTAGAGCTCCAAACGACCGATCAGGTCGTTACAGTAATTCAGACCTCTGTATATCTAGGTGTTCAATAGTTGACAAAATTTAAATTTGTATTATACTTGCAAATACTTTGTTCTGTGATTATTATTTGCATTTTTCAAATCTTAATTATTGTGTAACAGTTACACTTTGATTGTTTTTAGGGACATAACAGTTGAATGACATTTGTTATGTAGTATAGTTGTAGGTAATTTGCAGTAAAATTATAGAAAACTTGAAATTGAAAAATATCACGACTAAAAAAATAGAGCAAACCTGCTATTGTGCTCGCATTCGACATACTATATTCCAAATCTAAATCCTTACTGTTAGCTAATACATTCCTAGATTTTTATTTTCCTTTTTCGGTCTTCATATACAATCGAAATCTTATATCGTTCTGAGTTTTCATTGGAGGATGACGTTTGCTCACTGTGTATTTGATATCGATGATTTTTACAGAAGTATCGATCATTAGGTGCTCTGCAATTGCGGCATTCAATTGACTATAATTTGAATCTTTATTGACTATAATTTCGTCAACATCAAAATTTATGTTCTCTCAAAGTTATTGCTCCGACCATTGAGCTGAAGCATTATCGCCAATTTTGACATTATATCGCCAAATTCAATTGTAGAGAAAACAATAACGCGGTCCTATTAAAACTTTAGAATGTAGTTATATTTCACATATGGTTGTTAATACTTCACACTAATCTGCAATTGTTTTCTTCAGAGGATTTTGTTTTTGAATTTGTTGCCTTGTTTATGGAAAAGGAAATTTGTGTTAGAGATGGATTCTGCAGAATTTGGGGCGATGATTGCATTTAATGTTTGCTGTTGTTATAAAACAATAAAAGAAAAAGAGTAATATTACAGAGAAAGAGAGAGAGAAAATTCTTATTGAATTTTGGGGTGATTTACAATGGGGTAAGACCCCTCTATTTATATGAGGAAAAATGACTTAGCCTCAAAGTAAAATTCTCTACAATATTGACATTCACTCCAAATAGAATTCTATTCTTAACACTCCCCCTTGAATGTCTACTCAATAAGTAATGTGCCTCATTAAAAACTTTAACTAAAATAAAACTCAATGGGAAAAAAATTCTAGAAAAGAAAAAGAGTACACATATTTAGAAATGCGCCCATTGATTGCCTCGTTAAAAACCTTGCAAGGAAAACCCAGTGGGACAAAACCTTGTAAGGAAAAAAGAGTGCAACGCGCATTAACTCCCCCTGAAGAAGGCATCAATTCACATCCTTGAGCATTTGCATTCCAATCTTGTGCACTAGCTTCTTGAAGGTTGATGTCGGTAGAGTTTTGGTGAATAAATCAGCCATATTAACTCCAATGAATATATTGCACCTTGAAAATCCTCACTATCACATTATCATTCTTATAGTTATAGCAAGACAGATTTGTGCATAAATTGCACTGAGGAAGTGGTACCTAATGATCAAGAATTATAGATGCTTCAAGCAACTTAAATCCTTCGTGGATTGTCATATAAGCCATATTATAGACTTTAGATGCATATCAAGTTTTCATGTCATGCTAGACAAATAAGATATCAAAAAATGATTGCACATACCATTGACTTTATATTTTTAAGTAATTGAACTATATGTCCAAAACTACATGTCTTTCATATGGAATCAATTCTACTTGAATTGTATCTCTTCAGTTTGGCCAATACTTTTGTGTCTATATTCGATAGACTTAAGATCCTCAGCTATGATAGATGTCGTCGACAAACATGTTATATCAGTTCCAATAAATTTTCATAAAGACATAACATATAGAGGTACCTGAATCTCTCATGAGATTTTATGAAGTATTATGTCATGTGACCTTCTAGATCACTTGCCTCCTTTATTATGATCACTTTGATCATCTGCTCATCTTTTTTATGAAGAAGTTCAATTTGAAACTGATTTGTCTATACGCTTTAGACGTACCATAGACTTTGTCCTTCTAGGACTTGATATGAGCATTTGCAATGAGAATATAGTTACTTTCTTTGGGTCAATAAATGCGTATGGCATGCTTTGTAATATGTTGCAAATGAATTATCTTTTTATGAACTTCAAGTTCATATTATCCTATTCGAGGATCTAGATATACAAATGATAATTCATTCCATGTAACTTTTCCTCAATTGTTTATCATGTCTCCCCCTCATGTTAGAAAGACTAACTTGTTTCCTCAACTTTGAGAACCCATCTTTGTGCGTTATGGTGTTAATTATAATGTACATCGCACATAAATGATAATAAGATGGAATTATTTGGTTCCTGACCCTGAACCATTTGTGAGGAAAGAATGTAATATACTTTCGTATATAACCTATATCAAACTGATATAGATAACTTTGTTCTCGTAAGCAAGTGTTTAGATATTAAGTGGAGGCACTCAATAAATTATTTTCTAAACCAATTATGATGTAAACCAACTTATCAAGATGAACTTCTTGAATAGAAAATTTGGAAATTATGCTCGAAATTAAATTACTGAGCTAGTTATCTCGCAAGCACCGGCCAGGTTGCAGGTTAATAATAATCGCACATGTAACCATCTCAATAAACTCCAAGTTTATTATGATATGGGTTTTATGTCAATAAAGTTCTACTTTATTGTGGCATTCTTTTATTTGTGTAGTACAAACTGGAGAATAAAGCGGGTAGCTTTTCGCATACATATTATTCCGCTACAAGTTGTAGTAATAGAAGATATCAAATCTTTCCTTTATTTATAGTCTAAATACAATCAACCGCTTTCGCATATACTTTAGAAACTGAACAAGTTTCTTTGAGACTTACTACAACACAATATCTTATTGGTAATCAATTGTGTTTTTCCAAAATAATATAATTGGCTCTTACATAGTTCTCAATTAATTTGTTACTACCACATGTTCATCAACATCCATATGGTGAATATCTCTTTTAAAGAGAAAGTTATATCATTATGATCATGGACAAAATCATTATAGGCAAGATATGTTGCTTCTATTATTTTTGCCATGTAATAATCGCATTGCCATAATATTTATGCTAATCACAATAAGCACGTGATCAATAACCATTCATGGCATAATAATGACATCATTTTCTTATTTTTTCTTAAACCTCCTTCTAGAGATGAGTGTGGTATATTAACTACCACTGACACGTTCATATTCTTCCATGAATGAATATATATTCATAAATTAGATGTTGTCACATTCACATCATGAATGGACCTTAGTCATCTGGATGTGCTTTACGAAATCTCATGTCAAGTTGATGACAAATATTACTTTCACAGAGTGAAGGATTATTTTGAGACTCCTTATTATTCTCAATATCACAATAATGACGATTATAATTTCGTCCATTATCACGTCCACATCCATTGATACCTTCACGGTAATAATTTTGTCTTCTTTCAGACTTATCACATACTGCTATCACATTCTCTAAAGGGAATGAGAATGGAGCAAATTCAATGGGACGGATTTTTAATTCTTTGCCTACAATCATACATGAATTTGATCATGACAAGACATAGAATATTTACCACGTTGGGTGGTTATAATATCTTTCAAGCTACCTTAAAGTTACAATCAAAATTTATCGTCTATGCTTGTATTTAAAATCAAATTATAGAATTATAAGAATTTGAAAGAGAAAAGTAAAATACTTATCTTAAATCCAGAGGTGGTTTGGAGCAACTTGGCAGTGTAAAATTGTTTATCGGGCTGAGATCCATTGCTCCTTGAAGGAGTTCCAATTAGAGCAAGTGGCTGCGACATCACAGTAGTATATCCAGTGGACACATCCTTATAAATTGATCTGTGCGCCTCTGAAGCTATAACATCTGAGTAATTATTCTTATTTTGTGTTTCTCCACCCACAGATGCAAAGCTTTTATTTGGGCTAGTTGTGATTGTAATACTTTGTCTAGTCGTCCGAGGTTTGCGTAGAGGCTTAGAAACACGGTATTTCGCTTTGATCTCTTTTTCTTTTTTGTTCTCGCCTATCATTCAGCATTTGCCTCTTAGACTTGACTTCAATAAAGTCATCTTCATCGCTAGGTTCTTCTATGCCAGGCACACGTACAACACCACTTCGCAACGGGACATCAACATCCTCCTCGGATATGTTCCTTTTTAGATTTCCCTCGCCAGTGTGTGAAGCATTCCGACTTTTGTGTAGCAGAAGTAATCTCGAGCATAATGAGATTAGCAAGCATGTAATTGCAGATTCAGCTACTGTCCGAATTAAGCATATATATCCCATGGGTGGTTTAATTTCTCGTACATTAGACAACTATTTGATAGTATATCTATAAATTAAAACAACCACCCTCTACTCAATTAGTTAGAGTCTCGTGCTGATAACGTGTTATAAAACAATAAAAGAAGAAGAGTAATATTGCAGAGAAAGAGAGAGAGAAAATTCTTATTGAATTTTGGGGTGATTTACAATGGTGTAAGACCCCTCTATTTATAGGAGGAAAAATGACTTAGCCTCAAAGTAAAATTCTCTATAATATAGACATTCACTCCAAATAGAATTCTATTCTTAACAGCTGTAGATTTTTACGTCTATATATTGTAACTGACATATACGTTGTCCCAAAATCACAAAGGATGTCTACCGAAGAAAGAAGTCTATTTTAAATGAATTTATACCTTTGTTGCTAAAACGTGGTTGTGTCGGGTAAATTCAAAAACTGGGACAATTTTAGTAATAAAGTTTTATATAGTGTATAAGATAAAAAATTATCTAAACTAATTTCTCTTTAATTCCTATACTATCGTATCATCAACTCCATATAAGTAGTTGATAACATTTATAATATGAAAAGAAATAGTCATATTATAATTACAAAGATATACATTCAAAGTAATCTAATTTATTACGTATAACATATTATTTACTATCATTTTTCTAAGTTATCGATGAATTATTGTAATTAGGAAGGGAAGTCTTGGCATAACTCATAAAATTATTGTTATGTAACTACGTGGCCAGAGATTCGAGCCGGAAAATTAATTTCTTGCAAAAATACAAAATAAAATTGCGTATAATAGACCCTTATGGTATGGTCCTCCTCAGACCCTGAACCGGGCTGCTCTTTATCAATCAATAAGGGAAATATTAAATGGAATTACTAGCAATTACTTTTTAAGTGACTCGATAATATGAATATCTTTTATATTGTCGATGTATAAAACTTCTCGATTAATGATGTAATCTTGGTTAGTATTTCATTGCGTAGCTGTTTTTACAACTTTTAGATTTGCATTTTTTTCTTTTAAAAGAAAAATTTACTTTTGTGGCGGGATCGTCCACAGAGAAGGGAAAGGAAAAAAATGAGGTGGCAATAGTTAGTTGTTTTAGTTAAAACAAGTATATATATATATATATATATATATATATATATATATATATATATATATATATATATATATATATATATATATATATATATATATAAAGTTGTATGGGTCAAAACTTGACTCCACGATAATAAACGGAAACAACTTGTTTTTAAATCCACTTATCATTAACAAATGATACGGCCATTTGTTAATAAAGTTACTCGATGGTTAACCGATTGGATCAGCAAGGTCATAACCTATCCGCCCTCATGAAAGCGTCCTCTCGACGTTGCCACGGTCGCCCAGCGCCAGCTGGCAAGGTTCACAACTATAAATACTAAGAGAAAGAACCCTAAAAAGGGGGTTGCTTCTTCTTCTTTACATCTACTTCTAAGAGAAGAGAATATACATCATTGTAAGGCTCTGAACCTCTATGGAGAGGCAGACCAAATCGATATCATTAATAAAAGATCTCTACTCTCCTTCCCTTAACCAATAACTATTGTCTCTTACATTTTATTCATTTTGTCTTTTGATTTATTACGATCTGCTATGATTGGCTCTCCGTTGATTTTAATTGAAGTGTATGAGAACTTTGAGCTAAACAATTTGGCGCTATCTGTGGGGATTTCATAGTAGAATCGCGTAGTTCATCCTCAGACCAAAAAGGAAAGGAAACACCCAAAAGAGAAAGCAACCCAGCTCAAACTAGCCAAATAGTAGGTGAAGGGAACTCAAAAACTCTGGCAAGAACCCGAAGCCTATTCCCTCCCATTTTCGAGAAAGCGAAAGAACAAGAAAGAGAAGCAGAACCCCCCCCCCCCAAGGGAGGATCTCTGTAGGGCACCCCCACATCCTTGATGCGAGATCTGGTCGAAAATTGGCACAAAGATAGCTCGAACCAAGAGTCACCTCAAGCCTACATACCCTGATCGGGAAGAGCACACGTGAGATTCTCAAGATCTCGAATCAAAACCAAGCTTCTGCTCTCAAACGCCGACGTCACAAGATTCAGGCCATGCGCCTTCAGCAAAAATTCAACTATGAGTTGAACTGGCTATGTGCCTCACTTAGGCTACGTGCCTCACTCAGGATATGTGCCTCACTCATGCTACGTTCCTCACTCAGGCTACGTGCCTCACTCAGGCTACGTGCCTTACTCAGGCTATGTGCCTCACTCAGGCTACGTGCCTTACTCAGGCTATGTGCCTTCGCCATCAGAAATTGCAAGATTCAACTACGGTTGAACAACAACTCAGGCTACGTGCCTTCCACCAAAAAGTTCAACTAAGATTTGAACTGGGACTCGGGCTATGTGCCTTCACCATCAGAAATTGCAAGATTCAACTACGGTTGAATAACAACTCAGGCTACGTGCCTTCGCCCAAAAAGTTCAACTAAGATCTGAACTGGGACTCAGACTATGTGCCTTCACTATAAGAAAATGCAGGATTCAACTGCGATTGAACAAAAACTCAGGCTACGTGCCTTCGCCCAAAAATATCAACTAAGATTTGAACTGGGACTCAGGCTATGTGTCTTCACCATCAGAAATACAAGATTCAACTACAATTGAACAACAACTCAGACTACGTGCCCTCGCCCAAAAATTCAACTACATGTTGAACTAGGACTCAGGCTCTATGCCTTCGCCATCGGAAATTGCAAGATTCAACTACGGTTGAACAATAACTCAGGCTACATGCCTTCGCACAAAAAGTTCAACTAAGATTTGAACTAGGACTCAGGCTATGTGCCGTCGCCATCAGAAATTGCAAGATTCAACTACGGTTGAACAACCACTCAGGCTACGGGTTTTCGCCCAAAAAGCTCAGCTAAGATTTGAACTGGGACTCAGGCTACGTGCCTTCACCATCAGAAATTGCAAGATTCAACTACAGTTGAACAACAACTCAGGCAACGTGCCTTCGCCCAAAAAGTTCAACTAAGAGTTGAACTGGGACTCGGGCCATGTGTCTTCGCCATCAAGAATGCCAAGGCTAAGCTATGGTTGAACAACGACTCAAGCTACGTGCCCTCGCCCAAAAATCCAACTACAGGTTGAACTGGCACTTATGTCATATGCCTTCGCCATCACGAGACCAATCTCGCTCAAACAGCAAGGCTGAACACCCTCGCACTGAAAGCTAAGGAGGTCAACCCTGTTTGAACTAAGACTTAGGCCAAGCGCCCCCACAAATTGGACGCAGCAAGGCCTGTTCCTCAATGAACGAAGGAACGATTTAAGCATCCTCGCCATTCAAGTAAGTACCCCTAACTCGCACTAAAATTCAGGCCGCTAAAGTTCGGCCCCGATCGAATTGCAAGGCCACCGCCAGCAGTTCGACCACGCCCGAACTAGAACTAAGGCTATATGCCATTAAGGCTATATGACGCCCTTGCCAAATCATGGCTTAATCTTGCTCGTACCGAGTAAAAGAAAACAAAACAAAAGTGTGTAATCATGGCTAAGGCAATCGATGCTAACATCCTACCTAGTTTTTTACTAAGGCAAGTAAACTACCCGACAACAGTCGAAGTCATATACCTGGCCTAGGCCATCAACGTCATCATGGTCAAGGCCATCTACGTTACCATGACAAAAGTCATAAAGGGGCTAACACACCTGACAGAAAAACTCTAAGGCAAAATCCCTTTGCGGTTCAGTCCTACAGAAACGTGCGCCACTATGACATGCACCACGAAATGACTTTTCAACTGCCATCTGACGCTTTCCTTCAAAATGGTTATAACGACCTGAGATTATTGAAAAGGTGTTCCGTACGCCTTCAAACTTTAGACGTCGGCAAGCTACATGTCGGGCTCACCCATACTCTTTTCGGCCATACAACATACAACTCGACTGGCGAAAATAAGGTTAACACCTTACGAGGCCAAACGCCGTCGGCGTAAAAATATAGTCTCGGTTGAAAAAGGTTGCGGCCACCTTCAAGGTAAAAATGGCTACAGACATCTTCAAAGTATAAACGGCTATGGCCATCTTCAAAATATAAACGGCTAAAGCCATCTTCAAAAGTATAAATGGCTACGGCCACCTTCAAGGTATAAATGGCTACGGCCATCTTCAAAAGTATAAATGGCTATGGCCATCTTCAAAGTATAAATGGCTACAGCCACCTTCAAGGTAAAAACGGTTACGGCCATCTTCAAAAGTCTAAATGGCTACGGCCATCTCCAAAGTATAAATGGCTACGGCCACCTTCAAATTAAAAATGGCTACGGCCATCTTCAAAAGTATAAATGGCTACGGCCACCTTCAAGGTAAAAATGGCTACAACCATCTTCAAAGTATAAACGGCTACGACCATTTTCATAATATAAACGGCTACAGCCATCGTCAAAATATAAATGGCTACGGCCACCTTCAAAAATACAAATGGCTACGTCTACCTTCAAGGTAAAAATGGCTACGACTATCTTCAATGTATAAATGACTACGGCCATCTTCAAAGTATAAATGGCTACGCCAACTTGAAAAAAAAATATAAATGGCTACGGCCATCATCAAAAGTATAAATGGCTACGACCATATCCAAAGTATAAATTACGACCACCTTCAAGGTAAAAATGGCTACGGCCATCTTCAAAAGTATAAATGGCTACGGCCATCCCCAAAGTATAAATGGTTACGACCACCTTCAAGGTAAAAACGACTACGGCCATCTTCGAAAGTATAAATGTCTACGACCACCTTCAAGGTAAAAATGGCTACATACATCTTCAAAGTATAAACGGCTACAGCCATCTTCAAAATATAAACGGCTACAACCAACAACAACAACAACAACTACTACCCAGTATACTCCCACCAGGTGGGGTCTGGGGAGGGTAATATGTAGACGAGCCTTACCCCTACCCGAAAGGGCAGAGAGGTTGTTTCCAATCGACCCTCGGCGCATAGGATAAAAGGAAAAACAGCAGTAAAACAAAAACAAAGACAAAAACAAAAACAATAGAGCATTAGTAACTCCCGCAGAAATAGCGTATATAATTATCTAAACATAAGAAACATAAGTACAATCGCATGCAATAATATCATACAGTAACTACCATAACTAACAACCATAGGGGGGACATAAACTAAAACACAAATCATCTATGGGTAACCCTGCTGACCCACACCCAACCCCGGGTGAGGCGTACGAAGAACTCTAGGAGCCCCTAACCTACAACCCTGATTCTAGACCTCCAGACTCTCCTATCACGGGTCATGTCCTCGAAAACCTGCATCCTAGTCATGTCCTGCCTAATCACCTCTCCCCAATGCTTCTTAGGCCTCCCTCTGCCTCGCCGACCGCCAACAATCTCCAGCCGCTCGCAGCTCCTCACCGGGGCATCGGGACCCCTCCTTCGTACATGCCCGAACCACCTCAGCCTCGCTTCTCGCATCTTCTCATCCACCGGGGCCACCCCTACCTTCTCTCGAATAACTTCATTCTTAATCTTATCTAGCCTGGTGTGCCCGCACATCCACCTAAGCATCCTCATCTCCGCAACCTTCATTCTTTGAACATGAGAATTCTTCACAGGCCAGCACTCCGCCCCATACAACATCGCAGGTCTAACCACGGCTCTATAGAATTTCCCTTTGAGTTTGTGTGGAATTTTCTTGTCACACAGGACCCCTGATGCAAGCCTCCACTTTGACCACCCCGCTCCTATACGATGCGTGACGTCCCCGTCAATCTCTCCGTCCCCCTGAATCACAGACCCAAGATATCGGACACTGTCCCTCTTGGTGATGGCCTAAGAACCAATCATCACGTCCCTGCCTACCTCGCTCAGCTCGGCGCCAAACTTGCACTCCAGGTATTCTGTCTTAGATCTGCTTATTTTGAAACCTTTAGACTCGAGAGTCTGTCTCCATACCTCTAACCTCTCACTAACACCGACCCTCATCTCGTCTATCAATACTATATCATCAGCAAAAAGCATGTACCAAGGCACATCCCCTTGAATATGTCGGGTTAGAGCATCTATCACTAAGGCAAACAAGAGGGGGCTCAGCGCCGATCCTTGATGGAGCCCCATAACCACAGGAAAATGGTCTGATTCGCCACCCACCGTCCTAACCCTAGTCTTAGCTCCATTGTACATGTCCTTGATTACTCTGATATAGGCTTCCGGCACGCTCTTCGCCTCCAAGCACCTCCCTTGGGACCTTGTCATACGTCTTCTCCAAGTCGATAAGCACCATGTGAAGGTCCTTCTTCTTATCCCTGAATTGTTCTGCCAGCCGCCTGACTAGGTGGATAGCCTCTGTGGTGGAGCGGTCCGGCATGAAACCGAACTGGTTCCCAGATATAGATGTCGCCTCCCTCACCCGCGCCTCAATCACCCTCTCCCAAACCTTCATCGTGTGACTTATTAATTTGATACCCCTATAGTTGTTGCAGCACTGGATGTCCCCTTTGTTCTTGTACAAGGGCACCACTGTACTCCACCTCCATTCATCCGGCATCCTTTTGGTCCTGAAGATCGCATTGAACAACCTAGAGAGCCACTCCCCTCCTGACTTACCCATGCACTTCCAGAACACCACCGGGATCTCGTCAGGCCCGGTCGCTCGACCCCTACTCATCCTACGCAAAGCCCCCATGACCTCCTCCGCCCTAATACGCCTGCAGTACCCAAGGTCTCTATGTTGCTCTGAATGCCCCAACTCCCCTAGCTCTATGCTACGATCCCCCTCCTCGTTAAGTAGGTCCCGAAAGTACGCCTGCCACCTTTGTTTGATTTGAGATTCCCCATCAGAACTCTACCATCCTCGCCCTTGATACACCTAACTTGGTCTAGATCACGTGCCTTTCTTTCCCTTGCTTTAGCTAACCGGAATAACTTCTTATCCCCGGCTCTCTCCCCTAGTTCCTCATACATGCGACCGAACGCCGCGTTTTTAGCTTCCGTGACTGCCATCTTTGCTTCTTTTCTCGCCTCCTTGTAGATCACCCTGTTCGCTCTCCGTTCCTCCTCGCTTGTGCTCCCTGCCAACCTAGCGAACGCCGCCTTCTTCACCTCCACTTTTCCTTTGACTACATCGTTCCACCACCAATCACCCCGGTGTCTGCCTGAATATCCCTTGGCTACCCCCAGCACGTCCCGTGCTACCCCCCTAACCAGGTTCGCCGTCATTGTCCACATAGCCTCCACTTCCCCAAAACTTCTCCAAGCTCCGCCCTCAACTAACCTCCTTTCCAACTCCTGTGCTTTCTCCTTAGTCAAAGCACCCCATCTAATCCGCGGTTGACCCCAAGCGCCCCTCCTCTTCCTCTTCACCTAGAGACCGACATCCATCACTAGGAGTCTATGAAGAGTTGAAAGAGACTCTCCCGGAATAACCTTGCAGTCCTTGCACAAACCCCTATCGCTCCTTCTGATAAGGATGTAATCAATCTGAGTCCTCGCCGCCGAACTCTTGAAGGTGACCAAATGCTCCTCCCTCTTCCGGAATGTCGAGTTCGCCATCAGAAGCTCGGAAGCCCTAGCGAAATCAAGCAGTGAAGTGCCTCCTCCGTTCCTGACCCCAAAGCCGAAGCCACTGTGCCTCATCATAGCCACCAGCATCAGCCCCAATATGACCATTAAAGTCCCCTCCAATAACTAACTTCTCAGATTGGGGAATAGTGCCAACCAGATCATCCTAAGTCCTCCCAAAAGCGCCTCTTAGCCTCCTCTTCTAAGCCCGCTTGCGGCGCGTAAGCGCTGATGATGTTGAGGATGCAACCCCCAATAACCAGCTTAATAGACATTAACCTATCATTCACTCGCCTAACCTCGACCATGGACTCCCTTAGGTCCCTATCCACCAAGATGCCCACTCCATTCTTACCCCTCACGACCCCAGAATACCACAGCTTAAACACATCTACATTCCTCGCCTTCGACCCTTTCCACCTAGTCTCCTGGACACACGCTATGTTAACCCTCTTCTTCTGAAGAACCTTCGCCAACTCAATGGACTTACCCGTCAGAGTTCCTATGTTCATGACCCAATCCTTAATCTATGGGCGTCCGCTACCCTCTTCCCACCCTTACCTCCCGCCCTGCCCGTAGGACCACCCCCTGCTCCCCTACTCACTCCCGCTACCACCCCCACCCCCGGAGGACATGACCTTACGCTATCATCCCCCGCCGCGGCCACTATCCCTCCAACCGACTATGGGGTATAGTGGCACACACACGCACTATAGCGAAAAACGCAAAAAGGTGCAAACTAGATAACAACAGAATAGACCACCCTCGAAATGCTAGCTAAAATACGTAAAAAGGTGCACAAAGTAAACAAAAGAGCGGGAGGTACCAACTCCCGGTGGAAAAACCTAAAAGTATGCTTTGATGCGCCTAAGTTTTCCTGAAGCTTAGCAGAACGTGTAATTCTATTGCGTCTTGCCGCGAGTCTGAACGGGAGTCACCGGGAGTACTGTGGCTTGCCGGAAATCCTCACCGGTAAAATAGGCACCTGTCCAAGAAAACAGAACACACCCACAAAAAGCAGAGGAGAGAATAGAAAGAAAAGAGCCGGAGTTGCCTGAAAAATTTCAGGCGAAAAGCAAGAATTCCAGACCTCTAAGCAGCAACAAGATCTGATGTGAATAAGCAGTGAGAAGAAGGAGATGAGGTGGCTAAGTGAACAGTAGAGAATGAAAGTGACCAGGGGAATATTCCGAGAGTACCAAGTTGGTCGGAATTGTGGGGGAAAAAAACTGTCTAAAAGGAGCTGGAGGAAAAAGTGACGGGAAGTGGTGTCACGCGCGCGGCGCGTGGCTGGCAGTGACGGCGTGTGGGTGAGCAGTGGCGGCGCGTGGGTGAGCAGTGGCGGCGCGTGTGGAAGATTCCGGCGACGGAATTTGCAGGGGATTTGCGCCTGACGTTGTGTGTCTCGGTGGTGTGGGAGGTGACAAAGAGAGACCACCGTGAGAGACCACTGTGGGCTATTGACGTAACAGTGTCGGAACAGTGTTCCGAGCAGCAAGAGAGAGAGAGAGAGAGGTACTTACCTGTTGGTTCCGGCGACTCGCCAGAAGGTGGTGGTGCCGAGGGTGTTAGCCTGAGAGAGAAGTCGAAGAGAGAGAGAGTAAAAACGACTACGGCCACCTTCAAAAGTATAAATGGCTACGACCACCTTCAAGGTAAAAATGGCAACGACCATCTTCAAAGTATAAATGGCTACGGCCATCTTCAATGTATAAATGGCTACGGTCATCTTCAAAATATAAATAGCTACAGCCATCTTCAAAAGTATAAATGGCTATGGCCACCTTCAAGGTAAAAATGGCTACGCCATCTTTAAAGACTAAATGGCTACGGCCAACTTCAAAGTATAAATGGCTACGGCCATCTTCAAAATATAGACGGCTACGGCCACCTTCAAAAGTATAAAAGTCTATGGCCATCTCCAAAGTATAAATGGCTACGGCCACCTTCAAGGTAAACACGACTACAGCCACCTTCAAGGTAAAAATGGCTACGACCATCTTCAAAGTATAAACGGTTGCAGCCATCCCCCATATGTAAACGGTTGGGGCTCTCGACAAAGTGCAACTGGGGTCATCAAATTCGAATACGGCCCGGACCATTGAATCCACTATGGCCAAGACCGTCAACACAAAAATGGCTAAGACCATCAATTTCGACATTATAATCTCCAATGTATAAACGACCACGGCCATCCCAGGTCACGAACAAAACGGAGTTCGATCTCCTCCTCCGAATTTCTTGAACTATACTCGGCAAAGTCCACTCATCGAGCTCGGCCGGATCCCGACCTCAATAAGCGGAGGGACTAACTGTATGAGACAAAACTTGACTCTACGATAATTAGCGGAAAAAACCGGTTTTTAAATCCACTCACGATTAACAAATGGTACAACCATTTGTTAATAAGGTTACCCGATGGTTAACCGATTGGATTAGCAAGGTCATAACCTATCCGCCATCAGGAAGGCGTCCTCTCGACGTGGCCACGGCGACCAGCGCCAGCTGGCAAGGTTCACAATTATAAATACTAAGAGAAAGAACCCTAAAGGGGGCTGCTTCTTCTTCTTCACATCTACTTCTAAGAGAAGAGAATATACATCATTGTAAAGCTCTGAAACTCTCCATGGAGAGGAAGACCAAATCGATACCATTAATAAAAGATCTCTACTCTCCTCCCCTTAACCAATAACTACTGTCTCTTACATTTTATTCATTTAGTCTTTTGATTTATTACGATCTGCTATGATTGGCCCTCCGTTGATTTTAATTGATTTATGCTTATAAAGTGTATGAGAACTTTGAGCTAAACAAAAGACATACCGATACCGTCTAAACAACCACTGTTAGATTATATAGAGAAAAGCTCATATTTTCTCATAACTTGACTGCTCCATGTACAAAAAAAAAAAAAAAAAATAAAATAAAATACACATTCCATTATTTCTGCTCTCAAAGAAATCTTCAGAAAGAACAAATTTCAGAGTTCGAAAGGGTCTAATCATGGCGGAAAAGCCAGAGAAGAAAGAAAAGATGGTGAAAAATACAAAAAGAAGAAATCTTGGTGCCAAACCAGAATTTGGGTACAGTATTAATGGAACAAAGCTACCAAGCTTTCCACCTATTCAGAATTTAAAGCAAATTATTGGAAAATGCAGCTACCCTTTTGAGAAAAAAATGACAAAAACTGATTTCGACTGTGATGGTGATAAGTTTTCAATGAACATAAATGATGTGAAAAGGGAAATTTTTCCATTTCAGTGAAGACTTTTGATCAGTTGGGGAACTGTTATGAAATGAATTTTCAGACTTATCGTAATAGTATTTACAAGCTTTACAATGGGTGGAAAAAGCCGTTGAAATATGTAAATAATACAGAAGAATAGAAGTAAGAAGTGAGTATCAATAATAGTACTAGTATCTTTTTTTTGCAGTAAAAATATAGTCTATAGTATTAGGTTCATAAATGATTTAAAGTCTTAAATTTGTGCATTTCTGCAGATTTTTTGGATTAATTTTGATATCATTAGCATTTTATTTCAAGGGGTGAAAGTCTTGTTAATGTTGAAAGATAGGAGTTGTAGTTTTACAGTAATTGATATTTTTGTGATAATATTGGCATTATTTCGTAGTGTTTTAACTGTGATTTTTAAGCATTTCTTAAAATGTTTTAATTTTTTACAAAGTTCTTTTACAGATTGATTGTTTTCTAGTTTCTGATTGTAGTTTTATTAGTATAAGAATTGATGTTCGAATTTGCATTATTAATAGTTTTTGACATTTAGATGTGTGTACTTTTGCAATATGAATGCGCAAATTGCTGTTCTTTCTTTGGGGTTGGGGGGGGGGGGGTGTGTGACAAGAGTTTATTTTCCATTTTTTGGTTAAGAATGAAGAAAATTAAATTAGATACCTTTTTTTTTGGTATAAACCTTAGGTCTTATTAAGTATCAATAACACAAAGTTTTACTAATACTAGAAAATATTTAATTTCTTCCCCTCTATTTATAAATATGTTCGAAACTCAGTGCCAGTGCCGGCTCTATAGTGTATGGGGTACGTCAAGTGCCTTAGCCCCCAATTTTGGGAGGCCCTTCTTTTTTAGGAATGCTATATATTTTATAGGTTTATAGATTTTTTTTCTAAAAAAAGTAAATGATATATATAATACTTTTTAACATTTCATATATATAAGAAAAAGAAAAAATTTAATATATTAAAAAGTTAATTAGATATGCAATTAGATTTAAATTTACTGTAGGGGTAAAATGGTAATCTAACTTTGAAGGTAAAGTATAATATGATTATTATCAGCACAGAACAAGAGATCCAACTTCACATACATTCCTTGCCTTTACTAGAAATCACCAATCCAAGACCCTTTTAAGTATATCTTTATTCCCTGCTCTGCAACGGGAGTTGTTCACAATACATATCAACGTCATTTCACTAATTTCTTTTCTTTTTCGAGAAAAGATGTTATTGAGAGGTTAGAGGTATGGAGAAAGACTCTCGAGTCTAAGAGTTTCAAAGTAAGCAGATCTAAGACAGAATACCTGCAGTGCAAGTTTAGTGCCGAACCGAACGAATTAGGCAGAGACGTGATGATTGGATCTCAGGTCATCGCCAAGAGGGACAACGTCAGATATCTAGGGTCGGTGATTCAGGGGGACGGAGAGATTGACGGGGACGTCACTCACCGTATAGGAGCAGGGTGGTCAAAGTGGAGGCTTGCATCAGGAGTCCTGTGTGACAAGAAAGTTCCACAGAAACTCAAGGGGAAATTTTATAGAGCTGTGGTTAGACCTGCCATGTTGTATGAGGCGGAGTGCTGGCCAATGAAGAACTCTCATGTTCAGAGAATGAAGGTTGCGGAGATGAGGATGCTCAGGTGGATGTGCGAGCTCACCAGGTTAGATAAGATTAAGAATGAAGTTATTCGAGAGAAAGTGGGGTGGCCCCGGTGGATGTGCGGAGGAGAAGACCTGATGCCCCGGTGAGGATAAAAAGCCCATCCGACTATTTGGGTATCTTCTATCCTCATCATAAAACCCTTTTGGGTAATAAAGAAGCACGAGAAGAACTACTGCCCTGTAGTTTCTTCCTCTCCAAGAAACTAAAATCTCTCTTCCTTTTAATAAGTCCTCGTCCTTATAAACCTCACCACAACATGAAAAATTTCAAAAAAGAAGAAAATCAGAAATGGAAATTCTTTCAAGTAATTCAGATATTGTGGAACTAGAAAGAGAAGACATTGCTGCTGCTTTTCTTCTCTCTTGTATTAGTTAGTCGGATAATATTATTCTATATTTCTAATATTATTTTTATTTTATTTGTTTATTATTTATATAATTTTTGATTATTATTATTTTTGAGTATAACTAAAAATATACATTTCTAAAACCCATTCCACATTCAAGAAGAGAACAAAAAGCTCATCCGACTATTTGGGTATCTTTTATCCTGATCATAAAACCCTTTTGGGTAATAGAGAAGCACTAGAAGTACTACTGACCTAAAGTTTCTTCCACTCCAAGAAACTACAATCTCTCTTCCTTTTAATAAGTCCTCGTCCTTATCATCCTCACTACAACATCTAAAATTCAGAAAAAAGAAAATCAGAAATGGAAATTCTTTCAAGTAATTCAGATATGGTGGAACTAGAAAGAGAAGACATTGCTGCTGCTATTCTTCTTTCTTGAATTAGTTAGTCGGATAATATTATTCTAACTTTCTAGTATTATTTTTCTTTTTTATTTGTTATTTATATAGTTTGCTGACTACTATTATTTTTGAGTATAACTATGAATATACATTTCTAAAACCTATTCCACATCCAAGAAGAGAATAAAAAGCTCATCCGACTATTTGTGTATCTTCTATCCTGATTATAAAACCCTTTTGGGTAATAGTGAAACACTAGAAGTACTACTGCCCTGTAGTTTCTTCCTCTCCAAAAAACTACAATTTCTCTTCCTTTTAATAAGTCCTCGTTCCTTATCACCCACACCACAACATGAAAAATTCAGAAAAAAGAAACTAGAAATGGAAATTCTTTCAAGTAATTCAGATATGGTGGAACTAGAAAGAGAAGACATTGCTGCTGCTTTTCTTCTTTCTTGAATTAGTTAGTCGGATAATATTATTCTAACTTTCTAGTATTATTTTTATTTTTTATTTTTTATTTATATAGTTGGCAGACTACATCATTTTTGAGTATAACTAAAAATATACATTTCTAAAAACTATTCCACATTCAAGAAGACAATAAATAGCCCATCCGACTATTTGGGTATCTTCAATCCTGATCATAAAACCCTTTTGGATAATAAAGAAGCACTAGAAGTACTACTGCCCTGTAGTTTCTTCCTCTCCAAGAAACAACAATCTCTCTTCCTTTTCATAAGTCCTCGTCTTTATCACCCTCACCACAAAATGAAAAATTCAGAAAAAAGAAAATCAAAAATAAAATTTCTTTCAAGTAATTCAGATATGGTGGAACTAGAAAGAAAAGACATTGCTGCTACTTTTCTTATTTCTTGAATTAGTTAGTCGGATAATATTATTCTAACTTTCTGGTATTATTTTTATTTTTTATTTATTATTTATATAGTTTGCTGACTACTATTATTTTTGAGTATAACAAAAAATTTACATTTCTAAAACCTATTCCACATCCAAGAAGAGAATAAAAAGCCCATCCGACAATTTGGATATCTTCTATCCAGATCATAAAACCCTTTTGGATAATAGAGAAGCACTAGAAGTACTACTGCCCTGTAGTTTCTTCCTCTCCAAGAAACAACAATCTCTCTTCCTTTTAATAAGTCCTCGTCCTTATCACCCACACCACAACATGAAAGATTTAGAAAAAATAAAATCAGAAATAAAAATTCTTTCAAGTAATTGAGGTATGGTGCAACTAGAAAGAGAAGACATTGCTGCTGCTTTTCTTCTTTCTGGAATTAGTTAGTCGGATAATATTATTCTAACTTTCTAGTATTATTTTAATTTTTTATTTATTATGTATGTAATTAGCTGACTACTATTATTTTTGAGTATAACTAAAAATATATGTTTCTAAAACCTTTTTCACATCCAAGAAGAGAATAAAAAGCCCATCCGAATATTTGGGTATCTTCTATCCTGATCAATAAACCCTTTTGGGTAATAGAGAAGTACTAAAAGTACTACTGCCATGTAGTTTCTTCCTCTCCAAGAAACTACAATCTCTCTTCCTTTTAATAAGTCCTCGTCGTTACCACCCTCACCACAACATTAAAAATTCAGAAAAAAGAAAATCAGAAATGAAATTTCATTCAAGTAATTCAGATATGGTGGAACTAGAAAGAGAAGACATTGATGCTGCTTTTCTTCTTTCTTGAATAAGTAAGTCGGGTAATATTATTCTAACTTTCTAGTATTATTTTTATTTATTATTGATTATTTATATAGTTTGCTGACAACTATTATTTTTGAGTATAAATAAAAATATACATTTCTAAAACCTATTCCACATCCAAGAAGAGAATAAAAAGTCCATCCGACTATTTGGTTATCTTCTATCCTGATCATAAAACGCTTTTGGGTAATAAAGAAGCACTAGAAGTACTACTGCCCTGTCGTTTCTTCCTCTCCAAGAAACTACAATCTCTATTTCTTTTAATAAGTCCTCGTCCTTATAACCCATACCAGAACATGAAAAATTCAAAAAAAAAGAAAATAAGAAATGGAAATTCTTTCAAGTAATTCAGATATGGTGGAACTCGAAAGAGAAGACATTGCTGCTGCGTTTCTTCTTTTTTGAATTAGTTAGTCGGATAATATTATTCTAACTTTCTAGTATTATTTTTATTTTTTATTTATTATTTACATAGTTTGCTGACTACTATTATTTTTGAGTATAAATAAAAATATACATTTCTAAAACCTATTCCACATCCAAGAAAAGAATAAAAAGCCCATCCGACTATTTGGATAACTTCTATCCTGATCATAAAATCCTTTTAGGTAATAGAGAAACACTAAAAGTACTATCCTGTAGTTTCTTCCTCTCCAATAAACTACAATCTCTCTTCCTTTTAATAAGTCCTCGTCCTTATCACCCTCACCACAACATGAAAAATTTAGAAAAAAAGAAAATCAGAAAAGGAAATTCTTTCAAGTAATTCTGATATGGTGGAACTAGAAAGAGAAGACATTGCTGCTGCTTTTCTTCTTTCTTGAATTAGTTAGTCGGATAATATTATGCTAACTTTCTGGTATTATTTTTATTTTTTATTTTTTATTTATATAATTTGCTGACTACTATTATCACTGAGTATAACTAAAAACATACATTTCTAAAACCTATTCCATATTCAACAAGAGAATAAAAAGCCCATCCGACTATTTGGGTATCTTATATCCTGATCATAAAACTCATTTGGATAATAGATAAGCATTAGGAGTACTACTGCCCTGTAGTTTCTTCCTCTCCAAGAAACTACAATCTCTCTTACTTTTAATAAATCCTCGTCCTTATCACCCTCACCACAACATGAAAAATTCAGAAAAAAGAAAATCAGAAATGAAAATTCTTTCAAGTAATTCAGATATGGTGGAACTAGAAAGAGAAGACATTGCTGCTGGTTTTCTTCTTTCTTGAATTAGTTAGTCGGATAATATTATTCTAACTTTCTAGTATTATTTTTATTTTTTATTTTTATTTATATAGTTTGCTGACTACTATTATTTTTGAATATTACTAAGAATATACATTTCTAAAACCTATTCCACATCCAAGAAGAGAATAAAAAGCTCATCCGACTATTTGGTATCTTCTATCCTGATGATATAATCCTTTTGGGTAATAGAGAAGCAACAGAAGTACTACTGCCCTGTAGTTTCTAACTCTTCAAGAAACTACAATCTCTCTTCCTTTTAATAAGTCCTCGTCCTTATCACCCTCACCACAACATGAAAAATTTAGGAAAAAGAAAATCTGAAATGGAAATTCTTTCAAGTAATTCTGATATGGTGGAACTAGAAAGAGAAGACATTGGTGCTGCTTTTTTTCTTTCTTGAATTATTTAGTCGGATAATATTATGCTAACTTTCTAGTATTATTTTTATTTTATATTTATTATTTATATAATTTGCTGACTACTATTATTTTTGAGTATAACTAAAAGTATACATTTCTAAAACTTATTCCACATTCAAGAAGAGAATAAAAAGGCCATCCGACTATTTGGGTATCTTCTATCCTGATCATAAAACTCTTTTGCGTAATAGATAAGCATTAGAAGTACTACTGCCCTGTAGTTTTTCCTCTCCAAGAAACTACAATCTCTCTTCCTTTTAATAAGTCCTCGTCATTATCACCCACACCACAACATAAAAGATTTAGAAAAAAGAAAATCAAAAATAAAAATTCTTTCAATCAATTCAGATATGGTGCAACTTGAAAGAGAAGACATTGCTGCTGCTTTTCTTCTTTCTTGATTAGTTAGTCGGATAATATTATTCTAATTTTCTAGTATTATATTAATTTTTTATTTATTATTTATATAGTTTGCTGATTACTATTATTTTTGAATATAACTAAGAATATACATTTCTAAAACCTATTCCACATCCAAGAGGAGAATAAAAAGCCCATCCGACTATTTGGTATCTTCTATCCTGATCATAAAATCCTTTTGGGTAATAGAGAAGCACTAGAAGTACTACTGCCCTGTAGTTTCTAACTCTTCAAGAAACTACAATCTCTCTTCCTTTTAATAAGTCCTCGTCCTTATTACCCTCACCACAACATGAAAAAATTTGAAAAAGGAAAATCAGAAATGGAAATTCTTTCTTCAGATATGGTGTAACTAGAAAGAGAAGACATTGCTGCTGCTTTTTTTTCTTTCTTGAATTAGTTAGTCGAATAATATTATTCTAACTTTCTACAATTATTTTTATTTTTTATTTATTATTAATATAATTTCTGATTACTATTATTTTTGAGTATAACTAATAATATATTTCTAAAACCTATTCCACATCAAGAAGAGAATAAAAAGTCCATCCGGCTATTTGGGTACCTTCTATCCTGATCTTAAAACCCTTTTGGGTAATAGAGAAGCACTAGAAGTACTGCTGCCCTGTAGTTTCTTCCTCTCCAAGAAACTACAATCTCTCTTCCTTTTAATAAGTCCTCGTCCTTATCACCCTCACCACAACATGGAAAATTGAGAAAAAAAATTCATAAATGAAATTTTTTTCAAGTAATTCAGATATGGTGGAACTAGAAAGAGAAGGCATTGCTGCTGGTTTTCATCTTTCTTGAATTAGTTAGTCAGATAATATTATTCTAACTTTCTAGTATTATTTTTATTTTTTATTTATTATTTATATAGTTTGCTGACTACTATTATTTTTGAATATAACTAAGAATATATATTTCTAAAACCTATTCCACATCCAAGAAAAGAATAAAAAGCCCATCTGACTATTTGTGTATTTTTTATTGTGTAATTGAGAAGCACTAGAAGTACTACTGCCACGTAGTTTCTTCCTTTCCAAGAAACTGCAATCTCTCTTCCTTATAATAAGTCCTTGTCCTTATCACCCTCACCACAACATGAAATATTTAGAAAAAAGAAAATCAGAAATGGAAATTCTTTCAAGTAATTCAGTTATGGGGGAACTAGAAAGAGAAGACATTGCTGCTGCTTTTCTTCTTTCTTGAATTAGTTAGTCGGATAATATTATTCTAACTTTCTAGTATTATTTTTATTTATTATTTATTATTTATATAGTTTGGCGATTACTATTATTTTAGAGTATAACTAAAAATATACATTTTTAAAACCTATTCCACATCCAAGAATAGTATAAAAAGCCCATCCGACTATCGGGTATCTTCTATCCTGATCATAAAACCCTTTTTGGGTAATAAAGAAGCACTAGAAGTACTACTGCCATGTAGTTTCTTCCTCTCCAAGAAACAACAATCTCTCTTCCTTTTATTAAGTCCTTGTCTTTATCGCCCTTACCACAACATGACAAATTCAGAAAAAAGAAAATCAGAAATGGAAATTCTTTCAAGTAATTCAGATATGGTGGAACAAGAAAGAGAAAACATTGCTGCAGTTTTTCTTTTTTTTTGAATTAGTTAGTCGGATAATATTATTCTAACTTTCTGGTATTATTTTTATTTATTATTTATTATTTATATAGTTTGCCGACTATTATTGTTTTTGACTATTCATTAAAATATACATTTCTAAAACCTATTCCACATCCAAGAAGAGAATAAAAAGCCCATCCGACTATTTGGGTATCTTCTATCCTGATCATAAAACCCTTTTAGGTTGTAGAGAAGCACTAGAAATAATACAGCCCTATAGTTTCTTCCTCTCCAAGAAACTACAATCTCTCTTCCTTTAATAAGTCCTCGTTCTTATCACCCTCACCACAACATGAAAAATTCAAAAAAAAAAGAAAATCTGAAATGGAAATTCTTTCAAGTAATTCAGATATGGTGGAACTAGAAAGAGAATACGTTGCTGCTGCTTTTCTTCTTTCTTGAATTAATCGGATAATATTATTCTAACTTTCTAGTACTATTTTTATTTTTTATTTATTATTTATATAGTTTGCTGACTATATTATTTTTGAGCATAACTAAAAATATACATTTCTAAAACCTATTGCACATTCAAGAAGAGAATAAAAAGCCCATCCGACTATATGGGTATCTTCTATCCTGATCATAAAACCCTTTTGGGTAATAGAGAAGCACTAGAAGTACTACTGCCCTGTAATTTCTTCCTCTCCAAGAAACTACAATCTCTCTTCCTTTTAATAAGTCCTCGTCCTTATCACACTCACCACAACATGAAAAATTCAATAAACAAAAAATCAGAAATGGAAATTCTTTCAAGTAATTCATATATGGTGGAATTAGAAAGAGAAGACATTGCTGCTGCTTTTCTTCTTTCTTGAACTAGTTAGTCGGATAATATTATTCTAACTTTCTAGTATTATTTTTATTTTTTATTTATCATTTATATAGTTTGCTGACTACTATTAGTTTTGAAAATAACTAAGAATATACTTTTCTAAAACCGATTCCACATCCAAGAAGAGAATAAAAAGCCCATCCGACTATTTGGGTATCTTTTATCCTGATCGTAAAACCCTTTTGCGTAATGGAGAAGCACTTGAAGTACTACTGCTGTAGTTTCTTACTTTCCAAGAAACAACAATCTCTCTTCCTTTTAATAAGTCCTCGTCCTTATCACCCTCACCATAACATGAAAGATTTAGAAAAAATAAAATCAAAAATGGAAATTCTTTCAAGTAATTCAGTTGTGGGGGAACTAGAAAGAGAAGACATTGCTGCTGCTTTTCTTCTTTCTTGAATTAGTTAGTCGGATAATATTATTCTAACTTTCTAGTATTATTTTTATTTATTGTTTATTATTTATATAGTTTGGTGATTACTATTATATTAAACTATAACTAAGAATATTCATTTTTAAAACCTATTCCACATCGATGAATAGTATAAAAAGCCCATCCGACTATTCGGGTATCTTCTTTCCTGATCATAAAACCCTTTTAGGTAATAAAGAAGCACTAGAAGTACTACTTCCATGGAGTGTCTTCTCTCCAAGAAACTACAATCTCTCTTCCTTTAATTAAGTCCTCGTCTTTATCACCCTCACCACAACATGACAAATTCAGAAGAAAAAAAATAAGAAATGGAAATTCTTTCAAGTAATTCAGCTATGGGGGAACTAGAAAGAGAAGACATTGCTGCTGCTTTTCTTCTTTCTTGAATTAGTTAATCGGATAATATTATTCTAACTTTCTGGTTTTATTTTTATTTATTATTTATTATTTATATAGTTTGCCGATTATTATTATTTTTGACTATACATTAAAATATACATTTCTAAAAACTATTCCACATCCAAGAAGAGAATAAAAAGCCCATCCGACTATTTGGGTATCTTCTATCCTGATCATAAAACCCTTTTGGGTTGTAAAGAAGCACTAGAAATACTACTGCCCTGTAGTTTCTTCCTCTCCAAGAAACTTAAATCTCTCTTCCTTTAATAAGTCCTCGTTCTTATCACCCTCACCATAACATAAAAATTCAAAAAAAAAAGAAAATCTGAAATGGAAATTCTTTCAAGTAATTCAGATATGGTGGAACTAGAAAGAGAAGACATTGCTGCTGCTTTTCTTCTTTCTTGAATTAGTTAGTCGGATAATATTATTCTAACTTTCTAGTACTATTTTTATTTTTTATTTATTATTTATATAGTTTGCTGACTACATTATTTTTAAGTATAACTAATAATATACATTTCTAAAACCTATTCCACATCCAAGAAGAGAATAAAAAGCTCATCCGACTATTTGGATATCTTCTATCATGATCACAAAATCCTTTTGGGTAATAGAGAAATAGAAGTACTACTGCCCTGTAGTTTTTTCCTCTCCAAGAAACTATAATTTGTCTTCCTTTTACTAAGTCCTCGTTCCTTTTCACCCACACCACAACATAAAAAATTCAGTAAAAAGAAAATTAGAAATGGAAATTCTTTCAAGTAATTCAGATATGGTGGAACTTGAAAGAGAAGACATTGCTGCTGCTTTTCTTCTTTCTTGAATTAGTTAGTCGGATAATATTATTCTAACTTTCTAGTATTATATTTATTTTTTATTTATTATTTATATAGTTTGCAGACTACATTATTTTTGAGTATAACTAAAAATATACATTTCTAAAACCTAATCCACATCCAAGAAGAGAATAAAAAGCCCATCCGACTATTTGGGTATCTTCTATCCTCATCATAAAACCCTTTTGGGTAATAAAGAAGCACTAGAAGTACTACTGCCCTGTAGTTTCTTCCTCTCCAAGAAACTACAATCTCTCTTCCTTTTAATAAGTCCTCGTCCTTATCACCCTCATTACAACATGAAAAACTCAGAAAAAAGAAAATCAGAAATAGAAATTCTTTCAAGTAAGTCAGATATGGTGGAACTAGAAAGAGAAGATATTGATGCTGCTTTTCTTCTTTCTTGAATTAGTTAGTCGGATAATATTATTTTAACTTTCTAGTAATATTTATATTTTTTAATTATTTATATAGTTTGCTGACTACTATTATTTTTGAGTATAACTAAAAATATACATTTCTAAAACCTATTTTACATTCAAGAAGTGAATAAAAAACCCATCCGACAATTTGGGTATCTTCTATCCTGATCATAAAACCTTTTTGGGCTGCCCTGTAGTTTCTTCCTCTCCAAGAAACTACAATCTCTCTTCCTTTTATTAAGTCCTCGTCCTTATCACTCTCACCACAACATGAAAAGTAAAAAAAAACAGAAATGGAAATTCTTTCAAGTAATTCAGATATGGTGCAACTAGAAAAGAGAAGACATTGCTGCTGCTTTTCTTCTTTCTTGAATTAGTTAATCGGATAATATTATTCTAACTTTCTAGTATTATTTTAATTTTTTATTTTTTATTTATATAATTTGCTGACTACTATTATTTTTGAGTATAACTAAAAATATACATTTCTAAAACCTTTTTCACATCCAAGAAGAGAGTAAAAAGCCCATCCGAATATTTGGGTATCTTCTATATTGATCATAATACCCTTTTGGGTAATAGAGAAGCACTAAAAGTACTACTGCCATGTAGTTTCTTCCTCTCCAAGAAACTACAATCTCTCTTCCTTTTAATAAGTCCTCGTCCTTATCACCCTCACCACAACATGAAAAACTCAGAAAAAAGAAATCAGAAATAAAATTTCTTTCAAGTAATTCAGATATGGTGGAACTAGAAAGAGAAGACATTGCTGCTGCTTTTCTTCTTTCTTGAATTAGTTAGTCGGATAATATTATTCTAACTTTCTAGTATTATTTTTATTTATTATTTATTATTTATATAGTTTGCTGACAACTTTTTTGAGTATAAATAAAGATACATTTCAAAAACCTATTCCACATCCAAGAAGAGAATAAAAACTCCATCCAACTATTTGGGTATCTTCTATCCTGATCATAAAACGCTTTTGGGTAATAAAGAAGCACTAGAAGTACTATTGCCCTATAGTTTCTTCCTTTCCAAGAAAGTACTATCCCTCTTCCTTTCAATAAGTCCTCGTCCTTATCACCCTCACCACAACATGAAAAATTCAAAAACAAGAAAATCAGAAATGGAAATTCTTTTAAGAAATTCAGATATTGTGGAACTCGAAAGAGAAGACATTGCTGCTGCTTTTCCTCTTTTTTGAATTAGTTAGTCGGATAATATTATTATAACTTTCTAGTATTATTTTTAATTTTTATTTATTATTTATATAGTTTGCTGACTACTATTATTTTTTTGAGTTTAAATAAAAATATACATTTCTAAAACCTATTCCACATCACAGATGAGAACAAAAATCCGATCCGACTATTTGGGTATCTTCTATCCTGATCATAAAACCCTTTTGGATATTAAAGAAGCACTAGAAGTACTACTGCCATGTAGTTTCTTCTTCTCCAAGAAACTAAAATCTCTCTTCCTTTTAATAAGTCCTCGTCTTTATCACTCTCACCACAACATGAAAACTTCAGAAAAAAGAAAATCAGAAATGAAATTTCTTTCAAGTAATTCAGATATGGTGGAACTAGAAAGAGAAGACATTGCTGCTGCTTTACTTCTTTTTTGAATTAGTTAGTCGGATAATATTATTCTAACTTTCTGGTATTATTTTTATTTTTTATGTATTATTTATATAGTTTGCTAACTACTATTATTTTTGAGTATAAATAAAAATATATATTTCTAATACCTATACCACATCCAAGAAGAGAATAAAAAGCCCATCCGACTATTTGGATATCTTCTATTCTGATCATAAAACCCTTTTGGGTAATAGAGAAGCACAAGAAGTACTACTGCCCTGTAGTTTCTTCCTCTCCAAGAAACTACAATCTCTCTTCCTTTTAATTAGTCCTCGTCCTTATCACCCTCACCACAACATGAAAAATTTAAAAAAAAGAAAATCAGAAATGGAAATTCTTTCAGTTAATTCAGATATGGTGGAACTAGAAAAAGAAGACATCGCTGCTGATTTTCATCTTTCTTGAAATAGTTAGTCGGATAATATTATTCTAACTTTCTAGTATTATTTTTATTTATTATTTATTATTTATATAGTTTGCTGACTACTTTTCTTTTTGAAAATAACTAAGAATATACATTTCTAAAACCTATTCCATATCCAAGAAGAGAATGAAAAGCCCATCCGACTATTTGGGTATCTTCTATCTGATCGTAAAACCCTTTTGTGTAATGGAGAATCACTAGAAGTACTACTGCCATGTAGTTTCTTCCTTTCCAAGAAACTACAATCTCTCTTCCTTTTAATAAGTCCTTGTCCTTATCACCCTCACCACAACATGAAAGATTTAGAAAAAATAAAATCAAAAATGAAAATTCTTTCAAGTAATTCAATTTTAGGGGAACTAGAAAGAGAAGACATTGCTGCTGCTTTTCTTCTTTCTTGAATTAGTTAGTCGGATAATATTATTCTAACTTTCTAGTATTATTTTTATTTATTATTTATTATTTATATAGTGTGGTGATTACTATTATTTTAGAGTATAACTAAGAACATACATTTTTAAAACCTGTTCCACATCCAAGAATAGTATAAAAAGCCCATCCGACTATTCGGGTATCCTCTATCCTGATCATAAAACCCTTTTGGGTTGTTGAGAAGCACTAGAAGTACTATTGCGCTGTAGTTTCTTCCTTTCCAAGAAACTACAATCTCTCTTCCTTTTAATAAGTCCTCGTTCTTATCACCCTCACCACAACATGAAAAATTCAAAAAAAAAAAAGAAAATCTGAAATGGAAATTCTTTCAAGTAATTCAGATATGGTGGAACTAGAAAGAGAAGACATTGCTGCTGTTTTTCTTCTTTCTTGAATTAGTTAATCGGATAATATTATTCTAACTTTCTAGTACTATTTTTATTTTTTATTTATTATTTGTATAGTTTGCTGACTACATTATTTTTGAGTATAACTAAAAATAGACATTTCTAAAACCTTTTCCACATTCAAGAAGAGAATAAAAAGCCCATCCGACTATTTGGGTATCTTCTATCCTGATCATAAAACCCTTTTGGGTAATAGAGAAGCACTAGAAGTACTACTGCCCTGTAATTTCTTCCTCTCCAACAAACTACAATCTCTCTTCCTTTTAATAAGTCCTCGTCCTTATCACCCTCATCACAACATGAAAAATTCAAAAAAAAAAATCAGAAATGGAAATTCTTTCAAGTAATTCAGATATGGTGGAACTAGAAAGAGAAGACATTGCTGCTGCTTTTCTTCTTTCTTGAACTAGTTAGTCCGATAATATTATTCATAATATTATTCTAACTTTCTATTATTATTTTTATTATTTATTTATTATTTATATAGTTTGCTGACTACTATTATTTTTGAATATAACTAAGAATATACATTTCTAAAACCTATTCCACATCCAAGAAGAGAATAAAAAGCCCATCCGACTATTTGGGTATCTTCTATCCTGATCGTAAAACCCTTTTGTGTAATGGAGAAGCACTAGAAGTACTATTGCCCTGTAGTTTCTTCCTTTCCAAGAAACTACAATCTCTCTTCCTTTTAATAAGTCCTCGTCCTTATCACCCTCACCACAACATGAAAGACTTAGAAAAAATAAAATCAAAAATAGAAATTCTTTCAAGTAATTCAGTTATGGGGGAAAGAGAAAGAGAAGACATCACTGCTGCTTTTCTTCTTTCTTGAATTAGTTAGTCGGATAATATTATTCTAACTTTCTAGTATTATTTTTATTTATTATTTATTATTTATATAGTTTGGTGATTACTATTATTTGAGAGTATAACTAAGAATATAAATTTTTAAAACCTATTCCACATCCAAGAATAGTATAAAAAGCCCATCCGACTATTCGGATATCTTCTATCCTGATCATAAAACCCCGTTGGGTAATAAAGAAGTACTAGAAGTACTACTGCCATGTAGTTTCTTCCTCTCCAAGAAACTACAATCTCTCTTCCTTTTATTAAGTCCTCGTCTTTATCACCCTCACCACAACATGACAAATTCAGAAAAAAGAAAATCAGAAATGGAAATTCTTTCAAGTAATTCAGATATGGTGGAACAAGAAAGAGAAGACATTGCTGCTGCTTTACTTCTTTTTTGAATTAGTTAGTCGGATAATATTATTCTAACTTTCTGGTATTATTTTTATTTATATAGTTTGCCGACTATAATTATTTTTGAGTATAAATAAAAATATATATATTTCTAAAACCTATTCCATATCCAAGAAGAGAATAAAAAGCCCATCCGACTATTCGGGTATCTTCTATCCTGATCATATAACCCTTTTGGGTAATAATGAAGCACGAGAAGTACTATTGCCATGTAGTTTCTTCCTCTCGAAGAAACTACAGTCTCTCTTCCTTTAATAAGTCCTCGTCCTTATCACCCTCACCACAACATAAAAAATTCAAAAAAAAAATAAATCAGAAATGAAAATTCTTTCAAGTAATTCAGATATGGTGGAACTAGAAAGAGAAGACATTGCTGCTGATTTTCATCTTTCTTGAAATAGTTAGTCGGATTATTTTATTCTAACCTACTATTATTATTTTTATTTTTTATTTATTTTTTATATAGTTTGCTTACTACATTATTTTTGAGTATAACTAAAAATATACATTTCTAAAACCTATTCGACATCCAAGAAGAGAATAAAAAGCCCATCCGATTATTTCTGTATCTTCTATCCTGATCATAAAACCCATTTAGGTAATAAAGAAGCACTAGAAGTACTACTGCCCTGTAATTTTTTCCTCTCCAAGAAACTACAATCTCTCTTCCTTTTAATAAGTCCTCATCCTTATCACCCTCACCACATCATGAGAAATTCAGAAAAAAGAAAATCAGAAATGGAAATTCTTTCAAGTGATTCAGTTATGGTGGAACTAGAAAGAGAAGACATTGCTGCTGCTTTTCTTCTTTTTTGAGTTAGTTAGTTGGATAATATTATTCTAACTTTCTGGTATTATTTTATTTTTTATTTATTATTTATATAGTTTGCTGACTACTACTATTTTTGACTATAAATAAAAATATACATTTCTAAAACCTATTCCACATCCAAGAAGAGAATAAAAAGCCCATCCGACTATTTGGGTATCTTCTATCCTGATTATAAAACTCTTTTGGGTAATACAGAAGCACTAGAAGTACTACTGCACTGTAATTTCTTCCTCTCCAAGAAACTACAATCTCTCTTCCTTTTAATAAGTCCTCGTCCTTATCACCCTCAACACATCATGAAAAATTCAGAAAAAAGAAAATCAGAAATGGAAATTCTTTCAAGTAATTCAGATATGGTGGACTAGAAAGAGAAGACATTGCTGCTGCTTTTCTTCTTTCTTGAATTAGTTAGTCGCATAATATTATTCTAACTTTCTAGTATTATTTTTATTTTTTATTTATTATTTATATAGTTTGCTGACTACATTATTTTTTAGTATAACTAAAAATATAACATTTCTAAAACCTATTCCACATCCAAAAAGAGAATAAAAAGCCCATCCGACTATTTGGGTATCTTCTATCCTCATCATAAAACCCTTTTGGGTAATAAAGAAGCACTAGAAGTACTACTGCCCTGTAGTTTCTTCCTCTCCAAGAAACTACAATCTCTCTTCCTTTTAATAAGTCCTCGTCCTTATCACCCTCTTTACAACATGAAAAACTCAGAAAAAAGAAAATCAGAAATAGAAATTCTTTCAAGTAAGTCAGATATGGTGGAACTAGAAAGAGAAGATATTGATGCTGCTTTTCTTCTTTCTTGAATTAGTTAGTCGATAATATTATTTTAACTTTCTAGTAATATTTATATTTTTTAATTATTTATATAGTTTGCTGACTACTATTATTTTTGAGTATAACTAAAAATATACATTTCTAAAACCTATTTTACATTCAAGAAGTGAATAAAAAAACCCATCCGACAATTTGGGTATCTTCTATCCTGATCATAAAACCTTTTTGGGCTGCCCTGTAGTTTCTTCCTCTCCAAGAAACTACAATCTCTCTTCCTTTTATTAAGTCCTCGTCCTTATCACTCTCACCACAACATGAAAAGTCAAAAAAAAATAGAAATGGAAATTCTTTCAAGTAATTCAGATATGGTGGAACTAGAAAGAGAAGACATTGCTGCTGCTTTTCTTCTTTCTTGAACTAGCTAGTCGGATAATATTATTCTAACCTTCTATTATTATTTTTATTTTTTTTTATTATTTATATAGTTTGCTGACTAAATTATTTTTGAGTATAACTAAAAATATACATTTCTAAAACCTATTCCACATCCAAGAAGAGAATAAAAAGCATATCCGACTATTTGGGTATCTTCTATCCTGATCATAAAACACTTTTGGGTAATAGAGAAGCACTAGAAGTACTACTGCCCTGTAGTTTCTTCCTCTCCAAGAAACTACAATCTCTTTTCCTTTTAATAAGTCCTCGTCCTTATTATTAGGAAATATTGTAAATATCTTTTGCGTATTTTTTATTATTGGTAGAATATTCTCTCATTAATTGTACAATCCTATAGTTGGTATGTTTTGATTTTCCTTCATTATTGTACAATCCTATAGGTGGTAGGTTTTTGATTTCTCTATACTCTATATATACTTTGGTGAGCAATACAAGAAACTCACTTCTCCAAACTCTCTACATGGTATCATACGCCAGTGGCTTATTGCCAAACAAACCCTAAATACATCCTACCCGCCGCCGCCGTAGCTCCTCTCATCGGAGCCCGTCGCCGCCGCCGCTACACTAATCGGCAGCACTCTTTTTCTCGACATCGTAGCGCCTCCTCTCCTTGCCTCGTGCTCATGGCTGCCACGATGTCAACCGCGCCTCTCCAGCCGGTTGCCATAAATGCATCGGCTCAAATCCCACTCAAATTGGACTCCACTAATTACCTGGCGTGGAAATTCCAATTTCGAACCCTCCTTACGGGTTACGATCTCCTCGGCTTCTTGGACGGATCGAAGCCATGCCCACCGGCCACTATCGTCGACAACGACGTGACTTCCCCCAATCCAGCATATCCTTACTGGATTCGCCAGGACAACCTTATTCTCAGTGCCATCATCTCGTCGATCACACTGACGATCATATCCTTCATTGCCACTGCGGAAACCTCTAAAGAGGCCTGGGACATCCTCGCGCGCACATACGGCACCGCTTCTCGTGGTCGTATCATGGCTCTCAAACAGCAGCTCCACAATCCGGTAAAAGGTTCTAAATCTATTACTGACTTTATGCACAGTATTCGCGTGATTGTGGATGAATTATCTCTCCTGGATGTTACCGTTGATTCTGAGGATCTTGTCATAAAGGTTCTAAATGGTCTTGATGACCCGTATATGGAACTCTCTCATGCCATCCAAGCCCGTGAGTCTACCATCTCTTTTGCTGAATTACATGACAAGCTGTTAAGCATGGAGGCTCAGATTACTGCTCGTGTGCCGGCTACCTCCGTCACATTCGACTCGGCTCCGTCGGGTGCCTTCGTCGCCGGACATCAGCCAGTCCGTCACCGATTCTATAGCCGCGGGTCAGTCTCCGGTCGCGGTGGTTACTCCAGCAATGGTCAATCTCGCGGGTACAATGGGAAGTGCCAACTCTGCAGTGAATTTGGCCACTCCGCGCGCCGCTGCCCATCCTATCCCGTCTCCGGCGCCAACAAGCCCCTTACGGTAGACCATTGCCGCGGCCAGCTTATGCTTCGCAGCCCTATCCAGCTGCTCACACAGCCCATCACTCTCCGACGATTCCCTCTGCATCCGATTGGATCCTGGACTCTGGTGCCTGTCATCACATAACCTCTGATCTTGCCAACATGTCTCTTCACAGTCCTTACACTGGCTTCGACAATGTGGTTATTGGTAACGGTGAAGGTTTTACAATTACTCATACTGGACAACTTAACAGTCATTCCTCTCTTTTATTACCTGGGGCTCTCTGTGTTCCACATATGCGTAAAATTTGATCTCTGTTGCTCAATTATGTCGTCACAATAATGTTTACGTTGTTCTTTCTGATACTGATTTTCAGGTGAAGGATCGTCGCACGTGGACAACGCTCGTTCGTGGCCCACTTAGGGGCAACACCTACTACTGACCGGCGGCTCCCAGTCTCCCATCTGCCCTCACGGCACAAAAGCTCTCTGCGTCATTGTGGCATTCTCGGTTTGGTCACCCGTCAGCTAAAACCCTGCGTCATTTAGTATCGTCTAGCAGTATAGCGTCCAGTAATGTGTCTTATCTTGCCTGTGTATCTTGCAAACTTCATAAGTGTCATAAGTTAGATTTTTCTGAGTCAAGTCTGTCTTCTACTGCTCCCCTGGAGCTTATTTTCTCCGATGTATGGACCTCTCCGATTATTTCTAATGAAGGGTTTAAATATTATGTCATCTTTGTTGATCATTTCTCTAAGTATGTTTGGTTTTTTCCTTTACGCCGTAAATCTGATGTCTCACAAACCTTCCCCATTTTTAAATCCATTGTAGAGAAATATTTCTCTGCTAAAATCATTACTCTGTATACTGACAATGGGGGTGAATTCTCGCTTTACGCTCTTTTCTTGCCTCTCATGGCATCTCCCATCTTACGTCACCTCCTCATACTCCTCAGCACAATGGCTATGCTGAACGTCGTTACCGTCATATTGTCGATACTGGTCTCACTCTCCTTCATCATGCCTCTATACCTCTCATTTACTGCCTTATGCCTTTGCTACAGCAGTCTACCTCATTAATCTTCTTCCCAAGACAAATCTCTCGATGCGCTCCTCCTTTGAGTCTCTCTTCCAGAAACGCCCCAACCTTGCCAAATTACGTGTGTTCGGCTGTCAATGCTTCCCTTGGCTTCGTCCCTACACCTCACACAAAATGGAACCCAGATCTCGTGCGTGTATCCTCTTCGGCTACTCTACTACTCAAAGCGCCTATCTCAGCATTGATCCCTCAACGTCTAAAATCTTCATCTCGCGTCATGTCACCTTCCATGAAGATGTCTTCCCGTTCTCCAAAATATCTAACCCCGAGTCTCCCCCTGTACCCATTCCGGTCTCCCTAGAAGTCCTTCCGCTGCCGCCACCAGTACCTGCCGTTGCTCCCACCAGCGATCCTTCACCGGACGCACTCCCGGCGCCACCGCCCGCCCCACCAGCGCCCCTTCCAGCACCGCCAGCGGCCCCTGCCGCCGCTACACCCATTATGCCGCCACCTGCATCCTCTCAGGGTTGTCATCATATGCAGACACGTAGCAAAAATAACATCTTTATGTCCAACAAGAAGTTTGGTATATCTGCTGTCACCTCTACTGCTGTTACTGAACCTCAGACCCTGTCCAGTGCTATGTCTGATGAGCGCTGGCGCGCTGCTATGTCATCAGAGTTTGATGCTCTGCTACGGAATGGCACTTGGGATCTTGTCCAGCCTGCTTCCTCGCAGAATAATGTGGGTTGCAAGTGGGTTTATTGTATCAAACGCAAGCCTGACGACACTGTAAATAAGTTCAAAGGCCGGCTCGTTGCAAAGGGCTTTCATCAGCGTCCAGGTGTGGATTTCCAGGAGACTTTCAGTACGGTTGAGAAGCCGGCAACTGTGCGTTTGGTTCTCAGTATAGCTGTATCCAAGGGCTGGCCTCTTCGTCAAATGGATGTGAGAATGCCTTTCTCCACGGGAGGCTTACAGAGGATGTTTATATGGCACAACCACCGGGATTTGTTGACAAAGCCTATCCATCTTATGTCTGTATGTTACAGAAAGCTATTTATGGTCTCAAACAGGCACCCCGGGCATGGTACAGTGCGCTCCGCCAAAGCCTTCTAACCATGGGTTTCGTCAACACTACCTCTGACACTTCGCTCTTCGTCTTTCAGCACTCTGGTATTACGGCCTATTTTTTGGTGTATGTTGATGATCTCATATTGACTGGTAATGATTCTGCTTTCTTGAACCGTGTGATTGACTCTCTTGGGTCTTAGTTTTCTCTTAAAGACATGGGTGATCTAAGCTACTTTCTTGGTGTTGAAGTTCTGCGCAGCTCCAAGGGGTGTTTTCTTTCTCAGCGTAAATATGTTGTTGATCTTTTGACTCGTCATAATATGCTGGAGTCAAATCTTGTTCAGACGCCAACAGCGGCGTCAACTCGCCTTCATCTGGCCGACGGCTCGGCCCCTGCCGACGCATCCGCCTATCGACAGGCCCTTGGGGGCCTCCCGTATCTCTCCTTCACTCGTCCTGATATCTCCTTTGTTGTGAATAAATTCTCACAGTTCATGCATGCTCCTACTGTCACTCATTGGGGTGCAGTTAAACACCTATTCCGGTATCTGAATGGGATGCGTGACTTTGGCGTCTGGCTGCGTCCTTCATCTGCTATACCTCTGCATTGTTTCTCTGATGCTGATTGGGGTGGAAACTGTGATGACCGCTCCTCAACTGGTGCCGATGTTGTTTTTCTAGGACCAAATTCTATTTCATGGAGCTCCAAAAAGAAGCGTTCCGTTGCACAATCATCTACTGAGGCTGAGTATCGTGCCATTGCTTCTGCTGCCGCTGAAGTACGTTGGCTTTATTCCCTGCTGCGCGAGCTTCATGTCCCTCTTCCGGCTGCTCCTGTCATTTACATTGACAACATTGGCGCCACTTATCTCTGTGCCAACCCTGTGTTTCATTCTCGCATGAAACACATCTCCATTGATTATCACTTTGTTCGTCAATTGGTCCAGAATGGGTCCCTTCGTGTTGCTGATCAGCTTGCTGATGCTCTCACCAAGCACTTATCTCGTCCTCGGCTTCTTCTGTTGATGTCCAAGATTGGCGTGTCCTCCGGCCCTCCATCTTGAGGGGGCGTATTAGGAAATATTGTAAATATATTTTGTGTATCTTTTTATTATTGGTAGAATATTCTCTCATTAATTGTACAATCCTATAGTTGGTAGGTTTTGATTTTCCTTCATTATTGTACAATCCTATAGTTGGTAGGTTTTGATTTCTCTGTACTCTATATATACTTTGGTGAGCAATACAAGAAACTCACTTCTCCAAAACTCTCTACACTTATCACCCTCACCACATCATGAAAAATTCAGAAAAAAGAAAATCAGAAATGAAAATTCTTTCAAGTAATTCAAATATGGTGGAATTAGAAAGAGAAGACATTGCCGCTGCTTTTCTTCTTTCTTGAATTAGTTAGTCGGAATTCTAACTTTCTAGTATTATTTTAATTTATTATTTATTATTTATATAGTTTGCTGACTACTATTATTTTTTAGTATAACTAAAAATATACATTTCTAAAACCTATTCCACATCCAAGAAGAGAATAAAAAGTCCATCTGACTATTTGGGTATCTTCTATCCTGATCATAAAACCCTTTTGGGTAATAGAGAAACACTAGAAGTACTACTGCCTTGTAGTTTCTTCCTCTCCAAGAAATTAAAATCTCTATTTCTTTTAATAAGTCCTCGTCCTTATCACCCTCACCACAACATGAAAAATTCAGAAAAAAGAAAATAAAAAATGGAAATTCTTTCAAGTAATTCAGATATGGTGGAACTAGTAAGAGAAGACATTGCTGCTGTTTTTCTTATTTTTTGAATTAGTTAGTCGGATATTATTTTTCTAACCTTCTATTATTATTTTTATTTTTTATTTATTTTTTATATAGTTTGCTGACTACTATTATTTTTGAGTATAACTAAAAATATACATTTCTAAAACCTATTCCACATCCAAGAAGAGAATAAAAAGCCCATACGACTATTTGGGTATCTTCTATCCTGATCATAAAATCCTTTTGGGTAATAGAGAAGCACTAGAAGTACTATTGCCCTGTAGTTTTCTCCTCTCCAAGAAACTACAATCTCTCTTCCTTTTAATAAGTCATCGTCCTTATCACCCTCACCACGACATGAAAAATTCAGAAAAAAGAAAATCAGAAATGAAAATTCTTTTAAGTAATTCAGATATGGTGGAACTAGAAAGAGAAGACATTGCTGCTGCTTTTCTTCTTTCTTGAATTAGTTAGTCGGATAATATTATTCTACCTTCTAGTATTATTTTTATTTATTATTTATTATTTATATATTTTGCTGACTACTATTATTTTTGAGTATAACTAAGAATATACATTTCTAAAACCTATTCCACATCCAAGAAGAGAATGTAAAGCTCATCCGACTATTTTGGTATCTTCTATCCTGATCATAAAACTCTTTTGGGTAATAGAGAAGCACCAGAAGTACTACTGCCCTGTAGTTTCTTCCTCTCCAAGAAACTACCATCTCTCTTCCTTTTAATAAGTCCTCGTCCTTATCACCCTCACCACAACATGGAAAATTCAAAAAAAAGAAAATCAGAAATGGAAATTCTTTCAGGTAATTCAGATATGGTGGAACTAGAAAGAGAAGACATTGATGTTGCTTTTCTTCTTTCTGAATTAGTTAGTCGGATAATATTATTCTAACTTTCTAGTATTATTTTTATTTTTTATTTATTATTTATATAGTTTGCTGACTACTATTATTTTTGAGTATAACTAAAAATATACATTTCTAAAACCTATTCCACATCCAAGAAGAGAATAAAAAGCCCATCCGACTATTTGTGTATCTTCTATCCTGATCATAAAAAATCCTTTTGGGTAATAGAGAAGCACTAGAAGTACTACTGCCCTGTAGTTTCTTCCTCTCCAAGAAACTACAACTTCTTTTCCTTTTGATAAGTCCTCGTCCTTATCACCCTCACCGCAACATGAAAAATTCAGAAAAAAGAAAATCAAAAATGGAAATCCTTGTGGAACTAGAAAGAGAAACATTGCTGCTGCTTTTCTTCTTTCTTGGTCGAAATATACTTCTGTTACTGAGCAAGATGTCCAAAATCTGGCCACCAGTTTTTATGAGAAAAAAGAGTCCAAGAAATTGCAAAAATCAAAAAGAAAAATTTCAAAGCCAATCCCAAAAAAGCTTCGAATTTCACCCTCTACATTGACAAATTTACCAAGATTGCCCCCAGTTCAGAATTTGAGAGGAATAATTGGTACTATATGTAGTGATCCATTTGAGAAGCAATTGACAAAATTTGATGTTGATGAACATCTGGGGAGGCTATTATTAAACAATGAAGATGAGAGGAGTAAATTATTACCATTATTAAATGGTAAAAATGGTGAAAGCCTGGCTATTGGTGTAAAAGTCACAACTTTTGACCAATTGTGCAATTCTTATAAGATGATTTCAAGACTTGGGGAAACTGCAGAAGTTATGTTCTTTTAGGAAGTTGGAGACAGTTTGTTAAAGATCATAAGTTGAAGGAAAATGATTATGTTACTGTTTGGATGTTTAGACAAAATCAAACTAATGGGCTTTGCTTTGCTATAACTTGGAAAAGAAATTTTAGTGAAGATAGGTAAAGGGGTGGGCCCGTTATCTTAAGGGGCGGGCCCATTATCCCGAGTTTCGAAGGCTTTTTTGGTCGTAAGGTTGGCTCTAGATGAATTTCTCGGTCATCTTGAAGTATTAGTATATAGTAGTATTAGTCTAACAATTGATTAGTCATTGGAGCATTTTAATTTTGATTAGTTATTAGTTAGTGATTATTTAGAAGGTGGAATTAGTAGTATTATGTTTTTTGCTGGGAAGTTCAAATTTTGTTTGGTCCTTTGCTAACAGAAAGGACAAATGAATTTTCCCAGAAAATATATATAAGAATTGTTTCTAATATTTATATAAAAGCTCTTAGTTTTATAGTTTGCATGATTTCTGAATGTTTTATGACTTGTGGATATTTTTTACAGTGTGTTGAAACCGCACAAAAGGGAGTTTCAAATTTACAATGTGAGTTTACTTGCAGTTATAATTATCATCTGGTGCTCAAGTTGAGAGCTTTCTTCTTTGGAAAGGGTCTCATTTGCTCATCACTCAAGGAGTGTAACTGTAATGTTATTGTCATGTGACCAGAAGGTCAGGATTCGTATCGTGGAACTAGTTTCTTGCAGAAATGCAGAGTAAGACTGCATACAATATACCTTGTGGTCCGGTCCTTCCCCGGAGCTAATTTTAAAGCATTAAAGGGGAGCCTTGGTGTAACTGGTAACCGTGGAAATAGTCTCCTGCAAAAATGTACGGTAAGACTGCGTACATTAGATCCTTATGATCCGGTCCTTTCCCAGAGTTAATTTTAAAGCATTGAAGGAGAGTGTCTTGGTGTAACTGGTAAAGTTATTGCTATGTGACCAAGATGTCACAGATTCGAGCCGTGGAAATAGCCTATTGCAGAAATGCGGGTAAGTCTATTTACAATAAATCCTTGTGGTTTGACCCGGAGGTTAATTTTAAAGTATTGAAGGGGAGCCTTGGCGTAACTGGTAAAGTTGTTGCCATGTGACTAGGAGGTCAGGATTCGAGCCGTGAAAACAGCTTCTTGCAGAAATGTAGCTTAAGACTGTGTACAATAGACCCTTCTGGTCCGGCCCTAGTCGTGCGTAACTGATAAAGTTGCTGCCATGTGACTAGGTAGCACGAGCCGTGAAAATAACCATTTACAAAAATATAGGGTAACACTACGTACAATAGACCCTTATGATCTGATTCTTCCTCGAACCCTACACATAGGAAGCTTAGTGCACTGGGTTGACCAAGTTAATTTTAAAGCATAATGTAAATTTGGACATCTTTTCTTAAATAATTGGACATGAAAATCAACCCACTTCGCGCTAGAAATCTCTGACGATCTGCTAACGACAAGAATATAAGTGAACCAAAAGTGCAACGAAAGGCAAAACTGAACCTATTATTGCAAGTTACCATTTTTCTTCCAGATTACCAATCAAGCTAATTACAAAAGATTACCTTAATCGCCTTTGCACCATTTATGCATATAACTTTTAATTACTATTGAACAAAAACTAAAATTGACCTGTTTATTCATGGATTCCTCCACTCTTGAACTCTGATTCATGGCCAACTACAAGGAAATCAGATATGGCTTTTACAATGACACACTTTTCTTATCAGAACAAAATAATTGACCAGAATATAATAGTGGAACTTGCAACTGGAAACTGACTGATCCTCAGTACCTATGGTCCAACTAGAAGAAAAGAGTCAAATGAACAATTGAAATTAGGGATTGTACATACTGGAAATAGAGAACTACTAAGTCCTCACTTTGCTAAGTTTTTCTGAACAACTGATTTCCTAGTTTGCAAAGTTTTCCAGTAAGAAAAGGCAGCAACTTTATTACAAAAAGTACGTAGATGTACGAGTTCATGCTTCTATTCTTCTAATGTTGGTGAAGCGATAACTTCTGTAATTTTATCCACAAAATGCACAATTTTCGGCTTTTTTTCATGGTAGTCCTCTTGTATAATTTCGGCCAAAGGCGAGAAATTAACTTGGTGAAGCATCAATGTCCTCAAGATGTTCCGTGTATGCCTAGTATTTCCTCAATAAAATAGCTTACTCCAACTCCTTGAGAAAATCTACATTGTCAACGAAAACCTGCATGTTTCCCAAAGACGTTAAAGATTTGTGTATTCAACAAAAGTAGAACTTACGATTAGTGAACTATGGCGTAAAACACATAGTCGTTATGTTAATAGTATTACCGATTTCCAACCATCAGGATCTAGGCATGCTACAATCTTGGTGCTGATACCAGGTAGAGGTCCTGGTTCCCTAGTAATCTTTCCACCACAGAGTCTTATTGCTTCTGCAGTCTTGTACACATCATCTGTGCCTATAGCTATCTGTTGGCAGATTTGCAAGTCAGTGAACTTTGGAAGGAATGAGTAAGGAATAACACACTAGTTCTTTTTCTTTCTTTCCGTTTTCATTGATAACAGAAAATATATGCTCTACAGGGACGCAAGCCTGGTTGATTCTTGAGTGTACTTTGGTAATAGTATGAAAGATCTAATGACAGTAATTATTCGTCCGCTAAAGCTGTTGCAAGCAAATGGGTTTGAAAGGCTTTGGCCATTTTTGGTTATAGGAATTTAACTGGTTCAGACAGTGTGCTACCAATATAACATATGACATGTAAAGTAAAGGTGCTACTATTCTGTGGAGTGGTACCTGTGCGTATGCATTTCCCTTGTCATATTCAGTGACACCATAATTATATGTCAACTCCATCACAGCACTCGAGTCTTCTGGACCATATCCCAGCATTGCTATTGTATACTGCAAATTTCAAACAGCTTTATGTAATGACTATTTTATTCAATAATACACAAAGAAGTTTCCATCGGCTGTCTTCTATATGCATGTTCATTTAGTTTGTTAGAAGTTGCTTCGAATCAAGCTAAAAATTTGGCATGTCATGAAATTTGTTGCACGGCTGGTAAACAATAAGGCAGTAGCAGTTAGCAACTATCTTTCCTTTCTACAAACACTAGTTAGTAGTTATTGTTTCAACTATGCTAACCTATTGGAAGTTGCAAATCAATATTTTAACAACTGCAAGGGCAACAAATATGACGATATCACCACAGCGTATTGATGAAACTCAAATCAGATATAAAGCAGCATATTCAGTTTTGGCAAAAAATAACATCTACTCCTACATTCCAAAAGCTTGACAGATTCAGCATAGAAAGGTGAAGCTCACTAATCTTCACCCTCGTTCTTGGTCACTAATTTGTGTTTTCTTACTGAACAAAAGTCACAAGATCACAACATTGATATAAAACACTAATATGCCCTCAAGTCCATTTTATATGACGAAGTTTAAGATGTTAATTTGACTTATAATTATATTAGGAATGGTGGAAGAAAAATCTACAAGCAATGGTTGAATTATTACTTTGAGAGATAAATGTCACTCAAAAGTTTACAATTTTAGTAGTTTAATGAAAGTTGTAGAGAAATCGAGAGGTGTCATCGTATAACGTCTCAAAATGAAATGACTGTTATATAAATTGAGATAAAGTGCCAATAAGTTCAGATCTACCAAATGCTACCTTTTTAGAGTAGATAATACTCAAAAGAAAAATTATTTCGACTCTTAAAATAGTAAATAAGTCAACTACATTTTTTAAATTTTTTTGCTTGAAAGTATATTAAAATAAGTTCGTCTCTAGTCTCTACAATATAAAAGTTTACATCACAAAAAAGAATATTGAATTAATTAGTATAAGAAGTCAGTTCAATAGGTAATGATATCAGATCGTGATACAGCCATTGAATTCCTGAAACTTGTCGAAAGATACAAAATTCACCTTGCTATCAACATCTGCGGAACTGTATCAAACCATTTAGGATGCTGGAAAAAGAATTGTGTCACATAGAATGTGATGCAGGAGCATTAAAAAAATAAACAGAGTGCTCATCAACACTTACAAAAGCGGAGTACTACTACGAGTAGACTTTGAACCATGCACATTAAAGAATAGAATAAATAGCAGGTTTGCACAAACAATTGGCCTAATCGAAGTAATGTTACGAGTAAGTCACAGAATCCTATAATTTATTTTGGGGGGGGCAGTCATTTTCATTATGTCCAGCCACATCTGTAACTGCCATTTCATAGAATAAAAGGGGGAAAGATATTCCTCTTTGTTTGAATTGTTTATTAAGAGAAAGCTTGCTGGGGAAAACACCAAAAAGTATGGAAATGCATTAGAGAGTCAACCTATCTCCACCACCACCACCAACAACCCAGTATAATCCCACTTAGTGGGGCCTGGGGAGAGTAGTGTGTACGCAAACCTTACCCCTACCCTTAGGTAGAGAGGCTGTTTCAAAATAGACCCCCGGCATCCTTCCCTCCAAGAACTTCCCACCTTGCTCTTGGGGAGACTCGAACTCACAACCTCTCGGTTGAAAGTGGGGGTTGCTTACCATCAGAACAACCCCTCTTGTCCACCGTGCAATATAATTACATATGCATCTCACTAACTTATCTTCTTGCTAATATTCCAGGCAATAGGTATTTAAGCTGACCTTGTATTCCGGGTTGACTGTTTAAGAAAATCTGTCAACTTACCTTGTATTCCGGGTTGTCACGTGTGCGGAGAAGCCTCATACCATAAGCCTGCAGATAAAATTATGGAAAGTAAGATTTCCGGCTAACAAAATTCAACCTTGCAGTTCAGTTAATAAGAGCACAAGACTAGCAGAAAGTACAGTAACAACAATATTTATGAAGTCATAGTAATCTTACCTTCTCATAAAAATTTATGGCACGGTCAAGATCTCCAACTCGAAGCATTACTTGGCATAGGGGCTCGGGTGTTGGACCCCTCTCTAGAAGTTCAAACTTGTAACCATCAGGATCTTCAATAAATGCTATTACTGTCTTCCCTCCTTTAACGGGACCCGGTTCCCTGCTTACTTTTCCTCCCTTAGCCTTTACCAGTTCCACTGTCTTTGAAACCTAATGCACACCCCACAACCAGGTAAGTTTACAACAGGGTTATGCAAATATGCAGATAATACACCACAATTTAGCGACCAAAGACAAAATGCAGTAACAGTTAAGCAAAGAAAGGGCCTTTCGAGATATGCAAGATTATACGTTCTATGTAAAGTTCCTTTCACTCTCTATTTATAAAGACACTTACATCCTCTACAGCAATTCCGAAATGGCCAAACCCAGATCCGATATCATACTTGTCAACTCCATAATCTGACAGTGTCATAAGATGAAAACATTGGATTCTGACAATGTAGAGCTTGTAAAAGAGAAACTTAATCGTAGCCGTAAACATTTGGGTTGTGTGCAGAAAGAAAAGGAAATGGCATACTGATTCGGATAGCGGAGCAACTTACTGTACGTGAGTTCAATCACAAAATGAGAGTCCTCTGGTCCATATCCTAGAAATGCATTTGTGTATCTTTCCTCAGGGATGTCACGCTTTCTCAATAATTTCATCCCTAGGCACTCGGTATAGAATCTGAACACAATTATGGAAGATTAGAAGAGGGAGCAACAGAGAATAAGATCATGACATTTGAACAGAATATAATTAGCAAAATATGGAGTGTCAAGATATTTGTACTTTATCGTCTTTTCAAGGTCCCCAACACGGTAAACTACATGGAGCATTCTTCTTTTGTCCTGTTTGACCCACTCTAGGACATTTTCTTGGGTAGTAGTGGTGCTTGCTTGCGCCATATTTCCCGCAGCAATGACCGAAAAACTGCCCCCTTTATCTCTTAACAGATTAGAAGCTTTAAGGCCAAAAGATTGCAACTGCGGAACTGCTGCAGAACCATCAACATTACTAAGTAAGCAATTCTCTTACTAATTGATGCACACACAAAAATCCTGGGATACAGTAATGTCTAAAGGTCAACAGAGACAAGCAACAATTTCCACCAATAGCATACAAATCAACCAATATTCACTGCCGCGTTGGTGAGCTATGTTGCACGGGCTCTCCAAAATATTATCTCACACGTGTCAGATCCTCCAAAAATGCACTACTTTTAGAGGATCCGACACGTACACTGCGACATTTTTGGAGAGTTCCAGCAACATAGTTGGTGAGCAAATCATAATAGAAAATTGGCACAAACTATGTGATTATCACTGTTTCAAATTATTGTAAGAAAGAGTAAGAGAAGACATCTTAAAACAGAAATACTCCAGTACCAACCTTTTTAATTTCCTGCAGCACATGTTTCCATGTTAGACATCATATACGGGTGGTGTTCCTATGGTTAAATGTGCGGTAGTGGCTTTATTAATGAATAGAGAAGCAATCACTTTAACTAACTAAATAACTGCCAAGTTAAGCGAATATGGGGCATATAGAATGATGATAGAAGCGATGATTCTGTTGAAAGTTATGTTGTCTGAAAAGTAGAACCAGAAATTTTTAAAATGAAAACAACAACAACGCGAGTAATCCCCTACACCGAGACTCTAACCCCAGAAAATGGTGCTCTTTTATTAATATAAGAACCAGAGATGAAAGATGTGACTCTTAGATATAAGATCCAAGCCAATGGGAAATAGAAATGTAGTGAACCACATTAGCTATCCATTTTAAAGCATACGACTGGTGTAAACAGTACAACTACAAGTTTTTATATTTTCTAAAGCAGACTGCACAAAAATAACATTATCGCTCTAATTTTTTATGAAAAAACAAAATCTTTGCTTCTAGACAAACAAAACTAATTGTGAGGAAGAAGAAAATTCAGTACCAAAGACAGAGATAAACTACAATTTTACATCAATCAAAGAACGTTAACTATCCATATAACAATTTCTAAAAGAGTAAAATTGGCCCCTTCAAGAAAGGTTTTCTTACTATCAGAGATACACAGAATTCCATCACAGACTAGAGTCATCAGGAATATGCCAAAATCACATTTTCACATTCCACATACAACAACAACAACAACAACTACCCAGTATACTACCCATAAAATTTTACCAAGGGACAAAGTTATCAAAGAAAGAAACTTCTATATTACGACATTTTCTTTAACCTCCATCCTGCAGTAGCGGAACTAGGTAAAGAAAAGGGGGTTCCATTGAATCCCTTTCGCCCGAAAATTATACAGCGCAAATAGGACAAAAATGAATTTCTTTTAGTTATGCTATAAATTGTTGAATCCCCACTTCCAAATAGGACAAGAGGAAACAACCTCCACTTCCAACCGAGAGGTTGTGAGTTCGAGTCTCCCCAAGAGTAAGTTGGGAAGTTCTTGGAGGGAAGGATGCCGGGGGTCTATTTGGAATTAGCCTCTCTACCCAAGGGTAGGGGTAAGGTCTGCGTACACACTACCCTCCCCAGACCCCATTAAGTGGGATTAATAGTGGGTTATTGTTATTGTTATTGTTGTTGTTATAAATTGTTGAATCCCCTTAACATAAGAAAAGATCCCAACTATCACATTCTAGTTTTTTTAATCCCTTGAATAAATTCCTGGCTCCGCCACATCCACCCATCAGCGTACAACACTTCCTTGTGCATTAATTTGTAAAGAAGCATAACATACTACTATATAGTTTACAATTGCACAAGGAAAAGACGTTTGACTGTTTGACATCACAACTGCATACTGGTATTCTAGCGCACATTCTAAACTACAAAAAGATACAAAATGGATACATACAATAACTGGTCATATAATGAAAAAAACAAATTTGAACCAAACAAACAAGGATTCAAGATGAGCACAGTGCACTTAAAGAAAAAAACTAAATAAATTAGGCACATAAGAAATTGGCAATATGAATTTTATATATACTGACGGTGCGTGATTATTTTACACCATCAGTGAATTTTAACTATGATAGCAGGTTAATTACCATTTTTCACATATTACCAATTACTAATATTTATCAAGAGATTTACATAAAGTTGACCTGATTGTATAAATATAGAACCTAAACTCAGAATAAAAAGGGATTTAATATCAAGGGCTAAAAACGAAAAAATAATAATAAGATAGAGAATTTACCACTACCCAGATGAAAAGAACCGAACTTCCGTTGAGAATTATGAGAAAGAAGCGAAACACAGAATCTTGAGGACCCAGAAAATTTATTAAGAGATGAAAGTGAAGGCCTAATTGAAGAAGCCATAGGTATTATCCTCACCATTTTTATTTATTTTTTTAATGTAAAGCTGCTTTTTTGCAGCTATTTATGAGACAAATGGCAAAGGCTGAAAATGGGGAAAGAGGAAAATGAAGATTTGATTTATGTGGGAGTGAAGTGTGGAGCTAAACTAAAGAGAGAGAATATACAAAAAAACAAAGCGTTTGATTAATTCGATGATGACTAATGTTGTATGATTGTGATGGAGAAGAGACACGAGACTTCACCTCTTCTTGGGCTTTTGATTTCAAGAATAAAAGAGGAATTTTTACGTAAATAGCCGCTATATTTATTATTTAATTTGTCAAGCTAATATTATATATAGATTATATATTAATTATATATAACTATATATATAAAATACTTAAATTATACATATATTATTAGGGGTGGACATACTTTGGGAAAACTTGAAATCCAAACCGAAATTCAAATTTCTTGGATTTTTGGTTTCGATTTTCGAATTACGGATCAGATTTTGGATTTAATTTTTAAAATTTTGAATTTCGGATTGGATATTGGATTTGTTACTTCGAACTTTTGGATATCCAAAAATCCAAAAATCTTATACTTTATATTTAGTTCATTATCCATATGTCAATAGTAATAAGTTCAATACCTTGCCCATTAGATATTCATATATATTCAATATTAATTACTAAGTTATTATGAGAATACTTTTTATTTGGACATGATTTTATTAATTTTTCTTCTTATCTGTCGTATTAACGTCTCTATTATATTTTTTTATTTTTTATATAATAAATTAATTATTTTAATATTCATTTGGATGATTGCGGTGAGAATGAAGAACTTTTCAGGCAATTTAACATGAGTAATTCATTTGGATATTTATTTTTGTAAAAAAAGAAAAGAGACATCTCAACTTATGAGTTCAAAATCGAAAATCCAAAATATCCAAACCGATTAATCCAATACCGAACTTAAAAAATCCGATCCAATTCGAACTTATTTAAATTGAATTTGGATTGTCATTTCGTCAATACGAAAATTAAAAATCCAAACCGAAATTTTATATGCAATCTGAACTGCCCGAACGCCACCCCTATATATTATATCTCTACTGACTATTTTTAGTTTAAGTGGTTAAGAGAGCGGCTATTTGAGTTAATTTTTTAGTATAAGATTTAACTAACCCACCTAATCTCTCAAACTAAAAGTTACATGTGAATATATAATTTACTATGTATAATTCGTGCATCACATGTATATAAATGTATGTAATAATTGAGTAATTTATATATATCGGCAAAAAAACAAATAGTAAATCTAGCCGGCTATTTATGTTAAAAGCGAGATATGGGCTGTCATGACCCAAATCGCATAAAAGAAGAATTTACCTAAATAGCCGTCTATTCAACCGCTTAAATTAAAAATAGTTGGCGAATGTATAATATGCATATATTATATATAATACATATGGTTGTGTATAATATAAGTATACTGACTAAAAAAAATAAGCAGTAAATATTGTTGGCTATTTGTGTAAATATCCCCTATCATAAATCATGACGTTTTGGTTGGCTTAACGATTTAACTAATATGTAAAACTCTCTAAAGCATGTGTAATTGAGAGGTTCGAAATATCAATGTTTTGTTATAGTCAAGTGAAGATTATCGAAGATAAATTTTCAGAACACACTATTGTTTAGTGGCTATTAATTTGTTATAGCTACCATTTACTTAATTACTTCCTATAGCTATTTTTTTAGTTATTATGGAATGTATTCGATGTATCAAGCTACTGTATTCACGAATACAATAGCAAAATTCGGCAAAAAAAAAACAGAGCATGCCAGCTATCATCCGCTGCATTCATATGTATTCACAAGATGTATTCATGAATACAACATAAAGATAGGCCTCTCCAGTTGTTTAAAAGAGAAAAGTTAATCAATTAACTTGATAGACTCCTAATATAACTCAACAAACTCAATTATAACATGCAAAATTATTAATCCGATTAAAGAAAAGATTTCTCAAACAAGAAATACCCAAAAATAGAGCAATAATAAGAGATTTAGTTCATCATTTATTTCGTGGTATATACTTACAACCTCTTCACCAATTTGTTGTATCCAATTGTATGAATATGTAATATGGCTAGTTGTATAATATATTCATGGTAGAATTTTAAAAAATACAGCATGTATAATGTTGTATTCATAATATATGTTTCTCTAACAAAATCTAAATACATCTAAAAGTCGCTATCTACAATCTAAATACATTTCGTTAGTCGTATTCATTTATTTTCTATTTATATTAAGAGTATTTTACTGTATTTCTTTGTATTGTTGTTTTAAATATAGATGAATACAATTAGGTTGAAAATACAGATGAATACAGTTAGAACTAATAATGTATTTAAAAATATTGTTGTATGAACTCAAATACTGATACGAACTAAGCTAAGTTGCAAAAATTAGGAGAGAAAAGAGCTAAACGTAATGAAACAGTAAAAATGAAGAAGAAAATGAAAGGAAAATGCAGTAAAATAGGAGTAGCAATGAAAGATAGGCATTTTCATATATCTCTTCAAAAAGGAAAACATTACTATTTATAGTATGATAGCCTAGTTGCCATAGCTCAAGTCGTACTGATACTACCCAAAAAAGGCAACAACAGATGGACTTAATGTGCTTGACTAACTTAAATGTGTGCGGCATGTGCAATTATAGAAACTATAACTTAAAAATAGTGGGGATTAAACTGACTAATGGGTAAACTTATCTTAAATCCTTTTCTAACTGAATACAACGGTTAGGTACCCCTGCGCAAATGCAATGTACCACCACGTGAAGCTGTCTGCAGCTGGATTCGTATCAGACCCCCCCCCCCCCCCCCCAATTAAAAGCTTCCTTGTCCTTGAGGGAGGAATGTAGGAAACCTGAGTTTGAGAGAATTGTAATCTTCCCAAGTGGCTTGATCTGGTGTTGCTTTGTCCCATTGAACTAACACCTGTGTGATAGCCTTGTTCCCCTTTTGAATCATTCTTCTATCAATAATTTTCTGAGGTTGAGGACAGTAAGGGCTGGATATGTCGATTATGGGTGGGTGTGTAATGGTTTCAGGGAGCTTATAGCAGGGTTTAAGCTGGGAAACATGGAATGTGTGATGAAGTAGTAACTGAGGGGCAATGGATAGTTTATATGCCACAGTGCCCACTTTTTGTAAAATTTGGTAAGTTCCATATTACTTTGCTGATAATTTGGAGAAATGAGTGTCTGAGAGTGTTACTTGCCTATAAGGTTGTATCTTGAGGTAGACCCAATCCCCTTCCTTAAATTGTGTATCACTCCTATGTTTATTAGCTTGATCAACCATTCTTTGTTGTGCCCTTTGTAAATAGTATTGCAGCAGTTGGTACTTGAATTCTCTTGTTCGCAGACTCCTATCTACTTCTTCCATGGCTGAGTCACATGTCATATATTGTAAGTGGAATGGTGGAGGTTGACCATAGAGAGCCTCATAAGGGGTGGTTTGTATTGAAGAGTGGTAGGTAGTGTTGTACCACCATTCAATTGCTGCTAAATAAGAGGACCAATCCTTTTGAGAATCTGAGCAGAAACACCTGAGGTAAGTTTCCAAACATCTATTAACCACCTCTGTTTTCCCATCAGACTGTGGATGGTAGGCTGTAAAAGTGTTGAGAGTGACCCCACTCATGGAGAATAACTCTTTCCATAGCCTACTAATGAATATAGGATCCCTATCACTCACTATATCCTCAGGCATCCCATGTAATCTGAACACCTTCTCCATAAAGAGCTTAGTAATATCAGAAGCAGTATAAGGGTGGGATACTCCTATGAAGTGAGCATACTTGGTTAGTCTATCTACTACCACCCATATCACTGTCTTCCCATTAGCCTTAGGCAATCCTTCAATGAAATCCATGCTAATACTACTCCTGGCTAATGAGGGTATTTTGAGTGGTTGTAGGAGCCCAGGGTAAGGGACTGTTTCATGTTTGTGCCTCTAACATGTGTTACATTCTTTGACATACCTCTGAATATCATCCTTTATCCCTTTCCAATAGAAGAGTGCAACTACTTTCATGTAAGTATGATCTATGCCTGAATGACCTCCAGAAGGGGAGTCATGCCATAATTTCAGAATCACCCTTCTCAGTTGTTCATTAGGTCTCACCACTAGCTTCCCATTCCTTCTTAATTGATTATGCACCAAGGATTACCCCTTTGATTCTCCACCTTCCCTCTTGAGGTCTACCATAATGGCTACAAGCTCGTCATCTAACTCCCAAGTCTGCATTATCTGATCCAACAATCAGTTTTGATGGGTTCCCCCTTTTATACTCAATCACAAAGTCATATTGCATGATCTTAGTTATCCATTTCAGTTGGGACCCCTGTATGCAGTTTTTTCTCCAACAGGAATTTGAGAGCCTTTTGATCTGTCTTGACTGTAAAGGGACTGCTAGTTAGATATTGTGACCACTTGTTCACTTCCATGACTAGGGCCAATAACTCCTTGTCGTATACTGATAAAGCTTGGTGCTGTGGAGATAAGCCTTTGCTTAGGTAGGCTACAAGCTGTACTTTTTGCATAAGTACAGCTCTTATGCCCATGCTGCATGCATCAGTCTCTACCACAAAAGTTATAGAGAAATCAGGAAACGTGAGGACTGGTGTTGAGGTTACAGTCTCTTTCAATCTGTTGAAAGCCTCAATAGCCTTGGGAGACCACTTAAAGTTGTCCTTCTTCAATAGGTCAGTGAGGGGCTTACTAATAACCCCATATCCTTTGATGAACCTTATGTAGTAACCTGCTAATCCTAGGAATCCCCTTAGTTGCTTGAGACTAACTGGTTCAGGCCATATCTGCACAACTTCTATCTTTCTTGGATCCGTGGCTACTCCTTCTGCTGAGATGTAATGTCCTAGGTACTCAACTCTTGCAGCTGCAAATACACGCTTCTTTTAGAAAATAGTTGATGTTGTACCAGTAGATCAAAAGTAACTCTGAGATGGTGTACATGCTCCTACAGATCCTTACTGAATTCCAGGATGTCATAAAAAAATACTAATATAAACTTCCTGAGGTGTGCTTGGAAGATATGATTCATCAAACTCTACAAACTAGAAAGGGCATTGGTGAGACCAAAGGGCATAACTAAGTATTCATAATGCCCTGAGTAAGTCTTGAAAGTTGTTTTCTGGATGTCTGAGGGTCCCATCCTTATTTGGTGATAGTCTGCCCTTAAATCTATCTTAGAATATATTTTTGTACCTCTCAGCTCATCCAATAATTCTTCAATAATTGGAATGAGAAATTTGTATTTATGGTGAGTTTATTCAATGCCCTGTTGTCTACACATAGTCTCCAAGAGCCATCCTTCTTTACCACCAATACTACATGAGAGGCATAAGAGCTTTGCACTATACTAAATTATGCCTTGTTGCAGCATTTCTGATACCATCTTTTCTATCACATTCTTCTGCAGAGGGGAATATCTGTGGGGTCTTGAGTTCACAGGTAGACTGTCTCTTTTTAGTGGTAGATGATGGTCAAACACTCCCCTTGAAGGTGGTAGCTGCCTGGGTCCTTGGAACAATTCGTGATACTCCTTTAATAATGCCTGCACTTGAGCTGGTTCTTTCTTCACACTGTCATCCTATTTATCCTTAATGGATGTTGATGATGGACACACCGTGATCATAAAAATTTGGGCCTCACCAGTAGTGATGTTGTTGAAGGTCTTGTCATCTACTGTTTTAAAAGAGGGCTGGACGCCCTGTAGGGCTATTTCCCTGATATTCAAACCTCATATACAGCTTCTCAAAATTGATTTGAATGTCCCCCAGTTTACTCAACCACTGGATTCCTAATACCACATCACAACTTCCTATAGGGAGTAATATAAAGTCATCTTGGAACATAACACCCTGCATCAACAATTTGAACCCTTGCTCCATCAGCCACTGGCACATCTTGAGGGTTAATATGGTAAACCTTGCATCCAATCCTTTGAGTAACATTCTCATTGATAAAGTTATGTGTGGAACCGCTATCAATGAGAATATGGATTGGTTTATGCTTAGTGAACCCTTGAACCTTCAAAGTTTTGTACCCTCTAGAGCCTTGCAAGGCTTCTAAAGAGATCTCACAGCTTTCAATAGCCTCTTCTTCTTCCATCTTTTGATCAATGATGCCCTTTTCAAGTTCTGCTCCTTCATGGTTACTTGAATATGTTTCCTCAATCTCCAAGGAATAAATGTGCAGAGGTAGAGGACGACCACGTAAGATACCATTAGCAACTATTGAAAACCTATTAACAACAATCAAGCAACCAATTATGGAGAAAGTAGTAACCACGACACCAACCGTGCAGAGCTCAGATTCAACAGTTGCGGTTAATATAGACTCAATTGGGTCGACATCGCACCAGTCTACAGTCTCAAAGAAGCTGGATCTGACTTCCCCAGCTCAGATGGAGCAAAACCAGATCTAATGAAGAAGGCTACCAATGGAACAGTTAACATGCAGAGTCTAGTGCAGGTCCAAGCACAACCAGTAGAAGAAGTAACGGAGGATCCTGAGGTCATCAAAAATAGAAATGAAGAACCCAAGCAGACATGGTCAACCCTCTTTCAGAAAAATAGATTTGCAACAAATGGTATGTCTCTAGATTACATACCACCTCTAATTGTTGATGGGCATCCAATAGTGCAATTGAACAAATTAGAGGTAGATGAGGAACAGAAGAAGTGGAAATGTGCTTTAATTGTATATATCTTAGGGGATGGACATGGTTTTAATGCGATGAAAATGTTTATTAACCTTCACTAGTCACATGTTCCAGAACCAGACTTGTTTTATCATGATGAAGGTTATTACATAGTTAAGTGCAAAACAATGGAAGATACTAAGGAAATTCTCTGTGCTAGACCTTATTCTATAGCTAACCGGCCTATAATTCTCAAACCATGGACTCCAGACTTTGATTTCACTGAGGAATTCCCTACTGCTATTCCTTCATGGTTTAAATTTCCCAAGCTTCCTATATCCTACTAGGGAATGAGATCATTAAGTAGGATTGCAAGTGTCCTAGGGAAACCTATTTTAGCGGATGAGTGCACAACCAAACAGACTAGAGTCTCATATGCTCGGATGCTTATAGAGATTAATGTCACCAAAGAGTTGTCAAAAGAAATATGGGTGATGGATCCAAATGGGAAGAAATTCCTACAAGATGTGTGTCTATCACTTAAAGCCATCCTTTTGTGAGAAATGTCAAACTGTTGGCCACAGCTGCTCAGTCCAAGTGAAACCAGCTACACACCAGCCTACTCAAGTGAAGAAGGCAAAAGTAACACAGGAAATTAGAACCAAGGCCCCAGTACAAGATGCTCGTACTCAAAAAGAGACAACAGTATCAGCACCACAACAGGTTGTCTCAAACAAGAAGAATGAAGTTCAGAAAGAGCCCAATGAGCTACCAAATCTGATGCCAGAGATGGAAAAACAGGAAGAGAAAGGGAAAAAAGTTCAGAGTCCAGAATTCAATCTCATCAACGTTCCACTTTTGTCTCCCATTCCTGTAAGTAATAAATTTGAAGCAGTGTCAAATAGCAAGTATAAGGTACCACCAGGGGATAGGGGTGGACCAAGTAATTACCAGTGAAGTGGTTGTTCTGGAATATTAGAGGCGTAAATAAAAAGTATAAACAGAAGGAAGTTAGGGAGTACATTAGGAGTAATAAAATAAACCTAGTTTGAGTTATAAGAACATGCTAGAACTCTATCTTAGTGAATCTCCTCCTCAGCTCCTGTACATGATGCAGATAAGGGAGTATCTTGGAGTTCTTGGTCACCCATTCTTATCGGACCTGATGTATAAGAAATTTTGAATCCTCGATTACTAGAAACTATTGGTTGTTCATGTCAATGGCAATCTTGAGTCTCAAGATGAAGGCTTCATACTCAGCCATGTTGTTGGTGCAGGGGAACCTGAATTTGGTGGAAACTGGATAATGCTGATCGATTTCTGACACTAGGACTGCTCCTATGCCAACTCCTTTGAAATTTGCTGCCCCATCGAAAAATATTCTCCAACCATCATAGTATTCTGCAATATCTTCTCCTATGAATGATACCTCTTCGTCAGGAAAATACATTTTAGGGGTTCGTATTCTCCGTCCACGGGATTCTCGGTAAGATGATATGCCAAATCCTATCCTTTGATTGCTTTTTGAGTTACGTAGACAATGTCGAATTCGCTCAAGGATTTTCCACTTGGCCAGCTTGCTAGTGATCATGGGCTTTTGAAAGATGTATTTCAACGGATCTATCCTTGATATGAGATATGTAGTATAGGAACAGAAATAGCGCCTCAACTTCTGAGCTACCCAAGTCAAAGCACAAAAAGTGCATTCTAATAGAGAATACTAGGCCTTGTACGGGGTGAACTTCTTGATGAGATGATAGATGGCCTGCTCCTTCCTCCCCATTTCATCATGTTGCCCAAGAACATAACTGAACGCTCCATCCAGAAGTGCAAGGTAGAGTAATAAGGGTCTATCCGGCTCGGGCGCGACCAAAACTGGAAGTGTGAACATGTACTCCTTGATTCTATTGAAGGCCTTCTAGCAGTGATCAGTCCATTTGGTAGCCGAATCCTTCTTCAATATCTTAAAGATTGGCTCACAGATGACGATGGATTGTGCTATGAACCGGCTGAGGTAGTTGAGCCTCCCCAGGAAACTCATCACGTCCTTCTTGTTCTTTGGTAATGGAAATTGTTGAATAACTTTGACATTTGATGGATCCAGTTCTATTCCTCTAGGACTTACAATGAACCCAAGTAGTTTTTCGGCAAGAACCACAAATACACATTTCGCGGGATTCTGTTTTAGGTTGTACCTTCTCAGTCTATTGAAGAACTTACTCAAATCTTCCATGTGATCAGTGGCTTTCTTGGATTTGGTGAGGACATCATCTACATACACTTCAATCTCTTTATGTATTATATCATGGAAAATGGTAGTCATGGACCTCATGTAGGTGGCCAACATTCTTTAATCCGAATGGCATCATTTTGTAACAGTACATTTCCTACTGCGTGATGAAAGCCGTTTTTTCAATATTTTCTTCATCCATCCAGATCTGATGATACCTAGCAAAACAATCCACGAATGACTGCAACTCATGCTTGGCGCATTTGTTAATTAGGATGTCTATGTTTGGCAAGAGGAAGTCATCTTTTGGAATGGCTCGATTGAGATCCTGGTAGTTGACACAGACTCTAACCTTCCCATCCTTCTTCGGCAGTGGCACGATGTTGGCTAACCATGTATGATATTCTACTACCTTGAGAACCTTAGATTTGACTTGCTTAGTGACTTCTTCCTTGATATTCAAGCTCATGTCGGTCTTGAAATTTCTGAGCTTTTGCTTCACCGGCGCACATGTTGGATAGGTTGGAAGTTTGTGTGCTACAATAGATGTACTCACACTAGTCATATCATCATACGACCAGCCAAATATGTCCTCATATTCCCTTAGAAATTCTATGTATTCTTCCTTTATGATGGTGACAAATGAACACTGATGCGCATTGTTTTGACATTTTCTGCATCTCCTAGGTGAACAACCTCAGTCTCGTCCAGGTTGGATTTAGGTCTATTCTCAAAATTTTCAACCTCTTTAACAATTTCTTTCGGTATATCATCGTCCTTTGAATCTATATCCATTTATTGCGTTGTCTCGTTGCATGCCACAGTCATCGGTTCATCAAGATAAGTAATAGTAATGTTGTATAAATAAAGTAAATGAGAGAAAGTGATAAGAGTAAGATTTATAAGAAACTGAAGAGCTTTGATAAATTTCATAATTGTTTTAAACATTGGGCCTCTTATTTTGAAATTAAAAATGCGAAAAGAAAGTCAATTAGCAAAAATAGAAGATAATGCATAGTGCTTTGTTAAGCCTTGCTACCCCGAAGCTTTCCAGGCTCCGGTGGTTCTGATTGTCCAATTGTTGAGGCATGCTACTTGGCTTACGGCTTGTATAGAAGGGTCTTCCTCCCCCCTCGAAAATGACACAATAATCGATGTCATCATCATCCAGGATGAATTCCTCATCGCTGTTAGAGCTTCCTCTTCTTCTGAGACATATATAACATCGACTGGCTGGAAAGTCTATTCCACATGGGGTATCGGCTGTTCCAGGGGGTATTAATGGTCGCGCCATGGTGGCGACCAATTTTTTAGCTCTTCCCAAGTGTATTCGTATCCCAAATCGAAAGTGGTACAATGTTTCTTCAGCTTGATAGGTTTGGTGATTCCTTGGAGGTTCTTGCCAAGTCCCTTTACAAGTTCATATCCGCTCCAGTTCAATATTCTTTCAATTTTGTTGTCCCACCATTTATGCTTATCAATGGTGTTGAGTCGCTTGAAGTGGTGGTAGGTTGCCCCGCCTATCTTTCTTCTATCTCCGATTGCTGGGATGGTTTGGCGACTGTATATGGGATTTCTACCATTGCCATGAATGATCACCTCTTTGTGGTTCCACTCAAACTTCACTGCCTGATGTAGGTTGATGTTATAGCCCTAGCGGTATGAATCCAAGGCCGTTCCAAAAGCAAGTTGGAAGATGCTCGCACATCAATTACTTGAAAATCAACATCAAACCAAGTAGGCTCCATTTGCAGACAGAAGCTAATTTCCCCAATAGTGGACCTTTGGGAACCGTCAAAAGATTTGACATTGATGGCCCCATCCTTAATATCATGCATGCTCTTTCCCAATTTTCAGAGCGTTACCAATGGACAAATGTTAATGCTGGACCCTTTGTCAATTAGGATTGTGGTAATGAAATAATCCTCGCACTACACAGTGATATGCAACGCCTTGTTATGACTCAACCCTTCTGGTGGCTGCTCATCTTCATGAAAAGTGATCTTATGACTCTCCAATACCTACCCTACCATATTTTCCATCTCTCCTCTAGTGATGTTGGTCGATACAAATGCCTTACAGCACCTTTTACAAAGCATTCTTATGTGCATTAGAGCTTTGCAGCAAAGCTAGGATAGAGATCTGTGCTGGTGTTTTCTTCAACTGATCAATGACTGAGTACTCCTTTGCTTGTATCTTTCTATAGAGATCATCAGGCCCAGTTTTAGTGATGGTCGGCCGACCAGAGGCCTGCTTGTTTGACTCGGCCAAATGTTCTGGAGTGTAGAACCTGCTTGTTCTTGTCATACCCTCTGCCGCAACTGCTTCTCCGAATTTGGCTTTCTCTTTCGTTCTTGCCTCGGATGTGTAGTCCCAGTGGATGGCCTTCGTGTGGAATAATTTTATAGACGACATGGCTACCGGAATGAGCACCTTTACTCTAGATAGAGTAAAAGTTTTGGAAGGTAAGACTGCAACTTCAAATGGTATAGGTGCATTTGCTGGAGATCCAAACTCGACCTCAATCGGTGCTGGTATCTTTGTAGAAGAAGGTGCTTTAAACTCAAGTGGTATGGATATATTCACCTCGGTGTCCTTAGAAGGATGAATCTGGACTACAATCGGATAAGGGTGACTGTTAGTTTGTTTGGATCGTCACCTTCTGTGATCAAACCGATCGATCCCTTGGGGTCCCAATAATATTCTATCTCAATCATGTGAACGGTTACACCCTTGTGGTCGGGAAGATGGTTTTTGCGGACATTCGGAGCAGGCTCCTTTTCCACAATAATCTTGTTATCGATTAGTGCCTGAAATATTGTCTTTCATAGAATGGCATTCATCAATGGTATGCTCTTTCATTCGGAATGGTATATGCAGGATTTATTAGGATTAACCCATTGGGAAGGGTTTTCAGGAGTTATAGTAGGAATGGAGGTGACATAACCAACATCTTTGAGGCTTTTGTACAGCTAGTCATCAGTTCAGTAATGGCAGTATATTATTTGAGAGATCTGCGATCGAAATTTGGTCGGGGTCTAGGAAAGATTTGGCGAGTGGGAGGTGATAGATAGTGAGAGATTTGAGCATTTTAGGCTTGGTAGACATGTGCATGTTGGGAATAACTGGGTGAAGTAGATTGATATGTGGGTGGTACAAATGATTGGTAAGTAGGTGGTGGAGCTTTGTAAGAGGGGAAGGGTGCTTGGTAATTTGGAGTAGGTTGATATGTGAGTGGAGGTATCAGGTAGGTTTGGTATTTGATAGGGACTTGGTTCTCGGTGAAACCATCACTGCGCTCACCTCCCTTTTCTTGGACGTGCCATAAGGCATAGTGCCTTGTCGGTAGCCTGCAAAGCTTCAAAGTTTGTGACCATATCATTTTTGAAGCCTTCCTCGATCCTTTCATCGAGCTTGATGATGTTAGAAAATGTCTGGCTTTCAATCAACATCAACCTTTCATACTATGAGTTATTGTTGAGGCTGACTATGGACTTCGTTGTTGGACTCCCACAGACTTAGAGGAAGTTCAATGCGGTATGAGTTATTGTCGAGGCTGACCAAGTTAGTGCATTTCATTTCTGTGGCAGTCTCATATTCTTCAGAGAGGTTAGCTGAGATCTATATCTGGGAGATTGTTCGTCTTCGTGGTGTGCCTGTGTATCATTTCTGGTCAAGGTACACAGTTTACCTCGCATTTTTGGATAGTAGTTCAGCGTGAGTTGGGTATACGGGTCGAGTTGAGCACAACATTTCATTTTCAGATGGACGGACAGTCCAAGCGTACTATTTAGATTTTGGAGTATATGCTTCGAGCACGTGTTATTGACTTTGGAGGTTCTTGGGATCAATTTTTGCTATTAGCAGAATTTTCCTACAACAACAGTTACTAGCTGAGCATTCAGATGGCTCCCTATGCGGCATTATATGGTAGATGGTGTTGATCGCCGGTTGGGTGGTTCGAGCCAGGAAAGGCTCGATTGTTGGGTACGGATTTGTTCCAGGATGCCTTATACAAGGTTATAGTCATTCAGGATAGTCTTCATGTGGATCAGGCCAAACAAAAGAGTTATGCCGATCGTAAGGTTCGTAAGGCGGAATTTATGATCGGAGAATAAGTGTTGCTTCAGGTGTCGCCCATGAAGGGCATAATGATATTTGGGAAGAAGGGCAAGATCAGCCCTAGGTTCTTCTGTCCTTATAAGATTCTTGATTGAGTAGAAAAGGTGGATTATAGACTTGCATTGCCACCGAGTATATCATCTGTGCATCAATTGTTTCATGTGACCATGCTTTGAAAGTATCACGACGATCCAACCCACATGTTAGACTTTAGCACTGTCCAATTGGATAATGACTTGACATATAAAGAGGAGCCGGTAGCTATTCTAGGCTGGCAGGTTCGTCGGTTAAGATCAAAGAGTTTCCCTTTAGTTCGTGTGTAGTGGAGAGGTCAGCCTGTTGAGGCAGCAACCTGGGAGTCTGAGTACTTTTCTATGTTCGTTATCTTCATCTTTCACCGACTCAAGTACTTTTCTATGTTCGTTGAAGGACGAACAATTATTTTAGTGGTGGAGAATATGATGGCCTAAAAGGTCATCTCTTGTTTTAGAAGTCAAATCTGTATTCCGGGGGCCTTAAAACCTCTTTTTGTTTCACCTCGATCTGCATGCAATGCGGGTGCATTTTCGGAAAGCTTTTATGTGAAATTTAAGAAAAATAATAAATTTGGCCCTTAAAATTGGTTAAAAATAACTTTGGCCAACATTCTTGGTAAACGGACCCATACTTGTGATTGGACGGTCTCATAGGGTCCATAGTAAAATATGAAACTTGGGTATTTGCCTGAATCAAATTTGGAGGTCCCAAACCCGAAAAATAATTTTTTAGATAAAATTATTTGCTTGAAAATATAAAGGATTTTTGAAATGAAATGATGTGTGTTATTGATGGTATCGGGCTCGTATGTTGGCTCTGGAGCACGATAAAGGTTTAAAAAAATAATTAAGTTGAATCTTTTTAATTTAGTAAGAATCGGAATCAGTTTGGTATAAATCGAACCTATATTGAGAAAATGAAAATTTTGATGTTCTTGAGGAATTTCATGAATTTGAGGTTAACTTCATAGTTGTTGATTCTACTTTGATGATTTGACCACATGAGCAAATACATATGTTGTTATTAGACTTGCGTGCATGTTTGGTTTGGAGCCCCGATGGATCAGATGAGTTTTGGATAGGCTACAGGGTGAATTGGACTTGGGAAGTATCAGATTTTTCTTCTGGTATGTGTTACAAGCTCAGATCTCGCAATTGCGAGGTTAGATGTCACAATTGCGAGCCTATCAGGACTTGAAATTGCGAGGACTTCTTTGCAATTGCGAGGAAGTTTAGCCAGCCTTTGAACATATTTGTGATCTTCCCCTTCGCAGTTGCGAAGTCATCAGGGGAGTCAGTCATCGCAATTGCGACTATTTGTCCGCAATTTCGAAGCGAGCAGGGCAGGCCTACCTTCTCATTTGTGAAGCCTGGGTCACATTTGCGAGTTCGCATCGCAAATGCGATAATTGCGCCTTGGTAAATTGAAACATAGACGGGATTTTCTTCATTTTTCAAACTCTTTTAAACCCTAAGCTCTCTTGAGCAATTTTCCAAAGAAAGATTCTTCTCCAAATCATACGTAAACAACTTCGAACTCATTTTCTTCAATCTATAACATCTTTCACTTTAAAATCTAGGGTTTTTATGAGGAATTGTGTGTTTCTGGATAGAAATTAGGATTTTTCAATTTTAGGGATTTGAACCTCAATTTGAGGCCAGATTAAAAAACTAATCGCATATTTGGCTTAGCGGTTGAATGGTTAGTCGAGTTTTGGTTGAACTTTGAGTTTTGACCAAGCGGCCTGGACTCGATTTTTGACTTTTTGGGAAAAACATTTGAGAATTCATGTTCATGCATTAGAATTGGTTTATTTAGCATTTATTGATATTATTGAATAAATTATGGCTAGATACTAGTGAATTGGTGGTGGAATCGAGAGGTAAAGCGGTGGTTGAGTGTTGAATTACCCGTTGGCTTAAGTGTTTATTCTTACCCTTGACTTGAGGGAATATTAATCTGTATGAAATATCATGTGTGTGGCGTATAGGTGAGGTGACGAGTACCTATGCACCACCAAATTTACCATGTTTAGCTGTTTCCTTTCCCTGTTTTCTATTATATCATTCCTTGTCTCAATTGCTACCTGCTTAGCTGTTTCTATGCTTTAACTGTTATTTTCCATAAACGTCTCCATGACTAATTGGTTTATATTAACTGTTTTCCTCGTACGTGGAGTGTCTAATTGTCTCATGGATCCGTTTAATTATATTGTTAGCTTGTATTGTGTTGTTGGTAACTTATGGTGCACTTTGGTTGGTCTTGCTGTTTAGCCGTCGTGGGTGAAATTCGTAATCGTAGTGATAAACATTATACGAGTTGAAGTGTAAATATGAAAATTAAGTTAACTTGTGAAGTTCTTGGTATTTTCTCTTTGTGATTGGTGTTGATATATACATATGTTGGGATCGGGTTACACGTCGTAACATGATAAGGGAGAATGTTGATACTGTTATTGTTGAATATTGATACTGTTACTATTGGATTATTGATACAAATAATCGTTTATATTGTGGGATCGTGATGCACACCGCATCAGTTATGTTTCTAGGCATATATTTCTGCTGAAAGTCTATTACTGAGAAATTGAAAAGCTCATAGCTGAAAAAAGTAGTAGTAGCACAGAGGGATTCCGGATTTATTTAATGTCAGTTATTATTTATGCACGTTATGTATTTCCTTCCTGCTTAGTGTAAATTGTTGCAGGTTGTATATGTTGTATGCCCAGTCGTAGCCTCGTCACTATTTCATCGAAGTTAGGCCCGACACTTACCAGTACATAATATCGGTTGTACTAATACTGCACTCTACACATCCTGTGCAGATTTTGAAGCTTGTGGCTGATCAGAGTTCGAGGGTAATACATTCGATTCAGGAGACCCAAGGTAGTCCAGCATGCATCCGCAGGCCCTGGCGTCCCCTTCTATCTTTACTGTATTATGTTTTTACTTTTTCTTCGAAACATATGTTTATTTTCTTTCAGACCATTATTTATAATAATCATAGGCAGTTCGTGAATTGTGACTCCAATTTTCGGTAGATGTTATTTCGGATTTCGTTAATGTTCAAGTTAAGCTTTTAAATTGTTTCTTCCGCATTTATTTCTATTGATTCATCTTGCTAAGTCATTTATATCTGAAAGATAAAGAAAAAAAATGGGTGAAATAAACTGTGACGTTGGCTTGCTTAGCGAGTTGAATGTTAGGCGCCATCATAGTCTCGAATGTGAGAAATTCGAGTCGTGACAATATGCGGTTGGCTTCTGCCGCTTAACGTTAATGACCACTCTTTTTTTTGACGAATTAAAGTCGGTTGAAAATCTATCGGTATTCCTTAGATTCTGATCGATTTCGGATGGTTTTCATGGACGCTTTTGATAGTTTTCTAATAGTCTATGTTAACTATTTTATAAAGGATCAATAAAAATAACACAGAAGATATAACAAAGAAAATACAAAGATCTTTATAAGATCATTTTTTTCTATTTTAATTGCATGTGTATATAGGAGATTATTTTCTTAAAATAGAAGGACTCGTTAATTAATTATACTAACAATAGAAGTACTAATAAATGAACGTGAAGCTGAATGTTTGACGCATCAACCTAAATTAAAGTGGTCATTTCATAGTTAATTTGAGATATGATCAGTCACTACTCTTTTAAAAATGGGATAAAGATATGATACACGTAATAATACATGAAAGGCAAGACAAATAGAAAAAAAACAAAGAGATGAGTCTCGACCTATCTGACTAGCTAGGGAAGCCAAGGGTCACTAACATATTTACTCTCTATACTCATGAATTGACACCTCGTGTAGATCGTCTCAGGATTGGTATATTGGTTGAAGAAGTAGGGTGATTTTATCTTGTGTATCATATAACTTCCATAAGTTGTGTGAGCGTTCCTTTTATTTTATATATATGAATCCATATCTTTATATTTGGATCCATAAAATTTTGGGACGTATATAGTTGTAAGACAAAAAAAAATTTCACACAACTAATATTAATTATGTGAGGCACAAAATAAAATATTCTGAAGAAATATGATCAATGAGGATTTACATAGTTCATCCTAACTTACATGAGATAAAAGAATAGTGTTGTGAAGGATGAAGTCATATTTTATTAATGGTGGTCAATTACATTTTATATATATATATATATATATATATATATATATATATATATATATAATCTAATATTTTACTTATATATACAATATTCTAATCGAAATATTTTATTTCTTTCAAATTTGAACACCCTTGAAAAGTTTCTGATTTCTTCATTGTTATTACTCTTTCGTTTTTTACAAAAGAAATTTTCTGACTTAGAGAGTGCGCGAGTAAACTACGGCTCCCTCCTCCAAACAAGAGTTTTATTCGATTTTAAATTTATCTTATTTATTTTCTTGAGATTTAAACACTGTATACTTAGCAGCCCATCTAAAAAATATTCGACAACTAGTATCTATATCTATTTATACTATATTAAAAGCACGAAGACCCTTATAAAAATATCGTTTATTTTTTTTATTTTCCTTCAAAAATGAATTTCACATTAGATAAAATAGTAACTTAAATTTTCCTAATATTTAAGAGTTTGGAATCAACTAAAATATTGACTATTAAATAATTTTTCTATTTTAACTACGTATGAGTCCTAATTTTTTAGATACATTGCATCTATAATTTATAAAAGCTTTATTATTATTTCATTAAATTAGTTAATTAATTAATATTTTTAAGTTTTATACAAGAAAATTAATTAATTTTATCCAAGTCAAATCTTAGACTCCTAATAATTGTCTAATAAATTAGAAATGTTATGAAATAATATAAAAGACAAGTAAAATAATGTAAGAACAAGAACAATATAGAGAGAATAGGGAGAGGAGTATTCTTATTGATACTTAGGGATTGTTAGGGATTTATTACAATGGTAGAAGACCCATTTATTTATAGTGAGGAGTAAACCCTAGTATCTTTCTAATTATGGACATTCACCTAAAATAGGAGATTTTATAACACTCCCCCTTGAATGTCTATTCAATGATGTGCCTCGTTAAAACCTTAACTAAAACAAAACCCAATGGGAAAAAATTTAAAGAAAAGGAAAAAGAGTACACATGTTTGAATATGCGCCTAATGGTTGCCTCGTTAAAAACCTTGCAAGGAAAACCCAGTGGGACAAAACCTTGTAAGGGAAAAAGAGTGCAACGCGCATTAACTCCCCCTGATAAGAACATCAATTCATATCCTTAAGTCTTCGCATTCCGATCTTGTGAACTAGCTTCTTGAAGGTTGATGTTGGTAGAGATTTTGTGAACAAATCAGCCATATTGTCGCTTGAACGAATCTGTTGCACATTGATATCACCATTCTTTTGAAGATCATGTGTGAAGAATAACTTTGGTGAAATATGCTTTGTTCTATCTCCTTTTATGAATCCTCCCTTCAATTGAGCTATACATGCTGCATTGTCTTCATACAAAGTCGTGGGTAGTTTATTACACTTCAAACCACATTTGTCTTGTATATGATGTATGATAGACCTCAACCACACACACTCCCGACTTGCTTCATGAATAGCAATTATCTCGGCATGATTAGATGAAGTAGCCACAATTGATTGCTTAGTCGATCGCCAAGATATGGCGGTGCCTCCACAGGTAAACACATAACCCGTTTGAGATCGAGCCTTGTGTGGGTCGGATAAATATCCAGCATCAGCATAACCAACAAGATCGGGACTGCAGTTATTGCCATAAAATAAGCCCATATCAGTGGTCCCTTTTAGGTACCGCAATATATGTTTGATCCCATTCCAATGTCTCCTTGTAGGAGCCGAGCTAAATCTTGCTAAGACATTAACTGAAAAGGATATGTCAGGCCTTGTAGTATTTGCAAGATACATTAGTGCGCCAATTGCACTAAGATATGGTACTTCAGGACCAAGTAGCTCTTCATTCCTTTCTTGCGGTCGGAATGGATCTTTATTCACATCAAGTGATCGAACAACCATCGGTGTACTTAAAGGATGTGCTCCATCCATGTAAAACCGTTTCAGTACCTTTTCTATATAGGTAGATTGATGGACAAAAATTCCGTTTGCCAAATATTCAATTTGCAAACCAAGACATAACTTTGTCTTTCCGAGATCTTTCATCTCGAATTCATCCTTTAGATAATCAATTGCCTTTTGGAGTTCTATGGGGTTCCAATAAGGTTTATGTCATCGACATATACGGCAAGTACAACAAATTCCGATGTTGTTTTCTTTATAAAAACACACGGGCAAATGGCGTCATTTATATAGCCTTGTTTTAACAAATACTCACTAAGACGATTATACCACATTCGTCCTGATTGCTTTAGACCATACAAAGATCTTTGCAATTTAATTGAAAACATTTCGCGCGACTTTGCATTATGAGCGTTTGGCACTTTGAGTCCATCGGGAATTTTCATGTATATCTTATTATCAAGTGAGCCATAAAGATAGGCAGTAACCACATCCATTAAATGCATGTCAAGCTTTTCAAGGACAGCAAAACTGATGAGATAACGAAAGGTTATAACATCCATTACAGGCGAATATGTCTCTTCATAATCGACACCAGGCCTTTGAGAAAAACCTTGTGCAACAAGACGTGCCTTATATCTTTGTACCTCGTTTTTCTCATTTCTCTTGCGTACAAAGACCCATTTATGGCCAACGGGCTTAACACCATCAGGTGTTTCAACTATAGGGCCAAAAACTTCACGTTTTGCCAGCGAATTCAGTTCTGATTGAATTGCTTCTTGCCATTTTGGCCAATCATGTCTTTTTCGACATTCTTCAACAGATTGAGGTTCGAGATCCTCACATTCTTGCATAATTCTAGATGCGACATTATAAGCAAAGACATTATCCACCACTATATCCACTCGATTAATATTTGCCTCAATATCAGTTGGATTTATGGATAGTTCCGTATTTTCCAGAGTCTCGGGCTCAATGGATTCTTCATGAATCTCAGAATTCATTAAATCATGAATTTCTTCATGAGATTCTTTCGTAGTGTCATTTTTGTCATTTGCTTTCCTCTTTCTAGCATTTTGATCTTTAGAACCTAATGTCCTGCCACGCTTCAGGCATGCATTCGACTCATTGGTTATGACACTAGACGATTGTCCAACAGGGACATCAATACGGATTGGAACATTTTCCGCGGGGATGTGGGATTTCGTTATCCTTTTCAAGTCCGTAAATGCGTCAGGCATTTGATTTGCTATTCTTTGCAAATGGATAATCTTTTGTACCTCTCTTTCACAAATAGAGGTATATGGATCAAGATGAGATAATGATGCATTTTTCCACAAAATTTCCCGTTTGGTTTCACCAACTTCTCCCCCTAATTTTGGGAAAAGTGTCTCATCAAATCGACAGTCTGCAAATCGTGCAGTAAACAAGTCTCCTGTCAATGTTTCGAGGTAGCGAATGATGGAGGACGATTCAAACCCAACATATATTCCTAACCTTCTTTGCGGACCCATTTTGGTGCGGGATGGCGGTGCTATAGGCACATATACTGCGCATCCAAAGATTCTTAAATGGGATATATTGGGTTCATGACCCAAAACCAATTGCAACGGGGAATATTTGTGATAATTCGTCGGTCTGAGACGAATTAGCGTTGCTACCCCATACCGAAGTGGGCAGCCTCGTTTTCATGAGTAATGGCCTTGCAATCAACTGCAGGCGTTTAATTAACGATTCTACAAGACCGTTTTGAGTGTAAACATGAGCTACAGAATGTTCTACTTTTATCCCAATTGATAAGCAATAATCATTAAATGCTTGGGATGAAAACTCAGCAGCATTATCCAGTCTAATAGACTTGATTGGATTATCAGGAAATTGTGCTCGTAGTCGAATTATTTGTGCCATTAATTTCGGAAACGCAAGGTTGCGTGATGACAACATGCACACATGAGACCATCTACAGGATGAGTCTATCAAGACCATAAAATACCTAAAGGACCCACTGGGTGTTGGAAATAACGCTTTACGCTAGAGGGGGGGGGGGTGAATAGCGTTTTAAAAATATTAAGCGTTTTAGTGCGGAATTTAAAAACTTTGCAGAAATTAAAACAAGTGCAGTAAAATAAACTTACACAATGATGTATCCTGGTTGGCCACAAACGTGGTTAGTCCAGTCCCCGAGAGACTCTCTCGAGATTTCCACTAAACTTGTCAAGCTTACGGGTGCTTAACAAACCGTTACAGCTGAGGACACAAGCCTCACCTAGGTGCTCGGGGATCACAATCCCAAAGACTTCAATTGCTCGGGGATACCAATCCCAAAGACTTCAATTGCTCTGGGATAACAATCCCAAAGACTTCAATTGCTCGGGGATAACAATCCCAAAGACTTCAATTGCTCGGGGATAACAATCCCAAAGACTTCAACTGCTCAGGGATAACAATCCCAAAGACTTCAACTGCTCGGGGATAACAATCCCAAAGACTTCAACTGAGGAATCACAAGTTCCTCAACAAACGAGAATCGCAATTCTCTTACAAACACAAAACAAACTCACTTTACAAAGTACTCCTCAATGAGTAGATATGAGTAGAAATAGTACGCTCAAGATCACAACAACTTAGCTCAATAGAATGGCTCTTCAAAAAGCTTTATGGATGAATGAAAATGATGATCAATGTAAGAAAGCTTTTAGCAATGAAAATACTTAAATTGTATATGTTGTTGTTGTGAAAACACTGAGTTAAGCCTGTATTTATAGGTGAAAAACTCAGTCTTACCGTTGTCTAATTGCCAATTAAGGATTGCTGAAATTACTCAGTGACAATCGATTGTCAAGACTAAACAATCGATTGTTTGCCTATCAGATCAAAAATTCAATCCCAGATTTTACGTCAACAATCGATTACTTCAAATCAATAATCGATTATTTATAACGTTAAAAAATCCTTTCCAATTTTTGGCATAAAACATCGATTATCAGGAAATCAACAATCGATTATTTTAACAACGTTCAGAAAATCTTTTCCAGATTTTACGCAAAAACATCGATTGTTAAATATCAACAATCGATTACCTGAAGGTAATTTGAAAATGTATGACAACGGTTAGTTCCAACAATCGATTATCAAATAGAACAATCGATTATAAATTAATTTCAAAACTTACTGTCTCATATATAATCGATTATCAAAAGCCATAATCGATTATTAATTAATTTCAAAACTTTCTGTCTCATATATAATCGATTATCAAAAGCCACAATCGATTATTAATTTATTTAAAAACACTGGGAGACATTTTTCTCATTCTAATCGATTACCATTAGTTCATAATCGATTTTTCTGAGTTTTGAAAACTTTGCCTCAGTTAACAATCGATTATCAAAAGTACACAATCGATTGTTATGCAGTTTGCAAAAACCTGATGTTAACTGACTTACTCACAATCGATTATCATTAATTCACAATCGATTGTCATGCAGTCTTGGCTTAGAGATACTCGATTATCATAAGTACATAATCGATTATCTTAGCCCAGATTTTTGAGGCATGTTTGAAAAACATTTTAACAAATATAAATATGCATAGTTTAAAATCATTTGACACTTAAGTTAGATATGCATGATTTTGGAAAAATAATTTTAGTAGAGAAGCCATGTTATGAGCCAAGATTGAGGAATCAAGATCACAATTAATATTGACTCAATTATAACATTTCTAAACTTTGTCTTGAGCTTCTTGTAATGCATCCATTTTGTGCTTGTCCTTGAGCACTGCTATATATCGCTTATTGCTTTGTTTGACATTCATCAAAACCTACAAAAGAACACACGTTTAGTATATTGCATTTGAAACGTGTTTCCAACAATTTCCCCCTTTTTGATAATGGCAAACATAAGCGGGATATATGCAATAATTATTTTGATAATCCAAGACAAGAGTAAAGTATGCAATTTGATGTTCCCCCTCAATTCATGTTCCCCCTTACTTTAAGCATGAATGAAGTTGAGAGTGATATAGCATACTTCTTGATATCCCGTTTCTTCCCCCTTTTGCCATTAGCAAAAATTTACACAAGGGAAGAATATGAAAAAAATGTGAAATAAACACAAGTTTATTTATTGGAAAATTAAGATAGAGGAAGTAATCGATTATTGATACAGTAATCGATTGTTTGACGGCGATTTTCCTGTAGAATACTTGAGTATTTTGCGTCATGCTTTTTTTTTTTTTTTTTTTTATGATCCCCTTTTCTTTAGGGTGATACCTGCAAAAAAAAAAATGTTAGACGCCTCCGACGCTCAAGTTAGAAATTATGTAAGAAATAAAATGCAATGCATGACTTAGATCAACGTGGAGTCAAGGATTCCGAGTTCACTACGAATTCGGAAGAAGGACTCTTTATCTAAGGGCTTTGTAAAGATGTCTGCCAATTGGCTTTTTGTTTCAACAAATTCAATTTCGACATCGCCTTTTAGAACGTGATCTCTAATAAAATGATGTCTAATTTCAATGTGTTTTGTTCGCGAGTGAAGAATGGGATTCTTCGTCAAGCATATGGCACTAGTGTTGTCACATCTAAGAGGAATGTGATCAAGACGTAGGCCATAGTCCAAGAGTTGTTGTTTCATCCATAGGATTTGAGCGCAACAACTCCCCGCGGCTACATATTCAGCCTCGGTTGTGGACAACGCAACACTAACTTGCTTCTTACTAAACCAAGAAACTAAAGCGCTACCGAGCAAGTGGCAAGTGCCGCTAGTGCTCTTGCGATCCAATTTGCATCCAGCAAAATCGGAGTCGGAATAGCCAATAAGTTGGCATGAAGAACCTTTGGGGTACCATAGACCCACATTGGTAGTACCGACAAGATACCTTAGAATCCGCTTTACCGCAGTAAGGTGAGACTCTTTTGGACATGATTGATAACGGGCACAGACGCACACGCTAAACATGATGTCCGGACGACTAGCAGTAAGATAAAGAAGAGAGCCAATCATACCTCGGTACTTTTTGATGTCGACTTCCTTACCTTTTTCATCTTTGTCGAGATGATCGGATGTGCTCATGGGAGTTGCTATTTCCTTTGCATTGTTCAAGTCAAAACGTTTAAGCAGTTCTTTGCAATACTTGCTTTGACAAATGAATGTACCTTCCTTCATTTGTTTTACTTGTAATCCCAAAAAGAATTGTAACTCACCCATCATGGACATCTCAAATTCGCTAGTCATTAAGTTTGAAAATTCCTTGCATAGAGCATTGTTAGTAGCACCAAAAATGATATCATCTACATATATTTGAACTAGCAAGATATCATTGTTTTCATGCTTGACAAATAAAGTTGTGTCAACTTTTCCACGAATAAAATTATTTTCTAAAAGAAATTTACTCAACCTTTCATACCAAGCTCGAGGAGCTTGTTTTAAACCATAAAGGGCCTTTTTGAGTTTGAAAACATGATTGGGAAAATTAAAGTCTTCAAAACCGGGGGGTTGCTTTACAAAAACTTCTTCTTGGATAAAACCATTTAAAAAGGCACTTTTCACATCCATTTGATATAAAATGAAATTCATAGAAGATGCAAAAGCAAGCAACAAACGGATGGCCTCTAATCTAGCTACCGGAGCATATGTCTCATCATAATCAATCCCTTCTTCTTGATTATAGCCTTGAGCCACAAGCCTAGCTTTGTTTCTAGTGATTATGCCATTTTCATCTAATTTATTTCGAAAAACCCATTTCGTACCAATTATGGTATGACCTTCGGGTCTTGGCACCAAATCCCAAACGTTGTTACGTTTGAATTGGTTAAGCTCCTCTTGCATTGCCAAGGTCCAAAATTCATCCCCAATTGCTTCAGAGATGGTTTTGGGTTCAATTTGAGAAACAAACGCAGTAAGATCTAAGGTATTTCTAAGGGAGCTCCGGGTACTTACCTTTCCTCCAACGTCGCCTATTACCTGATCGAGAGGATGGTCTTTGACTGTCCTCCATTCTGTTTGCTCTTTTGGTTCATTTTCCGATTGAGGAGCTTCTTCAATTTGTTGTTCCACCGTTTTGTCAATTTCTTTCCTTGGTGGTTCTTCTTGAATTTTGTCCTTTAGGCTTTCCAGAATACCTGAAAGATCAAGACCACAATCCTTTCTCGCCAAGCGAGTATTATCTTCGGAAAATACAATATGAGGAGATTCCTCTACAACTTGGGTTCTTTTATTAAAAACCCTATAAGCTTTACTACGAGAAGAATAGCCAATGAAGATACCTTCATCCGACTTTGCATCAAATTTTCCTAGTTGGTCCTTTCCATTGTTATGCACAAAACATTTACAACCAAAAACACGTAAATGTGAAATGTCAGGTTTTCTACCTTTGTAGAGTTCATATGGGGTTTTTAAGAGTATCGGCCGAATTGCTACTCTATTCAAAACATAGCATGCGGTACTCACGGCGTCTGCCCAAAAGTGTTTGGGAATCTTAGCTTCGTCGAGCATGGTTCTAGCCATCTCTTCGAGACTCCTATTTTTCCTTTCCACCACCCCGTTTAGTTGTGGTGTACGTGGAGCGGAAAAGGTATGCTCGATTCCGAGTTCATCACAAAAATCCGCAAAGAGATTGTGATCAAACTCTCCCCCATGATCACTTCTAATGGAAGTGACAGTTGATTCCTTTTCATTTTGAACTCTTTTAAGAAAAAGCTTGAAGCTAAGAAATGCATCACTTTTATGTGCAAGAAATAATGTCCATGTAAATCTAGAGAAGTCATCAACAATTACAAAAGCATATCTATTTCTTCCTAGACTTTCGATGCGGGATGGTCCGAATAAATCCATATGCAATAGTTGTAAAGGTCTAGAGGTTGAAACAACATTTTTGGATTTAAAAGATGCTCTTGTTTGCTTCCCCTTCTGACATGAGTCACAAATAGTATCACTTTCAAATTTTAAGTTAGGAAGACCAATCACTAGATTTTGAGAAATTAATTTATTTAAAAGATGCATGTTCATATGAGCTACTCTACGATGCCACAACCACACATTATCATCTTTGCTCAACAAACAATCAACATACTCGGATGAGGAGTTTTCAAGATCAACCATTTAAATATTGTCAACTCTAAAACCACGTAGAATAATCTTGAAATCACTACGTCTAAACACTAGACACTCATCTGAATCAAACAACGCAAGATTTCCCTTGTCACATAATTGACTTATGCTCAAGAGATTATGCTTTAAACCTTTGACAAGTAATATATGCTTTATAGAGGATTTTTCATTCTTACCGACCGATCCGATGCCAATAATTTGTCCTTTATTGTTGTCACCGAATACAACGCTTCCTCCTTCTTTGTGCTCTAGTTGAAGGAATTTGGATTCGTCTCCTGTCATGTGTCTGGAGCATCCACTGTCAAGGTACCATAGTACACTTGATCCCTTCAAGCACACCTACAAGGCAAATTAATATTCTTTAGGTACCCATACCATTTTGGGTCCTTGGGGGTTAGGCAAATAACGACCATAATAATATGAAGAATCTCTATGCTTTGTAAAACACATAGGTGCAATATGACCTATACGATTGCAGTAATGACATACTACGTTCGGGTTGTGTTGATGCCTAGGTTGAGCCAACAAAGTTCTAGGCGAATGAAAATGATTAACACTAGATATATTGTTCCCATTTCTAGTATAATATCTAGATGGTCTAAAGTCATTAGTGCTAGACTTGTTGAAGGACCTAGTGTCATGTCTAGGTGGTCTAAGCTCGTTCCTAGAGTTATTTCTTGGTTGCCGAAAATTACTATTTGTAGGCTTGTTTGCAAGAATCCTAGATTTGGATCTAGGTTGTCTAAAGATATTAGTTCTACCCTTATTTTCATACATTCTAGCATAATGTCTAGGTGGTGTAGTGGAGTTTTTGTTTTTATGCCGTTGATTTTTCTTAGGCGATTCTTTTTCACCAACTTTAAGAACTTCTTTACTACGAGTTTCTAAAGTTTTCCTAAGTTCTGTGTTTTCTAGTTTTAAGGACTCACAAGTAGTACAAGTAAAACAATTATCAACACAAGAGGCTTCATGCATGGTCTTGATGACTTGTCTAAGTTCTATACTATCATTTAACAAAAATTGATTTTCATTTGCAAGATTCTCGTTATCACGAGACAGATTTTCAACCCCTTTTTGAGCTAAAGAAAGACGTTCTTCGAAGTCCTTGTCTTTTAAAAAGAGTTGTTTTTGAAAATCCTCTCCTTGTAGAGAAAGAGTCCTTTGTAAATCTTTAATAGTCTTAGAAGCATTTACCAACTCATCATGCAGTTTGTTATAAGCAATTTGTATATCGTTAGATGTACTTACCTCGTCTTTTTCGTCTGCCATGAGGCACTGACCAGTTGATTCATCGTTTGTGCTGACCGCTTTTTGAGGCGTGTTTTCGTGCAATTCCTCAAGTTTGTCCCACATTTCCTTAGCAGTTTTATAGTGGGAGATTTTTCGCCAAAGTTCCTGATTCAAGGCGTTATGAAATATATTCATAGCTTTAGTGTTGTATTCACTTACCTTATCTTTCCCGACTTTTGTCGTCAGTTGATCACTGTGTTTAATAGCTTGCCATAGATACAAATCGTTTGCCATTGTAAAAACTTGCATCCGATATTTCCAGACTGAGTAGTCGTTTTCGTCTAATATTGGAGGTGACATGCTGCATTCTCCTTCACCTATTCCTGCAAAGAAATTTAGAGTAGAAGCCATGGATGGTTCTCTCAAACGGTTAGGTTTTTCAGAGAGTATGGCTCTGATACCAATTGTTGGAAATAACGCTTTACGCTAGAGGGGGGGGGGGTGAATAGCGTTTTAAAAATATTAAGCGTTTTAGTGCGGAATTTAAAAACTTTGCAGAAATTAAAACAAGTGCAGTAAAATAAACTTACACAATGATGTATCCTGGTTGGCCACAAACGTGGTTAGTCCAGTCCCCGAGAGACTCTCTCGAGATTTCCACTAAACTTGTCAAGCTTACGGGTGCTTAACAAACCGTTACAGCTGAGGACACAAGCCTCACCTAGGTGCTCGGGGATCACAATCCCAAAGACTTCAATTGCTCGGGGATACCAATCCCAAAGACTTCAATTGCTCTGGGATAACAATCCCAAAGACTTCAATTGCTCGGGGATAACAATCCCAAAGACTTCAATTGCTCGGGGATAACAATCCCAAAGACTTCAACTGCTCAGGGATAACAATCCCAAAGACTTCAACTGCTCGGGGATAACAATCCCAAAGACTTCAACTGAGGAATCACAAGTTCCTCAACAAACGAGAATCGCAATTCTCTTACAAACACAAAACAAACTCACTTTACAAAGTACTCCTCAATGAGTAGATATGAGTAGAAATAGTACGCTCAAGATCACAACAACTTAGCTCAATAGAATGGCTCTTCAAAAAGCTTTATGGATGAATGAAAATGATGATCAATGTAAGAAAGCTTTTAGCAATGAAAATACTTAAATTGTATATGTTGTTGTTGTGAAAACACTGAGTTAAGCCTGTATTTATAGGTGAAAAACTCAGTCTTACCGTTGTCTAATTGCCAATTAAGGATTGCTGAAATTACTCAGTGACAATCGATTGTCAAGACTAAACAATCGATTGTTTGCCTATCAGATCAAAAATTCAATCCCAGATTTTACGTCAACAATCGATTACTTCAAATCAATAATCGATTATTTATAACGTTAAAAAATCCTTTCCAATTTTTGGCATAAAACATCGATTATCAGGAAATCAACAATCGATTATTTTAACAACGTTCAGAAAATCTTTTCCAGATTTTACGCAAAAACATCGATTGTTAAATATCAACAATCGATTACCTGAAGGTAATTTGAAAATGTATGACAACGGTTAGTTCCAACAATCGATTATCAAATAGAACAATCGATTATAAATTAATTTCAAAACTTACTGTCTCATATATAATCGATTATCAAAAGCCATAATCGATTATTAATTAATTTCAAAACTTTCTGTCTCATATATAATCGATTATCAAAAGCCACAATCGATTATTAATTTATTTAAAAACACTGGGAGACATTTTTCTCATTCTAATCGATTACCATTAGTTCATAATCGATTTTTCTGAGTTTTGAAAACTTTGCCTCAGTTAACAATCGATTATCAAAAGTACACAATCGATTGTTATGCAGTTTGCAAAAACCTGATGTTAACTGACTTACTCACAATCGATTATCATTAATTCACAATCGATTGTCATGCAGTCTTGGCTTAGAGATACTCGATTATCATAAGTACATAATCGATTATCTTAGCCCAGATTTTTGAGGCATGTTTGAAAAACATTTTAACAAATATAAATATGCATAGTTTAAAATCATTTGACACTTAAGTTAGATATGCATGATTTTGGAAAAATAATTTTAGTAGAGAAGCCATGTTATGAGCCAAGATTGAGGAATCAAGATCACAATTAATATTGACTCAATTATAACATTTCTAAACTTTGTCTTGAGCTTCTTGTAATGCATCCATTTTGTGCTTGTCCTTGAGCACTGCTATATATCGCTTATTGCTTTGTTTGACATTCATCAAAACCTACAAAAGAACACACGTTTAGTATATTGCATTTGAAACGTGTTTCCAACACTGGGTGGGTGAATAGGTCCACAAATATCCCCTTGTATACGTTCCAAAAACGTGGGTGACTCAGTCCCAACTTTTGTTGGTGATGGTCTGATAATCAACTTGCCTTGATAACAAGAAGTGCAAGGATATTCATTATTTGAAAGAATTTTGAAATTCTTTAACGGATGCCCATATGAGCTTTCTATAATCCGTCTCATCATGATCGATCCCGGGTGTCCCAATCGATCATGCCAAAGTACGAAAGTATTGGAATCAGTAACCTTTTGGTTTACTGTTGAATGTGCCTCAATTGCACTAATTCTTGTCCAATACAGGCCACAAGATAAAGATGGGAATTTCTCAATAACCCTCTTTTGGCCGGAGACATTCTTTGTAATGATGAGATATTCTAGATTATCTTCATCTATTGTCTCAGTATGATAGCCATTCCGGCGTATATCTTTAAAACTCAACAAGTTTCTCTTAGACTTGGAGGAGAACATTGCATTCTCTATGATAAACATCGTGACTTTGGGCAGAGTTACAGTTGCTCTTCCGGAGCCTTCAATCAATTTACTACTACCAGAGATTGTAGTAACATTTGCCTTACACATATTTAGTTGAGAGAAATATTCCTTTTCTTTGAGTATCGTATGTGTAGTACATGAATCAACTAGGCAAATATTTTTACAGCTGGACGTTGATCCAAGCTTGCTTTGTGAGATTTCCATATTCGCTTTCCCATAGTTTGACATACAAAAGAAATACACGAACATAAGAATAAACAAGTTCAATTCGTTTGTGTCACATTTAAACAATATTTTCAAAATCTGCTGAGGTCAATTGACTAACTAAATCAGATAGTCGATTATATGATTTTCATAATCGATTACTATGCAGTTTGAAAATTTCAGTTTAAGCATTTTCTTAAGACAATCGATTGTTAAATACACACAATCGATTGTTGAACATTGACAATCGATTGTTAGACACACACAATCGATTATTTGCTATTTTGAAAAACTTCAGATCACACTGTCTTAAGACAATCGATTGTTAAACGTAGACAATCGATTGTTGACTTATTTCGAAACATTCCAGAGCACACTGTCTTAAGACAATCGATTGTTAAATATAGACAATCGATTGTTGGCTATTTTGAAAAATTCCAGATCACACTGTTTTAAGACAATCGATTGTTAAGCATAGACAATCGATTGTTGACTATTTTGAAAAATTCAAGATCACACTGTTTTAAGACAATCGATTGTTGACTATTTTGAAAAATTCCAGATCACACTGTTTTAAGACAATCGATTGTTAAACATAGACAATCGATTGTTGAACGTTGACAATCGATTGTTGAACATCGACAATCGATTGTTTTGTAGTTTTAATGCGAAATATTAGATAATCGACTAACTGTTAGGTTAGTCGATTACCTCTACTGGAAAATAAAAATATTATTGAAATTCTGAGTATGTAGAAACATTCTAACGAACTAATACTAACATTATATCACGAACTAACTAATACGAGCTGATACTAATGACTATTAGTCTATTCACTAACTATTACAAATAAGTGAAATAAAATCAAACAACTCCATCTTCTTTCATCACAGATCCATCACCGATTAGGTGGTCTATTTTCCCATCGGGTTGCTCAAAGAAGTCTGCCACATCCAGGTGGGTGATGTCGAAATTGTCGTCAGAGACAAAATTTGTTTCAGGGCCTTTATTCTTTAGAGAAGCTTGATAAAGATCAACCAAATGTCTTGGTACACGGCAAGCTTTTGACCAGTGCCCTTTTCCACCGCAACGATAACATATAGTTTCTGAACTTTTTGCCTTAGGATCCTCATAATCCCGTTTCTGCTTTCCAGCGGTTATCTCTCCTCGGGGGTTGACAGATATCATGGATATTTCTTCCTTGTCTACGTCCACGGTTATGACCCCGATTACGACCACGACCATGTTTAGATCCATGGCCCTTTTCATGATTGGCATAATGAGAATACACCTTATCTGCTACAGGCAGTGGTGTAGACCCAGTGGGTCAACTTTCGTGATTTCTCATGAGCAGGTCATTATTTCGCTCAGCCACAAGTAGAAGAGAAATCAGTTCAGAGTACTTTGTGAAGCCTTTCTCTCTGTACTATTGTTGCAGTACCATATTGGAGGCATGAAACGTTGTAAACGTTTTCTCAAGAATATCATAATCGGAGATTTTATCTCCACATAGCTTCAATTTAGAAGTAATTCTGAACATTGCAGAATTATATTCAGAAACAGACTTAAAGTCTTGGAGCCTCAGATGAGCCCAATCATATCGTGCTTGTGGCAGAGTGACCAACTTCAAGTTGTCATATCTCTCCTTTAAGCTTTTCCACAAGATGAGTGGATCCTTGACGGTGAGATATTCAATCTTCAAACCTTCATCAAGGTGATGGCGCAAGAAAATCAAGGCCTTAGCACAGTCTTGGGTGGATGCTTTATCTCTATCTTTAATGGCGTCTCCAAGACCCATAGCATCTAAGTGGATTTCAGCATCCAACACCCATGTCATATAGTTCTTGCCCGAAATTTCAAGGGCAACGAACTTTCTTTTCGTAATGTCAGACATAATCGAAAATCAAATTAGGAAGAGAGAAATACCTTAGTTTTTCTTGAGAACGATTCTTGAGACGGTAGAGTCTCGTGCTGATAACGTGTTATGAAATAATATAAAAGACAAGTAAAATAATGTAAGAACAAGAACAATATAGAGAGAATAGGGAGAGGAGTATTCTTATTGATACTTAGGGATTGTTAGGGATTTATTACAATGGTAGAAGACCCCTTTATTTATAGGGAGGAGTAAATCCTAGTATCTTTCTAATTATGGACATTCACCTAAAATAGGAGATTTTATAACAAGAAACAAGTTATAGAAAAAAAATTGCTTTTGCGGGGCTCATTAATTAATTAACACTTCTACATTTTATATAAGGAATTATTTGATTCATGTGGAAGTCAAGATCTTTTGCTCTTAATAATTGACTGGCGAAGTAGAATCAAGTTATATAAATACAATATGTTTTTGCAAGACTCAATATTTTGATGATTTTTTATTGAGTTGCATTAGTTTGTAACGATATATATTATTTTGCATTGCAAATTCTATGAGTGAACTCGATGATAGAAATTTATTCATATGCTATGATCCATGTGGTATTCATAATCTATGAACTAGGACTTACTTTTGATTAACAAATTAGGTACTAAATCTGGTACTTGTATATTTTTGTTATTGATTTATGAGATTTTTTTTTTCAATTGATCAATATTTTTTACTTGCTTGTGGTTGCAAACACAGGTCTCTCAATTGCTTGGCAAGCCTACGGTAGAATTCACGCACCTAAGGTCAAGATAAGTACTTGCAAAATAAAATTTACTTGATTTTTAATTTATTTTGTAGTTGTGTTTTGTTTATTGGTACAAAAGAAGAATGTTAATTTGCGGGGTACGATTTTGGATCTATTTAGGTTTCTGATCTATATATTTTTCAGTTTTAATTCTGGACTTCATATGTATGTTTGTAGTTAATTTCTCTTGCTTAGAGACATTTCTGTAGATTGAATCTCAATACTTCTATATTAGTTGTTGTGACGTTTCTTTAGGTACGATTCTCACTAAATTATTTTTATGTTTACTTTTTTTTTTTAGATATTGTTATCCTGTATTTTTAGAATCTCTAATTAATGGAGAAATTTTATCTCTGCCAAGTACCAAAGTATGAGATTTCTTATACTAATAAGAACTTTAAAATTGTTAAGTAAATTAGAATTCTTACATGTAAATGTCATATGGGATACAATCTATATCACCACTAATTGTCTACATTCATCCCTTTCAGGGGTGAATTTTGTTGTGTCGTTTTTTCAAAATTAATTTTTATTGCACTATTTGATTTTAGCGGTAAGACACATCACTATGAAAAAGGCGAATTAAACCTCTTTCGTTAAATAACATAATTCCTTCTAAATTTTGAATGTCTACAAAATATTATTGGAGTATATATTTTCCAACTTATAAAGAAGTATGTTTGTTGATGAATGATAATTTTTTTTCCGATTTATTGCATAATACATTCAAACTAATCTCTTTAAAATTTTAAAGAAAAAAATATTATTCTTTAAACAGTATAAGCGTTAACTCTTTTTGTTGTGCCAAAATTATAATTGTGTATAAATACAGAGCAAATTGTGTTGATACAATATTTAATGTTCAGTTTAAAATTTTTAATTAAAATTATTTTAATTCAATTAAAATACGATATTAATACTATTTATATGCGGAAAAAATATACTATAAGGTAACATTTTATTATTGACGCGATAAACACGTGCAACGCACGTACACTAAGACTAGTACTATATTAAAAGCACGAAACCCCTATCTGTAACGACCCGACCCGTCGTCTCAGGTATCTCCACCCCGTTTTCCACGTTTTGTGTTTCTATATGTTCAATAAATGTATTTGGAGAGTTTGGAGTAATTCGGATGGAGTTTGGATAGAAATGAGATAAATAGTCTCTTTAAGAGAAAGCCAGTTTGGAAAAGTCAAACGAACGTTGACTTATGAGTTAGAGGGCTCAGAATGGATTTTCGATGATTTGACTAGTTTTGGACGGTGATTTGTGACTCAAGAGCGAAATCAGAACTGAATTTGGATGTTCAGTGTAGAATTGGCTTGAATTGGCTAAGTTAGAATTTTGGCGAAGTCCGGTTGATAGGTGATATTTTGATCCGGGAGTCGGAATGAAATTTCGACAGTTGCAAGAGCTCCGTTAGGTGATTTTCGATATGTGTGCAAATTTTCAGATCATTCGGAGGTGTTTAGGGCGAGTTTTGGAGCAAATGCAAGTTTCAGAAGTTTTAGTTTAACTTAGGCTCGAATCCGTGGAAATTGGATGATTTTGATGTTTATGATAGTGTTTTTATGTTGCGAGCAAGTTTGAATGAAGTAATGGGACATATTAATTCATTTGGTTGGGGTCCCGAGGGCTTCGGGGTGAAACCGGATGATGAAAGCGAGGATTTTTGGAAATGCAGCAGATCTGTTGGCCAAGCTTCTGGTATTTCCGCGAAAGCGGCTACTGCAGACGCGGTAAATCGACCGCAGAAGCGGTCTTAGTCTAGCTAGGCGACCGCAGAAGCGGACAAGTCGACGCGTATGCGGAGACCGCAAAAGCGGTTAAGGACCGCAAAAGCGGTCCCAGACGACACAAGGGAGACCGCAAAAGCGGTCTATTGATTGCGGAAGCGACCACCGCGGAAGCGGTCGTTGTATCGCGGAAGCGGAAATCGCAGGGAATTAATAAAACAATGTTACGAATTTCATAAGTTAAGACAACACTTTTGGACTTCGAGGAGAGACGATTGTAGGCGATTTTGAAGAGAGTTTCGAGCGTTTCTTTCAGGCAATGATCCTTGGCCTTGGATTATGTCTTTATGGTGTAAAATAGTAGACTAAACAATGAAAATTCAAAGTTTTTGAGGCAAAAAATAGTGGTTAGGGCTTGAAGCCTAAGAGAGAGTAAATGATGATGTGAAAGGGTAAGCGAACTCCGTTTATGTTAAACTTTATATGTACGGACTCATGGCGAGACGAGGAATCCAAAGATGTAACTATCAGAATTTTTCGGGAAGTGGGCCCGGGGTTCGGGTTTTACCAACTTCATGATTTTCAACGTCTTTCGAATAATTTCAATTGGGTTATGTTTATTTAGCCTATAATAACCTATTCGTTGTGGTTTTGAATAGATTCGATGCCGTGGGGGGAAGATTCGAAGGAAAAGGGCATTGCAGACCAGGCTACGACTAGTTAGAGGTGAGTAGTTTGTATAGATGATGGCCTGAGGGTTTGTAACCCCGGCTTATCACATCATGACGCTATGTTAGGGCGTGAATTGCACCCCATGGAAGGTGCGGGGTAGTAAATGATTTGGGGATTGTGACTTGGTCCATCCCGAGAGCTGAACAAATTATTGGCGTATGATACGCACTATGTGTTGTTGATAATTGGGCTTAATGCCATGTTTGGGGCCTTGTGCCGATATGTAGTACCCATCTAGGGTGAATATCTGTGTGATAACATGATTGCATAGTCATGGATCTCAGTCGTATGTTTAATCACATAAGTGAAATGCTAAGTCACCTTATTTCTGAAATTGATTAATTAAATTGTATTCACCGTAATAATTGGAAAAAACAGTAATTCAAATTGAATCTGTTTATGTGACTCATAGGCATATTGTGGACTGAGCTTGGGTCGGGCTGCACGATCCGCATAAGATATATATTGATATTGCGCTTGGGCAGAAAGAGCCTCTCCGGAGTCTGTACACACCCCCAGTGAGCGTCGTCGACGTTAAATGGATCGGGCTGCATGTTCCACAGCGAATTCATGTGCATTTCATTGCATCTCTATCTGATACTTGGTTGTTGTTGTGATACTATTATGTTGTTAGCGTGTAGCGAAGTTATAGGATTGTTACTTATAGCTTTGCATTGTGGTACGTTGCGGATTTCCGGCTTTCAGTCATTTTATATACTTATTATTCACTAAGTCGGTAGTACTCACCCCTACTCCTTGCACCTTCTGTGCAGATTCAGGTACACCGGAGGCTTAGTTGATTCTCGTAGTCTCCAGATATATTTGAAAGTCGTTGAGGTAGCTGCATGACGTTCAGAGGACCTGGATGCTCTTCATTTTTTCTCCATATGATTATCATTATATATTTTCCCGGATATATTTGTTTTAGTATTCAGATTCTATTATTATTACTCAGTTTTGCTTAGAGGCTCTTGAGTCGTGACCCCCAAATCATATGGGTGTGTTTGATTTTTCGTATTCTACCTATATCACATTACTAATATCGTGGATTATTATTTTGTTAAATTCTCTGTTTGAGGCTTAAATATTTTGTTAAAAGCGATTGTTGGTCAGGATTACATAGCCTTAGGGTTGGGTTCCATCACGAGCGGGTTGGGTCGTGACAAGTTGGTATTAGAGCCTAGGTTACTAGGCCTCACGAGTTATGAGCCGGTATTAGAGTCTTGTTTATGGTTGTGTCGTGCACCACACTTATAAGCAGGAGGCTACAGAACTTTTAGGAAACACCTCACTATCTTGAAATCTTATCGTGCGTCCTTGATTCAGCTTGAAAAAGAAAACTCTTGAAATTCCTTCCACGCGATGGTATGCGCATGCGAGCGCTCAGTAGCAGGTACGCCTTGATGGCTAGTGGTTCCCCGATCGAGGGGCGAGATGTGATTTCTATGATTGATGTTGGGCCAGTGTGGAGGACTTGAGGCCTGGCCTTGCCTAGGGCTGAGCACTGAGGTGCTGATCGTATGATTAAGTGTTTTGAATGTATATGTTCGACATTGTCGCTATTAGCCCGAATGGCAGTTCGGTGATCGTATGATGAGTATGCTAGAGCTGCGAGATGCAATTGTATGACCTGGTAGTGATGTAGGAGTCTGTTAGATAATAGATGAACTGTCAAGTGATTCGTTTCCTATGGTGGTCCAATGAGCAGCCCGGGTTCTGGGCGCGTGAAGAATCATTTCGAGTCTCCTAGTGGAGTGAAGTAAATTTCATGATGTCATATGAGTTCAGACTCAGGAAGACTAAGTAGCTGTGTAATGTGTATGACGGTGTAAGGTATACAGAAATGTTATATGCGGCGAAGAAAGTGGGTTATCTCATGTGGAGTATTCTGAAGTGATGCGGTTCCTATGTATATTCTGAGAAGACTTCAGGTGTAACTGGAAGGTATTTTCTATGTGTTATGATTCGAATCGGTGCAACGCATGTCCATGTATTAATTTTGATAATAGAATACATGTAGTATTGAGATTAATGTTGTTGATGTACATTGTGATGTTTTGTCAAGTTGTGGACATGCTGTTGGGATAGTTTTGGGTGATTCTCTGGCAGGTGTATAGGCCCAATTACAAAGGGAACTCAGCCGAAATTTTTGGAAAATTTGGGACTTAGTAAAACAATTTTTTTGCATACAGAGTGGGCTTAACCGTTGTGTGAATAAATGCAAGAATTGCAGAAGAGTTAAAATTTTTGATGATTCATGTTTCCACAAGCTTATGAAAGAGTGAGTTTAATCTTACCATGATGTTACGATAGCGATATATATATATATATATATATATATATATATATATATATATATATATATATATATATATATATATATATATATATATATATATATATATATATATATATATATATATATATATATATATATATATGTTGTGGTATATATGGCTTCGAGCTAAGTTGGGGAGGTTACCGTTTATTAGCTGATTGTACGATTAGGTACTATGTTAATTCCGATTTGATGCTTGCGAGTGAATCAGTCCTGGTTACAGGAATTGAGCCGAGGGTGGCTCGAGTGAAGCAAAAATTTAGAAAAAGGCTGTATGGTGCTTAGTAGATGTGAGAAAAATAATAGGATGTCTTGCCTTGTTGATAAAGACTGTTTAGTGTAAAAAGAAGGAAGTGGTTTGGTTGTATCGGAATGAGGTCAAGGTCATGTATTGCGGTGTCAGAGTGCAGATAAGGCATGAGTGGTTCGATTCATTAAGTCGAGAAATTTGCAGAGTGTATGCGAGTGGATGACTCTTGAGAATTGTTTTAATGTGTTCAAGATTTTTGCATGTAATAATCAGGTGTCGTAAGGTTGTGTATGTGGCTGAAGATTGTGGTTTCACTAGAAATGTCAAGACTTGTGGTATTTTATGTTAATTATGGGATTCTATGTATCAACATCTGGAAAGTAAAGGTAGCGGACTTATGTTCACAGGAAGTTTTTTAGAGTAGGGTATTTTAGAATGTGGTATTTTTGGGAATAGTTGAGAGAGTATTCAGTGGCCTAAGGGTCATTGTTAGTGTGGTATTATATTCAAGTTTCGTGCGGCAATCTCGGGTTGAGGTTTTGTGATGCTACGATGAGGGAGAAATATCAAGTTGATGATGAAACAAAAAGGGAAATTAGATAGATGGAATAGTTTTCTAGTAGACCAAATCGGTATGGCGAATATATGATTAATTCCTTGTTATGTTCGAAGTAATGAGCCCTTACGGGTACTGGGCGACAGAGCTTTTGAGCTCAGATAGCTTGCTTAGGCTGGTGTGGATAGAAGGATTTGGTCCTGGCAGTATAGCTTGTGGTTAGGAAAAACGGAGATTGAGTTCTCAGGTTAACCTAGTATTGGTATGGTATGTGCGGTCTGTCGCGGAGGATTGGGATTTGTGTGTGTAAGGTACGGTTCAGTTTTGAATGGGAGGTCATTAAATTCTTAGGCAGCTCGGGCAGCTGCATGTGATTTAAGAAGCGACCCTTAGATGATTAAGGAAAATGGTATTACTATTATAGTAATTTGACGGGAGTATACGTTAAGTAAGAGTGGTAGGTTATGTAAACTGATAATGATTCAGTGGGATTGCGGCAGTTTCCTATTGGACTAACTGTTGGCACCTGAGTCTATTGATGGCGCGGGGAAATTTTAGAATATCTTTCGTGGAATGAATGGGTACCTGATGTTTAATACATATTCCTATGGCGGAATGTGGGACGAGGTATAGTGATTTGTATGTTATATGGAGTTGGAGACTGGGAGATCTCCGGTGCAGTCTATGTAGTGGTTGTGGATCGTGTGCATTGGCACCGTAAGCGGCTATAGGGATTGGCAAGCCGAGTGGATCTTTATTTGTTGATATTCTAGATTTTGGACATGATGTTGGGGGTAGACTGGTTCTCTCAGTGTTGGGTTATTTTAGACTATTGTTGTATGGGCTAGGTCAAAAACAATATGCCATAGGTTGCGTGGCGAGATTCATCGGACTGTGTTCTAGCATAATGGTTGTGTTCCAAGGACCAGAAGATGGCTGGTAGGAGTTGCTTTCCTTAATTTGGCCTTTGAGGTGGGAGGCAGTGTAGAGGTTTCTACCAGTGATTCGATTTCGGTATTAATGGACTTTTTGAATGCGTGTTCCAGTCTGAGTCGACTCGGTTGGCTCCGAATTGTATTGTCGAGGGATAAGTTGATTCGACCTTTGCTAAGCTTATTAGCGATCTTGAGAGATCTATGAGCTTTTTCCAACGTTGCGTGGATCGGGTGGCACGCCTCCACGGGTATGTTATCTGAATCGGGTTGCGCGCCGCAGTAGTGTGACGTTCAGGATAGTTTCTGTGTGCTACTTTGTATGCCTTATTTCCTGGTTTCTGAGGAAAGTCTGTATTGGGATTTGCTCGGCGAATAGCGCATCAACTGGGTTCTTTTTAGGATTTAATGGTGTATATAACTTGCTTCACCGTGGGTGTGATGGATTGCTTGAGTTTAGACATCAATCAGTGCGTGGTTGTCAAGTTTGAGTATAGTAACTCAAGGTGCTTCATGTGGAATGATATTGGATGAGATCGCGCATTTTAGCAAGGATACGTGGAGATTTGACCCTTCGGGAAAGGTTCATGTATTCTATTTCTATGATGTGAGACGGGGTCTCAGCCATGTGTTGTAACGGTATTGATGAGCTTAAGGTGCAGCTCTTCCATTTGAGTCATTTTCATGACTTGAGTATGTTCAGATCGTCTCTTATTGGTGTGTGTGCTATGTAAGTTGTGGCTTAAGCCGTATTGAAGTGTCATGTCACCAGGATGGTGTGTTTGGTCAGAGGAGACCTTTGGGGTCATTATTGGGTACGAACGGATTTGGTTTCAGCTTGTCGGAAGGTTAATATCGAGTTTCGGCTCAGAGATCTGTTGTGGTATTAGTCAAAAGGGAAGGATTATCTTTGTGAATGGTTGATCTAAGAAATGGTTATGGTCTATTGTGTGTTCATTATCATTGATAGAGTATAGTAGTGTTGGAATAAGACTCCAGCTAATAAAGGGTTTCTATCGGTACATGGTTGTTGTGGACAGCTACTGTGGATATAAATTATCGTTTCGAGTGTTAGGATTATGCGGTATATCATGTGAGTGCACTTGAGGTTGCAGGTATGGGTCATTACAGCCGGTTCAGGCTTATTCTGAGTATAAATGTGAGGTTCTGATCTTGTGTATAGTTTCAGAGGTGCAATGTGGTTCTACATTTATGGGCTAGATGGCCGGTGAAATTTTTTAGCTGTGTTGTATTATTGGGCATATGTGAGTTACGGTGACGTGGGATAACCCCGGGTATATGATTAGTAAGGTCATTCGGAGATTGGTTGGCTCCTAGTGCAACTCTAGGCACGCTCGAGGACGAGCGTTTGTTTAAGTAGGGGAGGATGTAACGACTCGACCCGTTGTCTCAGGTATCTCAATACCATTTTCCCCGTTTTGTGTTTCTATAAGTTCAATATATGTATTTGGAGAGTTTGGACTAATTCGGATGGAGTTTGGATAGAAATGAGTCTCTTCAAGAGAAAGCTAGTTTTGAAAAGTCAACCAAACGTTGACTTATGAGTTAGAGGGCTCAGAATGAATTTCCGATGATTCGCCTAGTTTTGGACGGTGATTTGTGACTCAGGAGCGAAATCAGAACTGAATTTGGAGGTCCGGTGTAGAATTAGGCTTGAATTGGATAAGTTAGAATTTTGATGAAGTCCGGTCGATGGGTGATATTTTGATCCGGGAGTCGGAATGAAATTCCGATAGTTGCAGTAGCTCTGTTGAGTGATTTTCGATATTTGTGCAAATTTTCAGATCATTCGGAGGTGTTTTGGTCGGGTTTTGAGCAAATGCAAGTTTCGAAAGTTTTAGTTTAACTTAGGCTTGAATCCGTGGAAATTGGATGATTTTGATGTTTATGATAGCGTTTTTATATTGCGGGCAAGTTTGAATGAAGTAATGAGACATATTTATGCATTTGGTTGGGGTCCCGAGGGCCTGGGGGTAAAATCAGATGATGAAAGCGAGGCTTTTTGGAAATGAAGCAGATCCGTTGGCCAAGCTTCTGGTATTTCCGTGAAAGCGGCTACCGCAGACGCTGTAAATCGACCGCAGAAGAGGTCCTTGTCCAACTGAGCGACCGCAGAAGCGGCCAAGTCGACGCGTAGGCGGAGACCGCGAAAGTGGTTAAGGACCGCGGAAGTGGTCCCAGTCGACACAGAGGAGACCGCAAAAGCGGTCTATTGATCGGGGAAGCGGTCGTTGTATCGCGTAAGCGGAAATCGCAAGGCATTAATAAAACAGTGTTACAAATTTCATAAGTTAAGAAAACACTTTTGGACTTCGGGGAGAGACGATTGTAGGCGATTTTGAAGAGGGTTTCGAGGGTTTCTTTCAGGCAATGATCCTTGGCCTTGGATTATGTCTTTGTGGTGTGAAATAGTAGATTAAACAATGAAAATTCAAGGTTTTTGAGGCCAAAATTGGTGGTTAGGGCTTGAAGCCTAAGAGAGAGTAAAATGGTGATTTGAAAGGGTAAGCAAACTCTGTTTTTGTTAAACCTTATATGTACGGACTCGTGGCGAGACGAGGAATCCAAAGATGTAACTTTTTGAATTTTTCGGGAAGTGGGCCCGGGGTTAGGGTTTTACCAACTTCGTGATTTTCAACATTTTTCGAATAATTTCAAAATGGTTATGTTTATTTAGCCAATAATAACCTATTTGTTGTGGTTTTGAATAGATTCGACGCTCGTGGGGGAAGATTCGATGGGAAAGGGCATTGCAGACCATGCTAAAACCAGTTAGCTGTGAGTAGTTTGTACTGATGATGGCCTGAGGGTTTGGAACCCCGGCTTATCACGTCGTGACGCTATGTTAGGGAATGACTCGCACCCCATGGCAGGTGCGGGGTTGTAAATAATTTGGGGTTTGTGACTTGGTCCATCCCGAGAGCTTAACAAATTATTGGCGTCTGATACGCATCATGTGTTATTGATAATTGGGCTTAATGTCATGTTTGGGGCCTTGTGCCTATCTATAGTACCATCTAGGGTGAATATCTGTGTGATAACATGATCGCATAGTCATGGATCTCAGTCCTGTGTTTAATCACCGAAATGAAATGCTAAGTCACCTTATTTCTGAAATTGATTAATTAAATTATATTCATCGTAATAATTGGAAAAAATAGGAATTTAACTTGAATCTGGTTGTGTGACTCATATGCATATTGTGGACTGAGCTTGGGTCGGGATGCACGATCTGCAGTGGATATATATATTGATATTGCTATTGGGCTGAAGGAGCCCCTCCGGAGTCTGTACACACCCCCAGCGACCTCCGTCGACGTCAAAAGGATCAGGTTGCACGTTCCGCATCGAATTCATGTGCATTGCATTGCATCTTGATCTGATACTTGGTTGTTGTTGTGATACTGTTATGCTGTTAGCCTATAGCGGAGTTATAGGATTGTTAGTTACAACTTTGCGTTGTGGTACTTTGTGGATTTCTTGCTTTCAGTCATTTTCTATTCTTATTATTCACTGAGTCGGTAGTACTCACCCCTACTCCCTGCATCTTGTGTGCAGATTCAGGTACACCGGAGGCTTAGTTCGTTCTCGCAGTCTCCAGAGATATTTCAGAGTCGTTGAGGTAGCTGCATGACGTTCGCAGGACCTGACTGCTCTTCATTTTTTCTCCATATGATTATCATTATATATTTTCCAGGATATTTTGGTTTTAATATTCAGATTCTATTATTATTACTCAATTTTGTTTAGAGGCTCTAGACTCGTGACCCCCAGATCATATGGGTGTGTTTGATTTTTCGTATTCTACCTATATCACATTACTAATATTCTTGGATTATTATTTTGTTAAATTCTCGGTTTGAGACTTAAATGTTACGTTAAAAGCGATTGTTGGTCGGGCTTACTAGTCTTAGGCCGGGTGCCATCACGACCGGGTTGGGTCGTGACACTATCAAAATGTCGTTCGCTTTTTTTACCCTTCGTAAATTTATTTTACGCTGGACATAATTATAATTATAATCAACTATACTTTTCTTAGGCTAGAAATAAAAAACTGCCGTTTATCTCCATTTTTGTTTGCTGCAGATTTTCTGTAGTTGAGGTTTAGAACTTTTTAGGCTTTTCTTTGACTAGGATTCAGTTTCTTTATTGCCTTGTGTGGTTTTCTTTTAGGTTTAGGCTTCTTTAGATTTTTTTCTTTGTTTCTTCATTCTTTCCTTGTAATTAGGATTCTTTTATTGCCCATGATAATTACTGCCGCATGTTAAATTAATGCTGCGCATGCACTCCGTTCGTATATTGTTGATGTACAATTGCAAATTGAAAGGTATGTTACAATGTCTTATATACTATTACCAGTTCGAAACTTGACTTATTTACAAATTTTGGATAGGTTGTTTGGTTTATTGCATTCGTAACTTAAATTTGCTTTCCAACTTTATTTTTTTTTTGGTATTTACATTCTTTTTCTTAGCGCATAAAGAATGTATATTAATAGTAGGTATACCCTTTTATAATATCGTATCCAAGTATCAAAAATAAGGATTCCTCACGAGTTTTTTTTTCATTCATCAAAAAAATGTTCTTTACGTAATAGGATCTGCTGACCAGTCCTATACTACTTTGGCCTATTCTTCACTATTACATAGAGATATCATGTGTATTCTATACTAATTACAGTATTGCTCCTATAACTAGTAGAACTCTAGAAATTGGACTTATAATCTACCATTACGGATATCTATCTAAGTTTTCCATATAGTTCCTCCAACTGCTGTGTACATGGCTTTTGCTTTGGATATAAGATGTGATTTCTCTGCATATTTGTTTTGCTGAAGTATGCCCATTGCTGAACCTAATTGCATTCTTATCTCTCCACATACTATACAACAACATTCCAAATACAGCTGAGATAATGTTGCATATACCTTTCTTCTTCCTTGCCATGTATATCAGCCATTTTAACTCCTCTTCCCAAGTCTGGATTTGTCTCTGAACTCCCATCCAATTGAGCAATCTTCTCCAGAAACCATTTGTGTATGAACATTCAAAAAAGAGATGCTCCAGTAATTCTTCAGAAGACACACATTGCATTAACCGATATACCCATTCTCTGCAATCTATCCACAGTTGGTATTCTCCTGTGAATGGTCAGCCACATGTTAAACTTGTGTCTTGGGTAAATATGAGGGTGCAAAGTCAAGCTTTTCCAATAGACTTTCTGTTCTTGTGGTGTTTGCAGAGTATAGAGTTTCTTAATACTGAATTTACCATTTGTGTTCTGCAAGGATTCCAGCCTCTCTTAAATTACCTTACAAATCTGATATACTCAGTATAAACTGTCTTTGCTCAATAGTTTTCCTAGTAACCCAAGCTGCATTCTTAGGTATAGGAACAATATCAATTCTCCTATTCTTTATGTATTAAGTATGGACCCATCTTATTCACAAACAATCTTTCTTCTTTGTAAGAGCCCATAAATGTTTCATTATTGCAGCCTTATTCCAATGGCACAGGTTGATCACATACAGTCCTCTCATTGATTGTGGTAAGCAAACTTTGTCCATGCTACTAAAGCTCTCCTGGAAATGTCAGCCTGTCCAGTCCATAAATATGATCTGCACACAACCTCTATCATCTTACTAACCTTCTTTGGTAGTAGAAATACCTGGGCCCAGTAAGACTGCATTCTAAAAATGGCAGCCTTGATTAGTTGTAGTGTACCAGCATATGATAAGAGCTTTGAAGTCAGCAGCTTATTCTTGCAGTGAACTTTTCAACTAATGGCCAGCATTGGTGAATAGATAACTTCTTATGAGCTAAGGGAACTCCTAAGTATTTGAAGGCCAGGGTTCCTTCAGTATATCCCAGCTCCTGCAATATAATACCTTTGAGTCATTCATTTGTGCCTACTATATAAACTGAGCTTTTTTCTGGACTTGCTTGTAATCCTGATGCATTTGAGAACTTCATGAAAGCCTGCTGCAGTAGTTTCACTGACTTTAGATCAGCTCTGCAAAACATCAACAAGTCATCAAGAAAACACACATGCATTACTCCTTGCTTTTTGCATCTTGGATGAAAATAGAATTCTTTATTTCCTGCTAGTCTATGAAATTCTCTTTGTAAGTACTCCACAACTATCACAAATAGATATGGTGACATTGGATCACTCTACCTTATCCCCCTTTTTCTTTCAAATGGCTTGGTAAGACCACCATTTAGAGTTAAAGAATAGGAAACAATTGAAACACACTCCATAATCCAGCACACAAACTTATGTGGAATCCCCAACCCTATCAGCATCCTTTTCAAAAAATACCAATCCAAAGTATCATAAGCTTTCCTCAGATCTACCTTGAGGAAACATCTTGTAGATATTCCATTCCTAGTGTAGCCTTTGAAAAGCTCATGTGTGAACAAAATATTGTCAGCTATATTCCTTCCCTCAATGAAAGCTGATTGAGACTCACCTACTAATTAATTCATGACTGCTTTAAGCTCCTTGTTATGATTTTAGTAACTATTTTGTAGATGGTAGTGCAGCATGCTATTTGCCTAAAGTCCTTTACCTAAGTAGGATTAGAAACTTTAGGTATTAGAGAAATAGCAGTACTGTTTATGGCCTTTGGCATCTTCCCTGCCTCAAAAAGATCTAGCACGTCTGCAATCACATCTTCTTTGATCACCTCCTATTGGCTTGTATAGAACTCCATTGGATAACCATCTACCCTGGGTGCTTTATCAGTTGGCATGCTCTTGATAGCCTATAGTATCTCTTCCTCATTTATTGGCTTAATGAGTTCCAGTAGTTGTGTTCTTGTTAAACATGGTCCTTCTTTGATTATCTCATCATCAAGGCTTGGTAGTATTTGTGATGATTCACCCATTAATGACTTGAAAAAGCCCAAGATTGATCCTCCACCTGTTTTGGATCTGTTAACTTGATACCTTAATCATTATACATAGAGACAATAGTATTATTGTTAGTATACATTATTGGTAGTATTTCATCAGGAGTTTTCAATGTTAAATAGTTTAATAAAATAGGTAGGCACTTCTTATGAACTTTCGTAAACGAAAGGTAATATAAGAGATATTTATATGAGAAATAAATCTGTTTGAATAAGTTGAATACCATAGGAAAATAGCTAACTCAATTTTGTGAATTCAAATAATTATTGGTATAATATAATTTATGTATGAGGAGTATGCTAAATTCAAATAATCATAGATCATGTGAAAACACATACACAAATAGTAACTTTCTAGGGAAATTAGTAGAAGTTAAACTTCATATAGTTTAGTTGTCTTTATACTATATATTGTGTCCCACTAATACCATAAGGGAAGTTAGATTGACAATAGATATGATAAAAAAAATAACGAAGTATACTCTTAGTTAAGATACCTAATAAATGAGATTTTTCATGTCGTTATTATTATGCCGAACTTGTTGCACTTGATATCTATACACTAGGCATGTATTACATGTATGAGCGTGTGCATAAATAGTGAATTAATTTGTATATTGACTAATATATATTTTTAGCCGAGTAGCCATATGTGTAGTTTCCTTTATTATTGGTGATTATAAGTAAGATATGAAGAAGATTGCCTCACTAGGATATATAAAGAAGCTAAAGAAGCCAAGAGAATAGAATGAAAGGTAATTATGAATCGGGGCGAAGCTACACTTTGGTAAGGGTGGTCAATTGACCATCTTTTATTGAAAAATTATATTATACAGACAAAATATTAGGTTTTAGAGGTCATAACATATATTGAACACCTTTGCTGAAATTATTTATGTATTTATTTCAAGTTTGAACATCGTTAAAAAAATCTAGTTTCATCACTGATTATGATCGATTGGAGTCTAGTATCATCATAAACTATGTATGAAAGTGTCACGACCTGGATTTCCCACCATCGGAAGTCGTGATGACGCCTACTAATGGGATATAGTCAATCCAATTAACTTAATACTCCTCTTAACAACATTAACAATATAAAGAAAGGCAAGACAACTAATATAAAAGCGGAATTCTTAAACATAATTAACTGAAAACAAGTGCGGAAGTTCGAATACAACTCTACCCATATCTGGTGTCACTAACTCATGAACTTCTACTGAATGCTAAATACAAGGTATGAATAAAAATACAATATTGTTTGTTCTGATACAAAGAAATCAAACAGAAGTAAAAGTAAAAGAGACTCCGGGCCATGCAGACGTCAGCAAGGCTACCTCGGAAATCTCTGGACAGAAGTCAGCTCCCAATGCTCCAACTGTGGTCCACAAGCTGCCCCAGCTCCGTAATCTGTGCAAAAAGAAGCACAGAGTATAGCATCAGCACAATCGACTCCATATTCTGGTAAGTTCCTGGCCTAACCCTGGCAAAGTAGTGATGAGGCAAGACAGGATGTGTGTGTATATATATATATATATATATATATATATATATATATATATATATATATATATATATATATATATATATATATATATATATATATATATATATATATATAACAAAATAATAGCAGAAAGTAATAATTAAGACTGGGAGGGGAACATGCTTTTGGGGGTAATAGATAAAATAGAACGGCAGGAATAAATAAGGAAAACTACAATTGATTCCTTCTAACACAGAATATGTGGTCGGCATGCCACACGATCCCATTTCATGATATATAAGTGGTCGGCGTACCACACGTTCCCATTTCATAATATATAAGTGGTCGGCGTGCCACACGATCCCATTTCATCATATATATAAGTGGTCGGCATGACACATGATCCCAATGTATAAGTAGTCGGCGTGCCACAAGATCCCATTTCATGCTACATAAGTGGCCAGTGTGCCACACGATCCGATTTTATATTACATAATAGTTTCCCGGAAAGGGAACAAGTATCAATTCAACTATCCCCACAAAGGAGAATACAAATAAGCAGTTAATTCCCGGCAAGAGAGCAACAACAATAACTTACAAGTCCCGGCAAGGGAATAATTACATCTCTTTCTCTTTCATTCATTTCTTATCTCCTAATTAGGTCATAATTCGAGCTAGCGTTCCAAAGAGTTTAAAAGTCATATTTTCTTTTCATACTCTTCACATTATATAGGAACCATCAATTAAACAAGGAAAATTCACTACAGAATCCCAAATAAGCACAAATAAAGACTTACGGTCATGCTAGACACTGGTATATAGATACTTGTCACCATGCCTATGCACCATACTCAACATTTAGCGATTAAAAAATAATACTCTAATCATATTCCCTCAAGCGAAAGTTATATCAAACACTTACCTTGAATGCTCCAAACTCAACTTAAGCCTCTAGTATAGCTTTATCCCTCCAATTCAGCTCCAAATCATTCAAATATATGAAATAATGACTTTACAAAATAAATAGTAGCTAAACAAACTAAACCCAATGCCTAAGTATGGGTTTCTAAGCTTTCTTCCCAAAATTTCAAAAATCGACCCCGGGCTTGCTTGGTCAGAACGTGAGATTCGAACCAATTCCATATCACCCATTCCCCCATGAGCCCGAATATATAATTTATTTTCAAATTTGACCCCAAAACAAGGTCTAAATCAGAGAACTGACAAACCCTAATTCTACACATTTTCCCCAATTCTTACCATAAACTACATGATTTAGGTCTAGGAGTTTGATTTATGATGATAGAAAATGAAGAAAACGAGTTAGAGAATACTTACCCAAGAAGCTTTGGTGAATAATCGATCTAAAAGTCGCCTAGTGGCTGTGGAGAAGAAGAGCTCGTGTCAAATTTGGAGTGAAGCCCGTATCTACTATTTTGAAAATTTTAAAAAAATCACTGGGCAGATTTGCGCTATTCGTTCACGACAGGGGTGTCGCATTCGCAAAGAAGGCAGGCTGGGAAGCATCGCGTTTATGATGGGTAAGATTCAAACGCAAAGAAGGAAGCTGGGAGGGTCCAGGGATTGGCCAAGGCGAATGTGATGGGTATGATGCGAACACATTGACGGGGTTATTGGAACTATGCAAACACGAAAAGTGGACCGCGAATGCAAAGGAGGGGGAAGCAAAGGCAGTATGAACGCGAGCCTGAAGCCGTGATCATGTAGAACAAAAGGTCTGTGTAAAATTGCAGAATAATCTGATCCTTTTCCTATGTTCAAAACACCCCGAGCTACCTCCGAATCACTTCCGAGCCCCCGAAGCTCCTAAACAAACACATACACTAACTCAAAAAAATTATACTGACTTAACCGAGCGATCAAATCGCTAAAATAACATCATATACGAGGAACCAAATCCCTAATTCATCACTTTTTATTCAAACTTCTTAAATTTCCAACTTTTGATATTTAGGTCCGAAACACAACAAACGATGTCCGATTTGGACCAAATTACACATAAACATCTTAAACCATATATAAGACCTTTACCGGGTATCGGAACCAAAATATGGGGTCGATACCAATACTTCTCATCCATTTTCATTTCAAATTGTATATATATATACAGCACAATAACATCAGAAAATAATAATTAAGACTGAGAGGGGAACATGCTTTTATGGGTAACAGATAAAATAGAACAGTAGGAATAAATAAGGAAAACTACAACTGATCCTTCTAACACAGAATCTATGGTCGGCGTGCCACACGATCCCATTTCATATATAAGTGGTCGGTGTGACACACGTTCCCATTTCATAATATATAAGTTGTAGGCGTGCCATATGATCTCATTTCGTAATATATATACATAAGTGGTCGGCGTGCCACACGATCCCATTTTGTAATATATAAGTGATCGGCGTGCCACACGATCCCATTTCATATTACATAATAGTTTTCCGACAAGGGAACAAGTATCAATTAAACTATCCTAGCAAGGGAGAATAAAAATAATTAGTTAATTCCCGCCAAGGTAATAATTACATCTCCATCTCTTTCGTTCATTTCTTACTTCCTAATCAGGTCATAATTCGAGCCAGCATTCCAAGGAGTTTACAAGTCATATTTGCTTTTTATACTCTTCACATTATATAGGAACCATCAATTAAACAAGGAAAAGCCACTACAGAATCCCAAATAAGCACAAATAAGGACTCACGGTCATGCTAGACACCGGTTTATAGATACTCGTCACCATGCCTATACACCGTACTCAACATTTAGCAATTAACAAATAATACTCTAATCCTATTCCCTCAAGCCAAAGTTAGATAGTTTTACCCCTCGAATTCGGCTCCAACTGAGTCAAAGCTATGAAATAATGACTTTACAATATTAATAATAGCTAACCAAAGTAAACCCAATTCCTAAATATGGATTTCTATGCTTTCTTCCCAAAATTTCAAAAATCGATCCCAGGCCCGCTTGGTCAAAATCCGATGTTCGAATCAATTCCACGTTACCCATTCCCCCACGAGCCCGCATGTATAATTCGTTTTCAAATTTGACCCCAAATGAGGTCTAAGTCAAAGAGAATCGAAAAGCCCTAATTCTACCCATTTTCCCCAATTCTTACCATAAACTACATGATTTAGCTCTAGAAATTCGATGTATGATGATAGAAAATGAAGAAAATGAGTTAGAGAATACTTACCCAAGAAGCTTTGGTGAAGAATCGCTCTAAATGTCGGGCTAGGGGTTGTGAAGAAGAAGAGCTTGTGTGAAATTTGGAGTAAAGCCCGTATCTACTTTTTTGAATGTTTTAAAAAAAGTCACTAGGTGACGTTACTCTATCCGTTCATGACAGGGGTGTCTCGTTCGCGAAGAAGGAAGGCTGGGAGGCATCGCAATCGTAATGGGTAGGATGCGAATGCGAAGAAGGAAGTTGGGGGGGGGGGGGTCCAGGGATTGGCCTATGCGAACGCGATGGGTATGATGCGAACGCATTGAAGGGTTATTGGAACTACGCGAACGCGGGAAGCAGACGGCGAACACGAAGGAGGGGGAAGCCAAGGCAGTGCGAACGCGAACTTGAGGTCGCGATTGCGTAGAACAGAAGTCTGTGTAAAATTAAAGAAAAATCGGATCCTTTTCCTAAGTTCAAAACATCCCGAACCACCTTTGAATCACTCCCGAGCACCCGTGGCTCCTAACCAAACACAAACACTAACTTAACAACATCTTACGGACTTAGCCTAGAGATGCAATTGCTAAATTAATATCATAAACGAGGAATCAAACCTCAAATTCATCCCTTTTTATTCAAACTTCTTAAATTTCCAACTTTTTATATTTAGGTCCGAAAAGCGTCAAACGACGTCCGATTTCGACCAAATTACACAGAAACATCTTAAACCACATATAAGACTTGTACTGGACGCCAAAACCAAAATACGGGCCTGATACCAATGCTTTCTCATCCATTTTCATGTCAAATTTTATTATTAATTCCAGAAAAACAATTTCCTTTAAGAATTTATTTTCGGGCCCGGGACCTCGAATTTTGATTCAGGACATACGTCCGTGTCCTATATTTTTCTATGCACACTCTGGGACCGTCATATTATGGGTCCGGGGTCCGTATACCAAAAATATTAATCAAAGTGAACTATAATCATTTTCAAGCCAAATTTCAATAATTTTTACATAATTTAACATATAAGCTTTTCGGCTACGCGCTCGAGCTGCGCACGCAAACTGAGGCGACTAAAAGTGAAGTTTTCAAGACCTCGAAAGCACTAAAAAAGAGAGAAACAGGTGATGAACCTTTGGATCATCACAGAAAGCTTTCAAGAATTAAGTAAATATTTCAAGGCAATTGGTGGTTTGGTGTATCACGTCATTGAAAACTTGTTTGAATTGCTTCATTGAACATTTTTTTTGTGTGCAAGCATGTTATGCATACATGATGCATTTGAACATGCATTTGAACTTTTGATTTCAATCTTTAAATTAGCTTTTTGTCGGTATAATATTGTCACGATCCAAAATTTAACCATAGTCGTGATGGCACCTATCGTGTTACAAGGCAAGCCAATTCCCAAAATATTTCTACTAATTTGATTATAAGAATTTAATAAAATATTTTTAAATAATTTTATTCATGTTAAACTAAACCAACTCTAAAGATAAATAATATAAAATATAAAAATGAGTCCCAAACATCAGGGTGTCACTAAGTCATGAGCGACTAAAACAATAAACTAAGATATATTAACTATCTAACTGGCCAAAAAAGAAATGACAAAAGAAGTAACAAGGCTCTGTGGACGCTAGCAGCTACCTTGCAATCTCCACAGATAGTCGTCCTGAACTCAACGATCACCGTACTCTAGCTCACCCGGATCTGCACATATAGTGCAGGGTGTACTATGAGTACTACCACCTCAGTAGTAATAGAAATAACTAAGGAACTGAGCAGTAGTGACGAGCTAAGTAAAACAGTTCAATTATTTATTTTCATAATTTAAATATAAACAAGTTAAATTCCATAACTCAGTAAATATCACAAAGAAATTTAAGAGATAAATGCAGCAACAACAAAAGTAGACGCAACTTCACACCAATGTCACTCAACCACTCAGCACTCAACACTCAATACACTCAACACTCTGCGCTCACTGGGGGTGTGTACAGACTCCAGAGGGGCTCCCAAAGCCCAAGCGCTAAGCACCGACAACTCACATGCCATCATATTAATACCTGGATCTGCGAGGTCACCTCATGTGCTACGCGGACAGCTCACGCGCTATGACATCAGTGCATGAACCCGCACGGTCAACTCACGTACTACGCGGACAACTCACGTGCTATGGTATAAATATACTCACAACCTTCAGGCCCTCGGCCTCACTCAATCATGTACCTCACTAGCCTCACAATCCTCGACAAATAAGGGAACACACCCCACATCACGTATCACATCATATTATCAATTAATGGAGGCTGAGTAAATATATACAATAATTTTTATAACTGAGTACAAATGATTCGAGCATAAATAAAGCCTAAGCATGATCTCTAATATAAAGGCAAACAAGTTCAACAACAAGTAAACACATAACCACAGATAACAACCATTAGGCCCACGGCCTCACGGGATGGACCAAGTCTCAATCCCTCGCGCTGAAAACCCACACGCCTGTCACCTAGAATGGGTATCACCACCAAACAATCACGTGATATTACTTTCTCCTGGTTTATACCCTCAAAGCCAGAGTTAAAACTATTACTTACCTCAACCGCAAAAAATCCTACTCCGGGATGCCCTCGTCTCTGGACTCGGTCTCCAGAATCTCCAAATCTAACCATAATCAAATTACTACTATCAACATAGTCTAAAGAATTGAATTCCACAATAAAAACTACAAAATATAAAAATAAATCGAAATCGACCAAATCACGGCCCCGGGCCCATATCTCGGAATTAGTCAAAAATAATATAATCATCAACCTCATTCTCTCCTGAGTCTAACTATATAAAATTTATCAAAATCAAACTTCGTTTGGCCCCTCCAATCCTCAGTTAAAGCTCTCCAAAACTGAAACTCTAACTCCCTTAATTTTACTTTGAAATTACCAATTAAATCCTAAAACGAAGATTGATTTATTAAATGTAACCAAAATTAAGTAGAGAACACTTACCCCATTCTATATGGTGAAAATCGCCTCCAAAATCACCCAAATCCGAGCTCCCCAACTCAAAATATAATCGAATGAACAAACCACAGTTTTATATATTTTTCTTCCAGATATTCTGTCTCGTTTCTCGTGTAAAACGACCCCAAAACTCATATATTATGTCTCCAATAGATTCCATATGAAATTATAATCAATTTAGGCTTTTGAATCACTCAATTTGGCCTTATAATGAATGAGATATGTAAGTTTTAATATTTGCAAAAAAAGCAAATTTTTAAATACGCTGCTAGTGACAATTTCTTAATTAATATAAAAAATCTGGTAGCCTAATTTTTAGTAAAATGACCCTAAAATCCCCATACAATATCCAAATTAGGCCATTCTTTTTTGCTATGGGTCCGTAATTACACTACGGGCTTAATTCATCAATCAAAAAAGAAATAGAAGCCTGTTTGTTCAGTATGATATCATTTATGCTTGGAAACCCAAACCTATCAAAAACTCACCCGAGGCACTCGATACTCCAACCAATAATTCTAACAAGTCATATATCACTACCTGAACTTAGTCGAACCTCCAAAATACCCAAAGCAACACCAAAACACCAAATCACCTCGAATTCAAGCATAAGAATTTCTTAACTTCCAACTTTCGCCAATTTAAGCCTAATTCTACCACGAACCTTCAAATTATATTTCGGACACACTCCTAAGTGTAAAATCACCTAAGGAAGCTAATCGAATCATAAAAATCCAAATCTGAACTCGTTTACTCATAAGTTAACTTCCGGTTGTCTTTTCTAACTTAGCTTTCTAACTAAGAGACTAAGTGATCATTTCATTCCAAAACTACTCTGAACCCAAACCTACCAACTCGATATAACTCAACACAGCTGAACAATACATAAATAAGCATAGATGGGGTAAATGGAACTATAACTCTCAAAACGACAGGCCGGGTTGTTACATCATCCCCCTGTTAAACCGACGTTCAACATACTTCGAGTCTCAAATAGGTGAAACCTTTAGCAATACCTTCTCGTCACATTCAAGTAATATGAACTCATCTCGCTGTCACATCATAATGATCACGTACCCACCGAGGGATTCAAAATCTGTCGATGCACAACTAATACCGAGCGCTCATGTGCGCATACGAATGCATGGAAGGAATTCAAGGAATTACACTTCAAGCTGAATCAATGTCGCACGATAAGAATTCAAGAAGGTGAAGTTTTCCTAAAGGTTCTGCAGCCTCTTGAAGATAAGTACAGAAATTTCCGTACCGATCCACAAGACTCTACTAAACCTCCTCATGACTTGTGAGACTATGTAACCTATGATCTGATACCAACTTGTCACGACCCAAAATCTTACCATGGTCGTAATGGCGCCTATCGTGATACAAGGCAAGCCAATTCCCAAAATATTACTACTAATTTGATTATAAGTATTTAATAAAATATTTTCAATAATTTAATTCATGATAAACTAAACCAACTCTAAATATAAATAATATAAAATACAAAACGAGTCCCTAACATCTAGGTGTTACTAAGACATGACTATAAACTAAGATATATAAACTATCTAACTGTCCAAAAGAAGAAATGACAAAATAAGTAACAAGGCCTCCGGACCCTAGCAGCTACCTTGCAATCTCCACAGATAGCCGGTTTGAACTCAATGATCACCGCGCTCTAGCTAACCCTGAACCCACACGGTCAACTCACGTGCTACGCGGACACATCACGCGCTATGGTATCAATATCCTCACAACCTTCAGGCCATCGACCTCACTCAATCATGTACCTCACTAGCCTCACAATCATCGACAAATAAGGGAATGCACCCCATATCACGTATCGCATCATATTATCAATTACTAGAGACTGAGGTAAATATATACAACAATTTTTATAACTGAGACACAAATAATGTGAGCATAAATAAAGCCTAAGCATGATCTCTAACATAACGGCAAACAAGTTCAACAACAAGTAAACAAATAACCACAGACAACAACCATTAGGCCTACAGCCTCACGAGACGGACCAAGTCTCAATCCCTCGCGGTGCAAACCCCCACGCCCGTCACCTAACATGGGTATTATCACCAAACAATCACATGATATTACTTTTTCTGGGTTTATACCCTCAAAGCCAGAGTTAAAAATGTTACTTACCTCAACCGCATAAAATTCTACTCCGGGATGCCCTCGTCTTTGGACTCGATCTCCAAAATTTCCGAATCTAACCATAATAAAATTACTACTATCAACATAGTCTAATGAATCAAATTCCATAATAAAAACTACAAAATATAAAAATAATCCGAAATCTGAAATCGGCCAAAACCCGGCGCCCGGGCTCATATCTCGGAATTAGTCAAAAATAATATTATCATCAACCTCATTCTCTCCCGAGTCTAACCATATAAAATTTATCAAAATCGAACTTCGTTTGGTCTCTCAAATCCTCAGTTAAAACTCTCCAAAACTCAAACCCCGACTCCCTCAATTTTACTTTGAAATTACCAATCAGATCCCAAAAATGAAGATGGATTTATTAAATGTAACCAAAATTGAGTAGAGAATACTTACCTCAATCTATATGGTGAAAATCGCCTCCAAAATCACCCAAATTCGAGCTCCCCAACTCAAAATATGATAGAATAAACAAACCCTAGTTTTATATATTTTTCTTCCAGCTATTCTTCCTCGTTTCTCATGCCACCAAAACTCATATTTTAGGCCTTCAATAGATTCCATGTGAAACTCTAATCAAGTTAGACTTTTGAATTACTCAATATGTCCTTATAATGAATGAGATATGTAAGTTTTAATATTTGCAAAAAATGCAGATTTTTAAATACGATGCTAGTGGAAATTTCGTAATTAATATAAAAAATTTTGTAGCCTAATTTTTATTAAAATGACCCTAAAATCCCCATACGATGTCCAGATTAGGCCATTCTTTTTGCTACGGGTCCGTAATTACAATACGGACCTAAGTCTTCAATAAAAAAAGAAATAGAAGCTTGTTTGTTCAATATGATATCATTTATGCTTGAAAACTCAAACCTATCCAAACTCACCCGAGACGCTCGAGACTCCAACCAATAATTCCAACAAGTCATATATCACTACCTGAACTTAGTCGAACCTCCAAAATACCCAAAACAACACCAAAACACTAAATCACCTCGAATTCAAACCTAAGAATTTCTAAACTTTCAACTTTCACCAATATAAGCCTAATTCTTCCACGAACCTTCGAATTATATTTCGGACACACTCCTAAGTCTAAAATCACCTAAGGAAGCTAATCGAATCATAAAAATCTAAATCTGAGCTCGTTTACTCATAAGTTAACTTCCGGTTGACTTTTCTAACTTAGCTTTCTAACTAAGAGACTAAGTGATCATTTCACTCTAAAACTACTCCGAACCCAAACCTACCAATTCGATATAACTTAACACAGCTGAACATTACATAATATGCATAGATTGGGTAAATGGAACTATAACTTTCAAAACGACAGGATGGATCGTTACAAATATCCAATCTTTGAATGAAACGGTAAGCATTATTAGTTTGCCCTTGAAAATGCAAAGAGAAATTAAAAGCAATAATGAAACTACTAAAGCATATATTTATTAGAAGGCTAAAAAATTTGTTTGGGATGCTGGAAAATCCAATCAAGACGATATCACCGTGGATAAGTATAGATACATACTATTAATTAGTTTAAGTCATTTCCTAGTGTAATTTTTTTTAAATACAATTTCTGCATGGAAGCTACCTCATAATTTGATATAGATTGATAGATAAAAAGAGTAGAATATCAATAATAATTGCTCGCTCGCTGTCCGAATTTTTTTCTAATTTATTTTGTTACAAAGGAGCAATTGGAATATTCTAGTACTCCATTTTTTTTAGAAGAAATTTTGATTTTATTTTAACTGTATGGCAAATTTACATCATTTGTTCTTTTGGACTCTAGAACAGATCTCAAGAGTACAGTCATTTTGAATCTCTACAACTGTTGTTGCTAAACTATTATCCTATTACATAAATTGCTACAATTATGGATTCTCGCACAAAGGATAACTATTAATGTTTTGTAACATGGGCGACCATTTAGGTAGCTTTACTCCAGTGAAGTGCACTTGAATTGTAATCTCCTTTGCTCGGTCTTTGGCATCTTTGGTTGACTGTTGAAACCTTCTGTTGTTCCTTTCCATCCGTATGTTGTATACTACTGCTGCAAAACGCCACACCTAGGATGGTTTTCCTGGGATTTCTGCTGTTAATATTAGCTGTTAGCCATTGGATTTCTGTTTCTCATGTGCCTGTCATTCTTTGATATTTCAACCATTGTAACATAGCTTGCCACAGTGTTTTGGAATATAAGCAGTCAAAGAATAAATGGTCGTGAGTTTCTTCAGTATCTCTTCCACACAAAATGCAGGATTGATTAGTGTGAATTCCCCATTTAGCTAGTTTGTCAACCGTCGCCAAGCGTCTATGCAGCGCCATCCATAAGATGTATTTCTGTTTTGGGAGCATGCCAGTCACCAATAATAATTTTTTCCATGCAACTTTGGGGTATTGAGGAGTGGTCTGAATGTATGCCTTTCTGATACTAAATTGCCCATTTTTTGTACATGTTTGCAATCCTGCACCATCAGTTGTCCACCATTCTCTTGCGCCAAACAATTTCCTAACGAGCCAACTAGCTTGTTTAGGAATTTCCATTGTATTAATATCTTTTTTCTTTATGTAGTGACAATGTATCCATTTGATCTAGAGTTTGTCTTTTTTTGCCATTAAGGCCCAGAGGAGTTTTGATAGAGCCGCTTTATTCCATCTTTCATAGGAGATAATGTTCTGTCCTCCTACCGCCATTGGTTTACACAGCGTTTCCCAGGCGATTGGATTCCTATGACTAGATTCATGGCTGCCAGTCCATAAGTAATTCCTGCAAATTTCATTTACCAATTTTATAATTTTTTTTTAAATGAGGAATACCTGGGCCTATTATTTACATAGAGAAACATGAATGGTGTGAGTACTTCACAACAAATGAAATGAACAAACGTGACATCATTTGTAAAATCTTTATAACAAATTTAATTGTCTTTTTGTTACGCAGCACGATCTGCAATTTGTCTTGTAGTTAATTACGTGAAATGCAATATTTCTATCTATTCATCATCAGTTGCAAATATTTCTGTTGAAAACATCAAATGGAATTTATACATATTTTTTTATTCAAAATTTTGTACAATAAATGGCTTAAAAAGAAATTAGCACTTGTATCTAGCAATTGTAAAGAATTTACGACCTAGATTTATTGTTTAAAATAACCATAAAATTAAAATCCTGAAAACTTGGATTAATTATTTGACTAGTTTTGGTATTAATGATAAAGATTAAATTATTAATTCTTTTTGTTTCTTTAATAATGAAGATAAAGCAACATAGATGTCATGATCAGCAAGATCTGTATCTGCAAAGTTGGTGGCTTTACAGCTGAGTATATTGTCTAAATCAACTTTGGGATTAGATTAATATAATACTTCAATGCAACGTACCATTAAGAGATTAATATAATCATGTAATGCCAAGTTAAGATTAATTATTTCTTTAGGTGTGATTCAAATGTTTAGATGTGCCTTTGGACAAAGACGGAATATTTTGTCAAAATTTGTCATAAATCTTTTTTACATTCTTCAAAAATTGCTCAAACATAATAGCACAATATGTAATATTTGGGAAAAAGATAGTAGTATATTTGTCCAAGTTTTAAGTTTTAAATGATTTTTTAGCTTCATCCAAGCTTCAAGTTTCAAAATTATTATTATTTTACTCTTAATAAATGATTTGTAATCACACAAAATTTTATGACTTATTTTAGACTATATACTTCCAAAAAGAGTTTTAAATTTCATGCTCAATCAAACACCATCATATACATTAAGAAGGGAGTAAGTACTTAGTACAATGTAGTGACATTTATTTATTTTTATTCGGAATATAAAATGTAATTATTGAGATAATTTGAATATATAATGGAGAGTACAAACAACAATAGTTTTCACATTAAAGAAAAAAAAACTTATACCTAATTGCATGGGGCAGGAGGAATCATCAAATCCCCTAATGAAGACACAAAAAAAAATGCCAAATCCAGGATTTGGCATTTCAGAAATAAAAGTATTCCTTTTGGCAGCCGAAAAACTACAAACAAAAAAATAAAAAAACGTACGTGTGTGCCATTGAAATGGACAAGATGTTACAAATTTTTAATTGTGTCTGTTCTGTAGTTGTTAAACCAAAAGCTCACACGATTGAAAACATAAGTATTAATATTATTAAAAAATAATTTGTAAAACAGAAATAATTATCTTCTTTTTGAAAATTAATATTTTGATAAGGGGCCGTATTTTGAATAGTTCACAGCGAAAATGACATTATAGTCGCCGTCAAAATAATAGTCAAAAAAATATAATATATACATTTCTATATGTTATAGAACTTCCCATGTATAAAAGATGAAGGTGGCTGAAATGAGGATGCTGAGAAGAAGTTATCCGGGACAAGGTTGATGTGGCCCTTGTGGAGGATAAGATGCGGGAGGCGAGACTTAGATTGTTCGGGCATGTTAGAAGGAGATGCAGTGATGTTCTGGTGAGGAGGTGTGAGAGACTAGCGTTAGAGGGCAAACAGAGAAGAAGAGGTAGGTCGAATAAATATTGACGAGATATGACGTTGCTCCAGCTGACGGAGGACATGGCCATAGATAGGGAGGTGTGGAGGTTGAGAATAAATGTAGAGGGTTAGGTAACCGAGTGTTGTCCATGTTTTTCACAGTAGCTTTGATACATCTCTGAGTGTCCTTCGGGTATTTCTTTTTTGTATCCTTAGATTGATGTTAATACTTGTTGCTGCCTTATTTCGGTTTTCTGTTTCCATTACTTACTGTTAGTTTTGTATTTTAATTTGCTTTGGTTGTCAGATTGGTTTGCTTGTTATTGCCCCTTCCCTTTTTTCTCCCTGAGCCGAGGTTATTCCAGAGACAACCTCTTTGCCTTTTGAAAGGCAGTGGTAAGATCTATATACACTCTACCCTTCTCATGCTCCACTTGCAAGACTACAATGGATTTGTTATTCTTGTTATATGTTATATACTAAAAATATACAAATTGTATACGCTTTTACAGCTATTGTATGTAAACAGTTTTTTGCTACGAGCTAAAAGTGATCTTTGCCCTAGCTCGTAGAGTTTAATGCAATCCATGGTCTTGTAATTAGGACATATCAATATACAAATTGTATGATTTAATGTAATAATTTATTGATGCCATTTTTATCAGAGTTTGATCGAATTTAAGAGATCCTAATAAACATGATTATATTGGTTGTATAAAGAAATCTAACTATATAAAGCAAATGTCACAGAAAATGAAAAGAAGAAGTACAGGAAAAATTCGAAGTGTTTACTTCTTTTTGAACTCAAATTATCATACATTGGAGATTTTTTTAACTCGTCCAACCCGAGGGGATCAATTGTCTTCTAGCTTATCTAAATGTAACTTCAATTTTCAATTTAACCATTGGAAGTAAAATTTTAACCAATCAAGAAAATACCAATGAAAAAGACTATACATCGTATGATTGTCTTGTGTTTTCATGGTCGGTGCAAGGCCAAAAATTGGAACACATTGATTTTGTTCGTTCTCGTACTTTGCTTTAGGGCCTATCCCTCGGTGTGGTCAGTATTTTATACTGCGGGGCACCGAAACTTACACTTGTTCACTGATTATGATGGTTCATCGGGGCCTCATTCCTCCTCCTTTTCTGTTCGCTCGTAGGGGTCGAGACCCAAACAAAGGAAAAGGGAGTCGACTGAACATCTCAGCCATTGATAGGAATTTCGCCCGCATCCGATCCCCATGCTACATACCTTATTCTTTCTCTATTAGCAAACCATTGAACTGTTCTTCTTGCAATTGGAAGCCAAATCCTCTTCCTCCTTTCCTCCTTCACATTATTTGGTACAACAAAATTCTCTCTATTACAATTCCTAGTATTGACATGATCTTCAAATCTTGGACATATCAAAATTTCTGACATGGCTCTTTTCTCATTTTGTCTCAACAATTTTGATGTACTTTCTAAATTGGTTCTTGATTCTGAAGATGAAAATCTATTGCTTGTCACATCATTAATCATTTCACTGTTCAAAAACATCAAATCGGATGAACTAACATTGCTCCATCGATGTTTTAAGACAACATCAGACACAACAATCCTATGGTTGAACTTATGTAGTACTAATACCCTGTCTTGTTCCTCTGTTTGATAAAAAATATTGTTTTCTTGAATTGGCAATTCTTCTTCTTTGACACCCTTTTCAGATTTCCTGAAACTGATGCTCCCAATACTGAATCTTGATGATCTATTTATATCATTTTCCTCTCTTTGAACATAAAGTTCTAAGTTGGAATCTTCTCTTAGCTCAGATTGATTCCTTAAAAATCTAAAACTATTTGAATATGTTAACAATAAATGGTCTTCAGCACTTACTTTATGTCTACAAAGTGGACAACTTGAATGTTTTTCAAGCCATTGATCAATACAGTTAATGTGAAAAGCATGTTTGCATTTTGGTAACAATCGAAGAATTTCTACATCTTCGAATCTTGATAAACAAACAACACATTCAAGACCATTTTTTGAACCTTTGAGCAAAGAGAATCTAAAGTAAGGAAGTGATTCGATTATAGTTTTATCGATACCTGAGGAACTTCTTGTTACTGGTAGAATTAGTCCATCTTGTACTTGCGTAACGTGGACAGGCGGAGGCGATCTACGACAGAATTTGGCGTAGAGGAGGAGGAGAAATGTGAGGCAAAACATGATGGAGAGAACACCAATAACAACAGCAATACTTGGTTGGAAATTGTTAGCTGCATTTTGTGAAGATGGCATTTGTTGAAATGTAGAGCCATTGGCTCTAGTAATGTTTAACAATAGGAATTGAAGGATTGCTAGAACTATCATACTTAAATGATACATGAAAAAGAAAGAGTGTAAAGTTGGAAAATTAACAAGAATTTCAAGACTTATCTAGTGGACATGGTTCAAGAAAATGTCCCTTTTATTTTGTGTGCACAAGGCATTAAAGTCATGGAGGGGAGTATGACATGAGTTTGTTTGGAATCTTTTTAATATGGGGTCCTCTCAAAGAGTATTTTTCTGGTTTGTTTGTTTTCTTGGCATCTTTTCTAGGTTGTTCTTCTTGTATGTCTCAATGTCAAGAAATATTATTTTATGGGATGGGATATGGGACAGAAGTATGGTGATGATGTAAAGGTTTCAATATGATTTAATATTGTCAAACTTCTCTATAATATGCGTGTTGTTTCGATATATTTTAAATACTAAATTGAAGTGATGTTATAGAAAATATATATTATAATACAATATAAAATTTCGATTCCGAGAAAAATTTAACTTTTATCACTACTAGAAATCCGATAATTAGCGATCCAAATAAGCGACCAATATTGGTCGTTTTTGGCAAATTATCGACCAAAACTCGTCCAAACACGCTTGGTCGCTATTTTGATGGTCACTTTAGTATACCGACCAAAATTGGTCGCTAATTACCGATTAAGGTTGGTCGCAAAGGTAAAAGGACCAAGGTTGGTCACTAATTACTGAAGGATCAGATTCTTTTAGGGATTGATAGACTTGTGAATATCCTAATTAATATAGATAATTTATTATCAAATATATCTGTTTGGAAATTAATTCATCGACTTTTAATGTACTTAAATGCCTCGTTGAATATTAAAAATAAAACGTCTACCATATATATATATGGGTCGGATTATTTTAGGAAATGATAGTCCTGTGAAGATCCTAATTAGTATATATAATTTATCAACAATTATATCTGTTTGGAAATTGATTCATCGACTTATAACTTACTTAGATGAATCGTCCAATATTAAAAACAAAACGTCTACACACACACATATAGCATGTCATAATATATGTTTGTGTATTCATCCCTTGTATTACAAAAGTATTAACGGATTACATTTATATTATTTAGATAGTATTAGAAAAGTGATTTTAGATTTTGACCAATGTTGACCTAATAACAGACCAACTTTGGTCGGTTATTTTCCAGAAATTAAAGTATAGCGGCCAAAGTTGGTCGATAAATGCTTCCCCAGTATTAACCGACCAACTTTCATCGGTAATTTTAAGTGAGATTTCTTTATATTTTATAAAATATTTTAAATAATAATATAACTATTAAAATTTTATAATTGGGTCCCACATTACTGATCATAATTGGTAAGTAATATAAAATTTTCTTTGACTAAACAAGTCTGACTAGCTTGGTCAACTTGTTGTCCAATTTACCGACCAACTTTGGTCGATAATTTATTTAAAATAAATATAAAATATTTTTCTTCCCATTACCAACCAACGTTGGCCACTATTTTGGACCGACCAATTTTGGTCGCAAAATTTTGATCGCTAATTAACGGATTTTTTGTAGTGTATAGAGAATAGATGTTATATAGAAATACTGTTATAGAGAAGTTTGACTGTATATGCACCGATAGTATAAAGATTTTTTATATTTTATTGTATTTTATTTGTTGTAATGGGTACTGTGTTTTGCTTTTTAGCTTATTGAACTCAGTTTTTATGGACGATTACCGATAATTATATTTTTAGTAATATAACAACAACAACAATAACAACAACAACAACAATAATAATACACCCAACATAATTTCACATAGTAAAGTCTAAGGAACGTAGTGTATACGCAAACTTACTCATATCTTGTAAAAATGGAGAATTTATTTCTAATAGATTGTTGACTCAGAAAGACATAAGCACAACGATAATAAAAAGAAAAACGGCAAAAAACAATAGTAGAAAACAACATATTATTCTTTTAGGTATATGATAGAGTAAACAACTTGTTATATTGTCAATATATAGAAGTTAAACTCAACAATGAATATATGGATAATCTTGAACTTGAACACATAATCCTTTGACTTGGGATGGAATATAACTATATCCAGCAAATAGATACTTTAAAAAACAGAAGTGAAATTCATTTTGATAAGTATCAGATAGGTATTATATCACGAGGTGTCAAGGCTTTAATGATGGTAATGAAAAGTCAAATGTAGGTGTATTATAGGCAGCTTAAAACTCAAACAAAAGAAAAAAGAAAAAAACACCTTTCAAAGGCAATAAGTAGGAAGCAATATTACTCCCCTCTTAATTAAGTTGAATTACTAACCAATTTGCATGAATCTTAGCAAATGTGGCTGTCACTTTTATATTAAATATTAATTGAAGAGTCAGGTAGTAATTACTCAAACTTAATTGTCTTATAGGTTTTGTCAACTAACTTTGAAACTAAGAAGCACTTGATTCTAGGCTTATTCATCATTTTATTACAGCATCAGACAATTAAAAATAACAAATCTGTTATGAAATAATATAAGAACAAGAACAATAATACAAGAACAAGAACAATAGAGAGAAAAGTATAGAGAGAAGTATTCTTATTGATACTTTGGGATTGTTAGGGATGGTTTACAATGGTAGAAGACCCCTTTATTTATAGGGAGGGGGATGATTTAGCTACCAAGAATAGAACTCTAGAATCTCTCTAATTATAGACATTCACCTTAAATAGGAGATTTCATAACACTCCCCCTTGAATGTCTATTCAACAATGTGCCTCGTTAAAACCTTAAAACCAAAACCCAATGGGAAAAATTAAAGAAAGGAAAAAGAGTACACATGTTTGAATATGCGCCTATTGGTTGCCTCGTTAAAAACCTTGCAAGGAAAACCCAGTGGGAAAAAACCTTGTAAGGGAAAAAGAGTGCAACGCGCATTGACTCCCCCTAATGAGTACATCAATTTATATCCTTGAGCATTTGCATTCCAATCTTGTGCATCATCTTCAAAACGATCTTTGGTAGACGTTTGACAAATCAACCATATTGACTTGAATAAATATTTCGCACCTTGAAATCATCATTCTTGATAGATATGAACATCTTCATATAATGTCGTGGAATAACTCTTCAATATCTCCATAGATGCATTCTCAATGCCATCATGCTTATAGTTATAGCAAGATACATATGTACACAAATTGTACTAAGAATGTGGTACTTCAGGACCAAGAATTGCATATGCTTCAAGCAACTTAAATCTTTCAAGTTAAGTCATATAAGCCATATAATAGACTTTAGATGCATATCAAGTTTTCCATGTCATGCTAGACAAATAAGATATCGAAAACTGATTATACATACCTTTGACTTTATACTTTCAAGTATTTGAACTATAGGTTCAAAACTACATGTCTTTCATATGGAATCAATTCTTCTTAATTGTATCTCTTCCATTTAGTTACTTTCTTTGGGTCAGCAAATGCGTATAGCATGCTTTGCAATATGTTGCAATTGAATTATCCCTTTTATGAACTTCAGGTTCATATCATGATATTCGGGGATATACATATACAAATGATAATTCATCCCATGTAACCTTTTCTCAAGTGTTTATCATGTCTCCCCCTCATGTTAGTAAAGCTAACTTGTTTCCTCAATTTTGGGAAATCATCTTTGTGCATTATCATGTCAATATACATAGAACATTAATAATAAGATGAAATTATTTGGTTCCTGAACCTGAACCACTTGTGAGGGGAGAATATACTCTTGTATACGACGTATATCAAACTGATATATATAACTTTGTTCTCATAAGAAACAGTTTAGCTATTAAGTGGAAGCACTCAATAATTATCTTGCTAAACCAACTTTGATATAAACCAACTTATCAAGATGAACTGTCTTGAGTAGAGAATCTGGAAATTATGCTCGAAGTTAGATTACTGAGCAATTTACCTCGCAAGCACCAGCCAGGCTGCGGGTCAATAACAATTGCGCATGTAACCATATCATAGATGCATCATATGTGGTATACATGGCAGGTGAATGGGCCCATATTCACCTTTGATATTTCCAGAATTTATGGGCTTCAACCCGAACTCTTTAGTTGGTCAGTTCATTAATGAGAACAAGTGATACAAGAGAATTCATAAAGAACTTTCTAGTTCTTTAATATTCACCTATGTGAATTTGCACATCATACTTAAAATGAGATGGCTAACACGAATGTCAATTGAATAAATTATCAATATTGGTAAACTTCAAATTTACACCATGACACGTGCACTTATCAATAAACTTCAGGTTTATTATGACATGGGTTTTTATACCAATAGATATCCACTTTATTGTGACATTCTTTCGTTTGTGTAGTACAAACTGGAGAACAAAGCGGGTAGCTTTTCATATACAAATTACCCCGCTACAAGTTGTAGTAGTAGGAGATATCAAAGCCTTCCTTTATTTATAGTCTCAATATAATCAATCGCTTTCGCGTGTACTTTGGAAACTGAATAAGTTTCTTTGAGACTTACTACAGCACAATACTCAATTGTGTTTCTCCAACATAGTAATAATTGGCTCTTCTAGAGCTCTCAATTAATTTTGTACTACCACAAATTCATCAACATCCATGTGGTGAATATCTTTCTTAAAGAGAAAGTTATACCATTATGGTCATGTCAAACTTATATGCAAGATATGTTTCTTGCATTATCGTTGTCCTTTAATAGTCATATTTCCAAAATACTTTGGCGTACAATAGGTACGTGACCAACGATCATTCATGCCGTATATCATCTCAAACCTCCTTCTAGAGGTGAGTGTGGTATCATCTCAAGCCTCCTTCTAGGAGTGAGTGTGGTATATTCAATACCAATTTCATGTTCATATTCTTCCAATAATGAATATGTATTCGTGAATCAGATGTTGTCACATTTACTTCGGGGATATGTGATTTTGTTATCCTTTTCAAATCTGTAAATGCGTCAGGCATTTGATTTGCTATTCTTTGCAAATGGATAATCTTTTGTGCCTCTTTCACAAATAGAGGTATGTGGATCAAGATGAGATAATGATGCATTTTTCCACAAAATTTCCCGTTTGGTTTCACCAACTTCTCCCCCTAATTTTGGGAAAAGTGTCTCATCAAATTGACAGTCTGCAAATCGTGCAGTGAACAAATCTCATGTCAATGTTTCGAGGTAGCGAATAATGGAGGCGATTCAACCTCAACATATATTCCTAACCTTCTTTGCAGACCCATTTTGGTGCGGGATGGCGGTGCTACAGGCACATATACTGCGTATCCAAAGATTCTTAAATGGGATATATTGGGTTCATGACCCAAAACCAATTGCAACGGGGAATATTTGTGATAATTCGTCAGTCAGAGACGAACTAGCATTGCTGCATGCAAAATGGCGTGACCCCAAGCCGAAGCGGGCAGCCGACAAACTAGCATTGCTGCATGCAAGATGGCGTGACCCCAAGCCGAAGCGGGCAGCCGACAAACTAGCATTGCTGCATGCAAAATGGCGTGACCCCAAGCCGAAGCGGGCAGCCGACAAACTAGCATTGCTGCATGCAAAATGGCGTGACCCCAAGTCGAAGTGGGCAGCCACGTTTTCATGAGTGAATGGGATATTCAAGATTATACTCATGTATTGTCTCAATCTGATATCCATTTTGAATGATATCTTTAAAACTCAACAAGTTCCTTTTAGACTTGGAGGAGAACATTTTGATTGGTATCATTAAAACTCAACAAGTTCTTCTTAGACTTGGAGGAGAATATTGCATTCTCTAAGATAAACGTCGTGCCTTTGGGCAGAGTTACAGTTGCTCTTCCGGAGCCTTCAATCAATTTACTACTACCAGAAATTGTAGTAACATCTGCCTTACACACACTTAAATGGGAGAAATATTTCTTCTCTTTGAATATCGTATGTGTGGTACATGAATCAATTAAACAGATATTTTGGACGTGCTTACATACCTGTGATCAACTATCTATATATTGTCATATTCTTAACCTAATATTTCACTTCTCAGAATCAAACCCGTAGTAAATCATGCTGTGAATTTATTCGTTTATAACATATATTACCGTTCATATGTGTTCCATGGTACAAATAATGTACCTTTATGCTGCATAATTATTTTCATCACAGTACATTATATAATCATCACTTATATATTACTATATTTTCACCACTGCTAGCGTCTAGTAATTATACCATAGTTAATTATCAATCAATTGTGGTGATCATACATGATAGTGCTGTTTATTATTATTTAAATAATGACAACCACAATATACCTTAGGTAATCATTCATGTATATTACAATGTACTCAATTTCACATGATCTACATTCGCACAATAATATTTCTAACAATCATTTACACTGTCTACAGATGCACGTTTTTTTTTACGTACTATAATCACAACTGTCAGGCTTTGTCCATATCTCTCCTTTAAGCCTTTCCACAAGATGAGTGGATCCTTGACGGTGAGATATTCAATCTTCAAACATTCATCAAGGTGATGGCGCAAGAAAATCAAGGCCTTAGCACAGTCTTGGGTGGATGCTTTATCTCTATCTTTAATGGCGTCTCCAAGACCCATAGCATCTAAGTGGATTTCAGCATCCAACACCCATGTCATATAGTTCTTGCCCGAAATTTCGAGGGCAACGAACTTTCTTTTCATATTGTCAGACATATGACACAATTACATCAAGAGCGTGTTCATACTTACGGGCTCTATTACAATTATCACATTCACTTCAGGGAATGGATCAAAATCATGTGCTTTACACAATCTCATGTCAAATATTACTTTCATAAAGTGAAAGATTATTTTGAGAATCCTTATTGTTCTCATTACCACAATAATGACGATTATAACTTCGTCTATTGCCATATCCACATCCATTGATACCTTTACGGTAATTAGTCTTCTTTCAGACTTATCACATACTGCTACCACATTCTCTAAAGGGAATGGAGCAAATTCAATTGGACGGAATTCTTGGCCACGTCCACATTCATTGATACCTTCATGGTAATAATTTTGTCTTCTTTCAGACTTATCATATACTGCTTCCACATTCTCTAAAAGGAATGGAGCAAATTCAATGGGACGGATTTTCAATTCTTTGCCCACAATCATACATGAATTTAATCATGGCAGGACATAGAGATTTTACCACTTCATGTGGTTATAATTTCTTACAAACTCCATTAGAGTTATAATCAAACTTTGTTGTCTATGTTTGTATATAAAATCAAATTATAGAATTCAAAGAATTTGAAAGGGAAAAGTAAATTACTTACCTTTAAGGTATACCAATTATATTTTCAATGTTTTCTTCCTTTTCTCACTTCCGTTTCTGTTTCCTTTTTTTTTTCTTTGTTTTTCGTTTCTTTTCTCTTTTGATCGACACCTCCGACTCTCCTCTTTCTTACTTGAACAATTGTTTCTGTTCCTTTCTTTTCGTTCCTTTTTGCTTCCTTCTTTTCATTACGTTCCTCTCCTTTTTTTTTTCTTCATTCTTTCTTTGAAGCAAAACCCTACACAAACAAAAGTTAAGACAATCGAAAATTTCAATTGGTTAGAGACTCGTGCTGATAACGTGTTATGAAATAATATAAGAACAAGAACAATAATACAAGAACAAGAACAATAGAGAGAAAAGTATAGAGAGAAGTATTCTTATTGATACTTTGGGATTGTTAGGGATGGTTTACAATGGTAGAACCCCTTTATTTATAGGGAGGGGGATGATTTAGCTACCAAGAATAGAACTCTAGAATCTCTCTAATTATAGACATTCACCTTAAATAGGAGATTTCATAACAAAATCTTTTTATTTCAAACACAAGTGGTTCTATTTATTAAGGAATTGTTAGTCAAATTGTCGGTCAGATTTAATCCTGTTTGACCATGAATTTTGCCAAAATAAATTTCAGATTTATTTTTAAAATTCATGTTTGGCCATAAACTTTGCCCACATTTTGTCAAAATCCCAAACCCCAAATCCCAAAATCACCCCAATTATTGATTTTGGTCCAAAATCCCAAAATTTGGGAATTATATACATGTTTCTAAAATAAAGTTGGAAAATATGTTTTGAAAATATACGCTCAAACACAATTTCATCTTCAAGCTAAACTTCATCAAAATCAGATTTCTCAAAATAAATTTGGAATTTATGGCCAAACGCGAACTTTATATTTATTTTTTAACCGGTATATACAAATGATATATTGATTATACACATTTATACATTCGTAAACTATTTTTAATTTATAAAATTAGGTGGACGACTATTTTGATTAATTCTTCTTATTATAATTTTCGGGCATAAATAAGAAGTTTGAAAAGAGGGAACATTAACATAGGACATGACGATTTATAAGTTGACTGCTTCAGTTTCATTTTTCTTTTGGAAAAATGAAAATTCTTAATAAATTGGGTTTAATAATGACGTGTTACATTATTGTTCCTAAACCAACAATTTAGATATGAATTAGCGCTTCTCCTTTTTTTTTAAATATTTTTTTTTTGGAGGAGAGAGTGAAGTTCAATTTTAGAGACATATTTGCGTGAAGGTTGAGATTGAAAAGAAGGTTGTCCCAAAGAGGGAGATTGGTTTTACGCCCATTACAAATGATCGTCAATGATATAAACCTTTTCACATGAGATATGTAATACGTAATAACATAGATAATCGACAAATAGAACATATGTAGAGAGTTTTGGAGAAGTGAATTGGTTTGAGGCTTCTTATTAAAATATATTGCTTACAAAGGTATATATAGAGTATAGGGAAATCAAATCCTACCAACTATAGGATTGTACAATAATGAAGGAAAATCAAAACCTACCAACTATAGGATTGTACAATTAATGAGAGAATATTCTACCAATAATAAAAAGATACACAAAAGATATTTACAATATTTCCTAATACGCCCCCTCAAGATGGAGGGCCGGAGGACACGCCAATCTTGGACATCAACAGAGGAAGCCGAGGATTGCCGGTTAGGGCAGCGGCCATGGAGCGCGAGGCAGAGGAGACGTTGATCGACGTCGAGAGAGAGGGCTGCCGGTTAGTGCATCGGTGGCGCGGTAAGATGCTGGAGAAAAGGCGCTGAGAGAGAGGGCTGCCGGTTAGTGCAGCAGCGGCGCAGCAAGAGGCCGGAGAGGACCGTGAAGGTCGGCGGCTGATCTTCTTTGCCGGAGAGGGGCAGCAAGACGCCGGAGAGGGATGCCGATTAGTACAGCGGCGGGCGGCAAGATGCCGGAGAGAGGGTTGCTTCTAGAAGACGAAGCCTCCATTGTTGTTGTAGATTTACAAAGTAGAAAAAAATGTTGATAGGGAAAAAAAAAGAATAATTTTCTGAATTTAGAAGAAAGACCTTGCTAGTGCCGATTATGTAGAAGGCCGGCGGCGGCGGGCTGCCGATTAGTGCAGTCGCCGCCGCGGGTAGGGAAAAAAAAATTAGGGTTTGTTTGGCGATAAGCCACTGGCGTATGATACCATGTAGAGAGTTTTGGAAAAGTGAATTGGTTTGAGGCTTCTCATTAAAATATATTGCTTACAAAGGTATATATAGAGTATAGGGAAATCAAAACCTACCAACTATAGGATTGTACAATAATGAAGGAAAATTAAAACCTACCAACTATAGGATTGTACAATTAATGAAAGAATATTCTACCAATAATAAAAAGATACACAAAAAATATTTACAATATTTCCTAATACTTGTTAGGGTCATTTTCTATTTTCTATTTAAATTGTTTTTGATTATAGAAGATCATTTTCACCACAAACTTGTTCACTTGGTATTTATGTCAATCTAATAATAGATGACAAGCGTTCTTATAATGTACATACATACACCTTTTACAAGTAACAATCATGACTTTTCTCTTAGTTTGTCACTTAATTGTAATAAATAACAAGTGCTAATGTCCCCACGTCTTCATGAACTTAGGCAACGATTTCTAAAATTGTCGAAAATTTTGTGGGCCTATCAAAAACGACTTAATGAATAATAGTAAATTTTTTCCTTAATGTTTTTTGGCTTATTTAGGGCTGTAAAATAGGAATTCGCGATGATAACTAACTTTTGTATGCTAATATCTATGTCATCTTTATTAATTTGGGCGACGGGCTCCGATTCGCCTAAAACTTTATGTGCCCATCAGAAACAATCTAATAAACAATATTCATTGTTTCGCCATGATTGTTCCTCATTTTTGTTATTTTAGGGCCATAAAACGAAAATTCAAGATGATTTCTAATTTTTCGTGTGCTATCATCCACGCCATCTTCATGAATGCAGAAGACGGTCTCCGAATCGCTTAAAAAATTTTAGGCTCATTAGAAGAACCTAATGAACAGTAGTCATCATTTCGCCATGACCGTTCCTTTTCTTCTTCTTCTTCTTCTTCTTTTGGCGTTTCAGGGCCATAAAATAGGAATTCAGAACGACTTCTAATTTTTTGTGACCTAATGTCCACGCTATCTTCAAGAATTGGGGCAAGGAGCTCCGAATCGCTATAATTTTATGGGCCCATCAGAAACAAAAAAATGGCTGATACTCATTGCTTCGCCATGATTGCTCCTCGTTTTTGGCATTTTAGGGTTGTAAAACGGGGATGCATGACGTTTACAAATTTTTCGTATGCTAATGTTCACGCCATCTTCATAAATTCAGGCGACGGTCTCCGAAAAGTCTAAAATTTGTCGGCCCATCAGAAATACTCTAATGAATAAAGTCATTATTTGCTGTAATTACCCGACTGGCCGTTTTGCGTTGTAGAACCTCGTTCCTTTAAATAAAACTTTTTGCACTTGCTTTAACTAAATTAAGACTTGCGGGGATGGGTGGTTCGAAAGTTAAAAGAGTTTTGAGCAAGAATATGTCCATTTGCTTCTTTAAGTTTTCTAAAAAGGCCAAGTTTGACTTCGGTCAACTTTCTTGGAAAACGGACGCGAATTCATGATTTGACGATCCAAAAGGGTCTGTAGGAAAATATGGGACTTGTGCGTATGCCCGGAATCGAATTTCGAGGTCCTTAGCCCGAGTAATGAATTTTTCTGTGAAATTGCTAACTTGAAGTTTTAAGGAATTAAATAAACTAAGTAATTATTGATTTCCTGCGTATCAGGCTCGAATTTTAGTTCCAAAATTTGGTGCAGGTCTAAAATATCAGTTAAGACTTATCCGTAAAATTTGGTGTCAATTCGAGTAGTTTAAGGGCATTTTGACCCATTAGAAGGAAATCTAGAATTTTAAGATTCACTGATGTGATTCATTTGTCTTTGGGGTTGATTCCTCGATATTGCATTGTTTTGAGTGTTTCGAAGGTTCGAATAGGTCCGCCTCAAAATTTCAGACTTGTCGGTATATTCGGGCGAGGCTCGGGATCCCCGAGCGTCAAATGATCGAGGTTCGAATGAAGTTGGAACTTGAAAAGAACCAAAGGTTGCTGCTTATGTCATAACCGCTTCTGCGGCCATTGGATCGCATAAGCGGTCGACAGACCGCAGAAGTGAAGTGGGCTCAGGCGTGGGAAACCGCATAAGCGGCCTTGGGACCGCAGAAGCAGTCCCGCCTTTGCGACCCATGGACCGCAGAAGCGATCTAGCCCGTTTTTCCTGGATCCACAGAAGCGGCTCAAATTCCGCTGATGCGGGACCGCAGAAGTGAAAAGGGTTGGCAGTGAGCTTCATTTATTTCGAGCTCAAGCTCATTTCTTTCACATATTTCTTAACACTTAAGCGATTTTGGCGATTCCATAGAGGAGGTTTCAACATAACATTGCAAGGTAACTAATCCCCACTCATTTTTAGTTCAAATACATAAAAATTAGGTAGATTTAACACTAAATATTAATTAAAACTAAGGGGTTAGAGCTAGGCCTAGGGTTTATTAAAAACTAAAATTTAAACATGTAACTTTCCATGTAATGAAGTAGAAATCATATATTTGTGATCCTTAGGTGATAGAGAATAACATTCTTCTAAAAATCTCGGAATCCGGGCACGGGGGCCCGGGGTCGAAATTTAGGAAACTTGTGTTAATGGTTAGGAAATTGCTTAAATAACTAGACTTGTGAGTCTATATTGACTAGTTCTTAATTAATTTAACTAGTTTGTGATAGATTGGATCCGGATTGAGGGTTGGGCTTGATGTTGACGTTGGTAGTGCGCTTCGGAGCGAGGTGAGTCTCCTTTCTAACCTTGTAAGAGGATATTGTCCACATAGGATTAATGAACAAATAATTATTGCTAAATGCGGGGGCTACGTATGCACCAAGTGACGAGAGTCCGTGCGTAGCGACTACAATGTTGATTGTCCGGATGGTTTAGGACCCATATCATACTTATTTATGAAAAATATCTGTATTAATTGTATAATAAGATCATTTATTGATTTTTATGTACTGATTAGTATAGAACTCCCTGGCCTAAATCTTTAAAAATTATAATATGTATTGCCGTTTTTCTCTTTGACATTAGATGGTTAATCTTTTCTTATTAAGAAACAATTGCAGATGTGAAGGGATATTGTCAGTACCTTAATAGGTTCACCTAATTCTATTTCAAAATGAGATGTTTAGTATAAATATTGAAGTAAGGTTTCAAACTTTTTGGTATAGCGCTCGGTCCAATAAAAATGAGAAGCGAAAAATCAAACATGAGCATGATTTAAAATTTTCTTTTACCTTATTTAGTTTTCTTTCATATGTTATTTAAATATATTGCCCGCTAGGAGTATGTTTAGGCTGAAAACACTTGCATAGGCAAACCTTAGAATTTTATTAGTTTTGAGGCAAGAGGTTATTTCCTTAGTTAAATTTATCCAGGGAATGCCCCAAAAGATTTGTATATATTTTATCCGGGGTATGCCGTAAGGTATTAGTATTTGGAGGCTGAGAGAAAAACTCATCGTACTTTTATTCTTATTTTATTAGGTGGGGACGACCTCGGGCCTCTTTTTGATTTTTTATTTTCTTTTATGTACTTTTACATCAATAAGAATATCCTTATAAGCCAACTAGATCGAGTATGCAACCGTACTAGTCACGAGACTTGGGGAGTGCCTAACACCTTCTCCTTGAGTCAATTGAATTCCCTTGTCAGAATCTCTGGTGCGGACTTGGATTTAGAGTCTAAAATATTTTAAAAGAAAAAGCCATTTTTAAAAAAATGATGACCTGACACACTGAATTCAAAGTCAGGCGGCGACTCTGAGTTATTTCCTTTTGAACACTATTTTATCACTTTTTATCTAAAAAATCATTTTGAGCTTTACAAATCTTTTTATTATTTAAAGAGGATTAGTGAAGAGAAAATGGAGGTGTGACAGTTTGTATGCCACCTCTCCCACTCGCTCAAGGATCTCAAAAGGCCCGATATACCTAGGCATTACTTGCCCTATATTCCAAACCTCATTAAAGCCTTCATAGGTGATACCCAGAGCAACACTCCATCTCCGACCATGAATGCAGCATCACAAACTCTACGATCGGCATAACTCTTCTGCCTAGACTAAGCCGTACAAAGCTAATCTTGAATAATCTTGACCTTATCTATGACATCTTGTACCCAAAAACCGAGCCTCTCCCAGCTCAAATCATCCGACTGGTGATCGGCACCGCCTACCATATAATGCCTTATAGGGAGCCATCTAAATGCTTGACAGATAATTGTTGTAGTAGGAAAACTCCGCTAGAGGCAAGAACTGATCCCACGAACCTATGAAGTCTATAACACAAGCGCAGAACATATTCTCTAATATCTGAATAGTGCGCTCGGACTGCTCGTCCGTCTGACGATAAAATGATGTGCTCAGCTTAACCCGCGTGTCCAACTCATGTTGTACTGTCCTCTATAAATGCGAGATGAACTGCGTACCTCGATCAGAAATGATAGACATGGGCATACCGTGAAGACAGACAATCTCGCAGATATAAATCTTTGCCAACCGCTCTGAAGAATGAGTAACTGCCACAGGAATGAAATGTGTTGACTTGGTCAGCCTGTCCATAATGACCCAAACTGTGTCGAACTTCTTATGAGTTTGTGGGAGTCCAACAACGAAATCCATAGTGATACGCTCCCACTTCCACTCAGGGATCTCCAACTTTTGAAGCAAACTACCGGGTCTCCGATGCTCACACTTTACCTGATGACAATTTAGACACCGAGACACATATGCAACGATATATTTATTAATCCTCCTCTACCAATAATGTTGTTGCAAGTCATGATACATCTTACCAGCGGCCGGATGAATAGAATACTGGGAACTGTGTGCCACCTCAAGAATCAACCCATAAAGTCCATCCACATTAGGCACACAACTACGACCATGCATCCTCAAAACTCCGTCATATCCAACAATAACATGCTTGGCACCACCGTGTTGCACGGTGTCCCTAAGGACAATAAAATGAGGGTCGTCATACTGCTGATCTCTAATACGCTCAAACAAAGAAGTCCAAGCGACTGTACAAGCTAGAACACAACTGGGCTCAGAAACATCCAACATCACATACTAATTTGCCAAAGCCTGAACATCTAATGCAAGCGGTCTCTCACTGACTGAAATGTACGTAAGGCTGCTCATACTAGCTAACTTTCTATTCAAAGCATCAACCACGACATTGGCCTTCCCGTGATAATACAAAATGGTGATATCACAGTCTTTCAATAGTTCCAACCACCTTACCTCAAATTGAGCTCCTTCTGCTTGAAAAATACTGCAAGTTCCGATGATCCATGAATACCTCACATAGCACATCATAAAGATAGTGCCTCCAAATCTTTAGTGCATGAACAATGGCTACCAGCTCTACTTCATAAACGTGGTAATTCTTGTGAACCTTCAGATTTCGCGAAGCATATACAATTACCTTGCCACCCTACATCAATGATGCACCAAAACCAATACGAGATGCGTCACAATATACTATATAAGATCTTGACTGTGTAGGCAACACCAACAACGGCACCATAGTCAAAGACGTCTTGAGCTTCAGAGAGCTCACCACACACTCGTCTGACCATCTCAATGGGGAACCCTTCTAGGTTAACCTAGTCAACGGGGCCGCTATAGCTGAAAACCCATCCACATATCGAAGGTAATAACCTACCAATCCCAAGAAACTACAGATCGTTGAGGTTGAAGTAGGTCTAGGATAGTTTTGAACGGCCTTAATCCTTTTAAGATCCAACTGAATACCCTCTACTGATACAACATGCCCCAAGAAGGCGATGTAATCCAACCAAAATGTGCAATCTGAAAACTTAGCATATAACCGAATGTCTCTCAGAGTCTTAAGTACGATCTGAAGATGCTGCTCGTGCTCCTCTCGGTTGAGGGAGTAGATCAAGATATCATCAATGAACACAATCACAAAGGAATCCAAATAAGTCTTGAACACACGATTAATCAAATCCATAAACGCTGCTGGGGAATTTGTCAAGCCAAATGACATCACTAGAAACTCATAATGCCCATATCGAGCCCGAAAGGCTTTCTTAGGGACATCGAATGCCCTAATCCTCAATTGATGGTAGCCAGACCTCAAATCGATCTTCGAAAATACATTGGCACCCTGACGTGATCAAATAAGTCATCAATTCTCAGCAATGGATACTTGTTCTTGATAATGATTTTGTTCAACTACCGATAGTTTATGCACATCCTCATCGACCCATGTTTCTTCTTTACAAATAACACACCCGCACCCCAGGGTGAGACACTAGGCCTAATAAATCCCTCATCAATCATGTCTTACAATTGTTCTTTCAATTCTTTCAACTCTGGTAGGGCCATACGGTATGTCGGAATAGAAATGGGCAGAGTGCCCGGAACAAAGTCAATACAGAAGTCAATATCTTTATCGGGTGGTATTCCCGGTAGGTCTGCAGGAAATACCTCTGGAAACTCCCGGACAACTGGTACAAAATCTATGAAAGGAACCTCCACACCAGAATCGCGGACATAAGACAAATATACTAGACACCCCTTCTCGAACATAAGTTGAGCCTTCATATAAGAGATAAACCTATTGGTAGAATGAGCTAGAGTTCCTCTCCACTCTAATCGAGGCAACCTCGACAAGGCAAAGGTCATCGTCTTGGCATGAGAATCCAATATAGCGTGATAAGGTGACAGACAATCCATACCCAATATCACATCAAAGTCTACCATATCAAGAAGAAAAGGTTCTGCAGTAGTCTCAAGACTCCCAATAGTAATCACACACAAACAATGAACACGGCCAACTACAATAGCATCCCCCACTGGTATGGACACATACATGGGACACTCAAAGAATCATGGGGCACAATAAAAAATGAAGCAAAATAGGAGGACACATACGAATAAGTAGAACCCAGATCAAATAGAACTGAAGCATCTCTACTGCAAACGAAAACCTACCTATGATGACGGTGTTAGAAGACTCGGCCTCAGGCATGCTGTAAAAGTATAACATCAGAGTTGGGCGCCACCACTCTTAACTGCATCTCTAGGACGTGCCCTAGCTGATTGGCCTCTACCCCTAAGAGCCTAACCTCCATATCTAATGGCCTGACTACAATATCTGGCTACCTAACCCCTATCTCTAGCTGGATGAGCGGGCAGTGAAGAACCTGGTGCTGTGACCATGGCACGAGAACCCTGATGCTGAGAACTGCTCGATGCGTGAGGGAAAAATCTAGAAATGTGCCTTGGATGATCACCACAAGTATAAAAGGACCTTGGATGTTGTAACTGATGACCCTGAAACTGAACCTGTTTGTCGAAGTAACCACCCTAAAAAATCTGGAGTGGAGGTGCACTTATAGGAGCTGGTGGTGCACTATAGAATAGCGGATCAAAATAATGCATATGAGGGCCTCACCCACCTCAAGCACCATGAGAAACCAGGAGTGTTGAATGAAACGGCCTGGAGAGATGGCCTCTACCAAAAGTACCCCTGCCTCTAGATGAGGCTCCACTCAATCCACCGGAGTGACGAGGCCTTTTATTAGACCCCTGACCACTCTCCTGAGCTAAATCCATCTTGACTCGCCTGGCAACATTGGTATTCCTGTGAAAAGAAATCTCACTCTACTCTCCGTAGTCATCTGCAATTTCATAGGCTGAGCAAGTCCCTCAATTAACCTCCTCACCCTCTCTCTCAGTGGGAAGCAGAAGAATAGCATGATAGGACAAGTCCATCAAACAGGTGTATACTAAGTGACGATCATACTTCATTGCTGGAAATGCTCGCATTACCTGCGATAGTCCTCTCTCAGTATGACAGGAAGGCACTTCTCAAGCAATATCAGAGAGAATTGGTCCCATGTAAAAGCAGGTGGACCAGATGGCCTGGTCAATATAAAGTCATTCCACCATCTCTTGGTGGAACCAGTCATATGAAACACAACAAAGTCAACCCCATTAGTCTCTACTATCCCCATGTTTTGCAGCACCTCATGGCAGCGGTCTAGCTAATCCTGGGGATCCTCAGAAGGTGCATGATTGTAATGAACTAGAAAGATCTTGGTGAACTTGTTAAATCTCAATAAACCCTCGGGAGTCATAGTGTAACCATCACCGACCAATACTGCAATAGCTGGCTGACCTACTCAAACTAGCTGAGCTGCTGGAGTCTGATACTACGGAGCCATCTGCTGCGGGGTGTGAGTACCAGGAGTCTATGCTCCTCCTCCAGCCTGAGAGATGGCTGGTTCCATGGGAAAAGTTCCAGTCTGGGCTACACTCTCCATCATGTCCTCAAAACAGACCAAAGCATCAAGTAGCACTGGGGTGGCGATGAACTCCTCTGGGACCTATATTGGTCCTTCTAGAACAGTCTGGGCTGGAGCCACCTCATCAAACTCCACCCGAGGCTCCGCCGCTGGTGTTGCTGTTCGGTCTCTAGGCTGAGCCTTGCCCCAGTCTCGACTTCTAGCATGACCTCGGCCTTCACCTCTGCCCCTTGTAGGAGTTGCCACTGGGTTACAGATGCTGCTCTGCTGAGGGTGCAGTACATGTTCTTGCCATCTGGGAGAGAACAAGAGTAGAATAGTCCAATTAGCAATGAGAGAAAAAAATCACACGACAGAGAAGAATATAATTGACATTTTTCCTAAACTATGTAGCCTCTAAGAGATAAGAACAAACATCTCTATATCGGTCCCCAACACTCTACTAAGCCTGGTCGTGAATTGTGAGACCTAAGAAACTAGTGCTCTGATACCAGTATCACGATCCAAAATTCCCATCGTTGGGACCGTGATGGTGCCGAACATTTCACTTGCTACGCAAGCTAATGTTACAGATCATTAAGCCAATTCATAAACCTTCTAGTGGTTAACAACAATTAACCCATCAAAAGATGAAAAGAGAACAGGAATCCATAACAATCTGAATATTTATATACAACTACCCGGATCTGCAGTCACAATTCACGAACTTCTATGATTTAACTATAAGTAAATGTCTAAAAGAAATATAACAGTCTTCGAAACAAAAGAAAAAGTAAAGAGAATGTATAAAAGGGACGCTAGGGCTGCGGATGCCAATAGGTCTACCTTGGGTCTCCTATCAAGTGAAGCCAGCAGCTAGCCTCAGAATCAGCTCGGACCAGTACCAAAATCTGCACAGAAAGTGCAAAGTGCAGTATAAGTACAACCGATCCCATGTACTGGTAAGTGTCGAGTCTAACATCGTCCAAGTAGTGACGAGGCTAAGACAAGATACCTATAAATAAATTTGTACAGTATAACAATATATATACCAATAACAGCAATAAAAGAAATAAGACAAGTAAATTTTGGAGGGGGACATACTGAGGGGATCACAAGATAAAGGATCACGACAAAATTAAGAACTTTGATCTATCGATATAATGAGAATATATAAGGACAAGTAACCACAGCAAAAGAAAGTACATGGCATCACCCTTCGTGCTTTTACTCTTAACCTCACCATATGAATCAAATAGAAGTGGTACATCATCATTCTTTGTGCATTAACTCTCTCATAACATGGCACGACATCACCCTTTGTGCATTAATACTCTCTCTCTCTCTTCAAAAGAAGGAATAATATCAACAGGGAGATAGAAATATCAAGAAAAAGTCTTATTTCAACATTTGGTTCCACAATACCAACCTCAATTTTGAATCAATATTCAATCACTACCAAAATCTGTTGCTATGATAAGAGTGATCTATGTAACGATAAACTAGTCTAAGCATGGGCAATATGATCACGGAAAGCTACAATTTCATGAATAAGACCCACTCGTATCTTCTTACTCGACAACAACGCATAGGTTCTCGTCACCTCCCCCATACGTTGTACTCAACATTCAAACACGTAGAAAATAGGCAAAAAAAACTAATCCCTCAAGCCAATGTTAACCACGATACTTACCTTGATCAAACGGCCAAACTCAGAGCTCAACCACAGCTTTTCCCTTCAAACAAGCCTCCAGACTAATAGAATATAGTAAATTACCAACCAAATAATTCAATTTAAGCCTTAGGAACTATCCACGAGTGCAAAGGCTTCAATTTAGGCCATTTTTTAAAAAGTCAACAAAAGTCAACACCTGGGCATGCTTGGCCCAAACTCAAAACACGGACCAAAACCCGATTACACATTTACCCTGAGCCCGGATATATAATTGGTGTTTAAATCTGACATCAAATTTGAGATCTAAAGACCCAATTTTCGAATCCCTAGTTTCTACCCAAAAATCCCCAATTCCACCATGAAAACCTTGGATTCTTGGTTGAAATCTTGTAAACTGTTGTGAATGATTGAAAAAAAAGTAGTTTAGAATCATTTACCTTTGATTTGGGGAAGAGAAGTTCTTTGGAAAATCGCCTCTTGTGTTAAATTTTAAATATTTGAAGAATGAGAGAAAAATTCCATCTAAGTCATTTTTACACAACTGCAGATGTCGCAAATGCGACCTGGATTTCGCAAATGTGAGCCCGCAAATGCCAGAAATATATCACATTTGCGAAGACTCCCACATTTTTTCTTTCTTCACAAAAGAGAAGAAATATTCGCAAATGCGAACTGTGGTGACCGCAAATGCGATCCAGTAATCGCAAATGCGGAAAAAAGCTCGCAAATGTGAACCCAAAGTGGCCCAGCTTCTCTTCGCATTTGCGATTAAAGTATAAAAATATTGTTATGTGTTGTCTAGTTAATCTTATTAATTAATATTTTTAACGGTGTAGCACGTGGGCTACACGTCTAATGTGTTGTCATTTTTTGTTGGGCCACGTGGCTCTCGTTCAGAATGAAAATACTCGCCCTATTAACCAAACCCGCCCAATTAATTGTTTGACCTATTATTTTCTCTTTTTCTTAATCTTTTCCCTTTCTCTTTCTTCCTTCTTCCTTAATGCGTTAGAAAAGAGAAGTTTTGGCAGGGTGGGAATCAGATGGATAAGAAAAATGGAGATGATCCTTCGATGGGGAATCAGCCAGTGACTGCTCCGGCGAAAGCTCAAGTTTAATCATGATGTAATTTGGGGGAAACGTTTCTATCACGGGTAAAAAACCATGATGTATTATCTCAAACTTTTTGCTATGTAATTTTTGTAGCTATTATTGAAAGCCACCAACCTTTGAAGATTTTAAGTTCTGATCGGTGTAAAAAATAATCCATAAAAAAGTTGACTTAATAGCTAAAAATTATAAGAACAAAAAAGGTTTTCAAGCACACAGCGTGAAACGCAATTTTACTTTCCTGATTTCGAAGCACTGAGGAGTGTTTTATGGAAGTCATGAAACACAAATACATTTTGCTTGAAGTACATAAATGTAGCTAGAAGAGGCAGAATCACTCGGTTTTAGTAACTTGCCCAGCAGTTTTGTTAAGCCCGTTTTGTTTTGTAGATGGGTGTCATGACTCTAGTTTACCAATTGTGAACCTGTCATGACGGCACCAGTCTTTGCGACTAGGTAAGCCTAACACATTGCGGAATTTAATAGTTCGAAGTAAAAACAGCAAATAAAATACTAATTAGAATAAGAAATGTATAACGGTGCCGTTTGGCACATACACTGAGTACACAGCTTCTGAAAAATAACATCCCAAAACCTGGAATCCAACGGGCAACACAGGCTATGAGGACATAAGTATAGCTCTAACATATGGAGTGTAATACAATGGAGAAAAATCGGGAAAACAGTACTACTAACTACAGGATAGAATAGACGGAGACTCTCTGGTCTGCAGACGCAGCAGATATACCTCAAGTCTCCGAAAGCAAGCTCCAAACTCACTGATGATATGTGTGGCCGGATGCACCTGGATCTGCACAACAAAAGTGTGCAGAAGAGTAGCATGAGTGCACCATAGCGGTACTCAGTAAGTGCAAAGCCTAACCTCGGTTGGGTAGTGACGAGGAAGGTCGAGGCCCTACTGAGATAAACATAAGAATAAAAAGGAAATGAAAAGACTGCAGGAATATAGTAAATCTCGAGTATCTAATGAAAATAATAAGTAGAACGGAACAGGCTATAAATACAATCTACGAATACCAGAATAATCATTCAATATTAGGATGCCACATGGAGCCCCGGGAATTGAACCCGCAGTCTATTTTTGCCAATGTCTGAGGTTCTCCAGGGAATCGAACCCGTAGTCCATCATACCAAAAACAGAGGATCTCCCGGGAATTTAACCCGTAGTCCATCATATCAATAACAGAGGATCTCCCAGGAATTGAACACGTAGTCCATCAAATAATAAATAGAGGATATCTTAGAAATTAAACTCGTAGTCCATCATATCAATAATAAAGGATCTCCCGGGAATTTAACCCGTAGTCCATCATATTAATAACAGAGGATATCTCAGGAATTGAACCCGCAGTCCCAATCATAAACACATCACAACAATCCAATATTTAACAGAAAGAAGCCAAGTACAAGCAATAGGTAAAGATCTAGAGCCTAGCATGCTCACAAAAGGACAGATATTTCAAAACTAGTGAAGTAGAGCAAATAAGTTATTAACATGCTTTCCCTAAGCTAAAACAAGTGAAATTACATTTTTAACAGTTAAAAATGTGAAGAAACACAGTCTAAACAAGTCAAGTAAAGTGAATTTTCAACAACTAGCACAAGTACACGCCTGTCACCTCGCGCAACAAGGAATTTAAACAACAGTAAAGATATCCTAAGGGAGAGGTCCCCCACACAAGGTTAGACAAGCCACTCACCTTGAACCGGTACCAAATCGCTAAGAAACAATGCCATTGCGACGAGTATCCGACTTCGAGTGGCCCAAATATATTCAAACCAATTACATTTTGTAAATAACATCGCAAGTAACTAATTCCACTATTAAAATTAAAGCTAAGGCGAAAAAATAGGTAAAATGACCAAAATTCCCCTCAGGTCAACGTCTCAGAATCTAATAATTTTCACATTTTCAAAAACTTCGTACTCTCACGAGTCTAACCATATAAAAATCTCCCAAATTGGAGGTAAAATTCCCCTTCAAAACCTCACAATTAGGTCTTAGACCTTTACCCCAATTTTCATTCAAAAATCCGAAATTAAAGGTTGAAATCACGATTAGATTTGTGGGTTTTAGTCATAGAGGAGTAAGGAATTGTTATCCGATAGTTACCTCTAAAAAGAAATTGAAAAAATCTCCCAAAATCTATCTCTCTAGCTTGAGTTTTTGTAAAAATGGAAGAAGTGGGGCTGGGAGCGGTTCTGCGGGTAGGGCGGGAGGCAGGGGTGGAAAAAGGGTAGCGGACGCTCATAGATTAAGGATCGGGTCGTGGAACGTAGGCACTCTGAAGGGTAAGTCCATTGAGTTGGCGAAGGTTCTTCAGAAGAGGAGGGTCAACATAGCCTGTGTCCAAGAGACTAGGTGGAAAGGGTCGAAGGCGAGGAATGCAGACGGGTTTAAGCTGTGGTATTCTGGGGTTGTGAGAGGTAAGAATGGAGTGGGAATCTTGGTAGATAGGGATCTAAGGGAGTCCATGGTTGAGGTTGGGCGAGGGAATTATAGGTTAATGTCTATTAAGTTGGTTATTTGGGGTTGCGTCCTCAATGTCATCAGCGCTTACGCGCCACAAGCGGGCTTAGACGAGGAGGTTAAGAGGCACTTTTGGGAGGGCTTGGATGACCTGGTGAATAGTAATCCCCAATCTAAGAAGTTAGTTATTGGAGGGGACTTTAATGGTCATATTGGGGCTTATGCTGGTGGTTATGGTGAGGTGCACGGTGGCTTTAGCTTTGGGGTTAGGAACGGAGGAGGCACGTCACTTCTTTATTTCGCCAGGGCTTCCGGGCTTCTGATTACGAACTCGACATTTCAAAAGAGGGAGAAGCATTTGGTCACCTTCAAATGTTCGACAGCGAGGACTCAGATTGATTACCTCTTTCTCAGAAGGAGCGATAGGGGTTTGTGCAAGGACTGCAAGGTTATTCCGGGAGAGTCCCTTTCGACTCTTTATAGACTCCTAGTGATGGATGTCGGTCTCTGGGTGAATAGGAAGAGGAGGGGTGTTCGAGAACAACCGCAAATTAGATGGAGTTCTTTGACTAAGGAGAAAGCCCAAGAGTTGGAGAGGAGGTTAGTTGAGGCTTGGAGAAGTTCTGGGGAAGCGGATGCAATGTGGTCAGAGACGGCGAACTTTGTTAGGGAGGTAGCACGGGATGTGCTCGGGGTAGCCAAGGGCTATTTAGGCATACATCATGGTGACTAATGGCGGAACAATGTAGTCTAAGGAAAAGGGGAGGTGAAGAAGGCGGCGTTTGCTAAGTTGGCAGGGAGCACAAGCGAGGAAGAAAGGAGACCGAATAGGGAGATCTACAAGGTGGCGAGGAAATAAGCGAAGCTGGCAATTACTGAAGCCAAAATTGCGGCGTTTGGTCGCATGTACGAGGAATTAGGGGATAAAGGCGGGGACATGAAGTTATTTCGGTTAGCTAAAGCAAGGGAGAGGAAGGTGCGAGATCTTGACCAAGTTAGGTGCATCAAGGACGAGGATGGTAGAGTTCTGATGGGGGAGTCTCAAGTCAAGCAGAGGTGGCAGGCGTACTTTCGCGACTTACTTAACGAGAAGGGGGATCGAAACATAGAGCTAAGGGAGCTCGGGCATTCAGAGCAACATAGAGACCTTGGATACTGCGGGCGCATTAGGGTGGAAGAGGTCGTGGGGGCTTTGCGTAGGATGAGTAGGGGTCGAGCGACTGGGCCTTACGAGATCCCGGTGGAGTTCTGGAAATGCATGGGTAGGTCAGGAGTGGAGTGGCTCTCCAAGTTGTTTAATGCGATCTTCAGGAGCAAAAGGATGCCGCAGAAGTGGAGGTGGAGCACAGTGGTGCCTTTGTACAAGAACAAAAGGGATATCCAGTGCTGCAACAACTATAGGGGAATCAAATTAATAAGTCACACCATGAAGGTCTGAGAGCAGGTAATCGAGGCGAGGGTGAGGGAGATGACATCTATATCTGTGAACCAGTTCGGTTTGATGCCGGGTTGCTCCACTACAGAAGCTATCCACCTTATCAGGAGACTGGTGGAACAGTTCAGGGATAAGAAGAAGGACCTGCACATGGTGTTTATCGACTTGGAGAAGGCGTATGACAAGGTCCCAATGAAGGTGCTATGGAGGTGCCTGGAGGCGCAGAGCGTGCCAGAAGCCTTCATCAGAGTAATCAAGGACATGTACGATGGAGCTAAGACTAGGGTTAGGACGGTGGGTAGCGACTCAGACCATTTCCCGGTGGTCATGGGGCTCCATCAAGGATCGGCACTTAACCCTCTCTTGTTTGCTTTGGTGATGGATGCTCTAACCCGGAATATTCAAGGGGTGTGCGTTGGTGTATGCTATTCGTTGATGACATAGTTTTGATTGACGAGACGAGGGTCGGTGTTAATGAGAGGTTAGATGTGTAGAAACAGACTCTCGAGTCTAAGGGTTTCAAAATAAGCAGATCTAAGATAGAATACCTGGAGTGCAAGTTTAGCGCTGAGCCGAGCGAAGTAGGCAGGGACGTGAAGATTGGATCTCAAGTCATCGCCAAGAGGGACAACTTCAGATATCTTGGATCGGTGATTCAGGGGGACAGAGAGATTGATGGGGATGTCAATCATCGTATTGGAGTGGGGTGGACGAAGTGGAGTCTTACATCAGGAGTCCTGTGTGACAAGAAAGTTCCACAGAAACTCAAGGGGAAATTTTATAGAACTGTGGTTAGACCTGCCTTGTTGTATGTGGCGAAGTGCTGGCCGGTGAAGAACTCTCATGTTCAGAGAATGAAGGTTGCGGAGATGAGGATGCTCAGGTGAATGTGCGGGCTCACCCGGTTAGATAAGATTAAGAATGAAGTTATTCGAGAGAATGTGGGGCTGGACCCGGTGGATGAGAAGATGCGAGAAGCGAGACCCAGGTGGTTTGGGCATGTGCGGAGGAGAAGTCCTGATGCCCCAGTGAGGAGTTGTGAGCGGCTGGTGTTGGTCGGTGCGCGGTGAGGCGGAGGGAGGCGAAAGAGGTATTGGGGAGAGGTGATCAGGCATGACATGGCTAGAATGCGAGTTTCCGAGGACATGACCCTTGATAGGAAAGTCTGGAGGTCTAGTATTAGGGTTGTAGGATACGGGCTCCTAAATTTTTCAAACTCCTTTCCCGGGGTTGGGTGAGGCTTGGCAGAGCTATCTATAGATGATTTGTGTATTGGTTTGTGTCTCCCTTAGGGTAGTTATTTATGGTCGTTACTGTTTGATATTATTGCATGACATTTTATTTATGGTTCTCATGTTTAGATAATTATTTACGCGATTTCTGCTGGTGTTACTAATGCTCCTTTGTTTTTGTTTTGTTTTGGTTTTTCCTTTCCTTCCCGAGCCGAGGGTCGATTGAAAACAACCTCTCTGTCCTTTCGAGTAGGGGTAGGGCCTGTCTACATATTACCCTCCCCAGAACCCACTTTGTGGGACAATACTGGGCAATTGTTGTAGTTGTTGTTGTTGTTGTTGTTGAAGGGTTCGTTTTGAAGTGTTTATATTTGCCCAGGATTTTCTTCAGTGCGATCGAATAAGAAGGGATGCGATCGCCTACACTAAAAATTGAAGGCTTGGAAAATGCTCTATGCGAACGCACTGAACAGGTTGCGATCGCGGAGTAGAAGAAGGCAGACCTATGTGATCGCGTAAGGACCCCTGCAATCGCAGTAGAGGAAATGCTGAGTCACCGGGTAGAGTTGTTCAATGCGAACGCGGAAGGAAGTATGCGATCGCATAGAACGAGGGGGCAGAGTTATGCGATCGCATTCAAGGGCCTGCGATCGCATTCAAGGAAAAATGGCCCTCCAAAATTTGCACTACGCGATCGCATGGGAGTTCATGCGATCGCAGAGAAGAAAGTTCTGCAACAGCTACATCAGAAAATCTGCTATACTCTAAGTTCCAAAATTGCTCCGTTGAGCATCCGAAACACACCCGAAGCCCCCGGGACCTCAACCAAACCTACAGACCCAGAACATCATTCAAACTTGTCAGATCCTTAAACCACCTAAAACAATGCCGAAAACTCGAATTAATCAATGATTTGAACTTAAAAGCTTCAAAACTTAACCAAACTCGCTTTCTATTCAAAACCTAATCAAACACATCCGATTGACCTAAAATTTTGCACGCACATCCCAAATGACATGATGGTGCTACAACAACTTCCTAAATCCCATTCTGACCCTCGTATCAAAAATTCACTATTGGACCGGAAACTTCAAAGTTCTAACTTTCGGCATTTCTAGCCTAAATGTGTTACGGACATCCAAAATACATTCTGAACACGCTCCCAGCCCCGAAATCACCTAACAGAGCTAATGGAACCATCGGATTTCCATTCGAGGGTTGCCTTCACACTTTTTCGAATACAGACCATTTTCCGACACTTTAGCTCTCATTTAGGGACTAAGTGTCCCAAAACACTCTGAATTCCATTACCGAACGTCCCGACAAACCAAAATAGCAGAAATGAACTTAGGGGAAGCAGTTAATGGGGGAACGGAGCATAAATTCCAAAGACGACCGGTCGGGTCGTCATAATGGATAAATGAGTAAATGGGTCGGACCAGGTATATGGGTAAAATAAGACCCATATTTTGATTCTTGGTAGATAATGCCATGTGGCCCAATTTAAAATTGGCACATCATTAAATGAAAGGCCCATCAATTCTTCCGTTAATCGCGTGGGTATTTTTGTTAATAGAATTAACTTCGTGTTATTTTTTACCTGATAGATGGATGGAGTATATTTTTTTGAACGGATAGATGGATGGAGGGTATTTATAAACCATTTAGCAAACAATAGGGATATTTTTGGCCCTTTTCCGAATTTATTTTTGTCTAGAAATTGAACACGGCGGATTATTCAAACCTGTCAAATTGTGTCCGTGTAGTGTGTTGGAGACAACAAAGGCACATGTCAATGGTCCTGCACTTTTCCGAGCCTTCAAATATCGGGAGTTCCTTGATGACTTTGTGGCCAAAAAGGATTCTCAAAGACACTAGAGGCGTTCAAGATTAATTGCTAAATAAATGGACATGCTTCTCTAATGAAGTATTCTATTTCAGGCTTTTAGAAAGGGAAACTTACAGAAATGTCACATATAAGTTTTTACTTACCAACCTCTAGCTAATATTCAAAATATTGAAACAAACAAGGAATTTATTTAATGGGTATAGTCGAAATTCATTGAAAACATATAGATAAGTCAATATACACAATTTGAGAAAGACTGGAGGTGATTTAGACTGGTTTTGTATCAAAATTCATGATTAAATCGATGTCAAAAAATTCTTATGTGATACATATATCAAACATGTATCACGCATGTATCTCACACACAGATATACATGGATATACATGTAATGCACAATCGATACAAATATGATACATATGTGATACACAGTGTGATACACGTATTATTTTTTTCATATTCAGTTTTTACTTCGAATTTTCAATTCAAACCACCTCAAAACATCACCAAATCATCCCAAAACTGAGATTCAAGCTCCTTAAGATATACCCAATCTATTATAATAGCGCCCACTCAAAAGAAAGTAAAAATTTAATATTTTTTTGCTACAAATAGTTAATTTGCCATTTTGGCTAATATTAGTAATATTTTATCAATTAGCCAATTTTTTTAAGGAGCTACTTCTAAATGGATATAGCTGGTAATTTCCTTTTTAGAAATGTTCCCATATGCAATATGATGCCTAATAAATATTGGAAGTACGTACTACTCCCTTCAATGCAGTTTATGAAACTATATCTGTTTCTATGAAAATTTTATATTTAACTTTCGCTCCCTTTTTAATTAGTAAGAAATTTTTATAGGCATACAGATATTATATCTAACCAATTTTTAAAAAGTTTTCAATATTTTCTTAAACTACAAATTGCTTCAAATTTAATCACATAAATAGAAATGGAGAGAATAGTATCTTCTAAAGAAAACAAAAATGATAATGTTTTCTCTTGAAACTTTTGAATGGAAATCGAGTTTTAGCCGCTGCTTAGCTAAGCCTTTTCTTTTTTCTGGTACGTGATGATAGGTAATTTAAAAGTTGTAGTAAATTCTATAGAGCTTACGACTTGTACTATCGATTTTGAAAAATTTATACATTATGCAAAGTTTTCTATATCGAAACATTTAGATTTTCTTTATTATTGTTGTTATTTAGTGAATGTTATGCTTACTTAGTCCCTATGATTAGGTGCTATCATTTACCCATAAGAGGGAAAATTGAGTCATGATAGTGACATAGTCATGATACGCAATCCTCTATTTGAGTGTGCGTTCACGTGACTCGACAAACAACTTCGAATAATAAAAAAAAATAAACATGTTGCAAATTGCGAGTGCATTTCACATGATGCGATTCACAATATATGCAAAAACAAATTAGTGCGTGCCATCGCGACTTGTTCAGATAAATTTCATAAATCCTAAAAGCAATTAAACTCTATTAAAAACGGTTTGAAATGTAAAAATGCACAATAGGTTTAAATATGTATTAAATCGGTTAATTCGGCCAATTATTAATAGTTGAGCGACCGTGCTAAAACCACAAAACTCGGGAGTGCCTAACTCCTTCTTTCATGGTTATAAATAAAATTTCTTACGCAGTCTTCTGGTTTCCCAGAATGTAAAACAAAGTCAATGTTTTTCAATTTGGGATTTAAAACAAACTGGTGACTTGGGAAACCATAAATTATTCCAAGTGACATCTCTAAATTTAAATAAATAATTCTATTTCGATTAATGTCACTGTAATTGAAAATTTTCCCTATCCCCTCGGGAGAAAATTAAAGAAGTGTGACACTAGTTAGTATACCTGAACGTGCTGTAGAGCCCGAGAATATATTGGTTTGGCCATGAAAATGTGTTCGACATGATGAAGGATTAACTTGCCTGAGGATCAAGTGAACTAGAAGTTTTCGCCATTATAGGGAAGAATGGCATCCACAAGACAACTTTAGCTAACAAGCTTTCCACTAATCCATTGATTATGTCTCGCATTGACATTCATACAAAAGTTATTGTTTCGCAAGAGTATTGCGCAAGAAATGTACTACTAGGCCTTCTTTTTCTATAAGTGGAAGGACTAATGAATATTTTGAGCAAGATGATGGGCAGCAGGATCATTGATGACATATGGACTACAAAAGCTTGGAATGATATAAAGCTATGTTATCAGATGTTGTCCTCGTAAATCAGTAGACCCCAAACAAAATACTCAGTACATAATAGAGTAAATGAAATTAACTGATTTATGATTGATACTGTGATGGTAAGCAACCCTCACTTTCAACCGAGAGGTTGTGAGTTCGAGTCTTTCCAAGAGCAAGGTGAGAAGTTCATGGAGGAAAGGATGCCGGGGGTCTATTTGGAAATAGCCTCTCTAGTCTCTACCCAAGGGTAGGGGTAAGGTCTGCGTACACACTACCCTCATCTGACTTCACTAAGTGAGATTATACTGAATTGTTGTTGTTGTATACGTTACATTAAGAACTGACATTTCAAACAGAAGTTCTGATCTTTTCGAATGATTCTTTGTTCCTGCATAACTTTGGCCCAATAGTAAACGTTGTCTAAGGCGTTTGAGCTGATGTGTTCAACTTTTTATGATGGTGTGAAAAAATCCTTTGTGGTAGAAAGTGGAAGGACATACCATCTCAAGAGAACATTCCACTTAGAGTGTGTTTTGTATAAAGAAAAATGAGTTCACGAGAAAATTATTTTTCAAAATATTTAAGTCAATTAAATATGAAAAAATTGAAAAATATTTTTCCTTCGTATCAAATACAGCCTTAATTTCATATGCTTTTGATGTTTATAGTATAGTCGAAACATAGGAGCCAAACAGCATTTCAATTTTTACTGTTTCGCATCCTGCTATGTCTTAAGTTAGCTTCTAACGTTAACAATCCTCTTGTCTTAAATGTCTATGACTCTTAGTGTGTTTTCCCAGTAGTGAGCAATATGAAACTTTTCATACCTGCATGCCAATGCTTGTTATAATTTTCTCCTGTTCAGAGTAACAACAACAATAAATTTAGTGTACTCCTACAAATGGGGTTTGGAAAGAGTAGTTAATACGCAACCTTATTCATACCTTATGCAGGTACATATATTACTTCCGATAGACTTTGGCTCAAGACAAGCATATATAATCACAACAGTATATAGAAATAAAATGCAGTAGTGCGAAAGTGAGGGTAGCCGTACCAACAAGAAGATATTAGAAAGGGAGAATTACATTCATTGTCACTTGGCTGAACAACCCATCATAAAATGGCCCACGTTTAGAGCACTTACCCAATGTAGCCCAGGTTTTAAATAACTTGAAAAGTTACTTTCATTAGTTAGCCCACCATTTTTCCTTCGTTCTTCTTCCTCCCACGTCATGCCTTTGCACCCTAAAAAATTTCTATCATTGTTAGTCTCCTTCAATTCTTCTTCCATATTCAAAAATGGTAATTTTTTATGAAGTACATTATTCAGTAATTTTGTCACTTAGGGTTCAAAGATTCGATTTCATAAAGTTGAGTTTTTCGATAGCTGTGTGAATGGGTGTTGTCCCAAATGATTGAAATTATTAACAGGAGTTCAAAACTTAAATTTCAAGTGATTTGGAGTAAATTTATGCTGGATTTGAGTTAAATTTAAGAGGATTGCCAAGGAAGAAGAAGAACCCTTGAAGCTCCATTGGCAGGATTCGTGTGTATAATAATGTATAATATTATATAGATAGTATATAAAGTGTATAAACACCTTTTATACACTATTTTATACAAGGTTGATACATTATTTACAGGTATATGGTGAATTTCTCACATTTTCTTCTTCTTCTCATTCTTCTGATACACCTATATACATAGTGTATCACGAATATTTTTACTACTGTGATTATACATCTTTATACACTTTTATTCAACTATATGCATAATGTACTTCTTTGTATTAAAAGTTTATAAAAGTGTATAAGTATCTGTGATGAACTTTTGTACGATTTTCACTTGCAATTCTTATACAGAGTTAGTTAAAAAATCCAGCAAATAACTTCAAACTTTGTATACAACCTACATAGACTATTTCTAATAAGTTCAAACAATATCCAATAAATTCTCACAAAATCATAATCGAAATTTAAGAAGATTAGCATTGAAACTAGATGAGATTTTTGGTTTCTTGCGTCTGATTTTGCATTTTGTAGTTGTGGTAATTATGTATAAACTTGAGAAAAAAAGAGAATAAAAACTCAAGGATATTTTACGCCTAAAGATACACAAAATAAGAAAGCAAAAAAAATATTTCGGAGAAATATTGATTATGGGAGAAGGCATGAATAAGTGTCGACTAAGTGTTTCGATCAATGGTTACACTAAAAATATGGAACTAATTTTGTTTTCATTTTTTATTTGCATATGATACTTTTTTTTAATTAAATTAAATATCTATATGTAAAAAATAAGGAGAGAGCTACAATACGGTAGGTAGGTGATGAAAAAAAGATCAGATTGTTATAGTTAGAGGGAATAGTAAAAGAAAAAGTCTTATTAATAATTGGCTATACATTTACAAATTTATAACTGTGCTAAAATAGTGCAAAATCTACTTATGAAGTGCATTATTATGTCAAAACACAAGAACATCGTATAGTAATAGCTCTTGTTCAGAGATATGTAAACTTTTTATACCTGTATATCACCGTTCCTTAATTTTGGTTTTATGATTTCAGTTTTATCCTTTATTTGTCTGCAGGATAAAATGGGTCATGACCTTAAAGTATTTCGAAGGTCAGCTAGTTCTCTAAAAGAAATACTTATTCAAAAGTCACATGTTTGAGTGGCCATCCAATTCCTTTCTTTTTTGCCTCTCCAAATTTGTAGCATGGGGGATGGGATGAATTTGGATGGCTTGTAATTCAATTGTATATTATCTTTTATATAGTCTGTCCTATATAATCTTTTATCTTCCAACTCTAACACGCAATTGTAACGATCCGACCGATCGATTAGAGTTTTTGCACTTTGCTTGCCAGTTCTCGGGGCATGACTTGCCCCGTGTGATGCATTATGACTTACGTAAATCATTGGTTCTGGTTTTCAGGGTAATCGGAGCAAATCTGGAATAAACAGTTCTCAGTTAAAGCGTGAAATTTGAAAGATTTGACCAAGATGTGATTTATTTGTATATGATCTTGGATCGGAATTTTTATGATTTGGCTAACTCCTTTAGGTTGTTTAGGACTTAGGAGGATGATCAGAATACATTTGGGATGTCCGTGGAAGGGTTGTGCTTGAATTGACGAAATTGAGATTTCGGCGTTTTCCGATTGATAGGTGAGATTTTGATATAGAGGTCGGAATGGAACTTCGAGGGTTGAAGTAGCTTCGTTGTGTCATTTGGGATGTGTGTGCAAAATTGTAGGTCATTCGGATGTGGTTTGGTTGGATTTTTTATGAAAAGCATATTTCGGAAGATTTTAGAAAGCTTACGCTTGAATCCGATGTGTTTTGGGTAATTTGGTATTGTTTGGGGTGTTTTGATAATTGTAACAAGTTTGAAAAAGGTTTTAGGATGTGTTGGTGCCTTTGATTGAGGTCCCGGGAGGCCTCTGATGAGTTTCAGATGGTCAATCGGACCATTTTGTTCCTTAAAAGATACCAGAAAGTTGCAGGTTCAGTGTTGCAGGAAATTGGTCTTCGCGATTGCGTAGGTTGTCTAGCGATCGCATAGAAAGAATCGAGGTGGGCATTCAGTTGTTCTTCGCGTTCGCGGTAAGAGACTCTCGATCGCATAGAATGGGAGAGTTGTTCATCGCCAATGCGTGAAGGGAGTCGCATTCATGTAGGGTTAATAGGACCTGGGACATGGAAGGGTCGTTTGTGCATTGTGAATGCGGGGTTATGTCGGCGATCGCGTAAGGTTATTTCATCTGGTCATCGTGTTCCCATGGTCCTTTTCGCATTAGCGTAGTGTAATATGAGTTAAAATTTCTTCTTCGTGAATGCGAGGGAAGTGCCGCGATCGCGATAAAGGAATGAGGCCTAGGCAGAGTGTTTTTTAAGTTGTCTTGTTCGCGAATGTCGGTCTATTTTTACCCATAGCTGTTCATTTTGAGAGATTTTTGAAGGAAATTAAAGAAGGATTCAAGGGGAAACGATTGGAGGTATGAATTTCGGACCTTAAACTCGAATCTATGGTGAAATAAACCTAGAAAATCATGGAAACTTAAGCTAAAGATGGAAGAACTAGGGCTTGAAATTTTGAAATTTTGATTGGGGATTTTGAGAACCATTTAGAGTCGGATTTGAGAAATTTTGACATGTATGAACTCATGGGGAGACAAGGAACCAGTTAATGTAAATCTTTTTGAGTTTCGAGAAGTGGGCTAGGGTTTTGCTAGCTAATTTTGAGGTTTTTGTATTTTTCGACTCTTTTCGCTTGGGCTTTGTACCCTTTGCATATTCTGATATATCCGTTCTGATTTTAGATAGATTCGACGCGCGTGGAGGCCGATTCGTGGGTTAAAGGCGTCACGAGCAAGAGATTCAGCCGGTTCAAGGTGAATAATGATTGTAAATAATGTTTTGAAGGTTGGAAACCCCAGATTGCACATCATGGTACTATATTGATGTGACGCACATGCTAGATGACGAGTGTGGGGTCTTGCACTATTGGGGATCGTGACTTAGTCCGTCCCGATTGACTATTTTACCGTGTATTTGACTGAAATCTATTTGCTCTCATCATTAGTGAGGCTGAATGCCATATTTGGTCCTCGTGCCAACCATTTGAACCTTTTAGGGATTTATATTGATATTTTCTCACTGTTTTGACCTTATACTTGAACTCGGTCATGTTAATTTTAATTGTTCTCAAAACTCAGCAATGCTTACTAGTTTAACAATTGAAATGATATTTTAATTAATATCTTGGGCTATGCGCTATGCTTTACTGTTGCCCGAGTGGCTTATGTCATTCTGACTGAGTAAGGTCGAGGGCCTGTATTGTGAGGATACTATTGGGTCGGGCTGTACACCGCAGTAGTGAGATAGTGATTTTGCTAATAAGGCCGAGGGCTAGAGATTGTGCACCAAGAGGTGGCTTAATATTGATATGAGTCCGAGAGCGTGTTTATGATACCACGAGAAGACTTGATATTGCGCTTGGGCTGTAAGGGGCCCCTCCCAAAGTCTGTACATGTGACGACCCGACCGGTAGTTTTTGGAATTTAAGCCCCGTTTCTCCATTAAATACTTCCCCTAATTTATTTCTGTTATTTTGATCTGTCGAGAGGTTCGGTGTTAGGATTCGGAGTGTTTTCGGAAACTTATTTCCTAAATAAGAGCTTAAGTGTTAGAAAGTGGTCCGTAATTGGAACATTGTGAAGACGACCACGGAATGGAAATTCGATGGTTTGATTAGCTCCGTTAGGAGATTTCGGGGTTGAAAGCGTGTTCGAAAGGTGTTCTGGATGTTCGTAGCTCATTTAAGCTACAAATGACGAAAGTTAGAATTTTGAAATTTTTTGTCCGATAGTGAATTTCTGATCTGAGGGAAGGAATGGAATTCCGTAAGTTTTTGTAGCACCGTCATGTCATTTGGGACGTGCTTGCAAAATTTCAGGTCTATCGGACAAGTGTTGGTTCGGTTTTTATTGAAAGCGTATTTTGGATGAACTTGAAGTTCTTAGGTTTGAATCTTTGATTTAATCAGGTTTCCGGTGTTGTTCTAGATATTTTAAGAATTGGTGCAGGTTTGAATAAGGTAGTAGGTGGTATTGGTGCTTTTGGTTGAGATCCGAGGGCCTCGGATGTGTTTTGGATGCTCAACGGGTAATTTTTGGAGTTAGAGGAAAAATTGCAGCAGGCTTCTGGTATTTTTCACTTCTGCGGCTTGGGAACCGCAAAAGCAGAGCTGCAGAAGCGGCTTGGCAGTCGCAGAAGTGCCTTGGCAGTCGCAGAAGCAGAGAATGGACGTTTGGCCAGAAACTGCAGAAGCAGTGTTTGTTCGGCAGAAGCGAAATCGCTTCTGCGATGGGTGGACCGCAAAAGCGGATGGCTGGGTAGTTTAATGAAACCATAGAAGTGGCCTTGTTTCTGCATAGGCGGGACCGCAGAAGCGGTTATCACTGTTCAAATATAGAAAAATTGAGGGTTAAGTTTCAAAAGTTGGAAACTCAATTGAGATCTCAAGAGAAGGCGATTTTGAGTGGGTTTTGAAGAGAAAATCATTGGGTAACGTTACTTTGATCCTTCTTAGTTATATTTCACCATTATATAGTTAATTACACTATTGAAATTCGAATTCAAGGTCTAAAATTAGGAAAAATTGGAGAAACTTCCTAGACTTAATTGTTTGATTTTGAGTGGGCATTTAACCTCTGATTTGGGAGATTTTTTATGCTTAGACTCATGAGAATATGAGGGTTCTGAAAATATGAGAAATATTCGATTCCGAACCGTTGGCCTGGGGGGCGTTTTGGTTGTTTTACCTATTTTCACGCCGTAACTATAATTTTAATAGTGAAATTAGTTACTTGTGATGTAATTTACGTTATTTAATTGGATTGAATAGATTTGGGCCATTCGGAGTCAGATACTCATGGCAAAGGCGTTGTTCGAACTTGATTTTGGTACCGGTTCGAGGTAAGTGGCTTCTTTTACTTGGTGTGGGGGGCCTATCCCATTAGGATAGATTAATTGTTATTTTAAATGCCTTGTACGCGATGTGATGAGCGTGTGCTTGGACTAATTGTTCAAAATCCGTTTTAGTTAGAATATTTCAACTGTGTTTTCTTGCGTATTTGCCTAATCTAAATGCCATTTAACATGTGCTAGCTTAAGAAAAGTATGTGTAGCTGACTTACTTGCTTATTTGCCTACACTGTATTATTTGTCCTCCGTGAAGCATGTTAGACTAGAAATTCTATAATTGTTCTTACTTAGCATTATATAATATTTTAATTGTTATGGTGTGTTTACAATTTGGGACTACGGGACGGCATCCTGGAAGTTTCCCTGCACGTGCTACATTCTAAAGCTGAGAGTGCAGGATACCAAGAGATCCCTGACACAAATATGACCATAAAATGGAGGATACTAGGAGATCCTCGGAATACTAAGAGTTCCCTTGTGTATAAATGTAGTATACCAGTAGATCCTTCAGATACTAGGAGATCCCTCGAGTATATGATGAAGATACCAGGAGATCCTCGGGATACCAGGAGATCCCCGATGATAAATATCCAGTTGTGATTTGTACTTCTATATATTTACTGTGTTGGTTCTCGATTACTGTCTTATTTATTATCTTGCTAGATTATCACAGTAGATTATATCCATGTTATCTTTTTCTTATCATATTGATTATTATGTTTTTATCTCAGTAGGGCCTCGGCCTTCCTTGTTACTACCCGACCGAGGTTAGGCTTGGCACTTACTGAGTACCGCTGTGGTATACTCACGCCTCTTCGGCGCATGTTTTTCATGTGCAGACCCAGGTACGTCTTTCCAGGCGTATCATCCTCGCAGCGGAGAGCATTAGTGGAGACTCGAGGTATATCTGCTAAGTCTACAGGCTCGAAGTCTCTATTCCATTCCAGCTGTAGTAGATAGCCCCTTTCCTTATTTTCGTGTTGTTTAGATACTCTGGTGTAGAGCATACCATGTTACTCTTATAGCCTGTGTTGCTCGTGAGATTCCGGGTTTTGGGATGTCTCCAGAATTGAGTGTTAAAGTGTATGTGCAAGGCGGAAACTTTATACATTTCTTAAGATATTAAGTTATTATTTTTCATAAAGGTTGCAAATTCTGAAATATGATAGGCTTACCTAGTCGTGAAGACTAGGTGTCGTCATGACATGTTCACAATTGGTGACCTAGGGTCGTGACAAGTTGGTATCAGAGCACTAGGTTCAGAGGAGTCACTAAACACAGGTCGGTTTATTAGAGTCTCGCTAATCGGTACAGAGACGTCTGTATTTATCTACGAGAGGCTATGTAACTATTTAGGAAAAATCTTCACTTCATTGAATTCCTTGTCGTGCTATATTTTGACATCTACTCCAAAACTTTCTGTCTTATATTCTCTCACAGATGGTGAGGACACGTGCTACCCAGGACGATCAAGCACCCGCACCCCCTGCAGCCGCTAGCGGCAGCAGATCCAGTTGGGGCTCAGGAACCTGACACACCCACAACCACTTCTACTCCAGTTGTTCATGAGGCAGTGGCACAATTTATGAGCATGTATACTATGCTATCACAGGCAGGGTTGCTTCCCCTTCTTACAACCACTTCTCAGACCATAGGAGGAGCCCAGACTCCCGCAGCCCGCACTCCTGAGCAGAGAGTGCATATGGAGCAGGTCCCGGATATCATCCATTTCCAGCCTGCAGCACTAGATCACCCCGAGGATAGGGCACCTGCTTCTGAGGATGAGCAACAGAGACTGGAGAGGTTCAAGGTTTCTGGAGGATTGTCACCACATATTTTGCACTATGGGTATTACTTCCTCGAGCGGGGTTTCTTTCGCATCTTTCCAGCTTCGGGGAGCTCCCTATGATTGGTGGCACACCTTTGAGTTACACAGTCTAAACGAGGCTGCCTCTCTGACCTGGGCATGGTTTTCAAATATGTTTTAGAGGGAGTTTGTTCCCCAGAGCCTCAGGAACGCATGGCGCACGGATTTGAGCATTTGCGCGAAGGTACTATGACCATTTCAGAGTATGCCATCCGTTATACGAGGTTGGCCAGACATGCATCAGCCTTGGTTGCTACTATCTGTGAGAGGATTCATCGGTTTATTGAGGGTGTTATTCCATCCATCAGATCTAGCATGGCTCGAGAGTTGGAGGTGGATATACCTTATCAGGAGGTAGTGAGCATAGCTAGGAAGATCGGGGGTTTGCATGCCAGAGAGCAAGAGGAGAGAGAGGCCAAGAGGTCTTGAGCGTCGGGTCATTACTTTTGTACCTGTATCTCAGCAGTTGGGCACCATGGTAGGTGGTATATGGGTCGCCCAGTTAATTCAGATCTTCCATCATCCAGCAGTACCCCAGCTCTTCCCATATATCAGGAGTCTTACTATGCTCCTCTAGTTTCTAGCATGCCTCTTGCACGTGGTGCTTTCAGAGGTCAATCTAGCAGGGGTGAGCCCAATTAGTCACAGCCACCGCGCCCTCCCAAAGCTTGTTTTGAGTGTAGGGACACCTGCCATGTAGTGAGGGATTGCCCTAGGCTTGGGACAAGTGCATCTCCGCAGCATTCTCAGCCGCAACGTGCCCATCAGGATTCTCAGGCTATTGTTCCAGCTCCAGCTGCCACTCCACCTGCCCATCCAGATAGGGGCGGAGATCAGGGATATAGAGGTCTCCCTCGAGGGAGGAGCCGAGCCAGATATTATGCTCTTCTTACTCATGCCGAGGTTGTTGCCTCCGATTATGTTATCACAGGTATTATATTGGTTAGTCACAGAGAGATATCGGTTCTATTCGATCCAGGCTCATCTATTCTTACGTGTTATCTTATTTTGCTTTGCATTTTGGTATAGCCCGAGAGTCATTGAGCTCTCCTGTTTATGTTTCTACTCTCGTGGGAGATTCTCTTGTTTCGGACCACGTTTATCGGTCATGTTTGGTTACTATTTGTGGTTTTGAGACCAGAGCGGATCTTTTATTACTCGACATGGTTGATTTTGATATTATCTTGGGCATGTACTGGTTGTCGTCCCAGTATGATATTTTTAATTGTCACGCTAAGACCGTGACACTAGCTATGCCAGGTATTTCGCGTATTGAGTGGAGTCGCACTTTTGATCAAACTCCCAGTAGAGTTATCTCTTTTCTTAAAGCTCGGCATATGATTGAGAAGGGGTGCGCCGCATATTTAGCTTATGTGAGACTGATACCCCTTCTGTTAATTCTGTCCCAGTGGTACGAGTTTATCCCGATGTGTTTCCAACTGATCTTTCGAGCATGCCGCCCGATCGGGACATTGATTTTAGTATTGCTTTGTTGCCGGGCACTCAGCCCATATCCATTCCTCCTTACTGTATGGGTCCTCATGAATTGAAGGATTTGAACGATTAGTTACAGGAATTGGTTGATAAGGGTTTTATTCGACCCAGTGTTTCACTGTGGGGTGCTCATGTCTTGTTTGTGAAGAAAAAGGATGGTTATATGCGTATGTGTATCGATTATCGTCAGTTGAACAAGGTTACAGTGAAGAACCGATATCCTCTGCCTCGTATTGATGATCTATTTGACCAGCTTCAGGGCGCACATGTGTTTTCTAAGATTGATCTACGCTCAGGTTATCACCAGTTGAAGATTCGGGAGTCGGATATCTCGCAGACTTCTTTCAAGGCTCGGTATGGTCATTACGAGTTCCTAGTTATGTCATTTGGGCTGACCAACGCCCTAGCAGCTTTTATGCATTTGATGCACAGTGTATTCAGGCCCTATCTTGACTCGTACGTCATTGTTTTCATAGATGATATTCTTGTATACTCCCGGAGTCGAGAAGATCATGAGCATCACCCGAGGACAGTTCTTCAAACCCTGAGAAAGAAGAAATTATATGCAAAGTTCCCAAAATGTGAGTTTTGGTTTAGTTCTGTGGCATTTGTAAGCCACGTGGTATCGAGTGAGGGCATTCGAGTGGATCCGAAGAAGGTGGAGGCCGTGTAGAGTTAGCCCAGGCCCTCCTTAGCTATAGAGATCTGCAGTTTCCTTGGCCTGGAGGGTTATTACCGTCGTTTTGTGGTGGGTTCTCATCGATTGCAACCTCTATGACTACATTGACCCAGAAGGGTGCTCCTTTTCAGTGGACAGATAAGTGTGATGTGAGCTTTCAGAAGCTCAAGACAGCTTGACTTCAGCCCCTATTCTGATATGCCTACTGGTTCAGGGTCCTATACAATTTATTATGATGCCTCATGAGTCGTACGTGGAGCGGTATTGATGCAGGACAGTAGGGTGATTGCTTACGCGTCCAGACAGCTGAGGATACATGAAAAGAACTACCATGTCCATGACCTTGAGTTAGCTGCTATTTTTCATGCCTTAAAGATCTTGCGGCATTATTTGTACGGTGTCCCCTGTGAGATTTACACGGATCATTGGAGTTTATAGCACTTGTTCAAGCAGAAAGATCTGAACTTGCGCCAAAGGAGATGGTTGGAGCTACTGAAGGATTATGATATTACTATTCTCTATCACTCGGGCAAGGCCAATGTGATAGCCGATGCTTGAGCCACCGGCAAAGAGTTTGGGGAGTTTGGCATATTTACCAGCCTTAAAGAGACCTATGGTGATGGATTTTCATGCCTTAGCCAGTCAGTTCATGAGATCGGATCTTTCGGAGCCCAATCGGGTTCTAGCCTGTGTGGTTTCTCTGTATTCATTGTTCGATCGTATCAAGGAGCGGCAGTATGATGACCCTCATTTGCTTGTCCTCAGGGACACAGTTCATCATGGCAATACTAGGGATGCGACTATTGGAGATGACAGGGTATTGAGGATGCAGGGTCGGATCTGTGTACCCGATGTTGATGATATTCGGGAGTTGATATTGACAGAGGTTCATAGTTCATGGTACTTCATCCATCCGGGTGCCGCGAAGATGTATCAGCATTTGAGGCAGCATTACTGGTAGAGGGGAATGAAGAAAGACATAGAGGGTTACGTAGCTAGATGCCTCAACTGTCAGCAGGTGAAGGCTGAGCACCAGAGGCCGGGAGGGTTACCTCAGCAGATGGAGATTCCGGAGTGGAAATGGGAGAAGATCATCATGGAATTTGTAGTCAGTCTCCCTCTGCCTACGAAGAAATTCGATTATATTTGGGTTGTTGTGGATCGGCTGACCAAGTCCACTCATTTCATACCAGCTTGTACTACTCACTCAGCGGAGCGGTTAGTGGGGATTTACATTAGGGAGATTGTCCGATTGTACGGTATTCCAGTTTCTATCATCTTGGACAGGAGTACTCAGTTTACGTCATGGTTCTAGATATCCGTCCAATAGGAGTTGGGTACCTAGGTGACTATGAGTACAACTTTTCACCCTCAGACGGATAGACAGTCCGAGTGCGCCATTCATATTCTTGAGGATATGCTCCATGCGTGAGTGATTAAGTTTAGAGGGTCTTGGGATCAGTTCTTGCCATTGGCTGAGTTTGCTTACAACAACAGTTATCAGTCATCATTCAGATGGTGCCATATGAGGCCTTATATAGTAGGAGATGCAGATCCCTGGTGGGTTGGTTTGAGCCAGGTGAGGCCAGGCTATTGGGCACTGATTTGGTCCAGGATGCGGTAGAGAAAGTTAAGGTGATATAGGACAGACTCCATACATACCAGTCCAGACAAAAGAGTTACACGGACCGGAAGGTTCTTTATGTTTCCTTTATGGTTGGTGAGAAGTTTCTGCTTCGGGTATCGCCTATGAAAGGCGTCATGAGGTTTGGGAAGAAAAGGAAGCTGAGTCCGAGGTTCATTGGCCTTTTTGAGATTTTGAAGTGAGTTGGGGAGGTTGCTTATGAGCTTTGTTTACCTCTCAGTTTGGCCAGGGTTCATCTGCTATTTCATGTCTCGATGCTTCGGAGGTATCACGGTGATCTGCCTCATGTGTTGGAGTTCACTTCAGTCTAGTTGGACAAGGATTTATCCTACGTTGAGGAGCTAGTGGCGATATTGGAAAGGTAGGTCCGAAAGCTCAGGTCAAAGGATATAGCTTCAGTCAAGGTTCAGTGGCGGGGTCAGCCGACCAAGGATACAACTTAGGAGACCAAACGAGATATGCACAGCCGATACACTCATCTTTTCACTACTTCAGGTATGTTTTCTATGCTCGTTCGAGGAAGAACGAACGTTTAAGTGTAGGAGGATGTGACGACCCGGCCGATCATTTTTGAAATTTAGGCCTCGTTTCCCCATTAACTGCTTCCCATAATTTTATTTCTGCTATTTTGGTTTGTCGGGGCATTTGGTGTTAGGATTAGTCCCTAAATAAGAGCTTAAGTGTTAGAAAGTGGTCCGTAATCGGAGCAGTGTAAAGACGACCTTGGAATGGAAATCTGATGGTTCTGTTAGCTATGTTAGGTGATTTTGGGGTTGGAAGCATGTTCGGAAGGTGTTTTGGATGTCTGTAGCTCATTTAGGCTAGAAATGACGGAAGTTAGAATTTTGAAGTTTCTGGCCCGATAGTGAACTTTTTATCCGAGGGTCGGAATGGAATTCTTTAAGTTTCTGTAGCACTGTCATGTCATTTGGAACGTGCATGTAAAATTATAGGTTAATCGGATGAGTCTTGGTTAGGTTTTTGATCGAAAGCGTCATTTTGGATGAACTTGAAGTTCTTAGGCTTGAATCTTTGATTTAATCGGGTTTCCTGTGTTGTATTAGATGTTTTATGGATTGCTGCAGGTTTGAATAAGGTAGTAGGTGGTATTGGTGCTTTTGGTTGAGGTCCCGCGGGCCTCGGGTGTGTTTCAGATGCTCTACGAGCAATTTTTGGAGTTACACAAAAAATTGCAGAAGGCTTCTGGTAGTTTAGCTTCTGTGGCTTGGGAACCGTAGAAGCGGAGCTGCAGAAGCAGCTTGACAGTCGCAGAAGCGGAGAGTGTACGTTTGGCCAGAGACCGCAGAAGCGGTGTTTATTATGCAGAAGCGAAATTGCTTCTGCGATGTGTGGACCGCAGAAGCAGATGGCTGGGAAGTTTAATGAAACCGCAGAAGCGGTCCCTAGACCGCAAAAGCGGTTATCACAGTTCAAATATAGAAATATCGAGGGTTAAGTTTCAAAAGTTAGAAAATCAATTGAGAGCTCGGAAGAAGGCGTTTTTGAGTGGGTTTTGAAAAGAAGATCATCAGGTAACGTTGCTTTGATCCTTCCTAGTTATATTTCACCATTATATAGTAATTACACCATTAAAATTTGAATTCAAGATATAAAATTGGGAAAAATGGGTGAAACTTCTTAGACTTAATTATTTGATTTTTAGTAGGCATTTGACCTCCGATATGGCAAATTTTTATATGGTTAGACTCGTGACAGTACGAGAGTTCTGATAATGTAAAAAAATTTCGATTCCGAGCCGTTGGCCTAAGGGGTGATTTGGTCATTTTACCAATTTTCACGCCTTGATGTAATTTGAATAGTGAAATTGGTTACTTGTGATGCTATTTACGTTATGTAATTCAATTGAATAGATTTAGGACATTGAGAGTCAGATACTCGTGGCAAAGGTGTTGTTCGTAGTTGATTTTGGTACCGGTTCGAGGTAAGTGGCTTGTCCAACTTTGTGTGGGGGATCTTTCCTCTTAGGATATATTACTTGTCATTTTAAATGCCTTGTACGCGAAGTGACGAGCGTGTACTTGAGCTAATTGTTAAAAATCCATGTTACTTAGAATATTTAAACTGTGTTTTCTTGCGTATTTGCCTAATCTAAATGCGATTTAACGTGTGTTAGCTTAAGAAAAACATGTTTAGCTGACCTACTTGCTTATTTGCCTAAACTGTACATCTGTCCTCCGTGCAGCATGCTAGACTAGAAATTTAATTAGTTGTTCTTACTTAGCATTATATCATATTTGAATTGTTGTGGTATGTTTACAATATGGGACTACTGGACGGTATCCTGGAAGTTTCCCTGCACGTGTTACATTCTAAGGCTGACAGTGTGGGATACCAAGAGATCCCTGGCGCAGATATTCACTGTAAAATGGAGGATACCAGGAGATCCTCGGGATACTAAGAGATCCGTTGTGTATAAATGGAGGATACCAAGAGATCCTCGGGATACTAGGAGATCCCTCGAGTATATGATGAGGATACATGGATATCCACGAGATACCAGGAGATCCCCGATGATAAATATCCGGTGGTGATTTGTTCTTCTATTTATTTACTATGTTGGTTCTCGGGTACTGTCTTATTTATTATCTTGCCAGATTCTCACAGTAGATTATATCTATGTTGTCTTTTTCTTATCATATTGATTATTGTGTTTTTATCTAAGCAGGGCCTTGACCTTCCTTGTCACTACCCGACCGAGGTTAGGCTTGGCACTTACTGAGTACCGTTGTGGTGTACTCACGCCTCTTCTGCGCATGTTTTTTTATGTGCAGACCTAGGTACTCTTCCCAGGCGTATCATCCTCGTAGCGGAGAGCATTAGTGGAGACTCGAGGTATATCGACTACGTCCACATGCCCGAAATCTCTATTTCATACCAGTTGTAGTAGATAGCCCCTTTCCCTTCATTTCATGTTGTTTAGATACTCTGATGTAGAGCACACTATGTTACTCTTTTAGCATGTGTTGCCCGTGAGATTCCATGTTTTGGTATTATTCCAGAATTGTAGTGTTAACGTGTATGTGCCAGGAGGCAATTTATACATTTCTTATAATTTTAGCTTTAACTTATTATTTTTCGTAAAGGTTGTAAATTTCGAAATGTGATAGGCTTACCTAGTTGTGAAGACTAGGTGCCGTCATGACATGTTCAAAATTGGTGAACTAGGGTCGTGATAGTACACCTCGAGTGAGCGCGTATATCCATTGCGATGTGAGATATAGCCTAAGGGGATGGCATTGTTCTATGTGATTGTCCGTGGGGTTGGTACTATTCTGAGATATTACCCGAGGGGCGGATTTATTGACATTGTGCCCGAGAGGTGAACCTTATGTGCTTATCTTTCTTATTTTTCTGCTATTTACCTGTTTATTTGTGTATTTGTGCCCGAGGGGAGGTGATTCTGTGCTTATCTGCACTCATTCCTTGCATTCATTTGCATAACTGCTAAAAAGTCATTTAAAGGAAGTTTAAACCGAGCTAAGAGGTTTTAATAAATTTCATAGCATCACTGCATTTTCTTAAATGGTTTTATACTGCTTCTATACAATATGTTGATATGCTTTACGTGATTTCTTACTGCTCATTTTTTATTTACCTTTATTACTCATTGAGTCGGAGTACTCACTTTACTCCCTGCACCTTGTGTGCAAATTCAGGTACTTCTGAGCCCGGTAGCGGGTATTGGCTGATCAGAGGCAGAGTCATCGGAGTGTAGCAAGGTAGCTACCGGCGTTCGCAGCACTGCTTTCTCCCTCCTTACTTTGTATATATGTACTCAGTACATTTCAGACTTTTTAGTTGTAATTAGACCCTAGTAGACGCTCGTGACTTGTGACACCCCGATGTTGGGCTGTATTTATTTCTGCAATGTTCATTTAACTCACATTATGCAATATTTGATTAATTGAAAAGGGAATTAAATTGATTTATTAAATTATTTAATTGAATTTGGGAATTTTGTTGGCTGGCTTTGTTTTCATAAGAGGCGCCATCACAACCGGATCCGGTTTAGAATCGTGACGGCAATAAATTTGAGTGATCAAAATCTATAACAAAATCTTAATATTATAATCATAGAGATGCTATCATCCACTTTTACCGCTAACCGTTGTCGCGATCCATCATTATCAATTACCACCTCCCACAATCACATACAATATACATTCAGAATCACTATTAGTGAATCACCGAAATCAACAATCACCACCACTAGCCACCTGTTACAATTCATCATCACAAACCACCATTATCCCACAACCACAGTTCAATCATCGCATCAACCATCATTATATATCGCAAACCATAGCTATCAGTCACCACCACGTACTATTATCGATTATGATCATCCACGACAATTATTAGCTGCCATTACCAACGACCGCCATCAACCACTGCCATTAACCATTATTGCTAGCCACTATCACTATTAGATACTATCCACAATCAACACCACCATCAACCACCTACCACCAACCACCACCCTAGTCGACACCATCAACCAAATTATTTTAAAATTATTTTACTGATATAGTATCAAGAGGAGTTGCTCTGATGGTAAGCAACCTCCACTTCCAATCGAGAGGTTGTGAGTTCGAGTCTCCCCAAGAGCAAAGTGGGAAGTTCTTGGAGGAAGGATGCCGGGGGTCTATTTGGAAACAACCTCTCTACCCAAGGGTAGGGGTAAGGTCTGCGTACACACTACCCTCCCCAGACCCTACTAAGTAGGATTATATTTGGAAACAACCTCTCTACTCAAGGGTAGGGGTAAGGTCTGCGTACACACTACCCTCCTCAGACCCTACTAAGTAGGATTATACTGAATTGTTGTTGTTGTTACTGATATAGTATTAGATTATTAGTATTTTAAGTGAGTTTTATTTCTAATGTAAATAAAGACAAGTTTTTGTTTGTTGAGACAGACTTCAATTTATTACTTCTAACCACCACTCGGTGGAAGTTGGCAACTTGTTTAGAAGCTCATATGGAATTCTCACCACCACTAATTTGGAAGTTGAATGTTTATACTTTTGCATATATTTTTGCTTTATATGTCAAAGGAAAATACTCCATCCTTCCTCATTTATGAAGTTGTTCGAATTTCAAGAGTTCAATAAGTTGTTCTTTGATAAATTAAAATGGATTGTTTACTTGTTACAGCCTATATTACTTTTTAAGTAGTTTTAAATATATAAATTTTATTTTGAAAAATTTAAAGATTCTATATTTATAGGTACGGTTAAGATTAATAAGTTTGGATCTCTGAAAAATATCACATAAATTGAGATATAGGAAGTAGCACTTAGCACCTGTCTTGCAGTCTCTAAAGTCAAGACCACTTGTAATGTGAATAAAGGATTTTCTTTGCTAAATTATTTTCCTCTTTTCTTAGAAGTTCTTTGGTATTTCAAACGAATATAAATCAAACTTCTCTACCTACTCAATGCTCTCATAGAAACATTCTCTTCTTCAAGAAGTTAGGATAAAAAGGATCTTTATTCCTGAAAAAGAAAATTTTGGTTTCGAGTTGTGAAATCACCCACTGATACTTGTATCAGGATAGACTATTTGTATGGCACTCTTTTCTTTGTAGTTTTACTCCGGACATTGCATGAACGTAGATTGCTTCGTGTGACGGGTTGTTGTTTTTTTTTTAGAAATTACAAAAGAAATACTGAAAAAGAGAATTTTATTCATGCCAAAACGGTGAAATAATGCAATTTAAAATATTAATTGAAGTTTACTTTGTATGACTCTTGAGAAGTGAAAAGTGACAAACTTCCTGGAACAAAAAGAGAGTATTAACACTTTAATATTGTAGATTTTCTTAAATATATTTTTGAGTATTCTATCTAGTAACTACTTCGTCGGGCATGAATCTAGGTGTAAGGTTATATTGCATACACTTGTTCTTAAATTCTCTTATTCTAGATTGTCTATTATTTCCCTGAATTACTCCAACAGCTCTTCTAACTAGAGTAATCTCAGTTGAAAATAAATCGAGTCCACTTTTAACAATTAAATTGTAAACATGACATGCACATCTAACATGAAAAATATCATCAAGAGGTGGATGTAAATTCAATTTTAAAATTGAAACTGCAGCATTGTTGTTTGAAGCATTATCAAAAGACATACACAAAACTTTTTGGTTTAGATTATAAAATTCGACAACTTCAACAATTGTACTACTAATAAATGTTGCAGTATGACTCTGATCTTCATCATATTTAAAAGCAATAATACGTTTTTGCATACAAGTATTGTCATCTATCCAATGACATGTAATTGTTAAATAATCATTTCCATTTACAGCATGGCCAATATCAGAAGTTAGACATACTCTAGAAGGAAGGTGACTAAACAAATAACGTATGTATGTTTGATATTGGCCGTGAAGTCTAAAGATGTCAGATCTACAGGTACTTCTAGGGATACCTTTAAACATAGGGTTGTATATCCTTTGAATATACGTAACAAGATAAGAGGAAGAAGCAAAAGAAAAAGGTAGACAACCCAAAGCGATCATTTTCGCTAATTCCTCTCGATCCCTCATTTTATCATATTTTAGGAGACCTGCAGTAGTAGGGTTACCGGTTGTTTGACTTCCATCCCCATTAACCCCCCATTCTATAGGATGATAATTTTGCATATGTCTAATTAGTGTGCCAGTCCCCCCTAAATTACCTCCGGTCAAATGTTTAAACGTTTCGTTACAAAGTCTGCACTTAACTCTATCACTATCTTCTATCTCATCAAAAAATTTCCAAACAGGACTTCTTTTTCTACGATTAGATTTAGAAGTTGGAGCGACTGGTGGTCTTCTACCCCTTGTTGCACTAGCAACTCCAACTCCAATACTACCAACATTTGCACTAGTAGGTGTAGGTGGTATCTCATCTTCTATTCCAATTTCGTTATCTTCTATTCCGAAATCTTGGTGTAATTGTTCATAATCAATATTTACATCTTGCAAATTAGGCGATGATTCAGAAACATGTGTTATTGGTTCATTATTACTATTACTACCAGAAGCTACAGGACTTTTTTTACTACTTCGACTACCACTTCCACTCCTACCAGTAACTTTTCTACACGCTCTTTTAGCAGCATTCAACATATTGGAAAATTTAATATATAAGCTAAAATCAAATATGCAATTAAAATATTAAATAAGAGAAAGAGTTGGAGAGAGTGCACCGAATTCGACAATAAATTGAGCACTTGAACAGTTGAACTTCAAGAATGTTGAACACTTGAACTTCAAGAATCAAGCTTCGAATGCCGATTTCCAAATAAGAAATTACGATAAATTAAATTCGGGAAAATAAAGACAATAAAATTATGAAAGTAGAATATGAATTCTTGAAAATTGAAGAGAAGAGAGTGATTGATATTTGCTAATTTGAGAATTGAGAGAGAGATAGATAATTTTGAGTGAGGAAATGAAGAAGAGGGGAGGGTATTTATAGATTTTTAGAAGGGTTATTAATGTAATTTAATAAAAACAAAAAAAAAACAAAAAAGGGCCAAAAATGCAAAAAGACCCGTTGGCCAACGGTTCTGGACCGTTGCCAACGGGCAAGTGGGCCCCAGCAGCTAAAAAAAAATTTTTTAAAAAAAAAAAAAAAAAATTTTACCGTTATAACCGGTCCGGGCCGGTCCGGGTTGGCCGGTTCGCCCGGTATTTCTCTTTCCGGGCCGGTCCGGTCCGGGTTAATTGCCCGGTATGGCCTTCCGTCCCAACCCCCTGCCCCCCCCCAACCCCCCCCCCCCCCCCCCCCCCCCGCGCGCTAAACCGGTCCGGTCCGGGCCGGTCCGTGCCGGTCCCGGGTCAACCCGGCCCGGTTGACACCCTTAATAAGAACTGGTAAAGTACTGTCATTTGATCAGGTAATCACAAGTTCAAGCCATAAAAACAAGCTCTTGCAGAAATGTAGGCTAAAATTACGTACAATAGAGCGTTGTGGTCCGGTCTTTTCTCGGACACCACACATAAGGGAGTTTTAGTAAGTAGTCAAACGATTAAAACTAGAACTGGATTCCAGCTCGTTGATAGAGAGTAGAGTGGACTGTGGACCAAGCTGGAAATGTGATGGAAGCTAACTTGTCTCGAGAAATAAACTAAAAAAAAAAGACCTTTTGCACATTCTGTTTTTAAATTGAGCACTTGCCAAATTGTGGAAATATAAAAAAAAAAAAAAAAAAAAAGGTTCTGCCTTTCTCTTTCTGGACAAACTCCCAATTGCATCACACATATACTCGTGGCTTATGCTGCTATTACTTCTCGTATGAGCAATATAAAGCAATCAATGCAACTTTGTGGATGTAATTTGCAGTTGTTCTATGAGAAGCTTGAATCCTTGAGATCTATTATGGAGAAACCATGTAATATATTGGAGGATATTGAAGCACTGACAAGTTTGGAAGCTGAATCGTAGAGGTAGCATACAATGCAGAAGATAAGGTTGACTCAACAACGACAACAACCCAGTATAATCGCACTTAGTGGGGTCTGGGGATGGTAGTGTGTACGCAGACCTTACCCCTACCCTTGGGTAGAGAGGCTGTTTCCAAATAGACCCCCGGCATCCTTCCCTCCAAGAACTTCCCACCTTGCTCTTGGGGAGACTCGAACTCACAACTCTCGGTTGGAAGTGGGGGTTGCTTACCATCAGAGCAACCCCTCTTGTCTAAGAAGATAAGGTTGACTCGAGATCAATAAAAGTTCTTTGTTCAAAAACACCAACTATACGAAGCAGCGGTTGCTGGAAACTCTGTTGTTGCTTGGAACAAGCGGTAGAACACATTGATTCCATCATGAAGCAGTGAATATTTTGAGCAAGATGATGGCCAACTAGCAGACCAACTGCAAAAGCTTCTATAAGGCAGGAGATACTTGATCGTCATTGACGACATATGGACTACAGAAGCTTGGGATGATTTAAAGCTATGTTTTCCGGACTACACCAATGGAAGCCGAATACTCTTAACCACTCGGAATGTGGAAGTGGCTGAATATGCTAGCTCAGGTAACCTTACTTGTCAAATGTGCCTTTTAGATTTTAATGAAAGTTGGTATTTACTGCACAGTAAGGTCTTTGAGAAAGATTGGTTCTCTCTGAATTTGAAAAAATTGGAAAACAAATTGCATCAAAATGCGGAGGATTACCTCTAGCAATTAATGTGATTGTTGGACTTCTCTCCAAAATTGGTAAAGCATTGGACGAGTGGCAAAGTATTGATGAGAAAGTAAGTTCAATAATCATCACTGATGGTGACGTCCGATGCATGAGAGTGCTTGCTTTGAGTTACCATCACTTACCACATCACCTAAAAGCATGTTTTCTATAATTTGCAACATCTCTCATGTTGGAATCCTTGGTATTGTATTGGATCTTTCTTTAGACTATTTCCCAATTTAAAGAAGTTGGAAATATGGGGTGTTGAAGAAGACTTTCGTAGTCTCAAAGACCTCTATGATTTTCGTTGCTTAGATCAACTCGAGGAATTGGAGTTTCTTATGTCTCATCTACATTATCATGCTTGTTTTCTGGAAAGCTTTACGTCTTCGGGTGCTAATATTCCACAAGATCCTCAGGTTTCTGAAAATGCCAGGTCCAACTCCTACACATGTTGTTCCATCTTTGTAGAGATCATATTTGTTTTGTGTCCAAATTAAGATAAGAATCTCATTAACCAATCACTAATTAGTTGGATCTTGAAGAGAGGCATTCTGCGCCGACTACTACGACTACATGCCCATCTAGTGCAGTGGCTTGGAAGCAAGCTACCTTGACCATCTTCCGAAGTTGTAAATAATTTACTGATCAAAGGCTGTAAGGGCGAGCTGCTCTACATTCAGCCACACCACAGTAACCCCGAAGTGATCTTCTTCTAGTTGCGGGACGAAATCCGACAGTCAATTGCTGGCTCTGAATAACCAGCCCATCAATAAGCTCAATTCTTCCATAACATAATAAGTGCTCCCTCCGTATACTTTTACTTGTTTGCTATATTAAAATGTATTTTCACTTTTATTTGTCCACTGTAATAAATCAAGAGAAAACAATTTTTTCCCTCATTTTATCTTTAAATTCCCCAAATCATTTATCAATACTTTTAGAAATGCTATCACTTTATGTAAGAATAGAAATAGTTTTTGTAATCCAAACTACACATTTCCAAAGCAAGTATTTTTTTTTTTTTTAAATAACATATGACTGAGTTTCAAACTATCGAAATTCATCCTACCCCCATGCTAAAAATTCAGAAAGGAAAAAAAAGAGAGGAAGGATAGGAGATGGCCACTCAAACATGTGACTTTTGAATTGATATTTTGATAAGAGAATTAGGGGTATACAAACTGAACTGCAAAATTGTATCAAATTGAAAAGTCAAATCAAACCGATTAAAAAATTCGACTTGGTTTGATTTGGTTTTGAGTAAAAAAAACCTGACATATAAATAAAAATTTTCTTTAAAAATATCTAAAAATATTTGAGATTCTCTTGCGGGATATAATATTTAATAAAATATAAAGTGGTTCATATTTATTAATCTTAAATAATGTGTTGTATGTATCTCTTTCTTATCAAGTTATTGAAATACGTCAATCTCTTTGTTCTTCCATATTCATATTATATGTTAAGATCTATTAAATTTTTATATCTTTTTTGAATGTGAAGTGATTATTATTATGTCACGACCCTAAACTCAGACCCGTTCGTGATGGCATCTCTCGTGAAGACAAGGCTAGCCAACAAGTCCCAATTAATTTTTTTAACAGTTAAACATTAACAATCAGTCTAAGCATGAGTAAATGTCACGACCCAAACCCGGTCGTGATGGCGCACAACCCTAAAGCTAGGCAAGCCTGACCAACAGTCGCTTTCCATTTAACACTAAGTCTCAAAAACCGACAATTTACTACTCCAAAAATATTAATAGAGTGATATGGATAAATACGATAACCGATAAACACACCCATAATATCTGGGGTCATGAGTCTAGAGCCTCTAAATAAAACTGAATAAGAATATCTGAAGAAAAATATAAAAATCTGGAAATGTATATAATAATAATAATAATAATAATAATAATAATAATAATAATAATAATAATAATAATAATAATAATAATAATAATAATAATGAACTGGAATATGAAGAGCAGCCAGGTCATGCGAACGTCAAGCAGCTACCTCAACGACTCTGAAAACATCTGGAGACTACGAGTATCAGCTAAGCCTCCGGTGTACCTGAATCTGCACACAAGGTGTAGGGAGTAGGGGTGAGTACTACCGACTCAGTAAGTAATAAGCATATATAATGTGTGAAAGTAAGAAATTCACGAAATGCCACAAAGCAAAGCTAAAACTAAAAGTCCTATACCTTAGCCACGAACTAACAGCAAAGCAATATCAAATATAACAGTCAAGAATCAGATAAAGATGCAATGCAATGCACATGAAACCGCTGCGGCGTGCAGCCCCATCCGTTTAACGTCGACGACGCTCACTGGGGGTGTCTACAGACTCCGGAGGGCCTCCTTCTGCCCAAGTACAATATCAGCCAGGTATTGGCATAAAGCAAGCTCTCGGTCTCAATATCAATGTATATAATCGCTATGGCGTGTAGCCCGATCCATGTTCAGTCCACAGTATACATAGGAGTCACATAACAGATTCAACTTATGTTCCAGTTTCCAATTCTTAGGAAGAATATAATTTAATTATTTAATTTTAGGAAAAGTGACTTAGCATTTTATTACGGTGATTAAACACAGAACTGAGATCAATGATTATGAAAATCATGTTATCACGCAGATATTCACCCTAGACGGGTATTGCAGATCGGCACAAGGCCCCAAACATGGCATTAAGCCCAATTATCAACAACAGAATGTGCGTATCAGCTGTCAATAATTTATATTCTGCTCTAGGGATGGAACAAGTCATAATCCCCAATCATATACCATCCTGCACCTGCCATGGGGTGCGGGTCACGTCCTAACATAGCGTCACGATGTAATAAACTGGGGTTTCAAACCCTCAGACCATCATCTATACAAACTACTCACCTCTAACCGGCTGTAGACTGGTTCGCAATGCCTTTTCCTCTTGTATTGACCTCCTCGAGCGTCGAATCTAGTCAAAATCACAACGAATACGTAAATATGGGCTAAGGAAACATAACCCAGTAAAAAATACTCGAAAAGTACTAAAATTCACGAAGTTGAAAAAACCCGAGCTCCGGGACCACTTATAGAAAAGTTATGAAAGTTACATCAACGGATTCCTCATCTCTCCACGAGTCCGTACATATAAAGAATGCCAAAATCGGAGTTCAAATGACCCCTTAAATCCTCAATATAAAATTTCAAGACTCAAGCCCTAATTATTCCCCTTTTGCTAAATTTTCATAAATATCTACATGGATTTTACAATAAAAACGAGTATTGAGACCAAGATTCCTACCTCAAGTCGTTTCCCTTTGAATCCCTCCTTCTTTTCCTCAAAAAATCTCCAAAAACGGGCAGCCATGGGTGAAAATACACCCAAAATCGCGAACAAGATGATTTTAAAACATTCTGCGCATGTATTTACTCATTGCGATCGCGAAAAATGCTTTGCGATCGCGGAGAGCAATTTTTCCAGCCTAAGTTTTACCCTTTGCGATCGCGGAGAGCAAATGCCCAGCTCTTTAGGATAGTCTCTAGTATAACGGCCATAACCTTTTGCACACAACTCCAAATGACAAATGGTTGAATGTTATGAAAACTAGACTCAAAGATCTATGTGTGTTTGAAATTTCTAAGCATTTTTCTCAAAGTTTCTTTAATTTTTCTTCCAAAACTCTTTATTCTTCAATTAGGGTTTTATCTTAAGTTATTTCGAATCTCTTATCTAATTCTCGACATGTTTTGCTGTGTTTTTCTTTTGTCGTTTTTCTATCTCAGTTAGCATGTTGAAAACCCTAATTTTGGGATTTTGTTTGAGTTTCTTAGCTTGTTTGCTATATTTACCTTGTTTACACTTGATTAGTGTCGAAAATCCTAATTTTGGGTTTATTTGAGATTTTGAATTTGCTTGTTTGTTTCACTTGTTTATCGCCTCTAAACCCAAATGATTTCGAAAACGCTAGCTCTTTGGGGTCTATTCGAGTTCCCGAGGCTTGTTTGCGCAACTCGTCTGTTTAAAATTACTCAATCTGATTCCTTTACTTCAACATCTCTTTTCCTTTATGTGATTCCCTTTAGTTCTGAGTTCTTGCTATCTGTCAAACTCGACTATGTTTTCAGAATGGGTTTTCACTCGACTCTTTGCATGCTTTTGATTTTCCTCTCTGTTACTAGATCACTGAACTGCATGCGACTGTATTTATGTTTCTTATGTTTGCATAACTATTTACGTTACTTTTGTGGGAGTACCTATACTTTATTATTTGATTTTGTCTTGCTTGTGTTTCTAACTTTATCTCTGTTTCTTAATGCAGCTTTCCCATTTTTACTCTACTCGCCGAGGGTCGATTGGAAGCAGCCTCTCTGCCCTTTCGGACAGGGGTAAGGCTCGTCTACAGATTACCCTCCCCAGACCCCACCTGGTGGGAGTATACTAGGTAGTTGTTGTTGTTGTTGTTGTTGTACTAGATCACTAAACCCACTTACTTGACTATCATGCTATGAATGATTGTTGTTTCCTCTTGCCATATCTTGGCCTCACACGTCTATTACTTGTGCACTACATTTATATATTGAGTCCCTTCTGTGATTGATTTTCAAACTCGTGACTGATTTCAAAGACCTTTGTGAAATTCTGATTTTACTCATTTTTTAAGGGTTAATTGATTCTCTTATTTGTTTGGACTTATTGAATCCTTCCCAATCACTTACTACATGATTTTTCTACTTCTTTTACGGTAATAACCATTCTTCTTATAGGTTGATTTTCTTTCCTTATTTAAATCATGATAATAGTCGTTTGAGTAGTAATCCCTTGATTGAAGAGAGATACTTGTGTTAATTGATATTGACTGTGATTATTTCCATGTATGTGTTAGAATCTTACTTATTACCTTATTCCCTACTCATTTTCAAAACTATAAATACATGTACCTCTTCTCTTTCAAAACACACAGACAAACAAAGAATAAGTCATTTCTTCTTCTCTCAAATACACTTAGGTTTTCTTAAAAGCATTCGAGTTTTCTATGAAATCATAAGCTAAAACTATCTTCTTTGATTGTGTTTTGCCTGCAAGTATCCTGCTTTTTCTTTCTGCTTACTTTTTTGCAACAGGTATGTCTCTTCATGTTTAAAATCATGCCTCTCTCTTATGTGTTTAGGCCTCAGCCTTTTTTTTTACTGGTTTCTACAAGTTTGTCTATATGAATCCACATCCCTAAACCCTTTATATGTTGAGTTATGGTTCAGAAAACATGACAACATTTGATATTGTTGTTCATGTAAATGGACTGGACTACCTGAGTCCTAAACTCTTTCAATTCCCATTCCCTTTCCCCCTTACATGTATTATGAGCTTGAGACCTTGGAATGACAGTGTCCTAATCACTGCCTAGGCCATAATCTAACCTTCAATAGTTATGTGCTCTTATTTATTGGCTGAACAGGCTTGGTCAAGGGTGTGCCAGTCTACCTTTTAGCTAGGCATGACCACTAGCCTACCATGGCGATCCCCCAACCCCTCTCTTGCACTTACACTCTTTCTTAGAACCTAAGTTCTGCCCCCTCCTGTGAGCCATGATTTGGGACTCTTGAGCTCCTTCTGAACTTGGACACTTGAGGGCTGGCCCTTCCACACTGCACTATAACTCATTCTAATTGATATCTTGGGTGTAAGCATTGCGTGGAATCTATGAGATTCCTTGGAACTTTGAAACACACTAGATAAAGAGAAGGCTTTGGAAATCTTGATCCCGGAAGTGGTTCAATCTCATATTTTTAGACACTAAGTCTGCATTTGGTTTCTTGGATACAGCTGTAGTTTCTGATGTATTTTTTAATTCTATTTTGTATCTTACTGGTATGTAATAATTTTATATGAACCCGGGAATCTAGTAAAAAGGGCGGGGGTTTAATTTTATGCACAAAGGGTAGAAACCATGCCAATAGGATTTTCTTTACTGTTAATATGTGCAATTTCACAAGTAGAAATCATGCCTATAGGATCTAACTTTCGGATTTCTGCAACTATGCATGTAGATAACATGTCTATAGGAATTTGCATTTCTGCATCGATAATGTCAGTAGGCAAACTGTTAGGCTTAATAAATTGGCATCATGTTTATAAGACTGTTAACGTTCGAAAAGGTATTAAAGTCAGTAATTCATAGAAACCATGCCTATAGGAACTTCAAAACAAAACTGTCTCACTCGTCTAAAAAAACAATACCGATATTACTAGAACAAATGATTTTCTACACTCCTTCGGAACTCTTAAAACTTTTCCGGTGCATGTTTTCTAAAAACCACTGCTTTCTGATAATCTGATAAAAATTTTAGAAGTTGGACCAAACTCACTTATTTATACTTATTTGATAAACCTTTGAATTATTATGCAACTCAGTTCTTTTGTTAATACTGGGCAACTCCTTTGCCTAAACAGTATGCTTTCTGAAACTCGTTTTAAACCTTTTTTTTTGTATTAAGTCTTCAATCTATTTCCTAAAACCTCTTATCCTGCAACTTTTCTATACCATTCTGTTTTATAATCAATAGTCATGTCCAACACATAAATAAAAGAGTGTTAATCAAGTGGCTCGGTCTTTGACAACTGCATTCGAGTGAGCCTAATGCGGATTTCCTATCTAAAAATATGTGTTGAACCAGTCCGTTTATCGCTTTAATTTAATTTAAGACCAAAGCAATACTTGCAAGACATGCTAAACTATATGATTCATCTGATTTAAGGAGGTTTACTTGAGGCTACTTGCTTATCACCTTTCCCCCTTTACTTGCATATGTGTTTTGATTATCGCCTTAGTATTTTTTTCCTTTAAAACTCTCAAAAGCCTTATCATTTTCTACCTTTAGTACTAGTAGTCCTAAATGCCCCCGGAACTGATAGGATGGGATAGGTACTAACATGCAATAAGTAAAGATACTTTCCGCGCTTTAATACCTTAGCGGGGTGGGAAGGGTAGAATATGGATATCATGACCGGTGAGCTAATATGATGTGTGACCCTCTTTTGAGGAGTGTACGTGCATTGCATTGATGTGATCCATAATATGTATAAACATAGGACCCCCATTCCCTTTATTTGTTATTTTCTTTGTTATAGTTCTTCTTTTAAACTAACTTTCTAAAACCTTTCTACTTCTCTTTTCAACTTTTAAACTTATTTTCGATATTATGTGAAAACTTTCCCTTTATTGGAGACCATTATTTGTTTCTTTATTTTTTAAAGTCACAATTGTAGTATGGTCGTGAACCACACTAGTAGATCTTGAGGGGTGCCTAACACCTTCCCCTCGAGATAATTATATCCCTCACCTAAACTCTGATTCTTCATCTCAAGCTCTTTCTGAGAAGTGTCCTAATGCACTATAATCATTAGGTGACGACTCTCCAAACTTCAAAACCCAATTCTCGCAAGGGACTAGAGTTGTCCTCCCATAATGTCGTATACCGATTTCGCTATAGAAAAATGGGGCGTCGATACCCATCCGAGCTCGTGACATTTTAATCAACATTGAGCCGCAACCTTGATGCTTAACTTCCATTTACCATGCCGCTCACTGCACATATCATGTTGCTACACGAGAGTACAGGAATTCATCATAACCCCTGAACTACTAGTAGAATAAACACTTCGTTGGTTAGAAACCTTTCACTTAATTCATTTCAAAAGAACCATGGGAACACACAACTAAATTCCCACGACCATAGAAAAAACAAACCTCAAGTTGTGGTCTAAACCTCCATAACTCTTCCGGTATCCATTTACACAACAAGTCCATAGGAATCGAATACCTACCAGATCAAGAAAATTATGGTGGCTGTCAAGCCTGTACATACAACCACAAACCACCGTATAACTTAACACGCTAAAGGAACTGATCATTGCCATAATCATGTTGATTCAAACCATTAGTAACCGACCCAACCTTCTAATTTACTCTTAACTTGCCAGAAATAATAATATCCATTCAAAACATAACGAAACCCAACAACACTCATCAACAGTGACCCAATTCACAAGACCATCATCATCTCAATACCCATGAACTATCTCATACCCTCCTTATGTACACAATAGAATCTCCAACTGGTATACCCATTCTGAAAGATCCTCTAGATACTACACTTTAATTCTTGAACCTACTAGAACCATTATTGAAGTCACCCGCTCTGACCTGGTCCCAATGTAATCCAACTCCAACGGTCTGTTAGCTGATAAACAGTGCAAAAGAATCAACCAGATGAATTCTTTTCCTTGTACATCAAATCCACAAGGAGCATAAACTCTGAGTCTTCCTATAACTTGCACCTGAATCAATAAGGTGAAATATATCGCACATTTGTCAAGTTCTTTTCTCGAGTTACCACTGTTATTTTCTTTTCTTAGCCATAAATAATCCACCAATGCACCAATAACCAAAAATCGCACAAGCTAACAACCATATGATCCAATCGTAGGCGGCGGGCTCCCCCGCTTAGCTCATCACATAATGTAGAACTCACAAAGATTCATCCTTTTCAATTACCATGATCTTGTACTCACCAAACTTCTCGCAGTCCCTTGTTAAACTTTTCATGAACATTCCAAATTATTAGCAACAATTGCATACTTGACCTTCTGTTGGGTAGTAAGTAGAACACTTCGTAGAAACCTCATCTAAATCTTGCAACCGCTAACCTACTCACAAGAGATAAACCACATGTGGAATTCCATGCCGACATCTTCCAACGATGCTGCACTAGGTACAACGAAACTGAAATTAGTAAACCATATTGAGCCCATGCTCGTCCACCGGTTGTACAAATCTGTTCATTTCCCTTTGACATCAACTGAAAGTCCGACAATACGTTCCAAACTAGAAGTTATGTCGTATCGCATAATGGTAATCAAGATCTTACACCCCTAAACAATCCAAGCAAACTTCCTTCCGTATATTTAACCTACCTCAGCATAATAACAACTTTTCCAAACAAAATTCGTAGACCCCCAAATCGCTCTAAACTTTTTTGAGGCATGTGGATGTCCTACCATATAATCCATATACTACTCTACCACTCTCACTTTGATTAAACAATCTCCTTTAATCAACTTATCAACCTCTTCTTCTCATACTTGACCTACTAGCAATTCAACCACCCCGAGACACCTCCCACCATGTCCTTCCTCTTCCTTTGCTAGACAAATTCTGCCCCAATTCAAAATCCATCTCTGTAGCGTCCGAACTAATAAATTGCTAGAAAATCTAATCCTTCTCGAAGATCATCTTTCTCAAGCCATTAGCATTAGAATCACCGATTCGATTCTACAATCTCTACACAACTCCATATCTGACAACCACTTCTCAGCACCATTTCGCAACACCCTGCCCCGAAGGAAAATCAAAGAATCTTAATGCGTTCTGGTGACACCATATCACAAATAAGAATTCCACCACGCCCGAGAATCTCAAGTCTCATTACTCCACAAACCAAAGCCTGAACATCCATAGTCCGATTGCCTTTTCTCCGCTGGAATTAAATGTCGAACCTCTAAACCATGCACTGATAAATCCTCCTTTCGAGTCATTCACTGCCTCGATAAATAAACAAGCACACTACCATTACACCAACATTGTGGGATAACAACGAATGGATATCATAATAGTATGTTCATAACCTTGAAACTATAGGAAATACAGATACTGAGCTGAAATGACATAACACTCTTCCTCAAGGTGTCAATAATAGACTACCTAAATACGCAGGGAGAAATATCCTGCACCACGTCTGCAGTACTACTACAACTCCTTGATGCCCAACTGATAACAAGGGCTCTACATTGCATAATATTGAGTAGGAAGGAAATGAAGGCATAAGCTTCAATAGAATCAAATTGCATGATGAGGAATCAAAAAGGAAAATGCTCCTAAATGACCTGTAGCCTCTTGAAGATAAGTACAGATGTCTTAGTACCGATTTGTAAGACTCTAATAGACTTGCTCATGACTCGTAAAACCCAAGTAAACTTAGAGCACTGATACCAAGCTATCAAGAAACAATTTCCCACTATAGGCTGTGATGGCGCCCGACGTTGCTGTAAGGCAAGCCAACAGTGAACTACAGTTCAATTATTTATTTTATCAAAATCATAAGTCTTATTGAATAAAGGATTCAATGCATTCAGAAATCATGAATGCTTAAAATATTAGTAAGATATAAAATAAAAGATAACAATATCAAGCTGAACCACATCCACTAGAGTATCCCAAAAATCCGGTGTCACAGGTGCATGGACATTTACTAAAGGAGTACAATCATAATATAATATTTGTTTGGAATATAAATAAGAGATGATAAAGTGAATAGTACGATGTAGACTTTGTGGGATGCGATACTTAGCCTAGAATGCACCTCACCATAAATTCTCCTCAACAGCTACGCTTACACGCCAACATGTCTGATCCTGCACATTTAGTGCAGAAGTATAGTATGTAAATCGATGCGTACCCAGTAAGTATCTAGCCTAATCCTGATGAAGTAGTGACGAGGGGTCGACATCAACACTTACTAGAAGACCGATAAAGAAACATATTAAATCATAAGCAGATATGAAGCACACAACAATAATGGGATAAATTTCTAAGTTACTTAATATTCCAACAATTTCTGTTAAACGTATAAATTTCTCAGTCCCGTATTCTACTTCAACAGCTCAGATGTATCAAGTGCCAGTATCAAACAGATAAGGAACACCATATAAAATGTCAGGCATCAGTGGAAGGATAATCTCGTGAATATTTGGACTGTTAGCGATATAAAGCACGATTATTCCGAGGTCCTTTACTCAAAATTCAAACCTTGGTCAACTCTTTCAACTTAAAACTTTCGAATTGAGAATTTTCCTTTTAATTCAACTCTGAACTTTCCGAAATTCAAATCCGACTGTACTTACAAGTCATAATGCATGAGGTGAAGCTACTCAAGGCCTCAAACCACCAAACTACATACTAGAGCTTAAAACGACCCGTCGGATCGTTACACTCCTATGAAATGATCATCACATTTGATCAATTATGCATTGTTGAAAATAAAAATTTAGAATACTTTTATTTTCTTCTACCTCTATCTCACTTGATATCACTATTTTTTTTTTGTGCAAATTATCATCGTGACTGTGACCTTCAATCGAGGAATAGGATAGAAGGCTAGCGTAGTCCAGTGTATCTCTGTTTTATTTTTATAGTATTAGTATTATTCTCGTATTCTCTTATCCTTGGATTTTCCTCACTACCTGTTGTTTCTTTTGTGCCGGTTTCCATATAACCTTATCTAATGTATTGTCACTGTACTTTGTTAATGCTTCTTTTTTATCTGTCCTTAAGTCGAGGACCTATCGGAAACAACCTCTCTATTTTCACAAAGTAGAAGTAAGGTCTACATACACACTATTCTCTATAAACCATGCTTATGAAATCATACTTAGTTTTTCTTTTGTTATTGTTAACTAAGACCTTCAACTTATCGGTTGATGGTAGAGGCACTCTATCGCTAAAGCAAGCCTCACTTATTAGGTATAAATCTACAGAAAACATGGTATTTGGTACGTTAACTATTTATAATTACTTCTACACTAACTTTTAGAGGTTCAGACTTTGTGATATATGTTTTGAATTTCGTAAATTATTTAATTTATAACGAAAATCCTCATCCCCCCCCCCCCACTCCCCCTTACCCCTCTTATTTAAACTTTTAAAGAGATCAATAGCACTCATGCATTCATGCAAATTGGCTGCCCCTTTTTTCGCAGTAGAATCGGAGCCCACGCAGAACTCCACGCAGAAGCTTGCTGCTCGAATTACGCTCTCTTTCGTGTGTCTATTCTTCAACATTTAAGAACTAAATAAATGCAAAAAATTATCTTGTCTTATTTTTTGCATCAGCGGCCAAACGTTTCTGTGGCGGAACAAAAAATTTTATTAAGAGGTGTTAAAATATAAACAAGTAAGCAAATGAAGAAAATGTGGGTAGTAAAAATATAGTATAACATAAAAATAAACTTTTAACCTATCCAAACAGTATAATATTCTAGCGAATGAGGTCAATTAACACCTTAGTATAAGATTGCTCCGTCACTGAACCCTTCTCCAGACTTACTAAAATACTAAAGATATTAAAAAAATATTGTTCCTGTAGAAGACAAAAAAGGGTTTTAAAAAAGATATAGAAATCTGGTTTCTTTAATAAATAATGAATGGTTAATCCAAGAATCCATTCCATAGCATGAATAAGTCAATGAGCAGCTAATAATCTAATTGCTCATTACAAATTTGGCTCCTTTAGATTTTTTGAATGTCAAGCTAAAGGAGTTGTAAGGCAATTCATCAACTAACGCGTCCAAATGAAGTCCAAATTATTCACTTAATTTGACGAGGGATTGTACTCCTACTATGGTCTATGGATCCTAGATTCCTAGTACTAAAAGTTCAAATCTTGATAAAGAGATGGAGGAAGGTCCTAAGAAATATTGTATCATCAAAATTGACCTAAGGAATAATAGTCATTATTTTTTTATGATTGTTCCTCATTATTTGGCATTTTAGGGTTATAAAATAGAAATTCCGTCCGATTTCATAATTTTCATGTGGTATAGCCCACATCACTTCCATGCATCTGAAAAACCAGACCCGAACTTCCTAAAGTTTTCTTAAACCATCAAAATGACCAAGAAACAATAATCATTGCCTCACCATGACCTTTCCTCAAATTTTCGTGTACTATATATCACGCCACCTTCATGCAGCAAAGCGAGCAGGCCGGAACCGCTTTAAATTTTGTGAGACCATAAAAAATAACCTAAGGAATAATAGTCATCTCCTCGCCATGATCGTTCCTCAAAATTAGTATTTTAGGGCCATAATACACCAAAAAAAGCTTCTCGATCCCCGGATTTCATGTGCTATAACCCACACTGGGTGCATGCGTCCAGGCAATTCGACCTAAACCGCCAAAAATTTTGCTAGACCATCAAAAATAATCTCTGGAATAATAGTCATTACCACGCCATGACAATCCTTGTTCTTAGGCGTTTTAGAGCAATGAAACTAGAATTCTACCCGATATGCAGATTTTCATATACTATAGCCCACGCCATCTTCATGCATCCGGGCGAGCGGACCCCAACCGCCTAAAATTTTGTCAGACTATCAAAAATAACCTAAGGAATAATAGGCATTGCCTCATCTTTATCGTTCCTTGATTTTTAGTGTTTTATGGCCATAAAAGTAAAATTTTGTCTGATCCCTAAATTTTCGTGTGCTATAGCATACGACATTTGCATGCATATGGGTTACCGGACCTGAATCATCTAATATTTTTCCAGCCCACCAAAAATGGCCCAAGGAATAATAATCACTGATTTGCCATGGCAGTACCTCATTTTTTCGTTTCAAGATCATAAAACTAGAATTTCGTCTGATTCCCACATTTTTGTGTGTTATAGCACATGCTATCTGCATGCATCCGCGCCACCAGACTCGAAGCTCTTAAAATCTTGCCGGCACATAAAAAATGACTTAAGCAATAATATTCATTCTTCTGCATGCTCGTTCCTTATTTTTTAGCATTTTAGTCCCATATATTAGAATTTCACCCGATTCTCATATTTTTATGTGCAATAGCTTATGTCACATGCATGCATCTAGGAAACGGGACCCGAATCACCTATATTTTTATTGGCCCATCAAAAATAATCTAATAAATAATAGTTACCACTTCGTCGTAGCTGTTCCTCGTGTTTTTCTATTTTAAGGCCATAAAATTTAAATTTTGCATGATCCCTAGATTTTCGTGTGCTATATCCCATGCAATCTACACGCATCAAGGCGACTAGACCAGAACCGCCTAAAAATTTATCGAACCATCAAAAATAAGCTATGGAACAATAGTCATCATTTTGCCATGACTGTTCCCCATTTTTTGGTGTTTTAGTGCGATAAAAATGGAATTGGGCCTGAGTCCCATATTTTCGTGTGCACCATTTTCATGAACTAGGAAGATTGGCTCCAAATCGCTTAAACTTTTGCAAGCCCATCAGAATTGATTGAATGAATAGTAGTCAACATTTTGCACTGACCATTCCATATTTTGGTATTTTAGGGCTATATAATAAGAATCCATGATGAAGTTCGAATTTGCGTGTGCTATAGTCCATGCAATTTGCATGAATTTGAGCGACCGACTTCAAAGTGCTAAAACATTTTTGCAGGCCCATAAGAAATAACCTAATGAATAATATAGCTTCGCCATGATCGCTCATCTTTTTTTTGCTATTTAGGATCGTAAAACAGGAATTCAGGACGATTTCTAATTTTTTGTATACTACAATCCACGACATCTGCATGAACTCGAACTACAAGATCCGAACCGACTAACATTTTTTAGCCCCACGACCTAATGAACTCAGACGACCGTTATGATTAACTAAAAAGTTTTCGTTCCATCAGAATCAATCTAATGAACAATTGCATCACATTTCCATGACTGTTTCTCAATTTTTGGCATTTTAGGACCATAAAACAAGAATTCAGGTCGATTTCGAATTTTTCGTGTGCTAATTCCCACTCCATCTTCATGAATTTAGGCGAAGGGTTTTGAACTATATAAAATTTATGGGCCTATTGATAACTAGAGATTTTGACGCATTTTATACTCCTTCTTGCTTACGCTTTAATTACAAATTCATATAAAATAGTCCCAAAAGGCTCATAAGTTGTGCTTGATTGCAGGTTTGATCAACAAAGTGACTAGATGTCAAAGATCATCTCAAAAGGAGTGAAACTTGCACATGTACTAATGATAAGACAAAATCAAGAAGAACAGGCCTAGTGCAGCAACACTACACTTTGTGCGATCCGCACTAGGGAGATTCAGAGAGCTGGATTTCAGGCATCAAGCAGTGCAGTTGCAGAAGGTTTTGTGTGGTTCGCACTGAAGGCAACGCGGCCGCACTACCATTCTGTGCGGTCTGCAGAACCAAGATTTATAGAGATGCCAATTTTAGAGGTTCAAGAATGTACGGTCCCCGGTCGACTTTGTGCGGACCGCACTAGAAGCCTCAGCGACCACATTCCATTTTGTGCGGTCCGCGGAGCCTAGCTTCAGAGAGTTAAGTTTTCAAGTTCAAGAGCCTAGTGCGGCGGTACATCATTTTTTGTGGTCCGCACTAATCCTGTAGGGGTAATTTGTCCAATTTTTTCATCTTAATATAAATAGAATCTTTTTCCATGTTTAGGGCATCAAACGTTGTAATACAGTAGTTGCACTCGTGAGAAGACTTTTCTTAGCCATTTTGGGCATTTTTACTTAGATTTGATCATTGGGTCTTTATATTTACTTTAGTAATTAATTAATGTGTTTCACTTCATCTATTTCTTTTATCTTCTCTTGAAGTATGAGTAGCTAGACCCATTAGCTAGGGTTGTGGCTCAATCCTAATGTGAGTAATTGATGGGTGTTGTGAGTTAGGGCTAGATTGACAATGCGTGTTTGTTATTTGGGTCAATTTCATGGTTTAATTTGTGAATTAGTGGTTTCAAACACTAGTTTGTGCTAAGTTGACTTGGGACTTTCTTGAGAAAGAGAGCCTAAGCCTTTTAAATTGACTCAACAAGGAATTGGGATGGACTCAAGAGATTTGATAATCCTAATTAAAGGGTTAAACCTCAAGAGAGTAATATCCGACTTGAACCATAACTACTTGGGAAAATTTGCATACCTAATTGGTCTTGAGAAAGTCAATTGGGAAAAATCACTCTTTTTATCAAGAGGTGTAGAGTGGGTAGTATCAAGCAACGATTATAGTATTTTCCCCAATCATGTCAATCGTACCTTAGATGCAATTACCCATCAATTGGCCACCTAGATGAAAATTACTACCCTAGTGCATTTAACCAATTAGATACAACTTGTAGCAATTCACTCTTAGCTTAATCTAGTTAAAATCATAATTTGGGGTTTGATAAAGTAAAGTATAAAAAAATCAAAAAATTAATAGACGTGATATTTGGAACATATACGCAATTCCAATCTAAATAGATACTCAACTACATACCTAGCTCTCTATGGAAATCGATCACAACCCATAAATCGGATAAAAGCTATTGTGACCCTCTCTCGCTACTTATTAGTGGTGCGGAGTAGGCTGCGATCACCTATCAGAAAAAACCTAATTAATAATAATCAATATTTTTCCATGACTGTTCCGTTTTTTTTTGTGTTTTAGGGTCATAAAATATAAATTCAGGATGATTTACGAATTTTTATGTGATATAGTCCATGCCATCTGCATGAACTCGGGTGACCAGCTCTGAATCACATTGACTTTTTGGGGCCATCAGAAACGGCCTAGTGAACAACAGTCATTGCTTGGTCATGACCGTTCTTCATTTTTTGACTATTGGAGCCATAAAACAGAAATTCAGCATGATTTTTATTTTTATTGCTCTAATCTATGGCATCTGCATGAACTCTAGCGATCGGCTTTGAATTGCCTAAAAGTTATGCAGGCCCATCAGAAACAACATAATGAATAATAGTGTTCACTTCGCCATGATCATCCCTTGCTTTTTTGTATTTTAGGGCTATAAATTAGGAATTCAGCATAGTTTCTGATTTTTTTATGTGCTATAGTCCACGCTATCTATATGAACTTGGGCGACATGCTCCATATCGCCTAAAAACTTTTGGGAATATCAGAAATGACCTAATGAACAATACTCATCGCTTAACCGTGACCGTTCCTCATTTTTGGTATATTAGGGTAAAAAAACAGGAATTCTGGACGATAGCCAATTGTACATGTGCTTAGTCCATGCCATCTGCATGAACTCGAGCAATGAGCTTCGAATCGCCTAAAAATTTTCAAGCCCATTTGAAATGAGCTAATAAAATATAGGCATCGCTTCTCCATGAGCGTCCCACATTTTTTTCCATTTTAGGGCCATAAAATGGGAATTCAACATGATTTATTATTTTGCATGTACTATATAATCTACGACATCCGCAAAAATTCGGGCGACTGACTCTGAACTGCCAATAATTTTGCGGGCCCATAAAAAACGATCTAACTAAGCATATTCATTTCTTTGCCATAACCATTCCTCATTTTTGGCATATTAGGCTATAAAGTAGGAATTCAACACGATTTTTGAATTTTTGTGTGTTATAGTCTACGCAATTTACATGAACTCGGGCGACTGGCTGCGAATCATCTAGAATTTTGCGGGCTTATTAGAAATGGCCTATGAAAAATATTTATCGCTTCGCTAATACTATTCCTCATTTTTTTGATATTTTAAGGCAAAAATAGGAATTTAGCATGATTATCTAATTTTGGTATATTATAGTCTACGCTATCTATATGAATTCGGCCGACTGGCTCCGAATTACCTAAAATTATACGGATCCATCAAAAATGACCTAATGAACAATAGTCATCGCTTCTCCATAACCGTGCTCATTTTTTTAGTGATTTATGGCCATAAAATAGAAATTCAACATGAATTTTTATTTTTTCATGTGGTACGGTTCACGCCATCTGCATGAACTCGATCGACCGAATCCAAGTTGACTAAAATTTTGTGGGCCCATCATAAATGACCTACTAATTAATAGTCTTCACTATGCATGAATGTTCCTTTTTCTGCGTTTTAGGGCCATAAAAGGGAATTAACCACGATTTTTTATTTTTCGTGTGTTATAGTCCACGCCAACTGAATGAACTTAAGAGACCGTCATCTAATCCTTTAAAATATTGCGGGCCCAAATCGCCATGACCGTTCCTCATTTTTTAGCTTTTTGGGGTCATAAAATTTGAATTTCGCCTGATCTAAATATTTTTATGCTATAACCCATGCCATTTGCATGCAATCGGGCGATCGGAACTAAACCACCTAAAAACTTTTGAACCATAAAAAGTGACCTAAGGAACAATAGTCATCGCCTCGCCATGATTTTTCCTCATTTTTTGGCATTTTAATGCCATAAAACACCAAAAATTACCCAATCCTCATATTTTCATATGCTACCCACGCCATCTGCATGCATCCGACGACTGGACCTGAATCCCCTAAATTTTGTCCGCCCATCAAAAATTATTTAAGGAACAATAGTCACCGCTTTGCCATAATTGTTCCTCGTTTGTTTTTGTGTTTTAGGGCCTTAAAACTGAAATTTCTTCTAATTCTCATATTTTCGTATGCTATAGAACACGCCATCCGTGTGCATCCAGCGACGGAACTTGAATCGCTTTAAATTTTTTGGCACATAAAAAATCACCTCACTTCACCATAATAGTCTCACATTTTTTGCCATTTCAGTACCATAAAATTGGAATTCTACTCGATTCCTATATTTACGTGTGTTATATCCCACGCCATCTGCATGCATCTAGATGACCGGACCCAATCACCTAGATTTTATCGGCCCATCAAAAGTGACATATGGAACAATAGTCACTACTTCTCCATGACTATTCCATATTGTTTGGCATTTTAGGACCATAAAACTAGATTTCTGCCCAATTCCCAAATTTCGCGTGTTATAGCCCATGCCATCTACATGCATCTGGATGATGGGACCCGAATCGCCTACAATTTTACCGACCCATCAAAAGTGATCGTAGGAACAATAGTCGTTGCTTCGCCATGGTTGTTCCTTATATTTTGGTGTTTTAGGGGCATAAAAATTGAATTTCACCGAATTTCCGGATTTTTGTGCATCATAGCCCATGCCATCTGCATGTATCCGGGCGTCCGGACCCGAATTACCCACGATATTGTCGGCTAAGAAAAATGACCTAAGGAACAATAGTCACTGTTTCACTATGGTCGTTCCTCATATTTTTATATTTTAAGACCATAAAACCTAAATTCCGCCCGACCAAGTATTCTTGTGTTATAGCCCATGCCATTTGCATGCATTTCGGTGACCGGACCCGAATCGCCTAAAATTTTGTCTGCTAAAAATATGATGTAATGAATAAGAGTCATCGCTTAACTTTCACCGTTCCTCTTTTTTGGGCGTTTTAGGACCATAAAACTAGAATTCTGCCCGATTCCTACATTTGTGTATGTTATAGCCCACACCATCTACATATATCCTGGTGACCAGAATCAAATCGCCTAAAATTTTTCCAGCCCATCAAAAAATGATCTAAGGAACAATAGATATCACTTCGCCATGACCGTTCCTTATTTTATGCTGTTTTAGAGCAATAAAACTAGAATTTTGCTTGATTCCCAAATTTTCGTGTGTTATAGCCCACGCCATATGCATGTATCCGAGTGACCGGACCTGAATCATTTAAAATTTTTTGTATTATCAAAATTGACCTAAGGAACAATAATCATTATAATTCCATGATTGTTCCTCATTGTTTGGCATTTTAGGGTTATAAAATTAAAATTCCGTCTGATTTCAAGATTTTCATGTGCTATAGCCCACATCATCTGCATGCATTTTCGAAAAACCATACCCGAAATGCCTAAAGTTTTGATACACCATCAAAACGATCTAAGAAACAATAGTCATTGCCTCACCATGACCTTTCCTCAGATTTACGTATACTATATACCACGTCGCATGCATGCCGCAAAGCGACCATACCGGAACCGCTTAAAATTTTGTCATACCATAAAAAATAACCTAAGAAATAATAGTCTTGCCATGATCGTTCCTCAATATTATTATTTTAGGGCCATCAAACACCAAAAGAATTGCACGATCCCCAGATTTTCATGTGCTATAACCCAAACCAGCTGCATGCATCCAGGAACCCAGAACCAGACTGCCAAAAACTTTACTAGACCGTCAAAAATAATCTCTGGAATAATAGTCATCATCACGCCATGACCGTCATTGTTTTAGGCATTTTAGAGCAATGAAATTAGAATTCTGTCCGATATGCATATTTTGATATACTATAGCCCACGCCATCTTCATGCATCCGGACGACCGGACCCCAACTGCCTAAAATTTTGTAAAACTATCAAAAATAACTTAAAGAATAATAAGCATTGCCTCATCTTTATCTTTCCTTGTTTTTTTTGCGTTTTAAGTCCATAAAAGTGAAATTCTTTCTGATCCCTAAATTTTCGTGTGCTATAGCATACGCCATATGCATGCAGATGGGTTACCGGACCGGAACACTCTAATATTTTTCTAGCCCACCAAAAACGGCCCAAGGAATAATAGTCATTGATTCGCCATGACCGTACCTCATTTTTTTATTTTAGTGTCATAAAACTAGAATTACGTCTGATTCCCACATGTTTATGTGTTATAGCACATGCTATCTGCATGCATCAGGGCTACCAGACTCGAAGCTCTTAAAAATCTTGTTGGCACATCAAAAATGACTTAAGGAATAATATTCATTGCTTCTCCATGATCGTTCCTTATTTTTTGACATTTTAGTGCCATATATTAGAATTCCACCCTATTCTCATATTTTTATGTGCAATAGCCCACGTCATATGCATGCTTATATAGGCAACATGACTCAAATCACCTAAACTTTTGTTGGCCCATGAAAAATGATCTAATGAATAATAGTTACCACTTCTCCATGACTGTTCCTCGTGTTTTTGTATTATAAGTCCATAAAATTTAAATTTTGCTTGATCCCCAGATTTTCGTGTGCTATATCTCATACAATCTGCGGGCATCAAGGCGACTAGACCAGAACTGCCTAAAATTTTGTCTAACCATCAAATATAACCTATAGAACAATAGCCATTGTTTTCCATGATTGTTCCCTATTTTTGGTGTTTTAGTGCAATAAAAATGGAATTGGGCCTGATTCCCATATTTTCATGTGCACCATTTTCATGAACTAGGCAGGGCTGCTCCAAATTGCTTAAATTTTTCCAAGCCCATAGAATTGATCTAATGAATAATAGTCGACGTTTCTCCATGACCATTCCATATTTTTGGTATTTTAGGGCTATAAAATAACAATCCAGGATGAAGTTCAAATTTTCGTGTGCTATAATCCATGCAATTTGCATGAATTTGAGCGACCGACTTCAAAGTGCTAAAACATTTTGCAGGCCCATCAGAAATAACATAATGAATAATAGTCATTGCTTCTCCATAATCGTTCCTTATTTTTTCGCTATTTAGGGTCATAAAACACGATTCAGGACGATTTCTAATTTTTTGTGTACTATAGTCCACGCCATCTACATGAACTCAGGCGACGAGATACGAATTGACTAATATTTTTTAGCCCAGTATAAACGACCTAATGAACTCAGACGAAAGTTATTATTGCCTAAAAAGTTTTCGTTCCATTAGAATCAATCTATTGAACAATAGCATCGCATTTCCATGACTATTTCTCAATTTTTGGCGTTTCAGGCCATAAAATAAGAATTCAGGTCGATTTCGAATTTTTCGTGTGCTAATGTCTACTCCATCTTCATGAATTTAGGCGAAGTGTTTTGAATTATATAAAATTTTATGGACCTATTGATAACTAGGGATTTTGACGCATTTTATACTCCTTCTTGTTTACGCTTTAATTACAAATTCATATAAAATAATCCCAAAAGGCTCATAAGTTATGCTTGATTGCATGTTTGATTAACAATGTGACTAGATATCAAAGATCAGCTCAAAAGGGGTGAAACTTGCACATGTACTAAAGACTAGACAAACTCAGGAAAAACAGGCCTAGTGCAGCCATACTACACTTTGTGCGATCCACACTAGGGAGATTCAGAGAGCTGGATTTCAGGCATCAAGGCAGTGCGGCCACAGAAGGTTTCGTGCGGTCCATAATGAAGGCAATGTGGCCGCACTACCATTCTGTGCGGTATGCTGAACCAAGATTCATAGAGATGCCAAATTTAGAGGTTCAAGAATGTGCGGTCCCAGGTTGAGTTTGTGCGGACCACAATAGAAGCCTCCGTGACCGCAGTCCATTCTATGCGGTCCCCAGAGCTTGGGTTCAGAGAGTTAAGTTCAAGTTCAAGAGCCTAGTGCGGTCGCACATCATTTTGTGTGGTCCGCACTATTGGAACATATGTATATGTTCATATTCATATGTTTTGATAATTGACAAACAGATTTGAATGGAAAATAATATATGCCAAATAAATGTGAGTTATTATTGAATACACTTTAATTGATATTTAACTAAAGTGCATTTATTTTGTAGATATGCAAAAGCATACAAGGGGGAAGATAAAGAATTGATATGCAAAGTTACAATGCGCATAGAGGAAGAAAAGGACATGCGACATTATTTTAAGTGGACAGGAATTGGAGTCCAAGAAGTTCAAGACAAGATCAAGAGAAGATATGAAGCAATGAAAATAAATGAAGACCTTTTGTTAGGTCTTATTTATATTGTCTTTATTGTGATCTTGATCCGACTTTAAGTTTGAGTCTTGGCTTCTCTCATAAAATGATTTTACAATGCATATCATAAAATAATTTTACGATATATGCATATCATAAATGATTTTACTATATAGGTATATCATAATCATTTTTACAATATATGCATATCACAAATGGTTTTACAATATATGCATATCATAAATATTTTTATTGCATTTAAAACAAATTAGTTTTAAATGTTATATAATAAATAGTTTCAATACATTTAAAACAAAATGATTTTAAATGTTTTTATTGATACGGAATGGTCATTACAATTGTTGATATTTATAATATTTAATATCTTCAAACAAAGCTTTGAAAAACATTTTATAACTTATTTTCAATAAGTTAGTTGTTTTAAAAACGAACCATTTCCGCAAGGCAAGATAGTCGAATATCTAATATTGGATAGTCGACTATCCTGATGACCGTTGCCAAGATAGTCGAATATCCATATCAGATAGTCGACTATCCTGATGACCGTTGCCTAGATAGTCGAATATCCTCAAGATAGTCGACTATCTAACAGATTTTCAGAATCTGTCTTTATGACTTTTGCAACGGCTAGGAGTGATTTTGGAGCTATAAATACACCCCAAAGTCACTCATTAAACACACAACTTCTGATCAAAAACATTCATAAGCTTTCAAATACTTTCAATATCATTTTTGATCATCTTTATCACATTTTGAGAGCCAATTCTTTGAATTTATTGTTGTGTTCTTGAGCGTACTTGTTTACTCATATCTACTCTATTAAGAGAGTCTTGTTTAAGTGAGTGTTATGTGTTTTTATACACTTGAAGGGAAGTTTATAATCCCTTGTTGTAAGAAGGAATATTTTATTCCTTCGTGTGAAGTCTTGGAGTGTTGTATCTTCGAGCAAGGTTGTTTGAGACTTGTGTGACTCAAGCTCTCAAGTTGTAACGGCTTGTTAGGCACCTGTAAGCTTAATAGTGAAGTCTTGGGGTGAGGTATCCTCGAGCAAGTGAAGTCTTAAGGTACGGTATCCTTGAGCAAGTGTAACGGTTTGTTAAGCACCCGTAAGCTTAACGAAGTTACTGGAAATCTCGAGAGAGTCTCTCGGGGACTGGACTAGGCACGGGTTGTGGTGAACCAGGATACATCCGTGCGTTCGTTCTTATTTATTTACTTATCGCACTTATTTATTTCCTGCAATTTTTAAATTCCGCAAGTTTACGCTAATTTTTATTATAACGCTATTCACCCCCCCCCCCCCCTCTAGCGTTAAGCGTATTTTCTAACAATTGGTATCAGAGCCTAACTCTCTGAAAGACTTAACAGTTTGAGAGAATCTTTCTGTGGCTTCTACTAGTAGTGCTTTTGCAGGAATAGGTGAAGGTCACTCTACCTTTTTGCCTCCAATATTTGATGGAAGCAATTACACATATTGGAAAGATCGGATGAGAATCTTCATCAAATCAAGCAACTTTCGTCTATGGCAAATCATCGAGTATGGTGAGCAAATGACGACTAAAGTTGGGGAAGCCATGGTAAGTAAATACAATACCAAGGCAATCAATATGTTGTATAGCGCTTTGAATCACGAGAACTATCGGAAAATTTCTCACTGCAAAACTGCTAAAGAAATGTGGGATAAGCTTGAGGATACTTATGAAAGTACGCCTCAAGAAGCGGACAGCTCATGTGATGAACCTACCGCCGCATTGTGTCTCGTGGCAAACGAAGAAGAGGTAAGTACATCTAACTCTCACTCGTTTGAAGAATTACAAAATGCCTATGATGAATTGTATGGTGAATTTGTTAATGCTTCCAAAATGATAAAAGATTTGAAGAAAACACTTTCTTTGCAGAAAACACTTTCTTTGCAAGAAACAGATTTTCAGAAAACACTTTCTTTACAAGAAATAGATTTTGAAAAATTGACTAATGAAAATGGTGTTCTTAAAAATAAAATTGAAGTTTTAGAAAAAGAAAATAAATTTTTGGAAAATGACATTGTTGATTTTAAAAATAAGATCAAGGAATTGAATGAAGCTTCTTCAATTGATAAATGTTCTATTTGCTTATCTTGTGATTCCTTGAAATTAGAGAATTTGGAACTTAGGAACACTCTAGAAAAACGTAGTATAAATGCTCCGAAAATAGTTGAAGAGATTAAGAAGAAAATGCCTAAGAAAAATAAAAGGAGTAAAAAGAATAAGAATCCTGTTAGAAAGTATGATGCACCACCTAGAAATAATTCTAGGATTTGTTCAAGTGAGCCTAGAAATAATCATCTAAGGCAACCTGGAAATAATTATAGGAATGAGTCTAGAATTAACCATTTTAGACCACCTAGAAACAATACTAGGTTTTTTAATGAGTCTAAAAATAATCTCTTTAGACCATCTAGAAACGATTGTAGGTTTTCTGTCAATGAGTCTAGAATTAATAACTTTAGACCACCTAGAAACGATTCTAGGAACTGTGCAAATGAATCTAGAAATAATTATTCTAGACCGCCTAGAAATAACTCTAGGAATTAAACGCTCCTAGGAATGATGACTTTAGATCACCTAGAACGTATTTGGCACAACCTAGGCATATGCACAACCCGAATGTTGTATGTCACTACTGCAACCGGGTAGGACACATAGCACCCACATGTTTTGCAAAACATAGGGATTTATCTTTTGGCTATGATTATTACTTGCCTAACCCCCAAGGACCCAAAAGTGTTTGGGTACCAAAAACCTATTTTTAGGTACTTTTGCAGGTGTGCTTGAAGACTACAATATTGTAGTAGATACACCAAGCACGAAACCTTATTGCATCAAGGGGGAATTTCGGTTAGTTATCCTTTTTTATAAGAACCGAATTATTGATATGTGCAAGCAACCGATATTAACATATTTGTTGTTAATTTGGTTCTTATATTGTTGAAATGTTTGATGTGCTTAATCGTAATAGTTGATATGTGTTAACAATTGATATCCTTGTTAACAATTAATATCAATTATCTTCGTTGATTCATATGTTGAAAATTTGTTGTTAAACAACAATTGGTATCAATTATAAAATGATTGATCCATGTTTTGATAATTATTTTTGATATCAATTATTTTTATTAATTCATGTTTTGATAATCTTCTAAAATAACAATTGGTATCAATTAGAAATTGATCCTTGTTAGTTATTTTTTTGTTAAGAATCTAATTGTTGATAAGTGTTAATAATTAGTATCTTTTTTATAAAAATAACCTTTGAAATGTTTGTGCAACAATTGATATGTATTAACTGTTAGCATATTTTTTTGTCAAAAAAAAACTTTTCACTCATGTTTCTGATGAATGTTTTTTTTTTGGTCTGAAAAATAATTGATATATTCCTGAAATAAATGATTCATGTTTTTAACAATTGATAAAAGAATTTCTGTGAAAAATCGACTCTTGATGAATATATCTTTTGGTCTGAATAATGGGTGATATATTTTTCAAAATTTGATTTATGGTTTTAATAAAACTGTTGATTTGTTATATATTAACAGTTGACATTTTTTTGGTAATTTGTTTTACTAAAAATAACAAATTAGTATCACTGTTAATAAATAACATTTGATACATTTGTTATGTTTTCCAACAAATGGTTTTATCATTGTTTTATAACAATTGGTATATCCATGTTTTGTTGGTATGTCTTAATAATTCTTATTGATGATATTATGTTTGGAGCAACTAATAAATTTGTATGCAAGGAGTTTTGAAATTCATGACTAGCAAAATTTGAGATGTCAATGATGGACGAGCTAAATTTCAACTTGAGGTTGCAAGTGAAACAAATAAAAGAGGGAACTGTCATTTGTCAAACTCAATATTGCAATGAGCTGCTAAATCTATTTGAAATAAGCAACACCAAAGCAATGGCCACTTCAATGAATTCATATGACCGTCTTGACAGAAATGAGAAAGGTAAGGAGAGCAATACCAAGAATCACAAAGGTATGGTCGTTCCTTACTTTACCTTATTGCTAGTAGACTTGATATAGTATTTAGCATTTATTGATATGCTAGATATAAATCATGTCAAATGAAGTATCTAATGCGGTTAAACGTTGATCTAAATGCATACATCTTAGGTTGCACTTATATTTTGAATATTACTGACTTGAGCGTCGGAGACGCGTATCTTCTTTTGCAGGTATCGCCCTAAAGACAGGGGGAACCAAGATAAAGTTTTAATTCAAGTCAATATTATTTTTTGCTTGGCTTGTGAATTTGGAAACGGCATATTTGTTTTGATAAAATTATGTTCATAAAATTATGATATATATTTTTACCAAAAATATAGTTTATTTTTAAATAAACGAATTCCATAAAATGAAAATTATTTTTCCAATATTTTCTGCTTAAACAATTTTTCAAAATCGTCGAAGTTAATCGACTAACTAGAAGTTATTCGAATAACTTGATTATCCAGAAAATCAAGCTATTTCTCCAGATATTCGACTAACCAGAAGTTATTCGAGTATATCTGTTTCCAGATAATCGACTATCCCAGAAGATATTCGAATATAGTTCCCAGATAGTCGACTATCTAATAAGCTATTCGACTATCCTCGGTCAAATTTCAAAAATCTGACCGTTTTATAGCCGTTCCAATCAGTCCAAAAATCTGATTTTTGTCATTCAATGCTATGTTTTCTCGAACTCTATAAATAGGAATAGTGTGTACTCTTTGTTTCACACCAAAATCATTCTTGTTCAAGAATTCTCTTCAAAAATTCTATTCCAAATTTCTTCCAAAAGTTCTTCTTGCCTACAAATCTCAATGGCAAATAGAAGTTCTAAACGTTCTCGTGCCGGAAAGAATATCCCTTCTTCTTCAAATCCTCCTCCATCTCTACATTGTTATGACGATGGATCCGTTCTTTGGTTTGAACAAGAAAATGAGCTTCAACGTTTTATTAGAAACTTTGAAAATCGAGATATTCTTCCACCTCGATTCATAACCGCAAGATATCTAGCGGATTCTAATCATTCCAATATACTTCTACAAAGTTCAATCATTGACTTTGTTTATTTGAAGTATGATTTCATTCATCCTCTTTTGATTCAAGCCTTCTATTCGAATCTTAAGAAAGATGAAGATGGAGTTCTCTCTACCAAAGTTAATGGTATTCCTGTTCTTCTAAGTGAAGAAAATATTCAAGCTATCACAAATCTTCCTCGTGATGGCCAAGACATCGAACAATTTACCGGTGTCGAAGGAATACTCTATGATGAAAATGTCCTCTTCAACCTTATTGGAATTGGACAATTTGAATTTACTCAAGAGAAAAAGAGAGCTCCTATTAAAGGAATTTTTCCGGAATTTCGTCTGATTCTTTATGTTGTCACTCGGATTCTTAAACCGAGAAAACGCAATCTCACGACAATTGGCCGTGAAGATGCAAAAATCATGCATGCTATTATTTCCAAAGCACGCATAAATTGGTGTAAATTTGTTCTTACACATATGTTTGATTCAATAGGAAGTGACAAACCTCTTCCTTATGCATTACTTATAATGCATCTTCTTGAAGCGTGTCTCAAGTCAACACCAATGTTGGTATCAAGAAAACTCGTACCAAATATTGGGAAATTCAAGAGACCTCTTTTCATGGCCATAATCAATCACATGATCAAATTCAAAATCCTCCTCCTCCAATTCAAGCTCGTCGTCCTCGTGCTCAACCGGATATGTCTCAAGCCATCTTGGATCAACTTGCCTCTCTATCGACTTCAATTAATCGAATCGATAGTAATGTGTCTCGCACGGAAAGAAATGTGCGTAGGCTTAGTGACGAAATCCACGGATATTTTGACCATGTCAATTATTCGTATTCTCACGTCTATTCCGCAAGTACTTCTACCGATGACGATGATTTCGACGACGATGAAAGTTCTTGTTTTGTATTTTCATTATTTGAAACGTATTTTCATTTATTGTAATGTATTTTCAATTACTCTTATTGTAATTTTCCTTCTTCATTAATGAAATTATCCTTTTTGTTAATGTCAAAAGGGGGAAGATTAAGGGTATATGCATATTTATCCTTTTTTCATGCTTTTGGGAAGATAAAGGGTATATGTATTTTCCATGCATTGGGGAAGATAAGGGTATATGCATACTTATTTATTTATTTGTTTTAAATATTTATTGCATAAATTGAGGGGGAACTCAATAATAACTTGTCTTATATTTGGCATAGTTTTATAAAGGGTATATGCATATTCCCATGAAGGTTTGCCATTATCAAAAAGAGGGAAATTGTTGGAACACACGTATATGTTCATATTCATATGTTTTGATAATTGACAAACCGATTTAAATGGAAAATAATATATGCCAAATAAATGTGAGTTATTATTGAATACACTTTAATTGATATTTAACTAAAGTGCATTTATTTTGTAGATATGCAAAAGCATACAAGGGGGAAGATAAAGAATTGATATGCAAAGTTACAATGCGCATAGAGGAAGAAAAGGATATGCGACATTATTTTAAGTGGACAAGAATTGGAGTCCAAGAAGTTCAAGACAAGATCAAGAGAAGATATGAAGCAATGAAAATAAATGAAGACCTTTTGTTGAGTCTTATTTATATTGTCTTTATTGTGATCTTGATCCGACTTTAAGTTTGAGTCTTGGCTTCTCTCATAAAATGATTTTACAATGCATATCATAAAATGCTTTTACAATATATGCATATCATAAATGATTTTACTATATAGGCATATCATAATCATTTTTACAATATATGCATATCACAAATGGTTTTACAATATATGCATATCATAAATATTTTTATTGCATTTAAAACAAATTGGTTTTAAATGTTATATAATAAATAGTTTCAATACATTTAAAACAAAATGATTTTAAATGTTTTTATTGATCCGGAATGGTCATTACAATTGTTTTTCATGTTTAAGATATTTATAATATTTAATATCTTCAAACAAAGCTTTGAAAAACATTTTATAACTTATTTTCAATAAGTTAGTTCTTTTAAAAACGGACCATTTCCGCAAGGCAAGATAGTCGAATATCTAATATTGGATAGTCGACTATCCTGATGACCGTTGCCAAGATAGTCGAATATCCATATCAGATAGTCGACTATCCTGATGACCGTTGCCTAGATAGTCGAATATCCTCAAGATAGTCGACTATCTAACAAATTTTCAGAATCTGTCTTTATGACTTTTGCAACGGCTAGGAGTGATTTTGGAGCTATAAATACACCCCAAAATCACTCATTAAACACACAACTTCTAATCAAAAACATTCATAAGCTTTCAAATACTTTCAATATCTTTTTTGGTCATCTTTATCACATTTTGAGAGCCAATTCTTTGAATTTATTGTTGTATTCTTGAGCGTACTTGTTTACTCATATCTACTCTATTAAAAGAGTCTTGTTTAAGTGAGTGTTAAGTGTTTTTATACACTTGAAGGGAAGTTTATAATCCGTTGTTGTAAGAAGGAATATTTTATTCCTTCGTGTGAAGTCTTGGAGTGTTGTATCTTCAAGCAAGGTTGTTTGAGACTTGTGTGACTCAAGCTCTCAAGTTGTAACGGTTTGTTAGGCACCCGTAAGCTTAACAGTGAAGTCTTGGGATGAGGTATCCTCGAGCAAGTGAAGTCTTAAGGTACGGTATCCTTGAGCAAGTGTAACGGTTTGTCAAGCACCCGTAAGCTTAACGAAGTTAGTGGAAATCTCGAGAGAGTCTCTCGGGGACTGGACTAGCCACGGGTTGTGGTGAATCAGGATACATCGGTGCGTTCGTTCTTATTTATTTACTTATCGCACTTATTTATTTCCTGCAATTTTTAAATTCCGCAAGTTTACGCTAATTTTTATTATAACGCTATTCACCCCCCCCCCCCCCTAGCGTTAAGCGTATTTTCTAACACGCACCAACCCCGCAGGGGAAACTTTGTCCAATTTTTCCAGCTTAGTATAAATATAACCCTTTTCCATTTTTAGGGCATGAAACATTGTAATACAATAGTTGCGCTCGTGAGAAGACTTTTCTTAGCTATTTTGGGCATTTTTACTTAGTTTTAATCATTGGATCTTTGTATTTACTTTAGTAATTAATTAATGTGTTTCTCTTCATCTATTTCTCTGATTTTCTCTTCAAACATGAGTACCTAGACCCATTAGCTAGGGTTGTGGCTCAACTCTAGTGTGGGTAATTGATGGGTGTTGTGATGTAGGGCTAGATTTACAATGGGTGTTTGTTATTTGGGTCAATTTCATGGTTTAATTTGTGAATCACTGGTTGCAAACACTAGTTTGTGCTAAGTTGACTTAGGACCTTCTTGAGAAAGATAGCCTAAGTCTCCAAAATTGACTCAACAAGGAATTTGGATGGACTCAAGAGATTTGACAATATCAATTAAAGGGTTAAACCTCAAGAGAGTAATACCCGACTTGAACCATAGTTACTTGGGCAAATTTCCATACCTAATTGGTTTTGAGAAAGTCAATAGGCAAAATCACTCTTTCTATCAAGAGGTGTAGAGTGGGTAGTATCAAGCAACGGTTATAGCATATTCCCCAATCTTGTCAATCGAAGTTTAGATGCAATTATCCATCAATTAGTCACCTAGTTGAAAATCATTACCCTAGTGCGTTTTAACATATTAGATACAACTTGTAGCAATTCACTCTTAGCTTAATCTAGTTGAAATCATAATTTGTGGTTTGATAAAGTAAAGTATACAGAAAATCCAAAAATGAATAGACGTGATATTTGGAACAAATATGCAATTCCAATCTAAATAGATACTCAACTCCATTCCTAGCTCTCTATGGAAATCGATCCCAGCCCATAAATCGGATAAAAGCTATTGTGACCCTCTCTCGCTACTTATTAGTGGTGCGGAGTAGGCTGGGATCACCTATCAGAAAAAACCTAATTGATAATAATCAATATTTTTCCATGACTATTCCTTATGTTTTTTGTATTTTAGGGCCATAAAATATAAATTCAGGATGATTTACGAATTTTTGTATGATATATTCCATGCCATCTACATGAACTCGGGTGACCTGCTCTGAATCACCTCGACTTTTTGGGTCCATCAGAAACGGCCTAGTGAACAACAGTCATCGCTTCGTCATGACTATTCCTCATTTTTTGTCTATTGGAGCCATAAAACAGAAATTCAGCACAATTTTTTATCTTTTGGGCTCTAGTCTATGCCATCTGCATGAACTCAGGCGATCGGCTTCGAATTGCTGAAAAGTTAGCAGGCCCATCAACTACCTAATGAATAACTGTATTTACTTCGCCGTGATCATTCCTTGTGTTTTTCTATTTTAGGGCTATAAATTAGGAACTCAGCACAGTTTTCGATTTTTTATGTGCTATAGTCGACGCTATCTGTATGAACTTGGGCGACAAGCTCCATATCTCTTAAAAACTTTTGGGAATATCCGAAATGACCTAATGAATAATACTCATCTCTTAGTTGCGACTGTTCCTCATTTTTTGCATTTTAGGGTAAAAAAAATTAGAAGTCTGGACGATATCTAATTTTTCGTGTGCTTAGTCCACGCCATCTGCATGAACTCAGGCGACAAGCTTCGAATCGCCTAAAAATTTTCAGGCCTATTTGAAATGAGCTAATAAAATATAGGCATCGCGTCTCCATGAGTGTCCCTCTTATTTTTTTGGCATTTTAGGGCCATAAAATAGGAATTCAACATGATTTACGATTTTTCATGTACTATATAATCTACGCCATCCGCATGAATTCGGGTGACTGACTGTGAACTGCCTATAATTTTGTGGGCCCATAAAAAACGATCTAACTAAGAGTATTCATTTCTTCGCCACAACCGTTCCTCTTTCTTGGCATATTAGGTCTATAAAATAGGAATTCAATACGGATTTTGAATTTTTGTGTGTTATAGTCTACGCAATCTACATGAAATAGGGCGACTCGCTGCGAATCATCCAGAATTTTGGGGGCCTATTAAAATGGCCTATGAAAAATATTTATCGCTTCGCCAGGACTATTCCTCATTTTTTTTGATATATTAAGGGGAAAATAGGAATTCAGCATGATTTTCTAATTTTGGTATATTATAGTCTATGCTATCTACATGAATTCAGGCGACCGGCTTCGAATTATCTCAAATTATACGGACCCATCAGAAATGACCTAATCAATAATATTCATCGCTTTGCCATAACCGTGCTCATTTTTTAGTGATTTATGGCCATAAAATAGAAATTCAGCATGAATTTTTATTTTTTCGTGTGGTACAGTCCACACCATCTGCATGAACTCGAGCGACCGACTCCAAGTTGACTAAAATTTTGTGGGCCCATCATAAATGACCTACTGATTAATAGTCATCACTGTGCCATGAATATTCCTTTTTTTGCGTTTTAGGGCCATAAAAAGGGAATTAAGCACGATTTTTAATTTTTCGTGTGTTATAGTCCACACCAACTAAAAGAAATCAAGAGACCGACATCTAATACGTTAAAATATTGCGGGCCCAAATCGCCATGACCGTTCCTCATTTTTTGGCTTTTTGGGGTCATAAAATTTGAATTTCGCCTGATCCCGATATTTTTATGCTATAACCCATGCCATCTGCATGCATTCAAGCGATCGCAATTAAATCACCTAAAAATAATTGAACCATAAAAAGTGACCTACGGAACAATAGTCATCACCTCACCATGAGTTTTCCTCATTTTTTGGCATTTTAATGCCATAAAACACCAAAAATTACCCAATCCTCAAATTTTCGTGTGCTATAGCCCACGCCGTCTGCATGCATCCGACGACTGGATCTGAATCCCCTAAATTTGTCGGCCCATCAAAAACTACCTAAGGAACAATAATTACCGCTTCGCCATGACTGTTCCTCATTTGTTTTTGTGTTTTAGGGCCTTAAAATTGAAATTTCTTCTGATTCTCATATTTTCGTATGCTATAGAACACGCCATCCGCATGCATCCGGCGATCGAACTCGAATCGCAAAAAAATTTTCGGCACATAAAAAATGACCAAGCAATAATAGTCATCACTTCACTATAACAGTCTTTCTCTTTCATTTTTTTCCATTTCAGTACCATAAAATTGGAAATCCTACTCGATTCCTATATTTTCTTAAGTTATATCCCACGCCATCTGCATGCATATGGATGACAGGACCCGATAAACTAAATTTTACCGACCCATGAAAAATGACCTCAGGAACAATACTCACTACTTCCCCATGAATGTTCCGTATTTTTGACTTTTTAGGGCCATAAAACTAGAATTCTACCCAATTCCTAAATTTCGCATGTTATAGCCCATGCAATCGACATGTATCCGGATGATCGGACCCAATTCGCCAAAAATTTTACCGACCCATCAAAAGCGATCGGAGGAATAATAGTCATCGCTTTTCCATGGTCGTTCCTTATTTTGGTGTTTTAGGGCCATAAATTTGAATTTCGTCAGATTTCCGGCTTTTTGTGCATCATAGCCCATGCCATCTACATGTATCCGGGCGTCCGAACCCGAATTACTTGCGATATTGTCGGCTAAAAAATGACCTAGGGAACAATAGTCATTGTTTTACCATGATTGTTCCTCATTTTTTTATATTTTAGGACCACAAAACTGAAATTTCGCCCGACAAAATTTTCTTCTGCTATAGCCCATGCCATTTGCATGCATCTCGGTGACCGGACCCGTATCGCCTAAAATTTTGTCTGTCCAAGAAAAATAATGTATTGAATAAGATTTATCCCTTCACTTTGACCGTTCCTCATTTTTGGCGTTTTAGGACCATAAAACTAGAATTCCGCCTGATTCCTACATTTGTGTATGTTATAGCCCACACCATCTACATATATCCTGGTGACCAGAACCAAATCGCCTATTATTTTGCCAGCCCATGAGAAAATGACCAAAGTAACAATAAATATCACTTCGCCATGACCGTTCCTTATTTTATGCTGTTTTAGGGCCATAAAACTAGAATTTCGCTTGATTCCCAAATTTTCGTGTGTTATAGCCCACGCCATCTGCATGCATCCACCGACCGGACCTGAATCATTTAAAATTTGTTGAATCATCAAAATTGACCTAAGGAACATTAGTCATTGTTTTTCCATGATTGTTCCTCATTGTTTGGCATTTTAGGGTTATAAAATTGAAGTTCCGTCCGATTTCAAGATTTTCATGTGCTATAGCCCACATCATCTGCATGTCTCCAAAAACCAGACCCGAACTGCATAAAGTTTTGTTAGACCATCAAAACGACCTAAGAAACAATATTCATTGCCTCACCATGACCTTTCCTTAGATTATCGTGTACTATATACTATGCCACCCGCATGCAGCAAAGTGACCAGACCGGAACCGCTTAAAATTTTGTCAGACCATAAAAAATAACCTATGGAATAATAGTCTCGCCATTATAGTTCCTCAATATTAGTATTTTAGGGCCATAAAACACCAAAAAAAATTGCTCGATCCCCAGATTTTCATGTGATATAACCCAAACCGGGTGCATGCATCCTGGCAACCAGACCCAAACCGCCAAAATTTTTGCTAGACCATAAAAAATAATCTCTGTAATAATAGTCATCACCACGTCATGACCGTCTTTTTTCTTAGGCATTTTAGAGCAATGAAATTAGAATTCTACCCGATATGCAGATTTTGATATATTATAGCCCACGCCATCTTCATGCATCCGACCGACCGGACCCAATTGCCTCAAATTTTACCCGTCTAAAAAATAACTGAATGAATAATAGGCATTGCCTCATCTTTATCGTTCCTTGATTTTTTTCGTTTTAAGTCCATAAAAGTGAAATTCTATCTGATCCCTAAATGCCATCTGCATGCATATGGGTTACTGGACCTGAACCCTCTAATATATTTCCAGCCAACCAAAAATGGCCCAAGGAATAATAGCCACTGATTCGCCATGACTGTACCTCATTTTTTGCGTTTCAGGGTCATAAAACTGGAATTACGTCTGATTCCCACATTTTTATGTGTTATATCACATACTATCTGCATGCATCCGGGCTACCAGACTCGAAGCTCTTAAAATCATTCTGGCACATAAAAAATGACTTAAGGAATAATATTCATTGCTTCTCCATGATCGTTCCTTATTTTTTGGCATTTTATTGCCATAAAATTAGAATTCCACCCGATTCTCATATTTTTATGGTGCAATATCCCAAGTCATATGAATGGATCGAGGCAACGAGACCCGAATCACTTAAACTTTTGTTGGAACATCAAAAATAATCTAATGAATAATAGTTACCACTTCTCCAAGACTGTTCCTCGTGTTTTTGTATTTTAAGGCTATAAAATTTAAATTTTGCTTGATCCTAGATTTGCGTGTGCTATATCCCATGCAATATGCATGCATCAAGGCGACTAGACTAGAACCACCTAATATTTTGTTGAACCATCTAATATAACCTATGGAACAATAGCCATCGTTTTGCCATGATTGTTCCCTATTTTTTGGTGTTTTAGTGCGATAAAAATGGAATTGGGCCTGATTTCCATATTTTCATGTGCACCATTTTCATGAACTAGACAGAGCGGCTCCAAATCACTTAAATTTTTCAAGCCCATAGAATTGATCAAATGAATAATAGTCAATGTTTCGCCATGACCATTCCATATTTTTGGTATGTTAGGGCTATAAAATAAGAATCCATGAAGAAGTTCGAATTTTCATGTGCTATAGTCCATATAATTTGCATGAATTTGAGCGACCGGCTTCAAAGTGCTAAAACATTTTGCTGGCTAATCAGAAATAACCTAATGAATAATAGTCATTGCTTCGCCATGATCGTTCCTCGTTTTTTCACTATTTAGGGTCATAAAACATGATTTAGGACGATTTCTAATTTTTTGTGTACTATAGTCAACGCCATCTACATGAACGCGGGCGACCAGATTCGAATCGACTAACATTTTTTAGCCCAGTATAAATGACCTAATGAACTTAGACGACCGTTCTAATTGCCTAAAAGGTTTTTGTTCTATCAGAATCAATCTAATGAACAATAGCATCGCATTTCCAATACTGTTTCTCATTTTGTGGCGTTTCAGGGCCATAAAACAAGAATTCAGGTCGATTTCGAATTTTTCATGTGCTAATGTCCACTCCATCTTCATGAATTTAGGCGAAGGGCTTTGAATTATATAACATTTTATGGGCTATTTATAACTAGGTATTTTGATGCATTTTATACTCCTTATTGCTTATGCTTTAATTACAAATTCATAAAAAATAGTACCAAAAGGCTTATAAGTTGTGCATGATTGCAGGTTTGATCAACAAAGTGACTAGATGTCGAAGATCAGCTCAAAAGGAGTAAAACTAGCACATGTACTAAAGACAAGACAAACTTAGAAAAAACAGGCCTAGTGCGGCCATACTACACTTTGTGCGGTCCACACTAGGGAGATTCAGAGAGCTGGATTTCAGGCATCAAGGCAGTGCGGCTGCAGAAGGTTTTGTGCGGTCTGCACCGAAGGCAACGCGGCCGCACTACCATTCTGTGTGGTCCTCAGAACCAAGATTCATAGAGATACCAAGTTTAGAGGTCACAGAATGTGCGGTCCACGGTCGAGTTTGTGCGGACCGCACTAGAAGCCTCCGCGACCGCAGTCCATTCTGTGTGGTCCGCGGAGCCTGGGTTCAGAGAGTTAAGTTTTTAAGTTCAAGAGCCTAGTGCGGTTGGACACCATTTTGTGTGGTCCGCACTAACCCCGTAGCAGAAATTTTGTCCACTTTTTCCAGCTTAGTATAAATAGAACCTTTTTCCATTTTTAGGGTAACAAATATTTTAATACATTAGCTACGCTCGTGAGAAGACTTTTCTTAGTCATTTTGGGCATTTTTACTTTGTTTTAATCATTAGATCATTGTATTTGCTTTACTTATTAATTAATATGTGTTTCTCTTCATATATTTCTCTGATTTTCTATTCAAGCATGAGTAGCTAGAACTATTAGCTAGGGTTTTGGCGTAACCATAATATGGGTAATTGATAGATGTTGTGATTTAGGGCTAGATTGACAATGGGTGTTTGTTATTTGTGTCAATTTCATGGTTTAATTTACGAATTAGTGGTTGCAAACATTAGTTTGTGCTGATTTGACTTGGGACCTTCTTGAGAAAGAGAGCCTAAGTCTCCGAAATTGACTCAACAAGGAATTGAGATGGAAACAAGAGATTTGATAATCCCAATTAAAGGGTTAATCCTCGAGAGAGTAATACCCGACTTGAACCATAGTTACTTGGGCAAATTTGCATAGCCAATTAGTCTTGAGAAAGTTAATTGGGCAAAATCACTCTTTCTACCAAGAAGTGTAGAGTGAGTAGTATCGAGCAACGGTTATAGCATATTCCCCAATCATGTCAATCGTACCTTAGATTCAATTACCCGCCAATTGGCTACCTAGGTGAAAATCACTACCCTAGTGAATTTTAACCCATTAGTACAACCTGTAGCAATTTACTCTTAGCTTAATCTTGTTGAAATTATAATTGTAGTTTGATTAACTAAAGTATAAAGAAAATCCAAAAATTAATAGAATTTATTTTTGGAACAAATCCGCAATTCTAATCTAAATAGATACTCAACTCCATTCCTAGCTCTCTATGAAAGTCGATCCAAACCCATAAATCGGGTAAAAGCTATTGCACCCTCTCCCGCTACTTATTAGTCGTGTGGAGTAGGATGTGATCACCTATCAAAAAACCTAATTAATAATAATGAATATTTTTCCATGATTGTTACTCATTTTTTGTGTTTTAGGGTCATAAAATATAAATTCAGGATGATTTACGAATTTTTGTGTGATATAGTCCTTGCCATCTGTATGAACTTGGGCGACCAGCTTTGAATCACCTCGAATTTATGGGTCCATAAGAAACGGCCTAGTGAACAACAATCATCGCTTCGCGATGACCGTTTTCTCGTTTTTTAAGTTGCTACCATCGCCATGAATGATCACCTCTTGGTGATTCACTGCCTGCTTCAGGGTTGAACAGCTCCAGTGGAGAGAATACATAGTCGTCCTAACATCAAGTTGTAGGATGCTGGGACATCTATCATTTGAATGTCAACGTTGAACAAGGTCATTCCCATTTGCAGGCACATGCTGATTTCTCCAATAGTAGACATTTGGGACCCATCGAAGTCTTTAACATTGATAGCCCCATCTTTGATCTTGTGTAGACCTTTCTGTTGAAACACGTTCTCAAGGCACTATACTAAAACGTGTGTTCATATTTGTAGGTTTTGATGAATGACAAACTATGTGCAATTGACATATGACGAGGTCCAAGCACAAGCGCGCAATTGATATATAACGAGATTCAAGCACAAGACCAAGATCAAGCAAAGATATAAAGTTATACATGAGTCGTTCTTTAATTGTGATCTTGATCTGATAACTTGACTCAAGACTTGGCTTCTCTCGTAAAAACATTTTTATCAAATCATGCATATTTAATTTAAAGCAAAATGATTTTAAATCATGCATATTTACTTTAGTCAAAATGATTTTTAAACATGCCTCTAAAATCTGGACTAAGATAATCGATTATGTACTTATGATAATCGATTATGTTAAGTCAGCTGCATGACAATCGATTGTGAACTTATGACAATCGATTGTGTTAAGGCAGTGTGCATCAGATTTTTTTAAATCTGCATGACAATCAATTGTGAACCTTATGACAATCGATTGTGTTGAGGCAGTGTACATCAAAGTTTTTCAAAGCTACAAAATAATCGATTGTGAACTTATGACAATCGATTGTGTTGAGGCAGTGTCTATCAGACATTTTCAAAGTCATAAAATAATCGATTGTGTACCTTTGACAATCGAGTGCATTAAGGCAGTGTCTAATTGATTTTTCAAAGACTGATATATAATCGATTGTTCTCATAGCATAATCGATTGTGTAATTGACCGTTGCCAAAATATTTTCAAACACCGTCAGGTAATCGATTATAGATTTCTAATAATCGATTTTTTTAAATAAAATCTGAAAAAGATTTTTGGACGTTGCCAAGTAATCGATTGTAGATTTCTGACAATTGATTGTTTTAAGTAAAACCTGGAAATGATTTTTTGAACGTTGCCAAGTAATCGATTGTAGATTTCTGACAATCGATTGTTTTAAGTAAAATCTGGAAATAATTTTTTGAACGTTGCCAGTAATCGATTATTGATCTTAGATAATCGATTGTTAAGCGTAAAATCTGGGAATGATTTTTGGAACGATTGGCAAACAATCGATTGTCACTGAGTAAAATCAGCAATTCTTAATTGGCAATTAGGCAACGGTAATGCATGGTTTTGCAACTATAAATACAGCTTCAAATCAGTCTTCTAAACACAACAGCTGATCATATTATTGCTATAGCTTGCATACTCTATTGTTCATCCCTTTCTATTCATTACATAAGTTTTGAGAGCCAAAATTCTTGACGAAAGTTGTTGCGTTCTTGAGCGTATCTGTTTACTCATATCTACTCTATTAAGAGAGTCTTGTTTAAGTGAGTGCTAAGTGTTTTATACACTTGAAGGAAAGTGTTAGTCCCTTGTATTGTAAGAAGGAACTTGTGTTTCCTTTGGTTGAAGTCTTGGAGTGTTGTATCTTCAAGCAAAGGTTGTTGAGGCTTGTGTCCTCAGTTTGTAAAGGTTTGTTGAGCACCCGTAAGCTTAACAGTGTTAGTGGAAATCTCGAGAGAGTCTCTCGGGGACTGGACTAGCCACGGGTTGTGGTGAACCAGGATACATCGGTGCGTTCGTTCTTATTTATTTACTTATCGCACTTATTTCTTTCCTGCAATTTTTTAAATTCCGCAAGTTTACGCTAATTTTTATTATAACGCTATTCACCCCCCTCTAGCGTTAAGCGTATTTTCTAACAATTGGTATCAGAGCCCAACTCTCTGAAGACTTAACCGTTTGAGAGAAACAATCCATGGCTTCTACTAGTGATTCTTTTGCAGGAATAGGTGAAGGACAATGCTCCACCCGACCACCACTATTCGACGGTACAAACTATACGTACTGGAAGGAGAGGATGAGAATATTTGTTCAATCAAATAGTTTTCATCTTTGAAAATAAAGATGTTCCAAAGTCCAAAGATGAATACGATGCGGATGATATCCGAAAGGTGCAAAACAACGCTAAAGCCATTAATTTATTATATTGTGCTGTAAATGCTGATGATTACAGGAAAATATCATGTTGCACAAAGGCGAAGCAAATGTGGGACAAGTTGGAAATTACGTACGAAGGTACGGACCAGGTAAGGGAAGCTAAAATTGATTTCCTAACCCATGCATATGAATTGTTTCACATGAAGGAAGGCGAAAATGTCGATGAGATGTTCGAACGATTTTCAAAAATCGTTAATGATTTACATGCTCTTAAGAAGACCTTCACGGATAAGGAACTTGTCCGAAAAATTCTCCGAAGTCTCACTCTGGCATGGCGATCCAAGGCCGACGTGATTCAAGAATCTATTGGCGTTTCAAATGTCACCATCGACGGATTAAGAGGTAATCTTAAAACTTATGAATCTACTATACTTAACCCTCTTGTTGATGATCAAAGGAAACAAAAGATCGCTCTCAAGGCAAGCACAAGCCAACCTCAAAATGATGAGGACGGAGACAACGAGTTTGGACTCGTTATTAAGAGATTTCAAAAGTTCATGCGAAAAGAGTATGAACGAATGGGCAAAAAGCAAGGAGATCAAACAAAGTGCTATGAGTGCGGAGAAACCGGGCACATTAAATCAAATTGCCCAAATGCCAAAAAGGAGAAGAAACCCTTCAAGAAACAACGAGCATACATATCTTGGGGAGGCGACTCCGGTGACGAGTCGAGTGAGGAAGAAGAAGACGAAGCCGCAAATCTTTGTCTCATGACTCACGAAAACAATCAAGAAGAGGTATGTCAAATTTCTTCCAAAAATTTCTATTCTCTTGAGGAAATGCAAAATGCTTTTGATGAGTTGTATAGTGAATTTATTAAAGCTTCCAAAACTGTTAAAAGCATAACAGAAAATGCTTCTTTAAAAGAAAAAGATTTTGAAAAATAACTCTCTTTGAAAGAAAAGGTTTTGGAAAAACTGATTTGGAAAATGAGAAGTTGAAAGAAGAAAACAAATTTTTCGGCAAGAGAAGCGCCGACAAACCCGAGAGCTCTAGTAAAAATTGTACTTCTTGCATGCATCTCAAAAATGAGGTAGAAAGACATAAGGGCACCCTAGATAAGTTTAATTCTTCTCATAAAAATTTGAATGAAGTTCTTGTTAATTTGAAGTCAACCAAGCATGGCATAGGCTTTGAGAATGAGCCTAATGAAAAGGTTGAAGCCAACCCCCAACAACCTAAGGCTCAACCTAGGATTAATAAAACAAACGCTCATCCTAGATATAACAAACCTAGAAATGGCTTTCAACAATCGCAACCTAGAAATAATCATTCTAGAAATAATGCATACTCTAGGCCAAACACTAGAAGAAATTTTGAACCTTGTAGAACACCTAGAAATGGCTTTCAACCTAGAAACAACTATCCTAGAAATGCTGTATATCCTAGAACAAATAGTAGGAGAAATGATTTTCATGAATTGCGCAATAGTCATATTGTCAAGAATAGAGTAAATGAATTTCGTCCGTCCAATTACTATCAACCTAGACGAATGCATAATCCTAATGTTGTTTGTCATTATTGTAGACGAATTGGACATATTGCTCCTGCTTGTTTTACACGACATAGACATAACACTCAATCACATCACTATGATTTGCCTAACCCCCAAGGACCCAAAATGGCATGGGTACCTAAAACTCATTAATCTGTTTTGTAGGTGTGTTTGAAGGGGTCAAGTGTACTTTGGTACCTTGATAGTGGATGCTCCAAGCACATGACTGGAGACGAATCCAAGTTCCTTCAACTAGAACACAAGGAAGGAGGAAGCGTTATTTTTGGTGATAACAACAAAGGAAAAATTATCGGCATTGGATCGGTCGGTAAGGATGACTCCTCTTCCATTAAGCATATATTGCTAGTTAAGGGTCTAAAACATAATCTCTTGAGCATAAGTCAATTATGTGACAAGGGAAATCTTGTTTTATTTGATTCAAATGAATGCTTAGTTTTTCGCCGTAGCGATTTTAAAATTATTCTTCGTGGATTTAGAATGGATAATATCTATATGGTTGATCTCGAAAATTCTTCATCTGAATATGTAGATTGTCTTATGAGCAAAGAAGATGATACGTGGTTATGGCACCGTAGAGTAGCTCACATCAACATGCATCTTTTGAACAAATTGGTTTCACAAAATTTAGTTATTGGTCTTCCAAACTTGAAATTTGAAAAAGATTCTATTTGTGATTCTTGTCAAAAAGGGAAGCAAACAAAAGTATCTTTTAAATCGAAAAATATTGTTTCAACTACTAGACCTTTGCAATTACTTCACGTAGACTTATTTGGACCATCTCGCATTGAAAGTCTTGGTAGAAATCGTTATGTTTTTGTTACTGTTGATGATTATTCTAGATTTACATGGACTCTATTTCTTGCTCATAAAAGTGAATCTTTTCATAATTTCAAATATTTTCTTAAACGTGTTCAAAACGAAAAGGACACAACCGTCACTTCCATAAGAAGTGATCATGGGGGAGAGTTTGATCACAATCTCTTTGCGGACTTTTGTGACGAACTCGGTATCGAGCACACCTTCTCCGCTCCACGAACACCACAACAAAATGGGGTGGTGGAAAGGAAAAATAGGTGTCTCGAAGAGATGGCTAGAACCATGCTCGATGAGGCTAAGATTCCCAAACATTTTTGGGCGGATCCGTGAGTACCGCATGCTACGTTTTGAATAGAGTAGTCATAAGGCCAATACTCATGAAAACCCCTTATGAACTCTACAAGGGAAGGAAACCAAATATCTCCCATTTTAGAGTATTCGGTTGTAAATGCTTTATTCATAACAATGGAAAAGATCAATTGGGAAAATTTGATGCCAAATCCGATGAAGGAATTTTTATTGGTTATTCCTCACGTAGCAAAGCATATAGAGTATTCAATAATAGAACCGGAACTGTGGAGGAATCCCCTCATATTGTGTTTTCCGAAAATAATGCTCGCTTGGCGAGAAAGGATTCTGGTTCTGATCCTGCAGGTATCTTAAACTCAATAAGTCTTCAAGACAAAGTACAAGAGGAAACTTCTAAGGAAATTCAAGATGAAATTTTGAAACAATTATCGGAGGAAGCGCCACAATTGGAGAAAGAAACGAAAACGCCAAATGAATGGAGGACAATCAAAGATCACCCTCTCGAACAGGTAATTGGCGACGTTGGAGAAAAGGTAAGTACCCGAAACACTCTTAAGAACACCTTAGGACACACTTCTTAAGAGATCACGTTCTCACTTGGCCACATTGATCTAAGTCATTATTTCTTTACAAATTACTAACTTGAGCGTCGGAGACGTCTAATTTTCTTTGCAGGTATCGCCCTAAGGGTAAGGGGAACTATAAAGCAATGGCATAGAACAATCGATTGTTACAGCAAATAATCGATTATTTTTTCTTATGTCTCATGTTTACTGTGCGGACAATCGATTAGCAAGTATCACTAATCGACTATTTACATTTTATGCTTATTATGCAATTTTTTTTATAATCGATTTTTTTACTGTATAATCGATTACCGTCTAGGCCATTCAGTACTGCTTTCCTAAAACAATCGATTGTTTCGAAAATATAATCGATTATTTTCCGAGTCAGAAAATCACTGTGCACACTGTGTCACAACAATCGATTACCATAGTTCAACAATCGATTATTTTTTGTCAGTAATTCAAATATTTGTTACCGTTTGGGTCCTGCCAGATTCCCACAATCGATTTTTGTCAGTTCTGAGTTCAAGTCAAAACTCCATAACAATCGATTGTTTCAATTCCACAATCGATTGTGTAACGGTCAGTGAAAATTTTTCTTACCGTTTTAGCTCATAAATTTCTGCAGATTTTCACCATAAATGAAATGCCATCTTCCTCATTATAAATAGGTACCATATGCCTTCAATTTCTTCACTCAAGCATCAATCTTAGCTCCCAAAATTTCAAAAATCTTTCAAGCTTCTTACAAAGGCCATTTCTACTTATTCAAAATGTCGGGCAGACAGACTAAACGTTCCCGTTCAGGTAGACATGGTGCATCTTCTTCAGCTGCTCCTCCTCCTCCAAATTTCCCTTACCAAGATGGGTCTATTTTACAATTCAATTCTGAAACCGAGCTAACTAGATTCTTGACAAAATTTGAAAAGCGTGAAATTCTTCCTCCTCGCTTTTCCACCAGCAAATATCTTGAATCAAGTGCTCCTGCTGCAGCTGCAAACATGCTTAGGGAATGCCAACTTCTTGATTTCCTATATCTATCCTATCCTCACATTAATCCTCTCTTGATTCAAGCCTTCTACTCTAATCTTCATGAGGACGACGAGGGTGAGCTTGTGACAAATAATAATGGTGTTGAAATTCTCTTAACCAACGAAAACTTACATTCTATTTCTCACCTGCCTCGAAGTGGGGAAAACATTTCTCTCTACATTAGAGAAGTCGGTGCCTTATTTAATGAGAAAATTCTCCTAAACCAAATAGGACTTGGAGCTTATGATCCTAATCTATCTACTCGACGTCCTACCATTACGGGAATGCTCCCCGAATATCGTTTGATTTTCTATTTCATAACCCGAGTCCTCAAGCCTCGCATACATTACCATACCACTCTCTCCCAAGAGGACGCAAAGCTCATGCATGCCATTATAACCGGAGCTCACATCAATTGGTGTAAGTTCGTCAAAATTCACATGCTTGATGTCATCGGGGACGATAGACCACTTCCCTATGCCCTCCTTATTATGAATTTTCTTGAAGCCTCCGGGTTCAACACCTCTCGGTCCGCTCAAAAAGAGCACCAAGAAATGGGAAATTTCCGAATCCTCCTTTCCCCATGACGGCAATCATGTAGCTCCTGCTCCTCCTCCAACTCGTCGATCGCGTCAGCCTCAAGAACCTACTCTTCAATCTATTTCCGACCAAATTGCTTCTTTGACCACCTCTGTCAATCAATTGACACATGAGGTCCATGGATATTTTGACCATGTTCATTATCCATATGCTGGACTTGTCCCTTATGAAGCAGTGCCGGATGACGAAACGGGAAATAATGATAATGAATAATTTCTTTAGTTTATTGTTCTATGTTTTATTGTCTTCTTTTGTTGTACTCATATTTTTGTTTAATAAATAAACAAGTTATTTACTTATTCATTCTATTTTTTTTGCTAATGGCAAAAGGAGGAAGAATAAGGGATATGCACTAATTTTTTATTGGCATAAATTGAGGGGGAATTCATATGTTGAGGGGGAACTAATTGCACATCTAGAGACTTGTTGCATATTGTTGCATATCTTTACTTGTCTTGAATCGTCATTATGAATTATCAAATATGCATATCCCGACTAAAGTTTGCCATTATCAAAAAGGGGGAAATTGTTGAAACACGTTCTCAAGGCACTACACTAAAACGTGTGTTCATATTTGTAGGTTTTGATGAATGACAAACTATGCGCAATTGACATATGACGAGGTCCAAGCACAAGCGCGCAATTGATATATAACGAGATTCAAGCACAAGACCAAGATCAAGCAAAGATATAAAGTTATACATGAGTCGTTCTTTAATTGTGATCTTGATCCGATAACTTGACTCAAGACTTGGCTTCTCTCGTAAAAACATTTTTATCAAATCATGCATATTTAATTTAAAGCAAAATGATTTTAAATCATGCATATTTACTTTAGTCAAAATGATTTTTAAACATGCCTCTAAAATCTGGACTAAGATAATCGATTATGTACTTGTGATAATCGATTATGTTAAGTCAGCTGCATGACAATCGATTGTGAACTTATGACAATCGATTGTGTTAAGGCAGTGTGCATCAGATTTTTTCAAATCTGCATGACAATCGATTGTGAACCTTATGACAATCGATTGTGTTGAGGCAGTGTACATCAAAGTTTTTCAAAGCTACAAAATAATCGATTGTGAACTAATGACAATCGATTGTGTTGAGGCAGTGTCTATCAGACATTTTCAAAGTCATAAAATAATCGATTGTGTACCATTGACAATCGAGTGCATTAAGGCAGTGTCTAATTGATTTTTCAAAGACTGATATATAATCGATTGTTCTCATAGCATAATCGATTGTGTAATTGACCGTTGCCAAAATATTTTCAAACACCGTCAGGTAATCGATTATAGATTTCTAATAATCGATTGTTTTAAATAAAATCTGAAAAAGATTTTTTGAACGTTGCCAAGTAATCGATTGTAGATTTCTGACAATTGATTGTTTTAAGTAAAATCTGGAAATGATTTTTTGAACGTTGCCAAGTACTCGATTGTGGATTTCTGACAATCGATTGTTTTAAGTAAAATCTGGAAATGATTTTTTGAACGTTGCCAGTAATCGATTATTGTTCTTAGATAATCGATTGTTAAGCGTAAAATCTGGGAATGATTTTTGGAACGATTGGCAAACAATCGATTGTGGCATTTTGACAATCGATTGTCACTGAGTAAAATCAGCAATTCTTAATTGGCAATTAGGCAACGGTAATGCATGGTTTTGCAACTATAAATACAGCTTCAAATCAGTCTTCTAAGCACAACAACTGATCATATTATTGCTATAGCTTGCATACTCTATTGTTCATCACTCTCTATTCATTACATAAGTATTAAGAGCCAAAATTCTTGACGAAAGTTGTTGCATTCTTGAGCGTATCTGTTTACTCATATCTACTCTATTAAGAGAGTCTTGTTTAAGTGAGTGCTAAGTGTTTTATACACTTGAAGGGAAGTGTTAGTCCCTTGTATTGTAAGAAGGAACTTGTGTTTCCTTTGGTTGAAGTCTTGGAGTGTTGTATCTTCGAGCAAAGGTTGTTGAGGCTTGTGTCCTCAGTTTGTAAAGGTTTATTGAGCACCCGTAAGCTTAACAGTGTTAGTGGAAATCTCGAGAGAGTCTCTCGGGGACTGGACTAGCCACGGGTTATGGTGAACCAGGATACATCGGTGCGTTCGTTCTTATTTATTTACTTATCGCACTTATTTCTTTCCTGCAATTTTTTAAATTCCGCAAGTTTACGCTATTTTTTATTATAACACTATTCACCCCCCCCCCCCCCCTCTAGCGTTAAGCGTATTTTCTAACACTTTCCCCAATGTCCTGAGAGTTATCAATGGACAGATGTTGAGTCTAGATCCCCCGTCAACCAGGATTCGAGTGATGAAGTAATCCTTGCATTGAACGGTTATGTGAAACGCTTTGTTGTGGCTTAGTCCTTCTGGTGGCAATTCATCTTCGTGAAAGGTAATCTTGTGACTTTCCAACACTTGTCCTAGCATATTCGCCATTTCATATCCAGTGATATTGCTGGGAATATAATCTTCGCTCAATATTTTCATCGAAGCATTTTTTTTGCATCAGAGCTCTGCAGAAGAGCTAGGATGGAGATCTACGCTAATGTTTTGTTCAATTGATCAACGACCGATTACTCTTTAGCTTGTATCTTCCTCCAAAGATCATCGGGACCAGTTTCAATAGGCCACCCAAAGTTTTGTTTACTGGACTCAGCTAAGTGTTCTGGAGTGTAAACTCTGCATGTTCTGGCCATACTCTGTGTAGCAATTGCTTCTCCGGTTTTGGATTTCCCTTTTCTCATGGCTTCCATTGTGTAATTCCATGGTATGGCATTTGATTTGAACCAGGAAAAATCTGTCATTGTAACCGGGATAGGCACCCTTAGCGGATGGCGCTGGTGCATTTGGAATTCCATACTCGACCTCGGTTGGTCCTGGCACCTTTGAAAGAGGCACTTCGAACTCAAATGGTATTGACATGTTGAGCTTATCACCCTCAAAGGGCTGGATCTGGACCACAATCGGATTGAGTGTAACTGTTGGATTCTTTGGTTCATCTCATTCGGCAATCAATCCAATCGACCCTTTGGGGTCCCAATCATCCTTGATCTCGATCATCTAAATGCCTCCACCTTTATGGTCGGGAAAGGGGTAGTTGCAGACGTTAGGAGCGGGCTCTTTTGCTATAATGACCTTATTATCAATCAAGGCTCAATCTTGTCCTTAACGAGTGACATTCATCGATGGTATGGCCTTTCGTTCTGGAATGGTATACGTAAGTTTTGTTTGGATTGATCCATTGGGAAGGATTTTCTGGAGTTATGGCTGGGATAGGGGCAACGTAACTGCCTGCTTTCAGTCTTTCATACAACTAGTCAATTGGTTCGGCGATGGCTGTATATTGCTTGGACGGCTTGCAGTCAAAATTTGGTCCAGGGAAGTTTTGTCGAGTGGGTGGTGATTGATAATGAGAATATTTGGCACTATAAGCTTGGTAGACGGGTGCGGGTTGAGAATATCTGGGCGAAGTGGGTTGATATGTGGGAGGTGGAGATGGCTGGTACGTGGGTGGTGGGACTTGATGTGTGGGCGAGAATGCTTGGTAATTCGGGGTAGGCTTATATGTGAGTGGAGGTAACGGGTATGTTTGATATTTCATTAGGGATTTTGTCATCTGTGTAGCCATTACGGAATTCACATCCTTCTTTCTTGACGTGCCACCAGACTGTAAAGCCTTGTTGGTGGCCTGCAATGCCTCAAGATTGGTAACCATACCAGTTTTAATGCCCTCTTCAATTCTTTCTATTAACTTGATGATATCGGGGTACTTTTGGCCTTCTATCAGCATTAACCTCTCATAATATTGTGGATCCTGAGCCCGGACAAAGAACCTATTCATCTGTTCTTCTTCTAAGACCGGCCTGACCTTAGAAGCCTTTGGTCTCCATGAATATCATACTCGCGAATGTTTCTGTAGGTTTATTCTTCGAGTTTTGGATGTAGAACACATCCGGTGCGTTCTCTGTATTAAACCTGAACTTGTCCATAAAATCGGACGCCATACATACCTAGCTTGTCTACTTCTTGGAGTCTTGGCTGATGTACCAAGATAAAGTGTCTCCCTTCAGACTTCTCATGAAGAGTTTTATACGGATCTTCTTATCCCTTCGATTCTGACCAGCTTATCGCAATATGTCCTCATATTAACCCTAGGATCACCTGTGCTATCGAACATTTCAAACTTGGGAGGTTTGTACCCCTCCGAAAGTTCGACATATCTTGCTGAATGCAAAGATCTTCATAGTTCAGCCCCTCAATACCTTTGCTTCCCTCGACACCCTAGACCCGGCTAGTTATCCTTTCGAGTTCTGCAGCCAAATTCCTGATAAGGGAGTCTTTGTCAGCAGACTCAGATGCACTTGAAATTTGTTGAGTGTAGTGGGGTACAATATTCAAATATTAGGAATGTTTTGGAGGTGGTCGTTTGTGGTGTTTGGTGGTTCAGGAATGAGTAATGGAGTGTTATTGGGAGTGTGTCATGTGTAGCAGGTTTGAGCATGAGGGGGTTGTATCTATGGTTGTGGGGTGTTCTGCGGAGGTACGGGATTTTGGGTGTTGACATCAGGAGCGGCAAGAGAGAATGATAAGCTTGCCAAGTTTCGAACTTGGTCCAATTCCTCCTGAAATTTCAACAACTTTTGTTCAAGTTGAGAAGCACTTCCCTTGGAAACTTGACTACCTGAGGAACCTCATCTCTTTCAATTTCCTTTATGGCGCTTGAATCTCCCATTCTACCTTTGCTCTTGTTACGGATATGACTCGAAGGAGGATGAGGTAGAGGGCCCTTGGATCTTGTGGACTATGATGGTGCCAGAATGCACGAACTAACATTTTGGAAGGGGAAATAAAAATAAAAGAAAAAATATAAGGTAGAAAGTTAGTACGGATTCTGAGAAAATATTGCAATATTTAAACACATTATGCAAAAATATAAGTCGTGTCCTAATTTGGGTGCCTTGTTGTGCCCGAGGTAGGCCTAGCGACAAGTTAACTTTGGAGAAGTTATAATGCTAAATGCATCATTTAATTGATAAAAAATAAGACGAATCTTAAAGACAACTAAAATAACAGGAAATAAAAATATCACTAATGGCCAATAGCCTTATTACATTATTGAAGCAAGAAATAAAAGAGGATCCTAACTACTTGGTCCCAGAAGGACCTTCTCCAAATTTTGTATTCTTGTCTACCTTGTACAGTTTCACCAGCTTGCACAGTCTTAGCAGCAGACAGGCTCGGGCCAGATGACCACCGCAATTTCCCTCAATATTTTGATAGTCTTCAATTCTCTTTAGGAACTTCTCTTCCAGCTCTACTAGACCTCGCTCCAAATATCCTAGCCGCTTGTTGGCGCTGACAGCCATATCCTTCCACCTGCTGATCAACTTCTGATGGGCTTCCTGTATTTCTCGATGCTCACTTTCACATTCTCAAATTCTTTTGCGCAGTTGATTGTACTTAACCCGTGTTTCGGCCTTTTTGTCAATAAGCCTGTGACCTCGGATGAACCCAGGATGACCCAAACCAGTGTGATTGTCTTCCAATCAGCCTGAATAGTATGGTACACAACCAGTGTGATATCTATATGTCTCAATAGATTCCTTCCCCAAGATGAGTTTGCAGTGCCATATATGCTGAGCTTGGCCCCTGTGAGGGCTGTCATCGTCCTGGAAGTCAGTCCTGAAGTGGCTCATTTTGTCTACTTTTGGTATGACTTGCTTTCTTCCTGCCTGTCTCATAGGTCGGAGAGGAACATAGGGATAAGTTCCCCTCAAACCGATGAGTATGAGGAATGGTGCCTCTTGGGAGCGAACAATGAATTCCCCCATTGGGAACTACTCAAACATCCACTGCACTTGGTCGTTTATTTTATATTGTACTAATATTTTAAGTATTTATGATCTTTAAACGCATTGAATCATTTACCCAATAAGAATTATGATTTTTTTAATAGTAATAAAATGATTAATTGAATTGATAGTTCACTGTTGGCTTGCTTAACAACGATGTCAGGCGCCATCACGACCTATAATGAAAAATTAGGTCGTGACAAGGAGTTGCAAGCAGTATTTTTCAATTGGTTGGGCTGTAATTATTTGTCAGCAGAAAGTTGTTTCAAAAAAAGAAAGAATTACAAGAAAATACACTTGGCTTCATACCATAACAAAAAATAACCCATATTTTACGTTCTACCTGACCTAACCCATATTGTACATATTTTGAAAGTACTAGCAAATTCAAAAAAAAAGAATCTTACAACCATTGTTTCTAAAAGTTATGGAGTTAAATCTATGTTCTCACAAATATTACTTTCACTCTTTTTTCTTCTAATATATTCTACATATACTTCAAGGAATTATATGTTATTACTGCTTCTTCCTTGTTGTCATCTGGTTGTAATGTAAGAAAATTAAAGATTCAACATTCCACCATTGAAGGCCATTCAAAGCTTGGCTTTCAAAAATAAGATTTTTTGAGTTTGTTAGCTAATTGAATTGAGTGTTGTTCCAACTGATTGAAAATATCAAAAGGAGTTCAAAGTTTAAATTTGAAGTGATTTGGAGTAGACTTGAGCAAGATTTGAGTTAAATTTCAGAAAAAACGCAATGAAGAAGACAAAGTCAGTTTTTTTGTATAATCTTGTATAATAGTGTATATGCGTGTATAAACACATCTTATACACTATTATATACTTTTATACTCCTTTATACAAGCATCTATAGACGAAAATCTTTCGCGATTTTCAGTTGCAATTCTTGTTCAAAATCAGTCCAAATCTCCATTAAATGACTTCAAATTTTATATACAACCTCTTTATACTATTTCTAACAATTCTATGTAGTACTCACTCCAAATGTCTCACAAAATCAAATTCGAAATCTAAACCCACATATTTAAGCTTGTTAAAAATCTAATTCTCACCATCCAAATAGATTTGGTTTGTTGAATTAATATTTGGGTTATAGTTACTAATTCAAAAATTAACTTAAAAGATTGAGCAATCTTTTTTAAAAATTAAATAGTAATTTTGAGAACATATTGAAATTGAATGTTGAATCTTAACCTATTATTTTTGGGCTAGTTAGTTGTAAATTGAAATATGAGATATAAAATTAAAAAGTAGGGATCACAACTGTTCTTATTTGAAATTTCTCCTTAAATAAAGGCAATTAAAGAATTCCTTTTTTCTTATAAAGGGAAAAACGAGTTCCATTATAAGATAAATTTTGAAAAGGTAGAAATCAACATGATAAGATTGTATAATTTAAGCTAATCGATCCAGACAGATCATGAGATATATATCCTTTTTCTTAAGCCGCTAGTCCTTCATTAAATTATGAGTTGCTAAATAACCGAGTATAAAAATTAAATCTTTGCTTGTATAAGATAAACATCCAATAAATATTCCTTTGCCGTATAGATTATGGTAATCTCTTCCCTGTTATGTTGAAACTCAATGTAGATAAAATACTTACTAGCACTCGTTATTATACTAAACTAAATAAATTATTTAATTTTAATAGTTAAAATTTTAAGTAAGAATACGTATCAGTAATTAGTAATTAGTGCGTATATAAAAGGCATATATCTCTAATTCATAAATTTAATATAGATATTAGGTGCAATAATTTTTTATCGTTCGATATTATTAGTATCCTTATCCGTTTATCCCATATGTTAAGTGGTTTAAAATTAATATTTATTCTGTATATATCCAGTCCAACTAACCATGTATATTTTCAAACTCCAACTACTTCATTATCCACTTTATCTCTCACATGTATCAACTAGCTCTCTCAAATTTACTTCAACAACTTTTTAGAACTTTATCGACCAGTAGGCTTGTCACACATTACATATATATAATAATAATAACAATAATAATAATATTGATAATAATAATAACAACAACAACATCAATAATAATAATAATAATAATAATAATAATAATAATAATAATAATAATAATATAATATTATAATAATAATAATAATTGTCCTCTTCTTGATTCCAAAAATCTTATAGTTGCAAGCAAATTCTTTTTTAAATTTTGATGGTGGCTTTTTCTATGTTGAATAAGCAAAGATTAAATCTGAGAGATTTTTAAGTAATAATATAAAATAAATTATTGTAAAATTAGACTTATAAATTAATTAATATACGTAAGATATTATTGGGCTTGCGTGCTTCCTGCTAACAGAGTGATGCTTCCCAAAATGGAAGAAAATAAGTGAAAGTAGCACGGCCTAATCAGTTTTCGGATTGGTAATTGAAAAATTGCTTGTATTTGTAAAGTTGTTGAAAAATAGTTATTGTTTTGGTGCAATATGGAAAGTTCCAGCATAATATACCGGAAATTAGTGCACATGTGTATGAACTTCCATCCAACATATTACACAATATTATTTTTTGGTGAAGCGGGTTCAGTTGAACCCGCTAGCCACCACTTGGGTTCACTAATGTTTCCAGCATATTAATATACTGGAGATTGGAGCATATGTATATAATTTCCAACTTATTATACTAGACCAGTATAATATGCTGGAACTACAGTATATTATATTGGAACTCTAGTATATTATACTGGAATATTTTGCGGATTTTGAACAGTATTGTTGTCCAAATTTACTTTTAAAATTGTGACTATTTTTCAATTACTACTCGTAAATCAGGCTTTTTTAAATTTCACCCAGAAAATAAGCAGCCGACCCCTTTTTCCTGCTAATTAATATTCCTCTCACCCTAATATAATGCCATTTTTTAATAAAATATTATTATAAAACTTTCCCATTAAACTAGTTTTCAACTAATTGTAACGAGTATACCAAACATTAAATGCTGTCACGTAATGAGATATATGGAGCAGTAAATAGTTAATACTCCCTTAAAAGTCCCAAATACTAAGCAGTTTTTTTGGCTGAATTTGTTTTAAAATGAAAGACCACATTTTCAGAAAGCAAAAAGCATTTATTATTTTTCCCTTCTAATTCACCATCACTGTTTAAATTAGTGAAATATTTAGTCGAAACAAATAATAAATTTAGACAAATAGTTATATTATTAAATTTATTTTTTGAAAATATATTAATTTTTTAATGAACTTACACCTTAAAAGATAAAGTATTTAAGGTACTTTTTATTTGCAATGGTATATAATAATAAGAAGAAACACACAAAAAAAAAAAAGAGTGAAACGTAGAACATGCGCTTATTTGATGGTAAAAGATATATATATAAAATTGGATCACTTTTAAGTTAGTAACAATTTACAAGTAAATCTTTATGATAAACACTAATTGATAGCCTAATAAAAATAGTAAACTATACTGATAGGGTAAAAATAATTTATATTGTCAATAATTTAGACTCCTAGTGCTAACTCACTTCAAATTGACTAACGTTTCTTCAAAAGTTAAGTATCTTTTTTCTTTTTTTAAGATGAGCATTATCCTTTTTTGGCTAATTTGAATCACCTAAAAACATACATAAATAACAACTTCTTTTTCTACTTTCTACACGCCATTTACAGATTTCCTTTTCACTTTTTAGCGATAGAATAATAGAAGAAAAAGAGAAGAAATTGTAAGGAGAATTAAAAAACAATGGCAGGTGGTGGATTTGATGATAGAAGAGGAGCAAGAGCACATCTTTATGAGTATAAGATTACTTGGTATTTCATTTTTTCTTGCATTATTGCAGCCACCGGTGGTTCTCTTTTTGGTTATGATCTTGGTGTTTCTGGTTAGTATATTTTTTTCGTGATTAACTTCTTCCGTTTTTTATTGTGTCGGGCCTTATCTACTCGTTGTTGTTAGTGTTTTGCATCTATTCTTTATTTTTTATGTTGTTGTCATTATTTCTATTATTTTCTGTTGATAATATTGATATATTGTCTCTCTTTTCGTGTTCTTGGGTTGAGGGTTTTCCAGAAACAAACTCTCTACCACTCGGGGTAAGGGTAAGGGGTCTGTCTACACTCTATTTTCCTCAGACATCACTTATAAAATTTTACTGGATTATTGTTATTGTATATTTTCTTCGTGATTAACACTATTCTAATACAATAATAATTTAGCTAAATCTGAAAATCTTTTGAAATAGTAAAACTTGTTAACTTTTATTATCAGCGCGTGTAAAGTTTCAAGATTTCTTTGAACCTACTCTTTCCCCTCGTCAGAGACGGAGTCAATGAGTTTATGGTTTCACAATTTTAGTTATTTGTTTAATAGATTTTTAAGACAAATATATTTAATAAATAGTGTGTATGCAAACCTTATTCCAAATAAATATTAAAATAATCTGAAGTCTGAAGTCCTTCGGGATGGCCTAGATGTTTTTGAGGGGGTTATCCATAGTGATGACCTGGAATCGATCCACCCTCAATGCCTTCTAGGCATGTGTCTGTCGACAGTGACAGAGGCTGTAACGATTGCGAATTTTCCCGAGTTTTAAAAAAAATCTGAAGTTTGATATTTTTGCTTGTTTCAGGTGGGGTGACTTCTATGGATGATTTCTTGAAAATATTTTTCCCCAAAGTGTACAGCAGGAAGCAAGAACATCTCAAAGAAACAGATTATTGCAAATATGACAATCAAATCCTCACACTTTTCACTTCCTCTTTGTATTTTGCTGCACTTATTTCTACATTTGGTGCTTCACATGTCACTAGGAATAAAGGCCGTAAAGCCAGTATCCTATGTGGTGCAGTTAGTTTCTTTCTTGGTGCAGTACTGAATGCTTCTGCTAAAAATATTGCTATGCTCATTATTGGTCGTTGTCTTCTTGGTGTTGGCATTGGATTTAGCAACCAGGTAATTCGATTCATATTTCATTAAGAGTCTTCAAGATTTAATATATATGTATAAAAAATATTAATATTTGATGTACATCATCAATTTTTCGACGAAAGGTACATGACAGTTTGATGACACGGTAGCTCTGCGCATGCTTTCATAAACCCTTTTTTTTTTAATTCCTTCCCTCCATTAACTTCCGATCTTACTAACTTTTGGAGTGACTTGAAAGTTGGAATGGGAGAGTGCTCACCGCTAAAGCGAACCCTATCATATTGTTATTATAGGTTGCGAATTTGGATGAGTCAAAACATGTCAAATTACTAAATGAGTCATGACTCAAAATGTCCAAACTTTCCTTAGATCAAGACGGGTCAAATAATAGGTCTACCGAACTTGCCCGATATGGATCTGTTTGGATATAGATTTTGGCTATTTTTTTCAGATAAAAAAGTTTAAATACATTGTTTCTTCATGAAATTTGATCAACTTTTGAAAAAAGTTTAATTTTTTTTTCAAATTTCCAAAAAACAATCTAGGGCTGTTTTAGGGTAAATTTTTTTCTTTCACTCACAAAGCTTCAACTATTTTTCAAATAAATACATGTTCAAACACAACTTAACTTTCAATTTTTTTTTAATTTTCAATCAAATCTATGTCCAGACGCTAGCTTAATCTCTCCTACTTTCTTATTTTGTTTTATTAATAAACAAAAACAGAAATCGGTGTATTTTTCTTAAATTATTAGTTTAAGTGCTTTGGAATTACATAAAATTCTTAATTTTCAACTTTGATATTGTATGTGGGGTTTGGGTTGCATTTTGACCTGTCTGATTACACTATTTGACCCGGTTTGGCCCAATAGTTTTACGAATCATTTTTACCTCAACTCGTTGAGTCAATTCAACGTCTGATCATAACTCGACCTGTTACTAAAAAAATGAGTTGATTTTGTCACCTCTAATTGTTACGCACTGGCGGATGCCAGGATTTTATGCAAGTGAGTTCAGTCAGAGAAGTCCGGTATAAGTCGTATAAGCGGGTTTAAAAATAATTTCTATACAAATTTACCTTGTTTTAGTCATAATTTATATATATATACAATATTATTTTGCCTTGATCCATATCCTTCACAAACCGCACTTGCAGAATTTTACTGAATTGTTGTTGTTGTTGTTGTAGCAGCGATCCATATATGTAACAAAACTCACATTTATGTTATTGTTTATTTTCAAAATTACAGGCAGTACCATTATATCTTTCAGAAATGGCACCTGCAAAAATTCGAGGAGCAGTTAACCAATTGTTTCAACTCACAACTTGCTTGGGAGTACTAATAGCCAATTTGGTCAATTATGCAACTGCTCAAATCCATCCATGGGGATGGAGATTATCTCTTGGCTTAGCAGCAATTCCTGCTGTACTCATGTTTTTTGGTGGTCTTTTCCTTCCCGAGACACCAAATAGTCTCGTAGAACAAGGTAAATTAGTATGGTTTAATGTAAATACTGCCAGTAAATTTTTGTGTTATTACAATTTAAATTCTATGCACCGAAGACGTAAAAAAGGTTTACAATGCCCACTTAAAAGGTAATTGCTGGTAATTTCTATTTAACGCCATAGAACTATTACCTAGAATAAAATGGTACATTAACTAACCTGTATGATAGGTTAAATTAATTATCCTCTCAATTTATAAAACCTTATTATTATTATTATTATTATTATTATTATTATTATTATTATTTATTTAATATTATTATTGTTATTATTATTATTAAATAATATAGATATTAGGAGCCTTTGTAATTTTCAAGTCCAAGACATTTAGGGGCATTTGCACAAATGGCCTTTTTTAGGCCATTATTTAAATTATGTTCTTTGTTTGCCTAGTGCCCAGACCCCACTTTGTGGGACTATACTGAATATTTGTTGTTGTTTGCCTAGTGAACTATTGCAAAAAGAAAGATTCATTCAACTACGTTTAGAAATAGAATTTCGTACATTGCTATAACAGGGAAAGAATTTAAATAATGGCCTAAAAAAGATTGTTAGGAGGAAATAATCCATTTAACATAAGGGATCTTTACACAAATAATTGGTCGTATTCATTTATTTTTTCGAGTCACATACATAGATTATATATTGATTATACAAAATTATATACATATAATATATAAATTATACTTATATTATACCTCCATCGACTATTTTTAATTTAATTGATCGGATGGGTAGCTATTTGTGTTAATTTGTCTTCTATAAATATCACATATAATGGTCAAGTACTTAACCATTGAAAAGTATTTATATTAGACTTTTGAAGTCTCCATTTTTTCCCCCGAACCTCCTTAGCTTGAGAATTATTTTAACTGATATATCAAAAGTTAAACTCCCTTGTGATTTTCATGTATTTACTTTTTTATTATTAAATCTTCTTGATTAAAATTCTGTCTTCGCCACTAATTTTATAACAGGTAAATTAGAGAAAGGAAGGAAAATATTGGAAAAAGTTAGAGGAACTACAAAAGTGGATGCAGAATTTGCTGATCTTATAGATGCAAGTAATGAAGCAAAAGCTATAAAGAATCCATTTGGAAATTTACTTTTGAAGAAAAATCGTCCACAATTGGTGATTGGAGCAATAGCAATTCCAGCATTTCAACAACTTACTGGAATGAACACAATTCTTTTCTATTCACCTGTTATTTTTCAGAGTTTAGGGTTTGGCTCAGGAGCTTCTCTTTATTCATCTGTTATTACTGGTGGAGCACTTGTTGTTGGTGCACTTATGTCAATGTCCTTTGTTGATAAGTTTGGAAGAAGAGCTTTCTTTTTGGAAGCTGGAGTTGAAATGATCTGTGTCATGGTAATTTTCGCTTCACTTTAACTTTTATATACTGACAGTATATATAGTTCTTAAGAAATAACATTCGTCTATTAGTTTGATAAGAGGGGTTGCTCTGATGCTAAATAACCTCCATTTCCAATCGAAAGGTGAGGTCGAGTCTCCCCAAGAGCAAGGTGGAAAGTTCTTGAAGGGAAGGATGCCGGAGGTCTATTTGGAAACAGCCTCTCTATCCAAGGATAGGGATAAGGTCTGCGTACATACTATCCTCCCTAAATCCCACTAAATAGAATTATACTGGGTTGTTGTTGTAGTAGTAGTAGTATATATAGTTCTAAATATCGATAAAAAATAAAACGGTTTTATCTATAACATGTTAATTGCTTGACACTAAAAAGTTTACTGTCTGTCCATTATTTGGTTTTCCCTTCTAAAACCTTACTAATATACTTCCTTTCTCAAAAGAAAAAAATTGGAAATTTTAGGCCCGTTTGGTCATAAAAAAAGATTTCTATTTTTTTTTTTTGAAATTCTTTTTACTTTTGTTCGGAACCATTGTTTTGACCATGAAAATTTTAAATTTCACAAGTTGAATTTTGGAATATTTTCGGCATATTTTCGGAATTTGAAAAACTTCAAAAAGCTATTTCTCAAAAAATTTCATTTCAAATCACTTGCAAAAATTTAAAAATAGCTCCAATTTGTATTCATGTCCAAACATAACTCTAACTTTCACATGCCATTTCCTACTTGTAAAAAATCACTTTTTTTCCAAATTTCACAGTTTTTATGTCCAAACTCCACTTAGTTTCATGGTAATTTTGGTTTTTCTTCTTTTTGTTTCTTGGGAGAGGTTCTATCAGAAACAAACTCTCTACCTTCAAAAGGTACGGGTAAGGTAATGTACACACTACACACTACCCTCCTCATACCCTATTTTGTTGTACTACATTGGGTTTTCTTCTTTTTCCTTTAATAACCATTCACAAAATCTTCCTAATATTCTTTTCATACTTTATATTAGAAAATTTCCACTTTGTGATCGAGGGTGATCAAATTTGAGATATTTTGCAACTATAACCAGAACTGAACCTAGCTAATTTGTAATATTAGCGTCTTTTATTTTCGTTAAAGATGCATTTTCAACAACTTTTTCTCGTCATGAAGTTGATATCATGTACTGACTCGCCTCAATCAGCATTACTATGGATTTCAACTCTCCGTTTTCACTGGATAGTATACTTACTTGAATCTTGATCCACAGGTTGCAGTTGCCATTACACTAGCATTAAAATTTGGACAAGGTGTAGTGTTACCAAAAGGAATTGGAATATTCCTAGTGATAATAATTTGCATATTTGTTCTTGCTTATGGAAGATCATGGGGTCCTTTAGGTTGGTTAGTTCCAAGTGAAATATTTCCATTGGAAACAAGATCAGCTGGACAAAGTATAGTTGTTTGTGTCAACATGATTTTCACAGCACTAATTGCACAATGTTTCTTGGTTTCACTTTGTCACCTCAAATATGGCATATTTCTGCTATTTGCTGGCTTGATTGTTATTATGAGTTGCTTCATATTGTTGCTTTTGCCTGAGACAAAGCAAGTTCCAATTGAAGAAATTTATTTGCTATGGCAAAGTCATTGGTTTTGGAAAAGGTATTGTGCACCTGAGGAGAATGGAGATGAATTGAAGAAAGAGCAGCAAGTTTAGAGTATTATATTGATTTTTAGGGTTGAAAATTTGCTTATAAATTTTGTTTTGTTCAATGAAACTATGGTAGTTGATATCTTTTTATATTTAAAAAAACTTTGACTTAGAAGTTTAGTACATTTATGAACTTTGGATTTGAATCAAGAGTTTCTTCATTCTCATTTCTCTTACAGTATTTTATTTAGTGTATATTAAAGTAGCGAGGTAGCTAGTGGAATAGTTATGTTGTGTGCAAATTAGTCTGGGTATATTATTAAAAAATATATATACACACATAATACACATACTGATGGTGATGTTTGAAGCATTAGCTATGACTATTGGAGTATGCCATCTCATTAGCCTTACAACTAGGGCTGTCAAATCTTGACCCAACTCATATTTACCTATTTAATGTTGGGCTAACTTTTAGCCCAAATTGATGTCTGAGTAAGCTTATCAAAATATCTTAGAAATAATTTTTTTTTATTTAATATTTCAAATATGACCATAACTAACACAAAAAAGCCTTATTTAGTAATTATACAATTTATAAGAAAATAACACATATTAATTAAAGTTTAATAAGAGTTGGATGGGTTGGGTTATGATCCGAATTTTAACCCATCTTGACCCAACTCATCTTAGCCTAAATAGCATTTGAGCGGGTTAAATTAACTTTCCAATCCATTTTGACTCGGTTAAAATTCACACAACCCGTCCATTTGATACCCTAACTTACAACAGGAGTTGAAAGAAATCAAGGAAGATTCACCCCTAATACATTGCCTGGTATACAAGACATTTCACACTCTACCTTAAAAAGGTGAGATATAGACGGTTTATATTAATACAAATATTAATGGATGCTTTTGGAACTCATGACCTAATACAAATGGGATGATTCGCCCCAAATGCAGTTAAAATGAAAAGAGTTGGCAATTTGACATATTCTAGATTAATATAGTAACGAATAGCTATTCCTTTCTAAAAGTTTATCCACACATCTTTAAGTAAGTAGGCCCTCTTTGGTTTCTTTGTTATCAAAAGGAAAAATTACGTGATACAATAAATATTTACATTTTATTTTTCAGTAAATTTATCATCAATAGCTATATTTAAATTTTATTATAAATTTATAAAATAAAAAATTAGTCCATTTGGCCAAGCTGCAAAATCAGCTTATTTTAAGAAGTGCTTTTTTTAAAAGTACTTATGCGAAAAGAATTTTGGTGAGAACTAGCTTGTGTTTGGCTAATTAGTTTGAAAAACATTTCTTCGCAGCAATTAGTGTTTGACCAACCTTTAAAAAACTGCTTCTAAGTGTATTTTTCTCAAAAGTAATTCTCAAAAAAATGCTTTTGGAGAGAAGCTATTTTTTCTGCTTCTCCAAAACGGCTTCTGCTTCTCTTCAGAAGTACCTTTTTTCCTTCCAAAAGTTTGGCCAAACACCTCAATTTTTGGTCAAAAGTTCTTTTGACTCAAAAAAATACTTCTAGACCAAAAAGAAACTTGGCCAAACAGGCTATAATTGCGTTGAACCGAAACAAGAGAAAAACAAGTCCTCATAGCTTAGTTGGTTATATGTGGAGCTCAAATCTCAATAAAACTATTTTATTTTTCTGTATTTCTGTATAATATAGTTGATACATAGCTTTGAATTAATGGTAATTATGCAAATTATAATTATTAGGCTCTAAACTATAGTAATTTCTAAAAATTAAGACAAATGGTAGAGTGTTTAGCTAGTTATTAAATTAGAAATTTAAAGAAGCTTGTGATATATAAGTTAAATATACGTAAAATACTAAACATAATCTTTCAATGAGATGGTAAAAGTTTCACTTATGATTTTTATATTAAATAGGTGGTAATGGAGTTTCAGCAATTCAGATAAAATACAATTGTTCAAATTAAATAATGCTTTTGATATAGACCTTTTTTTTTTGTCTGTTCCAAAAAGAATGACTTATTTTTAAATTTGGTAATAATTTAGTTTAAACTTATATTTATTATGAGAAGCTTTTATGACCACACAAATACTCTTGACCCTTTTTAATTTGTTTAGAATCATAAATTCTAAAATTCTTTATTTTTCCTAAATCTCATACCCAATTAAATAAGTTTATATAAACTGGAACGAATGAAGTATTACTTATTTATGAAGTATTACTTATTTTTAAAGAAGAGAAAAATATCTTTTTTAACCTACGAAAAAAGAAATAAACCAGTGGGCATAAAATGAGAAAGAGTAAGAAACAATAATGGCTTGCCGACAGAAATGGTCCCTTTGGACAAAGAAAACTATAGTGCTAAATTTAGGAAAATACCCTGCCTCTCTTGTTCCATTTTGATATACTAAAAGACACTAACTTTGGGTTACTAAATTCAGAAGAAAAAAAAAACATTAGATTTTAAACCTTTTCGACTAATTCAAATTATTACTCTAAAAACCGGCATTTTTCTTCAGAGTTTTCTGGTCACTACCGACGCTGCTGCTGAGTGCTGAGCTTCAACTCTTCATTTTTGCTCGGTAATGCTTCATTCTTGATTCCTTTACTCTTCTTGGGTAAAATGGTCAAGTTTGAGTTATGTTTACTATGATTGTTTGTTTTCAAGAATGCATGACTTGATAAAAGTTGAGTTCTTTATTGCTATTTTAATTAGTTTTAGGTTTATTTAAGAGATACCCAATTGTTGGTTTGGCTCATAGAACTTGAATTTGAAGCTAAAGGTTGTGCTTGAGTTGATCAAATTTTAGCTTCTTTTTTGCCTTCACTAACTTATATGTTCATTTTAGACTTTAGAGACACCCAATTGTTGGTTTGGTTCTTCGAGCTTGAATTTGTAGCTTAAGATTATACATTTGAGAGCCCAGTCAAGCACTTTTGTAGTAGTAGGTAGTTCCATTTCATTGTTTTTTTTTTGGCAAAAGTGGGATTTTAAGTCAGCTGGTGTAGTGTGTAGACTAAATTTTTGCGACAATAAGGTCCGAATTTTGTGTAAATATGTGTGTTTGAAAATTGTTTCATTATATGTTCTTTTAAGCTGGTAAAGTTGATGCCATGTGACCAAGAGGTCACGGGTTCGAGCAGTGGAAACAGTCTCTTGCAGAAATGCAGTGTAAGGATGCATACAATAGAGCCTTGTGGTCCGGCCCTTCCTCGGATCCCGTGCGTAGCGGGAGCTTAGTGCACCGGGCTGCCCTTTTTATTAAACTTTTGAGCTAAAGGTAGTATCTTACCAAAAAGGAACTGCAGAAATTTTAAAAATTTTAGCTTTTATGCAGGAAATCATGAAACAGATTCTTGAATTGCCTTGACTAGCTATTGATTTGAGGTGAACTTTAAGAATGAAGTACGGCGAGGATTTTCAAATTCTACGTCAAACTGATAAAAGGAAATGGATTTTGATTGTGGTTTTGGTGGCTATGACTCATTTATTTTGTCAGACCTTGATGCTTCCTTATGGTAATGCTCTTCGTTCTTTGGTACCGGATAAAACAATTTTGTTACCGGAGAAGATTAGCTTCTCAATAAGAGAATACACTGTTAAATCTGCAAAGGTTGCAGGAATCCGTGTAGGAAAAAACCTCTCAAACTTTGATAGTGCATCTATGTTGGTTCATCGTGTGGAAAGTGCGGATATTGGTGATGCGGGTAATGATGGTGAAAACGACGAAGGAGTAAATGGCGAGGATGAGGTAAAACTACATAGCAATAATTCAGATGGCAAAGCACTGGATATTGACTCTGATTTTGTTGAAGATGCAACTATTGAAAATGATAACATATTCGATGAAGATGCGGACATTGGTGAGGAAACTGCAATACAGAACGGTGGAAACCAAGATCGTGGTTCTATATTGCAAAAGAATGATGAATCTAGACGGTATCTTTCTTTAGAGCAAGTTGTGAAACCAAATGGTGAGCTTTCAGCAGACTCTGAGTTAGATGCAAATAGAAGTAGCATGCGAATTGATACTAAAACTACGAGCGCGACTAACCTGACTTCTGTGATTACTTCAAAACATATAGATCCCTTGTCATTGGTTACCTTAGGATTAAATGAACGCAACTATAATCATACTGCTCGTAACAAATCTTCAAAAGGAGATTTGGCTCAAGTTCTCCCAAATAATGGAAACCATTCGTTGGTTCAAACGGATATTACTGTCTCGAGTAATGGGAGTCCAGTCAAAAAGAAGATGAGATGTATGATGCCACCGAAAACTATAACTTCAATCGCTCAGATGGAAAGGTTACTAGTTAGACATCGTGCTCGTTCACGTGCTATGGTATGTTTTTTCTTTTCTTGATCAAACCTGTTGTCTCCCTATACTTTAAATGGAATGAGTTTTCACTATATTCTTTAAATTGGATTGCAGAGACCTAGGTGGTCTTCTGAACGTGACCAGGAAATATTGGCTGCTAGGATACAGATTGAGAATGCTCCACTTCTGAGGAATGATCGAGAACTTTATGCTCCGGCCTTTAGAAATATGTCCATGTTCAAAAGGTTTGTAGTTGTTTAGTAACATTTTAACGCATACTTCCAGATGATATTTTCTAACATTAGTTTTTCTATATTGTTCTCTTGAGTATAATCTCGGTGTAGGTAAAACTTTTAAAGCTAGAGGAGAAACGGAGTAGAGGACCTTTATTTATCTGATTCAAACAACCCTTGAATTTTTTGCGTCTCTCTCAGCATAATAAATGATAGAGTTTAGTTATTCAGTTGAGCATACTGTGTTTAAACATATGTGTGCTCTTTATCATTTTTGTAAACAGAATGATGAGTATTGGTTTACAAAAAATGCTTCGAAAGTATAAAGCACCGCCAAGAGCCTCTCCCCGCATCCAAAATTTCACTTGCCCGTTTGACTAAGCTGTTCTATTTGTCAAAATCATGTGTGTCTTTCTGCACAGAGAAAGATCTTCACTTACACTACACTAATGCATTGTTCTATCGAGTGCACGGTATTTGAGTGTATGGTATTAATTATCCCTCTGTTAACATTTGCTTCTTTTTGTACAATCAGTATGTGAGTCCTTTAGTGTACAATGTGCACAATGCTACGACACATGGAGTTACCGACTAGTTTTGACATTGATAGAAACTTAGTTTATGTATTTGTGCTATAGTAAGAAATATCTTGGATTTGGGAAATTTCTGCTGTTGGAATATTGCCTTATGCTTCCTTGAATTTGTAGGAGTTACGAACTCATGGAGCGGATTCTCAAAGTTTACGTCTACAAGGATGGAGAGAAGCCCATTTTTCATCAACCAGTAATGAAGGGATTGTATGCTTCCGAGGGATGGTTTATGAAACTAATGGAGGGAAACACGAAGTTTGTCGTGAAGGATCCCCGAAAAGCGCACTTGTTCTACCTGCCATTTAGTTCAAGGATGCTGGAGCATTCTCTATATGTGCGTAATTCTCACAATCGAACAAACCTACGCCAATATTTGAAGGAATACTCAGAGAAGATTGCAGCAAAATACCGTTTCTGGAACAGAACTGGCGGAGCTGATCATTTTCTTGTCGCATGCCATGACTGGGTAATGTTACCATTTCATTCCTTTTTCTTAACTTCACATGTATTTCGTGTTATCCACTATGTTTTGATGATAATGAATTAGTCGTGTTTTTAGGCAAATTTTGCATTGAGTTATTGGATGTGTTACGTATCTCTTACCACCACCTTTTGGGCAAGTTACACATTTAGCCAGTCGGCCAAAAATAATTACATCCGCTAGCCAAATATACAATAAATTACACACTGATTATGTGTGAAAATGTATATTATACATTAATATATAAAAAATATACATTAATATATACTGATTATGTACAAAAAAATGTATATTTATACATTAAATATATAAAAGATACACATTTTGCCGGCTGCTATTTCTGAGAGAGGCTATAAACATTTGCCGGCTGCTATTTTTGAGACAAGTTATACTGTGTAGTTTTTCCCCTTCTTTTTCTATGTGTTATTCATATTACCTGATGGTATACGCTCGTTCAACATTTGTGCTTATAATCGTGTTTATTTTAGGCTCCGTATGAAACAAGACACCACATGGAGCATTGTATCAAGGCCCTCTGCAACGCTGATGTAACCATAGGCTTCAAAATCGGAAGAGATATATCCCTTCCGGAAACATATGTCCGCTCTGCCAGAAATCCGCTTAGAGATCTCGGAGGTAAGCCACCATCTCAAAGGAAAGTTCTCGCGTTCTACGCTGGGAATATGCATGGATACTTACGTCCAATCTTGCTCGAGCATTGGAAGGACAAAGATCCCGACATGGAGATCTTTGGTCCAATGCCAAGTGGCGTTGCTAGCAAAATGAATTATATCCATCATATGAAGAGCAGCAAGTTCTGCATCTGCCCAAAGGGCTATGAAGTCAACAGCCCTAGAGTAGTCGAAGCCATATTTTATGAATGCGTGCCCGTGATTATATCAGATAATTTCGTGCCTCCCTTTTTCGAAGTCTTGAATTGGGACATGTTCTCGTTGATCATAGCTGAGAAGGATATTCCGAACTTGAAAAACATACTTGTTGCTATACCGGAAAAGAAGTATCTTGATATGCAACTAGCTGTTAGAAAGGTTCAGCGCCATTTTCTTTGGCATGCAAAGCCTGCAAAATACGACCTGTTTCACATGACACTTCATTCGATTTGGTATAATCGAGTCTTTCAAACAAAAGCGAGATGACAACAGCACATTCCGCAAGGAAGACTTTTGGAAGTTGCAGTTGCTTCTGAATTTTCCTAGCCACCAAAAGGTTTGTGTTCATTTGGAACTTAAGCTTGTACAGGAATTGCTGCCTTGTATATTGTAAGTTTTAGGCTTTCTTCTTCTTCTCTTTTTTTTTTTTGGTACCCCAATCTTCTTGTTGAAGGAAAAAATATGAACTTGATTTTTGTTCCACAAAAGATGGATGGAAGATAAAATTGTGGTCAGCAACAGGTAAACTCCTTAACATTAGAAATTTTTAAACTTGAAAATACGATAGGTCACCTGCTACAATAAATGTGACTTGATGGTTTAAAAATTGCTTATGTTGATAGTGTATATAACTTAAATCCATAATTCTTTTAACTTAAGAAGTGTGGCTGTATGTAGATTTTCCCACTTTGACAATGACAGTTATCCAATCATGCACATCCTTGTATAGTTTACTCACAATCTGCTTACATCTAGCCGCTCTAGAAAATAATAGTCAATAAAATATTTATTTTTTGTATATATGTGTATTATATACAAAAAAAAATATGCATATTATATATATCTTTTGGCTAGCCAATTAGTTTCGGCCAACTGGCTAATTTTGTAATTTGCACCCAAAGCAAACCACTGGGGTGTCCTTAGACTGTATACCAATGCTATAACCACAGCACCAACTGGTATGCTATCTGGGCTTGCATATTTTTAATGGGCCATTTGAGTTTGTTTTTGTAGAAATGACACCAGGTAGCCAGGGCTGCTATTTAAAAATTAGCTAGTGCGTCCTGAATTTGAATTTTTCAGTTCAAATTTTCAGGACAAACATTCTGAATTCTCCTAAAGTTAAAATAATTAGTTTAAAAATTCAGGATAAATAAATAATGGCTAATATTTAAATAGCATTCCTCGGAACGACTATTTGGACACTTACCCCTTTGTTTTCCTGGGCTTGAATATTTTGAATGGGCCGTCTGAGGGCCCAATAGATTTAGGCTCCAGTCCAGGGATGAGCAGATCAAGAAAGAAGGGAGCAGGTAGCCACAATTGTATTGAAGGCGTCGTAGGAAAACAATAATTTGCAATTCAGAATTTAGTGTCCTGAATTTTTGAGCTGTTAATTTAAAATTCAGGATTAAGTGTCCTCAATTTGAATTATTAATTTAAAATTCAGGACATAAGATTCGAATTTCTAAATATAATTTTCAAACTTTTGGACACGATGTCCCGAAATTTGAACATTGAGGTTTAAACTCTAGTCACCATGCCATGAATTTTGAACGAAATTGGTTAATCTTTATATAAATTGTAAACTGTGAATATATTTTAGGAAAACTTATATAAATGTCCCAAATAAATCTCAATTTACCAACTTCTATCCATTAATCATAGACTTACCAAAACTAGCCAACAAAAATTGAAAAACCAAATAGTAGGGTTCTTTCTATCAAAGAATTACATCTAGAACTCACCTTTCATATTTTTAAGCGTGATTAGCAATATAACATACAAGGCGGAAAGAAAATTTTAGATCCACCTCTGCGTTCGAGCGAGTTAGAAGTAGTGAGATTCTTTATTAAGTGTTATATAGCTGTAGAAAGGCTAAATGTAGAGAGAATTGAATGAGAACAACTAAAATGGAGCAGCCACAGGTAAACTTATAATGCAACACATTAATATTTCTTGTCGATCTTGGCTTTAAAAGCCTGGAAAATATGTTATGGCTTCAACAATTCTTCATGTTATAATTTATTTATTTTTTAAATTTTTGTGCAGAGATAGGGAAACCTTGAGGACATGTAACTAGATAAGCCAGCTAATTTGCATTGTCAATTTCCATTATATTTGAATTTTCCTGATTTTTTTTTCGGGCCCTGACATATTTTTCAAACTTTTTTAAGGCATAGGTAAAATATCTAAGATTTTTCAAGTATTAGTGAATTGGAAAGGTCAAATTTATCCTAAAAATTTCTCAATGGCCAGGGAAAATACGAGACTAATGGGAGGTATGATTGGACCCAAAATTCAATGTAAGACATAATTAAGCTAAGGAAAAAATTGAAACTTTTTCTTTAGCTAATTGAACTCAAGATGAATAGGATCATATTCCCCTTATCTCTAAACCAATAAATTGTGATATCCTAGGCAAAATTCGCATCGACAAAATACGGGAGAGTTATTGGATATATAAATTATCACGACCCAGATTTCTCACTATTGGGAATTGTGATGGCGCCTACTGTTGGAGCTAGACAAGCAAACTTAAATATATCTTTTTCAATTACTTTCCTACAAGATAATAATAAAATAATAAATTCAAGCGAAACTCTTAATTTAATATTAAGTGAAGAAAATGCGAAATAATTAGCATCATCCTCTACCCAAGATTTAGTGTCACAATACTCACGGACTACTATAAGATAGTACAAATACGAGTCTGAAAAAAAATAGATAAAAAGTCTGTTTCGATATAATGAAAACAAACAGAACTAAAATGGATGAAACTCAGGGCTCACAAACGCCAGAGACCAACCTAGGAGTCTTTGGACTGAAGGCACGCTCCCAAGCTATTGCTGCGGTCCGTAAGTTGTCTCCTGACCTGTGCACAAAAGGCACATAAGTGTAGCATCAACACAACCGACCCCATGTGATGGTAAGTGCCTGGCCTAACCCCGGCGAGGTAGTGACGAGGCTAGACCGGACCTACCACAATCAACATGTACAAATATGTGTGCAATAATGGAAAGATATACGAAATTTAAACATATAATATGGAGGGGACATAATGTGGAGTGTAAGAATTCAGATATATGACCAACGAACAAAGAAATGGATACGTAAAAAACCGGATGCATGCCTGACAAGCTAGGCGGCAAGGAAAGTCTATAAGCCACATTCCCCACGTGGTAAAGAATCTCAAAAATGGGCCAATAAACCTAGGGCTAAGCTTACCCTTCTTCCCTAATCTCAACACGCCCTTCATAGGCGATACCTAGAGCAATACTCGCTCACCAACCATGAAAGCAACATCTCTGACCTTACGATCTGCATAACTCTTTCTGCCTAGACTGAGCTGACCAAAGTCTGTCCTGAATGATCTTGACCTTATCTAAGGCCTCCTGTACTAGATTTGTTCCCAATAGACGAGCCTCTCCCGGCTCAAACCATCCGACTGGGGACCGACACCGCCTACATACAACGCCTCATACGGAGCCATCTCAATACTAGACTAGTAGCTGTTGTTGTAGGCAAACTCTGCTAAAGGGAAGAACTGGTCCCACGAGCCTCCAAAATCAATAACGCAGGCTCGTAGCATATCCTCAAGAATCTGAATAGTCCTCTCGGACTGTCCGTCCATCTGGGGGTGAAATGTTGTAATCAACTGAACCTGGGTGCCCAACTCATGTTGTACCGCCCTCTAGAAATGCGCTGTAAACTGCGGACCCGGTCCGAAATATTATATATGGGCACCCCACGAAGGAAAACGATGTCTCTGATATAAATATCAACATATCTCTCGGATGAATAAGTGGTGGCAACTGGAATAAAATACGCTGACTTGGTCAGCCTATCAACAATAACCCATATAGCATCAAACTTCTTCCGAGTCATCGGAAGACCAATAACAAAATCCGTGGTGATTCTCTCCTACTTCCACTCGGGAAGCTGAATCCTCTGAAACAACCCACTGGGCCTCTGATGCTTGTACTTAACTAGCTGACAATTCAGACAACGAGCCACATATGCAACAATGTCTTTCTTTATTCTTTGCCACTAGTAATGTTGTCTCAAATCCTGATACATCTTCGCGGCTCCTGGGTGAATGGAATTCCGAGAACTGTGGGCCTCCGCTAAGATCAACTCCCGAATACCATCAACATTAGGCACACAAACTCGCCCCTACAATCTCCTCGAACCACTGCCATCTCTACCCGGCGGGCCGCATTGGCCGTCTCCTAAAAGGATACATCACTGCCAACTCCCATGGCCATCTGAAGACGGATGCTGAATCAATCCATCAGTAAATCTCCTGACCCTCTCTCGCTCTGTAGGGAGTATCAAAACTGCATGGCGTGCCAAATCAATAAATCTAGTCTTATACTATGTAACTGTCATGGAGCCCTGATAGAGGCGCTCAAACTGTCTATGAAGTGTCTCCCGCTGAGTGACGGGGAGAAACTTCTTCAAGAGTAACTCCGTAAACTGATCCCATGTAAAAGCTGGAGACCCTGCTGGTCGGAACCCCTCCTCCAGCCTGAGAAGTGGCTGGTGCTATTGGCAGCAGACCCGCTCTAGTGACATTGTCCATAAAGTCTGCTATAGGAAGAGAGCATCCTGGAGATCCTGGGGAAACATAACCCCTCCTGGGACCTGAGATGGGCCCACTGGAGCTGTTGTGGCTGGAACCTCCTCATCAAAGTGAATATGAGGCTCCACCTCTGGAACTACTGCCTGGGGCTGAGCCCTGCCCCTACCACGGCCTCTGGCATGGCCACGGCCCCTGCCCCTTGCGGGAGCTGCTGCTGAGAGCTAGTGCTTCTGCGCAGTAGAAGAAGACGCATGTGTTATCGCCATCTGTGAAAGAATAGAGTAGAACGACAATCAATATTCGAGAAACTGAATTGCACGACAAGAATGAACAAAGTGAAATTTTTTCCTAACTATGTAGCATTTCGTGGATAAATACATACATCTCCGTACCGATCCCTCAGACTATACCGAGCTTGTCCGTGAGTTGTGAGACCCAAGTAACCTAGTGCTCCGATACCAAGTTGTCACGACCCGAATTTTCCACCATCGGGAGTCGTGATGGCGCCTACTGTCTGAGCTAGGCAAGCCAACTTAAACATTCATTTATTCAATTCATTTCCAACAAGATAATAATAAAACAATAAATTCAAGCGAAAGTCTTAATTTAATATTAAGTGAAGAAAAATCGAAATAATTAACATCATCCTCTACCCAAGATTTAGTGTCATAATACTCACGGACTACTATAAGATACTACAAATACGAGTCTGAAAGAAAATGCATAAGAAGTCTGTTTCGATATAATGAAAACAAACGGAACTGAAATGGATGAACTCAGGGCCCGCGAAAGCCAGTGAATTACCTAGAAGTCTTTGCAGTGAAGGCACGCTCCCAAGCTACTTCTACGGTCTGTAAGCTATCTCCTGACTTGTGCACAAAATTCACAGAAGTTTAGCATCAGCACAACCGACCCCATGTGTTGGTAAGTGCCTGGCCTAACCCCGGCGAGGTAGTGACGAGGCTAGGCCGGACCTACCACAATCAACCTGTACAGATACGTGTGCAATAATGGAAAGATATACGAAATTTAAACATATAGTAGGGAGGGGACATGTTGTGGGGTGTAACAATACAAATATATGACCAACGAACAAAGAAATGGATACTGAATAACTAACATCAATAAAAGAAAGTCTAATAAATCAACAACTGCATGGCACCAGCCTTCATGCTTTTACTCTCAATTCTCACCAAAACTGTCAAATATAGTGCACGGTATCACCCTTCGTGCTTTTGCTCTCAATTCTCACCAAAACTATCAAATATAGTGCACGGCATCACCCTTCGTGCTTTTCCTCTCATAACTCTTATATCAAGGTACGAAATGTCCCTTCATTCTCAAATTATCAAGAAAAATGGCACAGAAAGAACCTTCGTGCATGATTATCAGAATGTGGGGCGGAAAGACCCTTCGTGCATAATCGTTCTTCCATACCCATCCATCGATCACATCCAATCGGGGAAAGGAATATATAACAAGATTAAACATCCCGCCAAGGGAGAACAATTCAACAATAAGTCCCATCAAGGAAAAAATACCACACTTCCTTCTTTAACACATTTACTCCTTAACTATCACTTCGTGATTTATTTAGCAAGCATTTAACTCAATTGTTTCACATCTTTCGAATTTAAAAGCAACTACGACTCACGGTCGTGCTATACTCGGGTGTATAGGTCACCATCACCATACTTATACATCGACTCGACATAGCACATAGAAAATATTGTCCTAATCATATTTCCTCACGCCAAAGTTAGAATAAACACTTACCTCGAAAGCTTTAAACTCAACTCACGCCTCTAATATAGCTTTACCCCTCGAATTCGCCATAAAACCGGTCGAATCTAATCACAATTTACTCAAATGTATTAACAAATACTAGTTAAAATATTGTGAATGCATAAGAATGAATTTTCTAAAGTTTTACCCAAAACCGGGTTACTCATTCCTCCACGAGTTCATATCTATGATTTGTTGTGAAATCGTACCTCAAATTGAGGTCCAAATTCCCAATTTTAAGAAAACCTATGTTCTACCCCAAATACCAATTTTTACCCATTGAAAGCTTTGATTCTAAGATGAAATCACGATAAAAGATGTTAAAGATTGAAGAAATTGAGTAAAAGTTAGACTTAAGAAAGAGTTGAGAGAAAATCACCAATGGAAGTTTGGGTGTTGAAAATATGAAAAATGGGGTTCAAAATCATCTAAGTATAGAATGCATATGTGCAGATATCGCATTTGCAAGACTTGGTTCGCAAATGCGAACTATGCAGAAGAAAGGCAGAACTCGCATTTGCGAGGAAATATCCGCAATTGCAAACAATGCATGATCTGGGGTGACTTCGCATTTGCGATGGCGAGTCCGCAATTGCGAACTCTGGGTCTATGGTCAGGGTTCGCTTTTGCGAAGAAGTCTTCACATTTGCGAAGAGTGGGCTGAAGGGGGGGGAATATCACATTTGCTAGCTTTTCTTTGTATTTGCGATAGGAGCAGGCCTGGAGGGGATCTCGCATTTGAGAGGCTGGCTTCGCAAATGTGAAGCCTGCAAGTCAGGCATACCAGTTGTGTTTAACATGCAACAAAATGAACCTGCGGCCTATGCAAAACTCTCCTGATCTCTCGGGGTTCCAAACCAAATATGCACACAACCCGAAAAATGGCCTACGAACTTACTTGTGCGATCAAATCGCCAAAGTAACATCATTTATATAGAATCAATTCTCAAAACACATGATTTCTTCCAAATTTCATGAAACTCTTAATTCCCATTTTCGTGTCCAAAACACGTTAAAGGACGTATGTTTTCAACCAAACTTTACAGATAGCGCTTAACACTCATTTAAGACATGTATCAGACGTCGGAACCAAAATACAAGTCCGATACCATCACTTTCTAACTCATTTTCATTTCAATTTCTCATATCAATTTCAGATAAACAATTTTTTTCAAAAATTCCATACTCGGCCTGGGACCTCGGATTTCAATTTCGAGAATATGCCCGGGTCCTATATTTTTATACGGACTCTCTGGGACCGTCACATCATAGGCAAATCTCACATCGACAAAATACGGAAAAAATGTTGAGTATATAAGTAGACATATCTTTGTTCCTAGTGACATATTTTAATCTCGTAAGGGCCTAGGCCAGAGTTAGTACAATATAATTGCCAAATTATATAATTAAATGACATGAATTTAATCACATTTTAAATCCAACATTGGTGAAGCAAGCAAATTAGTGGACAGGATACGATATGCTTAATTCTACGAGTTTTCCATTTCACGTCCATTAATTAATGTTTACTAGCTTCTTTTTCATTTAGTCACGAATCACTGCGACATATTTGTAAAGAATTATTAAAACTTTGCTTTAAATGACTAAACATGAAAATTTTAAGTGAATAGAAATTCACAAACACGATAAAATAATAAATACAAGTTTCAATTCATTGAATTTGCCGGAAATAATAATGCATGTGATATCCTAGTGAGCTACATTTGTTACTTCAAATGGAAATATCTACAGGCATAGGTGAGGCTATGCATCATTCTCTTAAGGCAATATTTTTAAAGAATTTTTACACAAATAATCGGCAGTATTTACTGTTTAGTTTTGTTTTGCTCAAAGTTTTTATTTACTTTAGAAGTATAAAACACTCAAAATAAATGGATGGCCAATTATAGCAGATTGTAATAAATTCAAAGACTAAAGGAATAAAATATAAGAGACACCAGTTATAGATTAAAGGGGGAAGGATGAAGATCTTTTATTAATGATATTGATTTGGTCTGCCTCTTCGTGGAGAGGTTCAGAGCCTTACAATGATGTATTCACTCCTCTGTTATAAGAAGATGTGAAGAAGAAGAAGAAGAAGAAGAAGAAGAAGCCCCTCTTTTAGGGTTCTTTATCTTGGTATTTATAGCTAGGAGATCTGCCAGCTGGCGCCAGGGAGTTGGGACCACATAGAGGGGACGTGCTCGTGAGGACGGCCAGGCCATGGCGTTAGTTGTCAAATTGGATAACTATCCGATAATCTTGTGAATAAATGGCCATACCATTTATTTGCCATAAAAAGACTTTAATAAATGCATCGATCTCATTTATTATCATGCGGTCAGGTTTTGACCCATACAGATAGTCCCTCCTCTTATTGAGGTCGGTCTCAGGCCGAGCTCGAAGAGAGGATTCTTATAATAACCGTGGTTGTTTACGTGATGAGGGCGATCGTAACCCATAGTTCCTCGGAAATGGCCGTAACCATTTTTTACTTGGGAGGTGGTCGTAGCCATTTTTGATTTAGAAATGGCCGTAGCCGTTTTATCTGTTGGAGATGGCCGTAGCCATTTTTACTTCTTAGATGGTCGTGGCCATTTTTACTTCGGAGATAGCCGTAACATTTTAATCTTTTAGCGGTGGCCGTAGCCGTTTTTTATTTAGAAATGGCCGTAATCATTTTATCTGTTGTAGATGGACGTAGCAATTTTTACCTTCTGAGATAGCCGTAGCCATTTTTAATTTGAAGATGGCCGTAGCCATTTTAACTTCTGAGATGGCCGTGGTCATTTTTACTTCGGATATGGCCGTAGCCTTTTTTACGTGCATGGGGAGAGTACGATCACGCTTATCGTGTTACAAAGGGAACATCATACGCAAGGTGACGCTTGGGGCGTGCCTATGGCACCTTGGGGTTGTCACAACTTTTTCATGGGGGACGTACTGATTAACGGTTGAATGACCGTTCAATGGTTTCTATCATGATGGTGCCGCTACCGTAGGTCTGAGTCGTTTTGCGGTTCGTCGGGTAGTTAATGGTGACCTTTGGAATTTGTGAGGGTCATTCACGTTTTGCCTATAAGTAAGGGGTTGTATTGCTCAATTCTCACTTTTCCGATATCTGTCTAAGTGGAATTCTGAGGGAGATAAGCTTTCTTGCTTTCACATTGTCTGGTTTTTCAGTTCTTATTGGTTCATTCTCCGTCATTCTTGTCGGATCTTCGTATTCTCTTGTTTTTCCGGGGAATTTTAACATCTTCTTTCCGTTATATTGATAATGGCGAGCTGTTCCCGTTCCGGTGCAGTTCCGGTGGCGGTTGCGGCGGCACAGGGTCTATCTATGATAGTGGGAGCCACTGATTCGCCGACCGTTGATAGGTTCCCGTTGGTGACCGACATCCTTTCCCTACCCGGTGGTCCAGCGACCGATTTACCGACCCTGAGGGAGAAGATCAAGTGGATGAGGCTCCATTGATGGGGGAGGTTGGCTTAGCTCAACTGAGGAAGCAATGTGAGATTCATCGCTTTGCCAGCATCGTCTTGGCCAGGAGCGGCGACAGGGTGCATGTCGACCACCGAGGGTACTGCGCCTTCTACACCTAGCCTTTCAGTCTGGGATTTAGGTTTCCTCTCCCCTTGCTGGTGGTGGATCTTTGCCGCTATTACAGGGTATGCCCTGGTCAGTTCGTCCCTTCCTGTTACAAATAATTGGCGATACTGATTAAATATGCGGAGTTGGCACGGAGGGAAGTTACACTTGGGTACGTGTTGACTCTGTACGCTCCTCAGAGGGTACGTAGCACTATGATCCGGTTGGTTCCTCATGGGACCGACGGCTTGACTGCGGAGCTCGATGATGAGGTTGCTACTCGTCCCTTCGAGTATTTGTTTTACATCAGGACTAAGCACCTAGTGGCGTGTGCCACTGACTTCCCGGCGGAGTGGAACCATGTACGTAAGTTTCTCTTATGCTGGCCTTGAATTCTTTTGGGCTGAGAGTTCAGCTTTATGTTTGTACGTGACGATCTTCTTTTTGTGTCGTAGCAGGAGGTGTTCCACCTGCGTCAATTTCAGGCATCCGCGAGTGGGTTGAGGCCGTCCTCTGTGTTACGACGGGGATTCGCATGTGGGAGTCTTTCTGGGAGGCCCATGGCCGCAGGCCGGCTGCTGGTAAGAATCTGATTTGTTGATTATTGCTTTTTCTTCGTAATCCTTAGTTCCTCTTAACTAACCCTTTTTCTTTGATTGGTTAGAACGACCATGGCGCAGAAGGGCTCCTCAGCTTGCTTTTCATAGATCGGGGACGACTGCCCGAATGATCAAAATGTCGGCACCTAGTCCGATTTTGAGGGAGACTTTAGTGGAGTCTTCAGCTGCACTCTGGAACGGCCCGTGCCCCGAGTTGGGGAGTCTCCAGGAGTCGTACGTTCCAAGGGAGAGCAATCGCCGAATGGAGATGAAGAAGATGATGAGATGCCGCTGACTCGGTGCAAGGTGGTGTTCACCCTGGCCCTCCCGGTGGTGATCAGTTTAGATTCTTCGCCGTTGACGGAGGAGGGGGTGCAACGGACCTAGCTCCAGAAGGTGAGCGCTCTGTGGGGGTTGCCCCGGTTCGCTTAGGCCAAGGTGATACAGTCGCTTCGGCGGCTCAAGTTTCTGTTCCTGTTGTTGCGAGGGAAGGTTGTTCCTCGGCAGCTATTTTGGTAGAGACGGCAGTCGTCGACGTCACGACGAATATGGGCGCATTGAAGTCTCGGGCGGCGAAAGCCTCAACTTCCAGGGCGGCAGAGGAAGGGGCGTTTCAAGAGGGGGGGATGGTTCAGAGTCCGATATGTATCCCGAGGAAATCCGTCTTTCTCAGGAGGGTTATACCCGCTCGGCCGTGCAGGCCGAGGGGGATTATCGTTATTTGGAGATTTTTAACTGCCTGAACCTGTTGCTCGAGGAGAAGAACCTAGTGACGATGTTCGAGGTTCTGTGCTCGAAAGAGGAGAGCACGTCCGCGAGGGGCATTTCGGACGTCGTACTAATGGGTGAGGTGGCCGCCCTAAGTATAAAGGTATGTGAAAAAAACTTTGGTTTGTTCTCTTTCTTAGCATGTCTTCTCGTGCTAACCTTCACTCTGTTCGTTGTAGAAATTTTTGCTGGAGGTGGAGGGCACTAGGCGGGCTAATGCTCGTTCGGTACTTTTTGCGCGGCTGTTGGGGAAGTAGCACCGCTACCACGACCGGTGCCCTGACTTGCACGAGCGCGTAAGGAATGACCCGCGGAACCAGGAGTTGGTAGAAGATCTAGCACGGAGGGAGCTTCAATTGCAACAGACCCTCAGTAGGGTATCCACTCTTGAGGAGCAGCTCCGCCAGGAAAACGAAGGGGTGGATGTTGATAGGAGGGCGGCTGCAGAGAGGGAGCGCCAAAATCTGGCTGCAGTGGCGGAGGCCGCTGAGGCATATATCAGGCATGTGGTTGCACTGGAATCTGAGGCCGCAACTTCAAGGAGGCAAGCAGAGGACGCCCTGGCGAGGGTTGAGGCACTGCAAGCGACCAACCGTGCCCAGGAAAGGGAGCGTGGATTAGAGAGGGCCGCCACTGCTTTTCGAGAACGATCATTACAGGGGCATCTTGCCGTCTGTGATCAGGATGCCCGTGCTGCGGCGGATCGGATTGCGGCCTTGAAGGCTGAGAACCAGCGCCTGAGGGATCAAGCTGCTTCTTTTTGTCCTGCTCTCGAGCTTTGGACATATGCCGAGGGTCAGCTTGACGTGTAAAGGCGGCTGTGGGAGGCTGGCATCGTGTCTAAAGCCACTTACGGGGAGGCATGCCAAAAGGCTCGTGAAGCCCGCCTTGACTGTGGCTTTGACCCTTCTACCCCCGGGAGAGATGATGGCGCTGATAATGCCGAGGGGGGCGCTGGGGGCGCCGAGTGAAATTTTTTTTAATGTTTGTTTAGGTTTTGTTCTCTTTTTTCTATTTTTTCTTTGCCGGCCTTGGGCCAATGTAATTGGGGGTAACCCCGTATAAATATTGTGAATATATGAGATTTTCTTCTTTTCTGTTTGTTTTATGTTGAATACATTTTTTTTGTGCCCGTTTGCAAGGGTTTTGCTTTAGATTTCTTCTGGCATGCATGTTAATAGTCTCAACCGGTTAAGTGATTTCTACCATTGTATGACCGACCCTTCGCCTTAGGAGGAGATTGATGCGGATGGACTTGGCCATAGATTGATGCTCTTGGTCATCACCTTCCTCCACTTGGGAGAGTGGGTTGTAGCCGTGTCTGGGCAGTGGCGGCACATAGCCTTAGTCCCATTTAGGGCTTAGTTGAACTACTGGCTGTGGTAAGGTAAAGCATGGCCTCGTAATTCGATTTGGACCGAAGTTTGTGTGGTCAACACTTTAGTTTGAGTTAGTCGTACTTATTGAACGGCGGGGCGCTTGGCCTGACCTGGGGTTTGTCTATGGTTAAGTTTGCGGCTTTTGTGACAGTGGTGTGTAGCCTGAGTTCTGGTTCGCCTCACAGTTGAATGCTTTTGTACTTCACAGTGGTGGAAGAATTTGGCCCGACACCTAATCTAACTCGTAGTCGGACTTTTGGGTGAACTCATGTAGCCTGAGCTGTCGTTCAACCGTAGTTGAACCTTTGTAGCTTTCGAAGGCACGTAGTGTAAGTCCAGTTCGACCGTAGTTGAAAATTTTGTGTGTAAGGCACATAGCATGTACTGCCGTTGAACTATAGTTGAATTTTTATGTGAAAGCACAAAGCCTGAGTCGAATGCGCATAACCTGAGTCGAAGGCGCATAGCCTGAGTCTAAGGCGCATAGCCTGAGTCGAAGGCGCATAGCCTGAGTCCCAGTTTGACCGTAGTTGAACTTTTTGTGTGAAGGCACATAGCCTGAACTGCCGTTCAACCGTAGTTGAACCATTGTAATATTTGAAGTCGAAGGCGCATGCCTGAACTGCCGTTCAATTGTAGTTGAACCATTATAATACTCAAGGGAAAATTTTTCATTTGTTTATAACTAGGATGATCATCTTATAGTGTCGATAGAAGAAAATGCCATTATTTTAGGGATATTTTTCTATTTGTTTTTATTACAGTAATGTTCGTGAAAGTATAAGAGAAATTGTAGTAGATCAAAATCTTGGTTGACTAACTGTGAGTTTAGTCAACTGGATTTGTACAGTGAACAATTTCACTAGGAATATAATAAACAAACGGAAAGGTAAAGAAGGCACAACAGTTTTTATACTGGTTAAGTACCGGTGTGGTACATATATCCAGTTTTCTTGGGTCACAAGGATTCTCTTAGATCTTTGATAAAGGATTATCATAGTGATGGTTTTAGTACGTTCATCATCAACGATATTCAGCAACTGTGTTTTTTGTAATATTGACACAACTCTCTTTTTGTGTTCTAACTTTTCTAATCTTTTGTGACACTTGTAGACTCAAGAATACAGTGTTCGTACTAAAATCTAGAAAGGCTTAGCAAAACGTTTGTGTAGTTGCTAAGTCTTCTTCTTGAAATTGCACGTATTCTTATAGGGGAAATTGAATTGCCATTGTAAATTGATCTTTGATTGAGACACATAATCCTCTAAGAGATATGACCAAAGGGGTACCTCTGAATCCTGCACGTGAGATGGGATGGATTCGTTTAAATCCTTCCCCTTTTATATCCAAATTTTAGGGAGTGATTTGTGGCTTCAATTTGGTTGATCAATCTTCTAATTCAAATTTAGTCATTAAAGTATCGCCTGATATTCTCTAACAACTGCACTTGATATGTTTCCTTGTTGAGATAGCCTCGTTATCCTTTGATTGAGACTAGCTGGACTGATTTTGTCTTCTTTTTTATGGCTTTTACAAGTCTTTGACTTCCTTTGATTTAGCATTATTTATGTTGCCTTTGATCTCGTTTCCATTATGGTATCGTTTCCTTTGAACTTCCCTTGAAGTAATGCTACTTCCTGGTTTCCTACAATTAAATATATATGATTAGATTTGCACTATTGTCATTATTAAAACTTAGATATAACAATCTGCCCATTTTTTATGATGACAATCAAGAGAGAGTAAACAGAGTATATTTCCCTTTTATAGTTTGAGAAACATGTTCCTCCTGAGTTGTTACTTAGATTTGCACAGTACTACTCCCCCTGAGTTGTTGCTTTGGTTTACTCTTCAAATAATTTTCCTCCCCCTTTTGCATCAATCAAAAAGAAAAAAAAATGCAGACAAAACATACAATACAGTAGATAATAGGCAGATAATAGACATGCTAGCTAGAGTAGCAGAGGTTATGCCTTCAGCAAAGGTATAAAGTGAGGGTTCTTAAAGACTAACGCAAAAAAATAATTCACAAAGAAACAAGCAAAAAAATTATTTTTAACACATATGCGCTACCTTAGTTTTTCCCTAGAAAGTACTTCAGGGTATTGATCACTTTGGTGCGGAAGGAGTCATAGGAAGTTTCAACTTCGTTGGTGATTTTGTCCATCTTTGCTTCATGGAGTTGAATGCCCTAGTCCCTTGCCTCCTCGTGGATCCCATGTCCATCTTGAGATTAGCCATACTTGTACATGTTTTCTTGGTGACTTCCTTGATTTTGTCCACCCGTTCTTTCATTGCATTGAGAAGGATTTTACCCCATCAAGATTTTGTTGAATCTCATGTAGGTTGTCAATGACAGTCGACAGAGTTTATGTTGGTTCAGTGGGTGCTTCAACCTGTACTGGAACCCTTTCAACTTTGGCACGCCTGTCCCATTCGTCCTCACTTAAGGTGTAACCATCATAAAAAAAAGAGTCTTATCATACTGGTGATGTGCTTGGGAGAAAAGGTGTCAAATCAACTTTCATAACTTCAAGGATATGTGAGATGAGCAAACCATATGGTAGACAAGTAGCAGAGAAGGATATACCCCTAATATTTTCAAGCATATATTGACGAATTCATACAAGCCAGTCAAGTCTTTTAGTGTTCACAAGACAGTAAAGAACAAAAACATATCTAGTAGTTAAAATACTGAGGGACCCAGTTCTAGGAAGTAAAGTGGTGGCTATTATGTAGGCTAAAACTCGGTGTTCAAACTTGATTTTTTAGGACCAATGTCAGGGGGTTATCTGACAAGAAGACTTTTGCCTCTTCTAAGGAAACTTCTAGATTCTTTTGCTAGGAATTTTGCACAAAAATATCATACCCATGAAGCCTAGAAGAAAATCTTTCCTGAAATAGATAAGTGTCAAGAACAATTTGAGTGCCTAAAACCATGGATTCCAAGTCATCTTTTTCATTAACAAACAGAATGGATAGAACATTCTCATAGGCTCTTCATACACAGAAGTTCTAATAGTATCAAACAGAGAAAAGAGACGTTGAAAGTCAAAAATATCAATCACATCACAGTGAAAAACTTCATTAGAGAGAGACTTACAGAGCTTCCATAATCTATAGATTTTGACTTATAGGACTCAAACCTTGATTTCTCACATGGTCCATAAAAGTTTAGTTTGTCCTCTGGCCCAGAATCTGCGCTTTCCACTTTTCCTTTCTTGCATGCAGGCTTTTGGGGGGTTTGATTCATAGGCCTTCTTCCTGCTTTGCTCTGGCTAATAGGTAGATCCTCTTATGATTCACTAATTTCATTGTCTGTTTTAAGAAAGTCTGAGTCGATGGATGATTCCAGGTCTATGGTTTCTTCGGGGTTGTGGGTTTTCTGAAATCATCTGCTTTGTCTAGTGGTAGTGGAAGATGAGAGGTTTATTTTTTTCCATGGTAAGGAAATTTTGTGAGAGTAGATGAAGAATGAGAGGGAGAAAAGGATTCTTTACTAGGTATTTGGAAGGTTGAAGGGTTTCCTCGGTTAAGAAAATCCATATTCAGAAGGAAGTGACACTCTGAGGAGTTGTTTCGGCGGCACCGATGGAAGTGTAATAATTTTGATCATAACAAATTAGTACACTTCATCAATTAAGCAAACTTAATTAAGGAAATAAAATATATTATACAAATACGAAAGATTTTTTATAAAATAGGCATAATACCAATCTTTTTACGCAGTAAATAAAATCTTTCCTCTAAAATAGATTTTGTAAAAATATCAACAAGTTGAGACTCAGTATTAATGAATTCTAATACAATATAAATTTTTTCAGCATGATCACAGATAAAATAATACTTAATTTCTATATGCTTTATCCTAGAGTGATAGCACAGAAGTTTTTTACAAATATTCAACACTAGTATTATCACAAAATATAGGAGTAGAGGTAAGAGATAAATCATAATCGAGAAGTTGATGCATGATCCAAAGAACTTGTGTACAACAACCTCCACATCTAAATATTCCGCTTTAAAAGTTGACAAAGTAATACAATTTTTGTTTCTTTCTATGCCAGAAAATTAATGCGTTTCCCAATTGCTGGCATGTGCAACTTGTACTTTTTCCGTCAATCTTATCACTTGCAAAAGATGCATCTGAAAAACCTTTTAACACCAAATTGTTAGAGTGAGCATACCATAATCCTAATTGAAAGGTCCCAATAAGATATCTAATAATGTGTTTAACTGCAGTAAGATGAGATTCTTTTGGAGCCAACTAAAACCTTGCATATTTACATACACTGAACATTATCTCTAGTCGACTAGCAGTGAGATATAATAAATATCCAATCATTCATCTATACATTGTTTCATCCACACTTTTTTCATTACTATTCTTCAAGTGTAGTTGTTGGACTCAGTGGAGTTTCAATAGACTTTACATTCTACATGCCGGGCTTCTTTATAAGTTCCTTGGTGTACTTAGTTTGGCTAATAAATATTCTTTTAGGAGACTATTTGATTTGTAGTCCAAGAAAGAATATTAGTTCTCCCATTATGCACATTTTGAATTCTCCTTTCATAGAGTGAGCGAATTCTTCACATAGTACAGAGTTAGGACTTCCAAAAATAATATCATCAACATAAATTTAATTAATAAGATTACCTGAATTTGAGTGCTTAATAAATAAGGTTGTGTTGATATTACCTCGTTTGAAGCCTTTACTTATAAGGAAAGAGCTTAATCTTTCATACATGGCTCGGGGAGCTTGCTTCATTTCGTATGGATCTTTAGACAGCTTGATACATGATTTGGGAATACAAAGCCAGGAGGTTGCTTTACATATACCTCTCCAGAAATGTATTCACTTAAAAGGTACTTTTTACATCCAGTTGAAAGAGTTTGAATCCTTTATGAGTAGCAAAAGCAAGTAGTATTCAAATAGATTTCAGTTTTGCTACGGGTGAAAAAGTTTCATCGTAATTAATTCCCTCTTGCTGAGAGTAGCTTTGAGCAACTAGCCTTGCTTTGTTACGAATCACTTAAAGGAATTCATTCAATTTATTTCTGAAGACCCATTTAGTTCCTACAATGGAAGCGTTTGATGGTTTTGGAATCAATTTCCACGCTTTATTTCTTTCAAATTGATCAAGTTCATCTTTCATTGCTTTGAACCAATTGTCGTCTTTAAGGGCTTCATCCACCTACTTTGGCTCAAATTGTGATATTAAGGCCACGTGGAAGTTGAACTTTTGAGATCTTCTGGTAGTGATACCCTCATGTGGATTTCCAATAATGAATTTGTGAGGATATCATGTTTCACTCTTTCATTCATTTGGAACGTTCGTGATTTGCTCATTTTCCCTAATGGTTGACAGTTCTGCAGAAAAAATTCCTGAATTTCAATGTGCTCCTCAGTTGACTGATTCTGCTAACTGGTTGACTCATCTTGACTGTCACTTCCTACAGCAACAAGCTTTGAAACAATAGAAATTTCATCATTTCCAGAAAGTTTTTCATTGCTCGAGTGAGGGTTAGTATCTAAAGAAAGACATGAATTGATTCTTCATTGCACAAAGTTCCTTTGTTGTAAACTCTATATGCTCTACTTGAGGGAGAATATCCAAGAAATATACATTCGTCGCTCTTTGGATCAAACTTACCTAGATTGTACTTTCTAGTATTATGGATGAAACATTTGCCTCCAAATGGGTGAAAGTAACTGATGTTGGGTTTCTTACCGTTCCGTAGCTCATATGGAGCCTTTTTAAGAATGGGTCGAATCAAACATCTATTATAATATGACATGTTGTGCTCATAACTTCTGCCCACCACTATATGTGGTGGGGTAGAAAGTTTTCCACAATCATGGTTCCTACCATGTCTTGCAATATTCTATATTTACGTTCTACCACTTCACTCTGTTGAGGCGATCTTGGCTAAGAGAAGTTATGAGAGATTCCTTATCATTGTAGAAGTTTTCAAATGCCCTGCTTTCAAACTCTTCTTCATGGTAACTTCTGATAGTGGAAATGTAGTATCCTTTCTCACGTTGAACCTTCTTACAGAAAACATAAGAATTCCTTAGAGCTTCATCTTTATGACTTAGAAAAATAACCCAAGTGAAACAAGAAATATCATCTACAATAACAAAAGCATATTTTCTACCACCAATACTAGCAGTTCTAGTTGGACCAAACAAGTACATATACAATAGTTGAAGAGTTTTAGTAGTAGAGACAATGTTTTTGATTTTGAAAGATGAAAAGATCTAGTTTTGGAAGACCAATGACAAGATCGTGTTTGCAAATATTTTGTATAGTATGCATGCTAGTATGTTCAAGCTTTCTACGTCATACTCAGAGATCATAAATCATAGATGCTAGACAAATTTGGTTACCAGGGCTATCTATTTCAGTGATAGTATAGACATTCATGTCTCTATTACCAAAAAGAATAATTTTACCTGATTCGTCTTCTATAAATCAACCATGTTTCTTAAAACGAACATCATAGTCATTGTCACATAGTTGATTGATACTGAGAAGATTGTAACCAAGTTCATCAACTAGGTATACTTCATCCACATCACATGTTGACCAGAGAGGAACCTTTCCAACACCAATTATGCTTTCTTTTGATTTATCTCCAAAGGTAATTTTTACTCCATCTAGTTTGGTGATTGTTTTGAATAATTGTTTGTCACCAGTCATATGTCTGGAACACGCTGTCAAGATACCATTTTCTTTTTCGATTCTTCTTGCGATGTTCCTGCTAAAATAAATTACTTGTTTTTAGGTTCCCAAGCTTTCTTGGGTTCTGAATGGTTAGATTTTTTAGTATTAGCTTGATTAGAAGATTTAGGTCGCCAGACCCATCCCCTGTTATCCTTGAACCTGCAATGGTTAGAAGTGTGCCCAAGCTTTCCACAATAGAAGCAAGAAGTTTTATTGGGATTTTCAGAGCCTCTTTCTGCTCTGATTCTATTCCTGCATTGGTTCGTGTTATAACCATTTTTTCCACTATAGGAGCATGCAGTGGGATTTCTAGTTCTGATAAAAGATGCATGAGGAGCAATTTGATTTGAATTGACATAATTATGGCTAGTGGATTTTCGCAATCTATTTAGTTGTAGTTGAAGTTCATTAACTTGATCTTGAAGCATATCACGCTCAATATCACAGACTTCCAACTTCAAGGCCTAGTCATTCTTTTCTGTTTTGATTTTTCTGAGTTCATTTTGAACTCTCTCAATATCTGCAAGAGCAATATCAACAAATTCTTGGAGTTTATAATAATTAGGACATATAGGAAGACGTACCTCACTAGTTCCTTCTTCTTCCATAAGACCAAGTTCACTTAAGTCTTCTTCCTCATCCGTTCCTTCGTCTGTCAAGAGCCCAAGTTCCCATAAGTCCTCATTGATGTCTTCTTTTACGACCATGAAACATATATTTTTAATTTCCTCATAGTCAGATTCCTCTTCACTACTCCAGGCTCCAAAAGACTTTTTCTTTTAAAAGTTCATGCTGAGTTTCTTCTTCACTTTAGGGCATTTAGATTGATCCATAGAACTTTCCATCATTTTTATCATTATCATTATTCATCCTTCCTTTTCTGAAGTTTGATTTACCTCTCATGTTGTTTCTATTTTTCCTCATCATGCTTGTTACAACTTGAGAGAGCATGGCTATGTTCTCATACTATTCTCTTCCTTCCTCCTCCTCTTCATTTTTTGGTTCAGCCACAGTCGCTTTGAATGAAATTATTTTATTTTTTTCTTGTATCATATGCCTATCCAAGTGAGTTTCTCGAAGTCAATTAGGTCACCTCTAAGTTCATCATAGGACATCTTGTCGAGATCCTGACATTCCAGAGCAATACCTTTGGGTTGAAAAATCGTGGGAAGACTTCTTATAATTTTTCTGACATGTTCTCCACTTTTTATTGACTACCAAATGACTTTAAATCTCCAAGAATTTTGTTGAATCCGAAAAACATTTCCTCTATTGATTCTTTATTTGAAATAATTCATAGTCCCGAACAAGAAGATTGATCCTTGTTTCATTCACTTTGTTGGTTCCTTCATACGTGACCTCTAATTGATCCTACATTTCCTTAGCAGTTTCACAACTTTATATTTTTTGATATTCTTCTTCATAGATAGCATAATACAATAGATTTTTTGCTTTGGCATTCAGTGTTGTGACGGCTGATTGTTTATAAGTGTAGTCATCTAAGTCAAGTGGATCAATTGATACTATGACTTGACCATTTACATCTTTCTTTGGAGGAATTGAAAGATTTCCTTATTTGATCACGTGCCAAACTTTAATGTCACATGACATAGTGTATGTTACATATGTACTTTACAGTGAGAAAAGTGTTACCCTTTGAAATTTGGAGGTCGTACCTGAGAGGTTCTTTCTTGAAATAGTGATCCAACGATTGTTTTTGATCTCGTGATCTTTTTCTCACTAGCTGTTAAGAAAAATTTGTGAGCCTGGCTTTGATACCAATTGAAAGTACATTGCGGGAGGGGGTGAATTATAGCCGATTAAAATCGTGGTTAACTAAGTGTGAGTTTAGTCGAGTAAATTTTGCACAATGAACAATTTAAGTAGGAATGAAATAAACAAATGGAATGGTAAAGAAGGCACAACAACTTTTATACTGGTTCAGTATCGGTGTGATACCTACGTCCAGTTCTCCTGGGTCACAAGGGTTCTCTTAGATCTTTGATAAAGGATTATAATAATGATGGTTTTAGTACGGTCATTATCAATGATATTCAACAACATTAATTTTTGTAATATTGACACAACTCTTTTTAGTGTTCTAACTCTTTCTATCTTTTGTGACACTTGTAGACTCAAGAAAATAGTGTTTGTACTAAGAACTATAAAGGCTTAGAAAACAGTTTGTGTAGTTGCGCAAGTCTTCTTGTTGAAATTGCATGTCTTTTTATAGGAGAGATTGAATAGCCGTTGCAAATTGATCTTTGATTGAGGCACAGAATCCTCTAAGAGATTTGACCCAATGGGTGCTTCCGAAGCCTGCACGTGAGATGAGTTAGATTCATTTACATCCTTCCCCTTTTATATCCAAATTTCAAGGAGTGAGTTATGGCTTCGATTTGGTTGATAAATCTTCTTATTCTAATTTAGTCCTTGAAGTATGGCCTGATATTCTCTAACAGTTGCACTTGATATGTTTCCTTATTGAGACAACCTCGTTATCCTTTGATTGAAACTAAAGCGTCTAGACTCTTTTCATTTACTTTTTGATGGCTTTGACATGGCTTTGACTTCCTTTGATTTAGCATTGTTCATGTTGCCTTTGATCTCGTTTCCATTCTGGTGTCATTTCCTTTGGATTCCCCTTGAAGTAGTGATATTTCCTAATTTCCAGCAATCAAATCGGTACGATTAGATTTGCATATATGTAACAGTTCGAACTCAAAGGTAGATCCAAGATTTAATTCTTATGGATTCCTGAAACGACCTCGATTAAATTTTCAATGGCTGGTTCACATTCAAATATTTATAGGTATTTAGTAAATTTTTTAAACAGATTTATATTGTTTGGACAAAATCTATTTAATTTACGTGAATCCGTAGGTTAAGAGGGGGATCTGCCCATGTTCGAGCTAATTTGTATGCATCTCAACTAATATTATTAGGTATTTACTACATCTTGCATGTACATATATCTGAGTAAAATATATCTATTAAAGATTCACGGAAGAAAGAACTCACTAATATTTTATATGATATTTTCCTGTAAAGTGAGCTCATCTCGTTACATAGGTATGGTGTTTCTTTTATGAAATTAATTTAGTATATCCTTTTCCTGCTTCTCCCTTTAAATGAAAATCCATATTCCTCATTATTCTATAAATAGATGAAAACCAAGGCAATAGAAGAGAGTGAACTCGGGGATCCATAATTTAAGTTCTACAAGTTTAATACTTAAGTTCTTAAGATTGACTATTACATTTTAAAAGTTATAGATAAGTTCATATATATTATTTGTTACACATAAATTTATATTCTGCAATAAAAAAAAGGAAAAAATGCTGTAAAATAAAGGGCGAATTTGTTAAAACCTAATGGGAACACATCCCCTTTAATTCGGTGAAGAGCGTTAATCTTCTCCTCAACTTCAATTTATTGACCTCATAAATATCATATGAGAAGTGTCAGTAATTTTTCTAAAAAAAAAAAATTATTTACTCCTCCCTATGCGAAAATTGGAAATAAAAAGCAATACTAGAATAAATAGCTTTTATACAGGTCATAAAGTTCACATATTGGTAGACTAAAACTAACGTTATCTTGCCATGAAATTTTGATATTTATTAACTATGCCCTAAATGACATCAAAGCCTAATTTATGCTATAATTATTAAGTTATTCTGGAGTGATAATTCTGCGATTATAATTATGTGGACTATAAAATAATAATAACAATAATAACTAAATATTTATGATAAATATTAATTAATAATTTACAGAAAATACAATAAATTTTAAATAATAAAAAATCTTTTGTGGCTATAAAAAAATCTTTTATAGGATCAGCATATATATATATATATATATATATATATATATATATATATATATATATATATATATATATATATATATATATATATATATATATATATATATATATATATATATATATATAAACTTAAAATCAATAAAAGGAAGCCATATGCACATGTTCAAAGAGGCAGAACAGAAGTCATTGCCATAATCAGAAGTAAACAATTTTTATTTTTTATTTTTTATTTTTGGAGAAAACAAACTCATTTAATGTTTCTGACTGCACATGTTATCCACGTGCAATTGTGATTGTAATGTCTAAAATTAGCACTTGGGAACAGTAGGGGCCAGGGGCAATAACCCTCTTGTCTTTCCCCAATACCCTAGTCTCATTATTACATATGCACGGATTTCTCATGGTAACTTATAAGAATATTATCATTTCAATTTTTCTTATAGGAACGTTTTTTATTTGGCATAATCATAAATTTTATCTATATTTTAGTAAAATTTCAAATTTAGCTCAATAATTTATTTTGGGCCAAAATATTTACAAACATTAACAATATTTATATATATATTTTTTCAAAATAAATTTGAGAAATATGTTTTGAAATGTATGTCCAAACACATTTCCGTCTTCAAACCAAATTTCACCCAAATCAGAATTTTCAAAATAAATTTGAGAATTTATGGTCAAACGCGAGCATAGTCCTCCCTTCAATTTGCGTGTACTTTAATTAATATCTCCTTCAGTACGTACAATAACAACAATACAGTAATCCAGTATAATTTTATAAGTAAATTCTGAGGAAGCTAGTGTGTATGCAAACTTTACCCCTACCCGAAGAAGTAGAGAGGTTGCTTACGATAGACCATCGGCTCAAGAATCTCCACCTGTACAAGTGTCTGTTAATTCTATCCATCACTAGTTTGTTTGGCCAAACTTCTCAAAGATTCAAAGTTATAGTGTTTGGCCAAACTTTTCGAAGAAAAAAAAATATTTTTGAGTATACGCAGAAGCAATAGTGAAGTAGAAAAAAGTAACTTCTTCTCAAAATTACTTTTTCAAAGAGCACTTTTGAAAAAAATATCTAGAAGCATGTTTTGAAAAATTTGATCAAACATTAATTGCTAACTAGAGTTACATTTTAAATTAATTATACAAATACAAATTATTTCTTACAAAAAATACTTTAAAAAATAAGTATTTCTTAAAATAAATTAATTTTAAAAGTTTGGCCAAACAGAATATACATGCACTATCATCTCATTTCATATTCTTGATTTGAAAGATGAATTTAACTTATTCTTTTGAGATTTGGTGTTTTGGCATGCAGGCTCATGTCATATTGGTTGTGCCCAACTCTTTTGTAGTAGTAAACTGTAAAGTATTGGTGATTTGTCCTGCAACTTTTATTAACATGCAGGTAAAGATATACTTGTAGGGCCTGGGGGAAGTCAAAAGGTGTCTTAGTGCGAATTGTTTTTTAAAGTAAAAATAATATTTGAGAATTAGAGTTGTATTTGAATATGAATATAATTTGAAGTTATTTTTGTGTATTTGTAAGTGATTGAAGTAAAAATTTTTTAAAAAATAGTTTTTGGAAGTTTTTCAAATTTTCAAAAAATTTCAAAATTCAACTTCAAATGAAAATTGAAATTTTCATTTTGAAATAACAGCGAAAATTTTTTGAAAAAAACAGTAAAAAATTTCTTATGGCCAAACGGGCCTAAGGAGCTCTTTGTTACTGTTGCTTTTGTTTAAAAAATCAGAAAATATTCAAATATGCCCGTGAACTATGTGAAATAGGACAAATATATTCGTCCTTAATAGTTTGGCCCTAATAACCTCAAACCATCCAATAGTTGTGTGCATTTGCCCTTTTGTTAACGGAAACAATATTTTTTCTTTTTTTTTTAATTAATTAAAATCAAAATATTTTTCCAGTTTTTAGAAAAATATTGATTTAAAAAAAATTGAAAAATCATTTCTAAAATAATTTTTTTGTAAAAACATAAATAAATCTAAAAAGTAGTTTTCTAAAGCAAATTTTTTTTTTTTGGTAATTAAGGCTTTTCATACAGCAATATTTTTGCAAAAACTGAATAAAAAATATTTTTCAAGTAAAAATGGTATTTGAGAATTAGAGTTGTGTCTGAATATAAATATAATTTGAAGCTACTTTTGAATATTTGTATGTGACTTGAAGTGAAACTTTTTAAAAATAGTTTCTGGGAGATTTTCAACTTTTCAAAAAATTCGAAATTCAACTTAAAGTGAAATTTAAAATTTTAATTTCAAAGCAAAAGCAAAAATTTTCTGAAAAAAAGTAAAAATTTTCTTATGGCCAAACAGCCTAAGGACCTCTTTGTTACTATTGCTTTTGTTTAAAAAATTAAATGTTATAGGCACGGGTGGAATTAGAATTTAGGTTACGAGTTTGATTAAATTCATTAGCTTTCGTTTGAATTGCGTATTTATTTTAAGAAATTTATTGAATATTTACGATATATAAATTTAAAATTCAGTAAATAAAAGGACTAAATCTTGAATTCATAAATTTCGGTTTCAACATACGAAAGCAAACGCATCTAGTCTTTGGTACGAAATCTTAAATTAATTGTTAAATTGATTGAAATAGAAGTAACATATTTACAGGTTTACACATATGATCACAACTTTTTATGAGGGGCAAAGCCTGAGTGTCCGTTGCAGGTTCGAATGTATCCAGTAATTTTGGTTTAAATTTTATATTTATTTTTAAAAATATGTTAATTATATTTAAATTTTTATTACAGAACCTAATAACTTAAAAAATTAGAATTTTGAACCACACGTTTGAAATTTTGACTCCACCTTTACTTTTTATTAGTAAAAATAAAAAAAGGAACTATAGTCAAAGAAAAAGGTGTTGATTTTTGGAGTAGCATTTATATAAAATTTATTGTATGATTATTCTAATGAAACTAAGTACACGAGAAAATAAAATTTCCAATTATGATGAAAGATTGAAAATGCTAGGTGTAATAAAAATGCCTATTTATGGATATTAGATGTTAAAGAATAATATATTTATTTTAAAGTGGACAGCTAAAAATAGTACACTAGTATCTCATTCTTTCACATGAGTAGCTCTACTAAAAAGGCTGACAAAGAGATCGAAGCTAAGACAACCTTTGACTTTACCTACTATTTGTTTACCAAGTGAGGTGAATATTTTATGTTCTTCTCCACTTTCAAAGTCACTCAAATATAGCACTAAATCTTTGGTAAAAAAAGGAGAAAATGCAACTCATTCCCTTCCAAAGTCCTAAGCTTCCCCCCCCCCCCCCCCCCACACCCCCACAAACACACACACCAAAAAAAATCCACTCCAAGTTTTAATTACTAAAAGGTTCAAAAAATACCCTTTTCAAGAAATATGGGAAGTATTACATACATTATTAATTTATATATATATATATATATATATATTAGTAGAAAAATAAAAGGAACAGAAAAATTTTCTAAATTGATGGGATGAATTTGTTCAAAGTACATACAGTAGAGGATAAAGATCCTATTAGTTTTTCATTAGTATATGTTTCCATATAGTAGAGGATAAACTTTTTAGTATTTTTCTATTAAAGAAGAAGAGTCTTGGAATAACAGTAAAGTTATTTTCGTATGATCTAAAGGTCACAAGTTTAAGCGGTGAAAACAATCACTAACTTTTTGTTAGTTTGAGTGCCCGTATTATTTACTAAAGAACTTGGTTCTTTACCGTGTTCTTAAATGTGAAGTAAAATAAGTAGTAAAGTAAATGTAATAATTTTTATGTGAAAAATCACCCGACTCAAAAGGTGCAAAAATCATGATCTATTGCGTAAGATTTTCAACTTCAATTCCACTAGAACAATGAGCCAAAATGTATCAATTACAAGAATGTAATTCAATGCTCTCTGGTACTCCTACTACGACTATTTGATTTGCAAGTTACTCTAACTTGTAAAAGCAAATATTTACTCCAACTCATTAATTGTTTGTGACACTTTGATTACAACTCAATTTCCTAAATACAAATTCACTAGACTGACTCAAAAAGAACACAACATCGGTACTCGACTATAGTGTACACATGTAGTTCTTTAATTTTGTGTGAAAGGATAATCTCAGAAGTCCAAAATATATAGTAGTATTTAAAAGTCGGGCCTTCAAGATCTTCTAGGAGACTTACTCATTGTAAGCTTCCCATTTGATAGGACTCTTACTGTTCCAAGAACTCCAAAAATTTTGGGACTCTTATCTCTTACGGATTTATTCGTATCTTCCTGGGCAACAACTCTTATTACGTGTTGCATCCTTCTTCCACTGAACTCAGACCTGGGTAACTTTGAGATAAAGTTATTGTCATACACAAAAGTACAATCATCAACCCGAGGAGCTGGTTCATAGAACAGTTTAGCAGCCATGTTGAGGACCTGGTTCTTCGAACATTACATCTAAACAAACTTTATTAATTATCAAAATCTCAACTCAACACTCTCGCATTATGGTAGGTTGTCTACATCACATACTTAAAAAGTACGATCTTTTTTCGAACCCTATATATACGCAAGATGTTTTATACCCCACACTGCCCTTTTTTATTTCCTATTAAAAGAGATTATTTTCATAACTCAATTCCCGATGGTAATTCAAATTCCTAGGAATGAAGAAAAAGCATTACTAAGAAATACGGCTTTAACCTTTTTAGACCGTAAAAAAATGTAGGCTTAACTCTTCTAAATTATTACTAGTAATAATTAATTCTTGTTCCCACTTAATGTTAGTATTAAAAATAGATCTTCTTCCTAGGGGTGTTTATCGGGCGGATTGGACGGCTTTTTATTCTTAACGGTTTGGCTTAACGGTTATCGGCTTTTAAATGTATTAATCCGTTAGCCACCCGATAAGATATCGGGCGGATTGGTATCGGGTTAGCTCTTATAGAACGGTTATTGGGCGGCTTATCGGCCTAAAATACATGTTTACTAGAATTTGATAGATCTCTTCGGGCAATTATAAATCAAACACCTATTCCAGTATACCTTCATATGAGCTAGCTTGTTAATGTCTTTTCAGGGCATTCATTTTATCCCTGAGTTAGTATAGCTTTGCCCTCCTCACTTTTTTCTTGTCCAATACCTTCATCTCCTTTATGTTGGGCGAGTACCTGCAAATTATCTAGATCCCGAGATTAAAAATGCTTAGAAGTAGAAATAAACTTTTGTTAATCATTTTCAAGGGTTTTAGTTTTTTTATATTTAATATATATAAATAAAAATAAATTTTATATATATATATATATATATATATATATATATATATATAAAATATTTATATTCAAAAGGGATTAACAGATTAACTGTTAAGAAAATTGAATAATCCATCCCCAAACCGATAAGCCGTTAATAAAAAAAAATTCAATCCGTTCCCCGTCCATTAAGCCGTTAAGCCGTTACCAATAAGCCGTTAAGCTTCGATTTGAATCGGCTTTCAATTTTGAATCGGTTTTGAACACCCCTACTTCTTCCCCATCCCATCCCATCCCACCCCCACGCCTTGTTTTAATGCTTATCATTCAAGCCTCCTTCCCTTTTCGCACCATGTCTCTGAATTTGAGTATAGTATTTGTTTAATAGAGTATTAATATTTAATTATTTGATTCTATGTATTTGTTTCACTCTGTATTCTCTGGTTGTGTGCTCCGTAATTAAGGATTTGATGGGTTAAGGCTTCGGTCGGTTGTGAGGCCTTTCCTTGTCTCCCCTCACTCTCTCTCTTTCTTTCTTTCTTTCTACACATAGATTTTATTGTTTGACTATTTCATATCCTGCTGATCTGATTAATTTATAATTGTGTTATGTAGGTCCTATTTGTGGGAGATGTATTATATTAAGAATTTTTTTGATTTTACGGTTCGAATCCGAAATATTTAGCAATAATTATTAATAAACTGTATTTGTAAATTAATTCGGGAAAACAAAACAGAATACTATATAAATAGAAAAGTAAACGAAATAACAAAAAATTAATTCGAGCCCACTGAATTCGCAGTGTTTCCTTAACAAATTTAATCTCCTCCTAATACCCAAGTTTATTGATTATTTCCTCCAAAGATATAATGAATTACACACTAGTGTAGTGGTACTTCAAACCCTAATGTTTCAGTGAACACAAAATTCGATAGCAAATCACACTTACTGTTGCTTTCTTTGAAGTTAAAATATGCAGAAGAAAGGAGAAGAACTCAGAAAATTCGTATGGAAATTCTGAGCAAAAAACAGTCTTGCATTTATAGCCAAAGTTGGGTTGGAAATTTAAAATTTCACTTAAAATTTTTATTTCCTATTCATCCTCTTTTAAGCCTCATTAACGCTTAAAACCCCAACAATACAACAATAACACATTCAATATAATCCCATAAATAGGTAATGAAAAGAGTGATGTGCATGCAAATTTTACCTTTACCTTGTGAACGTAGAGAGATTGTTTCCGATAAACCTTCGGGTTAAGAAACACATAACCACAACAGTTTAGGATTCGAGATATTTAGCTAATGGTGAAATTCTATTCATTCTACTATATTTGCGTTAACGGCATAAAAATTACATAACTAAATTACTTATGAAATAATAAGAAGTAATTTTTATAAGACTATAATTTCTAATACGCTGAACATTAATTGTTAACATTAAAAATAAGAAAAAGGTTAAAATATGTTTGATAGTGTAAGAAATTTTTTTACACCATCTACATGCATAACTTAAACCATTAAAAATGAGAAACAATATAATCTTCTAAGGTTAAAATATATTTAAAGTGTAAGAAATTTCTTACACCCTCAGTATGAGAATTTGTTATATTTTCGATAACTAAATTAAATTTAACGTGAACAATTTTATTGGTAATTAATGCTAAAAGATAAAATCATTAATATGTGTGAAAATAATAAAAAAAATCAATTAAAATATATTCATTAACATGTGTGAAAATAATTAAAAAAATCAATTAAAATAAACTGAAAAAATAATAATGTCATTAATAACTTGACAAAAATAATTAATAACTTGCTAAAAGATCTTTACGCTATCAATATACATAACTTAAATTCACATTAAATAGATAAGAAGTATGGTACTACTCACATTCATTGCTATTTTTGTGTACAACATCTCAAATCAAAGGAGTGTATAAAAGTTAGTTTAAAGAAAAACCTCACCTTTCACATTCTTTCGTCTTCATTCCCCCCCCCCCCCCCCACCTCCCAGACCCCACCCCCACCTTTCTCTTTGCTCTCTGTCCCCTAGCTCTTACTATATATAAACCATCCACCACTTACAAAAAAACCCAATTAATCTCTAAATCAACCCTCCTTCTCCATTACCATCTACCTCTCCTTTTCACTAAAAACCTAAACATTTTTCAATATCTCTCTATAAACCCATTTATATATAAATCTACAACGTAGTTCAGTTTGTTAAAGTTATTGCACTGTCTACGAAAAAAGAGCATCAATGGCTGAGCCAACAACACCAAACTCAGAATCTGAATCTAGCAGCTACAACTCTTGTTCACTTTCTTCTACAATTTCATCTTCTTTTGTTCTTATAAAGAATATCAACTCGAAAAACCGACTCAAGAGATGCCGTGAAGAAGAAGAAGAAAATGATGGTCAAACAAATATGAGTAAGAGTAGTAATAGTAGTACTAAGAAAAATGGTGGCAACAAAAGTAGCGACGGATCAAAACACCCGTCGTACGTTGGTGTACGAAAGAGGGCGTGGGGAAAATGGGTGTCCGAAATTCGTGAACCGAAGAAGAAATCAAGAATCTGGTTAGGTACTTTCGCCACCCCTGAAATGGCGGCGCGTGCACACGACGTTGCTGCTATGTCCATTAAAGGTGGATCCGCCATCCTTAATTTCCCTCAACTCGTTGATTTATTGCCCCGACCGGTCACGTGCTCCCCACGTGACGTCCAAGCTGCCGCCGTAAAAGCCGCTCATATGGATCATCTTAACCCAACGGAATCTTCGCCAGCAGCGTCGATGACGTCATCCTCATCATCGTTGTCTTTAGTTTCTGGCATTACATCATCGTCGTTATGTGACGACGAGTCGACACCAGCAGAGTCGGAGGCGGAGATTCCGCCTCCACCTCCGGCTGCAGCAATATTGGCGCCGCAGCATGAGGAGCTGAGTGAGATAGTGAAGCTGCCGAAGCTCGACACGAGTTACGACTCGGTTGAGTCAACTCAAGAAGTATTGAGGTTCATTGAATCAGATTGGTGGGATTATGGTACTAATTGTGAATATTATTTTGGTGGAGAGAATATTAATGTGGGATTTACCACAGGATTAGAAGCTGTGGTTTCCAACAGTTTTGAGAGTTTTTTATGGCAAAATTAGCGGGAATTAAAATGGTGTGTTTTTTTTGTCATCTTATTTTTTTTTTAATTTACACTTTTTGCAGTTTTGCTTTAGGATCAAAGTGGCTGAAAACTATATACGTTTCTTGCATCTCAAGTAGTACTTTTTGGCCAGTTTGCAATGGCATTTTTACAGCTATAGATTCCATCTTCTTTTTGATATGGTCAAATTAAGGACTATCACATAATTTATGTTTAGTTTGATTTCTCCTACCTCCTCTTTGTATTTTTATTTTCTTCTAATAATTATATACTATTCGGTATTTACTGGCTCGATTGAGTGTAAATGTGTAAGTTAATGTAATATAGCAACAATAATGTATTCAATATTATGGCACGGTATGAGAGTATTTATTATAGATAATTACATATAATTATGTTATAAGTGATGTGGGTTGAAAATAATGAATATAAAGATAATGGTTGGTGGATAGTTTTAAATTTGCATTGGTTACCTTAACCTAAATCCATACCTATTCTTTAATGATTTTTAAACACTATTTTTTTTTTAGTAATTAAGTTTTTTCATTAATCACCAATGAAGTACCTTTACAAAACCACAGTCGAGCTTCAACCCAACTGACTGTCTAGGAGCTTACATATAAACTATATAATACTATCCTAACTATCTAACACTACTATATGCGAAGGTGTTGTAATATTTGTTTAATTCGTGGGGTACCTCTAACATTACAATTATATACTATATCTCTTAGTAGGGCAGTGTTACATCGGAATATTTTGTTGAAGACTCTCGCATTCCTTTCCAGCCAGATAACATATGCAAATTCAGCTGTTACCATTTTGAAAGTGGCAGCTCGAACTGTTCGACCTTTGGCTTTGCTAATCAACCACTGCATTTTCTGGTTCCAATCAGAACAAGGTGGGTAGCTTTCCTGCAACCAGTTCATTTTTCGTTCCCATAAGTCCACAGTGACAGGGCAGTTCATTAACAAGTGATCTCTTGTTTCCGGGTAGGTTTGACACAAGGTGCATTGTTGATCAATACTCATTCCCCAGCTGTGTAGTCTGTCCTTTGTTGGGAGTCTATCCTGTAGGAATAGCCATAGGTTGAAAGTTGCTTTTGGCCTTGCTTGGTTCTGTATGATTAATTCTTCCATGGGACTCTCGGCACTGCTTGCATCTGTGATTGGTACAACTGTCTAGTCGAGCACTTCTGTTCCTTCCAATTCTGGATCCTTTGTAGAGTATCTCTGGTTTGGATGATCTTTCTCACCATACAACTTGCTTGGGCAGGAATTGGAATGGATTCTATTGGTCTGTCTTTGATGTAATATACAGTGATCCACCTAATCCACAACTTGTCCTTTTTATGAGCTAGGTACCAGTAGGTCTTTGCAATGGCAGCTTTGTTCCAGAGCTTTAGGTTAGTTAGGTTCATCCCACCAACTGATTTTGGGGTACACATTTTGTCCCAAGAGATGTATGCTTTCTTAGTTACAGTGTTCATCCCGGACCAAATGAAACTCCTACAGATTCCTTCAATCATTTTGAGTACTTTAACAGATTGCACCAGTTGTATCCTCCCAATGTAAGATGGTGTCTTGGCAGTCCAGGATGTGATCTTGGCAGTGATTCTGTCCACTAACGGTTGCCATTGCAGCAGTGTGATTTTCTTGGTGGATAGTGGAACACCAAGATACTTGAAAGGCAATTGGCCTTGTTCGTAGCCCAGGTGATCAAGGATCTATTGCTGTATAGGCAGTGGTACTCCTCCAAAATAGACTGAGCTCTTGCTCAGGTTGGCCTGCAGTCCTGAAGCTGCCGAGAACTGTGAAAAGCATTTGGACAGAGCCTTGACAGAATTAAAGTCTCCTTTGGCAAACAGTAACAAGTCATCAGCAAAGCATATATGTGTTATGGCCAGTTTTTTGCATCTGGGGTGGAATTGGTAGGCTGGATCATCCTTTAGTGAAGTGCAGGATCTGCTTAAATATTCCATGACCAAGGCAAATAGTAAGGGGGAGATGGGGTCCCCTTGTCGCAGTCCCCTGGCAGCAGCAAAAGGCATAGTAGGTTCACCATTAACTAACACAGAGAAACCGACTGTTGAGATACATTCCATGATCCATTTTGTGAAGGTGCTGGGGAAACCAGTCTGCTTCATAACCTGCTGCAGAAATACCCATTCAACTGATTCATACGCTTTCTGGAGGTCTATTTTTATCATGCATCTAGGATATACATGCTGCCTAGTATAGCTTTTGACAAGCTCATGAGCTAGGATGATGTTGTCCTGGATCTTTCTTCCTGGGATGAATCCTGCCTGAGCTTCACTGACAATACTTGCCATTACCTTCTGCAACCTATTAGCCAGTATTTTTGAGATGATTTTGTATAGAACGGAACAGCAGGCAATATGTCTATACTCTTTGATTGTAGTTGGTTTTGACAGTTTAGGGATGGGGTGATAGTTGCACAGTTTATTGGTTTGCACATTCTAGTTGATGTGAAAAACTGCTTAATGGCAGTGGTAACCAATGATACCCCAGCTCTTTTTGAAGAAGACAACATTGTAACCATCAATCACAGGTGCTTTGTCATCTCCAATAGTCTTAAGACTCTATGCTATTTCTTTATCAGTAACTGTTGCACATAGGTCCTGTCTCTGTTGCTGTGTCAGCTTTGGCCCATTCAACATATACATTTTGTTTATAGCAGGCAGATTTGTTGCTGATGTGCCCATCAGAGCCTTGTAGAACCCCATAACTTCCTCTTTGATCTCTTCAGCTGTAGTGAGTTTGATGCCCACTGCATTAGTAAGTTTAGTAATCTGGTTGTGCTGGCTTCTTTCCTTCATTACCGCTGTGAAATACTTGGTGTTGGAGTCCCCAAGTTGTATCCATTTTGCTCTTGCCTTCTGTTGCAGTACACTCTCCTCAATAAGTGACCATTTTTTCAAGTTTAGGACCAGCTCCTTCTCCTTCTGTTGTAGATCATCAGTGTATGCTTGGTGCATCTGGGCTTGCACTGTCTCCAGATCCTGTCGCATTGCTGAATTCTCTGTGAATTTGTCTTGAATTCTTTACTATTCAGGTCCTTCTAAGGGTTCTTCAGTGCTTTGAGTTTATCCCATATTGCTCTCATTGTGTTTGCCTTTCCATCCTGCCACACTGGACACAATCTGTTGGAAGTTCTCATGCTCAGCCCAGACATTAAAGAATTTGATATTCTTCTTTCCATGGCAGGAAGTTGAAGACAGTGTCAACACGATGGGGTTATGGTCTAAGATTAGAAGTAAATCATAATCAGTAACCACCTGGTTCCATTTGATCATCCGTTCATAGTTACCAAAGACTCTATCTAGCCTACTGCATACTCTGTCCCCACCAGTTTGTTTGTTTGTCCATGTGTAATATTCCTCTCTCCAAGGCAATTCTGCCGGTCCAGCTAGTTGTATACATTTGTTAAACTCTAGAGTTTCAGGGAGTCTGACTGGCTTGCAAGATTGTCTATCTTTGCCACATAATACTGCATTGAAGTCCCCAGCTACAACCCATGGGTCCTTTATTCCTGCTGCCAGTGCTTGTAGGCTGGTCCATAAGGATCTTCTCTGTTCCAGCCCATTAAAACCATACACCACAGTGAGGAAACCTTTGAATTCCCCTGTTCTGCTGGAAACCCTGTTATGGATCAACTGGCTTTCCTCCAGAACACTATTGACTGTAAAAACTTTTTGATTCCATAGGATCCACACTCTACCCTTTTCACTAGAGACATAGTTTTTTAGGACACCCCATCCTGGAGCTAGCAGGTTAGCAATTCTGCTAGCATGTACTTGTTTAACCTTAGTTTCTACTAATCAAACTAGGTTAATATTTTTTTTTCTAATATATTCCCTAACCTCTTTCTGCTTGTACCTTTTATTTACACCCCTAATATTTCATACTAACCACTTCATTGATAAGATGTTGATGTTGATCCCTCTACCTCCCCTGGAGGGTCATCTTTACTACCAGAAACTGCTGCAAATCTGTTACTCACAGTGATGGGGGACAAGGGTGGGAAATTGGTGATGTTGAGTGCTGGGCTCTGGGGTTGATTCCCTTTGTCACTGCCCTTATCAACCCTGTGGTTCTGGACTGTCCTGGCTACATGAGGCGACCCAGTAGTTTCAGTATGCTGTGTTAAAGGCTGCTGCTGTACTGGCCTAACAGGGCATTTGGTTCTCCATTCCTGAACTACCTTTGGCTTCCACACTTGTGTAGGCTGTTTTGGAATTTTCTTTTGTTGCACTGCACAATTGAGACCTATTGTTTGGCATTTCTCACAATAGGAAGGCTTCCATTCATACTCCACATCCTGAAGAAACTTCTTTTCATTTGGGTCCATAACCCATATCTCCGTTGGTAGTTCTTTGGTGACAGTCACCTCTATGAGCATTCTTGCATAGGATATCCGTGTCTGTTTTGTAGTACATGCATCTGCAAAAATTGGCTTTCCCAATCCACTAGCAATTCTGCTAAGAGACCTCATCCCCCAGCAAAACATTGGTAGTTTTGGAAACTTTACCCACAAGGGAACGTCAGTTGGAAACTCTTCTGAGAAGTCAAAATCAGGTGTCCATTGTTTGAGTATCATATGCCTATTGGCTATTGAGTAAGGACCAACACACAGTATCTCTTTGGCACCAGCCACTGCCTTGAATTTCACAATGTAGTACCCTTCATCATGGTAGTACAAATCCGGTTCGGATACATGGGACCAATGGTGACTAATGAATCTCCTCATTGCATTGAAGCCAGGTCCGTCGCCTAGGATGTATACCACTAAGGCACACTTCCATTTAGCTTCCTCCTCCTCTACTTCAGCCTTTTGCAGTTGTACCATAGGCTTTCCATCGACTATCAATAGGGGAATGTAATCAAGAGCCATACCATGAGTCGCAAAGCGATTCTTCTGAAAGAGTGTTGACCAGGTCTTCTTAGGTTCCTCTACTGTGATTTTGGTAGTCCCTGGTTGTTCCTCTGGTGGCATTGTTGGTTGCATGGTTGTCTCTGTGACAGGAGCTGCTTCCACTGTATTCGGAGTGGTTGAAATCCCTTCGACCTCTGGTGTCTTGGGCGTTTCCATAGTCGTTTCTACTAGAGCATCTGGTTGCTCTATCGCTGTCTCCGAAGCTTGCTCACCGGTTTCCATGGTGCCTAGGGTTTGCGCTGGGGGTAAGTTCTACACCTCCTTCACACTGTTCTTCTCCATAATCAGTAGATTCAACTTGTCAAAAGTATCGATGGGAATTTTTCGTGGGCGTCCCCTTCCTCGTGCGCCGCCTTTCGTCATTGCCACAAAGCTCGGCTATAACGTACGCCGAGAGGTTTTGAGAGAGAGGGGCCCTTCCACTTTTTTTTTAAACACTATTACCTACATAGTTTTTGTATTGCCTACATAGTTTTTAATATATATATATACATATATATATATATATATATATATATATATATATATATATATATATATATATATATATATATATATATATATATATATATATACATATATATATATATATATTTTGTTTTGTTATATAAGAAAAATATATAAATTTTATATATTTTTATAGCTACCTAATGAAAATAATTTTATCTCGGGCTAAAAGTAATCTTTTCCCTATATCATTTCTTCTGAAATTTGGAGAACCGGCCGTTGTTTTTTTTTTTTAAATTTATTGCATCTTAGTTAGTGGTTATTTTCGTAAATTAAACTCTAAGTCAATCTTAACTTGTACTATTCCATAGCATATTCGGGGGGTTAAACACATGTTAAGAAATTAAATATTGGTATGAAGAACAAATCAATATTAATTTTAGTTGACAGTAGTCATATATTAATTAATGCTAATCACTATGTTTAATGGTAAATGGTAGATTAATACTAAATATTCAAGTAACGTGGTGATTAATTTAGAAGTTAGTCAATGAGTTAGACGTAAATACAAAACCTTGGAAATAGATGCTTGAACCAACTCCACATATAGTAGCCTTTTGCTCCGTACTAGTATTAAGTAACAATTAAAAGATGGGATGAATGAGATTTTTCCACCCTTAGTTAAAATTTTGAGTTCAAAAATTATAAATAAAAAATTCTTGGATAAGGAACACTTCTCTTTAATAAGCATTATGCAGCACATATTCAAAGCGAGCAAAGGAAAGCTCGATGCATAAAGTATCTTACGTTCATATAGTATTCGAGGAATTGTCGCATTCAAAAAGGGTATGATAGAATTTTCGTTAAGAGGTATTAAAATATAAAATAAAAGTAAATCTACCGAGAACTTAAGGGGAATCAATACATAATATATATACATATAATTTATTTTTTACTTACCTACACAGTATATTTTTCTCGCGAACACTTCTTATAAAGTAACTCCGCTAATAATATGATATATACAACTTACCTAATACAAAAACATCAATAACTGATATTAGGGCTCGATCCCGTGACCTAGCCTTTTGCTTTATACCAGCATGTAGTGTGCAACTAAAACAAAATTTTGAGTCATTTTATGGTGGAAATTATTTCGTACCACAAAAATCGGGGTCCTAAACCAAGAGACAAATTCTGTGCTAAAAAAGTGACAGATGCTTTAATCATTCTGTGGTTCATTTTAAAACGCGTTGCCTCGATTTGATTCTTGTTAGGAACCTTCTGCCACACCTGACGAAAGTTCTTAAGAGTAATTGTTATGAGTAATTAAACTATCAATACATATAAGTTAACCCTAGTTTATTTTAATAATTTACAGATTTACTTTAGTATAATGCCTTCTTTTTACATTTTTTTACCCCTTATATTTAATTACTCCGAAACTGTATACGAGTTAAAATAATATATTTTTTGTTTCAATTTATATCCGTAGTTTAACTTGTACAAAATTTCAGAAAGAAAAATTCTTGATTCTATTAATGCAATGAGATTTTAGTTGCTTATAAAGCATATCGTTAGATCAATTGAATATTTAAGATTAAAGTGTTTTTATTAAAAATGATTAAAGTGTTATTTTCAACAAATTAATAGAAGAAAATAATTTATATCACTTACAAGGGACAAAGAGAGTAGTTTTTTTACCTTCTTTAAATAAAAGAGAAGAAAATCATAATACATCACTTTTATTCACAAACTACAATCCAAATTCAAGCCTCACTCGTCAAAATACATCACTATTGATTGTCTCATAATGTTCAATATTTCTATGATATAACCTATGTTGTAATAAGTTTTTTTCTTTAGATCTTTCTTTATGATTATGATTAACTTCGATGAAGGAAAGTTTTGAAGCAACGATAAAATTTTTCCGTATATATATATTACTTGTTCGTGTAGTGGGTTCGAGTGCCACTCTCGCGCTCTTCTTCAAATTTTACGTGAATGCAAAATGCTATATGCATAAATGTACAGATTGTTTTAATGATTAACACCTACGTAAATTTCCCATGAAGTGATATAGTCAATCAAGTCAGATAGTTTACTTTTTTACTTTTCTTAGCTAAGCCAAAGTTGTTGCTTTCATTCAAAAGCAAATAGGAAAAGAAAAAAGAAACACAATGGCTATCAAAGAATATGACTACTAAAGACTTATACAACCACGACATTGACAACTCATTCATTCAATTCTTTTTGCTCATTATATTAACAGCTTTGATCCAGCTGTCAGATTCATCTCTAGCACCTATTCTCCATGCCACTTGGTTTTTTCTGCACTACTTCCAAATTTAGATTCGTAGGGATTATGGTATTTTGGTAAATATTCTTCTATTTTTAATTAGAAATTTTAGTTTCAGAGTTTTTAATGTAGAATCGGCTTTGTTGTAGACTGTTATAACTTCGATGTGGGATTTTTTGGTGCAAGTTTAAATAGGTTAGGTCTTACATCAAAATTGGAATCCAAACGAAAATGTCACGTTCCGAATTTTCTATTAACGGGAATTGTAATAGCATCTATTAATAAAAGTTACGCAAGCCAAACTTAATTATCTTTTTCATAATTTAAAATAATAACATGAAACATTTGATTTTAAATAATAAAGTAGAAGACTTAATTGTAAATAAAACTGAATAAAATTGCGGAAGTCTGAATTTAATATGAAAACAATGTCTAAAGCATCAATACAATCTCTACCCAACACTTGGTGTCACAACACTTCACGGACCATCTAAGAATATTAAATACAAAGTTTGAAACAACATAATAAACTATGTTTCGGTACAAGGGAAACATGGCAGAAAGGGTAGAAGAGATGTCGGTCTGCGGAAGTCTGCAGAACTACCTCGGTAATCTCGTGGACTGAAGGATTGCTCCCTGGCTACTGCTCCGCACCGTAAGCTGCTCCGACACCTGGATCTGTGCAAAAGAGCACCGAGTGTAGCATCAGCACAACCAACCTCATGTGATGGTAAGTCTCTGGCCTAACCCCGGCGAGGAAGTGACAAGGCTAGGACCAGACTCCAGATAAACCTGTGCTTATATATATATATATATATATATATACATACATGGAGAAACAGTAGAAATAAATAACTAAAACTGGGGAATGGCACATGCTTTAGGGGCAACAGATAGAAATAAAATATCAGAGACAACATGATAAATATCTACAATTGAGCTTCTAACACGGAATAAGGAAATAAGACAACTTTCACATTCAGCTCATCTTGTTGCAGACGAGCAATCCGATCCCATTTTTTATATCTCGTGGTAGGCATAACACCCGCTCTCATTTCATAATATCATGTGGTAGGCGTATTACCCGCTCCCATTTCATCAAATCTTGTGGTAGGCGTACCACCCACTCCCATTATGTCAATCTTGTGGTAGGCGTATCACCCGCTCCCATTTCAATTTCTCTTGTGGTAGGCGTACCACCCGCTTCCATTTCAATATCTCTTGTGGTAGGAGTACCATCCACTCCCATTTCTTTCAACACAATACATAGTATAATCCCAGCAAGGGAGCAAGCCAATGTAATAACTTTCCGGCAAGAGAAACGATAGCAGCAAATCAAATGTCCCGCAAGGGAGAGTCAGCAACAACAAATGCTATTCAATTTCTACTTGGCACAATTAAAACCAATACTCGGTATCAAGGATCATCAATCAAGGCTTTCATAAAATCAATTAAGAATACACAACTATCAAATTAAGACACGCGGTCATGCTCGATACCAACATATGGATACTCGTCACCATGCCCATACGTCGTACTCAATACAAAACAAGAATCAAATATGACTCAACTCCTAATCCCTCAAGCTAAGGTTAGACGGAGCACTTACCTCCACTTCCACGGCCAAATCAATCCATAACAACCGCTTTTCCTCTCGAACTCGGCTCCAACTCAATCAAATCTATACAATAATAATTTTATAATATCAATATACTAAACAAATCGAACCCAATGCCTAAATATAGATTTCTAAGCTTTCTTCCCAAAATTTCAAAAATCGACCCCGGGTCCTCTTGGTCAAAACACGAGGTTCAGACCAAATTCATATCACCCATTCCCCCACGAGCCCGAATATATAATTTTATTTTCAAATTCGACCGCAAAACGAGGTCTAAATCAAGAAAATGTAACAAGCCCTAACTCTCCTCAATTCTCCCAATTTCTACCCTAAATGACATGATTTAAGCTTAGCTATTCAGTAAATAATGATAAAAATAAAGAAAACGAATTGGAATTTACTAACCCAAGAGTTCTTTATGAAAGGAAGCTTCAATGGATGCCTAAGGACATTTGGAGAAGAAGAAACTCGGGTGCTTTTATGTAGAGTCCACGACTATACTGTTTCTGAAATTAAAATATAACTTGGTCAAATTTGCCCTTCGCTTTCGCGGAAAGGGAGTCGCGTTCGCGAAGGGTTGACTCAAATGACCATTGCATTCGCAATGTGAAGGATGCGAAAGTGAAGAGAAAAGGCTGGGGGTCCAGCGATTCGTTCTATGCAAACGCGGTGAAGGAAGCTGCAAGGCTACGCATTCGCGAACCGTTTTATATGCGACTTGAAGAGGAAAGTTTGGCCAAGTCCCCCAGGGTCAATTAAGACTATGCGAACGCGATGAAGGAAAAACCTGAAGCTTCACGAACGCGGGAAGGGCTTCGCGAACGTGAAGAAGAAAGAACCTGCAACTGCTGAAGCCCAAAAACCTGCAACTTTCCTAAGTCCGAAATCACTCCGAAACACCTCCGAAATACTCTCGAGTCCTCGAGGCTCCTAACCAAACACATACGCGAGCGCAACAACATCCTACGAACTTAACAGTGCGATAAAATTGCCAAATAACATAAAAAATAATGGATCAAACCTCAAAATCACTAGATTTTTTTCAAACTTCATAAACTTTTAAATTTAGAGTTTTAGGTCCGAAACACGTCAAACGACGTCCGATTTCAATCAAACTTCACAGAAATATCTTAAAATGCATATAAGACATGTACTGGGCGCCGGAACCAAAATACGGACCCGATAACAACATATTCTAAATAATTTTCATGTTCATTTTCTTTAACAAATTTTATAAAAATAATTTCTTTTAGAAATTCATTTCTCGGGCTCGGGACCTCGGATTTTGATTCCGGGCATACGTCCGAGTCCCATATTTTTTTACGGACACTCCGGGACCGTCGAATCAAGGGTCCGAATCCGTTTACCCAAAATATTGCCTAAAGTAAAATTTATTCAATTTAATACCAAATTTTAGCATTTTTCACGGAATTTCACATTAAGCTTTCCGGCTATGCGCCCTGACTATGCACGCAAATCGACGCGACTAAAAATGAGGTTTTCAAGGCTTCAGAAGCACTAAAGTAGTTTATATTTCTTCTGGACTTAGGTGTTAAATATTTTACTGGTTTCATTTTATATAATGTTGTTTGACAAAGTACAAAATTTAAATATAAAAAATTGTCTCAGACCAAAAGTGCCCTTAAAATTTACTGTATTAAATGTGTCATACCTTTCTATATATAGTTGTAAGAATATGACATTAAAGTAAATGGAAAATTTTAAGTTAAAAGTTTCTAAATTTAAGAATATTATATCTTTTTTAAATAAACTAAAAATAAAAAGTATTATATAAAATAAAACAGAAGACTAATAAATAATAGCGTATAAATAAAAAATATATTCGAAAAATCATTTCCTATTTAGGATCTTCTTTCATGATCGGGTGTCTTGAGTAGCAATACATTTCTTGATTTAGAACTTGGAAGATCTCACCCAATTTTATTTTGTTATAACAAAATAGGGTACACACATGGAAACTTCTTATTTCTTTTTGTTTTTTTAATTTTATGGGAAATAAATCCTCTTAGTGTAATTTTTATGATCATTATATCCTTAAAAAATTAGTTATCACCATCAATTAAACACGTGGCTGATAAATTTTCTTAGAGAGCGAAAAAGAAAGAAAAGAAATGCAGCTCGTGGCATTTTTGTAGTTGTAACTTTTTCATTAAATAGGAGAGCGAGAAAAAAATTGATAATGGGACTACAAAAAAAATATAATAATTACAAAGTCATATTTGTTCGTTACAATGTAATTACAGTATAGTTCTCAATGTCATATTTGATCGGACTAGAGTAACTACATAATTAAATAAACTTCTCTTTTATATATATATATATATATATATATATATATATATAGAAATTTATTTATGGTGAATGTCTATATTTAGAGAGATTTTAGGGTTTATTACTTGGTGGCTAAGTCAAGATTTCCCTATAAAATAGAGGGTTCTATTCCATTGTAAATCATCCCAAAATTCAATAAGAATTCCTCCTCTCTCTTTCTCTACAATATTGCTCTTGTTCTTTTATTATTTTCATAACACGTTATCAGCATGAGATTCTATCGTCTCAAGGAGCTTTTTGAGAAGATTAAGCAAATATGGATATCTCATAAAACAAACTTGGATCAAAGTTCAATTGTAAAAATATTTGTTTAATTGATTCATGTACGACACATATGATATTCAAAGAGAAGAAATATTTCTCTCATTTAAGTATGTGTAAGGCAGATGTTACTGCAATTTCTAGTAGTATTAAATTAATTGATGGCTCTAGAAGAGCTACTATAACTCTGCCTAAGAGAACAATACTTATCATAGAGAATGCAATGTTCTCCTCCAAGTCCAAGAAGAACTTGTTGAGTTTTAAAGATATCCGTCAAAATGAATATTATATTGAGACAATAGATGAGAATAATCTTGAATATCTCATCATTACATAGATTGTCTCTGGCCAAAAGAGGGTTATTGAGAAGTTCTCATCTTTATCTACTGGCATGTATTGGACAAGAATTAGTGCAATTGAGGCACATTCTACCGTAAACCAAAATATTACTGATTCCAATACTTTTATACTTTGTCATGATCGATTGAGACATCCTAGATCAATTATGATGAGATGGATTATAGGAAACTCAAATGGGCATCCATTAAAGAATATAAATATTCTTTTAAATGATGAATTTTCTTGCACTTCTTGTTATCAAGGCAAGTTAATTATTAGACCATCACCAACAAAAGTTAAAATTGAGTCCCTTGCGTTTTTGGAACGTATAAGTGGACATATTCACCCATTTAGTGGGTCGTTTAGATATTTTATGGTCTTAATAAACACATCTTCTAGATGGTCTCATGTGTGCTTATTGTCATCTCGCAACCATGCGTTTGCAAAATTAATGGCACAAATAATTCGATTACGGGCATAATTTCCCGATAATTCAATTAAATCTATTAGACTTGATAATGATGTTGTATTTTTATTCCAAGCATTTAATGACTACTGCTTATCAATTGAGATAAAAGTGAAATATCCTGTAGCTCATGTTCATACTCAAAATGGTCTTGCAGAGTCTTTAGTTAAACGTCTGTAATTGATAGCAAGACCGCTACTCATGAAAATGAGGCTGCCCACTTCTGCTTGGGGTCATGCTATTTTGCATGCAACAATACTAGTTCGTCTCAGACCGGCAAATTATCATAAATATTCCCGTTGTAATTAGTTTTGGGTCATGAACCTAATATATCCCATTTAAGAATTTTTGGATGCACAATATATGTGCCTGTAGCACTGCCATATCGCACCAAAATGGGTCCGAAAGAAGTTTAGGAATATATCTTGGGTTTGAATCACCCTTCATTATTCGCTACTTCGAAACATTGACGGGGGATTTTTTATTGCACGATTTGCAGGCTGTCAATTCGATGAGACACTTTTCCGAAAATTAGGGGGAGAAGTTGGTGAAACCAAATGGGAAATTTTATAAAAAAATCCATCATTACTCATCTTGATCCACGTGCCTCTATTTGTGAAAAAGAGGTGCAAAAGATTATCCATTTGCAGAGAATAACAAATCAAATGGCAGACACATTTACGGATTTGAAAATGATAACAAAATCCTATATCCCTAAAGAGAATGTTCTAATCCATATTGATGTCCCTATTGGATAATCTTCTGGTGCTATAGTTAATGAGTCAAAAGCACGCCTAAAACATCGCAGACCATTGGGTTTCAAAGATCGAAATCCTAGAAAAAGAAAAACAAATGATCAAAATGACACTATTAAAGAATCTCATGAAGAAATTCACGATTTAATAAATTCTGAGATTCATGAAGAATCCACTGAGCCTGAGACTCAAAAAATAAGGAAATATCAATAAATCCAATCGATATTGAGACAAATTTGAATCGGGTAGATATAGTGGTGGATTATGTCTTTGCATATATTGTTGCATCTAGCATTATGCAAGAACGTGAGGATCTTGAACCTCAATCTATTGGAAAAAATCGACAAAGAATTGATTGGCCAAACTAGCAAGAAGCAATCCAATAAGAGTTGAATTCACTTGCAAAACGTGAAGTTTTTGGTCCTATAGTCCAAACACCTAATGGTATTAAGCCTGTCGGCTATAAATGGGTCTTTATACGCAAGAGAAATGAGAAAAACGAGGTATAAAGATATAAGGCACGCCTTGTACAAGAATTTTCACAAAGGCCTAGTATCGATTATGAAGAGACATATTCACCCGATATGGATGCTATAACTTTCCGTTACCTCATTAGTTTTGCTGTCCTTGAAAAGTTTGACATGCATTTAATGAATGTAGTTACTGTCTACTTTTATGGCTCACTTGATAATGAGATATACATGTAAATTCCCGAGGGATTTAAGATGCCTAATGCACATATTCTAAGTCCTGGGAAATCTTTTCAATCAATTGCAAAGATCTTTGTATGGTCTAAAGCAATCAGGACGAATATGGTGTAATTGTCTTAGTGAGTATTTATTAAAGGAAGGCTATATAAATGATTTCCCCATATATTTCTATAAAGAAAACAGAATTTGTTGTACTTGCCGTATATGTTGATGACATAAACCTTATTGGAAGTCCTATAGAACTCCAAAAGACAATTGATTTTCTAAAGAAGGAATTCGAGATGAATGATCTCAGAAAGATAAAATTATATCTTGGTTTGCAAATTGAACATTTGGCAAACGAAATTTTTGTTCATCAATCTGCCTATATAGAAACGGTATTGAAACGTTTTTATGGGTGAAGCACATCCTTTAAGTACTCCGATGGTTGTGCGATTACTTGATGTGAATAATGATCCATTCCGACCTCAAGAAAAGAATGAAGAGCTACTTGGTCATGAAGTTTCATATCTTAGTGCAATTGGCACACTAATGTATCTTGCAAATACTACAAGGCCTGACATAACTTTTTTGGTTAATGTCTTAGTAAGATAATAGCTCTGCTCCTACAAGGAGACATTGGAATGGAATCATACACATATTGCGGTATCTAAAAGGGACTACCGATATGGGCTTATTTTATGGCAACAATTGCAATCCTGATCTTGTTGGTTATGCTGATGCTGGGTATTTATCTGACTCACACAAAGCTCGATCTCAAATAGGTTATGTGTTTACCTATGGAGGCACTGCCATATCTTCGCCATCGTCTAAGCGATCAATTGTGGCTACTTCATGTAATCATGCTGAGATAATTGCTATTCATGAAGCAAGTCGAGAATGTGTGTGGTTGAGGTCTATAATGCATCTTATTCGAGATAAATGTGATTTGAAATATGACAAATTACCCACGGTTTTGTATGAAGGCAATGGAACATGCATAGCTCAATTGAAGGGCGGATTCATAAAAGGAGATAGGACAAAGCACATTTCACCAAATTTTTTTTTCACACATGACCTTCAAAAGAATGGTGATATCAATGTGCAATAGATCGTTCAAGTGATAATACGGCTGATTTGTTTACAAAATCTCTACCGACGTCAACCTTCAAGAAGCTAGTGCACAAGATTATGATGCGAAGGCTCAAAGATGTGAATTGATGCTCTCCTCAGGTGGAGTTAATGCGCGTTGCACTCTTTTTCTCTTATGAGGTTTTGTCCCACTAGGTTTTCCTTGCAAGGTTTTTAACGAGGCAACCAATAGGCGCATTTCTAAACATGTGTACTCTTTTTTCTTTTCTAAAATTTTTTTTCCATTGGGTTTTCTTTTAACGAGGCACATTATCTATTGAATAGACATTCAGGGAGGTATTATAAATAGAATTCTATTTATGGTGAATGTCTATATTTAGAGAGATTCTAGGGTTTATTACTTGGTGGCTAAGTCAAGCTTTCTCTATAAATAGAGTGTTCTATTCCATTGTAAATCATCCCAAAATTCAATAAGAATTCTCCCTCTCTCTCTTTCTCTGCAATATTGCTCTTGTTCTTTATTATTTTCATAACATATATATATAAAAAAATAAATAAATTATAGGCCACAGAGGTCTACACTAAGCTGTTTGAGAGGCTTAATCGTTCAACTACTACTCTTTCAGACATTCACAAACACAATATCCATAACAAATCCTAACGGCCAAATCATTTTTTTAATTATTAAATAAAATAATTAATAAGCAACTGTTAAGCATGCGGTTTAACGTCCAATTGTACTTAATTTGCTGGCTGGAGATTATATTATAAAAGTATTAGTTCATAATATTTTGTCATTAAAAGAGATAGAAGAAGAATCGCCAACACAAATAATTAACAGAAAAAAAAATAGTAATTACTCCATTAGATAATGATTATTGATAGTGGTTAGGATTTCAGTAGTCGTAGTGGAGTCTTTATTAGGATATAGATATTAAACAATAATAAAAGAAGGCCCCTTAGTTAACTGTTAGAGCAACTCAATGCACAAGCATTTTATATTAATGCAGAGTACAAAAAAAGATTACACTTTATGAGAGCAGGGGCGAGAGGCAATGTACTAGTTACGAGCTCAGCCGAACCCAATAATTTTAATTTAAATTTTGTATGTGTCTTAAGAAATTCAATGAATTATCAATTTAGAATCCAGTAATTTAAAGTGACTAAAACTCTAAACTCATAAGTTTCAAATTCTGGCTCGCCCCCCATTTGCAGAGGAGTGTGATGTTACAGACAGTCCATCCAGACGCAAGTGTCAAGTGGCTTCTGCAGCTCGAATCCAAATAACTTTATAACCCACACAGAGACAACTTTATCATTGCTCCAAGATCATTCTTCTAATTAATATTAGTATTATTAAAGATATTTTGGGATTATGTATTGTATAATATGTACATGCCCATACATCAAGATCATGGCCGTTAAGGAAAGGGAATCATATTTATGAATCATGCTTGGTAGTTGAAATATTACTAGGGACTACTAAATGACTCCAAACAAAATACATATTAAACAAAATAATTTTCCATATGAGAGGCATATGCCATTTAAGTTGAGGTATGTATTCACCTAACAGTATGAATTATTTATTCTTACAAGTTACTGATTTTTATTTTTAGTTCTTCTTCTGATTTTTCTTAAGATTATATTATATATTACATTAGTTAAAATGATTTACGTGGAATTTTGATCATGGGACTAAGAAGGAAAATTCATTTATTCATGTATTCTTTAACTAGCAATGGCAACACAATAACTTTTTAACCAAAAATTACATTTTTTCCCAGTAAAATACATAGTATCACCCGCCGGTGGGACTCTAACGATTAAATAAAATTTTACTACCAAGGTATATGGTAGAATTATACAAGTTTATTTACCGTTAATCAAGGTCTCGAATACGAGTCCTGTCACAATCGAAGTTCTTCCTTCGCGAACTATTGTGACGGCACCTAGTCTCTACACTAGGTAAGCATAACAAATTGGGGAAAAGGGGAAAAAAATGAAATACAAAACTAGCAAGTTGCAGGTAAAAGATAATAAAAGAGTTTAAGATGTCTCTCGGCATATACAATACACACTCTCAAAATTGAATCAAACTCCCAAAATTCGGAATCTCATGAAATCAGAAGCTATAGAAAACTACATAGTTCTAACTCCAGTATGTCTAATAAAAATAAATACATGAAGTCTAAAGCTAAATATGAGAATAGAGAGGGACTTCTAGATCTCGGACGCGGTACACATACCTCGAAGTCTCTTACATCGCCCGCCTCACTGTTAGAACGGCTGAGCAGAAGAACATGGATTTGCACATGAATATGTATAGGAAAGGGCATGAGTACTCCATAACGGTACCCAGTAAGTGCCAAGCCTAACCTCGGTCGAGTAGTAACGAGGAAGGCCAGGGCCCGACTGATTACATATATATAAAACAAGATGAAACAATATGAAATGTGACAAAATAATTAAAGCATTAATAGGCAATAAAGAATAAAATCACAGAAGGAATATAACTCAGTACACAGAGATATAAACAAGGGATCTCCCAGGATACCGTCCCGTAGTCCCAAACAAAAATTTGTAGAGGATCTCCCAGTATATTGTCCCGTAATCTGAATCATAAATATGCATGGCAATCTCCTAGAATACCAATCTTTATTTCCGAAGTAAATATCCATGTACAGAGAAAATCTGATGTAATATCGTAGTCCCAAATATAAATATGCAGAGGAATTTCTCGAAATATCGATCCGCAGTCCCATAGCAAAGATGCAGGGGATCTCCCGAGATATCGTCCCGTAGTTAACACACAACAATCTTAAGAAACAATCTACAATTCTATTCAAGAATAAACAGAAATTTCTACTTTAAACATGTTGTACAGATTCCAAGTAAGGGGCTAAAGCAGGTAAGACAATTAAGTCATATATAAGCGAAGCTAAACATGAGGCTTCAAGTATAAGTATTGCTCAATTACCATAAAACACATATATTTACTTAATGAAAACGGGAATTTTCAACAATTAGCACGTGTACGCACTCGTCACCTCACGTACACGGGACTCATATAACAATAGTACCAAAATCCTAAGGAAAGTTCTCCCATACAAGGTTAGGCATGTCACTTACCTCGAACCAGCTCAAAATCAATTGGAAATAACGCTCTTGTCACTAGTATCCAACTCCGAGTGGACCAAATCTAATCAAATAAATTTCATAATGTAAATAAAACTATAAACAACCAATTCAGCTAAAGGAATCGGAACTAAGGTAAGAAAATAGAAAAATGCCCAAAAATCCTCCCTGAGCCAACGTCTCAAAATCGGGTAAAAGTCACAAATTATGAACATCCATTCACTCATGAGTCTAACCATGCCAAATCACTCGAAATACGTCACCAAAACCTCGATCAAATTTCCAAAATTCGGCCTAATAAATTTTCCCCAATGTTTCCCTATTTTCATCTAAATTTTGAAATTAAATGATAAAACTAACAATAGATTAATGTATTAGAACCAAATTAGAGTTAGGATTCATTACCTAATCTTCCTCCTTCAAAATCTCTCCAGAAATCGTCCTCCACCGAGCTCCAATTCGATTTTCCAATTTATGAACTCAAACCCTTGATTTTCTCTATTTCTACCTAGTGCAATCCGCTTCTGCGAGGGTTTAACCACACCTACAGTCCCATTTCTGCGGCCAATACTCTGCACTTGCAACATTTCATTAACTCTTCAGATACGCACTTGAGGTCTTTTACACGCAGATGTGGTCCTGCTTCTGCGGTCGATGGGCCGCATCTGCGACCACTCCTCATATGCCTTAGACTGCACCTGCGGTTTCCTTATCTCTTCTACGGCATTGAACCTGCGGTCCAAGCTCCAAAGTGTGAAACCAATAGGTTCTGCAACTTCAGCAGTTCCCTACGTCCAAATTTACTTCGGTTAAGCATCCAAAACTCACACGAAACCTCATTTAGAGATTAAGTATCCCAAAATACTCTGAAACTCCAACGAATCCTCCCGATAACTCAAAGTAGCAAAAATAAATATGGGAAAATCAGTCAATAGGGGATCGAGACATTAATTCCCAAAATGATCGGCGGGATCACTACATCTCCCCTCTTAAAATATCTGTTCGTCCTCGAACGAGCATAGAGACATACTTGAATTGATGAAAAGATGAGGGTAACGGCTGCGCATATCCTTCTTGGTCTCCTAAGATGCCTCCTCGACCGCTGACCCCGCCATTGAACCTTCATTGATGCAATGTTCTTGGACCTTAGCTTTTGAACCCGCCTGTCGAATATCTCCACTGGCTCCTCAACATAAGATAGATCCTTCTCCAACTGGTATGATTTGAAATACAACACATGTGATGGATCACCGTGATACTTCTGAAGCATCAAAACATAAATGCGTATGAACTCTTACCAAGTTGGGAGGTAAGGCAAGCTCATAAGCAACCTCCCAACACGTCGCAATACCTTAAAAGGACCAATAAAGACCGAACTGAATTTTTCTTTCTTCCAAAATCTCATAACGCCCTTCATACGCAAAACTCGAAGCAAAAGCCGCTCTTCAACCATATAGGAAACATCGCGAACCTTTCAGTTCGCATAACTCTTCTATCTAGACTGAGCTGTACGGAGTCTAGCCTGAATCACCTTAACCTTCTCCAAGGAGTCCAGAACCAAGTTTGTGCCCAATAATCTAGCCTCGCCCGGCTCGAACCAACCAACTGGGGATCAACACCGCCTACCATAACTGGCGGATGAAATGTTTATAAAAACCTTAACTCCCCAGAAAACGCCTTCATCGCGTTCGCGACCCTGGCCATGCGAACACGATGCTTTACCTGACCTCGCTCCCATTCCCTCTTACGTGAACGCGACACTCTAAACGCGAATGCGATGACCCACTCCCTTGGCTTACGCAAACATGTCACCTTATCACGCGAACGCGATCAAGAAAATTCCTCATATATGCGATCACGATCTCCCCTTCACGAACGCGAAGGAAAAAAATACTAGGATCCCAGATTCCTTCTACGCGTTCGCTTCCATTCCCACGCGAACGCGATGCTTTGTGGTATGCAACACCAACATTTGAAAATATGCCATCTTTCAAAACCAAAAATCCTTCTGTTAACCATCCGAAATCACCCCGAGGCCCCCGGGACCTACCCAAAAGCACCAACACGACTTAATACCTCATGAAAACTTGCTCGGGCCTTTAAAACATCAACATTAACGTCAAAAATCATCAAATTCCTCAAATTCAAGCCTAAGTCAAACTAAAACTTCTCCAAATTCGCATTCGATCCAAAACCCAACCAAACGACGCCCGAATGACCTGAAAATTTGCAGACATATCCAAAATCCCGTAACGAAGCTACTTTAACTCTCGGAATTCCATTCCGACCCCCTGATCAAAATCTCACCTATCAACTGAAATTTGCCAAAATTCGAACTTAGCCAATTCAACCCTATTTCTACACCGGACCTCCAAATTAAATTCCGATTTCGCTCCCAAGTCATAAATCACCATTCGAAACTAGTCGAATCATCGGAAATTCATTCCAAGCCTTCAAACTCACAAGTCAACATCCGGTTGACTTTTCTAACTTAAGCTTTCCTTAAAGAGACTACTGGTCTCATTTCTAGCCAAATTCAATCCAACACGTCTCAAACTCACCAAACACTTATATCAACATACAGAGAAGCATATTACGAGGATAACGGGGCTGAAATACAAAAGACAATTGGTTAGGTCGTCACACGTGAACTGTTGTGATGACACCTAATCTCTACGGCTAGGTTAGCTTAACAAATTGCGGAAAAGGAAAAAATTAAAATACGAAGCTAGCAAGTAGCGGGCAAAACATAATAAAAGTATTTAAGATGCTGCTCGGCATATACACTCAAAAATTGAATCAAAGTCCCAAAATCTGGAATCTCATGAATTCACAAGCAATAGAAAACTACATAATTCTAACTCCAGAATGTCTAGTCAAAAGTAAATACAGGAAGTCTAAAGCTAAAGGGGAGAATAGATAGGGACTTCTAGGTCTGCGGATGAGACAGATATACCTCAAAGTCTCTAATATTGCCCGCCTCACTGATAGAATGGTTGAGCAGAAAAACCTGAATCTGTACATGAAAAACATATGCAGGAAAGAGCATGTGTACACCATAGCAGTACCCAATAAGTGCCAAACCTAACCTCGGTCGTGTAGTGACGAGGAAGGTCAGGACCTTACTGGTTACATATATAATAACAAGGTGAAACAATATGAAATGTGACAGTATAATTAATGTGCTAATAGGCGATAAAGAATAAAAATCACATAAGGAATATAACTCAGTACACAAAGATAGAAACATGGGATCTCCCAGGATATTGTCCCGTAGTTCAAACAAAAATGTGCAGAGGATCTCCCGTGATATCATCCCATATACCGAATAATAAATATGCAGGGAAACCTCCCCGAATACCAATCCTTAGTTCCAAAGTAAATATCCAATATAGGGGAAATATCCCGGGATGTCGTTCCGTAGTCTCAAATATAAGTGTGCAGGGCGATCTCCCAGAATACCGATCCATAGTCCCAAAGTAAACATGCAGGGGGATCTCCCAGGATATCGTCCCGTAGTCCCAGTAAACACACAACAGTCTCAAGAAAGAATCTACATTCTATTCGAGAATAAAGAGGAATTTCTAATCTAAACATGCCACACAGATTCCAAGTAAGCAGTTAAAACAGGTAAGACAATTAAGTCACATAAGCATACTTTTCCTAAGCTAAACAGGAGGCTTCAAGTACAAGTATTGCTCAATTACCAGAAAAATACAGATATTACTTATTGAAAATGGGGATTTTAAACAGTTAGCACATGTACTCACTCGTCACCTCACGTAAATAACACTCATATAATAACAGTACCAAATTCCTAAGGAAAGTTCCCGCACACAAGGTTAGGCAAGTCACCTACCTCAAACCAGCTCAAAAAAAATCCGAAATCACACTCTTTCCACGAGTATCCAACTACGAGTGACCCAAATCTAATCAAATAAATTTCATAATGTAAACATAACTACAAACAACATATTTAGCTAAAGGAATCGAAGCTAAGGTAAGAAAATAGAAAAATTCCCAAAACTCCTTCCCAGACCACGTCTCGAAATCGGGTAAAAGTCACAAATTATGAACATCTATTCACTCACGAGTCTAACCATATAAAAATCACTCAAGTCCGATACCAAAAACCTCGTTCAAATTACAAAAATTCGGCATAAGAACTTTTTCCCAAATTTCCCCCAAATTTTCATCCAAATTTCAAAATTCAATGATAAAACTAACAGTAGATTTATGTATTAGAACCAAATTAGAGTTAGGATTCATTACCCAATATTCCTCCTTCAAAATATCTCCAGAAATCGCCCTCCACCGAGCTCTAATTCGGTTTTCCAAGTTATGAACTCAAACCCTCGATTTTCTCAATTTCTGCCCAGCGAAATCCGATATTGCGGAAGGTTAACCGCAACTGCAACCACTCCCTTTGCTCCTTAGACCGATCCTGCGGTTGCTTAATCGCTTCTGTGGCGTCACACATGCAAGCTCTGCAGGTGCGAAACCAACCAGTTCACCGATTCGGCAATTCCCCAAGTCCTAATTCACTTCCGTTGAGCATCCGAAACTCACATGAGGCCTCCAGACCTTAACCAAGCATACCAACCTGTCCTAAAACATCATACAAACTTATTCCAACTCTCGGATTACATCAAACAACACAAAAATCATGATTCACCCTCCAATTCAAGCCTAATAAACTTATCTCAAGAATTGTACAACCGATGCCGAAACCAACCAAACCATGTCCGATTGCCCCCAAATTTTGCACACAGGTAACATTCAACACTACAGAACTATTCCAACTTTCGAAATTGGATTCCGACCCTGGTATCAAAATCTTACTATTGATCCGAAAACTTCAAAAAATCAACTTTCTGCATTTCAAGCCTAAATAAGCTACGAACCTCCAAAACACAAACCGAACAGGCCCCTAAGCCCGAAATCACTCAATGAAGCTAACAGAACTGAATTCCATTCCGAGACCGTCTTCATACTGTTCCGACTGCCGTCCAAATTCTAAAGGTTAAGCTCTCATTTAGGGACTAAGTGTCCCAAAACATTCTGAAACTCCAACAAATTCTCCCGGAAACTCACAATAGCAGAAATAAATACGGGAAAAACAGTTAATAGAGAATCGGGGCATTAATTCTCAAAACGACCGGCCGAGTCGTTATAAGTCTTGAAAATGGAAGTCTCAAATTTGAGTCTTGAAATCTCTAAGTATTCTTTAGTTGGGAGAGCTGGCCTAAAACCTTCCGTAGTAGCTAGGCTTTCTACTGTGCAAATTCAAATTATTTGTTCGTTGAATTTCAAACGCTAAGTATTTTAACCTAAAATGTTAAATAAATTTTCGGCCTTTTATTTTCTTGAAAAATGAACATGTTGGATTGAAATGCGGAGAAAATATCTAATCCAGCTAATTTAAAATGACATAACGACTTTGACCTACTAGAAAAAAGATGAGATAGAAAAGTATGGTCTCAACATCGTGTACAAGCATAAAGTTAATTTAGAAGAATAAAGAACCTTAGCATAATTGCTACATTTACTTCATTATATTCCTAAATTAAATTATCCTGCCAACATATTCGAAGAATCTAGCCTACTAAATTTTGTTGGCTTTTGTTCCTTTGTTTTCAATGTATCTATTTATTTATTGTATTTAATTAAGTTATAAACACATATATTATTAAAAAATAATATCATATTGGTGTACTTTAACCGGTTGTAACATATTAAAATATATTTCATGACTATCATCTATGTTCTGCATGCCATAAAGAGTAATGGCGTACATGTTATAATTGTAGGTAAACATGACATGAAAGTATATAAAAATTTACACTATAGCGCATAAAACTTAAACTGATATTGAATTAAATGTCTATCAACTCCAAGCCTATAATTAGATGATTATTTGATTTTAAATAAAGATATGTGAAAAAGTTAAAATTAATTAGATATCACAAGCTCGAGCCTTATAAATAAAAAAAGAGTTTAGATAAGACATGTTTCTCTTTTTAATAAATTTTATATAGTGTGAATTTAAATTAGTAATGCTCCAATACAAATACCGAATATCAGAAAAAAAAAATTACACTCATTCATAAATCTTTGAACTTTTTGTTTATTTTTAGGAGAGAGTTGAAGTCAAACAATCATAACACTTCAAAGCACAGCTGTGAGATGAAATCACTACAACAAAGTTCCCAACCTTTGTTCGTTCATTTTTTGTGTCTTTTTCTGACTAATTCTTGAAATGCTTCACTGTTTTTTTTTCTTTTTTCCTCTTTTGCCCACTGTTTTTCCAATACAAATATTTGAGCTTTAATTTAGCTTTAAATTAAAAAAAATTTATTTAATTAGTTTGTTTACATTCTCTATGAAGTCAAAGCATTAAATCCTCGTGTAAAACATCCAGAGACCTACGATGTCAATCACATATTATTTTTGGATGCCCGCCTAGTTTCTCGTCCTCGACTGCTTTGTATTGGCCCACTTAGTGTCTTATCCACGACTAATTTAAGTTTGCATCGCGCTACTAAACGAGGAAACAATTCCTGTCAGAGCTTTTTCCTTTTTAGGATTTGAACCTGAGATTTAATTTTAGGGTGGAGAGATCTTATCCATCACGTATTACTAAAACTACACTAATATTTTTGAAACTTAGAAACATTAAATCTAGCAGTGTTACTTCTAAAAAAGGCAATTTCAGTAAATAAATATTTTGAATTGTACGTTAATCAGGACCTTTCATTAAGAACAACACTATCATGTTTATATTTTTTTGATTTTTCATCTGGTGTTCGGTGTTCATATTTGAACGCTCCCAATAATACAAACTCGTGTTGCATAATAAAAGAGAGAAACGATCCCAATTAGAATTTTTTATACTCAAAAAACGGACCCAAAATCTCTAATTAAAAATGGAGGGGTCCTATTTATCACACCACAAGCCCTTGTGGTTCACATTCACACACCAACATTATAGTAAGTTGTTTAGGTCCCGGGATAGAAGGAAATAAACGAAGGAACCTAAATAGTCATTCACCCAATCACTTAAACTAAAAATAGGTGAATACACAATTCATATATAATATATGTCAGAGCATAGGCACTTTGCCTCAAGCGATGTCACGTGATATCGTATCGTCAATTTTGTCTACTAAGTATATATTTTAGATAATAAGAAAGATAAGAAATTAGGTAAAAGATATATTTTAAAAAATGACACTGCTTATCTTTATAGTTCTTTATTCATTTGATTATTTTTTAAATGGTAATATTACTTACAAAATTCTCCACGTATGCTAATGATACACACACACACATATATATAGTGTATATAATTTACGTATACATGGTAGAAATAGTAAATTTGGTCGGTTAATACTTATGTAAAAATCACTTTATATATGCAATTCTTCTAGTGACATCACGCACGTGACACCATGATCTGAGTTGACCTTTGATAATCAGAGGAATTAATTTGCAACAAAAAATAACGATAATCAAAAAAATATATAGTAGTTTAATTTAATAAGACCAAGCTCTACTTCCTATAACTAAATAAGTAATGACAGTTTATTATCGTGTAGTGTACGTGTATGTAAAACAAGCTAGGCCGGTTTGACCTGCACAATATTCTCAAAATTTCAAAATAATAATATTCTTGTCTTAAATAGAATCAACATACTAGGCGCTAACCACGTGATTTAAACTATAGTAATCTCTAACTTTCATGCAAAACAAATGGAACATGGTCACGTATTTGGGCTGTTAATACTACTACGATTTAGAGTCAAATCCATTAACAGTTTATGTTACTAGTATAGTATAATGTATCATTTTTGTTAATTAATTCACTGAGAGTAGTTGGCAAATCTATAATTAAATTTGATAGGTCAATTTTCGTTGAACCGAATCATTATGCTTTTAAAATTATGAGTTTAGAATATAGTATTTATTAATTTTTTATAATTTTCACATATATATTGCTGACTCGTGTCCAAAATATTAAGTTTAATTGAACTCGTAGTTCAAAGCTCAAGCAATCACTAATTGACAACGTAAAAGTATTTTTTATGATTAATGTATGTTAGTCTATTTATAGTAATTTGTTAACAAGGTCGGTCAAAAATTTGAGTATTTTACTTTTAATTAACCCCTGTACTATGCAAAGTCGTATTAATAGAGCTAATACGTTTCGAATATCGAATAATTAGTAAAAAAAAAAAACAAAATAAAGTTAAGCAAATAAGTCAAAATTGAAGGACATAGATGTTTGGGATTGCATGGCACATGGTTCTCTTACAAGCAGTAGCACACAATCCAATGGACTGAATCACGTTTTTGCTTGATTTAGTAAGTTGATGAGGAGTGGCCACACTTCGATAAATAAGTGAATGATTAAATATCTACGCAAAATTGATCGAAAAACTATTTAGAATAAAAATAGGAACCGGTATACAAAGTCTGGATCACGTATTTACATATTGTTTTCACAAATCGATTCCGTAATATATAAATCACATAAAAATAATTTTATTATTGTTCTTATTTTAGAATAAATAAAGAAAAGACTGATAGCAAGTTCTTTTGTATATAAGTTGTGAAACATGAAATATAAAGATGCATGATTCTAGTATCTTTCGTACAACTAAAGAAAACAACAACAATCTAGCTAGTAAAATTTTACCAGTAATATTCAGGTAGGATAGAATGTACGCAGATTTTATCCCTACCCAAAGTGGAAATAGAGGTTCTTTTTAGCAAACGCTCGGCTCAGAGACAATCTGTGATAACAAAACCCGAAAAATAATATCAGCAACGTGAGAGACATCAAATAAATGGAAAAGCAGTAACACAAATATTATGCAAAAGTGTAAAACACAACATAAATCACTAACAGAGCTAGACAAAACACTATCATACTCGTCGGTACAAAGAGGGAAATCGGGACAAAGGCGAAAATCGCCTGACTACCCTTAACCTACAACCTTAATGCTCGACTTCCACACCTTCCTATCAAGAGCCATGTCCTCGAAAATTTGGGGCCGCATCATGTCCTATCTGATAACCTCCGCCACGAGTACTTTTTCCTTTTTTTCTTAATTATAAAAGGAAGAAATTGTTTAACGAAACATTCTTATGATTCAAATCTAATTTTTTCTTCTCAATTTCTTTTATAAAATCCAAGTGTGACGACCCAAATGGTCATCACTTATTTTTAATCAATTTTGTACTTTTGAGGCCTTGAAAATCTCATTTAGGGTAGCCTTGATTTGCGTGCGTACTCCATGCGCGTAGCCGAAAAGCTTAAATATGAAAATTTGTGAAAAATGCTAAATTTTGATATTAAAATGAATAAATTTAACATTGTTCAACATTTTAGGTAAACGGACCCGGACCCATAATTTGACGGCCCCAGAGGATCCGTAAGAAAATTGGGACGTGAACATTTGCCCGGAATCGGATTCCGAGGTCCCAAACCCGAGAAATGAAATTTTAATAAAAATTATTTTCTGGAAATGTTTAAGAAAATTAGAAATGAAATCTGATTAGAAAGCAATGGTATCGTGTCCGTATTTTATTTCCAACGCCCGGTACAGGTCTTATATGTGTTTTAAGTCTTTCATGTAAAATTTGGTTAAAACGGACGTCGTTTGACGTGATACAAACTTAAAGTTCTAAATTGCTGGGTATCTGCTCACTCTGCTTCGTCACCAGCAGGCTCCTTAAGAGTAGCATCCTCAATTGAAGCATCTGCAATCTGCTTTCCCTTATCCCGAGGGACTTCATCACTCGAATTCCTCGAACTCACCTCATCCTCCAATTTATTAGAACGCCGGCTTCCTTCTCGGAAGGGATCAGAATAGGATCTTGAGGGCTTGAGAAGATTTAGGTTGGGAAGATCCGAGAGTAGGAAGGACAGGCTCTGTCATCAATGTAGAAAAGTGAAGACCCAAATTCAGAAGTGTTGTACCTGTACCCTGATCATCGTATGTGGGGATGAGGGATGATAGATCGAATTCAAAATTCTGCATCTTTTGGAACAAAATATTCATAGAAGCAACTTCCTTCTTGAGTTCAGGAAACCCATCAACTTCACCCCACTCTATCGTTTCCACCCGCAACTCAAGTTGCTGCAAACGCTCCGCATATTCTAACTGCTGCTACCGAATGGATGCCACTTAGACTTGCATGGGAGTTAGGGCTTACTTTATAAGATTTGGCAATGTCTTCAGATGTTGGTCAACTTTGGCATTGACATGCTAAGCCAATAGACCAAGCTTGGAGACAGCAGGAATGGCCGTAGTAGGCTGGACAGAGGTGGCTTGAGAAGTAGGCTGGGGGGTGGAAGATGTTGCCACAGTAGCTGAAGGGACCTCTTTAGGCTGGGAATCTGATGGCTCTGCAATAGTTTGTTCCTAAACTTGGACCACTCGAGGGATAACAACATTACCAAGTCGGGTGATCAACATTACCAGGATCTTCTGCTTGAGGAGCCTTTCTTTATACTTTTACCTGGACGCCTATATTCCCCAACAGAGGTGGAAATCATCCCCATGTTTTCTCCTTGCTTTAGCCAACAAGTCAACCTCGGGTAAGATCACCTCCTCATCAGACTGATAGGGGCGTGGTTCAACATATTTTGTCCTTTGTCGCTTTTGCTTTTGCTTGGAGGATGACCATGTTTGGGAATACTTTTGTCTAGGAGACATATATGCACAGGGGTGAAATGTGAGTGACAACAGAAACACAGTGAAATAAAACACAGAAGAAATAACAGAAAAAGTTCAAACTACGACGTGCTCTACGGTCGCAAGACCGCAGTGCGGGCCGTAGAGTCATCGCAAAAATGATGGCCACAAAGTGAGTTCAATCTACGGTGGGTTATGAAGTCGCATAAACACTATGCAGACCGCATAACCATCACAGACTGGAACTGCCCAAAATATGCATCTCTAAATGTGATGACATATCCCACCGCAAAGTAGAGAATGCGATCTCAGAATGGCTGCAGAATGCAAGGCTCGTTCACCGGGATCTCTGTTTAACTCTGCGGTGGGTATGCAGATCACAATTTTGTTCTGCGATCACGTATGCACCATTTTCAACATGCATTCAGGGTTTCAATTGTGCAGTCAATATGCGGATCGCATTTCACCATCGCCCTCAGGGGACCTAGGGCAACTTTTGCGGCCAAAATGCGGACCGCAAATGCCATCTTCAACACAATCTACCCTAGAATTCAACAATGGAGGTCCTATGTTTTTGTTCTTCCCCTTACCCCACATCATTTTTAGCGTAGAAGCAACTATAACAGCAAGAAACAACTACACAAACTTTGTAGGCTAAGCATTTGCGCAAGATTATCTACCATGACTCTAGAGCTACGAGGGAATTAAAAATGAAATAAGGGAGAACCAAAGACATACCATAATAGGGCACATGTGTAACAAATGGAGTCTTTGGGTAATTGTGTTCCGTCTCAGTTCAAGTTCGATAGGGTTCCCCCCTTTTCTTTTTCTTTTTCATTCGTTTTTCCCTTGTTTTTCTTTCTCTTTTTTTGTTTTTTTTGTTTAAGTGAGTGAGAGGCGAGTGAGAAACCTACCTAGCGAGTCTGTGGTAGACACTTCACCGCATAACACACTATGTGACCGTATATGTGTTATGCGGTGATGTTAAAGATTTAGCTGAGAGGGGAGCATCTGCGGTGCACAATGCGGTCGCATAAGCGAAATGCGGACTGCAGCTTTCAGCATTCCAATGCATATTGAACTCCAATTTTGAACCAACTCTCTACTTATGTTTGCGGTCAAAATGCGGTCCGCATAATAACAATGCGACCTCATTTCTACCACAGACTTCACCTTGTGTCGTTTCTTCAAATTTTATGCATCCCCACCAAGTTTTGAGATATTTTGAAGCCCCTTCACTCTAACACACACTTTAAATTTCTCAAATAAATCTATCTACCAAAAATGCAAAAAATTCAAGGAACAAAAGGGTGTTACCACACATGGGTTGCCTCCCATGAAGCACTTGATTTAACGTCGCGACACTAGGAATTGATGTTCCTTTGATTTCACTCAATGGCCGGGCATGGACCATCTTTGAGAGCCAGCTGCTCCACCAAAGATTTTTCACCATCAATGCCCAAATAATGCTTGATGCGCTGGCCATTTACCTTGAATGTCCGGGATCCATCTGTCTATTCTAATTCCACCGCTCCATAATGAGAGACATTCACCACCTTGAATGGACCGGACCATTTTGATTTAAGCTTGCCCGGAAAAATTTGAGCCTCGAATTAAATAGCAAGACCAAATCACCCGCCATAAACTCTCTTTTCAAGATCTTCTTGTCATGGACAAACTTCATCCGTGCTTTGTACATAGCTACACTTTCATAATCATGGAATCGGAATTCCTCAATTTCATTGTGTCAACCTGAAATTTGCAGCCTCCGCCCAGTCTAAGTTCAGTCTTTTCAATGCCCACATAGATTTGTGCTCCAATTTCACGGGTAGATGAAATGCTTTACCAAAGACTAGCCTATAAGGATAAGTACCAATAAGAGTTTTGTAGGCCGTGCTGTATGCCCACAATGCATCATCTAGCTTCCTTGACCAATCGATCCTATTTGTGTTCACTGTTTTTGCTAGGTTGCTCTTCATCTCCCAGTTGAAACCTCAACTTGACCACTTGACTACGGATGATAAGGTGTGGCCACTTTGTGCTTTATGCCATACTTTTCAAGTAGCCCCGAAAAATGCTTGTTACATAAATAAGATCCACCGTCACTAAGAATGGCTCTAGGGGTGCCAAACCACGTGAGTATGTTTTTGTTCAAGAAAGCGGTCACACTCCTCGCCTCATTTTTTGGCAAGGCAACTGCTTCAACCCATTTGGACGCGTATTCCACAGCTACCAAGATGTATTTCATCCCACAAGAACTTACAAAGGGACCCATAAAGTCGAACCCCCACATGTAAAAGATCTCTATCTCCATCACAAAGTGCATTGGCGTTTCATGCCTCTTGAAGATTGAACCTTGACGTTGACATTGGTCGCAAGCCTTGACTATTTGGTTGGCATCATGGTAGATAGAAGGCCAATAATATCCACATTCAAGAACTTTAGCTGCCGTTCAATTTTCTCCATGATGATCCCTAGCCGGTGAGTCATGGCATGCCTTAAGAATTGGCATAACCTCTTCTTCAGGAACACACCTTATGATAATATTGTCAGCACACACACAGAACAAGTATGGTTCCTCCCAATAGTATTGCTAGCAGTCTCTCAAAAATTTCTTTCTTTGATTATATTCCAATCCGTCCGAGATAAGGTCACTAACCAAGTAGTTGGCAATATTGGCATACCAAGGAGCAAAAGTTCTAGATAATGCCAATATGTGCTCATCCGGGAATGCTTTATTGAATTCAAGATCTCCGTTTGTTCTCCCTACCTCTTCAAGCCTTGACAAATGATCCGCCACTCAATTTTTCGTTTCTTTGCGATCCTTGACCTCAAAGTCAAATTCTTGCAACAACAAGACCCATCGAATCAATTGAGACTTTGCATCCTTCTTTGCCATGAGATAGCGAAGAGCCGCATGATCATTGTATACCACCACCTTGGACCCCAATAAATAGGCCCCGAATTATTAAAAAGTAATCACAATAGCAAGAAGCTCTTGCTCAGTTACTGTGGAGTTCATTTGTGTCCCATTGAGATTTTTACTTGAATACTACACCGGGTGGAGAACTTTGTTGTGACGTTGGCCAATAATTTCTCCAATGGCTACGCCACTGGTGTCACACATGAGCTCAAAGGGAAATGACCAATCGGGTGTGACAATAATGGGTGCCGTGGTGAGCCTTTGCTTTAACTCCTCAAAAGCTTTAAGACAATTCTCATCAAACACAAACTTGGCACCCTTTTCGAGGAGTCTGCACATAGGGTTAGCAATCTTGGAGAAGTCCTTGATGAAGCGGCTGTAAAACCCGGCATGCCCTAGAAAATTTCTAACACCTTTCATGGAAGTCGGTGGAGGAAGCTTTGAAATAATCTCAATCTTTTCCCGGTCGAATTCAATACTATGCTTTGAAAGTTTATGCCTAAGCACAATGACTTCGTCAACCATGAAGTGACACTTCTCCCAATTAAACGCAAGATTTGTTTCTTCGCATCTCTTAAGCACTTGTCTAAGGTTGTTTAGAGAGTGCTCGAATGAATCACCAACCACAGAGAAATCATCCATGATGAATTCAAGAAAATCCTCAACCTAGTGGGAGAAGATGGACATCATGCACCTTTGGAAGGTAGCCAGAGCATTGCACAAGCCAAATGGCATCCGACAAAAAGCAATATGCCATACAGGCAGGTGAAAGTAGTTTTTTCTTGGTCTTCCAAAGAGATGTTCATTTGATTGTAGTCGGAATACCCATCGAGGGAACAATTCAATGACCTCCCCGCTAACCGATCAAGCATTTGCTCAATAAAAGGCACAAGGAAGTGGTCCTTTCAAGTTGCACTATTAAGCTTACGATAGTCCATACAAACTCGTCATCTGGTCACGGTTCGTGTTGGGATGAGCTCATTATTCTCATTTTCGATCACGGTCATGCCACCCTTTTTTGGCACACATTGTACAGGGCTCACCCACGAACTATCCGCAATGGGGTAAACTACCCCGGCATCCAACCACTTGATAATCTCCTTATTTACGACCTCTTGCGTTGACGGGTTCAACCGCCTTTGATGTTCCACACTTGGCTTTGTCTCGCTCTCCAATTGGATTTTATGTCCATAAATTCCCGTGGGGTTACCACGGATGTCCGCAATAGTCCATCCAATGGTTTTCCTGTGTTCTTTCAAGACCTCCAACACTTGTTTTACCTGTACATCATTTAACAAAGACAAAATAATTACGGGTAAAGTATCATTAGAGCCAAGAAATTTATACCTTATATGCAGCGGGAGAGGCTTGAGCTATAGTTGCGGTGGCTCAATGATAGATGGCTTGGCAGGAGGTATGTCCCTATTATCCAACTCAAGAGAAATCTTTTCCGTAGTATATGCATAGGATCCAATCCCTCAGATGCATTTAGCGACTCCATGTACCCATCCATGTCCTCACCATCAAAGTTCACCAATATAGCCGTCAATGATTTATCAAGGCATTGCTCTTCCATTTTCAATTCGACGACATCTTCAAGCTCATCAAACTCATCTATCACTGAAATGCTCTCATACTCATGGGGTAATTTCATACCCTTGCTCTCTTGAAATGTGACTTCTTCATCATTCACCCGGAACTTAATTTCGTTTCTCTCCGAGTCATGAGTGCTCTTCCCATGGCTAGGAATGGTCTCCCTAAGATGATAGGGATTTCTTTATCAAAGCACAATCAAGAATTACAATATCGGTGGGAAAATGTAATTCTCCAACTTTCACAATCACATTATCAACAATGCCTACCGGTCGCTTAATAGATCGACCGGCCATTTGTAACCTCATGCTTGTTGGCCTTGGCGTCCCTAATCCCGCTTGCTTGTATATGGAAAGTGGAATCAAGTTTATGCTAGCCCCATTGTCACAAGGAGCTCTAGAAAAATCAAGCTCTCTGATAGTGCATGGGATAGTAAATGCTCCCGGGTCCTCTTTCTTTTGGATAGGGGTTGTGGCCATAATGGAGCTAACCTGATGAGTCCTGTTTACTACGTCATTCATTGTGGTCCTCTTTTTGGTGATCAAATCCTTCAAATATTTGGCAAACCCTTGCATTTCTTGGAAAGCTTCCAAGAATGGAATGTTCAACGACAATTGCTTAAGGATATTATAGAATTTCTCAAGCTTGCTATCATCAACCGTTCGAATAAGTATTTGAGGAAAAGGCGGAAGAGGTCTAAGAATAGGAAGTGGAGCTTTTGATGTCTTTTTCTCCTTTTCCTTCATCTTATCTTGGATCATTTCTTGCACCTTTTCTTTTTCCGGCACCCTCTTAACTTCAACAACCCCTTGCTCCTCGGCTTCAACTTCTTGTTCGACTTCTTCCCCAATAACCTCTTGTTCAATTTCACATTGTCAAACCTTCCCACTTATTGTAGTTATTTCCATGACGTGAGAGGTTGATCCACCTCCACCACTCTTCGGGTTCGCAATGGTATCACTAGGAAGTTGCCCTTTTTGCTTTGGGGTTTGCTCTGTTGAAATGTCTCTCATTTGCATCTCTAGCTTTTGGATAGATGCGGTGTGAGAGCCAACAACTTTGGTCATGTTTCTCATGGATGCGTCAGACTTTTCTTGGTTTTGCAACACTCTTTCAAGCACGCTTTATAACTTTGACTCACTTGACGAACCTTGATTTGCATATTGACCTTTTGGGGACATACAGGTTGGAGCTCCGATTTTCAAAGTTATTGTTGTTCCAATTTCCTTGATGGGAGATACCTTGATCATTTCTCTATTGTTGGTTGCCTTCCCCTTTTGGGTTTGGCCTCCATTGGCTTTGTTGCCCTTGAACATGGTAGGGTTGCCTTTGATACCCTCCTTGAGGGTTGTTGATATAATTCACTTTCTCAAAATTTTCCTCCATGTTGGGTTGGACATCCTCCACTGCTTTCACTTTCTTTGTCTGATTCTCGGTAAACATCTTTGTTAGAACATTTACAATTGTAGCAAGCCCGGCAATCACTTGATCCCTATCCTTATTTTCCTTGATCAAATTGCTCAAAGAAGGAGAGCCATATGAGATTCCTTCGGTAGTATCCTCTGAATTCTATGCTTGGTTGTGCTTTTCCATTTTGTCCAAGATTTGTGTTACTCGAGCAAATGATTTGTCCATGAAAGATTCGTCAGCTGCATTCTTGGCGATGGCTTGGTTCATAGGATCCAAACCCATGTATAATTTTTCCAACAACATGGAATCCGGGAAACCATGGTTTAGAGACCTCACCAAGTATAATTTGAAGCGATCCCATGCCTCATGCAACTGCTCCCCCTGTATCTACTTGAAGAATAAAATCTTGTCCCGCAACTCAGACTTTTTGCTTTGCGGGAACCACTTGGACAAGAATTCCCAAACAAGCTAGGCCTAAGAATGTAACAAGAGAGTGGTTTGTAGTAACAAGAGTATGTAATGAGTTTGATTTGAAGTAACATCTAATTGAAATATTTAATGAGTGATCAATTGTATTAAGCAAACAAGCTTGTGTCCCCTTTAATGAAGTATAATGTTTACATGTGTTAATATGATATATTTCTAATGGAGGGTTGTTTTGATATGCAAATGATGCCTCCCAATATTTTCCAATAGTGAATAGTATTTTCTCTTTATAATTTTCGCAAACGTAAAAGAGTTGCAATGAAGAATCATCAGTGTATGCTAACTAAAACCCACTTATTCCTAAGCGATTTTGTTAAACAAGGTTTAAAGCCTTGAGTCATTGATATGTATTTCTACTATATTCTAACCCACTTTCCCAAGCAAAGCAAGAATTTAATGGCCTTTGTTAATCCAACCACCAACAATAAATGAGGAATGAGAAGTAAATAAATATCAACCAACCATTATACATATATTCAATGTTAAAGACCCATTAACATAACACTCATTTAGGGTCCACAACTTTAGTATTTAAAGGTAGATACACATACTACAATTGAAAAACCAACTAATATTTAATGCCATGAATGCTTACAAAGTAGGGAATCTTCAACCAAAAGCTTCCAAAAAGAGAGAATATTTATGTTTTGGAATGTAGTGTAAAGACTAAACAAGATAAGCCCACAAAGGCTTCATTAAACTATTTATAGTGGGACAAAAATTGGGATAGAAAATGGACAAAATTGCCCTTTCAGGTCCAGTATGCGGCCACATTCTTGTCGCAGAACAAGTATGCGGTCTGCATTTTGAGTGTTCATACCACAGATTGAGACCTAGTTTGTAGGTCTTCATCACATTCCCATTCCGCTGTCCGCATTTGAGTTCTGCGGCCGCAGTTTTCATCGCATCATTGACCTTCGTGGGTAGTTTGTGGTTCCTTCTGCGGCTCGCATGTTGATTCTACAGTCGCATATTGAACCGCATTCTTGACTTGAAATTTAGTTTAGGACTCTGCTTCTGTCTGCGATTTGTTGTGCATTATGCGGCTCGCATGTCTGATCTGCGATCGCATAGTGAGCCGCAGATCAGCATTTGAGCAACATTTTTCTCGTTTCTTGTCTTTTTGCTTTCATTTCCATGTCCTTGGATTTCCCTTCCTTATGTACTATAGAAATAATAAAACTACATAATTATTGGTTATACTTGCATTAAAACAAGCCAAAATATAACCAATTAGTATTAAAATGTGCCGAAATTCTTCTGCACATCAATAGGTTTTACCAAACTCTTCACTACTACTTTCAGTGGTGCATCTTCTGTGGATCCCCAAGATTATCTAGACATCTATCATGAGGTTCTTAGGAATATGGGGATCATGGAGACCAATGAGGTCGATTTTGCTACTTTTCGCGTGTCTGGATCCGCCAAGACCTGTTGGAGGGATTATTGATTGGCTATACCAGTTAGGTTATCTGCTTTGACTTGAGAATAGTTCACACAGTTATTTTTAGAGAAGTTTCTCCCCATCACTCAAAGAGAGGTCTATCGGAAGCAGTTTGAGCGTCTCGAGTAAGGTTCTATGACTGTTACTCAGTACGAGATCAGATTCATCAACTTGGCTTGTCATGCTCTTATCATACTTCTCGCTGTGAGGGAGAGTGAGGAGGTTCATTGAGGGACTCGTCCAGCCCGTTCTGTGAGCTAAAGGTGGAGGTAGAGGCATTGGAGGTGGAGGTAGAGATGCTAGAGGTGGAGGAAGAGGAATTAGAGGTGGAGGTAAAGGTATTAGACGTGGAGGTGCACATACTGTTCTGGTTTGTGGTAGAGAAGCTTTGATTTTATTTTTCACCGTATCTGGTCATTCCTAGAGATTCTTTGAGTGCCCCTGTTTATGTGTCTACGTCGGTGGGTGTTTCTATTATGGTGGATCCCGTCCATTATTCATGTATAGTGGTGATTGGAGGTCTAGATACTCGTGTGGATTCACTTCTTCTGGACATGGATGATTTCGGTATTATGTTGGGGATGGACTAGTTATCACTTTACCATGCTATCTTGGACTGTCATGCCAAGACTGTGACCTTCGCTTTGCCGGGTTTGCCTAGTTTAGAGTGCAGAGTACTCCTGGTTATTCTACCCGCAGTGCTGTCTCGTATGTGAAGGTTGGTGTGTGGTCGAGAAGGGGTGTTTGGCCTATTTGTCATATGTTCGTGATTCTAGTGCCGAAGTCCCTTCTACTGATTCTATGCATGTTGTCCGTGAGTTTCCTGATATTTTCCCTTCAGACATGCCGGGTATGCCACCCGACAGAGATATTGACTTTTGCATTGATTTGACTCCGAGCACTTAGGCCATTTCTATCCCGCCGTGTTGTATGGCCTCGCCGGAGTTAAAAGATTCTAAGAAGTAGTTGCAAGACTTGCTTGAGAAATATTTCATTAGACCCGGTGCTTCGCCTTGGGGTGCACCAGTGTTGTGTGTTAAGAAGAAGGATGTGTCGATGAGAATGTATATTGATTATCTGAAGTTGAACAAGGTTACTATCAAGGATAAGTATTCATTACCGAAGATTGATGATTTGTTTGATCAGCTTCGGGTTACCAAGGTATTTTCGAAGGTTGACTTGAGATCTGGCTACCATCAGTTGGGGTTTAGGGCATCCAATGTCCCTAAGACAACATTCCGCACTCGGTACGAGCAATATGAGTTCTTGGTTATGCCATTCGGATTGACAAATTCCCCAACAACTTTTATGGATTTGATGAACCGAGTGTTCAGGACCTATTTAGATTCGTTCGTGATAGTCTTTATTGATGATATTTTGATATATTCCCACAACCGGGAGGAGCACGAGTAGCATTATAGGTTAGGTTCTTCAGACCCTGAGGGATAGTCAGCTATATGCTAAATTTTTGTGGTGTTAGTTCTGGTTGAGTTCAGTTGCATTCCTGGGTCACGTTGCATCAGCAGAGGGCATTCAGGTCGATCCGAAGAAGATTGAGGCAGTCAAGAACTAGCGTAGACTAGTTTAAGATAGAGAGACTCGGAGTTTCTTGGGATCGGAAGGCTACTATCGTCGGTTCATGAAGGTGTTCTCAGCTATCCCAACCCCGATGGCCAGGTTTACTCAAAAGGGTTCCTAGTTCAGATAGTCAGACGAGTGTGAGGCAAGCTTTCAAAATCTCAAGGCTGCTTTGACTATGGCACCAGTGAAGGTTTTGCCCACACGTTCAGGGCCTTATACAGTTTATTGTAATGTTTCTCGTATTGGGGTTGGTGTAGTGTTAATGCAGGATATCAAGGTTATTGCCTATGCTTCGCGACAGTTGAAGATTCTTGAGAAGTACTATCCGGTTCATGATTTGGAATTGGCGGCCATTTTTCAGGCATCAAAGATTTGGAGGCATTATCTGTATGGCGTGGCATGTGAGGTATTCACGGATCACAATGGTCTTCAGTATTTGTTCAAGCAATAGGAGTTGAATTTGAGGCAGAGAAGATGGTTGAAGTTGTTTAAAGATTATGATATCACTATCTTATATCATCAGGAAAAGGCCAACGCGGTGGCTGATGCGTTGAGTAGGAAGTCAGCCAATATGGGTGGTCTTTCTTATATTCAGGTCAGTGAGAGACCGCTTGCTTTGGATGTTCAGGCTTTGGACAATCAGTTTGTGAGGTTGAATATTTCTAAGCCTAGTCGAGTGTTAGCTTGAACGGTTGCTCGTTCTTCATTATTGGAGAGTATCCGTGATTGGCAGTTTGATGATCCCCATGTGTGTGTGCTTAGAGACACGGTGCATCGTGGAGGTGCAAGTCAGGTTCCCTTAGGTGATGATAGAGTTTTGAGATTGCAGGGGCGAGTTTGTCTGCCTAATGTGGATGGGCTTAGAGTTGATTTTAGAGGAGGCCCATAGCTCCATGTACTTTATTCATCCGGGCGCCGCGAAGATGTATCAGGATTTGCGGCAGCATTATTGGTGGTGTAGAATAAATAAGGATATTGTGGCATATTTTGCTCAATGTTTGAATTTTCAGCATGTTAAGTACGAGCATCAGAGGCCTGGTGGATTATTTAAGAGGATTGAGCTTCCCGAGTGGAAGTGGGAGCAGATCACTATGGACTTTGTTACTGGACTTTCGCTAATTCGGAAAATGTTCGACGCAGATTGGGTCATTGCTGATAGGCTGACCAAGTCAGTGCATTTCATTCCTGTTGCAATCTCCTATTCATCCGAAAGGTTAGCTGTGATTCGTCTTCATGGTGTGCCTGTGTCTTCATGGTGTGCCTGTGTCTATCCTTTCGGATCGAAGTACACAGTTTACCTCGCATTTTTTCAAAGCAGTTCAACGAGAGTTGGGCACTCGGGTTGAGTTGAGTGCATCATTTCATCCTCCGATGGACGGGTAGTCCGAGCGGACAATTAAGATATTGTAGGATATGCTCCGAGCTTGTGTTATTGACTTTGAAGGTTCATGAGATCCGTTCTTGCCTTTATCAGTGTTGCCTACAACAACAGCTACCAATCTAGTATCCATATGGCTTCTTATGAGGCTTTATATGGTAGGTAGTGTCGATCTCTAGTTGGATGGTTTGAGCCGGGAGAGGCTGGATTGTTGGGTACAGATTTTGTTCATGAGGCCTTGGACAATGTCAGATCATTCAAGATAAGCTTCGTACTACTCAGTATAGGTAGAAGATACTTGTAGATTGCAAGGTTCAAGATGTACCGTGTATTGCTTTGAGTGTCGCCTATGAAGGGCGTGATGAGATTTGGGAAGAAGGGCAAGCTTAGCCCTAGGTTCACTGGCCCGTTTAAGATTCTTGATCGAGTGGGAGAGGTGGCTTATAGACTTGCATTGCCACCGATCTTATCAGCTATGCATCTAGTGTTTTATGTGTCCATGCTTCAAAAATATCACGGGGATCCATCACACGTGTTAGAATTCAGCACTGTTCACTTGGACTAGAACTTATCTTATGAGAAGGAGCTGGAAGCTATTCTAGATCGACAGGTTCGCCAATTGAGATCCAAGAGTTTCCCTTCTGTTCGTGTTCAGTAGAGAGGTCAGGCTCCTGAGGTGTCGACCTGGAAGTCCGAGTCTGATATGCAGAGCCTTTATACCCATCTTTTCCCCGACTCAGGTACTTTTCTTCTGTCCGTTCGAGGATGAACGATTATTTTAGAGGTGGATCATCACCTGGTTTTAATCAATTATGTGCTTCTGAGGCCATAAAAACTCATTTAGAGTTATCTCGATTTACGTGCAAACTCTCGGCACGTAGCCAGAAAACTTTAATATGAAATTTTGTGAAAATGCTAAATTTTGATGTTAAAACAAATAAATTTGACTTTGGTCAACATTTTGGGCAAATAGACACAGATCCGGACCCATGATTTGATGGTCCGGGAGGGTTCATAGGAAAATATGGGATGTGGGCGTATGCCCGGAATTGAATTATGAGGTCCCAAGCTCGAGAGATGAATTTTTAAGAAAATTATTTTCTGAAAATGTTTAAAAAAGCTGAAAATGAAATCTCATTAATAAGCGATGGTATCGAGCCGTATTTTGGTTTCGGGTCTTATATGTATTTTAAGTCTTTCCTGTAAAATTTGTTTATAAACGAACGTCGTTTAACATGATTCAGACTTAAAGATCTAAATTGCAACTTAATGAAGTTTGAGGAAAAACTCTTGATTTTGAGGTTTGATTCATTATTTTTGAGGTTAAATGGGCGATTTGATCAAACGTGTAAGTTCATATGATGTTGTTGAGTTAGTACATGTGTTTGGTTAGGAGGCCCGAGAGCTCGGGTGTGTTTCGGATGTGTTTTGGGATGGTTTTTGACTTAGAAAAGTTGCAGAAAATACTGTCATCTGGTGTTTACTGATATGCTCTATGTGATCGTATAAGTAGGCTCGCGATTGCATAGAGTAATTATAGGAGTCCTGTTTTTGTTATATGTGATCGCATAAGCCATTCCGCGATCGCTAAGGCTAAATTCAGAAGTTCAAAATTTGTTTTATGAAATCGTATTCTTCCTCCGCGATCGCGATGCATTAAAATCAAACCTGGGATGGAGCCGGTTTCTTCTATGCATTCGCAACATCTCGTCCTCGATCGCGATGACCAACATACCCTTACCCTATGCGATCGCATGACCTTCTTCGGTATCGCATAGAGAATTTTTGCCCAGTTATTATAAAAGACCCAAAATAGTAGCGTTACGGGATTTTCATGAAATTTCACAAACGCTTTCTTCTCCAAAACTCTTAGGCGACCATTGAAGCGATTCTTCACCATAATTCCTTGGGTTTGTAATCCTTAACTTATTTTCTTCCATTTTCATCAATATCTAACGAATTTCTAGGCCTAAAACATGTGTTTAAGGGTAGAAAATTAGCGATTTAGGTAGAGTTAGGGCTTTTTTATTTTCCTTGATTTAGACCTCATTTTGGGGTCGAATTTGGAAACAAATTATATATTGGGGCTCGTGGGTGAATGAGTGTTTTGGTTATGGACCGAACCTCGTATTTTGACTAAGCGGTCCCGGGGTCAATTTTTGAATTTTTGGGAAGAATGATGGAAAAGCTATAATTAGGCATTTGATTCGATTTGTTTAGCATGTATTCATGTTATGAAGTCATTTATATATAGATACAATCTATTTGGAACCCAATTCGAGAGGAAAAGCGGTGATTGAGGATTAAATTGACCGTGGATGTTTGAGGTAAGTGTTTGGTCTAACCTTGGCTTGAGGAATTAGGAGTGGTGTCCTATTTGCTAATTATTTCTTGTTGAGTACGAGGTATAGGCATGGTGACGAGTATCTATACGTTTATGCTGAGCATGACTGTGAGTCTTATATTGTGGTTTTCATGACGTCGTTATATTATTCATGTCTTGGTGAGAATTTCTATTTGTTGTTTAAAGTTGCTGAAAGAATTGTGACCTATGAACTTTGAGGAACGTTGGCTCAAGTTGTACAGCGAAACTTGTGAAAATATAAGTGACAATTAAAATTTTAGAGCATTGGCTCGAGTTGTGAAGTAAAAACTCTAGAGCATTGGCTCAAGTTGTGAAATGAATTTTGAAATAAAAGTGAAAGAGTTATTAAAATGTTCCTTTACCGGAATATTGTTGCTTTGTTGGTTATCTCCTTTACCGGGATGTTGATATTATTGATGTTGTTGCCTTGCCTGAATTTAATTTTTTAATTGCTATTCCCTTGCCGGAATTCCTATTATGATTTTATTTATTCCCTTTCCCCTTCGTTGTGATTGTTGTTTGGGTGAGGAAGAATGTTAAAGCACGAAGAGTGATGCCGAATATTGTTTGTTATTGTGAGGAAAGAGTGTAAAGCACGAAGGGTGATTTCGTGTCGAACGGTGAACCATTCCGTGCCGATTTTATTGATTATATGATGGGAAAAGAGAGTAAAAGCATGAAAGGCGATGCCGTGCACATTTGCATTATATAATTGCTTTGGTGATGACGAGAGTAAACGCACGAAGGGTGATGCTGTGCATTTATTGATTTCTGATTCTTTGTTGATATCCGAGTTACGTTGTTTCTTTCGTTACTTGTTGTTATTTCATTTTACTTTGGGGTTATAGATTTCCTTACCTTATTTGCCTTGTAATTATTGTTTGAGTGAGGAAGAGCGTAAAATACGAAGGGTGATGCCATGTGTTGTTTTGGTGAGAGAGTGTTAAAGCACCAATGGTGATGCTGTGTATTGTCTTGGTGAGAGAGAGTAAAAGCACAAAGGGTGATGCCCTGCACTTGTCTTTGATTTCCCTAATTTTATAATTTATATTGTATTACGGTTTCTCTATACTAAATTGTTGGCTTCCTATTGATACTTGTTCTACCCCGTAGCATGATTTTTCCTTCTGTTTTCAATTGAACGGTGGTGATCCTCATACTTATTTGTTGCTTTTCTGTTACTAATTGATGTTTCCCCCTCCCATACTTGAGTGTATGTGACCGTTTCTTTCCGTACTTCTTTTCTGATGTATATAGTTAAATTGTACATGTTTATTTGGTAGTCTAGTACTAGCCTCGTCAGTACTTCGCCGAGGTTAGGCTAGGAACTTACCAGCACATGGGGTCAGTTGTGCTGATACTACCCTCTACACTCTTTTGTGTAGACCCCAGGGTTGTAGACTTCGGACCGCGATGGGATTGCTGATTCTTGCTCATCAGGCGAGTCCTACAGGCGTACGCAGGCCTTGACGTCTTCTTCTACCTACTATTCCTATTTCATTTCCCTTATATTCCAAAACAGTGTATTATTACTTCTTTAGACTTTTTATGTAGTAAATCTTAGATTGTCTGTGACACTGTGACACCAAATTTTGGACGGTTGATACTTAAGTTATTGTAATAGACGTAGAATTCATATGTTTAATTGTAACCTTCCGCTTAATTATTTAAAGTTTCGCTGTTTTCATGTTATCTCTTTATAATTGTTTAAAAAAAGTAATTTGATAATAAAGTAAGCAGTCAAGGATTGACTTGCCTAGCTCTCATTAGTAGGCGTTAACACGATTTCCGGGGATGAGAAATTCGGTCGTGACGCCTAAGCAAAAGAAAAATCAATTTCTCTCCAACTATTTATCATGTTCTCCTTCAACAAAAACCAGAGAAAGAGAATTGGGTTTTCTCTTATTTTTCTACTTTTTTTCCCTCCTTTTTCACTTTCACTTCTTTTCTATAGCATTACTAGATTCTAAAAAATCAAAATACTCCTGTAGAGGTCAATTTCCCAAATCCCCGTTTAAACTGAATAATTTTCAATATGTCCATCAAAATGTTTAAAAGAACTGGGCAACAATTATGCTTTCTACCTATTTTTAGTATTCAATTTAATTTAGTTGTTATGAAATAATATAAGAACAAGAACAATAATACAAGAACAATAGAGAGAAAAGTAGAGAGAGGAGTATTCTTATTGATACGTAGGGATGATTTACAATGGGGTAAGACCCCTCTATTTATAGGCATAGAAAAGACTTAGCCTCAAAGTAAAACTCTTCTATAAGATAGACATTCACTCTAATTAGAGTTCTATTTATAACACTCCCCCTTGAATGTCTATTCAATAATGTGCCTCGTTAAAACCTTAACTAAAACAAAACCCAATGGGAAAAATTAAAGAAAAGGAAAAAGAGTACACATGTTTGAATATGCGCCTATTGGTTGCCTCGTTAAAAACCTTGCAAGGAAAACCTATTGGGACAAAACCTTGTAAGGGAAAAAGAGTGCAACGCGCATTAACTCCCCCTGAAAAGAGCATCAATTCATATCCTTGAGTTTTCGCATTGCGATCTTGTGAACAAGCTTCTTGAAGGTTGACGTTGGTAGAGATTTTGTGAACAAATCAGCAATATTATCGCTTGAACGAATCTGTTGCACATTGATATCACCATTCTTTTGAAGATCATGTGTGAAAAATAACTTTGGTGAAATATGCTTTGTTCTATCTCCTTTTATGAATCCTCCCTTCAATTGAGCTATACATACTGCATTGTCTTCATACAAAGTCGTGGGTAGTTTGTTACACTTCAAACCACATTTGTCGTGAATATGATGTATTATGGACCTCAACCACACACACTCCCGACTTGCTTCATGAATAGCGATTATCTCGGCATGATTAGATGAAGTAGCCACAATTGATTGCTTAGTCGATCGCCAAGATATGGCGGTGCCTCCACAGGTAAACACATAACCTGTTTGAGATCGAGCCTTGTGTGGGTCGGATAAATATCCAGCATCAGCATAACCAACAAGATCAGGACTGCAATTATTGCTATAAAATAAGCCCATATCGGTAGTCCCTTTTAGGTACCTCAATATATGTTTGATCCCATTCCAATGTCTCCTTGTGGGAGCCGAGCTATACCTTGCTAAGATATTAACTGAAAAGGTTATGTCTGGCCTTGTAGTTTTTGCAAGGTACATTAGTGCGCCAATTGCACTAAGATATGGTACTTCAGGACCAAGTAGCTCTTCATTCCTTTCTTGCGGTCGGAATGGATCTTTATTCACATCAAGTGATCGAACAACCATCGGAGTACATAAAGGATGTGCTCCATCTATGTAAAACCATTTCAGTACCTTTTCTATATAGGTAGATTGATGAACAAAAATTCCGTTTGCCAAATATTCAATTTGCAAACCAAGACATAATTTTGTCTTTCTGAGATCTTTCATCTCAAATTCATTCTTTAGATAATCAATTGCCTTTAGGAGTTCTATGGGGGTTCCAATAAGGTTTATGTCATCGACATATACGGCAAGTACAACAAATTCCGATGTTGTTTTCTTTATAAAAACACACGGGCAAATGGCATCATTTGTATAGCCTTCTTTTAACAAATACTCACTAAGACGATTATACCACATTCGTCCTGATTTCTTTAGACCATACAAGGATCTTTGCAATTTGATTGAAAACATTTCCCGGGACTTTGAATTATGAGCGTTCGGCATTTTGAGTCCATCGAGAATTTTCATGTATATCTCAAAGATAGGCAGTAACCATATCCATTAAATGCATGTCAAGCTTTTCAAGGACAGCAAAACTAATGAGATAACGAAAAGTTATGGCATCCATTACAGGCGAATATGTCTCTTCATAATCGACACCAGGCCTTTGAGAAAATCCTTGTGCAACAAGGCGTGCCTTATATCTTTGTACCTCTTTTTTCTCATTTCTCTTGCGTACAAAGGTCCATTTATAGCCAACAGGCTTAACACCATTAGGTGTTTCAATTATAGGGCCAAAAACTTCACGTTTTGCCAGAGAATTCAATTCTGATTGAATTGCTTCTTGCCATTTTGGCCAATCATGTCTTTTTCGACATTCTCCAACAGATTGAGGTTCAAGATCCTCATTTTCTTGCATAATGCTAGATGCGACATTAAAAGCAAAGACATAATCCACCACTATATCCACTCGATTAAAATTTGCCTCAATATCGATTGGATTTATGGATAGTTCCTTATTTTCCTGAGTCTCAGGCTCAAAGGATTCTTCATGAATCTCAGAGTTTATTAAATCATGAATTTCCTCATGAGATTCTTTCGTAGTGTCATTTTGATCGTTTGCTTTCCTCTTTCTAGGATTTCGATCTTTGGAACCTAATGGCCTGCCACGCTTCAGGCGTGCATTCGACTCATTGGATATGACACTAGATGATTGTCCAACAGGGACATCAATACGGATTGGAACATTCTCCGCGGGGATGTGAGATTTTGTTATCCTTTTCAAGTCCGTATATGCGTCAGGCATTTGATTTGCTATTCTTTGCAAATGGATAATCTTTTGCACCTCTTTTTCACAAATAGAGGTACGTGGATCAAGATGAGAAAATGATGCATTTTTCCACAAAATTTCCCGTTTGGTTTCACCGACTTCTCCTCCTAATTTTGGGAAAAGTGTCTCATCAAATCGACAGTCTGCAAATCGTGCAGTGAACAAATCCCCTGTCAATGTTTCGAGGTAGCGAATAATGGAGGGCGATTCAAACCCAACATATATTCCTAACCTTCTTTGCGGACCCATTTTGGTGCGGTATGCCGGTGCTATAGGCACATATACTGCGCATCCAAAGATTCTTAAATGGGATATATTGGGTTCATGACCCAAAACCAATTGAACGGAAAATATTTGTGATAATTCGTCGGTCTGAGACGAATTAGCATTGCTGCATGCAAAATGGCGTGACCCCATACCGAAGTGGGCAGCCTCGTTTTCATGAGTAATGGTCTTGCAATCAACTGCAGGCGTTTAATTAAAGATTCTGCAAGACCGTTTTGAGGGTGAACATGAGCTACAGAATGTTCCACTTTTATCCCAATTGATAAGCAATAATCATTAAATGCTTGGGATGAAAACTCAGCAGCATTATCCAGTCTAATAGACTTGATTGGATTATCAGGAAATTGTGCTCGTAGTCGAATTATTTGTGCCAATAGTTTTGCAAACGCAAGGTTGCGTGATGACAACAGGCACACATGAGACCGTCTACTGGATGCGTCTATTAGGACCATAAAATATCTAAAAGACCCACTAGGTGGGTGAATAGGTCCACAAATGTCCCCTTGTATACGTTCCAAAAACGTAGGTGACTCAGTCCCAACCTTTGTTGGTGATGGTTTGTAATTAACTTGCCTTGATAACAAGAAGTGCAAGAAAATTATTATTTAAAAGAATCTTGAAATTCTTTAACGGATGCCCATATGAGCTTTCTATAATCCGTCTCATCATGATTGATCCAGGGTGTCCCAATCGATCATGCCAAAGTACAAAAGTATTGGAATCAGTAACCTTTTGGTTTACTGTTGAATGTGCCTCAATTGCACTAATTTTTGTCCAATACAGGCCACAAGATAAAGACGGGAATTTCTCAATAACCCTCTTTTGGCCAGAGACATTCTTTGTAATGATGAGATATTCAAGATTATTCTCATCTATTGTCTCAACATGATAGCCATTCCGGCGTATATCTTTAAAAATCAACAAGTTTCTCTTAGACTTGGAGGAGAACATTGCATTCTCTATGATAAACATTGTTCCTCTAGGCAGAGTTATAGTTGCTCTTCCGGAGCCTTCAATCAATTTACTACTACCAGAGATTGTAGTAACATCTGCCTTACACATACTTAGTTGAGAGAAATATTTCTTTTCTTTGAGTATCGTATGTGTAGTACATGAATCAACTAAACAAATATTTGATCCAAGATTGCTTTGTGAGATATCCATATTTGCTTTCCCATGGTTTGATATACAAAAGAAAATACACGAACATGAGAATAAACAAATCCAATCTGTTTTTTTCACATTTAAACAAAATATTCAAAATCTGCTGAGGTTAGTTGACTAACTAAATCAGATAGTCGATTATATGTTTTCCATAATCGATTACTTTGCAGTTTGAAAATTTTAGTTTAAGCACTGTCACATGTAATCGATTGTTAAACATACATAATCGATTATTTGCTAATTTGAAAAATTTCAGATCACACTGTCTTAATATAATCGATTGTTAAACATACATAATCGATTATTTGCTATTTTGAAAAACTTCAGATCACATTGTCTTAATATAATCGATTGTTAAACATACATAATCGATTATTTGCTATTTTGAAAAACTTCAGATCACACTGTCTTAATATAATCGATTGTTAACAAGTATATAATCGATTGTTTTGCAGTTTGAATGCGAAATATTAGATAATCGACTAACTGTTAGGTTAGTCGATTAACTCTACTGAAAAATAAAAATATCTTTGAAATTTAAGCATATTGAAACATTCTAAAGAACTAATACTAACATTATATAATAAACTAACTAATACGAGCTGATACTAATGACTATTAGTTTATTCACTAACTAATACAAATAAAATCAATCAATTCCATCTTCTTTCATCACAGATCCATCACCGATTAAGTGGTCTATTTTCCCCTCAGGGTGCTCAAAGAAGTGTGCCACATCCAGGTGGGTGATGTCAAAATTGTCGTCAGAGACAAAATTTGTTTCAGGGCCTTTATTCTTTAGAGATGCTTGATAAAGATCAACCAAATGTCTTGGTACATGGCAAGCTTTTGACCAGTGCCCTTTTCCACCGCAACGATAGCATATAGTTTCTGAATTATTTGCCTTTGGATTCTCATAATCCCGTTTCTGCTTTTGGTGGTTATTTCTCTTTGGGGGGTGACGGACATTAGGGAAATTTCTTCCTTGTCTACGTCCACGGCTATGACCCCGATTACGACCACGACCATGACTAGATCCATGGCCTTTTCCATGCTTGGCATAATGAGAATACACCTTATCTGCTTCAGGCAATGGTGTAGACCCAGTGGGTCAATTTTCGTGATTTCTCATGAGCAGGTCATTGTTTCGCTCAGCCACAAGGAGAAGAGAAATCAGTTCAGAGTACTTTTTGAAACCTTTCTCTCTGTACTGTTGTTGCAGTACCATATTGGAGGCATGAAACGTTGTAAACGTTTTCTCAAGCATATCATAATCAGAGATATTATCTCCACAGAGTTTCAATTTAGAAGTAATTCTGAACATTGCAGAATTATATTCAGAAACAGACTTAAAGTCTTGGAGCCTCAGATGAGCCCAATCATATCGTGCTTGTGGCAGAGTGACCAACTTCAGGTTGTCATATCTCTCCTTTAAGCCGTTCCACAAGATGAGTGGATCTTTGACTGTGAGATATTCAATTTTCAAACCTTCATCAAGGTGATGGCGCAAGAAAATCAAGGCCTTAGCACAGTCTTGGGTGGATGCTTTATCTCTGTCTTTAATGGCGTCTCCAAGACCCATAGCATCTAAGTGGATTTCAGCATCCAACACCCATGTCATATAGTTCTTGCCCGAAATTTCAAGGGCAACGAACTTTGTTTTCATAATATCAGACATAATTAAAACCAAATTCGGAAAAAGGGAAATACCTTAATTTTCTCAAGAGGATTCTTGAGACGGTAGAGTCTCGTGCTGATAACGTGTTATGAAATAATATAAGAACAAGAACAATAATACAATAACAAGAACAATAGAGAGAAAAGTAGAGAGAGGAGTATCCTTATTGATACTTAGGGATGATTTACAATGGGGTAAGACCCCTCTATTTATAGGCATAGAAAAGACTTAGCCTGAAAGTAAAACTCTTCTATAAGATAGACATTCACTCTAATTAGAGTTCTATAGAAGAGTTTTACTTTCAGGCTAAGTCTTTTCTATGCCTATAAATAGAGGTGTCTTACCCCATTGTAAATCATCCCTAAGTATCAATAAGGATACTCCTCTCTCTACTTTTCTCTCTATTGTTCTTGTTCTTGTATTATTGTTCTTGTTCTTATATTATTTTATAACACGTTATCAGCACGAGACTCTACCGTCTCAAGAATCCTCTTAAGAAAATTAAGGTATTTCCCTTTTTCCGAATTTGGTTTTAATTATGTATGATATTATGAAAAGAAAGTTCGTTGCCCTTGAAATTTCGGGCAAGAAATATATGACATGGGTGTTGGATGCTGAAATCCACTTAGATGCTATGGGTCTTGGAGACGCCATTAAAGACAGAGATAAAGCATCCACCCAAGACTGTGCTAAGGCCTTGATTTTCTTGCGCCATCACCTTGATGAAGGTTTGAAAATTGAATATCTCACAGTCAAAGATCCACTCATCTTGTGGAACGGCTTAAAGGAGAGATATGACAACCTGAAGTTGGTCACTCTGCCACAAGCACGATATGATTGGGCTCATCTGAGGCTCCAAGACTTTAAGTCTGTTTCTGAATATAATTCTGCAATGTTCAGAATTACTTCTAAATTGAAACTCTGTGGAGATAATATCTCTGATTATGATATGCTTGAGAAAACGTTTACAACGTTTCATGCCTCCAATATGGTACTGCAACAACAGTACAGAGAGAAAGGTTTCAAAAAGTACTCTGAACTGATTTCTCTTCTCCTTGTGGCTGAGCGAAACAATGACCTGCTCATGAGAAATCACGAAAATTGACCCACTGGGTCTACACCATTGCCTGAAGCAGATAAGGTGTATTCTCATTATGCCAAGCATGGAAAAGGCCATGGATCTAGTCATGGTCGTGGTCGTAATCGGGGTCATAGCCGTGGACGTAGACAAGGAAGAAATTTCCCTAATGTCCGTCACCCCCCAAAGAGAAATAACCACCAAAAGCAGAAACGGGATTATGAGAATCCAAAGGCAAATAGTTCAGAAACTATATTCTATCGTTGCGGTGGAAAAGCGCACTGGTCAAAAGCTTGCCATGTACCAAGACATTTGGTTGATCTTTATCAAGCATCTCTAAAGAATAAAGGCTCTGAAACAAATTTTGTCTCTGACGACAATTTTGACATCACCCACCTGGATGTGGCAGACTTCTTTGAGCACCCTGAGGGGAAAATAGACCACTTAATCGGTGATGGATCTGTGATGAAGGAAGATGGAATTGTTTGATTTTATTTGTATTAGTTAGTGAATAAACTAATAGTCATTTGTATCAGCTCGTATTAGTTAGTTTATGATATAATGTTAGTATTAGTTCTTTAGAATGTTTCAATATGCTTAAATTTCAGTGATATTTTTATTTTTCAGTAGAGTTAATCGACTAACCTAACAGTTTATCTAATATTTCGCATTAAAACTGCAAAATAATCGATTATGTATGTTTAACAATCGATTATATTAAGACAGTGTGATCTGAAGTTTTTCAAAATAGCAAATAATCGATTATGTATGTTTAACAATCGATTATATTAAGACAGTGTGATCTGAAATTTTTCGAAATAGCAAATAATCGATTATGTATGTTTAACAATCGATTATATTAAGACAGTATGATCTGAAGTTTTTCAAAATAGCAAATAATATATTATGTATGTTTAACAATTGACTATATTAAGACAGTGTGATCTGAAATTTTTCAAATTAGCAAATAATCGATTATGTATGTTTAAAAATCGATTACATTGTGACAGTGCTTAAACTGAAATTTTGAAACTGCAAAGTAATCGATTATGAAAAACATATAATCGACTATCTGATTTAGTTAGTCAACTAACCTCAGCAGATTTTGAAAATATTGTTTAAATGTGAAACAAACGGATTGAATTTGTTTATTCTCATGTTCGTGTATTTATTTTGTATGTCAAACCATGGGAAAGCAAATATGGATATCTCACAAAGCAATCTTGGATCAAATATTTGTTTAGTTGATTCATGTACTACACATACGATACTCAAAGAAAAGAAATATTTCTCTCAACTAAGTATATGTAAGGCAGATGTTACTACAATCTCTGGTAGTAGTAAATTGATTGAAGGCTCCGGAAGAGCAACTATAACTCTGCCTAGAGGAACAATGTTCATCATAGAGAATGCAATGTTCTCCTCCAAGTCTAAGAGAAACTTGTTGAGTTTTAAAGATATACGCCGGAATGGCTATAATGTTGAGACAATAGATGAGAATAATCTTGAATATCTCATCATTACAAAGAATTTCTCTGGCCAAAAGAGGGTTATTGAGAAATTCCCGTCTTTATCTTGCGGCCTGTATTGGACAAAAATTAGTGCAATTGAGGCACATTCAACAGTAAACCAAAAGGTTACTGATTCCAATACTTTTGTACTTTGGCATGATCGATTGGGACACCCTGTATCAATCATGATGAGACGGATTATAGAAAGCTCATATGTGCATCCGTTAAAGAATTTCAAGATTCTTTTAAATAATGAATTTTCTTGCACTTCTTGTTATCAAGGCAAGTTAATTACAAGGCCATCACCAACAAAGGTTGGGACTGAGTTACCTACGTTTTTGGAACGTATACAAGGGGGCATTTGTGGACCTATTCACCCACCTAGTGGGTCTTTTAGATATTTTATGGTCCTAATAGACGCATCCTGTAGATGGTCTCATGTGTGCCTGTTGTCATCACGCAACCTTGCGTTTACAAAACTAATGGCACAAATAATTCGACTACGAGCACAATTTCCTGATAATCCAGTCAAGTCTATTAGACTGGATAATGCTGCTGAGTTTTCATCCCAAGCATTTAATGATTATTGCTTATCAATTGGGATAAAAGTGGAACATTCTGTAGCTCATGTTCACACTCAAAACGGTCTTGCAGAATCTTTAATTAAACGCCTGGAGTTGATTGCAAGACCATTACTCATGAAAACGAGGCTGCCCACTTCGGTATGGGGTCACGCCATTTTGCATGCAGCAATGCTAATTTGTCTCAGACCGACGAATTATCACAAATATTCCCCGTTGCAATTGGTTTTGGGTCATGAACCCAATATATCCCTTAAGAATCTTTGGATGCACAGTATATGTGCCTATAGCACCGGCATACCGCACCAAATGGGTCCGCAAAGAAGGTTAGGAATATATGTTGGGTTTGAATCGCCCTCCATTATTCGCTACCTCGAAACATTGACAGGGGATTTGTTCACTGCACGATTTGCAGACTGTTAATTTGATGAGACACTTTTCCCAAAATTAGGGGGAGAGTCGGTGAAACCAAACGGGAAATTTTGTGGAAAAATGCATCATTATCTCATCTTGATCCACGTACCTCTATTTGTGAAAAAGAGGTGCAAAAGATTATCCATTTGCAAAGAATAGCAAATCAAATGCCTGACGCATTTACGGACTTGAAAAGGATAACAAAATTCCACATCCCCGCGGAGAATGTTCCAATCCGTATTGATGTCCCTGTTGGACAATCATCTAGTGCCATATCCAATGAGTCGAATGCACGCCTGAAGCGTGGCAGGCCATTAGGTTCCAAAGATCGAAATCCTAGAAAGAGGAAAGCAAACGATCAAAATGACACTACGAAAGAATCTCATGAGGAAATTCATGATTTAATAAATTCTGAGATTCATGAAGAATCCATTGAGCCTGAGACTCAGGAAAATAAGGAACTATCCATAAATCCAATCGATATTGAGGCAAATTTTAATCGAGTGGATATAGTGGTGGATTATGTCTTTGCTTTTAATGTCGCATCTAGCATTATGCAAGAAAATGAGGATCTTGAACCTCAATCTGTTGGAGAATGTCGAAAAAGACATGATTGGCCAAAATGGCAAGAAGCAATTCAATCAGAATTGAATTCGCTGGCAAAACGTGAAGTTTTTGGCCCTATAGTTGAAACACCTAATGGTGTTAAGCCTGTTGGCTATAAATGGGTCTTTGTACGCAAGAGAAATGAGAAAAACGAGGTACAAAGATATAAGGCACGCCTTGTTGCACAAGGATTTTCTCAAAGGCCTGGTGTCGATTATAAAGAGACATATTCGCCTGTAATGGATGCCATAACTTTTCGTTATCTCATTAGTTTTGCTGTCCTTGAAAAGCTTGACATGCATTTAATGGATGTGGTTACTGCCTATCTTTATGGCTCACTTGATAATGAGATATACATGAAAATTCCCGATGGACTCAAAATGCCGAACGCTCATAATTCAAAGTCCCGGGAAATGTTTTCAATCAAATTGCAAAGATCCTTGTATGGTCTAAAGCAATCAGGACGAATGTGGTAAAATCGTCTTAGTGAGTATTTGTTAAAAGAAGGCTATATAAATGATGCCATTTGCCCGTGTGTTTTTATAAAGAAAACAACATCGGAATTTGTTGTACTTGCCGTATATGTCGATGACATAAACCTTATTGGAACCCCTATAGAACTCCAAAAGGCAATTGATTATCTAAAGAATGAAATTCGAGATGAAAGATCTCGGAAAGACAAAATTATGTCTTGGTTTGCAAATTGAATATTTGGCAAACGGAATTTTTGTTCATCAATCTACCTATATAGAAAAGGTACTAAAACGGTTTTACATGGATAGAGCACATCCTTTAAGTACTCCGATGGTTGTTCGATCACTTGATGTGAATAAAGATCTATTCCGACCGCAAGAAAGGAATGAAGGGCTACTTGGTCCTGAAGTACCATATCTTAGTGCAATTGGCGCACTAATGTACCTTGCAAAAACTACATGGCCAGACATAACCTTTTCAGTTAATGTCTTAGCAAGGTATAGCTCGGCTCCCACAAGGAGACATTGGAATGGGATCAAACATATATTGAGGTACCTAAAAGGGACTACCGATATGGGCTTATTTTATAGCAATAATTGCAGTCCTGATCTTGTTGGTTATGCTGATGCTGGATATTTATCCGACCCACACAAGGCTCGATCTCAAACAGGTTATGTGTTTACCTGTAGAGGCACCGCCATATCTTGGCGATCGACTAAGCAATCAATTGTGGCTACTTCATCTAATCATGCCGAGATAATCGCTATTCCTGAAGCAAGTCGGGAGTGTGTGTGGTTGAGGTCCATAATACATCATATTCAAGACAAATGTGGTTTGAAGTGTAACAAACTACCCACGACTTTGTATAAAGACAATGCAGTATGTATAGCTCAATTGAAGGGAGGATTCATAAAAGGAGATAGAACAAAGCATATTTCACCAAAGTTATTTTTCACACATGATCTTCAAAAGAATGGTAATATCAATGTGCAACAGATTCGTTCAAGTGATAATATTGCTGATTTGTTCACAAAATCTCTACCAACGCCAACCTTCAAGAAGCTGGTTCACAAGATCGGAATGCGAAAACTCAAGGATATGAATTGATGCTCTTTTCAGGGGGAGTTAATGCGCGTTGCACTCTTTTTCCCTTACAAGGTTTTGTCCCAATGGGTTTTCCTTGCAAGGTTTTTAACGAGGCAACCAATAGGCGCATATTCAAACATGTGTACTCTTTTTCCTTTTCTATAATTTTTTCTCATTGGGTTTTGTTTTAGTTAAGGTTTTAACGAGGCACATTATTGAATAGACATTCAAGGGGGAGTGTTATAAATAGAACTCTAATTAGAGTGAATGTCTATCTTATAGAAGAGTTTTACTTTGAGGCTAAGTCTTTTCTATGCCTATAAATAGAGGGGTCTTACCCCATTGTAAATCATCCCTAAGTATCAATAAGGATACTCTTCTCTCTACTTTTCTCTCTATTGTTCTTGTTCTTGTATTATTGTTCTTGTTCTTATATTATTTCATGACATAGTTAGGATTTTAACTTTTGGTATTATACTAACATTAAAATTTTTATACCATCAGATCATGTAAATACCTATAATAAATGAAACTAATTATCTAGAAACAACTTTGTGTGACAGATTAAATTACATCATTAGTATTAATAAATTTAATAATTTTAGCTTATATAGCGTAATTCGGGCAAGAATGGGAATGTGTCCGATGGAGGATAAGATGCGGGAAGCTAATTAAGTTTAGATGATTTGGACATGTGAAAAGCAGAAACGCAAATGTCCAAAAAGGAGCTGTGAGAGGTTGGCGCTGTAGGGACTAAAAAGAGCTAGAAGTAGGTCGGAGAAGTATTGAAGATATGTGATTAGGCAGGATAGGGCATTACTTCAGCTTACCGAGGATATAACTCTTGATAGAATGGTATGCAGGTCTAGAATCAAGGTAGACGGCTAGCAGGTGGTCGAGAGTATTGATGTTAGTGTTGTTTGTTATTATTAGATTATTTAATATTACTTGTTGTTTCTCTTGTTTCGTTCTTTTTTACTGCCTTGTAGTTGTTATTGATTGGTGCTAATGCATTTCTTCTCGTCTATCGTAAGACGAGGGTCTATCGAAAATAACGTCTCTATCTTCAAGATGAGTATAAGGTCTGCATATACATTATCCTCCTCAGAGGCTCAGACTCCACTTGTGAAATTACACTGCATTTAATTTTTGTTATTTATTATTATTATTATTATTTTTATATATATCGTAAAACCCTCCAAATCATAAGGCTTATATCCACCTGTAGTAGTTAAGTAAAACGTCCTGTCTCACGCTTCCGTCCTATAAAACGCTAGTTTGGATATTGACATAATAGAATTGGGGAACATACATGTGGGGTGTACAAAGGAAACCGACAAACCCACCAACCCGATAATCCGAGTCAAACCGAGAAAAAAAATCCGACTATGGTTTGGTGTTGGAAAAAAAAATCCGACCATAATTGGTTTGGTTTGGTTTTAACTAAAGAAAGTCAAACCGAAACTAAACCAACCCGACATTAGATATATAAATTTTTTAGATATATTTAATATATTAATATAGTTATTGTAATGTAATTTATAAATATTTCTTAAAAATTTCATAATTTTATCTTTTAAGATATTATTTCAAGGTCGGAGTTAGAACTTTTGAATGCTCCAATAAGTTTTATAGCCATTAATATTTGCAAATTAAATAATGATAACAATCAATACTAATGCTAACAAAAATCATTCAATTGCAATAATTTGGATAAAAATACATAACCTATTTTTATTTTGCTTTAGCTTTTAGTCATGTAATTAATACTCCCTTATTAGTCTAATTATTTTAGCATGACTTAGTGTTTTTAAATTATGTTTATTTTTATTATGACTTTTTAATTAATAATATTTGTATTACATAATTTTATTATCTTTATTGTTGAATATTTTAGGATAATGCCATGACACATCTCATATTTTGTATTATTTTCGTGGAAAATACTTTATATAATTGTATCTTACTAGGATTAAAGAATTATTTTGAGCATATGTTATATATTTTGTTTTACGAAAATTTTATCGGAAAAAAATCCGAGAAAACCAGAATAACCCGAAACCCAAGAAAACCCGAGAAAAACCGATATCGAAAAACCCGAGTTTTATTAGTTTGGTCTTTAAATTTTATAACCTGATACAATTAGTTTGATTTGGTAACTGTAAAATCCAAACCAACCCGACCTATGTACCCTATATGTGTGCACGGTAGGTGAATAGTAATTTCAAGAAATGGATATTGTGTTATAAGAATATCAAATTAAGTAGCAGCTTTTCTAGGTTCCCTAAAAATTTAATGCAAACTGCAGCTTTCTCAGTAGACTTCTTTTTAAAAAAATCTCAAGTAGTTGGTAAGTCAGCTATCGAAGTACACATTTTTCATAGGAAGCCATTTGGGAGTGTAATTTCCCTTTGAAATTAGCTACCTTTCAATTTTGTATCTCATTTTTCTATGAACAATAAAGTTATTTCTATATAATTTATAAATTAAAAATTTGAGCCGTAAAAATAACACTAATACTTATATTAAGGTAGATTGTTATATCATACTTTTTGTGTGCGACTCTTTTCCAAACCCACAAATACGAGATAATTTGCACATCGAACTGTCCTTTATTATTATTTTTGGTTAAATGGTCCCTAGTTCAAACTTCAAACCCAAATATGGTACATAGTTCCCATCGCCTGAGCAATCTTTCCTCTTGTCTATTTAAGATTAGCATTTGTTGTCAAATTTTAAGGCTATTCGTACAGTTTTTTGTCCATAGCAATAACTATGTATAGAGCCTCAATTTAAAAATAGCTTTCGTTTAATTAAGTGTCATAAATTCTGATTAAGACTTGTTAATTGATGTACACGCGTTTTTTAAATTCGAATATGAAATGGCTCAACAGGTCACTATGTGCCTGGAGTAGAAAGATTATGCTCAACAAGAGTGCGTTTAGAGCAAATTCAATGGGCTAATCAATTACTAATGAACATAATAGGGCAAGTTACACATTTGGCTGCCCGGCCCAAAATAATTACATCCGTTAGCCAAAAAATATTTATTGATTACGCATAAAATATATATATTTTTGTTTAAGATATATTAATATACACAAAATACACAATTGGCTTGCTATTATTTTTTAGAGCGACTATATTGTGTAATTTTTCTAACGTAATAGTTTGATATTGTGCGACATTAGTGGCCGAAGTAATCCTCAAATTGAGTAAGTTGCAAAAAAATTTAAGAGATCCACGAGCGTGCGCGCATATATATATATATATATATATATATATGCATATTGACTCGGGAATGTAACTTTTGGGCAAGCGGCAAAATGTGTAACTTCAGATTTGTGTACATTGACAATTTGTTGCATAACTATATGAAGAAATAACATGGAATAAGCACTGTGGAAATTTTTATTCTTTAGACTCAAAGATATGCAGGTGAAAACAACATGGAAACTACTAATTAAGTGCTACAATTAATAAGGTAACGTTAATCTCTCCTTGTGAACAAAATTGTTAATGAAGCAAATTAAATACTTCGGTAACACACCATATCAATTTATTACTCCACAAATTACATAATATTATAGTCATTTTTTACTTGCTTTTACAGCTGGTAATTAATGTAGATTTTGACAATTAATGTAGAGAGTGAAAATAGGCTCCGCCACCGGCGGAGGAAGCGTCACGGAAAGAGGAAGTTAATTGTGTCCATGATTTTTTTTTTTTTGATTTCTTCACCAAATATTCGATACTCGCATTGGTGTATTAATTAATTCGGATTCATGTCGCATGCGATTGCATAATTAGTAAAGTTGTTTTCATGTGACCAGGTAGTCACATATTTGTATAGGATAAAATATGCAGTGATACGTGACTGCTCAAAAGAGGGACATTTGTAACCTAAGACGGGGGATAATCAGAACCAAAGTCAATTGTTCCGTCTGTCACTAGAAAGAATAACACTCATAAGGATGCAATAAATACTATTCGTCCGGTAGTATTCAATGGAGAGTATTCCACAGCATTAAGTACGTCACCTGTTACAACAAATTTGACATTTATGTTCACCGTTATAGTTTCATCATTGGCACTCATAATTGGCATTAAAGGGCACAATCCTATGACCTCTTTCCCTAGACCTACCTATAAATAGTGAGATCTTTTAATAGTGCAAGGGGACAAATTTTCTAGCAAACTAATACTATAATATACAAAAAACACTATACAATTTTTATTCCTTATTTTTTGTCCTTATTATTGTCCTTATCACTGTTGCGCTCGGAGGCTTCATTACCAGAATCTTTATTTCTGTCATTTTGTCTTCCTAACAAGGCTAAGTTTTATATATTTCTTCAACCATCATATTATTTCAGGATCAAATTAATTCACTTGTCTGATTATTTTGTCTTAGAAAAAATTATAAGAAATGACAGATAACGGTGTTAACAACACGCACAATCCCGAGGTTCGAGGGGATCAACCTCATTTTGAGGGTTCAATTAGACACTGTTGGCCAAAGTTCAGATGAAGTTTTGAAGAATGACAAATGAACTCAGTGATGGACCAGATCCATCTTGTGAGACATAGCGTTTATCAACCTATACATTTTAGATGCACGTGATAAAGATAAGTCTTAAGGATCAAGCTTCAATATCTTCTAAACTGATCAAAAAGATTGCATATTGGATAAGGAGAAGAAGTCTCCTTATGAGAAGATAACACAATCTAGATCAACGATATGGTTGGAGTTTGTATTGTTCAAGGACTCAACTTCGATGGAAGATCAGGAATTGAGTCTCAATCAAACTCTGATTACTAACTTATCAAATAACTGTGGTTGTTCTCTTTTACAGGTATTGCGCATACGCAGAAGTTAAACTGAATTGAGAGTAAAAGAGATAGGAAGTTTTGCAAGAAATTTATGTGAGATTGAAGTGTGCACTCCTGAAGCTACTTGAACGAGATAGAAGAACCAGTTCCATTGTGTTTATTCTTATTCTAGTTCAATTTTAGTAGGTAGTTTAAAATTGTACCTTTCCAGCTTTCATAGAAGCAATTATATTAGGTATTTTGAGTATTCAAGCTAGAGTTAACTTGAAAGTGTCGCAAGGGTTGAGGTTGTGTGCCACAGTGAGATTAGAGTTAATCCTTAGGTTTACAAGAGTTTTGTAAATGCTGTTTTGGTTCATTGATTTTAGTGAAGTGTTGGGGAAAATACTACTGAGTAGTTGGTCGTGGTTTTTTCACCTTTTGAGCCGGGTGTTTTCCATGTAAAATATCTGTGTTCTTTATTTTCTATATTTATTATTTCGCAACAGTAGTAGTTGAAACACATAGAAGAACCAGATCTTTCATAATCAGTTTAAGCGAAAAATTGGGTACTGCAAAAATCACCCCTCCTCTAGTGTGGTATTCACGTTTGGAACATCAATTGGTATCAGAGTAAGTTATCCTTGAAAAGGCTAACACCTTAGGAAAAGATCAACATGAGTGCTCCACTTGGGAACTGGGAAGGGCAGTCAACTGCCAGGCCTCCACTGTTCAATGGACAGTACTACTCTTGGTGGAAGAACATGATGAGGGATCACATTATAGGAGAAGACTATGAACTCTGGGACATAGTCATTGATGGTCCTTTAGCAACCACAAAGAAGAATGACGAAGGAGTGGATGTGCCAAAGACAAGCGTTGACTGCACTGCTGAAGACCTGAGGAAGTGAGAAAAAAATGCTAAGGCCAAGAAATGGCTTGTATGTGGACTAGGTCTAGATGCGTACAGTAAGATCCAAAGATCTACTAATGCTAAGAAGATATGGGACACTTTGCAAGTGGCTCATGAAGGAACAACTCAAGTAAAAAGATACAGAGGAATACTGCTGTATTCTCAATATGAGGATATTACTATGAAGGATGGAGAAACTATCCAAGAGATGTATACTAGGTTCACTACACTGACAAATAAACTTAAGTCTCTTGGAAGGATTGTTCTTAAAGAAGACAAGGTTGGGAAAATTTTGACGAGAGTTCTCCCAGTTGCTTGGGAAAGCAAAATCACTGCAATTTAGGAATCTAAGAATATGGCTACTCTCAGACTGGATGAACTAATTGAAAATCTTACTGCTTATGAACTAAGAAGGCAAACCATGAAGATCGATACACCCAAGAAGAAGAGAAGCCCAGCTCTCAGAATTGCTGAAGGTTTAGATTTAGAAGATGATGAGATGGCTATGATTACTAGAGATTTCAAAGAGTACCTGATGAGAGGAAAGGGTTCATCAAGAGGCACAACCTTCAACAAGTCAAGATCTCCTGAGAAACAGACCAATGAGGGTTGCTATAAGTATGGTAAGACTGATCACACGATCAAGAATTGCCTTCAATGAGAAATTGAGTGGAAGAAAGAAAGGGCTGAACGAAGGAACATGAAGAAGGAACATGTTCAACCAAAAAGGAACAAAGGTTCAACCAAGGCTATGGTTGCTGCTTGGGGAGAAACCTCAGATGAAGACTCAGAAGATGAAGCTGAAGAAAAGCAACCTTTTATGGCCATCGGAGAATCTGATGATGAGCAAGAGGTAAGTATTCTGCATCTCAAAGATAAGATTAAATTTTTGTCAAAAGAAAGGCTGGCTGAGCTATTACTAAACTTCATTGATGAGTCTGAGACAGTTAACAATGAGAAGAAAGTTCCGTCTAGGGAATGTGTATTTTAAAAGCAAAATGCAACAGTCTAGAGTCTATAGCTGATGACAGTGATAACAAAAATGCTGAGTTGAAGAACCAGGTTCTTGATCTCGATAACAATGTCCTAGAACTTAGATTTGAGAATTTAACACTGAAACTAGGAATAGGAAAAAAGAAGGTGGATCACTCATATCTAACTCTAGAAGAAAATGTAGAAAAATTAAACGATGAGCTGTATAAGAAAGATGAATTGATCAAAATCCTAAAAGAAGATCTAGGAAAAAGTGAAACATGAAATAGACAGCACTTGCAAGTGGAACAAGGCTTCTAATGCAGTTTCTTGGTTGCAAGAGCATCATAGTAGAAACAAAAGAGGACTTGGTTATGGTACTCAAGGTCCAAAATGGGACCCTAAAAGCAAGTACCTCACACTTTCTGAGAATAAAATATGCAAACACTGTGGCAAGACTGGCCATTACAAAAATGAATGCAATGCAAAAGAAAAAGCCAGTCAAAAGACCAAAGCTTTTGTTCAAGAGAAACACAAGCTGTCTGGTTGGGCAAGAAAAAATCTAATTCATCAATTTGCCCATAGAATGGGACCCAAACTAGTTTGGGTTCCTAAGACTAATCCCTGATTTCTTTTTGCACGTCCAAGTGAAAGGGAGGAGCCAAATATGGTATATGGATAGTCGCTGCTCAAAACATATGACTGAGAACAAGGACCAGTTCCTTTCACTTGAGGACCTAAAAGTAGGTAATGTCTCCTTTTGTAATGGAAAGAAAGGCGAGACCATTGGGGTTGGAATGGTAAGTAAGGCAGACTCTCATTCCATTGAGAATGTCTACTTGATACATGGTCGAAATACAGCCTAATAAGTGTGTCACAACTATGTGACAGAGGTAACCTTGTAACTTTCACCTATACCAAATGCTTTGTGATTAACCTTAACACTGACAAGATTTTTTTGCAGGGAAAAAGAGTTAACAATATTTACATTGTAGATTTGTCAACTCTTTCAGAAAATGAACTCACTTGCTTAAGTGTGTTAGTTAATGATTCCCTCCTGTGGCACAAAAGACTTGGTCATACCAGTCTAAATCACCTACACAAATTAGTCTCCAAGGACTTGGTGATTTGGTTACCTAATATCAAGTTCAAGGAAGACAAAGTTTGTGAGGCATGTGCAAGGGGGAAGCAGGTGATGTCATCCTTCAAATCCAAGAAAATGGTAAGTACGTCCAAGACGTTGGAACTGCTTCATATAGAACTTTGTGGTCCAATGAGAACCATGAATGGAGGTGGAAAGAAGTATGTAATGGTACTTGTTGATGATTATTCTAGATTTACCTGGGTACTATTTCTGACATCTGAAGATGAAACATTTTAAATGTTTACTGCTTTTGTTAGAAAAACTCAGAAACAATTAGGAAATTAACTTGCATCTATTAAGTCTAATCATGGAACTGAATTCAAAAATGCAAAATTTGCTGAATACTGTGATGAAATGGTATAGATTATAACTTCTCTGCTGCTAGGACTCCTCAGCAAAATGGAGTAGTTGGAAGAAAGAACAGGACCCTTGAGAATATGTCAAGGACCATGCTTCTTTCTAGTAAATTACCTCACAGCTTCTGGGCAGAGGCTGTAAATACTGCATGCTACATATTCAATAAATGCATGACTAGATCTCTTGTTGAGAAAACTCCCTATGAGTTACTTAAAGGAAAAAAACTAAACATATATTATCTTAGGGAATTTAGTTGCAAGTGTTATATGCACAATAATGGAAGAGACTCCCTAGGTAAGTTTGATTCCAGAAGTGATGGGGGAGTATTTTTGGGATATCCTTCACATAGCAAAGCATATAAAATGTTTAGTAAAAGAAATTTATGTGTAGAATAAAGTGTGCATGTTATACTTGATGAAACTAACATTCTTCCTAAGAGACACAAACATAAAGATGAAGCCATTGCACTGGTAAAGGAATTGACTGAATCTACAGCACAAGTCAAAGTGGAATCAAAAGAAGGAACACGTGATGGAACATGTCTTTCTACTCAGAGCAACCTGACAGGGGGAACTAATCAGGGAGAAATTGAAACAAACTCTCTAAAATAACTTGTTCATGAACATGTTCCTCGGCAGCAGAACAAAGGAGAAACATCTAGTAGAAACCAATTGGTTGTTAAATCCCACAAATATCAAAGTTCTTATCCTATTGAGAACATCATTACTGAACCAACATCTGGAGTGAAAACTAGATCTCAACTAAAGAATCTGTGTGCATTTGATGCTTTTCTATCTCTTATTGAACCTAAAAATATTGTTGAGGCTTTGCAGGATGCAGACTAGGTCAGTGATATGCAAGATGAATTCAACCAATTTGAAATAAGTCAAGTCTTGCATCCAGTTCCAAGACCCAAAGATAGATGAGTCATTGGCACAAAATGGGTCTTCAGGAACAAAATTGATGAAGATGGAATAGTTACAAGAATCAAGGCAAGGATGGTAGTTCAAGGCTACAACCAAGACATTGACTATGATGAGACTTTTGCTCCAGTTGCAAGACTAGAGGCAATCAGACTCCTCAGAGCCTTTAAAGCACACATGGAATTCACTCTCAATCAAATGGATGTCAAAAGTGCCTTCCTGAATGGCTACCTAAAGGAATAAGTATTTGTGAAACAACCTCCAGGGTTTGAAAGAAATGAAAGTCCTGATCATGTGTACAAGCTAGACAAAGCTCTATATGGGCTCAAGCAGGCCCCTAGAGCTTGGTATGAACAGCTATCAAAATTTCTGCTGGAGCATGATTACAAAAGAGGTAAAATTGACAGTACCTAAGGGAAAAAGGTAAAGACCTCCTTGTTTTGCAAATATATGTTGATGACATAATATTTGGGGCCACCACTGATAGGTTGAGTAAGGACTTTGGAAAACTAATGGGGAGTGAGTTTGAAATGAGCATGATGGGCGAACTTAACTTCTTCTTAGGCTTGTAGATCAAACAAAGTCCAAATGGAACCATGATACATCAACAGAAGTATACAAAAGAACTAATCAAAAAGTTTAAAATGGAGGACTCTAAAGAAATAGATACACTTATTCCACTAAATTAGATGTTGATGAACCTGGTTCATCAGTTGATCATAAGTTTTGATTCACTCTTGTATCTTACTGCCAGCAGACTTGACATTGTTTTCAATGTAAGGCTTTGTGCTCATTTTCAGGCAAATCCAAAAGAGTCTCATTTGAGTGATTTCAAAAGGATATTGAGATATCTGAAAGGCACCACTGATTTGTGTCTTTGGTATCCCAAATGTAGTAATTTCAATCTAGTAGGATATGTTGATGCTGATTATGAAGGTTTTCTAGTGGATAGGAAGAGCACCTAAGGTATGTCACACTTCCTTGGTTCATGTCTTGTGTCATGGGCTACTAAAAAATAAAATTCAGTAGCCCTATCCACCGCTGAAGCTAAATATGTTGTTGTTGCTTCTTGTTGTGCTCAATTGCTATGTATCAAATAACATCTGGTAGATTTTGGAATTGAAGTGAGATGTATACCAATATTCTATGATAACACTAGTGCTATAAGTATGACAAAGAACCCTGTTCATCATAAAAGGACCAAGCACATAGATGGTAGACACAACTTCTTAAGAGATAACTATGAGAAATGATTGATTTCAATAGAATTCTGTGCTATTGATAAACAAATAACTGACATCTTCACTATGTCGACGCCCCCTTTTTCAAAAGTTCGAAATCGGATTTCACGACATTATGGGCAAAATGGATCCATTACCCATACGTCTAGGTGAGGCATTATCAGCATCCATTTATCATTAACTAAAGCGCTATCAATCCTACTACATGTATGCCCATTTGTCCAAGTAAATTATCTACCATTTGTTCTCATTTCAGTCAGTATAGTATCATCAACAAAATTATTGAAATCCTTCACCTCTATTTCCTGCATAGGATTCCCTATTGGCCAGTCATCTTTACTCATTATAGCATTGAAATCCCCCATGATTAACCATGCCTCCTGAATATTATTCTTTATTTGCATTAGATCCATCAATAGTTTCCTTCTATCCTCCACATTATGTAGCCCATATACTGCAGTAAAATAAAATCTCATATTCATGTCCTTGATCAATGCCTCAGCATGGATAAATTGTTCTGTTTTTTCCTTGATCACGCATTCTATTTCCTTCCTGTCCCATACTAGCCATATTCTTTCTTTACTGCTATATTCATAGTTTGCTACCCATTCCCAATATGCAGTAATTCTCTTCATAGTTTGATTAGCCATCTGTTCTTTGACCTTATGTTCTAGAATTGCCATCATACTAACCTTATTACTTCTTATAAACTTCCTAACCTCTTTTTGTCTAGGGATATTGTTAAGACCCCTAATGTTCCATGTAACCAGCCTCATCTAGGAATAAATAGAGGTTTTGTGTAACCATCCCCCTCACCTAGTCTTCTTTGCCCACTTGGTCCTTCTCCCCATTGTCCAAAGTTCATTATTTGCAAACCAGATTCAACTAGGATGTTGAATCCATTAAAGATATCTATTACATCTTCTCCCCTTTTCTCCTTATTCCTACTTATGGATTTTCCCGTTGCCTTTCGCCATCCCTCTTCCTCACAGCACTCACCCCTACTACTTATTGCGTTATTTACCCCATCACTTCTAGTACGTTGTTCCCTCTACTTATGAGCTGTTACTTGCTGTTTATTCTTATCATTACTTTTCATCTTAGACTACCATTCTTGTCTTTGTTTTAGTTGCTTTGCCTTGGTCTTCTGTGCCTGTTGCTCTCTACATGTATCCCTAATATGTCTTCAACTTTGACAAAATTCTGGCCCCCATTTATACTCCACCCTTTGGCAAAACTCCTTTTCTGTTGGATCAACCACCTTGATGAACTTTGACATTTCCTTTGTGACATCCATCTCAATCAAAAGTGGTGCATAGGTGATTCTTTCCAGTTGATTAGTACAAGCATCAGCATACATCGGAGTCCCAAGTCCACTACTGATCCTGCACAATATTTTGTTCCCCTGCAATTCAAAGGCAGATTTGGAAATTTCACCCACATAGGGATAGTTTGCAGCACTTTATTACTAAAATCAAAGTATTCTGTCAAAGGTTTTACAATTATAGGATTGTTACCCAGCGTATGTGTCCCAAAAAGCATTACTTCATCTCTATCTTTCATTGAATTGAACCTCACAATGAATTATCCTTCGTTATGGTAGTGTACCTTAGGTTTAGCCTTGAAGTTCCACTTGAATCAATAAATCTCTCCATCGCTCCAATTGTTGGAGTAGTTCCAACAACATAGAGAATTAGGGTTCTCCTCCACCTCATTGTCTCCTCTTTCATCTCTTCTTCACATAGTTCAACCATAACTTCTCCATTTTTGATGGTCGGTGCAACGAAATTGAGATCCATACCTTTTGCCGCCATTTTGTTACCCGCAAATAATTTCACCCAATTTTTCTGGTTTTGTTCTATTGTTGCATTCTGATTTTTAGTTTCTTCCGATTTCCTTCCATTTCTCAGTTCCTCACCTCGTATTTCAGCTGATTTTCTCATGCTTTCATCAATTGGTTGAAGTAGATTATAAATTGCTTGTATGACTTTTTTTCCTTGATTTGAACATCGTTCCCGTATTTGTGGTGTAGGATTAGCCATTTCCTTCTAATTCCTCGCTGTAGAACTTGTTGCATGTGGAGTTTTCTGAGCTTCCTTTGTGGTCGTCAATGGTAGCCACTGTTCCATTGGTGTTGAGCCAATAATTCTCATTTCTGATCCTTGAGCCTCATCTTCCTTTTGTTTACTAACTTTCTTGCTACTCCCCGCTTGTATTTCCGTCGTAATTTTCCTGGGTCTTCCTCTCCCCATTATAATCTAGAAAGAAATATAGTTAAGAACAAACTTATTGATTTTACTTATTGAAACTGATTATAATTGACATAAAGATCATCTAACGTTGGCTTGCCTAGCAAGTGAAAAGTTAGGTGTCATTACGGTCCCGAAGGTGGAAATTTCATGTCATGACAGTGCTGAAGCTAGTAAGGGAGGGATATTATTGTCTCCGCATAGAAAAAGATGCTAAAGACTTCATACAAAAATATGATAACTGCCAATGTTATGCACCACTTGTACATCAACCGGCAGAACAGTTGCATTCGGTTCTGTCCCTGTGATCGTCCATGAAATGGGAAATGGACATCATCGAACCATTGCCCTCGGCCCATGGAAAGGTAAGATTACATTTGATTTTGACTGACTATATCTTTTGATTTGGATTGACTATTTGTCTAAGTGGGTGAAAATAGGTCCTTGTCATAAGATCGGTGAACGCAAAATAGTGGATTTCTTGTGGGAAAACATAATTTGCAGGTTGAGAATGCCAAAAAAGATAGCTTAGGATAATGAGCCACAAATTATTGGTGCAAAATTACAAAGTTACTCGAATATTTGACAATAAAGAGGATTACTTCTCCACCCTACCATCCAAGCGTGAAGTAGAAATATGTCATTATCAGAAGATCGCTGAGTGCAAAGTGGTTGATTTCCATGGGAAAACTTAATTTGCAGGTTCAGAATACCGAAAGAGATAGCATGCGATAATACGCCATAATTTATTGGTGCAAAAATCACAAAGTTACTCGAAGATTTGAAAATAAAGAGGATTACTTCTTCACCCTACCATCCGAGTGAAAATGATCAAGTGGAGTCAAAAAAACAAAGTCAGTATACAAAACCTCAATAAAAGGTTGGAAGCGGCTAAAGGTAAATGCCCCGAAGAATTTCCCGGAGTCTTATGGGCATTCAAACAACGGCCAAATCATGCACATGAGAACTCTTTTTCTTCTTATGTACGGGGCATATGCATTAATCACGGTGTAAGTAAGGGAACCCACCTTGATATATTTCCAAGCAGATGAAGAGTCAAACGATGAAGCAATGTTAGTCAACTTGGAGCTACTAGATGAGTGCAAGACTTGGCGTATGTGAGCATAACAGCCCAAAAATAGAGAATAGAACAATATTATAATCGAAGAGCCAACCTGTGTTATTTAAAAGTAGGAGACCTAGTCCTAAGAAAAGTAAGTCAAAACACCCGGGAGCTCAACACAGGGAAGCTAGGTCCAATATGGGAAGCCCGCTACCGGATTTTAGCTGTCACCGAGAAAGGTTCGTATGAATTGGAGAATCAAAATGGAGAAAATTTTCCTAGCAATTGGAATGTGGCATATCTCAAAAGATATTATTACTGATGAACATTACCTGAACTGAAAGTATATGCTGTATTATTTTTCCCTTCGTCCAGGTTTTGTCCCAATTGGGTTTTTCTGGCAAGGTTTTTATCAGGCAGCAACAGAAATAATACTACGAAGAAGAATTCAACAACAACAATAGGACCTTCAGTAACCACTCACATAAGTAAGGAGACACTTCGGAATGGTTAGATAGTCATTGTCTCTATAGCAAAATTCCCACCACAAAGTTAAGTTTGCTATAGGACAAAGGTTACCCGACCGTTTACAAGTGCAAACTATTTAAGGATTGTTGGATAGTCTTTTGTTCGATAGCATAAATTTCTAAGGGGGAGCGAAGTTTGTTACCGAGTATAACATTATTTAGCAATTCATTAATGGGGTACTCAAAGGTGCAAAACTTCCACTGTTCCAATTTGCATTCTTCGCACTCGAACACTGGGGGAGGAATGATATGAGGATAAGGCAACAATGACCACGTCGACCAGAGAACAAAAATCCAAAATATAGTTTTATCATTGGGACCGAGAACTGCACGGCTAGCCCCGTAGAAACAAGTTATACAAGTTAGCTACAAATAATGGCAATTTCTTTTTAGCATAACAAATGCCTATGTACTTTTTGAAAATGGAAGGAACAAAACAAAGTCCTTGTATTTCGATCTTGTTTATTGTCTGAACGATGAATTAACTTTGTCATTTATAATTTTAACAAGTACTTCAAATGCTAGTGTCATAATGAACAGGAGACGTCCTCTTCAAGAGCACTGTAAACATAAGAGGGCGATCTCTTATAAAAACTCTCACATTAACGGATTGATTTCAGAAGAACTTATGCCCATAATCAAAATGCCTTTGGGGAAAAATACACCTGAAGCCTTGCACAAAAAGATGTAAAAAGCAAACTTGTGCAAATACTTAACTCTCACGTTAAAGGGATGATTTTGGACAAGTTTGTGCCTGAAATACAAACTCTTTTGGGGGAAAGAATACACCCAAGGTCTTGCATAATTAGAAGAAACAAAAATGCAAAGGTTAAAACTTGCATAAATGTTCAAATGAAAGAACGCAGAAAAAATCATACAATTCTTAAGCAAAAGCTGTTTTTATTTACAATAAACATGCCAAAATAGCACAAGTACAAAAGTTGGGAAAAGAAAGGAAAAGCTAAACTGCTGTCTCTCCGGAGCCCGAAGGAAGAGAAGTGTTTGTGCACCCAGGGAATGTAGAAAGATTCGCCGATGCTTCAACAGTTTGGCGCACAACATCATCACCTTCCGGTTCCCCTTCAGTTCTTGAAGATTAAGAACCGAAACCAGAAGAACCATGAGTATCAGCCTCTGAAAAGGGACCCGTCGGGAATCCATTTTTAGCAGCCAACTCAAGTTCACGGGCCCCCGCGGACAAGGAGAGTAAAGAATATACCATTGCGGCATTGTTCAACAAGCACTCACTTGAGAGCGCATGAATCTTTTCCCAATCTTTTTTTGAAGCCAAAGGCTTCAAATAATTAGCACGTTCCACCGGTCGGGATAATAAGTTTCATCAGATGGAAACCAAAAGAGTAAAATTCCTCCTCTCATGTGGATCTTCACCGGGGGAAGCATAATTTTGCCCCAAATTCCTATGAACTGGGGACTAGGGAAGAGGAACACTTTCTTCTTAGTCAGGTGCAGCCAATGGAGATGATGTAGCAATCGTTGATGGAAGAGCTGGGAAGAACGAGATGAAGCTGATGGCGATGAAGGATGAGAATCAGCTGCGAAAAAAGCATTGTTGGTTGTTGGGTGCTCGCCAACTGAAGAGGGTAGGGACCCGATAATTAGCCCTGCAGTACTGGGCACATCAACTAGGGCCAGGAAATGGGAGTTGGCAATTTCTACCAAATCAAACTCGCCCCCCCCCCCCCAAATACTGAGACGTTATCCTCGGTTGATGAGGATCGTCGCCTTCTGTGTAAAGAAGCTCCATCATCACTAGCTTCTCCATCATTGTATATCATCACGGTGTTTATGACTAGCCCGAGAGGAGGGTTAGTCATCAGAACTTCCGGAGACGACTCGGGAAAATAATTTTCGCCCTCTTATTCTTTCACTCGATTGTGGAAGAATGCCTTCTTTTTGGTTGCTAGTTATCTTGCCGGAGACTCCGTAGTGAAACACTTATACCCGAAACTGGCTCGGAGACACCTATTCGACTGGGTCCCTCCTGAAGAAGCCTCGTCGTATCAGCAGGGTTAGCTAATACATCCTCTCCTGGGACATTAGCTGAGCCTACGGGTAGACCTGATTTCAAAGAAAAAATATAAGAGATCAATCAATCTCCTCACATTAAAAGCTGAAATAAGGTAAGTCTGAGTTACCATGATTTTTGTCCTTCCACCCATATTTGAGGGACAGTTCTTTCCACATATGTGTTTCGGGCATAGTGACGTCCAAGATTTTCTGGATCCACTGGTCCAAGTCTTCAACCACAGGTGGAACTCATCGAGTTGCTGAAACGAGCGAAGTATGAAGGTTCAATACGGATCTGGAAGAATCCCTAATAAGTGAAATATGAGATATTCAATAAGAAGCTTATGAGTGTGGTTCCACATTCTCGGAAAGGATGAAGCCTTTACCGGAATGATATCATTGGTGGTAACTGCAAAAAGCCTTCTGTCCACCCATGGTCATTGTCATCATCCATGCTATATAACAGGGCATGATGGCCATGTTTGCTAAAATTTTGTCATTCCCCCCCCCCCCTCCCCGGAAAATTTTTGGGGAATACAGATTCATCGCATGAGATAAGAATAGCTCATCTCCCATCCATTGTGATAATCTCCAAAGGTAAGCAATCGTCCTCCAAAGAGAAGGACTTACTTGTGCCAAACACACCTGTTAGTAGAGGAAGAACACTGCAATATCAGAGTCAAGCTCTCCACTCAAAGATAACAGACCGAAAGTAAAGGGATACATGTCAAAATATGTAAACTCTCCTTGGGAAGGGTCACTCGCTTTGTTAGATCAGGAGCAATAATGTCCAAATCATGGCAGTGCCAGTCTTCCTTCACAACATGAATACTGGAAGGACAAATAGAAGAAGGGTATCTGCCCACGTGCGGGGGAGAAATGAAGGGAATTTCTCTTTGAAGTCTTTTGTTGTAACAAGACTTCTAGGAATGATAGAATCCACAGTTGGAAGAGCAACGTCTTCAGATTTGCTCTTGCCCTTTGAAGAACTAACGTTATTTGAAGAAGAAACCATTCGGATGAAAGAAAAGTTTTTTTGTATTAAAAGGAGTTGCAGAAAGGTTATTAACATCAAGGAAGATTTTAGAAAGTTATGGAGTATAAGAGGAGAATATTGATGTGTATAAGTAAAAGTTTTGGCGGCTAAATTCATAGACATTATTACCTCGATAACTGGAGAGACGTGTGTCTAATAAACCATCACAAGCCTTCTAAAAAAATCATAGCAATTCCTGCCAAAAGAGTTTTTCTACCAACGTTTCGAAGACACAAAGTTAACATTACACATACTAGTTTCAACCATCTAATTATTTCAGGATTAAATTAATTCACTTGTTTAGAAACCACGTATAAATTCAACTGTACTGTTTATGGTAAATATTGTTCAAGTCGTGAAACTAGCCTTTTATGAAAATGCAAGATAATGTTACGTGCAATAGATCCTTATGATCGGGCCCCACACATTGCTGAAGTTTAGTATACCAGGCTACTTTTTTTATTGCGTGAGGCCCACATAAGAAGAAAATGCTTCCTATTACGATTTTGTTTCGTACACAACGTTCTAACTGAGACCTCCTATTAAGCATAGAGAATTTTATCTCTCTCGTGACAACCCACAGGGCGGAGCTAGAGTGCCGCTATCAGGTTCGGTCGAACCCAGTAGCTTTGGTTCGAATTTTGTATTTGTCTTAAAAAATTTATTAAAAAATATATAAATTATTAATTTAGAACCCAGTAACTTAAAATAATTAGAATCCCGAACTCATAAATTTAAAATTCTGATTCCGCCTCTGACAACCCGTGTTGACTTCATCACCATGACCATGTCTACTAGCTAGCCTATTTGGTCTCTGAACATATTCAGTTAACATTATACATACTAGTTTTAACTTAAATATATTTTTGGTAGATTTTCTATGAGGTTTCTAAAAGTTTGTTTAGTTTCCTAGGCTTTGTGTAGTAGAGTAGGTAAACTAGAGTGTTTATAATAGTAGTATTAGCATGTTGTCTTGCTTTCTGTTAGTAGTAGCTTTTTATGACTAACTGTTAATTTTTTTCATTGTTGATCACTTTACTATCTTGTTATCTTTATTCTGTTTTTATAGGGATTTTGGTATTGTCCCTTCTTGTCTTTATATATATATATATATTGTTTGGGGTATCAAATAAATTTCCAGTAAATTTTTTTAAATGCATTTAAAAATATTATTAAAAATAAAATTGTTATATATATTGTAGTACTTTTAAATATATAAATTTTATCCAAAGAAAAAGTATTGGAGAAACTAATATCCATATTTACTCAAAAAGTTAAATAGGTAATATTTGTTATGAAATCTCCTATTTAAGGTGAATGTCTATAATTAGAGAGATTCTAGAGTTCTATTCTTGGTAGATAAATCATCCCCGTCCCTATAAATAAAGGGGTCTTCTACCATTGTAAACCATCCCTAACAATCTCTAAGTATCAATAAGAATACTTCTCTCTCTCTATTCTCTCTATTCTTGCATTATTGTTCTTGTCTTTATATTATTTCATAACACGTTATCAGCACGAGACTCTACCGTCTCAAGAACCATTCTCGAGAAATCTAAGGTATTTCCCTCTTCCTAATTTAATTTTCGATTATGTCTGACATTACGAAAAGAAAGTTCGTTGCCCTTGAAATTTCGGGCAAGAACTATATGACATGGGTGTTGGATGCTGAAATCCACTTAGATGCTATGGGTCTCGGAGACACCATCAAAGATAGAGAAAAAGCATCCACCCAAGAATGTGCGAATGCCTTGATTTTCTTGCGCCATCACCTTGATGAAGGTTTGAAGATTGAATATCTCACCGTCAAGGATCCACTCGTCTTGTGGAACGGCTTAAAGGAGAGATATGACAACCTGAAGTTGGTCACTCTGCCACAAGCACGATATGATTGGGCTCATCTGAGGCTCCAGGACTTTAAGTCCGTTTCTGAATATAATTCTGCTATGTTCAGAATTACTTCTAAATTGAAGCTATGCGGGGATAATATCTCCGATTATGATATGCTTGAGAAAACGTTTACAACGTTTCATGCCTCCAATATAGTACTGCAACAACAGTACAGAGAGAAAGGCTTAACAAAGTACTCTGAACTGATTTCTCTTCTACTAGTGGCTGAACGAAATAATGACCTGCTCATGAGAAATCATGAAAATCGACCCACTGGGTCTACACCACTGCCTGAAGCAGATAAGTTGCACTCTCATTATGCCAAACATGAAAAGGACCATGTGTCATGGTCGTAAACGGGGTCATAGCCAGGGATGTAGACAAGGAAGAAATTCCAATGAAGTCCGTCACCCCCCGAAGAGAGATAACCACCGAAAGCAGAAACGGGGTCATGAAGATCCTAAGGAAAATGGTTCAGAAACGATATGTTATCGTTGCGGTGGGAAAGGGCACTGGTCAAAGACTTGCCGTATACCAAGACACTTGGTTGACCTTTATCAAGCATCTCGAAAGAGAAAAGGCCCTGAAACAAATTTTGTCTATGACGACAATGAGGACATCACCCACCTGGATGTGGCAGACTTCTTTGAGCAACCCGATGGGAAAATAGACCACCTAATCGGCGATGGATCCGTGATGAAAGAAGATGGAGTTATTTGATTTTGTTCTACTTATTTGTATTAGTTAGTGAATAAACTAATAGTCATTAGTATTAGCTCGTATTAGTTAGTTCATGATGCAATGTTAGCAGTAGTTCTTTAGAATATCTTCAATATGCTCAAATATCAATAAAACTTTTATTTTCCAGTGGGGGTAATCGACTAGCCTGAAAAACTAGTCGATTATCAACTATTTTCGCATTAAAGTTGAAAAACAATTGATCAACAATCGATTGTCGTTGACTAACAATCGATTGTCATTAAGACACTGTAATCTGGAATTTTTTCAAAATAGCCAACAATCGATTGTCCATGCATAACAATCGATTGTCTTAAGACAGTGTAATCTGGAATTTTTCAAAAATCATCCACAATCGATTGTCTTTGTCTAACAATCGATTGTCTTGAAACAGTGAGGTCTGAAATTTTTCAAAAATAGCCAACAATCGATTGTCAATGCATAACAATCGATTGTCTTAAGACAGTGTGATCTGAAGTTTTTCAAAAATAACAAATAATCGATTGTGTGTGTTTAACAATCGATTGTCTATGTTCAAACAATCGATTGTGTGTGTTTAATAATCGATTGTCTTATGAAAAACGCTGAAAATTTTCAAACTGCAAAGTAATCAATTATGGATAACATATCTGATTTTTGTTAGTCAACTGTTAGCAGCAGATTTTGAAAATATTATGTGACACAAACGAATTGAAGTTGTTTATTCTCATGTTCGTATATTTTCTTTTATATGTCAAACCATGGGAAGTAAATTGATTGAAGGCTCCGGAAGAGCAACTGTAACTCTGCCCAAAGGCATGACGTTTATCTTAGAGAATGCAATATTCTCCTCCAAGTCTAAGAAGAACTTGTTGAGTTTTAAAGATATCATTCAAAATGGATATCATATTGAGACAATAGATGAGAATAATCTTGAATTCTTCATGAAAACGAGGCTGCCCATTTCGGTTTGGGTTCACGCCATTTTGTATGCAGCAATGCTAGTTAGTCGGCTGCCCACTTTGGTTTGGGTTCATGCCATTTTGCATGCAGCATTTTAGTTTGTCGGCTGCCCACTTCGGTTTGGGGTCACGCCATTTTGCATACAACAATGCTAGTTCGTCTCTGACTGACGAATTGACACAAATATTCCCCGTTGCAATTGGTTTTGGGTCATGGACCCAATATATCCCATTTAAGAATTTTTGAATGCGCAGTATATGTGCCTTTAGCACCGCCATCCCGCACCAAAATGGGTCTGCAAAGAAGGTTAGGAATATATGTTGGGTTTGAATCGCCCTCCATCATTCGCTACCTCGAAACATTGACAGGCGACTTGTTTACTGCACGATTTGCAGACTGTCGAATTGATGAGACACTTTTCCCAAAATTAGGGGGAGAAGTTGGTGAAACCAAACGGGAAATTTTGTGGAAAAATGCATCATTATCTCATCTTGATCCACACACCTCTATTTGTGAGAAAGAGGCACAAAAGATTATCCATTTGCAAAGAATAGCAAATCAAATGCATGACACATTTATAGATTTGAAAAGGATAACAAAATCACATATCCTCGAAGTGAATGTGACAACATCTGATTCACGAATACATATTCATTATTGGAAGAATATGAAGATGAAATTGGTATTAAATATACCACACTCACCCCTAGAAGGAGGTTTGAGATGATACCACACTCACCCCTAGAAGGAGGTTTGAGATGATATATGGCATGAATGATCGTTGGTCACGTACCTATTGTACGCCAAAGTATTTTGGAAATATGACTATTAAAGGACAACGATAATGCAAGAAACATATCTTGCATATAAGTTTGACATGACCATAATGGTATAACTTTCTCTTTAAGAAAGATATTCACCACATGGATGTTGATGAATCTGTGGTAGTACAAAATTAATTGAGAGCTCTAGAAGAGCCAATTATTAATATGTTGGAGAAACACAATTGAGTATTGTGCTGTAGTAAGTCTCAAAGAAACTTATTCAGTTTCCAAAGTACACGCGAAAGCGATTGATTATATTGAGACTATAAATAAAGGAAGGCTTTGATATCTCCTATTACTACAACTTGTAGCGGGGTAATTTGTATATGAAAAGCTACCCGCTTTGTTCTCCAGTTTGTACTACACAAACGAAAGAATGCCACAATAAAGTGGATATCTATTGGTATAAAAACCCATGTCATAATAAACCCGAAGTTTATTGATAAGTGCACATGTCATGGTGTAAATTTGAAGTTTACCAATATTGATAATTTATTCAGTTGACATTCGTTTAAGGTGGATATCTATATTATGTTCTATGTTATGAAATCTCCTATTTAAGGTGAATGTCTATAATTAGAGAGATTCTAGAGTTCTATTCTTGGTAGCTAAATCATCCCCCTCCCTATAAATAAAGGGGTCTTCTACCATTGTAAACCATCCCTAACAATCTCTAAGTATCAATAAGAATACTTCTCTCTCTCTATTCTCTCTATTCTTGCATTATTGTTCTTGTCTTTATATTATTTCATAACAATATTTGATTTGACCTAGTACTATTTACATTTTATTTTTTACGAGAAGACTATAGAAGCTCATTGCAATGTGAGGGTTCAGGGACAAATATAGAGAGTTGGTTACGGGAATACGAGAATCCCGTAATTTTTTACGAGAAGACTATAGTTGGTTACGACAAATATATATATATATATATATGAAATGGACTAAACATACAGAAATATTTAATTATATATTCTATTATACTTGTGTATTAATTCAAGATCATTTTATTAATTCATAAATTTTAAATCTTGAATACGTATCGAATTTTATATATCCAAAAAGAGGTGGACCTACGGTTTAATTTGAAGTTGGCTGGGCCACATGTGGATTGGTCAACTAGTGCACCCGTCAGATTTTTTCTATGCTAAATATATGAGCTTTTTACCATATTATTTGGAAATTTTGCGGAGATTAATGTGTTGTGGTGACCCTTCTACTCAATACATAGGCCCGCTTCTGCATGCAAATTGTCTGCATCTTCTTATTGAAGGTAGCGTTAACAATCAAACTTCAATAAGTGGTTTCTATGTAACATTATTGGTTTAGATCCTAGCCCTTTTGCAAGTCACTATCGATGGGACTAATTCTGCGCCTGAAAATGAAAAATATTTAAATTGTTCTTGTACTACATGTATACACATAACAAATTTCGTTAAGCTGCGTACAAAAGAAAAAAACAAAGGAACTAATTAAGAGTGATAATAATATGATATAAATATTGCATGACATTTATCTTTTGGTTATAATGCTTATGTTACTATTACAATTTCTACTGAAGTTACTAATGAATTGATTTTTTTTTCTGAGCCGAGAATCTATCAGAAACAGCCTCTCCGCTCTATCGGGATAGGCTTAAGGTCTGCATATACATTACCATCTCTAAGTCACTTTGTGAAATTTTACTGGCTAGTTGTTGTTATTGTTGTTGATATAAATATAATGTACGTATTTGTAATTGTTTCATCTTTTTACTACTTCACAAAATGTCATATAAACTGTGCTACTAATGTTATTTAGATATGTATGTGATATATCATTTAAACGTCGGCATCCTTTTAAAATAATATTAATTTGGAGCAAAAAATAAGCCTTACAAGGTAAAACGATCAAACTCGTATATGCAAACCATACGTCGCACAAAGACAAAATTATGATTTCGCTGCTTTCTAGGTTATGTTTATTTTGTTACTCATTCGATGTTCAGTATTCGTATAGACGCTCCAACTAATCGGAATTCGAGTTACGTAAAGCATATCAAAGGGAAAGTTCTCATTATTAATCTTTTTTCTTTATACATGATATTTGAACCCAAGATCCTTGATGAAGAATAAAAGGATCTTATCAATCCCACCATAAACCTTGATATAAAGTCTTTAGTCGGGAAAGAAAAAGATAAAAGACAGTGATGACATAATTAATCAAAAATAAATAAAATCTTATAAGGTTTTTGAATTTGGACATGGCAAAAGATGGTCCACAGCGTAAGTTAGTACAATTTTGTCCAATAAGAAAAATACAAGCATTAGCTGATTTATTATTTTTACATTAGCTGATTCACTATACATTTTGAGTGATTAACAGTTTCATGCAGCTGCAGGGCCTTTTTACTTTGAAACGTCATTTTCAGTTTTGTTTTTTATTACTTTAAAGCTAATCAAACAACCTGAGATAATGATTGGGGTCTACAGATTTTAATTTTTTTTTTATCTACAATCAATTTGTGGGGGCTGACCATTTAATTTAATTTAGCTTCTAATAAAGTTGGAGAAATTTTCTCCCTAATATACGTACGCTTAGTTTAGAATTAATTCCTTAAATGGTCACTCAGGTTGATGAATTTATCTAATAAAGTTATTTTCTTAATTTTATGATAAAAAAACCACTAAACTATTCACTTGTTTCTCCAAAAAACATACACAATAAAAAATAGTATAAGAACCATTAAAATGGCCTCTTTTGGTGTAAAAAGATAAATTTGTTCATTTTACCCAATCATAAAAATATAAATAATTATTTTTATATGCCAAAACTTCAGTCTCAACCATCCATCCCTATACCCTTTTGATGTTAAAAAACCCTACGGTTGAAAATCATAGTCATATTTTTAGATATAATAATAAAGGCAATTTATCTATTTATAGTAGTGTACAAAGTTTTTAAAGTTACAATCTATTCTTTGGTGGTCAAATGAATCTTTTCCAGATTTAAATTAATATCAGAACTATTATTGTTCTTCCCATCATTCAAATATATATATATATATATATATATATATATATATATATATATATATATATATATATTAGAATCATCATTATTTTTACAAATTAAATCAATATATGAGTTGGTGGTGCTTTATTTTTAAAAAGCTTAAGATTATTTAGTAATAATCTCGAAAACTACTTAAAGTAATAAGAGTAATAAAATGCGATAGGAGTATACCATCTTAGTTAACAATTAATTTAACATATTATTTTTTAAAAATTTTTAGAAAGAAATAGGACCGAAAGTTTGCTTAATTTTTTAAAATTGAGGTAAAAATTATAATTATTTCTTTTTTTAATTAATATTTCTCGTAACAGATTCATTGTTACTTGAATAGTGTGGATGTACTTCAAAATTGAAATGGCAAAATTTGTGGGCCAAGAAAATACTCAAGTTATAGCGTTCAGGGATAATTAAATACAATTTGAGGATGCAAATACTAAAATTGTCTTTCATATAAAAAGTGACTTTCAATGTGGTGTATGACTTTTGAAGAAAAAAATGAAAAGTTAATAACTTTTTTATCCTAAAAGAAAAAAATGTGATTTTTCTAGGTAAATTCATCAAGTTGAATAACTATTCTGAGAATTAATTAACTCGTTAATTGGCAATCTAGAAGGATCCACTCAACTAACATTAAATAAAGCTCCATTATTAAGGTTAGATGAGATTTGGAAGGGGATCTTGAGAGAAAAACTATTGAAGATCAATCTTGGAGCTAAGAAAGGAGGAGAAATATATCATCTTGCAGAAAGAGTTTCCAACATAATAATTAATTTGGGATGAATTTGAGCAATTTGAGGCTTTGAAGTCTGAGTAAAAGCTAAATAAATCAAGTTGAAATCAAGTTGAGTAAAATGCCCATAACATTTTGCTCAGAAATCCGTTTGGGCTCCATAATATATCGATGAAAATCTATTTAAAAGAGCTACAACGTTTATTTTTTGCATTTTACCGAAAAACCTCACTAGCGCAGGCTGTATGCTCCCGCGCTAGTTCAACGATTTGGACAGAAAGAAACTCAATATGCGCTGGCTGTGCGCTGAACATGCGCTCCAGCGCTAATCCAGTCCGGGAAATGCATTATTGAGGGGTAAAATTGACAATCTAGAAGGATCCACTCAACTAACATTAATTAAAGCTCCATTATTGAGTTTAGATGAGATTTGGAAGATGATCTTGAGAGAAAAACCATTGAAGACCAATCTTGGAGGTAAGAAATGAGGAGAAATATATCATCTTGGAGCAAGAATTAAAAGAGTTCTTCTAAACTTTCTTCTAGTTGTTTGTTTATACTATGTTTAAGACTTTTATTGTGTGTTTTATATGATCATGAGTTGCTAAAACACCCATTGTTCTGGGGTTGTGATTTAGCCAAGAATATTGTCGTTTGAGATTAACTTCATCTTGATTATAATTCATTCATCTATGGTTGTTTCTTCAATTCTATGTTTAATTGCTTAATTATTTGACCAGCAGTTGGTTTTTATCTACTATCTATGCTATGCTTGGAAAAGCCATGTTTAAATTAGAGAAGAATTGAAAAGAGCACGATCTTAACCCTTAAGGAGAGCATATTTGTGGTTAGGATAAGAATATACTTAATCACCTTGCTTAATTAAATATCGTGATTTTAATGCGTTCTTAATAGATTGATTTCATAGGAATATATGTGTTAATCTATTGAGAATAGCTGAGTAGTACTTCGGGAGAAGACTATGAGAGCATTTATCGATTAATTAAAAACCATGAGTGAATTATATGAAAAGATGAGTTAATTAGAACACAATATATTTGGTGAATTAATCACAACCCTGAAATATTTGTCTCTATTAATTTTAGAACAATCAACTTGATATATACCTGATAATTTAGTTGTCATTTAAAATTATAATTAGTATTATTAAACTCTTGAATTTGAACTTAGCTCGGCGTAATAACGATATTGGCGTATTGGTGAGTTGTTGATATAAGTTTTTGTGGGTTCGTCACTTGACTTATCATTTTATTTTTTGTATGACCACATACACTTGCGTGTGTGTTTGAGAACAACAATGCACGTACGATATATACATTCAATTATTTGACACATCCATCTTACCATACCAACTTTCACCACTTCAATTTTCTGGATATGGAGAGAGGGAAATGACTCAAAATAATTGAAAAAAAAAGCAGTGTCGACTCACTGTTTACACGTAATATAGAAAGGGATGTAAGTTATATGTATTAATAATATAACAGAAATTATATAAATATAATTTAACCTACTATATATAGAACATTATTATATTATTTTATTTTCCTTGTTACCATAATAAGTTTTTTTTTTGTTGTAAATTACATATTAATTGTTATAGCTCAACTTGATAGTATATCTATACATGATCCATGCACAAAATTTAAACTCTATACATAATAAGTGATAATACCAAGTATTTTGCACGAAAAACTTATATATATATATATATATATATATATATATATATATATATATATATATATATATATATATATATATATATATATATATATATATATATATATATATATATATATATATATATATATATATATATATATATATATATATTGTTAACATCGAGATTAAGTCGATGAATCATGGAAACTATAGAGAGAGAAAGTAGAGAGAAGGAGGAGTAGGTGAGAAGACTCTGGAACTTCAGAGAGAGTTTTATTAAACCGAGAAAGGAAAATGTACAAATGAAGTCCGGGGGTCCCAAAATATCTAGGGACCCCAATATATACAAATACAATGGGCGGGTCAAGGACCCAAAATAAATGGGGTCGGATATGGGCTCAGATATGGGCTCAGATATGACTCAAGTGAATTGGGCTCGGAGAGGCCCAAGAAGACATTCATCACTGCCCAACCTTGTATACCAACAAATACAATGAATATACATAGTGTATACACTTCATATAATCATGTAACATCTTTATCTCAACACCCCCCCTCAAGTTGGAGGGGGGAACCACCTGCAACTTGGTGAGCAATGGAACCATCAAAGTGCCCGGCAGAGGCTTGGTGAGCAAGTCAGCCAGCTGACGAGAAGTGGGCACATGAAGCAACATGATGAAACAAGAAAGCAACAGGTCCCGAACAAAATGACAATCCACCTCGATATGTTTCGTGCGTTCATGAAAAGCAGGATTGTTAGCAATATGAACAGCAACCATGCTATCACAATAAACAGAAACAGGGGATGGAACAGAAACCCCAAGATCAACCAACAAGCGAGAGAGCCAAGTCAACTCAGCAACGACCTTGCTTAAGGCTCGATATTCAGCCTCAGCAGAGGAAAGAGAAACAATAGGCTGTTTCTTCGATTTCCAACTGATAAAACAGCCACCTAAGAGCACACAAAAACCAGTAACAGAGCGCCTAGTATCAGGGCAGGCAGCCCAGTCACTATCAGAATACCCAGTCACAGAAAAGTCAGCATGATCAGAATAAAACAAGCCCAAGTAGGGTGTGCCTTTGAGGTAACGAAGAACATGCAGGGCAGCAGTCATATGTGGAAGTCTGGGGGATTTGATAAATTGACTCAGGTGCTGGACTGCATAACAGATGTCAGGCCTAGTGTGAGTCAAGAAGAGCATCTTACCAACGAGGCTCCTGTACTGATCAGGAGAGGGCAAGAGGGCACCAGAATCAACATGGAGTTTGGCATTAATGTCCAAAGGGAACACAACAGAGGACACATTGACACAGTCAAACTGTTGCAACAAATCAGAGATATACCTGATTGAGGTTCATCCCACCAGGGACAGCAGACATCTCAAGGCCCAAAAAATAATGCAAGGACCCTAAATCCTTGATTTTAAACTGTGCATCCAAAAATAGTTTCAGAGCAGCCAGTTCATCACTGTCATCCCCAGTGAGAATTATATCATCCACATAGACAGCGACCACCACAAAAGAGCCAGGTTTACCCTTGAGGAATAAGGAGTAGTCGTTCAAAGAATGAGAATACCTTCTGGAATAGAGAGCAGAAGACAATTTGGCATACCACTGTCTGGATGCTTGTCTCAGCCCATACAAAGATTTTTTGAGTTTGCAGACCAGAGGAGGAGAAACAGCAGAAGAAGAAGAAGAACCAGAATCATCAGAAAATGGGGAGACAATCAAACCTGGAGGGAGTTTCATGTAAACATCCTCATCCAAATCACCATGAAGAAAGGCATTATTCACATCCAGCTGAAAAAGAGGCCAGTGATTCTTGACAGCCACAGCAATAAGGCACTTGACAGAAGTCATTTTTATTGCTGGGGAGAAAGTTTCAGTAAAATCAATCCCCTCAACCTGTGTGTCACCTCTGATGACCAACCTGGCCTTATACCTTTCTACACTGCCATCTGCCTTATATTTAATTTTGTAAACCCATTTGCAGCCAATGGGTTTCTTACCAGGAGGAAGAGGAACAACATCCCAAGTATGGTTTGTGTCCAAAGCTTCAAACTCCTGTCTCATGGCAGCTTACCAAGCTGGGACAGATGCTGCCTGAGAATAGTATAGAGGCTCAGATTCCAAAGAGGAGGAAGATGAGCCAGAGAAGGCAAGAGTTGATACACATAATCTTTAAGATAGGAAGGAGGATTATGGTGTCTGGTAGACTTTCTGGGAGCAAGAACGGAGGGAGGAGGATTCAAAACAGGAGGTGAAGCAGCAGGACTGAGTGGAGCAGAAGAAAGCATGTGTACAGGTGTGTCAGAAGAGGGAGTAGAGAGTGGAATGGGAAAATCAGAAATATCATCATGTTCTGCAGAGGGAATAAAGGGAAAAGAAGAAGCAGGAGAAGGAGCAGAGGGAGATGCATGTTTAAAAGGAAAAACTGATTCATGAAATAGAACATCCCTGGAGACCAAATACTTCTTGGATGTAATATCATAAAGCTCTGATACCATGAAAAGAATGGACCTTGGGCCTAACTCAACCCCAAAAGCTAGCTTATGAGGTGAGGATTGCCCAAGCCATATAAGGAGACCAAGGACCTCAAATCCTTCCGATGTGGGATAACTCAACACCCCCCATCACGCCCAGATCTCTGGAGCGTGGACAACATAAATGGGGGCCCAACATCGGTAACAATAATTGGGATGTGCCTGGCTCTGATACCATGTTAACATCGAGATTAAGCCAATGAATCATGGAAACTATAGAGAGAGAAAGTAGAGAGAAGGAGGAGTAGGTGAGAAGACTCTGGAACTTCAGAGAGAGTTTTATTAAACCGAGAAATGAAAATGTACAAATGAAGTCCGAGGGTCCCAAAATATCTAGGGACCCCAATATATACAAATACAATGGGCGGGTCAAGGACCCAAAATAAATGGGGTCGGATATGGGCTCAGATATGACTCAAGTGAATTGGGCTCGGAGAGGCCCAAGAAGACATTCATCACTGCCCAACCTTGTATACCAACAAATACGATAAATATACACAGTGTATACACTTCATATAATCATGTAACATCTTGTATCTCAACACACACACACACACACACACACACACACACACACACACACACATATATATATATATATATATATATATATATATATATATATATATATATATATATATATATATATATGTGTGTGTGTGTGTGTGTGTGTGTGTGTGTGTGTGTGCGCGCGCACGTGTAGGAAAACATAATTATTTTGAACCAATAATTCTAGAAGTATTACGAGTTTGGTGCTTACTACTCTACGAGTTGAAGTCATGAGTTTAAATCCTGAATTTGATTTTGTAATAAATAAATGCAGCTAACCAGATATTTTCAATAGAGAATTTAAATATATATGTAAAATCTATTAAAATTTTAATAAATATTAAATGTAAACTCATAATTTCAAAAATAAGACAAGCTCAATAGTGAAAACCTTTTAAAATTGAATTTCATCAAATATTAATCTTGAATCCGGCAGAAGGATAGCCAAATCCTTACTCAATATCGACATTCAATTTTGAGAAATATAATGCTATGTGAATGGTCCATGCTGAGTGCATGGTTGTTCATAGAATTGAGTAGTTGACTGCTGAATTGGCATATATTGGCCGACTAAATGTAGAAAGGCTTGAAATGTTTGTATCCGAAAAAAGAGTACATAGCGGGACGGAAGATGGATTTAAGATTTAAACTTTACCGTTACAATCTTTAAATATTTTAGAATCACACCCATTATTGTTTTAAGCTATATGTTTGTATTTTGCTGGTTACAACTTTAATTGATTTTTATATATAAATTTGTATGTAGTATAAAATATACTAAATTCAGGTAAATCAGATATCATTAACCGTAAATCCGCCTCTAAGTGGGGCAAAGGGCGGTGCGAATTGGCCGTGGGTGGTGTAGTTTGTTGAGGAACATCGTGAGGAGTGAGGACCCTTTTAGATTTGCAGGGCATATATTTTTTGACACAAATTTTTTTCATCACTGTTTGAATTTGAGCACTTCACTTTCCCTTAATATCTCTTTTATAGTCAATTCACGTGTTCTCATTTTTTTCAGGGGATTGATCATTAACCTGGCCAGCTAATTTTTTATGTGTCACGATTCAAAATTCAACTAATCGTAATGGAATCTACATTAACCTATTAGGTAAGCACTTTTTAACAATTAACCAATTCTAAGAACAATTTAATGAAGAAATTAAGTAAAGAAATATCTGAATTTGGTACATTTCTCAATGCCTAGTAATACAAATCATGAGCTTCTAAAAGTAAAGTTTACAAAGTTGATATGAAGCAAATACATCATCTGTTTGAAAAGTACATAAACATAGTTGTATGAATCTAAGACTACCATGAACAAGAGGCAACTACAACCGAAACGCAGGTACATCTTCAAATCCAACTCTCGTCCAACACAGCAACATCAGCAATCAACATATGCACGCAAGGTGCAGAACTGTAGTATGAGTACAACCGACCACATGTACTCAAGTAACAAACCTAACCTTAGGTTGAAGTAGTGACGAGCTGGAACAAAGTTCGGGTCCGACACCAATAGCCAATAACAGTTCATAACAACATAGTGCAAGTAATAAAAGGAGTATCTTAGAAATAAAATACTCAACTCATTTACAGTTTCATGAAATAGGCATGCTTTTTAAGTATCGCAGTGAAAACCCAAATCTTTAACCGAAATTGCCAGGAAAATATGAGTAAGCTTGAAAATTGTGATTATTCAAAAAATCCTCTCAACAATAAATATGATGTTTCAGCTTCAGATAGCAGAACGAAATGCATCTCTAAGTATGTATCTCAAGTACGCATGTCAAATGCAACGTATCTCTGTGATGAACTCCTGTACTCAGTCTCTCAAAGTACTCAATGTCATTGTTTCGCATTCTACCTCACTATGCTCAATACTCAGCACACTCAGTCACTCAGAACTATACAATGTGTGTGTGTGTGTGTGTGTATATATATATATATATACACACACACATAAATTCTCTCACTGGGGGTGTATGCAGACTCTGGAGGGACTCCTTCAGCCCAAGCGCTATCATAAATCAATATAAAGTCGCTGCGACATGATGCCTGATCCTATAAATATCACTCATAATCAGGCTCTCTGTTCTCTCTCTCACGGGCTCACAATATCATAAAACTAGCCCGAAAATGATGATATGATGTATCAACAACTGACAACAGAGACTAAGATATGATACATAATGAATGAATATAACTGAATATGAATTTCAATGAAATAAATAAGGAAACAGCAAGAAACGACCACTATGGTTCCCAAAAGTAACAGCATATAGCCTAAACATGATCTCTAGCATGATTAACAACTCAATTGCTTTATTACGAAGATATTTCATGGCTACAGATATGATTAGATAACTATATAGTGCTACGAAAATAATAAAGTTATAACTTACACGGTGTACGCCCACACGGCCGTCACCTAGCATGTACATCACCTTAACAACAATCATATAACACGTAATTCGAGGTTTGATACCCTAATCACTAAGTCTATAAGTGTTATTTACCTCGAACAACCAAAATCCAATACCGAGCATGCCAAACGATGCTTCAAAGATGTCATCCCACGCGTACCGACCTCTGAACGGCTCGAAACTAGCCAAAAGAAACTCAAATACATCAAATAAAGCCCAAGGAAATAATTCCAAATGATAAATGTCGAATCCTTAGTCAAAACCCAAAAGTGGCCAAAAGTCACACCCGAGCCAGCGCCTCGGAACCCTACCAATATTTTAAAATGCGACAACCCATTCAATTACGAGTCCAACCATACTAGTTTCGCTCAAATCTGACTCCAAATTGTTGTTCAAAACTCATTCATTTTATGAAACTTTTGGGTAAAACCCCTAATTTCTCTTTAAAATTCATCAACTAATTTCCAAAAATGAAGATAGATTCATAGAATAAGATCAAAATCAAGTGCAAATGTTTAAATCCTCGTGATAAAAATTGCTCCAAAAGCGCCTTAATCGAGTCTCACATCTCAAAATATAGTAAAAGAACAAAAAATCTGGATTTTATTGCTTCTGACAGCACTTTCCGCATTTACGGACAAATCATCGCATCTGCGACAAACAACTTGCACCTGCGAGAAATCACTGAAGGCCCAGCCTATTGCACTTGCAAAAATATTTCCCCGCTTCTGTGCACAATATGCGGCTATGAATAATGCTTCTGCAGACGCGCATATGCACCTGCCATTCCACTCCTGCAATCCTCCCCACCAGTTCTCACTGTGCTTCTGCGACTCCTTTATCACTTCTGCGGCCATCGAACCTGAGTGAAACCAGCCGTAGGTGCGATCACACTAGAACCAGCAGCCCCTCAACAATCCAACGTGAAATTAAAATGATCTAAGCCTCATCCGAAACTCATCCGGGCCTCTCGGAGCCCCGTCCGAGAGCATGAGGAAAGTACATCTCTATGCCTACATGTCAATGATATAGGTAAAAATCATGAATATCACCAAAACCGGATAGAAGAAGGAAATGTATCTCTAGGTATGTATCTCAAGTAAGCATGTCAAATGCAATATATCTTAGTGATGAAATCATGTACTCACTCTCTTAGAGAACTCAATCTCATTGTCTCGCATTCTATCTCACCATGCTCAATACTCAGCACACTTAGTCACTCAGAACTATACAATACCTAATGCGGCGTGCAACCTGACCTACATATAGCCATAAGGCTCGTTGCGGCGTGCAACCCAATCCACATATATATAGCCATAAAGCTCGTTGCGGTATGCAACCTGATTCATATATATATATATATATATATATATATATTTAAACTGCGCTCACTCGGGGTGTGTGCAGATTTTGGAGGGGCTCCTTCAGCCCATGCGCTATCATAAATCAGTATAAAGTCGCTTGCAGCTTGTAGCCTGATCCCCATAAATATAACTCATAATCAGGCCTTTACCTCACTCAATCATCAATCTCTCTAGTCCCTCTCTCACAGGCTCACAATGTCATGAAACTAGTCCGAAATTAATGATATGATGTATCAATAAATGACAACAAAGATTGAGATATATAATGTAATGAATTATTAAGACTCCGCATGAAATTTCAATGAAATCAATAAGGCAACAGAGAGAAACGACCACTATGGGTCTCAACAACAACAACATATTGCCTAAACATGATCTCTAGTATGATTGACAGCTCAATTACTTTAGTACGTAGGGATTTCATCATTACAGATATGATCATGTAACTACACAGTACCATGAAAATAACAGAGTCACAACTTACACAGTGCACGCACACACGCTCATCACCTAGCATGTACGTCACATCAACATTAATCCCATAACACGTAATTTGGGAATTCATACCCTCATCACTAAGTTTAGAAGTGTACTTACCTCGAACAAGCCAAATCCAAGACTGAGCGGGCCAAATGATGCTCCAAGGATTCCATCCCGCGCGTACCGATCTCCGAATGGCTTGAAACTAGACAAACGCAACTCAAATATATCAAATAAAGCCCAAGAAAACAATTCCAAATGATAAATGCCAAATCCTTAATCAAAATCCAAAATCGGCCAAAATTCAAACCCCGACTCACGCCTTGGAAACCAAAAAGTTTACAAAATTCAACAACCCATTCAAGTGCGAGTCCAAACATACTAGTTTCACTCAATTTCGACTCCAACTCGTTGTTCAAAACTCAAAACTTCGTTGTATGAAACTTTAAGCTAATACCCCCAAATTTTCTTTTAAATTCATCAAATAATTGCAAAAAATTAAGATAGATTCATTGAATACGATCAAAACCAAGTGTAGAATACTTACCCCGATCCATATGCTGAAAAGTGCTCGAAAAATTGCCTCAATCCGAGTCCCACAACTTAAAATATGATAATAGAACCAAAAACCTCAATTTTATAGATTCTGCCCAAAACTTTCCGCATTAGCGGACAAGTCGTCGCATATGCGACCATCGCTTCTGCAGCAAACAACTCTCACCTACGAGAAATCACTGAACACCTAACCTATTGCACCTACAAAAATATTTCCCCGCTTCTGCGCACAATCCGCTTCTGCGACTAAGAATAACGCTTCTACGGACGCGCAGTTGCGCCCGCCGTTCTGATTTGGAGATCCTCCTCACCATCTCTCACCTCTCTTTTTTGTCTTCTTCATCGCTTCTATGACAACCACACCTGCCCGAAACCAGCCGCCGGTGCGATCACATTAGAACCAGCAGCCCCTCAACAATCCAACATGAAATGGAAATGTTCTTAGCCTCGTTCGAAACTCACCCGGGCCTCTTGGGACCCCATCCAAATATACCAACAAGTCCAATAATATAAAACGAACCTTTTTGAGGCATCAAATTACGCATAACAACATCGAAACAATGAATCGCACCTCAAATCAAACTTAATGAACTTGAACTTTTCAATTTTTATTACTCGTACCAAAACATAGTAAATCAACCCGGAATAATCCAAATTTTGCACATGAATCCCAAATGACATAAGAAGCTATACCAATTCCCGGAACCGCAATCTGGACTGATTTAAAAAGTTTGCTCTCGGTCAAACTTCCCAAAAATCTAACTTTTGCCATTTCAAGAGAAATTTAACTACGGACCTCCAAATCACAATGAGGACACACTACCAAGCACAAAATCATCTAATGAAGCTAATGGAACCATCAAAACTCCAATCCAAGATCAAATACTAAAAAGTCAAACTTGGTCATTGACCACACCCATCTACGCCTTATAAAAAGGACTAAGCATTCGCTGCAAATATATAATTCGGTTAAGTGGAGTCGAATGCCACAATGAACTAACCTATTTACTACAGCTTTAAATACTGCTAATGAATAGCTCAAACAATCCGCAAATGCAAAATTTTTAATGGATAATGAGTAGAATTTAGTTAACTAATAAAAAACAAGAATAAAACTAGCAAAAATCAAGAATAGAGTTGAATTCAATGGTAAAATGGTCTAGGGTTATTGATTTCCCCAATTGTCGGATTAATTCCGGACACGTTAGCTATAATCTCGCCGTAATACTCAATACGAAATATGAGTTCTAGGTTACCGTAATTATGTCTCGATCAATTACGATAATTTACTAAAAGCATTCTCTCGAACTACTCTAGTTAACAATTTATGCAACTCAGAATTATTCTATCAAAGCTTCATTATCTCTAACTCTGCTTTTAAATTCAAGTAATTAATCTCCTAACTTTCTTGAAAGTGGTGTTTCTCAACAACAATCTAACACAGTATTCTTTACCAAACAACACAAGGTAATAGACACGATTAACCAAGGGCCCTTCCAATCAATCATAGGAAACACGTAGTTGAAAAATTATAGAGTAAGAAACGATTTAATTATATCAAAATGTAATCAAGACTTCATCCAACAATTGATTACATCAACCCTAGATTAAATGTTTAGCTACTTATGAGAAAACAAGATAAAGTCATAAAATAATTCATAATTCACAAAATAATGATAAAAGGAAGAAGATTAAAAAACCTCTAATGGTGTCTTGATCTTCTCACACTTGTTCTTGCCTCCAATTGAGTCTAAAAACAAGCTTTTTGTTTTACTTGGGCGAGTTTGTTGAGTTTATATAGGGTTAGGATAAGTTTCCCACGCTTTACATTTTGGCCCCTGGACTTTCTTGGCATTCTCCAGATCGACCGCGGTCGTTTTAGAAAATTCTATTTTATACCTCTTTCCATCGCGTTCCAGTCGCGGCCCTACCGCGGTCGCAGTGGACTGTTTCCCATTTTTTCTTTTCCTTATCTTGCTAGTTTTCATCCGGACTCTTCTCGATTGGCCTTGTATCTACATATTTGACCCCAAAATACTCTATATCCTCCTCCTAACTCGGAGTAGCTCATGCATAAAAACCTCAATGAGAGTATTTTGTTATCATTTAGCACTTGAAACATCAATAAAGTATGGTTAGCTTAGAGCATACATAGCATCTACATCGCATAATATAGGCTACTATAAATACCCCTCACTTAAACCATTGCTAGTCCTCTAGCAACAAAACCACACTGTATAGGCCCAATCATCACTGGATCATTTCCCTACTCCTTATACCAAGAATAATTCACATGGGTAAACTACCTTAGCATAACATCCTAACCTTAAGAGTGGATTCTCTCTACCACATAATGTCCCTAACCATCTTTCATAATCTCAGTCAGAGGTCCAGACTTACCTTCCCTTCATGAATCACGTGCATATTAACCACAAAAGAGACTTGTGTGTCACGGTCATTATTATTCACACACTGAGGAGTTCAAATATGTAAGATTTCACTCACTCTCAGAATAAATTCTTATGAAACAAATAACGCACCATAGGCTTGCCTATACTGTAATACTCGACTAATCGAGCCTATATGGTCTAGAATCAAGTAGGACTTTATTTGGTTTTAATGTTGGCTGCAGGGCAGGTAGGATACATATGGGTATAGTGACTACACTTCAATAATCACTTCAATACGTGTTTTACTTTTAAGCCCATATCTTTTGTCAAACCTTCATTCCACTTTTATCATTGAGTTAAACCCCTACTTCTTTAAGCACACTTTCTCTTTTAAAAGCCACCACCATTATGAGTCTTATTCTTTAAAAAATAATTCAGCTCAGTCTCTTTTTTTTTTTAAATCAACGTCTTCTTAGTTCCACTCAAAAGCCCAACCAACCACCCCACAATTTAACTTTTCCATATTCATTATAATTCAAGTTCTTCTAAGAGGTGAGAAGGTTGAAAAAATAGACAATTCAAAACATGGGTAAGGCTTGTAATGTGGTTGCCAAAGAAACATGATTAAATGCTCAAAGAGGTTTTCTAGGATATATACAATCAGGTGGTTGAAAACATATATAGATAGGTTCAACAAGGAAACGCCTATATCACATTCCAAACTAATTAAGACTATCATTTCGCTTCGTACACATAGAGGGAAAGTTATAGGCATTGAGTGTTAGCATAAATACTCAAAGCCTCACTCACACATGGAAAATGACTCAATTCAGTTACGACCATCAGACACTCTGCTCAAGGTACTTAAGACAACTTAAGAACACACAATTTAAGGCTTCATTTCTAGAATCAACAAATGAGCCTAAGTGTTACACTAAAGCAATATCTATTCAAGGTATCATGGAGTTAAGGGATCCTATTTCTATTTCTTTCCTGATTCAAAAATTCCTTAACTAAAAAAAAAGAAAAATTTTAAAAACTAACTACACTCGGTTCAAATGGAAACCCTTGGAAAAGAACCGTGGTTTAAAGAAAACCCAAGAGGAAGTTGATACACTACCTAACAGAAGAAAATTCTATTTTTTTGTTCGACTTAAGTCCCTCAAGAGACCCGCCGATAGGTGTCTAACCTCGGGCCAAGTCGAAATTAATTAACAGCAACCAAAAACACCAAACAAATATATACAATGGTAAAACAACAACAACTATCCCCCAGCCCACACTTAATAATTTGGCATTTGCCCATGCCAATGAAATTAGAGTATAGTAAGGAAAGGGGACTTCACTAAAGCTCAATCCTGATTGGAGACAGTACCATCATCGAGGTAACACACTCGTCCTAGCGGCTGGAGCCAGCTCATGATCTTTTTCTCTGACCTAACACTTTGAGTAACCAAAGTGTCCACTCTTGCACTCAGCATTGACCGAAGTGCATATTCCAGCCATATCCTGCTCCAATGCTATCATCTGAGTACTCAGGTGGGCCTGAGATGGCCCGCCTCATCAGCAATCTGCACCAGTGGGGTGGCAGTATGCATAGCCCCCTCATCATCATCCTCATCATCCGCCACAACCTGCTCTTTCCCAACTGTGATTTTGCTAGACCTGAATGAGGCTTTTAATGGCGAATTCCCATTTACTATGGGATTTTTGGGAACTCATAAAGAACGACACAACTTGGTGACCAGGGAAGGGAAGTAGAAACCTTTGCTTGTCTCCGTGGTTGTTTACGAAACACCAAATCGTCCTTGCTCTTGGCGCATTAACATTTGGAGTGTTGCTGGATGGCAGCAAATGACTGTTGATAATCATTAACCAACATTTAGCTTCCCAAGTGAGAGATTGGGAGTTCAAGAAGTTAGCGGCTGTATCTATATTGGATCACGTCCAGCCACACACATTGTTTGAACAATTAGGTTCCACATGATATGTGGGATCTGATAATGTTGGTAATAATCCGTCTCTCCAGTAAAGACCGGCAACCTGTACACTCGGCGGATGGCCTCAAGAGACGCATTCACCAGGGTATATCGTACTGTGACAACCCGACAGCATGGTCCGGGCAATAAGTATTGAATTCCGTTACCATCATTACATTTCCCTCTTCTAGCTCATTAAAGATGATGTTTAGCTGACGCCTCCTCAATTCTTCATAGACACTTAGGCATTCAACTTGCAAGGCATGCCTGTCAATGCGTACTGCAGGCGCCTACTTCATGGATGACTTTGTATGAAACCTATCTTGAGCCACTTTTGAGACTAATTGGGTGCAGTCAAACTGGTTCGAATTAGCCCGAGCTCGAGCTCTGGATGAACCTCCTGGCCCACTAGCGGAGAAACCTATGGTACGTCTTTTCCTTGATTGATGCTTTGTACCTGACAAGACAAGGGCTAGTATTAGTGAGGGATTGAGTTTTGCGAACCCTGGGTGGTTACTCAGACTTCATCACCACCACAATCGACTTCACACATCAACAACATGCTCTTCTCTACTATATTCTACACATTACCCACTAAAAAAAAGAAAAGAATGGCAAATTGTTTACCATAGATACTAGAATAAATCTAACATTAAAATTGCAAAAGAGAAGGGAGAAAAAATAGAACGAAATCATGACATACTTGAGACTTGTAGAGTTGAAGTGTAATGGAGGTTGGGGAGGAGAGGAGTTGGAAGTGGGTGTGTGTGTGTGTGAGAAAGAAAGGGGTTTGTAAGACATAGGAAGAAGAAGAAGAAGAAGAAGAAGAAGAGGTATGGGGATTAGAGAGTTAGATAAGAAGAGGAAGTGGGGGAGGGGGGGGAAGAAAAAAAATAAAATAAAACAAATAAATAAAAAATAAATTCCAAATTACCTGGTCGGGTCAGAATGGTCATGATTCACCGCGCCCGGTCTGCATTCCTACCACGGTCACAGTGAAAAAGAAAAAAGAGAATAGTGGCCTCATAAACTACCACACCCAGTCCGGGTCCCTACCGCAGTCGCGACGGCCAAAAATCGAATGTGCCATATCTGCTGTGGTTCCACCGCGGTCACGGGCTTTTGAAATTTATTTTCTTTCCTTATTTATTTTACCTTTTCGGAGTTTGTTCTCGAGCCCCACTTCTCCCAACATGCACCAATCTTTCCCTGTACACCTATAAAAGGGTTACTATCATACACATCAAGTACAACATCTTAACAAAAAGAGAAACAAAAGAAAACATGGATTTCCTCTTAGCAGCGCCTTATTTAACATTGCGGCACGATACAGGCTTTGATCATCATTCCTCATTCGCATACTAGGGCTCTTCCAAAGTTACTACCACACTATCCCCTTTTTCTTCGGCCATGCCAAGGTAATATTTTAGCCTTTCCCATTCGCTGTGAACCTATTTGTCCCATCTTGTGATTCAATCTCCACAGCTCCACTTAAGAACATTTGCACCACTCTGAAGGGCTCTGACCATCTGGACTTCAACTTACCCGAAAAAAATCTCAATCTCGAGTTGTATAACAACATTAGATCTCCGGGTTTGAAGTTCCGATCCAAAATGTGCTTATCATGCATTAGTTTTATCCTTTCTTTGTATAGTCTAGCACTCTAAAATTCCCGGAACTAGAATCCCTCGAGCTCCTGTAACCCAGACCGGTGGCTGCTATTTCCATATCCAAATTCAACTGCCGCAATGCCCAAAGTGCTATATGTTCGAGATCTACCGGAAGGTGGCATGCCTTTCCAAACACCAACTTGTACAATGACATACTTGGAGTTTTGAATGTTGTGCAGTATGCCCACAATGCATCATCCAACTTCTTCGCCCAATCGGTCCTTGTTGCATCCACTATTTGTGTAAGGACACTTTTAATTTCCCTATTTGACACTTCATCTTGTCTGCTCGACTGTGGGTGAAAAGGGGTGATCACCCTATGGAACTCTATACTTTTCCAATAAATGTATTCCACCATTGCATATAGCTCTGGGATGCCAAAACGCGTGAAGATGTTTTTCTTTAGAAAGCATGTTACCCCTTTTGCATCATTGGTTGGGATAGCCACAACTTCAACACATTCCGAGACCTAGTCAACTGCCATGAGTATGTATTTGTTACCATATGATCTGACAAATGGCCCCATAAAGTCAATCTCCCACATGTCAAACACCTCGACCTCTTTAATGGTAGTCATCCGCATCTCGTGACGCCGTGATATGTTGCTTGTCTTTTGGCACTCATCACAACTTTTCACCCAAGAAAGGGCATTCTTGAACAGAGTTTGCTATACAAACCCAATTCCAACACCTTAGCTATTTTCCAAATTCGTCCAAAGTGTCCACCGTATGGTGAAGCATAACAAGCCTGCAAAACAGAATATTGATCTTTCTTGGGGATACATCTCCGGATCATGTTATCTATACATATTTTAATCAGTAGAGGTTTATCCCAATAATAAGAGTGAAAAACGTAAAAGAACCTTTTCTTTTGAATTGAAGAGAGTTCATATGGTACAATGCCGCTTGCTAAATAATTAGCAATATCAGCATACCACGACGTCTCCTCCATTACCACTGCTAATAACTGTTCATCCGTGAATGTCTCCATTATATCATCAACCTTTACCTTCCTTTCAGCTCCTTCCAACCTTGAGAGGTGGTCTGCTACTTGGTTCTCTATCCCTTTTCTGTGACGGATCTCCAGATCAAATTCTTGTAGCAAAAGAACCCGCCGAATCAAGTGTGGGTTTGGCTCCTCCTTTGCTATCAAGTACCTAATTGTTGAATGGTCAGTATAAACAATAACTTTTGAGCCAATCAAGTATAACATGAACTTGTCGAATGAAAAAGATACAACCAACATATCTTTTTCCGCCGCGACGCAATTGAGTTGTGCGCCACTTAGCGTTCTGCTTGCATTGTAAATTGGGTGCATAAATTAATTCCTTTCGCTGCCCCAATACCGATCCTATGGCATAGTCATTTGCGTTGCACATGAGTTCGAATAGTTGTTCCCTGTTGGGTTCCACGATGATGGGTGCAGTCACCAATCTCTTCTTCAGCTCCTCAAATTCCAACCTGCAATCATTAGAAAACAAAGAGGGATGATCCTCTTCAAGGAATTGACATACAGGGTTAGAAATCTTAGAGAAATCATTTATGAATTGCATATAGAACCTGGCGTGCCCAAGGAAACTTCTCACTGCCTTGACCGAAGTAGGCGGTGGAAACTTCTAAATAACGACAACCTTAGCATGGTCAACCTCAATTCCTTTACTGAACACTCGATTCCCCAAGACTATCCCTTCTTGTACCATAATATGGCACTTTTTCCAATGTAGCATTAAATTTGTCCCACACATCTTCTGAGCACTCTTCTTAAATTATATTACAGTCCTCAAATGAAACCCCCACCACAGAGAAATAATCCATAAATACCTCCATAATGTCTTCCACCATGTACGTGAAAATGGCGAACATACACCCTTGGAATGTTGCTGGTGTATTACAAAGTCCAAAAAGCATTCTCCGAAAGGCAAAGATGCCATACAGACTTGTGATGGATGTTTTCTATCTGTCTTTGGGGGCTATTGAGATCTGATTCTACCCCAAATATCCATCCAAGAAATAGAAGTGAGATCGCCAAGCCAACCTGTCCATCATTTCGCCAATGAATGGTAAGGGAGAATGGTCCTTCCAGGTGGCTGTGTTCAATTTTCGGTAGTCAATGCAAATTTGTCATCCTGTGACTGTACGAGTCAAGATCAACTCGTTATTCTCATTTTGTATGACCGACATTCCTCCTTTCGTTGCACACACTGAATAGGGCTGACCCCATTGCTGTCATAAATAAGTAAGATGATACTCGCATCTAACCATTTGATCAATTACTTCCTCACCACCTCTTTCATTGTCGGGTTCACCATTCGTTGATGTTTTCTGGAAGGTTTGTGCCATTCTTCCAAGAGAATATTGTGCGTACAAAAAGTTGGGCTGATACCCTTTATGTCCGACATGGTCTAACCAATGGAAGTCATACATTCCTGTAAGACCTGTAGGAGTTGCTCTACCTACACAACTAGCAAACCAAATTATATAATTATAAGTAAAGTAGAATTAGGCCCTAAGAAAGTGTACCGGAGGTGAGCTGGAAGCGGTTTTAGGTCCAACTGCGGTGGCTCCTCTATCGATGGTTTCGCAGGTGTTGTTGTTCTTTCTTCAAAGTGTAAGGGCTCGAACACGGGTTCCCTTGTCCAAAAACCTTGACCTTTGAGAGCCATGAACCACTTTGCCAACTCCTCACTATCCACATTTTCCAGATTCATCAAGCAAGCTTCTAGCGGATTCCTAACATTAATAGTCTCATCCTCGTCTTATTGTATCACATCGATAGCCTTCACTAGTGAGAAATTTGCAGATTCGCTGGGTCTCCTCATAAATTGTTAAACATTGAATATGATTTCTTCATTGTTCACCCTTATTTTCAATTCCCCAGTCTCACAATCAATCAATGCTCTCCCGGTGGCTAAAAATAACATGCGCAGAATGATTTGTATCTCCTCATTCACCTGACAGCCAAAAATGACGAAGTCTTCAGGAAATACAAATTTCCCCACTTGAACAAGCACATCATCAGGAATTTGATCAGTGTTTTCACTGTGCGATCAACCAGTTGCACCAACATTGAGGTCGGTCTAGCTCTGCGGATGCCCAGTTTTGTATAGATTGCCAAGGACATCAAGTTTATACTGGCTCCCACATCGCCCAATACTCTAGCAAAAGCATAACTCCCAGTGGTGCATGGGATAGTGAACTATCTAGATCAGACACCGTTTGAGCCATAGGTCTTGTCATTACCACACTGCAGGTCTGCGTCAGAGTTACAGTGGACAGGTCCTAGAAGTAAAATTTTTGCGACATCAAGTCCTTCATCATTTTTACATATCCTGGTATTTCCCTCAAAGCATCCATCAATGGAATATTCAATTAAGTTTGTCTGAGCATTTCCATGAAATTCCTATACTGATCATCTTTCTTCTGCTTTGCCGACCTCTGAGGGAATGGTTCAGGATTCAACCTCTGTCCACTGCTTTATATCTTCTCTTTGCCGGAAGCTTTTTCTACTACCTGTTCTAGGAGTTTTTCACCTTTCTTCTCCTTACCCTTGTCAACCTCTGCTTGCTTGATTACAACCTCGGTGAGCTCTACCGACTTATCAGTCTTTAATGTAACTGGAGTAGCTGGAGTGGTTGGTGTTGTCTTTCTCATGGATTGAGCAACTTCTTGCTCCCTGTCTAAATCTCTCCCATTCGTGAGATTCACTGCCTTGAGCTGATTCGGGTTCTGCTCATTTGGATAAACGTTTGTATCTGCAGGCAATGTTCCTTGTGGGCGATTGTTCAAGGCCATAGATAGCTGTCCCAATTGAGTTTCAATACCTTTGGTTGCTGAATCCTGTGCAGCTAACTTCTCTTGCATTCTTTCCATTTGTCCCAATGTGTTGTTGCAGCATACCTCTGATTTCGATCATGTTACTATCATGTTGCTGATGAGGTGGTTGGTTGGTCAACTGTTGTTAGTGTTGCTGATTATAGCCCTGTTACCTTTGATAAGGCACGACTTGGCCTTGTGGTCGTGCTCCTCCTAGATTGGGGTTGTGTTGTGGCTGGTTGGGTCTGTATTGCTGGTTTGTGTTTGGTCCCTATTGCTTCCCACCATGCCTCCGACCTCCAAAATTATTTACATAATCCATGTCTTTTCTGAATCCTTGGTTGTCACTCTCTACCCTCCACAAGCACACATATGACTGGCTTATGCAAGGAGTGCACAAGCCTCCATTTGTGGTATCCACAATGTGCACCTATTTCGTACCCATTGCATCAATTTTCTGTGCGAGCAAGCTCATCTGGGTCATAAGAGTGGCTATGTTTTCTGCATGTGTATTGTTTGGGTCAAGAGCGACATAATGCACTATTGGAGTGAGTGTTGTGTCTCTCGTCATCCAGCCTGAATTTTGAGACATCTTGTCAAGAAGAAGCTTGCACTCTGTGAAAGTTTTGTTCAAGAATGCACCCCTGGCAGAAGCATCTACAATGGCCTTCAGACTATTAGCAAAACCAATATAGAATCTCAGTCCCAACATCTAATTCGGAATGCCATGGTGAGGGCACTTCACCAACATGCCGTTAAATCTCTCCCAGGTCTCTTGCAAAACCTCAGTCGATTTCTGCCTGAATTGCAATATCTCATCAATCTGCCTAGTAGTTTTGTTGGGTGGATAGAACTTGTGTAAGAACTGCTTGACTAGTTCCTCCCAAGTAACAATGGAGTTTACTGGGAGCAAAATCAGCCAAGTTTGAGCCTCCCTTGCCTCATGGGTCACATTCGGCTGTTTTTGAGTGAAGCATATTGATAGGAAGTTCTTCATATGTTGTTGTGGGTCTTCGAGGTATGACCTGGAGGACAACCCTTTATTCTGCAACAGGTGCAGCATGCTGTTGGTAACCTGGATTGTCTCTGTTTGAATTTGAGGAACCGCAATTGATGTGGCCAGGTTGTCAGCAGTTGGTTGTGCCCAATCATTATGAACAGCTTTCGGCGCAAGAGGTGCTACCACTCTGAGGTTTGGATCATCTCGATCATTCCTGTTATTCCTATTGATGTTATCTACGTCACCCATTTCAAATTGTTCGTTTTGTTTCAGTTGTTTGCTCTTCTTGTTAGCCCGGTTCAATGTCTGGAATGCTTTCTCGGGATCTGAGAGTCCTTCAAAGAGTTCACCAGTTCTCAAAGAGCTTCTAGGCATGCACCTGAGTTACAAAAGAGTTCAACCGTGAGAATTCCAATGGGAATATTTTACAGCACGGAAATTTTATCAAAACTAATAAACCTAGCGACTATTTTAAGTTGCAATAAATAACACCACTAGTTCCCAGGCAACGGTGCCAAAATTTGATCACGCCCAACTACGCCTTATAAAAAGGACTTAGCGGTCGCTACAAATATATAATTCGTGTCAGTCCGGAGTCGAATCCCCCAAGGAACAAACATATTTGCTATAACTTTTAACACTGCTAATGAATAGCTCAAACAATCCCCAGTGAAAGATTTTTAATGGATAATGAGTAGAATTAGTTAACTAATGAAGAACTAATAAAACTAGCAATAATCAACAATAGAGTTGAGTTCAATGGTAAAATGGTCTAGGGTTATTGATTTCTCCAATTATCGAATTATTCCTGACACGTTAGATATAATCTCGCCGCAATACTCTATATGAAATATGAGTTCTAAGTTACCGTAATTATCTCTCGATCAATGATAATTTACTAGAAGCATTCTCTCGAACTACTCTAGATAATAATTTATGCAACTCGGAATTATTTCACAAAAGCTTCATTATCTCTAACTATGTTTTTAAATTCAAGTAATAAATCTTTTAACTTACCCGAAAATGGTGTTGCTCAACAACAATCTAACCAGTGTTCTTTCTCAAACAACACAAGGTAACTATACACAATTAATCAAGGGCTCTTTCAATCAATCACAGGAAACACATAGTTGAACAATTATAGAGTAAGAAACGGCTTAATTATATCAAAACGTAATCAAGACTTCATCCAACAATTGATTCCATCAACCCTAGATTAAATGTTTAGCTACTCATGGTAAAACAAGATAAAGCCATAAAATAATTTATAATTCCCAAAATAATGAGAAAAGGAAGAAGAATAAAAAACTCTAATGGTGTCTTGATCTTCTCACACTTGTTCTTGCCTCCAATTGAGTCTAAAAATAAGTATTTTTGACTTGTGAGTTCATAGGGTCATGATAAGTTTTCCATGCTTTACAGTTTGGCCCCTGGACTTTCTTCGCATTCTCCAAATCGACCACGGTCAAGGGCCAACTGCGGTCCGACCGCGGTCGTTTTAGACAATTCTCTTTTGTGCCTTTTCCACCGCGTTCTAGCCGCGGCCCTACCGTGGTCGTGGTGGACTGTTGCCCATTTTTTCTTCGCCTTTTCTTGCTCGTTTTCATCCGGGCTCTTCTCCATTGGCCTTGTGTCTACATATTTTACCCCAAAACACTATATATCCTCCTCCTAACCCGGAATAGCTCCTGCAAAGCATAAAATCCTCAATTAGAGTATTTTGTTGTCATTTAGCACTTAAAATATTAATAAAGTAAGGTTAACTTAGACTTAAATAGCATCTGCATCACATAATATAGGCTACTATCAGTCAACTCTTCCAATTTAAAACTTCCTAGATGAGAATCATTCTTCTAAATCAGTTCCGAATAACCTGAAAACCAAAACCGACGATTCGCATATGTCATAATACATCATACAGAGCAACTTATGCCCTAAAACCACCGTGAAAAGTGCAAATGCTCAAAACGATCGATCGGATCCTTACAATGTGGTCCTTTTTTACTTCGATGGTTTCTATAGAAGAATTATATGAGCTATTTACGACCAAACACACTAAGAAAAAGATTTGATTACGAAGAAAAAGTATGTATTATATGAATATAAGAGTATTTAAAGAAAAAGGAAGCCCGTTAAAGTAGGCAATAAGGCAAATCCCTACATATTAATTCAAGTATTTTAAGCACCATATGACATAATGACAATCCTTATATTGTTGTTATTCACCATATAACAACCACAATATTATTGTTTACCGCCTAATACTTTCTGCTTTTTTAATCTTTTTCAACCTCTTTTTTAAAAAGCTGAAATGAACTAATTTGGAAGATCATCTCCTCCTATCTATGAAAATAATAGTTCCAATATATCACTTCATCTTCTTTCTTCCTTCCATCGTAGACAAAAAAAATTACACGATAATTTTAAAAGTATAAAAAGTTAAGCCATGTTAAGAACTTTAAATTGGGTCAAGCTTAAATTCTAGATTCCACCATCATTATAGCATGCACATTTACTGGTATAATTATTGCATACTGAACATATTCATTAAATATACCCAAATAGCATATCAGATTTATTGTTTATGTTTTTTAGTCGATATATATAAATTATATATTGATTATAATTATATATATATATATATATATATAATTATAATCAATATATTATTTATATATATCGACTAAAAAACATAAACAATAAATCTGATATATACATATATATATATTTGGATGTGCTGCTTTTTAGGTTAATTCTTCTAATTATTACAATTATATCGATTGAATGTTTAAACAAGTGCTCAACCGCATTGCAATTAATATACTAATTAAATTACACATACGGGAAGTATTCAAATTTTGGTGCACTTGAGCTTTCACGTTAAATTAATTTACCCCATTGAATACTATGATATAGACAAAAATGGCAGGCTCCACACGGATTAATGGTGGACGACGAAAAGGAGAAAAGCTTTTATGGGCTTTATTTGGTGAGAGGCAGCTCAATATAGTTGAAAGCTTAAAGCCAAGATGTAATAAGATGTCTTAAATGTGATTAATAGTTTTTAATATTATTGTTGATTTTTTTTTAACTTTTTGAGATGCAATTTTATTTTGACGGTGTAATCAATACCTTTAATCTTTGTTGAAAATATTACTAAACTTTTATAAGATTTTATAAAGTTTAATTTTAAAATTTTCTTTTCACATGATCGCCAACATAACTTACTATATAGCATTGTCTCCCAAAGTAACAATCAAGTAGAAATTTGTATTTACAAAGATGATAAATATTTTATGATCTAATTAGCTTGAAGCTTGCCTACAAAGATCTTAAAAGAAAATATTTTACAAAGTTAGAGTTGTCAATAAAATTTATTCAAGTTAGAGTAAGAAGAACCAGAAAATAACAACAGATTTAATTGCATTTCATTTTCGTCTGAATTTTTCAACCAAATTTAAAAAATGACAACATAAAATATAAAAGCTACGTAATTAACGATTGGTGACAAGGTAGCGAATGATGGTTGATTTTTTTTATAACACTATTTAATAATAAATACAATTAATATGTAAATTACATATAAAAAGAGTAGCATTTGAGGCTTCTAATTTTGTGAGGCATAAAGCGACCGCTTTAGTGGCATGGGTTAAGCCCCCTCTGTATTTGGTGAATCATGATATTGACATTCCCACTGTTTTAAGCATGTTGAAACTATGCACTTCATTTTCAAAGAGGCTAAAACACTTATTTGGCCATTGCGGGATGGTTCGACTCGTAGTTTTCATCTTTTTCTATATGAAAAAAGTAATTGATCCATTGTAAAAGGTGTCTCTTTTTTTTTTCCCTTAACATGCATTATTTGAGAGCACAAAAAAACCTACGCTCGTACCGATAAGCGTTATGATATAGTAATAAGTATTTTTTTATTTTTAACTAGAGATTTCAAATAGGATTGTTCATTCGAATTGAATATTCGAAATTCGAACCGATCATTCAATTTCGGATTTTGGATTGAATCAGATTGTATTTTAAAATTTCAAATTTTGGATCTGATTTAGATTGAAATGTTTTAATCTGATCCAATACTAAATTATTAGGCAATGTATAAGTACTACACTTTAATTTCGAATAGTCAGTACTTCCTTTACATCTTCCTCCAAGTTATTACCTTTACAATTGCTATATTTAGCTATATTGGCACCATAGTACTCTCATAATTATATAAACATGATTTTTGTTCTTAATGTATTGCCTCTTTTACAAAAAAGATATACATATTAGTTTGCAACTTTGATGTATAATAATACGATACGATCCGAACTTTAAAATCTGATCTATTCGGATCGCATTCGGATTGCAATTTCTAGAATCCGAAATCTGAATCCGAAATATGTTAAATCTGATCCGATCTGATCCTTGTACAGACCTAGTCTCAGGTTTGAGCCTTGGGTGTGAAGTCGTCCTTGTTAGAAGCGCTTTACCTCTGAATATGGTATTGCCTGGTGCGAATTCGAATTTTATCGAATCCGAATACATATAGGAGATGTCGGATAGGAAACCAAAAAACGGTATGTAATGCTCTTCGAGCCATCAAAATTCTTTTGTTTTTCTCCTACGGTTTTCCACTTGTGGAGACAAGTACAATGAAACTTCAATTACACATCATAGATCTGTCCTACCTAAACTCTAGTTCTGGACTTCTGGCAATGAGATTTTGATTGAAGGGTTCAACCTTTAGGTTACATTTTAATCGCTGAACTCAATAGACTTTTGACTATAGATTAAGAATCTATTATTTATTATAGTCTTAGTAATTTTTCCTTAATTGTATAAGTCCAATAAATATGAATTAAATAAATAAGTCGTAATTCATTGGGCTAGCCCATTTAATTGGGCTAAAGTGATGAGCCCACTTCATTAATCCCAAGAAGACATCTTCCTAGAGGCCCAATATCTTGTCATATGTCAAATGACGTGGCACGCCAAGTGAAATGAAAGAGCCAATAGGAACATGCCACGTGTCAAAATGACAAGGCATGTCCAGTCACACTAAAGTGCCAATGAAATCGCGCCACGTGTGCAAGTGACATGTTCTGGCCAATCAAATGCGGCATGTCATACTTCAAATTTGATTGGTCGGAAAGAGTATATTCCTATCACAACTCTTCTCACCCACAACTATAAATAGGGGTCTTCATAACTCATAAAAGACACCAGAAGTTATAACAAGAAGCAAGAGAGAGCTCGTGGATCAAACGCCACAAATTTCTCCACAAGCTTCAAGCTTCAAGCAATCAAGTTCAAGTTCAAGAAATCAAGTTCAAGCTCAAAAACGAAGAACGAATCAAGGTCAAGTTCAAGCAATCAAGCTCAAGCTCAAGAACAAGATCATCGTTCGTGGCAACAAACATAGATTCAAGATTAAGCTCAAAGGCCCTTGAATTTATTTACCATTAAACAGAAGAATCAGAGAATTCATAGAGATTGTACCAGTCAAATATTCGCAATAAAATACTACAATCGTTGCAATATTTTTCGATCTTAATTTTATTTTCTTGACGCAAATTTATTGTCTACACTCATATATAAGCTTATACTAGATATGTTGTTGTTATTGTAATGTATAGTTATGTCTCTTTTATTTACGATATATCGGCTTGAATTTGCTTTAACCTAGCAAATAATTTGTCAATTAACTTCGAAATGGATTTATTGCAAGAAAAGTATATCATAATCAAAACTTGAATTCACCTTCGAACCATTTCCTCATAAGTTGTCAACTTCAAAGTGAATTTAGTGCGAGAAGAGTGCATTACAATCAATTTTTTTCTTTATTTTTATGTCCTAAATAACTCATATAATACTGCCTTTGAAATCTTTAAACTTAAAAAGGACCATACAAGAAAGAAAGAAGATGAAATGATACATGGGAAGTATTCTTTTTTATAGATAAGAGGAGAGATGATTCTTCAAAATTATACTAGTTAATTTCAATTTTCTTAAATAGGTTGAAAAAGATTAAAATGCAGAAAGTTTTAAGCAGTAAAAAATAATATAATGATTGTTATATAGTGAAAATCATAATATAAGGATTGTATTATGGTGCGTAAAATACTTGAATTATTATGTAGGAGTTCTCCTACTTTAAAGGCTTTCCTTTTTATTTAAATACTCTTATTCATATATATATATATATATATATATATATATATATATATATATATATATATATTTTGTCTTTGCATTTCCAACCCCTTTTTTGTTACATCATGTTGTTTAGTTTATAAGCCGATATATCGTATTCTCCTATGGTTACTATTTTAATTTGGTAATACTTATCATTTTCTCCCTTCTTCCGCTCTCTCTTTCTCACTACTAGAATTCCTGGCAAAAGCGACCAAATTTGGTCTTGGGCAAAAGCGACCAAAGTTGGTCGCTAAACTAGCGAAAATAATAAAATAAATTGTGGAAACAAAATAGTGAACAAGGTTGGTCGCTAAAGTAGTCAAAATATTGAGTGGCTTGGTCAAACTTTTACTGAGATTAGCGACCAATTGTTCGCTAAAGTCAGACCCGCTTACAAAATTTTAATTATTTTTTTATTATTTTTAAAAAACTATAAAATATAAACATATATAATATAAAATTGGCGACCAACGTTGGTTGCTAAATAAAGGAAAGAAAGGTAGCGATCAATTTTGGTCGCTTAACTGGGTCCCAGTTATTCAATTTTAATAATTATATTATTAATTAAAATATTATATGAAATATAATTAAAATGATTTAAATTTAGCAACCAACTTTGGTCGCTAATCTAAATTCATGAATAAATAGCAACCATAATTGGTCACTTTTCTGGTCAACAATGGTCAAAATTAAAAATTACTTTTGTGTTTACTATGTAAATAATATAAATGTAAGTCGTTAATAATTTTGTAATACAAGGGATGAATAGTACTACGAAGGGGGCGTGTGTGTCTATATATATAATATATGTACTTACACTATATTATGCACTAAGTATAAGTGTCTGAGCTAGGTAATACCGTATCGAATACATCTCATATATATACAATATATGTACGTACCCTATACTATGCGCTAAGTATAAGCGTATGAGGTAATACCGTATCGAATACAGCTTTTATATATATATATATATATATATATATATATATATATATATATATATATATATATATATGTAATTACGTTATATTATGCACTAAGTATTAGTGTATGAGGTATTACCGTATCGAATGTAGCTTAGATGTATATCTTATATGTATATAATATATGTACTTACGCTATACTATGCACTAAGTATAAGTGTATGAGTTAATACCGTATCGAATACAGCTTATATATATACAATATATGTACTTACGCTATACTATGCACTAAGTATAAGTGTGTGAGATAATACTATATCGAATACAGCTTTTATATATATATGTACTTACGCTATACTATGCACTAAGTATAAGTGAATGAGGTAATACCGTATCGAATACAGCTTATATATATATAATTATGCTACAATATGCACTAAGTATTAGTGTATGAGGTATTACCATATCGAATACAGCTTATGTATATAATATATATGTACTTACGCTATACTATACACTAAGTATAAGTGTATGAGGTAATACCGTATCGAATACAGCTCATATATATATATATATATATATATATATATATAATATGTACTTACGCCATACTATGCACTAAATATAAGTGTATGAGGTAATACCGTATCGAATACATCTTATATGTATATAATATATGTAGTTACACTATACTATGCACTAAGTACAAGTGTATGATGTAATACCGTATCTAATACAACTTATATGTATATAGTATATGTACTTACGCTATACTATGCACTAAGTATAAGTGCATGAGGTAATACCGTATCGAATACAGCTTATATATACATAGAATATATGTACTTACGCTATACTATGCACTAAGTATAAGTGTATGATGTAATACCGTATCGAATACAACTTTTATATATATATATATAATATGTAATTACGCTATATTATGCACTAGGTATTAGTGTATGAGGTATTACCGTATCGAATACAACTTATATATATATATATATATATATATGTGTGTGTGTGTGTGTGTGTGTATCTGTGTGTGTGTGTGTGTGTGTGGTTATCTATGCACGCCTACAATGTAGAGAACGACCTAATTGAGGCCGACTCTAATAAAGGCGGCCCCAGCAAGCGGACGGACCAAGCGACATGACTCGAGACAACGTCGCTTAAAGTTCCGACTTTCCCGTACACTGAAACCACCAACCCCTTGTACTTTTTTCTGATTATTTCGAGAACAGTCCATTAGTATATAAAGGGGACCTTCCCTTTGTAAAAGGGGGATCTGATTATTAAGAATAGACAACTCTCTTTCTCTCTCTTTTTCTAGTGCTGCGACTCTCTCTACTATATTGTTCTTAACTCTCAAGTTATCTTCAATATTATATCTGATCTTAACAAAGTAGTTTCCTCTAGTTCATATTACGCTTGATTCCGATTAACTATATTATTTCTTGATTGTTTTTTAGCTTAACAAAGTACACACTTTTTAGCCAAACAATTTGGCGCCGTCTATGGGGATTTCGAGAATCAAAGTTGTAGTTTGCATCTAGAGATCTTTCAAAAACCCACCTCCTATAACCCAGAATGGCTGAAAACAACGCAAGAATGAAAGCTATCATGGATGCTAGAGCCGATCTTATGGGACCTTTCAACGCGGTTACTAAAGGGGATGCTCCACACGCAACCCCTAGCACCTTGATAAGCATGGAAAACCCACCTTTCCCTTTTGAAGATCTGGTGGTTCCACGGGAAAAAGAGGCATCTACATCCACAACCAAAGAGGCACCCCCGGAGGTAAGGAGGCCATTGGAAGAATGGTTGACAATTTCTCTAAGCAACTTAGCCGGAAAACCACCCAACACCAGATGCACGCCAACACCAGTGACGGACCACGCCATAACTGAAAGTGAGCTCGAGGTCACACGAACCAACAACGTGCCCGCCGATGCTCCAGCACACGAAGGGACACTCACAACTATCCTATAAAAGATGGAATAAATGGAAAACGAGAACAGGTCGCTTCGCGACCAGATGAAGGAACATCAAGAAAGAGTGGACAAGATCCCGGGGGCACCTAAATTGCTGCCAAAGCGAGATATGGGGAGGTTCGTTGAACAACCCTACACAGAAGGAGTTGCCCTTATCCCATCCCAAAAACCTTCAAAATGCCCCCCTATTTGAAGGTATATGACGGGACATCGGATCCTGAGGACCACCTAATCCACTAAGTTATGGAGGTCAAAGGTAATGATTTTCGAAAGAACAGGTATTGCCCGTGCTTCTGAAGAAGTTCGGGGAAACATTAACGGGAGGTTCCCTAACATGGTACTCCCAGTTGCCGGCCAAAAGCATCTCCACATTCGAAGAAATGGCAGAAAAATTCATCACTGCCCACGCGGGAGCCAAGAAAGCACAAGCTCGTGTTAACGACATCTTTGTTGTCCGACAGGTCTCAGGAGAAGAACTCAGAGAATTCTTAGCCAGGTTCAAGAGAGTCAGGATGAGCCTTCCAAACGTGTCTGAGGGCATGGATGTCGCGGCCTTTTAGAACAGACTTACAGGGACGGCTCACGGGCGACTAGAAAATTGCTTAGCCGTCTTATAAAATATCCCCCCCGCCACTTGGAAGAAATCCACAACGCCTACTGCGCCGAGGTACTTGGATATGACGACGACCTCAATGGCCCGACCAGGAAGCTAATAGCGGTAAACCCAAAAATCCGAAGGGACCGACGCAATGAGGGATGACGAGAACAAGTCCCACGCCTCAACAGGGAGAGACATCAACCCTACATCAGATCTTTACAACCACCAAGGAACGTGGATGCCCTACAACGGCACGTCGCCCCACTGAGGAAAAGCAGAGGTATGCCTCCTTAATTATCTGCACATAACTTTTGTGTGTCTCCTTCAAAAATAGTGCACGCACTGAAGAAGCTGGGCAGCAAAGTGCAATGGCCAACCGAAATGAAGTCTGATCCCGCCAACAGAAAATCAAACGCCTATGTGAATTTTACCAGGAACGGATGCAAAAGACTTAAGATTGCATAGGTCTCCGACAAGAGGTGGTCCGGTTGCTGAACCAAGGATTTTTGAATGAGCTGTTCAGCGACAAGGGAAGGCTCAACTTCTCGCACAGGCGAGAACAACCTCACGGTCCACCGAGGCCACCCGCACCAACGCGTACCATCAATATGATCATTGGGGACGGCAATGACTCAGCGATCAAGCATGTCAAATTCACCACCACTCATAAATTGAAGCGAACTATCGCTCACGAACGGTATGATGACTTCGAAGATAGTATCACCTTTGATAAGTTTGATACCGACGGTTTGTTTTTCCCTCACTATGATAACTTACTTATTACTTTACGCATAGTAGATACTGATATAAAAAGGATCATGGTCGATGATGGCAGCGGCGCGTAAATCATCCATCCAAGAGTCCTTGCATTAGTGGGACTCTAGGATAAAATAATTCCACGTTGCATAACTCTAACTGGTTTTAGCAATGCAGTTGAAAGAACCTCCGGTGAGGAAACACTGCCTATCTTGGCAGGATGAGTTACGATAGAAATGACCTTCCACGTAATGAATCAAGAAACGACGACAACGCCATCATAGGACGTGCATGGATACATGCAATGAGGGCAGTCCCCTCCAGCTTCTATCAAGTGATTCAAATTCCGAACTCCATGGGGAGTGTACAGTATACGGGGCGAGCCACGCACCGCCCAAGAATGTTACAAAATAGCCCAAGATAATACTAACACCAAGCAGCTTAAAGGAGCAAGCGCGGAAGCATAGCAATCAGCCCTGTCGGGGACTAAGGTCAACCCGACAGAAGACGCCATCAAAGATCCCAACGACGTCGAAGCTAGCAAGTCCACGATCGAAGACCTCGACCCCGTCCAGCTGAGCAGCAGCGACTCCACCAAGAAAGCGTACATAGGCCATGGACTCTCAAATCCAAGTAAGTATCGTGAATTTCTATCTGACCATGAAGACTTGTTTGCTTTTTCCCATTCAGATATGCCATGAATCCCACAAGAAATCGCCTCACACACGCTGAATGTCAACCCGCTTTTCCCACCAGTGCGGCAGGCGAGGAGAAAATTCAATGTTGCCATCAACGAAGCAGTGAGCGATGAAGTGGACAAGCTGCTGGCTAATGGCTCCATCAAGTAATCCAAGTATCCAGAGTGGGTCGCCAATGTTGTAATGGTCAAAAAGAAGAATGGGAAGTGGCGGATGTGCGTTGATTTAACCGACATGAATAAAGCATTTCCAAAGGACTCATTCCCACTACCCCACATCGACCAATTGATAGACGCCACCGCGGGACACGAGCTGCTAAGCTTCCTCGATGCATATTTCGATTACAATCAGCTCATGATGGCCGAAGAAGATCAGGAGAAAACGGCCTTCATGACTCACCAAGGGTCTTATTGCTACAAGGTAATGCCCTTCAGGCTCAAGAATGCAGGGCTACATACCAAAGGCTGGTCACTACCATGTTCTAAGAGCAGCTTGGCAAGACAATGGAGGTCAATATTGACGACGCTGAAATGATACACGGGAAGTATTCTTATTTATAGATAAGAGGAGAGATGATTCTTCCAAATTATAGTAGTTAATTTCAATTTTCTAAAAGAGTTGAAAAAGATTAAGATGCAGAAAGTATTATGCAGTAAAAAATTATATACTGATTGTTATATAGTGAAAAATCATAATATAAGGATTGTCTTATGGTGCGTAAAATACTTGAATTATTATGTAGGAGTTTTCCTACTTTAAAGGCTTTCCCTTTTCTTTAAATACTCTTATTCATATAATATTTATTATATATATATATATATATATATATATATATATATATATATATATATATATATATATATATATATATATATATATATATATATATATATATGTTTTGTCTATGCATTTCCAAGACCATTTTTGTCACATCATGTTGTTTAGTTTATAAGCCAATATATCGTATTCTCCTATTGTTACTATTTTTAATTTGGTAATTCTTATCATTTTCTCCCTTCTTCCGCTCTCTTTATCTTCATCAGGTAGGAATAAGATTACGTATACACTACCCTCCGATCTCTAGACCACACATATAAAAATGTACTAAATATATTGTTGTTATTGTAATGTATTTTTTTGTGTCTTTTATTTACGATATATTGGCTTGGATTTACTTTTAACCTAGCAAATAATTTTTCAATAACTTCAAAATGGATTTATTGCAAGGAAGGTATATCATAATCAAAACTTGAATTCACTTTCGAACCATTTCCTCATAAGTTGTCAACTTCAAAGTGAATTTAGTGGGAGAAGAGTGCATTACAATCAAATCTTCTTCTTTGTTCTTAGGTTATCTATACACGCCTACGACGTAGTGAACGGCCTAATCGAGGCCGACTCTAATAAGGGTGGCCCCAGTAAGCTGACGGACCAAGAGACATGACTCGAGACAATATCGCTTAAAGTTCTAACTTTCCCGTACACTGAGACTACCAACCCCTTGTACTTTTTTTTGATTATTTCGAGAAAGGCCCCTTAGTATATAAAGGGGACCTTTCCTTTGTAAAAGGGGGATCTGATTATTAAGAATAGACAACTCTCTTTCTCTCTCCTTTTCTAGTACAACGACTCTCTCTTACTATATTGTTCTTAACTCTCAAGCTATCTTCAATATTATCTCAGATCTTAACAAAGTAGTTTCCTCTAGTTCATACTACACTTGATTCCGATTAACAAATATTATTTTTTGATTGTTTTTTAGCTTAAAAAGTAAAAAACATTTTAGCCAAACAATTTGGCGCAGCCTGTGGGGATTTCGAGAATAAAAGTTGTAGTTTGTTTCTAGAGATCTTTCAAAAAACCACCACCTACAACCCAGAATGGCTGAAAACAACGCAAGAATGAAAGCTATCATGGATGCTAGAGCCGATATTATGGGTCCTTTCGACGCGGTTACTGAAGGGGATGCTCCACACGCAACCTCTAGCACCTTGATAAGCGTGGAAAACCCACCTTCCCCTTTTGAAGATCTGGTGGTTCCACGGGAAAAAAAGTCCTCTACGTCTACAACCAAAGAGGCACCCCCAGAGGTAAGGAGGCTATTGGAAGAATGGTTGACAAGTTCTCTAAGCAACTTAGCCGGAAAACCACCAAACACCAGATGCACGCCAACACCAGTGACGGACCATGCCATAACTGAATGTGAGCCGAGGTCACACGAACCAAAAACGTGTCCGTCGATGCTCCAGCACACGAAGGGACGCTCACAGCTATCCCAAAAAAAGATGGAATAAATGGAAAATGAGAACAGATCGCTTCGCGACCAGATGAAAGAACATCAAGAAAGAGTGGACAAGATCCCGGGGGCACCTAAATTACTGCCAAAGCGATATGTGGGGAGGTTCGTTGAACAACCCTACACAGAAGGAGCTGCACTTTATCCCATCCCAAAAACCTTCAAAATCCTCCCTATTTGAAGGTATATGACGGAACATCGGATCCCGAGGACCACTTAATCCACTACGTTAAGGCGGTCAAATGTAATGATTTGTCAAAAGAACAGGTACCGTCCGTGCTTCTGAAGAAGTTCGGCGAAACATTAACAGGAGGGTCGCTAACATGGTACTCTCAGTTCCCGACCAAAAGCATCTCCACGTTCGAAGAAATGGCAGACAAATTCGTCACCGCCCACACGGGTGCCAAGAAAGCGGAAGCTCGTATTAACGGCATCTTCGCTGTCCGACCGGTCTCAGGAGAAGGACTCGGAGAATTCTTAGCCAGGTTCAATAGAGTAAGGATGAGCCAACCAATCGTGTCCGAGGGAATGGCCGTCGCGGTCTTTCAGAACAGACTTAGTAAGGACGGCTCACGGGCGACTAGAAAATTGCTTAGCCGTCTTATGAAATATCCCCCCGCCACCTGGGAAGAAATCCACAACGCCTACTGCGACGAGGTACGTGGAAATGACGATGACCTCAATGGCCCGACCAGGCAGCTAATAGCGGTAAACCCAAAAATTCGAAGGGACCGACGCAACGAGGGATGACGGAAACAAGTCCCACGCCTCAACAGGGAAAGACATTAACCCTAAATTAGATCTTCACAACCACCAAGGCACGCGGATGCCTTACAACGGCACGCGCCCCATTGAGGAACGGCAGAGGTACGTCTCCTTCAATCTGCACATAACTTTTGTGTGTCTCTTTCAAAAATAGTGCACGCACTGGAGAAGCTGGGCAACAAAGTGCAATGGCAAACGAAGATGAAGTCCAATCCCGCCAACAGAAAATCAAACGCCCTATGTGAGTTCCACCATGAACGGGGGCACAAGACTGAAGATTTCATAGGCTCCGAAAGAAGGTGGTCCGGTTAGTGAACCAAGGATTCTTGAAAGAGCTGCTCAGCGACTAGGGAAGGCTCAAACTTCTCGCGCGAGCGAGAACAACCTAACGGTCCATCGAGGCCACCCTCACCAACGCACACCATCAATATGATCATTGGGGATGGCAACGACTCAGTGATCAACCATGTGAAATTTACCACCACTCATAAATTGAATCGAACTATCGCTCACGAACAGTATGACGACTTCGATGATAGTATCACCTTAGATAAGTTTGATACTGACGGTTTGTTTTTCCCTCACTATGATGCCTTAGTTATTACTTTACGCATAGTAGATACTTATGTAAAAAGGATCATGTTTGATGATGGCAGCGGCGCGTGTATCATCCATCCAAGATTCCTTGCATTAGTTGGACTCGAGGATAAAATAATTCCACGTTGCATAACTCTAAATGGTTTTAGCAATGCAGTTGAAATAACCTCCGGCGAGGTAACACTAGTCGTCTTGGCAGGAGGAGTTACGATAGAAACGACCTTCCACGTAATGAATCAAGAAACGGCATACAACGCTATCATAGGATGTGCATGGATACATGCTATGAGGGCAGTCCCCTCCACCTTCTATCAAGTGATCAAATTCCCAACTCCATGGGGAGTGTACAATATACAGGGCAAGCCACGCACCGCCCAAGAATGTTACAAAATAGTGCAAGATTACACTCACACCAAGAAACTTAAAGGAGCGAGCGCGGAAGCATAGCAATCAGCCCTGTCGAGGACTAAGGTCCACCCGACAGAAGACGCCATCAAAGATCCCGACGCGTCGAAGCTAGCATGGCCACGATCGAAGACCTCGACCCCGTCCAGCTGAGCAGCAGCGACTCCACCAAGAAAGCGTACATAGGCCATGGACTCTCAAATCCAAGTTAAGTATCGTGAATTTCTTTCTGACCACACAAACCTGTTTGCTTTTTTCCATGTAGATATGCCAGGAATCCCACAAGAAATCGCCTCCCACACGCTGAATGTCGACCTGCTTTGCCCACCAGTGTTGCAGGCGAGGAGAAAATTTAATGTCGCCATCAATGAAGCAGTGAGCGAAGAAGTGGACAAGCTGCTGGCTAATGGCTCCATCAGGTAATCCAAGTATCCAGAGTGGGTCGCCAACGTTGTAATGGTCAAAAAGAAGAAAGGGAAGTGGCGGATGTGCATTGATTTAACCAACCTGAATAAAGCATGTCCAAAGGACTCATTTCCACTACCCCACATCGACCAATTGATAGACGCCACAGAAGGAAACGAGCTGTTGAGCTTCCTCGATGCATATTCCGATTACAATCAGATCATGATGGCCGAAGAAGATCAGGAGACAACGACCTTCATTACTCACCAAGGGACTTATTGCTACAGGGTAATGCCCTTCAGGCTCAAGAATGCGGGGGCTACATGCCAAAGGCTGGTGATTACCATGTTCTAAGAGCAGCTCGGCAAGACAATGGAAGTCTATATCGACGATGCTGAAATGATACATAGGAAGTATTCTTTTTTATTGATAAGAGGAGAGATGATTCTTCCAAATTATAGTAGTTAATTTCAATTTTCTAAAAGAGGTTGAAAAAGATCAAAATGCAGAAAGTATTATGCAGTAAAAATAATATACTGATTGTTATATAGTGAAAAATCATAATATAAGGATTGTCTTATGGTGCGTAAAATACTTGAATTATTATGTAGGAGTTTTCCTACTTTAAAGGCTTTCCCTTTTCTTTAAATACTCTTATTCATATAATATTTATTTATATATATGTTTGTCTAGCATTTCCAAGCCCATTTTTGTTACATCATGTTGTTTAGTTTATAAGCCGCTATATCGTATTCTCCTATGATTACTATTTTAATTTGGTAATACTTATCATTTTCTCCCTTCCTCCGCTTTCTCTATCTTTATGAGGAAGGAATAAGATCACGTATACATTATCCTCCAATCTCCAGACCACACATATAAAAATATATGGAATATGTTGTTGTTGATGTTGTAATGTATTGTTTTGTCTCTTTTATTTACGGTATATTGGCTTGAATTTACTTTTAACCTAGCAAATAATTTTTCAATAACTTCAAAATGGATTTATTGCAAGAAAGGTATATCATAATCAAAACTTGAATTCACTTTCGAACCATTTCCTCATAAGTTGTCAACTTCAAAGTGAATTTAGTGGGAGAAGAGTGCATTACAATCAAATCTTTTTCTTTGTTTTTTTGTCCTAAATAACTCATATAATACTGCCATTGAAATCTTTAAACTTAAAAAGCACCATACAGAAAAAGAAAAATTTGGTAGGGAAAAATAAATGTAGGTGGCCAAACCAATGATCAATCCCCTAAAATAAATTTAAAAATACGTGAATTGACTATAAAGAGATATAAGGGAAAGTGGTGTGTTCAAATTTAGTCAGAAATGAGGGCTGAAGATTATTTGTGTCTGATAAAATATTAGCTCTGCAAATCTTTAAGGGTCCTCACTATGTTCGTCAACAAACTACACCACCCATTGCCCTAATCAAAAGCACGGTACACAAAATATTTTTTATTTACGCAAAATACGTAAAAGGGTAGCATCCTAATAGGATGTAGTGTTACAGCCTATTCTAATACAAATATTGGTCACTTATTCGATTCCATGGCTCAAAATCGAATTCAAATTCTGAACTCTATTATTTTTGACAAGAGGAGTTGCTCCGATGGTTATGACTCCCGTGGGTTTGAGTCATTAAATTAGCAATAGCTCCAACAAAAGGGATCAAAGAAGAATCAAAATGGAAGGGAATTAAAGGGGAAAAAAAGATCGAATTGTTTCAACTTTTAAGGTTTTTAATATTTATTATATTTTTTAAAATTTATTGATTTAGATAAATTATTTGTTGTGATTCAATAAATTTTTATTCAAAAACACGTCAAAATTATTGGATTCATCTCTGCATTTTCCTCTAGCCCCACTCTCAACTTTTTTTTCCAGATACAAACATTCCAAGCCTTTATATTCGTACGTCGGCCAATATATGCCAATTCAACAGTCAATTCTATGAACAACCATGCAATTCATGCACATTCCACTATATTTATTAATCTTCGATGTCGACATGGAGTAAGGACAGTGGCGAACCCCGGAATTTCTTCAAGGATGTTTAAATTTAAAAGAAACAAAAAAATATTTTGACAAAGGGTGTTCAATATGTGTTATATAGTTCTAAAACGTAATATTTTTCTTATGAAAATAGAGTAATTTTTCGATGAATGCTAGTCAGTTGACCATCCTTATCAACATGTGACTTCGCCACTAAGGATTTGACTATATGTTTCTACCATCTTTCGAATTTATATTTGTTGAATTCGTTAAACGCTGCATCACTATTACATAAGTGGAATCATAATTTAAATTCATGCTTCAACTTTCAGAGTTTTAAGCACTAAACTCGTAATAAATGCTGAAGTTATTAGTTTAGAATCTAGTATTTTATTAAATTTGGAGTAATTTTGCATATATAGGTGTTTCGTGCCGAATACTTGGTCCATTTGAACTCGTAGCTATCAGAGATTCACTCTATCTACCATTGATTAAGTTTAGGGTTTACATTTTATGCATCGATCATGTATAATTTTTTATACTATCAAGTTAAACTATAACAATATGTAATTTTTACAACAAAAAGATTAATATACGGTAACATGGAAAATAAGATAATAATGTTCTATAATAGTTATATAATTTCTGTTATATTACTAATGTATAGAAATTACATCCCTTCCTATATTATGTGTAAACAATGCGTCGACACTGCTCTCCTCTCTCCATATCTAGAAAATTTAAGTGGTGAAAGTTGGTATGGTAAGGTGGATGTGTCAAATAATTGAATCTAAATAGTACGTACTATTTTTTATTTTATTTTTTATAGTTTTTCACTCGGTATTCGATACTTGTATTAGAGCCTGACTATATTCGGATTCGCACCACGTAAGGCCTAGCTCATTCGGGGGGAAGCACTCCATACTAAAATATTTTCTATACTCAGGGCTCGAACTCGAGACCTCTGGTCAAGAAAGAAGTAGTCTCATCCACTACATCACATCTATAGTACGTGCTATAATCATTAATCTTTTTCGATGGAAGAATATTTTGACTTTACTTTATATACATCCACAAAAATATTAGTATTATTTGGCCCTATTTTTTTGGTTTCTCGCTCGCTGGTGTTTCGTACTTGTACATCGACCCTGCTTAATTCAGATTCGAACAATATAAGGTCCTTTAAAGGGAAGAGCTCATTATCCAAAAAATTCAATTCCAATGCTCGAGATAGACTCTCTCATTAAGGAGGGAAAAATACTCTGCTGGAAATTGAAACATGTTTATGTAATATATTGTATACGGTAGAAATCGAGGTTACCCGATTCCCCAAGCTCGAGAGATCACCTTAGATCCGAGTTCAAGTAACCTCGAGTTCGAGGTCGAGAGACTAGACCTGAGCTCGATGACGGAATTGTGATGACCCGGCTGGTCGTCTTTGAAATATATGCCCTGTTCCCACCATTAACTGTTTTTCCTAAGTTCATTTCTACTATTTTGGTTTGCCGGGACGTTTGGTAATAGAATTCGGAGTATTTTGGGGGCACTTAGTCCCTAAATGAGAGCTTAAGTATTAGAAAATAATCCGTAATTAGAACTGTGTGAAGACGACCTCGAAATAAAAATATGATGCTTCCGTTAGCTCCTTTAGGTGATTTTGGGGTTGGGAGCGTGTTCAGAATTTATTTTGGATGTCCGTAGCTCATTAGGCTAGAAATGCCGAAAGCTAGAGTTTTGAAGTTTCCGGTTCGATAGTGAAATTTTGATCCAAGGGTCGGAACGGGATTCCTGAAGTTCTTGTAGCACCGTCATGTTATTTGGGATGTGCGTGCAAAATATCAGGTCAATTGGACTTAGTTTTGTTAAATTTTTTATCGAAAGTGAGTTTTGTTGAGTTTTAGAGTTCTTAGGTTCAAATCATTATTAATTCGAGTTTCTGACATCGTTTTAGGTGGTTTAAGAAATTGGTACAAGTTTGGAGGATGTTATGGGTTATGTTCGTGCGTTTGGTTGAGGTCCCGGGAGGATTTCGAGTGGTTAACGCAGGAAAATTTGAAGTATTACAGCAGCTGATATTTCTCTCTTCTAGTATTTCCGCTTCTGCGGCTTGGAAACTGGAAAAGCAGAGCCGCAGCAGCGGCTTTCTCATCACAAAAGCGATTCCATGCTTTTTCTCAGGAACCGCAGAAGCGGTCCCTTTTTCCGCATAAGCGGCACCGCATAAGCGGGATTGGCACAGCAAAAGCAGACTCTGATCCCTTAAGTGAAAATCGCAAGAGCGGCCCTTGTTTCGCAGAAGCTGTCCCTTATCTGCAAAAGAGGAAATGACTGTTCAGAAATAGTAAAATGGAGGGTTAAGTTTCAAAAGTTGGAAAATCAATTGAGAGCTCGGGATGAGGTGATTTTGAGTGGGTTTTGAAGAGAAGACCATTGGGTAACGTTGTTTTGACCCCTTCTCGTTATATATCATCATTATATAATTAACTACACCATCAAAATTTGAATTAAGGATCAAAATTGGATACTTCGGGTAAAACTTCTTTGGCTAAACTATTGAGTTTTGAAGGGGCATTTGACCTCCAATTTGGGAGATTTATTATATGGTTGGACTCGTGAAAGTACGATGTTTCTGGAAATATAAAAATTATTCGATTCCGAGACGTTGGTCTGAGGAACGGTTTGGTCATTTTGCTTATTTTCGCGCCTTTGCTTTGATTTTAATAGTGGTGTTGATACCCAATTTTTTCCCATGTATTCGTTATACCAAAATACTTCCCAAAATAACGTATATGAGCATACCCATGAGTTTTGGTATTTTAATAATTTTTAAACCAACTTATCGCCTAATTTTATATCACAAAAATTATCGAAATTATTTCCAAAAATTATCTTTTGGTGAATAACTTATTTTACCCTCATATTTATATTATAATATAATTAGTATGATTTTTCCATATTTTTACGTATTTATGTGGCATTTCTAAAGCTAAATTGTATATAATTGCAATCGTAGCCCATTGTACAATTAATCGTATTTTGGGATTATAAAATTAATCGTAAAATTTTTAGATTATTGTTTATATATTATTAACTAGTTCAGTATTTTTTAATTTGTTTTAAAATTATTTTTACAATTTTTAATTAATTTAAAAGGGAAAAACTGGCTATTTAAGAACTAGCCTATTTTTATTTTAATTATAGCCTCAATCTACCCCAATTTTAAAACCAATTCAAGCCAACCCACATTCTATTTGGACCAACCCATTAGCCCGACCCAATATTGGTTCAATCTGAACCGTTGATCAAATGAGATCAACAGTCTAGATCCAATTACCTAAAATAAATCCTAATCTACCCCCGACCCCTCATTTTCATCAGAGACCGGTCTCTATCTCACACTCTCTCTAACTATTGCTCTCCCTTGTCTCTAGAACCTTCTGTTTCTCTCCTTCTTCTCCGACGAGCTTCATCGCCTCTCCAGCCATGCTCCGTCCTCACCATCGGATCCTGTATCGTTGGTTCTCTCCGAGGTTTGAAGCCCCAGGAGCTTCCATCATGAAGATGGTCACTGAAGCCTCGCCGGGGTCCGTTTTTGGCATTTCTCCGATGGATTTTGGTCCGATGATGCTGAAAACTCCATTACCCTTGAGTTTCACCGCCAGGTTTCTCTTACCTCTCTCATTGGGTTCTTATGAAACCCTAATCTTAACCCAAACATCTCAAATCTTTGATTGTTAACAATTTTAACTCGTACCTTTATGTTTTGCACTAATTTCTACTCGATCTTTGCGATTACTCCAGTCATAAATAATTTTGTTCCCTTTTTGAAACTAGGGTTTCTGACCCCTTGTAAATCATCTTACTTTCTGATTTTTGAGTACTATTCGTGATTCTTCTAAATATTTTTTGCTTAAGCGTGATAAAACCCTGCCATATATGTTTGCCTTTGTGATATTTGCTTATTTGTGTGTTCTTCTAGGTTCTCCTCTAAGTCCCGTGTTCTTTGATTCAATTTTTGTTACTAGTGTTTTATTCTCCCATTATGACTGTGTTCTCCGTTCAAATTTTCTCCGACTGTTTGCATGAGGATTATATAATAATTCTTACAAGCCTCTTTTAAATTGTAATGCTTTCCATAAATTTGGATTCCGCGTATTGTCCTTAAAGTTTGGGACTAATTCCAAATATTCTTCCTCAATCTATGGGATACTTTCCTCAATTACAGTTGGTGTCCTAAGCTTTTAATCTCGTTTCTTATTTTGGGGGATTATTGCCCAAAATTGGAGCACTATCCCGCCCTATATGTGTGCATGAGTCTGTTAATTGATTTGCTCGACTTGTTTTCCTAATTAGACTATCATGTACATAGTCTGTATTGCATGCTTTATGCTATTCTGTTCCTTATGTGATCATACCTTGTGATTTCTTTCCTTTTAAAATAGTTTCTTATTACCGTTTAACTTTGATTTCTTAATTAAGGGGTAGTCCATGTACTGATTTGATTATGATTGATGCCAGTTCCTTAATTAGGGGATTGCTGCCTTGTTTGTCTGCTCGTATTCAGTACTATAAGTGCCTTCCCCCCATTCTCTTTTCAAGACACCAACACATTGCATATCACTTGATACACACAGATACGAATACACTCAGTGTTCTGAGCTCTCTCTCTCTTTCACACAAACATTGTGCTCATTGTTGCTACACAATTTTCTTTCATTTTTCATGTTGAATGCTAATGACTCAAGTGGCTGCAAGCCAAAATTGAGTAACCTTGGTCACTTTTACCTGCTGGCGTCTACTGTGTTTTGAGTCTACCTGGTGCTCACTTCTTGCATACTACTGCTCACTTCTTGCATACTGCTGCTTTGCTCTCTGCTTCTCTCTGCACATTACTGCACACTTCTTCGCTCACTACTGCTCTCTATTTGCATTATTTCCAACTGGTATGTATCCTATTTAAGCTACACCCTCAAAAACAATATGTTCCTATTGGTATTGCACTTTCTTTTGTTCCTTGTGTGTTTGTACTTGTGGTTCTGTTGTTCCTATTGCAACTAGCATGCATCTGTGTTAATTAATTAGCATTCATTAACCCCACCCCCCCCCCCCCCCGTTTGCCTACCCAATGCACGTTTCCCTTTTGCTTATGTATACTACTAGCATCCTCTTGGATACTCCATATCCCAAAACCTTTTTGAGGATGATTTGGATTGTTGCCTGGTGCTGTAAGAACTAGACTTCTGTTTGATTAAATCTCCTATAAATGTGTGTGACTAACTATCTTGTTTGTGAGTTATTTGCTCCCTTTGCCTTTATCTTTGCTTGTGTGATTGTTGCTTTCAAAACTAGCCTCAAAATAACTGTCTTCAATCTCAGCTAAGTTTTTTGCTCTTCTACTGTTTTTCTCAAATTGTCTTTCATGTAAAACCTTTTTCCAACTCAACTCCTTCCAATTCTATCACAACAACTACTCTTAGAATTAGGTTCTGCCCCCTTGTGTAAGCATTGCTTTGGGTACCTTGAGTACTCACTGAACTTTGATGCACAAGGTTGGCAATTCCACACTTGCACTTATCAATGGTGATTCGTTTTGGGTGCCTGGTATTGGCCGATATCTCAAGAGACCCCTAGGGAACTTTGCCGCAACCAAACCCTTGTTGAAGGTTGTGAATTTCGGAAAAAGTGAGGTTAGAGGTCTGGCCTGGCTGAAGACTTCCTATAGAATAGCTTGTTATTTTATTCTTCATTATTTTAATTTAATAACTTAATTTGTAATAATTTGTAAAAAACTGTGGGGGTTTATAATGAAATTGGTGGGGGGGGGGGGGGGGGGGGGGGGGTATGGGTAGAGAACATGCCTATATGATTTCGTTTATATATTTATGTCACAGAAATCATATATAATACATGCATTCTACATATAGATATCTTGCTCCTAGGATCCTTGTTTTCAATCTGATATTTTTTGATAACCATAACTCGTTAATAATTTAAATTCTACCACTGCATTTAGATATCATGTTTTAGGACCATCACGTGCATTTAGATATCCTATTTTTTGGACCATTGCGCATTAGATATCATGCAATTAGTAACTCACTTGTAGTGTTTTGACCATCTTATTAATTATTCAACTGCATAAACTGGTTTTTCTAAAACTGAAGGATGATCTGCATGTCTGCTATACGCCTAGACAAGCATTAGGCCGGATAAAAATGATTAATCGCATTCGACTTCTTTAAGTTGCCCAAACTAATTTGCCTTTCTGAAATCTGTTTGGTTTTACTACCAAATTCCCGTCTTACTCTTTCGCCTATATGTTTTTCAAACATGTTGCTTTTTCCTGTCCAAGACTGGACTACTATTTTTCCTAAAACCTGTTAAGACCTCTGTAATTTTTAAGGCCCATACTCTCCTCATTTTTTCTGTAATACTAAAGTAACTTCCGCATCTCCATTATACGCTATTTTCAGTCCAGATATAAACTATTGTTTCTAATAGGAGGATATTGCATACGTATATGGTTCTAACTATGTTTGAAAGAATAAATATCTTCTTCCTAATGATACGCATTTTTTACTGCTTTACCCTCAGCCTCTTTTTCCTGCTAATTCTTCCCAGATTATCAGTTTTCTACATTCAGATTTTAAAAATCTCACTCTTTTTAGACCTTAAATGTGATTGAGGCGTGCTAATTGTATGTATATTTGTGGAGGGGTACGCGAGCCATTTACATCCCTTTATGTGATCCCTTATGTGAAGTCCCTACTTGCTTTTGTATGTCGCTTAGTATTTTTCCTTTAAACATAAGGGTTCAACTTAGTCCTCACCTTATAGGAATAGTGGTCCTTAGATCCCTCTAGGATTTATAGGATGGGACGGGTAGTAGCATGCGCTAAGCACTCGTGACCAATACACACACTTAAAATAACCTCTACGGGGTGGGAAGGGTAGAATATGGATATGATGACCGGTGCGCTAATATCTCGTGTGATAATGATTGGTGGGTATTGCACCGAAGTGATCCATATTACATTTAACCCTAGGACCCCTTGTCTCTTTTATTTATTGATATTTTCTTAAACTAACGATTTCTTCTACCAAGCTTTTCTCTTTTTTCAAAATCACTTGTGTCTTCTTTCTTACATAATTCTCAACTTGTTTATGCTTTCTATGTACAAATTTTACTTGTTTCTTTTTATCCCTTTTAAAATCACAACTAAGCATGGCCGGGAACTACACTAGTGGATCTTGAGGGGTTTCTAACACCTTCCCCTCGAGATAATTTCAAGCCCTTACCCGAACTCTGGTTTTCTTTCAAAAATGCTTTTTCCTTTCTTCAAGTGTCCTAATGCACTATAATTATTAGGTGGCAACTCTTCGAATTCTTCAAACCCGCTTCCTTAGGGAAAAGAGTTGTTTTGTCCATAATTTCATAAACCAGATCTCCCTGCTCTTTGAGTTTGGGAAAAAAGGGGGCGTCGACGTCATGGACTCTGCTGGGGAGTTTCATTAGGCTTTTACCATTACATGCTACTTGTGACTTTATTGTCTCTTTAATTGCATTCACTTACTCTTTTTATTTCCTCTACTATGAAACTAACTTGGCTCTTCATGTTTTTCTTTCCTTTTAATTTCCTCTTTTACCGCCTTATTATTTCAATTATGTCGTAATTTTCAAGCATTTATTGTAATCTTTATTTTTATGAACGTGAAAATACATGCAACTTCCTTCATTATTATAACTGCATTTCTCAACATCATATTCCACTCGTACCAAAATAAATCATATAGCAACGCTTATAATGAGTGGTTGCGCCCTTCCAATATTATTACCCCTTAAATGTGACAAAGGCATACTTACAGTAAAACCAATCGGTCAACGGTGTAGTTGACGGTTCCGCGCCTTTCCCACTTGAGTTGTCCGCTCAAGGGTACCTTGTCTAGCACTTCAAAAGTAGAAACCTTAATCCCTTAAACTGTTCATGCATCATGGCCAGACCTAGCAGAGTCAGTTATGTTGTTCACATAATGACTCCTTAAGATAGCCTAAACCGAAGTCCACCGGGTTTTCTCGAAACCAAAATGGACGCCTCCACATTATGTGCATTTATTTGGGGAACTAAATGCCTTTTGCTAATTATTGATTTAAATAGTCGAGTCAGGTGGGGTTAAGGGCCTAACATTTTATTTTGCAGAAAATGAGGCATGAAGTCCCCAGATTCGATATGGTGTCCAACATTCACCTAAGGTTGCTAAGCTGAAAGGGAATATCTTCATTCCAGTGATCAAACCCTCATCCGCAAGTACTTAGAGAACTTACCCTCACTTCTGGAAATTCGGCCTAACAACAAGAACATATAGGATGCAACTTTGTTTTGGGATAGCGATCGTTAGTGTTCTGCTTCGGAGACTTGGAAATGACCCCTTTGCTAGAAGAGATAGGAGGCATGGCTGGTATCCCTTGAGAGACTCTGGGCTTGCTTATGCCAGAGAACCGCAAAAGTAAAGGCTTTCTTAATATGATGGGACTCAAGAAAAATCCCGACCTCTCTTGCTTGATGGACTCCTACATACTCGTTGACTTCTTGTACAAGAGATATGGCCACAACAAGTCCTATCGCACCTAAATGGACGAGTTTGCCCTCACTTCTTTAGGACACACACATAGAAGGGTCTTTGTGCTCATGTTTTGCTTCTTGGGAATGATAATTTGTCCCACGAAGAAGGATAGGATCTACACCAGACTAGCCATGGTGACCAAGACCTTAATGGAAGATATCGACAGGAATTCTTTCAGCGTAGTGCCTATGATCATCACTGAAATCTATCAAGCCTTGGGAAAATGTCAACATGGGCTCCGCATTTCGAGGGTTGTAATCTGCTACTTAAACTTTGGCTCATAGAACACCTTCAGAAGGGCGACTACAGGTAGGAAATTGTCCGCTATGATTGGGATGACCATATGGCTTTCCATCACCAAAAGCGAATGAACTTCATGCCCAACATATTCGCTTAAGCAGAGGACGCTAGTGGATGGGTAGAGTTATTTGAAAATCTAAAAGAAGAGCAAGTTCAGTGGATGTCCGAGTGGTTCCCAACAGGGGAGTTCATTGTCCGTTTTCGAGACGCACCATTCCTCATACTCATTGGTCTGAGGGGAACTCATCCTTATGTCATCATACCCAGGATAGAGAAAATGAATCATTTCAGGGCTGACTTTCAAGATGATGATAGTCCGCACTGGTGTCACACTCAGCATACGTGGCACTGCAGCTCGTCTTAGGTAAGGAGTCTATTGAACCGGACAGGTATCATGCCAGGTGTGTACTGCACAACAAAAGTTGGTTGGAAGATGATCACATTGGTTTGGGTCGTCCGGGATTTGTCCACGTTTATAAGATTATTAATGTGAAAACCAAAGCGCAAGTCAAATACAATCAACTGTGCAAGAGGATGATGAACATCGGGAAATACAAAAAGCCCACGAGAAGATGATCAACGAGTGGAAGATATGGCTGTCACCACCAACAACCGTTTGGGATATATGGAGAGAGGTATAGTGGAGTTAGAAGGAAAGTTTTTGAAAATAATTGAAGATTACCAGAATGTTGAAGGAAGTGCAGGCAGACATCTACGGTTAGGAATGCACGCGTTGATGCAGCTGTACGAGGGAGGAAAGAGTACCGAATATGGGGAAGGTCCTTCTGGGACCAAGTAGATAGGATTTTATTTCATGCTTTCTTAATGTAATAAGGCCACTGGCCATTAGTGACATCTTTTATCACTCAGTTGTTTTAAGACTTGTCTTGTTTTTATGAATAAAATGAGGCATTTAGCATTATAAGTTCTCCAAAATTAATTTGTCACTAGGCCTACCTCAGGCACACCAAGCACACAAATTAGGAAATGACTTATACTATTGCACAAGGTTTTTAAATATCCGCACTAACTTTTTACCTTTTTGTTTTTCTTTATTTTTTATTCCCCTCCCCAATGGTTAGTTTTTGTATTCTGGCACCATCAAATTACTCAATAAGATCCAAGGTTTCTCCACCTCCTCCTCCCCCGAGTCCTGCCAGAAACAGGAACAAAGGCAAAATGGGAGATATAAGCGCTAGAAAGGAACTTGAGGAAACTTCTTAGACTGCCGCAATTACCAAGGAGACTGCTGCTCATCTGGAGCAAACTTTTCTAAGATTTCGAGAGGAATTAGACCAAGTTCGGACCCTGGCAAGCCTGTCAATCACTCTTTCCGCTCCTGATGTTAACACCAAAAACCTGGCACCTCCACAAAACACCCCACAACCTCAAATGAAACCCACTCATGTCCAAGCCTCCAACACATGCAATAACACTCCACTGCTCATCCCAAACCACAAAACACCACAAAAGACCATAACACTCCTATCTTTGTGGACACTATACCCCACTATACTCAGCCAATCACAAGTGCACCCGAATCAGGCGACAAGGGTTCCCTCATCTAGAATTGGCCGTTGAGATCAAGAAATTGACTAGCCGGGTCCAAGTTTTCGAAGGTAGAAAAGGTGTCGAAGGGTTGAATTATGAAGATCTCTGTGTCAAGCCAGATGTTGAGCTCCAGGAGGTGTACAAACCTCCCAAGTTCGAGATGTTCGACGGTACAGGTGATCCCAGGGTTCACTTGAGAATGTATTGTGATAAGTTTGTAGGAGTCGGAAGGGATGAGAAAATCAGCATGAAGCTATTCATGAGGAGTCTGAAGGGTGATGCCTTATCATGGTATATTAGCCAGGATGCAATGAAATTGACAAGTTGGGTAAACATGACGTCTGACTATATGGACCGGCTTAGGTTCAACACTGAGAATGCACTAGATGTGTTCTATATCCAGGATCTTAAGAAGAATCCCACCGAAAACTTTCATAAGTATGCAACTCGTTGGAGGTCATAAGCTGCTAAGGTCAGACCAGCCATGGAGGAAGAACAAATGAACATGTCCTTCGTCCGCGCTCAAGATCCGCAGTACTACGAAAGGCTAATGCTAATAGAGGGCCAGAAGTTCTCCGACATCATCAAGTTGGGAGAAAGGATTGAAGAAGGCATCAAAAAATGGTATGGTCACTAACCTCGAGGCATTGCAAGCTACCAACAAGGTTGTGCAGTGTGGTGGCTCATCAAAGAAAAAGGATGTAAATTCCATAATGGCTGTGCAAAGGAACAATTCCCCTATGAAGTACCAAACCTATCCCTCACCTCCACTCGCATATCAACCCACCATAAATTACAAAGCACCCTACCACATACCAAATACCACCATCTTCCTACCAATCACCTCCACAACCTACATATCAACCCACCTCACCCAGATATTTCGAGCTCACACCTGTGTACCAAGCAAACAAATCCCAACCTTCTCACTACTCGTCACCACCTACCCGCCAAAACTTTCCTCGCCCCAGACCAAACTTTGACCGTAAGCCTCCCAGATAATATACCGCCATAGCTGAACCAATTGACCAATTATATGAAAAACTCAAAATAGTCGGTTATGTTACCCTATCCCAACCGTAACTCTAGAAAATCCCTCTCAATGGATCAACCCAAACAAGACTTACCATACCATTCCGGGATGAAAGGCCATACCATCGACGAGTGTCGCTCGTTGAAAGACAAGATTCAAAATCTAATTGATCACACGGTCATTATAGCAAAGAAGCCCGCTCGTAATATCAGCAACAACCCTCTGCCTGACCACAAGGGTGGAGGCATCCATATGATCGATATTGAAGATGATTGGGACCCCAAGGGGTCAATAGGTTTGATAACTAAAAGAGGCGAGCCTAAGAAGCCAGCAGATACCCCCAATCCCGTTGTTGTTCAGATTCAGCCCTCTGAGGGTGATGTGGTAAATGTGTCTATATCACTCGAGTTTGAAGTGCCTCATGTAAAGGTGCAAAAACGGATTGAGGTTGAGTTTGGGATTCCAAAGGCACCTGTAACATTTGAAGTCACTGTGTTACCTCCCAGGATGCCAATTCTAGTCTCTATGACAGACGTGACCCCGTTCAAGTCAAATGGCATACCTTGGGATTACACAGCCGAGGCTAGAAGGAAGGGAAAGACATATACTGAAGAAGCAATCGTCGCATCGGGCATGACCAGGACAGGTAGGGTGTCCACCCCTGAACATTTAGCTGAGTCCAGCATGAAAGCCTCTGGGTGGGCTAGTGAAACTGGACCCGATGACCTTTGGAGGTAGATACAGGCGAAAGAGTATTCAGTCATCGAGAAATTGAACAAGACGCCAGCACATATTTATATTTTAGCTCTTCTGCAAAGCTCAGAGGCGCATAAAAATGCCTTAATGAAAATACTAAGCGAAGCTTATGTTCCCAGCAACATAACAGGAGGAAAAATGGCAAATATGGTGGGACAGGTGTTGGAAAGACACAAGATCACCTTCCACGAAGACGAGTTACCGGCAGAAGGGCTTAGTCATAATAAGGCATTGCACATCACTGCGTAATGCGAGGATCATTTTATCAGCAGGATCTTAGTGGACAGGGGATCTAGCCTTAACATCTGTCCGTTAATGACTCTCAGCACATTGGGAAAAAGATTGCACGAGATCAAAGACGGAGCTATCTGTGTCAAAGCTTTTGATGGATCTCAAAGATCCACCATCGGAGATATTAACATGTGCCTACAGATGGGACCCACCTAGTTCGATGTTGACTTCCAAGTCATAGACGTGCCAGCATCCTACAATTTATTGCTGGGACGACCCTGGATTCACGCCGCTGGATCTGTGGCCTCTACCCTGCATCAAGCAGTAAAGTGCGAATGGAATCATCAGGAAGTGATCATTAATGGCGATGGTAGCAACCCTATACACAGCCGCCAAACAATCCCGATGATTGGCGGTAGAAGTAAAATATGCAGAGAAACATACCACCACATCAAGCGAGCCAACACCATAGACAAAGACAAGTGGTGGGATAACAAGATTGAGAGCATCCTGAATTGGAGCGGATATGAGCCTGGAAAAGGACTTGGCAAAAATCTTCAGGGCATCACCAAGCCTCTCAAGTTGAAGAAGCATGGTACCACTTTTGTCCTGGGGTATGATTACACTTGGGAGGAGTTCAATCATCGGTCACAACCGTGGCGCAGTCCCTACTACCCATTGGAAAACCCCATATCTCAGCTAGAGCAGACCTTTGAGCCAGCCAACGTTATATATGGATCAAAGGAAGACGAGGCACTGGCAGCAATGAAGAACCTATTTCTGGAGGACAGTATGGACTGTTGTGTTATATTCGAGGACGAAGGGAAGGAAGGCACTTCCATTCAAGCTGTGAACCGAGAAGAACACCTCACCAATTGGTCAGTCAGGACCACCAGAGCCTGGAGAGCTTCGGGTAGAAAGGCTAACAACGCATATGCATCGCATTTTAATTTTAGTTGATTTTACTTTTACGCGGTCTTTACTTGTGGAAAAAGCTCTGATGTTTCAACAATTATGAATTTAATCAAACGCATTTTCCATGTTTATCTTTATATCTCTCTATTATTACTTTTCTCTACCATTTACTTCATTTTACGCAGCACTACTATTACATATCTTGATGATGAACCAACAACTATAACTTGCAACGAGGTAATGCAACAAATGGACATAGATTCAGAAGAGGATGAAATATCAAAAGAAGTTGTCAAAGAGGTCAAGAATTTCGAGAATAGGCCTAAGCCAAATTTGGACGAAATTGAGGTTGTTAATCTGGGAGACGCAAAAAATGTCAAGGAAACACGTATCATCTTACATTTGTCACCACCAGAAAAGAAAGAGTACACAAAGTTCTTAAAAGTGTATGAGGATATCTTCGCATGGTCGTACGATGATATGACCGGTCTCAGCACACCTATTGTAGCTCACAACTTGCCGACAGATCCGACATGCCCACTGGTAAAACAGAAACTCAGAAAATTCAAGCCAGATATAAGTTTGAAAATCAAAGAAGAGGTTACCAAGCAAGTCAAAGAGTCTGTATCGATTACCGGGATCTCAACCAGGCCAGTCGCAAGGATGACTTCCCTTTGCCAAATATACACATATTGATTGACAACTGCAGCAAATATGAGCTGCATTCGTTTGTCGATTGTTTTGCTGGATACCATCAGATATGGATGGACAAAGAAGATGCAGAGAAAATGGTGTTTATTACACCACGGGGAATGTACCATTATAGGATGATGTTGTTCGGGTTGAAGAATGTTGGTTCTACCTACATGAGGGCCATGACCACCATCTTTCATGACATGATACATAATGTGATCAAGGTGTATATGGATGACATCATCATCAAATCCAAGAAAGCAGCAGATCACATGGAATATTTGAGGAAATTCTTCAACAGACTGAGGAGATAGAACTTGAAACTGAATCCAGCCAAGTGTGCATTTGGGGTCCCAGCCAAAAAGTTATTAGGTTTCATTGTGAGTCGCCGAGGAATAGAATTGAACCAGTCATTGGTCAAAGCCATTCAAGAGTTGCCACCACTGAAGGACAAGAAGGATGTAATGAGTTTTCTGGGAAGACTCAACTATTTCAGCTGATTTATAGCCTAGTCCATTGTCATTTGCGAACACATCTTCAAAATGCTAAAGAAGGATGCCGCCACTAAATGGACTGACAACTCTCAGAAGGATTTCGACAGAATCAAGGAATATTTGTCAACACAACCAGTTTTGGTTCCACCTGAGCAAGGGATACCTCTATTGCTTTATGTTACAGTATTGGATGGAGAATTTGGGTGTGTTTTGGGACAGTATGATGAAACGGGGAGAAATAAGTAGGCCATCTACTACCTCAGCAAGAAGTTTAGCCCGTACGAGGCTCGGTATTTATTATTAAAACACACTTGTTTTGCTCTAACCCGGGTAGCTCAAAACCTGAGACATTATTTCTGTGCTTACACCACTTATTTCATATCCAAGATGGATCCATTGAAAGATATCTTTCAGAAGCCCATGCCTACCGGCAAGCTCGCCAAATGGAAAATACTATTAAGTGAATTTGACATTGTTTATGTCACCCAGAAGGCCGTCAAAGGACAATTTTGGCAGATCACCTCACCAATAATCCTGTCGGAGGAGAATATGAACCTCTAAAGACGTATTTTCCTGAAATAGAGAAAGCTTTCATAGGAGAAGACATTGCAGAATCCTATGATGGTTGGAGAATGTTCTTTGACGGAGCCGCAAATTTCAAAGGAGTCGGTATAGGAGCGGTCCTAGTATCATAAATCGGTCAACATTACTTGGTATTCGCCAAGCTCATATTCCCATGCACCAATAACATGGCCTAGTATGAAGCCTGCATGTTGGGGCTCAAATTGGTGATTGACAGGAACATTCAGGAACTGTTAGGATCGGAGACTCAGACCTACTCATACATCAAGTCCGAGAAGAATGAGCAACCAATAATTCCAAGATACTCCCCTATCTACACCATGTAAAGGAGTTGAGAAAGAGATTCAGAAAGACGGAATTCCAGCATATTCCCAGAATACAAAATGAGTTCGAAGATGCCTTAGCCACTTTATCTTATATGATCCAGAATCCATATACCAATTTTATTGATCCCATTCAGGTCAAGATTCACGACCAACCAGCTTATTGTGCTCATGTCGAGGAAGAAGCCGAAGGGAAGACTTGGTTCCATGATATTAGAGAACACTTGACAACATGAGAATACCTAGAACTTGCCAATTATACACAGAAATGCACATTCCGGAGGTTATAGGAGGACTCCCGATCTAGGATTATTATGATGTGTCGAGATGGGAGAAGCAAACACTCTACTGGAGGAAGTACACGCAGGGACCTGCGGACCTCACGTGAATGGTTTCATTTTGGCAAAAAAGATACTCCGAGCAGGGTATTTTTGGATGACTATGGAAACAGACTTCATCCAATATGTCTGGAGGTGCCACCGTTGTTAGATGCACGCATACATGAGAAAAATATCTCCAAACGAGCTTACTACAACAAGCTCACCATGGTCGTTTGCCGCATGAGGAATGGATGTTATTGGACCAATCGAACCAGCCATGAGAAATTGTCATTCACCTTAATGGGTTATCATACCACGGTCCGCACATCAACTAGGACCACTCCATACATGTTGGTTTATGGTACAGAGGTGGTCATTCCCGCCGAGGTAGAAATCACCTCCTTGAGGATCATACAGAAAGTAGAGTTGGGTGATGCAAAGTGGATAAAAAGTCGCTACAAGCAATTAGACCTTATAAACAGAAAGAGAATGAATGCAGTTTGCCAACGTGAATTATATCATAACAGAATATCTAAAGCCTTCAACAAGAGGGTTAAGCTAAGGAAGTTCACACCAGGACAACTGGTATTGAAGAAAATATTCCAGCATCAAGATGAAGCAAAAGGGAAATTCTCTCCCAATTGGCAAGGTCCGTACATGGTTCACCGGGTTCTAACTGGAAGAGCCCTTATTCTCGCAGAAATGGACGGAGAAGTCTGGTTGAAGCCAGTCAATTCAAACGCAGTAAAACGATACTATATTTGACCATATGTTTTTCTTTCATGATGTAGTTTGTACTACGCCTGACCTGATTCCCGTTTAAAAAAAGATTCATAGTTAGCCCTACAGGTTCGGTCATATTTTAATAAAAATTCCATTTCCCCCCGCTATTGGAACTGGGGTAGAATTTTGAGGAGGACCCTCAAAATTTCGAAGTCAGTTTGTCAGCCTCTTCATCAGCGTCGACCCAGTAATTTGGGGCAGAATTTTGAGGAGGACCCTCAAAATTCAGGAATCGATCCGCTTTAGTTACTCATCACAGCCGTCAGCAGCACTAGCCTAGTAAACTGGGGCAGAATTTTGAGGAGGACCCTCAAAATTCTGAAACAAACGAGGTTGTCGTGTCTTTGAACCACGTTGCAGTTGTTGGTTCGTCCAAAATAAAATCATTTTTCATATGTGTACTTACATTATATGTACTAAGTCACCAATAAACATCATTTGCATCACCATCATTTAGCAACGCTACCCCCGTGATACACGATGCCAAGAGCTAGAGGATACCTGCCGACGCCTCCCTTTTTCTAAGGAAAAATCGGGTTTACGACTTTATGGGTGGAATGACTCTTTTATCCCCCTTTTTGGGGAATTTGGGCTATGGAGTTTGGAGAGCTCCACCTAATGATTATAGTGCATTAGGACACTTTTAGAGAAAAGAAGAAGGATTTGAAAGGAAAAGTTCGGGTAAAGGCTTGAGATTATCTCGAGGGGAAGGTGTTAGGCACCCCTCAAGATCCACTAGTGTGGTTCCCGGCCTTGCTTAACTGTGACTTTAAGAAGAGTAGAAGTAGACAAGCAAAGTTTGCACGAAATAAATATAAACAAGTTGAAAATTTTTTAAAGAAGAAAGGCACAAGTGAAAAGAAAGCTTAGTTTGAAGAAAACATTAATTTAAATAAAGGAAAAGCAAGGAAAGAAGGGGTCCAAGGTTTAACTATAATATGGATCATTCAGTGCAATACCCAGCAATTATTCTCTCACGAGATATTAGCGCACCGTCATCATCTCCATATTCTACCCTTCACATCCCGTTAAGGTATTTAAACGCGATTAGTCTCGTTTACTTATTGCATGCTAGTACCTGTCTCGACCTATCAGTCCCAGTGTATTTGGACTTCTAATTATATAAGGTAAGAAATTGGATAAAGGGATAAAGTACTAGGCCGTCAATCAAAATAGATAGCAAATACACGGGATTTTAAACAAATACCAAAAGGCTCATACAAACCTCGTAGATCATACAACAATTATTTTAGCATGACTTGCATATACTGGTTTGGTCTTTAAAGTTAAAGAATTAAGAGGCGGATGAATCAGTTTAACTCACAAAGTTGGATGAAAGTCTGCATCACGCCCCTTGGGTCTGATTGTTAGTTATTGAAGTCTTAATGCAGAAGAGTTGAAAAGAAAGTAAAGATTGTGGTAAATCTGTAAATGGATTTGAAATCAACATATTGTTTGAGTAGGAAAAATGCAGAAGAGTTACAAAAAAGTTTTTAGAGGCAGGAACGTCTTAAAAAAGAGTGAGTTACAGGACTATTTTTAAAAGACAATTTCAGGGACTGAGTAAGACGTTTAGCAAAATGTTTAAAAGAATTGTTTAGAAAAAGATGGAGATTTGAAAAGTTTAAAAAACATAGTGGTTTACAATGGCTTTATTGGAAACAATACATTGGGACATTAAGGGCTAGTTAATGGACTGTTGTTGCTTAAAACGAATCAGACAAGTTGAGATGGAGTTTTATTTTAAGCCTGTTAAAGAGTTGATAAATAGACGAGTGTTTACTTACCCTACAGTTTGCCTAAAACATATGCATTTCCTATGAATATGGTTTCTATATGCAATTGATTAGACGAATGTTAAAGCCCTATAGGCATGGTAACTAGATGATTTTAAGCACTAGAAAATCCTATAGGCATGATTTCTAGATAATTCAAATCATAAAAGACCTATAGGTAGTAATTCTACCCTTTGACTTATGCAGGCAAAATTAACCCCTCACACACCCTTTACTAATATTTTTCCCGAGATTTATTACATAGTTATTACAAAACTTGAAAGAAAAAGACTGAATGAATTACATCAAAACTGAAGTCAGACCCGAGGAGACTCAATGTAACCTTCAACATCAAACACATGTGTTTCACCAAATCCGATTCCAGATTCCAAGGCCTTCTCTTAGAGTGTTGCAAAGTTCCAAGTGTTCAAAAGCCCAGGCAATGCTTACACTCTAAAGATGGAGAGTTGTAACATAGTAGTGCAATGTTGGAATTACCAACCCTCATGCATCCAAGTTCAGAGGAAACTCTAAGGTCCCTAAGCATGGCTTACCATAGGGGGTAGAACGTAAGAACTAGGAGTAGCTGTAGAGTGAGAGAGAAACCTCAGCAGAAGGTGGTCATACCCAGTCATGGCATAAACTGGCACACCCTAACCTCCCACTTAGATTTAGACAAATAAGAGTAGACTCTTAGAGAGTCAAACTCAGGCCTGAATGATGATGAGGACATCAACAGTCCCAAGTTAGAGCTCAGCACATTGGGGGAAAGGGAATGGGAAAGCAGTTGGGTAGAGAATCAAAAAGAGTCTAGTCCTGAATCACACACAGCAATTCATAATGCTGCTATGACCCAAGACGAACTCACATACAAAGGGAATAGGGGAGAGGGATTAACATGCTTGAAAGTACTTAAATAGTGTAGGAAAGATAAATGAACACACAAAGAAAGGGGTAGAAGTGGAGAAATTAAATAATGATGCTTATAGAGCATAGAAGGGCATACTAGTTATAAACTAGAGTAGCAGATTAATAGCAGCAAATAGACAGCCAGAAATAAATAGGAACAAACTCAAGAAACTCAAAATATATAAGAGCAGGCAATGTAGAATGCTCAGTAAAATGCAGAGAAGAGAGCTTTGAGTATGTGTGTGTGTGTGTGTGTGTTTCTGAACTCAGTTGTTCTTGTGTTTTAAAGAAAAGGAGTAGGGTATTTATAGTTTGAAGACATGTTAGTAAGCAAGACAAGAAATAACTCAATATCAATCAGAACCAATCAAGAGAGGGGAATTCCTTTAATTAAGAAATCGAACTTGAATAGTAAAGGGCATGATTTTATTTAAGGAAAGAAAATCAATACACATTGTGCAATGAAGTGTAATACATAAGGGAAGTTTTAAAAATACATGGTTTAGGTAAATATGATAAGATGTAAATCAACCATCACATAGTAAATCAAGGAATTAAGATTCAAACTCAATAATGATCAAGTCAGAAAGTAGGTCAAAATTAAACAAGGAAAGAATCAAATAAGCTCACATAATAGTGGTCTGAAATGATTCCCAAAAAATTAGGGTTGTTTTTGAAAGATAAAGGTCTGACTATAAAGAGTGCCTAACTTTAAACATACGAGGCTAGAATTAAACAAACATAGTGGTCATGCAATCAAAAGTAGAAGAACATAGCCATGAGATAAATCAGAAGATCTTGCGAACCTTAGCAAGAATCAGAGAACATGAGACAGTCTTAGAAATTAGGGTTTTTGAAATCAAACAGGAAGCAACACAAGAATCAAAGCAATCGCACATAAGTGGTTAACCCCCCCCCCCCCCCCCAAATCTAGGGTTTCCTCCATTGATTAAATTCAAAGATGAAAGCATAGAAAATCAGGCAAAGTAAACTCAGAAAATCCAAGGAACCTAAACATTTCATGGAAGCATAATGAAAGAAAACACAGTAAAGCAATCACTAGAAATCCTAGAAGGAAATACAGTAAAATAAAAATACATAGAAACCATAGTGAAAACACTAAGGAGTTACAGTAAAGAAAAATACAGGAATGAATCACAGTAGAACAAGCAAGGAAACCCTAGGTTCGAGAAACTTATATATATATATACATATATATATATATATATAGTGGGAATAGGCAAGGTGACTTGGCACATCTCTTTGGCCAAGAATCCTATTTATCTTTTTTTCTCCTTTTTTTGCCTTTTCCTCTAATTTTTATTTAAGTAAATTAGCTCAATGACAGATTGAGTCTCTTTGATTGCCCACTTTTATTGTACTCTTTAAACCATTCAGTTTTAAAACTCCAAAAGTCAATTTCTGAACCCTTACTCTACTGTTTCAGTATTTCCTTCTTCCCCTATAATTGCTTATTAATTGATATATTAATATATGATGTTTTATGCTTATTTAGCTAATATATTCAGCCCCCATTACCAGTCAACAAAAGCAAATTTAGGAATGAAGGTTAATATAGCAACCACTTCTATGAGTTCTTTGGAAACGTATGGATTTTTAGTATTTTGGAATAAAGTAAAGTTGTACAATTATATGTTTTTTTATTATCGGGGATGCCTTTTATCTTTTGTTCTAAGATTTTCTTACGTTTTGCTTTAAATACTTAGGTTCTGGATATATAATTGTTATTACGAGCAATTGCGTAATGAAGAGATAAATTGTGACGATTTGGAGATGTAAAGACTGCGCCAAGGTAATGCTTATACATTGAGTTAATACTCTCTATAATTAATTAATCTTCTTCTTTTTCTCCTTTTTTGCAATAGCATCGTACGCGATAATATAATTTTGTATGATATGTCTACGGAGCCGTGGGAACATATTTTTTAATTTGAATAACAACTTGATTTAGCTATAGTGGAAAAGTAGATATATTTTAAGAAAATTATTGTCGTTTCACTTTTCTTGCACTTTAATTTTAGAGTAATCTATTTCAAGTAAAAAAATTATTATCTTCATTTTGTTTTCTATATACGTCTATTACCCAAGATAATTTTCTGATTCTTATTCATCTAGAATATTGATATATGTAACCCAAACTTGTGTTGAAGCTGAGATTTTTATTGTAGGTCTAACAGGTGATTCAAAGATTTTATCCTCATTAAAATGTAAGAGTAAATATAAAATTTATAACTATTATTATTATTATTATATTATATTATATTACAATAAAAAATATCATTTATAAATAGCATTTAGCCGTAATGAAATGCAAGAGAATTTAACGTGACACTCCAAAAATCTCTAATTAATAATTGTTCTTATCTTCTCTTTTACTCTAATGTTTTCATGTATGAACTTGATTGAAATTTCAAAAGCATATATATATATATATATATATATATATATATAAAAACTAATTTCAAAATATTATTTATAAAATTATTTGAGTACAACCGTGCGAAGTGCGGAGAATTTCACTAGTTTGACAACTAATGTTAATCTTATATAGACAAGAGGAATGATTACCCTCAGGCCGTCGGTGGAATGACCCGTCTTTAATTTGGCTGATGGAGAACCTAGTGCTAGGTTCATATAAACCTAGCGTTTTTTTACGCAGAGCATAGAGCTATATATAAAAGAAATTTTAATGTTTTAGTACCCTATTTATTTTAAATAAATATTATTTTAATATATTATATTCAACAGATATCTTTTATATTTTTATATTCAAATATCTAATTATACTTACATCCTACATTTAAGGCACCATATATGCTAAATAATATTTTTCTTTCTCCTTTTTAGTCTTTTCTCTTACATATTCACCGTAAAATTGACTAACCACGTTCTCTCTCTTTGCATACACTTTAGTCTTTTTCCCTCAACCCACGATTCATACCTCTTCTCCCACCCAAATTCTATAGTTCTCCTCCATTATCACTCCATTACAATCTCTTAGGGTAAGTTTAATTCGTTGATTTTGATAGACGAAGAGCAATTGGTTCAACTGTAGCGGCTCGATTCTGCATGGCAGTGCTCGTCGAAGTAGGGTTCACAGCCTTTTGCATAATTTCTGGCTCCGTTTGTGGGATTTGAGGGCTGGGGATTGTTTGTAGTTATTGTAGGAGGTTGGGCAGATGTGTTAGGGGGCTGACCAGCCAAAACTAATGGTTGGCTGCTTGCCGACGAGACCATAAGGCTGTTTCTCTATCTATATCTCCCAAATCGCCTATTTATATTCAGTTGTATTCGAATGTATATTTCAATTGTATATTTCACTTGTAGGTTTAATCAATTGTATTTAATTATTTTATTCAGCAGTAGTTAGTTGTATTCAAGTGTTTTATACAATTTTATTCAGTTGTAATTAGTTATATTCAATTATATTAGAAGTTAGTTGTATTTTGTTGCAATCAAGAGTTTATTCAGCTGTATTCAGTTGTGTTTTTATTGTATTCAAGTGTTTTATTCAGATGAATTAAGTTGTATTTTGTTGTATTCAACTGTATTATTCATATGTATTCCTCTTTATTCAGCAGTAATCTTTATTATGCATCTTTCAAATACAGATTAATGAGGGATCATTTTAGTTCGTTAAGTTAAATTGGGAGAATATCATGTGATTTGATTTCCTTCCGTTTTTAGCGCAGATACGTTACTGTATTTAACGTAGATGCCACTTGAATACAGCTAAATACATGTCAAGCTTAGCAGAAATTTCAGTTTTTACGCTTATATTTTTTGTTGTATTAATGAATACAACAGCTTAAATACATGAAATACCTTGTAAAAAAACATAAAAGGTATCTATAATACGTAATATAGCAAAGAGTATCATTAAATGGCTAATTAAACCTATGCTTTATGAAAAATTCTCTATAATTAATTCATTTATATATTAGCCCATAATATTTATTTGGACCAATGTATCTTGAATTTAAAGTATAATACGAATTATTTTATGGATTTAAAATTTATAGGTCTACAATGGGGTCTGAAAAAGGTAGTGTATATGCGAACTTTACCCCTACCTAGTAAAGATAGAGAAATTGCTTTCAATAGACCCTCGACTCATAAAGGAAGAGAAGAGGAGAAGAGAAAGAAGAATAAGAAGAAACAAATGGAGAAAAAGAAAAAGAAAAAAAGAGAGCGGAGAGGGGGCGGATAAATATTATTATCAAATTAAAATATTAATCACAGGAGAATACAACATATCGGCTTACAAACTAAATAACATGATGTAACAAAAGTGGACTTGGAAATGCAAAGATAAACATATATATAAAATAAATATTATAATTCAAGTATTTTATGCACCATAAGACAATCATTACATTATGATTTTTCACTAGATAACAATCAGCATATTATTTTTTACTGCATAATACTTTCTGCATTATAATCTTTTTCAACCTCTTTTAGAAAATTGAAATTAACAACAATAATTAGGAAGGATCAATTCCTCTTACCTATAAAAAATAATACTTCCCATGTATCATTTCATCTTCTTTCTTTCTTCCATCGTATACAAAGATTACACGATATAATCTCAAAAGTATAAATAGTTAAGTCACGTCAAGAATGTATACGGGTAAAATCGGGGTTAATTAATGAGCATCCCGATTTCTCGGTTGGGAAAGCGAAGCATGGATAAAACTTAGTGGAATCGGAATCAAATAGCAGCCCCTCGTACTAAGGACCGAACGAAACGGTTACTATTGGAGCCATCGAGACAACGCCACCCGAATACGGTTCAAGCTTCAAGACCTCGGAGAGCACTACCAAATAGTTGCGTACGACTAACGAAGGCTCGTGATATTCGCGCCCAACCAGATATCACGGCGTGAATCTCAGCCTATATCGATGGCAGGCCACTGATTGACGAAAAAGAAGATTTTTATCTTTCTTAGAAATGTACTAGGGATGAAACTCTCCTACTATATTAAAGGAGGTAATTTTTATTTTATTGGACACAATAACATGCATTATCAAGGCAATATAAGTGTGTTTCTATGCTCCAAATCAAGGGCAAAATGATTAAGCTCAGATCCGAGTCCGGACTTAGCATCATCATTTGTTTGATTATTTATTTTATCTTTAATTCGCCTATCTAAAGTTATTGACCACTTGTATTGAATTAATTCATATAATTTTAAGATCGCGTAGAAATTTAATTATTATCCATTTTTAAGGGTAAACAAAGAACTTTAAAAGTCGAATGGATCAAGCTTAAATTTTAGCCTTCATTCTAGCATGCACATTTACGTGTATAATTATTGCGTACCGAACATATGCATTAAGCAAACTCAAATAGCATGTCAGATTCGCTATTTACGTATTTGAATCGGTAGATTATTCATTGATTATATATAGTTATACACATATTATACTTGGATCAATACGTATATTATATATGTGTCAGTTATTTTTAGTTTAAGCAGTTGTGTGAGTAATTATTAACTACCTTATTTAATAATATGATATAGACAAAAATGGCAAGTGCCACACGAACTAATGGTGGACGATAAAAAGGAGAAAAGCTTTTTATATAAGGGTGCAAAGTGGCCATGATACTACCCTTCCCCCGGCGCCCCGACCTACAAAAGATAAGCAAGTTGAAAGTAGTCGCCAACCTAGATGTCCTCCTCCTCCTTCCGTAATGCTTGATAGTGATCACCCTTGTTTTCAATTTACCGATAGTGAATTTCTACATGATGTTGCAGTAGGTGATAGATTAGGTGATGAAATTATGAATGCTCTTTATCCTAATGAACCTATCTTAGAGGAAAATGAGGATGATGATGATGAAACCCAAGCACAAGATTTAGATAATACACCTACTAGTCATGTTTATAACTCAAGTAATGCACCGACCGATCCACCAGTAGAAACTCCAACTTTTAGTAGACAACCTGCTAAACGTCAGGAAACATCATTAGTTTGGAATTTATTTACTCAAGTAAGAGAACTAAATAAGGCTAAGTGTAAAACTTGTGGGAAATTACTGGTTCATAAATTTACTGGAGACCGTAGCGGCACGGGTAGTTTGACTAGGCACATAAAAACACACCCTACAGATAGGGCTAAATTTTTTCATAGAATTTTAAACATAGAAATTGAAAAGGTTAGAATGGCTCTTAATTGGCTTTTTTATTCAAACCATAGAACTAGACTTAGAGAGTATTTTAAAAATTGTGATGAATATGGTCTTAAAGAAAGAAAGGTTCCTAAACCTTGCCCGACTAGATGGAATTGTAGGTACGAAAGTTTAGTAGTTGCATATGAAAATAGAAACCCAATTAATGCAACGTTTAATTCTCGGGTAGGTGGTGAGGATGATGATGAAATGCTAACTACCCAAGATTGGACGAATGTTAAAATTCTTTTTGATTTATTAGAACATTTTCAAGTTGCTACAAATGCATTTTCTGGGCAATATTATCCAACTATTGCAAACTGTTTAGTTTATATTGCCGCACTAGCTGATTTGTTTGTTGAATTTGGCGAGGGTGGTGATATTTATGAACTTGCTATAAATGAAATGAATCAAAAATTTTAAAAATATTTTTTTCCTATTCCTCCTATTTTTGGTGTTGCTGCAATGTTAAATCCTACAATAAAATTGGGAAGTCCTCATTTTGGTATTCAAATATTTATAAGGCTTTAGATCTTTCAAACGAGGAAGTTGCTACACTTGCAGATGAAAAAGCATCAATTAAAATTAATGCTCAAACAGTTTATAATGCATATCAACTTGCCTTAGAGCATGCTAGGCCAAATATTCCAACCCCTACTTCGTCTAGCTCACAATCTTCTGAAAGAGTTGCGGGCTTCACAGCTCTTAAATCTTGGACGGATTTCCGGGTTTCTCAAGGTGATAATTATGATGAAACTTCACATCTAAATGAGCTTCAAGTTTACTTGTTTATGGGACTTGAAAAGGAGAATCCAGACGGCTCTTTTGATCTTTTGGAATGGTGGAAGTCAAGGGTTTTCCGGTTCTTGCAAGGATGGCTCGGGATATTTTATCAATTCAAGCTTCAACTGTTGCATTGGAGAGCGCTTTCAGTCAAGCAAGACTGCAAATAGGTGATCATAGAGCGGCGATGACGGATAGCTTGGAAAAATCGGTGCTTTTTAGATATTGGATCCGCGCGGAAAGAAGAAACTTTGGAATTGCAGAATCACAACCGGCGATAGATGAAGCTTATGAAGAAATGATAGCGGAACTTTCGGAGGATTCGGCTTCGCTCGGAAGCGGTCATGAACAAGCTTCGTTTCCACCACCACCAGCACAACCTCCTCCCAACCTTGACGGATTTATGAGATTTGTTAGAGATACAATGTAGATTATGATGTAACATGTACTTTGGCACATCTTCTTTTAGTTTTTTTCTTTTCTTTTAATGGTGGTATTAGTACTTTGTTATGCTCATTCCATTGGGGGAAGGAAGACTAAGAAAGATATGCCATTTTGGGTAATAAAAATTATAAGACATACCGTAAATATCTTATTTCTCAATATTTCTTTGTCTTTACTTTGAATTTTATATATATATATATATATATATATATATATATATATATATATATATATATATATATATATATATATACACACATACATATAACATACAATATATACTACAAGAAATATATACGAGAATATATATACATAACATACAACCTAAACTAAAAGAAAATATATAAGTAATAACATATATACATAAGATACAATATATATAAGAGAAGAAATGTATATTGTACATAAAAGATACAATACATATACTACAACAAAATATATAACTATATAAGTTATAATATATATACATAAGATACAATATATATACTACAAGAAAATATATAAGAGAATATATTTACATAACATACAAGAAAATATATAAGGATATACATAATATACAATATATACTAATTATTACAATACAATATACAATGGAATATATATATTATATACTATACTAATAACTAATATACTATATAATGATATTCTATACTAGTATATTATGTACTATACTAATAACTACTATACAAAATATTGCCTTAAAAAATTACAAAAAAACTCACCAGGCCCACTAAGCCCGGCCCGCTAAGCCCGGGACCACATGGGCTTAACCACGTCACGGACTGGTCTCACCCATTGAGCCAACAAAGACCGAAACCGCCAGGCCCGGAACCGCAAAACCCGGCTCGCGAAGCCCGTTTAGGCCCGGGCCTGGGCCACTTTGCACCCTTATTTTTATAGGCTTTATTTGGTGAATCATGATATTGACATTCTTACTGTTTTAAGCGTGTTGAAATTATGCATTTCATTTTCAAAGAAATAAAAACACTTAATTATTGGCTATATAATGAATTGAGGGATGCATGGTTCGACTCGTAGTTTTCATCTTTTTTCTATTTGAAAAAAGAATTGATACACTTGTAAAAGTTATCTCTTTTTTTTTTTTTTTTGCATGCATCATTTGATAGCACGAAAAACGCTACGTACGAACTAACTAGGGTTGTCGACTTGTGGTGGATTATATATAACAAATATTCCTTTATTTTTAATCAAATATTTTGAATTTGAGTCTTGGGTATAAAATCGTCTTTATAAAGGAGTTCCTTACTTTTTAATGTAGAACTTTCCAATGTGAATCAAGATTTAATCGGATCCAATACAGATATCAGATGCCATATAGGAATCAGAAAAGAAAAACTACGTAATGATCTATTAATTATTCGAGGCATCAAAAATTTAAAGACAAAGACTGCCTAAGAAATTAAGAGATGGGTCGACTCATAATGTTCATCTTTTCCATTTCAAAAAGAGACCGTTAAGAGTGGTTTGCTCTAGTAGTGAACACCTTTCATTTTCAATAGAGTAGTTATGAGTTCAAGTCACCCCAAGAGCAAGGTGAGGAATTCTTTAATGGAGGGATGACGAGCTTTTATCGGAAACAACCTCTTTATTCCAGTGTGGGGTAAAGTCTACGTACACACTACCCTTTCCAGACCATACTAATAGGATTATACTAGTTTTTTTTTGGTTTCCCATCTCGTGTCCGGTACCCACACTGGAGCCTGATTATATCCGGATTCGCTGCAGTAGGGTCCCATTCGGGAAAAGCGTTCCCTACCAAGGATTTTTCCATACCTAGGACCCGAATTCGAAACATTTGGTTAAGGAAAGATTAGTCTCATCTGCTGCACTACATTTTTTGATGATCTATTAGTGGGTTATTATTGTTGTATTTGTTGTTTCTGTTCCAAAAAGATTTGATAAGATATTGGAAAAATTATCTCCTCCAGTCCTCCTTTACAGGTAATATATACCATGCCACGAGAAAAAAAAAAACTACGTGATGCGCTGTTCGAGACATAAAAATTCATATTTACTGGAGAAGGATTCAAGATTTTGATTGAAGTTATATTTTTATTATTGAGCTCATTAAACTTTTAAAATTATACGTTAAGAATCTATTATTTATTAAAATCTTAATAATTTTTATATATATTTATGTTTTGTGTCGAAAACGCTAGGATTATATGAACCCAACACTTATGTTCTCCATACACAGATTAATGACGGATGATATATATGATTAATTAATCAAGAAAGTTTATTAGGTTCTTTAATTTGGAAATGCAAAAGATGGTCCACATCATAAGTAGTTAGTACATTTTTGTCCCATAATATGAGGATAATGAAGTAAAAAAGAAAAAGGGCACTAGCTGATTCACTCTATATCTGAGCACAAAATTCATTAACTTTAGTCCAAATTTTATTTTATGTATTAAATATTTTTACTAAGTATATAGAAAATTTTAATTCATAATTCAATAACTAAAACCTAATATTGCTAGTATAAAATTGAGAATTCATAAAATTCAAATTTTAGCTCTGCTTCCGCTTTGAGTGATTACAAACTTTTTCATGCAGTGATTTTTTACTTCGAAACATCATTATCAGGTTTTTCTTTTATTACTTTAAAAAACCAAGCAACTTGAAATAATATATCATAGGGGTCTAAAAAGTTACGTAAATGTTAACATGAAGAGAATAATTCTACAATGATGTAGGGATCGATGGCCCAACTTTAACTTTAGAGAAATTTCTGATATACTTTATTAATTGGTGGCAGATTCAAGATTCAAATATCACGAATTCAGTGACGAGGTTAGGCATGACACTTACTGAATATATAAGATCGGTTGTAGTCATACTATACTTCTATACCTTGTGTGCAGATTTTGGAGCGGAGCTGCGATGGGTGATGAGAGCTGACTCTAAAGATGTCCCTGCCTTCCAGATCTAATTATAACTTGTCCTTGGGTAGTCTTAGAGTTGAATTCTATTTATGTACATTTCGAACGAAAATTGTACTCATTTCGTATTAGTTTTTGCAATAATCCAATCTTAGTAGCTCATAACTTGTATCACCCGTCATTGGTTTATTGTATGGAATCAAGATATATCATTAGTTGATCACCTTTATTTTATTAATTAGAATTGTGTTAACTGTTAATTGGATGACCTAACGGCTTAAGTTATGTGCCCACGACTAGTAAATTTTGGATCACGACAAAGTTTGGAATTTTAGCCCTATGCATTCCATTTGTTGGATTCTAAGTCTATTATTTTTCCTTGTTTAGTGAAGATTTTAACACATATACGTATAACCATAGATTTTAGAGGTTCCAGTCTATAAATGAAGAAACCTCATTACTATAAGAGCCGTATCACTTGAATTCATTGTATGCAGTCTTATTCTGTATTCAAGTAAATAATTATTTTTACGGCTTGAACCCGTAATCTCCTTCTTAGTTGAAGTCCTACCCAATCCAAAAAGTATGTTACACAAGTCCTTTAACTTTTTTCCTTCGTGACAAAAGGGAAAAAGTAGTATACTAACATTCTTGTGGTTGTAAATGCAATTGTAAAGTCTGGAAAATCTTCTTTTATGTCATGACCTTCTTCTTCGTTAAAACATTGAACCGACAAAACCTAGGAAATTATGATGGTACGGACTATATATTAGCCATTTGGTTTTGTCCCTATAATTCAATTATTTGAGATGAAAAGGTTTCAAACAGATAAAGGGTCTACAATTCCCACATTTCGTACGAAATATCAAAATAAAATCATTTAGATTAATAGGAAACTATATCAAAAATTAGCACATTGACACGTCTATCACACCTACTTTCACCACTTCAATTTTTAGATATGGAGAGAGAGAAGGAAAATGACTAAAATACTTGAAATAGCAGTGTCGACCCGTTGGCAGAGAGCGTGGGAGCAAAAATAAAATTATTTACGTGTGACCTATAGGTCGCGAGTTCGAACTGTGAAAGCAGCCATTAATGCTTGCATCAAGGTAGGTTGTTTCCATTATACCTTTTAGGGTGCGATCATTTCCGGACCATCCATAAATGTGAGATGTTTTATGCACCAAATTGCTCTTTTAGCAATGTTGACACAGCATTTACAATTAATATAGAAAGAGCTGCATGTAAGTTATATAGATACGATACTGTAAAGAATTTTTATACTATCAAAATTCAATATTATAAAATATTATTATCTTATTTTTGACGTTACTATATTAAGTTTATTAGAAAAAGGTACACTAGTTGTAGTTCATTTCAATAGTGTAAATAAGTTATACACGGTCATTGCACATAACTTAAACTCTGTAGAATCAGTGGCAGATACAGCTTTTGTGTTAGCTACACGTTCAAATCCTGAATCTGCTCCTAAAGTTGGGATACAATTATTATATTACGGGTTCAATTGAACCCAATATTTTTGAATGGAGTTTAAAGATATATATGTGGTGAAAATCCCAAAAATTTGAATAAATATTTTATTTTAAAAGTATAATAAATTCAGTACAAAAACTTAATTTAAAGTTGAATTTTTTATATTTAAATCTTGAATCTAACTTTGTACGACTCAACAAAATATAAATTCGAGTGACGGCAGAAAGATAGTCAAATCCTTACTCAATATCGACATTGAAATTGAGAAATATAGTGGTATGTGAATTGCATGGTTGTTCATAGAATTGACTGTTGAATTGGCATATATTGGCCGACGTAAGAATATAAAGGCTTGGAATGTTTGTATCTGGAATAAAGTTGTGAGTGGGCAAGGGGCGGAGTAATTGGCGGTGTTCGTTCGATTCGGATAAATTTAATAGCTTTTGCTTAAAATATATATTTATATTAAAAATTCTTTAAATATGTACATATACAATAACTAAAACGAACTATAAATTTGAAGTTCAGAACTCATCAAAGACGGAACCAGATTGATATTTATGGCTTCTGAATTCTAGGATAGTTCCGTCACTTCATCAGGTGTAAGTAATTGGGTTCTACATTTAATTTTTGTATATTTTTAGTGAATTTTGTAATACAAATAAAATGTTTAGAATAAAAATACTGTATTTTGCCAAAATCATATGCAACGAAGAAACTATGTACGGTCAAAAGGTAGTCAATTCAATATTTTTCGCCGAAAAATTATACGGTATAGTCAAATATCTCTATAACAACATTATTTATTTCGATACTTTTTAATTATTATAGTGAAGTGCTGTTAAATAGGATATATATTACAACATTACATAAAAATTAGTTCCTGTTAAATCAATATGATGAATGTGTATAAACTGATGATTCTTGTCATACCAATACACGGCTAAACAGCCCCTTTAAATACAAATACAATAGAAACAAATCCCACTCTTGTAGGATTTATATTTAACTTAGGATTCTAATATTATCCCTAACTAGTAGGATTTATATTTAACTTAGGATTCTAACATTATCTCTAATATTATCTTCAATACCCCCCCTCAAGTTGGAGCATACGGATTACAAATGCCCAACTTGCGAAGTAAAAATTCAAACTTGTCTCTTCCCAAGGCCTTAGTGAATATATCCGCTAGTTGTACCGTAGTGGACACATATGAAGGGTGAATAGTACCATCGGTAATCGAGTCCCGAACAAAGTGACAATCTGCCTCAATGTGTTTCGTTCTCTCATGAAACACCGGATTTTGAGCAATGTATAACGCAGACTGACTATCACAATAAAGATGCATGCCACCCTTGTGTTCAACACCCAAATCCCCTAAAAGTTGTTTCAACCATTTCAATTCACAAGTCAATGCAGCCATCGAACGATATTCTGCTTCAGCAGAGGAACGAGAGACCGTATGCTGTTTCTTAGTTTTCCATGAGACAGGAGACAAACCAAGAAGAACAAACCAACCACTTAAGGATCGTCTGGAAATAGGACAACTAGCCCAATCTGAGTCGCACCAACCTTCAAGCTGCAATGCACTATCCGATCTCAACAATATACCTTGTCCTGGGTTTTTCTTCAAATACCGAACAACACGCAATGCAGCTTCCCAATGTTCCACTCGCGGAGCCTGCATGAACTGAGATAATATGTGGACCGAGTATGCCAAGTCAGGCCTAGTGACAGACAAATATATCAAACGACCAATTAGTCGACGATACGTCTCTACATCTTGCAACACATCTCCTCCTGCCAGGGCTAGTTTGTGATGTTGCTCCATTGGGAAATCTGCAGGCGAGGAACCAAGCATACCTGTTTCTGTAATGATGTCCATGGCATATTTGTTCTGACAAATAAAAAATCCCTGTTTGCTACGAGCTACCTCCAAACCCAAAAAATATTTTAAAAGACCCAAGTCTTTCATCTTGAAACAGTTCCCCAAGTATTGTTTAAAATTGAGCATAGCAGATTTATCATTACTTGCAACAATCAAGCCATCCACATATACCAGCACATTTAACTGTGTTTTACCTGTCGACAAAGTAAATAGGGAATAATCAGAATATGACTGATTAAAGCCATAAGTTTTCAAAGCTGTTGCGAGCTTGGCAAACCAACATCGGGGAGCCTGTTTCAAACCATACAGTGACTTTTTCATCCTGCAAACTTTGCCACAATTTATATTATCAAAACCAGGAGGGATTTTCATATATACTTCCTCTTCAAGATCTCCATGGAGGAAGGCATTATGCACGTCCATCTGATGAACCTCCCAGTTCTTCACTGCTGCTACTGCTAGAAAAGTACGAACAGTTACCATTTTAGCTACCGGAGCAAATGTCTCATTGTAATCCAAGCCTTCAATCTGATGATGACCAAAAATGACCAAACGAGCTTTCAATCTTTGCAAGTGTCCATGCTCGTCATACTTCTCTTTATATACCCATTTGCTTCCGAGGGCCTTTTTGCCAGGAGGCAAGTTAACAAGTTCCCAAGTACCTTGTTCCTCTAGAGCCTTAATTTCATCTGCCATGGCCTTTCGCCACCCCTCGTGTCTCATAGCTTCTTTGAAATTTCTTGGCTCATTCCCTACTGAAATAGCTGCAATATAGTTTCTATGTTTTTGAGAAAAATTGTGAGAATCAACGAAATGTGTTAATGTAAAGACCATACCTGAGGGAGATGTTGTCACGGGAATAACCGGAGGCGGAGATGGACGTTTATTATTTCGCACAGTGGTCACAAAGTCACGATATTTCACATTTGCATACTTAGTACGCATTCCCTTTCCCATAGCATCACCTTGCTCGCGCACCACACCCCGCTCATCAACAAGCTGCGGATCACTGACCTCAGGTTGCGTTACAGTAGCCTCCTCGCCACCAGCAGCATCCTCGCCACTGGCAGTCTCCTCGCCACCAGCAGCTGCCTCGCTACTGGCAGCCTCTTCGCCACCAGGCTGGGCAGGCTGTGCCGCTGCGGCACCAGCACAAATGTCCTCATCAACAGCCCCCCTAACTCGTAGTCCACCCTCATAGCACTCATCGTCATCGTCACTTAACACACAATCCCCCTTAAACGAGGCCGGAGTTGGATTAGATGTCACACTACTGCTAGTTATGAAAGGGAATTCATGCTCAAAGAATTGCACATCACGAGACACAAATCGTTGGTTAGTTTCTACATCAAAAACTTTCCACCCTTTTTTCCCAAAAGGATATCCTAGGAAAACACATTTCCTACTACGACTTGCAAATTTATCCCCTTTTCCCCGTTGATCATGAGCATAACACAGGCATCCGAAAACTTTGATGTGGTCATAAGAAGGGGTTTTATTGAACAAAATTTCAAAAGGAGTTTTATGTTTAAGCAATCTAGAAGGAGTACGGTTAATCAAATGACATGCGGCTTGAACACATTCCCCCCAAAATTGAAGCGGTAAATTTGCCTGAAATCTTAAAGCTCTGGCTACATTCAATATGTGTTGGTGTTTTCTCTCAACTCGCCCATTTTGTTGGGGGGTACCAACACACGAGGACTCAAATATTATCCCATTAGCCACAAAATAATCATTCAGATTATTAAACTCTGTTCCATTATCACTCCGGACTATTTTAATGTCATAAGAAAACTGACGTTTAATTAAAGCAATAAACGAAAGAAACAAGTATTCAACTTCCGTTTTATTGCTTAGCAAATATGTCCACACACTTCTAGAAAAATCATCGACGATGGTCAAAAAATAACGAGATCCACACAAAGAGGGTGTCTTGTAAGGGCCCCATAAATCAATGTGAACCAATTCAAATAAACGACTAGCTTTACTATTGCTAATTGGAAAACTATTCCTATGTTGTTTTGCACGAGGACAAACATCACAGGATTTATTTTTAATGTTTCTAGTAGAACCACTCACAAACGGAAGATGTTGTAGAACTCTTCCCGACGGATGTCCCAACCGTTGATGCCATAACTCTGCAGAACTACTTCGATCAATCTTCAAAGCTTTCACCCCTGGAACCCCGCGGAAATAATAAAGTCCTTCCACCCGATCACCCGCTCCAATCACCTTCCTCGTCGCTAGGTCCTGTATAACACACAATTTTTTAGTGATTTGCAAAGTACAATTTGATTCATCACATAATTGTGAAGCAGAAATTAAATTGCAGTTTAAGTCCGGAACATAGAGAACATTATTAATAGTCAATCCTTCCAGTTCCACCGAACCCTTCGAAGAAGCATTTGCACATCTGCCATCCGGTAAACCTACCGGATAATGAGACACACGGACCGCATTAATCAAAAGAGACGCATCATATGTTACATGATTTGATGCGCCGGTGTCGATTATCCAATCAACACCCTGCTTACCATGGAGTTTTGGCTTGAGAGAATTAAGATGGTCTAGGAGTTGCTGAACCTGAGCCGCGGAAACCCCTGCAAGAGCTGAGCCATCAGCGTGAGTAGCAGGCTGCGTACCTGGAGCAGCAGACCCTCCTGTCTTGTTTGCACGAGCAGGAGGTGTTCGTAGTCCGCGACCAGCTGTACCTGCTGCACGCCCCCCTCCGCGAGCCGAAGACGTGCTACCACGACCATTACCACGGCTTCCTCGAGGCCTATCACCCCACCAATCTGGGTATCCATGAAGCTGAAAGCAAGAAGCTTCGACATGCCCCTCACGATTGCAATAGGTACAAAGTTTATCCGAATTATCAGGTCGAGTAAACTTTGGTCGCGGGTCAGATTGCACCTTGAAAGCCATGAGCTTTCTCGATTAGAGGCCACTGTATCGGTCGAGCTTAGCCTCTCTGCCTGAATAATTTGCTGATATGATTTGTCCACCCCCGGAAGAGGGTCTTGAGCCAGAAGTTGACCTCGGATGGAAGCGAACTTGTCATCCAAACCAATCAAAAAATGATGTACGTAGTCATCTTCCCGCAATTTTTCCACCTGGGAAACAATATTACAGGAACAATTCCCACAAGAACACGACGGAACAGTGAGATACGTGTGGAGTTCATCCCAAATTTTGGCCAGACGACCAAAATACATTGCAACAGGTTCATTTTTCTCCTGCCTACACAAGCCCAGAGAGAGCTTCAATTGACAAATCCTAGTGCCATTGACAACACAAAAACGATTTTTAAGGTTTGTCCATAGCAAGTGAGCATCATCATATTCACCAATCGTAGAACGAATAGTCGGTTCTAGAGTATTGGTAATCTAAGAGACCAACATTGAATGAACGACCTCCCAATCCTCTCGCTTCTGGACATCAGTAGGCTTCACAATCGAGCCATCAACAAAACCAAACTTTCGTTTGGCCTTCAACGAGGTCTTGATCGCCCTCGCCCACTCATCGTAGTTTTCACCACGAAGCTGAATAGGGGTGATGATATTTCCTGGACCATCACTGGAGCCCAAGTGATAGATTAAATCGACTTTGGGTACTGATTGGTCTTGCGCAGCAGCCATGGCAGCGAATGTGTAGAGGAAGAAAGAAAAAAAAAGTATGTGAAGGCAGCGAATGTGTAGAGGTCGTGGAAAGGCTGCTGGAAAAGCCACAGCAAGTAAAAAAGGGCTAATAGAAAGGTTCTATAATCCAGAATCAGGTGAGATATATTTGGATGGTGTGGAGATCAAACAATTCAAGCTAAGTTCGCTAAGGCAACAAATGGGCCTAGTGAGTCAAGAACCAATACTGTTTAACGAAACAATTCGTGACAACATTGCCTACAGCAGACAAGGGAATGCAACAGAAGAAGAGATCATTCAAGCAGCAAAATCAGACCCAGGAAATCGTAAGAGTACAAATATACGTGATTAATGAATAATACGTATAAGAGATTGAAAAAAACCTAGGCTCTTGATACCATGTTAAATCAATATGATGAATGTGTATAAACTGATGATTCTTGTCATACCAATACACGGCTAAACAGCCCCTTTAAATACAAATACAATAGAAACAAATCCCACTCTTGTAGGATTTATATTTAACTTAGGATTCTAATATTATCCCTAACTAGTAGGATTTATATTTAACTTAGGATTCTAACATTATCTCTAATATTATCTTCAATAGTTCCGAAAAAACTTTGACTTTTATAATGAATGGTTGCTATATAGAGATACAATTATAGAAAGGTCTAAATAAATATATAGGAAAAAATATTACTTATTATCGATTATATACAAAAAGAAAAATTCCTAGACACAATATAATCGAATTTTCTAACTTCATCACTACCCGTAGGTAATCGTCTAACTCCATTTCTAAAATCATAAACTTTAAATTCCGACTCGATCAAAAAAAATTAGCCGTGGGTGGTGGTTTGTTTAGGAACATATATTGGTGAGGACCATTTTAGATTTGCATTGCTTACATTTTCTGAGACACAAATGATATTCCGCCCTAATTTCTGACTGAATCTGATCCAGCCACTTTACTTCCCTTTATATATATAAATTATTATATATATCTTTATAATCAATTCACGTGTGTGTTCATTTTTCAGGGGATTGATCATTGGTATGGAAACCTTTTTTATATTTCTCGTCCCTTTTTCTTTTTAAAGGTTTCTATGGCAGTATTATATGAGCTGTTTAGGAGACAAATAAAGAGAAAAAAGATTTACCATAATGCACTCTTCGTCCAATAAATTCACAAATAATCGTTCGTCCAATTGCTTAAATTAATTAGAAATAGCCGGTCAATGCATAATATATGTATAATATGTATATAATTGTGTGTAATCAGTATATAATTTATATTTACCAGTTTAAAAAAGTAAAGAATGAACCCGACCGACTATTTGTGTCAAGATCCTATCGTAATATATATAGAAAAAGAGAAAACAATATGTTGATACACAAAATGACTTTGAGGTACAAAGATGAATTAATTTATGATTGGATTAACAACAACAACAACAACTACCCAGTATACTTCCATCAGGTGGGGTCTGGGGAAGGTAATACGTAGACAGCCTTACCCCTACCCAAAAGGGCAGAGAGGCTGCTTCCAAGCGACCCTCGGCGCATAGGACAGAATGAAAAGCTGCATTGGAAAACAAAGATAAAGTTAGGAACCAAGACAAGACAAAACCCAGTAACAAAACAAAGCATAAGTAATCCTGCAGAAATAACGTAAATGATTATGCAAACATAAGAAACATAAATACCGTCGCATGCGACAATAACAAGCGACAACTATCATATTACCAACCAAGAGGGGACCTACGCTAAAACACTAGTCATCTACGGGTAACCCTACTATCCCACACCCAACCCCGGGTGGGACGAACGAAGGACTCTAAGAGCCCCTAGCCTGCAACCCTGATTCTAGACCTCCAGACTCCCCTATCAAGGGTCAAGTCCTCGGTAACCTGCATACTAGTCATGTCTTGCCTAATCACCTCTCCCCAATGCTTCCTAGGCCTCCCTCTACCCCGCCGACCACCAACAATCTCCAGCCGCTCGCAGCTCCTCACCGGGGCATCGGGACCCCTCCTCCGTATATGCCCGAACCACCTCAGCCTCGCTTCCCGCATCTTCTCGTCCACCGGGGTCACCTCTACCTTCTGTCGAATAACTTCATTCTTAATCTTATCTAGCCTGGTGTGCCCACACATCCACCTAAGCATCCTCATCTCAGCAACCTTCATTCTCTGAACATGGGAGTTCTTCACGGGCCAGCACTCTGCCCCATACAACATCGCATGTCTAACCACGGCTCTGTAGAATTTCCCCTTGAGTTTGTGTGGGATTTTCTTGTCACACAGGACCCCAGAAGCAAGCCTCCACTTCGACCACCCTGCTCCTATCCGATGGGTGACGTCCCCGTCAATCTCTCCGTTCCCCTGAATCACAGACCCAAGATATCGGACACTGTCCCTCTTGGCGATGGCCTGAGAACCAAGCATCACATCCCTGCCCACCCCACTCGGCTCGTCGCTGAACTTGCACTCCATATATTCTGTCTTAGATCTGCTTATTCTGAAACCTTTAGACTCGAGGGTCTGTCTCCATACCTCTAACCTTTCACTAACACCGGCGCTCGTCTCGTCTATCAATACTATATCATCAACAAAGAGCATACACCAAGGCACATTCCCTTGGATATGACGGGTTAGAGCATCTATCACTAAGGCGAACAACAGGGGGCTCTGCGCCGATCCTTGATGGAGCCCCATTACCACAGGAAAATGGTCTGAATCGCCACCCACCGTCCTCACCCTAGTCTTAGCCCCATCGTACATGTCCTTGATAACTCTGATATAGGCTTCTGGCACACTCTTCGCCTCCAAGCACCTCCCTCGGGACCTTGTCATACGCCTTCTCCAAGTCGATAAGCACCATATGCAGGTCCTTCTTCTTATCTCTGAATTGTTCCGCCAGCCGCCTGACTAGGTGAATAGCCTCAGTGGTGGAGCGGCCCGGCATGAAACCGAACTGGTTCCCAGATATATTCGTCGCCTCCCTCATTCGCGCCTCAATCACCCTCTCCCAAACCTTCATCGTGTGGCTCATTAGTTTAATACCCCTATTGGATTAACATGAAAGAGAAAATGTATGATTTCAAAAAAGATATATGTATGTATAATAATAATCAAAACATATATCATAAGTATCTCAAGAAAAAAATGTCCTTCAAATAAGTAATTACTACATAATCCAAGTATTATTATGCACCATCTGAAAATTTCTTGGAAATATGACATTTTATAGGCGCTATAAAAATAGTAGCCGAAAATATACAAAATTTGTATATGTTTTTCGTGTGTTTGTGTGTGTGTGTATATATATATATATATATATATATTGTATGTTATATATAAAATTATATAAATTTTATATATTTTTTTGACTACCAAATGTAAATGATTTGCTCGCGCGGGCTAAAAGTAATGATACGCCAAACTTCTTCATTATTACTAATTACAAACTTAACAAATTATTATATTATTAGTCGCCACATATAATCTCTACATGCATGACTAGAATGTGAATCAAACAATCCCTTATAATTCAAACTCTAGTTAATTTTTTTCGAGCAACACTACGTTATGTCTCTACTTTTTATTGGCTACTTTTACTCGAAATAAGTTACTATCTCTAAGTCACATTAAGTTATTCTTTTCCGAACCTTACATGAATATGAAATACTTAATGCAACGGGTTGTCCTTTTAGAATTATTAAGGCGTTGGTTCCCTTGAGCTTTCAAGTTTCAAGTAAATCTACATCATGCATATTAAATACTATCCAAATCCCACCTGTGAGATTATACTGGATCGTTATTGCATGCTAAATAGTATGATTTAGACAAAAGATGGTATTCCCACGAGCTGGTGGTGGAAGACAAAAAGGAGAAAAAGACTTTTTTATAGGCTTTTTTAAAAATTATTTATCATAATATGGACATTCCCCTTGTCCCAAAACATGTTTAAATTATGCATTTCATTTTCAAGGAAACCATAACATTTATTGGCCAATTAAGAGATTTATCGAGTTGTAGTTTTCATCCTTATCATTCGAAAAAGAAGTGGAAAAAGGTTAACATAATACAGTCTTCCTTTTCCTTTACAAGATTTATTTCTGAGATCTTATTGAAGGCAGAGAGAGACATCAGAAAGAGAAAGCCGCAAACATATCATTGTCCAATGAATCAACTAACCTCTAGCACAAAAATATATGTAATGCTTCATTATTCAACAATTATATAATGAAAAAAACTGTTTAAGAGTCTTCTTACTAAGGTAATGTTCGGGTCAGTTTGTGCATGCCTCAACTATTATATCGAATATTTGCTGCCTCTGACAACTATGTCATCTCATGAGGTATCTGTTAACTTTCATCAGTGGAGTAGCTATGTTATGCTAAGGGTGGTCAAGCGAACACCCTTCAATGGAAAACTACATTGTATATATAAGTTAAATAATATTTTATATGGTTATACATTATATGTTGAACACCTTTAATATAGTTGAGTGAGGCAATTCAAAGTAATGTATTATTCATGGGTTCAATGTTACCAGCCCATTATTTGCCAAAACTAAATAGAGACTATGAGTGTGTTTGGAATAACGGAAAATATTTTCCGTGGAAAATATTTTCCAATAAAATATTTTCTTAAAAAATAAGTAGTAATCTTATTCGTTTTTCGGTGTTTGGTACGCAAATTAAAAAAAATGACTTTTCAAGAGTATTCATAAATAATTTAGATATAATAAACATGAATCTCTAAACTTTCAAACCAATAACCTTCCAAACCCACAAATTTCATGAATTTTCGAACCGCTAAACTTTTAAAATTATGGAATTTTGAACCCGTAAACTTTGTAATTTCTAAATTCGTAACCTTCTAAAGACATAAACCTCTAAACTCATAATTTTGAAACTCGTAAAATTTTGAGCATTTAAACTAATAAATAATAAAATTAAAACTGAAAAATATATTTAAAAATTTTTTTCAGGAGAGGGAGGGGGGCAAGGCTGGGGGCAATAACACAAAACAAAAAAAAAAGTAAAAATCTTTTTGTGCGAGGGGGGAGGGGGTGGACGGGTAGTAGTATGGGTGATGATGGAAAAACTAAAATTTTGAAAAAAAAAAACTTTTTTTGGAAAGGGGTAGGGTGGGATTGTAAGGGTGGGAAGGTTGAGAAGAGCCTTTGGAAAATATCTTTCCTTCTTTTGATAAGGAAAATATTTTCCTCCAATTGGAGGAATTGGAGGAAAATGAATTGATAAAGAAAATATTTTCCAAAACATTTAAACCAATCAAACATAGAAAATTAAAAAATATTTTTCGTCGTACCAAACACACCCTATGTGTAATTGATTCTCTTTCAAATAGTTCTGCATAAATATTAAATAACTCTCTCCATCAAAACTTAACCGAATAGGAAAAAATCCACAAGTGATTCTTGCCTCTACTAAAATTTGAACTGGATACCTCATAATTCTCCTATTACTTCATTGACCACTATGTTCATTCTTGGGTACGACTGCTTTATGAAATTACGACATGATCTTTTCTAGTTTTATATTAAATAGAAAGAAACAAAACAATATTTCTTTCATTGTGTTTTCCTCTATAAAGTAACTGCGTCCTTTAAGTTTACCGTTCCTCTTTTATATAATGACAAGAATAAAAGTTAATTACATATCAGGAAATGTCGCCATTTTATTTCAGGCAGGACACACTTTAAACTTCTAATGATGTATCTTTTGGCAGAAGAATATTCAGTTAACAAAGACTTGTTTGTTATACACAGGGGTGTCAAATGGGTGGCTTGGGTTAATTTTGGACGGATCAAAATGGACTGAATAAATAATTGGGCGGGTTATTTGACTCACCCAAAAGTTACTTGGGCTAAGATGGGTTAAAATTCGGGTCATAACTCAACCCACCCAACTCTTATTAAACACTAATAAATATGTGGGGCGATGTACATCCGTACCCTAAAAAAATTGATTTCGTAACCAACAAACAAATAATCCGTAATAATATGACCATTATATCCCTTCCAAAACATATAAAAGTCCGTCTCTCCTCCGTATTCTCATATTCAAATTTCAGATATCCTCTATATCTCCTCCATCAGCACGTCTCTCCTGAGAACGCATCTCGCATTCAAATTCTAAATTCAAATACATTGTAAGTATCCAAATTCTTCTCCAGAATTCAAAAGAGTTTTTGAATTATATGTTTTCTGATTGATCGATTAAAGTTTGTGTTTGCAATTCTACATCTATTTGAAGATGAATTCTAACATTCTAAGCTGAAGTTGTTTAGTTAATGAGCTGAATTTTATATGATTAAGAACACATCGATTGAGAAATTATATGATTTATTTTGATAATAATGCACAAAAAAACTACAGCAGGAGGGCCGAAGTTTTCCTCCTTAAGTGGCTAAATTAAACCTCATTAATGCACAAAAAAACTTCGGCCTAGCTATTGAAGTTTTTTAGTTATTTATTAAAAACTTCAGCAGGAGGGCCGAAGTTTTCCTCCTTAAGTGGCTAAATTAAAAAATTATTAATGCACAAAAAATTATTAGCCTAGCTGCTGAAATTTTTTAGTTATTTATTAAAAACTTCATCAGGAGGGCCGAAGTTTTCCTCCTAAAGTGGCTAAATTAAAAATTCATTAATGCACAAAAAACTTCGGCCTAGTTGTTGTTGTTTTTTGTTTTTTTTATTAGAAACTTCAGCAGAAGGGCTGAAGTTTTTTTTCTTAAGTGACTAAATTAAAAAATCATGATGCACAAAAAAACTTCGGTATACTTACTCAAGTTTTTTAGTTATTTATTAAAAACTTCAACAGGAGGGCCGAAGTTTTTTTGTTAATTTAGTTGCTGAAGTTTTTTAGTTATTTATTTGAAAATTTAAGCAGATGATGCCTAAGTGATTTCATTGAAAATAAACATGAATCCGTTAACTTTGCTAATACTTGAAACTAAACATGAATCTGCAGGATGAGTTCGATTTGCATTGTTATAACTTTCAATGGGAGTTGGACTCATGATTACAAATACTTGGATCATGACACAAAACTTGTTGTAGTTAATAAGGACATATCATTCAATACTTTTCTGAAGGAAATTAGTGTAGTTGAAAATATTGACTCAACCAGATATGCATTGAAAGTATGCTTTGATATCAAACTAAATACAAACAAAGGAATGCTTGTAACTTCAGATGAAGAACTCAGTACGTGTATACATTTGCTTACAACTGATTCAGCCTACAAGAATTTTCATTTCGTCATCGAACTAATACAACCTTCAGAATCAGTAGGATTCAACCAATCTCTTGCATATGCAATACAGTCAGAACCTTTTGCCGACTATCAACATAAAGTACGACAACCAATAATGGAACTAGACAATGGGCAACAACCTTCTAACATTACAGCTGCTTCAGAATACATAGTGCTGCAACAATTACCCCCTCCTCCAATCATATTAGTTTGTCTGTCACGATCTAAAATCTACTAAGGGTCGTGGTGGCACCGGACACCGCTGTCAGGCCAGCCAACTCAAATGCTAAATTAAATCTTGTTTTATCACTTTTGAAATACTGGATTTTTCCTTCATTATTAAGAAATTCTTAAAGAATATGGTTTCAAATCAAATTTAAAAGTTAAGCAAGAATACAATACTTTAAACCATCCTAGAACCCTGAGTCACTAGTGCATAAGAAGCTACTGATTAGAAAAAATAAAGTACAACGTCTGTCCTGAATATAGTGGACGAAAATAAATGCAGTACACTGGAAGGGACTACCCAAGCTGCGGTCGCCTCGAATAATGCAGATCATCTAGTCCCAAAATCATCCGCGGTGATATGTCTAGAAGACCACTGGAGTTACATATACCTATGCAACAAAATGCACAATAAGTGTAGTATAAGTACAAAAATAACATGTACCCAGTGAGTATCCTGCCTAATCCCGAAGGGGTAGAGACGAGATGGTCAAATTTGACACTCACTAGTAGTCCAATGATTATTTATCTTTAATAAATATATTAAACAATGGATTTATTTTATAAACATATTTCTAATCCAAATAGAGGAAACAAGTAAACACATAATTCTTTCATGAAAAATTTCCTTAGATTTCTTGTAATTATTAACAGTATAATCTCGAGCCATAGTGTGGCATAACACAACTCAAATAAGTCTAGGCAGCAATACAAGCATGCGCTAATCATACCGAGTCGACAGCCCGATACAACAGAAATAAATGTGCACTTGTCGAGGGTCAACGGCGCGCCTATAGATGTATTCATTCATACCGAGGCGATCAGCCCGATCCACAAATAGCAAGCAAATATACGCAAACGGACAATCGATCAATATGGAGCAAATATCCAAGAAAGGTCAATTCTTTTTAATAATTTGCGAAAATGAAGCTTATGTCTTTATTTTTGAAATCCATTTATAAATTTAATATGATTTAAGCTATTCAAGCCGTCAATGGGTTCACAACTAATTCAAGTATAACATGCTTTTGGGTCTTAGACTACCCGGACAATGGCATAATAGTAGCTACGGACGGACTCTCGTCACCTCGTACGTACGTAGCCCCACAATTAGAAGCACATAATCAGTTTAACTCACATATGGGGTAATTTCCCCCTCACAAGATTAGAAAGGAGACTCACCTCGTCTGAAGATCCATAACTAGCACTCTACATCCTTCCCAAAGCTCGAACCAACGCACAGAGCTTCAAAACTAGCCAAATAATGGCAAACTACTGAGAATATACCCAAATACTAGCTAACAATTCAAATTATATATTTTTCCAAAGATACTTGTGAAATGACCAAAATGCCCTCGTGTCACGACCCAATTTCATATCCGATCGTGATGAAGCCTCTCGTGAAGACAACGCTAGCCAACTAACCCAACTCGCCTCATTTTGAATTTGTTTAAACACAACTCAATAGAATGATACAACTTAACAACAATAATAATCACGATCTCAACTCCACACACCCTGACCCGGGGCAAGTCAGGAGTATCTAGGAAGTAGGAACACTACTATAGGGCCAATAATTTATATATAAAAGATAAAAATCGTAATTCAAAGATGAAGTGCGGTGCCGCGAAAGCTGGCGGTCACCTTGCTCAACTACCATAGTAATGCCTTCAGTCCGCTAATAACCCGCTACCTGGTAAACAATACCTCCATATATAAATATATATATATATATATATATATATATATATATATATATATATATATATATATATATCTATATATATATATATAATGGGTGAAAGTAAGAAATATCGAAGATACCACAATGTAAAGCTATAACTAACAACTTAGCCTAATCAACACTGAATTAGCAATAAAACAGGATCAAAGAGATTAGATAAACATCAAAACATGAATGCAATGCAATTCACATCACCACTGTGGCGTACAGCCCGCTCCATTTGGGTACCCGCACTCACTATGGGGGTTCAGACTCTGGAGGGGCTTCTACAGCCCAAGCACAATATCATCGAAACATCGCTGCGGCGTGCAGCCCGATCCGCACTCAGTCCAGAATATGCATGTGAATTATACAGCAAAATCAGATTTTTGTTCTCAGTTCCATTAATAGAAAATTATCATTTAATTCTTTAAAAACCTAAGGAATGTTAATAAGTATTTTGAAACAGTGCTTAAAACTCAGTACTGAAATCATATAACATGCTAATCATCATGGAAGTGATAATAATCCCCAAGGGATTCAAATAATTGGCAATATATCATAACAATCCAAGTAGAATGTTTACTAATCAGTCTATAGCCCAAAGCACAGCTTGGACACCACTCGAGGCAGACTAAGCCACAATCCCCAATTACAAACGTCCCCGCATTCGTCATGAAGTGCGTGTCTCGCCTCAATATAGCGTCACAGTGTGATAAACCGGAGTTTCAAACCCTCAAGTCATCTTCTACATCTATAACTCACCTCGAACTGGTGAAATCTCTAGCCCGCGACGTCTTTTCCCCTCAAACCAGCCTCCACGCACGTCGAACCTAACCAAAGGCAGAGCGAATGCATCACACTATGCCAAGGGAAAAATACCCAATCAAAAATAGTCAATATATACCAAAAATCTCGAAACTAGCAAGACACGAGCCCCTGACCTGTTGGAAACACGTTTCAAATGCAATATACTAAACGTGTGTTCTTTTGTAGGTTTTGATGAATGTCAAACAAAGCAAAAAGCGATATATAGCAGTACTCAAGGACAAGCACAAAATGGATGCATTACAAGAAGCTCAAGACAAAGTTTAGAAATGTTATAATTGAGTCAATATTAATTGTGATCTTGATTCCTCAACTTGGCTCATAACATGGCTTCTCTACTAAAATTATTTTTCCAAAATCATGCATATTTAAATTAAGTGTCAAATGATTTTAAACTATGCATATTTACATTTGTTAAAATGTTTTCCAAGCATGCCTCAAAAATCTGGGCTAAGATAATCGATTATGTATTTATGATAATCGAGTATCTCTAAGCCAAGACTGCATGACAATCGATTGTGAATTAATGATAATCGATTGTGAGTAAGTCAGTTAACATCAGGTTTTTGCAAACTGCATAACAATCGATTGTGTACTTATGATAATCGATTGTTAACTGAGGCAAAGTTTTCAAAACTCATAAAAATCGATTATGAACTAATGGTAATCGATTAGAATGAGAAAAATGTCTCCCAGTGATTTTAAATAAAATGATAATCGATTGTGGCTTTTGATAATCGATTATTTATGAGACAGAGAGTTTTGAAATTAATTAATAATCGATTATTCCATTTGATAATCGATTGTTGAAGCTGACCGTTGTCATATATTTTCAATTACCTTCAGGTAATCGATTGTTGATATTTAACAATCGATGTTTTGCTTAAAATCTGGAAAAGATTTTCTGAACGTTGTTAAAATAATCGATTGTTGATTTCCGGACAATCGATGTTTTATGCCAAAAATTGGAAAGGATTTCTTAACGTTATAAATAATCGATTATTGATTTGAAGTAATCGATTGTTGACGTAAAATCTGGGATTGAATTTTTAATCTGATAGGCAAACAATCGATTGTTTAGTCTTGACAATCGATTGTCACTGAGTAATTTCAGCAATCCTTAATTGGCAATTAGACAACGGTAAGACTGAGTTTTTCACCTATAAATACAGCTTCAACTCAGTGTTTTCACAACAACAACATATACACTTTGAGTATTTTCATTGCTAAAAGCTTTCTTACATTGATCATCATTTTCCATTCATCCATAAAGCTTTTTGAAGAGCCATTCTATTGAGCTAAGTTGTTGTGATCTTGAGCGTACTATTTCTACTCATATCTACTCATTAAGGAGTGCTTTGTAAAGTGAGTGTGTTTTGTGTTTGTAAGAGAATTGCGATTCTCGTTTGTTGAGGAACTTGTGATTCCTCGGTTGAAGTCTTTGGGATTGTTATCCCCGAGCAGTTGAAGTCTTTGGGATTGTTATCCCCGAGCAGTTGAAGTCTTTGGGATTGTTATCCCCGAGCAGTTGAAGTCTTTGGGATTGTTATCCCCGAGCAATTGAAGTCTTTGGGATTGGTATCCCCGAGCAATTGAAGTCTTTGGGATTGTGATCCCCGAGCACCTGGGTGAGGCTTGTGTCCTCAGCTGTAACGGTTTGTTAAGCACCCGTAAGCTTGACAAGTTTAGTGGAAATCTCGAGAGAGTCTCTCAGGGACTGGACTAACCACGTTTGTGGCCAACCAGGATACATCATTGTGTAAGTTTATTCTACTGCACTTGTTTTAATTTCTGCAAAGTTTTTAAATTCCGCACTAAAACGCTTAATATTTTTAAAACGCTATTCACCCCCCCTCTAGCGTAAAGCGTATTGTCCAACAATTGGTATCAGAGCCATACTCTCTGAAAAACTTAACCGTTTGAGAGAACCATCCATGGCTTCTACTCTAAATTTCTTTGCAGGAATAGGTGAAGGAGAATGCAGCATGTCGCCTCCAATATTAGACGAAAACGACTACTCAGTCTGGAAATATCGGATGCAAGTTTTTACAATGGCAAACGATTTGTATCTATGGCAAGCTATTAAACACAGTGATCAACTGACGACAAAAGTCGGGAAAGATAAGGTAAGTGAATACAACACTAAAGCTATGAATATATTACATAACGCCTTGAACCAGGAACTTTGGCGAAAAATCTCCCACTATAAAACTGCTAAGGAAATGTGGGACAAACTTGAGGAATTGCACGAAAACACGCCTCAAAAAGCGGTCAGCACAAACGATGAATCAACTGGTCAGTGCCTCATGGCAGACGAAAAAGACGAGGTAAGTACATCTAACGATATGCAAATTGCTTATAACAAACTGCATGATGAGTTGGTAAATGCTTCTAAGACTATTAAAGATTTACAAAGAACTCTTTCTTTACAAGAAGAGGATTTTCAAAAACAACTCTTTTTAAAAGACAAGGACTTTGAAGAACGTCTTTCTTTAGCTCAAAAAGGTGTTGAAAATCTGTCTCGTGATAACGAGAATCTTGCAAATGAAAATCAATTTTTGTTAAATGATAGTATAGAACTTAGACAAGTCATCAAGACTATGCATGAAGCCTCTTGTGTTGATAAATGCTCTACTTGTACTGCTTGTGAGTCCTTAAAACTAGAAAACACAGAACTTAGGAAAACATTAGAAACACGTAGTAAAGAAGTTCCTAAAGTTGTTGAAAAAGAAACGCCTAAGAAATATCAACGGCATAAAAACAAAAACTTCACTACTCCACCTAGAAATAACTCTAAGGTATTAAACAAGCCTAGAACAAATTCTTTTAGACCACCTAGACATTATGCTAGAATGTATGAAAATAAGGGTAGAACTAATATCTTTAGACAACCTAGATCCAAATCTAGGATTCTTGCAAACAAGCCTACAAATAGTAATTTTCGGCAACCAAGAAATAACTCTAGGAACGAGCTTAGACCACCTAGACATGACACTAGGTCCTTCAACAAGTCTAGCACTAATGACTTTAGACCATCTAGATATTATACTAGAAATGGGAACAATATGTCTAGTGTTAATCTTTTTCATTCGCCTAGAACTTTGTTGGCTCAACCTAGGCATCAACACAACCCGAACGTAGTATGTCATTACTGCAATCGTATAGGTCATATTGCACCTATGTGTTTTACAAAGCATAGAGATTCTTCATATTATTATGGTCGTTATTTGCCTAACCCCCAAGGACCCAAAATGGTATGGGTACCTAAAGAATATTAATTTGCTTTGTAGGTGTGCTTGAAGGGATCAAGTGTACTATGGTACCTTGACAGTGGATGCTCCAGACACATGACAGGAGACGAATCCAAATTCCTTCAACTAGAGCACAAAGAAGGAGGAAGCGTTGTATTCGGTGACAACAATAAAGGACAAATTATTGGCATCGGATCGGTCGGTAAGAATGAAAAATCCTCTATAAAGCATATTTTACTTGTCAAAGGTTTAAAGCATAATCTCTTGAGCATAAGTCAATTATGTGACAAGGGAAATCTTGCGTTGTTTGATTCGGATGAGTGTTTAGTGTTTAGACGTAGTGACTTCAAGATTATTCTACGTGGTTTTAGAGTTGACAATATTTACATGGTTGATCTTGAAAACTCCTCATCCGAGTATGTTGATTGTTTGTTGAGCAAAGATGATAATGTGTGGTTGTGGCATCGTAGAGTAGCTCATATGAACATGCATCTTTTAAATAAATTGATTTCTCAAAATCTAGTGATTGGTCTTCCCAACTTAAAATTTGAAAGTGATACTATTTGTGATTCATGTCAAAAGGGGAAGCAAACAAGAGCATCTTTTAAATCCAAAAATGTTGTTTCAACCTCTAGACCTTTACAACTATTGCATATGGATTTATTCGGACCATCCCGTATCGAAAGTCTAGGAAGAAATAGATATGCTTTTGTAATTGTTGATGATTTCTCTAGATTTACATGGACATTATTTCTTGCACATAAAAGTGATGCATTTCTTAGCTTCAAGCTTTTTCTTAAAAGAGTTCAAAATGAAAAGGAATCAACTGTCACTTCCATTAGAAGTGATCATGGGGGAGAGTTTGATCACAATCTCTTTGCGGATTTTTGTGATGAACTCGGAATCGAGCATACCTTTTCCGCTCCACGTACACCACAACAAAATGGGGTGGTGGAAAGGAAAAATAGGAGTCTCGAAGAGATGGCTAGAACCATGCTCGACGAAGCTAAGATTCCCAAACACTTTTGGGCAGACGCCGTGAGTACCGCATGCTATGTTTTGAATAGAGTAGCAATTCGGCCGATACTCTTAAAAACCCCATATGAACTCTACAAAGGTAGAAAACCTAACATTTCACATTTACGTGTTTTTGGTTGTAAATGTTTTGTGCATAACAATGGAAAGGACCAACTAGGAAAATTTGATGCAAAGTCGGATGAAGGTATCTTCATTGGCTATTCTTCTCGTAGTAAAGCTTATAGGGTTTTTAATAAAAGAACCCAAGTTGTAGAGGAATCTCCTCATATTGTATTTTCCGAAGATAATACTCGCTTGGCGAGAAAGGATTGTGGTCTTGATCTTTCAGGCTTTCTGGAAAGTCTAAAGGACAAAATTCAAGAAGAACCACCAAGGAAAGAAATTGACAAAACGGTGGAACAACCAATTGAAGAAGCTCCTCAACCGGAAAATGAACCAAAAGAGCAAATAGAATGGAGGACAGTCAAAGACCATCCTCTCGATCAGGTAATAGGCGACGTTGGAGGGAAGGTAAGTACCCGGAGCTCCCTTAGAAATACCTTAGATCTTACTGCTTTTGTTTCTCAAATTGAACCCAAAACCATCTCTGAAGCAATTGGGGATGAATTTTGGACCTTGGCAATGCAAGAGGAGCTTAACCAATTCAAACGTAACAACGTTTGGGATTTGGTGCCAAGACCCGAAGGTCATACCATAATTGGTACGAAATGGGTTTTTCAAATAAATTAGATGAAAATGGCATAATCACTAGAAACAAAGCTAGGCTTGTGGCTCAAGGCTATAATCAAGAAGAAGGGATTGATTATGATGAGACATATGCTCCGGTAGCTAGATTAGAGGTCATCCGTTTGTTGCTTGCTTTTGCATCTTCTATGAATTTCATTTTATATCAAATGGATGTGAAAAGTGCCTTTTTAAATGGTTTTATCCAAGAAGAAGTTTATGTAAAGCAACCCCCCGGTTTTGAAGACTTTAATTTTCCTAATCATGTTTTCAAACTCAAAAAGGCCCTTTATGGTTTAAAACAAGCTCCTCGAGCTTGGTATGAAAGGTTGAGTAAATTTCTTTTAGAAAATAATTTTATTCGTGGAAAAGTTGACACAACTTTATTTGTCAAGCATGAAAATAATGATATCTTGCTAGTTCAAATATATGTAGATGATATCATTTTTGGTGCTACTAACAATACTCTATGCAAGGAATTTTCAAACTTAATGACTAGCGAATTTGAGATGTCCATGATGGGTGAGTTACAATTCTTTTTGGGATTACAAGTAAAACAAATGAAGGAAGGTACATTCATTTGTCAAAGCAAGTATTGCAAAGAACTGCTTAAACGTTTTGATATGAACAATGCAAAGGAAATGGCAACTCCCATGAGCACATCCGATCATCTCGACACAGATGAAAAAGGTAAGGAAGTCGACATCAAAAAGTACCGAGGTATGATTGGCTCTCTTCTTTATCTTACTGCTAGTCGTCCGGACATCATGTTTAGCGTGTGCGTCTGTGCCCGTTATCAATCATGTCCGAAAGAGTCTCACCTTACTGCGGTAAAGCGGATTCTAAGGTATCTTGTCGGTACTACCAATATGGGTCTATGGTACCCCAAAGGTTCTTCATGCCAACTTATTGGCTGTTCCGACTCCGATTTTGCTGGATGCAAATTGGACCGCAAGAGCACTAGCGGCACTTGCCACTTGCTCGGTAGCGCTTTAGTTTCTTGGTTTAGTAAGAAGCAAGTTAGTGTTGCGTTGTCCACAACCGAGGCTGAATATGTAGCCGCGGGGAGTTGTTGCGCTCAAATCCTATGGATGAAACAACAACTCTTGGACTATGGCCTACGTCTTGACCACATTCCTCTTAGATGTGACAACACTAGTGCCATATGCTTGACGAAGAACCCCACTCTTCACTCGCGAACAAAACACATTGAAATTAGACATCATTTTATTAGAGATCACGTTCTAAAAGGCGATGTCGAAATTGAATTTGTTGAAACAAAAAGCCAATTGGCAGACATCTTTACAAAGCCCTTAGATAAAGAGTCCTTCTTCCGAATTCGTAGTGAACTCGGGATCCTTGACTCCACGTTGATCTAAGTCATGCATTGCATTTTATTTCTTACATAATTTCTAACTTGAGCGTCGGAGGCGTCTAACACTTTTTTGCAGGTATCACCCTAAAGAAAAGGGGATCATAAAAGCATGACGCAAAATACTCAAGTATTCTACAGGAAAATCGCCGTCAAACAATCGATTACTGTATCAATAATCGATTACTTTTGTTATCTTTATTTTCCAATAAATAAACTTTTGTTTATTTCATATGTTTTTTTTTGCATATTCTTCCCTTGTATATATTTTTGCTAATGGCAAAAGGGGGAAGAAACGGGATATCAAGAAGTATGCTATATCACTCTCAACTTCATTCATGCTTAAAGTGAGGGGGAACATGAATTGAGGGGGAACATCAAATTGCATACTTTACACTTGTCTTGGATTATCAAAATAATTATTGCATATATCCCGCTTATGTTTGCCATTATCAAAAAGGGGGAAATTGTTGGAAACACGTTTCAAATGCAATATACTAAACGTGTGTTCTTTTGTAGGTTTTGATGAATGTCAAACAAAGCAAAAAGCGATATATAGCAGTACTCAAGGACAAGCACAAAATGGATGCATTACAAGAAGCTCAAGACAAAGTTTAGAAATGTTATAATTGAGTCAATATTAATTGTGATCTTGATTCCTCAACTTGGCTCATAACATGGCTTCTCTACTAAAATTATTTTTCCAAAATCATGCATATTTAAATTAAGTGTCAAATGATTTTAAACTATGCATATTTACATTTGTTAAAATGTTTTCCAAGCATGCCTCAAAAATCTGGGCTAAGATAATCGATTATGTATTTATGATAATCGAGTATCTCTAAGCCAAGACTGCATGACAATCGATTGTGAATTAATGATAATCGATTGTGAGTAAGTCAGTTAACATCAGGTTTTTGCAAACTGCATAACAATCGATTGTGTACTTATGATAATCGATTGTTAACTGAGGCAAAGTTTTCAAAACTCATAAAAATCGATTATGAACTAATGGTAATCGATTAGAATGAGAAAAATGTCTCCCAGTGATTTTAAATAAAATGATAATCGATTGTGGCTTTTGATAATCGATTATTTATGAGACAGAGAGTTTTGAAATTAATTAATAATCGATTATTCCATTTGATAATCGATTGTTGAAGCTGACCGTTGTCATATATTTTCAATTACCTTCAGGTAATCGATTGTTGATATTTAACAATCGATGTTTTGCTTAAAATCTGGAAAAGATTTTCTGAACGTTGTTAAAATAATCGATTGTTGATTTCCGGACAATCGATGTTTTATGCCAAAAATTGGAAAGGATTTCTTAACGTTATAAATAATCGATTATTGATTTGAAGTAATCGATTGTTGACGTAAAATCTGGGATTGAATTTTTAATCTGATAGGCAAACAATCGATTGTTTAGTCTTGACAATCGATTGTCACTGAGTAATTTCAGCAATCCTTAATTGGCAATTAGACAACGGTAAGACTGAGTTTTTCACCTATAAATACAGCTTCAACTCAGTGTTTTCACAACAACAACATATACACTTTGAGTATTTTCATTGCTAAAAGCTTTCTTACATTGATCATCATTTTCCATTCATCCATAAAGCTTTTTGAAGAGCCATTCTATTGAGCTAAGTTGTTGTGATCTTGAGCGTACTATTTCTACTCATATCTACTCATTAAGGAGTGCTTTGTAAAGTGAGTGTGTTTTGTGTTTGTAAGAGAATTGCGATTCTCGTTTGTTGAGGAACTTGTGATTCCTCGGTTGAAGTCTTTGGGATTGTTATCCCCGAGCAGTTGAAGTCTTTGGGATTGTTATCCCCGAGCAGTTGAAGTCTTTGGGATTGTTATCCCCGAGCAGTTGAAGTCTTTGGGATTGTTATCCCCGAGCAATTGAAGTCTTTGGGATTGGTATCCCCGAGCAATTGAAGTCTTTGGGATTGTGATCCCCGAGCACCTGGGTGAGGCTTGTGTCCTCAGCTGTAACGGTTTGTTAAGCACCCGTAAGCTTGACAAGTTTAGTGGAAATCTCGAGAGAGTCTCTCAGGGACTGGACTAACCACGTTTGTGGCCAACCAGGATACATCATTGTGTAAGTTTATTCTACTGCACTTGTTTTAATTTATGCAAAGTTTTTAAATTCCGCACTAAAACGCTTAATATTTTTAAAACGCTATTCACCCCCCCTCTAGCGTAAAGCGTATTGTCCAACATGACCCGCTTCTCAAAAAATTACAAAACTCACATTATCGGATTCCTCATCTCGCGACGAGTCCATACATACCAAGAACTCCCAAATCCGAGCTCAAATGACCTATCAAATTCAAATTAGAAATATCAAAACTCAAGCCCTAGCTTTATCCCCTTTTAATGAATTTCAACCGATTTCCATGTTAAATCTAACATAATCTCGTGTTTTTAGGCCAAGAAACGTACCTCTAATCGGTCTCCCTTTAATCCCTCTTCAAAATCACCTCAAAGCTCACTCAAAAAATGGAGGAAAACAATGCCTAGCTCGCGGAGGAAATAAAACCTTTAAACCCTTCTACCAACAGTCCTTTTCGTTTTTGCGGTTACTTACCGCACCTGCGGTCATCGCATATGCGCCCATTTGATCGCTTGTGTTGTCTAACTTAACTCACAGGGTCCGCTTCTGCGGTCGCGGCCTATGCGGACCCACGTCCGCTTCTGCGGAACACCTAGGACCTTCAAGGACTGCTTTTTGCGACCACTTAGCCGCATCTGTGGAACAGCCTATGCGGTCCCTTTTCCGCAGATGCGGAAATAATAGAATCAGCAACCTTCAAACATGCAATAAACTCCAAACTCTCCGTTCAACCACCCGAACTCACCCCGAGGCCCCCGAGACCTCAACCAAAAGCACATAAATGATTTATTACCTTATTTAAACTTGATCGAACAATCAAAACACTATCACTGACATCAAAATGATCAAATCTCAGTTAATCAAAGTGTAAGTTTATCAAATTAAACCGAAACATACATTCAATCAAAATTCCAACCTAAACACCTCCGATTCAACTGAAAGTTTGCACACTCATCATAAATCACCTAACAAAGCTACTTCAACTCTCGGTGTGCCATTCCGACCCTTGGATCAAAATCTCACCTATCAACCAGATATCGCCAAAATGCTAACTTAGCCAATTCAAGCCTACACCGAGCCTCCAAAATTACTTCCGATTGAGCTCCTAAGTCTTAAATCATCCCCCGAAGCTAAGCGGATCACCAGAAATGACATCCTTACCTTCTAACTCAAAAGTTAACATCTTGTTGACTTTTCCAAAACAAGCATTCCTTAAAGGCATTAAGTGTCTCATTTTTCACCAAAACTAATACAAATCAATTCTAACACACCAAGCACTGATAAGCAAACATAAAGAAGCATCAAACGAGAAAAACAAAGCAATAACTCATGATACGATTGGTCGGGTCGTTATACCTCGCGCCTGCGTGCCCGAAATCTAAAATTTCTAGAAGATAAAGCTTACAAATAACTTAAGGATCAAGAATATATGATTTCTACTCCATTCCCTAACAATTTTCTTAGTTAAATCTTGTTTTTACCAAATTATAGGTTTTTCATCCAAAACCCTTGATTTCCTTAATTTCACATGTTAAATCTATCTATAATCTATGTATTTAACTTATGATAGGTAGGATTAACTTACCTCCAAATTGCTAGGTGGTAGCCTCTTAACAAGACCCAAAATCGTTCCAATGCCATGAAAATGAGAGAAATGGACTCAACCGACGAATTAAAACAACCATTTGCCTTCATGCATTTTTGCTTCTGCGATGCTTTTCCCGCTTACGCGGTCCCGTTTCTGCGGACCGCTTGCCCCTTCTGTGGCTCCAAACAACCCCATGCTTTTCGCTTCTGTGGTCAACCCTACCACTTCTGCGATCAGCCCTTACGCTTTTGCAGTTCTGCATTAGCGGATAGGGTCGCTTGTCACGACCTAGATTTCCCACCATCAGGAGTCGTGATGGCGCCTACTAATAGGATTTAGGCAAACAAATTATCAAATACCACTATAACAAACATCGACAATATTAACAACAATAAAATATTTAACAATAAAGTGGAAGTCTGAAATATAATTTACGATAAGAAATGTGGAAGTTTAACAAATCCTCTAACCAAGACTAGTGTCACATTACTCATGGACGTGTAGAGAATACTAAATACAAGGTTCGAATGAAGCATAGAACTGTCTGCTACGGTACAATGATACCAAAACTGGATGAAATAGAAAGGAATCTGGGCCTGCGGACGTCAGCAAAGCTACCTCGAATGTCCCTGGACTGGAACCTAGCTCCCGAAATTCTACTGCTACTCAGATGTTGCTCCAAAATCTAGATCTGTGCAAAAAGATGCACAGAGTGTAGCATCAACACAACTGATCCTATGTGTTGCGCCTTGCCCAACCCCGGGGGAAACATGCTTATGGGGGTAGCAGATAAAAACAGACTGTGAGGAATAACAAAGAAAACTACATCTGATTTCTACAAACACAGAATAAGGAAAAAAAACTACTTTCACTCGTTCAAATTCCTCTCGCTGCAGGCATGCAACACGATCCCATTTCCTCATGTCAATTGGTAGGCTTACCACATGCTCCAATTATATAATAATCTCATGGTTAGCGTTCCACACGATCCCAATCTCAATATCTCGTGGTCGGCATGCCACACGATCACAATCATAATATCTCATGGTCACCGTGCCACACGATCCCAATCATAATATCTCGTGGTCGGCATGTCACACGATCCCAATCATAATATCTCATGGTCAGCGTACCACACGATCCAATCCTAATATCTCGTGGTCAGCGTGCCACATGATCCCAATCATAATATCTCATGATCGGTGTGCCACACGATCCCAATCATAATATCTCGTGGTCGGCATGCCACACGTCCCAATCATAATATCTCGTGGTTGGTGTTCCACACGATCCCTTATCTTTCAACACAAAACACAAAGTGATCCCGGCAAGAGAGGAAAAATATTATAATAGACTATCCCGGCAAGGGAGATCCAGCTATAACCAAACTCATTCAATTCTGCTTAACACATTTAAATCCATTCTTAGTCTCAATAATTACTGGCTCAGTATTAAAGATTTTCAACCAATTCCTCATAAACAACAATTAAGAATTCGATTATTCAACAATTTAGGACTCACGGTCATACTCGACTCCAGTGTATAGATACTCGTCACCATGCCTATACACAGTACTCAACAGGTAGCAATTGGAAAATAATACCCTAATCCTATTCCCTCAAGCCAAAGTTAGCTCAAACACTTACCTCAGTCCGAGAATAGCAATCAACTCTCTAATATCGCCTTTCCTCTACAATCCGACTCCGAAACAACGATATCTAGGCATAATTAGTTCAATAATATCAATAAAGGATCAAAAAACATAATCCCATAGCCTAGAAATGAAATTCCTAACATTCTTCCAAAAATACCAAAACTCGACCCTGGGATCACATGGTCCAAACTCGAGGCTCGGTCAAAAACCCGATCACCCATAACCCCACGAATTTAAATATATAATTTATTTCAAGATTCGACTCCAATTTAAAGTTGAATCACCCAATATCCCCAAAGCCTAACTCTACCCAAAGACCCCAATTTCTACCTTGAATTCATGGTTTAGGGCTAGGAAATTAGTATATAGATGAAGAAATTAAGAGAGAATAAGGTTAAGACCACTTACCCAAGAAGCTATGGAGGAAGAGGAGCTTGAAGATCGCCTATGGGGTGCTGGAGTGAAGAGCTCGAGTAAAATAATGGCTAAATCCTGTAATGAACACTATTTTGTTTTTAAAATAACCGAAAGAAATTAACTCTATGTGTTCGCGACACCAGGGTCGCGTTTGCGATTAAGAAAAAGAAGCAGGCATCGCATTCGCGAAGAGAACATTCCAGGCCCTAGACTTTTGGCCTATGCGTCCACGTTTGGCCTCACGCGAACGCGAAGGCCGATCGAAACTATACGAACACGTTCTGTTGACCGCAAACGTGAAGGAAGGGGGAAGGGAAGCTACGCGAACGCGAGCGTAGGGCCGCGAACGCGTTGAAGGAATACCTGCTGCAGATTTTTTGCAATTTTTTTCTAAGTGTAAAATTGCCCCGAACCACTTCCAAATCACTCTCGAGCCCTCGGGACTCCTAACCAACACACACACTAACTCAGTGACATCCAACAAACTTAGTCGAGCAATCAAATCGCCAAAATAACATCAAAATCAAAGAAACACGCCTCAAAATAATCATTTTCATTTCAAACTTTTTAAACTTCTAACTTTAGATATTTAGGTCCGAAACAGGTCAAACGACGATTTTGACCAAACTTCACAGAAAGCGCTTAACATATATTTAAGACCTATACCAGGCGTTGGAACCAAAATACGAGCCTGTTACTTATATTTTCTAACTCATTTTCTTTTCAAAATTCCATATCATTTTCAAAAAAATAATTTCTTTCAAAAATTCATTTCTCGGGCTCGGGACCTCGGATTTCAATTTTGGGAATACGCACGAGTTTCATATTTTTTCACGGACCCTCCGAGACCGCTACAACATGGGTTCGGGTCCGTTTACCCAAAATATTGACCGAAGTCAACTTTAACAATATTAATATCAAAATTCTTCAAATATTTTTCACATAATTCACGTATTTTAATATAAAATCTTTCCGGATTCGCGCCCGGACTGCGCACATAAATGGTGGCAACTAGAAGCAAGGTTTTCAATGCCTCGGAAGCACAGAAAAATGAAGAATTCTGGTGATGACCCCTTTGGGTTGTCACACTGCTTCTGTGGTCTTGGCTGCCCTCCTGCTCAACCGCTTTTGCGACTACCTCCTCACTTCTGCAAGGCCGCTTCTGTGGTCCCATTTCCGCAAAAGCGGAAATACCATATATCAGCAAACTCAGCTCTTCCAAAAAATCCAATTTTAGATCCGTTAACCACCCGAGGCCTCCGGGACCCAACTGCTCATACCATCCAGTCCCAAAACACTTTACGGACTTTCCCGAGGCCTCAAATCACATCCAACAACGCTCAAACCATGAATTACACCCCAATTCAAGCTTTATGAACATTGAACTTTCGACTTCTACTCCCGATGTTTAAACCTACCAAATCAGGTCCGATTGACTTCAAATTTCGCACACAAGTCATATTTGACATTACGGACCTACTCCAACTTCCGAAATCAGATTCTGATCCCGATATCAAAAAGTCCACTTCCGGTCAAACTTCTCAAAACCTTCAAATTTCTATCTTTAGCCAAATGGCTTCAAAATGACATACGGACCTCTGAGTTCACTTCTGATTAAGGCTGTATCCGGTTCCGGTTCTGGGTCTATTTGGGTATGCGGTTCCGGTTCTGGAGGTTCCGGTTCTGGCGGTCCCAGTTCTGGCGGTTCTGGCGGTTCCGGAGTCGGAACCGCTACGATACGGTTCCGGAACCGTCCGATTCCGGTTCTGGCAGTTCCGGTTCCGCGGTTCTGGCGGTTCCCGGCGGTTGTGATTTTTTTTTAAAAATCAATATCTTGTATAGTAGTCATTAGTATATTGTAGAATATATTTTATATGGTGTACTATGTTATTAGTATAATATATATTGTGTTTGGTAATTAGTATATATTGTGTATAAGTAGTGTATATTTTGTATATAAGTATTATATATTGTATTTAAGTAGTATATATTGTATATAAATATTGTATATTGTGTTGTAGTTAGTAATTAGTATAAATTGTATATAAGTATTATATATTGATAAAAGAATATTATCATTAGTATATTGTGTTGTATGTTATATAAATATTCAAGGATTGGTATAGAATTAAAGACAAAAGATATTCAAGGATATGATAAAGAGCATATTTATTGACCAAAATGGCATATCTTTTTTTATTCTTCCTTCCCCCAATGGAATGAGCACAACATGGTACTAATACCACCATTAAAAGGAAAAAAAACTAAAAGAAGACATGCCAATGTACAAGTTACATCATAGTTTATGTTGTTGGAAACACGTTCTCAAGGCTTTATACTAAAACGTGTGTTCTTATGTGTAGGTTTTGATGAATGACAAACAAGCGCAAATTGATATATGACGAAGTTCAAGTACAAGCGCAAAATTGGTGGATAACGAGATTCAAGCACAAGAAAAATAGTTTAAATGAGTCGTTCTTAATTGTGATCTTGATCCGACAACTTGACTCATGACATGGCTTCTCTCGTAAAATTATTTTTACAAAATCATGCATATTTAATTTAATGCTAAATGATTTTAAATCATGCATATTTACTTCAGTCAAAATGATTTTTAAACATGCCTCTAAAATCTGGACTAAGATAATCGACTATGTACTTATGATAATCGATTATGTTAAGCCAAGACTGCATGACAATCGATTGTGAACTAATGATAATCGATTGTGTTAAGGCAGTGAGCATCAGGTTTTTCAAACCTGCATGACAATCGATTGTGAACCTTATGACAATCGATTGTGATGAGGCAGTGTACATCAAAGTTTTTCAAAACTCAGAGTAATCGATTGTGAAGCTAATGACAATCGATTGTGAAGAGACAGTGTCCATCAGATTTTTAAAAGTCACAAAATAATCGATTGTGAACATATGACGATCGATTGTGTTGAGGCAGTGTCTTCCGGACTTTTTCAAAATTATTAAATAATCGATTGTGAGTATATAACAATCGATTGTCAAGAGGCAGTGTCTAAAATATTTTTCAAAGTCTGATAAATAATCGATTGTTAACATTGCACAATCGATTGTGAAGCTGACCGTTGTCGTAATATTTTCAAATACCGTCAGGTAATCGATTGTTGATTATGTACAATCGATTGTTGAAATTAAAATCTGGAAAGGATTTTTTGAACGTTGCTGAGTAATCGATTGCTGATCTTATACAATCGATTGTTGAAATTAAAATCTGGAAAAGATTTTTTGAACGTTGCTGAATAATCGATTATTGATTCTGTATAATCGATTGTTTTACGTAAAATCTGGAAATGATTTTTTGAACGTTGCCAATAATCGATTGTTGATCTTGGATAATCGATTGTTAAGCGTAAAATCTGGGATTGATTTCTGGAATGATTGGCAAACAATCGATTGTGGCTTCTTGACAATCGATTGTCACTCAGTAAAATCAGCAACTCTTAATTGACAATTAGACAACGGTAATGCCAAGTTTTTCAACTATAAATACAGCTTCATTTCAGTGTTTTAAACACAACAACACACAACAACTGATCATACAATTGCTATAAGCTTGCATACTCTATTGTTTATCATTTTATATTCATTTCATAAAGCTTTTGAGAGCCAAAGTCTTGTCCATAGTTGTTGTGATCTTGAGCTTACTTCTTTTACTCATATCTACTCATTAAGGAGTGTATTGTTTGAGTGTTTAGTGTTTTGTACACTTGTAAGAGAATTGTGATTCTCTTGTTGTAAGGAACTTGTGTTTCCTTGGTTGAAGTCTTGGAGTGTTGTATCTCCGAGCAAAGGTGTTAAGGCTTGTGTCCTTAAGTTGTAAAGGTTGGTTAGGCACCCGTAAGCTTAACAGTGAAGTCTTGGAGTGTTGTATCTCCGAGCAAAGGTGTTAAGGCTTGTGTCCTTAAGTTGTAAAGGTTTGTTGAGCACCCGTAAGCTTGACAAGTTAGTGGAAAATCTCGAGAGAGTCTCTCGGGGACTGGACTAGCCACGTGTTGTGGTGAACCAGAATACATCGGTGCGTACTTTATTATTTATCGCACTTATTTACTTCCTGCAATTTTTTTAATTCCGCAAAGTTTACGCTAATTTTTATTATAACGCTATTCACCCCCCTCTAGCGTTGAGCGTATTATCTAACAATTGGTATCAGAGCCCAACTCTCTAAAGACTTAACAGTTTGAGAGAACCATCCATGGCTTCTACTCGTGACTCTTTTGCAGGAATAGGTGAAGGTGATTTTAACATGTTGCCCCAAATATTTGATGGAAATAATTACTTATATTGGAAAGATCGGATGAGAATTTTCATCACAACCAACAACTTTTATCTATGGCAAATCATCAAGCATGGTGATCAAATGACAACAAAAGTTGGGAAAGCCAAGGTAAGTGAATACAACACTAATGCAATAAATATGTTGTATAGCGCCTTGAATCAGGAAGACTATCAGAAAATTTCCTACTACAAAACCGCCAAAGAGATGTGGGATAAGCTGGAGGAAATGTATGAAAGCATGCCTCAAAAAGCGGATAGCTCATATGATGAATCAACTGGCCAATGTCTCATGGCAAACGAAGAAGAAGAGGTAAGTACGTCCAACTCTCACTCGCTTGAAGAAATGCAAAATGCTTTTAATAAATTACATAGTGAGTTTGTTGATGCTTCCAAGACTATTAAAGATTTGCAGAAAACTCTGTCGTTGCAAGAAAAAGATTTTCAAAAACAACTCTCTCTAAAAGAAAAAGATTTTGAAAAACTGGTTTTAGAAAATGAGAAGTTGAAAGAGGAAAACAAGTTTTTCGGAAAAAGAAGCGCCAATAAGCCCGAAAGCTCTATTAGAAAGTGTACTTCTTGCTTGCATCTCAAAAATGAAGTAGAAAGGCTTAAAGGCACATTAGATAAGTTTAATTCTTCGCACAAAAATTTGAATGATGTTCTTGATAATTTGAAGTCAACCAAGCATGGCATAGGGTTTATGAATGAGCCTAAAGAAAAGGTTGAAGCTAAACCCCAACAACCTAAGGCTCAACCTAGGACTAATAATAAAAATGCTTATCCTAGAAATAGCAATCCTAGAACCAATATGCATGCTAGACTAAATGTTGAACATTTTAGAAGACCTAGCAATGACTTACCACCTAGAAATAACTACCCTAGAAATGATGCATATTATAGGCCAAATACTAGAAGGATTTTTGAACCCTTTAGAGCACCTAGAAATGATTTCCAAGGTAGAAATAATTATTCTAGAAATGCTGCTCATAGTAGGAGAAATGATGTTCATAAAGCGCGCAATAGTCATAATGTTGAAAATAGAGTAAACCATTTTCGTCCGTCAAGTTACTATGAACCTAGAAGGATGCATAACCCCAACGTGACATGTCATTATTCTAGACGTATTGGTCACATTGCTCCTGCATGTTTTACACGACATAGACATATCACTCAATCGCATCATTATGATATGCCTAACCTCCAAGGACCCAAAATGGCATGGGTACCAAAAGATCATTAATCTGTTTTGCAGGTGTGCTTGAAAGGCTACAGTATTGTAGCAGATGCACCGAGCACGACACCTCATTGCATCAAGAGGAAATTTCGGTTAGTTATCCTTTTTGACAAAAACCGAATTGTTGATATGTGCTAGCAACCAATATTAACTTATTTGTTGTTAATTTGGTTCCCTTATTGTTGAATCTTTGATAAGCTTAGTCGTAATAGTTGATGTGCGTTAACAATTAAGATATCCTTGTCAACAATCAATATCAATTAGCTTTGTTGATTCATATGTTGAAAACGTGTTGTTAAATGACAATTGGTGTCAATTAGTTTACTTGTTAGCTATCTGCTTTTAAAAGATCAAAACTGTTGATATGTATTAACAGTTAGCTTGATAAAATCATTTCATTCATGATTTGATAATTGCTATCTGTGGTTTAAATAACTGTTAGTATACCGTGTGGTGTGTATTATCTATTAAGCATATATTACTTGTGAAAGGTTTAAAGAATAATCTCTTGAGCATAAGTCAATTATGTGACAAGGGAAATCTTGCCCTATTTGATTCGGATGAATGCTTAGTGTTTAGACGTAGTGATTTTAAAATTATCCTTCGTGGTTTTAAAGTGGATAATATTTATATGGTTGATCTTGCTAATTCCTCACCCGAATATGTTGATTGTCTTATGAGTAAAGAGGATGATACTTGGTTATGGTATCGTAGAGTAGCACATATCAACATGCATCTTTTGAACAAATTGATTTCTCAAAACTTAGTTATTGGCCTTCCTAATTTAAAATTTGAAGATGGCTCTATTTGTGATTCATGTCAAAAAGGGAAGCAAACAAAAGCATCTTTCAAATCCAAAAATATTGTTTCAACTTCTAGACCATTGCAATTGCTTCACATGGATTTATTTGGATAATCTCGCATTGAAAGTCTAGGAAGAAATCTTTATGCTTTTGTGATTGTTGATGATTATTCTAGATTTACTTGGACTTTATTTCTTGCCAATAAAAGTGATGCTTTTCAGAATTTTAAATATTTTCTTAAGCGTGTTCAAAACGAGAAGGAAACAACCGTCACTTCAATTAGAAGTGATCATGGGGGAGAGTTTGATCACAATCTCTTTGCGGACTTTTGTGACGAACTCGGTATCGAGCATACCTTTTCCGCTCCATGTACACCACAACAAAATGGGGTGGTGGAAAGGAAAAATGGGTGTCTCGAAGAGATGGCTAGAACCATGCTCGAAGAGGCCAAGATTCTCAAACATTTTTGGGCGGATGCCGTGAGTACCGCATGCTACGTCTTAAATAGAGTAGTCATAAGGCCTATACTCATGAAAACTCCCTATGAACTCTATAAGGGAAGGAAACCAAATATCTCCCATTTTAGAGTATTCGGTTGTAAATGTTTTATTCATAACAATGGCAAAGATCAATTGGGAAAATTTGATGCTAAGTCCGATGAGGGAATTTTCATTGGTTATTCTTCACGTAGCAAAGCATATAGGGTTTTTAATAAAAGAACCGAAACTGTGGAGGAATCCCCTCATGTTGTATTTTCAGAAAATAATGCTCGCTTGGCGAGAAAGGATTCCGGTTTTGATCTTGCAGGTATTTTAGATAGCTTGAAAGACAAAATACAAGAGGAAACGCCTAAGGAAAATAAAGATGAAATCTTGGAACAACCAATGGAGGAAGCACCACAATTGGAGAAAGAAACGACAATGCCTAACGAATGGAGGACAATCAAAGATCACCCTCTCGAACAGGTAATTGGCGACGTCGGAGAAAAGGTAAGTACCCAAAACTCCCTTAAGAACACCTTAGGACATACTGCTTTTGTGTCTCATATTGAACCAACAACCATCTCCGAAGCAATTGGGGATGAATTTTGGACCTTGGCAATGCAAGAGGAGCTTAACCAATTCAAACGGAATGACGTTTGGGATTTGATGCCAAGACCCGAAAATCATACCATAATTGGTACGAAATGGTTTTTCGAAACAAACTAGATGAAAATGGTGTAATCACTAGAAACAAAGCTAGGCTTGTAGCAAAAGGCTATAATCAAGAAGAGGGTATTGACTATGAAGAAACATATGCTCCCGTAGCTAGATTAGAAGCTATTCGTCTATTGCTCGCTTTTGCCTCTTCTATGAATTTCAATTTATATCAAATGGATGTGAAGAGTGCTTTTCTAAATGGTGTTATACAAGAAGAAGTTTATGTTGAACAACCCCCCGGTTTTGAAGATTTTAAATCTCCCGATCATGTTTTCAAACTCAAAAAGGCTCTCTATGGTTTAAAACAAGCTCCCCGAGCTAGGTATGAAAGACTGAGTAAATTTCTATTGGAAAATGATTTCATTAGGGGGAAAGTTGACACCACCCTTTTTGTTAAGCATAAAAACAATGATATTTTATTAGTTCAAATATATGTGGATGATATCATATTTGGTGCTACTAACAATGTCTTATGCAAGGAATTTTCCGATTTAATGACAAGCGAATTTGAGATGTCTATGATGGGTGAGTTAACATTCTTTTTGGGATTACAAGTAAAGCAAATGAAAGAAGGTACGTTCATTTGCCAAGCCAAATATTGCAAAGAATTGCTGAAATGATTTGAAATGAACAATGCAAAAGCAATGGCGACTCTCATGAACACATCCGATCATCTAGACAAAGATGAGAAAGGTAAGGAAGTCGACACTAAGAAGTATCGAGGTATGATTGGCTCTCTTCTCTATCTTACTGCTAGTCGTCCGGACATCATGTTTAGCGTGTGCTTATGCGCCCGTTATCAATCGTGTCCGAAGGAGTATCACCTTACTGCGGTAAAACGGATTTTGAAGTACCTTGTTGGTACTACAAATGTGGGTCTATGGTACCCCAAAGGTTCTTCATGCCAACTCGTTGGCTATTCCGACTCCGATTTTGCTGGATGCAAATTGGACCGCACGAGCACTAGTGGCACTTGCCATTTGCTCGGTAGCTCTCTCGTTTCTTGGTTTAGCAAGAAACAAGTAAGTGTTACTTTGTCCACAACCGAGGCTGAATATGTAGCCGCGGGGAGTTGTTTCGCTCAAATCCTCTGGATGAAACAACAACTCTTGGACTATGGCCTAAGTCTTGATCATATCCCTCTTAGATGTGATAATACTAGTGCCATATGCTTGACGAAGAACCCCGTTATTCATTCGCGAACAAAACACATTGAAATTAGACATCATTTTATAAGAGATCACGTTCTCAAGGGCGATGTCGAAATCGAATTTGTTGAAACCAAAGACCAATTGGCCGACATCTTTACTAAGCCCTTAGAGAGAGTCCTTCTTCCGAATTCGTAGTGAACTCGGGATTCTTGACTCCACGTTGATCTAAGTCATGCATTGCATCTTTTTATTTTACATGATTTCTAACTTGAGCGTCGGAGACGTCTAACAAATTTTTGCAGGTATCGCCCTAAAGGTAGGGGGAATTATAAAGCATGACGTGCAATAATCGAGTCTTCTTCAGAAAAATCGGTTTCTGTCGTCTAATAATCGATTGTTGTGCTATTACTTGAGTTATTGTACTCTCTTTAAGTAATCACGTTATCTTTCCAATAAATAAACAAGTTTTTACATCTTTGGCATCTTCTTATATTATTTTTGCTAATGGCAAAAGGGGGAAGATAACCGGTATGCACTCTCAATATTTATAAGCTTAAATTGAGGGGGAATTCATATATTGAGGGGGAACTAATCGCATACTTATTGCATATCTTTACTTGTCTTGAATCGTCATTATAAATTGTTTAAGTTGCATATCCCGCTTAAAGTTTGCCATTATCAAAAAGGGGGAAATTGTTGGAAACACGTTCTCAAGGCTTTATACTAAAACGTGTGTTCTTATTTGTAGGTTTTGATGAATGACAAACAAGCGCAAATTGATATATGACGAAGTTCAAGTACAAGCGCAAAATTGGTGGATAACGAGATTCAAGCACAAGACAAATAGTTTAAATGAGTCGTTCTTAATTGTGATCTTGATCCGACAACTTGACTCATGACATGGCTTCTCTCGTAAAATTATTTTTACAAAATCATGCATATTTAATTTAATGCTAAATGATTTTAAATCATGCATATTTACTTCAGTCAAAATGATTTTTAAACATGCCTCTAAAATCTGGACTAAGATAATCGACTATGTACTTATGATAATCGATTATGTTAAGCCAAGACTGCATGACAATCGATTGTGAACTAATGATAATCGATTGTGTTAAGGCAGTGAGCATCAGGTTTTTCAAACCTGCATGACAATCGATTGTGATGAGGCAGTGTACATCAAAGTTTTTCAAAACTCAGAATAATCGATTGTGAAGCTAATGACAATCGATTGTGAAGAGACAGTGTCCATCAGATTTTTAAAAGTCACAAAATAATCGATTGTGAACATATGACAATCGATTGTGTTGAGGCAGTGTCTTCCGGACTTTTTCAAAATTATTAAATAATCGATTGTGAGTATATAACAATCGATTGTCAAGAGGCAGTGTTAAAATGTTTTTCAAAGTCTGATAAATAATCGATTGTTAACATTGCACAATCGATTGTGAAGCTGACCGTTGTCGTAATATTTTCAAATACCGTCAGGTAATCGATTGTTGATTTTGTACAATCGATTGTTGAAATTAAAATCTGGAAAAGATTTTTTGAACGTTGCTGAGTAATCGATTGTTGATCTTATACAATCGATTGTTGAAATTAAAATCTGGAAAACATTTTTTGAACGTTGCTGAATAATCGATTATTGATTCTGTATAATCGATTGTTTTACGTAAAATCTGGAAATGATTTTTTGAACGTTGCCAATAATCGATTGTTGATCTTGGATAATCGATTGTTAAGCGTAAAATCAAGGATTGATTTCTGGAACGATTGGCAAACAATCGATTGTGGCTTCTTGACAATTGATTGTCACTCAGTAAAATCAGCAACTCTTAATTGACAATTAGACAACGGTAATGCCAAGTTTTTCAACTATTAATACAGCTTCATTTCAGTGTTTTAAACACAACAACACACAACAACTGATCATACAATTGCTATAAGCTTGCATACTCTATTGTTTATCATTTTATATTCATTTCATAAAGCTTTGAGAGCCAAAGTCTTGTCCATAGTTGTTGTGATCTTGAGCTTACTTCTTTTACTCATATCTACTTATTAAGGAGTGTATTGTTTGAGTGTTTAGTGTTTTGTACACTTGTAAGAGAATTGTGATTCTCTTGTTGTAAGGAACTTGTGTTTCCTTGGTTGAATTCTTGGAGTGTTGTATCTCCGAGCAAAGGTGTTAAGGCTTGTGTCCTTAAGTTGTAAAGGTTGGTTAGGCACCCGTAAGCTTAACAGTGAAGTCTTGGAGTGTTGTATCTCCGAGCAAAGGTGTTAAGGCTTGTGTCCTTAAGTTGTAAAGGTTTGTTAAGCACCCGTAAGCTTGACAAGTTAGTGGAAAATCTCGAGAGAGTCTCTCGGGGACTGGACTAGCCACGTGTTATGGTGAACCAGAATACATTGGTGCGTACTTTATTATTTATCGCACTTATTTACTTCCTGCAATTTTTTTAATTCCGCAAAGTTTACGCTAATTTTTATTATAACGCTATTCACCCCCCCCCCCCTCTAGCGTTAAGCGTATTATCTAACATATGTATTATTTCTAACAAATCTCATAAAACCTTCAAGGTTTGGAGGTGGTTGTGTTGGCGGTGGAGGAAATGAAGCTTGTTCATCACCACTTCTGGGTGAAAATGTTTCCTGAGCAAGTTCCGCTAGCATTTCTTCATAGCACTCATCTATTTCTGGTTGTGATTCAGCTAGCCCAAAGTTCCTTCTTTCTGCGCGGATCCAATCTCGAAAAAGCACTGATTTTTCCAAGCTGTCCCGCATCGACGCCCTGTGATCACCTATTTGTAGTCTTGCTTGACTAAAGGCGCTCTCCGATGCAACAGTTGACGCTTGAATCGACAGAACATCCCGAGCCATCCTTGCAAGAATGGGAAAATGCTTTTCCCTTGCCTTCCACCAATCCAAAAGGTCAAAAGAGCCGTCTGGATTCTCATTCTCTAGTCCCTGCGACAAATAAACTTGAAGCTCATTTAGATGGGAAAAATCATCTACATTTTCACCTTGAGTACCCCTGAACTCCGTCCACGATTTAAGAGCTGTTAAGCCAGCAGCTCTTTTAGGCGCCTGTGATGTGGACGAAGTAGGGGTTGGAATATTAGGCCTAGCATGCTCTAAAGCCTGTTCATAAGCATTATAAACAGTTTGAGCATTCACTGTAATTGATGCTTTCGCATCAGATAGTGTAGCCATTTCTTCTTCTTCAAGATCTAAAGCTTGATAAATAGTAGAATACCAAAAGTTAGGACCTCCTACTTTCATAGTAGGATTTAACATAGCAGCCACACCAAATATAGGAGGGATTGGAAAAAAATATTTCTTAAACTTCTTTTTCATTTCAGTAATTGCAATTTCATAAATTTCCCCTCCCTCGTTAAAATCAACAAACAAATTAGCAAGTGCGGCAATATAAACTAAACAGTTAGAAATAGTTGGATAATATTGGCCAGATAAAGCAGTTGTAGCCACATGAAAATGTTCTAAAAAATCTAAAAGAATTTTAACGTTAGTCCAATCTTGATTAGTTAGCATGTCATTATCTTCCTCCCCACAATCCGAGAATTATAAGTAGCCTTAATTGGGTTTCTATATTCGTACGCCACTACTAAACTTTCGTACATGTAGTTCCACCTAGTCGGGCAAGGTTTAGGAACCTTTCTTTCTCTAAGGCCATATTCGTCACCATTTTTAAAATATTCTCTAAGTCTACTTCTACGGTTAGAATAAAAAAGCCAATTAAGAGCGAATTTAACCTTTTCAATTTCTATGTTTAAAATTCTCATACCATCACCAACAATTAAATGATAAATATGACATATACATCTAACATGGAAAATATTAGTAAAAGCAGGATTAAGTGTTCTAGTTAAAATACCTATTGCACTAGTGTTGCTACTAGCGTTATCCATGGAACTTGACATTATTTTATCACTAAAAAAAAATATCTACATACATCTGAAACAGTGTTAGAAATAAACTTACTCATGTGCCGTGAATTAATTATTCTATATGCAATAATGCTTTTTTGCATTGTCCAGTCTTCGTCTATCCAATGACTGGTTACGGTTAGATAATCACAATCATTATTGCTTCTACCAATATCAGTTGTAATAGACATACGATTACTTATATGGGTAAATAAATAACGCAAGTATTGTTCATATTCATGCTTGTATTCATAAATGTCGGCCTTAACTGTGGCGCGAGGCCAACCTTTATACGTAGGATTAAATACTCTTCTAATATAATGAATCCAAGCAGGATTAGAAGCAAAAGAATAAGGCAAACACATAACAGTGATCATTTTAGCTAATTCTTCACGATCCTTATTTGGATCGTAATACAATATACCTCCGGTGACTGTGTTTATTCCTGGTTGAACTAAATTTGAACCAGTACTTCGGTTAACAGTTGTTTCAGGACTTGTCCTCCCCTCTTGTTGCGCTTTCAATTGGAAATATCTAGCCTTATCGCTAGGGTGTAATTTTATATGTTTAACTAAACTACCTGTGCCGCTACGATCTCCAGTATACCTATGCACAAGTAATTTCCCATAAGATTTACACTTAGCCTTATTTTGTTCTCTTAGTTGAATAAAAAATTGCCAAACTAATGAAGTTTCTGAACGTTTAGGAGGTTGTCTACTAAAAGTGGGAGTTTGTACGGGTGGGTGTTCCGGTTCATTAGTAGCAGGACTAGTAGGTGTATCATCTAAATCTACCGGAGCTTGTGTTTCGTCATCATCATCATCCTCATTTCCCTCTAAGATAGGTGCATTAGGATAAAGAATATTCATAATATCATCGTCTATTCTATCACCAACTGCTACATCATGTAGAAAATCAACATCGCTAAATTAAAAACATGGGTGATCACTATCAAGGATTCCGAAGGTTTCATTAGTATTTCTAGGTTGGCTACTACTTTGAACTTGTTTATCTTTTCTAGGTCGGGGAGCCGGGGGAGGGGTAGTATTTTGGCGACTACTTTCACTGGTTTTAGATTTTCCTTTTCCGGACATATTTTTCAATGAAAATGCCATAATAATTACAATTAAGCAAAATAACAACACACAAAAATATTCTTAGCACGTAAGAGTTGAAACGAGTTTACTGGATTGACGAACAACTTCTTGAAAATTGAAAATCGTTGAAATTGAACACTTGAAAACTTCAATTCAACAACTTCACAATGTTTCACGAATTTGCAACAATAAATTAAGCACTTACACTAGAAATATTGAAAGAAAGATTGAGAGATATTGATGAATTGGTGAATTAAAATGAAAGAATGAGGGGGTATTTATAGTTGTGAAATGGAAAATTGTGTAATTATATAAAGTTTGGGGGCCAAATGGCTATTTTTGAAAATTCCAAACGGCTAATTTTGAAAAAGAGCTTTTTGGAAATTTAAATTAAAAAAAAATTAAAAATCGGACCGTTGCAGAACCGTTTGGAACCGGATGGAACCGCTTGAACCGGTCCGGTTCTGGCGGTTCCGGTTCCGCGGTTCCAACGGGTGGAACCGCTCCATCACGGTTCCGGGGAACTGCCGGAACCGCGAAACCGGAACCGGAAGAACCGCGGTTCCGGTTCGGAACCGCGAAAAATATAGCCTTACTTCTGATCGTGCTCCAAACTCCAGAATCACCATACGGAGCTACCCCAATCTCGAATCCCCAAACGGACATCGATAACTCTGATTTGCACTTCCAGCCAAACTTAAGAAATTTCTTCCAAAATGCTAACTTCCACAATAGGCGGCAAAACGCTCCCGGGTTTTCCAAAACCCGCACCGGGCATACGCCCAACTCCGAAATCATCATACGAACCTGCTGGAACCTTCGAATGCCGATTCCGAGGTCGTTTACTCAAAAATCCAATCCTAGTTCATTCTTTCAACTTAAAGTTTCCGAAATGGGAAGTTTCATTTAAATTTAACTTATATCTTTCTGAATTTCAATTTCGACCATGCGTACAAGTCATAACACCTGAAATGAAGCTGCTAATGGCCTCAGACTGCTGAACGACACGCTATGGCTCAAAATGACCGGTCGGGTCGTTACATTCTCTCCCACTTAAACATACGTTCGTCCTCAAACGTGCTGAGAATTATACCGAAGTAGTCTGGAATCATTGTTTAGAACCTTATGCACCTTCCTGTGATGCCACAACTTAGCTGAGCACATTAGCTCGATATATTCTGAAGATATTTCCTTTTATTCAAGAAAATAAGCCTTAGAGCCCAATTCCAACATCCGGATTCTATGCCAGGACTATTTTCATCTTAATATCACCAAATTATTCACCACAAGTTGTTCCCAACATGATTGTATAACTTTGCTGAATTCACACTTTGCATTACTTTACTTATAGGACCACAATAACATTTTATGATCAACTTAGCCAAAATTCAACGAATCAGATGCTCCCATTGCACCTCATGACACATGCAAGTCTTAATCTAACTCTTACAATACTGCCACGATGGATGAGATTTGCCGAAATTCATAATCAACTGCCGAGTCAACCAATTACTGAGTCTATACTTCTGACAAGAAACATTACCACATTCTGAACCAAATAATGATCTTGCTCCTTAATATACTCCATATAATAAGATTGCACTGATCCTAAATCGCACAATCTTGTCTCACCTAGTATGAACTGCTCAGGCAATAAGCCATTCCGAATGCGATCCAAAAGTCTCATATGACGCCACAATGTGCCAATAGGCCACCAATCCGATCACAACATAAACATAAATTCAAACTCTGGAAGGATTTACCTAACCCCCGCACTAATATGGACTTTCCTTAGAAGATAGGAAGCAAAACACACCAAAAAATGGCATATAAAAAACCATACTCGACATCACACTGTTGCGGTGCGCAGCCTGATGCGAATAGTAATAGCACTCAATAAAGGCGATGCATATTGAGCTAGATTGCTCATTACAAAAAATACGATATATCGGCCATAGACACGTTAAGGTGTATAATACCATCCCTGAGGACATATATAGCGCTATAGGCTACAAAACACAAGCACAACTGAGGTGTAATACATGATCTAAATCTCAAGAGTCATCCTGCTAATATGACATTACTTCTGAGCGGAACCTCAACACATACGAAGTTACCAATCCATCTCAAATCTCATACGGTGCAATATATTGTCATATGAAATAGCTGACCACAAAATAACACCGCGACTACTCTTCCATCAAGAGCGCATTTCTGAAATGAACACAACTGGCTTGATATAAGGCTCACTTCCACATTTAAATCCATCCACCGACCTCAAGTCGATCCTGATCGGGCGCAACTAGGCCAATGACTTTCAAAGTTCCATGCTAACTTCCCTCTTCTTATAACACACAAGAACATCCATCACAACTGAAGCAACCTCCTCAGTTCATAATCTAACAAACATAGTGCCCTTCAGGCATAAATTCTCAAATTAATGATATTACCACAATCCTCATACTTGGTTCAAATCTTTAGTCAATCAAGTGACTAAATGTCACACTTGTACAATCTTCCTATGTGATATGCTCCCACAACCTTCCGAAATAATTAACCTGCTCTACACATCGAAACCACCGGATGCAGCAACGCTGAAAAGAGATCAAGAATCCTTAACTAGGATGCAAAGCCTTTCTCACAAAACACCGATCTCAGTTGATACTGACGACTATACCAACTTACTCAAAACACTAAAACTCCCGACCTGCTCATCCGAGCTCATGACATCATAGTCATTACAAAAATATAACATTGATCCTCACTTCAAATTCCAACACTCACTGCACCTAACGTGTCGGTATACGATAGACACAATTTCTATCACAACTCTGTAACCAGTGATAGACTAACACTTCATCATATAAAACTTTTCATTAACTCACTTCAAGAGAACTACAGCGACATATAGGTGAATTCTCATAACCATCGAATATGCCAATCTCTAAGTAGTGGTCCAAGCAACCATATTCCTTCCGGGATTCGCCTACTCATAACAGGCCATAACAGAAGAATGCTTTTGAATAACATCAATCACTGTGGCCGACAAGAATCACACGCACTGCCACAAATCACATGCATGACTTGATCATGCTAGATGAACTGATCACCACTACCAATATGCCAAGTTAACCATGGCTAATCAACATACTTCCTTCCACTTTGTCCTTGATTGCCTTAGAAATAATACTTCTTCATTCAACACATAACATACTTCATCTGTACTCATCCCGAGTGACCTTGAATCACGAGACCATGCTACCTCGAATCCCATGAATCATTTCATATCTCTCAAATGCTACCTGCAAGTCAACACATTACACAACATCTAGAGCCTCCACTCATAAGTTGTTGCAAAAGCTTGATTCTCAACCATACCAATAAGTTTGAAATCATTAGGCACCGCACTTTACGCCTTTTGAATCCACTAGGACCATGGATACCCTTTCATAACACATGAATACCCTCTTGACGAAGCATCCGGCAGAATAACTTCCTTTGAAACCTACATCTATACGAGGCATAAATCTTGAATATTTTTCCAAGTCCGAACATGAGCCAATAAGGCCAACCGTAGCATGCCTCCAACAATTCCTTTGATCAAATTACCACTTATGGCCTTTTCTCATAGCTGAAATAATCCCTCAATATGCTAATGACCAGAAATCACGCAAGTAGTTAACTATACAGCCCAATCATAAGTGGTGGGACTCTCCCACTTAACTTGAAGCCATCATTTCACAATTCCTGAGTTTGCCCGACCTCTTTACCTCTCATTGGCATAACCTCACGCCATAAATTATCAAAATTTCTCGGAATCTTCTTGTAAATCCCCATCTTACATATCCTGAATCATCATCCACATTCGAACGACTGATCTGCTTGTTGAACAACCAATATAATTCATTGCAGAAGCTTCGCCAACCACGCGAACCTGCTTACGGGGAATAACCCATCTAAGGAAATCACCTCCCGTCATCTTCTCACGCCGCTGCACAGGGTACATTCGCTACGATACCAATAGCCCATCCTGAGTCTGAGCTCACATTCTAGTTGCACAAGTCCATTCACCCCTCGCGGACATCAATTAAATGTGCGGCAATATCCTCCCAATTCAGAGTTATGCTGCATCCTCCTTCACGTCAAACAGCTCATTTTCACTATGTCAAATCTTCTGCCAACATAATGGCCCATGCTTCAAGTCCGCTCCGTAGGCCCCGATTACTAATCTCTGAAATTCTCCAATGATTCCAAACTCTCCTTAAGGCACGTAATCATCCTACTACCAAGCCCATATGCAACACCCCCCACTCTCCCACTTCGGCGGAACTCATCTCTTTTATCATCCACTCGACCTTGCTCCCTATACTTGGCCTTCCAGAAGTTTTAAGCATCGCCTGATACTTCCCACATGCACATCCTCATACCTTGACGCTCAATTGTTGCTTTAAAAAAAGTCTATCTTCGTGGCACTTGAATCTACCATTGCTGCTAACTTTAGAACCTTTCCAAAGGTCATCCTTAGCTATCCATAAATATTAGAAATTCTGATTCGATCTTAAACCACCACACCATGTGATATCTACCAGTTGTATCTCCAATACTATTTCACAATATCCTGTCATAAAGGAGAATTATAGCAGATTACAACATCGATGAACTTGGTACGTTCCATCAGGACCACGGCACGCCATCATAGAAGAAAAACTCCACCTCGCTTGCAAATACCAAGTATCATTACTTTACTAGCCCACATCTCACCATTCTTAATCCGACTGCCCTTTTCCCATGCCGGAAATTAAATATTGTATCCCTTGATTACGCGCTGAGTAAACATCCCTTCAATTCATTCAGTGCCCCGACACATGGGCAACATCCTACCATCGCACAACACCGCGGAACAATCGCTCATAAGCATCATGGCGACATGTGCCTAACCTCAAGGCTCTTAAAAGTTCTATTACTGGGATGAAACAATAGAATATCCCTCCATAATGCGACTATCATACTCCAATCAACTATACCGGGAAAACTCATCCCGCACCACCTTTGTAGTGCCATGACAATTCTTCAAATTCTCGAGTTCTAATAAGCGCTCGCGTCGCATAAGATTGAGTAGAAAGGAATCAAGGAAATAAGCCTCAAAGGAATTGAACAGCACGATAAGGAAATCAAGAAGGGAAGTACTCTTAATAGCTTTGTAGCCTCCCAAGGATAAGTGCAGACGTCTCTGTACCGATCCGCTAGACTCTACTACACTTGCTCATGATTCGTGAGACCGACGGGAACCTAGTGATCTGATACCATGTTGTCACGACCCAAAACCTACTAAGGGTCGTGGTGGCACCGGAAACCACTGTCAAGCCAACCAATCAAATGCTAAATTAAATCTCGTTTATCACTTTTAAAATACATGATTTTTCCTTTATTATTTAGAAATTTTTAAAGAATATGGTTTCAAATCAAATTTAAAAGTTAAGAAATAATACAATACTTTAAACTATCCTAGAACCCGGAGTCACAAGTGCATGAACAGATACTGATAAGAGAAAATAAAGTACAACATCCGTCCTGAATACAGTGGACGAAAGTAAATGCAGTACACTGGAAGGGACTACCCTAGCTGCGGCCGCCTCGAATAATGCAGATCATCTAGTCCCAAAATCATCCGCGCTGATACTTCTAGAAGACCACTGGAGTTACATATACCTTTGCAACAAAATGCACAGTAAGCGTAGTATGAGTACAAAAACAACATGTACCCAGTGAGTATCCCACCTAATCCGAAGGGGTAGAGACGAGATGGTCAACTTTGACACTCACTTGTAGTCCAATGATTATTTATCTTTAAAAATATATTAAACAATGGATTTATTTTATGAACATGTTTCTAATCCAGATAGAGGAAACAAACAAACACATAATTCTTTCATGAAAAATTTCCTTAGATTTCTTGTTATTAAGAACAGAATAATCTCGAGCCATAGTGTGGCAAAACACGACTCAATTGAATCCAGGCAGCAATAAAAGCATGTGCAAATCATACCGAGGCGACAGCCTGATCCAACAGAAATAAATGTGCGCTTACTGAGGGTCGACGGTGCATCTATAGATGTATCTATTAATACCGAGGCGATCAGCCCGATCCACAAATAACAAGAAAGTATACGCAAACAGACAATCGGTCAATATGGAGCAAATATCCAAGAAAGGTCAATTATTTTTAATAATTATAGAAAATGAAGCTTAAGTCTTGTTTCTGAAATCCATTTAAAAATTTAATATGATTTAATCAATTCAGTCGTTAATGGGTTCACAACTAATTTAAGTATAACATGTTTTTGGATCCTAGACTACTCGAATAATAGTATAATAGTAGCTACGCATGGATTCTCGTCACCTTGTGCGTACGTAGACCCCACAATTAGGAGCACATAATCAGTTTAACTCACATATGCAGTAATTTTCCCCTCACAAGATTAGAAAGGAGACTCACCTCGCCAGAAGATCCATAACCGGCCCTCTACATCCTTCTGTGAGATCGAACCAACGCACAGAGCTCCAAAACTAGCCAAATAACGGCAAACTAGTGAGAATATACCCAAATACTTGCTAACAATTCAAATTATACAATTTCCCAACTCCGCTTATGAAATGACCAAAATACCCTCAGGCCCACGTGTCAGGAATCTGAAATTTCTCGAAGATAAAGCTTACCCATAACTTAAGGATCAAGAATATATGATTTCTACTCCATTCCCTAACAATTTTCGTGGTTAAATCTTGTCTTTACCAAATTCTAGGTTTTTCATGCAAAACCCTTGATTTCCTTAATTTCACATGTTAAATATACCTGTAATCTATGTATTTAACTTATGATTGGTAGGACTAACTTACCTCCAAGTTTCAAGGTGGGAGCCCCTCTCAACAAGCTCCAAAATCGCCCCAATGCCTTGAAAATATGAGAAATAGACTCAACCCACGATTTAAAACAACCATCTGCCTTCAGGCGTTTTCGCTTTTGCGATGCTTTTCCAGCTTCCGCGGTCCCGCTTCTGCGGACTGCTTGCCGCTTCTGCGGCTCCAAAAAACCCCAGGCTTTCCGCTTTTGTTGTCAGCCCTATCGCTTCTGCGGTTCCGCATCAGCGGATCAAGGGCCGCTTCTACGGTCCTGGCTGCCCTCCTGCTCAACCGTTTCTTCGGCTTCCTCCTCACTTCTGTGGGGCCACTTATGCGGTCCATTTCGCATAAGCGGAAATACCAGATACCAACAAACTCCGCTCTTTCGAAAATCTTATTTTTGATCCGTTAACCACCCGAAATCCACCTGAGGCACCCCGGACCCCAACCAATCATTCCAACCAGTCCCAAAACACTTTACAGACTTACTCGAGCCCTCAAATCAGATCCAACAACAATAAACCATGAATTACACCCCGATTCAAGCTTTATGAACTTTGAACTTTCCGACTTCTTCTCCCAATATTTAATCCTATCAAATCACGTCCAATTGACTTTAAATTTTGCACACAAGTCATATTTGACATTACGGACCTACTCCAACTTTTTGAAATGGATTCCGACCCCGATATCAATTCCACTTCCGGTCAAACTTCTCAAAAACCTTCAAATTTCTATCTTTATCCAAATGGCTTCAAAATGATCTACGGACCTCCGAATTCACTCCCGATCACGCTCCGAACTCCAGAATGACCATACGAAGCTACTCCCAATCTCAGAACCCCAAACGGACATCGTTAACACTGAATTGCACTTATAGCCTAACTTAAGAAATTTCTTCCACAATGCTTACTTCCACAACAGGCGCCAAAATGCTCTCGGGTTATCCAAAACCCGCACTGGGCATACGCCCAATTCTGAAATCATCATACAAACTTACTGGAACCTTTAGATCTTGATTCCCAGGTCGTTTACTCAAAAATCCAATCCTAGTTCATTCTTTCAACTTAAAGCTTCCGAAATGGGAATTTTCATTTAAATTTAACTCTGGTCTTTCTGAATTTCAATTTCAACCATGCGTACAAGTCATAACACCTGAAATGAAGCTGCTAATGGCCTCCAACTGTTGAACGACGCATTAGGCTCAAAACGACCGGTCGGGTCGTTACATTATCGATGACCAAGAAGAAGAAAGACAGCTAATAATGCAAATTGACAACCAAGACACAATCCAGCAAAACTTTTCTTCACCTTATGTAACCATAAACAACAATGAAGATGAAGTAAACACGGAGTTTCTACCAATAACATCACATAGAATTGAAGAACTTGCTGAAAGTTCTTGTGCTTCTCCGAAATCAAGAAAATGAGTGAGGAGAAAGGTAAAAGAATCTCCACCATGTAAAATACTTAGGCACAATGCGTTGCCTGAGAAAGTAAGAGTTGGATCATTCTTTGAGAACAAATAAAGCGTGACTAAATTTTTCTACATCTTAGAGATAAATCAAAAAGTTGAATTCACTAATGTTAGATCATGTTCCAAGAGATACGAGCTAAAATGCATCGTGGACAAATGCGGTTGGAATGCACGTGCTACCAGAATAAAAAAATTCACATTGTTCCGAGTGATAAAATATAATAACATCCATGAATGCTAGGTTGATGCAAGAAAATCATATCAGAAGCATGCTACATCAAATTTAATAATTGAACAAATTATAAAACATGTTCGAGACAAAAAGATAAGGTATCATTATCATCTGTTTAACTCTGAAATTTATTAAAAATACGTCTAATCACAGAAGGATTTATAGAATTTTCATTAACAACATAAACTGTTTTTTAAAATATCTAAAAATACAAACGTAAAAGTAAAACTAATGAACTTATCAAACTAAACCCTATCAAACTTAAAATCAGAAGTTAAATCGTAAAATAAAACCCAGAAAGTTAATGCAATGTACTTGTGATTAAATTGTAATGTGGGAACAACGACGACTAGCAATTTAAAATTCAAAATAACGACGAAAACCCTTTGATTCAGAGAAGAGCGGGAACGACTAGCCGTTGAAAATTCGAAATAACGACGAAAACCCTTTGATTTCAAAGAAGAGCGCGAATAACGGGAGACAGAGAGATAGAGAGAAGAGGACTGGAGTGAGTATACTTGGAGAGAAAGTAGTCTTTTAATAAAGAAGGGCAAAATAGTCTTTTCACATGGCTTTTAACAAAAAAAGGGCACGGGTGCAAACAAAAAGACAAAGCGGCTACGGGTTAAAAGGGGGCGACCGGCGCCCTGTGCAATTTTTACAAATATGTGTTATTTTCTTATAAATTGTATAATTACTAAATAAAGCTTTTTGCTTTTGTTATAGTCATATTTAAAATATTAAACAAAAAATAAAATTATTTCTAAGATATTTTGATAAACTTACTCATGGACCAATTTAAATGGGTTGAGATGTGTTGGGTCAAGATGGGTTAAGTTCAATAAATGGGCAGATCAATAACCAACCCAACTATTGGCGGGTTAGGTGGGTCATTCGGGCTTGGGCCACATTTGACAGCTCTAAGTTATATATAATATAAAGCCCATTTCAGCAAGCGTGAAATAACCATTTCTGCGTGTAACTAGAACACTTTTTGTGTCTGGTTAGTGACTGTTTTACGATCAATTTTATTTACTGAGACAAATAAAAGCCCAAAATCAAGAAAGATTATTGTTTTATATTGACAGGAGCCCTTGCGAAGCGGATTAATGGCCAAAACTCAAGCCCGTTCAGAGTCCTAGCATAAGGAAGTAAAGTGCAACACTCTTTTAAGTTTTTGGCCCATTAACTAAAGCTTAGGATCTCATATATATATATATATATATATATATATATATATATCAACAACAACCCAGTATAATCCCACAAGTGAAGTCTGGGGAGGGTAATATGTACGTAGACCTTACCCCTACCCCGGGAAGCAGAGAGGCTATTTCCAGGAGACCCTCGGCTCAAGACATCAACAAGAGAAGATAAGTTAGTATAGTAATACACTCATACTAAAAATAACATAAATACACAACATAATATAAAATAACAAAATATCAGCAATATAGGAAATATAGGAAATATAGGAAATATAAGAAATAAGAAATTGATTAAAGGTATATCCAACACATAACTCCCTGAATCGGTAGCTGATTAGTAACATCCTAAGTTTACCTCATACTAGCTAGTCTCACTCTAGAGTGCTATAGAAATATCCACAACTTCCGCTAACCTACAACTTTAATGCTCGACCTCCACAATCCCCTATCAAGGGCTAAGTCCTCGGTGATCCTAAGACGCGCTAGGTCCTGCCTTATCACCTCCCCCCAATACTTCTTAGGTCTCCATCTACTTCTCATAATGCCCATTATAGCCAGTCGCTCACACCTTCTCACCGGTGCATCAGTGCTCATGTGCCCAAACCATCTGAGTCTTGCTTCCCGCATCTTTTCCTCTATGGGTGCCACGCCCACCTTCTCTCGAATATCTTCGTTCCTAATCTTATCCACCCTTGTATTATCACACATCCACCTCAACATCCTCATCTCTGCTACTTTCATCTTCTGGGTGTGTGAATTTTTAACCGGCCAACACTCTGTCCCATACAGCATTGCAGGCCTAACCACTGCTTTATAAAACTTACATTTTAGTAGCAATGAAACTTTCTTGTCACACAGAACTCCCGACGCTAACCTCCACTTCATCCAACCCACCCCTATACGATGTGTGACATCCTCATCGATCTCCCTGATCCCCTGAATAACTGACTCAAGGTACTTGAAACTACTCCTCTTAGGGATGATTTGAGAGTCGAGCCTCACTTCCACTCCTGCTTCCGTCGGCTCAGCCCCAAATTTGCACTCGAGGTATTCCGTCTTCGTCCTGCTCAACCTGAAACCTATAGACTCAAGGGCATGTCTCTAAACCTCTAGCCTTTCATTGAAAGCCGCGCCGTGTCTCGTCAATTAGGACTATATCATCGGCAAATAACATGCACCATGGCACCTCCCTTTGAATATGATGCATTATGGCATCCATCACCAGGGCAAAAAGGAAAGGGCTGAGTGCAGACCTTTGGTGCAACCTCATAACAACTGGAAAATGCTCAGAATCGCCTCCTACTGTCCTAACCCGAGTCTTAGCTCCTTCACACATACACACACACACACACACACACACACACACACACACACACACACACACACACACACATATATATATATATATATATATATATATATATATATATATATATATATATATATATATATATATATATATATATATATATATATATATATATATATATATATATATATATATATATATATATATATATATATATATATATATATATATATATATGGCATACTAAGGACCAAACAGAAAAATGAGAGGAGAAATGAAGACAGTGCAAAGAGCAGATTCGGGGAAAGAACAATTGCAGGTTAGCAAACAAAGTTGCAAGACAAATTATTTAAACCCACGGAGCAATACATTTAGCAATAGAATAAACAAATTTATTCCAGTTTGACAGAGCCTGTTGTAGGTTGGGGGTGGCGGAGAACCCCGAACTAGAAAACAAAATAAACGTATTGTAATAACAGGGCAGAGTTACCCAGTAGGTGAGAGGTAGCAAGTATGCAGTGGGATAATCAAAGTGCGTGTAAACTAGGACACCAATTGTATTTTGAAAAGAAAAAAAAAGCACAGCTTCTAAAGCCTGGGAAAATTGGAAAAATTTAGTACTTCAAATTGAGAGTAGCAGAGATAAAAAATGTCCATCACTAATATCACCCGAATAGTTTTAACGCTTCAAAAGTCTCAATTACAACTAAAGGTGATGGACTCAGATGAGCGTTTTGGAATGTAAACTAATTGGTGCAGTGAGCAATCGATACATGTGATTCCTTGCAAGTATATCAGGAAGGAGCTCCGGAAAAATGTCTTCTCTAATATAATATCAAGGCAATTCAAAACTTGAAGGAAAAGGTAAGATGACTACAGAATATGGGATAATTTCGCGTACACTAGAGGAAAAAAGATGCAGCATTTACAGCACAATCCTTTTCACATGAAAGCTCATCGTATAAGTATTCCTATCATGAAGCTGATAAATAAAAGTTGCTCGTTATGAGTAGCCCTTTAATGCCAGGGATTTTTCTTTCGTGTTGCACTTCTTTTCGAGCTAGCTGAGTTAGATTTCTGCCAATTTTCACAAGAAAAATACTGGTTATAGATATCTAAAGATGCATGTATTCATGAAACAGAGAAGTCCAGACATACCGATTTAGACTTCTTTGTCTTGCCACGTATTCTGTTCTTAGGGGGTTTTAGTTTGTATATCCGGACCATCCAGTGGTGAGTAGTAAACACCTGCATAAAATAGGTATATAAGGTAAATGACAAGTAGCCCACACAACAACAACAAATGCAAGTCATGCACAAACTATTTTTGTGCAATTCCTACACCAGTAAACAGGTTATACAGCCAACATCCTTGCCCCTTCCATAATATGTTGTCTACTGATGATCATGGAATATCAGAAATCATTGACTATTGAATTATTATCTGACAATTCTGATAAATGGATGGAGCAATAACATTAAAATACATCTTAGTACTAATAAAAATATCCTATTCACCTCTGTGTTTCATCTATTAGACCAAGAAAAGAAGTGTCTGTCTTTGTGTGTTTTTGAAAACAACTTAATCTAACATCAACATTAATAATCTAGGAAATCTAGAACCCGTGATGAATTGCCAAAGTGCTAATTTAAGCCCTCGACTTACTGTTTAAATCAATTCCATTACACAATTGCCCACTGTCCCCAACTCCCACCCCCCCAACCCCCACACAGTGGTATCTTTGCTTTCTTGTAGCATCCCTTCTTCCCACCAACCGCCCAAAAGGAACAAAGAATCAGGGAAAATAGAGAATCAACACGCCCCTCCCTCTTTGTTCTCCATGAAATGCGATAAAAACAGATTCGGACATAAGGACATGTACAGTTCTGATATTGTTCATATTTCCAATCAATGGAACAATCTCATTTTCCTTCTCACTGTTTTGTCCTCAAATTTCCAGATAAATGACTAGCCAAGGATTTCTGGATCACCTCATTGACAAAAGCCACAAACATATAGCAGCATAATCCAAACCAGATCTCAAACTTTCAGTTTATGCAGCAACAGAGCAGCATTCACAATCTAACTAAAAAGCAAAGCAGGTACCATCAATCCATCACTATTAATTGGGACTTGGGAGTTAATGCTGAGAGTAAATCATCCATCCTTTTTCACCCCTTCCAAGATTAACGTTTGCTACCAATTAGTTAGATCGGCGAGGTACATTGCAGGTGAGAAAATTTGAAGTGGAGAAACAGCACCTCTCCAAAGCCCCTTATGAAAGAATTTTCTTTTTAATCTTTATCAAAGAATTTATTTATAATGATTCATATGATCTTGAATAGCTCATCAATGGATTATTTCATGTATGCGGGTGTTTGTCAAATCTGTTTTTAAAACATTTTTCGTGAGCCAAGGGTCTATCGAAAACAACCTCTCCACAAAATAGGGTAAGGTCTGCGTACATCCCACCCTCCCGGACCTCACTTGTGGAATCACACTGGGTATATTGTTGTTGTTGTATTTAATAAAATTTTATTACTTGATTAAATACAGTAAAGTTTAGTGGGTCCAGGTGTAAACTGCCAGTAGAAACATCTAACATTCTTGTCTATGGAATAGTAATATGTTTGATCTCATAGTTTGTAAAATATATATTCATTTTTAGGCTAATTCCATGGACAAATATCCTTAACCGAGCTCCTATTCACCCCTCCTCTGAAAGCATACAAACAGGGCCAATGATAAGCCCGATGAAGCAAATAAGTCATGTGTGCAGAAAATGCTTTAGCAAACTTTCTTGTTTCAAAATCAATTTCTAACCCACGGCCCAGAAATCAAAATTATAACGGTTAAGGGTCAAATATATCCTTGTACTATTCAAAATAGGTCATAGTTATCCTCCGTTTGAATTCTTTATCAAATATGTCCCCACCGTTATACATTAGAGCCATATATATCCCTCAGCCGTTAAAACACTCTCCCATATATTTAAATTACGGTTAAGGGTCAAATATATCCTTGTACTATTAAAAATAGGCCATATTTATCCTCCGTTTGAATTTTCTATCAAATATGTCCCCACCGTTATATTTTTATCAAAACACCCTCCCATATATTTTTAGTAGCACGTGGCATCTTATGATTGGACTAAACGACCCGCGCCATTCCTTTAATTAAACCCGCCCCGAGCCAATGAAATTTAGTCTACTTCTCCGTTCAATCCCTTTAATACTAGATAGTGATTGGGCATGTTAGCATGGGCCCAATAATACAAAGGCTAAAACTCTACTTTTATATAAAATTATAGCTATATAAATTGGCTCATGAAAATGACCCTCAAAATCGGATAAGACGAAAATGTATGCTAATTGTTGGATATTAGTTACATGCATCAATGAATAAAATGTCCAATCTTGAATGTTGCGCGGTCACTCTTTAACGCCATGAGAGTACTATTTCTATATTGAAAACATAATTATTATTCTTCTAATGATATCTGGTGAATCTCACTCCCAACCCATGAAGCTGCAGATGGAAGTATGAAACTATATTTCTGTGCTAGCTTTCTTTTATTTTGTACTTTTCTTTTTCCAAATTGGCATCTTCATGTAGAGTTGCGGTCTGTTAAGTTTTTGGCTTCTAGAATTACAAAATTTCTCGCATATCGTAGCTGCAAGTACATGAATTATAAAGGAAAAAAATAGAATAGCAATAGTAGTACTAGTATCTGATAAGCATTCAAATGGATAATAGTTTAGAAATCAATATGGTGTTGTACTACATAAGTTATGCAATGAACCAGACACAAAAACTACCCATTTAGTAAATAACATACTCAATTTCTTCTTTTTTTTCGGTCCATCTCATATTTATGGCACAGGATTATTATCACTCCCTACATTTTAAGGCACCCTCAAAAAATCTTTTCATCATATAGCAAAGAAGCATGCATTTTGCAGAAGCATAAGCATATTGAAGCGATTGAACGGAGAAGAAGACTAAATTTCATTGGGTCGGGGGGGGGGGGGGGGGGTTTAATTAAAGGAGTGGGGCGGGTCGTCTAGTCCAATCATAAGATGCCACGTGCTACTAAAAATATATGGGAGGGTGTTTTGATAAAAATATAACGGTGGGGACATATTTGATAAAGAATTCAAACGGAGGATAAATATGGCCTATTTTTAATAGTACAAGGATATATTTGACCTATGGGAGAGTGTTTTAACGGCGGAGGGATATATATGGCTCTAATGTATAACGGTGGGGACATATTTGTTAAAGAATTCAAACGGAGGATAAATATGACCTATTTTGAATAGTACAAGGATATATTTGACCCTTAACCGAAATTATAATTGGAAGACAATTCATTTGGCTTTTTGGGAGCTGCAAAGATTCAACGCAACATAGCTTCACAACTACAAACTGCACTACTGTGACGACCCAAAGGGTCATCACTGTAGTTCTCCCTTTATCCGTGCTTTCGAGGCCTAGAAAACCTCGCTTTTAGTTGCCTCGATTTACGTGTGCAGTCCGGGCGCGAAGCCCGGAAATTTTTATGTTAAAATATGTGAATTCTGTGAAAAATTTGAAGAATTTTGATATTAATATAGTTGAGTTTGGTCAACATTTTGGGTAATGGACCCTGACCCGTGATGTGACGGTCCCGGGAGGTCCGTAGAAAAATTATGGGACTCGGGCGTATTTCCGGAATAGAAATCCGAGGTCCCGAGCCGGAGTATAGAATTTTTGAAGGAAATTATTTTTCTGAAAATGATATGAAATTTTGGAAGAAAACGAGTTAAGATTTACTAACCCAAAAGGTCTTGGTGAAAAGGAGCTACAATGGACGCCTAAGTGTTGTGGAGAAGGCAAGGTTTATGAAATTTGGGAATAAATCCCATAATGGTTCTGTTTTTATGACTTAGAAATCGCCGGGCGAAATTGCCCTATGCGTTCGCGACAGTAGGATCGTGTTCGCAGACAAGGGATGTGAATGCGAAGAGAAAATATTGGGTGCCGGAAAAATTGGCCTACGCGAACGCATTTGGCATCACGCGATGAAGGGCGGCCTGAAGCTATGCGAATGTGTGGACTCAATCACGAACACGGAGAAGGAATCAGGGGATTGAGTCCACGCGTTCGCATAGCTTCATTCGCGTACCCTCCCCTGATTCCTTCTCCGCGTTCGCGATTGAGTCCACGCATTCGCATAGCTTCAGGCCGCCCTTCATCGCGTTCGCGTGATGCCAAACGCGTTCGCGTAGGCCAATTTTTGGACACCCAATATTTTCTCTACACGTTCGAATCCCTTGTCTGCGAACGCGATGCTTGCGAATTTCTGTTCATCGCGAACGCATAGGGCAATTTCGCCCAGCGATTTTTAAGTCATAAAAATAGAACCACTACGGGATTTATTCCCAAATTTCATAAACCTTGCCTTCTCCATAACATTTAGGCGTCCATTGAAGCTCCTTTTCACCAAGACCTTTTGGGTTAATAAATCTTAACTTGTTTTCTTCATTTTCTATCATCAATTATCAAATTCCTAAACCTAAATCATGAAATCAAAGTAGAAATTAAGGATTTTGGGTAGAGTTAGGGTTTTGAGAATTTTGAGTGATTTGACCTCAATTTGGGGTCAAATCTTAAAACAAATTGCATATTTGAACTCGTGGGATTATGGGTGAACGGATTTTGGTCCGATCCTCGAGTTTGGACCATGTGGGCCTGGGGTCGGATTTTGGTATATTTGGAAGAATGATAGGAAATTCATTTCTAGGCTATGGAATTGTGTCTTTGAGCCATTTTTTATAATATTGAACTAAACTGTGCCTAGATATCATTGTTGCGGAGTTAGATTCAAGAGGAAAGGGGGTGTTAGAGACTTGATTGCTATTTTAGGACCAAGGTAAGTATTTGTTCTAACTTTGGCTTGAGGAATTAGGATTAAGATATTATTTGCTACTTGCTAATTGTGGAATAAATAGGCATGGTGATGGTTATCTATGCACCGGAGTCTAGCATGACCGTGGGTCTTATATGTGTTGGATTCGGATTTAATGATACCCCTTTCTTGCTTGGTTGATAAGTATAATATAAAGTGAATAGTTGAGGAATGTATGTGATTGGTTTGTCATTTGGAGCATTGGCTCGGACTAGAAATTGTTACTCAAAAAATAGGCGATTAAAAGTGGAAATTGTTGTGATTATTCCCTTGCCGGGGTTTGTTGTAATTGTTGTTACTCCCCTCGTGCTTGAGTTGTGGTCGTTGTTTGGGTGAGTTCTTGGTATTAAATATTGAGGATCGGGTTGCACGCCGCAACGGTATTGATGAATATTGAGGATCGGGTTGCACGCCGCAACGGTATCAATTTTGAGGATCGGGTTGCACGTTACAACGGTACTAATTGTTGAGGATCAGGTTGCACGCCGCAACGGTGATATATGTGGAGGAACGGGGTTGCGCGCAGCAACGGAGTATGGACTGAGTGTATTGCTTTCATCTGTAGAGGCTTCTTGTGTTTTCCTTATCAGTTGTTGTTCAGCTTCATTTAATTTCCGATGATTTCTATATTTGGATTGTTGTACCCCACAGCATGCTTCCCTCCCTTTAACTGTTTAAATTATTGTATTTCTTATTATTGTACATATACCCGTACAGGTTATTTGTGGTAGGTCCTGTCTAGCCTCGTCAATACCCTGCCGGGGTTAGGTCAGGCACTTACCAGCACATGGGGTCGGTTGTGCTGATGCTACACTCTGTGCATTTCTTTTGCACAGATCAGGAAGCAGCTTTCGGACCGCAGCAGTATTAGATCGGGAGCAGACCTTCAGTTCAGGGACTCTTGAGGTAGCCTTGCTGACGTCTGCAGGCCCGGAGTCTCCTCTATCTTTATTCAGTTTGTTAGCTCTTGTATTGAAACAAACTGTTATGATTTCTTTCAGACGATTATATTTAGTAATCCTAGAAGTTCGTAAGTGATGTGATACCAATCTTGGATAGAGGATTGCTAAACTTCCGCATTTCTTTCAGTAAATTATATTTGAGACTTCCGCCTTAGTGTTAAATGTTTTAATGTTAACGTATTGTTGATGTTCGCTACAGAAGTATTTGATATTTGGCTTGCGTAGCTCCTCTTAGTAGGCGCCATCAGGACTCCGGATGGTGGGGAATCCGGGTCGTGACAACTAATTCATTTACTACAAAGGGCAATCTTTCAATAGAAATATGTTGTAATGCTTACCTCGTCAAAGTGGGTGAGCTTGAAATGTTTCTTTCCAATTTCAGTCCGCCTTACTCTATCGAAACCCTTCCCATCAGTCTCCACAAACCTAAAGCACAAAAAAGAGAATGTGTTAATAATTTGATGTTCATGCCCAATAGCCACCAAAAAAAAATGTGCGTGTTCTCAAGAATTTAGCACCTGTAATAAGATAGTTTGTACATAAGGCAGTTCAGCATGGTTGGAGTAGCCATAGAATCAATCCGGTACTGACCGTCTCTCTTTCAAAAGAGAAGGAAATGATTAATGGAATTGAAACTATGATTCCAAGATAAACTCAAACATCAATTGTGTAGCTCTTAGTGCCTAAGAGCAAGAACTTGATAACAGATATTTGATGCACAATAACACGCTGAGAAACATTGTTGTAGCTCTTACAGCCCAAGACCAAGAGCATGAACTTGATAAACAATTCATAAATGGCGAAAACTGGTTAAAACTTTAAGAAAGGAAACCAAGTCTTATGATAACGATATCAGAGACTGTGAATGTCATTCTCAACAAAAAGAAAACAAGAGCCTGTGAATGTTCCAGAAGGAAGAATCCTTAATCAGCCTAGAACTGGCTTCATAAAATATATTATTAAGAAAGCAACAAAAGAACTATTCTCTACTTTTTAGTATTACTTCTTGTATACGGGAGTTTTCTCCCTTTTGATTAATACAATTTACCTTATCAACAAAAACAAAAGCAACAAAAGAACTACCAATCAAAGATCAGGGTAAATTCTCAGAGATCTCCATGGTAAAAAAAAATCTTGATGGGCTATACAGCACAAGTTTACAGTCTGTTGAGCCCTCCCAAAGAATAAAGAAAGTCTACTGCTCAGCTGTCGTGTAAATATACTCCCTCCTTTTCAATTTTTATGACGTAGTTTGACTCAGCACAGAGTTTAAGAAAAAAAGGAAGAGTTATCAAACCTTTGATCTTAAACATGCCATAATATTTGTGAGGCTATAAGAGATTTGTAACTTATGGGATTACACATTTCATGACATTTGTGTGACTATACAAACTTCTCATTAAAGGTTAAATGAATAAAATGGTAAATTTAAAGTTAAATTGTTTTCAAATATAAAAATATGTCTAATAAGGGAAGTATGTCATGTAATTGAAATGGAGTAATATTTTACAGGTATGCTCATATTTGCATATCAAAGGAAAATATTAATGGCCACTACATCAAGTTCAGAAACAAACAACAGTCAATCAGAAGGCCAAGAAGGAAGTTGGTAAAGGAAAATCACACACCAAATAATCAGGCTCCTTGATATGAGGGAAGACGCCCCCACCTATTCTAACCATCCAGAGGAACTTGTTGATATCATCACTGGGGTACCCAACAAGACCTGAAGTTGATGGTAGGCATTAAACTTGAAGGCTAAATAATAAGAAGTCTTGGTTGAGCTTGAGCAACATTACGAGTACCAACCTCCAAAGACAACAAGAACATATTTTACATCCAAAGAATTGAAGATTTCCCAGGCTGCTTTTTCAGGAGAGGACATAGCTGTACCAACTGTTGCTATGTGTGTATTATTCCAGGTGTTATTATCAACAATAACAGTGCGATTTGCCATGGCAGTCGTCTGATAGCCATAGTCCCACCATGATGCCACCTGAAAAGAGTTAGCAGAATGACACATACATCAGTGTTTGAGCGTGCGCACACACACATACATTATATGTATGCATGTAGCAGAAAAATAACTACAAACACTGAATAATTACTTGGGTAAAAGAATTGAAAATGAAGCAACAAAGTATAATTTACAAAGTCAAAAACCATTTTGATCACATATAAAACTATATTCAATTTTGATTCAAATGAACAAGTTTAAGTTCCTAATTTAGATACAGTGACTAGCTTGCTCTCACTGTATTTCTAATTTCGCATCACACCAATCATTAACATATGCATCCATAGCATTTTCTAAAATATATTGTTTTGCCTTATTGTTGTGTGCCTTCTTTCTCAAGAAGGAACCTTCTTCATAAGAATTTCAAGAAGGAACCTGTGGACCTTATGAATTCATCTAATACTAAAAAGCAATTGTAAGTTGGCTGGTTTTAGCTAAGATGCACGCCTCAGCACTCCACTAAAGCACTACATAAGTCATCGGAGACCCAATTTGCAGTCCGCCTCTCCTTACGACGAGCATGCTTCATGTAAACTTTTGGCAGCAAAGGTTTACATTAATTTATGAATCCAACTCCAAATTCGTGTTCCAATATCAGCTGTGAGGGTCTAATTACTCATTGAATGCCAACTGGGTTTGAACAACAATCTTCAGATCATGCATTCCCTAGTATTCCATCTCTCTAGAAAACAAAACCCCAATAGAATCTTGGCTAGTATTCCACCAATAACCTTAGAAAGGTAATAAGTTACCTAAGAATATTCTAAAAAGATATTTTCAGCTGGTACAAATTACCAAGCGACATCAAACTTTCAGACAAGCAAATATAATAAATTACTGGCTGAATTGAGTCCACCTGAAAATATACTTTAAGCAAAGTAAAAAGCAAATTCTTGGTCACCAGTACAATATCCTACTGCACCACCATATATCAAAATCAAATAACCGCACCGTCACCACATCCATTCCAAATGTAAACCAGAAATTTGTGCAATAGAACTTACTTTATCATCTACATCAGTATTGTGGCTCAACCATGCATAAGCCTCTCTGAAGTCATCAAATACATGAAGTCCATCATGTGAATGTGATGTTAGGACAATAGATGGAGCTGAATAAGCTTCTGCAGCTGCCCAGACACAATGAACCTATAAGGAAATTTAGTTATAGATTAAGTCAACAAAAGAAATAAAATTATAATACAAATACCTTTTTCTCAAAAAAGTGAACAAAGAAATAACAGAGAATTGTTTTAAAAAGAAAGGTCTACATTGCAAGGAAATATAAGTACTTGAAGAAATGCAAATGGCATAAGGTATTTCCATTGATTCCTATGGAATTTAGGTGAAAACGATCAGCTGAATTGTTGTCATGTAATCTGTGCTTACTTTGAGATGCCGTGCCCCCCCCCCCCCCCAGCATTTTCAGTTTGTGATGGCGCTGTGTACAACTAAACTAAGACAGCACATGAACGGGACAAGCAATTTGTTCAAAGTCATCAAATTGAGATATTCATCAAAGACAGCTATCAAATTTCATCTACAAACTGACAGACTATGTATTGCTAAAGGAGATTGTATTTCCTCTTACCTTAAAACCAGGTTTGCATTTCAGCAAGTACATACAAAAAAGAATTTATAGCCTGTTTGGCCAAGCGTCTCACCATGCCAAAAGTGCTTCTTCTTTTTTTCTCTTCAAAAAGTGTTTTTTCCGTCAATTTGAGGTGCTTGGCCAAGCTTTTTTTGGGGGGAAAAGTGCTTTTGGCTAGAAGCATAAGCATTATTGAAGAAGCAAAAAAAAATAGTTTCTCTCCAGAAGCTGAAGTAGAAGCAGTTTTGATTTTTCTTCCTACCAAAAAGACCCTTTGCAAAATATTATATATACTAAAATAACATTATTTAGTTTTAACTATTAAGTAATATAAAATAATTTTTGGGATGAATTTTCATATTTATTGAATGATTTTTTGATATATTTAAATTATCTTGAAAGAATAAAATAAAAAAACTTAATTATTATCTTTAATAATAAATATTTGTAGTTATTTATCTACTTATATAATATTAAATATTAAACAAATTTCTTCATGTCCTTATTTGTAATTTGACACTTAAAACACTTTTTGAAAAGCTTGGCCAAACACAAATTATTGTTCAAAAGTGTTTTTCAAATTGATTAGCCAAACAGAAACTGTTTTTCTCCAAAAGTACTTTTTTGAAAAGTACTTTGAAAAAATCACTTATTAAAATAAGCTGAGTTTTCCAGCTCGGCCAAACAGGCTATTAGAGCTTTCTGTTTCTGTCATTTCCTGAGCCGTAAGTTTAAGATGTTTCCCTCACTAGGAAATGAGGACTGCAGCATATGCAAACAGTGAGTTCCTGGAACTTTTCATTTATTTTACTATGACATATACCCGTCAAAGAAGTGCAGCTACGATATAAGTAGATCATCCTTCATTTGCAGCTACTTCTATCTCTATATTGCTATCAACAAAACAAAAGGTAGCTCACGCAGGGATCAATATAGGACATATGTTCCTAATCATTCCAAGGGCACAGTTCCCATGGAAAGCATGTAATCAACCCAGGACATATGTTCCTAATCATCCCCAGGGAAGAGTTCCCACTGAAAGCAACTGTTAGCCACAGCTAAGTTGGGTTAGCTTGTTGGGTTGTTTCATGTGTCCGGAGATAGTCAATCATCCTACAGTCCCTTCTCTCACCAATCTCAGTGTGTGCGTGTATGTGCGCTTAATTTACTGATCCAAGTTACTCATCAGCCTTAAAGCAGCGATCTATCAAATAAAGGAATGCACTACCAAAGTTAACTAACTTGTACTGAGGAAGGACTTCCTGTATAGAGTTTGATCTCTATTTTTCTCCTATTCAGAATAGGTCAGCATTTGCCTATCCACTCTCTCCCTGATATTCTCAGAAACAGCAACTAGGAAAAGTGATGGCTGATACATGAATGAAAAGGGAGATAGCATCCAGATTGCCAAGCAATGAGGGGAAAATTCTTGAGGAAAAAAAAGAAAAAAGTTTGTTTTCCTCAGTGGGATAGAATCCTCCAAATATTAGTAATGTGAAACCCTGACCTAAGGCATGGACCATCATCTAGCAATTGAATTTGAAGCTTGACTAGTCTTAAGAGCTAGCTTTTTCCAAGTAACTTTGTCAGGGAATCGACAGAAAAAGGTAGCAATTAAGAATTGTACCGTTAAAAGAACTAAAAATGGTCGCTTATTTAATAATTAATCTACTGGCAAAAGCACCACTTCAACCAAGCCAAATTATTACGACAGGTTTCCTCTAAAAATGTTATCATTATCAGACAGGAAAGAAAAAGAATTTAATTCACAGTATATGTAAACATAATCCTTTCCTTCACTGCCCCGAGGGTCGATTGGAAACAGCCTCTCTGCCCTTTCGGGTAGGGGTAAGGCTCGTCTACATATTACCCTCCCCAGACCCCACTGTTTGGGACATTACTGGGTAGTTGTTGTTCATAATAAAGGAATTACTACATGGGAATGATATATCTGCAGGCAATCCATCATTTCAGAGCAAAGGTACATACCACATAAAAGGCACCCAGCAACATTAGTAAAAGAATAGCTACAACAGAAGCCTCCATGGGTAACATCAAAAGCCTCCTCTCACTTTTAGCAACAATAGGAGTTTTTTCCACATTCTCCTTTTCTTTCTTCTTTTTTCTTGAAGCCTTTTCCTTTGGTGCTTCTTCAGTTTTATCAGGCTTCACCACATCATTCTGTGTAACACCATTACCAGTATCCCCTGCCTTGATAGGGAACAAAATGACAAGTATTAGTTCGGAATTATCAAATAGCTAACGATTGGCATAACCTTCTAAAGAACAACAAAGACACTTACATCAACTTGTTTACCAATTGATGCAAATTTGATTGATTGAGTAAAAACACCAAAAGCTGATGACAGAGCAATCCCAGACATTATACATGCCGCTGGGGCCAGTACAAGCATTAGGCGGACCTGTGATTTCAGCAAATGGAATGATGTTCAATAGGGGAGCTTAAAGAAAATAGAAGAAACAAGCCAGAAAATCTTGATATCCCTTACCATAACGCCAGAAAAGTATACTGAAGTCACTAAATAAAGAATCACAAAGGAGCTAGCATCAGTCAGCGGCAAAAAGCATGCCTGCGCGACAAAAGGAAAGATTGATTCAAAGCCTAGAGAAAGATAAAATTAATAACATGAGAAAGTCAAGATAAATGGAACTGAAAATTGACACTTACAATAATGCCTGCGGGGACCAGGAATGCTAATACATTTATGTCCATAAAGTAAGAAGGCCAAGTAGGTGGTTGATGTTCGCTAACACTGGCAATAATTGGTATATACTTGCTCGCATAAGTTCTGTCTCAATTCAAAGATAAGAACAGACAGAAAGTTGCTTCAATACACTGCATGGGCGAATATAAGTATGAAAAAGAGCATGGCACCAGAATCATCACAAAATAAGAATCAATGAGATTTTTAGTCAGAATTGTGGAATCTTAAATCTCCTAGAAGCAGCGCCCCCAGAATTTAACAAGGGACAAAAGGCCCGAAAAGCACAAAGTAGATTTTCAAAGATTTTTAGGAGCGACTAGAAGCAGGGGCTTTAGTTACAAGCAAGAAGGTACGCATCCAATTTAAGGAAAATTAAAAATTACAGAACATTCATGAATTGAGTACTTATAACATCAAAAATCCCATTAATATTACTAATTTCTACATCCAACAGTCCAAAAAAATACATCAATAAAACGCTACTTCAACAAGCCGATAGAAAGATAAGTTCTCAAAACAGTAGCAGAAGAGGATTGTACACTAGCAAAGAAAAACGTTGAGACACAGCAGTAGACGAAGAGTCATTGAATGGCAAAGTAGAAGAAGACAATGATAACAAGGATAACAAGTAGAAGACTAAAGCATACTTGGAGAGGAGTCCTAAGTCCTACACAAAGATACCAAAAGCTTTTTTCTCCTATTCTCTTCTTTTTTCACCTTTAAAGTCAAATTCAAAAACGAGATCGCTTTTCAATTGAATCACTGTGTCCTCTTTTTGCAGTTGGAAACTAAAGAAAATGTAAAGTAACTATAGAGATGACAACACGAATCATAAAGCAAGGAGCATACGGGTCAAGCAGGCTAAGGCTTCGTCCACTCCATCCCTTTGTGGGGCTAGAGGCAACAAGTGCAATTAGCACAGCTACCACAGCACAGCAAACAATCCTGAATAACGAAAAAAGAAGCAATCATCACCGGAGCAAATAACAGAATTCAAAAACAGAACTGAATTAATGAACAGGGGTAGATCCAATTAAATTCATTAAATGTCCACTAGGCATTTATTCTAGGCATGAGTATAGCAAGCTATTCATATAAATTAGAGGAGCTTACAAGCCTGCAGATATAACAAGTGTCACAGCTACTTTGAACATTTTTGGTGTGAGAATCCCTTTGATGTAATAGACAAGGCCCACAACATTGAGAATTATGAACACCTGTACACAGCCATCAGAAATTTCAGCGCACATGCTAATTTAATGAGGACCCAGAAATGTCCATAAACAATTGCAAACATTGTCAGATTGGTTTGTATTCTAGATATCATCACAAATATAAGCATTCATTTTTATTTAAAAGTGTTTCCTGTCATCCATTTAACTATCCCACCCCATAAAGGCAACTAAGCTCCTTTTCTAGTATTCCAGCAATCTTCTTTCATAATAAAGAACTTCCTAGTTCCTTTTTCTAACAAAGACAAAAACTAGGCCTAGTCTGCCCCTTTTATAAAAGCTGATAATCACAAAGTAGAATAACTGATAATCACAAATATTAGAATAAGAGATAGACTGGTATAGAGTATGTGTTTAATCTAAAGCTCCTACAAAACAAATTAAAATGGCCTTAGTTTGAGTTAGAAAGAGGTTGAAGTAATTCAAGTTTATTATATTATCAATTGTGAGTGGGACCAAAGTAGAAGTAGTCTATACTTTCAATGAATTTAAACTTTTAATCTCATAAAGTGATACCGCATTTCAAATGATATGGCAAAATGTATTGGATAATTGTTTAGAAAGGCTTTACATTAAGTAGATAGAATTTTGACATCTAATAAGCAAGAAAGTGGGGACTGTGGATGGAGAAGAAGGCAGTGGTAATGAAATAGTAGAACTACAATCATAATCATACAACCCAAAACCATGCAATCCCAATGCAACAAGATGATTTCAGCCTGAGGATTCTAATATCCTCACACTTCAATCATGAAATAAGGACAGCCAAGGCTAATCTCGACGAAATGTGGTACGTTGAGAATATCTTAAAGTAGGCTGGTAATATGCAAGAACACATCACCAATCATGTATGCTCGACCACGACTGAACTACTGAGATAAAAGAGTAGTAATGAACCTTACCAGAAATGAAGCAAAATGTTCTGATGTCATGACTGCATTAAAACCTACAACAGGGACCAAAGCAGCCAATAGCGTTCCCAAGATAACCTGCAGCCATATGATAGTTAGAAGAATAAAACAAACTCAACTTGGTAGAAAATTTGTAAATAGCAATGTACTGAGACCAGAAGATTTTAATGCCTTGACGAAGGAAATTTACTCATTAAAATGCTCCTTTTATTATGACACAAAACTTTATGGATATTTTTGCAAACAAATTGACTTTGGAATCACCACTGCAAATTGTTATCAATAAAGCATAAGGTTCCCACTTCCCAGGTACTAGTACTTACCAATGGAGCGTAGGCAATGTAAAGCCGTGAAGAATAGCGCCCTGTTACAATGCAAAGTAGGGCGTGCATTGGAATAAGGTTGATAATAAAGGTATATCCTCCCCATGAGCAAACCTGACAGAAAATGGAACTAAGATAAATTCGAAAGCGAAGATATAGCAAAGAACAGAATGAGGTAAAATAAGCAATCACCATAAGGAAGTAAATGCCTACCATGTAAAAGTATGCCAAGGCATTTAGAGTAGCATAAAAGAGGGAACCCGTGTTCAGTGTCTGCACCAAATAATCACCATCATTCCACCAAAATAAAAGTGGAACACCAAAATCTTAACAATAGAAGGATAGACACCGGAAATATTGCATGTAACACAAAAAAGTTAAAAGCTGAACATGACTGAACCTTTATATAGAGATAGAAAGTGAAGATCAAGGCAAATATGGCCACAGCTTCATTGTCGTAGCTTCCGGCCACTGATCGAGATATATAGGACGGAACCTGTAGGCAGCATGAAAATGAAACCATTGTAACAAAGTAGACTACCAAATATATTGTACAGCCAAAACAAGATGCTACTTTCTTTTTTTGAAAAAAAAATGCTATGTTGTCCTAAAAGAGTATAATAAGTTAAAGTAAGGTATAATATAGACTAAAAAGTAGGTGCAATGAAATTGGCCGAGCGCTTCAGTACACATTTGTGCAGTGGCACGCACCCAATAGTATGTGTTCTTTCTGAACCCAATGCATCCAACATAAAAGCTAAAAACCATCCAAGGGTCATGTAACTCACGTTTTGGAATCATCAAATGAAAATGCATGCAAAAGAATTTACCATGGCTAATAGAGCTGCAGCAGTTAGTCCAGCCCCAGGCCCTTTAACTTCCTACAAAAGCAGAGTCATATGACTTAGAGCTCTCGTTTCACAACAGAGAAATTTGTTGAGGTTGCTACACTTTCACGAGAACAAAAGCAACAAGAAGCATCTATGTCAATTTGGTAAAGTGAAAAAAGATTTAATCAAGCCAGATAACGAACCTTTGTCAGAAGGTATGTTGCCCAAGCAGCAAACGCAGAGAATGTAGGAGCAGTAAATACACAAACAGTTTCCACAGAAAGAGGAATATTCAGAGAATTAAGTATCCTGCCAATAAATATACAGATAAAACCATTATGCCCTTGGTGCCTGATTATCATAACACTCAAAGATAAGGAAAATGAGGGTGGATGAATTGATCAGTTCATAAATTTAAACACAACAAAGATTCCCATAATCTGAAGATTGGTAACTAGAAAAGAGTGCTCAAGAATAATGAACCGTAATACCCACCACCACAAGGTGCCAGCGGTCAATGTCAGTCCAGGGTAAACAGTTCCACCAATCACTCGTCCAAGTGGATACCTATCAGAGAAGTAAAACTTAATTACCTGTCATTTTCAATTAAGAACTTATAAATCATGACAACATTGTGTGGAATAACTAATTCACTCCTACAATGAAATTACCAGGTCCGATCATCAAACCAATTCCAGAAGTCGTAAATTCCATTCTTTGTCAGAAACTGCAGTTGGCAAAGCATGGTTATACTTCAGATTGTTTTGTGGTACCGACAAGCATTTAATATGAATACTAGTAAAATAACATAATTATATCATAATTATTATCATCCAGCGAAATGCTCTACAAGAATGGAGAGCAAGATACAACTTTTCTGAGGGAGATAAAATTCTACATAAGTAAGCAGCAAAAAAAAAAAAAGATTCATGATCAAAGATATTAGCTCCACAAATTGACAGTGTAAAATATGAAAAATGTAGAGCATAAGAATCCAAAAAGTGATGACCTAAAACAAACATTTTACAGGATTGCTTTATCAAAAAACCCAGAAGGAGCACTAAAGTTCATCTGACCTACTCCAACATTAATTCAGTATCAACGGACACCATACTTCCCAAAAACAGTATGTTCTTTTTGGGTCGTCAAAATTAGTACGAATAACTGCACTATACCAACAGATTATTATAGTTAAAAGCTCATATAACTTACAAATTGACAAATTCCAAAGCGGAAATAAGCTTTCTCTTGCCAGTTCTTCTAAAGTACACAATTTACTGGTTTCCATGAATAATATGTGTAAATATTGGAAAGGAAGTCCCACTTTTTGCACCCAGAACTAGACATTCTAACAAACACCTACTGAAGGTAAATTGACCAAATAAATGACTTATGTAGCTTTGCAGGGCATCTAAATATACATAATGGACTTATCAACTTTGAAAACTTTACGGTGTTCGCATTATATGGTAAGTAAAGCAAATTTAATCTTCTATGAGCTACCATCTTGTCTATCCTGGAAGTAAATTAAGGACACTACAACTTTCGCGAATTTCTCATTAACGATAGTATGCAAGGATGCCACTAAAATTGGTCAATGTAGTTCAAATTACTCGCCCATCCCATTAAACTGTCCAATGATTGGGCAAGGTTACTGAGACAGGATTGAAATATCATAGTACATTTCAAATAGAATAGATTCAGAAATAAAGTTAACATTTTTTGAATGGGTTTAGCTTTGTATTGGTATAAAAGCTCACCCATGATACCCTGAGAAGATATTGTAGCATATAGAAGAGTGTGGAGAAAAGCCCCATCAGTTAACATTAAAGGTACTACTAATGTAGTACAACACGAGATGTTTGCTAGGCACATGTCATGAGTTTGAGTTTGAATTGGGATAGAACATCACAATGAAACTACCCCACAAGAAGACCATATCTGGTATTTAAGTGTAGGGGGTAGATGGGTGAGCTGCGAGTTGGTTATCCACCGAGTTTGAATTAGTTTCAGTTAATCCAAAAAAAAGAAAAGTGGAGAAAAAGGGCTCCTCATTAAGTAACGCAAATATTGAGGCATAGTTGATTGAATGATCGTGATAGAAAACAGAACGTATACTATCTTCATGTTTTCTTCAGTAACATTTATTCTATTTAATACTGCATCAAAGCACTCCACAGAAAACAATGACAATATATAATGTATATCCACTTCTTTTTTGTGACGATGGTGTCTGTGCCAGCTTAAGTGTACTCCACTAGGACCATGCTACTCCACCAGCACAAGTACAGGATAACTGTGCCCTTGAATGTATAATGTAAATGCATCAACCTGCTTATATTGCACCTAATTATACATTTCACTTTTTCAAGTCATCGGATCTATTGTCATTGAATGTTTAAATTCTTCTCATGCATCCTTAACCCTCAATTCAGCTCAATTCAAATAGTTCTTGTAAGCATTCTCTAAAAAAGAGCCAGAATGTACTATCCGGTCCTCTCTCTATCACTCTAATAAGTACATTTACGCTGCAGTACATCATTTATATAAAATAATAAAGAATATAGTACCACATAAATAAAATTAATTACTTTAGACTTTTCAAAAGATAAGGAATAAAAGCCAAACCTGAGTAACTCTGTAATTGAAATAAGGATCGAACTCGTGAATAACACTTTCATACTTAATCACCTGTTAAAAAGCACAAATCAATCATTCGTGATCAAATGAAATTGTAAAAATGCTGGAGAATAAGAAAATCAAAAATCAGATCTAAATTACACGCTAGGAAATTAATTTCAAATAATAGATTTGAATTAAAGGAATTTACGGAGAAAAGACGGATCGAGAAAGCGAGAACGCCGATGAGAATGAGAATGAATAATGAGAAGACATTGCCGAAAGCCTGACGGAGGCTTGACGGCGTTACTACGGTATCTGAAGAGGCCGCCATTAACGGCCAACTGAAAGCTTTGGAGTTTGGAGCTAAAGAGAGTAACAGTACAGTTGCGCGCAGGGTTTTTGGTTCTTTGAGGAGACTTTGTAGAAGCTGACATTTGAAAGGACGGATTGGTCCTCCGATTTGATTAAAATGTCAGTTGTCCATTAATATTTTCGCGAAAATGACAAAACTGGTCTCATCAGTATGTTCTTGAACTGTTTTGACCTTTTAAGTTGATCAGAAGTGAGCAATTTTAGTCTCTATCTCATATTTAACAAACTCAGGTTATTAAGGCCTCGGTTGGTCATAGTTTTTGCAAATTTTTTTCCAAATGTTTTTTGGCAAAACCTTTTTTTAATAGATTTTATCCAAAATTTAGCAGATGTTGAAAACAAAATTCTCAAATACCAAAACTAGCTCTACACTTGTTTTTGACCCAAAATATTACTTTTGGATTTTTTAACAATTTCAAAATTACCCCAAATTTTTATATTTTATACAAAATTGTACCACCTATTATGATCCAACTATAATCCACCAGCTAATTACTATTATTTATTTAAGACTGATGGATCTTATAATATTATTGCATTTGACGAATTATAGTAGCTAGTGATTGTATAATTAGCTATTGATATTTAAATACTAGGTTATGTTTTATGAATGTGTATTATGTAGTTCATTATAAAAATAATAATTTTATATCAAACTTATTTATAATGAGGATTATAATTTGTGATAATAATAATGAATAGCATCGATGAAGGTTCTGCATATACAGAACTAGCAACATTGTTTGTTTGGTATTATTAGGTATTTTTAAGTAACGTTTCATGTATTTTCAAAAATAAAGTGAAATATATTTTGGAAAACGATGTCCAAACAGATTTTTATCTTCAAACCAAATTTCGCCCAAATCAATTTTTTTATAACAACTTGAGAATCTATGGCCAAACGCTAAGTAAATTTAAAGAAAGCTGTTATAGGAAATATTTAACTAGAAATACCACTTATCATTTGACAAAAAATATAACACCAAAAACCGCACTAGACATCAAAAATATATTAAAAATAACATAAATTACACCTCAAAAAATATAGCAGAAACATAAAATAGATAACAAAATTATAGAAATTACAGTGCACCTCTAGATATGAGATCTCCATATATTTTAATTTCTTGAATACTTCCCATTATTTTTTAAAAAAACAAAAAACAAGGTCTGTAAATATTTGATAAGGACCAAAAATGCTGACTTTTTGCAAATTTAAAGGATCAAATTGCTCAGATAATATTTAAAGGCTATTTAAACTTTTCACCTCAGTTTTACCCACATGTAAGAAAGAGACCATACTTTTCGCCCATCTTGGTTCGAATGTTTCAATTGGTTTCCTCGGACATACAGCAACGTGGCAGTCTTTTATTCGGTAGTGCTACTTGGCTTTTTTTAATTTTCCTACTCTTTTGCTTCCGGGGTAAAAATGGAAAAGTACGTTACATTGAATAAAGTGAAATTGCATCTGGTTCCTAAACTTTGTATTATTACAGAAACTCCTCGGTTAATTCTTAAATTGCAACTACATATATTTCATGAGAGTTGTGATTTTTCAAACTCTTTTTCAGATTTTATTGATTTATTTCATCTTTGAATCAATTTTTTTGGTACAATGAAACAATAATAAGAATTCCCGAAAAATATTTTCTTATTATCAAACAATAAATGTGACTTTCTCGTAGAAATTTAAAAAAAAAAAAACTTCTGTCATATATAATAAAACACTTAAATTTTGTGTTATTGGATGAAATTCATTAACTTGAATAAGATAACTAAATTTTTTTCCAAATAAGATAATTAATTCAAAATTTTATTCTGGAATTTCTTTTTTTAAAGTGCAAGTAGTGCTACATAATTAATATTTCTTACATTAATAACTTCTCCTAATTGAAATAATATTAGGAGAAATGTTTTTATAGTATCAATTACTAGAGAAATTATATATAAGGTAGAATTGGTCAATTTCCTATTCCCTTTTGTATAAGAAAAAGAATAGGATAAAGTAGGCCTTATAAATATTTCAAACCTACAACCCCCATTCCTTTTAAAGGAGAATCCAAATTCCCATTGATTAAATAGTACTCCCAATTCCGACGTCTTCTTCGGCGAGTTCACTCCACGCTCCGGCGGGTGCTTTTCTTCATCTCCTACTCCGGCGAATTCAGCTGTGAAATCGAATTGTAAGCACCTTTCTTCTCTCCCTGTATTTGCTTCTATGCGTATCTCTTCAGGCCGAAACCCTAATCTCTTTTTTATTCAATTATTTTTGTAAATTACGAACTTTGATTTTGGATCTTATGCTTTGTATATACTCTCGGTGCATAAATAATAGCCTCAAATATGCTTTCTATAGTGCTTTGTATTTTTGCTAGTTAAATAGTGAATATGGCCAAAAGATTGAATCTTTATCAGTATTTCGTGTGTTTTAAGCAGTTTTAGACGTTAGCACTGTTACAGTAGGTCCCTTGCTTCCTAGGAGGGTGTTAACCTTTCATTGGTTTATACGAGCAGAAAATTAACAGAATATCTAATACCTTTTTTTTGTATGCCCATAATTTTGGCTTCAGACGAGTTTAAATGGAGTAACATGTTTAGTGATGATTCATATAGCCGACCTCAACTTGTTTGGGACTGAGGCGTTATTGTTGTTGTTGCCACGTCTGTTTCCGTGATAATATCTCTTTGTTCCAATCAATCCATCAACACCAGTTGTTTATCTAAGGTTAATACGTTAGATTTTCGATAATTAAGTAATTAACCCCTTTTATGGTGATATTGAAGTTTAGGTATTTGGTACCACTTAGTATTTAGTTGGTTCCTTTTTATCAGCAGCATATTTTTTAAGGTTCATTGAGATATAGTTTATTGATCTACTGACTTGTACCTGTCTTTTTCTCTCTGTACAGTGGGTGGAGAAATTTTAATCGGGGGTTTTCAGCATGGTGTCTCTCAAGGAGCTTCTCCCAGCAGCAAAATCAGCTACCAGTGCATTTTATGACCATACAAATGACCCGTGGTTCAAGAGTAGGTTCGGTGCAACTGAGGCAGAGAAATCTGCTGTTATCAAGGCAACTTCGGTGCCCTCTTATCTAAAACGGGCTGGCTTTAAGCCATCTAAGCTCGAGGATTTTTGGGGATGGAGGAGCATTCCCTGAAATCCATTACGCACAGTATCCACTCGATATGGGCAGAAAGAAAGACTGGAAAGCCGGGGGAAAGACTTTACCTGTTACCGTGGACGAGCACGGTGAAGTAAGATACGATGCAATTGTGAGACAGGGGGAGAACACAAAGAAAATTGTTTATTCTCAGCACAAGGATCTTATCCCGAAGTTTGTGAAGGACGAGGATGAGGAAGAGATGGATCTGGACAAGAAACAGAAAGTAATCAATGAGACAACGCAGGAGACTAAGGCAGCACTTGAGAAGATTGTAGATGTGCAGTTGAGTGCTGCACAGCCTAAAAATGTTCCCACACAATCTCAAGACTCCCAGTTTATTAAGTACAAGCCTTCCCAGCAATTGGCAGCATTTAACTCGGGTGCAAAGGAGAGGATTATTAGGATGGTAGAGATGCCAGTGGACCCTATAGAGCCACCGAAGTTCAAACACAAAAGGGTTCCTAAGGCCTCTGGTTCTCCACCTGTGCCTGTTATGCATTCTCCTCCTCGTCCTGTTACAGTGAAGGACCAGCAGGATCGGAAGATTCCGCCTTGTATATCAAACTGGAAGAACCCCAAAGGTTACACAATCCCACTTGATAAGCGTCTTGCTGCTGATGGCAGGGGACTTCAGGAGGTCCAGATCAATGATAATTTTGCAAAACTATCAGAGGCTCTATATGTTGCAGAACAGAAAGCTAGAGAAGCGGTTGCAATGCGGTCTAAGGTTCAGAAGGAGATGATGATGAAAGAGAAGGAGAAGAAAGAGATAGAACTTCGGGATTGGCCCGCAAGGCAAGATCTGAGAGAACTGGTGTGGCGCCTCCAGCTGGTGCACCTGTGCCCTCTGAGAGGGACACAATGAATGTTGTTGATATGAGTGTGGATTATGAGCATCCAAGAGATCACCCCAAAGAGTCAAGGGAGGACAGGGAGGCGAGATTACCGCGAGACAAGATACATGAGGAGCGACGCGGGAGAGAGAGAGGGAGAAGAGATTGGAGGCAAAAGATGCTGCGATGGGTAAGAGGAGTAAGATCACCAGAGATAGAGACCGTGATGTCAGCAAAAAAGTGGCTCTTGGGATGGCTTCTACTGGTACATCAAGAGGAGAGGTCATGTATGACAAGAGATTGTTTAACCAGGAGAAAGGGATGGATTCTGGATTTGCCACTGATGATGCCTACAACGTCTATGACAAGGGCCTATTTACTGCTCAGCCCACTCTTTCTACTCTATACAGACCAAAGAAAGATGTTGATTCTGAAATTTATGGAGGTGCAGATGAGCAGCTGGACAAGATCATGAAGACAGATCGATTTAAGCCTGACAAGGCATTTGCTGGAACATCCGAGAGGGCTTGTACGAGAGATGGACCTGTGCAATTTGAGAAGCAAGTTGAGGAAGCTGATCCATTTGGTTTGGACCAGTTCTTGACAGAGGTTAAGAAGGGAAAGAAAGCCATGGCAAATGTTGGTAGTGGAGGCACCATGAGGGCCAGTGCTGGCACCACGCGAGATGGTTATGAAACATCTAGCAGAACTCGTATTGCTTTTGATAAGGGGTGTTGAGTTATCTTTCCGTTCCTGCGCCCTGGTTTTTGTGGGTCCATCTTGGCTGCATCTCTACTGATGCCTTGCAGAAGTTCAAAATCAAGTTTGTCTTTCATTTTACTATTTGCATCAGCATGAAATTATGAATTGGAAGATGATGAATACATATCGCCTAATTAAATTATGTGATTTTGACCGTTGGATATAAAAATTTGTTTGGATATGTGAAATTTCAGGGAATTTTTTTGTTTTTTTAGTGCAAATTGTCTGTGTTTTCTGGTGTAAGGCCTTTGCTTTCATCTTAATGATCTTTTGGTCCAAAGGAACTCACTCTTTGCACAATAATCATGTGACCTAGGTATCTTTTCCGGAAAAATGTATCCATACTGGATGTTTATACCAAATCAATAATTATAACACGTATGTCTTTTATACACATATTATCACTTAATCATGATTAAGTGTTATCTATTGTCACTTTAATTTTAACTAAAGTTAAATTGTTTGGTTTGGTGTAAATATCCAGTGCAAGTTTTTATGGCATCTTTGTATCATGATTCAGGCCATAATCAACTGAGTAAATAAAGTTAATCAAACCGAAAGGTAGTTTAATTGAGCAAAATGGTTGAAAGACCACTCAAAGAATAATGGGTAAAGTAGCAAAATTTTGTTAGCACAAAACCTTTTGGCACTAGAATTACCAAATCTTATTATACTTGTACAATGACTCATGTATTCACTGGTTAGACATACCTCTTAGCAGTAACCTGATGTATTTGTTGGTTAAATTGACAAAAATATGATTCAATAGTGTTGTCATCTTTGTGTTCTTGATACTCGAGCACCCATTAACCTCGACGTAGAGTATGTATAGTTATATAGAAAATTTGAGAAAACGTATAAAAATTTACAAAAGCACCCATTAATTTTATGTACAAAAAAGATTCAGCACCCACAAACTTGAATTCCTAGATCTGCCACTGATGCCATTGAGTGTTAGACAACTTGCCCCCAGTTCGATTAATTTAATCGGATACCTGCTAGGTAATTCTATCCGTCAAAGCGTAGAAAAATGAGCAAAAACTACAGTTAATATTTGAATCTGAGACCTCCTAATTCTCCTTCACTTTATTGACTATTAGCCTACAATATTGAGCGTAGGCATTTCTTTAATTTCTTCGAATAGCACTTTGCTTTCATGAGGAAAGTGATCCTATTAATTTATTAGTTATTTATTAATAGATACTTTTAGTTGCTTACTGAATACTGTTTAATTAAATTAAGAAAACACTCAATTCTATAGCTAGTGGCTCAATTTATTAATAGAACCTGATGAAGCAACAGAGATACTTTGTTTCTGAGTCTTTGGAGCTTCATTTAAAATATTAACCTTAATTACAGACAACTAGAAAATGTTCATCACTGTTATTAGTAGACTTGGTAGGTCAATAGATAGCCCATAGTTTAAGCAAGACAACTAGATGTTAATTATGTCAATCTTTATCTAATTACAACATCTAATGACGTAAAGAATAGTTTAGAGTTTTGTTCTTCTCGTGCACAAAATTTGAAATTCTCTCCATGAAAATTTAAGTTATGTACTGATAGTTGCGTAATATTTATTTTTCAATCTTTTTTATTATTATAGCAAAGTGCTTACATAGAACACATATTACTAAAATTTCAAAGTATTACATAATATGAAAATTGATTCCAGAAGAAACTTAACTTTTATAGTGAATGATTATAACATGACGATGTTGTTATAGAGAGGTTTGACTTTAGTTATTAGTATTGTATTTCGACCATAGCCGAAACTAAAATTTCAATTTTGTGGGTTTTGAATAGTAAGACGATAACTTTAAATGTTAATAACTGTGATCGAAATTTAATATTTGTATATAATCTGATAAATTTTTTAATATAGATACATCGTTCGGTCAAATTTGACTCATTTTCAAAAAACCATACAACAACAACAACAATTACCCAGTATAGTCTCACATATTGGGTTTGGGGAGGGTAATATGTAGACGAGCGTTATCCCTATCCGAAAGGACAGAGAGGCTGTTTCCAATTGTTTGTCTTGTCAATTCTATTCGTCGTTTATTTAATTAAGCTGTCCAATACAACCTCCTCTTGTTCATTTCTTCGTTTTGGGTCCAGTCCAGCCGTTTAAAGCAAGGCGTTTAATATGGCCACAACCCATACTTGGACTAACAATTATTTTGCTTTTTTTTCTTCTAGATTCAACCCGTCTTTGACTTTTATTTAAGGCGAATATTTAATTTGATTTCTTTTAACGGAAATTAAAATTGTTTTATTACTATCATAAAAATGATGGCAAATATTGGTGAATCTTCCAATACAATATCTTTTTTTTTTAACAAGCAAATCAGAAGTCTCGATACACACAAGAAAAACCTTGTTCCTATGTAATAGCTCGCAAATTATACATGAAGATAAATGGCATTAAGCAAACCGGTAAATAAGTAAATAAGCTTTCAGTTCCGAAATAAATATATAAAAAAGCATAAATTTAGCAAATTATTTTTAGATTGTTGTCTAGTATTTTACTATTATTGACTTATCATTAGGAACCGAAAAATCGAACCAAATCGAAACAAACCAACAACAACCAAACCTAATGTTTGTATATAATTTGGTTTGTTTTTTGTTTTAAAATTTAAAAAATTAATTAAATTGATTTAGTTTTGGTTTTAATCAAAAATCGGCCAAACCGAATTGTGAACACCCCTATGCTCAACCAACTCGACCATTTGTGTTTCAACTTGTGAAACTATTGAGTATAATGGAAGAAAATAAGAAGTATAGATAGCTAAAATTCTAACTCATCTCATATGTTCAAAAAGTTAGTTAAGTTAGTTAAAATTCAGTTACAAAATTAGTTATACAGTTGCATTTAGAAGCAGTGCCCTTAGAGTTGCTACAGTTATTAGTTTCTCTCAAAAACTACTGAATGAAGAAAACTCTCTTTAGTCTTACTCGATCATAGTTCTGTTTCTCTTTCTCTCTTCCTTTCTTCTTCATCTTCTTCTTTCTCTAACTGTTACGTTCTTCAATCTTCATTCTTCTTGTGTTTATCAGCTTTGAATCTTACTGTGAGCAAGATATATAGTTGAATTTCTACATGGTATCATAGCAGTAGAATCCAATTACTTCTGCAAGATCTACAGTTTTTGAAATTCTCCAACTCCATCAAATTCATTTCTTCAAAGCTTGAAGAGTTCTGAGAATCTACAATCTAGAAATCCATATCAAAGAGTGTTGCCGGTTAATTGCAATTCTGAATAACAGTTCAATCTTTGAAACATGACAATTAACAACTCAAAAAATCTGAGAACTACAACTAGAACCACACCACCTGTGATTCAAGTCTATGCAAATGGAACTCAGCCTACACCAGGAATCATACCAGTCATGGATCATAATCATCCCTTGTGTCTCCATTCAATAGATCTAAGCGGCATTTCCTTGATCTCTTTACAATTGGCTGGAGCATTCCCCCACGAGTTCATATATGCAATTTGTCTAAAAATCGCACCCCAAATTGAGGTCCAAATCCCCAATTTTAAGAAAACATAGTTTCTACCCCAAATACCCATTTTTACCCATTGAAAGCTTTGATTTTAAGATGAAATCATGATAAAAGATGTTAAAGATTGAAGAAATTGAGTAAATGTTGACTTACAATTGATTTGGGAGAGAAGGAGTTGAGAGACAATTTCCGATGGAGGTTTGAGTTTTGAAAATATAAAGAAAGAGGTTTAAGATCGTCTAAGTATAGAATGCACAGTCGCAGATATCGCAATTGCGAAGATTTGTTCGCAATTGCGAACAATGCAAAAGGAATGGCGGATGTCACAATTGCGAGAAATTGTTCGCAATTGCGAACATGGTAGATTTTGGGCGGACCTCGCATTTGCGAAGACTGGGCTATTAGAAGGGGGATCGCATTTGTGAGTTTTTCCTCGCATTTGCGATAGGAGCAGACCAGGGGTAAATCTCGCATTTGCGAGGCTGGCTTCGCAATGCAGATACCAACTGCTCCAATTCTATAAAATGAACCTAAAACCTATCCGGAACTCACTCGAGCCCTCGTGGCTGCAACCCAAATATGCACACAACTTCAAAAATATACTACAGACTTACTCGTGCGATCAAATCGCCAAAATAACATCATTTGCATAGAATTAACCCTCCAAACTCATGATTATTGATTGGGGAGAGAAGGAATTGAGAGAAAATCGCCAATGGAAGTTTGGGTTTTGAAAATATGAAGAAAGAGGTTTAAAATCATCTAAGTATAGAATGCACATTCGCAGATATCGCAATTGCGAAGATTTGTTCGCAATTGCAAACAATGCAATAGGAATGGTGGATGTCGCAATTGCGAGAAATTGTTCGCAATTGCAAACAAGGCATATTTTTGGCGGAACTCGCATTTGCAAAGACTGGGCTATTAGAAGGGGGATCACATTTATGAGTTTTTCCTCGCATTTGCGATAGGAGCAGGCCAGGGGTAAATATCGCATTTGCGAGGTCGGCTTCGCAAATGCGAAGCCTGCAGATACCAGTTGCTCCAATGCTACAAAATGAACCTAACCCCTATCTGAAACTCACCCGAGCCCTCGGGGCTCTAACACAAATATGCACACAACCTCAAAAATATCCTACGGTCTTACTCGTGCGATCAAATCGTCAAAATAACATTACTTGCATACAATCAACCCTCCAAACTCATGATTTTCATTTCAAAGTTCAAAACATCAAAATTTTCAATTTTTAGTCCGAAACACGTCAAATCACGTCCATTTTCAACCAAACATTACAAATAGCGCTTAACGCTCATTTAAGACCTGAACCGGGCGTCAGAACCGAAATACGAGCCCGATACCCTCACTTTCTCACTCATTTTTATTTCAATTTTTCATATAAATTTCAGATAAACAATTTCTTTTAAAAATTCTGCACTTGGGCCTAGGACCTCGGATTTCGATTCCGAGAATAAGCCTGGGTCCCATATTTTTCTACGGACCTTCCGGTACCGTCACATTACGGGTATGGGTCCGGGTCCGTTTACCCAAAATATTTACCAAGTCAACAGCATTAATATTATTATCAAAATTCATAGTTTTTAACACAGATTTTATATATATCCACATAAAAATTTTTTGGATTCGCGCTTAGACTGCGCACGTAAATCTAGGCAACCATTTAAGAGGTTTTCATGGCCTCGAAAGCACAAAGGAAGGGAGAATTACGGTGCTGACCCTTTGGATCGTCACAACTATGGCATATGAAATTTGGACATGTAGCCAATGCAACTTTAAATTAAATTCTTCCTGCTAGCAGTCATATTATGGTAGAAACTCTAAATAAATGTAGCATATGTCCATGTGAAAAACAATGTAGACTTCCTACTAGCTTAAGTAGAAGCATTGCTAAGTTTGATCTTGTTCACATGAATAAATGTGGACCTTAAAAAGTTCAAACTTTTGATGGAAATAAATACTTTCTAACCATAATAAATGATTACACTAGAATGACATGGATTTACTTGCTAAAATTAAAATCTGATGCATCTACTGTCATTCTATTCTTTCTAAACTATGTCCAAACTCAATTCAATACTATGGTAAAAATTGTTAGATCAGACAATGGCACTGAGTTTCTTAATGAAATTTGTAATAATATGTTCAAACAATTAGGAATAATACACCAAAGGTCATGTGCTTGTGAATCTCAGTAAAATGGCATAGCAGAAAGAAAACATAGACATATTCTAGAAATAATAAAAGCAATTAGATTTCAAGCAAACATTCCTCTGAAATTTTAGGGACATTGTGTTCAAATTGTTGTATATTTGATTAATAGATTACCATCATATGTGCTTAAAATATCTCCTTATGAAAAAATGTACATCAGAAAACCCTCTCTTAGCCATTTTAAGAGTAATGAGATGTCTATGCTATGCCAAGAATATTGCTGAAACTAGTAAGATCCGTGCTATGCCAACAATATTGCTGAAAGTAGTACCAAGAACAAGAACAGTTGTCGTAATGGGATGCTTAGAGGTACAAAAAGGCTATATACTACATGATATTAATAACAAGTATTTCTTTGTCAACAGGGATGTTAGTTATCAGGGGTCGAGCAGTATGAATGAGCTACAAACATCTAGCAGTTATCATGGGTTGAGGAGTAACAATGAGCTAACGCAACAACAAAAAAATACCACTCCACCAGTGCTTTAGTTCAGATTACCCCAGAAACACAACCTACCTTACAATCTAAGACTAATGCAGACACACATACTATGTTACATGTTACCAGGGCACCAACAATTCAACAGATGACTACTCAACTTGTGCCAAGATCGAAACCAAGAGTGGAACCTATCAGAAAATCTAAAAGAACTTCAAGGCACCTATATGGAAAAAGGATTTTTTATCACTCGGCTTACACAACAAAGCTAACTATCCAATCTCAAACGTCATTTCTTATGACCAGATCTCACCAAAATACAATCCCTTTCTTTCAGCCTTCTCATTTATCACAGAACCTCAATCCTACACTAAGGCAGCTCAAGATCCAGCATGGATTAAAGATATGCAAGCAAAGATTAATGCTTTACATGAAAATAATACATAGAAGATAGTAAATATACCAGAAGGAAAGAAGCCAATTAGTTGTAAATGAATATACAAGGTAACAGGAGAAGTAGAAAAACATAAAGCAAGACTAGTAGCTAAAGGCTACAGTTAACAAGAAGGTTTAGACTACTAGGAGACTTTCTCTTCTATTGTCAAGATAGTGACAGTCAGATAAATTCTATCAATAGCAGTTGCAAGAAGTTGGCATATACACATAATGGATATGTATAATGACTTCTTACAAGGAGACCTTACTTATGAGATTTATATAAAACTGCCACAGGATTTTAGAGTTAAGAGAAGACTAAAGTGTGTATACTCAATAAATCTCTCTATGGATTAAAACAGGCACGAAGGCAATAGAATGTGAAGTTGAAAGAAACTCTGTCAAGTTTCCAGTTCATTCAAAGTCAATTTGATCATTCTCTATTCATTAAGAGAAAAGACAAAGGCACTACAATGGTTCTTATCTATATTGATAATATGCTGATAATAAGTGACATGTCGGGTCTCATAGAACACACCAAAACAAATTACATAAAGCCTTCAAGATGAAGGATTTGGATAAATTAAAATACTTTTTTAGGGATTGAATTTGCAAGATCAAAAAAAGGAATCTTAATGCATCAAAGGAAATATGTATTAGAACTAGTATCTGAACTTGGACTCTCAGCTGCAAAACCAATAGGTGCACCTATGGACAATGTAACGACCCGACCAGTCATTTTGATAAATTAAGCTCCGTTCAGCAGCATAAGGTCGGGAGCAGCTTCAAAACATGAGAATCGACTTGCGTGAACGACATAATTAAGTTTTAGGATGGCTTGGAGTCAATTCTAGAGAAGAAACCTTATTTTGGAAGTTAGGACGGTGAAACATTTGACCGAAAATGGACTTTTGCCCTGGAATGGGTCGTGGATGATCTCAACAGCTTCATATAGTGATTGTGGACATAGGTGCGCATCTAGATTCATATTTGGATGTCCGTAGAGCAAATTGAGGCATTCCGGTGAAAATTGAAGTTGAAAAATGAAAAAGTTTGACCCACAGTTGACTTTTGGGAAATCGAGGTCGAAATGTGATTTTGAGAGTTGGAACAGCTACGTTATGTCATTTTGGACTTGTCTACAAAATTTGGCATCATTTCGAGTTGAATTGATAGGTTTCGGCATGAGATTTGTTATTCGAAGATTTTTAAGTTCATAAGCTTGATTTTTGGTTCGATTTGTTGTTTTGATATTGATTTATGTGATTTGAAGCTTTGAGGGAGTCCGTGCTAGGTTATATGACGTGTGTGGGGTTGGTAGAGGTACCGGCGGCCTCTGGTGTATTTCGGTTGCTCAGCAGACAAGCTTTTAGAGTTGGAAGAAAGTTGCAGTAGGGCTACTGGTATTTTCGCTTCTGCGGCTTGGGAACCGCAGAAGCGGAGCCGCAAAAGTGACTTGGTAGCCACAGAAGCGATGAAGGACAAGCGAGCAGGAGCCGCATGAGTAAAGGAATTTTTGCAGAAGCAGACTCGCTTCTGCGATGAAAAGACCACAGAAGCGAAAATTGGGAGGCTTAAGAAAGTGCAGAAGCAGTGGTCTTTTCGCAATAGAGGGGCCATAGAAGTGGTCCCTGGACCGCAAAAGCGGAAATCGCTATTCTGAAATAGGATAATTCGAGGGTTTCACCATTTATTCACATTTTGACTTCTAGAGCTCGGTTCTTGGAGATTTTTGAAGGCATTTTCACCTGGGCAACATGGATAAGTGTTTCTCACTTGATTTAGATCAATTTCCATGAATCTCCTCTTAATTTCATCCTTTAATCTCAGTTTTTGAATAAACAATGGGTAGAACTTCACTTACCGAATTATTGGATTTTGAGGGAGTGTTTGACCTCCGATTTGAGAGATTTTTATATGGTTAGACTTTTTAGAATACAAGGTTTATGAAAATTTTAAACTCATTTGATTCTGAGATGTTGGCCCGAGGGGCGTTTTGGTCATTTTACCTAATTTCGCACTTTAGCTTTGAATTAAATTATAGAATCAGTTGCATAAATGTTAATTGCAATGTGTGATATAATTGAATGGATTTAGTCCATTTGAAGTCGATAACTCGTGGCAAGAAGACGGTTGCTAGTTGATTTTAGCCGGTTTGAGGTAAGTATCTTGCCTAACCTTGTGTGGGGAACTTCATCTTAGGATTTGAGTCTTCTCTGTTAATTGAATTCCATGTATGCGAGATGACGAGTGCGTGCTTGGATTTCGTTGTGGTAAATTGTCCCTTTTTAGGCCCTTAGACTCCTGAAATCACTCAGTTTTAAGATGATATTGATAAAATTGAGTTCCCTATTATTAGTTTCACCTCTACATGTCTTACTTGGTATTGTTTGCTCTTCTTGATTTATTCTTGCTGTTCAATTGACTTCTTACGTGTTTAACTGAAGACAATCACCCTTCTATAGTTTTATTATCCGTCCTAACTACTCGCCTTTAATTGAAAATCATGAATGTTAAATCTCATGTAATTAATCGCTCTTAATTGAAAAAGAAGATGGATATCATATAATTAGTTGATACTTCCTTAAATTTTAATTGTTTGATTCATGTTAATTTCCTCACTATTGGATACTCCTTGATTGTAAGGTTATCTGTGACCTCGTGTAATTATATTACATGTCCAATTGTTGTGGTATCGATGTAGTTATTATGCATTTATTATGTCCTTTTCATCGTTGAGGTTATTTTGTTTTCCTTGGTGTTTCCGTGACCTAATTAGCTCTTGTTGATTCCCTTGCCGGGACGTTATTGTTCTCTTGGTGATTCCCTTTTCGGGGCGTTATTGTTTCGGTTATCGATTCCCTTGCCGGGACATAATTGTTCTGTTGTTGATTCCCTTGAAGGGATATTGCTATTCTATTGTTGGGTTGTACATCTATATTGATTGTTTTGTATTGCGGGATACCATAAGATCCCCAGTACATCTATTGAGGATACCACGAGATCCTCGGGATACCAAGAGATCCCCTAGTATATATATTGAGGATACCAAGAGATCCTCGGGATACCAAGAGATCCCCAGTACATCTATTGAGGATACCAAGAGATCCTGGGGATACCAAGAGATCCCAATACATCTATTGAGGATACCAAGAGATCCTCGGGATACCAAGAGATCCCTAGCATATATATTGAGGATACCAAGAGATCCTGGGGATACCAAGATATCCCCAGTACATCTATTGAGGATCCCAAGAGATCCCCGGGATACCAAGAGATCTCGAGTACATGTAATGAGTATACCAAGAGATCCTCGGGATACCAAGAGATCCCTAGCACACATTTATGTTCGAGACTACAGGACGATATCCTGGGAGATCCCCGTTAAACTCATTGTGTCCTGAACTGATATTTTCGTTGATTCTATCCGGGTGTGAATAAATCGGGTGCTAATCGTTCCATTTCATATACTTATTAGTTGGTAGGAATCCTGTTAGATACACTTGCACAAGCATACACGTAGTTTGACCCTCCTATTAGAGATGAATCACTCCTGATTTGGCTACGGGTGGGGATATGCCCTCGTTTACCCATTTTTATATGTGAGAGTGACCCTAGTTGACTAGCCAGTTGTCAACATGACCGTGTTATTGATAGGGCACAAGATGCCAAGTGTTAGACCTCGGATGTTGGGTTTTAATGAGTTGTGGCTGGTCTGAGAGTTTGTGGTGGAATTGTGGAAAAAGTTGGAAGACCTTATGTAAGAGCAATGCAGAATAATGTGTTAGTGACTTGTCTTTCCTTGTTGTGCTGTGACTTCGGGATTTGGACTTTAATGTCTACTGTCCTTTTTATTATCATCATTTGCGTAGTTCTCGTTGTTACTTATTTTCCGTTAGTTATATTGTGATTTTAGCTCTTTTAGTCATTCATGATGTCTTTACATAATTATATATATCGGTTCTATTATCCCTATGATTATACTGTTTATTGACCGGTAGGTGTCTTGACTGTCCCTCATCACACTCCATCGAGGTTAGTCTTGATACTTACCGGGCACTGCTGTGGTGTGCTTATGCTACTCTTTTGCACATTTTTGTTGTGCAGATACAGGTACCGTCATTCAGTTTTGTTAGCCTTTGAGGGTGGCGTACAGCCGGAAACTTAAGGTATACATCTGTCGCGTTCGCAGAACCGATGAGTCTCCTTCTATTCTACCTTTTAGTTAGCAGTTCCATTTCATGTACTCAGTTGTTGTTGACATTTCTGGGCATTAGAGCCATATGTTATGTTTTTCTCTTAGCCTGTTGCCAGTGGGTTTCCGGGTCTTGGAGGTTATTACAGTATTTAGAGTTGAAGTGTATGTGCCAGGCGGCGCTCCATACATTTTCTCATGATATTAAGTATTTCTCTTGTTTTTGATAGGTTTTAAAAATTTTCGCAATGTGTTAGGCTTACCTAGTCGCGAAGATTAGGTGCCGTCATGATAGGTTCACGATTGGTGAACTAGGGTCATGACAAGTTAGTATTAGAGCTCTAGATTCGTAGGAGTCATGGGACATAGGGCAGTTTATTAGAGTCTCGCTGATCAGTACGGAGACGTTTGTACTTATCTACGAGGGGCTACGCAACCGTTAGGAACAATTCCAATTCAATTGATTTTCATGTCGTGCGAGATTTTGGCATTCACAACTCTAAACCTCTGCCTTCCACTCTCTCACCGATGGTGAGGACACGTACTGTCCGAGGCGATCAAGCACCCGCGCCTCTTGCTGCAGCCGTCGGAGATCCGGGCCGGGCTAGAGTTTGAAGACACACACGTGGTACAGTGAGAGCACCTGAGCGAACGGCCACCGAGGTACTACCAGCATATCCAGCTGGAGTCCGAGCATCTGACGCCTACAGCTACTGCTACTCCAGCCTTCAGGATACTTGACTCAGTTCATGAGTAGGCACACTATTTTGGCTCTGGCAGGACTATTTCCATTTACTGCAGCTACACCCTAGTTCGGGGGAGGAGCACAGACTCTCGCCGCGCGCACTCTTGAGCAGCGAACGCATATTGAGCAAGTCCCAGGGATTTATTCCTGCGCTGCCTGCAGCACCAATTCAGCCCGAGTGCATGGCAGCGGTTCCGAGTAGGAGAAGATGAGACTTGAGAGATTAAAGATGTTTAAGCCTCCTGAGTTCAGCGGTTTAGCATCGGAGGACGCCATGGAATTTCCTAATGAGTGTTATCGCATTTTCCGTACTATGGGTATTTGGATCGAGCGGGATTCCTTTTCACTACGTTCCAACTTCGAGGAGCCGCCCAACATTGATGGCGCACCTATGAGTTAGACAGTCCAGACGAGACAACTTCACTGACTTGGGCCCAGTTTTCAGATATGTTCATGTGAGAGTTTGCTCCTCATATCCTCAGGAATGTATGGCGCGTAGAGTTTGAGCATTTACGCCATGGTGTTATGACCGCCTCAGAGTATGTTATCTGTTACGCCGGTTTGGTTAGACATGCCTCAGCCTTGGTTTCTACTGTTCGTGAGAATGTTCGTCGTTTTATTGAGGGGCTTATTCCGAGCATCAGATCCAGTATGGCTTGTGAGCTAGAGATGGACATTCCATACCAACAGGTGATAAACATTGCTAGGAAGATAGAGGGTATGCATACCAGAGAGAGAAAGCAGGCAAGTTCATGAGAGAGAGAGAGTAGACGAGGTTAGGAGAGACATCTTGAGGAGGCGATAAGGCCTCGTAGACCGGTGAGATATACTAGTCCTGGTTTCGGAGGCAGGGTACGCCATGGTAGAGGTTTTACGGGTCAGCCAGTTCGGTTTGCGTTTCAGGCCTTGCATGGTGATTTAGGTGTTCATGGGACTAAGAGTACCCATATCGCACAATTTCCCCGCGTTATCAGTGGAGAGGGTGACTTGAGTATGGAGGTACTAGCCACATGGTGAGAGATTGTCCCAGATTTTGGGCCGATGTGTTGCAGTGAGGTATTCAGGCAGGCGGAGGGCGCCCAAGAGGGGGAGACCCGACCCATTGATGTGTTTCATATAGTAGTCTTGAGGCCGGTATGCCACCTAACGCCATTCGGGTACTAATTCAGTTTGTTATAGAGAGGCACTCTCTGCAGTTCATAACACTTCTACTTATCAGGTTGAGTTCCTTGTTTGTTATTCCATTTATGGGTGTGTTTCATGATTTGCACTCTATTTATGTGATTATCGTGTTTGGAGGTTCTGAGTGATAGCAATGTTTATCGTCTGTTTCTAGCTGTTGTCGAGAGTTAAGAGGTTAGTAGTAAATTTCTGTTGTTTGATTTGGTAGGTTTGATGTCACTTTTGAGTATTCTTGCTTATGAGCTGTGATTTCTATGCTCCACCAGTGTGGGAGCCAGGGTGTGTGGTAAATTATCGACATGATTGATCTAATGAGAGTTTCTAGATGGGTTAATATGAGCCCATCTTGTGATTCAGTGATTGAGGGCGGAACCCTAGTGACTTCAGGTGTTTTGATATGTTGAGACCGGGCTTTGTGCTGCAGTGAGAGTTGTATCAATATAAGATCCTCGTCTTTATATGCTTTCGTTCATTCTTGTTAGATGTCCTTGTAGATTTGTGTTTTTGAATAATTTATGCTAGCTTGATTTGCTTGTAAGTTCCTTTACATGTTTTCCTTTCCCGTATTTATTCATTTTCATTCTGTGCTTCTTGAGTTTTAGCTTGTGGGGGTGCACCCGATGGTGCTGGCTGATATTTGGTTATTCGGATGTTTTGTTATGTATTTTTCATGGTTATTGTATCATCGCAAGTGTTGTGGAGGTTGGGAGAAGAGTTTCTATTGAATATGAGTCTTGAGGCCAGTGCAAATTTGATCTCATGCAAGTGTTGCTATCAGAACAATTATTGTGGCCCTATGTGTGGCGTGTCGTGTTATGTGGATGTACTCTGTTTGTTGGCTTGTACTGAATTAGCTGGTTAAAACTGATATCAGACATGGACTTAGAGTCGGGTCTTTTGGAAATGGATGGAAGGTGAGGAATCTGGCTTGGAGGCTTAATGGTATTGCTAGAAGGGTTAAATTGTATTTGAGATGGTGCGCACTCAGTGACTTGAGGACTTTAAGGTAAATCTTATCACGTTTGAGGACGAACGTTGGTTTTAGACGGGGGAGGATGTATCGACCGACCAGTCATTTTAAGAAATTAAGCTCTGTTCAGCAGCATAAGGTCGAGAGCAGCTTCAGATCATGAGTATCTACTTGCGTTCATGGCAGAATTCAGTTTTCGGATGGCTTGGAGTCAATTCTAGAGAAGAATCCTTATAATAGAAGTTAGGACGGTGAAATATTTGACCGAAACTAGACTTTTGGCTAGACAACCCTGAAATGGGTCGTGGATGATCTCAACAACTTCTTATGGTGATATTGGACTTAGGCGCACGTTCGGATTTATATTTGGAGGTCCGTAGAGTAAATTGAGGCGTTCCGGCGAAAGTTGAAGTTGAAAAATGAATAAGTTTGACCCACAGTTGACTTTTGGGAAATCGAGGTTGGAATGCGATTCCGAGAATTGGAACAGCTTCGTTATGTCATTTTGGACTTGTCTGCAAAATTTGGAGTCATTCCGAGTTGAATTGATAGGTTTCAGCGTGAGATTTGTTATTTGAATATTTTTAAGTTCATAAGCTTGATTTTTTTTTCGATTCGTCGTTTCAATTTTGTGTTATGTGATTTGAAGCTTCGAGCGAGTCCGTATTAGGTTATATGACTTGTGTATGGGGTTGGTTGAGGTTCCGGGAGCCTCTGGTGTGTTTCGGTTGCTCAATGGACAAGCTTTTGGAGTTGGAAGAAAAATGCAGTAGGGCTACTGGTATTTTCACTTATGCGGCTTGGAAGCCGTAGAAGCAGAGCCGCAAAAGCGACTTGGTAGCCGCAGAAGCGATGGAGGACCATTGGGAATGAGCCGCAACAGTGAAGGAATTTCCGTAGAAGCGGACTCGCTTCTGAGATGAAAGGACTGCAGAAGCGGAAATTGGGAGGCTTAAAGAAATCACAGAAGCGGTGATCTTTCTGCAAAAGCAGGACCGCAGAAGCAGTCCTTGAACCGCAAAAGCAGAAATCGTTGTTCAGAAATAGGGTAATTCGAGGGTTTCACCATTTATTCACATTTTAACTTCTAGACTCGGTTCTTGGCAATTTTTGAAGGGATTTTCACCTGGGCAACTTGGGTAAGTGTTTCTCACTCGATTTAGACCGATTTCCATGAATCTCCTCTTAATTTCATCCTTTATTCTCAGTTTTTGAATGAAAAATGGGTAGAACTTCATAAATCGAATTATTGGGTTTTGAGGGAGTGTTTGACCTTCGATTTGAGAGATTTTTATATGGTTAGACTCGTGAGAGTACGAGGGTTCTGAAAATGTTTAATTCATCCGGTTTCGAGACGTTAGTCCGAGGGGCATTTTGGTTAATTTACCTAATTTCGCACTTTAGCTTTGAATTAAATTGTAGATTCAGTTGCTTGAGATGTTAATTGCAACGTGTGTTTAATTGAATAGATTTGGGCCATTTGTAGTCAAGAACTCGTGGAAAGAACGACGTTGCTAGTTGATTTTAGCCAGTTTGGGGTAAGTATCTTGCTTAAGCTTGTGTGGGGGACTTCCCCTTAGTATTTGAGTCTTCTCTGTTGATTGTATTCCGTGTACGCGAGGTGACGAGTGCCTACTCGGATTTCTTTGTGGAAAATTGTCCGTTTTTAGGCCTTTAGACTCTTGAAATCACTGAGTTTGAAGATGATATTGATACAATTGAGTTCCGTGTTATTAGTTTCACCTCTACATGTCTTACTTAGTATTGTTTGCTCTTCTTGATTTGTTCTTGCTGTTCAATTGACTTCTTACGTGTTTAACTGAAGAGATTCACCCTCTTATAGTCTTATTATCCGTCCTAACTACTCGCCTTTAATTGGAAATCATGAACATTAATCCTCATGTAATTAATCGGTCTTAATTGGAAAAGAAGATGGATATCATATAATTAGTTGATACTTCCTTAAATTGTAATTATTTGATTCATGTTAATTTCCTCACTATTGGATACTCCTTGATTTTAAGTTCATCTGTGACCTCGTGCAATTATATTACATGTCCAATTGTTGTGGTATTGGTATAGTTATTATGCGCTTATTATGTCCTAATTATCCTTGAGGTTATTTTGTTTTCTTTGGTATTTCCGCGACCTTATTAGCTATTGTTAATTCCCTTGTCGGGACGTTATTGTTCTGTTGTTGATTCCCTTGTCGGGACGTTATTGTTTCTGTTATCGATTCCCTTGCTGGGACATTATTGTTCTGTTGTTGATTCCCTTGCCAAGATATTGCTATTCTATTGTTGGGTTGTACATCTATGTTGATTGTGCTGTATTGCGGGATACCAAGAGATCCCCAGTACATCTATTGAGGATACCAAGAGATCCCCAGTAGATCTACTGATGGTACCAATATATCCTCGGGATAGCAAGAGATCCCCAGTAGATCTATTGAGGATACAAAGATATCCTTGGGATACAAAGAGATCCGCAGTTGAGGATACCAAGAGATCCTCGGAATACCAAGAGATCCTCAGTACCTCTGTTGAGGATACCAAGAGATTCCAGAACATCTATTGAGGATACCAAGAGATCCTCGAGATACCAAAAGATCCCCAGTACATCTATTGAGGATACCAAGAGATCATCGTGATACCAAGAGATATCTAGCATATATATAGAGGATACCAAGATATCCCTGGGATACCAAGAGATCCCAGTACATCTATTGAGGATACCAAGAGATCCTCGATATACCAAGAGATCCCTAGCACACATTTATGTTCGAGACCACATGACGATATCTTGGGAGATCCCCGTTAAACTCATTGTGTCCTGAACTGATATTTTCATTGATTCTATCCGGGTGTGAATAAATCGGGTGCTAATCGTTCCATTTCATATACTTACTAGTTGGTAGGTTTCCTGTTAGATACACTTGAACAAGCATACACGTAGTTAGACCCTCTTATTAGAGATGAATCCCTCCTGATTTGGCTAGGGGTGGGGATATGCCCTCGTTTACCCATCTTTATAAGTGAGAGTGACCCTAGTTGACTAGCCAGTTGTCAACATGACCGTGTTATTGATAGGGCATAAGATGCCAAGTCTTAGACCTCGGATGTTGGGTTTTAATGAGTTGTGGCTGGTCTAAGAGTTTGTGGTGGAATTGAGGAAAAAGTTGGAAGACCTTATGTAAGAGCAATGCAGAATATTGAGTTAGTGACTTGTCTTTCCTTGTTGTGTTGTGACTTCAGGATTTGGACTGTAATGTCTACTGTCCTTTTTATTATCGTCATTTGTGTATTTCTCGTTGTTACTTATTTTCCGTTAGTTTTATTATAATTGTAGCTCTTTTAGTCGTCCATGCTGTCTTTACATAATTATATATATCATTTCTATTATTCTTATGATTATACTGTTCATTGACCGGTAGGTGTCTTTGCTATCCCTCGTCACTACTCCATCGAGGTTTGTGCTGATACTTACTTCCGCTGTGGTGTGCTCATGCTACTCTTCTGCACACTTTTGTTGTGCGGATACATGTACCCTCATTCAGTTTTGCTAGCCTTGGAGGGTGGCGTACAGTCGGAGACTTGAGGTATGCATCTGTCACATCCGCAGAACCGAGGAGTCTCCTTCTACTCTACCTTTTAGTTAGCAGTTTCATTTCATGTATTCAGTTATTGTAAACATTTCCAGGTATTAGAGCCGTATGTTATGTTTTACTCTTAGCATGTGTCTTCCGTGGATTTTCGGGTCTAGGAGATTGTTACAGTATTTTGAGTTGAAGTGTATGTGCCAGGCAGCGCTCTATACATTTTCTCATGATATTCGGTATTTTTCTGTTGTTTTCGTAAAGGTTGTTAAAATTTCGGCAGGCTTACCTAGTCGCAAAGACTAGGTACCGTCATGACAGGTTCACGATTGATAAACTAGGGTCGTGACAGATGATAACCTAAAACTCATAACCAGGGAATATGATGAACATCTCTTAGCAGCTTCACTAACAGAGGATAAAGTCTTACATGACTAAGGACCATACCAAAGTTTATTGGAAAACTATTATATCTCATAGTCATAAGGCCTGGCATAGCCTTCAGTTTGTACAATCTAAATTAATATCTGTAGCAATCTAAAAGATCACACATGGAAGTAGCTCAAAGATTAGTCAAGTATATTAAAAATGAGCCTGGACTAGGTGAACTTCTATCTAATAAACCACAAGACAAAATTGCAGCATTTTGTAATTCTGACTGGGCAGCATGTCCACAAATAAGAAAATTTGTCGTTGGTTTTCTACTGAAACCACAATTTCAAAAAGCACCGCGGAATATGAATATAGGAGCATGGCCTCAGCAGTACCATAATTGACATGGTTATTATGAATGCTTAATGAAATTGACTTCAAGGTTGAACTTCCTATAACTATTTACAATGATAGCAAAGCTGCAATTCAAATCATAGCTAATCGAGTCTTCTGCGAAAGAACAAAATATATTGAGATAGATTGTCATTTCATAAGAGAGAAAATACAAAAAGGGCTTGTGAAGACAGAATACATCAGCACCAGTGAACATCTAGCTGACATACTTACAAATGAATTAAAAAAATATCAACACATGTATTTCAGGTCCAAGCTAGGATTGCTTAATATATTTACTCCACCTAGCTTGAAGGGGAGTATTGAGTATAATGGAAGAAAATAAGAAGTATAGTCAGCTAAGATTTTGAGGGACAAAAATATCTTGGAAGTATATATATATAAAAGTTGAACGATATCTCTCTCTCTTCTAACGGCTCTCTTCTCTCTCTCTCTTTTCTCTCCTCAATCTCTCTCTCTTCCCGTCTGAAGCGACCACCGTCGCCGGTTCCGACAGGTATGTCTCTCTCCTCTTCCTCTTCTCTCTCTTCTCTCTCTCCTCTCTCTTCTCTCTCTCCTCTCTCGTCTTTTCCGACTGCACAGTGCTGTCAAAACACTGTTCCGACAACTCACGGTGGTCTTTCTTCGACACCTCCTACAGCGTCGAGACACACAGCGTCAGGCGCACACTCTCTGCAAATTTCGTCACCGGAAGCTGCCTCACGCGCCGCCGCCGACCACTCACGCGCCGCCAGCGACACCCACGCGCCACGCGCGTGAACACTGTTCCGGTCACTTTTTCCACCGGCTCCTTTTAGACAGTTTTTCCCCCCACAATTCCGACCAACTCGGTACTTCCGGAATATCTCCCTGGTCACTTTCATTTTACACTGTCCACTTAGCCACCCATTTTTCCCACTGCTTACCCACAACAGATCTCGGTGCTACCCAGAGGTCTGGAATTTTTGTTTTCGCCGGAATTTTTCTGGCAACCCCTGCACCTTTCCTTTTTATTCTCTCCTCTGCTTTTGTGGGTGTGTGCTGTTTTCTGGGACAGGTGCCTATTTCACCGGCGAGGATCTCCGGCAACTCTCGTTCAGACGCTCGGCAGGACGCAATAGAGCTGCACATTCTGCTAAGCTTCAGGAAAACTTGGGCGCATCAAAGCACACTTTCAGGTTTTTCCACCGGGAGTTGGTACCTCCCGCTCACTTGTTTACTTTGTGTACCTTTTTACGTATTTTAGCTAGCATTTCGAGTGTGGTCTATTCTGTTGTTATCTAGTTTGCTACATTTGCGTTTTTCGCTATAGTGCGTGTGTGTGCCACTGTACCCCATATCGGTTGGTGGGATAGTGGCCGCGATTGGGGATGATAGCGTAAGGTCATGTCCTCAGGGGGTGGGGGTGGTAGCGGGGGTAAGTAGGGGAGTAGGGGGTGGTCCTACGGGCAGGGCGGGAGGTCAGGGTGGGAAGAGGGCAGCGGACGCCCATAGATTAAGGATTGGGTCATGGAACATAGGCACTCTGACGGGTAAGTACATAGAGTTGGTGAAGGTTCTTCAGAAGAAGAGGGTTAACATAGCGTGCGTCCAGGAGACTAGGTGGAAAGGGACGAAGGCGTCGAATGTTGATGGGTTTAAGCTATGGTATTCTGGGCTCGTGAGGGGTAAGAATGGAGTGGGCATCTTGGTTGATAGGGACCTTAGGGAGTCCGTGGTCGAGGTTAGGCGAGTGAATGATAGGTTAATGTCTATTAAGCTGGTTGTTGGGGTGGCGTCCTCAACGTCATCAGCGCTTACGCGCCGCAAGCAGGCTTAGACGAGGAGGCTAAAAGGCGCTTTTGGGAGGATTTGGATGATCTGGTGGGTAGTATTCCCCAATCTGAGAAGTTAGTTATTGGAGGGGACTTTAATGGTCATATAGGGGCTGAGGCTGGTGGCTATGATGAGGTGCATGGTGGATTTGGCTTTGGAGCCAGGAACGGAGGAGGCACTTCGCTGCTTGATTTTGCCAGGGCTTCCGAGCTCCTGATTGCGAACTCAACATTCCGGAAGAGGGAGGAGCATTTGGTCACCTACAAGAGTTCGGCGGTGAGGACTCAGATTGATTACATCCTCATTAGAAGGAGCGATAGGGGTTTGTGCAAGGACTGCAAGGTTATTCCGGGAGAGTCTCTTTCAACTCTCCATAGACTACTAGTGATGGATGTCGATCTCTGGGTAAAGAAGAAGAGGAGGGGCGCCCGGGGCCAACCGCGGATTAGATGGGGTGCTTTGTCTAAGGAGAAAGCACAGGAGTTGGAAAGGAGGTTAGTGGAGGGCGGAGCTTGGAGAAGTTATGGGGAAGCGGACGCTATGTGGACAGTGACGGCAAACTTGGTTAGGGGGGTAGCACGGGACGTGCTCGGGGTAGCTAAGGGATATTCAGGCAGACATCAGGGTGATTGGTGGTGGAACGAGGTAGTCAAAGGAAAAGTGGAGGTGAAGAAGGCGGCGTTCGCTAGGTTGGCAGGGAGCACAAGCGAGGAGGAGCGGAGAGCGAACAGGTTGATCTACAAGGAGGCGAGAAGAGAAGCTAAGATGGCAGTCACGGAAGCTAAAGACGCGGCGTTCGGTTGCATGTATGAGGAACTAGGGGAGAGAGGTGGGGATAAGAAGTTATTCCGGTTGGCTAAAGCAAGGGAATGGAAGGCACGTGATCTAGACCAAGTCAGGTGTATCAAGGACGAGGATGGTAGAGTTCTGATGGGGGAATCTCAAATCAAACAGAGGTGGCAGGCGTACTTTCGGGACCTTCTTAACGAGGAGGGGGATCGTAGCATAGAGCTAGGAGAGTTGGGGAATTCAGAGCAACATAGAGACCTTGGGTACTGCAGGCGCATTAGGGTGGAGGAGGTCTTAGGGGCATTGCGTAGGATGAGTAGGGGTCGAGCGACCGGGCCTGACGAGATCCCGGTGGAGTTCTGGAAGTGCATGGGTAAGTCTGGAGGGGAGTGGCTCTCTAGGCTGTTCAATGCGATCTTCAAGACCAAAAGGATGCCGGATGAGTGGAGATGGAGTACAGTGGTGCCCTTGTACAAGAACAAAGGGGACATCTAGTGCTGCAACAACTATAGGGGTATCAAATTAATAAGCCACACGATGAAGGTATGGGAGAGGGTGATTGAGGCGCGGGTGAGGGAGGCGACAACTATATCTGGGAACCAATTCGGTTTCATGCCAGGCCGATCCACCACAGAGGCTATTCACCTAGTCAGGCGACTGACGGAACAATTCAGGGATAAGAAGAAGGACCTTCACATGGTGCTTATCGACTTGGAGAAGGCGAATGACAAGGTCCCGAGGGAGGTGCTATGGAGGTGCTTGGAGGGCGAAGAGTGTGCCGGAAGCCTATATCAGAGTAATCAAGGACATGTATAATGGAGCTAAGACTAGGGTTAGGACGGTGGGTGGCGAATCAGACCATTTTCCTGTGGTAATGGGGCTCCATCAAGGATCGGCGCTGAGCCCCCTGTTGTTTGCCTTAGTGATAGATGCTCTAACCCGACATATCCAAGGGGATGTGCCTTGGTGTATGCTTTTTGCTGATGATATAGTATTGATAGACGAGACGAGGGTCGGTGTTAGTGAAAGGTTAGAGGTGTGGAGACAGACCCTCGAGTCTAAAGGTTTCAAAATAAGCAGATCAAAGACAGAATACCTGGAGTGCAAGTTTGGCGACGAGCCGAGTGGGGTAGGCAGGGATGTGATGCTTGGTTCTTAGGCCATCGCCAAGAGGGATAGTGTCCGATATCTTGGGTCTGTGATTCAGGGGGACGGAGAGATTGACGGGGACGTCACCCATCGAATAGGAGCGGGGTGGTCAAAGTGGAGGCTTGCTTCAGGGGTCCTGTGTGACAAGAAAATTCCACACAAACTCAAGGGGAAATTCTACAGAGCCGTGGTTAGACCTGCGATGTTGTATGGGGCGGAGTGCTGGCCCGTGAAGAACTCTCATGTTCAGAGAATGAAGGTTGCGAAGATGAGGATGCTTAGGTGGATGTGTGGGCACACCAGGCTAGATAAGATTAAGAATGAAGTTATTCGACAGAAGGTAGGGGTGGCCCCGGTGGATGAGAAGATGCGGGAAGCGAGGCTGAGGTGGTTCGGGCATGTATGGAGGAGGGGTCCCGATGCCCCGGTGAGGAGCTGCGAGCGGCTGGAGATTGTTGGCGGTCGGCGAGGAAGAGGGAGGCCTAAGAAGCATTGGGGAGAGGTGATTAGGCAAGACATGACTAGAATGCAGGTTTCCGAGGACATGACCCTTGATAGGGGAGTCTGGAGGTCTAGAATCAGGGTTGTAGGCTAGGGGCTCATAGAGTTCTTCGTACGCCTCACCCGGGGTTGGGTGTGGGATAGCAGGGTCACTCATAGATGATTAGTGTTTTAGCTTATGTCCCATTATGGTTGTTAGTATGGTAGTTACGGTTTGTTATTATTGCATGCGACTGTATTTATGTTTCTTATGTTTACATAATTATTTACGTTATTTCTGCGGGATTTATTAATGCTTTATTGTTTTGTTTTGTCTTGTTTTTATTTTTAATTTTGTCTTTGTTTTTGTTTTTGTTTTTGTTTTAATGCAGCTTTTCATTTTATCCTATGCGCCGAGGGTCGAATGGAAACAGCCTCTCTACCCTTTCGGGTAGGGGTAAGGCTCGTCTGCATATTACCCTCCCCAGGCCCCACCTTGTAGGAATATACTGGGTAGTTGTTATATATATATATATATATATATATATATATATATATATATATATATATATATATATATATATATATATATATATATATATATATATATATATATATAATCAGAAACTACTGAATGAAGAATACTCTCTTTAGTCTTACTCGATCATAGTTTTGTTACTCTTTCTATCTTCCTTTCTTCTTCATCTTCTTCTTTCTCTAACTGTTACATTCTTTAATCTTCATTCTTCTTGTGTTTATTAGCTCTGTATCTTACTGTGACCCTGTGAGCAAGATGTATGGCCGAATTTCTACATAAACAATACTTTCACTAAACTTCTCACGAATTAATTGGAATATATCGGTAGAAATGATATTAGGTAGCCACTTTGAAGAGTTATTATTTAAAAATTATTCAGTTCGTTCTTTATTTCACTTTTTTAGTTCAATTTTGAGGGACAAAAATATCTTCGATTGTCTTGAAGTTAAGATTTTTAGTTTAAATTACTTTAGGACCAAATAAGTACCGATTAATATTTAAATAGCACCCCTGAAAATGACTATTATATGCTTGCACAATATCTCTCTATTGTTTGTTTAGAAATATATCCAAACAATATACTAAAAATGGATAACAAGAATATACACATGATTTAGGTTTCGGGAACATATGAGATGCTCTTTATCCTCTAAAAGACAAGGGGGTAAACAAAAGGTCAAATATAAATAGAATTTACGTCGCAATTATACATTATGTATTAAAAATGAAAAGTACTATACACTTCACATTATACATTAAATAATTGCCACTACTTTTCATGTGACCTGCATGAAATGTTTTTTAAAACCCACTGACAAAGGAAAAAATAATACAACTCCATCCAAAACAGAACTTGAAGATATCCGTACTATGATGTGATTTGAACACATTCTTTTTTTATTTAATTTTTTACTAAAAATGAAAATGTATTAATTAAGCATGCTTTCAAACAACTTGAGCCGATATTTCTTCAGAAAAGAAACGAGAAAATGATGAATTAATTTCGTATCGGCGCAAGTATCTTTTCTATTTTATATTCAACCTAATTTTTGTATCTAATGTGACAGGGCTGTATGCAGAACTTTTTATAAACAGTATCAATATTTACATAAGAGTGTTAAATAAGTAACACTAATTATCATATTTCTAAATGAGCATGGTCGTAGTGCATCAATTTTGTGGAGTCATAAGTTAGAAAAAGTCTCGAGTTCAGTTCTACTTAACCATAATTTTTAACGAAGCTCTTCAAATATTTGCCAAAAATATATTCTAGTCCGAACTCTTAAAGCAAGGCCAGGAACCTAACCAGCGTGCCAAAGTATGATACATATAAAGTGCTGTCATTTTATATTTGTTACTCGTTTCGGCACAATATAATTATATATGCTTAATAAAAAAATTCGATGAAGCGGTGTCGCGTGACAATGCTTCGTCTAACGTATGTCTGCCGTTGTTGCTGTTGGACCCCTAATAATGGAAGAAAAATCAGGATACACAGTTTATTAGATTTTTATACCTACCTCGAGTTAATACTACAATAATAACTAAGTAAGTGGTCCCGATCGAACCATATTTTATTCCCAAAACTACATGTCCATCTCACCACAATCCATGCGGGTGCTTTTGATTTTATCTAAGACTTCTCTTTTTCTTACTTCAAGCTCCTCCATCCAAAAGGAAAATAAAGAAAGGATTTTTTTTTTACTTTTAGCCCGCACCAGAAATTATTTATATATATTTTTTTGGTAATTAAGGCTTTTTCATTAATCACCAATGAAGTAACATTACAAAACCACAGTCGAGCTTCAACTCAGCTGACTGTCTGGGAGATAATATATTGACTACACTTACTATCCTAACTGCCTAACTCTACTATATTCTAAGGTGTTGCAATTGTTGTCTAATTCTAGGGGTGCCTCTAACATTACAATTATACACTATGTCTCTCAGTAAAGCAGTATTACATCGAAAAACCTTGTTGAAAACTCTTGCATTCCTTTCCAACCATATAGCATATGCAAATTCAGCTGTAACCATTTTAATAGTGGCTGCACGACAGGTTCGACCCTTGGATTTGCTAATCAACCATTGCATTTTCTGGTTCCAGTCAATACTAGGTGGGTATTGTTCTTGCAACCAGTTCATTACTCTTCCCCATAGGTCCATTGTGACAGGGCAGTTCATGAGCAAATGATCTCTTGTTTCAGGGTGGATTTCGCATAATGTGCATTGCTGGTCAATGCTCATTCCCCAGCTGTGTAGTCTATCCTTTGTTGGGAGTCTGTCTTGTAGGAAAAGCCATAGGTTGAACACTGCTTTTGGTCTGGCTTGGTTTTGTATGATTAAATTCTTCCATGGGACTCTCGGCACTTGTTGCATCTGTGATTGGTACAATTGTCTAGTTGAGCATTTCTGATGTTTCCGGTTCTGGAGCCTTTGTAGAGTATTTCTTGATTGGATGATCTTCTTAACCATCCAGCTATCTTGGGTAGGAATTGGCATGGACTCTATTGGTCTGTCTTTGATATAATACACTGTGATCCACCTTATCCACAGCTTGTCCTTTTTATGGGCTAGGTCCCAGCAGGCCTTTGCAATAGCAGCCTTGTTCCAGAGCTTGAGGTTGGTTAGATTCATTCCACCAACTGATTTTGGGGTACACATTTTGTCTCAGGGGATGTATGCTTTCTTAGTTACAGTGTTCATCCCAGACCAAATGAAACTCTTGCAAATGCCTTCAATCATTTTAAGTACTTTCACAGGAAATATAAACCACTGTGCCCAGTATGCTTGAACTCCAAAGATGACAGATTGCACCAGTTGTATCCTCCCAGAGTAAGGCAGTGTTTTAGCAGTCCAAGAAGTGATCTTGGATATGATTCTATCCACTAAAGGTTGCCACTGTAGTAGAGTGATTTTTTTGGTGGTCAGTGGCACTCCCAAATACTTGAAAGGCAGTTGGCCTTGCTCATAGCCAAGATGGTCGAGAATCTACTTCTGTGTAGGCATTGGTACTCCTCCAAAATAGACTGAGCTCTTGTTCAAGTTGGCCTTCAGTCCTGAGGCTGCAGAGAATTGGGAGAAGCAGTTGGATCATCAGCAAAGCACATATGTGTAATGCCCAGTTTTTTGCATCTGAGGTGGAATTGGTATGCTGGATCATCTTGTAGTGCAGTGCATGACCTGCTTAAATACTCCATGACCAAGGCAAATAGGAAGGGTGGGGTCCCCTTGCCTCAGTCCCCTGGCAGCAGCAAAGGGTACAGTAGGCTCTCTATTGACTAACACAGAGAAGCTCACTATTGAGATACACTCCATAATCCATTTGGTGAAGGTGCTGGGGAAGCCAATCTGTTTCATAACTTGTTGTAAGAATACCCATTCCACTGAATCATATGCTTTCTGGAGGTCTATTTTAATCATGCATCTGGGGAGACATGCTTTCTAGTATAGCTTTTGACAAGCTCATGTGCTAGAATGATGTTATCCTGGATCTTTCTACCCGGAATGAATCCTGCTTGAGCTTCACTGATGATGCTTGCCATCACCTTCTGCATCCTATTAGCCAGTAGTTTTGAGATGAGTTTGTATAGCACAGTACAACAAGCTATAGGCCTGTACTCTTTGACAGTAGTTGGTTTGGACAGTTTAGGGATGAGGGTAATAGTTGCACAATTGATTGGCTTGCACATCCTAGTTGAGTTGAAGAACTGCATAATGGCAGTGGTGACTTGGTTACCAATGATGCTCCAACTTTTTTTTGAAGAAAACAACATTGTATCCATCTATCCCTGGTGCTTTGTCATCTCCAACAGCCTTGAGACTCTCTGTTATTTCTGTGTCAGTTACTGCAGCATAAAGTTCCTGTCTTTGTTGTTGTGTCAGTTTTGGACCATTTGACATATACAATTGGTTTATAGCAGGCAGATTAGTTGCAGAAGTGCCCATCAATTCCTTGTAGAATCCCAGGATTTCCTTTTTGATATCTGTGGGTGCAGTAAGTTTGACTCCCATTGCATTGGTAAGCTCAGTAATCTGATTTTGGTAACTTCTGTCCTTCATTACTGCAGTGAAGTACTTCGTGTTGGAGTCCCCAAGTTGTATCCACTTTGCTCTTGCCTTCTGTTGCAGGACACTCTCCTCAATCAGTGACCATTTTTCCAGTTGTAATACTAGTTCCTTCTCCTTCGGTTGTAGGCCATCAGTGTATGCTTGACTCAGTTGGGCTTGTAAGGCCCCAGTTCCTGTCGACACTGCTCTATTCTGTGTGAAATTGTCTTGAATTCCTTATTATTCAGGGTCTTCAAGGGAGTCTTCAAAGCTTTGAGTTTGTCCCATACTGTTCTCATTGTGTCTGCCTTCCCACCCTGCCAGACTCGTGTCACAATGTGCTGGAAGTCCTTATGCTCAGCCCATACATTACAGAATTTGAAATTCCTCTTCCCATGCCAGGATGATGCATTCAGTGTTAGTATCATGGGGTTATGGTATGAGATTAGGGGTACATCATAGTCAGTGACCACCTGGTTCCAGTTGATCATCCATTCATAGTTGCCAAAAACTCTATCCAACCTGCTGCATACTCTGTCCACACCAGTTTGCTTATTTGTCCATGTGTAATAGTCACCTCTCCAGGGCAATTCTGTCAGTCCAGCAAGCTGTATACATTTGTTAAAGTCTAGTGTTTCAGGAAGTCTGATTGGCTTGCAAGATTGTCTATCTTTGTCACATAAGATTGCATTGAAATCCTCAGCAACAACCCATGGTTCTTTGATTCCTACTGCCAGTGTCTGTAAGCTGCTCCATAAAGCTCTTCTCCACTCTAGCCCATTAAACCCATAAACCACAGTGAGGAAACATGTTAAGTCCCCTGTTCTGCTGGAAACCCTGCTGTGGATCAAGTGGCTTTCCTCTAGAACACTAGTGACTGTGAAAACTTTTGGGTTCCATAGAATCCACACTCTCCCCTTTTCCTATGAGACATAGTTTGTTAAGACACCCCAGCCTGGTGCTAGTAGATTAGCAATTCTACTAGCATGTGCTTGCTTAACTTTAGTTTCTATTAATCCTACTAGGTTAATGTTGTTTTTCCTAATGTATTCCCTAAATTCTTTCTGCTTGTATCTCTTACTTACACCCCTTATATTCCACACTAACCACTTCATTGATAAGATGTTGATGTTGAATTCCCAACCTCCCCCCGAGGTTCATCTTTACTACCAGATACTGTTGCAAATCTGTTACTCACAGTGATGGGCGACAGAGGTGGGAAATTGGTGCTGTTGAGTTCTGGACTCTGAGGTTGCTTTCCTTTGTCATTGCTCTTATCACACCTCTGGTTCTGGATTGCCCTGGATTCATGCTGAGGTCCACTAGGTTCCCTATGTTGTGTTGGAGACTGCCTTTGTATTGGCATAGCAGGGCCCTTGGTTCTCCACTCCTGAACTGGCTTGGGCTTCCACACTTGTGTAGGCTGTTTTGGTATCTGTTTTTGTTGGATTGCACAATTGTGCCCTATTGTTTGGCATTTCTCACAGAATGAAGGCTTCCACTCATACTCCACATCTTGATGGAAACTCTTCCCATTTGGATCCATAACCATTATTTCTGTAGGTAGCTCTTTGGTAACAGTCACCTCAATGAGCATTCTGGCATAGGATATCCTTGTCTATTTTGTGGTACACTCATCTGCAAAGATTGGCTTTCCTAATACGCTAGCAATTCTACTAAGAGACCTCATACCCCAGCAAGACATTGGTAATTTTGGGAATTTTACCCACAGTGGTATTTCAGTCGGAAATTCTTCTGAGAAATCAAATTCAGGTGTCCATTGTTTGAGAATCATCGGCCTATTGGCTATTGAGTAAGGACCAGCACGCAGTATCTCTTTGGCATCAGCCACTGCCTTGAATTTGACAATGTAGTACCCTTCATCATGGTAGAACAAGTCTGGTTCAGGAACATGGGACCAATGATGGTTTATGAATCTCCTCATTGCGTTGAAACCAGGACCGTCACCTAGGATGTATACCACTAAGGCACAGTTCCATTTGGCTTCCTCCTCCTCCACCTCAGCTCTTTCCAGTTGTACTATGGGCTTTCCATCAACTATTATTGGGGCTATGTAGTCAAGAGCCATACCGTGAGTTGCAAACCGATTCTTCTGAAATAGTGTTGACCAGCTCTTCTTAGGTTCCTCTGCTTTGTTTTTGGTAGTCTCTGGTTGTTCTTCAGTTGGTATTGTTGATTGCATGGTCGCCTCTGTCAAAGGAACTGCTTCTACTGTACTCGGAGGGGTTGAAATTCCTTCAACCTCTGGTGTCGTTGGTGTTTCCGTAATCGTTTTTACTAGAGCATCTGATTGTTCTGTAACTATCTCCGAAGCTGGTTCATCCGCTTCCATGGTGTCTAGGGTTTCCTCCAAGTTGAAGTTCTGCACCTCCTTCGCGCGGTTCTTCTCCATAATCAGTTGATTCAGCTTGTCAAAGGTATCAATTGGGATTTTTCGAGGTCTTCCCCTTCCTCGACTCCCGCCTTTCGCCATTGACACAAGCTCGGCGTACGTTAATTAAAAAAGTATATAAAATTTATATAACTTTTATATATATATATATATATATATATATATATATATATATATATATATATATATATAAACAGTATGTGTCAAACGAAAATCATGCATTCCCAAGAAAGACTTTGCTGCAATTATTTTACTCCAACCCTTGAAAACGCAAGCATTGTCTATATTACATTATTACTAATCATTAAGTGTTTAAGTCATCCTAATTTTTGATATTTTAGATATCTCTAAGTATTTTTAATGATTAAACCTGTGGGATATATGGGGTGGAACCTTGACATTTGTTCAATTAAAATATCCTCGAAGCTGGAAGACAGCTTCTAGTAATATATTAAAAAACTTCGAAATAATTAATGTGCCAAAAAATATCCAATTAAAGAAATTTCCACCACAATTCCACACATGAATGTTTCTGGCCCACTTCTACAATTAGGCCGGAAAATTAAAGTATTCCATTAAGCATATTAGTATAGTTTACTACTATTACCTCTGATTCACAATAAGTGACAAGTTTTCTTTTATCACGTCCATTAAAAAAATATTAAATCTTATAAAAAAATATCTAATATGATTAAATTATCCTTATTAAATATTGATCACATAGTTATAATAAGGAGTGAGAAAACTTTTTAGGGATATGCACATAGGGATAAAAGAGTAAAAATAAATTAAATTTCTTTTTTGATTATCTAATTGGACACTTATTTTAAACCAAAATAAAAAATAAACCAGTCACTTATTGTGAACCGGAGGGAGTATTTGATAGTGTCTCAGTCATTTTTTTTAACTGTTTCCGAGCAAATATACGCAAACATATATATATGTGTGTAATGAAACATTGTCTAGTGGAAATTAAACAAAATATAAATTAACAAACATATGTGTTTATCCACTTATTTTAGACAAAATTATTACACTAAAAATGAAACGCTCAACTCACTCTCTTTATTGCATACCCTCCTAAAGTCAAGAAATTAAACGAGAGAAAAATGAATGAAAAAAATACGTTATTTGTAAGTTAAGAAAACATTATTGCACTAAAAATGAAACGCTCACACTCTTAACTCTTTATTGCATACTTAAAGTAATAATAGAAAAAATACGTTATTTGCAAGTTAAAAGAAATTATTATTGCAATAAAAATGAAATGCTCCCTCTTATTATTGCATTCCTAAGTCAAGAAACCAGAGAAAAATATGAGATAAAAATACGTTACTTGCAAGTAGCAAGTTAAAAAGGAATTATTGCACTAAAAATGGAACGCTCACTCTCTTTATTGCATATCTAAAGTCAATAAATTAAAGAAAAAGAAAAGAAAAAAAATACGTTAAAATTTTTTCTATTAGAATGCAAATTAAAGAAAAAGCAAATAAAAAAAATACGTTATTTGCATTCTAGTAGAAAAGTTTCAAATCCTCCATTTTCTCTTTAAATGTCTTGTCTTGGTATGTTGATGGTAAGTCGAAATTAATTGCATTTGCTAGCTAAAATTTTTATAAAATATATATATATATATATATATATATATATATATATATATATATATATATATATATATTATATAGATAATACACAACACATAAATCCAAAAAATATATTTTTTATCGATTACTATTTTTGGAAGTGACTAAACATATACATTTTTTTCGCTCTCTTAATTCTCCGTTTTCTTTTTAAATGACTAGTTTTGGAGCATATACTATTTTAATTATTTCTTTTGGTTGTCCAAAACAGAAGAAGGGGTAAGGAAAATTCCCCTATATACTGGGGAACTTGCAGCCGAATCTTGGACTGATTAATTTTAATCAGTTTACAACCTTACATATATATATATATATATATATATATATATATATATATATATTATTTAACCCACTCACTATCATTGAAAGAGAGTGCAATAATAAGTTGTTGTTTTTTTCCCTCCCAAAAGAAACAAATATTATTAAACTAATATTTTTATGACCACTCTCCTTCATTTACAGACCTATATATACATACCTCTTCAATCCTCTTCTCTCATTCACAACCAAACAAACAAATCATCATCTCTCTCTACTCTTTCTCTCCCTTTCTAAGAAACCAGTCGGCCTCACAGCCAGACAGGTTTATATACCATTACATTCACGATCAGAATCTTAATTTCAATCGGTCGATATCCGTCCCTGATAATAATGAAAATCGAGTCAAGCGCTCCTCAATTAGTAGCAAAAAAATTATGGAAAGTAGTGAGAATTGTTTTCTACATGTTGAGGAAAGGTTTATCAAAGAGCAAACTCATTCTTGACATACAAAATTCTCTTCAAGATATGTTAAAAAGAGGAAAAATTGCTGGTAAAGCAATTAGCAATATCATGTTACACCATCAATATTCATCTTCTTTCACATGTAAATCCAATGATGTGGCCATGTCCACCTTTGTTACACAGCGCGAATACGAATTTAGTTGCAGTAATAGCCCTAATTTCCCTCTCTATTTCGCCAATAAACGTAGGCGAAATCATCGGTATAAGCCAGAAGAAATAGCTGTGGTTCAAAAAGTATTTGAGATGTTAAATACTACAACAACAAATTATGATCAAGCTATTGTTGCTTCACCTTTGGCATTACCAGGATTTGGTAAAAGTCCAATGGTGAGACAATTAAGAATAACTGATTCACCATTTCCTTTAAAAGATTCAGAGGAGAATATTAATTCTCAAGTTGATAAAGATGCTGAAGAATTTATCAAGAATTTTTATAAGGATTTGAAGAACCAGAAAAGGATAGCAGCTTTTGAATCTCCATCTCCTTATCATATTTGTGCAAGAAATTAGTGAATTTAATTTTTTTTTAAAGTTTTGGACTAGGGGTTTTATGGCCTGCAACAATTGACTACCTTCAATAATGCACAAAAATTATGTTATAACTAAATTTTTTTTCCTCAGCTTTTATAAGTCTTTTCTTTGTTATGGAGTTGAAGGTGGGGAATATTTAATTTGCTTAAAGAGATGTATTTGCACAAAAATGCCATTTCTTTCTTCCCATATACTGTTTCGTTTCAAGTGTTTTTAGAGCCCGTTTGGATTGGTTTATTTTAAGTATTTTTAAGTCAAAATGCTTATTAATCATTTTCCTTTGTTTGGATAGAGTAAAGAATGCTTTTAAATACTTATTTTTAAGCTAAAATGATAAAAATAAGCCAAAGACTAGGAGGGTATTTGGTTTGGCGTTATGTTGGTCAAATCAACTTTTAAGTTCATTTTAGCTTTTTCGATATTTGGCAAAGTTAAAAATTACTTAAAATAAATTAAAAACTATTTAAAACAAGTCAAAAGCAATAAGCTCAGTAACTCCAACTTACTACTTTTTGGTTTAAAAGTTATTTCTGTTGAAAAGTCATCTTTTTGAAACCAATCCAACGTGCTCGAATTTCTTTCACTTTTAGCTTAAAAGTCACTTATAACAAGCCCATCCAAACGGGCTCTTAGTTATTTTCTATTTTGGTCGGTTACAAAAAAAAATCACTTTTTTTTATATTAAATTTTTAATGTTACACCTCCGAATGGGAGCCTTGGTGTAACTCATTCTAACCGTGAAAATAGCATCTTACGAAGTATATGACAATATTATGTACAACAGGCCCTTGTGATTCGGTCCTTTTCCAGTTATCGCACATAGTTAGAGTTTAGCGTTTCTGACTACCCTTTAATATTATACTCCATTTTAGTATTATTGATCCTAAAGTAATGTGACATATTTATGATTTTATTTTATTGGTTATGAAAGTGAAGGTGGGGCTTTAGTTTGCTTAAAAAGATGAATATGCTTTTGATTCCAAAACCAACAATGGCAAACTCTTTCATTCTATGCAATAATTATGAACTTGATTCTATGGTTGGTATGAGGGGGGAGGGGGATAACTTCCCGTTTTTGTTTGGCTAATTAAACTGTTAATTTTTGGCAATAAAGATTTTTTTTTTTCTCTTAGACAATTTTCCTTTCTTAAAGCTTTTTAATGTTTTTCTCAATGAATAGAACTTACAAGTCGAAAATGAAAAATTTCTTGGTAGGAAATGCCCTTATCTTGGGGTAAGTTTACTTGACGCGAACTCATATTAGTCGGGTAAGTGAACTAGCGATACTAGATGGTTAAATTAAAAATGAAAGTTTGTGCAAAACAACTCTTGGTCACACAAAATCTAAATAAAATTCTGCTTGAATGCGAGATACTTGGTGCACCAAGTTGCTTTTCAAATTTTACCATCTAGATGATTAATTTTTTTTGAACAAAAAAAAAGAGATAACCTATGAGAAGAGATGTATAATGCTTTGGATTCAATAGGTTCTTAAAATTTTGACTTTTTTCTGTTTTCTGCATTTGTAACGGTCCTATTAATCATTAATTTTTGCCTCTTGTAGTAGTCAATTTTAGTAGTTGGAATGTCACCTGTCATGCATAGAATGCAAAACGTACAAATCAATATTCATTAATTAGCACTTGATTGATCATTAACCCTAAGCTTTTGAAAAAGTCATGATAATATGATGGATAGGATACGTTTTAAGTGGGAATTTAATATAGACAAATAGAAAAGAGAACTACATTTAAACTGTAGTTATTTATGTTTCTTTTAATTAGAAAGAGACCTTTTCTATTTTGGATTTACTTTATCAAATTTTTAATTCCATGTGTAATTATTTTATTTAAAGTGTTATGATATTAGAGAGAGATCTTTTCTCTTCTGGAATTACTTTATCAAATTTTTAATTACATGTGTAATTATTTTATTTAAAGTGTTATGGTCATTGTCACTGTTCCTATTACGTACAATTACAAACAACCCCAATTATTACCAAGTTTTATTCTAATTTTTCCTGTTTTGACGTATAATTAACTAAGATAACCGAGGAAAGATGGTGTTTATGAGTCCTATTAGGCGACAAGCTTAAATTGTAACTAATATATATGTATATGGGATAACAAATCAGAAAATTTATACAATTTTTTGTTCCACAATAAAAACATTTCCAGAATTACTAAAAATGAGGAATATAAAAATTAATTTTCATATTGCCTTGTTTGTAGCCCTTTTGTTCTTTCTTTTTGAAGTAGAATTTTGTGACTAATTTGAAAAAAACCTTATCAGATACATAATCTCGTTTATGATTGTTAACCCTTTTCTTTTCTTTTTTGTAATCTTCTTTAAATTAATGACTTTCAATAGTATTTGATATATTTATAGGAATTAATTTATGACTATTTTGCGAGGAAAAAAAAGTGACACTTCCTGTTAAATCCTCTAGATGAAGAATGCAAGTATAATAATATTCATTAGGGGTGCAGGGACACAGTCTGTAAGCCAGATGCAGCTGGTGGCTTAAATGTCATTTGCTTTGAAAAGTGGACAAAGCAGCACTATCAAAGCTGTTATGGGCACTAATACAAAAAAAGGATAAACTATGGATGAAATGGATCCATTGCCATTATATAAAAAGGAAGGAGTTGACTAATATGGAAGTACCAAAGCAGGCTAGCTGGTTGGTAAGGAAAATATTTGGAGCTACGGACTGGTGGGCACATGACTGGGCAGCAATGCAATCTTGCTGCCAGAAGGGAAGCTATAGCATCAAAAGTGCATACAGGTATTCCATTCCACAGTTCACCAAAGTACCCTGGAAAAAGCTGGTGATGGTGCCAGGTATTCTGCCGAAACAGAAATTCATACTATGGATGACATTGCATCGACACTTGGCAACAGTAGACAGGCTAGAAAATGGGGTATACACACGGACCAGGCATGTTCTTTATGTGACAGTGGCAACACAAAGATTCATGACCACCTCTTCTTTGAATGTCCTTACTCACAATCACTGTGGCAAGGCTTACTAAGGTGGCTGAACTTCAATAGAATGATACACAACTGGGAGCATGAAATCCAATGGCTCTCTGACATAGTCAATAATAGGAACCCAAGAAAAACCATCCTAGGAGTGGTATTCGCCGCAGTTGTATATAATATCTGGATGGAAATGAATGAAAGACGATTCAGACAGTTGAACATGGATGCTAAGATTAGAGCAAGACTGATTGCACTCCAGGTGTACATCACTGGAAGGAAGATGAACAAATGGCAACCTACTTTACAATACTTAAACTGTTACCCGCTATGTAATACTTGAATATAGTCACAATTTTGTAGATTAAAAGTTAGTTTAACAGCCTTCGGGTTGTATAGTGGATAGTTGATCAATTTTGAGAGGTGTTCTATAGTCCCAAAAAACACGTGATGTACAGTTATATTGGTTGAAATACAAATTTTCTTTTGACCAAAAAAAAATATTCATTAGGGGTGTACGTGGACCTGGTTGGTTCAGTTTTTACCAAAGCCAAACCAAACCAACTATATCGGTTCGGATTGATTCGGTTTTGTCGGGTTTTTGGGTCTTTTGTTACATGAATATTATTTTAATTTGACTTTGTTAAAATTATAGATAAAGCTTTGATAAATGAATATATATTTAGTAAAAATGAAAAAAAATTGACAAACATATGATCTATTAAAATATTCTAATGGGAGAATTTTTTTAGTAATACATGATAGTTATTCTCTTAGTCGTCTAATAATAATTTTTTCGTTAATTTATGATTTCAAGGTTAATACATGAGAGGATCCCAGATATTTTTACATTTTCTAAAGAAAATTCACTATAAAGCCTTTACAATATAAATAAAATTTATGTATTTAAATATCGGTTTGGTTCGAATTTTTTTATTCAATACTAAACTAAGTCAAACAACATCTAATCGGGCTTTCTAATCAATTTGATTTTTCTGTTTGGTTGCATTTTTCGCTTTAGTTTGAACACCCCTAACGTTCATTATCAGTATTTTTCTATACTCGAAGTTTCGATTTAAAAACCTTTTGTTAAGGATGGAATCGTGGAGAGATCAGATCCATCGTCATATTTTAAATTTTTAATGGTGTAATGATTATTATGATGCTTTTATTACCAAAAAAAAATTATTATGTTGCTCGGCCTCTAATATATATCAAACTCAAAAAAATTTAGAAGTACAAATTTGTTGGTATCAATGTATCCAAAGACGCGTGAAAAAGTTGATTTGGAAATTGTATTATAAAGGGCTAGGACCAAGTCATGAGTTTCACAATGGAAGAAAAATAAAGACAAATATTTTAGATATTATTATTTAGAAAAAAACACTTTACCAAACAAAAGTATCAATTTTATATATCCATGTTTGTGGGTAAGTGATTTTAGATAAGATACCTTTTATATTGTGGTAAGTAGGATTCCTTCTCTTTTGTGGTGTATAGGTTGTAAAGAATCTCTTGTTTGGTCCTCTTATGTGTAGTACAAAAGGTTAGCAGTCATGTTTCTGTCAGTTGCTGGCTACATGTTTTTGGTGAGTCCAGCTTGTCAATACACCATTACACCCACACACTAATAATTTGATGAGACACCCTCTCAACTGACCCAATTAGAGCAAATCTAAGACGGAGCTTGTCATCTAGCGCATGCGTCATCTCAAAATAGCATAATAATTTGAAAATTGGGATTTCATACTTTTAGAATATCATTTACAATTATTACTTACCTCGATCTGGTCCAAACTCTAGCCGGCGATGCATTTGCCCCTCAAATCGACCTCAACTCGCGTCGAATCTATCTAAAATCAGAATCACAACGTTAATATATCAAGGGAACGAAGCTCATGCGAAAATAATCAATTTACAATATCAATCCTGAAATTAACCAAAACCCGACCTGGGCGCACGTCTCAGAATTCGATAAAATTTACATCAATGGATTCCTTATCTCCCCACAAGTTCATACATATCAAAAGTCTCAAAATTCGACCACAAATTGCCCCTTAAATCCTCAAATCTAGGTAACTCATTATTTTCTGACTCGATCAAAACAATTTTAAGGGGGTTGTTTGGTACTGAAGATTAAGGTACAACAACAACAACAACAACAACAATAACATACACATTATTATCTCACATTGTGAGGTCTGGGGAGGGTAGTGTGTACGCAAATCTTACTCCTACCCTGTGAGGATAGAGAGGTTGTTTCCAATAGACCCTCAACAAGGTGTGAGATTACATGTATACTTTATTTGGTTGACAGTATAAATTTATACTATCAACTAATAGCCTGTATGTCCAAGCTGCAAAAATCGGCTTATTTTGAGAAGTGCTTTTATCAAAAGTACTTTTGGTGAGAAGCAGTTTGTGTTTGGCTAATTAATCTGAAAAGCACTTCTAAGCAGCAATTAGTGTTTGGCCAAGCTTTAAAAAACTGCTTTTAAGAGCCCGTTTGGCGAAGCTGCCAAAATCTGATTATTTTGAAAAGTACTTTTTTCAGAATTACTTTTTCCGAAAGTACTTCTGGAAAAAAAAACAGTTTGTGTTTCGCCAATTCATTTAAGAAGTATTTTTTGTAACATTTGATAAACAAATTGTGTTTGGCCTATCTTTCTGAAAAGTGCTTTTGAGTGTTGTCACGATCCCAACCCGGTCGTGATGGCACCCAGCACATTGCTAGGCAAGCCCGACCATCACACTCACGTTCTGAGCTACAAGTTCACATCCTTAATTCAAATCATTAATAACGAGAGAAAATCCGAAGTTTTAGCAGTTATATACATAAAACATCCCAAAAACCAGTAATAGCAACCTCCTTGAGATCTGGGGGTCATGAGTCTAAAGCCTCTACTAGAATAGCGGAATAACTCTAAAACATATCATAATCTGAGTACGCGGAAATATCAAAAATACAGGAATAGAGGAGGAGTCGAGTCCTGCGGACGCCCGGCAGCTACCTCGACAAGCTCCGGAGAATATCTAAAGATCGGTTGAAAGATCAACTCTGCCCTGAGGTACCTGGATCTGCACACAAGGTGCAGGGAGTAGAGTGAGTACTTCCAACTCAGTGAGTAGTAGCAATAAATAACAACAGACTGAAAGAAATCCGATAAAATTATTATACAGTTCAATTACTAGCCGTAAAGACGGTAGATAAGTACCAAACAGGGAAAAGGAATCTGATAAATACTTCCCTTCACGCCCGACCAGTTACTATCACTGTTGTGGCGCGCAGCCCGATCCAACACCATATCTATATATATACACATATTGCTGCGACGCGCAACCCTATCGAATAAAATATATAAGATGATGTGGCGCGCAGCCCGATCTAATAAAAATAGTCGATTGCGCTCACTGGGGTGTGTACAGACTCCAGAGGGGCTCCTTCAGCCCAAGCGCTATAATACTGCGGCGTGCAGTCCGATCCATATATCACTGCGGCGTGCAGTCTGATCCATATAATATACTACTGCGACTGCAGTTCGATCCATATAATATACTATTGTGGCGTGCAGTCCGATCTGTATAATATACTACTGCGGCGTGCAGTACGATCCAATATATGTATATGTATATACAACAACGGTGTGCAGCCCGACCCGATGTATATATATCAATTAGCCTCACTATAGGGTTCTTGCCCCCTCTCAGTCATTATAGATTTGGCCTCTCGGGCCCACTCAGCTAAGACAGGGTATTCGACCCTAGGTATTGCTCATTCAGGGTGCAAGTTACAAAGTCCGGTTTATTTCATGATTTACAGTCAAAAGTGAGAACAGCTGGTATATGTCCAATGGGTAAAGTGAGGTCAATCGGCTCAACATACTCCCTAGGAGTTCTACAGATCGGCACAATGCCTCAAACATGGTAACTAGTCCAAGTTATGCGAGTACAAGCTCAGTCTCATCCAACAATACTGTAAGTAATCAATCGGGGTGGACTAAGTCCGATTCCCCAGCAGATACATCACCACGCTCATCACAAGATGCATGTCTCATCTCAACATAGCACCGCATAGTGCAAATAAGGGTTTTAAAACCCTCAGTATATCATTCATAGCCATTGCTCACCTCGAGCCAACCAAAATCCTAGCTCGCCTTGCGCTTTACTCGCAAGTCGACCTTCTCGAGTGTGGTATATGATAAAAAACACAAGGAATATGATATAATAAGCTAATGGGACATAACCCAATAGAAATAACTCGAAAAACACCCAAAACATACGAAGTTGGCAAAACCCGAGCCCCAGGCCCACTTCTCGAAAAATTATAAAATTCACATCACCGGAATCCTCATCTCTCCACGAGTCCTCACATATCAAATTTACAAGAATCGGAGTCCATTTGACCCCTCAAATCAACACTTTAAGCTCACTTGGGTTTCAAGCCCTAACCACCACTTTTAACTTCAAAAACCATGTATTATTTGTGTTTAATCCATGATTTTACACTATAATGACATATTCTAGGTCCAAGAATCCATACCTGATGTTTTCCGCCAAAATACTCTTCGAAATCGCTCCCAAATTTGCCTTAGTCTGAGGTTCAAATGTTCTTCTCTTTTTCAAACTTGCGAAATCACTGTTCATTAAACCCTGCTCGATTTTTTCTTACGAGGTCAACTGACCGCTCCTGCGGTCTTCGCTTTTGTGGCCACACGACCGCCTAAGCGGTCCAACTTAAATCCCATGGCCCGCTTCTGCGGTCAAACGACCGCCTCAGCAGTAATCGCCTATGCGGTCAACTTTCCGCTTCCGCGTTCCAAGCCGTTCGTCCATTTTCGCTTTTGTGGCTCACCCACCGCTTCTGCGGTCACCGCTTTAGTGGCTCCCCTTACGTAAAAGCGGAAATACCAGAAGCCATCTACTATTTTCATGCAACAAACTCCCAAAACCTCCGATCAACCATCCGGAAAAAACCCGTAGGCCCTCGGGACCCCAACCAAAACCACCAACCTATTTCAAAACATCGTGCGAACATGTTCCAATCATAAAAACACAACATATAACCCAAAAATCATCAATTCACGAAGGATTCAAGCCTGAGTTCAACTATAACTTTCGAAACTCACATTCGATCAAAAACCCGACCAAACGACGTCCGATTGACCTGAAAATTTGCAGACATATCCAAAATCACCTAACGAAGCTACAGAAACTCTCGGAATTCAATTCTGACCCCCGGATAAAAATCTCACCAATCAACCGGAATTCGCCAAAATTCAAAGTTAGCCAATTCAAGCCTAATTCTACATCGAACCTCCAAATTTAGTTCCGATTTTGCTCCCAAGTCTTAAATCACCACCGGAAACTAGTCGAATCGTCGTAAATCCATTCCAAGCCCTATAACTCATAAGTCAACATCTGATGAGTTTTCCAAACTAGCCTTCGCTTAAAGACGCTAATTGTCTCAATTCCCACCAAACTCTGACCGAATCACTTCAAACTCTACAAACACATATGATGAAATATAAAGAAGCATAAAACAGGGAAAACATGGCGGTAACACACGTGACAACGGGCCAGGTCGTTACATCCTCCCCAACTAAAATAAACGCTCGTCCTCGAGCGGGTCAAGAAACATACCTAGAGCCTCAAGAAAATGAGGATATCTGCTCTGCATCTCCTGTCCGGTCTGCCAAGTGGCCTCCTCCACGGGCAGACCTCTCCACTGCACCTTTACTGAAGCTATGTCCTTTGATCTCAACTTTCGAACCTGAGGACCCAAAATAGCCACTGGCTCCACATCATAGGTAAAGTCCTTATCCAACTGGATCATGCTGAAGTCTAATACATAAGACGGGTCCCCAACATACTTCCTGAGCATAGAAACATGGAACACCGGGTGAACCCCCAACAAGTTGGGTGGCAAAGCAACCATATAGGCCACCTCCCCAATCCTACTGAGAATCTCTAAAGGTCTAATGAAGCGTAGACTCAGGTTCCCTTTCTTTCCAAACCTCATCACGCCCTTCATAGGTGAAACTTTCAACAAAACCTTCTCGCCCACCATATAAGATATATCCCGAACCTTTCGGTCCGCATAGCTCTTCTGACGCGACTGAGTCGTGCGAAGTCTCTCCTGGATAACTTTCACTCTCTTCAAGGCATCCTGAACTAACTCTGTCCCCAACAATCTAGCCTCGCCGGGCTCAAACCAGCCGACTGGAGATCTACACCGTCTCCCATACAAAGCCTCATATGGCGCCATCTGAATGCTGGACTCATAACTATTGTTATAAGCAAACTCCGCAAGCGGCAAGAACTCAGCCCAAATCCTCAATACGAGGTAGTGGATATTTGTTCTTCACTGTCACTTTGTTCAACTGTCTATAATCAATGCACATTCTCATTGTTCTATCTATCTTCTTTACAAATAACACCGGTGCGCCCCACGGCGACACACTCGGGCGAATGAATCCCTTATCTAGGAGTTCCTGCAGCTGCTCCTTTAGCTCCTTTAACTCTACCGGTGCCATACGATAGGGAAGAATAGAAATTGGCTGAGCGCCCGGTACCAAATCAATACCGAAGTCAATATCCATGTCCGGCGGCATGCTCGTTAGGTCTGCTGGAAATACATCAGGAAATCCCCTCACCACGGGGACCGAATCAAGACTAGGAGCCTCGGCTCCAACATCCCTCACAAATGCTAGATATGATAAACATCCCTTCCCAACCATCTACTGGGCCTTTAAGAAAGATATTACCCTGCTGGGTACAAAATCAATCGTACCACGCCACACGATCCTCGGGATACTCGACATAGCCGACGTGACTGTTTTGGCATGACAGTCCAGAATAGCATGGCACGGTGATAGCCAATCCATGCCCAGAATAACATCAAAATCTACCATGCTCAATAGCAGAAAATCAACTCGGGTCTCCAGATCCCCGATAGTAATGAGACATGACCGATACACGTGGTCCACAATATCTGTATCACCCACCGGGGTAGATACGTGCACAGGTAATGCAAGGCACCCTCGGGTAGTCCCCAAATGATGAGCAAAGTAAGAAGATACATAAGAATATGTGGATCCAGGATCAAATAAAACTGAGGCATCCCTGTGGCAGACTAAGATAATATCTGTAATAACAGCATCCTAAACAACAACATCTGACCTGCCGTGAAGAGCATAGCAACGGGCCTGACCACCACCGGATTGCCCCCTAGGGCGACCCCTAACTGCATGACCCTCACCCCTAGCTGACTGGGCGGGTGCTGCAGACACTAGGCCAGAAGACGAGGGCTGACCCCTCTGCTGAATTGAACGGAAAGAATGACGGGACACTCTCCCCGTATGTGCCCAAACTCGCCACACTCATAACAACTCCCTGGCATTGAGGGTTGGGACTGAAGGGAACCCCTCTCACCAGTGCGGATGGCTGAAGAACTCGGCCGAGATGAACCCTGGACAGATGGGGCATGAGACGAACTCTATGCTGGAAATGCACTCAAAGATGGCTGACCCTACTGGGAGCCCTGATAACCCCAACCAGAAGATGAACCATGGTACTCTGACCCAGCTGGCTGTGGAGCCCTGAAAGAACGACCCCTGCTCTGCTGAGACTGGCTCCTAGACAGAGCACCACTGGAGCCACCTAATCCTCGAGGCCTCTTGGCCTCCCTCTTCTCTCTCTCCTGACAGCGAGATGTCTCAATATCGCGGGCTATATCTACCGCCTCCTCAAAGGTGTCACTCAGGACCCTCTCACGAGTCATCAGAATACGAATGGGATAAATGAGCCGGTCCACAAATCGTCTGGTCCTTTTCTGATCCGACCGAACCATCCACGGAGCATATCGTGCTAACTCTCAAATCTCATCTCATACTGCATCACTGACATATCCCCCTGACGAAGACACTCAAACTGCATGCGTGACTCCTCCCTCCGAGATCGAGGCACCCACTTCTCCAGAAAGATAGTGGAGAACTCCTGCCAAGACAGTGGCGCTGCACCTGCCGGCCTACGCCGCTCATAAGACTCCCACCAGGTAAAGGCTGCTTCTGAGAAATTAAAAGTGGTAAAAGATACCCCACTAGTCTCCAAGATCCTTGTTGTCCTAAGCATGCGTATGAATAACCATCATATTGGAGTCGGATCCAAAATTTTAAATTAATGAGTATGATATTAGATACGAACTTCTTTCCCCTTTTTTCAAAGTTTGTCTAAAATCTCTCTATTATTTCCTTATATGTTTGAAGTAAGAACACATCAGGGACAAGTTCGCGAGCTCCTATAATTTTACATATAACTAATTAAGTTATAATTTTGGCTCTTGTCTTGCAGCTCAAATTTTCCACAATATCATTGGGACAAGAGGAAGAAGAAAATACCAACACATGTCAATTCAAAAGCGAAAGGCGAAAAAAAAGAAGGTAAACAGCAAGAATTAAGCCAATCCACTAAGGAAAAAAAAGAGAGAAATTGGGATATACGAGAAACAGCATGTATATCTTTTTCTTTGTTGTCACTATCTCACTCTCTTAACAAAGTAAATGGCCCTATATGTTTAATCAAAGCAAAACAACTTGGAAGCTTTAGTCTAACGCCACAAACCTGTCAGAAAAATATATAGTACTACACTGATTTTTCAACACTTAGCAGTAGACTATGTATCCGGAGGTTACGGGTTTGAGCTTTGAAAACAGTTTTTTATAGAAATGCAGGATAAAACTACGGCCTTTTTTCGACTCCACGCATAGCGAGAGCTTAGTAAAGGCGTGCTATTTGTACTGCATGTCACTTTACAATTTATAATTTAAGAAAATGATATTTTTAGATTCATTATATGTAAAAGACAAATCTCTTACGTGTAAAAGTAATTCTTCAGTATATAAAAGAAAAAAAATTATAAAACTAAAACAAATTTGTAAAGAGCCACAAAACCAGTTAAGCATCAGTAGGAAAAGGCAATAATATAATGGAGGAGCCATGAATGCAACAAAAGGGACACCTTTTTATTAGTTGAGTTGCATGTTTCTTTTAACCAAAAAACACGTACAATATTCTCTATTTAAAGTTAATTGATAGCATGCACTATAGTAAAAGTCAAGAAATTAAAGCACTTTATATTGCGTTATAACCTTTTTTTTTTTTTGTTTAAAAAGTGAACTATAGCGCAACTGATTCAGATATATCCATATGTGGGTCTACGTAAATCAATTATTTGGAAGCAAAGAGTGCATGTTATTGAATATTTTGAATATGAATCTACTAAAAAAAAAATTGTTTTCGAATGGGAAGTCCAAATATGTGTTCCTCAAATTAAAGTAAAAGCATTAGTTTTCACATATACAACAACGATAATATACTCAATATTATCTTACAAATAAGATTTGAAAAAGATAAAGATTATGCAGTTTTTACCCTACCTTATGCAGATAAAAAAGTGGTTTTCAATAAATCTTTAACTCAAAGAAAGCAATATAATTAGGCTTAATTATTTAACGATGAATGAAGACTAAAGAGGCTCACTTTTCCTTTTTCCTGCATCAACTTTTCTTTTAAAAAAGGTCAAATTACATGTCTTAACAGTGCATTGTACGGCATTTTCCTCGTCTATACATGATTTTCTATTTATCAAAATGTGCAAATGATCCTAGCTTTTGTATAACAGAATAGTGTAATAATGTTGTGTAAATTAAATGTTTAAATAGTTGTCTCTGATCATAAGTTGGAGAGTCAAACAGCGTTTTCATCTGTTAGGAAATTTCAAAATGTATTTTACATGTTTTAAACTATGAAAATTTGTAATTACAGTAGTTTCATAAATTATTGTATAAATATAACTCTTTTTTTATTTTATTTTATAAAAACTAATTAAGAAATCCATGTTCGAACTACACACAAACGTTAGATGCATTGTCGACCATTGTGCTTTGAACTAGTGGCGTAGCCACATCAAATGAAAGGCGTTCAGTTGAACACATTCTTTCGAAATTATACTATACATATAAAAAAGTTGTACTATGTATGCAGGTCAACAATTACTTATTTAGATATATATTAAACTTTGAATACCTTTTGTAAAATTTTTGGCTCCATCACAGTTTCGAATCCTGTTATTATTTTGAGAACTAAGGAATAATACAATATATATGCATTAATGTAGTTTTTACCTTCGTTTATTAATAATATTGTTATTGCTGATTTACTTATTATTACTCTCCTCGTCCAAAACTCAACTTTTAGAAAATACTTGTATTTATATAAGGAAGTATCACTTTCAAAAATCATTATATGCACATTGTATTTGAATCTTTGATGTAGAAATGCCATAGGAGACCTAATCAATTGTATGAGCAACTATTAGAAGAGTAGATGAGGGAGTCATAATGTGGGGAGCTACAAGTGTTGTATGAATGACACATGTCATAATTCAATTCTAAACTGCTAAAAATAAAGAAGCCTAGCTTATGCTTACACAGACAGAGACATGATTTGAAATTATAATTTTTTTGAGTTAGCTTAATTTTAAATTAATAATTTATATATATTTATTAAATATTTTCGAACAAATATAAAATTTAGATAAAAACTATTGGATTGACCGGACTTGTAACCTAATGTCTAACTCTATCCTCAAGGGCCAAGGGAGAGTGTTAGCTATGAGCTCAGATGAATCCAGTAGTTTTTGTTTAAATCTAGTATTTATATAAAATAATCATTAAATATGCATAAATATTTAATTACGAACCCAGTAATTAGTACAAGTATGAATTCGATGATAAATTCAGAACCCATAAATTTTAAATTCTGGTTCCGTCTATGTATATCCCTAAATACTTATATAAAACTAGTACCACAAAAATATCATAATAATATAGTGAGTGTTTGGAGAAGTTGATATTGAAGATTGAAGCTTAGGTGTGTAGTGGATAAACATAAAAAAGCCAATAAATTTTGAAGATAGAGAGAAAAAGAAGGACTATATAACTAGCTATCACCACCTTTAAAAGCTTGAAATAGACTCATCTTTAATCATAGAGAATCACAACCACAATTTCTCATTTTCTCAACCTACCACGTCGTACTCATTTAGGTTATGGTTTTTGTATTACTTGTTTAATTTGTTCTTCTTTTTGTAAAGAACAAAGAGCCATTTCTCTTTGTCCTTTTTTCCCCTTCCCCTTGTAATTAAACATGGTTTGCGCATTTGTACCTTTTTTAAGTTACCGAGTAGTTTTTTCTGCTTTTTTGGGACGTAAATATATAGAGAAATGGAGAAGGGTTAAGGAAATTAATTAACGTTGTTTATCTTTAAAATAAATAACAATTAAATTTATACGCGGTTTAACGAATGATCTAAGAATAACAAATAATTAAGTTAAAGAGAAATAAAATGATCAAGCCAAATGTGAAATTAAGCGTGGCTTTAAGTTGAACGTTGAAACTGGTTCCATTCGAGCCCTCGAGGTGGGCTCAGTTGCAACTAAAGAAACGAGTATATGAAGAACACCTTGAATAATAGCTAGAAGAAAAAAATCTTTTTTATTGATATGCGTGGCAACATTGGTCGAAAAATGAAAAGGTTCCCCTATTTATATAGTACGAGTGTTTCAATCCTAGTACAAATCTAAATAAAGTAAAAAATCTGCCTCTTCTAGTAAATCATGATACGCAATTGATATCGGACGAGATTTGTGCTGTTATATCCGGTTAATGACGGGTATTTCGGCTCTTCATTTGTCCTCTCTAACCGTCTTCCCTTTAGCCTCTATTCTTCACTTTGCTCGAACACGATTCTTTCCATGTTTGGCCATGTCCAATTCTTGGTGCACCATTCATCCCCTTGGCTTTGAGCCGTGGATGCCCTCGATTTTACCGGAGACTACGTCAGTCCGTGTGGAATCAAAATTTGGTGGGATTTAGGATGGAATCGAATGGCGAATCTGTCTTCTCGTTTCTTTATCTAGAAACCGGTGGTTACTTTGTCCTGATTTTACCTGTACACAAATATAAATAATTTTTTTTAATAATTTGCAGTATTATACTGTGAATTTATAAAAAAAATATTTTTTTTGTAATTCGCAGTATAATACAATGTGTAAAGCAAACAAAGATGATTTGAATATTTGAAAGAGTAAGAGTAAAATCATAGACGACAACTGCAGTGTGTTAGGAATACTATTAGAAGAACTTTCAATGACATTATTACCTTAATGGTTTTAATAAATAGCATCTAATACTTAATTAAGATTCTAAAGAGATTCAATTAAGTGTAATTAACTATGTCATAAATAAGTACTTTCACTAAAAAATAAATATGCACAATTAAACAAAACCCAACAAGAATATATAAACTCAGACTTTAGCAACCAATACACAACAATAATAAAATTAGTTAATTGTGACAAAGATGAAACCCATGTGAAAAAAGTTAATTTCTTGTAGAAAAAATTAATAATTATTTCGCAGTATAATAATATGTTTTATGTTTTTGAATTATTGTTACATCAGTTAATTAGTGGGGCCGCTAATTTAAAATAATTTGCATTATTGTTTTTTAGTCATTTGCAGTATATTACTGCAAATTATTAAAAAAATTATTTTTTTAATAGCGGCCCCACCAATTAACTAACATAATAATAATTCAAACACATAAAATATAGCACTATACTGCAAAATAATTATTAAATTTTTCTACAAGAGATTAACTTTTTTCACATGGGTTTCATCTTTTTCACAATTAACTAATTTTATTTTTGTTTTGTTATTGGTTGCTAAAGTCAGAGTTTATTATATCCTAGTTGGGTCTTGTTTAATTGTGCATATTTTATTTTTTAGTGAAACTACTTATTTATCACATAGATAATTACACTTAATTGAATCTCTTTAGAATCTTAATAAGTATTAGATGCTATTTATTAAAACCATTCAGGTAATAATAACATTGAAAGTTCTTCTAATATTATTCCTAACACATTGTAGTTGTTGTCTACGATTTTACTCTTACTCTTTCAAATATTCAATTCAACTTTGTTTACTTTTAACACATTGTATTATACTGCGAATTACAATTTTTTTGTTTTTTAATAATTTACACTATTATACTACGAATTATAAAAAAAATTCAAAAATTCGTAGTATAATACAATAAATTATTAAAAAAAATTAATAATTTGCACTATAATACTGTGAATTACCTATTTGTATTTTTTTTTAACATTAAAAATAAGTTTTTTGTCCAAAAAACATCAAAAAAGTTTCGGACTCCAAATTTAATCCCTATTCTTGTCCCACCTAATACCTCATACCAAACCACCACCAACTATTTAATTTTCACATAATAACAAAGAAAAAAGAAGAAGATTCCCACGTACGAGTATAAAGTAAACAAATATTTGCACGACTCGTACGGTGGGTACATATTACGAAAATATTTTCCTAATAATTCCTTTCTGTTCTTTTTTAAGTATTGCATGATTGAATCGACAACATTAGATCATATTAACAAAAATGTCGTTTTCAATATAAGTAAAGTTGATTGGACTAAATTATTTGGGTGGCTATTTCGTGTGTGTTGGGGGAGGGGGAATGGGATTTTGTGTGCATATAATATGTATTACAATTGACTTTGATTTTTCTAGATATATAACGTGAAGAAATTTCTATGTACTTGCTAGCATGAACTTACCACCTCAAGAAGAAATTAAGTTCGTTCTAGTAAGTCTCGTATTCGAATTTTGATAATAATGTTTTACGTTGTTAGGAAGCACTTTGCTCTTTCAATAACGAATTCAACTAATTTGGAGAAATTTTTTTTATTGCACTACTAGAAATTCGATAAAAAACGACCAAAAAAACCGATCAATATTGGTCGGTGATGACCAATTATAACCGTCCAAAATATGACCATTTACGCGTGGATGATATTTTGAAGGTCAGAAAGGCATAACGACCAAAGTTGGTCGGTCGGTCGGTCAATTAAATTCAAAAAAAATTATTTCAAAAAAGAAAATCCGATCAAAGTTGGTCGGTATTTTAATTATGCAATCAAAAAATAAACCATCTGGGAATCAAATCGGTGTCTGTACTGTGGCAGGATACTATTATACCACTAGACCATTGGTGCATTTTGTTTTAAACTATCTTTTATTTGATTTATACTCTTTAATTGTATTTTCGCACGAAACTAACCGACCAAAATTGGTTGGTTTTATTAAAAAATAAAATTACCGATCAAAATTGATTGGTTTTATTAAAAAATAAAATTACGACCAAAATTGGTGGGTCTTTTAAAATGATCGGTTGACTTAACCAAGCAATTTTGGTCGATTTTTTTTAAATATTAATTTTAATTGAAAAACCGGCCAAAGTTGGTCGATTTCTTGAAAAATAATTTTTTTCGACACCGAAAAATAGTTTCCCGCATTTTTTTTTGGTCAAAGGGAAATTTTTTGTATTCAAGCAATTTCAATGTACATCAATTGTTCTTTCAACTCTCATAACTATTCAATTAGCTACTCTACACCTATAGTTTGTTTAACTACTCACCTAATGTGACTATTACATTGGGTAGTAGTTCAAGGTTTGTAGGGTGTTTCGCCACTTTGGCTTCTTTATTCCAGTGATATGCACTTGGATAACAAGCTGTCATGCTCTATCTGCCGCATCTTTGTTCGACTGTCGAAATCTTCTTTCGTTCCTTTCCATCCAAATATTGTATACAGTTGCTGCAAACGCCATTGCGAGAATGGATTTCCTGAGATGCCTATTGTTCACTCTGGCCGAGGCCCATTGAACCTCTAGTTCCCAAGTGTTGATAACTCTTTTAAACTTCAGCCACTGTAGCAAGCATTGCCACAGCTTCTGTGAGTAATGACATTCAAAGAAGAGGTGATCATGTGTCTCTACAAGGTCTCTCCCACACAGTTTACATGCTTGATCAGTGTGAATACCCCATCTTTCTAGTCTATCAACTGTTGCCAGTCTTTTGTGTAGCGCTAACCATAAAATGAATTTCTGTTTAGGCAGCACCCCCGATATCATTACCATTTTCTTCCATTCGACTTTTGCATACTGTGGAGTAGCATGTAAGTATGCCTTCCTGATGTTGTAACTCCCATTTTGGCAGCATGAGTGCATTGATATGTTTTCATTTTTCCACAATCCCTTGCTCCAAAAATCTTCCTCACCAGCCAGCTTGATTGTTTTGGTACCTCCATGGTATCAATATTTTTTTTCTTTATATAGTGGCAGTGGATCCATTTTATCCAGAGTTTATCTTTTTTGGACATTAGAGCCCATAACAGTATAGATAAGGCTGCTTTGTTCCATCGTTCATAGCAAATAATGTTTAACCCTCCAGCTGCCTCTGGTTTGCAAACTGTTTCCCATGCAATTGGAGCTCCGTGACTGGGTTCATGAGTTCCTGTCTACAAGTAGTTTCTGCATATGCCTTCCACTAGTTTAATAACCTTTTTTGGGAGGAGAAATACCTGCGCCCAGTAAGTCTGCATCTCAAAGATGACACTTTTTATCAGTTGAAATCTACCTGCATAAGATAGGAGCTTTGCTGACTAGCATCTGACTCTGTCTACTATTTTTTCAACTAAGGGTAAGCACTGTGTGATTGTGATCCTCTTTGTTGATAAATGAACTCCCAAATACTTGAAAGGGAATGTCCCTTCTGTTAAGTGAAGTTCAGACAACATTTTCTCTTTTTCTTCATTTGAGACACATGCTATGTACAAGGAGCTTTTCTCCAAGTTGGCTTGTAGTCCAGACATTTGAGAGAAGGTGTAAAATTCATTTAGCAGGAGTTCCATTGAGATTTCATCCCCTCTGCAATACAGTAACAGATCATCTGCAAAGCAAATGTGACTGATTTGTAGTTGGGAACACTTGGGGTGGAAGTTGAAATCTGGATTCCTGTGCAGTTTTTTCAGGGATCTGTTGAGGTATTTCATTACTAGGACAAACAGGTAGGGGGGCATGGGGTCTCCCTGCCTTAGTCCCTTTCTTGCTGCAAATTGTCTGGTGAGTCCTCCCTTTCTTGATTGATTTCGTTAAAAATATATAAAAAAAAATATTTTGAAAAACCGACCAAAGCCAAAGTTGATCGATCGACCTTGGTCGGTTTTTGCCGAATTTCTAGTAATGTTATAGTAATTCACTAGCTAGTTAAGGTATATAACTATATTGACAGTGTAAAAAATTCTTTATAAGTATACAATATTATGACATGCTATAGAAGATTATCCTTTTTTTAACAACAACAACAACAACTCAGTATAATCCCATTTAGTGGGGTCTGGGGAGGGTAGTGTGTACGCAGACCTTGCCCCTCTCAGTTGGAAGTGAGGGTGCTTACCATTAGAGCAACCCCTCTTGTCTAAGGTTATCCTCTTTTTAAGACTACCAATTAATGCTTGTAGATTAAATTGATTTAAGTTCTATCATATGACTTATAAGGTAACAATACATAAATATCTTGATAAGCCCTACTTGGTAATATGTATAAACTGCTATTAAAATCATTAATAGTGCAATATTTTTTTACATTGTCATAGATTATAACTTAATTAAGCCCCATAAAATTATTTATATTTGCTTTTTATATGACATGATGGTACAATTTATTTCATATCAATACATGAAAATTATACTCTTACCTAATTGATCGGCAACCCTATATGTAGCTTCACGATGAAACTATATTCACACATTAATTCTAAATTTATTGTTTTAACATTTATCAAAATGAATGAATATCTCACATTTAATTCACTGACAGCAAACTCACTATTATTGATGAATGCCACACAGCCACATAAAATTTGGTTGGCTGACATTTCAAAGAAATTACATTTTCCACTGATTTCTCTCGCAACTTGTCATAAATTTAATACTCCTACATTCTTCTCTTGCTCATTAATTTAAAATAAATGCACACAAACACACACAAGTGCAACATCACATACTTACTGCCAGATAAGAATGCAAATATATAGGTCGGGTTTCACCTTATGCATTGTTCTTTCCAAAATAAGGAACTTTTCTTATTAGGATATAACTTCAAATATTTTGCGCTTATTTCTTCGTTTGTTAAGGAAATCTTGGGGCAATGGTAAATTTATAATAGTTCATGGGATCAAGTGTGGTAATCCGTCATTGATGCTTGCTCTAGAGTAAGCTGTCTACATCATATCCTTTTGAAGTGTGGCCTTTTTTCGAAACCTGCGTAAATATTCGTGCATCAAGCAGTTCTTTTTCTTCGTTCATTTTTTGAGTGTTTGATCTCAAAGCAACAACACGTTTGGTACATCTCAACCCGGCCTCATTCTGATAAACTTAATAAAAACAGTTATTTTACCGGTGAAAAGCAGGAATCAATAATGGTAGAGTTATTTTTGTGTGACCCACGAGTTCGAACCGTAAAATTAACTCAATGATTCTTGAACTAGAGTAGATTACCTAAATCACATTCTCTTGTGATGTAGTCTTTTTCCGGATCCTGCGTATCATAGAAATGCTTGCACACCAAGCTGCTCTTTCTTTTTTTTAGTGTTTGATGTCAAAGCAACGACAAGTTTGGTACATCTTAAGTTTCAACACAATCTGATTTTGATAAAACTTAAGAGAAACAGTTATTTTACTAGTAAAAAGCAGGGGGAAAAAATGATTATATCAGATGTAAGATCAGTAGACTTCTAATATTTGATTGGTTGCTCATTTTGTGGATGATCTTAAGTCATACAGTTCAACTGAAATAGCTCCTAGACAAAAATTCCCTGTTCCTTTCACCAATTGAATGTCTGTGAACGTGTCAAATACAATTAACATTCACAAAATAAATTTAAAATTTCTCCTCAATATATGATTTTCTTGTTCCTTTCACCAATTGAATGTCACAGTTAACACTCACAAAACATTTTGGCTTAGAACCATTTTACCATTTTTTACTATAAAATTTGTCCATATTCTGCATGAAACTATTTTGCCACTTTTTCAACTATATACAACAACAACAACCCAATATAATCCCACTTAGAGGATTTGGGAAGGTAATATGTACGCAGACCTTATCCCTACCCTTGGATAGAGAGGCTGTTTTCAAATAGACCCCCGACATTCTTCCTTCCAAGAATTTCCCACCTTACTCTTGGGGAGACTCGAACCCACAACCTCTCGATTGGAAGTGGGGGTTGCTTACCATCAGAGCAACCCCTCTTGTCAACTATATATAATGCACAAACAAACCAACTTTAATAACGTATTTTGTATATATGTTAACATTTACAAGTAAAATTACATTTTCTTCTCATTTGTCCAATCCCCTTTTGTTGCATGTCGGGCTTTAATGTCTCAGAGGTGAATTCAAGATCTTGACATAGTGAGTATAAAATGAGCGCGATCTTATTATATATTGTACTATATATATTAGTATTAGATATCTTAGAAGTTGTCACCATCGTCATCGATTGTTTAATTTGCACACAAATAGATCACATTATTGATTATTTGAAACTTTAAGGTTGAAAGGCAAGCGACCGAGAACACTAAAGACGCTTGCTATGAGCGCTAGGGGTTGTTGCTCATTGTGACGACCCAAAGGGTCATCACCTGTTTTTTTTTCTCTCCCGAGGCCTTGAAAATCTCATTTTTAATTACTTTGATTTGCGTGCGCAGTCCGAGCGCGTAGCCGAAAAGTTTAAATATGAATTCTGTGTGAAAAATAATAAATTTTGATATTAATATGAGTAAAGTTGACTTTGGTCAACATTTTGAGTAAACAGACCGGGACCCGTGATTTGACGGTCCCGGAGGATCAATAGAAAATATGGGACTCAGACGTATGCCCAAAATCGAAATTCGAGATCCCGAGCCCGAGAAATAAATTTTTAAAAGAAAGTATTTTTCTGAAATTGATATGGAAATTTAAAATGGAAATGGATTAGAAAGTATTGGTATCACGACCGTATTTTGGTTCCGGCGCCCAGTACAAGTCTTATTGATTTAAGACGTTTCTGTGAAATTTGATTGAGATCGAACATCATTTGACGTGTTTCGGATCTAAATCTCTGAAAATAAAAGTTTATGAAGTTTTATAAAAAAAGTAAGGATTTTTGAGGTTTGATTCCTCTTTTTTTATGTTATTTTGGCAATTTGATCGCACAGTTGAGTTCGTAGGATGTTGTTGAGTTAGGTGTGTGATTGGTTAGGAGCCCCGAGGGCTCGGGAGTGTTTCGGAGTATTTTGAACTTAGTAAAAGTTGCAGAAAATAGTTGTTTTCTGTGCTCAAGTGATTCCTTCTATGGGATCGCATAGGAGATGCTGCGATCGCATAGAGCAAACTTAAGGGCCCTAGAAATACTTATATGCGATCACATTCCTCACTTCGCGATTGCATCGCATGAAAACCCAGCCTCTACTTTCTCATCTATGCGAACGCATTCTTCACTTCGCGATTGCAATGCACATCAATCCTTACTTTATGCGATCGCAATGCCTTTTCCGCGATCCCATCGAGAATTTTTGTCCAGTTATTTTAAATGCCTACTAACAGAACAATGACGGGAAAATTTTACAAAAACACACGAGCTTTTCTTCTCTGCAGCCCCTAGGCGGTTTTTAGAGCACTTCTTCACCAAAGCTTCTTGGGTAAGTATTGTTTAACTTATTTCCTTCATTTTCCTTCATCATTTATCAAATTCCTAGGCTCAAATCATGTAATTTAGGGTTGAAATGGGTAGAGTTAGGGCTTTTCAATTTTTTTCGATTTAGACATCGTTTTGGAGTCAAATTTGAAAACAAATTGTATATTCAGGCTCGTAGGGGAATGAGTGACCTGTATTTGATCCAAACCCTATGTTTCGACCAAGCGGGTCTGGGGTCGATTTTTGGAATTTTGGGAAGAAAGCTTAGAAAATTATATTTAGGCATTGGGTTTGATTTGTTTAGCTTATATTGATGTTGTAAAGTCGCTATTTCATAGATTGATAAAGTTAGAGCCGAATTCGAGAGGGAAGACGGTCGTTGTGGATTGATTTAGTCGTGGAAGTTCAGGCAAGTGTTCTGTCTAACATTAGCTTGAGGGAATAGGAGTTGAGTCTTGTTTGCTGCGTGCTAATTGTCGAGTACGATGTATATGTATGGTGACGAGTATCTATATATTGGTGTCTAGCATGACCGTGAGTCCTTAAAAATGTGATTATCCTGATTTTGTTATGAATTCCATGTTTAATTGAGGATTCCTACATATGGTAAAGAACATGTGAAAGATATTACAATCATTTGATTTTCGTGGAGTATTGGCTCGGTTGTGATACGAATCGAAAAGGTATATGAAATTATGAATTCTTTGGAGCATTGGCTCAAGTGATAAAGTGAGGTATGAAGTAAGAAGTGAAAAAAAGCTAATGGGTTATTGGTTATTCCCTCGACGGGATTGTTTTGCTGTTTGGTTGACTTTTCTCCCTTGTTGGGATATTGAAATTATTGCTATTGTTCCCTTGCCGGAATTCCTATTTTTGTTTGTACATTTCCCTCACCTCATTATTTGTGAATGTTGTTTGGGTGAGGAATAATGATAAAGCATGAATGGTGATGACGTGCCCGATTGTGATATGGATACTAATGCACGAAGGAACATTCTGTGCCATAATATGAATACTAATGCACGAAGGATCATTCCGTTCCATGATATGAGTGTTTATGCACGAAGTATCATTCCATGCCATCATTTTGTGAGGTAAAGCATGAAGGGTGATGCCGTATACTTTATATGATTGATTTGGTGAGAACGAGAGTAAAAGTACGAAGGGTGGTGCCGTGCATATGTCGATTTCTTATTCTCGTTGATGTTGTAGTTGTACAATTTCATTCTTTAGTTATTGATTCTATATCTGAACTGTTATAGTCCCTACAACGTATTTCCCTACCTTTTTGACTGTTTAGTTTCCGTGTTTCTGTATATTGCATATACATTTAGAACTGTACAAGTTGATTGGTGGTCCGGTCCTAGCCTCATCACTACTTAATCGGGGTTAGGCCAAACACCTACCAGCACATGGGGTCGATTGTGCTGATGCCTTACTTCTGTGCTCTTTTGCACAGATCCGGTGTTGGAGTAGCTTTTGGACAATAAAAGTAGATCAGGAGCAGGCCTTCAGTGCAGAGTGAGAACCGAGGTATCCTTGCAGGCGTCCGCGGGCCCGGCGTCTCCTTTATCTTGTTTTTAGTCGTTATCCCTTGTATTTCGGGACAAACTCTTGTCATTTCTTGCTAAACATTGTATTTAGTAAACTCTTAGAAGTTCGTGAGCTATGTGACACCAGGTTTTAGGGTAGCATATTGTGTTAACTTCCACAGTTTATTCAGTTTCTTTAATGTTATGTCTTCCGCTTTAGTATTTTAAATGCAAGGTTTTCTGTTATTAATATGAAGTGTGAAAAAGGGTAATTAAATTGGCTTGCCTAGCTCCTATCAGTAGGCGCCATCACGACTCCCGAGGGTGGAAAATCCGGGTCCTGACAAGTTTGTATCATAGCACTAGGTTACACACGTCTCACAACTCACGGACAAACTTGGTAGAGTCTGAGGGATCGGTACGGAGATGACTGTATTTATCCCCCAAAGGCTACAGAGCTATGAAAACTTCACTTTTACTCTTTCTTGTCGTGCGATTCTGTTTCTCAAATAGTGATTGTCTTTCTACTCCGTTATTTTGCAGATGGCAAGAACACATGCTTCCTCTTCTAGCGCGCAGCAGCCCCAGCCGCCAGCAGTAGCTCCCACGAGGGACAGAGGGTGAGGCCGAGTCCGTGCTAGAGGCCGAGGCAGCGGCAGAGCTCATCCCCGAGCAGCAGCCCCAGAGGTGGAGCCTCAGATTGATTATGACGAGGAGGTTCCAGCTCTAGCAGCTCCGGTGGGCCCAACTCAGGTCCTAGAGGGGTTTATAATCAACCCAGTTCTTTAGGACCCTTTATTCAGATTGGTAGGCCTTATGGAGAGCGTCACTCGAGCGGGTTTGCTTCCAGTAGCACTAGCTACCTCTCAGGTTGGAAGAGGGGTTCAAACTCCTACTACACGTACACCGGAGCAGGTAGCTCCCCAGTGCTTATGTTTTAGTGGTTGTGCCAGCCGTGGCAATTCAACCAGGTACCGTGGCTCACACTAGCGATAGAGCGGCTATGTACGCAGATGCTTTGTGGAGGCTGTATAGGTTCACCAAGCTCTTCACCACCACATTTAGCGGTGTTTCTTTAGAGGACCCCAGGATTTCTTATATACATGTCATGAGGTTCTTAGGACTATGGGTATTGTGGAGGCCAATGAGGTCGACTTTGCCACTTTTCGTCTTTCTGGATCCGTCAAGACTTGGTGGAGAGATTATTGCTTAGCCATACCAGTAGGGTCACCATCTCTGACTTGGTATCAGTTTGTAGAGTTTTTTTGGAGAAGTTTCTCCTCGTTACTCAGATGGAGGCTCTTCGCATGTAGTTCGAGTGCCTCCAGCAGGGCTTTGTGAGAGTCCATCAGTATGAGATCCGGTTCATTTATCTAGCTTGCCATACTATTGGCATACTCCCCAACGAGAGAGAAAGAGAGGGTGCAGAGGTTTATTGATGGTTTGATTCAGCCGATTCGTCTCAAGATGGCTATGGGAGCCGGGAGTGAGATAACTTTTCAGGCGGCGGCCAATGTGGCCCGCCGAGTTGAGATGGCGTCACTGGGAGGTGGTCATGGGTCGAATAAGAGGCCCCGTCACTCAGGCAAATTCAGTGGTACCTCGTCTGGACGTAGAGATTTTTATGGTAGAGGCCATCCTCCTTGGCCCTTTCAGTCACCTCTTCATGTTTCTCATGGTAGTTCAGGTGGTCGTTTTTCTCATCTGCATTATTCTGACCAGCAGCCTTACAGTTCACCATCAGCACCCATCAGTGCTCCACCACTTCAGAGTTTTTGGGGTGGACATTCAGGTAGACAGGGTCATCAACCTCAGCAGCCGAGGGCTTGTTACGTTTGTGGTGGCCCGAGTCATATTTTCAGATTTTTCCCTCAAACTTCGAGTAGTTCCCAGCAGCAGGGTCCTCGTTCTATAATACAGGCATCAGGTGATCCACAGGCTGCCCAGCCAGCTAGAGGAGGGTTAGAGGTTATAGAGGTGGAGGTAGAGATCATAGAGATGGAGCTAGGACCGCCAGAGGTAGAGGCCAACCAGCAGCCAATCGTCCCAGGGATATAGTTCAGGGAGGCAGGCCCCAACCTCGGTGTTATGCTCTTCCAGCCATGCCAGAGGCTAAGTCTTCAGATTCAATTATTATTGGTACTATTCTGGTCTGTGATATGGATGCTTTAGTGCTATTTGACCCCTGGGTCTACGTATTCGTATGTGTCATCCTATTTTGCACCGTACTTGGTCTTTCCTAGTGATGCTTTGAGTATTCCTGTTTATATATTTACACCGGTGGGTGATTCCATTATGGTCGACGGAGTTCATGATTCCTGTGTGGTAGTGTTTGTGGGTCTTGAGACCCATGTTGATTTATTGCTCTTAGACATGGTGGATTTCGATGACATATTAGGGTTGGATTGGTTGTCCCCGTATCATGCTATCTTGGATTGTCACGCTAATACCGTGACATTAGCTTTGCTAGACTTGTCTCGATTGGAGTGGAGAGGGACCCCAGGTCATGCCACCTGCAGTGTTATATCATATGTGAAGGCTCGACGCATGGTCGAGAAGGGGTGTTTAGCTTATTTGGCGTATGTTCGCGACTCCAGTGCATAGGTCCCTTCTATCGATTCTGTTCCCATTGTTCAAGAGTTTCCTGAGGTTTTCCCTTCATACCTACCGGATATGCCACCCGACAGGGATATTGATTTCTGCATCGATATGGCTTGGAGCACGCAACCCATTTCTATCCTGCCGTAACGTAGGGCCCCGCAAGAATTGAAAGAGTTAAAGGATTAGTTGCATGATTTTCTTTAGATGGGTTTCATTAGACCTAGTGTATCGCCTTGGGGTGTCGGAGTTATTTGTGAAGAAAAAGGATGGTTCGATGAGGATGTGCATTGATTACCGGCGATTGAACAAAGTGACGATAAAGAACAAGTATCCACTGCCGAGGATTGACGATTTGTTCGACTAGCTTCAGGGTGCAAGGGTGTTTTCAAAGGTATACTTAAGATATGGCTACCATCAGTTGAGGATCAGGGCATTCGATGTCCCTAGGACAACATTCCGCACTCGGTGTGGGCATTATGAGTTCCTGGTCATCTCATTTGGGTTGACCAATGCCCCAGCAACATTTATGGAGTTGATGAACCGAGTGTTCAGGCCTTATTTGGACTTGTTTGTAATAGTCTTTATTGATGATATTCTGATATACTCCCGCAGCTAGGAGGAGTACGAGCAGAACCTCAGAGTGGTTCTTTAGACTCTGAGAGATAGTCAGTTTTATGCTAAGTTTTTAAAGTGTGAGTTCTTGTTGAGTTCGGTTGCATTTTTGGGTCACGTCGTATCAGCAGAGGGTATTCAAGTGGAACCGAAGAATATTGAGGCAGTCAAAAACTGGCCTCGGCCAGCATCAGCTATAGAGATTCGGAGTTTCTTAGGGTTGGCAGGCTACTATCGTCGGTTCATGGAGGGTTTCTCATCTATTGCAGCCCCGATGACCAGATTGACCCAGAAGGGTGCCCAGTTTAGATGGTTAGATGAATGTGAGGCGAGCTTTCAGAAGCTCAAGACAGCTTTGACTACGACATCAGTATTGATTTTGCCCACAGGTTCAGGACCTTATACAGTCTATTGTGATGCTTTGCGTATTAGGCTTGGTGCAGTATTGATGCAGGATGGCATAGCTATTGCCTATGCTTTGAGGCGGTTAAATATCCACGAGAAGAATTATTCGGTTCATGATCTAGAGTTGGCAGCCATTGTTCTTGCTTTGAAGATTTGGAGGCATTATCTATATGGTGTGAGTGTGAGGTGTACACTGATCACAAGAGTCTTTAGTATCTTTTCAAGCAAAAGGAGTTGAATTTGAGGTAGATAAGGTGGTTGGAGTTGTTGAAAGATTATGATGTTACTATCTTGTACCATCCGGGGAAGGCCAATGTGGTGGCAAATGCATTGAGTAGGAAGTCCTCCAGAATGGGTAGTCTTGCGTATATTTCGGTTGGCCAGAGACCGCTTGCTTTGGATGTTTAGGTCTTGGCCAATCGATTGGTGAGATTGGATATTTCTGAGCCTAGCAGAGTGTTAGCTTGCACAGTTGCTCGTTCGCCATTATTGGAGTGTATCCATGATCGGCAGTTTGATGATCCCCATTTGTGTGTCCTAAGAGACACGGTGCATCGTGGAGGGCCAAAAAGGTGACCTTAGGTGATGATGGTGTCATGAGATTGTAGGGGCGGGTTTGTGTGGCCAATGTTGATGGGATTCGAGAGTTGATATTAGCGAAGGCCCACAGTTCCCGATATTCTATTCACCCGGGCGACGCGAAGATATATCAGGATCTGAGGCAGCACTAGTGGTGGCGCAGAATGAGGAAAGATATTGTTGCATATGTGGCTCGATGTTTGAATTGTCAGCAGGTTAAGTATGAGAATCAGAGGCCTGGTGGACTGTTTCAAAGGATTGAGCTTCCCGAGTGGAAGTGGGAGAGGATTACTATGAATTTTTTTACTAGACTCCCGATGACACAGAAAAAGTTTGATGCCGTTTGGGTCATTGTTGATAGGCTAACCAAGTTAGCGCATTTTGTTCCTGTTGCAGCCATTTATTCATCCGAGAGGTTAGCTAAGATCTACATCAGAGAGATTGTTTGCCTTTAAAGGGGCCGGTATCTATCATTTCGGACCGGGTACGCAGTTTACCTCGCGCTTTTGGAGAGCAGTTCAATGAGAGTTAGGCACCTAGGTTGATTTAAGCACAACAGTTTATCCTCAAACGGACGGACAGTTTGAGCGGACCATTCAGATATTGGAGGATATGCTCCGAGCTTCTGTTATTGACTTTGGAGGTTCGTGGGATCAGTTCTTGCCTTTAGCAGAGTTTTCTAAAACAATAACTACTAGTCCATTATTCAGATGGCCCCATATGAGGCATTGTATGGTAGGCGGTTTCGATCTCCGGTTGGGTAGTTTGAGCCGGGTGAGGCTCGGTTATTGCGTGCAGATTTAGTTTAGGAGGCCTTGGACAAGGTCAAGATCATTCAGGATAGGATTCGGATAGCTTAGTACATGCAGAAGAGTTATGCAGATCGCAAGGTTCGAGATGTGGCTTATATGGTTGGTGCGCGAGTATTTCTCCGAGTGTCTCCTATGAAGGGCGTGATGAGATTTGGGAAGAAGGGAAAACTTAGCCCTAGGTTCATTAGCCCATTTGAGATTCTCGATCATGTGGGAGAGGTGGCTTATAGACTTGCCTTGCCGCCTAGCTTGTCAGCCGTGCATCCAGTTTTAAATGTGCCCATGCTTTGGAGATGTCATAGCGATCAAGTCCACGTGTTAGATTTTAGCACTGTCGAGTTGGACAATGATTTGTCTTAGGAGGGGGGGCCGGTGGCTATTCTAGACCGGCAGGTTTGACAGTTGAGGTCGAAGAGTTTTCCTTCAGTACGTGTTCAGTGGAGAGGTCAACCTCCTGAGGCATCGACCTGGGAGTCCGAGTCTGATATGCGGAGCCGTTATCCTCATCTGTTTCTCAACTCTCTTCTTTCTTTTATGCGTTTGAGGACGAACAATTATTTTAGAGGTGGAGAATATGATGACCCAATCACCTATTTTGTCTCTCTCTTTCTGTGCTTCCGAGGCCTTGAAAATCTCATTACCTACATTTGTGTGCACATTCCGAACGCGTAGCCAGAAAGCTTAAATATGAATTCTGTGTGAAAATTATAAATTTTGATATTAATATGAGTAAAGTTGACTTTGGTCAACATTTTGGGTAAACAGACCCGGACCCGTGATTTCACGATCCAGGAGTGTCCGCAAAAAATTATGGGACTCGGGCATATTGCCAGAATCAAAATCCGAGGTCCCGAGCCCGATAAATGAATTTTTAAAAGAAAATATTTTTCTAAAATTAATATGGAAATTTGAAATGGAAATGGATTAGAAAGTATTGGTATCGGGCCCGTATTTTTGTTCCGGTACCCGGTACATGTCGTATATGTGATTTAAGACGTTTTCTGTGAAATTTGGTTGAAATCCGACGTCATTTGACATGTTTCGGACCTAAATCTCTAAAAATAAAAGTTTATGAAGTTTGATGAAAAAGTAAGAATTTTGAGGTTTGATTCCTTGTTTTTATGTTATTTTAGTGATTTGATTGCACAGTTGAGTTCGTAGGATCTTGTTGAGTTAGTGTGTGTGTTTGTTTAGAAACCCCGAGGGCTCAGGAGTGTTTCAGAGGTATTTCAGAGTGTTTTGAACTTAGGAAAGGTTACAGAAAATAGCTGTTTTTTGTGCATAGTGGTTCCTTCTATGTGATCGCATAGGAGTTGATGCGATCGCATAGAGCAAACTTAAGGCCCCCAGAAATCCTTCTATGCGATCGCATTCCTCACTCCGCGATTGAATTTCATTAAAACCCAACCTCTACTTCAAATGCAAGATTTTCTGTTATTAATATGAACTGTGAAAAAGGGTAATTAAATTGGCTTGCCTATCTCCTATCGATAGGCGTCATCACGACTCCCGAGAGTGGAAAATTCGAAAAATTAACTTATTTTGGAAAGTAAATAACAATAACAATTAACAACAATCCAGTATAATTTCACTTAGGGGAGGGTAGTGTGTACGCAAACCTTACCTCCACCCTGGAGTAGAGAGGTAAATACATTAATTTTGGCTAAAAAGCATTTTAGGCCCAAAAAAACACTTATGGCAAAAAGGAAATTTAGCTAAACAAGCCCATAGTCTTCAAGTGATATTTTGGTAAAAATAGCACGGGCTAGCTAGTTTTTCGAATCAGTCATTTAAAAATAGCAAGCGTTTGCAAAGTCATTGAAAAATAGTCACTATTTTGCTGCAACACGAAAGTTCTATCATAATATACCGGAGATCAATGTACTTGTGTATGAACTTCCAGCATATTATGCTGGAACTCCAACACGCGGAAAGTTCCAGCATAATATACTGGAGATTGGAGCACGTGCATATGGACTTCCAGTATATTATGCTGGACCGGTATATTATATTGAAACTCAAGTATGTTATACTAGAGTTCCAGTATACTTATACTGGAACTCCAGTATATTATCCTGAAGTATTTTTCAGATTTTAAGCAGTGTTTTTATTCAAATTTATCTTTACATGAAAAGTGACTAAATTTCGATTACTCTTGAAACTATGGCTATATTTAAATGACCACTTTTAAATTCGGCTATTTTTTAATTTCGTCCCTGACATTAGGCTAGGCCCAAGTAGCAATAGATTGGGCTAACATTGTATCTATACGCATCGAGGAGAAAAGAGTGCGAATCCATTAGTTTTTGTCCAATGAAAGAACAAAGGTTGAAGGTTGTTTTACCAAGTGGAAGTACCCCTTTGATTTAAATACAAAGATAATTTCCTTCTTTCTTACTCTAATTTGAGAACGTTAAGAAAATAACTAATAGTGTTGTGCCCTACTCTAATTTGAAAAAAAGTTCAAGTTATATGCACTAACGTGTGAAAAATATTTACATATTATGCAGTGTATAAATTACTTATTTTCTCCATATCTTCTCAATCTCTTAATTAGATTCAAACAAAGAGGGAACTATCAAGAGGCCCAAAGCAACAACTGTTATTGTGTTATTAGAAGTGCACAAATAGTCATTTTTAGGACACATATTTAAAGAAGGGATTTTTACATATATATACCATATAGCAAACTTTATTATCAAAATTGTGTATGGTTTGTTATTTACCGCCTATACCATGTTTTGTTTACAAAAATTATATCAAACCACAAATAGATAGATTCTACCCTAAAAACGCTCCAAATTTGGAGGAATCACATTTAATGGTGATTCTATCACCATTAATTTCGAAATTTAAAACGGAAGAAAATCTATTGCTGTGTAATTCTCTCATTCTCCATATATTTTTCACCATTGATAGCCATTAAAAAGCTTGAAAGAGTTGAATTCAAATTTGAATTTTCAAAAATCATTATTTGTTTGGATTGGGTGTTGTTGTAAATAATTCGAAATATGTTTAGGAGTTTATATCTCAATTTTGAGGGGTTTTGGTGAAGATTAGACTTGGTTTTGACTGATTTTCAGATTGAAACTCGTCGAAGAAGAAGAAGACATATTTTTCCAGCAATTGTAGTTAAATTGTAGAATTGTAGATAAATTGTAGATAAAATATAGATAAATTGTAGATAAGTTATAGATAAATTATAGATTGGGAAGACTAAAACTTCTACAAGTCTTCTACAATTATGTCGAAAATGCCAATTGTGCTACAATGAAAATCTCTTTGATTGGGTGTTGTTGTAAATAATTCAAAATATGTTTAGGAGTTTATATCTCAATTTTGAGGGGTTTTGGTGATGATTAGACTTGGTTTTGACTTAATTTCAGATTGAAACTCGTCGAAGAAGATGATGACATATTTTTCCAGAAATTGTAGTTAAATTGTAATTAAATTGTAGTTAAATTGTAGAATTGTAGATAAAATGTAGATAATTTGTAGATAAATTGTAAATTGTAGTTAAATTGTATTGTTACATTTATACTACAATCAAACTACAATCTTGTGTCAAAAAAATTTAAGCATACCAAATTTAATCAATTCTTAATATTCAAAATTTCAATTTTGAAAAAATCTTCTTTAAATACAATACTTGAAGAAGTATTGTATGAGTTTGAAGTGTATGAGTTTCTACAACGCCTTCAATTTGAATTCTATAAACAATTGGATTCTTAGTCACATATTTATAAATATTTATTAAATTAAGTTTTATTAAATTAAGTTGCCATGTGTATTTTTAATAGGTTGCCAATTGGCTAAATGAGAAGGCAAACTTATATATATATATATATATATATATATATATATATATATATATATATATATATATATATATATATATATATATATATATATATATATATATATATATATATATATATATATATATATATATATATATATATATATATATATATATATATATATATATATATCATGTCTAGAATAAATGAAGCATGATATATATTTCAACCTACCAACCTTTAGTCATTAGATATAGACTTATCAAAACTAGTCAACAAAAATTAAAAAACCAAGTAATATGGTTCTTTCTATCAAAGAATCACATATAAAAATCACCTTCCATGTTTTAAGCGTGATTAGCAACATTAGATACAAGACGGAAAGGAAATTTCATGGACTGGATAGCAAATAAGGTGATGAAATACAAAAATCTATACAATATTCCAAAAATCTAAACGAAAAAATGAACTTTTTCAATTAGTATAATTGAAATTCATTGAAAACTCGATTTAATTACTACAAAATCAGTCCAAATCAGCTCCAATCTTCCTTAAATTTTGTATATTGACTTATCTATATATTTTCAATGAATTTCAATTATACTAATTGAAAAAGTTCATTTTTTCGTTTAGATTTTTGGAATATTGTATAGATTTTTATATTTCATCACCTTATTTGCTATCCCGTCCATGAAATTTCCTTTGCGTCTAATGTTGCTAATCACGCTTAAAATATGGAAGGTGATTTTTATATGTGATTCTTTGATAGAAAGAACCCTATTACTTGGTTTTTTAATTTTTGTTGACTAGTTTTGATAAGTCTATAACTAATGACTAAAGGTTGGTAGGTTGAAATTTATTTGAAATATTTGTAAAAGTCTTCCTAAGTTTCTTTTCAATTAAGTAGACAATTGGCAACCTAGAATCATGCCTAGAATAAATGAAGCAATAATTATATGCTTAATTTGAATTATGGTACATAAATTAAAATTTAATATGCTTAAACGTAATAAACACAAATCTTAAACATGGAAGGTAATAAGGTTTGATATATCGTATAGATAGGTAAAAATTTCTTTAAAGAATAGTCAAAAATTACACATTTTTAAATTAGCCGCCTCACCTGACGTTCCGAAGGTGACCCGAAGGTCTAAAGAGGAAGAAGCAGCAACAACAATATGGGAGTCTTCAAGTATGCCAAAATGGGATATTTACATAAATAGCCATTCATATTCCCTATTTACTTTTTCAGCCATGTGCATAAATTATATATTTATTATACATAATTATGGTCACATAATAAATAAATTATGCATATGTTATACCTTTACCAGTTATTTTTAATTTAAACTGTTAGGTGGAAGGTTATTTGAGTTAATTCTTCTGCCAACGTTGTCTAAATTTTAAATAATTTGATATGTTTTTCCTATCTGTGCAAATCACCCCTCGAGCTCACCTATCTAACGGCTCAGATTTACTGGTCCTACGCCAATACAATACTCGCGACCGCAGAGAATCAAAGCTCTTTCCTTCTTCCTCTTCTGCTTGTTAACAGAGATCCTTTAACTAACGACTCCCTCCTTGAAAGAGATATCAAAACTATACATTTCCGATCTGAAAAGGCAAATTCACACAATTTCCGTTTCATTTTGCAATTTTCGCTCCTTCCTTGTAAAAATTTTCCCCAAAAAAGTTTCGAATTCTATGCATTTCAATGAATTGATTAATCTCTAGGCTTTTCTTTACTGTTTCAGTTATTCCACCAATGGCTTCGTGGCTTCGAGCTGCTGAAGGTATGATAATTTTTTTTCGATTTTATTTAATTAACATTGTTTAAGCGGATCCAGAAATTCATTCAGCTGATGCACTGTTCAATGTATTTTGATATATGTGTGTGTGTGCGTATAGTTGATTACTTGATATACTGTTTAATGTATATAGATATCTTAACTTTTTTATAAGTTCTTAATGTATGTGTCGGTACACGTTGTATATATACACATTTAAGATGATTTTGTAGAAATGCGCCACATGAAATAGACTAGCGAATGTATTTTAGGTGTAATTGGTAGTTTAGTGTGCTTTTTTCTATTGTTAGATATGAATTCAATCTGCTGTAGTGTTTGTCAGGGACGGATGTAGGCTGTAAGAGGAGTTTGGGGCCCAAACCCTGTAGTTGTAATAAGAAATCACTAGACATGAACAAAAATTAAATTCAAAACCCAGTTACTAGCACTTGAGGTCGCTGTCCTAGAATCCAGAAGTCATAAAGTTCAAATCCTGGATCGGCCTTTGGTGTTTGAAATCCTGGATCCGACTTTTGTGTTGGTGAAAGGTGTTAAATTTTCATTTTGATAATGATTTCGAGAGTTGTGTTTTTTTTAAATACATGCGGCAATATAAGGCTTAGCTTCTTTAATAAATGCAATTTATGTTTCAAACGCAATAGTTCGAGCTGGGTGATGCATAAAGTTTGAGTTTACTTAGAGGTTTGTGCTGAAATTTGGAATTATGAGATGTAGAATGAACAGCTCTGGCTCTTTTAATGTGAGAAAAGATACTAATTTGTGTTTGTACTATCTGGAATTGCTCAATTTTGACATCGTTTCACTTTTGGTCCATTCATATCCTTGCTTTTAACAATGGCTCATGTTTACCGTTGCCATTAACGGAGCTCCAGGCGTTGGTGGACTCCACGTATTGAAATTCTTTGAGAAAATAGGTCCAGGTTTACTCAACTTTTGACTGTTGTTTAAATTTACCCTCAGGTTTGAGCTCTGTTAAAGATCAAGGTAAGTAATGAGACTTTTTCATGCACCAAAAGTCTAACAGAGGACAAAAATGCTCAATTTCAGAAAGTACAAAACCAAATTTATCCCTTTCCTTTATAATGTTGATAAATTATAAGTTGCTCAAAACTTTCCTTGTCCTTTTGGTTTGATTCTTGATAGATTTTACTGCATTGTGTGTCGGTTGGTGTGCATACTACTCTGTAATTGTGAATGGAACTTGATCCCTGTTCAAAAAGCCAGTTTCCGCGTGCTACCAAAGTGCTGTTTTAAATACACCCTGCTATTATGAATTCTCAAAGTTCTCCTTACTTCGCATGTTCCAGTATGATTTAAAGAATGAGAAATTATTAATTAACAACCAGCTTCCACTAGCAGAATGTACTCTTGTAAGTGTTATTCGGTATGTATTGATGGACGGATGAAAGATGCATGGTAGTTTCAACTGTGTCTCTTTCTGGCTCATCAACCTGGAAGATCTTTCCAGATCTATTATGATTTCCTAACAGCTGAAATTTACTTTGTTACGTCAGATTTGTTTGAAGTTGTAGATAAGAGGGCAAAGAGTGTAGTCGGCGAGAAATCCGATGAACAGCCCATTGTTCGGAGTCCAGGTATAACCTTTATAGTGTTGTTTTTTGCGTTTGTAAAATTTTCAACCTCAAGGTGCACCTTTTGGTTTCTGCTTTTGAACTGGTTTAGAACATTCCTGCTTAAGAATTCCTGTAGTTTAGCATTAGAAACAAATATCTTCTAGCGAACCTTCAGAAACAGTGAATTCTGAAAAGGCAACAAGCTAGCCAAGGGATAGCACAATCAGATTATGTCTCTAATAAATATTAAGCTACACTACTTACTGAAAACAGTAGGGTACTTCAAGATGCACCTTTTGGTTTCTATTCGTGATCATGCTGATTGGAAAAGAGAAGTGGTCATCTAAGCATCCTATAAACAACAACAACAACAACTACCCAGTATTGTCCCACAAAGTGGGGTCTGGGGAGGGTAATATGTGGACGAGCCTTACCCGTACCCGAAAGGGCAGAGAGGCTGTTTCCAATCGACCCTCGGCTCAGTGAAGGAACATCTAAGCATCCTATAACTTTTCATATATTACATTATTATATTTAAAGTAGCCTCTGCGGATGGTGAATAAATCATTCTCTCTTTTTTTTATTTGTCTTAGTTCCGAATGAAAAAGGATCTCAACCAAAAAGGTCACGGCAAAAAAAGAAGGTAGTGTTTTCGTTCTCAGTACAATGCTATTTTATCTACTGACAGTTTTCAGAATTTTAATAATGAGGTTCTCTGCAGCCTCAAAAACGACTCTCTTCTAATGAACCTTCAGAAACAGCTAATTTTGAAAGGGAACAAGCTAGCCAAGGGATGTCACAATCAGATTCCGTCTCTGATAAAGACAAAGCTATCCTACTTACTGAAAACAGTTGGACAAATCCAGGTAGTGCTAGTGGCAAAACTAGCACCAAAGATAAGCTAAAAATTGCTGAAGATGGTGCCTTGTTAGACACTCCTATATCTGAAACAACCTCTAACAATGAGTTAAATCATCATGCTGATCACGCGGAAGTAGCAGAACCTGTTGATGTAAAAATTGTGAGTTCAGAATCTACCGGTGAGCATACCAGCGGAAAAACCTCAGATGTTCCTGGAGAGACTCCTTCGTTGCCTGCTGCAAAAGTGGTTGATGCTGTGCAGGACAACTCTCCAGTAGATTCCAGTCACAACACAGTTCTTAGTGATGCTGGATCTCCTGCAAACTTTGAGCAGGAAAGATCTATGTCTTTAACTGCAGATGAACCTGTTAAAGTTGATAGACAGTTGAAGGATGATAATACCAATGCTGAACCAAATCCTGACCAGAAGCAGCTTCTAAAACATAAAACTGTTAATCCGGACGAGAAGCAGCTTCCAGAACATAATACTGCCACAAAAGTAGAAGAGCAACTTGATGAGGTAGAATCTGTCCTGTAAGCTAACTCTTGGTTTATCTCTAGGTGTTGTGATAAGTTCTTTTGACTACGTTTATTTTTTCAGGCTCAGGGACTGCTTAAAAATGCAACTTCTACCGGTCAGTCAAAAGAAGCACGGTTAGCCCGTGTAAGAATTCATTACTTCATTATCCTCTGATTTAGAATTAATTGTGATGACTTCGATTTGTGCATAGTTTTTTAAAAATTCTGCAAAAAGAAAAATTCAAAATATTCATCTGTTTAAGTTTGTCAAGAATTTATGGCTAAAGGTTTTTTCCAAAAAATATTTTTGATGCAGTTTAGAGTGTTTTTCAAAGAAATAGCTGCTATTTAACTCTGAGAAACAACATTTAATCTGGTGATTAGTTGCTGAATTTACCTTCTGTTTCATTTTTCTTCACCAAGTACATGGAATATGGTGCTGGCTGTTAGTACCTGTAAGTGCAGAACTGTCTTGCTTTCATATATGAATTAAATTAACCTTTCGAACCAAAATAAAAAAGATGAATATGCAAATACGGTTTGTTCAAAGACTTCATGTCAGCAATGTTCATTTCTCATAAGTCAGAAATACGTGTAATATTCATGTTGTAAAGATTAATGAGCATGAAGTCTCAATTTCACTCAAAAAAGAAAAGAGAGAGAGAGAGCAGTATTCCTTGCTAATTTGAATTATGCTGTAATATTGACTCTCTAAACGTTAATAGATTAAATATTACAAACATAAATAATCTCATCACCTCCTTATTTATCTATCATGAGTATGAAAAAAGGTTAAAACTCCTGATATGCATAATTGAGAGGCTGCTTGCTTTGCTTGAGAAACTTTCAACAACAACAACAACAACCCAGTATAGTCCCAGTTAGTGGGGTCTGGGGAGGGTAGTGTGTACGCAGACCTTACCCCTACCCTAGAGTAGAGAGGCTGTTTCCAAATAGACCCCCGGCATCCTTCCCTCCAAGAACTTCCCACCTTGCTCTTGGGGAGACTCGAACTCACAACCTTTCGGTTGGAAGTGGAGGTTGCTTACCATAGAGCAACCCCTCTTTTCTGCTTGAGAAACTTTGTGAATGACATAAATAGTTGAATAGATTCATTATCACGTTCATAATATAATTAACAATATTTTTCGTTTTTCATGTTTTTATCAGCTGCTGTGCAATAGAATATTGTTCTGCAGAAAGTTAAGTTTCATAGCTTATCGTGCTTTTACTCAAACGCGCAGGTTTGTGCTGGACTTTCATCACGTCTTCAGGAGTATAAATCTGAAAATGCTCAGCTAGAGGAGCTTCTTGTTGCAGAGGTGAATATGAGCATCTGATTGGAGAGTACCCGAGTTTTTAAATCTCTGCATTCAAGTCCCTGTTGATTATATGCCGTTTATTCTGATGTGACAGAGGGAGTTGAGTAAATCTTGTGAGGCTCGGATAAAGCAGCTTCAGAAAGATTTATCTGCAGCCAAAAAAGAGGTGTCTAAAGCAGAGTCCAGTATGGCTGAGGCACTTGCTGCAAAGAATGCTGAAATTGAGGCTCTTGTTAGTTCTACAGATGCACTTAAGAAGCAAGCTGCACTATCCGAAGGAAACCTGGCATCCTTGCAGGTTCATTTCAAACTACTTGTTAGCCTTTAACTTTTACCTCTAAAAAAAACTACCTGTTAGCCTTGTACCACGGCACTTGCAGAGTGACATTCCGTTGTATCTGCATTTTGTGCGAGTATCATCTATGTCAGTATAATTTATTATTATGACTTCAGTTTAAAATTCTAATGCTTGGAATTATCCATTGGTGGTCTCATAGGCCAATACTAGTGGAACTTCTACATTTAAAAGAAAGGACTTATCCTGAGGACTCTGTAGTTTTAGCATTCTGATCTTGTTGAACTATCAGTATTTTTACCACTGTGTGCCCAGAAATCAGTTATGTCAAATGGAAAGGAAGGCTGAGTTTTGTTCTGCTTTTCTTCAGGCTAATATGGAGTCTTTAATGAGAAACAGGGAACTAACAGAGACAAGGATGATGCAAGTATGTGGATATCCATTCATGCATATTTTGGATATTATTTATTTTGTTTGCTTCTCCTGAACACCTTTATTCCTTAAGGTTTTCTGACTGTGTTAGAAAACTATTTGTTCAGGCTTTACGGGAGGAGCTGGGTGCTGCCGAGCAAAGAGCAGAAGAAGAGCGTGCTGCTCATAATGCTACCAAAAGGGTTTGTAACTGAAAACTAACTTGCTGAGTATTCTATAAAAAGCAGTAGCTACATGTTTGTCTAAGGATGTTGAGAAGTGATCTAAAGTCTATTGACAGAAACAATTTTATATCCTGAAATCTGCATGAATAATTTAAGTCAAAATAGCAGAGAACTTCTCACTCCTCCCTAACATAGGTTTCTGTTTTAAACTGCAAAGATGCGTTTCCAACGCCGCTCCCCTGCAACCCACTCTCTGAATCTGAAATGCATCTACACAGTGGCCCCACCTAGAGTGAAGCCCTTTGCATGTGGAATTTTGTTTTTTGATGTGCTGTTGCGATTTAATAATTCATTTCATCTGTAAGAATAGGCTTCTATGGAAAGGGAGGTAGAACTGGAGCACCGAGCTCTAGAGGCATCCACAGCCTTGGCCAGGGCGCAGGTATTTTCCGTTTGCAAGTACAACCTTTTATGCGGTTACATCATGAATTGTAAATTATGATAATCGTCCTTTGGTTCTTGCATGCTGTTGGTTTTATGACATAGGGATTTAGCTGTTTGCTTTAACATATAATGACAAGCCAGAATAGTATTAGCTTGAAGAGAATAAGACATTCCGCTGAAAAGTTCTTGGGTTCCTGTAATGCCTTGCTTGGGTTATGGTGCAGTATCCTGCTCCTGGAGAATGTGTATATTCTAGAGACTGAATTTATGGTAGTGACAAATTGATAATAAGAGGAAGACTTTGAGCTGGCTCTAAGAGCTAGAATTGTAGCTGAACCTATTGCCTATGTTGTAATTCGACAACAATGGTTGTTTGTAGCCATTTCTAGTTTACCACCCATTGTTGAGGCATGGTCCTCAATTATGAAAAAAGAGGGATTACTTAATTACTTTTACTTTCAATTTTTATTCCAACAGATGCACTTTGTTCCATGCCACTTCAGTTATCGTGCGTAATTGGACTAGATTCTAGTAGTCGTCTTTTTTTCTTAAGCAAGAATCTGAATGAACTGAAGCAATTAACTTCATTTTTATTATAAATGTGTACCTAGCAATTGGTTTATTGTTTGTATCTGTACATCATAAGTTTCTTTTGGTTTGCAGCACCATAGTCTCCTTATAATGCATGTGTGATTGTCATTATTTAATGAAGTAAACATACATTTTTAAATCTTTGTATGACTATTGGCATTAGAGAACTGCTGATGAAAGGACTGCAAAGGCAACAGAGCTTGAGCATAAGGTGGCACTGCTTGAGGTAAAGAATAATTGTTCTCATGTCATCCATTATGTGATCTTTGGCTTTATTGGTAATGAAGGATACCTTAAAACGATAATGAAAGGATTTCTTCAGCATATTTCAATTTATCCAATAGTATGACTGAATCTGGCAGGTTGAATGTGCAACTCTCAATCAAGAACTGCAAGACATGGAAGCTCGTGCTCGCCGTGGACAAAAAAAATCCTCAGAAGAGGCAAATCAAGTGCATCAGGTTCTATAACTCTTATTCACCTGAATGCGTTTCGAAGTAATATGAGAGAACCAAGAATTTCACATTACTAGTAAACTTAAAAAATTTGATGGTTGCAAAACACTCGAGTTAGACGGGGATTATGAAGAGATAAATTCTCATCTTACTAAGTAAATTTTTATGCTCCTGATATTGAAGTTTAAATCATGCAAGGTTTGATATTTTCATCCCTACTGTAAATACTATGCCTGTAGAATTGTGTTGGCATCTTGTAAATATGAAATTTACAACTCTTACCTAGACTAGGGACCTTGTGTTTGACATTATCAGCCATGCTTGCTGCACTTTAGAAAGTTTGCTCTTGCAACTGGATCCTTGATAGCCATAGATGTTTCCATCCAGCCTCATATTCTTTTGTTCAGTTGCAACACCAAAATGAATCTTTTCTGGTTTGCTGCCTGAGACTGTTTGAAACTGAAATGATGCATGTCAGCCAGATAACCACCTGAATGGAGAGTAATTCAAACCTCCAGATGTCTGTTTTAACCTTATTTCCCGATCATGCAGATGCAGGCATGGCAAGAAGAAGTGGAGCGTGCACGCCAAGGTCAGAGGGAGGCTGAAAACAAGCTTGCTTCTTTGGAGGCAAGTTTGTTGCTCTATAGTTAGGCTAAATCTCTAACTAGTGTGGGCTAATATTGTACTAGTTTCTTTTTGTTGGTAAATTAAATGATCTTTTGCTCTAAATTGATGCCTTCAATAACCATTGAGGGGTAATTTTCTATTGACTGTAGGCTGAAATGCAAAAGCTAAGAGTTGAAACGGCTGCGATGAAAAGGGATGCTGAACATTATTCTCGCCAGGTGAGTAAACTGTTGTTTTGCCCCTTCTCTTTGGATTTGGAACCTCCTGTTCGGGGGAATATAAGAAGAGATTTTGTCACATTTTGGCAAGACACTGATTATCTTAGCCCTATGCCATCCGCACGGTATCTTTCTCCAGTACAAACTTTGAATTAGCACATGACGTCTTAAAGAGAGTGCTTTATTTGAGCAATGAAGGCATCATTGAAGCTACGCAATTTTTTGGTGCTCATCCCTGCTTTTTTAGTCTTATATAGTCAATGAATGAGTATCATCGTAAAATAATTGTGTTGTGTTGTGCTTTTTAGGTTCTCTTTTCCCCATAACATAAGTCTGTGATTTTAGGTATTACCACATGAACGTGACGGCATTTTCATTCTTGCTTGTCATCTCTCTTTTTGGGCTTTGTATGACTTTTTGTCTACCTCAATTATCAATCTTTTAATCCATATTGATATTGGAATCTACTGCTGCTGGTAATAGGAGCACGTGGAACTTGAAAAACGGTATCGTGAATTAACTGATCTATTGGTAAGTAAACTTACACTAACTCATGTGCGTTCTATATAGTTCCCGCTATTTACTTGTCATAACTTAATTAAAGTTATAATTCTTCCTGCAAGTTCAGTATTACAAGCAAACACAGCTTGAAGCCATGGCCAGTGAAAAAGCCGCAGCTGAGTTTCAGTTAGAGAAGGAAGTAAAGCGTCTTCAGGAAGTACAGGTTTGTGGTTGAGTTTATAAGAATTTTTGCATTGCGTTACATCTTACGTTTCTACTCGTATTTACAGTTGCAGTTTGTTAAATTTGTTTAAGTCACTTAAGAATTTGTCTTACAACAGTTAGAAGCTGAAAGAAACAGAGCTTCTCGTCGAGCATCATCCTCATGGGAGGAAGACACGGACATCAAAGCACTTGAGTATGTTACTATTATGAATTTATTTTGTTAACCTCACCTTTATTATATGCTATGTTGTGCGGACTCTCCAAAATACTACCGCACCCGTGTCAGATTCTTCAAAATGCTCTGGTTTTGGAGAATCAAACATGCACCCGGTGACATTTTCCGAGAGTCCGAGCAACATAGATTATATGACCCTAATTCCTATCCAAGCCTCAGCCACCCTTGTCCATTAGGAACAAAATTAGCCTCCCAGTTTTTAAGTTCCTCTGAGCATGACGCGCTTATTTGTAACAATTTAACATTGCAGGCCTCCCCCTTTGCATCACCGTCACATGACAGGGGCCACGGTACAGGTAAGCTCTTTCTCATTTTTCCACCCCACCCTAAGGGTATAAAGAAAAACGAAAAAGAAAAGAGTACAAGTTTAACCTGAAAGAGAGCCCAGAATCAGTAATTTAGTACTATTATTTTTTTACACGACTTGAGCTTGCTGTGCAGTTACAGAAGGCCGCAAAGCTTCTGGATACCGGGGCAGTCAGGGCAACACGATTTCTCTGGCGATATCCAACTGCTCGAGTTATTTTGCTTTTTTATCTGGTTAGAACAGATCATTTACTCTGCAAAAACTTTAGTTTCTCTTGAATGTTTGAAGCGAATTGATGGTATATGGTACTGTTGACAGGTATTCGTCCATTTGTTCTTGATGTATCTCTTGCATCGCCTTCAGGTATGCTTATCTGATCTTCTGCCCTAGCTGATTGCTGAGAGTTTTGTACTAATATTTTGTCCCTTTGGGAAATGTCTAATTCTTAAGGAAATACATATACTGAAGGCTGTTAATCTGATGTAAATGAAAGTCATTTGGAAGCATGATTGCTAGGAATTGGTTGTTCTCTATGTTAATGTTTCTTAGTTTCTGGAGAAGTCTGCATTCATTTAGTATATTATTGCTCTTGTGTTTTCTGGAATTTAGGCAGAATATGCAAGATTTTAGTTTCCAATTTCAGATGTATAGTTTTGCTTGGATCCTTGCTTTTAGGGGTATATTTGTATAATTTGAATTTCATGTACTATGCCGAAAATTCTGGAAAATAGGAAGGATATCTTCGTCCTTGAAACATAGGTTTTATTTGGTTGTGGAACAGCAAAAGAAACCACGGACAGAATTTGAAATAGACCCCAATCAAATACAAAGTTGCAACATTTACTAAGGTTCAAAATAGACTTCAACAGGAAGATATCCTTTTGGACTTTGAAATTATAAAGCAAATATCTTTTATCTTGGATTATATTCTGTATATTCATATAGGCACAAGTGCATGTACATTCATATGTCCATCCAGTGGTGGATTTAGGGGGGCGGAATATGGTTCACCCGAACCCCCTTCGCCGAAAAAATACACTGCATATATAAGGCGCAAAATATATTATTGTACCTCTATATATTATGTTTTGAATCCCCTTCACATAGCCCAAAAGCATATTCAGTGGTCAAGGGGGTTTAAAATCTTTGTAAGGACGCTAGTTCGATTCCCACTGGCCATTGTCTCTTTCAATTTTTTAATTTTTGAACCTCCTTAGGTAAAATCCATCCTCCGCCACTGTGTCCATCTTATGTTTTATTGTTTCTTGGAATTTAAGTAAACAATTTATCCAATGATGTGTATATTTCTAAGCAGAAAGGCAACTGCTATAGTACTTCTCCACTTTATTTTTAATTTTAGTGTAAGGACATGGAAATAAATAGTGATATAAACTATGTTTTTTTAAATCCCTTCTGTGACACTGCAGGAACAAGCTGATACTTTTGCATCTAAAGAAGTTGCAATATCCATGGGGCTCGCCAACCAAACCTTACCATGAGCCATCCTACATTCAGGTTCTCTCTGCTCAATCGAGTTGCGATAAAGCAATATCAATTGAGCACCAGTAGTATTGCGGTATCACAAAGTGTGAAGAGGAAAATTGCATTTGGTTTAGTTCCAGCACAACTTGAAAGTTATATGATTTATATTGTGATTGCAGTCTATTCGTCTTCGATGATCCTCCAAGAAAAGAAATTGAACATCAACTAAGGTCTAGGCAGTTTTGGCTGATCCTTCTTCAGTAATTGAATGTCGTTGAATGTCAGAGCATCTACAATCTTGGTATCCATGTCACGACGAATCTGAAAATTGACAGCAAGAGCATCAGAGTAAATATAATACACAGTTTTTTTCCTTTCCTTTTTTTTTGGAGGGTGGGGGTGGGGGTGGGGGTGGGGAGGGGGATAGGCAGCAAACTCAGCATTTGTGACAAAAAATGATACTCCACTGATTGTTGTTGTCAATACACGAAAATTCGGTGTAAGCTATCAAATACTTAATCCAGAAACTGCCATTTTAACTTGTAAGGAAGGGAAAGGATTTCAAACGTTGCTATGAATGTAAATAGGATGTAATTCTGTTGAAGGGTGTATTCTTTTATAATAATGACCACAGATTTTTTCGTCTAAAAGTTTTTACTTCTTTGATTATAGTAGGAGATATCCTTGAGCCAGGGGTCTTTTCAGTGGCGGATTTAGAGGATAATGTGCGGGTTCCCCGGAACCAGTAGTTTTTGCACAATCCTTGTATGTGTATTAAAAAATTTATTAAAATATTTTTAAATATTTGATTGTGAATCGTGAATCCAATTGATAACTTGAGATCGTTACAGGAACTCAAAAACTTCAAAGTTTGGATCCGTCTTTGGATCTATCGGAAACCTCTCTACACTCGAGGTAGGGGCAAGGTCTGGATTGGATTTTTTGTTGTTGTTGATTATCGTAGAAGGTATATTGTGGTTTATATAGGGGACTCATTAGTCACTATATGAATCAACTGCAAATGTGAACAATACAACGAGAGCTCTTCCAGTAATTGAATGTCGTTGAATGTCAGAACATCTACAATCTTGGAATCCATGTCACGACGAATCTGAAAATTGACGGCAAGAGCATCAGAGTAAATATAATACACAATTTTTTTCTTTCCTTTTTTTTGGGAAGGTGGGGGTGGGTAGGGGGTGTTGGTTCCTTGGTTATTATCCTGTATTTGTAAATAATAATTTTGATAAAAATAAAATGTTAGCGTAAAAACGTAAATATAAATGAGACAGTAATTAATTCGGGCCCACTGAATTCACAGTATTTTCTTAAGGAATTTAATCCCCTCCTAGTACCCAAGGTTATGGATTATTTTCTCCCGGGATAGAACAAATTACACACTGGTGTAGCGGTACTTCAAACCCCAGTATTTCTGCAAACACAAAATCTGGGGCAAATCACACTTACGGATACTTTGTTCATAGTTAAAAATAATGCAGAATAAGGGAGGAAAGCTCAAAAGTCGAATGGAAATTCTGAGAGGAAGGAATGCAATGTATAACTGATGTTAAATTCTTTCTGAAGAGGATATCATATTGCAATTTGTTTTTCTAGTGTATACAGAGTATATATATTTATATAGAGTATATATTAAGTGTATACAGAGTATTTCGAATGTTTTTCCCGATGTCTCTCTTTCTCACCAACTGCTGCTCTATTTATAGCAATAATTTGACAGGAATCCGCCCCCCCCCCCCCCCCCATGGTGGAACTAGCACTGGGGTATCATGGAAGAAGCACTTACATGGTGGAATGAACACTTGCTTGGTGGGAGGAGCATTGACCATGGTGGGAGGTGCACTAGGCAGCTTGTTGCTTTCTTGGTGCAACACAATACACGGATTGAAAAACATCCATTATAAATACAGATTATATCACGTTAATATGCACTATTAACAAATAAATTTGGTCTAAAAAATCAATCAATCGATTAATCATTTGACCAAATCCAAATATTATTTCCCATTCACTCGCATTTTAAGACTATTTCATCTTAAACAAAAATTCAACAATCCTCCACATGAATGGAAAATGGCTATATCACGGAAGTATGCACAAAAAACTTGTATGATTCGCAAGCAAGGATTAATTGCATCTGGATAAGTATATTTCCCTTTGAAATTTTCGTAGTGAACTTATGACGGATGTACTCGGTCAATCGGTATTTGATATCTTTGAACCGTTAAACTTTAATGTATACCTAGACAACCATAAGTCACACAATCCACCCTTAACCGTCTTTGGTTCTCATTATTGTGTTCGTTTAAGCCATGAACACCGCCTGGTTTCATAAGTGCGTAGAGAATTGGCCTTGCATAATTCTCCTCTAAGCGGCTAACACTTCATACTTACATAGGTCATTCCTAAACGTGTCATCCTATAGATACACTATTTAATATACCACGTATCAAATTTAAAAATCATTAAAAAGCCTTAATATTTTATCCTCAGTACTAAACATTGTCTCATCACGAGAATAGACCAAAATTTTTATTTGACAATGTTGAACCGTCATTAATGACTTTGTTTGATCTCCTTGAACCTAGATCTTGGGATCTCCAGTCTTCTAGGTAGAGTTACCGCCATAATGACTTGTTCTCGGCCATAGTCTCATTCCTCTCGATGATTTCTCAACTACCTCTCTAGTTAGGCCTTTTGTAAGAGGATCCAACATATTATCACTTGACTTTACATAGTCAATCGTGATAATTCCTCTAAAGAGTAATTGCCTAATGGTTTTATGTCTCTGTCGTATATGACGAGATTTACCGTTATGTATAACGCTCTCAATCTTTCCAATTGCCACTTGGCTATCGCAATGTATGCATATTGGTGCCTACGATTTGGGCCAAAATGGAATGTCTTCCAAAATATTCCGGAGCCATTCAACTTCTTCACCGGCTTTATCTAAGGCTATGAACTCAGCCTCCATTGTAGAGCGGGCAATACAAGTTTTTTTGGACAATTTTCCAAGATACCGCTCCTCCACCAATAGTGAATACATATCCACTTGTGTACTTCGAATAAGTTGAACCGGTGATCTAATTTGCATCATAATATCCTTCAATTACCCAGGATATTTGTTGTAGTGCAAATCAAAGTTTTGGGTATGTTCTAAATATCCCAAAACTCGTTTCATTGCCATCCAATGAGTTTGATCTGGATTTCTTGTGCATCATTTCAGTTTACTTATAGTACAAGCTATATATGGTCGTGTACAATTCATGATGTACATTAAGCATCCCAACACACGAGCATAATCCAATTGTGATATGCTTTGGCCTTTGTTCTTTGCTAATGCAAGACTCATGCCAATTAGAGTCTTTGCAACTTTAAAGCCCAAGTGCTTGAATTTTTCAAGTACTATCTTAATATAACGAGATTGGGACAATGCTAGACCTTGAGGAGTCTTTTGGATCTAAATCCCCAGAATTAAATTCGCAACTCCCAAGTCTTTCATATCAAACTTGCTAGTTAGCATATGCTTAGTCGCATTTACGTTAGCAATGTCATTACTCATTATCAACATATCATCCACATATAGACAAACAATGACTATGTGATTTGGAACATTTTTAATGTATATACATTTATCACATTTATTTATCTTAAAGCCATTTGACAATATTGTTTGGTCAAATTTCGCATGCCATTGTTTGGGTGCTTGTTTTAGTCCGTAGATGGACTTAACAAGTCTACATACCTTTTTTTCTTTACATAGCACTACAAACCCTTCAGGTTGTTTTATGTAGATTTCTTCTTCCAAATCTCCATTGAAGAAGGTTGTCTTTATTAGTAATAAACGAAGGTAAAAACTACATTAATGTATACATATTGTATTATTCCTTAGTTCTCAAAAGAATAACATGATTCGAAGCTGTGATGGGGCCAGAAATTTTACAAAAGGTATTTAAAGTTTAATATATATCTATATAACTAATTGTTGACCTGCATACATAGTACAAATTTTTTTATATGTATAGTATCATTTTTCGATAAAATGTGTTCAACTGAATGCCCTTCATTTGATGTGGTCGACAATGCATCTAACGTTTGTGTGTAGTTTGAACATGGATTTCTTAATTCGTTTTTATAAAATAAAATAAAAAGAGTTATATTTATACAATAATTTATGAAACTACTATAACTACAAATTTCATAGCTTAAAACATGTAAAATACTTTTTGAAATTTCCTAACTGATGAAAACGCTGTTTGACTCTCCAACTTATGATCAGGGACAACTATTTAAACATTTAATTTACACAAATGCATATGCATAAATTATATATTTATTATACATTTTGTAATTTCCCTATTTACTTTTTAGCCATATGCATAAATTATATATTTATTATACATAATTATGATCACATAATAAATAAATTATGCATATGTTATACTTTAACAAGTTATTTTTAATTTAAATTGTTAGGTGGAAGGCTATTTAAGTTAATTCTTCTGCAAAAGTTGTCTAAATTTTAAATTATTTGATATGTTTTTCCTATCTGTGCAAATCACTCCTCGAGCTCACCTATCTAACGGCTCAGATTTACTGGTCCTACGCCAATACAGTACTCGCGACCGCAGAGAATCAAAGCTCTTTCCTTCTTCCTCTTCTGCTTGTTAACAGAGATCCCTTAACTAACGACTCCCGCCTTGAAAGAGATATCAAAACTATACATTTCCGATCTGAAAAGGCAAATTCACACAATTTCCGTTTCATTTTGCAATTTTCGCTCCTTCCTTGTAAAAATTTTCCCCAAAAAAGTTTCGAATTCTATGCATTTCAATGAATTGATTAATCTCTAGGCTTTTCTTTACTGTTTCAGTTATTCCACCAATGGCTTCGTGGCTTCGAGCTGCTGAAGGTATGATAATTTTTTTTCGATTTTATTTAATTAACATTGTTTAAGCGGATCCAGAAATTCATTCAGTTGATGCACTGTTCAATGTATTTTGATATATGTGTGTGTGTGTGTGTATGGTTGATTACTTGATATACTGTTTAATGTATATAGATATCTTAATTTTTTTTGTAAGTTCTTATATGTGTGTGTCGGTACACGTTATATATATATATACACATTTAAGATGATTTTGTAGAAATGCGCCACATGAAATAGACTAGCGAATGTATTTTAGGTGTAATTGGTAGTTTAGTGTGTTTTTTTTATTGTTAGATATGAATTCAATCTGCTGTAGTGTTTGTCAGGGACAGATGTAGGCTGTAAGATAGGAGTTTGGGGCCCAAACCCTGTAGTTGTATTAAGAAATCACTAGACATGAACAAAATTAAATTCAAAACCCAGTTACTAGCACTTGAGGTCGCAGTCCTAGAATCCAGAAGTCATAAAGTTCAAATCCTAGATCGGCCTTTGGTGTTTGAAATCCTGATCCGACTTTTGTGTTGGTAAAAGGTGTTAATTTTCATTTTGATAATGATTTCGAGAGTTGTGTTTTTTTTTAAATACATGCGGCAATATAAGGCTTAGCTTCTTTAATAAATGCAATTTATGTTTCAACCGCAATAGTTCGAGCTGGGTGATGCATAAAGTTTGAGTTTACTTAGAGGTTTGTGCTGAAATTTGGAATTATGAGATGTAGAATGAACAGCTCTGGCTCTTTTAATGTGAGAAAAGATACAAATTTGTGTTTGTACTATCTGGAATTGCTCAATTTTGACATCGTTTCACTTTTGGTCCATTCATATCCTTGCTTTTAACAATGGCTCATGTTTGCCGTTGCCATTAACGGAGCTCCAGGCGTTGGTGGACTCCAAATATTGAAATTCTTTGAGAAAATAGGTCCAGGTTTACTCAACTTTTGACTGTTGTTTAAATTTACCCTCAGATTTGAGCTCTGTTAAAGATCAAGGTAAATAATGAGACTTTTTCATGGACCAAAAGTCTAACAGAGGACAAAAATGCTCAATTTCAGAAAGTACAAAACCAAATTTATCCCTTTTCCTTTATAATGTTGATAAATTATAAGTTGCTCAAAACTTTCCTTGTCCTTTTTGTTTGATTCTTGATATATTTTACTGCATTGTGTGTCGGTTGGTGTGCATGCTACTCTGTAATTGTGAATGGAACTTGATCCCTGTTCAAAAAGCCAGTTTTCGCGTACTACCAAAGTGCTGTTTTAAATACACCCTGCTATTATGAGTTCTCAAAGTTCTCCTTGCTTCCCATGTTCCAGTCTGATCTAAAGAATGAGAAATTATTAATTAACAACCAGCTTCCACTAACAGAATGTACTCTTGTAAGTGTTATTCGGTATGTATTGATGGATGGATGCAAGATACATGGTAGTTTCAACTGTGTCTTTTTCTGGCTCATCAACCTGGAAGATCTTTCCAGATCTATTATGATTTCCTAACAGCTGAAATTTACTTTGTTACGTCAGATTTGTTTGAAGTTGTAGATAAGAGGGCAAAGAGTGTAGTCGGCGAGAAATCCGATGAACAGCCCATTGTTCGGAGTCCAGGTATAACCTTTATAGTGTTGTTTTTTGCGTTTGTAAAATTTTCAACCTCAAGGTGCACCTTTTGGTTTCTGCTTTTGCACTGGTTTAGAACATTCCTGCTTAAGACTTCCTGTAGTTTAGCATTAGAAACAAATATCTTCTAGCGAACCTTCAGAAACAGTGAATTCTGAAAAGGCAACAAGCCAGCCAAGGGATAGCACAATCAGATTATAACAACAACAACAACAACAACTACCCAGTATAGTCCCACAAAGTGGGGTCTGGGGAAGATAATATGTAGACGAGCCTTATCCCTACCCGAAAGTGCAGAGAGGCTGTTTCCAATCGACCCTCGGCTCAGTGGAGGAAAGGAAAAACAAAAACAAAAGCAAAAGAGCATTAGTAACTCCAGCAGAAATAACATAAATAATTATCTAAACATAAGAACCATAAATAATATAGCATGCAAATATACCAGACAATAACTACCATAAATAACTACCAAAGGGAGACACAAACCATTGCACAAATCGTCTACGGATAGCCTTGCCAAGCCTCACCCAACCCCGGGTGAGGAGTACGAAACACTCTAGGAGCCCCTATCCTACAACCCTAATACTAGACCTCCAGACTATGTCTCTAATAAATATTAAGCTACACTACTTACTGAAAACAGTAGGGTACTTCAAGATGCACATTTTGGTTTCTATTCGTGATCATGCTGATTGGAAAAGAGAAGTGGTCATCTAAGCATCCTATAACTTTTCATATATTACATTATTATATTTAAAGTAGCCTCTGTGGATGGTGAATAAATCATTCTCTCTTTTTTTTCTTTGTCATAGTTCCGAATGAAAAAGGATCTCAACCGAAAAGGTCACGGCAAAAAAAGAAGGTACTGTTTTCGTTCTCAGTACAATGCTATTTATCTACTGACAGTTTTCAGAATTTTAATAATGAGGTTCTCTGCAGCCTCAAAAACGACTCTCTTCTAATGAACCTTCAGAAACAGCTAATTTTGAAAGGGAACAAGCTAGCCAAGGGATGTCACAATCAGATTCCGTCTCTGATAAAGACAAAGCTATCCTACTTACTGAAAACAGTGGGACAAGTCCAGGTAGTGCTAGTGGCGAAACTAGCACCGAAGATAAGCTAAAAATTGATGAAGATGGTGCCTTGTTAGACACTCCTATAACTGAAACAACCTCTAACAATGAGTTAAATCATCATGCTGATCACGCGGAAGTAGCAGAACCTGTTGATGTAAAAATTGTGAGTTCAGAATCTACTGGTGAGCATACCAGCGGAAACACCTCAGATGTTCCTGGAGAGACTCCTTCGTTGCCTGCTGCAAAAGTGGTTGTTGCTGTGCAGGAAAACTCTCCAGTAGATTCCAGTCACAACACAGTTCTTCGTGATGCTGGATCTCCTGCAAACTTTGAGCAGGAAAGATCTATGTCTTTAACTGCAGATGAACCTGTTAATGTTGATAGACAGTTGAAGGATGATAATACCAATGCTGAACCAAATCCTGACCAGAAGCAGCTTCTAAAACATAAAACTGTTAATCCGGACGAGAAGCAGCTTCCAGAACATAATACTGCCACAAAAGTAGAAGAGCAACTTGATGAGGTAGAATCTGTCCTGTAAGCTAACTCTTGGTTTATCTCTAGGTGTTGTGATAAGTTCTTTTGACTACATTTATTTTTTCAGGGTCAGGGACTGCTTAAAAATGCAACTGCTACCGGTCAGTCAAAAGAAGCACGGTTAGCCCGTGTAAGAATTCATTACTTCATTATCCTCTGATTTAGAATTAATTGTGATGACTTCGTTTTGTGCATAGTTTTTTAAAAATTCTGCAAAAAGAAAAATTCACAAAATGCATCTGTTTAAGTTTGTCAAGAATTTATGGCTAGAGGTTTTTTCCAAAAAATATTTTTAATGCAGTGTAGAGTGTTTTTCAAAGAAATAGCTGCTATTTAACTCTGAGAAACAACATTTAATCTGGTGATTAGTTGCTGAATTTATCTTCTGTTTCATTTTTCTTCACCAAGTACATGGAAAATGGTGCTGGCTGTTAGTACCTGTAAGTGCAGTACTGTCTTGCTTTCATATATGAATTAAATTAACCTTTCGAACCAAAATAAAAAAGATGAATACGCAAATACGGTTTGTTCAAAGACTTCATGTCAGCTATGTTCATTTCTCATAAGTCAGAAATACGTGTAATATTCATGTTGTAAAGATTAATGAGCATGAAGTCTCAACTTTACTCAAAAAAGAAAAGAGAGAGAGAGAGCAGTATTCCTTGCTAATTTGAATTATGCTGTAATATTGACTCTCTAAACGTTAATAGATTAAATATTACAAACATAAATAATCTCATTACCTCCTTATTTATCTATCATGAGTATGAAAACATGTTAAAACTCCTGATATGCATAATTGAGAGGCTGCTTGCTTTGCTTGAGAAACTTTGTGAATGACATATATAGTTGAATAGATTCATTATCACGTTCATAATATAATTAACAATATTTTTCGTTTTTCATGTTTTTATCAGCTGCTGTGCAATAGAATCTTGTTCTGCAGAAAGTTAAGTTTCATAGCTTATCATGCTTTTACTCAAACGCGCAGGTTTGTGCTGGACTTTCATCACGTCTTCAGGAGTATAAATCTGAAAATGCTCAGCTAGAGGAGCTTCTTGTTGCAGAGGTGAATATGAGCATCTGATTGGAGAATACCCGAGTTTTTAAATCTCTGCATTCAAGAGTCCCTATTGATTATATGCCGTTTATTCTGATGTGACAGAGGGAGTTGAGTAAATCTTGTGAGGCTCGGATAAAGCAGCTTCAGAAAGATTTATCTGCAGCCAAAAAAGAGGTGTCTAAAGCAGAGTCCAGTATGGCTGAGGCTCTTGCTGCAAAGAATGCTGAAATTGAGGCTCTTGTTAGTTCTACAGATGCACTTAAGAAGCAAGCTGCACTATCCGAAGGAAACCTGGCATCCTTGCAGGTTCATTTCAAACTACTTGTTAGCCTTTAACTTTTACCTCTAAAAAAAACTACCTGTTAGCCTTGTACCACGGCACTTGCAGAGTGACATTCCGTTGTATCTGCATTTTGTGCGAAGTATCATCTATGTCAGTCTAATTTATTATTATGACTTCAGTTTAAAATTCTAATGCTTGGAAGTATGTGTCCATTGGTGGTCTCATAGGCCAATACAAGTGAAACTTCTACAGTTAAAAGAAAGGACTTATCCTGAGGACTCTGTAGTTTTACCATTCTGATCTTGTTGAACTATCAGTATTTTTACCACTGTGTGCCCAGAAATCAGTTATGTCAAATGGAAAGGAAGGCTGAGTTTTATTCTGCTTTTCTTCAGGCTAATATGGAGTCTTTAATGAGAAACAGGGAACTAACAGAGACAAGGATGATGCAAGTATGTGGATATCCATTCATGCATATTTTGGATATTATTTATTTTGTTTGCTTCTCCTGAACACCTTTATTCCTTAAGGTTTTCTGACTGTGTTAGAAAACTATTTGTTCAGGCTTTACGGGAGGAGCTGGGTGCTGCCGAGCAAAGAGCAGAAGAAGAGCGTGCTGCTCATAATGCTACCAAAAAGGTTTGTAACTGAAAACTAACTTGCTGAGTATTCTATAAAAAGCAGTAGCTACATGTTTGTCTAAGGATGTTGAGAAGTGATCTAAAGTCTATTGACAGAAACAATTTTATATCCTGAAATCTGCATGAATAATTTAAGTCAAAATAGCAGAGAACTTCTCACTCCTCCCTAACATAGGTTTCTGTTTTAAACTGCATAGATGCGTTTCCAACGCCGCTCCCCTGCAACCCACTCTCTGAATCTGAAATGCATCTACCACAGTGGCCCCACCTAGAGTGAAGCCCTTTGCATGTGGAATTTTGTTTTTTGATGTGCTGTTGCGATTTAATAATTCATTTCATCTGTAAGAATAGGCTTCTATGGAAAGGGAGGTAGAACTGGAGCACCGAGCTCTAGAGGCATCCACAGCCTTGGCCAGGGCGCAGGTATTCTCCGTTTGCAAGTACAACCTTTTATGCGGTTACATCTTGAATTGTAAATTATGATAATCGTCCTTTGGTTCTTGCATGCTGTTGGTTTTATGACATAGGGATTTAGCTGTTTGCTTTAACATATAATGACAAGCCAGAATAGTATTAGCTTGAAGAGAATAAGACATTCCGCTGAAAAGTTCTTGGGTTCCTGTAATGCCTTGCTTGGGTTATGGTGCAGTATCCTGCTCCTGGAGAATGTGTATATTCTAGAGACTGAATTTATGGTAGTGACAAATTGATAATAAGAGGTAGACTTTGAGCTGACTCTAAGAGCTAGAATTGTAGCGTGAACCTATTGCCTATGTTGTAATTCGACAACAATAGTTGTTTGTAGCCATTTCTAGTTTACCACCCATTGTTGAGGCATGGTCCTCAATTATGAAAAAAAGAGGGATTACTTAATTACTTTTACTTTCAATTTCTTTTCCAACAGATGCACTTTGTTCCATGCCACTTCAGTTATCGTGCTTAATTGGACTAGATTCTAGTAGTCGTCTTTTTGTCTTAAGCAAGAATCTAAATGAACTGAAGCAATTAACTTCATTTTTATTATACATGTGTACCTAGCAATTGGTTTATTGTTTGTACCTGTACATCATAAGTTTCTTTCGGTTTGCAGCACCATAGTCTCCTTATAATGCATGTGTGATTGTCATTATTTAATGAAGTAAACATACATTTTTAAATCTTTGTATGACTATTGGCATTAGAGAACAGCTGATGAAAGGACTGCAAAGGCAACAGAGCTTGAGCATAAGGTGGCACTGCTTGAGGTAAAGAATAATTGTTCTCATGTCATCCATTATGTGATCTTTGGCTTTATTGGTAATGAAGAATACCTTAAAACGACAATGAAAGGATTTCTTCAGCATATTTCAATTTATCCAATAGTATGACTGAATCTGGCAGGTTGAATGTGCAACTCTCAATCAAGAACTGCAAGACATGGAAGCTCGTGCTCGCCGTGGACAAAAAAAATCCTCAGAAGAGGCAAATCAAGTGCATCAGGTTCTATAACTCTTATTCACCTGAATGCGTTTCGAAGTAATATGAGAGAACCAAGAATTTCACATTACTAGTAAACTTAAAAAATTTGATGGTTGCAAAACACTCGAGTTAGACGGGGATTATGAAGATATAAATTCTCATCTTACTAAGTAAATTTTTATGCTCCTGATATTGAAGTTTAACTCATGCAAGGTTTGATATTTTCATCCCTACTGTAAATACTATGCCTGTAGAATTGTGTTGGCATCTTGTAAATATGAAATTTACAACTCTTACCTAGACAAGGGACCTTGTGTTTGACATTATCAGCCATGCTTGCTGCACTTTAGAAAGTTTGCACTTGCAACTGGATCCTTGATAGCCATAGATGTTTCCATCCAGCCTCATATTCGTTTGTTCAGTTGCAACACCAAAATGAATCTTTTCTGGTTTGCTTCCTGAGACTGTTTGAAACTGAAATGATGCATGTCAGCCAGATAACCACCTGAATGGAGAGTAATTCAAACCTCCAGATGTCTGTTTTAACCTCATTTCACGATCATGCAGATGCAGGCATGGCAAGAAGAAGTGGGGCATGCACGCCAAGGTCAGAGGGAGGCTGAAAGCAAGCTTGCTTCTTTGGAGGCAAGTTTGTTGCTCTATAGTTAGGCTAAATCTCTAACTAGTGTGTGCTAATATTGTACTAGTTTCTTTTTGTTGGTAAATTAAATGACCTTTTGCTCTAAATTGATGCCTTTAATAACCATTGAGGGGTATTTTTCTATTGACTGTAGGCTGAAATGCAAAAGCTAAGAGTTGAAACGGCTGCGATGAAAAGGGATGCTGAACATTATTCTCGCCAGGTGAGTAAACTGTTGTTTTGCCCCTTCTCTTAGGATTTGGAACCTCCTGATCGGGGGAATATAAGAAGAGATTTTGTCACATTTTGGCAAGACACTGATTATTTTAGCCCTATGCCATCCACACGGTATCTATTTCCAGTACAAACTTTGAATTAGCACATGACGTCTTAAAGAGAGTGCTTTATTTTTTCAATGAAGGCATCATAGAAGCTACGCAATTTTTTGGTGCTCATCCCTGCTTTTTTAGTCTTATATAGTCAATGAATGAGTATCATCGTAAAATAATTGTGTTGTGTTGTGCTTTTTAGGTTCTCTTTTCCCTATAACATAAGTCTGTGATTTTAGGTATTACCACATGAATGTGACGGCATTTTCATTCTTGCTTGTCATCTCTCTTTTTGGGCTTTGTATGACTTTTTGTCTACCTCAATTATCAATCTTTTAATCCATATTGATATTGGAATCTACTGCTGCTGGTAATAGGAACACGTGGAACTTGAAAAACGGTATCGTGAATTAACTGATCTATTGGTAAGTAAACTTACACTAACTCATGTGCGTTCTATATAGTTCCCGTTATTTACTTGTCATAACTTAATTAAAGTTATAATTCTTCCTGCAAGTTCAGTATTACAAGCAAACACAGCTTGAAGCCATGGCCAGTGAAAAAGCCGCGGCTGAGTTTCAGTTAGAGAAGGAAGTAAAGCGTCTTCAGGAAGTACAGGTTTGTGGTTGAGTTTATAAGAATTTTGGCATTGCGTTACATCTTACATTTCTACTCCTTGTATTTACAGTTGCAGTTTGTTAAAGTAGTTTAAGCCACTTAAAAATTTGTCTTACAACAGTTAGAAGCTGAAAGAAACAGAGCTTCTCGTCGAGCATCATCCTCATGGGAGGAAGACACGGACATCAAAGCACTTGAGTATGTTACTATTATGAATTTATTTTGTTAACCTCACCTTTATTATATGCTATGTTGTGCGGACTCTCCAAAATACTGCCGCATCCGTGTCAGGTTCTTCAAAAATGCTCTGGTTTTGGAGAATCCGACATGCACCCGGTGACATTTTCTGAGAGTCCGAGCAACATAGATTATATGACCCTGATTCCTATCCAAGCCTCAGCCACCCTTGTCCATTAGGAACAAAATAGCCTCCCAGTTTTTAAGTTCCTCTGAGCATGGCGCGCTTATTTGTAACAATTTAACATTGCAGGCCTCCCCCTTTGCATCACCGTCACATGACAGGGGCCACGGTACAGGTAAGCTCTTTCTCATTTTTCCACCCCACCCTAAGGGTATAAAGAAAAACAAAAAAGAAAAGAGTACAAGTTTTGTACTTAACCGGAAAGAGAGCCCAGAATCAGTAATTTAGTACAATTATTTTTTTATGACTTGAGCTTGCTGTGCAGTTACAGAAGGCCGCAAAGCTTCTGGACACCGGGGCAGTCAGGGCAACACGATTTCTCTGGCGATATCCAACTGCTCGAGTTATTTTGCTTTTTTATCTGGTTAGAACAGATCATTTACTCTGCAAAAACTTTAGTTTCTCTTGAATGTTTGAAGAGAATTGATGGTATATGGTTCTGTTGACAGGTATTTGTCCATTTGTTCTTGATGTATCTCTTGCATCGCCTTCAGGTATGCTTATCTGATCTTCTGCCCTAGCTGATAGCTGAGAGTTTTGTACTAATATTTTGTCCCTTTGGGAAGTGTCTAATTCTTAAGGAAATACATATACTGAAGGCTGTTAATCTGATGTTAATGAAAGTCATTTGGAAGCATGATTGCTAGGAAATGGTTGTACTCTATGTTTATGTTTCTTAGTTTCTGGAGAAGTCTGCATTCATTTAGTATATTATTGCTCTTGTGTTTTCTGGAATTTAGGCAGAATATGCAAGATTTTAGTTTCCAATTTCAGATGTATAGTTTTGCTTGGATCCTTGCTTTTAGGGGTATATTTTGTATAATTCGAGTTTCATGTAATATGCCGAAAATTCTGGAAAATAGGAAGGATATCTTCGTCCTTGAAACATAGGTTTTGTTTGGTTATGGAACAGCAAAAGAAACCACGGACAGAATTTGAAAGACCCCAATCAAATACAAAGTTGCAGCATTTACTAAGGTTCAAAATAGACTTCAACAGGAAGATATCCTTTTGGACTTTGAAATTATAAAGCAAATATCTTTTATCTTGGATTATATTCTGTATATTCATATAGGCACAAGTGCATGTACATTCATATGTCCATCCAGGGGTGGATTTAGGGGGCCGGAATAGGGTTCACCCGAACCCCCTTCGCCGAAAAATTACACTGCATATATAAGGCGCAAAATATGTTATTGTACCTCTATATATTATGTTTGAATCCCTTTCACATAGCCCAAAAGCCTAGTTCAGTGGTCAAGGGGGTTTAAAATCTTTGTAAGGTCGCTAGTTCGATTCCCACTGGCCATTGTCTCTTTCAATTTTTTAATTTTTGAACCTCCTTGGGTAAAATCTTGCCTCCGCCACTGTGTCCGTCTTATGTTTTATTGTTTCTGGAATTTAAGTAAACAATTTATCCAATGATGTGTATATTTCTAAGCAGAAAGGCAACTGCTATAGTATTTCTCCACTCTATTTTTAATTTTAGTGTAAAGACATGGAAATAAATGGTGATATAAACTATGTTTTTTTAAATCCCTTCTGTGACACTGCAGGAGCAAGCTGATACTTTTGCATCTAAAGAAGTTGCAATATCCATGGGGCTTGCCAACCAAACCTTACCATGAGCCATCCTACATTCAGGTTCTCTCTGCTCAATCGAGTTGCGATAAAGCAATATCAATTGAGCACCAGTAGTATTGCGGTATCACAAAGTGTGAAGAGGAAAATTGCATTTGGTTTACTTCCAGCACAACTTGGAAATTATGTGATTTATATTGTGATTTGCAGTCTAGTCGTCTTCGATGATCCTCCAAGAAAAGAAATTGAACATCAACTAAGGTCTAGGCAGTTTTTGGCTGATCCCTCTTCAGTAATTGAATGTCGTTGAATGTCAGAACATCTACAATCTTGGTATCCATATCACGACGAATCTGAAAATTGACGGCAAGAGCATCAGAGTAAATATAATACACATTTTTTTTCTTTCCTTTTTTTTGGGAGGGTGGGGGTGGGGAGGGGGATAGGCAGCAAACTCAGCATTTGTGACAAAAAATGATACTCCATAGATTGTAATTGTCAATACATGAAAATTCGGTGTAAGCTATCAAATACTTAATCCAGAAACTGCCATTTTAACTTGTAAGGAAGGGAAAGTATTTCAAACGTTGCTATGAATGTAAATAGGATGTAATTCTGTTGAAGGGTGTATTCTTTTATAACAATGACCACAGATTTTTTCGTCTAAAAGTTTTTACTTCTTTGAGTATCGTAGGAGATATCTTTGAGCCAGGGGTCTATTCAGTGGCGGATTTAGAGGGTAATGTGCGGGTTCCCCGGAATCCAGTAGTTTTTGCACAATCCTTGTATGTGTATTAACAAATTCATTAAAATATTTATAAATATTTGATTGTGAATCCAATTGATAACTTGAGATCGTTACAGGAACCCAAAAACATCAAAGTTTGGATCCGCCTCTGGATCTATCGGAAACCTCTCTACACTCGAGGTAGGGGCAAGGTCTGGATTGGGTTTTTTGTTGTTGTTGATTATCGTAGAAGGTATGATTGTGGTTTATATAGGGGACTCATTAGTCACTATATGAATCAACTGCAAAAGTGAACAATACAACGAGAGCTCTTCCAGGAAGCTAATAAACTCTTCATGTAAAAGTGTACGGTCGAGAGGTATAAGTCGTCTATTCTTCACCAGAGGTTTCTTACTTTGAACTGTCCATTCTTAACCAGAGTCCCTTGCTTTGAGCTGTGTTAGAATCAGTAGGCAACCTAGGCAATGGCTGATTTGTGCTAGTTCGTTGGCTTCTTTTTACCTATAAATTCTATGGGACGACAAATTTATGCAGTGGTATTTAACCTTTTACCACTTTTTAAGGACCCGTATGGCCATAGATTTTTTCAAAATAAATTTAGGTTTTATTTGGCAAACACATGTTTGGCCATAGATTTTGCCTATATTTTGGCAAAATTCTAAATTCTCAAATTCTTAATAATACACATGTTTTTCCAAAATAATAGCCCGTTCGGCCAAACTGCAAAAATCAGCTTATTTCGAGAAGTATTTTTTTTCAAGTGCTCTTCTCAAAAGTACTTTTGGCGAGAAGCAGTTTATGTTTTGCTAATTAAGTTGAAAAACACTTCTGAGCAGCAATTAGTGTTTGGCCACGCTTTAAAAAAATTATTTCTATATGTATTTTTCTCAGAAGTGCTTCTCAAAAAGTGCTTTTGGAGAGAAGCTACTTTTTCCTGTTTCTGCAAAACTGCTTCTGCATCTCCTCAAAAGCCATTTTTTCCTTCAAAAAGCTTGGCCAAACACAATTTTTGGCCAAAAGTGCTTTTGGCAAGGAAAACAAAACACTTTTCGCCAAATTGAAGCTTGGCCAAACAGGCTATAAGTTTGGGGAATATGTTTTGAAAACGTATATCCAAACATTTTTTCATCTTCAATTAAAACTTCATCCAATTCAGATTTTTCAAAAAAATTTGGGAATCTATGGTCAAACGTCAACTACAACCATTTTTGATAGATTTTTTTGCTCTTCAAATTAATTCCTTTTAGTTTTCCATTTGGTATTCAGTATTCACATTGGTATCCGGCTAATTCGAATTTGCACCTTGTAAAGCCCATTAAAGGGGAAGCTTGCCTAGAAGGTGTTTTTGGCGCTTTTCACTTTTAGCCTGCGCCAGAAACTATTTACATTTGGTAGTCAAAAAAGTGTATAAAATTTATATTATTTTTTATATATAACATACATAATGCATATATATAAAAAAAATATACATTCTTTCGGTTATTATTTTGAGAGTGGCTATACAATATTAGTTTATCTTTTTTCTCCTTTTATTTTGAAGGCCCAAACCAAGACTTTGATTAACTTTAAATGTAGGGAATTTTTCATAAAGCACAATCTTTTTGGTCTAATTAGTCATTTATCGATATCCTTTGCTATATTACGTGTTATAGATACCTTTGCTATATTACGTGTTATAGATATCTTTTATGTTTTTATACAATGTATTTCATGTATTTAAACTGTTGTATTCATTAATACAACCAAAAATATAGGCGTAAAATCTGAAATTCCAGCTAAGTTTGACATGTATTTAGTTATATTCAAGCGGCATTAACATTAAATACAGTAATACATATGAATAATACAGTTGAATACAACAAAATGCACTGCAATTCATCTGAATAAAATACTTGAATACAACAAAAATACAACTGAATAAACTCTTGAATGCAACAAAATACAACTAACTTCTGCTGAATAAAATAGTTGATAACTACAACTGAATACAGTTGTATAAAACACTTGAATACAACTAACTACTGCTGAATAAAATAGTTAAGTATAACTGATTAAACCTGAATACATGTGAAGATAGCTGAAGAATATGTTCGAATAACTGAATACAAATAGGCGATTTGGGCGATCTAGAGAGAGAAATAGCCCTATAGCTTGCTGGCCTAGCCATTAATTCCGGCTGGTCAGCCCCTTAAAAACCCCAGCCTTGAAAGTTCTGGTGCAATAAAATTGCAGCCGCTGCTACACAACGACATGGTGTTCGTGCACGGCGCGGGCCGTGAAGGTTTAATGCTGAAAGCCCTATCCAATCTGTGGTTTGGCCAAATCAAACGGTGCTCGTGTGTTGTTACTGACAGCTCAACCCGAATCTGGATCTTCTGTGAAGTACGCGAGTGTGGTTGCTCATATTCCGGCTCAGACAATGGCTGATGATAATGTTGGTGACGCGGGGCAGAAAATTGAGAATTTGGGTGTGAGAAGAGTTAAGAAATTTGGATTTGTGGGAGAAGAGGGTCTGGTTGATACAAACAGAGAGAGATTGTATTGCAATTTATACATACACGATAATTATGTGAGAGAAAATACAAAAAGGGAGAGAGAAAAATAATATATAGCATATATGGTGCCTTAAGAACGCATATAAATTATATGTCACATGTGTTTTGCATATTTTTGAAATTCTCGCAAAAGTAGACACTAGTGAATTTTCCAGTCAAATGTGCTTGAGAAAAAAATCAAGAGATAATATAGGATACATCTAAGGAATTTTTACACCCTATAGAAACCCTTAGTACCCTATTTATTTTAAATAAATATAATTTTAAAATATTACATCCTATAAATACCTTTTATACTTTATAGCAAAAAATCTAATTATAGATACATCCTACAATTAAGGTCATCTCTAATGGCCCACTCTATTTTTTGCACCATTTTTCACTCTAAAATGGTGCATCACCAAATTTTCTCCAACCATTACACTATTTTTTACACTAAGTTTTCTCTTTTATATTATATTATTATCTTGTACTCCAACTACTCTATTTCTCTCTTATCTTCTACTTATTTTACATAAAATGAATAAAATATTATTAAACCAAATATAGCATAATGAATAGTGTTGCAACAAATTTGGTGCAACACTATTCATACTCTATAATAGAACAAGAAATAGAGTACTATTGGGCAAGAATACTCTATTTCTTACACCAAATTTGGATTTGGTGCAAGAAATTGAGCATGATTGGAGATGCCCTTATGATACGCTATTTATAAGTAGCATTTTCGAAATTCGATTTATAAGTATATCTCAAATGGTATTTTCACCTGAATACAAATTGTAAGTCGTGCTTTTGAAGTGCCACTATTAGTTGCATTTCTGAACTACAATGTAATATAACATCTCCAAATCTTCTGTTTTCTTAGTTAACTTAAACATGGTTAATAAATTGTCCAGAAATGTGACTTGTAGTCCCATTTGAGGATGAGATATAGATTGTGCAATATAACTTTTAAATCACATCAGTTGACTTGTAAATTGTATTTAATGAATGAATTTACAAATTTTCTGAATTATAAATCGAATTGCAGTACGCGATATATAAATGCATACAAGGAATATAGCTTATAAATCGCATTCATTATTAATCTCATTCTGTGCACCCAAACAGCTCTTCTCGGGCAATGTATAGCTTAAGTTGAGTTCGCACTGTTTTTCTCAAAAGATCTATGCACTTTATAAGCTAAAAAATAATAAAAAAGATATGTGGGTAAATCGTAATCAAGTATAATAAGTCCTAGAAATGGTTAATGTACTGAGATTGAGGTAGATCTTTAATGTATATAAGATAATAGAGAGTTCTTGATGTTAGAAAGATATAAAGAAATGTGAAGATGTTTGTTTGGTAACAGTAGAGAGAGAGAGAAAGAGAGAGAGAAAGAGAGAGAGAGAGAGAGAGAGAGAGAGAGAGAGAGAGAGAGAGAGAGAGAGAGAGAGTTGTATATTCAAAGTAATCAACTTACCCTATTACAAGGTGAATGTCCCCTTTATATACTAGGAGATTTTTTCTTGAAACACACAAAAAGTAAAGTACAAGGGTTGGTGGAATTTTGTATGGTAGAATCTTAGCTCAAAATGGTATTGTTCCTCTGCTTAGTGGATCAGGTCGTCCTTGGTCGGCCCGTCCTCATCTGATTGTCAAGGCTTTGAGGGCGGCCTCGTAGTGTGGAGCGTGCTCACTTAGACGGCAGCGAGGTGAACTAAATTTTAACCTCATATAGTTAGTCCCTCCGTCTGTTGGAGGCGTCCTCGAGGGGCGTCTTCAATGGACGGATATGTTTGCTTATGCGACAGTACGCGGCCGCTGACACCTGACTCCCTCTTTGGGCTGACATCACCAATCACGTGCATCATCATTATTTTTTTTCTCTCGAGACATTTCAGATCCTGACATGGCTTTTAGGTTTCCCGCACCAGCTTTTGAATGATGCCGCTTCGATTTCCGAGCATCCTACTCCTATAAACAACTGAGTGATTCAAAAATGGTTCATCGTTGAAGCTTTGAAGGATATTTCTCTCTTTTTCTTGTTCTATTTTCTGGCGACTACTGCTTTTCTTAAGAACCGTCGTTTTCATGAGTCCAGCTTTGCATCTACTCGAAACATTCTTTTTTGGTAAGCTTTAACCATGATGAAACGATCTCAAGGTAACAAGAGGCCCAGAAACAATGCTCCTACTAGGGTTTCACCTTCTTCCGACGGTGAGGCGGAGGTGGCCGAAGAGGTTCTAGTTCCTCTATCGGTGGCGAATGTTCTTGCGAAGAACATGAGCAAGAGAAACAATTTTAAAAATAAGGGTTCATCTCCACCCTGGGAACGTCACGAGTTGACACCTTCCTACCTGGATGCTCTTAGGATGACATATGGGTTTCCGTACCATGTCGACATAGCGCCTGCCGGAGAAAATTATGCCAACAAGCACATGCCCGGATTCTGCACATTCTATGAATATGCATTCCGGATTGGTTATAGTTTTCTGCTCAACCCTCTGGCGGAGGAACTCCCTATATGCTGAAAGTGTGCAGAATACTTACTACTCACACGGAGAGAGCCGGGTGTGCGGTCACAATATACCACCTTCTGCAGATGTTCAATGTGAGTTTCTGCGGGGTTCGTAGTGCAGTCTGATAACAAGGCCAACCACGTCTATTGAAAGAAGTTTTTCTATGTCCTGACGGAGCATCTGGTGGCCAACCCCGAAGGGTTCCCGGAGTTGTGGAACCCATAGTGTAAGTATTCCCTCGTATCTTATTTGGCGCTCTTTGCTGTGACAGTTTAACTTCTCATGGTTCTTTTTATCCGTTATTTGCATTGGCGGCCCGCATGCCCAGGGACTCCTTGTCTCTTTCATGTGCGGATGACATTAGGTCATTGGTGGAGAGGATGATTCCGCATGTGGAGGAGTACCGTATATGGGCTCAGTTTTGTAGCACATACGGCCCGACTAGTAACGGTCTTTTCCCTGCTCTTTTCTTTTTCCCTTGTCTTAACTCGGGAGTTCTTCGGTTTGACTTATCTTTTATTTGGCATGTCAGGGCGTCTCCAAGAGCGCCGAGAGAAGGAGAACTGATGTTGGCCCATCTAGGGCGGAGCCGGAATCTAAGGAGGAGTACGTGCATGTGGAGTGCTCGCCCGAAAGTAGTGTGCTCTCAGCTCCTCATCAGGAAGTTGTGCCGGGGGCGGCACCTCATGCGACGGCCGAGAGGATGGCGCAAGAGGAGGTTCTGGTGGTTCCCGAGGCTGTTCTTGAGAGGGGGGCCGAAGCTGCATCCGGCAATGAAGCACTTCCCTTGGAGTCATCTTCACGGCCAGCGGAGGCGGCTCCTAAAGATGAGGAGTCCCTCGCAAGTAGGAGGCGGAGGTTGATCACCGGCAAAGGGGTGACCGTTGAAGGGGAGAGGTTGGAGTTGCCTCGTATTGAGCCGGGACAGTCGTTTATGGCTGACGCGATTCGCTCGTGGAGGGGCGCTCCGCGGAGGAGGGCTGACGTTGAGGCCGACCCGTCTCCTGCTAGGGAGGACGGTTCGTCGGCTGTAGCGGCGGGGGCAAGTACACCTTTTGAAGAGAGTGGTCGAAGGAAGGGACTCTCCGGCTCTTGTCGAGATGACGTCCGGTAGGTCCACACGCCATATTGTGATCCCCAGTGGTACAACCTTTTGGAGAATTGCGAGGAGGCGGCCGCGGACATGACCCTTCTCTGTGCGGACACCGAGGGTGAAGCGCTGATGGAAATTAGTGACAGGGGCCTGTCAAGGGTAGTAGGTGCCTCCTTGCAAGTGACTTTGGCTCTCCTCCCCTTGAAGTCTTCGGGGGGGGGGGGTTATTTGTATACTGAATCTCCTTATGATGTTTTTCAAGTTCTTATTTTGGAGGTGGAGAGGGAGTGACGCTTTGGCGAAGAGGGCGGATGCCCATAAGAAATTGTGGCATAGGTACAAGCGGGTCCGTGATGCGCACCGAACGTTGGCTGATATGTACAAGCAGGACCTTGAATTCAGGCTGTTGCGCAATGGTCTTACCCAGTCGGAGGATCAGTTGAAGAAGAGGTTGGCCGAGTTGGAGAGGGCGAACGAGTAGCTTGTGGCCGTGGTTGCCCGGAACACTAAATTAGAGGCTCTCCTTCGAGCGAAGGATGATGAGTTGGAGCTTGGTCGTGCTATAGCGGAGGAAGCTGCTGAGCTTCGAGCCCGGGTTATTGACTTAACCACTGAGCTCAAAGCCAAGGAGGACGAGATTGGAGTCCTTGCTCGGGCCACTTCAAAGGAAGCCGAGCGCCAGGATGCTCACGATATTTGGTGTACCATGATGCCCAGCTAGTAGTGCTTGAAGAATTTTTAACAGCCGGCCTAGTATCCGAGGAGGACGTGGATAGGCAGTGGAGTCTGACCCGGGTTGCTCGTGAGGTGGCCGGTTACCTTTCTGATTCACCCGCTAGGGAAGGGTATAAATTAGAAGATCTTAACCGCCTCGCGTCTGTTTCTTGGATTTCTAGGGACTACCGGCCAAGAGGTAGTGACGGTTCGAGTGTTAATTGTGCCGGCCAGGGTGATGGGGGTTCCTAGGGTTTGCTTTTGTACCCTTTTGTTGTAAATGGCCCCTTTTATGAGGCCAATCATGTATATACGTTTTTTGATATAACAGTACATACCTTTTTCCATTGTTATTCTTTCTTTGTTCCTTGGAATTTCTGTTGTGTTTGCCACTCGTAGTTTTAGCATAACTCGCCCTTCGTGAATCCTTTATTTTGCCATGGTCAATGTTATGTCGACTGTTAATAGTGATGGCCTTAGCCATGTTTGGATTAAATGGTCTTAGCCGTGCTACTTGACTTTGACTGTCGTCGATTCTCTCGTTCTACCGCAGTCAACATTGGGTCGACTGTTTAGCGGTAATGGCCTTAGCCATTTTAAATCGATGGCCTTGGCCATGTAGACTTGAGTGGCCTTAGCCATGTGGTTTACTCCAACTGTCATCGAGTCTTTCATTTTGCCGTAGTCGACGTTGGGTCGAATGTTTGTGGCGATGGCCTTACCCATGTAAAGATGAATGGCATTAGCCATGTGGTTGACTTTGATTGTCATCGAGTCTTTCGTTTTTCGTAGTCGACACTGGGTCGACTATTTGCGGTGATGGCCTTAACTATTTTAAATCGATAGCCTTAGCCATGTAAAATTGAATGGCCTTAGCCATGTGGTTAACTTCGACTGTCGTCAAGTCTTCTTTTTGCCGTAGTTGACGTTGGGTTGACTGTTTGCGGCGATGGACTTAGCCGTGTAGAATTGAATGGCCTTAGCCTTTTAATTCGTTGGAGATGGCCATAGCCTTTTTCATTCATTGGAGACGGCCGCAACCTTTTTACACGTTGGGGATGGTCGTAGCCTTTTCATTCATTGGAGACGGCCGTAGCCTTTTCATTTATTGGAGACGATTGTAGCCTTTTCATTCATTGGAGACGGCCGTAGCCTTTTTACACGTTGGAGATGGCCGTAGGCTTTTCATTCATTGGAGACGGTCATAGTCTTTTTACATGTTGGAGATGGTCGTGGCCTTTTCATTCATTGGAGACGGTTGTAGCCTTTTCATTCATTGGAGACGATCGTAGCCTTTTCATTTATTGGAGACGGTCGTAGCCTTTTCATTCATTGGAGACGGCCCTAGCCTTTTACACGTTGGAGATGGATGTAGCTATTACATATTGGAGATGTCGCTGGTCCAGTACCTGTATCAGGTCCCGCTGGAGAGCGTTTGGAGAGGAGGGCGTGATATACTTGTCATGCAAACATCCCCAGGTGTCCCCTTCGTTGCCTCGTTAAAAACCTCCGCGAGAAAACCCAATTGGGACAAAACTCGGGTGAGGGAAAAAGAGTGCGACTTGGGGGGCGCCTTTTAGAAATGAAAATATTTGAGGTTGCCGATGTTCCAATTGTTCTGGAGTGTTTTTCCGTCCATTGTTTCCAGCTGAAATGCCCCTTGTATTTGCTATTGCTGTGATTTTGTAGGGTCCGTCCCAGTTTGTGCCCAATTTTCCTTCACTTGGGTCTTTGGTGGCCAATGTCCTGGCTTTGATGACATAGTCTCCTACTTTGAGCGGCCTTATTTTTGCCCTTTTGTTGTAGTACCTTTTGACTTGCTGCTTTTGGGCCACCATTCTTATGTGGGCCATTTCCCTTCTTTCCTCGGCTTCATCAAGGTCTTGGAGCCTATTTGCGTCATTTTCCGTTTCGCTGGTGTATGAATATCTCAGGCTTGGTTCACCTACTTTGACAGGTATGACCGCGTTGGTTCCGTAGACCAATGAGTATGGGTTTCCCCTGTGCTGGACTTGGGTTGGTCCTGTATGCCCGCAACACTTCGGGCAACAGTTCATGCCATAGCCTTTTGGCGTCTTCGAGCTTTTTCTTCAGTATGTTTAGTATAGTTTTGTTGGAGGATTCTTCTTGACCGTTGGCGGCAGGGTGATATGGCGTGGAGAGGATTCTCTTGATGCGCCATTTCTCGAAGAATTCGGTCATTTTTTGGCCGATGAACTGTCGTTCGTTATCGCAACTAATTTCTTTGGGGATGCCGAAGCCGCATATAATGTTCTTCCATACGAAGGCGATTACCTCCTGTTCGCATGTCTGTGCGTACGCACCTACTTCCACCCACACGGGAAAATAGTCAGTCAAAACAAGCAAAAATTGTACCTTTCCTGGTCCTGTAGGTAGGGGGCTGACTATGTCCATTCCCATTTGATGAAGGGCCATGGAGAGGTGACTGAGTATAGGGGCTCCCCTGGCTGGTAGATCATTGGGGCATACTTTTGGCATTGCTCACATCGGCGGACGTATTCTGTTGCTTCTTTCTTCATGGTGGGACAGTAGTAGCCAGAGTGTACGATGCACCGTACGAGGTCGCGGTTGCCTGTATAGGCACCACAATGACCCTCGTGTACCTCTTCGAGCAATGGCCTAGTTTTTGTGTGGACCTAGGCACTTGGACAAAGGTCCGCCAAACGTTCTCTTGTAGAGGTCGTTGTTGATTAGGCAGTACCGGGCGGCTTGCACGTGGAGTTTCTTTGCCTTTTTTTTGTCGCACGGCAGTGTTCCGTCCTATAGATAGGATATGAACTGTTTGTGCCAGTCCCATGTTAGATTTAATGAAAATACCTTGGCGTGATTGATGGCTAAATGGAGAAGGGTGACCACGCTTTACTTGTTGATGTTTTTGGTAACTGAGACCAATTTTGCCAGACCGTCTGCTTTGATGTTCCGCGCTCTCGGAATTTTTTCGAATCGGCACTCGTCGAACTCAGCCAATAGCCTATGGATTTCTGCCTGGTATTTTGTAGCCTCTGTTTTTTGATCTGATAAGTCCCAACGATCTTGTTTACCACACGTAGCGAGTCGCAGTGGAGAAGGACCCGCCAGGCTCCATATTTGATGGCTAACTTAATACCTGCAATAACAGCCTCATACTCGGCCTCGTTGTTAGTCATTTTGGGGCATCGTATGGACTGGTGAATCATCTCTCCCGTAGGGACCTCGAGGACGAGTCCCAGTCCCGATCCCAAAGCATTGAAGACACCATCGGTATGGAGAACCCATAGGTCGTTAGAGGGGAGGTCATGTCGGGCCTCTAGCTCTGCTTTCAGCAGGATTTCTGCGCTGAAGTCGGCTATGAAGTCGGCCAGGACTTGCGACTTGATGGCGTTTCTCGGAAGGTATGAGATTTCGTGCTCGCTGAGCTCGATGGCTCATTTTGCGAGTCAGCCTGATAGCTCAGGCGTATGTAAGACATTCCTCAGTGGGAAGGTCGTTACTACTCTTATGGGATGGCATTGAAAATAAGATCGCAGCTTTCGTGAAGCTACGACTAGGGCTAACGCCAGCTTTTCAAGGTAGGGGTACCGAGTTTTGGCGTCCACTAGTGTTTTGCTAACGTAATAGATGGGAGATTGCGTACCTTTGTTCTCGCGCACAAGGACAACACTAACAATGAGCTAATACATGGCTAGATACACCAGAAGTTGTTCTCCTAGGTTTGCTTTGGATAGTTGGGGGGTGGGGGCAAGATAGGTATTCCTTAAGATATTTTAGGGCTTTGACGCATTCTTCGTTCCACTGGAGCCCCTGATCTTTCTTCAACATGCTGTAGAACTTATGGAACCTGTCGGAGGATCGCGAGATGAACCTGGAAAGGGCGGCTATCTGACACGTTAGCTTTTGCACCTGTTTTTTGCTGCTCTATACTTCTGGGATCGCGTCTACTGCTTTGATCTGATCCGGATTGACTTAGATACCCCCGTGAGATACGAGGAATCCCAAGAACTTTCCCGAGGCCACGCCGAAGATGCATTTTTTGGGGTTCAGTTTCATCCCGTATCTTCTCAATATTTTGAAGGCTTCCTTCAGATGGTCGTGTGATCCTCCTTTTTGGATGACTTTACTAGCATGTCATTGATGTAGACTTCCATTGTTTTGCCAAGTTGTTCCTTGAACATCTCTGTCACCAATCTTTGGTACGTTGCTCCCGCATTTTTGTATCCGAAGGGCATCACTTTGTAGCAGTACGTCCCTCGGTAAGTGATAAAGGTCGTCTTCTCCTGGTCTTCTTCGGCCATCATGTTCTGATTGTAGCCAGAATATGCATCTAGGAAGCTTAAGAGTTCATGCCCGGCATTCGCGTCTATCAACTGATCGATGTGGGAGAGTAGGAATGAATCTTTTGGGCATGCTTTGTTCAAGTCCGTGAAATCCACGCACATCCTCCACTTCCCGTTTTTCTTCTTTACCATGACAACGTTGGCGACCCACTCGGGGTATTTGGATTCTTTGATGGAACCATTTGCTAATAGTTTGTCTACTTCTTCACTCACGGCTTTGTTGATGGCGGCATTGAATTTTCTCCTCATCTACCTCACAGACGGGTGTAGCAGGTCGACTTTCAATTTGTGAGTGGCAATGTCCCGTGGTATCCCTGACATGTCTGAATGGGAAAAAGCAAACAAGTCCACATGGTTAGATAAAAATTCACGATACTTATTAGATTTGAAAGGCCGTGCCCGATGTAGGCCTTTTTCGTGGGGTCGTGGTCGGCTAGCCGCACAGAATCGAGATCTTCGACTGTAGCTTTGCTGGCTTCTGTGATATCCGGATCTTTGATGGCATCCTCTGTCGGAAGAACCTTAGTCCCCGAAAGAGCTGATTGCTATGCTTCTGTGCTCGTCCCTTGGAGTTGTTTGGTGTGGCTATAGTCTTGAGCTATTTTGTAGCATTCTTGGGCGGTGTAGGGTTTATCCAGTATGGTGAATATCCCCCATGGGGTAGGGAATTTGATCATCTGATAGAAGTTGGAGGGGACTGCTCTCATGGCATGCATCCATGGCTGTCCAATGATGGCGTTGTACGTTGTTTCCTGGTTTATCACGTGGAAGGTGGCTTCCAAGGTGACTCCTCGTGCCAAGACATGCAACTCTATCTCTCCGGAGGTTCTTTTTACTGCATTATTAAAACTAGTCAATGTTATACAGCACGATATTCTCTTATCCTCAAGTCCCATAAGTGAAAGGACCCTTGGGTGGATAATATAAGCGTCGCTTCCGTCGTCAATCATAATTCTCCTAAAATCTATATCTACAATACGTAAAGTAATAACTAGAGCGTTGTAGTGAGGAAAAGAGAAACAGTCGGTGTCAGACTTATCGAAGATGATACTATCTTCGAAGTCATCATACCGTTCATGGGCGATAGTTTTCTTCAACTTGTTAGTGTTGGTAAATTTGACATGATTGATCGTCGAGTCATTGCCATTGCCGATGATCATATTGATCATGCGTGTTGGCGAGGGAGGCCTTGGTGGCCTGTTGGGTTGATCCCGCGCCCGTGCGAAGTTGAGCTTCCATTTATCCCTGAGTAGTTCCCTCAGGAATCCTTGGTTTGGCATTCTGACCACCTCCTACCGTAGGCCTATGCCGCCCTCGGTCTTGTACCCTCGCTCCTGGTGAAACTCACACAAGGCATTTTATTTTTGGGTGGTAGGGTCCGACTTCATCTTTGTCGGCCATTGTACCTTGTTCCTTGCCTTTGTAGTGCGTATACTAACTCTGAAGGGGAAGCACAAAAGTTATGCGCAGACGGTAAAAGAGGCATACCTTGTTCGTTTCATAGGGGGTGACGTGTTGCTGTAGTGCATCTGCGTGTCTGGGTGGTGGCGGATGGGATGATCTGATGTATGGTTGATGCATTTCCCTGTTAGGATGCACGATTTGCTCTGGTCTCCCCTTATTGCGTCGGTCCCTCCTGGTCTCCGGAAGTATTGTTGTTAGCCGCGAGGTAGGGCCGTTAAGATCGTCCTCATCTACACGTACCTCGGCACAGTATGCATTGTGAATTTCTTCTCATGAGGTAGGGGGATATTTCATGAAGTGACTTAAAAGCTTCTTGGTCGCACTCGAGCCATACTTGTTTAGCCCGTTCTGGAAAGCGGCAATTGCCATGCCCTTCGATACATTCGGCAGGCTCATCCTGACCCTGTTGAATCTGGCTAGGAAGTCCCTGAGCCCTTCTCCTATAGTTTAGCTAATGGCAGAGATGTCGTTGACCCTTGCCTCCGCTTTCTTCGCTCGTGCATGTGCTGTGACGAACTTGTCTGCCATTTCCTCGAACGTGGAGATACCCTTGGCTGGTAGTTGGGAGTACCATACCAACGCCCACCAGTCAGCGTCTCGCTGAACTTCTTTAGAAGTACTGACGGTACCTGTTCCTTCACCAAATCGTTTCCTTTCACAGGTATGACGTAGTGGATCAGATGATCCTCAGAATTGGTAGCCCCGTCATATACCCTCAGATAGGAAGGAATTTTGATGGTCTTTGGGATAGGGTATGGTGCGGCCTCCTGTGTGTAAGGTTGTTCCAAGAACCTCCCTCGGTCGCGCTTTGGTAGTAGCTTAGGAATGCCTGGGATCTTGTCCACTCTTTCTTGATGCTCCTTCATTTGATCGCATAGCGACTTGTTTTCTTGATCCATTTCTTTCATTTTTCTGAGTATGGCTGTGAGCGCATCGTTGCTGGTCTGAGTGTCAGTGAGCACATTGTTTGCTCGCGCGACCTCGGGTTCATCTTCTTTCAGGGTGAGAGCCATCACTGGCGTGCGTCTTACGCCACATTGTGGTGGCTTTTCAACCAGATCGTTTAGAGGGCTTGCGAGCCATTCTTTCGGTAGCTTCTTGACTTACGTGGGTGCTTCCTTAGATGTAGATGTAGAGCTCCCGTTTCTCATGGTTGCGTCGGGTCTGTGAGTGGAGGAGGTGGGGTTCCTCCGCTCGTCATGGTGCTGGGGGTTGCGTTCAAGAGATTATTTTCCCCTACCTCGTTGAGCGAATCCATGAAGTTGACCCCAACCCCATATCACTTTCATTTTCGCACAGTTGTCAACCATACTTGTTTGTGTGATGTAAGGGATGGTTGTCGGTAGTTTTCTAGGCACAAACTATAACTTTGATTCTCGAAAGCACCACAGATGGCGCCAAATTGTTTTGCTTAAAAGATCTATGCACTTTATAAGCTAAAAAACAATCAAAAAGATATGAGGGTAAATCGTAATCAAGTATAATAAGTTCTAGAAATGGTTATTGTACTGTGATTGAGGTAGATCTTTAATATATATAAGATAATAGAGAGTTCTTGCTGTTAGAAAGAGATAAAGAAATGTGAAGATGTTTGTTTGATAACAGTAGAGAGAGAGAGAGAGAGAGAGAGAGAGAGAGAGAGAGAGAGAGAGAGAGAGAGAGAGAGAGAGAGAGAGAGAGAGAGAGAGAGAGAGAGAGAGAGAGAGGGAGAGGGAGGGAGAGAGAGAGATAGAGAGAGAGAGTCGGTATATTCAGAGTAATCAACCTGCCTTATTACAAGGTGAAGATCCCATTTATATACTAGGAGACCTTTTCTCAAAATACACGAAAAGTAAAGTATAAGGGTTGGTGGATTTTTGTACGGTAGAAGCTTGGCTCAAAACGGTGTCGTTCCTCCGCTTAGTGGATCAGGTCGTCCTTGGTCGGATCGTCCTCATCTGATTGGCAAGGCTTTGAGGGCGGCCTCGTGGTATGGAACGTGCTCACTTAGACGGCAGCGAGATAAACCAAATTTTCACCTTATACACGCACCAAAAAAAAAAGAAATAAGTTTCTAATTTCTGAAAGTCCGTTCCCGGGTTGGGTTAGAGGAACATCTGATCGATTGCCTTCCCGGATCCAAACGCGCTCGCAAGGCATCCTGAAGTTCATCTTCTGTCCTCTACTGACCCACCCCAATCAGCATTTCTATACATTTCAACTCTCCCATGGTTCCCAATATATTTAGGGAAAGGGGCCTTGTCGGCCACCGCTTGCTGACCTCGGAAAAAAGATAGCGAAAAAAAATTATTCCTAGAGTCAAGGACGACTTATAATCGCCGAATGTGCACCCTATGCCTGTTACAGTCAAATATTTCTATAACAGTATCCCTATATAACAATATTTCACTATAAAAGCCAAACTTTTCCGGAACCAATTTTTATGTTATAATATATGTTCTGTATAACATTACTTCACTATAACATTCAAAAATATTCGGAACAAACGAGATTGTTATAGAAAGATTTGACTCCATATATATATATATGCATCCAATGATAGAATGTTGAAATGTGATCATATGTGTCCAACCTTTATTTGGTGCATTATTGATAACCGATAACATCAAATGTTCCATTCATCTCATCACTCCAAGATGCTTTTCATATGGATATATCTATAATTTTCTGAGACATGATATACAAGTTATTTTGCATATAAATGTAGTTTCAAACAACCTCTTTTGTTTGGTTTATAATATTTCCATGGAACAAATTTTGGATATACATTTTAGTGATGATTTTATATTTTCCATGATCATATATAAAAGCAATGTGCTGTTCAAGTACTAGTTTATCAGCCTCAGTATTCATTTACTTCCGTTATGTGTATCATATTTGTTGTACTCTATTCTTCCCTAAGAAACAAATAAAGTTTTTAAGGATTTGAACGTATCTCGGTTATGAGTTATGTTGTTTGTACTCTTGAAAAATATTATCGATGCGTCGCGAATCCTTCAAAAGTAATATAATTTATTGAGGATCTGATTAGCGTACAACAATATTTTTGGAAAGTTAAAACTACATAAGGTATGAGGAGACTGGAGAGTTAGAATAGAGTTACAACCAAGAAAGTTATGAAAATACAACACTTTAGAGCACGTTTGACATAAGAAATTTTTATCTTTTTTTATCTTTTGTTTTTTTTACTTTTTTTAGAAATCAGCGTTTGACGCATTTTGAAAATTTTTAGAAAATTTGGAAAACTCCAAAAAGTTATTTTTCAAAGTTTTCACACAAATTACTCACAAAACTTCAAAAACAACCCAAAATTATATTCATATTCAAATACAACTCTAAATTTCAAATACTATTTTTACTTTAAAATATTTTTTTCCATAATTTTAGAATTTTACAATTCTTATGTCGAAACGCCCACTTAATCCCCAGGTTTTTAAAAGTTTTTGCATTTCCTTGTTTTCTCTACAAAAATTGAAAATAATTTTAAAAATTGTTTTTCAAACATTAAAAACAAATGGCTGGATTCCTATTTGATCTCCCATTGGATTAGATTTTGACAAATTAGACAAAACTAGTGAAAAGAAGGAATCAGAATATAATATCTTTCACTATAATCTTGAATTGCAACATCTTGCTAGTAATTTTGAATAGTCACATTTTGCTTTTCTTTTTGCATTTTCGCCCAACTTTTGTTTTAAACGGTACTTTTTCAACTTTCTCCGCATTATATTCACTTTTTGAATATTTTTTTCCTAAAGTTTCCGTTGTAAGTTTCTCTTTAGATTTGTTTTACTCGATTAGACAAAGCGGATCCAGAATTTTAAATTTATATGTTACTATTCAAGTTAATCTACATGAAAACTAGACCAACAAATTGAGTTTCAAGCTAAATATTCTTATACTTTTAATGAATCTTTTAGTGCAAATACAAATTTATGCAAAAGCTACTGAATTCACGGGAGCCCGTAACCTTTGCTCTGGATCCGCCCAAGTCCAAAGCTCAAACAAGATAAAGTAAACCTCAAACAATATAAAGTACTTTATGTGGCTTCTAACACACAAAAGACTTCCCACAAGGACCTTTTTACACTCAATTGGAATAAACTGCCCCACCCACTGTCATTTCTGTGGTTCTGTGCAAGAAAATATTGACCACATATTCTTTCTATACCTTAATGCTATCCACTTTTGGAATGCCATCTCGTCAAAAATCAACTCCACCATCCTCCAATCCTTTCAGCTTAGTCATTTTTGGCAAACAGTATTGACAACCCTTAAAGGTGAGAAGTACAATAATTACCTTAATTGGATGAATCTCATTCCCTATTCCTCTGGCACTAGGGTTGTAAAATTGGCCCAAACCCAAATGATCAGCCCATCTCGCCTAATGTTGGGTTGGTTATTGACCCGCTTATTGATTGAACTTAGTTCATCTTGATCTAATTCATCTCAACCCATTTAAAGTTGGGCTAATTTTTAGCGAAAATCGATCCATGAGTAAGTTTGTCAAAATATCTTAGAAATAATTTTATTTTTTATTTAATATTTTAAATATGACCCATACAAAAGCAAAAAAAGCCTTATTTAGTAATTATACAATTTATAAGAAAATAGCACATTATTAATTAAAGTTTAATAAGAGTTGAGCGGGTTGAGTTATAACCCGAATTTTAACTCATCTTAACCCAACCCATCTTAGCCTAAGTAACTTTTGGACGGGTCAAATTTTTGACTCAACCCATTTTGACCCACCCAAAATTGATCCAACCCACCTATTTGATACCCCTATCTGGCGCATTTGGCTGGCAAGGAGTAATAATATTTTCAATAACAAAAAAGAATCAATCAATGCTAATAATACCATTGCTAAAGCTACGGAGTATCATGCCCTTCATAATAACTCTGCTCAACAATGCGCCTACCAAATCATGCTTAAATGGAATCCACCACCAAGAGGCTCTTATAATTAAATACTAATGGTACAACAACGGACAACCCACGAATGGGTGAAGCTAGGGGCATCTTCAGAAATCATAGCGGAAGTTGGATGTTGGGCTTTATAGAAAACTTACCACAAACAACTAACAAAGGGGCAACTAAACAACTTAGTTCCGCTTCAAGTAGATACTGATTCAACAGAAATAATCAATATGTTGTTGATGAAAATTTAATATTTGACCCCCTAATTTGTGAATGTAGATTTCTGATTCAAATGATGGACAGTATGGTAGTGATGCACTCTTGCCGGGAGCAAAACAAGGTAGTTGATGCACTGGCGAAGGAAGCAGCCAAGAATCTTTTTTGAACAAATTAATATTACTAGTAGTTCCTCCGGTATTTGCCAATAATGTGTTTTGGGCAGACACCTAAGAACTGAACTACCTAAAAAATTTTTGAATTGTAATATAAGCACAATTATGCAAAAGTTTGCTTCTATGGGGACCTTAAGTTATCCCGGTAACTCTCAAGACAAGTATAACTCCTTCTGTTTAACTAGTTAATATATTATCCTGTTAATAAAAGAAATGCTAATTAGTGCCAATTTTTTATTTTAACAACCAAACAGATCTTTTTTATTGAAATTTTTTGCAACCTTTAATCACAAGAAACTTTTTAAATTACTTAAGAAAGTTCACAAATTGCAAAACTTATGTAAACAAAAAAAAAAGAGTTATGAAATATTGCAGTCAGAGAAACTCTCTTTTTGGTCAAAGTACTGCCCCTCTCCATAAACAGTAGCACCTCTGTCTACGGATACAAAGTCTATGACTTCAGTTTTTTCCACACAAACGTATCATCGTTACTTCTTATAATAATAATAAGTATAAATATCATTCGAATGAAGTGATAGCAATAAGAATAATTTACATTCACGATGCATGCCACTTTTTTCAAAAAAAAAAAAAATAGAAATTGATGTTTGACCATGCAATTCTTAGTTTTAACGGTTAAGGGTCAAATATATCATTGTACTATTAAAAATAGGTCATATTTATCCTCCGTTTAAATTCTTTATCAAATATATCTCCACCGTTATACATTAGGGCCATATATATCCCTCAGCCGTTAAAACACTCTCCCGAGTGTTTTAACGGCTGAGGGATATATATGGCCCTAATGTATAACGGTGGAGATATATTTGATAAAGAATTCAAACGGAGGATAAATATGACCTATTTTTAATAGTACAATGATATATTTGATGGGAGAGTGTTTTAACGGCTGAGGGATATATATGGCCCTAATGTATAACGGTGGAGATATATTTGATAAAGAATTCAAACGGAGGATAAATATGACCTATTTTTAATAGTACAATGATATATTTGACCCTTAACCGTAGTTTTAATCGTAATATGAATTTCGAAATGTTTTAAAATTTGAAGAACTTCAAAAGACAATTTTTTAAAATTTTCACTTTAAACTCATTACCGAAAATTTAAAAATAGCCCAAAATCGTATTTATGTCCAAACACAATTCTAACTTTTAAATATAATTTTCACTTGAAATTTGTGTTCTTTTTTTTCAAAAATTTTACAATTCTTATGTCCAAACGCCCACTTAAACTCTTTCCTAAAATAAAATATTGAACTGAAATTTACTATTCTTATTGAACATAAAATAAAAGAACAAAAAAAAGTAGAAGTAATAGGGAGAATTTCACCTGGATGGAAGTGAATATCTAATTTCAGTTCCAATAATAAGTGCAGGATTTGGGTGATATGGGATCCTAGGATCTATATGTTCAGTCCTCTTGATGTAGATGAACAATTTATTCATAAGCAACTTAGCGCAAGTTCTAAGCTATTCACAATAGAATTTATAGCTATCTATTGGCTACACACTATCAAAGACAGGATGCAGTTATGGAATAAGCTGAGGGCAATACATAGTACATAACAGGGGCCTTGGTTAGCCATGGGTGACTATAATGTTGTATAGCAAGAAAATGATATGATGCATGGATCAATAATGCAGGATATTGAAATAAAATATTTCAAAGAATTCCTACAAGATACTTGTATGAATGAGCTTCAAACAGTGGGAAGAGATTATATGGACCAACAATCATACTTACATAAGGATTGATAGAGGATTAGTGAATTCTAACTAGATGCTAACAATGCCAAGTTTGAGAATACAAGTGTTATAACCTTCTGTTTCTGACCATTCTCCACTTAAGCTGAGGATAACTCATATATAAGGGAATATGAACATGCCATTTCGATATTTCAATTGTATAGCTGACCATCCTAACTTTATACAATCTGTTGAGCAAGTATGGAAAGAGGAAGAGAATCAAGGATTGGCAGAGCAAGTGTAGAACAATCTAAAAAAGGTTAAGGAGGTCATGAAAGGGATAAACACTAACCATTTCCAGGGAGTAGAGAACAGAATGAAACAAGCAAGGGAGGAGCTAAAAGAAGTCCAAGAGGAGATGAGAAGTAGACTCAAACAGCCTGATCTGATTGATAAAGAGAGAGGCCTCAAAGGAAAACTGGAAAAATGGATGTTGATTAAAGAAACCATCTACAAACAAAGATATAGAGTATAATGGCTGAAGCTGGGTGATTCCAATTCTTCATACTTCTTTGCCTAAATGAAGAATAGAAACAATTTGAATGGAATCCAATCTCTGACAAATGAAATGGAGGCTCAGTTATGGTTAGAAGAGGACATAGAGGAAGAAGTACTGGGTTTTACAAGAAATTGTTGGGTTCAAGAGCAGAGTCAATACCAGCTATTAATCCTTATGTCATGAAGATGGGAGCAACACTTAGTAGGGACCAACATCTTAGTCTGATAGAACCAGTGACAAAGGAGGAAGTATGGCTAGCTTTGAAGGACATAAGTGATCTAAAGGCACCTGGCTATGATGGCTTTAATGCATTATTTTTCAAGAAATCATGGACAATTATAGGTGAGGATGTGATCAAGGATGTCTTGGATTTCTTTGAGACATCTCAAATGTACAAGCCTATAAACTGTTCTAGAATTACTTTGATCCCAAAAGTTAATAATCCTGCAAGCATTAAGGAATTTAGGCCAATTTCTTGTTGCACTACTTTGTATAAAATAATCTCTAAGATTCTTACCAAAAGGATACAAAAGGTGATGGATGTGTTAATTGATAAGTCTCAAGCAATATTTATTCTTGATAGAGTGATAACAGACAACATTATCCTCAGCCATAAATTAGTTAAAGGTATGGAAGGAGTGGGGTGTCACCAAGGTGTATGATGAAATTGGATATTCAAAAAGCTTATGATTCAATTGAATGGGGATTTATGGAGCAGGTGTTGAATGCAATGGCTTTTCCAGAACAATTAGTGAAATGGATCATGTGTTGTATGTAGACTGTGAACTATTCGATCCTAATCAATGGTACACTTACAAAGCCATTTGAAGCTAGGAAGGGATTGAGACAAAGGGATCCATTATACTCATACTTGTTTGTGATTGCTATGGAGTACCTGACAAGGAAACTCAAAATACTGAGCCGGATCCCAGATTTTAACTATCATCCCAATGTAAGAAGCTGCAAATTGTGCAGCTTGGTTTTGCAGATGACCTTCTTCTTTTTTGGAGGGGTGACATAGGTTCCATTAAGCTAATGTACAAGTGCTTTGTGGAATTCTCTAATGCTTCTGGATTTGAGGTTAATAAACAGAAAAGCTCTATCTACCTTGGAGGAGTATCTCAAGAGAAGCAGGAAGGAATACTTGATTTTCTGAGAATTCAAAGAGGGGAGTTACCAGTCAGATTGACTGGGAGTTCCCTTAAGCTCTAAGAGAGTATCAGTAGCTCAATGCCAGCCACTACTTGATAAGATTACTGGAAGAGTAACTTCATGGACAACTAAGTTCCTCTCATATGGTGGAAGGATTCAGTTGATAAAAAGTGTTCTCTTCTCCATTCAAACTTTCTGGGCACAAATATTTGTTCTCCCAAAGAAGATCACCAAGCTACTTGAAGCAATTTGCAAAAGCTTCTTGTGGACTGGTGAAAGAAATATATCCAGGAAGACTTTGCTTGCATGGGAGAAGGTGTGTATGCCAAAATCAGCTGGTGGCTTCAATATCATCAGTATAACATTGTGGAATAAGACTGCTATATGTAAACAGTTTTGGAACTTATGTAAAGAAAAGAACAAGCTTTAGATTCAATGGGTACGCAATTATTACATCCTGGATAGGAACCTATGGGAAGTACAACTGAAGCACACATCATGGATGATGAGTAAGATTCTGAAGGCAAAGAAGACCTTTGAAGAAGCAGGACTCGCTTTTGAAGACATCAGAAGGATGAGCAAGTATTCAATCAAGCAAATGCATCATGCTTTGACAAGAAGTTTCAACAAAGTGAGCTGGAGAAGACTGGTGTGCAAAAATGCTGGATGTCCAAGATGGATTTTTACACTAACAATAGCAGCTAATGGGAAGCTATACACTAAGGACAAGTTGAGTAAATGGAAAATGCAAGTTGACCAGATATGTGTCCTGTGTAAAAAAGAGAATGAAACAGTACGACCTTTATTCTTTGAATGCTCCTTTGCAGCTAAATTGTGGGGCAATTTGTTACAACGGCAAGGAATACATAGAATAGTATATGGAAGGAATGAGGAGTTAGAATGGGCTGAGGACTGGGTGAAGAAACATAATGCAAACACTGAGCTATATAAGATGACTCTGGCAGCATGTCTAGACCATGTATGGCAGGAAAGAAACGCCAGGATATTCAGAGAAAAGGAGAGGAATTGGAAGATGCTGGGCAAGCGGATTATACAAGAGTTGCATTGTAGAAGCAACAAACGAGTAGAAAAGGCTTTAGGTAGATTAGATTGGTATTCAATGTGTGTGTGTGTGTGTGTATATATATATATATATATATATATATATATATATATATATATATATATATATATATATATATATATATATATATATATATATATATATATATATATATATCTATAGGAAAAAGGAAAGGGGGTAGTAGTACAGAATGATTTAGGACATATATAAAGGGTTATTGATTTACTTGTAAAAATTTTCTGGTAAATGAGAGTTTAATTACCAAAAAAAATAATCTTGCTAATTATCCCCGGGTCATATTTTGACCCGTACACTACTCTTTTTTTTTTGGTAATAAGTAATGTTACTCTTCTTCTTTGTCTTTCTTTTTACTAATGTGGTGGTTATGCTTTCTTGAGCCAAGGGTCTATTGGAAACAACCTCTCTATCTTCACAAGGTAGGGGTAAGGTCTGCGCACGCATTACTCTCCCTAGACCCCACTATATTGAATTCGACTGTGTATGTTGTTATTGTTTAGTACTGTTACTCTTGATATTAACAACTTTACATGTTTACATTATAAATTAAATCTTGTGAGACATATATATGCCATCGTTCATTTACTTAGAATTAGTTACTATGATGTGCATTAGCCTGTGAATATTATTCATTACATTTAAGAATGTCTTTAATTTGTAGGTCTTGTTTTTCCAATTTCCATAGTTGCTGATGGAGTTGTATAGAGATAATGTGACTTCCACTGTCAAGATCAAACTTTTTTCTGAAATTTTGCAGCTGTACATTTGATTTTGTATGCTTTTTGAAGAATCCAAGTATCCAACCAATATGACAGGGGTTGTAGAGTATTTCATAAGTTAGCTACAATAAGATAGTGAATAGGTTGTGGCTTCAAAATCCCTAATCTAAGTCTTGCTTATGAGTCTAGTGTTTTAAGCTAGTGTTTGGCCATAGATACCCAAATTTGTTTTAAAAAATCTTATTTGGGTAAAGTTTGGTTTGAAGATGAAAATATGTTAGGACATCAGTTTTCAAAATATAATTTTCCAATTTATTTTGGAAAAACATGAAACGTGACTTATACCCACAAATTTTAAAAACTATCACAAATACCCAACAATATTATTATCAATAACATTTATTATATTATTGCAAATAGTACTTCTGAACATAAATAAACTTGGTGCAAAATTACTACTTTTATAATAAATCACATGATATACTATCCAATAACCGAGAAGACAAAACAATATTGTTGCAAAATAATAAATGGTGGGCCTTTTTTATAAAATATAAAAGTTTGGGGCAATTTTAAAAAAATGTAACATTGATATTTTGGCCCAAAACCAGCTATATAGATAGTTTTGGGATTTGGAGTTTAGGATTTTCTTAAATGTAAGCAAAATCTATGGCCAAATATTTATTTGCTAAATAAAACCTAAATTTATTTTAACAAAATTTATGATCAAACCGATCCTTAGAGTATTTCATAAGTTACATAGTGAACATTGCTCATGGCGAATAAGTTAGTTCTAAGTCGGCTAATTTTGGCATATTTAAAGATTCCTATACAACCCGAGCATGGCATGGATCAAGCTTCAATAATTCACAAAATCCAATTGTATGTTCTTGGAAAGCTTCAACTCTTAGAATGGTGGAATTTTGTTTCTTCAATCAAATTCGCTAATTTCAGTGTTGAAATAACAATCCAAATATCAAGCAAGTTAATACGTGGTCGGTCGATCGGGAGAACTTATTGACATATCTACGTAGCATAAATAGTTGAAACCCAAAAAAAGTTATGCAAAATATCCGGATTGATCTTTTCGGCCAAATCTTAAAGTCAAACTAAATTCTGGAGTAAGTACTCTAAGGCCTCATTCGTTTGTAATTAATGCATGAAAGTGTGAATCTTAATTATTCAGATCTTATACATTAAGTGTATTTAATTTTCAAGCCTGAATTCTAATTATTCAGATCTTAATTATTAAGTGTGTTTATTTTTTTACTTTACTGTCACGCCCCAAAGCCGAGGGGCATGACCGGCGCCCGACGGGTAGCCCCAGTCGAGCGAACCTGGGTGCCTTTCCTATTTCCCACGCGTTACCCCACATTATTCCTTGTTGATAAGCCAAAAGATACCAAATTGCAATTGAAAGTAAGTATGAATTCTCTTTTATAAGCACATATTATGATTAACAAGGAACTTCTTTTTCAAAACACACATTATGATTAACAGGGAACGTGGTGTACAAACTTCAGCGCCCAAACCATACACCTATATACATAAGTTCCAACCTGCATGACACTGTCTACGGAGCCTCTAGGAGAAAGATAATAAAACACTTGCCGGCGACAAGGCCCAGGCTATACCTTTGCAATGACATCACAAAACTACTATTACAATAATAAAGGTGGCTCGAGCCACGCAGGGCCCCGAATGGAGAGGGGCTCACCAAGACGTACACAGCTGACAGAAAAGAGGAGGAGCTACGGACGGTGGACTGGAGTGCCTGCCACGGATCCACCTATAATCATAACACAAATTTAGCGCCCCCGGCAAAAGGGACGTCAGTACATTTGAATTGTACTGGCATGTATGAACAAACTCCGTCTCAAGTAAACACAAGCCAAAATGCATATACAAGTGTAAAGTTGAACATCAATAGTACAACCATGGAACAACAACCAAACATTTCACAACAAATGATACAATTAGTCAACATAAAGGGGCAATCAGTGCCCAATAGGTTACAAATTTTCCTGCTGTCTCCTTTTACAATTCCACGTTAATCATTTCATGATTTATATTCATATCAATAGTGATATTGGATCACACTTTTACCCTTATTACCTCGTCCACCCTTATTACCTCGGCCACCCTTATCACCCCAACCTGCATCTTATTTCTTCGTGTTGCGGCGCGCAACCCGACCCCGCCGGACAGTTTCAGTTCACAACAACATACAACACAATAACAAATACAAGAAATAAACTATAGCACATTATTAAGATAGAACCACAACAAGGATCATGTAATTCCACAACTAGAAACAATAATTTCCTCGTGTTCATCGATTTGTACAGAATTTGGGTTAACACAATAGTTGTTCACAATCAATCATACACGTTGTTCCACATTATTTTCATTTCAATCATTTCCAAACTCTCTTTCAATCACAAGTTCCTCAACTTCCACCACAAGGTGTTATCACACAATTATACATCACAAGAGCTTCACAATGATCCCCACATGAATATCAATTATCAAACAATTTCACAAACTAACACATGACTCTTTCAATTACAAGTTCCTCAAATTCCACCACAAGGTATTACCACACAAGTATATATCACAAGAGCTTGACAATGATCCCCACATGAATATCAATTACCAAATAATTTCACAAACTAACACAGGGCGATTTCACAAGGATCACAGTTAGCCATACATACTTGGAATTGAATATCTCTTTCTAACTTCCACTCCAATTCACCAAACAATTAAGAGGTCAACCTAGTTCATGATCAATACTTAGGTTCTAGAAATTTAAACTCATAGTTACTACCCAATTCCCTTTTTATAAGATTCTAGGGTTTCGAAGACATGCATGAAGGTTTTATGAAGAATTTCAAAACAAGTGTATGAGGTTTCCATCCCAAGCTTAAATTTCAAAATTTAGGGGAAATGGGTTAAGGATTTTACCTGAGAAATCAGTAGAGAAGACAATGCACCAAGAATTTTCCGAGCTCCAATGATTTTGAAAGGATAGATGATGAAGATTTAGCTTTCTCTCTCAAGAACTCTCTCTCCCGCTCTCTTATTTTGGTCAGAAATATGTTAAAAATGAGGGAGAAGGTGTTTTAACAAAAGGTGGGTCGGGTCTAAAGTTTTAAAAAAAATAGCAGGCGAGCACGATCTGCGACGAAATCTGCGGTCGCAGAACTGAGATGCGGTCCGCAGAATGGACCGTAGAAATGGCTCAAGTTTCGGACCTCTCGGGTTGGGAATGCGGTAGATATGCGGTACGCATTCATGTTCTGAGGTCGCAGAATGCACCGTAGAGCTGACCTTCGAATTTCTTTAGGGACAATACACGATCAATCTGCGGTCCACATATTGATTATACGACTGCAAATCTGACCGCATTTTTAACATAAAAAATTGGTTGCTCTCTGGAACCTTCTGCGGAAGAAATACGGTCCGCATTTCAGATCTGCGACCGCATTCTGGACCGCAGATTGGACCTTTTCTGGAAAAATTTTGATTTCACATTTTTAAGTGCAAAACAGTAAAAAAGATCCGATCCACATAGGCAGACTCGACTCTATGAGCTGCTAATATCTGAGCGCTCATTTTCACGGGGCCTTACATCCTCCCCTTCTTAAGATCATTCGTCCTCGAATGAGGACTTGGGAACCAAATGAGTTTGAAAACATGATATGCAAGTTCCTACACTTTTATTAACTTTCAAGTTTGTTTTAGAAAAATTTTGCCATAGTCTCCTTTGTAATATGGACATATCCACCTGTCAAAGATCCCCCAATACGTATTTCCAAGCACTACTACACAAACTTGTTACCTTTACAACAGTTATAAAAATGCACGATCTTCATACTTGCACATATTCAACCTATTGATACACTTTTTAACCATTTTGTCACACTACATGTAATCAAATTAAGCATTAATTATCTATACTATTAAAGCCATTTAGGGTACGACACAACTATTCATCTCAATACAATTCCTCCATGAAAAACTAATCATTACACAATTAGAACACTTGGATACACCATCTCCATGCAAAATTAAGTATTACTTCCATACATCACCTTACCATGGGAGCACAAAACTTTCATTACCATAAAGGATTGCACATTGCTCAAATAGTTACAACACATAATTTTTTTTGTTGGCACAACTTGGAGAAACTACAATAGTAAGACACTTGGGAAAGAGAAGGAAGGTTTCTTACACCTAATACGACACAACACTAGTTCTCTTAGGGACAAGATTCACATGATCATTCCTAGACATGCTCAAATAGATGGGGATAATTTATCTTCATCTCGTCTTCCGCTTCCCACGTGGCTTCCTCGACTTGTTGGTTTCGCCACAACACCTTAACTGAAGCAATCTCCTTGTTCCCCAACTTTCGGACCTGTCTATTCAGAATAGCAACCGGAATCTCCTCATATGATAACTCTTCTGTAACCTTGATGTCTTCAACTAGCACAATTTTAGACGGATCACCCACAACTTTCCTCAACATGGATACATGAAACACTGGGTGCACTAAGGATATTTCAAGGGGCAATTCCAACATATACGCAACTTGACCGATCCTTTGAGTGACTTGATAAGGCCCGACTTACTTAGGACTTAGTTTTCCCTTTTTCCCAAAGCGCATGACTCCCTTCATTGGGGACACCCTCAAGAATACCCAATCTCCTTCTTGAAACTTCAATTCTCTTCGACACACGTCCGCATAGGATTTCTGGTGACTTTGAGCAGTCTTCATTCTCTCCTGGATGAATCTTACCTTCTCCATGCCTGATGCATGAGATCTCGCCCTATTAATTCCGCTTCACTAACCTCGAACCACCCGATTGGGGACCTACACCTTCTTCCATACAATACTTCGAATGGGGCCATCTGGATACTAACATGGAAGTTGTTGTAATAAGAAAACTCTATAACGGGCAGGTGATCATCCCAATTACCTTTGAAATCTAAGACACATGCCCGCAATATATCCTCGAGCATCTGAATAGTTCGCTCTGCTTAGACATCGGTCTGCGGATGAAATGATGTGCTGAGATTCAGTTGAGTACTCAAACCTTGCCGAAATTTCCTCCAGAAGTTAGCTGTAAACTGAGCTCCTATATCCAAAATAATAGAAAGCGGCGTACCATGAAGCCTCACTATCTCCTTGATATACAACCGAGCATATTGCTCTGCAGTATCGGTGGACTTGAATGGCAAAAAGTGAGCTGATTTGGTGAGCCTATCCACAATTACCCAAATTGAGTCGAACTTGTGCTGAGTACGAGGTAGTCCTATCACGAAGTCCATATTGATCATTTCCCACTTCCACATCGGTATTTCTATAAGCTGAGTCAGCCCTCCCGGCCGTTGATGCTCGGCCTTCACTTGCTGGCAATTTGGACACTTAGAGACGAAGTCTGTCACACTCTTCTTCATACCACTCCACCAATAAATATCCTTGAGATCGCGATACATCTTTGTAGAGCCTGGGTGCACTGAATACCTAGAATGATGAGCCTCCGCCATTACCCTCTCCCGAAGATTATCCACATCTGGGACACATAACCTGTCATGGCACCGTAGTACACCATCATTGTTGCCGAGAGAAAATGCCGAAATTTTGTTACTTAGAGCTACCTCCTTCAATTGTGCCAATGCAGGATCAATAAACTACTTTTCTTTAACCTCTGCCATGAGCGACGATTCTGCTGTATTATGCACTATAAGTTCCTCCTCATTCGGGGTCGAGATACAAACTCCAAGGCTGGCCAACTGATGTACCTCCAGAGCTAGGAGCCGCTGATCCGCTCTCAAGTGAGCCAAGCTACCTAGGGATTTCCGACTGTGGGAGTTGGCCACCACGTTCGCCTTCCCTGGATGGTACAAGATGTCCATATCATAATTCTTATGTAATTCTAACCAACCTCTGCTTGAACAAATATTGAAGACTCTTGTGATATGAAAAGACATCTACATGAACCCCAAAAAGATAATGCCGCCATATTCTCAAGGCAAACACAACTGCTGCAAGCTCCAAATCATGCGTCAGATAATTTTTCTCATGATTTTTGAGTTGCCTGGAAGCATATGCTATGACCTTCCCGTGCTGCATCAGAACACACCCTAAATCAACCCTGGAGGCATCACAATAAACCACAAACCCCTCTGTGCCTTTTGGCAAGGCCAATACTAGTGCTGAAGTCAACCTTTTCTTCAATTCTGTAAACTTTTCTCACAAGCATTTGACCATAGGAACTTGGCTGATTTCTGTATCAATTTAGTCAAAGGAGAGGCGAGGGTGTAGAATCCCTCTACAAACCTTCGATAATACCTTGCTTACCCAAAAAGCTACGGATCTCCGGCGGGGTTGTCGGCCTAGGCCAATCCTTCACCGCTACAATATTTTGGGGGTCCACCTGAATCCCCTCACTGGAAACAACATGACCTAGAAAAGCGACGGATTCCAACAAAAATTCACATTTGGAGAACTTGGCATGCAATTGGTGCTGATGTAGAGTCTGCAAAACTGCTCTGAGATGGCTGGCATGATCCTCCCTGCTCCGCGAATATACGAGGATGTCGTCAATGAAAACAATCACGAAGGAGTCTAAGAATGACTTGAAGACCCGATTCATAAGATCTATAAAAGCCTCCAGGGCGTTGGTTAGCCCAAAGGACATGACCAAGAATAAAGTGGAAATAACGAGTTCTGAAAGCGGTCTTAGGAATATCCTGCTCCCTGATCTTCAATTGGTGGTACCCGGGCCGCAAATCAATTTTGGAGAAGAACCTTGCACCCTGCAGTTGGTCAAACAAATCATCTATCCGAGGCAAAGGGTACTTATTCTTGATGGTGACTTTATTAAGCTGCCTATAGTCGATGCACATCCGAAGCGACCCATCCTTCTTTCTGACAAAAAGAACCGGAGCACCCCACGACGACACAGTTGGACGGATAAACCCTTTCTCTAATAGATCCTTCAACTGCTCTTTTAACTCCCGCAACTCTGCTGGCACCATTCTGTACGGTGGAATAGATATTGGCTGAGTATATGGCAATACATCAATCCTGAAATCAATCTCCCTATCTGGCGGAATTCTTGGAAGCTCATATGGAAATACCTCAAGAAACTCATTCAAAACTGGCACGGACTCTGGGGCAGGTACCTTTGGAGTAGTGTCTGCCACCCGGACTAAATGATAGATGCACCCCTCTCTGATCACCTTCAAAACCTTGAGGTAGGAAATAAATCTACCCCTCGCACAACACCATTTCCCTTCCATTCAATAACCGGCTCATTAGGGAACTCGAGTCTCATGACTCTCGTCCAGCAATCAAGTTTAGCAGAGCAAGAATAGAGCCAATCCATCCCCATGATTACATGTAAATCCACCATCCCAAGCTCGATAAGGTCGGCCGTGGTAACACGACCACCTACCATAACAACACAATTCCTATAGACCCGCGCGAATGTAATAAAATCACCAACCGGAGTCGATATAGAGAACGGCTCAAGAAGCTGCTCGGGTTCAATCGCAAAACTCGAAGACACAAATGGAGTGACATAGGACAAAGAAGACCCCAGATCAATAAGAGCATAACAATCAATGGACTGGATAGATAGGATACCTGTGACAACATCTGGGGATGCCTCAGCACTCTGATGGCTACTGAATGCATAAAACCTGCTGGGTCCGCCCCTACCACGAGCTCCATCTCTGGCTGTACCATGCCCTACTGGGCTGGAGGCCTCACTGAGGACATAGTAACTGATGAACTGGATGGCTGAGCAAGTCCCCTACCCGTGCCTTGTCTGAGCGCACGACAGTCCCGCTGTATGTGACCTATCACCCCACAATTGTAACACACTGGAGCATCCAAGTAACATGCCTCTATATGAAATCTCCCACACTTGGTACATATACCTCCCAGCTGCCGAGGTCTCATTCCCGAATGACTGAGCTGGCGGGACCTCCTGCTGTCAGAACCGGCCTCGAAGGGCTACTCTGCTGGAAATGGTGCACGGATGGCGGTGCACCAGCTGAGGACTGAACATAATACTGAGATGGTCCTGATGACACTCTCCCTAGAGCTGACCTCCCTGAGTGACCCATAGACCGGGACCTACTACTACTCTCCCTGTCTGCCCGAATCTTCAGCTTCCTGGCCTCAGTGGCCTGAGCAAAACCCACGATCTTCCGATAGTTCATGTTTGAATGTAAAGCCGCTGTAGTATCCTCATTTACCACCAAAGGGCTGAGACCCTGAACGAATCACCGAACTCTAGCCACCATAGTCGACACCTACTGAGGAGCATATTTGGAAAACCTCACGAACTCCATATACTATTCCCACACACTAATACTAACCTGCTTAAGAACCTCAAACTCGGTGGCATGAGCTGCCATGGTCTCGGCAGGCAAGAAGTGGTCCATGAAGGCATCTACGAACTCATCCCATCTTGCTGGAGGTCTCCCCTCCTCACGGGAATCCTCCCACATCTCAAACCACGAACGTGCCGCTCCCTTCAACCTGTATGAAGCCAATTCTACCCCTCTATCTCTGTGGACTTCATCACTCGAAGGGTCTTGTACATCTCATTAAGGAAGTCCTGCGGATTAGCCTCTAGGTCTGTACCTGAGAACTCTGGAGGGGACAATCGCAGAAATGGTGAACTCTGGAGCTGGAGGAATCTCCCTGTCCGTTGGAGGACATAAGGGCATCATGAGATCTCTAGGCCAGGGCGGCCACCAACTGGGTCAACATACGGATAGCTCTCCTAAGGTATCAGAAATCCCGGAATCGGAAGCTGGAGTGACATCAGGACTAGGAGCATTATCAGGAGGGAAAGTGGCACCCTCGGCCACCGCCGGAACATGATTGCTTGGATCAGGAACGGATGGTGCAGGCAAATTCAGAACTAGGGAATCACTCTCACCCACGACAGTCCGCACATGATCCATAGCCGTACGAAAGTGGCGTTGGCCCCTAGGCTAAGTCTAGCTTTCTTCTTAGGTGCTATCACTAAAAATTCGAAATAAAGCACGAATTAGACACAACATCACTTCACCACACAAACTTAGAATAACAAAGAAGAGAGTAGTTTTTCCTAAAAGCCCGTGTAGCCCCCAACTTATAGATGTGGTCGACAACACGCCGATAAGAAGGGCTCTACTAGGCACGTCTCCGAGACATCCTAGGACTCTTTAAAATCTTAGGCTCTGATACCAAGTTTGTCACGCCTCAAAGCCGAGGGGCATGATCGACGCCCGACCGGGTAGCCCCCGTCGAGCGGACCTGGGTGCCTTTCCTGTTCCCACGCGTTACCCCACATTATTCCTTGTTGATTAGCCAATAGATAAAAAATTGCAATTGAAAGTAATATGAATTCTCTTTTATAAGCACACATTATGATTAACAGGGAACATCTTTTGCAAAACACACATTATGATTAACATGGAACGTGGTGTACAAACTTCAGCGCCCAAAACATACACCTATATAAATAAGTTCCAACCCACATGACACTGTCTACAGAGCCTCTAGGAGAGAAATAATACAACACTTGCCGGCGAAAAGAACCCGGCTATACCTTTGCAATGACATAACAAAACTACTATTACAACAACAGAGGTGGCCTGAACCACGCAAGGCACCGGATGGAGAGGGGCTCACCAACACGTACACAACTGATAGAAAGGAGGAGGAGGATCTACAGATGGTAGAGTGGAGTGCCTGCCAGGGATCCACCTACAACTATAACACAAATGTAGCGCCCCCGACAAAAGGGACGTTAGTACATTTGAATTGTACTGGCATGTATGGACAAACTCTGTCCCAAGTAAACCCAAGACAAAATGCATATACAAGTGTAAAGTTGAACATTAATAGTACAACCATGGAGCAACAACCAAATATTTCACAACAAACGATACAATTAGTCAAACAAAGGGGCAATAAGTGCCCCACAGGTTACAAACTCTCATGCTATCTCCTTTCACAATTCCACGTTAATCATTTCATTATTTATATTCATATCAATAGTGATATTGGATCACATTTTCCACCCTTATTACTACGTCCACCCTTAATACCTTAGCCACCCTTATCACCCCAACCCACACCTTATTTCACCGTGTTGCGGCGTGCAACCCGACCCTGCCTAACAGTTTCAGTTCACAACAACATACAACACAACAACAAATACAAGAAATCAACTATAGCACATTGTTAAGATAGAACCACAACAAGGACCATGTAATTCCACAACTAGCAACAATAATTTCCTAATGTTCATCCATTTGTACACAATTTGGGTTACCACAAGAGTTGTTCACAATCAATCATACACGTTGTTCCATATTATTTCCATTTCCATCGTTTCCAAACTCTCTTTCAATCACAAGTTCCTCAACTTCCACCACAAGGTGTTATCACACAAGTATACATTACAAGAGCTTCACAATGATCCCCACATGAATATCAATTATCAAACAATTTCATAAACTAACACAAGACTCTTTCAATTACATGTTCCTCAACTTCCACCACAAAGTGTTACCATACAAGTATACATCACAAGAGCTTCACAATGATCCCCACATGAATATCAATTATCAAACAATTTCACAAACTAACATAGGGCAATTTCACAAGGATCACAGTTAGCCATACATACCTGGAATTGAATATCTCTTTCTAACTTCCACTCCAATTCACCAAGCAATCAAGAAGTCAATCTAGTTCATGATCAACACTTAGGTTTTAGAAATTTAAACTCATAGTTACTACCCAATTCCCTTTATACAAGATTCTAGGGTTTCGAAGACATGCATGAAGGTTCTATGAAGAATTTCAAAACAAGTGTATAAGGTTTCCATCCCAAGCTTCAATTTCAAATAGGGGAAATGGGTTAGGGATTTTACCTGAGAAATAAGTAGAGAAGACAATGCACCAAGAATGTTTTGAGCTCCAATGATTTTGAAAGGATAGATGATGAAGATTTAGCTTTCTCTCCCAAGAACTCTCTCTCCCCCTCTTTTATTTTGGTCAGAAATATGTTAAAAATGAGGGAAAAGGTATTTAATAAAAGGAGGGTCGGGTATAAAATTTTAGAAAAATACCAGGTAAGCACGATCTGCAACGAAATCTGCAGTCGCAGAAATGACATGCGATCCGCAGAAATGGCTCAAGTTTCGGATCTCTCGGGTTGGGAATGCGGTAGATATGCGATCCGCATTCCTATTCTGCGGTCGCAAAATGCACCACAGAACTGACCTTCGAATTTCTTCAGGGATCATATGCGATCAATCTGCGGTCCGCATATCGGTTATGCGATCGCAGATCTGACGGTTGCTCTCTGGAACCTTCTGCGGCAGAAATGCGGTCCGCATTTCTGATCTGAGACCGCATTCTGGATCTTTTCTGGAAAAATTTCGATTTCACATTTTTAAGTGTAAAATAGTAAAAAAGATCTGATCCACATAGGTAGACTCGACTCTATGAGCTACTAATATCTGAGCGCTCATTTTCACGTGGCCTTACATTTACATAAACTTAATCGCTCTGAATAGGTCCCGTATGATTAAGATCCAAAACAGAAATTTAATTTCATTAAGATGCTATCATCCATATTTATCTTTGCATTCGTTAGGAACCAACTAGCCATTTTGGTTTCACCAACCAAAAGCGAAAAAAACACTCACGTTTAACTTTTGTTCCAAGCCCTACTTGATTTCTAGCTAAGAATTTGGAAATTTCATGGTAAAGTGAACATTCATTTTTTGTTTTTTGTATTACAGATTGTGCAGTACATACTAGATGAAATAAAGGTGGAAGAAAATTTAATGACACTAATGCATCTACTCAGCCACTGAGAATAGCTGCACGGTCTCGTCAAGTTGCTTAAGAGATATATGGATGTTGTACTTGGGGAAATTGGATATAGAACTTGGTTTTAAGACTTGTACTAGTGGAACAAAATTATCTTCAGGTATGTAGATAACATTTTTTTTTGAAACTTTCTTAGTTTTGTTAAACACTTACAAATTAGTTGTTGATTTGTATTCTCCAATCGTAGGTACTAATCATATAGGGTCCTTTTGAAGAATGCAATAGACGACCCGCTGTTGAAAAAATACCAAGTTATAATTCTAGACGAAGTTTATGAAAGGAGTTTGATCACAAATGTTCTATTTGGGTATCTTAAGATAGTTTTTTTTAAAAAAAGCCGGACCTCAAGCTGGTGGTTACGGGTGTAACACTTGATTAAAATGTTCTATGCAGTGGCGGATCTACTCTTTGAATTTGGGTGCTCGAGCACCCATTAACCTTGACGCAGAGTATGTATAGTTATATAGAAAATTTGAGAAAACGTATAAAAATTTACAAAAACACCCATTAATTTTATGTACAAAAAAATTCAGCACCCACAAACTTGAATTCCTAGATCCGCCACTGGTTCTATGTGCATTACGTAGCTGCACAGAAAAAAAAACCTAAAATTAAAAAAGTTAAATATGAAAAGAAGGAACAAAATTTAAATCCTAGAAGGCAAGAATCGAAACTAAGGAGCAAATTGGTGAGGCAATCTTATCTAAGGAGATGTTTTCTTTTTCCCGTGAAATTCTATTATAAATGAATATGCTATTTAACCTAATAGAATTTTAGTTCTTTCTATGTAATCAAGAATAAGAGTATTTCTTAAAGAGAGATTTGCGTAAATGTACCGCCCAACATACAACATTGTACCTACGTAACCACGTATTCTCTTTTTGCAATAGTGTGTATACACTTGATATACAATATTGTATACTTATTATAAGAGTTTTTTTCAAACTAAAAAATATTAGACATATATTTTAATACACTACGTCGGTTCTGGTTGAAAAAAAGCTTTTGACATATTTAATAATTTGAATAATTTACTCCAAAGTTCTAAATTGTCACGCAAAGTTCTACTATTAAAAGTTTGAAAACTTGGAAGGGAGGAAGTGACACCTAAAGTTACTCCTTGATGAGAGTTCTATTTTATGTCTCATACAATTTATACTAGTTGTATGAGATTTTTTTTGTCTCACAAATTTGTGGACCCCAATCTTACACTTCTGGGTCCACAAAAATATGGGTTCACAAAACTGTAAGACAAAAAAGTTACTTCTTACAACTAATGTCAGTTGTATAGGACACAAATCAATGTTGTTTCAATAGTAGTAAAGTATGCTTGGGTGTTTATATTTTATTTTATTTTATGTAAAAAAATATATTCTATTTTATTTGTATTTTTCAGATTATTATATCAGACTTGTTACGAAGATTTACACATTATGCTATAAAATATCTACACATTATCATTGATCAAGACTTAAACTTATATAGTTCCACTGTCCTATATATAGTTTTCCATTAGGGGCGGAGCTAGAGGGAAGAAAATGGGTTCATTCGAATTCATTTGACGAAAAAATATATTGTGCTTATAAGGTCAAAAAAAATTAATTTATACACATAATGTACATGTTAAACCGAGCCTATAAATGAAAATTTTGTAGCCGTCACTCAAACTTTTAATACATAAGATAAACCAAAAGCACAAGACAGATATATACACAGTACTAATGGGGACAAGTACCTTTTGAAAATGGCGCAGTATTTTTCATGATTTACGAATTAGTCAAACGAATTCAACTGCAATAAATTCAATTTCAAGAAGAACATAAACAGAAAATATTTTGAGAAGAGAATATTAGTGTTTAGACTTAACCTCTTTTAAGCATGCACTCATATTATTTTAAAACTCATACAAAAAGCACTTATAATTATTTTCCTCGAATAATCCACCAAATATTTCATTTCCCTACCATTATAGAGCTTCAACTACTTGTTATGACTTTGTTAGTACCTCTTTTTTTCTTGATTATCCTTGGAGTTTTTCTATTTACCCTACACTATGTGTTATTAATAAAGCGCGAACGCCCTATCTGTTGTAAGGGGCCTTTTCTTGCTCGTTAGCGCTATTTTTTTTTTAATTACAACTAGAGGGGGACTTATGTATAATGTTGAGGGGTCATCGAACCCTGTAAACTTCGGCAGAAAATTATGTATATATATATATATATATATATATATGTATATCTTGAAAATAATTATATAAATAATTTGCACGCTCAATGCTAAAAATCTTTAAGAACAGCTGATCAAGCAAAATAATGGTGCACCTATCGCGTTAAGATTATGGATCCTTCTCTGATTACAACCACGTGTGCATTTTTAGAAATCTTGGGCGCATGAACATGAACCGGTCAGCAATCTCCTAGATGCTGTTAATTTGATCAATGAGCTCCCTACACGTGAAATACTATGTTGAAACACATTTTGTATGATTAACACTTTGAAAAACAATCTAGGCCATTAAGCCGACTGCTTTAATTGGAACATCTGGAGTTGGAGGAACATTTACTAAGGAGGTGATTGAATTCTCAATTGTTTTATGATAGGGTCGTGCTATTTTTGCAAGTGGAAGTTTGATGTTTTATACTTTATTATCACACAAGATGGGTGTATGGTAACTAATTTTTCGCTTAAACTAAATATGGAAGGACCTAGTTCTTCTATGTATTTCTTTTACTACTGTTATGGAATAATAAATGTAAAAAGTAAAGAACACAAGTATATTTAAGTGGAAAATACCAGACTTAACATGTGAAAAAAATCACGACTTACTATTTAGTAGGATTTTTTTCAATATTTCACTAAATCACTGAGCCATAACAATATTTACAAAACTCTTTGTAAATCTAAGGATTACCTCTAAATCCTGTTGTAGCAACCAGCCTCTATCTGTTTCGACAATTCAAGTTAACTCTAACTTGAATACTCATAGTATCTATTACAATTGCTTCTAGATAAAGCTGAAAGGTACAATATGAAAATACCTACTACAATTGAACTAGAAATATAGAAAGACACATAAACCTCTTTATGGAGCTGGTTCTTCAATGTGGTTCATGTAGCTTCAGCTTTGCACACTTGAATCACACACGAACTGCTTCCAAAAAGCCTTGCTATTTTGCTCTCAATTCATGTTTAACTTCTGTGTTTTTGTGCAACATATGTAATATGAGAATATCCTGCAATTTATAGAGTTAGTAGATGAAGAAATAACTAGAGTTCTAATGCTACTCTTCCTTGGTAGAAGATTTCTAGTTGATCTCAACTTCTAACTCCTTCCTTCTCTTGGATAATGTTCCCTTTGTGTAAGGAATCCTTCTCCTTATCAATTATGCAACCTTTTCGATCAAAAAATATTAAATACACTAAGTTAAGCTTATCTCCTTCATGTGCATTCCACATGCTCGAATCTGCCCATTTTTTGTGCATCTGAAGGATGCACCTGGTTCATGCTTGAGCTTCCTTTGTCAATCTTCAAAACTAACCTTCATTTGGGCCAACAAATTACCCCTTTTTGATGATGACAAACTCTATGTTTTTCATAAGCTTAGGCCCTATTTCAACTTAGCTCAACAACAACACAATGTTATAAATGTTTTTTATTTTTATCACTTATCATCAAGGACCATGTACATTAGGTTATAAACATCACTTTTCAAAGTGAAAAGTACACCCTTTTTCCCAATTATGGAGTAATTGAAAAGTTGCATAGAAAATGTGAGATTACCAGATTTTAAAGCTTACTCATAGCCACTGGGGCTACTTCAAATGCAATCATGGATTAATCATCATAGATCAAACTAATAATTTTAACCATCAAAGAAATATAAACAAACATTTAGACAAAAGATAATGAATTTTAATTGATGATTGATAAGATTCTACTACAAAGCATAAGAAGAAATAAAAATACTGAAAACATGAGCAAAAGAAACAAAAAATCCCGAACTGGGTCACTGGTTGATCTACACCAACTACGAAGCTTAAGGATGGGAAGAACTAGGTGCTTGATTTTTTTTATTTGGATGAGTTTCAGCATTCCTTGAAGAATGCCAATGTTCTTTTTTTTTTATCTAGCCAGCTCAGTTCTGAGAACTTCTATTTTAGTCTCTACCTCAACCAATCCTCTTCTTCAGTTTTTCAATCTCAGCATCCTTAGCCCCACTTTCTTGCACCAAGGCTTTAGCCTTGCTATTTACTGGTATCTTTTTGAATGAACTAGGTTCTTAAGGAGTGTCATTGACTTCATAATCTCAAATAAGCAGAGTATTAACCCAAAAATAATTCATTCTTGTGCTAACCTCCCACTTTTCATAGGTACATTGAAATGTGCAAGCACAATTGTGCGAATGCAGCCATAGGAAATGGTATGAGTTTTGGTGCATTGATAACTCTATCAAGAAGCTGGATTATAGCTTTCAGTCACATTCTTCAGCAAGTCTGCGAGGGTTTCCTCTACAGGGGAACCATGTTCATCTCCCCAAACATCCATTACACCTGCGTCTTTGGTTAAACTCATATGAGTGGGTGAAGAATCAGCCACTCTTGTCGCCTTTCCCTTTACAATACTCCTAGCACCATCGCTCTACTTTTTTTTTCTTTTTTATTTTTACCACCAACTTCTCCAAATTCTGTAGTCTCAACACCTACTATAGATCCTACAAATCTATTCTCCAGTTTTGCAGCAACTTTAGAAACTGTCTCAGGAGAAACTTTAGAATCAGAAGATACGTGTTCAGTTTCGGAAGAACCACTTTCTCCCCCCTCAGTAGCAGACTTAAAAGAATCTAGGTAGTTTAATACGATTAGGAGTCTTGAATGAAATTGGTTCACTTGTAACATATAAATTCAAAACAACTTTGCTATTTGGTAGAACTCTACTCATGATCCAAGTATAGTTATTTCAAATTATGCAGAGTGTAGAAAATATACCGTGTGCTTGATGAACCAGGTTCTTCACTGATAACTCTCTTGTGTAAGTCTAAATTTGCCAAAATAGAGAAAATATCATTAGATATTAATGAGTCACTTTCACACATGGCATAAGACTATTGAAAGTGTGATACTGAGCAAGATTTAATCTAATTATACACAATTTACAGACTTTCTAACCATTTTTTTTTCAATTTTTTAATTTTTTCCTGATTAACTTGAACTGATCCTTTTAGGTGATCTTAATCATCCCTAACTACAACATGTTCTGCTTAAAGTGATCTTTACTAAAGCCTTTTGTGAAGATGTCAGCAATTTACTTATCAGTAGTACAAAACTCCACATTGATTAGGCTTTTCTCATAGTTGTCCCTAAAAAATGGTGCCTAACATCTATATGCTTAGTTCTCTTATGATGAACCAGATTATTTGTCATACTAATGGCACTAGTTTTATTACAAAAAATATGGATGCAAGCAACATCAATTCCAAGTCCAATAATTGATGTTTGATCCACAACACTTGAGCCCAACATGAAGCAAGAACTACATACTCCGCTTCGGCAATAGAAAAGGCCATTGAATTTTTCTTTTTTGTAGCACATGACACAAGGTATGAACCAAGGAAATGTGCCATACTTTAGGTGCTCTTCCTATCCACAAGGAAACCTGCATAATCAACGTCAACATATTCCACTAGGTTAATTTTACTACCTTTTGGATACCAAAGGCAAAGGTCACTGGTGCCTTTCATGTATCTCAATATTCTCTTGACAACAATAAAGTGGGACTTCTTTGGGTTTGCTAGAGCACAAAGACCTACACTCAAAATAATTTCAGGTCTTCTAGCAGTAAGATACAAAAGAGAACCAATTAATCCCCTATACAACTTCTGATCAACAGATGAACCAGGTTCACCCATATCCAATTTTGTGGATGTTGCAATAAGAGTGTCCATTTATTTGGGTGTTCCTTCCGGGTTTTGTTATTGAGGAATAGGTATATGGACAGGTTCCCTCGAGGTTTGAGGATCAGTTCCTCTCTAGTCAGTTTCTGCTGTCATGTTTCCTTGGGTGGAAGGACCTGTTCCATCACGTGTTCCTTCCTATGATGCATCTTCAGACTGGACTGTGGTTTCACCATTTTAATTTATTATCATCCCAATCTCTTCATTATCTTGTTTCTACTTCTCAGAAAAAATATTAGTTTTTTAGAAAAAATAACATATACAATTTTTTATATACACGGTCCTTTTATTGTACATCTTATAAGCTTTACTATGTGAAGAATATCCAAAAAATACTCCCTCATCACTTCTGGGATCATACTTACCCAGGGAGTCTTTGCCATTATTGTTCACAATGCACTTGCATCTAAATGCCATACGATGGGATATATTTAGCTTTCTGCCTTTAAGTGCAATGGCGAAGCCAGAAAATATTTTTAAGGGAATTCAAACTTGAAAGAAGTAAAAAGAAACTTTGACAAAGGGTATTCAATATATATTTTATGCATCTAATATTAATATTTTACTTATATACGTAGTGTAATTTTTCGTACCCTTAGCAAAATGTGGCTTCGCTACTGTTTAAGTGACTCACAAGGAATCTTCTTAACAAGAGGTCTAGTCATGCACCTATTTATGATGTAGCATGCAGTGTTCATACCTTCTGCCGAGAAGCTATGAGGCAATTTACTAGCAAGTAGCATGTCCTAGCCATTTCCTCTAATGTCCTATGCTTTCTTTCAACTATTCCATTTTGTTGTGGAGCCCTAGGGGTAGAAAAGTTATGATTTATGCCATGCACATCACAAAATTCAGCAAACTTAGCAATTTAAAATTTAGTTCTATGATAAGACCTAATTGATGCAAGTTGATTGCCCAAATGTTTCTGAGTTTTTCTAACAAAAGAAGTAAACATGTCAAATACTTCATCTTTTGAAGTTAAAAATAATGTCCAAGTAAACCTAGAGTAGTCATCAACAAACAGCGGCAAATCCAGGAATTCGAGAGGATGGGTGCATCATTATTTTAATTATAAACATTCAGTTTCATGATATAAAATTTTACAAAAATAACAACTTGGCTAGCAAAAATTATCCAATTCCATTATCTAAAAAATACATCATTAATTTACATTTGTACTCGACGAGCTTTCGTATTTTGAAAGCGATCCATAATAGCATCATTAGTTACAGTTGCAAATACCTTATGCTCTATATTGCAAAGTAAACAACCATTCAAAAATTCATCACCAATGCTATTACGTAGTTCATTCTTTATGAGCTTCACTGAGGAGAATGCTCTTTCTACACTTTCCATAGCAACATATAAAATCAGCGTCAGCTTCACAAATAAATAAATAGGACACAAAGTTTGATTCAATTTTGTTTTAGCTATCACCATAGCAAGATCCTTAATTCCTTTCAAATTGAGAAATACACTACCACACTTTCGAGCATAGGCCATGAAACTATCGAGCTGGAAATTGAGATATCGAAGCTCCCTATCACCAAATTCACTTGGATAATACTTGGCCAACTTCATCATTCTATCTTTGTCAAAATTAGCAAATGAATCAACCGGATTCAAACTAGCCATACCAAAGAGCAAGTCACTAGTCACTAGTCACTAGGTCAAAACGATAATTGAGCTCAAAAGTTGGAAATCAATAGTAGCATAAAATATTTCCACATGAAAGTGATGTGAATATAAAATATCAAACCTCTTACGCTTTGACCTTGGATAGTTTTCATCCATTTTGAGAATTAAAATACCATGTTTACCCACAAAATAAGTAAACCTCATAACATTGACGATATCTTGATCTTTCTTTTGTATTGATTTATTCAATTCATTTGTAAGAAGCAACATCTTGAACATCAAGTGCAACATAAACACAAATTCAAAATCTTCAATATTATCCAAAAGAGTTTTTGCCGCAAATCTATCAAGAGAAAGTAGATAATCCTTTTGCATGTCTTTTAGCACATTAACAATTAAAGCAAATATAATCATAAAATTTTCCAAGGTCTTAAAATGAGACCCCAACGAGTATCACCCGGTCATTGGAAGCCACGTATTGATTCAATTCTTGTCCGGTATAAACTTCTCCATTTTAAAATAATTTTTTTCAACTTCTCTACTTGGTGTTGTCTAAGTAATTCCTTGCGTTTGAAAGATGCTCCAATCGTATTCAATAAATTAGTGACAACATCTAAGAATTTATTCATATCCAAATGTTTTTTATAAAGATCTACAAGTGTCAATTTCAACTGATGAGCAAAACAATGAATATAATATGCATATGGAGCATCTTGAAAAATTAAAGTTTTAGGCCATTTATTTTTCCCTGCATATTTCTTGCTCCATCATAACCCTGTCCTTGGATGAACTTAATGAGTTATCCGAAAGTAAAGAAAAAATTGCATCATTTAGTGATTGTGCACATGTATTTTTCATATGGACAATGCCCAAAAATCTCTCTATCACCTCCCCATTTTTGTTAACATATCGTAGAACTAGGGCAATTTTCTCCTTATGTGAGATGTCATTTGATTCATCAACCAATATTCTAAAATAATCACCATCTAAATCTTTGATAGTAGCTTTAATGGTTTCTTTAGCACAAGCATCCACAATCTCCTTTAGAATGGTTGGAAAAATCTTCATATAATTTTTGGAACATGACGTAGTATCACTTTTCCCACATCCGGATGCTTATCTCCATGAAATTTTAAAAGTTCAAGAAAAATACCTTTTTATTTGGATTCTTCACTCTCATCATGGCCACAAAATGGCAATTCATTTCTTAAGAGAAACCTTACCACGTCAGTTGAGGCATTTAAGCGCATTCGATGATCACTTTTTACTTTCTCGCTTTTTCTGTCAAAAGAAGATTAAATTGATTAGAGTTAATTCGCCATATCTTGCATTCTATTGAAACATTTATGATGAATATTATTTACTATACCGACATGTGCTCTATATCTTTCTAAACCTTTGTTACAACCCCTAAAACTATCTTTTGTAAAAGCATCCCCGACATGTCCACGATTTTCAAGTTCATTCTTGAATAAATAACAACACGAATAAAAAGCATCATTTGCTTTTATGCTATACTCCAACCATTGAGAATATGGACCTTTAAACTAATCGGGATTTAATTGACACATTTTATTCGCAAACTTAGTTTTAGGAAAGTCATGACCATTCGGTTGACAAGGTCCTCTTTGAATAAAATATCTTCTTACTTCATCTCGAATGTTAGGACTATACTGAGAAATATGTATCTTTCTTTAGGATCGATTTCAAGAGATCCGAACCTAAGGACACTATTAACATTTGAAGGAGGGGAAGAAATTACTTCTCTTTGAACTTCTGGAATTATTTGTGAATTTGCAGATGGTTGGCACAAACTAGAACCTGGTTGGCCATTGTTTAACTTGATCACGTATCTATCTATTTTGATGTTCAGAAAAATTATTCCTACAAAATTAAATACTCGTATTTATTCAATCTTAGATCATATCCATTTTATAAAATCAAATCAATCTTAATCATACAAAGATGAATCACACCCCTTTAGAATTTATTATTCAATAAGAAATCACGCAAAAAGACATTAAAGTGGTTAATAGGATTCCAAACATTAGATAAACATAAAACAATGAAACAAACAAATGCGAAAAATAGATTAAAAATATAAACATGAAAGTAAAAAAAATAACTGAGATTAACAATAAAATAAAAAATAAAAAATATACATGCTATGTGAATCTAGAGAAGACGGAGAATAAGCTGATTTGGAATTTTAGAACAAGATAAAGGGGGGGAGCCGGGGAGGGAGACTGACGCGAATCACTGAATTGGGATTGAGATTTGGGAGAATATTGGATATTTGGCATTGAAAAACTAAAAAGAAGTAACACAATAATGGTTGATGCTACCATGCAAAACAAATTGTAAAAGAGAGGAATGTGGGCTAGCTGGGGAAAAAGGAAAGGCCCAACTAGTGCACCTTTGACCTATTTTTGACCATGGGGGCTAGCAAATATTTTTACAAATATTAAGTGAATTACCTATATAATACCGACACCATCATTTGTTAGGCAGATCCGCTTCTGTCAACAAGCACCATCACATATCTCTTACCGCATTTGCTTGATGTTCTCATTAGACCACAGATATCCATATGGACTAGTTCCATCGTTCTGTTCGTGCTTACCACTTTCTTGAAATTTAAAAGAGGATCTTATCTGCTTCCCTCTTGCACAAGCCTCACAAATTTTATATTCCTTGAACTTGATGTTAGGTAGCCCTATCACCAGTTCCTTGGTGACCAAGTTGTTGAGTTGACTCAGACTTGCATGTCCAAGTCTCTTGTGCCAAAGGAGGGTATCATTGTCCAACACATTTAAGCAAGTGAGTTCATCTTCTGAAAGTGTGGACAAATCTCCAATGTATATATTGTTTACTCTTTTTCCTTGTAAAACAATCTTGTCAGTGGTAAGATTAATCACAAAATATTTGGTAGAAGTAAATGCTACCAAGGTACCTCTATCACATAATTATGATAAATTGATTAAACTGGTGCTCTAGGCCATCTCTCAAATAGACATTCTCAATAGAGTGAAATCAGTCTTACTTACATTTCCATCTCCAATGATCTCACCTTTCTTCCAATTTCCAAAGGAGACATTACCTCCTTTGAGGTCCTCAAGTGAAAGGAACTGGTTCTTGCTTCCTATCATATTATTTGAGGAGCCACTATCTATGTACTATATTTGGCTGCTCCCATTCACTTGGACCTCATAAGGAAATCAGGGGTTAGTCTTAGGTACCCAAACTTGTTTGGGTCCTTTCTATAGGCAAAACAGTGAATTAAATTCTTTTTAGCCCGCCCTGACAGCTTATTTTTCCCTTGAACAATTTTTTTATTCTTCTGACTAGCCTTTTCTTTTGCAGTACTTTCACTTTTATAGTGACCTGTTTTATCAAAATGTGTGCAAATTTTATTTTCAGGAAGTTTGTTGTACTTGCTTTTGGGATCCCACTTAGATGTAGGTGTCCCATAGCTAAGTCCTTTCTTGTTGTTACTATGATGTTCGTGTAGCCATGAAAGTGCATTGGAGGACCTGCTCCATTTACAGGTTCTGTCTAGCTTATGCTTGACCTTGCTAAGACCCCCCTTTTGGACTCTTATCTGCTCAACTCTTTTGTACAACTCATCTTTTATTTTTCCTATAGTTTCTTCTAAAGTGAGTTGTGTGATCACCTTTTGTTTTACTAGTTCCTAATTTTAATTTTAGATTTTCAAATCTAAGCTCTAGGACAGTGGTGTCAAGTTCATGAATGAATCCTGGTTCTATAACTCAGCATTTTTACTTTCACTTTCACTAGCCCTAAGTTTTAGATTTGTGTACTTAGTTTTTAAAATCAAACACTCCTTAGATATCTATTCCTTTTCTTTATTTAGATCCTCAGATTCATTAATGAAATCCAGGAGTAACTCAGATAGCCTTTCTTTAGACAGAAATTTAATCTTGCCTTTGAGATGAATTATACTCACCTCAAATTCCTCATCGGATTCTCCGATTTCCATAAGTACTTGTTCATCTTCATCTTCACCCTTTAAGTTTTCATCTGAGCTTTATCCCTATGCATCAACTATAGTTTTTGTTGATCCTTTGTTATTATTAGGTTGAACCTATTTCTTCTTCTTGTTCCTTCATTCAATTCTTTCCTTATTCCATTCAATTTCCCATTGAGGGCAGTTTTTGATGCGGTGATCAGTCTTCCTACACTTGTAACACCCCCCATTGGTTTGTTTTTCAGGAACCCTTAGTTTGTTGTACATTCCACTTCTTGAAGGACCCTTTCCTCTCATTAGGCACTTCTTGAAAGTTCTTTGTGATCATGGTAATTTCATCCTCCCCTAGATCAGCACCTTCAATGATTCTTAGTTCCAAGATCCTTTCCTTCATGGGTGCATCCATCTTCATAGTTTACCTTCTAAGTTAATAGGCAATGAGATTTTCAATTAACTCATCCAATTTAAGAGTGACAATGTTCTTTGATTCCTGAATAACAGTGCTTTTGGTTTCCCAAGAGACTGGCAGAACCCTTGTCAAAATCTTCTCAACTTTGTCTTCTTGAAGAATAACCCTTCCAAGAGACTTGAGTTCATTTATCAATGTGGTAAACCTTGTATATATCTCCTAGATGGTTTCACCTTCTTTCGTGGTAAAATTCTCATATTGAGAATACAACAGTGTTCCTCTGGACCTCTTTACTTGAGGTGTTCCTTCATGAGCTACCTGCAAAGTATCCCAGATTTCCTTAGAAGTGGTACAACTTTGAATTCCACTGTACTCGTCTAAACCAATTCCACACACAAGCTATTTCTTAGCCTTAACATTCTTTTCCCATTTCCTCAAGTACTCAGCATTGCGATCAGCTCTTGTTTTTGGCATATCTACTCCTTCAACATTCTTCGTCATGGTAGCCAGGGACCATCAGTGACAATTGTCCCATAGCTGATAGTCTTCTCCGATGATATGATCTCTCATCCTATTTTTCCACCAAGAGTAGTACTGGCCATTAAAAAGTGGAGGCCTATCATTGGATTGCCCTTTCTAGTTTTCAGGCGGCGCGCTCGTCTTGATCTGTTCCTAAGGTGTTAGCCTCTTCAAAGATAACTTGCTCTGATACTAATTGATGTTTTATACTTCAATACCACACATGGGGGAGAAGGGGGGGTGATTTGTGTGGTGATCAATTTTTTGCTTAAACTGATTATGGAAGGATATGGTTCTTCTATGTGTTCCTTCTACTACTGTTGCAGAGAAATAAATATAGAAAGTAAATAACGCAAATATTTTTACGTGGAAAATACCCGACTCAAAAAGTGAAAAAACTACGACCTACTACTTATTAGGATTTTTCCCATTAGTTCACTAAATCACTGAGATAAAATAGCATTTACAAAATTTTTTGTAAACCTAAGGATTACCTCTAATCTCGTTGTAGCAACCGACCTCTAACTATTGCGACAATTTCAAGTTAACTCTAACTTGAATACTCAAAGCACCTATTACAATTGCTTCTAGATAAAGCTGAAAGATACAATATCAAAACACCTACTATAATTGAACTAGAAATAAACAAAGATATGTAAAACTCTTTATGGATCTGGTTCTTCAATCTGATTCATGTAGCTTCAGATTTGCACATCACACACAAACTACTTGCAAAAAAACCTTACTATTTTGCTCTCAATTCACATTTAACTTTTGTGTTTTTATAACACATGTAATGAGAGAACATCCTACAATTTATAGAGTTAGTAGATGAAAAAATAACTAGAGTTCTAATGCTACTCTTCCTTGGTTTGAGTTCTGGTTGATGTCAACTTGTAACTCCTTCCTTATCTTGGATAATGTTTTCTTTGATTAAGGAGTTCTTCTTCTTATCAATTAAGCAACATTTTTTATCAGGAGACATGAAATACACCAAGTTAAGTTTATCTCTTTCACGTGCATTCCAGATGCTCGAATCTGCCCGTTTTTTGGGCACCTGAGAGATAGACCTGGTTTATGCCTGAGTTTTCTTTGTCAATTTGACAAGATTGTTAATTTATGCTCTTTCTTGCAATATACGAGGCAAACAAAGTGTTACATATTTCCAGGATTTGGTTTTGGCTTGGTGATGTCTGGCGCGATCCGCGTGCACAATGACATGCTTTTAGCAGCTTGTAAGTACAGAGACTAACATATACTGGAGTAGCAAACAATCAGATGCGCAACTTTTTTGAACCCGCAACAAGGGAAAACATGTAACTTTAAGTGCTAAAAAGTCGATCTTGATATGAAAACAGCCAAAGCGTTGGCTGCTCAAGTAACCTAGGAGCACTTTGCCAAAGGGTTGATTTACCATCTCTTTTTTCTTCTTTTTTTTGTTTGTTTGTAAATTTGTGTAAAAGCAGCATTGTCTTTGTGCTACAGTTGAATAAAATGAATGTCGATTAGTTTATTGTTTTATAAATAGACGATGTTTATTTTTTTAGTTAGTATACATATGTATTATATATTAATTATACATAAGTATACATGTAATATATCTGCCGGCTATTTTTAATTTAAGATATTAGGTGGACGGCTATTTGGTTATTCCCTTCATCCACAATAAGTGACTAATTTACTTTGGGCACACTCATTAAGGAAATAGTAAAAACTAGACAAAAATAATTAGTGTAATTAAATATTGGAGCATATATAATTTAATATGATGGGTAAATAGTCTTTTTAAGGATACGTACATAAGAGTAATTTTTAAAAAATAAATTAAATTTTTTCTTGACTATATAAATAAATATTAATTTTGGATCAAAATAAAAAGGGAAATTGATCACTTATTATGGACCGAAGGAATTAATTCGGGATTTTAATGTTTATTAGAACTTCAATAATTGAATAAGTGTGGGCATGTATAGGTGGAGAATCCCATGGAATCCAATGTTACAAGGAATTCATCTGGGTTGGGGGAGGGGGCGGTGGGGCTAAGAACTCCACGCTATTAAATTAAGAAGAAAAGTGAACTATCTATGTCTTGATTGTAATATGTATAAGGCTTTACACCAAAAGAGAAGAAATTGTCTAAATTGTCTAAATATATCAAGGTGTGATCTAGTAGTCATTGAACTGAGAAAAGAATTATTAGATTTTTGGTTCAAATTCAATTGAGACAAAAATATTTAATTAATTCTTTTCCTTCGGGTATTTATGTTAATTGAAGGTAGTATGTACTTGTTGAAATAGTTGAAGTGTGCCAAGCTGATATATTCCAATAGTAATTAAAAAAACGAGGAGAAATTGTCTAAATGTATCGAGGTATGGCCTAGTGGTCAATGAACTCAGAGGAGAACAATAAGATGTTCGGTTCAAATTTTAGCTGAAGCAAAAATATTTAAGTGATTCTTTTTCCTAGTTACTTAGCCATGGTTGCCAGAATTATTTGATATCTATGCTGATGGAAGACAGTATGTATTCGATAGAATAATTGAAGCATACGCAAGCTGATTCAAACACCAACCAACCGTAATTAAAAAGAGAAAAAGAAATCGTCCAAATAATATTGCTTGAACATTCCCCTAAAAAGAATTGGAAACTTGACATGAAATCTCATCTTCCATTATGGTTAAGAAAATTCTAACCACTTCGATACATCTAAAGTGAGCAAATGAGAAAGATCCAAAATACTAATTATTTCGAAATTGGGCCATCTTTCTCGAGAGAGGCCGGCCTCCTTCTCTCATTCTAATGGTTTTCTACTTTTAGTCGACTGCTCTATGAGTTAGCTCAATGAACTTCATCAAGTCAATTAGTTACCGACAAGGATGACGTGGCGGCAGAGACTTTGAAACGACAAAGAGGGCAAGAATTACAAATAGAGAGCCATTTTGTAAGGCAATTTGCATGAAAAATATGGCCACAAGGGACTTGTTTGCCATTATCAACACCTTTTTGAAACCCTTCCATGCATACTATACAAAGGCAACCTTCACAATTTATAACCATCGGAAATTCTTGAACTTGAATCTCATCCTCGTCGGAAAGCGTCGAACACCGCGGCGGCTCAGCCGTCATGCTGCCTGAAATTCCCACCACCGTTAAAGCTAAATCAAGATCGAAATCTTTATCCATTTTGAATATATACGTATTGATTTAGCCCTGAGAGATAATCTGTAAATATATATAGATACAATAAACCCACCATCATATAACACTCCTTTGGGTAGGTAGACCAACCGCCCAAGTGTCATGCATTTGGTTTTCTTGTTTTATATTACAAGTATGTCCGCAAAGACTGTGTACAATATTAAGTAAAGAGAATAGACAGTGTCAGTTGACCAAGAAATTTGGTTAAAAAATATGATTAGGTTAAGTTCATCTACGCCCGCAAGGAAAGGAAAAGTCATTCTGTTCATATCTATAGAGTCATGATATTGTAAATACATTCCTCCCTCGGTTTCATTTTATATTACTGTATTGGAGAAAAATTGAATTAACATATTGAAAATGACGCGTCGTGATACGTGTATTGGTCAAATGGTCAAAGCATTATGATTAATCATGAGGCACGAGCAACAACAGCTACGAGAGAAGATATTCAAAGAAGCACGGTTGTTACTCAAATAACACAAAGCTCATACCTATTCAAATCATTTAAAGCTCGAAGATCAAGAAGAATCAAAGGAATGAATCTGACAACGCAGAAGAGACCAAATTCAATATTAAAATGCCGAATACGTTAGAGAATTTATATTTAATGTAAATAATGGAGTAACGTTTCTTTTAATATCATTTATTGCTCATAATTGCCTTATTAATACAAAGTCAATACACCTTCCCCTAGAATTTACTATAAAAGGAGGGGGTTAGAACATTTATGAAGACAAGAAATACCATTGAGACACTATTGAAATACAACCTGATTTCTTTGCTTTATATTTGCTCTCAAAGTCTTTTCTTATTTTCTTTCTTGATTATCAGTAACCCGTATTCTTCTTAATTTCTAGCTTTGACCAAAGTCCTAGTTTATTGGTTAAACAAATTGGTTCCGTTACCGAAAATCTGATAATCAATTTCCATCTACTATGGCAAACAACAATGACAACACCTTAGGAAACCAGGAAAATCAAACCCAGCAAGATCAAAGAGATTTGCAAAACATTCCCCTGGTCCCTTCTCCACATGGCTCACCACGACAATCTCGTGAAGGCACTCCTGAGTTTCATGCTGGTGAACAAGGGCAATCTGAACATTTCGAAGGGGCAGATAAGGCTTTATAAAAAGTAATTGATGCACGGTTTAACAAAGCTCTTCAGGCTCTAGCTAGTCGATTACCTGCTGCACTTCCCACGCCTACGCCCAATAACAATATGTTGGAGAATCCCCGTTCTGGGCTTGTTAATTCTAGAAATGGAGGAACCTCCAGTGAATCATAGGAGGGAGAACCAGGTAGTTCAACTTATTCTCATTTGCAAATTTTTGTACTAACCTTGCAGAAACAGCTTAAAGAATAAAATGACCGCATAGAGAAAATTCCTAGAGTTCCACCTATAATCAAAGGAGTGGATATGGATAAATATTCACAACAACCGTGGAAGCCAACTGCTGCCCCCTTCCAATTCCAAAGAAATTCAAAATGCCTGATGTCCCAAAGTACGATGGAACAACCGACCCATGAAGACCACGTGACAGCATTCAGAACTGGCGCGAAGGGTAATGATTTACCGAAACAGGATATTGATTCAGTCATGGTCAAAAAATTTGGTGAAACACTCACCAAAGGGACGTTAATTTGGTATTCTCTCTTACCCAAAAATTCTATAAACTCTTTTGCTGAGCTTGTAGATTCTTTCATCAAAGCACATTCGGGAGCCCAAAAGGTAGAGAAAAGAATGAAGGATATCTTCAAAATCAAGCAAAGAGATTCAGAACTACTTCGAGATTTTGTTGATAGATTTCAATGTGAAATAATGACTTTACCGCGTGTGCCTGACAATTGGACGGCTATAGCATTCACGAGTAATTTGAATGAAAAACATTCGGAGGCCACGAGAAGACTCAAGGAAAGCCTTTGAGAATTCCCATCTACAACGTGGAATAATGTTTATAATAGGTATAGCATGTTAGAAAACACGCTTAACGCTAGAGGGGTGGTGAATAGCGTTATAATAAAATTTAGCGTAAACTTGCGGAAATTAAAATTTGCAGGAAATAAATAAGTGCGTTAAATAAACAAAAAGGAAAGAACGCACCGATATATTCTGGTTCACCACAACACGTGGCTAGTCCAGTCCCCGAGAGACTCTCTCGAGATTTTCCACTATCTTGTTAAGCTTACGGGTGCTCAACAACCCTTTACAACTTAAGGACACAAGCCTTAACACCTTTGCTCGGAGATACAACACTCCAAGACTTCAACCAAGGAAACACAAGTTCCTTACAACAAGAGAATCACAATTCTCTTACAAGTGTATAAAACACTAAACACTCAAACAAAATACTCCTTAATGAATAGATATGAGTAAAAGAAGTAAGCTCTAGATCACAACAACTTTGGACAAGAATATGGCTCTCAAAAGCTTTATGAAATTGAATATAAAATGATAAACAAAAGTATGCAAGCTTATAGCAATGTAATGATCAGTTGTAGTATGTTGTTGTTGTTTAAAACACTGAAATGAAGCTGTATTTATAGTTGAAAAACTTGGCATTACCGTTGCCTAATTGCCAATTAAGAGTTGCTGATTTTACTCACTGACAATCGATTGTCAAACCCCAACAATCGATTGTCTGCCAGTCAGATCAAAATTCAATCCTAGATTTTACGCTTGATAATCGATTACTTACAATCCATAATCGATTACTGGCAACGTTCAAAAAATCCTTTCCAGATTTTACCACAAACAATCGATTGTCCAGAATCAACAATCGATTACTCAGCAACGTTCAAAAAATCTTTTCCGAATTTCAATCAAAACAATCGATTATACAAAATCAATAATCGATTACCCAATAACGTTCAAAAAATCTTTTCCGGATTTTAATCAAAATAATATACATAATCAATAATCGATTACCTGACGGTATTTGAAAACTTTACGACAACGGTCAGCTTCACAATCGATTGCACAAAGTCAACAATCAATTACTTATCAGTTTTTGAAAAACATTTTAGACACTGTCTCTTTGACAATCGATTGTCCAATGTAACAATCGATTATTTAATAAATTTGAAAATCACTGGAAGACACTGTCTCAACATAATCGATTACCATTAGTTCATAATCGATTATTCTGAGTTTTGAAAAACTTTGATGGACACTGCCTTAGTTACAATCGATTGTCATTAGTTCACAATCGATTGTCATGCAGGTTTGAAGAACCTGATGCTCACTGTCTTACTCACAATCGATTGTCATTAGTTCACAATCGATTGTCATGCAGTCTTAGCTTAAAACAATCGATTATCATAAGTACATAATCGATTATCTTAGTCCAGATTTTTAAGGCATGTCTAAAAATTATTTTGACTACTGTAAATATGCATGATTTAAAATCATTGGACATTAAATTAAATATGCATGATTTTGGAAAATAGTTTTATGAGAGAAGCCATGTTACGAGTCAAGTTGTAGGATCGAGATCACAATTAAGAATGACTCAATTAAACTATAAAACTTTGTCTTGAGCTTGAATCTCGTTGTATATCAATTGTGCGCTTGTTTCTTGAACTTCGTCATATATCAATTTTCGCTTCGTTTGTCATTCATCAAAACCTATACAAAAGAACACACGTTTTAGTATATTGCATTGAGAACGTGTTTCCAACAATTTCCCCCTTTTTGATAATGGCAAACATTAAGCGGGATATGCAAGACAAGCAATTTATAATGACGATTCAAGACAAGTATATACATGCAACAAGTATGCAATTTGTTCCCCCTCAATTTGAGAATTCCCCCTCAATTTAAGCATATAACTTGAGAATGCATCATACCCGTTATCTTCCCCCTTTTGCCATTAGCAAAAATAATAATAAGATGCCAAAGATGAAATAAACCTTGTTTATTTATTGGAAAGAAGGTGTGATTATTTAAAGAGAGTATAATAGCTCAAATGATAGCATTACAATCGATTATTGATACGAGATAATCGATTATTAGATGAGGGAAACAGATTTTTCTGAAGAAGACTTGATTCTTGCGCGTCATGCTTTATAATTCCCCCTACTTTTAGGGCGATACCTGAAAAAAAAATTAGACGTCTCCGACGCTCAAGTTAGAAATCATGAAAAAAAATGCAATGCATGACTTAGATAAACGTGGAGTCAAGGATCCCGAGTTCACTGCGAATTCGGAAGAGGGGCTCTTTCTCTAAAGGCTTTGTAAAGATGTCTGCCAATTGATTTTTGGTTTCAACAAATTCAATTTCGACATCGCCTTTGAGAACGTGATCTCTAATAAAATGATGTCTAATTTCAATGTGTTTCGTTCGCGAATGAAGAACGAGGTTCTTCGTCAAGCATATGGCACTAGTATTATCACATCTAAGAGGGATATGATTAAGACTTAGGCCATAGTCCAAGAGTTGTTGTTTCATCCATAGGATTTGAGCGCAACAACTCCCCGCGGCTACATATTCAGCCTCGGTTGTGGACAACGCAACACTTACTTGTTTCTTGCTAAACGAAGAAACGAGAGAGCTACCGAGCAAATGGCAAGTGCCACTAGTGCTCTTGCGGTCCAATTTGCATCCAGCAAAATCGGAATCGGAATAGCCAACAAGTTGGCATGAAGAGACTTTGGGGTACCATAGACCCACATTTGTAGTACCAACAAGATACCTTAAAATCCGTTTTACCGCAGTAAGATGAGACTCCTTCGGACACGATTGATAACGAGCGCATAAGCACACACTAAACATGATGTCCGGACGACTAGCAGTAAGATAAAGAAGAGAGCCAATCATACCTCGATACTTTTTGGTGTCGACTTCCTTACCTTTCTCATCTTTGTCAAGATGATCGGATGTGCTCATGGGAGTTGCCATTTCTTTGCATTGTTCATCTCAAATCGTTTCAGCAATTCTTTGCAATATTTGGTTTGACAAATGAATGTACCTTCTTTCATTTGCTTTACTTGTAATCCCAAAAAGAATGTTAACTCACCCATCATAGACATCTCAAATTCGCTTGTCATTAAATCGAAAAATTCCTTGCATAAAACATTGTTAGTAGCACCAAATATAATATCATCTACATATATTTGAACTAACAAAATATCATTGTTTTTATACTTAACAAAGAGAGTTGTGTCAACTTTCCCCCTAATGAAATCATTTTCCAAAAGAAACTTACTCAATCTTTCATACCAAGCTCGGGGAGCTTGTTTTAAACCATAAAGAGCCTTTTTGAGTTTGAAAACATGATCGGGAGATTTAAAATCTTCAAAATCGGGGGGTTGTTCAACATAAACTTCTTCTTGAATACCGTTTAGAAAAGCACTTTTCACATCCATTTGATATAAATTGAAACTCATAGAAGAGGCAAATGCAAGCAATAAGCGAATAGCTTCTAATCTAGCTACGGGAGCATATGTTTCCTCATAGTCAATACCCTCTTCTTGATAATAGCCTTTTGCTACAAGCCTAGCTTTGTTTCTAGTGATTATACCATTTTCATCTAGTTTATTGCGAAAAACCCATTTCGTACCAATTATGGTATGACCTTCGGGTCTTGGCACCAAATCCCAAACGTCATTGCGTTCGAATTGGTTAAGCTCCTCTTGCATTGCCAAGGTCCAAAATTCATCCCCAATTGCTTCGGAGATGGTTGTTGGTTCAATTTGAGACACAAAAGCAGTATGTCCTAAGGTGTTCTTAAGGGAGTTTCGGGTACTTACCTAGTTCATAGGGTGTTTTCATGAGTATCGGCCGAATTACTACTCTATTTAGAACATAGCAAGTGGTATTCACGGCGTCCGCCCAAAAATGTTTGGTATCTTAGCTTCGTCGAGCATGGTTCTAGCCATCTCTTCGAGACACCTATTTTTCCTTTCCACCACCCCATTTTGTTGTGGTGTACGTGGAGAGGAAAAGGTATGCTCGATTCCGAGTTCGTCACAAAAGTCCGCAAAGAGATTGTGATCAAACTCTCCTCCATGATCACTTCTAATTGAAGTGACGGTTGTTTCTTTCTCATTTTGAACACGCTTAAGAAAATATTTAAAATTTTGAAAAGCATCACTTTTATTGGCAAGAAATAAAGTCCAAGTAAATCTCGAGTAATCATCAACAATCACAAAAGCATATTTATTTCTTCCTAGACTTTCAATGCGAGAGGGACCAAATAAATCCATATGAAGCAATTGCAATGGTCTAGAAGTTGAAACAATGTTTTTAGATTTGAAAGATGCCTTTGTTTGCTTCCTTTTTTGACATGAATCACAAATAGAGTCATCCTCAAATTTTAAATTGGGAAGACCAATAACTAAGTTTTGAGAAATCAATTTGTTCAAAAGATGCATATTGATATGTGCTACTCTACGATGCCATAGCCAAGTATCATCCTCTTTACTCATTAGACAATCAACATAATCGGGTGAGGAATTAGCAAGATCAACCATATAAATATTATCCACTCTAAAACCACGGAGGATAATTTCGAAATCACTACGTCTGAACACTAAGTATTCATCCGAATCAAATAAAGCAAGATTTCCCTTGTCACACAATTGGCTTATGCTCAAGAGATTATGCTTTAATCCTTTAACAAATAATATATGCTTAATAGAGGAATTTTCATCCTTACCGACCGAGCCGATGCCGATGATATTTCCTTTATTGTTATCACTGAAGATAACACTTCCTCCTTCTTTGTGCTCTAATTGAAGGAATTTGGATTCATCTCCCGTCATATGCTTGGAGTATCCACTATCAAGGTACCATAGTACACTTGATCCCTTCAAGCACACCTACAAAACAAATTAATGTTCTTTAGGTACCCATGCCATCTTGGGTCCTTGGGGGTTAGGCATATTATAGTGATGCGATTGAGTAATATGTCTATGACGTGTAAAGCATGCAGGAGCAATATGACCAATACATTTACAATAATGACAAGTCACATTTGGTTTATGCATCCTTCTAGGTTCATAGTAACTAGACGGATGAAAATTTCTTACTCTATTTTGAACACTATGACTATTTCGCATTTCATGAGAATTATTTCTCCTACTATGAGCTCTAGGATGGGCAGCATTTCTAGAGTGATTGTTTCTCGGTTGAAGGCCATTTCTAGGTCTTCTCAAAGGTTCAACATTTGGCCTAAAATATGCATCATTTCTAGGGTAACTATTTCTAGGTGGTAAGTCATTTCTAGGTCTCCTAAAATGTTCAACATTTTGTCTAGCATGCATATTGGTTCTAGGATTGCTATTTCTAGGATAAGCATTTGTTTTATTAGTCCTAGGTTGAGCCTTAGGTGGTTGGGGTTTGGCTTCAACCTTTTCTTTAACCTCATTCTTAAATCCTATGCCATGCTTGGTTGATTTCAAATTTACAAGGACCTCATTCAAATTCTTGTGGGAAGAATTAAACTTATCTAAGGTACCTTTGAGTCTATCTACCTCATTTTTGAGATGCAAGCAAGAAGAACAATTTTTAGTAGAATTTTCGGGCTTATCGGCGCTTCTTTTTCCAAAAAACTTGTTTTCCTCTTTCAGCTTTTCATTTTCTAAAACCAGTTTTTCTAAATCCTTTTCTTTCAAAGAAAGCTGTTTTTGAATATCCTTTTCTTTTAATGAAGCATTTTCTTTTATGCCCTTAACAGTTTTTGAAGCCTTAATAAACTCAGCATATAATTCATCAAAAGCAGTTCGCATTTCTTCAAGAGTAAAGAAGTTTTTAGACGAAATTTGACATACCTCATCTTTGTTGTCTTCTTGTGCCATAAGGCAAAGATTTGTTGTTTCGTCTTCTTCTCCTTCGCTTGACTCATCTCCAGAGTCGCCTCCCCAAGAAATGTATGCACGTTGCTTTTTAAAAGGTTTCTTCTCCTTTTTGATGTTTGGGCAATTTGATTTGATGTGCCCGGTTTCACCACATTCATAGCACTTGATTTGTTTGCCTTGCTTTTTGCCCTTGCGTTCATACTCCTTGCGCATGAACTTTTGAAATCTTTTGATAACGAGTCCAAACTCGTTGTCTCCTTCCTCATCAATTTGCGGTTGGCTTGTGCTCGCCTTTAGAGCTATTCCTTGCCTCCTTTGATCATCAACAAAAGGGTTAAGAATAGTAGATTCATAGGTCTTAAGGTTACCTCTTAGGCGTCGATGGTGACGTTTGAAACGCCAATGGATTCTTGAATTGCATCGGCCTTTGATCTCCATGCCAGTGTGAGACTTCTAAGAATTTTTCGAACGAGCTCTCTATCCGTGAATATTTTCTTGAGAGCATGTAGGTCATTTACGATTATTGAAAATCGCTCAAACATTTCGTCCACCTTTTCACCTTCCTTCATGTGAAATAATTCATAAGAATGGGTTAGGAAATCAATTTTTGCTTCCCTTACCTGGTCCGTACCTTCGTACGTAACTTCTAGCTTGTCCCACATCTCCTTTGTCGTTGTGCAACACGATATTTTCCTGTAATCGTCAGCATTAACAGCACAATATAATAAATTAATTGCGTTAGCATTATTTTGAACCTTTCGGATGTCATCCGCGTCATACTCATCCTCGGACTTGGGAACCCATTCGTTTTCCACCTTCTTTGTTGGAATTTGCTTTCCCTTCATTATCACCTTCCAAAGGTGAAAGCTGTTGGACTGAACGAAGATCTTCATCCTCTCCTTCCAGTACGTGTAATTTGTACCGTTGAATAGAGGTGGTCGTGTGGAGCACTGTCCTTCATAAATTCCTGTAAAAGAATCACGAGTAGAAGCCATAGATGGTTCTCTCAAACTGTTAAGTTTTCAGAGAGTTGGGCTCTGATACCAATTGTTAGAAAATACGCTTAACGCTAGAGAGGGGGTGAATAGCGTTATAATAAAATTTAGCGTAAACTTGCAGAAATTAAAATTTGCAGGAAATAAATAAGTGCGTTAAATAAACAAAAAGGAAAGAACGCACCGATATATTCTGGTTCACCACAACACGTGGCTAGTCCTGTCCCCGAGAGACTCTCTCGAGATTTTCCACTAACTTGTTAAGCTTACGGGTGCTCAACAAACCTTTACAACTTAAGGACACAAGCCTTAACACCTTTGCTCGAAGATACAACACTCCAAGACTTCAACCAAGGAAACACAAGTTCCTTACAACAAGAGAATCACAATTCTCTTACAAGTGTATAAAACACTAAACACTCAAACAAAATACTCCTTAATGAGTAGATATGAGTAAAATAAGTAAGCTCTAGATCACAACAACTTTGGACAAGAATATGGCTCTCAAAAGCTTTATGAAATTGAATATAAAATTGTAAACAAAAGTATGCAAGCTTATAGCAATGTAATGATCAGTTGTAGTATGTTGTTGTTGTTTAAAACACTGAAATGAAGCTGTATTTATAGTTGAAAAACTTGGCGTTACTGTTGCCTAATTGCCAATTAAGAGTTGCTGATTTTACTCACTGACAATCGATTGTCAAACCCCAACAATCGATTGTCTGCCAGTCAGATCAAAATTCAATCCCAGATTTTACGCTTGATAATCGATTACTTACAATCCATAATCGATTACTGGCAACGTTCAAAAAATCCTTTCCAGATTTTACCACAAACAATCGATTGTCCAGAATCAACAATCGATTACTCAGCAACGTTCAAAAAATCTTTTCCGGATTTTAATCAAGACAATCGATTATACAAAATCAATAATCGATTACCCAATAACGTTCAAAAAATCTTTTCCGGATTTTAATCAAAACAATCGATTATACATAATCAATAATCGATTACCTGACGGTATTTGAAAACTTTACGACAACGGTCAGCTTCACAATCGATTGCACAAAGTCAACAATCGATTACTTATCAGTTTTTGAAAAACATTTTAGACACTATCTCTTTGACAATCGATTGTCCAATGTAACAATCGATTAGTTAATAAATTTGAAAATCACTGGAAGACACTGTCTCAACATAATCGATTACCATTAGTTCATAATCGATTATTCTGAGTTTTGAAAAACTTTGATGGACACTGCCTTAGTTACAATCGATTGTCATTAGTTCACAATCGATTATCATGCAGGTTTGAAGAACCTGATGCTCACTGTCTTACTCACAATCGATTGTCATTAGTTCACAATCGATTGTCATGCAGTCTTGGCTTAAAACAATCGATTATCATAAGTACATAATCGATTATCTTAGTCAAGATTTTTAAGGCATGTCTAAAAATTATTTTGACTACTGTAAATATGCATGATTTAAAATCATTTGACATTAAATTAAATATGCATGATTTTGGAAAATAGTTTTATGAGAGAAGCCATGTTACGAGTCAAGTTGTAGGATCAAGATCACAATTAAGAATGACTCAATTAAACTATAAAACTTTGTCTTGAGCTTGAATCTCGTTGTATATCAATTGTGCGTTTGTTTCTTGAACTTCGTCATATATCAATTTTCGCTTCGTTTGTCATTCATCAAAACCTATACAAAAGAACACACGTTTTAGTATATTGCATTGAGAACGTGTTTCCAACATAGCACGAATCTGCGGATTGAAGATGATATAGTTCCAAGATTCCAAAAAGAGGAAAAAGTAAGTTCGAGACGTGCTGAAAATGAAAGAGGTCCAGTAAAAATAGGTACGAGCCATACATGGGACATGCGGGAAAAGACTCTAGATCAAGATTGGATAATCAAATGTACGATCACAAATCTAGAAACAATGAGTCAGGTTCCTCTTCTAGATTTAGTAACGAGCAAAACAAACAAGAGTTACGAGATGATAACAGAAGTTTAAAGGAGAGATTCGGTGGCTATAATTTCAACGTCACTACCTCCGAGCTCGTAGCTATTTTGAGAAATATGGGAGATAAGGTCTGATGGCCAAAAGATATGAGGTTAAATCCAAACTAGCATAACCCTGACCATAGGTGCAGTTTAATAATGATCATGGCCATAAAACATCTGAGTGCAGATTTTTACAAAGTAAAGTTGATCATTTGTTGAAGCAAGGGTATCTTACTGAGCTTTTAAGTGAAAAGGCAAGGAGGCTTACATAAAAATAGGCAGGTGCCCCCAAAACGACCATCTCCTAAAAGAACCGGCAACGTTATAAGTGGGGGAGAAGATATCAATAGTGTAACGTATACATCATCTAATAAAGTTTCTAAAGTCACTATCACCCACGGGAAGCGGGTACGGCAAGTCTTGGAAGAAAGTATTACCTTCGATGATGCAAATGCAGATGGTGTGTTATCTCCACATAATGACGCACCAGTAATATCTCTGCTTGTATATGATACTAATGTGAAACGAGTTTTGATTGATCCAGGGAGTTCAGTAAATATTATCCTACTAAGGGTATTACGTAAAATGCAAGCTGAAGAAAAAATTATTCCAAAGGCGCATACCTTGTCTAGATTCGATAACTTTAGCGCGGTAACAAAAGGAGAGGTAATACTAACAACTTTTGCAGAAGGTGGTACTAAAGAAACTAAATTTCAAGTAATATATATGGAAATGGTTTATAACATGATCCTGGAGAGACCATGGATCCATGAAATGTATGTTATACCATCAACTCTACATCAAGTTATTAAATTCCCATCACCTTGGGGAATTTTCCAAATTTGTGGAAATCAACATACATCCAGGAGTATTAATGTTGTGACAGATGCGAGCACCGTAAATGAAGAAAAATAGCAATCATAGAAAACAGTTGAGGACATCATAGTTCAAACCTCAACTGAACAAGAACAAACAGACATAGATTAGAGACCTGACACAATTCAAGAGCCCGAGGAGAATGTAAACATCAAAACAACGATTGAAGAATTGGAAGCTGTTGTATTATTTGAACAATGTCCCGGGCAGAAGGTTTATGTTGGAGCAAACCTGAACCCAGGCATGAGAGGTATGATAATTAAATAAAAAATACTAAATCGTACCGATATAATTTGGTACGGTATTTGGTATGCATAACTGATAAATCGAATACCAAAATACCGAACCGAAATATCAAATGCCCACCCCTACCTTTTATGTTTAACAGGGGCATTGAAGAAGCTATCTAAAATAGGAGCTCTCCTAGGGTTAAGGTTTGAAGAAGACATGATGAAGAAGAAGTAAACAGTATTGGAAAAAATAAAGTGTTCGATAAAATTTTATGTGAAAGAAGACAAGAAAGGAAGTTATATTTATATTAGAGAACAATCGTGAAAGGAAAAAGTGTAATGATGGCAAGCCTATAATAAAGGTAACTGGCACTTCGTGAACAGTTAAGCCGTAAAAAAGCATTGAAAAGGGCTGCTAAACTGCAAAGTCAATAAGGAAATGACACGTGACGGAGCATTGAATGGAAAAGACAATTGAAGCGTCAATCTTGTCATAACATTAATATTGAAAGAAATTTCCTTTTTAATAAGAATTCACTTCCCAAATATTCAATTGATGAATAAATAAAAAGCGGGGGGATCTGTATTGGGAAAATTGAGTTTACATATTGAAGATTACGTGTCATGACACGTGGATCAGTAAAACAGTCAAAGAATTAAAGTTAGTCAAGAGACACAAGCAACAACGAATGCGAGCAAATGTAACAAAAGGGGCACGGGAAATTACTTAAGAGAAGCAGAGCCCGTACCTATTCAAGACATTTAAAGCACAAATATCAAAGAAAAATTAAGGGAATGAATATGTAGCCTGTGAAAGACCAGATACAATATTTAATGCGTATTAAATACTAAAAATATTAGAGAATAGTTGTTTAATATAATGATTTTGTAACGTTTCATTTAATATCATTAATTGCTCATAATAGCCTTATTATGACAAGGGTAAGGCACATATACCTCCAAAATTACTATAAAAAAGAGGATGTTATAAACACTTGTTATACACGAAATATTATTGGAATATACTTTGATTTACTTACTTTTTAATCACATTGTTCTCAAAAGTCTTTCTTTATATTCTCTTCTGATTATCAGTAACCCGTGTTCTTCTAATTTTCTAGCTTTGGCTAAAAACCTATTTTTTTGGTTAAACAATTTTATAATTATGTCCCTTATTCTTGTAACCAAATAAAAGAAGATGTTTAAAATTAAAGAGCTTCAAACTATAATAAGATATCACTTTTTTTGAAAAAATTAAAAAAAATAAATTGCTGCATATGTACAATGAAACACACATAGAGAGCAATATTTTTATTTTCTTTTCGCACTTTTGATCAAGTTTTCACAAGTGCGATAATATCAGTTGGGCCTTTTTATTTGGGTGGGGGGTGGGGGTGGGCGTGGGGGTGGGGTATAATAAGTCAAGGACTGATTCAAAATTAGGTGAACATGTCTAAAGAATTCAACAATTTGGCAAGTCACGATACTATTTCTATAAGATTTTAAATTATATGCATAGTTAGACTATGGAATTTTTATATTGTGAGGTCACCTTTATACATGTAGCAGGTAATTTATTTTTACTTTTGAGATTATAAATTTAATATTTTAAGAACATTTACCTATGAATATTTTACAGTGTATATTAAATAATGGCCAAATATGATAACTCATTCTTGATTCTACTATGTCTCAATCTAATCCACCTCCTTCTTGTTGTCTCTTTGTGTCTTACAGACTGATATGTTATTAACTTTTCAAGTTATCCAAAAAAAAAGGAAATGAAAATGAAAAAATGATATCGTGTATTATTTAAAATAAGAAAAATTTGAAGTACAACAAGCAAGCAAAGTAAAGCACCAGGTTATGTTAAAGTGGACTCCTCCACTGGAGAGATTCTATAAACTAAACACAGGGAACTGGATTTTAGGATACATGAAAAATCTACCCCACACAACAAATACAGGGGCAGAAATTAGAGCAATCACCAAAGGCCTATAATTGGCGGAGCAGAATTACTAGCGTACACAAGAATTTTTTATATATGGTGTCACTATTTTTAATAAGAGATCCGTAATAGTCAAAAAAAGATTTATGGAGCCAAGGGAGTATGAACCCACGACCTCTCGCAAACAAGCTTAAAACTATCAACCACTAGACTATTAAATTGTTTTGTTGCAAGTGGTATCACTTTTAATATTTTTATCTTCTATTTCTGTTTTTCTTATTATTTATATATATATAAATAGTAAAAATTTTGATGAAGCAGTATCCTGTGACATCACTTGGGTCTATGTAAATCCACTCCTGAGCAGAATAACTTTCTGCCGCTGGAATAGACATCGACTCTTCATAAACAATCAATATGCTAATTAATGGCAATCTAATATTTGATCATTTAATTTGTGAATGCAGGTCATTGATCCAAAGGATGGACAGAATGAAGGCGATACACACCTACAGGGAGCAAAACAGGGTAGCTAACGCACTCGCAAAAGAAGCAGCGAAGGAGAATTTTTTGTGTAAATCAGTAACTCTAGTAGTTTCTCCGGTGTTTGTCATTGATGTATTTTGGACAGACATTCTAGGAACTAAACTATCTTGATCGTTTTTGGGCTAAGTACTATTATGCAAAACTATGCTTCATTGAGGGCCTTAAAGTACTCCAGCAATTGCCAAAACAGTGTAATGTTAGGGCTTAAATATATATATATATATATATATATATATCATCCCTTGCACCAAAACAAAAAACAAAAACCCCCATATATTCTATTTTGTTTAGACTTTTTCAACTAACCACCAAAGTATTAATTATTAATTTGACTTCCAATTGCGAAGACTTTTTCAAGTTACCATTAAATTATTAATGTTCTTTCCATTCACTTTTATTTGTTTATTATATCAAAAATATATATTTATTTTTGTTTGTTCACAGTGATAAACCAAATTTTTTATTAAAGTAAGAGTATCGAATACCGAACGGAAAATAAGAAATCATCAAAGTCGCCGATACCAGGAAATCCAAAAATTATACACCAATGAGCCCCGCTACTTAGGCCAAACTCTACTAAAATTCATGTAACATGTTCATGCCCATTTCATGTATTTTCGGTAAACTACTAATTAAGTTTATTTTTTAATAAATGTAATGAAGAGGTAGAGGATGATCTGAGAAGTATTGAGAAGAGGTGATCAGGCAGAATATGTCGAGGCTTCAGATTTCCGAGGACATAATTCTTGATAGGGTGTTGTGGAGGCCGAGTATTAGGGTTGTAGGTTAGGAGGTAGCCGAGTCTTTCCTTACTTACCTCGTGAGGCTAGTCTGATAGGGTTTTGGTGGAAGTCAGCCAGTGGCAATGCTACGTTGTGTCTTACTACTCTTTAGCTTTCCATAGTGCCGGATATTTGTAGTGTCCATCGCTTTTGCTTTGTATTACTTTCTCATATTCATGATGTTATTTTTTTTAATCTGGTTTCTATTCGTGGTACTAATGTTGTCTATTTCCGTCTTCTTGAGCTGAGGGTCTTTCGGAAATAATCTCTTTGTTCCCATGAGATAGAGGTAAGGTCTGCATACACACTAGTAAAATTTTACTGGTCGTTATTGTTGTTGTTGTTTAAATAAATGTACCAAATCAAGAAAATTCTAAGACAATTCATATATTTGTGCATGTTCACAAATGTTACTCTAGTATTTCATTAATTTATTTCATTTTACATGACAATTTGTGGTTATCAAAGAAATGGGGCTTGTTTTAATTTTTAAAATCATTTTAATTTTAAGCTTTTTCATTCCATCTTTACTGAAATTTTATAATCATAAAATTTAATACCATGTTTTAGATAGTCATTTTATTTTCTTAAATTTTGTATCTGCTAGTCAAATTCTAGTCAATCGCCATATTATAAATAAAAATCACTGCAAGTGTTGTAGAAGTATCTAATATAATTTGTGTACGCATTATATGAGATTACTGTTGGTAAAAAATTACCCACACTACAACGATAGTATTGCAGCAAACAAAATGAAAAGAAAAATACGCCAGAAATTTGTTATCGAGGTTCACCCAACTAGGCTACGTCCCCGCGCAGAGGCAGTGCTGCGAATTTCACTAGTAACTGTTTTAGAGAAAATACAAGTACAAAATAGTCTCTCAGTATTTTTTTTTTACTCACTTTCTCTCGAAAGTACCCACAAAATTTTCTCTCTATTTTTGAAACCCTCACAGTTTCTTATAAACCTTCTTGGTTTATATAAAAAAAAACTCTTGTTTTTTTTAAGCTCTCACTCTTTTCTTGTGTTTAGCTTCTTGTGGTGTGATCTTCTTTGCTTGCTACTCACAAGTATTTATAGGAGAGGAAAGCCATCAATGTGCAAATGAGAATACACACAAATGTGGACACAATCGGTGGCCACCAACCAATTTTTGACAATCAATTAGCCGGTGCCTACCATGCCTACCATCCTCTTTTTTCAGCTGGCCGGTGCCTACCATGTTTTTTTGACTAACAATCTCCCACTTGAAGAATATAGCTCACCAAGCTCGACTTGTGAATATAGTCTTCACACTTCACAATCTTCCTCTCGAAGACAATCTCAGTAACTAGTGCTTCAGCATCTGCCTCTGTGTTTCTCCTTCTTAATTCATTTGAGAAACCCCAATGATAGTAGTACAGAAATCATGCTTCTCTCTGTCCACTACCTTGGTAAACATATCAGCCGGATTCTTGGATCCATCAATCTTTTCTAGCTTCAGCTCGTTATCTGTCAGTGCTGACCTGATGAAATGATAACGCCTTTTGATATGTCTTGTCCTTGAGTGATAAGATGCATTCTTCGCCAAATGCACTGCACTTTGACTATCACTCCACAATGTACTGATAGGTTGTTTTCGACACAGCTCCTCCATATAACCTTGTAACCAAATGATTTCCTTGGAGCCTTCTGTAATAGCCATGTACTCTGCTTCAGTTGTTGATAAGGCTACTACCTTCTGAAGTTGAGACATCCAACTAACCGCAGTACCGGCAACTGTAAAAACATATCCAGTGGTACTCCTCCCACTGTCTCGATCACCTGAATGATCAGCATCCACGTACCCTTGTATGTCAAGCGTCTCGCCTCCATAGCATAAAGAGTAACTGGATGTTCCTGCTAGATACCTTAGGATCCACTTTACTGCATTCCAATGCTCCTTGCCTGGATTATGCATGTAACGGCTCACAACTCCCACTGCATGTGCAATATCCGGTCTCGTGCTAGCCATAGCATACATCAAACTTCCCACTGCTGATGAATAAGGAACATTTTTCATCTCATCCATCTCGGCTTGAGTGCTGGGACAATTTTCCTTTGAAAGTTTGAAGTGACCTGCCAATGGAGTTGCTACTGGTTTTGCATCGTACATGTTGAATCTCTTCAACACCTTCTCCACATAGTCTTCTTGAGACAACCATAACTTCTTGTTCTTTCTGTCTCTGATGATATTCATGCCTAGGATCTTCTTGGCCTCTCCCAAGTCTTTCATCTCGAACTGAGATGCCAATATCCTTTTTACCTCGATGACTTTCTTCATACTGGAACTGGCTACAAGCATGTCATCCACGTATAAAGAAAGATAAACAATATCACCATCATCATATTTACGCAGATAGACACAATGGTCTGACTCACAGTGCGTAAATCCTTTGTTTTTCATGAAACCATCGAACTTTAAATACCATTGCCGAGGGGCTTGCTTCAATCCATACAAGCTTTTCCTTAAACGGCAGACCATTTGTTCCTTGCCTTTGACTGCAAAACCTTCAGGTTGCACCATGTATAGTTCTTCATCTAAATCACCATGCAAGAATGCAGTTTTAACATCTAACTGCTCAAGATGAAGATCCTCTACTGCTACTATACTCAGCAACACTCGGATTGAAGTCATTTTCACCACTGGTGAAAATATCTCGGTGTAGTCAATACCTTCCTTCTGTGAGTATCCTTTAACCACAAGCCTCGCCTTGTGTCTGATGCTTCCGTCAGCTTCATTTTTGATCTTGTATACCCACTTATTTAACAGAGCCTTTTTACCTGTGGGTAACCTTGTCAGCTCCCATGTTTTGTTCTGCAACAATGAGCTCATCTCATCTTTCATGGCACACTCCCACTGCTTGTGAGACGTGTCTTTCTTTGCTTCATTATACGTCTCCGGCTCTCCCGAATCTGTATACAGAACATGACTCAGAACAACATTTGCTGATGGATCAAAAATCTTCTTTGGCTTTCTCACACGCGTTCCCCTTCTTAGGTTTGGGATTCTTTGTTCATCAACCGGTTCAGAACTGCTTGATTCTCCTTGAACTTGAACTGTCTGATGACTTGTACCAGTCTCATGATCTTCAGGTGCTCCCTGATCAGCTAGAAACATTTTCTCAGGCTCTGTGTCTAGCTCAACATACTCTGGTTCATTTGCCTTTTCATGCTCTATCTCGCGGTCTTTGTATAACTTGTCTTCATGAAATATCACATTTCTACTTCGGATAACTTTGTTATTCTCATAATCCCAAAGTCTGTAGCCATACTCATTACCACCATATCCGATGAAAACACATTTTTGGGACTTAGCATCAAGCTTCTTCCTGTCCTCCTTGTCTATTAGAGCATAAGCAATGCAACCAAAAACTTTAAGATAAGAGTAGTCAACTCTTTTACTTGACCATTTTTCTTCTGGTACTCCTCCATCCAATGCGCTAGATGGACTCCGGTTGATTAGATATACAGCCGCATCAACTGTAGTGGCCCAGAGGTGAAGTGGCAAACCGGCATGTATTCTCATACATCTTGCTCTTTCTAGGATAGTCCTGTTCATTCTTTCTGCTACACCATTTTCTTGTGGAGTTCTTGGAACAATCTTTATTCCTCGTATGCCTTCTTGAGCTAAGAATTCATTGAACTCTTTGCTTGTATATTCACCTCCATTATCAGATTTGAGAGCTTTAATCTGATAACCCGTCTCATTCTCGACCATAGACTTCCACGCTTTGAACATCCCGAAAACTTCTGATTTTTCCCGGAGAGCATAGACCCAAGTCTTTCTCGTTGCATCATCAATGAAAGTAACAAAGCATCTCTTACCACCATAAGAGATTTCTTGAGCCGGTCCCCATACATCGGTATGAACCAACTCCAGCTTCTTGCTTTTGTTCTTCTTTCCTTTCAGTTGAAAACTGACTGCCTTTTGTTTTCCGTAGATGCAGCTCTCGCAAAAATCCATCTCGATCTTCTTGAGTCCTGGAAGTAGTTTCCTTGAGTGTAACTCTTTTACACCTTTCTCACCAAGATGTCCAAGTCTGTAATGCCAAAGGGTGCTTGGACTACTTACGACCATTATTCTTGCAGTAGTGTCGCCAAAACTATCTCCCCTGAGAATATAAAGCGTTCCTGCACGCTTTCCCTTTGCAATTACTCTTGCTCCTGATGTAATCTTCCATTGTCCAGACCCAAAGGTTGTCACATAACCTTCTTCATCAAGCTTGCTAGTTGAAATCAAATTCTTATTCAATTGCGGGATGTGCCGAGTTTCATACAGTACTAGATGCCCTTTTCCGGGAACCTTAACTGTGACAGTTCCTTTCCCGACGATTGGACACTTGTGACCATTTCCCACGATCACTTCTCCAAAGTCTCCACTGGCGTAATCATGAAAAACATCTCTTTGTGAGGTGCAGTGAAAAGAAGCGCCTGAGTCCACGAACCACTCGTCTGTTGCTAGAACTGCTCCTGTGGTTAAGCACATATTTTCCAGCAATGGTTCATTGCTAACCACATTTGCTCTTTGGCCTTCCTCTTGTTGCTTCCTCTTGTAAGCCTCACATTGATGCCTCCGATGCCCAGTTTTGTGACAGAACCAACATTCATCCTTTCCTGGTTCATTCCTTCCCCTTGACTGTGACTTGCCACGTCCGCCGAATCGTCCTCTGTTTTTATTCCTACCACGGTTCTCCACGGCTAGAGCTGTTGATGATGTTGAAATTGAGGAACCTTCTCCACCTGAGACTTTTCTCCTCATTTCTTCATCCGTGATGCTACTCATTGCATCATCCAAAGTGAGATCTCCTTTCATGGTGCTTGAGATTCCTTGCACCGCAGTATTGTAGCTGTCTGGAAGGGAACACAGAAATAAAAGGGCTTGGAGTTTCATTTCCAAGTTTATTCCTGCAGATTCCAATTGATTTGTAACGTGCGTGAAATTGTTAATATGCTCTGCTACCGAACTCCTATCGGATAGCTTCATGTTAACCAACTTTTTCAGCAAGAATATTTGATTTGATGTAGATGGTTTCTCATACATGTTCGTCAGAATATCCATTGCTTCTTTGGCAGTCTTTGCTTTCGTGATGTGGTACCCCGTCTTTTTCGTCAGTCCAAGACGAATCACGCCAAGTGCTTTTCGATCAAGAACTTTCCATGCCGACTCTGCCAACGGATCTACTTCTGCTGCTTCCGGTTTCATACCTTCGAGCGGGCTGTAGAGATCTTTTTGATAAAGATAATCCTCGATCTGGAGTTTCCACCATCCGAAATCTTGTCCATCGAATTTCTCAATTCGAATTTTATCTTCCGTCATTTTGTTTGCTTAACCAGCTACCGAACTTCTGCTACAGAGCCTCCGTTACGGTACTCCTCAAAAAATGCAATCGCCAGATAACCTGGCTCTGATACCAATTGTTGGTAAAAAATTACCCACACTACAACGATAGTATTGCAGCAAACAAAATGAAAAGAAAAATACGCCAGAAATTTGTTATCGAGGTTCACCCAACTAGGCTACGTCCCCGCGCAGAGGCAGTGCTGCGAATTTCACTAGTAACTGTTTTAGAGAAAATACAAGTACAAAATAGTCTCTCAGTATTTTTTTTTTTACTCACTTTCTCTCGAAAGTACCCACAAAATTTTCTCTCTATTTTTGAAACCCTCACAGTTTCTTATAAACCTTCTTGGTTTATATAAAAAAAAACTCTTGTTTTTTTTAAGCTCTCACTCTTTTCTTGTGTTTAGCTTCTTGTGGTGTGATCTTCTTTGCTTGCTACTCACAAGTATTTATAGGAGAGGAAAGCCATCAATGTGCAAATGAGAATACACACAAATGTGGACACAATCGGTGGCCACCAACCAATTTTTGACAATTAATTAGCCGGTGCCTACCATGCCTACCATCCTCCTTTTTCAGCTGGCCGGTGCCTACCATGTTTTTTTGACTAACAATTACACTGAGTATGTTGTTGTTTGAAGTTCGAAACTAAATTCTCTGTTCGTCACCTCCACCTCATTGAGGCACACTTAGCTTATAACTTATGAATATTACGTGAACTTTGTAACTTTTGCTCAGTTATATATTAAAATCACTAAATATCTAAGATTTCAATTATATAATTGTATATTAACTTAAGTTAGATGTATGAACACATATTTTGAATCCTGAATAATGAATATGATCCCCTCTGTCATCTCCTTGGTTATTGTTCTACACGTAGTGTTATCGAAGATAGTGATTAGGCAGGGGAGGCAGAAGTCGAGTTATGGGTTTGCCGAACCTAGTAACTCTATTTAAATAATATATTTTGTAATCACAAATTCATTAAATATGTTAAAATATTAAATTTAGAGCCAGTCATTTAAATTATCATTCTAAAATTCAAAACTTATAAAGTTGAAATTCCGGTCATACCTTTATCTACAGGGAAATGAAATACTTGGTGGAAAATTTGAGAAAAATAATTATACTTTTTTTGTGAACAAGATGAGCTTTAAAATAAAATGATTGTTATCAAGTGTCTTCTTAGAAAAGGTTTAGTCTAAACACTAATATTCTCCTCTAAAAATATGTTCTATTTATGTTCTTCTTGAAATTCAAGTTTTCTCTTGAAGTTAATTCGTTTGACTAATTGGCAAATCATGAAAAATACTACGCTAAATTATTTGATTTTGTATGCCCAGTGTGATTTTTCGGCAAGTGAATTTGGATGAATCCCTGCTCCTCCGCCCCTAATATAGAGTTTCAATTTATTAAGACTTTGTTAGTATGCTCTCTTTTTTCTTATTATGTTGTGATTTTTTTCTATTCACCCAATACTATATGTTATTTGTAAAGTACGAACGCCCTATCTGTTGTAAGGGATTCTTTCTTGCTCGTTAGCGCTGATTTTTAATTACTACCAAAGGAAGATCTATATTTAATAAGACAAGAGGGGTTGCTCTGATGGTAAGCAACCCCTCTTCCAACCGAGAAGTTGTGAGTTCGAGTCTCCCCAAGAGCAAGGTGTGAAGTTCTTGGAGGGGAGGATGCCAGGGGTCTATTTGGAAACAGCCTCTCTACCCAAGGGTAAGGGTAAGGTCTGCGTACACACTATCCTCCCCAGACCCCACTAAATGGAATTATACTGGGTTGTTGTTGTTGTTGTTGTTGAAGATCTATATTTAGTGTTGAGGGATCACCGGACCCCATAAACTTCGGCAAAAATCTTGTATGTATATGTATATGTATATACGTATACCTTGAAAATGATTATACAATCAACTTGGCACCCTGAACGTTAAAAGTCTTTAGGGAGCATTGGTCAAGCAAATAAATGATACTTTTGTCGCGTTAAAATCCTGGGCCCGCCTCTAATTAACATGCACTATGGCCAAATCTAAAGGTTGATATTTACTTTTGGCTGGTAAAATCAGTGGTTACAACTTGTTGAGGGATCGGCGTTACAAAAAAGGGCTTGCGTTCAATGAGAGAGAACGAGATGTGCATTACTTGCGAGGCCTTCTGCCGCCTGCTGTTATTACCAGGAGCTTCAGGTACATAAATTGCTTCAGGTTACAATTAATGTAGCAAAAATTATGTACTTTACATGATTTTTTAATTAATCTCTTGTGTTATGCCGCATCAGGAGAAAAGATTGATGTAGAATCTTCACCAATATGATGTCTCTTTGCTTAAATATGTTGCCATGATGGAACTCCAGGTATTACTATAAACCAATGCTTGAGCCAGAATCGAGTTATGGATTTACCTTTTAAGCTAAGTGTTTTTCACGTAAAAAATACTTGTATTCTTTACTATTCGCATTTACTATTTAAGCAATAGTAGGTTAAGGAACATTTAGAAGAACTAGGTCCTTCTATAATCAGTTTAAGCGAAAAATTGGACACCACACAAATCATCCCCATTCCTCTTGTGTGGTACGGAAGTTAAAACGTCAATTCGTACCAAAGCGGGTTATCCTTGAAAAGGCCAACACCTTAGGAGAAGATCAAAATGAGTGCACCACCTGAAAATCTAGAAGGACAATCCACTGCTAGGCCACCACTCTTCAATGGCCAGTACTACTCCAGATGGAAAAACAGAATGAAAGACCACATCATAGGAGAGAACTATGAGATATGAGAAATTGTCAGTGATAGTCCCTTGGCTACCATGAAGAAAAATGCTGAAGGACTAGATGTGCCAAAAACAAGAGCTGACTGCACTGCTGAGGACTTGAGGAAATGGGAAAAAATTCCAAGGCCAAGAAACGGCTTGTGTGTGGACTTGGTCCAGACGAGTATATCAGAATTCAAAGTTGTACCAATTCAAAGGAAATTTGGAATACTTTGCAAGTGGCTCATAAAGGAACACCTCAAGTGAAGAGGTCCAGAGGAACACTACTATATTCTCAATATGAGAATTTTACCCATGAAGTAAGGAGAAACCATCCTAGAGATGTATACAACATTCACCACACTGACAAATGAACTTGAGTCCCTTGAAAGGATTATTCCTGAAGAAGACATAGTTGAGAAGATTTTGACAAGAATTCTGCTAGTCACTTGAGAGAGCAAAATCACTGCCATTCAGCAATCAAAAAACATTGCCACTCTTAAGTTGGAGGAGCTAATTGGAAATCTCACTGCTTATGAACTTAGAAGGCAAACCATGAAGATGGATGTACCTAAGAAGGAAAGGAGCCTGGCACTCAGAATCACTGAAGGTTCTGAACTAGAAGATGGTGAAATGGATAAGATCACAAAGGACTTCAAAAAGTAACTAATGATATGAAATTGCCCCTCGAGAAGTGGAAGTTACATCAAACCAAGGGTTCCTGAAAAGCAAACCAATAAGGGGTGCTACAAGTGGGGGAAGACTAATCACCACATCAAAAACTGCTCTCAATAGGAAATTGAATTGTTGAAGGAAAGAGCTGAATGAAGAAATAGGAAGAAGGAACATGTTCAATTCAAGAAGAACAAAGGATCACAAAGGCTGTGGTTGCTAATTGGGGAGAAAGCTCAGATGAAATTTCAAATGATGAAGATTGAGATGAACAAGCACTTATGGTTATTGGAGAATTTGATAAGGAATCTGAGGTAAATGTAATTCATCTCAAAGACAAGGTTAAATTTTTGTTTAAAGAAAGGCTATCTGAGTTACTTCTAGATTTCATTGATGAATCTGAGGATGTAAACAATGAAAGGGGATAACTGTCTAAGGAATGCGTGCTTTTTAAAGCTGAGTGCAAAAATCTGGAACTTAGGGCTAGTGAAAGTGAAAGCAAAAATGTTGTGTTGAAGAACCGGGTTCATGAATTTAACACAACTGTCCTAGAGATTAGATCTAAAAATCTAAAATTGAAATTAGGAACAGGGAAAAAGAAATCTGATCACACACAGCTCACTTTAGAAAAAAATGTAGAAAAAATTAAATATGAGATATACAAAAGAGAAGAGCAGATAAGAGTTCGAAAGAAGGATTTAAGCAAGGTCAAACACGAGCTAGACCGAACTTGTAAATGGAACAGGTCCTCCGATGCACTTTCATAGCTACACGAACACATGCACCTAAGTAGGATCCTAAAAGCAAGTACCTCACACTCTCTGAGAATAAAATTTACATACAATGTGGTAAAACTGGTCACTATAAAAGTGAATGCACTGCAAAAGAAGAGGCTAGCCAAAAAAGTAATAATTTTGTTCAAGGAAAAAATAGGCTGCCAGGTTGAGTTAAAAAGAATCTGATTCACCATTTTTCTTATATAAAGGACCCAAACTAATTTGGGTTCCTAAGACTAACCCCTAATTTTCTTTGCTGATCCAAGTGAAATGGAGAAACCAAATATGGTACATAAATAATGGCTTCTCAAAGCACATGACATGAAGCAAGAACCAATTCCTTTCACTGGAGGACCTCAAAGGATGTAATATCTCATTTGAAAATGGGAAGAAATATGAGATCATAGGGGTTGGAAAGGTTGGTAAGACTGATTCTTACTCCATTGAGGATATCTACTTGACAGATGGCCTAAAATACAGTCTAATTAGTATATCACAATTATGTGATAGAGGTAACTTGGTAACATTCACCTCTACAAAATATTGTGTGATAAATCTTACCACTAACAATATATAGATATATATATATATATATATTGTAGATCTATCCGCACTTTCTGAAAATGAACTCACTTGCTTAAGTGTGTGGGACAATTATCCCCTCCTTAGGCACAAGAGACTTGGACATGCAAGTCTGAGTCAACTCAAAATATTAGTCTCCAAGGACCTAGTGATAGGGTTGCCTAACATTATGTTCAAGGAAGATAAAGTTTGTGAACCTTGTGCAAGGGGGAAGCAGGTAAGATCCTCTTTTAAATGCAACAAAGTGGTAAGCACCACCTGGACAATGGAACTGGTACATACGGATCTCTGTGGTCCCATGAGAATATCAAGCAAAAGTAGTAAAAAATATGTGATGGTGCTTGTTGATGATTACTCTAGGTTTACTTGGACATTGTTTTTAACATCTAAAGATAAAGCATTTGACATGTTCACCTCATTTGTTAGAAAAACTTAGAAACAACTAGGTAATCAACTTACATCAATTAGGTCTGATCATGACACTGAATTTGAAAATGTTAAATTTGCCGAATTTTGTGATGAGAATGGCACAAATCATAAATTTTCTTCTCTTAGGACTCCACAACAAAATGGATTGGTTGAAAGAAAGAATATGACAGTTGAAGATTTGGCTCGGACTATGTTTCTTTCTAGTAAACTTCCCTATAGCTTCTGGACAGAAGCTGCAAATAGTGCATGCTACCTCATAAATAGGTGCATGACTAGATTTCTTGTAGAGAAGACTCCATATAAGTTACTTAAAAGGATAAACTTTTATATATATATATATATATATATATATATATATATATATATATATATATATATATATATATATATATGGATGCAAGTGCTTTGTGCACAATAATGGTAAAGACTCCCTAGGTAAGTTTGATCTCAGAAGTGCTGAGTGAGTATTCTTAGGATATTCTTCACATAGAAAAGCTTATAAGGTCTATAACAAGAGAACTATGTGTATTGAAGAAAGTGTTCATGTGGTTTTTGATGAAAATAACATTCTTACTGAGAGGTAGGAACATGATGATGAAGCAACTAAGCTGATAAGAAATTCAAATGAAACTATAGCCCGGACTGAAACTATACTAGGAAGGAACATGTGATGGAACATGTTCTTCCATCCAGGGTTACATGACATGGGGAATAGAAAAAAAAAAGGAAATGATTCTTCAACCTTAAGGGAACCTGTCCATGAACCTGCTCTACAACAACAACTCATTGGAGGAATATCAAGAGGAAACCAATTGGTTGTGAAATCTTACAAGTATCAAAGTTTTCATCTCATTGAAAACATAATCACTGATCCAACCTATGGAATCAAAATCAGATCTTCATTAAAACATCTTTGTGCTTCTGATGCTTTTTTATCTCATATTGAACCTAAAAATGTTGTCGAGGTTTTGCAAGATGTTGACTAGGCAAATTCAATACAAGATGAACTCAATCAATTGGAAAGGAGTTATGTTTGGCATCTGGTACCAAGACCCAAGGATAGATCAGTAATTGACATAAAATGGGTCTTCAAAAATAAACTTGATGAAGATGGAAGAGTTACAAAGAACATGGCAAGATTGGTGGTTCAAGGATATAGTCAAGAGGAGAGCATAGACTATGATGAGACTTTTGCTCCAGTTGCAAGGTCGGTAGCAATAACACTCCTCATAGCCCTTGTTGCTTACATGAAATTCAATCTCCATCGGGTGGATGTCAAAAGTGTCTTCTTCAATGTCTATCCCAAGGAAGAAGTGTTTGTCAATCAACCTCCGGGGATTGAAAGCAAGGAATATCCTGATCAAATGTACAAACTTGACAAGGTACTCTATGGGCTCAAGCAGGTTACTAGAGCATGGTATAAAAGATTATCAAAATTCTTACTTGAGCATTGATATAAGAGAGGTAAAATTGATAATATTTTATTCTTGAAGGAAAAAGGTAAAGACCTCTTAGTAGTGCAGATATATGTTGATGATATAATCTTTGGAGCAACTACTGATAAGCTAAGTAAAAAATTTGCTAAACTAATGGGGAGTGAATTTGAAATGAGTTGATGGGTGAGCTTAATTTATTTTTAGGCTTACAAATAAACAAACCTCAAATAGAACTATGATCCATCAGCAGAAATTTGTAAAAGAGTTGCTTAAAAGGTTTAAAATGGAAGAATCAAAAGAAATAGACACTTATATAGCAACAACCACAAAATTGAATATAAATGAACCTGGTTCATCTGTTGATTATAATTTGTATAGGGGTATGATTGGTTCTCTTTTATATCTCACTGCTAGCAGAGTTAAAAAAAATTTAGTATAGGCCTTTATGCTCGATTTCAGCCAAATCCAAAGGAGTTCCACTTAACCGTTATCAAGAGAATCTTGAGATACTTATAAGGCACCATTGACCTTTGTCTTTGGTATACAAAAAGTAATAATTTCAACCTAGTAGGATATGCTGATGCTGATTATACATGTTTTCTTGTCTATAGGAAGAACACATCAGGTATGGCATACTTTGTTTGTTCATATCTTGTGTTTCGGGATACCAAAAAGAAAAATTCAGTGGCCTTATCCACTGTTGAACCTGAGTATGTTGTTGCTGCTTCAGGTTGTGCTCAATTGATGTGGATCAAACAATAATTAATAGAATCTGGAATTGATGTTGGTTGTATCCCTATATTTTGCGATAACACTAGTCCTATTAGTATGACAAAGAATACGGTTCATCATAAGAGAACTAAGCACATAGATGTTAGGCACCATTTTTTGAGGGATAATTATGAGAAGGATTTGATCACTCAGGAGTTTTCTGCTACTGACAAGCAAATAAATGACATATTCACAAAAGCTTTAAGTAGAGAATACTTTGAGAGGAACAAAATGGAATTACGGATGATTAAGATCGCCTTAAAGGACCAGTCAAAAGTTCAATGGAAAAAAACAATTAAAAAGTTTAAAGAAGGAATTGAAAAGGAAAACAATTGGCTAGAAAAACTGTAAATTATGTATAAAATTAGATTAGATGTTGCTCAGTCTCATACTTTCAATATTATACTCTAGTTCCATGTTCTAAAATGACTCATTAATCTCTAATGATATTTTCTCTATTTTGGCAAATTAAGACTTTAAAAAGAGAATCCTCAGTGAAGAACCCGGTTCATCAAGATTACTCGATATGTTTTCTACACTCTGCATAATTTGAAATAATAATATTTGGGTCATGAGCAGAGTCCTACCTAATTCCAAACTCCTTTTGCACTTATCCGTTACAAGTGAACAAGTTTCGTTCAATAGATGCCCAACCGAATTGAAGTACCCACATCCTAGGAATACACTCCAACGTCTCTTTAAAATTGACTTTCAGTTTGATTAGACGTCGAAGAGTCTGAAAAGCTGCTGTTACCCAATTAATTACTCCTCTTTAAATTGATTAGCTTTAGTGTATTCCTTACTTCATCTCTTTCATGCCGTAAAAAACTCTCATTCTTCTGTCATCTTCTAAACACAATCTAATTCTCTTCTCTTCCATACTCGAGCACATAAATGGCTAGCACTCCTGTAAATCCTTTATCACCACCACAAGAAACTATTACCACACCCATTATCACTCCTTCCAACACCCCAACCTCTAAGAAAAGAGTAAAAATGATAGCTCGCATGGTTGTTGTTGGTGGAGAGCAGATTCAGAAAATAAATGAACAATTGAAAGCGAGCAGGGAGGAAGAAACTCATAAATCTGATGACTCATTCAAATCTGCTACTGAGGGGGAAGAACGCGTTTCTTTCAAAACTTAACATGTATCTTCTGGTCCTAAAGTTACTCTAAGATAATTTCTGAAGTTTCTGCAAATTTAGAGAATAGATTTATACTGGTAGGGTCTATAGTAGTTGTTGAAACTACAAAGTCTAGAGAAGTTGGTTGTCAAAATAAAAAAAAAGAAAAGAAAAAGAGAGTGAGGGTGCTTGGAGTACTGTGAGGAGAAATGGTTAAAAGAGTGGTTGATTCTTCACCCACTCATGTTAATCTAACCAAAGAAACATGTTCAATGGTTGTTTGGGGAGAGAAATCTACTAGAATAGAGGAGAGTGTGAGCAAAACAGGGGGAAGTGGATCTGGCAAAGCTGTTAAAAGGCTGGTTCAACTTGGAAAAAATGTAGATATACCTATTCCATCTGAACAGGAAACCCTCGCAGACCTACTAAAAAGAGTTACTGAGAGTTATAACCCAAAGAATAAGGGAAGTGCAAAAGCTAACCCCTGGCACTGCTAGGGCAAACAACAAAAGGAAGGATGTCCCTTCTATTATTGTTCACACTCCTCCCAAAAGAGGCAGATCCACAAGAAGCCAGAAAAAGCAGAATGAGGAAAAATTAGAGAAAGCCTTGGAAGAAATTAGAAGAAAAGCAATTACTAAGGGAAAGAAGAAGATGAGTGAGACTGTTGGGGCTGTTAATGTTGATGAGATAGGCCTGGTCTTTCGAGATGAAGATGAGACTGAAGAAGTGGAGGTTCTGACTCCCAAACCTAAAAAATCCAAGACTTCCATTATGAAGTTTGTGTCTAAGTCAAAATTTGCTGAACCACCATCCACTTTAGGAAAAAGAACCAAGTCTGCTGTAAAATCAAGACAAGTGAAAATTGTAGAGGAAGAAAAGTTATTGAAACTACAAAGTCTAGAGAAGTTACTTGTCAAAATAAAAAAAATAAAAAGAAAAAAGAGAGTGAGGGTGCTTGGAGTACTGTGAGAGAAAGGGTTAAAAGAGTGATTGATTCTTCACTCACTCCTATTAGTCTAACCAAAGAAACATGTGCAATGGTTGTTTGGGGAGAGAAATCTACTAGAATAGAGGAGAGTGTGAGCAAAACAGGGGGAAGTGGGTCTGGCAAAGCTGTTAAAAGGCTAGTTCAACTTGGAAAAAATATAGATATACATGTTCCGTCTGAACAGGAAACCCTCGCAGACCTACTAAAAAGAGTGACTGAGAGTTATAACCCAAAGAAGAAGGAAAGTGCAAAGACTAAACCCCTGGAACTGCTAGGGCAAACAACAAAAGGAAGGTTGTCCCTTCTGTCCCTTGTATTACTGTTGGCACTCCTCCCAAAAGAGGCAAATCCATAAGAAGCCAGAAAAAGCAGAATGAGGAAAAATTAGAGAAAGCCTTGGAAGAAATTAGAAGAAAAGCAATTACTAAGGGAATGAAGAAGATGAGTCAGACTGTTGAGGCTGCTAATGTTGATGAGATAGGCTTGGTCTTTCGAGATGAAGAGGAGACTTAAGAAGTGGAGTTCTGACTCCCAAACCTAAGAAAGCCAAGACTTCCATTAAGAAGTCTGTTTCTGAGTCAAAATTTGCTGAACCACCATCCACTTTAGCAAAAAGAACCAAGCCTGTTGTAAAATCAAGAAAAGTGAAAATTGTAGAGGAAGAAAAATGGAGTGGGGAGGAACAAAAAGATGATTGTGATGATGCAAAGGAAAAGATTGCCAAGTTTGGAAAGAGGTCTATTTTGAAAGGAAGACTCCTTAGAGACTTGGAAGAGTAAGGAATGATGTTTCTGTTGGAGAAGTTGGATTTGCGAGGCTAGAAGGACATGGTCCTTCAGACGGATGGCAGGTTGACCAGGAATGGAATTGTTGAGTTAATGACAAATGATGAGGTGAAAAATGGAATGGTTAATAGTATGGTAAAATGAGTGCATGTCTCTTTTGATATGAAGAAGTTGGGAGAAATTCTGGGTGTACCTATTGAGGGGTACAATGACTATACAAAGCTTAACTAGCCAAGCCTAGAAAATCTTCCTACTGCCTGGCCATTACCACAAAATTTATTGAATATGAGGTGGAAATTGACCCCAAGGCTATGTACAAGACTGAGATGAAGCCAACCCACTAAGTGTCGTTCGAGTTGGTCAACAAATGTGTTCTGCCAAGGCAGGAAAGGAGGCACATTGCAAACTTCATGGACTTGGTCCTGATGGAGTGTTTAGATAGTGGGAGGCAAATTAATTGGCCTGGATTTGTAATACAGCTTCTTGATAGGGTTATAAATGGCACCAAGACTCATGACATTACCTATGGCTTTATTCTCGCAGCCGTGCTTGCACATTTCAAGCTACCTATAAAGAAGTGGGAGGTCGGTACAAGCAATAATTATTTTTGGGGAAAATACCCTGTTTGCTTGTGACTATGAATTATATGTCACTCCTAATGAACTTGGTTCATCCAAGAAGGTACCAGTGAAATGCAAGGTGCAAGCCTTGGTGCAAGAAAGTGGGGTTAAGGATGCTAAAATTGATAGGTTGAAGAAGAGTTTGGCGGAGGTGGAGACTGAGAGAGATGCTTTCAAAGCTGAACTGGCAAAAGAAAATGAGAAGAATGATGGAATTCTTCAAGATATTTTGAAACTGCTCCAAGCCAAAAATTAAGAACCTAGTCCTTCCCAGCCTTAAGCCTCCTAACCTAGTGTAGATCAACCAGTGACCCAGTTCGGGATTTTTTATTTGCTTTTGCTCATGTTTCCAAATGTTTTTATTTCTTATTATACTTTGTGGTAGGATCTTATTAATGATAAATGAAATTCACTGTCTTTTGCTCTAATTATTTTTTTATTTTTCTTTGATGGTTAATATCCTTAGCTTGATATATGACTATTAATCCATGATTGTATTTGAAGTAGCCCTAGTGGCCACGAGTAATTTCTAAAATTTGGTTATCTTACATATTTATGAAACTTTTTGATGATGACAAAAGGGAAAAAATGGTTGTGCTTTCGAACAGTGATGTTTATAATCTAATAAACTGGGTCCTTGATGATAAGTGATAAAAATGTAAAATGTACTAACAATGTGTTGATATTAAGCTGCGTTGATACACGGCCTAAGCTTATGAACGCATAGAGTTTTTCATAATCAAAAAGGGGAAATTTATTAGCGTAAGTGAAGGTTTGTTTTGAAGATTGACAAAGGAAACTCATGCATGAACTATGTCTATCCCTTGTGTGTATAGACACGAGCAGATTCAAGCATTTGGGATGCACATGAATCAGATAAGCTTAACTTGGAATAATTGATATCTCCTTATCGAAAAAGTTGCATAACTGATAAGGAAAAGGACTCCTTACTCAAAGAGAATACTATCCAAGATAAGGGAGGATTTGGAAGTTGAGATCAACTAAAACTCTTCCACCAAGGAAGAGTAGCATTAGAATTTTAGTTATTTCTTCATCTACTAACTTTATATATTTCATGATGTTCTCACTTTATAGGTTACGCACAAAAGCACAAGTTAAACGTGAATTGAGAGCAAAATAGCAATGCATTTTGCAAGCAGTTCGTGTGTGATTCAAGTGTGCAAACTTGAAGCTACATGAACCAGATAGAAGAACCAACTCCAAGTATATGTCTTTTATCATAGTTCAATTGTAGTATGTGTTTTCATATTGTAACTTTCAGTTTTATCTAGATGCAATTGTAATAGGTACTTTGAGTATTCAAGTTAGAGTTAACTTAAAGTTGTCACAACAGTTAGAGGTTGTTTGCTATAACGCGATTAGAGTTAATCTTAGGTTTATAAAAGTGTTTCGTAAATATAGTTTTTGGCTCAATAATTTAGTGGAGAGTATGGGAAAATCCTACTGAGAAGTAGGTGTCACACCTCCTTTTTCTACCCTTAATTGTGTATAAGGGAGTTTTTTCCAATTTAAGTGACAATTGAAATAAGATTATTTATATTAAATTCAGAGTCGCCACTTGGGATGATTTATGGTGTCCCAAGTCACCGGTTTAAATCTCATATCGAGGAACGTTGACTCTTATTTATGGTCTGCGAACAAAGAAATCCGGGTAAGGAATTTTATTAACCTGGGAGAAGGTATTAGGCATTCCCGGGTTCTGTGATTTTAGCACGGTCACTTAGCTATTAATATTGGCCTAGTTATCTAATTAATTACACATTTTAAATCTACGTGCATTTTTAACTTTCTAGCCCTTTTAATATTTTTAAGAAAATTCACGATCGTCATTCACTTATTTGTTTTTTAAAAACACATCGTAAACCATGCTACTTGAAATGCAACCATGGTTCACGGCATGTTTATTTATTTAACATTATTGGAATTTGAAGTCAGGTCACATGAAATGCACGCAAGATTTAAACATGTTTATTTTTATTATTATTATTATTCCAAATTATGGTAGGGTCACATGAAATGCGCACTCAATCTCCTTTAATCTAATTTGACGTAGTTCAATGATGAATAGCAACCAAATTTCTATACTGTGACAAAATCATGTTCAACTATAACCATTCGAGTATACACGAGCAAACAAATAAGCGAGCAAATTCAAAACTACGAAGAACAATTACGAGAACAACGACACCATATTACCATACAAAAAAATAACATTGAACTTGAATAAAACGAATAAAGGATGAAAGGATTGGACCTCAATTTTTCCAGAAAATTGATTATTTCACTTTTTTAAACTAAAAATGTGACGAACGGCGGAAGGAACCACGAGTCAACTCCGAATAGCTTACACCTCAATCAGATCCGAACCTAATTCCAGTACTTAAAGAGAAATCCATTCTAGGACCCACAAATCTGAATTTGAAATGAACATATACGTTCTTCTTTAGTTTGCATTTTTTGAATCAAAAGAGGACTAAGAGCTAAATGAATGCTCTAGTCTAGCATCATGACGCTCCTCAATCCCAAATGATACCCAATTTAACCAAAATGTTACCTCTGTCACCGGTATTTGAGTTCCATTATAAGTCTGCAAATTCCACTCAACAATTACATGTGAATTAACTCCACAAATCCATAACACTCAGGTTAGCCAATAATTTTGTTTTGTATAACTTTTATTGAGAGCACCTCAGTAGTTTGAACAAACCAACTGTTTTGCTCAAAAGATATACACACTTTGTACGCATAAAAACAATCAAAAAGATATAAGGGAAAATCGTAATCAAGTATAATGAGTTCTCGAAGAGATTACTTTTCTATGATCGTGGTAGATCTGAAAGTATAAAAAATAATAAAGAGCTTTGCTATTAGAAAGACATAGAGATGTAGATATGCTTGCTTGATAATAGTAGAGAGATAAAGTAGAGAGATGGTATATTCAAAATAATCAATCTGCCCTATTACAAGGTAAAGTCTCCTTTATATATTAGGAGACATTTTCTCGAAATACACAAAAAAAAAGAATAAAAGTTGGTGGCTTCTTCGTACGGAAGAAGCCAAACCTAAAACGGTGTTGTTCCTCTGCTTAGTTGATCAGGACGTCCTCGGTCGGGCCGTCCTTACCTAGTTGACGAGGCTTCGAGGGCAGCCTCATTATGGGGGACGTGCTTACTTAAGCAGTGGCGAGGTGAGCCGAATTTTACCAACTACAGTTAGTCCCTCCGTCCGTTGGAGGGTCCTCGAGGGTGTCTTCAATGTACGGATATGTTCGCTGATGTGACAATATGGAGCCATTGACACTCGGCTCCTTATTAGGATGATGTCACCGATCACGTGCATCATCATTATTTTTACTCCCGAGGCGGTTCAGATCCTGACGTGACTTTTGGGTTTTCCGCGCAATCTTTTGAATGATGTCGCTTCGATTTCTGTGTATCTCTCTCCTATAAACAACGGATTGATTCAAAATGGTTAATCGTTTGAGCCTTTGAAGGACATTTCTCTCTTTTTCTCGTTCTATTTTCCGGCGATCATTGCTTATCTTAAGAACCGATGTTTTTCCGGGTCGATCTTTGCATCTACTTGGAACATTCTTTCATGGTAAGTTGTAATCATGGTGAAATGATCTCAAGGTAGCTAGAAGCCCTGAAATAATGCTCTTCCTAGGGTTTCACCTCCTTCCGACGGTGAGGCGGAGGTGGTCGAAGAGGTTCTAGTTCCTCTATCTGTGGCGGATGTTCTTCCGAAGAACATGATCAAAAGAAATGACTTTAGTCATAAGGGTTCACCTCCACCCTGGGAACGTAGAGAATTGACACTTTCCCACTTGGATGCTCATAGGATGGCATATGGGTTCCCAGACCACGTCGATATAGCGCCTGCCAGAGGAAATTATTCCAACGTGCACAGGCTCGGGTTCTACACGTTTTACGAGTATGCATTTCGGATAGGCTACATTTTCCCGCTCAACCCCCTAGCGGAGGAACTTTGCCATCTCTTCAGGGCGTGCCTGGATCAACTTAATCCTTACGCGCTGAAAGTGTGCAGGATACTCACCACCCACACGGAGAAAGCTGGGTGCGTGGTCATGATATACCCCCTTTTGCATATGTTCAATGCGAGTTACATGCAGGGTTCGATGTTGCACCTGACACGTCACGGTAAGAAAAGCTTCGCGGTGCATTCTGATGACAAGGCCAACCGTGTCTATTGGAAAAAGTTTTTCTACGTTCGGACGGAGCATCTGGTGGATAACCCTGAAGAGTTTCCAGAAGTGTGGAACCATGAGTGTAAGTATTCCCTTGTGTTTTATTCGGCGCTTTCTGTTGTGACGGCTTAACACCTCACGGTTCTTTTTTCCGCTGTTTGCAAGGGCAGCTCGTATGCCTACAGATTCTTCATCTCTTTCCTGTGCAGATGACATTATTCTGTGGGTGGAGAGGATGATTCTGCATGTGGAGGAGTATCGTACTCGGGCTCAATTTTGTAGCGTGCAAGGCCTGACTGGTAATGGTCTTTCCTTACTCTTTTCTTTTTCCTTGTCCCGATTCGGGAGTATTTTAGTCTGATGTACCTTTTCCTTGACAGACCGGGCATTTCCAAGAAGGCTAAGAGAAGGAGAACTGATACCGGCCCATCTAGGGCGGAGCCAGTCTTTGAGGAGGAGGACGTGCCTGCGGGGGGTTCGCCCGAAAGTAGCACCCTCTTGGCCCGTCAGCAGGAAGTTGCGCCGGGGGCGACATCCGATGCGGGGCCGAGATAACAGTGGAAGAGGAGGTTGTGGTGGTTCCAGAGGCCACACTCGAGAGTGGGGCTGAAGTTGCGTTTGCCAATGAAGAGCTTCCTTTGGAGTCACCTTCACAGCCGATGGAGGCGGCTCCCGAAGATGAAGAGTCCCTCGCAAGTAGGAGGCATCGGCTGATCACCAGCAAAGGAGTAGCTATTGAAGGGGAGAGGGTGCAATTGCCTCGTCGCGAATTGGGGCGGTCGTTTATAGCCGATGCGATCCGCTCATGGAGGGCCTCTCCTTGGAGAAGGGATGATGTTGAGGTCGGTCTGACTTCTGCTACGGGGGACGGCTCATCGCCCGCAGCGGCGGGGACAAGTGTGCCTTTGGAAAGGATGGACGGAGGAAGGGACTCTTCGGCTCGTGTTGAGAAGACGGCCAGTAGGTCTACACGCCGTATTGTGATCCCCAGTGGCTATAACCTCTTAGAGAACTGCAAGGAGGCGGCCTCAGACATGACCCTTCTTTGTGCGGGCGCCGAGGGTGAAGCATTGGCGGAGGTCCGTGAAAGGGGGCTGTCTCAAAAGGCAGCGGGCACGGCCTTGCAAGTAACCTTGGCTCTCCTTCACTTTGATGTTGTAGGGGCAGTACGCCTATATATTATCTCACCATTTGATATTTTTCAGGTTCTTGTCTTGGAGGTGGAGAGGGGGTGACGCCTGGCGAAGAGGCAAATGCCCATAAATAATTGTGGCCAAGGTACTAGCGAGTCCTTGATGCGCGTCAAATGTTGGCAGACGTGTACAACTAGGAACCCAAGTTGAGGCTATTCCGCGAGGGCATTACCTAGACAGAGGAGCAACTAAAGAAGCGGTTGGCCGAGTTGGAGAGGGCAGACGAGCAGCTCGTGGCTGTGGTCGCCCGGAACACTGAATTGGAGGCTCTCATTTGAGCAAAGGATGACGAGTTGGAGCTTGGAAGTGTCGTAGCGGCGGAGGCTGTGAACTTCGATCTCGGGTTTCGGCCTTAACCGTTGAGCTCAAAGCCAAGGAGGATGATATTGAGGCCCTTGTGTGGACCGCTCCACAGGAAGCTGAGCTTCGGGATGCTCAAGATATGTGGGTGTACCATGATGCATGGCTGGTCGTATTTGAAGAGCTCATGGCTGTTGGCCGAGTCTCCAAAGAGGACATGGATAGGCAACGGAGTCTAACCTGGGTTGATCGTGAGGTGGCCGGTTACCTTTCTAACTCCCCTGCTAGAGAAGGATATAACTCACAAGATATTAACTGCCTAGCATCTGCTTCTTGGATTTCTAGGGACAACCCGCCAGGAGGTGGCGACGGCCCGAGTGCTAATTGTGTCGGCCAGGGTGACGGGGGTTCCTAGGGTTCGATTTTGTACCCTTTTGTTGTAAATAGGGTCTCTTTCTGAGGCCGGAAATGTATTTACTTTTTGGATATAATAGTACATACCTTTTTCTGTTGTTATTTCTTCTTTGTTCCTTTGAACTTTTGTCGTGTTTGAAACTCATAGTTTGGGCTTGACTCGACTGTTGTTAGGTCTTCCGTTTCGCCGTAGTCGATGTTGGGTCGACTGTTAACGGAGATGACCTTAGCCATGTTGTATCATTGGTCTTAGCCAAGGTGATATTGATGGCCTTAGCCATGTAGAACTGAATGGCCATAGTAATGAAGATGTTGGCCATGAAATTGTCTCCGACTGTCGTCGAGCCTTTCGTTCTGCCGTGGTTGACATTGGGTCGACTGTCAGCGGCGATGGCCTTAGCCATGTCAAATAGAATGGCCTTGGCCATGAAATTGACTTCGACTGTCGTCGAGTTTCTCATTTTGTCGTAGTCGACATTGGGTCAACTGTTAACGGCGATGGCCTTAGCCATGTTGAATCGAAATGGCCTTGTCCATGAAATTTACTTCGAATGTCATCGAGTTTCTCATTTTGCCGTAGTCGACATTGGGCCAACTGTTAACGGCGATGGCCTTAGCCATGTTCAATCGAAATGGAGACGGATCCTTCCTGCTTTGAGCAACCTTGAGCGACTAGTCTGGCTTTGTTTTTTACAACTTGTTCTTCCTCATTTAACTTGTTTCTGAATACACATTTAGTTCCGATAACTAAAGCATTTTTAGGTTGAGGTATCATCTCCCATACTTGATTTTTGTTGAATTGATCCAGTTCCTCTTGAATAGAATTTACCCAGCTTGAGTCCTTTAGAGCTTCTTCTACCTTCTTTTTCTCTATTTGAGAGATCAGTGCAATATTTGCCTTCTTTCTTAGAGCTTATCTGGTATTCATCCCTTCGTTTGGATCTCTAATGGTGAATTTTTGTGGATATTTAGTTTTATTTTTCCACTCATTCAACCTAACAGTATTTGTAGTTGACTCTGCACGTTGTTCTGGAGTGTTGTAACTTGCTTGTTCAGTTGACTCTATTATTCTTATGGAGGTAGTTGACTCCTGCAATTTTCCCTTGTCCTGAGCCTATTGAGTTGTATCTTCATCATTTGCATTAAATCCTTTCTCAACCAAGGGATTATTTTCATCAAACTTAACATGAACCGATTCTTGTACACATAAAGAATGTTTACTATAAACTCTAAAATATCTGCTATTTAATGAGTAACCGAGAAAAATACCTTCATCGCTTCTTGGATCAAATTTTCCAAGATTATCCTTGCCATTATTATGAATGAAGCATTTGCTTCCAAATGGATGAAAGTATATGATGTTTGGACGCGTACCTTTCTAGAGTTCATATAGAGTCTTTTTCAGAATGGGTCTTATAAGACAGTGATTGAGAATATGGCAAGCAGTGCTAACTCCTTCAGCACAAAAGTGATTTGGCAGTGAGTATTCCAAAAGCATAGTTCTGGCCATGTCTTGCAATGTACTATTCTTTCTTTCAACCACTCCATTTTGTTGAAGAGACCGGGGAGCAGAAAAATTGTGGGTATAGCCTTGATTATTACAGAAGTCTTCGAATGCCTTGCTTTCAGACTCCCCTCCATGATCACTCTGAATAATGGAGATTTGATAGCCTTTTCTCGTTCAATTTTCTTCCAAAAAATCTGAAAGTTTCTCAAGGCTTCATCTTTGTAAGATAGAAAAATCACCCAAATGAAACGTGAAAAATCATCAACAATAACAAAAGCATATTTCTTGCCACATATGCTAGCAGTTCTAGTTGGACCAAATAAATCCATATGCAGAACTTGCAAGGGTTTTGATGTGGAGACTATGTCCTTGTTTTTGAAGGAATTTCTAGTTTGCTTACCCATCTGACATGCATCACAGATATGAGTCTAGAGAAGTTCAGCTTGGGTAATCCAATGACTAAATCATGTTTGGACAGTTTTTCAACTAAGTTCATGCTAGCATGTCCTAATCTTCTGTGCCATAGCCAAGGATCATCAGAGATAGATGTTAAGCAAATATGGCCATTTATATTTTCAAAACCATAAAGTATATAAACATTTCCATACCTATTTCCTGGAAGAATTATTTTACCTGACTTGTCTTCGATGGCACATCCAGTTCTCTTAAATTTTAGCTCGTATCCTGTGTCACATAGTTGACTTATGTTAGTCCATCAACTAGATATACTTCAGTAATATCACTGGTATTGTTGAATGGAACAGTTCCAGTTCCCACTCTTTTGCCTCTTGAGTCATCTCCAAATTTGACACTTCCTTTATCGATTTATGTGACTTCTTTAAACAAGTTTTTGTCACCTGTCATGTGACTGGAACACGCACTATCTAAATACCACTTTCCTTTACATTTTGCTCTGTGGTGTTCCTGCAAGGCAAAGTTATTACTTTCTTTTAGGTACCCAAGTTTGCTTGGGTCCTTGTGACTTAGTGTTGCTGGATTCAGAATGTTTGGTTCTCAAATCCATCCGGACATATTAGACTTAAAAAAAGTGACAACCGGAATATTTATACCTGTTTTTATTGCAGTAATGAAATTAAACACTAGACCTTTTTTTGGTCTCTCAGGAAAAGTTGGAGTTACCAGTCTTAGGATTGGCCGACTCTTTTCCAGTTGACTTGTAAGTCGATTGGTTTGATCGACTAGTCGATCTAGTTCAAACTTGTTCTTTTCCAGTTGACTTGTAAGTTGACTGATTAGACCTGACAGAGCTATGACTAGTGGATTTGTGCAGGCTGTTAAACTGCATTTGCAATTCCTCAAACTATTCTTGAAGTACTTCTTTTTACATTTCACATAATTCTAGTTTGAGCTTCCAGTCTTTGATTTCCCTGGTGTGATTTTTAAGATCGTTCATCATCTTTTGAGATTCTTTGAGGGTGGAGTCAAGAATATCTTACAATTCATTTCATCTTTCACAGTTATAAGATCTTACCTCACTAGTTTCTCCCTTTTCCATGAATCAATTATCATCGCCTGAATCGTCTTCATCAGTCTAGCATCCTGAAGTTTTGTTGATCTTGTTTTCAAGAATCGTCATAAAGCATAGATTTGCTATTTCTTCGTGATCCGAATCATCCTCATCACTCCAGCTTCCAAATGATATGTTCTTGTTGAATCCTCTATAGATCTTTTTCTTTAGTTCTGGTCATTATTTATGGACGTGTCCGAACTTTCCACATTCATAGCATTTTCCATCATTCTTGTTCTGGTCATTGTATTGTCTAGGTCTTCTTGATGGAAATCTTCCTTTCTTTGTATTTCTGTATCTCCTCATTAGTCCGTCCATGTTTCTAGACATCATAGCTATTTCTTCTTGAAGTGCTTTGGGATTACCAGTTTGATCTTCAGCTGCCTCAGTAGTAGCTTTGAATGCAACTGTTTTCTTTTTCTCTTCTTTCAAAGTTTCACCAAACATTTTTAGCAGCATGGACGACACTTGTTCTTTTGATGGGTCATTGCCTTTTACGGCGGTCACATAATGGATCAGATGATCTTCGGGATCCATAGTCCCGTCATATATTCTCAAGTATGGTGGCATCATGAAGGTTTTAGGGATTAGGTAAGGAGCATCTTCCTCACTATATGGTTGTTCGATGAACCTTCCTACATCGTGTTTCGGCAGTAGCTTAGAGGTGCCAGGAATTTTGTCTACCCTTTATTGGTGCTCTTTCATTTGATCACGAAGCGCTTTGTTCTCATTCTCCATTTCTTTCATTTTCTTAAAGGATAGTTGCGAGTGCATCATCGCTGGCGTTGGTATCAATGTGGGCGTTGTTTGTTCGTATAACACTAGGCTCGCAAGTTGTGGTAGCGATATCTATTGTTGACGAATCACTTATATTTCCTTGAGGTAGTTTCTTGATCATGCTACTTAGAGTGTTTGTCAACAATTCCTCTAGTAGCTTTTTTGACTACTGGGGGTGTTTCCTTGGCTGTAGATGTAGAGGCCCCTTTTTCATGCAAAATCTTCAGATCTTTGAGTGAAGAAGGTGAGATCTCCCCCTTCGATACACTACTGGGTGTTGTAGTATTTTCTCTATCGGCTTCATTGAGGGGGCCTATGAGGTTGGTTGTGATATCTTCTATCATCTTCAACCTTGATTCTTTCTCGGCCATATGTTGGTTTCTATGGAGTCTTAAGGACAATGATTGTTGTTTTGGTATCCTAGGCATGAACTATGATTCCAATTATCGAAATCCCCATAGGCGGCGCAAAATTATTTGATTCAAAAGTTATCGAATACTTTCTAAACAAATCAATCAAAAGAAAAGATGGGGTAAATCGTAATCGAAAATAATAAGACCCTTGGATATTCTTAATACCATGTTTTTAGCAGTCACAGTATATGTGAGAGTGAGGGAGATAGAGAGAGAGAGAATGTTAGAGATATGAGAGAGAACAAAAGAGTTTTCATATATCCCCATTTACAGTGCTTGGATCCCTTCTATATAGTAGGGGATCCTTAAGTAAATATTAAAAAATAGAGATTAAGTACACGTTATAGAGGGGCCGACGGGATTATGGAGTCGTTCCTCCCACTACCCTTGAGTCGTGCTTCTATCTTGGCTTGTGCGTGTTCGGAGGTTGGTCGTGCTGGTCTAGGGACGTGGTTGGTCAAATTCGACCCCATACAAATAAAAAGTTGAATGAGTTTTACGTAACAAAAAAAAGAAAAGTGACTTTTGGTTAACGAACACAAAGTCGAATTACCACCCATGAAATTTACTCCAGAAAATATAACATAGAACAACAACAGCCAAGGAAATTCAACCATCAAATTGGCAACTGATAAGAGATCTCGAAAACAAAGAAAGAGAAGAAGACGGGAAAAATTGAAGAAGATTTGAGGAAAACTTGAGAGAAAATCATTACTTAAAGACATATAAGAAGGTGAAGAAAGCCAAAATCTGGAGGAAAATTGATAGAGTACTCATTTATGAATAGAAAATATGACGGATGTTTCTAGATAGGCGTAATGGCTTTCTGGCCACTTAAATTTGCACCGGATTTTAAAGCCGATATTTAAACTTATATTATTCCTATTTGAACATTCGAACTTGACGGATTGAGTATAAATAAATGCATCCAGTAGCGCGTGTATATCAATTGCGCTGACATGTACAACACGTCATATACTAGACTATTTATTACTTGACACGTGTTATTTGTGGGTCCTATTATTAAATACTAAATAAGCAAAAAAGAAGTCACAAATTAAAAATAAAAAAAAAAAGAGAAAAAGACCTGACACTTCCCTATGTTCATCCATCTCTCCTTCTCCGTTCATCCACCTCCACCTCCATTCTTTCCTTAATCTTTTTCTTCTTTTCTTTTCTTTACTTCAGTGCTCTTTCTCTCTCTCTTATATGAGAGAAGGAATTTAGTTTGGTTTTCTCAAATCTACACACTATTCTCAAAAATGGCATTGGTGACACATCATTTGCAGTTAAATCAACAACGATCCATTTCCAAATAAATACCGTTTCGCAACTTGCTTTGTAAGGTAAACATGGAAGTCTCTATTTGACTTGGTGGACTTGAAATCCATATCATTTTTATGCGGTGTGCAATTTTCCCTATATTAGTGAAAAAAATTTCTATGAATTGCCTCTACTCTGTGCAAATTGTTTACTAGTTGGATTCAGAAACTTATGCATTAGGGTTTGTGTATCCTTGGCAGGTAAATAGTGTGTATCCTGGGTATTCTTAGCATTATATGAGAAGGAAAAAGAAATTACTTATATCCTTAGCAAAGGAACTAAATCTGAAGAAGAAAAGTGTTTGGTTTTCTCAAGTCTACACACTATTTCTGGCTTGTCTCTGCGTGGCAAAAAATTTTATTTTATCTCCAAAAATGTTGATGTGCATTTGGTAGAAAATTCCACCCAAGACAAGAGGAGGAAGGTGATAGATTTTGGGGGTGGGGGGAGGGGAGGAGAGAGAAAAAAGGGGATGTGGGGGAGGACGATAATGGGGAAAAGAAGACAACGGTTAAGGGAATTTTATTGGGATGAGGAAGAGGGTTTATTTTCTTTATTTTAATTTGTATTTTTTTTTGTTCTATATTTTTTTAATTAAAATCATTGTAGTCACGCGTTTAATTTTCGTGACTTGCACATACTTTGTCAACATCATCTCTTTCACTGCCACATGTGCATGGTCAACGGTCAAATAGATTTATTAGTTATCAGATATGTCAGTTTGAGTGTTCAAATAGAAATAATGTAAGTTTGAATATCGGCTTTAAAATCCGATTCAAGTTTAAGTGGCCAGAAAGTTATTTCACCTTTCTTTCTAGATAAGAAGTGAGCACTTGAATAAATGCAAAATGATAGCCTTGTCCTTGGTCGACTAGTGACAGTTAAAAAAAAGCTCTATTGTACCATCTAAGTAGAAAGGAAAACATGTTTCAATCTTGATTCACAAAGTTTGCGATTTTCCTTTATTATATGCAATAAAATTTAAATTCACTAAGTATGTTGAGGAAGATTAATTAAAACAATTAGAAAGCAAATTAGCGGAACTCACACATATTAAAGTAATAATACATTCACACAAAAATAAGTCATATATTAATTTGTATTAGGATATAATAAGCCGATTCTTCATTCTTATGCCGAACTTGATCATCATTTTCTACAAAATTCTTCTTCATCTTCACAATGGAGAAAAAATATCGCAATTCCAGCTGCCAATGCCTATGTACAACAATTGATATAACTCTTCGTGTTGTTCAAGAGTCTTATTACATCGTCATGTGAAAGATCTATCATTTTTTGTACTTCATCTATACCAGTATTTTAAAAGACATTTGGGGCAAGCCCTGGGCGATGCACACCAAAAATTCCCCAAGGCGATAGTGTGGGGCAAAAGTCTCAAGAGGCGAACGCCCATCAATTTAAGGCGTACTGTCACGACCCAAAACTTAACATGTCGTGACGGCGCTTATCATGATACTTGGCAAGCCGACATCTCAAACATACCAACACTTTTAAATTCAAAATATACTAGAAATAGGTTTAAATAGTGAAAATCTCATAAAACTCGATGAAACGGCACAACTCAATATAGAATTTTTCCAAAACCCGAGTGTCACTAAGTACATGAGTATCTATACAGTAACAAAGTCTGAAGATATTGTCTAAAATAGTAGAATAATACAAATAGAACTGGATGATAAAGCGGGAGAGTTAAGGACTGCGGACGCCAAAATAGTGATGAAATCATATGCATACTCTAAGAGTATCAATCACTCAGTCCTCTCATACACTCCATCCTCACAGTCACTCAATTCTCCCAATCGCTCGGCATTCACACTCGGCACTTACATTTAGTAGGTACATACGCTTACTAGGTGTGCATACTCTGGAGGAACAGATCCAGCCCAAGCACTATAATAAGTCAATCGTGGCATGAATCAATAAAGTCTGCTACGGCGTATAGCTCGATCCCATAAATATCTTCACAATCAGGCCCTCAACCTCACTCGATCACCAATCTCTCCAGTCTCTCGAGTTCACAATGTCGTGAAAACCAGCCCAAATAATGATGATATTAATTATCAATAAATGACAATAGAGATTGAGATATGATATGTGAATGATAGATGTGACTGAGTGATAACTAGGGATTCTAGCATATTTTATGCTCCTTTTTGCTTAGGTTTTGGATTAAAAGTGTGTACAAATATTTACGAAAGCTAACTTATTTTGATGTTTGCAGTGTTTGGTAAAAAAGAGATAAGAAAGTCAAAACCAACTCATAAAGGAGTGAAACTTGCACAAGTGCAAAGCTGAGTCAAAAGGGCACTGACATCAAAGAAACAGACATAGAGGGTCCACCCGCTGAGGTGGTCTTGATTACGCTATCAGCGCTGGCAAGGTTCATAGAGTTATATTTTGGTCTTGACAGTCACCGCTGCCTGGGTGAAATTGCGCGGCAACGGTATCTTTTGACACAGCCGTGGTCAAGTTATCACCCTCAGCAAAAGTGAGAATCAGAGAGCTAAAAGTGGAGCTCAAAATTGAAGATCGCGGTCCACGATTCCTTTTGCGCGGTTGCGATAGTCATAGCAATGTAGCGGCTTATTTTTTGCTATCGGCGGAAGGCTTGTAGGGTGAGGATGAGGTGCCTCTTGTACCTCAAACTCAAAGAAGAGGCCGTCAGGCCAATAAAAATATTCCAGACCCTCCCCACCTCCTCCGCGAGTTGCTCCTCGGGTGCTTCTAAATGAAGGGTACGCAAGTGCAATTGTCCCACCTAGTATCTGGGTGGGCAATCTCCAGATTATAAATGTCATGCTAACTTTATTGGACCAAAGAGGGTACTTCATAGGTGCTCCCCAAGTGATCAGTGGATACCTGCTGGGGTAGCAAACAGACTAATGTGTCGGAGGATGCATTGAGATTGAGATTTTTTCTTTTTTACTTAGAGGGAAAGCTTTGGACTGGCTCGAAAGACACCCCAACTATTCCATCAATATTTGGGATGAGTTGGCTGAAAAATTTATAGCCAAGTTTTTCTCACCAGGGCATATGGCTGCACTGAGAGATGAGATCCTTGCCTTAAAACAGGAACCAAATGAACCACTACATGAATTTGGGAAAGGTACAGGACGATGGTGAAGGAATTTCCAAACAATAACATGACTGAAGCAATGATCCAGTAAACATTCTACCGTGGAATCAACACTACCAACCAGTGTGTAGTCAACCAATTAGCTGAAGGAAACTATACGAACACCCCTTATGTTGAGGCGTGTGATATACTTGATGAGATGGTTGATACTTCCTTGGCGTCGCAAAGTCGAGCTAATGTGCCACAAGGTGATCCTAATGTTATTCATTTGCTCAAGAAGCTCCATAACCACGACCAAGCTATAGCTGAGTTGACTACAACCATGAACTAGTTGGCTAAGGCATAGTTGCAATAAGTACAGGGGCCTAAGCAAGTGAATGCCATGGAAGGAGTGAACATGATGAGAAGGCAAAGATATCAACAGAATCAAGGAAATCCGGATCACTATGAGCAAGGTAGTAGTGGCTATAACCAAGATGATGGGTACAATTATCAAAGTGAAGAGGTTCAGTATGTGAACAACTACCAAGGACAACGAGGCAATGCTCCGAATCAACTACAACATTAGAGATCCCAAGGTAATTGGGGAAATCAAACTCAACAAGGCAACTGGAATAGTAGAAACAACAACAACCAAAACAACTGGGGAGACAATAATCAGAATTGGAAAAATAACAATAACAACAACTCCAACAATTGGGGGAACAACAATTAGAATTGTGGAAACAATAGCAATTGGGGTGGCAATAACAACCAAGGGGGTTGGAATAATAGCAATCAAGGGAATAGGGGCTGGGTTCTCAAAGGCCTCAAATCTATCAACAACCAATCAACCCGCCTCCATTTCTATCTCAAGGGCCTAGCTCGTCCAACAATGAGATGGGAAGGATTGAGTCAATATTTGAGCAAATGATGAGAAAAACGTCGACTCCGTGCCCAATTCGCATCCCATAATACTTTTATCCGTAATCTAAAGGTGCAACTTGGCCAAATTTCGCAATCTTTAAACACTCATCCTAAGGGAGCAATGTCTAGTGCCACGGTAGTAAACCTGATGGGTAGGAATGATACATGCCATGCAATAGCGGTGACCACAAGAAGCGGTAGAGGTGGTGAAGCAAGTACCTCCAAGTAAAAGGAAGTTGTCAATGCTGATATTGTAGTGCAAAATGATGATGGTCAAATGGTTGATGACCAAGTGAGTGAACAAAAGTTGAATGATGAGGTGAGAATTGATGTTCAGGACAATGAGGAGGAGACTCAAAATGACGTGAACCTGTCTAGGGAACACGTGATAGACATACCAAAAATGGTAGTACCCAAGGCCAAGGTTTCTTTGCCAAGGCCTCCTCCACCATATCCTCAGAGGCTAGCTAGAAAGAACAATGAGAATCAGTTTAAGAAGTTCATTGACATAATGAAGAGCTTGTCCATCAATGTGCCCTTGGTTGAAGCTTTAGAGCAAATGCCGAGGTACGCTAAGTTCATGAAGGACTTAGTGACAAAAAAGATCGATGAACTGTGAGACTATCAGGATGACGCACCAAGTGAGTACCATTCTACACTCTATGACTCCAAAGCTTGAAGATCCAGTGTTTTTACTATTCCATGTACCATTGGGAGTGCGAATTTTGCAAAGACTTTGTGTGATTTGGGTGCAAGTATAAATTTGATGCCATATTCTGGTGTACGCAGACATTACCCCTACCATGGGGTAGAGAGATTGTTTCCAAATAGACTATCGACATCCTTCCCTCCAAGAACTTTCCACATTGCTATTGGGGAGATTCAAACTCACAACCTCTGGAAGTGGAGATTGCTTACCATCAGAGCAACACATCTTGTCTAATAGTATACTGTTCTACAACATATTGTATATCGTAGTGGTATACTATTGGGTGGATGTGTTCTTATTCAATTTTTCAATCTTAATCACCTCAAATCAGCTCCAAATGCTATCATATTTCAGTATGAACTTCCAGAAGGTACTATAAACAATATTTAACAGCACCCACTTTGAATCAAACAAAAATCTTTAAAAGAAAATTTTTAAATTCAAGAGCTCCAAACCTAACAATGGTGAATATTCAAATATACATAAAAATTTACATTTAGAAAGCTTACTTGAAGGTACTATAATCAATATTTTATAGCAACCGAATCAAATAATAAATTTTCAAAATAAAAATTTAAATTCAAGAACTTCAAGCTCATCAATGCTTTATCTTCGTACACACACAAAAATTAGAGCTGAGAATACCAAAAAAATACTAATGGGCATCCACTAAAAGATCACGCAGTGGGTATTTTTTGAAAGGGGAAAGGTACATTTGGGGCGTGAGACTCTGTTGTTTAGAGAAATTAAAAGGAAAAGGGAATTGAGTAAGCGGGGAAACAGTTTAGACCGTATAGATAGAAAAAGTAAATTCTTTGAGCTCACGTATTAAAGAGTAAATAGTTTGAGTTTAATAGCTATAAATGAGATTTTCCCAACTTGTATCTCTCAAAATTGCCACTAGGGGTGTGCATTCGATTTATCGATTCGATTTTGACCCTTATCGATAATTACTTATCGATTATCGATTTGTACATATGCTTATCGTTATCGTTTCAATAAGGTTTCGATTTTTTCGATTTCGATTTATCGATTTTGGAGGCTTATCGATTCGGTTATCGATTACACCAATAAGAAAATTTGCGGGATTCCACGGAAAGTATTCCGCTATAAACGCGCCTAATTTATATGGACAAAAAGAAGCTAAAATAAGACGAACATCATTTATAACATAAAAATTGTATCAACAAGCACATGCAACAAAACTAAAGTAAGGGATCAAATGTATGCCACCAATACTCCAACAGTATAAGAAAATAAAACAAAACAAAATACATCATCACGGCTAATTTTTTTTTCTTAATTTGAACTTCATTCCCTTGATCTTTATCATTCCTTAAATGTGGTAGAGGAAATAGTAGGGTAAGGGACTTAGGGTAAAGGAAAGGGTATAGATTAGGGAAAATGATATTGTATAGCCGCTTTCAAAATAGTAGCGGAATATATATACATTTTATATGTTATATTAATCTACACAAATAGGTAATTACTTATTTTACAAATGTCTACCGTCTAGGGGTGTGCATTCGATTTATCGATTCGATTTTGACCCTTATCGATAATTACTTATCGATTATCGATGTGTACATATGCTTATCGTTATCGTTTCAATAAGATTTCGATTTTTTCGATTTTGATTTTTTCGATTTCGATAACAAATAATCGATTCGATTTATCGATAAACCGATTCGAATGCACACCCCTAATTGCCACACTCCAAAACCTGAAGTTGGTCATTTCTGCTTAAAGATTCTGGTACACTCTCTTGCCATGTCAGTTGTCAGGTAAGGACCATATTGCACTTATAATCCTATTTCCTTTATCATAGTTTGATTATTTAATGAACTTAAGTCATTTACTCATTATTACTACTATTTCGGCTATTATGCATTTTGCTGTTATTTTTCTAACCTAGTTAGGATACCTAGGAGAAGAGAAGAGAAGCCTATAATTAGAGGAGGCTGGATAGTAAACTCAATCTTGCTGTAACTTTAAGCTGATTTTGGTGATTTAAGAATTTGTTAGCTCTGATTTTTTCCAATTGTTGTTTGTCAAGAAATTGAAATAGTCATTTTGGTAGTTAAATGTTTGAAATCTCACTTTTGTTTAAGAAGCTGAAGGGATATTGGTAATCTTTCCAACAACTATAGGTTGCCTTGATCTGAAAGTGTGGAGGTCGATAATTAAGATAGAAGACTAGTAGGTAGTCGAGAGTGTCTCTTTCCTGTACCAGTAGTATTAGTGTTAGTCTCGTATTCTATTATTGGTAGATTTGTACTACTACATGTTGTTCCTTTAGCTTCATTTCTTATTATCTTGTTGTTGTTACTGCTTGTTACTACTGCTTTCTTTTCATCTTTTCTTGAGCAGAGGGTCTATCGGAAACAACAACTTTACTTTATAGGTAGAGGTAAGGTGTGCGTACACACTACCCTCCCCAAACTCCACTTGTGGAATTATACTAGGTTTGTTGTTGTTGTTGTTGTTGTTGTATAGGTTTCCTTATTATATGATAAATGAATACGTGAATTGTAGCAGAATAATATGATTAAGAACAATTGATGTTCAATTAATATTGGCAAAAAAGCTAGTAGTGTGCCAGCCAGCATATCCTCACCTCAACTATTCTGCTGGATACTTGCTGCCTCCCACTAGCACAATTAGTTTGCAACAATATAACTATATAAGAAAAGATAGTTGATGTAAGTGCATCGAATATAGTTTACGGCATCGCTAAGGGAGAATGTACAGAACTTTGTTCATTATATGTAAGCGTGCCTTTAACAAATCTCAGAGAAGATCCAATATATGACAATATTTTCAGTACCCCTATAAGACTTTCTACTGCTTAGTTCTTGGCAATAATGTAATATTCGCTGCTTGGATGTAAAAGTTGGGTTCCGATTTAGTTGATCGTTCTTGTATGGTGAGCATTTTACTGGTATTTCGATTTCCTTCAGTATTGGTTTTATTGCATTTGAAAACATTCTTGGTTTGGTTCGATTTTGTCACTTTACATCTCTCACTTTTCTGGATTATAAGTGGCAGTATCATAAAGTAAAAAAATCATAGATAGAAAGAGTTAAAGGTGAAGCCTTATAATAAGGTTATACAAGTTCCGAGCTTATCAATCTTTGCACTGTTTAAAGGAAAAACACATAGAACTGCAGTGTATATGAAGTCGTTTGAGCATATATCATACCTCTCGATTCACCAGCTCGTTTATGCTACACTTCGAATCTGTTTTAGTAATAAAGAGATGTAGATTCTGATTAATTTCTCTACATTGGGTTATAGAATAATTTCTAACTCATATTTTTGAATGCGAGTGTAAATTCTATTTACTGAAAAATGTTGAGTTGTCATTTTGACTGAAGACTATCTATAGGTAGTATCCATAAGATGAAATTCTGCTTCTAAAGCTATCAAAATGGTTGAATTTGTGATTTCAATGCATAGTTTAATGTTGTCTGGGGATGCATTAGGAAACTTTGGATATAAGCATTCAGAAAAATATGGAACAAAAAATCCGGAGACAAAAGAAGTTCTCCAAATGTCGAAAAAGATAGCAGAAATGGAAGACTTTCATTGTTATCTTATATAATAACCTCGAGCTTCAAATTTAGCTTTGATTGTGCTTCAACAAACAATTATATGGCCGTTTGATTCTTAATACTATACTAACCTTTATTTATTTTGTGTTCTAATGGAATAAATTTATGTACCTTAACATTTTTTTTATTTGAAAAATAATTTACTCATATGATGAATTTAAAAATAATTAGATTGGATTCTCTTGCTAAATAATTAACTGAGATATTTTATTGTTTGGTCTTAACATAAAAAAATAATTTATTTTATGTGATTCAGATTCTTACTATTAGTTAAAGATTTAATCTTAATTATAATTTTATCCACCATAAATTTTATTTTCAAAGAGTAAAAGATCTGACATTTCACTTTTAGATCTTTATGTTTGCAGAATCATTAGTGATATTGACTCGTACCAACTATTTTTCTTTCTCTTTCTCATGCATTTATATTCTTAAAATATTTTCTTAGTTGATATTACACGAAAAGACAAGAGGGGTTGCTCTGAGGGTAAGCAACCCCCACTTCCAACCGAGAGGTTGTGAGTTCGAGTCTCCCCAAGAGCAAGGTGGGAAGTTCTTGGAGGGAAGGATGCCGGGAGTCTATTTGGAAACAGCCTCTTTACCCCAGGGTAGGGGTAAGGTCTGCGTACATACTACCCTCCCCAGACCCCACTAAGTGGGATTATACTGGGTTGTTGTTGTTGTTGTTGTTGTTGAGCTTGATGGCCTTGTATTTCTCGAAAAACTTAGTGCGTGTAAGGCACGGGCGTTCAATGAATTTTACTAATTTAAAGAAAATCAATTGGAGAATCCTAACGGATTTCATTATTAAGGATTTCTGGACCTCTCTCTCATTTATTCATGCGATTACAAGAGTAGATACAATAAATCTACCTAGACTATATAGAAGTAATGAAGTGATAAGCAGATGGCTGCAATTTTGGTTGCAAATGTGGCAACTGCATGACTTGCTCAAAATATGCGTCGTTTGTCATTTATTGTACAACTGTCATGTATATCATCCAATAGAATCATCAATACTATATAAATGTACTCGTGTTCAAGGCTTTGTTGCACCGAGTTTCTTGCTCTTCACATCCTCTCTACTAGCTTTGAAAAAACTCGATACTACCGAGGATGGCAAGCGATTTTGCTCGATACATTGCCAATTTGAGGCAGTCACTTTTCGACGAGGTCTGATTGAGTTCCTATGCCCTGCTTTCTCTTTTTTATCAGGTTTTTTCCTTTTTATTTCTTTTATCCATCATTCATCTTCAGGGTGGCCATGATAGCAGGGTAAACTGGTACCTTGATGGAAATCTACTACTTTTGATGCGATAAAAGAAAAAATGACTAATTTTGCACAAAAAAAAAATTAATAGGCAAAGGACTATGATTCTTAGCTTAAAAGCGATAAATGAAGGACAAAGTGCCAGATTCTAGGACCCAAAATTTGATTTGCTTGCAATTTTCTTGACGCCCGATCATGATGATACATTCTCGATAACAAGTTTGATGTATGCAAAGTTGGAATTGCTGAGGGATGCCTATACTTGTCCTTTTTCTTGAACCGCTACTTATAGAATGAGCTTTCTACTCAAAATGAAAAGACACGTGATGGAAATGAACTGCTTGTTTGTATACAGAAACTCCTTGATCGGCAATTTCTTCAACTGGAGCGTTTGGAATCCAACAATGAGGGCTATCTTGAGGATGTTTGTGCTGACTATTTCAAGGATGCAGCTAAGTTTGTTGGCTTAATAGTGCCAGAACTGTAAGTATTTGTATTCTTCTCTAATTTTCTTTTTCAACTTCTTCCCCCCTCACAGATCTGATATGTATGCATATAGGCAAGCACCTCCCTACGATGCGCATTCTATAGAGAGCCACCTTCATCGGTTCAAGGGAATGGCGACTGCGTGAGTGTTTTCGTTTCTCCCTCTTCATGTATCGTTTCCTCCTTTTTCTCCCTGTTATTTTTTTCATTTCCTAGTTCCTTTTTGTGTAGGTTGAGGGAGGGGGAGTTGGGGGGGAGGGGGGGGTGAAGAGTAGCTTTGAAGCAACGATAAAGTTGTCTCCATGTGATCTATAGGTCAGCCATGGATGTTTGCATTAGGTAGTCTGCCTATATCATTACCCCTTAGGGTACGGCCCTTTTCTGGACCCTTCATGAATGTAGGATGCTTTATGGGGAAGTAAAAAAGAGGTTCTTCTGAAAATTATCTACCGTTGGCTATTTCCAATGGTATGTTCACATTTAAAAGCATTTTCTTATTAGCATCCACTCCATTCCTAATTTGTTGGCTTATTGTAATCCTGTTTTAGTATTGCCTAGTAAAATCTTTACCTTGTCAAAAGAAAAAAAGGTATTGCCTAACTGAGTCTACTCTGTTTTGTTTGTAGTATGGGAGCTATAAAAGTGGCGCATCAAATTGATTGCATGAGGGAACACCTAAAGCGTGGAGATTTTGAAGCGTAAGATCTAAGGAGGAAATTTATGGCTTTATTTTTTGCAAATGATTGTGATTGTATTGACTTCAGATATGTAAACAGGTGCAAGCTTGCGTTTGAGCGAATTAAGCAGGAGAATGAGTTTTTGCAGTTCAAACTGGATAATTACTTCAAGGTTCTCTTGAATATCGTATAAAAAGTTTCTCATTTTTTGCATTTTATAGTCATTGTTTAAGTAGGTGATTAGTGTTTTAGCTTATGTCCCCATATGGTTGTTAGTATGGTAGTTACTGATTGTTGCTATTGCATGCGACTGTATTTATGTTGCTTATGTTTTCATAATTATTTACGTTATTTCTGCGGGATTACTTATGCTTTATTATTTTGTTTTATCTTGCGTGTGTTTCTAATTTTGCCTTTGTTTCTTAATGCAGCTTCTCCTTTTTAATCCTACACGCCGATGGTCGATTGGAAACAGCCTCTCTGCCCTTTTGGGCAGGGGTAAGGCTTGTCTACATATTACCCTCCCCAGACCCCACCTGGTGGGAATATACTGGGTAGTTGTTGTTGTTGTTGTTGTTGTTGTTTAAGTAGGGGAACCTTGGAGCAACGGCATAGTTGTCTCCGTGTGATCTACAAGTAACGGATTCAAGCCGTGGAAGCAGTTACTAATGCATGTATTAAGGTCGACTTTCTACATTGCATCGCTTGGGGTGTGGCTTTTCCCCGGCCCCTACGTAAACGCGGGATGCTTTATGCACCAAGCTGCCCTTTTGTTTTGTTTTAACCTCTCAATTTGGTCTTTTCAGCTGAGGAAGCAAGCTCCACCCACTGAGATAGAGGATCAACCCGAGTATGGATATATGGATACTGACAGCGAGTAGGAAGTGGCATCTCAGTCAGTCAATTCCTTCAGAAGATAATTCAATCAAGTAAATGGATATGTGAGTAGATGTATGGAAATAAACGGGAACAAGAGGAAGCAACTTCTATTTGCTTTCTTTGTATCCCTGGTTGTAGTGTTAATAACTTGAGTCACTGATCTAGGTTCTACTTTTGGTCATTATGACTTCTATAATCTATTATCATGTTGCTAATGGTGTCTGGGATGGTCTCTTATCATGTTCCTTTTCTCCAATTGCTTTGTTGTCTGCCTCTTTGCCTTCCTAAGGTAGGCATAAGGTCTGCGTACACATTGCCCTACTCAGACCCTACTTGTGGGATTTCATTGAGTCTTGTTGTTTCTCCAATTGCTTTGTTCTTTTTGAGATGGTTTTGCCTGGGAGCGGTGTTTGACATGAGAATTTGGTACATATTTGCTTTAAGGTTTGATACTTGAATGCTATAATAGGATTGAATGTGCATCAAAGTTTTGGTTCGATGTCGAACTCTTTTGGGTTCAATTCATCCAAAAACTTAGTCAGTATTAGTTGAATCAAATCTTCTGTAAATGTGAGTATTTACAACTATAAATAGTCGCCTTTTTATTAGATAAACCTTAGCGATGACTTAGCAGTATGCATTGAAGCCCGCTTTTTGTTGGACTAAAGCGTATAACATATGTCTAGCATTGTATGCTCAAGATTGGCGAGATTGGGTGGAATGAAAATCTTGGAATTCTTCCCCTCTATTTATGTCTTCATGGATCGAGTTACCCGGTGTGTGTTGGTGGAAAGTAGCAGAGATCAGTAGGTTCAAGTTGAACCATACATTACCGTTCTCCCCCCAAATGCTTTTATGAAATGCTGAATTTGATCCTTCTAATCTGGTGAGAGTTTATGACAGATTGACATTGCGTGGGGTTAGCCTGTTTGCTATTCTATTAAGGGAAAATGGTCAAATTTGTCACCATGCCATTCAAAATTGAGTGACTTTGTTCTCCATTAGATCTTGGTCAAATATTTCTTTAGAAAAGACTCAGGGTCGTTTGGTAGAAGGTATAAGAACAGTATTAAATAGAGTGTATTAGTAATGCTGACATTTGTTATGTCGAGATTATTTTTTATACACTGTTTGATTTGGTGTATTAACCATTGCATAATTTTTTAAAAATTGAGTGTTTACAAAAGTACCCTCCACAATTTTTAACTCTAGCTATAAAAATTAACTATGGGGGGCAGTTAGGTCTTTAATCATGCTTATGCAAGTATTAAAAATCCTTGCATTTCCTCGACCCAAATAGGGGTCTATTATTCCATTAGAAAAGACTCAATTTTTCCCTCGACCCTTAATGGAGCTCCAAACGAAAGGTAATTTTAAAACATAGTCAAAAGTTATGGGGTAAATTTGGATATTTATTCTCAGAAAATTTGAACACATGGAATCCACCCGTTTCACGCGAATGATATGCTATTGTATGGGAAAATACAAGACGTGGCAAACGGAAATAGTATGAATTGACAAAACGTGTAACAAACAGGAAAATTGAGCAATTTCGAATAGTACAAGGACAAATTTGAACCTCTTCCGTTATATTAATTGACAATGCCAAAGCTGTTCTACTACAAAAGCGGGGGCTGTGATACCAATGTCCTGCTCTTGAGACTAAATTTTATGTCTGCTGGATGCAAAGTAACACAATACTAAGTTCTTCTGTTACAGTATGTTCAAACTTCGCATAAATACTTACTGTTCAAAACCGGTAAAATATATCTGGATCAAATAAAGTACATCTGCCACTGGCAAGTACATCAGCTTGCTACAGAAATAGGAAAATAAAACGTCGCTTCAAGTGTGTTGGAGAGAGGACAGTAAAACGTCGTGGACGATCACATTTTGAGGAATGGAAGCGAAGTAAGTTTCCTTAAGAAGCTGTCTCAACATTTCCTCCACTGAGATAACTAAAGACCTGCTTAACATTCCCTCTTGACGGGCGAGCATTCACGGCAAATTGGCAGATAAATACCAATTGTCGTCGCAATTCCAACTTAGTGACTCGTCTCTCAGTAAAAGATCTCCCTTCATCAAATTGCCCTACGGAAAGTACAATATTAAGACTATTTGCTTGAAACCCCCAGAAGAGCTACATTTTCCAGGTTATTGACACAATCAGAAAAAATACTGAACAATTTATAAATTTCGCGGGAGAGAGCAATAAACAATTGGTATATCAAAGTCAGGTACTTAAAGGTAACAGTTGGTGAATTTTGTTTTAGTTAAGACAGTCAAAATTAGAACACAAAGTTGAAATAAGATGCACGCGCATACCTCTATCATCAAATAATGACATCAAAATTGCTAAACAAACACAAATGCTAATATCCTCCCCTGAAAACACAAAGAAATAACTTTGTCAGCGATATTGTCTTTTGCCACTACAGTCGAAAACAATTAAAGCTACCGCTGAATAAATTGGCATATTAAGAAAAATTGCCAGATAATATGCAAAACAAAACAAGTCTCTCATTCAAAGTATAACCAACCAAGTTGATTACTGTAACGTCTTTGGTCAATGGATTTGGCAACTAATTCATAACGTGGTCAAAATGGAGACAGAAGTCCTCCCCCTATTCTTTTCTTGTGCCTTATCAGTTATCACCCTCAAAGACAGCTCATGCTACACTTGCCACCTAGTCTCGTCTTCAAAACCCTCCCCCTACCCCCTACAATCCCGCCCAAGAAATTTATAGCAAAATATAACCAGTTTTCACGTTCAGTGAGTACAAGTCAAATGGCAAGTGGAAAACAAACTCGGCGACATAGTACAACCATACTTACCACTACTGCAGCAAACTAGGAGTTTCTGCCCTTTTTTCAAGTTGTTCTTTGCAAAATTCACCGCTGAAGGAAGATTCCTTAATAAAGAAGATCGGTCAAACTTCGAGCTCTGTAATGTCCACAACCCCCCACCGATCAACACAAACAAAACCCAAAAAAGGGGGAAAAGAAAAAGAGTTAATGCCAACAATCAGGTAATTGGACAAAAGTTAAAAATTTACTAACAATTTTAAAGAACTAACTTAAGGAAAGGATACGCACCACAATAGACAGGTTTAGATAAGCTTCAGACTCCTTGGAACAAAGAGAATTGGACTCTCGATCACAACTCAATACACAATCAACACCAGATGCATCCTTAGCTGCATGGTAAATCTTCAATCAGAGTGACCATTGCAAGACGTTCGTGACAAAAATAAACCAATGGCACTATAAATGACTAGCAAATCGAGAATAATACAGAGAAAGGCAAGACATGGCTTTTTAATCATTTTACATAAATATGCAATGGACATGTACAATACTGATGCGATCTGCTTACAGAAACATAATTTTAGGCCTTTCAGGGAAAAACAAAAAGGAGATTTATGATCTGCATTATCTTACTCATATCCAGAAAATTTGACAATTCTGCAATATACTAGAAAACTAATTTACACTCTCTAAGGAACTAACCAATGGTAAAAGCCTGCATACTACTTTTGCCAATTCTTTACTTGGAAATGTCTCTGCCAAAGAGAAACGGATGCTTAAAAGCAGATCTACGGGGACAAAATGGGGGGGAAAAAGAAAGTTATGATGCTTAGACCTCAGAAATTCAAACACAGTACTGGGAAACGGATAAGCACTCCCCACTTAAAGAAGTAAATAACTAACAAAGCAATCAGATCTCACATCATAGCCCATGTTTTGACTACCAAATGGTTAACCAACCTCACTTATAATTAAAAAATTTTACAAAGTAAAATTGGTTGAAATTTTACCTGCGCCAACAAATTTAAAAGATGCATAGCCACCAAAAGAATTCCAGTCCATAACATGACACACCACAAATTCAAACCACATGTAAAATACAGTAAAGGCATAGGGTAGTCACAGAGACAATCAACGGGAAGCTATACGCAACAATAACCATGCAGAACTAATATAAATTCATTAGTTCATAAGAATAGGGGCGCATAAGAAGCATACCAAGCTGTGTTGTGCCAACTGCTAGATTACTTTCCCCCAGCCAAAACATGGAATTATTATCAGAAGACTTCTCATCTATGTTCATGAATTGAGGCTCCAGGTCTAATTGTTCTTCTGCTGGCAAACGGCCACTACTCATAGAAGATTTTGAAGGCTTAATAGATATTTGAGGAGCATTTTCTCCCCTCTGTGCACGGTATACCCTGTCCTTTTCAATAATATCAGCTACCTTCTTGTTACACATATCAGGGCCTGAGCCTATGAGATCATATGCATGTTTCCAAAAAAGATTTGGTGACAAGCCCCTTGCCCAACTTTCCTCATCATCTCCAGCTCCAGCTATGTACCTCCAACTAAATTCAGAGGTTGTTCTTTGCTGAAAGTTGCTACTTGGGGAGGACGTAGAAACAAGTAATATTGGAGTGAAGTCCCAAGAATCACAATCAGGTACTTCATTTAACCAGATCACAGTTTTTTGTGAAATCCATAGTGGGCGTAGCGGTTTTTTCAGGGACAAAGCAATGGAAGCAATATCAGCTCCACTGACCTCCAGATCCCTAGTCCATCCGTCTAAACGCTCCTCAATAAGTGCTCTTTCAGTATTTGAGACCCACAAAGGAAGATGCAAGGAACAATCCCAGCTATAAGAGTCACTAATACTATCTCCACGCTTGGTGGAATCATTTGTCTCCTTCTCAAACGAATTCATAAAAAATATGAATAAGTACATTAAAACATATTGCCTTTTGTGTGTATGGCAGGGGCATAGTTACGACTTATATTAAATGGAAAGTCTACATTGCACATCACGCATAAAAGTTTGGGCCCAATGCAGTTATTGACAACAAAGCCAACAGTCATATCTTTTGGAAAACGGACAAGCAAAAAGCCTCACAGATCACAAGCCTAGGATTTCTTTTCAATATTTCCTCATATCTTTTTATCCTTTCAGAAAGTACATGACATCTAATCCTGATTCTATTCTCTGAGAGAACAATAATAGAGCTGACAAAAGAAGAAAACAGATATTTTTATTCTCCTCTTCCTCCAACTTACAGTTAATCTTTTCAGAGGAAAAAAAACATAAGATCTTTTGCGACTTGAACAAGGACATTCACAAAATTAAAAACTTTCTTTTGACATAAAAAGATAATAAACTATCTCTATTCCTAAGAAATAATTATGCACCAAAATAATTAGTTGTTCTTACTTTCTTTTCTGCAGTACCAGCCAAACCAAATCCCATTCTGTAATTCCAAATGCCACGATTCAATACACAGGTCCAGATCGGTATTGTCTTTGACATACTATCTGGAAACCTCTTCCCTTTCCTTGTTGAATCAACAATCATACACCCTCCCTTCTGTCCTAACCATCATGAGCAATTAGTTTCCAACTATATCATGTATATATAGAACAAAGATTGCAACCATCCAGCTATCAAATGTAATGCTATTGTAGTTGTTATATACAAATAAATATATTTTTAACAATTACAAGCAAACTGCTGAACATCATCAGATATATACTGATTTTGATGACCTATTGAAATTCTGTGATGGCATTAGCCTGAATGTGGGTCTCACTCTACTATTTTCGAGGAAGCAACTGGACTGTAAAACCTTCCATGTACTGGTGCTTGCCACTATTGTACAAATAGTGGAACTAGTTATTAATTTGATAATAAGCTGGCTGAAATGTACAAAACTAACATCGACTTTTTTTTTTTATTTTTGAGAATGGTAACATTATTTAATCGTAGCACAAAGGCTGTGCTAAGGCCATATACAAAACTAACATTGACTTTTGATTTTTTAGTGTCTGACAAGAGGATATCATAGAATTTATGCAAGAAATGCATCTTCTAAAAAGGTTTGGAGCAATTTTCAGTGGTTCCGGATTCATATTTACACAATATACATAATGTGACATACTATACTTAATGTGCATTTAGTCAAGCTTAGTTACTGTTGCAGGTTTTTTTCATTTTATATGGTACTCTTTTCTCTTGGTTTGTTCAGAAATAATTAACACAATATATATATATATATATATATATATATATATATATTTTATATGTGTGTGTGTGTGAGAGAACTCTTTAATCTTTATCATTCTCATATTACCCTAAATGACATGCTCTTAACATGACATTTTAAGACAACAAAATACTACGCATACTTTTGGCATATATATCACACACACAGGTGTTAAACGTCTTACACAAAAAGTACTCAGAGACCAGCATATAAATTGGAACATTTTGAGTGCCAATTTACAAAGTGGCAGAAATTCTTCAATTAATTAGAAGAGTCCTTAATTTTATAGATGCATACATACATATAATACATACATACATATACACACACGCGTACACACATGTGAAACGTCTTACACAGAAAATACTCAGTGACCGGCATATAAATTGGAACATTTTGAATACCAATTTACAAAGGGGCAGAAATACTTCAATTAATTAGAAGAGTCTTTAATTTCACACACAGACATGTCAGAAATGCTTCAATTTATTAGATGAGTCTTTAATCTCTCTCTCTCTCACTCACACACACACTCACCCTACCTTAATTCCCAAGAGAATCAAACAAACGAATCACTGTTAATTATACATAAAATATTAAATAGAAGACATAAGGAAGGTTACCAGCAAGAAGCGCAACATGAAGGTTAAGGCGAGAGGTATTAAAAGACCAATTATTGGTATGTCCATCAGTTGACTTGAAATAGCATGTGGAGTGGAATTTTTGAGAGTACCAAAGGCCACAACGGAGATTTGCAAGTAGGGGAAGCTCCGGCCATAGCTGAGAAATCTCGCCGACGAATATCGAATCCTCGTAGATCGATCTTAGGGCGTTGTAGAGAGTGTTTTCGCTTCGTTTTATGGTTCTCGAAGCTTTGTATATGTTCAAATGTGCTGGATTCTCCATTGAAACTGGCGTTGGAAATTTGCGATCTAAACGTCTATAACTCTTCTATACTGCGACGAGGATTTATAGGCTCTACGCCCAATTATGTATTTTATGTAGGGGGTTTTGCTTTTACTCTTAACGGTTTAATAATGGTTATCGGCTTTTAAATGTATTAATCCGTTAGCCATCCGATAAGATATCGGGCGGCTTGGTATCGGGTTAGCTCTTATAGGGCGGTTAATGGGCGGTTTATCGGCCTAACATACATGTTCACTAAATATCTTTTATTCTCCTCGTCTTAGAAATAATGAATTGCCATAAAAGATAATATTTTAGAGGCATTATGATGTAGCTAATGAAATAATCGCCATCAGCATGTAGATTATAAAATAGATAAATTCATTACTAGTTCAGTATCGAGAAAAATAAAACAGAACTTATCTTCTGTTAGAGGTCACACTACATGTGTACTCATAAGCTTCGGATATAACCAAAAAAATCTGTCGCGCAAATTTCCATTCAGCTCCCACAATGAACTTTTAAAAACTGAAGTACTCTGGTAAATTCTACTCTCTACACTCCTCTTCTATAAATAACTATCGTTCTCCATTTTCCACAAGCAATCATCCAAAATGCACAAATTTATTTCATGGGGTGTCGTTCCTCTAGTCATAACCAACCTTTCAATTCTTCTTTTTCCATGACACACATAGAACCATATATGTATTAGACAACTCAATTCTATCACTAAATTTTATATATATATATATATATATATATATATATATATATATATATATATATATATATATATATATATATATATATATATATATATATATTTTATATTTTTAACGGGTTAACGGATTAGCCGCTAAGAAAATTGAATAATCCATCCCCAAACCGATAAGCCGTTAATAAAAAAAATTCAATCTGTTCCCCATCCATTAAGCCGTTAAGCCGCTACCAATAAGCCGTTAAGCTTCGGTTTGGATCGGTTTTGAACACCCCTAATTTTATGTATATAGTTTTTAAAGTTTGTCTAATATTATTTATTGGCACTCCTACTCCAAAGTAGCAAATCTCACTTAATACTTCTTTCTCGTTTTTTTTTATGGAGCACCCACGTTCCTCTCGTGACTGGGATATATTTAAAAAGAGATTTTTCCTTATCTATACCATATAACAAATATTATTATCAAAAATATTCATAATATTATATTTATCTGCCTAATCTATAGTTTATCTATAAAATTTATACCAAACCAAAAATAGGTGAATTCTACCTTAAAAACGTGCCAAAATAGAAGGAATCAAATTTAATGGTGATTCTATCACCATTAATTTCCAGATTTTAAACGGAATCAAATTCATTGCAGCGTGATTCTCTCATTCTCCATGTATTTTCCACCATTGGTAGCCATTAAAAATCTTAAAAGCTTTGAATTCAAATTCAAATTTTCAAAAATCATTATTTATTTGGATTGGGTGTTGTTGTAAATAATTTGGAATATGTTTAGGAGTTTATATCTAAATTTTGAAGGGTTTTGGTGAAGATTAGACTTAGTTTTGACTGATTTTCATATTGAAACTCGTCGAAGAAGAAGAAAACATATTTCTATAATTATATTTAAATTGTAGATAAATTGTATAATTGTAGATAAATTGTAGATTGGAAACACGAAAACTTCTACAAGTCTTCTACAATTATGTCGAAAATGCCAATTATGCTACAATTGAAATGAGAATTTGGGATATAAAAGTCAATGTATTCAATTTGTAGATATCTTGCAGATACAATTTCTACAAATAAACTACAAATCAGTTTAAGTATTGTATAAGTTGTATTGTTTTTAAGAGTATCTACAAAATTGCTAAATTTATACTACAATTAAACTACAATCTTGTGTCAAAAAAATGTTGACAACAAAATTTGCTCTTCATCTACAAAATTTCTACAAATAAACTACAATTGCACTCACACTATAGACTGGTTACAAAACTGGCACTAAGAACGGGTGACACAATTGGACTTTGAAAGTGGTCCAAACACCCCGAAACAAAGATTAAAACGTTACCAGTATAATATTTGACTCTTCTTGTTTCGGAAGCAGTACAAATTGTCATATATACTGTATATAAATCAAGGTGGGGTCATGTAAAGTTACCTTCATCGATATTTTCCCAGGCCTCCTGAATTTAAATTAGTTGAAAAATCATGGGGGTGGGGGATGGGTGGAGAGAGAGGCGGGTAACTAAAAAAGTGAATAATGCTCCTAAAATCATGCCTAGAATAAATGAAGCAATAATTATACCCTTAATTTAAATTATGGTACATAAATTGAAATTTAGTATGCTCAAATGTAATAAACACAAACCTTAAACATGGGAGGTAATAAGGTTTGCTATATAGTATAGATAGGTAAAAATCCTATTTGAAAATAGCTAGATTTATAATTGGTTGTTAAAAAATAGCGAAATGTTAAAAGTTATCAAAATCTAGCCACTTTTTATATAAAGATAAATTTGAACAAAAATACTGTTCAAAATCCGGAAAATACGCTCGTATATTATATGGGAGTTCCAACATAATATACTGGAGTTCCAGGATAACTCTGTTGGAACTTCCGTATAATATGCGGAAGTTTAAGTATAATTATGCTGGAACTCCCGCATAATATACGGGAGTTCCAGCAAGTATAAATGTCCAGTATAATATAGTGGAGTTTGGAGCACTGGTGCTCCAGTCTCCCATATATTATACAGGAGTTAGCAAAGTATAACGGTCCAGCATAATACGCTGGAGTTCGTACATAAATGCACTAGAACTCCCGTATATTATACGAGACCGGTCTCTGTTGTAGCAAAATAGTAGTTATTTTTCATTAACTTGGTAAACACTGACTATTTTTTATTGACCGGTGCGAAAATTGGCTATACCATACTATTTTGACGTGACTTTTTACTAAAAGGAAGTGCAAGTTGGGCTTCTAGGCGAGTCATTCGGATTTGGCCACTTTGGAGATCTTTATATAAATAGCCGGTCGAATTATCTATTTATTTTTTCTAGCCGCTATATATAGATTATGTATTTATAATATACGATTATACACATATTAATAAATAAATTATACCTATGTTATTCACCTACGTATTTTTACTTTAATCAGTTGGGTGGTGGCTATTGAGATTTCTTCAAAACTTTGGGTGTCCAAACTTTGGGAGAAAGACAGAAATAGAAGGGTGAAGTACACAAATAGTTCTCAAAGTGGATGTACCATCTTGAATTTTTGTTCCTGCTTGCCTTGTATGCAGAACTTCAAGTTTAATAACTGTGGTCATTTGCTTGTCTCATGAGCAACACGTTTGACTTTGAAGTTATGCCCATGGGGCATGTGGGTCAAAAGTTAAAGATCACCACCCCTCCCCCCCCCCCCCAAATGTCATATTCTGCAATTTAGTGCAAATAGAATACTTTTGTGTCACTCTTAATTTTTTTACCCCGATAACAAAAGCTTTAAAAATTAACTGAGCGCTAGATTTTAAAGCACGCTCGCCAAAATTTCAGCAAGTTATGGTGATCATCATGACAAGAGGGGTTGCTGCGATGGTAAGCAACCCCACTTTCAATCGAGAGGTTGTGAGTTCGAGTCTCCCAAGAGCAAGGTGAGAAGTTCTTAGAGGAAAGTATGTCGGAGGTATATTTGGACACAGCCTCTCTACCCAAGGGTAGGGGTAAGATCTGCGTACACACTACCCTCCCATACCTCACTAAGTGAAATTATACTGGGTTGTTGTTGTTGTTATGGTGATTATCATGAATTTCCAAAAAATTCTAACAGATTGCCATTTCTGCGTTGTGGCTGAATTCCTACTGCTTCAAAATTTTGGTGGTTGCCAAAATCGCTTTCCAAAATTCTGACCACCGTGCTTTAATATCCGGTCGGAGACTATTTTCCTAAGATTTTTCAGTCAAAATTTAAATAGTAACCTAAAATGATCCATCCAGCGTAATTACTTGCCAAACTTTTTGGTTTGGGCTCTGCGTTCTATCAAATAAGTAGCAATGCGGTCACGATTATTAGATAACTTTACCGCTGCTCCAATACTTCCGTTCCCAAACTTAAAATTGATCGAAAAAGAAAATATAAAATATAGTGTTACTCTTAATGGACTGACAACTTTTGGAATTAGAAAATCTTATGAATTTCGTCCAAAGTAAATAATATTAGGTCATGATATGAGTGTCTTTGAGCTGACTTTGTCCAACGACATAATGATTCATATTGTGAAGATACTTTTCAAGCAAATTGAGAAACAATGTCAATTTCATTCCTTTATGTCTTACAACAACTTTCTTTTTTTCCTTAAAATCTTAGTATTATTTTCTTGTTTTAGTGGCATTGAGTGCTCCAGAGGAGACAGAAGAAGCAGGATTAAGGGCCTTCCTTATTTTGAATACATTCCAAGCAGTTCCTGCACAATGCCCTGCTGTTGCTAATGCATCTTCTGTTGCTTCCCCTGCATTCTCTCCAAACCTATTCCACATTCAAATCATCACTGTGAATTCATGCTAGAACACGGGCCAGAGATTGGTCCAACCTTTGTATTTATCTTAAAAAATTTATTTAATATGATAAATTATTAATTTAGAATCTAATAACTTAAAAGACTAGAATATTGAATCCCTTAACTTCAAATCCCGGCTTCCTGCGAGAACAAAATATCATGATCATTTGTGATTACATTATTGGTGATCTTAAGGGAAAACATAACATTACTCCTTCCAGTACACAATAAGTGACCAGTTTGCTTTTAGCATGTTCATTAAGCAAATACTGAATTTTATACAAAAATATCTAGTATGACTAAACTACCCTTATTAAATATTGGCCACATAGTTATATTGGCATTTACTTCTCTTCTCAAATCACTAGATTATTCAAAATAAAATTTGAAACTTTTGCTAAAATTTGAAACGTCTTTGAAAAAACAAACTGGAGACTTTGAATGACTTTTCAGTTGCGGCTATTTAGTTTTAGTAATTTAATGTGAGGAATAAGAAAACATTTTAGGGATATCCACAAAAGGGTAAAAAAGAGTAAAAACAAATTGAATTTTTTCTTAATTACATAAATGAATACTTATTTTGAACCAACATAAAAAAACAAACTGGTCACTTATTATGGACATAAGAAAATAGTTATTTGTGAAAAACATTTAGCCAAAGTTACAGTGGCAGAGCTAGGAATACCAACAAAGCTATTAAAAATGTGAAAATATAACACATTTGACATTAAAATTTGCAACCTAAAGCAATTTTTGAGTCACGTTATATTAGAAGCTTTATTTATGTCTGAGAGCATTCAAAAATCATGTCCAAGGGGATTCAACAATGTGTATATGTATATGAAGAAAAGTTGTTGTTACCCGCTTTATAGAATTTTCCAACGAAGGGGATTCAAAGGATCCCTTTAGACCATGTAGCTCCGTCCTTACTTTGATCTTATTGATATTGTTACTTTGTTATGTTGTTGTCCCCAAACCCAGTGGCAGATTTAAGATTTTAAAGTCATGGGTGCTCACTGAAAAAAAATTTGAAAGAAGAGGAAAAAGAAGTTTAGTTATGGGTGCTCGCTCAATATTTATCTAAATATTTTTATAATTACTTATACAAATTTACTTAATCTTGTCAAAGATAATGGTGCTTGAGCACCCCAAAAGTAAGCTGTACATCTGTCACTGTCTAGACCCCACTTTTGAGATTATACTGAAAAGTTTTCGTTATTGTTGTTGTATGGGACTGCCTTATCTTGTTAGTTTTTTTCTAAAATAATTATGTTATTATATTTAAAAATAATTTAATTTTAATCTTCTCATTGTATGCTCAATTACACACACTTTAAAGCCATAAAAATATCATGATACGTCCAAGACAAAAGTTTCAAAAATCTTTTTTCTTTCTTAAATTCTACGCCGAGTCAAAGCACGATCATATGAACAAAGTGAGTACCTATTAGTGACCATCCTAGTCACAGCACCAGAAGTTGCAGACAATGTTTGTTTTTCAGCAGCTTCAGCAGCATCTAAAATCTTGTCTGCATTTTCAACAAGAAAATGATTCTAAACATAGTTGAAAAAAGAGAGATAAAACAACAAAAATAATGAAAAAATAAAATTGCTGCCCACTTACTGATAGCATCAAGTGAAGCTAAGAGAACTTCTCCAGGAACCATGGCTAAGAATTTCTTGCCAGCTTGGGACCGAACAATTGGCCCCATAACTGAACCAGTTGTAATTCCAACCCCATTTAGCATAGATTTACTCATCTTTTCTGTCATCTTTGACAGCTTTCTCACACTACAATATATTGAATGACAGGTTTTAGTTCAAGCTTTTTGGACATTTTAGAAACAAGAAAAAAAACACCTTTTTCTATATTTTGAGGAATGGTCCAAATTTACTCTTTTACTATCCAAAATATCTTAGTGAGCGTTTGGACTTAAAGAATTATGAAACTCCGAAAAAAAATGAATCTTTTTTTATGTGAAAATGGTATTTGAAATCAGAGTTGTGTTTGACATGAAACAATTTGGAGTTGTTTTTGAATTTATGAGTGATTTGAAGAGAAAATTTCAAAAAATAGCTTTTTGAAGTTTTTCAAATTCTAAAATTTAACTTTAAGTGAAATTTGAAATTTTTATTGTCAAACACTAATTCAGATAAAAGTGAAAAAATTTCGAAAAAGTAAAAACAAGTTTTATTGCCAAACGGGCAAAGACATACACAAAACTTTTGATAAGCGGTATCGTATTTCCATAATTAAAAAATAACAATTATTATTTAATAGTATCATTTTTTCACAAGTTGAAAGCCTTGGCCAATGGTCTAGTTGAAATATTGAATACTAATAATGCAAAGAAAGGTGTAGGTTCAACTATCCCTAGTCTCAAATTGTTAACAAAAGTGCTCGCGCAAGATCTTCAAAAATAGAATGTCTAGGTCAAAATTCTATTTAGGAAGCGGTGTCATTATTATTTAATATTTTTGCAGAATATTAGTATAAATATTTAATATTTTTTCCAGCGAAACAGTATCGGAAGACACCGCTTCTACTCATGAGCATCCTCCCTTGCAAACGGGCATTTAGATTATTTTCTGTGATACTTTAAGCTATTCATATCCTTGCCAAATTAATAAGTTATTTCGTATTTATCCCTAACTTTAACGGCGTTCTAGTGTAAATTGAGTAAATTCCACGTGACAAAGTACTTCGGATAAATGACAAGAGGGGTTGCTCGAATGATAAGCAACCCCCACTTCCAATCGAGAGGTCTGCGTACACACTATCCTCCCCAGATCCCACTAAGTGAGATTATACTAGGTTGTTGTTGTTGTAAAGTACTTCGGATAAATGTCTAAATTTATTCCTCTACTTTTAAATATGATTTTAAAATTACTCCATGTTATACTTCAAGTTGAAGTTTCATTAGAGCCAACGGTAAATACGAGACTTTGCTGACGGCATGAATATGAATGATCCAAAGTACGACAGATACAACAACAACAACAACAACTATCCACTATAATCCCACAGAGTGGGGTCTGGGAAGGGTAATATGTAGACGGGCCTTACCCCTACACGAAATGGTAGAGAGGCTGTTTCCAATCGACCCTCGGTTCAGTGGAGAAAAGGAAAAACAAAAACAAAAGAGATATTTTTAATCCTTAAACTTAAAATATCTTCGTATAGTAGAGGGGTATTTTTAAACCTTTACCCTTAACTTTTGACAATATGAGAAAAGCAATGAGATAATAAAAGAATCATGTAGTAGTAGACATAACTTTGTGTCTTTTTTTAGCTTTTTGGCTAAATGAGAAAGATAATGAGAAGGAATAAATAGCTGTCTCATACCGTTTTAGGGTTTCATTGACTGCATTCTTCTTTGTAGCATTGCCTTTCCTTTTTGTAGCAGTTGAACCAGAGTTCTCTACAGCTGGAATTAAGATGTTTTCCCCTCCCTTTTGCACCTGCATTTCCCTTTCTTATTTTTAGATTTTTGCTCAAAATCAGCTTAACACATTAATCCACTAATCCTATAAGCTCAGATTCTACCTTATATGATCCCTAATTTTTCTTATCAAATTGAATAATTTCCAAGTTAACATTTAATAATGCAACAGATATGGATCTTGGGTCTAACTCAATCTTACGTTAGGATTAGGATAGCCACATCAATTTTCCAACCAAAAATTGGCATTTTCTCTTCACCTTTATATTTTTGTTAATTTTGTGTTACCAAAAAAAAAGTATTAACTTTTATATGACAAAACTTAACCTGAATGACTATTGATGAAATTTACGGTAAGAAAATAACAATTTATTCCCTCAAGGTGGAAAATTTTACTACTTTCGGCACGCTTAAGTTTGAACATCTGGAATGCGAACAATATAATTAGAAAAAAATAAGAACAATTAGTCCAACTCTAATAAGAAAAAAGGGTATCGAGATAATTCAATTCTAAAAGTTAACTCATAAGATTAGAACTGTCCAATATCACTATAGACATGTAACATCTCATTTCCTCGACCAGTGGTATAGCCACATAGAATAATTGAACTCTTGATCAGAAAATTATACTGATTATATAGAAGATTATACTATGTATATTGGTCAAAAATTACTTTTTATAAACAAATTTAATTTTAAACATTCTTTACAAAAATTCTGGTTACGCCACTGTCTCGATCTCAGGGACATGCATGTTTTAACAAATAAAAGAGATAGAAAGGAAATTCCAAAATTCCATTAGCCACAGTTTCACATCATAATAAGGTAACAATATGACAAACCTGATTAGTATAAGCATTGCTACAATTGAATATTCCTTTAACAATTTGACCTGTACCTCCAGCAATTGCCTTAGCCAAAACATTATTATAATCTTCAATTCTAGGAGCAAACTCTTTCCATTCAATATCATTTCTCTTATTTGATGATATTGAACTAGTAAACAAAGAATTTTCCTTAAGAAATGCATCCAAAAATCCAAGATTTCCACTACCATTTTCTGAAAATGTCACACCATAACTCAATGGATGACAATCTTTTACAGGCAAAGTAAACAAATAATGCAAAGCATCAAGTTTTACAACAGGTTCATCTTTAGTTAATGGCCATTGAAGTTCATCCCCAACTTTTACAATTGTAGCCACGCAAACATCTTCTTCTGATATAGAAAATATTGTGAAGAAACCATTTGAAAGTTCTAAAGTTTCTCCTTCATCCATTAGATGAACTTTGCATCCTGGAATACTTAAAAGAACTTCATGTTTGATATTTTTGGTTTCTGAGGTTTCTTTTTGTGATGGGGTTTTGGCTATGGGGAAACTTTTGGATTTTTTAGGCTTACAGCAGCTCATTTTTGGTATTGTTGTTTCTTTCTTTGCTGCAGAAAGAACTTTGAGCAATATAAGGAAGAGCAAGTATAATAGAAGAATTAACCTAACTAGTCGTTCAAGACGTTGTGTAACCAGTAAAGTTGATGCTGGTGTAGCTGGTAAAGTTGATGCTATGGAAATAGTATTTTGCAGAAATGCATGTAAGATTGCGTACAATAGACCCTTGTAGTCAGGCCCTTCTTCAATTCTTGTGCATAGCGAGACCTTAGGGCGCCAGATTGCCCTTTTTTTTTTTTACCTAAATAGACATTCACCCAGCTTATTTCCGTTGCTCTGAGCCGAGGGTCTATCAGAAACAGCCTCTCTGTCTTATCGGGACAGGGGTAAGGTCTGCGTACACTTACTCTCCCCAGATCCCACTATATGGGATTTTACTAGATAGTAATAGTAGTAGAAGTAGACGTTCACCCAGCTACTTAAATTAAAAATAGCCGATACATGTGTAATATATATATATATATATATATATATATATATATATATATATATATATATATATATATATATATATATATATATATATATATATATATATATATATATATATATATATATATATATATAAAAGAATGTATATAATTAATAGGTAATCTATGTATATGTGTATTAGGCTATTTGAATAAAGATTGCTAAAACGTATCACTAAAGAATACCAAATATTTTGCTTTTTACCTCCTGTGGGGCATTCATACCTTAGCTATTAGCAAATTGTCTTATTTGTCCTTATTCTAATAGAGCTTCAACCTTAAGTATAAGGGATGATACTTTTAAATTATAGTAAGACTTAAAGGGTAAATTTAAAAGATTTTAGTAAAATATTATGACACGTGGAGCCCATCAATTTATCATGGAGCTCTGCAATAAATACGAAACAATTTGCTAATGACTAAGGGGTTATTTGGTTGGAAAATATATTATTCTATAATTAATTATTTTGGGATTAATTATTCTGAGATTATTATTCTACCTTCTCATATGATAAAAATAATATTATAATCATGGACAATTAATTTTGAAATTAGTTATATCGTAATTTTATCCTAACAAAACGTGAAATAAACTCATATAAAATTTATTCCCGAAATTACTTATCCCGTATCAACCGGACCAAACGAGCCTAAGAGTGTGAACGATCCCTTTGCATAATAGATGGATAAACTTTTCATTAAAGGAAAGGATAATGGGGAGAAAAAAGGGAATATAAATATATAAAGAAGATGTTTAATATATAAAGTTTTGTACTTTTGTTGATTCTATTGTTGTTGGTATTTATTCTATTCTTTAAAAGAGAAGTTGCTGTTAAAGGATCTTTACTTTCGGTGGCCAAAAATTAAATTCTTATTAACAGGCTGTAATGCAGTGCAAATAAGCACTGTAGATTTTCATTTCACAAGTTACCTAGATTTTAAATATTTTTTGGGTTATTATTTTTACAGCAGTTATACATTATATTTTTTCAAATGTTTTCCATGTTCAACACTAGCTATGACATTTGGACCCCCCATTTTGTAATAGTATGCTATTAGGTCCTTGTACTGTTATTCCTTAAATTAATAGTGTTCTTTTGATGACCAAAAAAAAAGTGTGCTTTGTAGGAGGAAAAATATTTTTTGGAAAATATTTTCTTATTTTTCATATTTGATTAGCTTAAATGTTTTGAAAAGTATTTTCCTTATGAACTTATTTTCGTTTTCCCTATTAAGAGAAGAAAAAATATTTTACAAAACTCCTTCTCAACCTTCTCCACCGACCCCAACCATGCCCCACCCCCACCTACCCCCTCAACCCTCACCCCCTACCCCCACACTAAATAAAAATAATAGTACTTTCTTTTTAGATAGATTTTTTTTTGCATTTCAACAAATGAGTATTTTTTTACATGATATAAAAAAGTATTTTTTTTTTATCTCAACAAAAAAAAATCATAATGTAAAAAATATTTTTTTTATTTCAACAAATTGAGTATTTTCTTTCATGAACTAGAAAAATAATTTCTTTTATTTCAATAAAATGAGTAGCTTTTTATGTTGTAGAAAGTGTACTTTTTTTAACCAGAAAGAGTATTTTTTTTATAGTTATGGAGCACAAATTTTAACGTTATGTTTGTGTAAAAAAGTAAAGCAACATATTAGTTCCTTTGGTGTATGTGAATTTTAGAAGAATGCTTAAATTCCCTGGAGAAAATAGAGTTCTAAAAACGTTGGGTATTTGGGGAGATGAGCAAGGAAATATGGGGACTTAGGGGAAGGGATGAGGAGAGTAGAATAAAAAATATTTTTCTAAAAAAATATTTTCTGCTATCTAACCAAACACTAGAAAATATTTTCCGAAAAAAGTTTTTCACTCACCAACCAAACAAGGAAAAATAAATGATAAAATAACTCATTTTTTCATGAAAAGTATTTTCCTTCAAACCAAACACACCCCAAATGTGATTCTATTTTCAAGGCCCAAACTCTAAACCTCTATTAGAAAATAAAAAAAGTATTTACCATTTTATTGCAATGTTCGGTAATAAACTATTTAATATCTTCATATTAGTTGACTACACCTACGATATATTTAATGTGGTGCCAGCAATTCAACCATCCTTTTTTTTGGTTAATATATATTCATAAAATTACACTAATATAGGGAGATAAGGTCCCCTGTTGATTGTTACCAATGTTATCAAAGTTGCCATATTACAAACATTTATTTTTCTTTCAAAAATAGTTCCTGAGATATCTGCCTACACTGCTTCGTTATCAAATACCGGAGGAACTGCCAAAAACTTCCTTCCTAGCACCTTCCTTTGCGAGGAGGTTCGCCACTTGGTTCTGCTCCCTGTAGCTATGTCCTATGACTGGATTCCCCAACTACTCCATCAGTTACCTGCATTCATAAATTAAGGGGTTGTGAGTTAAGTTTCTATTTTTTTTTAACATTTTCAACACCATTTTAGAGTCAGTGTCAATCACCAGAGGTGCCAAGCCTTGGTCTAGGGCTATTTTTAGCCCCCAAATCACAGGGCTTGGAGCTTTTCCCAAAGACTATCAGTGTTTGGGAGACCCCTCATGAAGCCTAAGATATAGTCACCCATGTTGTTTCTTAATACCCCCCCCCAACCCCTCATATCCCTTTTCCATGTATTAAGGCATGCGGTCTCATCAGAGTTCAGCTTGTAGAAGCCTATATCAGGTGGTTGCCACTTTAGGTATAAGGTTGTTGTTGCCGAATCATTCCTTGAAGTGGCTGTTACATGGTGGTATTCTACAGCCTTAGCTATTGTTTGGTGAATATTAATGGCGTTCTTCCTTTTTTCAATGATATTATAGTTCCTGGTTAGCCAGATTGTCCAGAGGCAGAAGGACAGTAGTTGTTTCCATTTGATACACGTATTTTGGACCACATTTTAGAGCTTATGCCATGTGTCTTCCCAGTTGTGCATAGAAAATATATTTGCACTAAGGCTAGGCTGTCGAATGTAGTTGTGTAGCAAACTCTGCCAGAATTGTTTGGCATTGGCACACTCAAAGAAGATGTGGTTTATGTCTTCTATTGCATAATCACCGAAGGAGCAATTATGGGTAATTCTCAGGTAAATGTGACGTAAGTAATTCCCTATAGGCAGCCTATTTTGTTATATGATTATGAGCCATATGAAGAACTTGATCTTATTAGGGGTTAGTTTCCAAATCCAGCTGAAGTGATCTTCATTAGAATTGTCATCATGCATAAGTGCACCAAGATAAGAGTAGACTGATTTGGTACTAAACATTATATTGGGGTTAAGGTTCCAAATTAGTATGTCCTCAGCAGATGTGGAGGTGGGGATGAAGGTATTTTGTGTTATCATGGTGGTATCAAATGGGATTGGGTAGGGAATGAAGGTGAAATCCCGAAGCCCAGTGGAGAACACCTCATTAATCCTGGTGTTCATGTCTCTATGGGGCCATGGACCATTAAGGATTGTATCCAGAGGTTGCATTTTGGGCATCCATGGATCAATGAGAAATCTAACCCTATTCCCTTTGTGAACCACCCATCTAGTGCAATTAGTGAAAATCTTCTGCCCTTCCTGGATATTTTTCCAAGTTCTAGTTTTAGGCTTAACCCTACTCCATCCTCCATTGTAGTGCTTGCCCATGAGTACTTTAGCCCAGATAGAGGCAATGTTGTTGTGGAGTCTCCAAGCAAGACTGGTGTGGCATGTTTTCTTCTTTAGGTAGGACTGTTGGAGACCCGACCCTCCCTTGTTCTTTGGCTTGGTGACAATGCCACTTGACCACGTGTAACTTTCTTTTTATATGGGTTGTACTCCAAATGAAATTCCTTTACATTTTATCAATTTGGTTAACTATTTAGAGGGTAGCTGGATGTATTGCATCATATGGTTGGGATGTTACTAAGGCATGCCTTAGCCAGAGTGGTACGACCAACCATGTTAAATAATTATTTTTTTCATCATGTCATTTTACTATTAAGATTCTCTATGATAAACTATAAGTCATTGTTCCTAGGCTTTTTAGTGAAGATGGGCAACCCAAGGTATTTTCCAAAGTTTTTAGCACCTTTGATACCTAGAATGGTATTGCAAGTTGTGGCACACTCTGCTTGGAAATTAGAGGAAAAGATCACTTTGGATTTCTAAAGGTTATCTTTCTACCCATATGCAACATTGAAGCTGTCCAGAATGGATAAAATTGACTCACAGTTACTTTTATTGGCTCTGCAAATAGAGGGAGGTCATCAGCAAAGAATAGATGGGAGATTCTAGCCCTCCCCTGCTGATACTGATATGACATCAATCCTTCTCAGATATAGCATTGTCAATATCCTTGGAGTGCCTTTCCATGCATATGAACATGTATGGTGACATAGGATCCCCTGCCTAATGCCTCTACTGGGTTTGAAGTACTTAGTCTGAGTACCATTGACTAGGATGAAGATGGAGCTTGTAATGAGACAGGACATGATGAGGGCGGTAAGTTTAATGGGGAAGTTGAAAAAGAGAAGGGATTCTCTTAAAAAAGACCATTCTAACATATCGAAAGCATTCTCTAAGTCTACTTTCAGGATCATGTTGGCATTCTTGCTTTTCATGTTTGGAAGTGGCTAATGTACTCTCGGACCACTATGGCATTGTCAGCAGCTCTTCTATTGACTAGAAAGCTGGACTGGATAGGGTCGATGATGTTTTGGAGCATTGGTTTTATTCTGTTGACAATGATCATATTGATCAGCTTATCCAAATTGTTGCACATACCAATTGGTCTGAAGTTTTTTAACATGGTGGCACTAGGTAATTTAGGTATTAGGCAGATATTGGTTTGGTTTATTTTAGGATGGACCAAACTTGTGGCAAAGACAGTGTTGCAGAATTGGATAACACTGTTGGAGACTATGTGCTAGTGCTAGTACTTCTTATAGAAGAAAGGGTGGAGGCCATCATGCCTAGGTGCCTTCATGGCCTTGAAGAAAAATATGGCACACTTGATCTTAGAGAGCCTAATTATGGAGTCAATTATGTCTTGCTCCCTGATATTCAGTATATTAGTATTGTTAGTAATGTGAATCCTGTTCAGCACTGAGTTGTGATGTTCTGTGGTGTAGATTTACTAAAGTAGTTGAGGATTGTGTCTTTAATGTCCTGGGATTCTGAATGTTGTTTCCCACCTCATCCTTGAGGGACATGATCCTTCTCCTCTTTCTTCTGTTAAGAGTGGATATATGAAAGAATTTGGTATTAGCATCATCCTCACTCAATCAGCTAATTCTGTATTTAAGTTCCAGAAGCCTTCATCACTCTTTAGAATGGAAAAGAAGTCATGTTGGAGCTTGGCTTCCAGCTCTTGAAGGAAGGTGTTAAAGGGGTAGGCATTGGACTTCTTAACACCAGAAAATCTAGCAAGGGAATGCCTTTTACTATGGAAGATGTTGCCAAAGACATGTTTATTTTTGTCAGTTACTGTCACGACCCAGATTTTTTCACCATCGGGAGTCATGATGGCGCCTACTGTCGAAGCTAAGCAAGCCAACCTTTTTAATCATTTCACAAAAACCTTAATCTAAAACAATATAAATACTGAAATAATTAATTAAAACCACGCGGAAGACTTTTAGCAACAATAGCAATGATAAAGTGCGGAAATTAGTAACATGCCTCTGCCCAGTATTTGGTGTCACTACTCACAGACGACTAAAAGAATACTAAAAATAACAATCTAAAAGAAATACATAACATGTCTGTTTTGATACAATAAAAATAAACTGAAAGAGATAGAGGAGATTCAGGGACCACGAACGCCAACTAACTACCTCGCAATCAGTGGACTCAAGGATCGCTCCCTAACTACTACTGCAGTCCGTAAGCTGAGTCCTAACCTGTGCACAAAAAGGCCCAGAAGTGTAGTATCAGCACAAAAGACTCCATGTGCTGGAAAGTTCCAGGCCTAACCTCGGCGAAATAGTGACGAGGCTAAATCGGACCTATCACAATCAACTTGTACAGATATATGTGCAATAACAGAATGAGAACAAAAATTTAAACAGATAATAGGGAGGGGACATGCTGGGGGCATAACAGTTTAATTATAACTTCAACAAAGAAGAAATGGAACTGAATATATAATAATAAATAGAGAAAGCCGGTGAATCAACAACTGCACGGCACCACCCTTCATGCTTTTACTCTCATTTCTCACCAAAACTGTCAAATATAATGCACGGCATTACCCTTCGTGCTTTTACTCTCATTTTTCACCAAGACTGTCAAATATAATGCACGGTATCACCCATCGTGCTTTTACTCTCAATATACAGTGCACGACATCACCCTTCGCGCTTTTACTCCCAATACATAATGCACGGCATCACCCTTTGTGCTTTTACTCTCTCTTCCTTACCCAGTCAATGTCAAAGCCAAACGGGAAAGGAATATATAACAAGACAAAATATCTCGGCAAGGGAGAATAACTCAACAATAAATCACGGCAAGGGAATACAGCTCAACAATAAGTCCCGGCAAGGGAAAACAGCTCAACAACAAGTCCCGGCAAGGGAAAAGTACCAAAAATTCCTTTTTGTTCATTTGCTTCTCAACTATCACTTTATATTTCATTTAACAAGTAATTATCACAATTGTTCACTTCTTTCAAAATTTTAATAGCAATTATGACTCGCGGTCATGCTAGACTCGGGCGCATAGATAACCGTCACCATTCATATACACCGACTCCACATAGCACATAGCAAATATTAACCTAATCCTATTCCCTCAAGCCAAAGTTAGATCAAACACTTACCTTGAATCCGAAAATAGCAACTCAAAGCTCAACAATCGCCTTTCCTCTAGAATTCACCCCGAACCAATGATATCTAACATAAATCAATTCACTATTATCAATAATAGCACAAGGATACCATTTCCTAGCTTAGAAATTCATTTCTAATTTTTCTTCCAAAAATACCAAAATCTGACACCGGGCCCACATGGTCCAAACTTGAGGCTCGGACCAAAATCCAATTACCCAATACCCCACGAGTCCAAATATATGATTTGTTTTAAGATTCGACCCCAAATTGAGGTTGAATCGCCCAAAATTCTCAAAAACTCTACCCAAAAGCCCTAATTTCTACCTAATTCTATGATTTAGGGCTAGAAATTGATGATTAGATGACGAAATGATGGAAGAATAAAGTTGGAATCACTTACCCAAAGAGTTATGGTGAAGTAGAGGCTTGAAGTTCGCCAATGGAGAGTGTAGGAGGAGAGCTCGTGAGAGAAATTCTGAAGAAATCCAGAAAAACACTATTCTGGACTATATTAAATCACTGAAGGATATTGGCCTATACGATCGCAGGAACATGATTGCAATCACATAGAGATAGGGAAAGCTGGCCAATGCGATCGCAGGGGGAGGATGCGTTCGCGTAGAAGAAAGACGGGGTCTGGCCAGGGTGGGGTCTGAACACTATGCGATCCGATAAAGGGTATGTGATCGCACTGAAATGATTGGCCAAGCTATGCGATCGCGGGTCAGACCATGCGATCGCATAGAAGAAAATGGAAGGGATGTCAAGGGACTCTATGCGATCGTAGAGGAGCCTATGTGATAGCATAGAAGAAAGGATCTGTGCAAAAATTGCAGAAAATCTACTAAGTCCAAAGAGCCAAAAACACCCCGAACCACCCTCGAAAACACTCTCGAACCCTCGAGGCTCCCAACCAACCACACACACTAACTCAATATCATTCTACGAACTTGCTCAAGCGATCAAATCACCAAAATAATATCAAAATTAAAGAATCAAACTCCAAAACTCATGATTTTCATTTCAAAGTTCAAAACTTTCAAATTTTCCATTTTTGGTCTGAAACACGTCAAATGATGTCCGTTTTCAACTAAACTTTATAGATAGTGCTTAACGCTCATTTAAGACTTGTATCAGACATCGGAACCAAAATACGAACCCGATACCATTACTTTTGATAAATTTTCATTTTCATTTTTCCTTAAGCATTTTTCAGATAATAATTTCACAGAAAAGTTCCGTACTCAGGCCTGGGACATCAGATTTTGATTCCGGGAATAAGACCGAGTCCCAATTTTCCTTACGGACTCTTCGGGATCGTCACATCACGAGTCCGGGTCCCTTTACCCAAAATATTGACCAAAGTCAACTATAGCAATATTATTATCAAAATTCATAGTTTTTAACACAGAACCCAAATATTTCCACATGAAATTTTCCGGCTTTGTGCCCGGACTGTGCACGCAAATTGAGGCAACCAAATAAGAGGTTTTTAAGGCCTTGGAAGCGCAAATAAAGTGAGAATTATGGTGATGACCCCTTGGGTCGTCACATCCACCACCATTTGTCCTCGAACGGATAAAAGAAAGAAGTACCTAAGTCGGGGAATAGACGAGGATAACGGCTCCGCATATCAGACTCGGACTCCCAGGTCGATGCCTCAGGAGGTTGACCTCTCCACTGAACACGCACTGAAGGAAAACTACGCGACCTTAACTGTCAAACCTGCCAGTCTAAAATAGCCACCGGCTCCTCCTCATATGACAGATCCTTGTCCAATTGGACAGTGCTGAAATCTAACAAGTGGGTGGGATTGCCGTAGTACTTCCTAAGCATGGATATATGAAAAATCGGATGCACGGCTGACATGCTAAGAGGCAAGGCAAGTCTATAAGCCACCTTCCCCCCACAGTCAAGAATCTCAAATGGGCCAATATACCTAGGGTTAAGCTTTCCCTTCTTCCCGAACCTCATCACGCCCTTCATAGGCGATGCACTAAGCAATACTCGTTCATGAACCATGAAAGTAACATCCCTGACCTTACGATCTGCATGACTCTTCTGCTTAGACTGAGCTGACCGAAGTCTGTCCTGAATGATCTTGACCTTATTAAAGGCCTCCTGTACCAAATCTGTATCCATTAACCGAGCCTCTCCTAGCTCAAACCATCCGATTGGGGACCGACACTGTCTACCATACAATGCCTCATAATGAGCCATTTGAATACTAGACTGGTAGCTGTTGTTGTAGGCAAACTCTGCTAAAGGCAAGAACTGGTCCCACGAGCCTCCAAAATCAATAACGCAGGCTCAGATCATATCCCCAAGAATATGAATAGTCCTCACGGACTGACCGTCCGTCTGGGGTGAAATAATGTACTCAACTAGACTTGGGTGCCCAACTCGCGATGACCGCTCTCCAGAAATGTGAGGAATGGCGAACGATCTCCCTGATATAAATCTCAGCATACCTCTCGGATGAATAGGTAGTGGCAACTGGGATAAATGTGGTGACTTAGTCAGCCTATCAACAATAACCCATATAGCATCAAACTTCTTCCGAGTCATCAGAAGGTCAGTAAAAAAATCCATGGTGATCCTTTCCCACTTCCACTCGGGAAGATCGATCCTCTGAAATAACCTACTGGGCCTCTCATGCTCGTACTTAACCTGCTGACAATTCAGACAATGAGCCACATATGCAATAATGTCTTTGTTCATTCTGCCCACCAATAATATTGTCTCAAGTCCTGATACATCTTCACGGCGACCGGGTGAATAGAATATAGAGAACTGCCTCATGTACTAGGCTTGGAGTAAAGTGGACATCCATAACTGGTGTCCAAAGTTTTTCAGGCCCTGGTGGAGAAGTCGTGTGTCTAGACGAGCTAGGAACCTGGGATTTTGGATGGTTATCTCAATTAGGACGGACCCAACCATCATTTGGATGCTCTAGGTGTGTCTTTGGAGTGCCATCTCAAACCATACCTTTGGCATGAGCTATTGAAGCATTAGGGTGGTGGAGATGGTTAACGGGGTTGTGCTTCATGTTTGGGAAGGAGGGTTGTACATAAGAGGGAATTGAGTGATTGGGGCTTGGGGTGTGACTAGGGGTGAATGAAGTAGTGGAGAGGGGAGACGCATTATAGTCCATCTCTTCTTTTGGGTTTCGTGTGAGATGTCAAATAATCTTAAGGGATTTACAGGGAGTGTCACCTCAAAGCTAGTATTGGTTCTTGGGTTTGTAACATGCAATTGATTACCTTCACTGAAAAAGGCAATGCCGGGGGAGAGAAGAGAGCGTGTAGTGCGTTGAGCAGTTGCAGGCGCATTAGAGTGTCCTTTCATGAGTGAGTGGGCCAAGTTAGGATGGTATTGTGCTGATACTGGATCCTTTTCCAAATAAGAGATACTCGTTAAATGTGTCAGAGTACCCGATTTGGGAGTGATATTGTCATTTAGGATCCCATATTCATATAGTGGACTTGGATTTTTGGGAATAGAGATATTTACTAAAGTGGCATCGTTTGAGTTTATGACTGCCTTGTGCATATGCCTTTTCAACGCAGTCTGCTTTGCATGGCTTCACTTATTTTGATAAAGCCCTCTTGTGATGATAGGCCTTTATCGGAGTTGAGCCTAAAAGACATAGAGTCTTGCTGGATCTCCGTAGGCCAAACCATAGGACCCCAATTTTCCCCTAAATTCATATGTTCGTTAGTTTTAGGGTTGTCGCTAACAGTAGTAGTGGCCTCAAGGTCGAGAAACATACATGTAGCTTCACAATACCGCCTTACCTAGATCATGGGATGATCCGGTGAAGCTCTGACTGGCTTTGGCAAGTGTTTTCCTCTGTGGGTTCCTTTTTTGTTTTGCCTGATTGGAACGGTTTGCCACGGAGAGTCTTCGGCATGAGATGTGCATGTAGTTGCAGGTGTAGGATTTAGATTAGTTGGGTTGTTGGCTTCGTTGATTTTGGGCGTGAATGGACAGTGGAGAAGTGTGTGACCAATTCTCCCACACCCTTTGCATAAAATCCCTTCCCCCTCATAAAGGACAGGTTGGTCGTGGGTTCCGATGATGACCACGGTGGTGACTGAAATGTCTAATGGAACTTGGACACAGATCCTAACGTATCTCTCTCTAAGGGTGGAGGAGATACATGTATCTATCTTCAGCAGCTTGCCCACCATATTACCCACTTGCTCGAGAATTACTCTGTCATAAATCTCTGTTGGAAGATGTGCAAATCTGATCCATATTGTTGTAATAGCAAGATTGAATTCAGCTGGGACAAAGTTTGGTTCCTATTTTCATATAGATAGGAAATGGCCCGTGACAAACCAAGGTCCCTCAGTGAGGAATTTGTTCATGCTAGCCTCTAGTTGAATTTGATGATGAAGAAATCATAACCTAGGTCGATTAGCGTTAAGGGTCCAATAGGCTTCCAAAGATTTGTGAGCTTTGCTCGGAGGAGTTGATAGGGAATTTTCTTCCTAAATAGTTTTACTATTAGGGAGTATCTCCATGGAATATATAGTTTGTTCTTATCTTCTTTTGACAAAGAGATGGGGATATTCCCGTATTTAGTTCGAACATGGGGTGGGGGGTTAGATCATATGAAGTGGCAGACATCAAATTCCTTTCCACTAGGATCTCTTTGAAAGAATTTTTTTAGGAGTGTCTTCCTCCGTCTCAAAATGGGAGGCGCTTATAGGTGGATCCGGTGGTATTTTGGAGAATGGGTCCTCTGCCAGCAGTGGGGATATGGCCATGTCAGTGGTATTTGATTAGAGAGTGGAGTAGGAATGGTTTTTTCTCTCTAAAGTATAATTCCTAAAGTTATGAGATATTTAGCAATTCAATCATCCATTGGTCCAAATAGGGACCCTTTCTTCATGATACTATTTTGGATAACCACATAGGCTGAACGAACAATTTTAACAAGAATTTTCAAGAAAATATAAGAATGTTATGTTCGGGATTGAACTTATAAGTTATTTTAAATTATTTATATAATTATACTAAAATATTTTATTATATTAAATAAATTCAATAATTTATATATATTAAAAAAATCATCTTCGCCCTATCGTGCTGTAGTTCGCATTGTGGCACTCTTATATACAAACTTATAAATATTCAAAAAAGAAAAAAAAAACAAGTGATGTTTATACCAAACACTGATGCCATTTCCAACCTTGCCCCCATTTTTTGTCCCTAAAATGGAGATTTTTTTATTCTGGGGATAACTTACTCCAACCATTCCCTCATTTTTTTCCCAAACTTTTTTATATTCTTCTCTCTCTTCTATATTATAGTATTATCTTTTATTTTAATTTTTTTTAATTTTCATTAAATAAATTTCATCTTATATTTTTATTAATTTGTAATTTTTATAATTAAAATAATTCCATAAAATTTTAAATAATATAATTTGTAAGCAATTATTATAGATTAACTAATAATTCAAATAAAAGTGAAACTATTACGATACAAGATTAATTAAATACATCTCACATAACAATTAACTTATAATTTTACATAAAAATAGTAAATGCATGAAAATTAATATATCAAAATTATACACCAAAGTTAAGATATAATATTAATATTATAAAGACATTACATAAACATAATTAGGCATGTATAAAGAGATAAATTAAAGATTAAATAATAATTTAAAAAAATTAATGAATAGTAATGGGGGAGATGAATAGTGTATCCCCATATTTAAGGAAACACTATTCATCCCCCATTTTGGGGACAGAAATAGAGGAGGGTTGGAGCAAAATTCTCCCAAAATTTTTCCCATTATAGGGGATGGGGGCAAGGTTGGAGATGCCCTTAGAGGGGAATGTTGCAGTAATAGTAAAGTTATTTCTGTATGACCTATAGGTCACGGGTTCGAGTCGTGGAAGCAGCCACTAATGCTTGCATTATGGTAGACTGTCTACATTACACCCTTAATCTTAAGGGTGCGGCCCTTTCCCGGACCCTGAATGAATTCGGGATGCATTGTGCATCAGACTGTCCTTTCTTTTTTATATCCAAATACAGATTTGAATTTTCACAAATTTATTTCTAACTATAATTTCAAAAATAAAAATATAGTACTTCTTTCTCAAATTTCAACGCTAATAAATAAGGGATTGTTACCTATACATCCTATATAACAAACCTTACTACCATTATTATACATTATTTGTTTATTACCCTCATATCCCATGTTTTTGTTACACAATATGTACCAAACGGGATCTTTCCAGATGTTGCCTCCAAAATAACGCCTTTTATTAAGGCTCAAATCTATGTTAAATGAATTGTATCCTAAAATAACTCTTGTATTTATGGCTCCAAATTAATTTTTGATTTTGTACTTGCATACCATTTACTCCATTACCCGTTAATATTAATCACGACCAGATCTTTTTTTTAACTTTCCAAAATTTTGTGCTTGTGGTTTTCCTCCTTAATATCCTAATGACAACTACGTTTCTATAGAAAATAATTCACACTTGTGAATATGGGTGCATACAAGAATGTTGTAATCTCTCTCCTGTCCTAAAAAAATCATTTTTGTATGTCTCACAAGAATGGAAATTTTTCCTGCAGCTTCCAAATTGCAGTTCATCAAGAGAAATTTCACGCAGATCTTCACTCTCTAATGTTTTTTGTTGCATTTCTTCTCTACATTATCCTCCTCCTGGCAGTGCTGAAAGCTGAATCAAGAAATGCAGAATTTTCAGCACGTTTGCTTGATTCAGTACTTCAAGATTATGCTTTCAGAGCATTTGTTATGCCAAGAACTGGGATTCCTTACAATGGCAATGTGCCTTCCAATTTCACTGGTATAAGAGTTGGTGCTCTGAGGCTGAGAAGTGGAAGCATGAGGAGAAGAGGTGTTAGCATATACGAAGAATTTCATATCCCAATTGGTGTTTTGGAGCAGCCTTATGTAGAGAGGCTTGTTTTAGTATATCACAATTTAGGCAATTGGCCCAGTTTGTATTACCCTTTACCTGGTTACACTTATCTAACACCAGTTTTGGGCATTTTATCTTATGATGCTTCCAATTTATCAGCTAAATCTTCCAATTTTAACTTTTCTCCTTTGCTATCGAACTATTGATAATATATACTTTGAGCATCTACTCCCTTTATGCTCTCGTCTCATGTGAATTCTTATGATTGCGCAGGGTCCTCTATCATCATCACTTCCCATTGAAAACATGAATATTCCAGTGAGCATGAGAGCATTAAAAGATCATTTCAATCGAACAAAGAGTCTCTCTTTTGTGAAACGAATCTCAGATTTTCATTTACTGCTGGTGCTGGCCAAATTTTTGGACATCAATGCAGATGTTCCAGCGTTTAATTACAAAAAAAGTAGTAGCTGTTGAACTTGTTTCCAGTGAGTTTTTAAAATGTAGTCAAATGCAGTCAATTGTAGTTAAATGTAGTTAAGGTTATATGAAGTGTTTCCACTGAATTTTTAAAATGTAGCCAATAGGTAAATGTAGTTAAGGTTATATGCAGTGTTTCCAGTGAGTTTTTATAATGTAGTCAAATGTAGTTAAATATAGTTAAGGTTATATGCAGTGTTTCCAGGGAGTTTTTATAATGTAGTCAAATGTAGTTGAGGTTATATGAAGTGTTTTCAGTTAATTTTTTCCTTTCGTGATCATCTTGAGTCCTTTTTGAAACTGCTTTTGTGCTCTCAAGCATGCAGTAAACCACTAATAACGTTGAAAGCAAGGCTTAGGAATCCAACTAAATTTTTTAGTTACACCCCCCCCCCCCCCACGTCTATTTATTAAAACAGAATTCTATGATTCTCTTCTTTGATTTCATCCTCCATTGTAGTTTCATGTAATTTTTATTAGGAACTGTCACTGTTGACTCAAATTTGATTGGCAAATTATACTGTTGAATCAAATTTGTAGTTAATTGTAGTTTTTTGTAGTTTAATGTAGTTTCATGTAATTTTTATTTGGAACTGTCACTGTTGACTCAAATTTGTGTATTTGTCTATACCAAAGGAAGATTTTACTGATATTGACAAACACCGTAGACGCTATGGAGCTCTGTTGTGGGACTACGCCACAAAGAAGCTAAGTGATGGTTCAATCAGTGAGACTGAGGTTACCGGCAGGCTTGCAAGGAGGAAGGGTCCACCGCCAAAGAATGAGAGAAATAAAGTTGAACGAAAGAAGAAGTAGAGTGTACTGTTGTAATGAACTTTGGTTGTACTGAACAATTTTTCATGAATACTGAACAATTTTTCATGAAGTGGAGAATTGTGTCAGTTTGGTTGTACTGAACAATAGCTTCATGAATACATTGGAAATTACTAATGTTGTGACTACAATTACCTACACTTCCATATAACTACACATCTATACTGCATATAATTACAATTACATAACTACAAATTGTTGGAAGTCCAATGCTACATGTACTGTTGCAGTGCATTTGCTCAGTTATGTTTTCGGATAAAACTTCTTGTCTTGAACAATGAAGAATAATGAATTGACGTTGCATAGAAATGCCATTTGAAGTTTTCAGCAACTCATACCATCCAGTAGATACAAAAAGCCATTTATTATATGTTCTGTTGAAGCCCTCACCTACAATTCAAGATCAAAAAGAAAATAATAAGGTGTCAATAAGTTAACTATGTTAGCAACAATCAGTTAACTACAAATCAGCTACAAACAAACTGCATATAAACGTTAACTACATTTACCCACATTTGACTACATTTTAAAAACTCACTGGAAACACTGCATATAACCTTAACTACATTTACCTACATTTGACTACATTTTAAAAATTCACTGGAAACACTTCATATAACCTTAACTACATTTAACTACATTTGATTACATTTGACTACATTATAAAAACACACTGGAAACACTGCATATAACCTTACCTACATTTGACTACATTTTAAAAATTCACTGGAAACACTTCTCTTGATGAACTGCAATTTGGAAGCTGCAGGAAAACATTAGAGAGTGAAGATCTGCGTGAAATTTCTCTTGATGAATTGCAATTTGGAAGCTGCTGGAAAAATTTCCATCCTTGTGAGACATACAAAAATGATTTTTTTAGGACAGGAGAGAGATTACAACAATCTTGTATGCACCCATATTCACAAGTGTGAATTATTTTCTATAGAAACGTAGTGGTTATTAGGATATTAAGGAGGAAACCACAAGCACAAATTTTTGGAAAGTAAAAAAAAAAAGATCTGGTGGTGATTAATATTAACGGGTAATGGAGTAAATGTATGCAAGTAATTAATGAGTATATGAAAAAGGAAAGCAAATAAATGGGGAGCAACAACCATACAATACAGCTGTATCTAGAGAAGAGTCCACCGTATTTTATGTGCATTTACTCGTTGGAAGAAAGAGAAAAAAGTGGGGAAAGAAGATATGGAAATATTTTGTTCCACAAATCAAGCCCCTAATAAATCATTGATAATTAAATCTTAAAAGTAAATTTTGGTACATAAATTGAAACATGGTATATTTAAATGTAATAAATACTAACCTTAAACATGAGTGGTTATAAGGTTTGTTATATGGGATGTATATGTAAAAATCCCAATAAATAAGTAATGTAATTTAAGTCCAACAACCCGACCCATCATCAATACCCGTCCAGCCAAACCCGGACGATAGAGTCGATAACATACTGTCAACAAAAAAAGACAACAGTCCAATCTCAGGCGAATCCAAATTCAAAAAATTTCGCCGGAAATTCAAGAATCAAGCTCCACTTTTCTTAATTGTTTTGCTACAATATTCAACGAATTGAGTTAAAGTTGAGAAATGGATGTTACATTGGTGACAATATTATTGGGTATTTTACTAGCTGTACTCATTGTAATACCTCGACTCCGCAGTAAATCTGGTAAGCTTTGTCCAATTCTGTAACAGCTATTATAATTTGTTTTTCTCTGAATCTACGTGGGTTTCAAGTGTTTTTATATCCAGAATTGATGTTTGATTGTTGTCATTTGTTGTTTTATGATGCAGACCAGCCTACAAATGTTACTTCAAATGATCAGAAACAGGTACTTTACAGCTTGTTTGAATGGTCATTTCATGTCGTTTTATAATATATCATATCGTATTGTATTGTATTTGATGAAGCTCGAGGATCAGATCAGCTGGAGCTAGAATAAGAAGAAGAACGGAAGGTTCTAGAATGAGGAACCCATTTGAGAGTATGTGAGCAGAAAAATGAATCTGTATTCCACTGACAAAACTAAATACAAAAATATACAAGTCATGTATATATATACACTGTATATGACAGTTGTACTAACTATTCTAACATCCTCCACTAACTTCTGTAACCACCAATCATATAATTAGTTACTAACCCTCAGCTAACTACACTAACCCACGTGGCTGTCACGTGCCACTCTTCTCCTCAATACTCCCCTCAAGCTAGGTGGTGCAAATAGGTTGAGCACTCCTAGCTTGTTCATCAGGTACTCATGTTGTAGTCTTCCAAGTGCCTTGGTGAACAGATCCGCTTCTTGGTCTTTGGACATCACAAACTTAGTTTTGACAATCCCTTGTTGAATCCTCTCTCTAATGAAGTGCAAATCTATCTCTATGTGCTCCGCGCTCGTGAAATATGGGGTTTGCAGCAATTTGAATTGCTTCTTTACTGTCACACTGCAACTCCACTGACAACTCAACTTCAGCTCCCAGTTCTTTGCAAAGACCTGTTAACCATGATATTTCTGCAATTCATGCTGCCATGCTCCTGTACTCTGCCTCTGCTGAGCTTCTTGAGATTGTGCACTGTTTCTTGGACTTCCATGACACTAAAGAGTTTCCCAACTTCATCACATATCCTGTCACTGATCTCCTTGTCACTGATCTCCTGGTAACACGACATGATGCCCAATCAGCATCACAAAATGCTGTCAACTTAGAGGACTGTGTGGAACTCATCAGCAACTTCCATGTGAGACTTCTTCGGACAGTGCATGAATTGGCTTAGTACATTGACTACATAACATATATCTGGTCTAATCATGGTAAGATACAATAATTTTCCCACTAATCGATGATATGGTCCTGAGGCTACCAGCACTTCATCACCTTTCAAGTTCAAATGTTGATCATATTCTACAGTAGTGAATCTCTGGTTGCATTCCATTGGTGTAGCCACAGGTTTTGAGCCTGCCAACCCAAGGTCAGTGATTAACTCTACTTCAAACTTTCTTTAGTTCATCAATATTCCTTCTTTTGACCTTGCTAATTCAATCCCAAGGAAAAAATTCAACTCCCCTAGGTCCTTGATCTTGAAGTTACCTTGTAACATGATCTTTGCCTCAGAAATCAAGCCTTGATCATTCCCAGTTATGAGAAGGCCATCTACATATACCAAGATTATAACAAATTTTGTTCTTTGCTTCTTAGTGAACAAAGAATAGTCAAAATAACTCTGTGCAAAACCAGAATTCAGCAATGCCTCAGTTAACTTGAGGTTCCATTGTCTAGAAGCCTGTTTTAACCCATATTGGGATTTTTGCAACCTAAACACCTTCTTCCCCTGGATGGAAAATCCCTGTGGTGGACACATATACACTTCTTCAGTGAGATTCCCTTGGAGGAATGCATTATAGACATCCATCTGTTATTTGCTGCAGCCAAAGCTATGACTACCCTGGCTGTTACCATCTTGACTACAGGAGAAAAGGTTTCCTGATAATCAAGGCCTTCAATCTGATTGTAACCCTTGGCTACGAGTCGTGCCTTGTATCTTTCAACCTCCCCATTGGCTTTATACTTCATCTTGAATACCCACTTGCACCCAATAGGAGTCTTCCCTGCAGGTAAATCTAGCATAGTCCAGGTCATATTGTCCTTGAGTGCATTCAACTCCTGCTGCATAGCGTCAAGCCATTTAGGGTCTGATGCAGCCTTTTCATAAGTTAGAGGCTCTCTAATGCTGGTAATCTTGGACACGTATGATTGGTATTTGACTAAGAGACCTGCATGAGTTAAGTAGTCATGCATTGGATACTTGCAAAGTTGCTTCCCTTCTGACCTTGTCAAAGAGCCATTGCAGGTATAATCCTGCAGCCACACAGGCTCCTTAGTAGTTCTAGCTGACTTTCTCAATGAAGGACCTATAGGAACAGGTACATCCTGTTCCACAGAAGATGGCTAGTGCACTAGAGTGTCCTCAGAAAACATAGGTGATGAATATGAGGGTTGTGTATCAGCAGGATGGTTGTCTGCAACATGTGGCGTTGTTGCAGAGGAAGCATCATCATCATGTGCGTTAACCTGCATAGGCGTAGCATCAGTAGTAACTAGATGATGCAGCACACCATTAGGAAAAAGTTGTAACTTCCCTTCCTTAAGTAGTTGAAATGGGAAGATATGCTCCACAAACTTGACATCCCTGCTTACAAAGAAAGAATTAGTTAAAATATTGTATAGTTTGTATCCCTTCTGGGATGATGAATATCCTAGCAGCACAGCTCCAATTGATTTGCTGCAAATTTATCGTTTTCTCCCACAATCTTAGCAAAACATAAGCACCCTATAGTTCTCATATGTTGCAAAGGTGACATTCTTCCATATAGCACCTCAAAAGATGATTTTACTGATAGCACTGATAGAGGCAGTCTGTTTATGACATAAATGGCTGCCTGTACATGCTCTCCCCAAAATTTGAGAGGCAAATAACCCTGCAGTCTAATGGCCCTAGCCACTTCAAGTATTTGTCTTTGTTTTCTCTCCACTACCCCATTTTGTTGTGGGGTGTGAACACATGAAATCTGATGAATCATTCCATAAGATTGAAACAGACTATGGCATTCAAAGTTGAAAATTCAGAACCATTATCACTTCTTATGACTTGTACAGTTACAACATATTGTGTCTTTATTACGGCTAAAAACTGTCTTAGGCATACAACCACATCACTTTTGAGCCTTAGTAAGTAAATCCAAGTCATTCTGCTATAGTCATCTACTATAGTAAGAAAAAATCTATGTCCACTATGAGTTTGTACTCTATATGGACCCCAAACATCTACATAAATCAGTTGAAATGGTTTGTCTGATCTATTAGTACTCTTAGGGAATGGTAGTCGACCTTGTCTAGCCAAAGGACAGATTGTGCACTCCTTTATTTCATCATTGCTAGCTTTGAACTTCATGTTTGGAATTTGTCTCAATACTCTATCTGGAGCATGTCCAAGTCTTCCATGCCACACCTTTAAGTCCTCATCCTGATTAATAGATTTTTGACGATGCACATATGCAGCTCTGGCTTCAAGTTTCCGATGCTACGAATTGTACAAACCTTCTAGTTCCTAATCAATCCTTTTTCACCTTCCCATTGTGAAGGTCCTGCATTATCTAGAAGTCAGGATAAAAAGATACAAAACATCTTAAATCCCTTGTGAGCTTGGAAACAGATAAGAGGTTATATTTGAAGTTTGGAACTTATAAGACATTCTTAACAACATTATTCTCACCAATTTTAATTTCTCCGGTACATTCAACATCAAGTGAAGTTCCATCAGGTAAATATACCTTTGGCGCCTTGCCTAGAATATCTGTATTTATCTTGTCAAGTAGCTCTTTGGTGTGAACCATGTGATTGGTTGCACCACAGTCTACTATCCAATTCTCATCTTTAACCTTTTCATTTGTAATAAAGGTTTTAGATGTACCTGCAAAGCTTGCATTCTCACCTGATCCCGTTCCTGCTCATGTTCCTGTGTTGATCAACTTCAGTATTTGGTCATATTGCTCTTGAGTAAATATGATTGGCCTTCCTCCATATGCTACATTTGCAGAAGGTATGTTGACCACTTGCTATGCCTCCTGTGCGGTTGTGTTGGTCTTCTGTCTTGTCATTGATTGTTGCTCCTCCTGCATGGTTGCATTGACCATAGGTCTTGGGAGGAAACCTGTTCTCTTCTTCCTCATTTTGAAGTCAGCTGGGTAACCATGCAACTCGAAGCAAGTATCTTTTGTGTGTCCTTTATAATTGCAATAGTCACAGAATAAATTTCCTTTTCTAGGCTTATAATTGTTTCTGGAAGTCATGCCTTTGTTGGTGAACAATGTTGTCCCATCTCCAATATCTACAGACTGAGAGAACTTTCCCAAAGCTCTTTGGCTTTCTTCAGAGACTATCATGGAATATGCTTTGTTAACTGTAGGAATATGCTTTGTTGACTATCATGGAATATGCTTTGACGGGTAAGTCCATTGAGTTGGCTAAGGTTCTTCAGAAGAGGAGGGTTAACATATCCTGTGTCCAGGAGACTAGGTGGAAAGGGTCGAAGGCGAGGAATGCAGACGGGTTTAAGTTGTGGTATTCGGGGGTCGTGAGAGGTAAGAATGGAGTGGGCATCTTGGTTGATAGGGATCTAAGGGAGTCCGTGGTCGAGGTTAGGCGAGTGAATGATAGGTTAATGTCTATTAAGTTGGTTATTGGGGGCTGCGTCCTCAACGTCATCAGCGCTTACGCGTCGCAATCGGGCTTAGACGATGAGGTTAAGAGGCGCTTTTGGGAGGAGTTGGATGATATGGTGAGTAGTATTTCCCAACCTGAGAAGTTAGTTATTGGAGGGGACTTTAATGGTCATATCGGGGCTGATGCTGGTGGTTATGGTGAGGTGCACGGTGGTTTCGGCTTTGGGTTAGGAACAGAGGAGGCACGTCACTGCTTGATTTCGCCAGGGCTTCCGAGCTTTTGAATGCGAACTCGACATTTCAGAAGAGGGAGGAGCATTTGGTCACCTTCAAGAGTTTGGCGGAGAGGACTCAGACTAATTACCTCCTCCTCAGAAGGAGCGATAGGGGTATGTGCAAGGACTGCAAGGTTATTGCGGGAGAGTCCCTTTCGACTCTTCATAGACTCCTAGTGATGGATGTCGGCGTCTGGGTGAAGAGGAAGAGGAGGGGTGCTCGGGCACAACCGCGGATTACATGGGGTGTTTTGAATAAGGAGAAAGCACAGGAGTTGGAGAGGAGGTTAGCTGAGGGCGGAGCTTGGAGAAGTTCTGGGGAAGCGGATGCTATGTGGTCAGACACAGCGAACTTGGTTAGGGAGGTAGCACGGGATGTGCTCGGGGTAGCAAAGGGCTATTCAGGCAGACATCAGGGTGACTGGTGGTGGAACGATGTAGTCCAAGGAAAAGTGGAGGTGAAGAAGGCGGCGTTTGCTAAGATGACAGGGAGCACAAGCGAGGAAGAACGGAGAACGAACTGGGAGATCTACAAGGTGGCGAGGAAAGAAGCAAAGATGGCGGTTACGGAAGCCAAAAACGCGGCGTTTGATCTCATATACGAGGAATTAGGGGAGAAAGACGGGGACAGTAAGTTATTCCGGTTAGCTAAGAAAGGGAAAGGAAGGAGCGTGATCTTGACCAAGTTAGGTGCATCAAGGGCGAGGATGGTAGAGTTCTGATGGGGGAGTTTCAAGTCAAGCAGAGGTGGCAGGCATACTTTCGAGACTTACTTAACGATGTAGGGGATCGTAACATAGAGCTAGGCGAGTTGGGGCATTCAGAGCAACATAGAGACCTTGGGTACTGCAGGCGCATTAGGACGGAGGAGGTCATGGGGGCTTTGCGTAGGATGAGTAGGGGTCGAGCGACCGGGCCTGACGAGATCCCGGTAGAGTTCTGGAAATGCATGGGTAGCTCAGGAGTGGAGTGGCTTTCCAGGTTGTTCAATGCGATCTTCAGGACCAAAAAGATGCCGGAGGAGTGGAGGTGGAGTACAGTGGTGCCCTTGTACAAGGACAAAGGTGACATCCAGTGATGCAACAACGATAGGGGTATCAAATTAATAAGTCATACCATGAGGGTCTGGGAGCGGGTGATCGAGGCGAGCGTGAGGGAGATGACATCTATATCTGTAAACCAGTTCGGTTTCATGCTGGGTCGCTCCACTACAGAAGCTATCCACCTTGTCAGGAGGCTGGTGGAGCAGTTCGGGGATAAGAAGAAGGACCTGCACATGGTGCTTATCGACTTGGAGAAGGCGTATGACAAGGTCCCAAGGGAGGTGCTATGGAGGTGCTTGGAGGCGAAGAGCGTGCCAGAAGCCTACATCAGAGTAATTAAGGACATGTACGAAAGAGCTAAGACTAGGGTTAGAACGGTGGGTGACGACTCAGACCATTTTCCCGTGGTTATGGGGCTCCATCAAAGATCGGCGCTTAGCCCTCTCTTGTTTGCATTGGTGATGGATGCTCTTACCCGACATATTCAAGGGAATGTGCCTTGGTGTATGCTATTTGCTGATGACATTGTCTTGATAGATGAGATGAGGGTCGGTGTTAATGAGAGGTTAGAGGTATGGAGACAGGCTCTCGAGTCTAAGGGTTTCAAAATAAGCAGATCTAAGACAGAATACCTGGAGTGCAAGTTTAGCGCCGAGCCGAGCGAAGTAGGAAGGGACGTGATGATTAGATCTCAGGTCATCGCCAAAAGGGACAGTGTCAGATATCTTGGGTCGGTGATTCGGGGGGACGGAGAGATTGATGGGGACGTCACTCATCGTATAGGAGCAGGGTGGTCAAAGTGGAGGTTTGCATCGGGAGTCCTCTGTGACAAGAAAGTTCCACAAAAACTCAAGGGGAAATTTTATAGAGCTGTGGTTAGACCGGCCATGTTGTATGGGGCGGAGTGCTGGCCAGTGAAACTCTCATGTCCAGAGGATGAAGGTTGCGGAGATGAGGATGCTCAGGTGGATGTGCGGGCTCACCAGGTTAGATAAGATTAAGAATGAAGTTATTCGAGAGAAGGTGGGGGTGGCCCCGGTGGATGAGAAGATGCGACAAGCGAGGTTGAGGTGGTTCGAGCATGTACGTCCTGATGTCCCGGTGAGGAGTTGTGAGCGGCTTGCGATGGTCGGCGCACGGCGAGGCAGAGGGAGGCCTAAGAGGTATTGGGGAGAGGTGATTAGGCATGACATGGCTGGAATGCGGGTTTCTGAGGACATGACCCTTGATAGGAAAGTCTGGAGGTCTAGTATCAGGGTTGTAGGATAGGGGCCCCTAGAGTTTTTTGTACTTCTTACCCGGGGTTGGGTGAGACTTGGCAGGGCTATCCATAGATGATTTGTGTATTGGATTGGGTCTTCCTTATGGTAGTTATTTATGGTAGTTACTGTCTGATATTATTGCATGCTATTTTATTTATGGTTTTATGTTTAGATAGTTATTTACGCTATTTCTGCTGAAGCTACTAATGCTCATTTGTTGTTGTTTTTGTTTTTGTTGTTCATTTCATTCACTGAGCCGAGGGTCGATTGGAAACAGCCTCTCTGCCCTTTCGGGTAGGGGTTAGGCCCGTCTACATATTACCCTCCCCAGACCCCACTTTGTGGGAGTATACTGGGTAGTTGTTGTTGTTGTTGTTAACTGTAGGAACAGAACTTATCATCAATATCTGACTCCTATTGGTTGTATGTCTCATTTAGTCCCATGAGAAATTGCAAAAGTCTTTGATACTCAAAGTGTTCAAAATAGTTCTTAGATTCTGGGCATTCACAACCAGGACAAGGCATCAAAGCATCATATTCTTCCCAGAGGTCTGTCACCTTGGAAAAATACGTAGAAACCGACAAAATTCCCTGCGATAAAGTTGCAATCTCCTTGTGCAAAAAGAAGATGAGAGATCCATCTACTTTGTCGTACTTATCCTTCAAATCTGTCCAGACTTTATGTGCACGAGATTTGTACACAATTCCACTAAGTAATTCTGTGCTCACAACATTCATAATCCATGATAAAACTATCACATTACATTTCTCCCAGAGCTCATGCAAGGATCTATCAAACTTATCCTTAGTACATCGTCCATCAACAAATCCTAGCTTACTCTTACCAATTAGACCTATTTTCATAGATCTACTCCACAATGCGTAATTTTCAAATCCAGTTAGTTGAATAGAGATCAAGGAACTACCTGGTATGTCGCATGGCTGTAAGTATGACGGATGATGATTATCTATGTTTGTTGTTGCACCTCTACTCGTTCTAGTTGAAGTTTCCTCTCCATTCGCCATTGTTGATATATTCAGCTGATTTCCCTCTCAGATTCAAGGAATTATAGGTTTTGCAAATCACAAAACACAAACAGAATTTAGGTCAACTGATTGGAAAATTCGAACAATCAGTAACACAAAATGATCCTGCACAAAATAGAAATTATCCATTACAATGATCGTGTGTTTAAGCTTGGGCTCTGATACCATGATGAAGCTCGAGGATCATATCAGCGGGAGCTAGAAGAAGAAGAACGGAAGGTTCTAGAATGAGGAACCCATTTGAGAGTATGTGAGCAGAAAAATGAATCTATATTCCACTAACAAAACTAAGTACAAAAATATACAAGTCATGTATATATATATACAGTATATGACAGCTATACTGACTATTCTAACATCCTCCACTAACTTCTCTAACCACCAATCATATAATTAGTTATAACTAACCCTCAGCTAACTAAACTAACTCGCGTGGCTGTCACGTGCCACTCTTCTCCTCAATTGTATTGTATTGTACTGTATTGTTTAATGAATACAATATTTGGATAGATTGTATTGTTTACCATCATTTTATGATATCACCCACCAACAATATGAAGAATAAACTTGCAACATTACCAAGAAAAAATATAAAACAAAGTAGAATTATTGTATAAAAAGCAGGATAAAGAATAAAATATGATTATTTAATAATAAGGAAGGGCAAGATGAGAGAAAAAAGCAAGGTAGCGAAGTCAGCACAACCAAATTAGTCATTTTATAAAGTGGCACTTTCCGCCGTTACGTAACGACGGATTTAACGATACGATACAATAAAATTTAAGTAACAATCAAAACAAACATTATATTTAAAGTAACAATACGATACAGTACCATGGGTAACAACCATCCAAATAAGATGTTAATTTATACAATATGTGAAACATTTTTGGTCTTCTTGTGCCGATGGTCTATCGGAAACAACCTCTCTACCCCTCTGGGTATGGTCTGCGTACACACAACACTCCCCAGATCTCACTTGTTGGATTTCACTGGATTGCTGTTATTGTATTTTTGGTTGTCTGATTTGGTCTATGATGCATTATTTTTGTTGTTAAATTTTTGGTAGTTTATGATTGATGCATTGCTCCCTTAATAACTATGGTTGTAAAATAATAGTTGTACTGATTCTTATTGTGGGTAATAAAAATTCGATCCAACTCAACCTCAAAAACCAATTCAAGCAATAAGGAATACCCAAGACCATAAAAGGAGATACAACTCATATACTATTCTAATACCCCTGGCATGCCCCGGACGGGACGTCTAAAGTTAGCGAAAGATAATGTGGATGGCCCAGCATTAGGGATGGATCTCTCTGATGCCATGTTAAGAAAATGGATATTGGCTTGCTCAGTTTTCAAAAGTTAGCTTAAACGATAAGGATTTCCTAAGATCATATTAGGAGACTGAGGCTATAGGCCGTACAATTAACTGATGGGGGATTCTAACGTTGTGAGGAGACAAAGAAGCAGAGACTGTTGTTAATGGTGTTACATCTCAAATTACTCCCGTTTATTTGCAGAACTGGATAAAATGCATGGATATATCACGAAAGTTGTGCGTTCCTTTTTTTGTAAAACGCATGGATATATCAGTTGTAGTAGTGAACTTTGTAGTTTACTCCTCGTTTACTAGGTTTATCTCTATATAGATGATAGGCGACACACTGCTTGAACTGTTTTTTTTCCTCCTTTCCTTGAGATACATGTTTTATTCCTAAACCTTGTTTGTGGCGTTTTGTTTGGTTTGGCGGGGGTGAGTGCTTAAGGAAATGGTAAAAGGACGGAGAACAACAAATTGGGTGGCGGTGTTTGAAACAATTATTCATTGTTGTTTCTCGCTATCGAAGTATTTGCTAGGAAACTGCACAAAGCTTCATAACTGGCTGATCGAATAATCTTCTTTGTGTGCATATTGTTTGTGCACCAGCACTTGTCTAATATCTTCATGTCTTTCAATTTTCCTTTTTTCTCTTATTCTGCTGATTCCTTTTCTTGTTCTTTCTTTGGGGATGTGTTCTTTTTGTATTGAAGGCATTCAAAACATATAGCAAAGCTGAAGTTGCGCTACATAACAAGAGGACTGACTGCTGGATCATTATCAAAGAAAAGGTTTTATTAGATTTCTAGTTGACTGCATAAAGTATTACTTACGCTTGTATTAACATTAACCTTTCCTTTTAATGTCAATTTCCTAATAGCTTTTCTTCTTTGCTTTTTCTGTCTTTAGGTGTATGATGTTACCTCATATGTTGAAGAACATCCAGGGGGTGATGCCATCTTAGATCATGCTGGCGATGATTCAACTGAAGGTTTCTATGGGTAAGTCTGCGCCAAATATGTTTCTTTCACAATTTCAGTGACAAATGGAAATGCCAGAGGAGATAAATGGTTACAAATAAAAATGTCCATGTTTGTCTTTTTGCTTTAGTGTCCCTCTGGTAATCCAATTCTTTTTGTTTTATAAGAGCTTGTCTTAAATATGTAAAGACAAGAGGGGTTGCTCTGATGGTAAGCAACCTCTACTTCCAACCGAGAGGTTGTGAGTTCGAGTCTCCCCAAAAGCAAGGTGGGAAGTTCTTGGAGGGAAGGATGCCGGGGGTCTATTTGGAAACAGCCTCTCTACCCTAGGGTAGAGGTAAGGTCTGCGTACATACTACCCTCCCCAGACCCCACTATGTGGGATTATACTGGGTTGTTGTTGTTGTTGTCTTAAATATGTAATCGTCGAGCATACTTGATCCTATTCTGTTTGTGGTTCTCAGTTCCCGCCATTGCCTTATTTTTCAAAGTTCCATTCTTGGCTGTTGGATTCTATTAACCATAAAAATCACGGTCACATTCATGTTGCAGGCCGCAACATGCTACACGAGTATTTGAAATGATTGATGACTTCTGCATCGGAGATCTGGAAAAATGATTACTTCCATGGATTGATAGGAAAATCTGTGCAGTGCTGACTTTCCCTATTTCAGTTTCTACTGTGGGCCTTCTATTTTTAATCAGCTTTCCATGGATTTGAAGCCCAATTTGTCATGTCCGTTGGTGTATGTGCCCAGCCATTCATTAGTTGTTATTTCCAACTTTCCATGCCCTAATGATAACTCTTTTTGCATCAAGCAAAAGACACCAATTGGAAAGGTAACGCTTCACCAGAAAACAGGCTCTGGAAATGAAATCCTAATCGAGTAGTTTTCTTTTATCTGAAGCCTACATAGTATCTGCGATCATCAATGGTTCAATACAAACTTATATAGCCTAAAGATTCTTCAAGAGAAACTTTGATCTTTGGCATCTTATTCAGCACATTACCAAGAAGCATAGCTGCTGTATTTTTATATGCATGTAAAATGAGTGTTTTTTCTTCTTTCGATTCGTATTAACTTGCATATTTACAAACCAAAAGAATCAAAATTGAAATAATACAAAATCAAACCGAATAAGCGAATACACATAGAATCTACTAAGACAGATTTATCTTGTTCAGCCATCCAATATGTCAGAGAAACATCTTAAGCTCAAATTACAAATAACATTACAATTGCAAAAACCAACCCAAGCATGGGAGGTCTGTATGTGAAGAATGAAGTGATGAATTTAATATCCAGAAACAATAAGACCGATGATTTGCCACCATCTAACTGGTCAACCAATCAAATACAGCACCAGAACATGTTAAGCTAACATTGAAATGGACATCAAATTACAAATAACATTACAATTACAAAAAACCAGCCCAAGCATGGTAAGGCCTGAGTGTGAAGAACGAAGTGATGAATTTAATAGCCAGAAACAATAAACCTTACACTTACAACCTATACCAATGAAGTGCCCTTAGATCAGGCATACATAACCCAAAAAAATTGGTCCTGCAATTCCTTGGTCACTACCACCAAGGGAGCAAAAGAATCACATAATTTATCACTGTTAGGATCTTATCTAAACGTCAAATTTCTTAGGTTGGCGCCACTGAGCTAGAGTTCTGGATAAAGAACTAATAATAGCAACCTTAGGTGTTGATCCATTCTTTCCAAGCAAATCTTTTCCTGCCAAATCTGTAATTTTAGGAACCAAATGTTTGTGTCTGTCGATCTGCAAAAAAATGGATCGACAATGGCATCAATTGTTATTATTCAATATGTTTTAACCCAAATAGACCAACTCAGACACCGAAAACGGGTCTGATTTCTCCACTAGAGTATCAATATAAACATGAGATACTAAACAGATAATGGGAGTTAAAACTGTATCAGAAAATCAATCAATAAATCAATGAACCATGCTTCAATTCTAAGTTAATTTGTGTTCTCTAAGCTAGATAACATAAGTAACTATGCCTTAATCCCAAGAAAGTCAGGGTCGGCTGTATTAACCTTCATTTTCCATGTTGCTTCATTTAAACATATGTCGGTCCAACATTATATAAAATAAAATAAATAATGAAAATAAAAAGCATAGAATAATAAAAATAGAAAAGTATCAAATATAAAAATTTAAAAACTAAATATGTGAAAAGATGAGTATCTTACCCGAAATTAAGGTAATAGATGAAGTAGTCTAACACAATAGATAATTATTTATGTTATTTCTGCTGGACTTACTAATGCTCTTTTGTTTTTGTTCTTGTTTTTATTTTTGTTTTTCCTCTCCTTCACTGAGCCGAGGGTCGACTGGAAACAGCCTCTCTACCCTTTCGGGTAGGGGTAAGGCTCGTCTACATATTACCCTCCCCAGCCCCACTTTGTGGGACATTACTGGGTAGTTGTTGTTGTTTAGATGAAGTAGTCTAACACAAAACAATTAAAAACCTCTCTAGATAGTAGATACCCTTGGGTACCTCATGTGAGGATATTATAGTGTGAGACATTATATGATGCAACACCCTTGTCCACTTGTAACAGGATTTTGATTAACGCGAATTTTAATACATAATTACATACTAGTGTGAGAATTGACTTACTAAAGATTGATTATGATACCATATGAAAGATTCCAAACATCTAACTTAAAACCTTAAAAGCAATGGTTGATTAGTCCAACTCAAGACGTTTTAAACTCCTACAGATACACTTTATACACCCAATATGGGACGTTATAAAATTCAAGAAAAAAGAAAATAAAATTGACCGAGTTAATGGAAGTTTCTCTTTCCTGATCCCATAAAAATAAAAAGGAGTGCCTTCCTTTTGATGCAGTAGAATAAAATTGCTCTTTGCTACATCTAGTCAAGACGTTTTAAACTCCTACAGATACACTTATACGCCCAATATGGGACGTTATAAAATTCAAGAAAAAAGAGAATAAAATTAACCGAGTTAGTGGAAGTTTCTCTTTCCTGATCCCACAAAAATAAAAAGGAGTGTTTCCTTTTGATGCAGTAGAATAAAATTGCTCTTTGCTACATCTACCCCCCCCCCCCCCCCTTTTTTTTTCTTTCAGGTAATTAACCAGAGGGATAAAGCGCACTCCGTATCATCGACAAGCAGATGATAGGAAGGAATACAATGATCTGAAAGCTGTTGGCTTAGGAGGGCATACCTTGTATATCTTCCCATCCTTCAAATGATACCGGATACCAGACCAATTGATGGACTGAGAAAAATGAGAACGCATTGCAGATAATGGGTATAAGAAATTGTCAACGAGCATTGCAATGAATACCTGCTCGATAAAACATCATTTAATAAAACATTAATGACTTATTGTGATCAAAAGCTACAGTAAACAGAATCATACAGTGAATTCATACTCAAATCTAATCATTTTTAAACCAGCTTGGTCCATGATTCTTTTTATAGGTAAAAATAAAACTACCTTTGACCATGTTACTCCTCAATTCCAAACAAGTTGGGCTTGACTATATGAACCCTCTGTTTCAATATATAAAGAACAAATAAATTTCTTAGGTAAAACATTTTAACCTCTCGCGGCGCCTGATTCATGTGCAAATGCATCCAATTTTCAAACTTATAATTGTTTGCAAGAATAAGTTCAGTAAGATCTTGCAGTCCACAAAGATCAAACCATATGGGGGGAGGGGGGGAGAAAAGGAAATGAACTTTCCGGCCTGTGTTGCAAATCTGGATGAACTTACAAGGCACCAGTTATAAGAAGCAAGTGATAGTTGAGGTGCCTCGGGAGATAACATATTGCACAAGTGAACTTCAATTCTTGTCAAGTTCCACATGGAAAGAAGTTCAATCAGTGTGCAGATGGCAAGGCATCCAGCAAGTAACAACCCTGACAAAGAACCAAAAAATCATATCCAGCTTAAAAGAGGATTAAATATGCAAGTTCCCAAAAATAATTACTGCAGCATAAACAGATTTTTCAACAACAATTAAGAGCAATTTAACATTTCAAGAAGCACCACCCAACACAAAAAAGATCTTGCAATTCCCAGCTACTTGAAATTGCACACTGGTATATACGCATAGCCGCTACCTAGGTTCAGAATCAATATCATCATTACGATAACCTAATGATGCACATGACAAAGTTTCCAGCACAAAGTATTCTACTTCTACTCACACAACAGTAGCGTGCTCACCATTACATGTCAAGACTGTATCATCAGGAGAGTATCCTTTAAAGTAAAATCTCAGTGCTGCTGCCACATGAATCCCAGCCATGATGTATGGAGTTACAAAACCCCAAGACAGATAGCAGTGGGTTGTAAATAAAGCCCGATTCATGATCCAGTTAACTTTTGTTGTATATGACTCCAGTACAAATGTTTGCTTTCTCAAATAATTCCAGTATCTACACAATACCACAAGAAACTATAAGGCGGGCCTAACAAGCAGTTATCATAATTTATCTCAATATCTCAACAAAGAATTTGATGTATTTTTCACAAACCTAGGGAAGGTAAGATCACTTGCAAGAGGATGTGGAAAGACTGCAACTGGTGGTGATGTAATGAGCCTCTTGTGTTCCTCTAGAAAAAATAGTAAAATAAATATATAAGATTAAGAACCTAAAACTTCCACGCCAGAACAGAGATTCTGCAGAGAAGAAAGTTAGTAAAGTGGAACTACTCACAATTATTCCCAGAACATCCTAAAGCTAAATAAGAAGTACCAAAACTCAGTGAGTGACAATGGTCGTTAAGAGGGTCACATCCCTATTCAATATATCCAAAAGGGTTATATAATCACCCAAAATGCTATACCGAAACAATTACTGCAACAAAAATGCATACACCTACTTAAATTATGCATGTGCCGAGAAATTTCCTCCATTTTCAAGTATATTACAACATAACGAGGACTAGAGGAGAATACGGAAGTTCAGAGAACAGTAGATCTTTGAATATTTATGGGTAAGAGATGCGTAGTCAGGAGAATTCGTAAAAAGCAGATAGTTGCAGAATAACACAAAAACTAGAAACTTTGTATCCTTGGAATTTGGCTCCCCCAACTACGGTCTACAAGGGGGATATGCACCAGCTGCCTTCCCGCTCTTGTGCAGAAACAGTTAGGGGTGAGCAACGGGAGATAAACTTTACCAGCTATAGCCGCTAAAGTCATGTCGTCTGAGTAGCCACCATCTCGAAGCGCTGACACTACACCATGGCGGTCGGTTCGAAAATCGTCTGCATGCATCTGAAATTAAAAAGGTACAGAATAATTTGTAACGAGATGCAATATATGAGTAACAAACTTGACAAGAAGGGGACATCTCTATACTCATGAAAGATGGAACAAATTCAATGGTAAAAACTTACCATCATGCATCCTCCCCAGAGGAAGAATGTTTTTCCACCAGTAGCAAATCCCATTGAACATGGCTGTAATTAAATGACAATGAACCAATATGAAACAGAAAGTCAGCAAAATGTTAAACTAAGTTAATATAAGACCTTTGCAAAGCGTATAGATGTACACTAAAGACACACAATGGCAACATAGACACATCACCCGAAATCTTATAGGAAGCTCAAAACCGTCATGTTAAAGGAGAAGATTTAAGTCGACCAGGAATCAGCATGTAAGAGCTGGAGTGCATTTCTTTCCAGTGTAAAATATAATAACAGAAAAAATGCAAAAAAACTAACAATTCCGTGTGCAGTTAAAAGAGGAGATAGAAGAGTGCAAACTATATAACTTTAAGCAATCATGGAAAATTAGTGTAAGCAATAAAGTTCTAAATATTCCCTTATTTATATAAAAATATTATGGAAAAATGAAAACTTCAACCAAGATGTAAAATTGGAAACCAAGAGCAGAATGAACAAAGTAGAAATCCAACACCTTTCAGTTAGTGAAAACAAACGACTACGATAATGATAGACAAGCTTACTCTAAAATCTCCCTCCAGATTACAGAGATGACGCATTGGAAACAGAAGCAAAAACCAAAAGGAACTTGACAGACAACATGCGCAAATGAAAATAGAGATATGGGCATAAATGACATACCATGTGATATTCATAAATGCAGTAACTTCCCAAAGTTCCAGATGGTAAATCGAGAGGATATCCTGTTTGAATAAAGATCTGGCAAGCATACAGACAAAGTGTTACATTTCTTCAGTGTTATGGGTGAAATGGACATTAGATTAGTGAGCTGGCATGTGTGCCAAAGCATAAACTTGCTTCAGGATTTAGAAGGTATTACCTCTGGATTCTTCTCCATTTCAGTAGTAAGGGCTCCAATTGATCCAGGGTGCAGTCTAACATCATCATCGAGGAATAAGACATACTTGGTGTCTTTATGCATTTTCTCCACCCCAACCTATAAAGAGCACCATTATTCAGGTAAGGAAGATCAACGAGCAATAGTTCATAAAAGAACCTATTTACAGCAACCACCTAAATAATACATCTCGATTAACAGATGCCACATTCCTTCAAGTCTAATCCCTCTTCTTCAAAATCCTTACACCCATCAGTCACATCAAATGGGCTAAAATAAGCCCGAACAAGATCTGACTGCAATCTGACTCTTCTAAGGGACAATGGTTCGAATTGGTTCCCGAAACAAAGAAAGGAAGAAGCATAATTCGGAAAATGGAAAAGTAGAGAGAGAGAGAGAGAGAGATGGGGGCGAGGGAAGGGGGAGGGAGAGGGAGAGGGAGGGAGGAAGAGCAGAATCAGAGAGAAATATGATGGGTTTCATGTGGGTAGATGACTTCTTTTTTTACTTTAGAAGTCTAGAGACAGTTGAAATAGAAAGACAAATTCATGTACTCGCTCTGTGGCCTTCCCTTGCATCAGTCTGTTATGCCTACCATTAAATGCTTTCAATTTTTCAAGAGTTTTCAACATTTAAGTATATAAAATTTAAGAGATATCTTGAATTGTTTAAGTTGAGGTTCAAGGAAGTTCCCTTAATGATAATTTTACAGTATCCTCTCTTACTAACTCATGCACCAACAAGAAAAGCAAAACCCTACACTCTGATAATACAAATTGCTCCATCTAGGAAAAGCAAAGAATGGTAAATCCTGTAACCATGCAATTCTAAAAGAGATAAGGCTTGGTTTCTCTCATCAACATAAAGAAGACGAATTAAAAAAGGAATCATGATACATACCAATTGATTGTGAATCTTCTGACTACAAGTTGTTGACAGGCCGGCTACAATAATTTTAGCATCAACATCCTGTACGCAGAACACAAAACAATGAAGAGTTTAAGAAATGCAATGCATACATGCAATGGGAGCATGAATAGGCACCCAGACTGATAAAAATTCTAACTCAATGACACAGAAAATGCCATATCAAGGACATAATTGAGGTAAACAACTTTCATCCTTCAAATAATAATGAGCATCTTTCTTTTTTGGTAAGGCATAAAATTTGTTAAGCGTCCCACATTGATGGAGGAAATGGGTTGTTGTCTCCTTATGTGGTCTTGGACAATAGTCATCTCTCGAGCTAGTCTTGAAGTTGAGTTAAGCCCAAGGTCCACTTTCTTCACATGGTATTGGAGCCACTTTTTGGTTTACCCGATATTGTGTCCCATGTTATGTTGTCCGCCGTGCATATATCCAGTCCTGAGCCTTTGGGGGGAGGGGGTTAGGAAATAGTTTGTTATTTCCTTATATGGTCTTGGGCAATCCTCACCTCGTTGGAGGTTTCATAACAACAACAACAACAACCCAGTATAATCCCACTTAGTAGGGTCTGGGGAGGGTAGTGTGTACGCAGATCTTACCCCTACCCTTGGGTAGAGGGAGGTTTCATAAAAAAATAAAAAGAAGCCTCACTCAGGCAGCGCTATCGTGCATGTATTAGCATCCATGGGCTCTATGTTTAAGATAAGATTACAAAAGCTCACACTTTAATCGCACTTTGAGCCTTTCTTTTTTCTTTTTGATAATTTGCTTTTGTTCTCTTTAGTATGCCTTTTTCACAAATCTTAAACTTTATTTGCAAACATAAAAATTCTTTCAAGCCTCTATTTTTTCTATTTCAAAATTTCTTAAATGTGACCATTAAACAGATTTTTCACAAAGGTTAAGGGAAAGAAAGATAAGACCAGTGAAAGAAGTGAGTACTGATGATAGAACCAATGATGATGCAATGCAAATCAAAAGGCAAACATTAAACTAACAAATACCAACTCTTCAATTTAGATATTCATGGTTGCTCAACATAGAAAACGAATACCATGAGAAGTGTGCAATATAATGATATAAGCAGATACCAAGTTTTGAATGCAAAAGAAGGCCTAGTACCACACCTTAAAATCTGCTAGCAATCGCTTCACAGCATGATAAGCAGGATCAGCGGTACTCTCAACCACAAAAAGGAACTCCAAAGGACCACCATAAAGAGAAGTGATCTGAGCCATTCACAATGGGAAAATAAGCAGACTATAAATTATCTGGACTAAGTGTGAAAAAATGGAGCATGTAGTTCAAAGTTTTTGTCATAGATCCAAACAACATGAATATGAATAAGATACCAAACAGAGAGCTAAAAGACATAACTTTTTTTGATGAAGTATACAATTTTCAATTTTCGTTAAGAAAGGGCAAAACATGTCCTCATACAAGAAGTATACCAAAAAGTAGAAACACCTCACAAAAAGACTAAATAACAAAACTATTAACATGTTACTACCCATTATGCTGTAATGCAGGTTTCTCAGAAGCAACAAGTAAGATATTAGGCAGCAACCTGAGATTATTTTCAAGCACGAAAAAGGCCATAAAGAATTGTAGCATAAACGTAAGTCAAGACTTCAAGTAACTCAGCTAAATTGAAAACTCAAATACTCCCAGCCAAAAGGTTTATTATCATTTACCTGACTTCTCCAATTGTGTAGATTGTGCTCTCCAAACCCTTTTAAAGGCATTACAACTGAGACTGGGGGTAAGTTGACCTGATTCGAATGTTCGAGGTCATTGATATCCTTTGTAAGGAACGCAAAACTATTGCCACATCTCATACTATCCTTCATGCGTCGAATTTCTCTGCCCCTGCAAAAAGAAACCAAAAGCTGCATGAAAATCACTAATTTCAGAATCCATTACCTACGCCAATTATAAATTATCAGCAAGAAAGTGTGCACCGTAAACACTCTAGATAGATTATAAGATCTCATACCTTACATAAGCAGCTAAAGCCCATCCAAGAGCCAGTATTAAGCAGATAAAACATCCCTGCAGATACAAAGTCGCATAAAAATTTAAAAAAAAATAGATTAAAAAACGAGACAGGAAAGTACAAAAGTGTAAGTAATATAGGTTTTCTTAATTTGTCAATTACGGATCAAATGGTTAAATCACACACTGATAGAACACGGAGAAGTCTAGCAGATGAAAGAGATTTACTCCTGTTAAACATACCACCAAACAGTGATTAGCTGAGGATCCATTAGAAGTAAATATTAAAAAAATGTTGAGAACCCGTTAACAGACAACTGCAACTTTATACATATGTTGTGTTTGTCTTCAGGCACATTAAACCTTTTTATTCTCATCCAAACAAAGAGATATAAAAGACAAAACCTCAAAATATATAGCTTATTTTTATTAGTAACCTCATATGCACCCTTATAATTTCCCTTTTCCATTTGTTAGATTTCACAATTCACACTATAATTGCCTCCTGCAGTGTGTTACTGTAGGTATCTACTATCTTGGTGTATCTATGCATCTGTCCTATTAAACTCAATATGAAAGGACATTAAGCTATAAACACGAATGAGCTATTTATTTCAAATTCTTTCATTATTTTTTTACTAGTCTGTGCAAAATGATTTTTTTTAAAAAGCAACTTGTTGCAGTCATTCATGGAAAGTGCATTAATGAAATTGTGTAACACCAAAGCAGACTTTCAAAACAATAACAACAACAAACCAGTGTAATCCCGCAAGTGAGATCTGGGGAGGGTAGGATGTACGAAGCCTTAACCTACTCTGGAAGGGGAGAGAGAGGCTGTTTCCGATAGACATGCGGCAGACTTTCAGAATAAAAGGGAAAGAAATAAAAAAAATGATTAGAGAAATAATGTCTATTGCTATGAATTGAATCGGAAAAACGGATAGTCAGCTCTGTCGAGCATCGACTAATATCCTTAATCTGTCAACAGTATAAGTTTACAATGGTTAGAGACTCCATTAGCTACAAATATTGAACTCCTTAGCCAATTAGGGCTTGAATAAATTCCACAAAGCTCAAAATTTACTGGTTTTAAAGGGATTTTTACACAATAGCCGTCCATATTCATTGCTTACTTTTTCTAGCCATATACAAAGTTTATACATTGATTATACACATATAATACATAAATTATGCATATATTATATTTTCCCGGGCTATTTGGGTTAATTGAGCGGTTTTAAATAACCATCACCGTTATCACACCATGAAACACTTGAAGCGACCAAAATGGAGCTTAAGTGACCATCACTTTAAAATAAATGGAGTATTTCATGTGAAATTCATACTTGAAGCTTAAAGATAGAGAGTGCATATAAACGGGAAATTCATTGTCACCGAGTCCCTAATTCAAGAAAGAGTACTTTCAGGAATGAAGCCATGTAATGTGCTACACCCATCCACTAGTCTAATATTGCCAGACTGATTTACAGACACAAGATGGTTCCGCCTCATACATTATATAAAAAACAAGTACTCTTTTTATCTTGGCAAAACTCCATGACTATAGATAAATCCAAGAAGAATATGCTTGTTAATGGCTCTCAATTCTGAAGTCCGAAGAAATTTAACTGTGAAAAAAAAATTCCCAAACTGCTAACTACCATGAATGCAGCATAACACAAATTGAAAGTTCAAAATTTTGTAATCTTATCCTTTTCCTCAGTATTATATTAGCAACGAAATTCTCCATCAAAAAAAATATACATAGCGAATCTTAATACACGTAAATAATGAAATAAAATCAAATTTTAAGTCTAGTCCTTAGATCTAAACCATGCCAAACCTAAAACACATCCAATAAGCAGTTTACAACAACAACAACAACTAACCAGTATAGTCCCACTGTCTGGGGAGGGTAATATGTAGACGGCATCCAATAAGCAGTTTATTTCTAAATTTTCGAACAAAAGTAAAACAGCTAATTACTAGTAATCTAAAACGCAAAAAAAAAAAAGGAGCAGGGAATAAAACCGGCAGCTAATTTGATAAAACGAAAAAACGTAGTAGCTAAAAACAATAAATACCTGGATCTGAATAAAAACCGCCAGGGGACTACATAATGCGCTGCTAGCAAAGAATAAAAACTCATCGAACGAATCAAGCGGCAACATTTTAATTTTTATTTTTTCAAAAATGTATGAGATATATAAATATATATAAATGTGTGTGTGTGTGTATTTGTTGCCTGTTTAAATTGGCGCGTGAGAAGTGAAATGTGCTAGGGCAAAACAATGCAATGCAATGCCCTAGATCTGGGAGTAGAAATTTTGTATATTTCAGTAGTGTTCTCTCAGATCAATCACCATTGAAGGGGAAGAAGAGAGAGAAACACTAAGAGGATGAAGAAAGAGAGAGAACGAGGGGAGAAATGAAAGGAGAAAAAGGAAAGATTGTGAGAGACCGCGTAATTTTATATTTCGAAGGGGGGAAATTGGATTAGAGAGGAATATGCCTCATTTATCCTTATTTTATCATTGCTTAAATATGTTAGTTGATAAGAAATAAAATATTGAATTTGTACTCATGTAATTTGAATGATTTAATGAAATTTCGTAATACAAAGTTGTGAAGGTTCTAATCAAACGGAGACAAGAATTTTTATTATTCTAAACTAAAAAGTAATAAGAATCATATAAATTGAAATAAGTATATCGAGAATGTTTGAGTTGATGTTTTGTTGAAAACAACATCTCTAACTTTACAAAATAGGAGTGAAATGTACTTATACTAATTTGTTATTGTTGTTGTTGTTGCTAATACATTTTAATAAGCTTTATTTGCAAGCCTAAGAAAGTCTAAGTTTGCTCGGAGCTTTATTATGCTCTCTATGAGTTAGTTTGGTTGGGAAATAAGTTATCTTATGATTAAGTTTGGTTGGGAAATAAGTTATTTTATGATTACTTTTTCGAGATTAGTTATTCTAGGATTAGTTATTCTATATTTTCATAGAGAAAAAAAACTTTCACGAGTAATTATATTACGATTTTATCTCTACAAAATGCGAAATAATCTTATCTCAAATTTAATATCGAGATTAATTATCCCTCGTGTCAAATGAGCCCGAATTGGACGGGGGTTCTCGAGTGAGTTGCTCGTTATTGTGGGCCCAACTCAACGAAGAGTATTTGGGGAAGAGCGATGGGGAGAAAGTCTAGTTGACAACTAATAATTGGAGATAATTGAAGTGTTTTCATCACATGATGCATGTGATTGGGTCATTTCATCCTCTAATGATGCACTATGACTTTGAATTTTAAATTTATTGTCAAAAATAGCGATACTAAGTTGTTGTGCTAACTCGATAGCGCTAACGCAATACGACTTTTCAGCCTTTAATAGGTCCCTTCATTCCTTCCGTCGAGATTTGTAATTTATAAATTTTTAAAATATTATGTTTAATCAAAAGTAATTGGGCTTGGCTAAACCGCACCTTGACGTCTTGTGACATAAATTTACTAAAGTTGGATTTTTTTTTAATATAACATTATATGAGTCGAATAATTATTGAAATTGCATCAAATTAATTATTAGTACAATCATATAAGATGCAAGAAAAAGTGCTTCTGCTAAAAACACTTTTTCCGGACAGGGAGGAGTTGTACCGCTGGTCGTTATATGTAGGGATCCTCTCCAATGGGGATTAGGCGCGTGCGAATTTGCACGTGGTGAGGTGTTTGTAGTGTCGTTTTCAAACGAAATTATGATTCAGCACACATTGGATGCAATATTCTATTCATGTGAAACACGTAGTTCCAAATAGTAAATGGACATTGGACCCCACTATCCTTTTATACATTTTTATTTCTTATTAGTAGTTGTATCCGCGATGTGCGGTCAATATTAAAAATAGTAATCAAATTAATTAAATTATAATCGAGCTTGTTTGATCCTAATAGACTGTATTACTGTAATAAATTTCAATTATCATCTTATTTATCAATACATATACCCAACTATCACTGTTGTTTGAGTAGTTAATTTACGTAGTTAATTTCTTTGTTAATTTTCATTAAATAATTATTTTATTAATTAACTAATTATTTCATGTGGCTTTTTTCTAGGCTACCGCTTGGATTAATGTGGTACCTTTTTCTTTGGCTTTTAATAACTTATAGATAGATTATTGGCATATTACTTGTTTAATATTTTTGTCTGCTAATTTTTTGTAATATAATAGAAGATATATATTTTGTTACTCTTGAAAATATATATTTATTATTTTAAATTTTATTATATTTTTCTCAAAAATATTGTTTATATTTTAATGAATAGATATAGTTTTTATTCAAAAATAAAAAATTAAATGATTTAAAAAATAAAATAAAGAAATTAGCTAACTTAAACCAACCCTCACTCATATTTTAGTATTTAATTTAGGTAGTTAATTTCTTTGTTAATTTTTAATGATAATTTCTTTATTATTAACTAATTATTCTATAAGGTGTCTTTTCTAGACTAACAATTGGCTTAAGAAGATGGTTCTATCCTCACCTTTTAATAATACAAGAAAGCATGAATAACTAAGAGAATTTACACTAAGGTATGATATGACATTGGTATTGGATAAATGAGTAACCAACATAATATATAAAGAAATAAACTATCCATTATAAAGATATAAGACAAACAAAATACTCATGGAATCAGACAAAAAATATTCATTGTGGGCTTTGACATAGAAATTGCCGATTTCAAGCTGTTTCCCTTTTTCAAGTTTCTTTTTCTCCTCCCCTTTTATTCTGAAGTTCGTTAATTATATATGGATATAACTGTGTATAACTATAACTTATATGAGAAAGTAGTGAGATGAGTGGGGAAAGTGGGGGAAGGGACGTGAGGTAGTTAGGATGTACGGGGATAAGACGTGAGGGAATGGGGGAAGTTAGAGGATCATTAAATTAATAGATTCTAAGATAAAATTGTTCGGTAGTTTTTTAGGAAGTTTTTTCAAACAAAATATTTAAATAACTTATATGGAAATAACTTAATTTAAGTAAGATTTTATTTTAGGTAGTTATTAGAATTCCTAATATGTTGGAGTCTTGTCTGAAGATGCCATGTGGGTGGAAGTGTATTATTATGACATATAGCTGGTTTCATGAAAGACCTTTATCCTTGACTTTTAATTATATATAGATTCGATTTTCAAGATTTGGTCTTAATTTAGTCAAGTACTACAAGGAATCTCCAAGTTCGAAAACCAATTTCCAGGATCATAATTTAATAAAATTTATAAACCAAACCTTACTTAGGAAACTAATAACGGCATTATCGTTATTAGCTTGCACGTATCAAGTTTAAAGTACGAAAGTTTACATATATGAATCATCAAAAAGTTAGATATTCATATATGTTTAGCTCAAAGTTTTCATACACTTTATAAGCATAAATTAATTAACATAAATAAAGGGCCAATCATAGGAGGTCGTAATAACCAAAAGACCAAACTAAAAATGCAAGAGACAAGTGTTATAAGTTAAGGAGAGGGGATAGAGATCTTTTATCGATAATATTGGATTGGTCTACCCCTCTATGGAGAGGTTTAGAGCCTTACAATGATTTTTCCTCTTTTCGAGGAATAGAAGTGAAGAGGAAGAAGTAGCCCCCATTTTAGGGTTCTTTCTCTTTGTATTTATAGTTGTGAACCTTGACAGCTGGCGTTGGACGGCCATGGTCGAGTCGAGAGGACGCCTGCCAGTAATTGATAGGTCGTAGCCTCATTGGTTAAGTCGAATGATCCTCGAATGCTTATTATTGACGAATAATTGCCCCATTTGTTAACCCAAACTGGTTTAAGAGCTAGTTAATCTTATTAATTACCGCGAGTCAAGTTTCGACCCATACAGTTAGTCCCTCTGCTTATTGAGGTCGGAATTCGGTCGAACTCGATGAGCGGACTTTACCGAATGCGACTCAAAAAGATTCGAAAGAAGGGATTGGATGTCGTTTCGGCCGCCACTTGGGAGGGCCATTGGAACTGCCGGTCTTAATCATTTTGTGCGGTAGTTTTGGGCGGAATCGAGTTAGAGACCTTAATCAGATTTCGTAAGTGGCCTCAGCCATATTATTCGTTGGAGATGGCCGTAGCCACTTGCATATTAGAGGTGGCCGTAGTCATTTACACTTGGAGGATGGCCGTAACCATTTTATATATGAGGGAACGGCCGTAGCCGTTTGCTTATTTAGAGGATGGGCGTAGCCATTTTATATTTGAGGGAACGACCGTAGCTATATACGTGGAGGATGGTCGTAGCCATTTATATTTTTAGGAGACGGTCGTAGCCATTTACTTATTTAGAGGACGGTCGTAGCCATTTTATACTTGGAGGATGGCAGTAGCCATTTATATTTTTAGGAGACGGCCGTAGCCATTTACTTATTTAGAGGATGGCCGTAGCCATTTTATATTTGAGGGAACGATCGTAGCCATTTTGATTTTAGGGGATGGTCGTTTGATGTTTTCATCTAGGGCCGTGTGTTCCTGTAGGCGGCCGCTGGGGATATGGGCGTGCCTGATGTGCATTGCAATGACGCTCGGTGTATGGAGAACACTTGACGCCTTTCCATCATACCTAGGTCGTTGACCCTACTTCGAAGACGAAGCGTCGATTGACGGTTGCAAAAATCGTTTCGTGATATTTGTCATAATGACACCCGCTACTTGTGGATTCGAACCATTTTGCGGTTGGTAGTGCATTTAATGGTGGCTTTTGGAATTCGGGAAAGCCACTTTGTAGTATAAATAGTGAGTAATGTTATCTGTTTCTCACTTTTCAGTATCTGCGCAAGTAAGATTTCCGAAGAAGCATCTTCTCCCACTCTTTTTCTTCATCATCTTGTGTTATTTTTTCTCTTCTTTCACTCAATCTTCGTTTTCACTTCTTCTTTAGCAAGCTTCGTTCACTCATTGCCCAGTAGTCATCAATGGAAAGCAGTTCTAACACAGACCTTTCTCTGGTGACTCTTCCGACGGTCGATGGGTCTTCTGCGGTGGTGAGGCCCACTGAACCAGCGGAAACTGATAGGATCCTGTCAGCGGCCGATATCCTTTCTCTTCCTAGGGGTCCGGTAACTAACTTTATCACCGACGAGGGGGAGGATCAGGTTAATGATGCCCTGTTAATAGGTGTGGTGGGCTTTTTCCAATTAAGGGAGCAGTGGGGTATTCCTCGCTCCGCCGACATTTCCCTTGCTAGGAGCGAGGGGAGGGTGCATACCGACCGCCATGGATATTGCATTTTCTACGCTTATCCTTTCAGATTAGGGTTCAAGCTTCCCCTTCCGGCGTTGGTAGCGGATCTTTGCTGCTATTACGAAGTGTGCCCTGGCAACTCGCCCCCTATGTTTTCAAGTTTTTGCCATGCTCGCCAAGTATACGGAACTGGCGCGGAGAGAAATAACGCTGAGGCACGTGCTGACTTTATACGCCCCTCAAAGGGTCCGCGGGACCATAATTCAGATGGTCCCTCGTGAGGCCCGAGATTTGACTGCTGAGCTAGACGACATGGTCGACCCTTATTATTATGAGAACTTTTTATATATCAGGATCGAGCATTTGGTGGGGCATGTCATACACTTCCCATAGACTTGGAATCATATACGTGAGTTTTATATTAGTCGGGTCTTTCTCTCTACTCTTTCTTATTCTGCTCTAATGGGTGTTATACGCGTTTGCAGCAGAGCGCGTGCCCCCGGCTCCTCTGTCCGGCATTGGTGAATGGGTCGAGGCCATACTTCTTCAGACAGCGGGGATTCGCACATGGTCGGCCTTTTGGGAGAGGAATGGTCGTAGGACGGCCGCGGGTGAGTGTTTGAGTTACTGCATCGTTCCTGTCTAGTCGTGCTGAGTTTCTCTTCTCTTAATTCTTTTTCTTTTGTTTGTCAAGGGCGGTGCTATTTGTAAGCGCTCCTCAGCTTGCTTTCTGCAGGCCGGGTGCAACTGCTCAGTTGGGGATGGCGCCAACACCATGCCCAGTTTCGAGGGTGACTTCAGCTGAGTCGTCGGCGGCCCATTCTTCAGCGTGGTCTTCAACGATGGTTGAGGAGTCTTCTGGGGTTGTTCGCCCTAGGGTGGAACCAACATAGGATGAGGAGGAGGAAGAAGAAGAGGAGAGACCATTGTGAAGCCAAGGGTCGTCTTCACGCCCACCGTGGAGGTGGTACATTTGGATTCTCCGCTGTCGGATGTTGTGGGGGAGGGGGTGGCTTCGCCTGCCCTTGATGGAGAAAACACGATGGGGGTTGCCCCGGTCAGCTTAGGCCGTAGTGAAACAGTCGTTTTGCCGGCTACATCATCAGTTCTAGTTGTTGAGAGAGAGATTGGTTCCTCGGCGGCTGCCTTGGTTGGGGAAGCAAGTGCCAACCCTTTGGTGAGGGGAGAAGCTTCGACCTCCCGGCCGGCTGAGGGAGGAAGGGACGCCGTGGGAGGGGAATCAGACTTTGAGTCCAACCTGGAGTCTGATGACGTTCGCAGGCTCTCGGAAGGCTTTACCAACATGACGGCGCATGTAGAGGGGCCGTATCATTATGCTGAGATTCTTTCCGACCAGAACTTGCTGCTCGAGGAGGAAATTTTGATTCCGATGTTTGTGTCCTTGTGCTCGGAAGAGGAGAGCAGGTTGCTGAGGGACGTCTCGAACGTCGGATTGATGACTGAGGTGGTCGTGATGGGCTTTAGGGTATGTGGGGCACTTCCCTTTCGTTTCCGTTCTTCCCTTGGTTTGTTTCTTATCTTTAAACGTTGTTTTTGTCTTGCAGTCTTTTCTTTTGGATGTAGAGAGCATGCGTCGGCCCAACGTCCGCTCGAGAATTTTCTTGCGGGCACTGGAGAAATATCGCCGCTATCGGGATAGGTGTCGCGTGATGCGTGAGTGCCTGAGGAATGACCCTCGCGGTCGGGAGTTAGTTGAGGAGTTGGCGAGGCGGGAGCTTCTGGTGCAGCAAGCTAAGAGCATGGTTAGTGCTCTCGAAGAGCAACTTCGTCGTAGGGACGAGAAGTTGGAAGCTAAGAGAAACGATGCAGCCGAAAAGGAGCGCCAGATTCAAGAGGTTGTGGCGGAGGCTTCCGAGTCCCTGATTAGGCATGTGGTCCGGCTGGATGAGGAGCTCACTGGATCGAGGCGGCAAGCCAGGGACGCTTTGACGAAGGCTGGGGCATTAGAGGCGGTGGCTCGCGTTCGGGAGAGGTAGCGGGAGCTGGAAAGGTCTGCTGCGGCTTTTAGAGTGGCGGGGTTGGAGGAACGTATCGGCATTTATGAGCGTGATGCTCAAGTTGCGACGGATCGGATTGCGGCCTTGGAGGCCTAGATCTATCGCCTGAGGGATCAGGCGGCTTCTTATTGCCCCGCTCGTGACCTTTGATCGTTTGTTGAGGCCCACCTTGACGTGTAAAGGAAATTACGGCAGGCCGGCGTCGTGCTCGAAGCTATTTATGAGGGGGCCCGCCAAAAGGCTCGTGAAGATCGCTTGGCTGTGGCTTCGACCGGCCACTCCAGTGACCGATGATGGCGTTGAGGGTGCAAATGATGGTGCGGGCGGCGCTGAGTAGAAGGGGTCATTTAGAGTTAGCTTTTTTTTTGTTGTTTTTTGTTGTCGTTTGTCTTTCTTCTCTTTTTTGTTTGCCGGCCTTGGCCGTATGTATAAATGGAGGTGACCTGTTGTAAATAAGGCTGTGAATATATATACAATATTATGTTCTTCTGTGTTTTGTTTCCGTGTTTTCTTTTTCACTTATTCAAGGGGGGAACGTGTTGATCTCCCTACGACTTTAGCTGTGATAACGTCAGCGGACTTGGACATGATGACATTGATGGTGTTGGTCAGTTGGATGAATCCGACTATTATCAAGTCGTCTACTTGCCTTAGTCAAAAACTAGGTGGGTTGTTAGCTTCGACGGACTCAGTCGTGGTTGACTGCTTTTCGTTTATCGTTTATCTTTACTTGGCGTGAGTAAGTTGCAGCCGTTGTTCGGAGAGGGTGGCGCATAGCCTTAGTCCCAGTTCGGGCGTGGTCGAATTGTTGGCCATGTCCTCGTAATTCGACTGGGGCAGAACTCATCGCGGACTGAATTTTAGTTTGAGCTAGGCGTACTTACTTGATTGGCGAGGGTGCTTAACTTGTCCCTTTGTTTGTTGGGGAATAGGTTTTGCAGCATCCACCGGTCAGGGCACTTGGCCTGAGGCTTGGTTTATTCTGTAGTCGAATTTTTGTGCGATATCGCGTGTCCTGAGTCATTGTTCGACTGTAGTTGAACCTTTGCAATTTTGTTATCCAAGGCGCGTATCATGGGTCCCGATTCAACTCGTAGTTGGGCGAGGGCGCGTAGCCTGATCTGTTGTGCAACCGTAGTTGAACTTTCGTAATTTTTTGTCGAAGGCACATAGCTTGAGTCCCAGTTCAACTCATAGTTGGACATTTTAGGCGAGGCACGTGGCCTGAGCTGTTGTTTCAACCGTAGTTGAACTTTTGCAACTTTGTGATGTCGAAGGAACATAGTCTGAGTCCCAGTTCAACTCATAGTTGAATTTTTTGGGCGATGACACATAGCCTGAGCTGTTGTTCAACCGTAGTTGAGCTTTTGCAACTTTGTGATGTCGAAGGCACATAGCTCGAGTCCCAGTTCAACACATAGTTGAATTTTTTGGGTGAGGGAACGTAGCCTGAGTTGTAGTTCATCCGTGGTTGAACCTTTGCAACTTTTTGTAGAAGGCACATAGCTTGAGTCCCAGTTCAACTCATAGTTGGACATTTTAGGCTAGGGCACGTGGCCTGAGCTGTTGTTCAACCGTAGTTGAACTTTTGCAACTTTGTGATGTCGAAGGCACATAGCCTGAGTCCCAGTTCAACTCATAGTTGAGTTTTTTGGGCGAGGGCACGTAGCCGGAGCTGTTGTTCAACCGTAGTTGAACCTTTGCAACTTTGTGATGTCAAGACACATAGCCGAGTCCTAGTTCAACTCATAGTTGAATTTTTTGGGTGAGGGCACGTAGCACGAGCTATTGTTCAACCGTAGTCGAACTTTTGCAACTTTGTGATGTAGAAGGCACATATCCTGAGCTCCAGTTCAACTCATAGTTGAATTTTTTGGCGAGGGCACGTAGCCCGAGCTGTTGTTCAACCGTAGTTGAACTTTTGAAACTTTGTGATGTCGAAGGCACATAGCCTGAGTCCCAGTTCAACTCATAGTTGGACATTTTAGGCGATGGCACGTGGCCTGAGCTGTTGTTCAACCGTAGTTGAACTTTTGCAAATATATGATGTCAAAGGCACATAGCATGAGCTCCAGTTCAACTCATAGTTGAATTTTTGCGCGAGGGAACGTAGCATGAGCTGTTGTTCAGCCGTGGTTGAACTTTTGCAACTTTGTGATGTCGAAGGGACATAGCATGAGTCCCAGTTCAACTCATAGTTGGACATTTTAGGCAAGGGCACGTGGCCTGAGTTGTTGTTCAACTGTAGTTGAACTTTTGCAACTTTTTGATGTCGAAGGCACATAGCCTGAGTCCCAGTTCAACTCATAGTTAAACTTTTACCTTTTCACCCGACCTGTTTTCTTTGGGGGGGGGGTTAGGTTTTCGTTTAAGATCTTGTCTGATTTGTACGTAGCCTTCTTGGCTAGTTTGCAGAAGCCATTTTGTTATAAATCCTGGTTTCGTGCCACTTTCCGGTAGGGTCTCGTGTTAAAGGGACGAGGGTCTCTCGCCCGTGTTCTTCCCTTATGGAGGGGGGTATCTGCTTCTTTTTCTTCTACTTCTTCTTTTGATCTCTCGAGAATGGGGGGAAGTCGGGGCTTCATACTCTTACCGGAGCTTTTGAGTTCCATTTGGCCGCTGTGCTACCTTGGCTCATTCGAGTTGTGTTGCTTTTCCTTTTGGGTGTTCTCTTTTCATTTTTGGTCCAAGGATGAACTACGCGGCTCTGCTATGAAATCCCCACAGACGGCGCCAAATTGTTTAGATCAATGTTCTCATACACTTTATAAGCATAAATCAATTAACATAAATGAAGGGTCAACCATAGCAGATCGTAATAACAAAATGACCAAACTGAAAATGCAAGAGACAAGTGTTATAAGTTAATGAGAGGGGATAAAGGTATTTTATTGATAATATTGGATTGATCTACCCCTCAATGGAGAAGTTCAGAGCCTTACAATGGTTTTTCCTCTTTTCGAGGTATAGAAGTGAAGAGGAAGAAGCAGCCACCCTTTTAGGGTTCTTTCTCTTTGTATTTATAGTTGTGCACCTTGCCAGCTGGCATTGGACGGCCATGATCGAGTCGAGAGGACGCTTGCTAGTAATGAATAGGCCGTAGCCTCATTGGTTAAGTCGAATGATCCTCGAATGCTTATTATTAACAAAAATTGCGCCATTTGTTAACCCAAACTAGTTTAAGAGCTACTTAATCTTATTAACTACCGCGAGTCAAGTTTCGGCCCATACAATATCATATGTATAGTGGTTGGAATCATTTATTCTTAACTAGATAGAGGTCGTGTTTGAGCACGGGAAATGAATAACTCGTTTCTCTTTCATCGGCAGAATTAGAATTTTCACTAAGAGAAATCAAAATATAAAAAAATAAACTCATAATATCAAAGGTTCATTAAGTAATTTATGTATATTTTTTTTAATATTAGTCTAATATTAGCCGATCGATGTCATTATGTTTCAAAAATATTGAATGATTTACTTGATCTAATACTAAGGCCTTATTTGTTTGCACTTAATAGAAGTCTGAATCTTAATCATTCAGATTTCAGACATTAAGTGCGTTTGTTTTTAAAGTCTGAATCTTAATGATTCATATCTTAATCATTAAGTGTGTTTATTTTTTTTTTACTTCTCAACTACTTAATGGGTCTGAATATGTCAGTATGATTAAGATCCATAACAGAGACTTAATTTCATTAAGATGCTATCACAATATTCATTATTAACTGCCACCACCGCCTACCATTATCAACTACCACCATCACCAACATATTCAACCACCCCTATCTCACCCCCACCACCACCACGCCACCATCATCCTCAATTATAGTTGTTACCATTATCGACCATCACCACCTACTATCCCCACCACTCCGACCATCATCACTCTCACCCACAATCAACACTCATCCACCTCAACTACCATAACTGACCAGCCTATCACCATCAACAACCACAGCAGTCACTGCCCATCATTATAACCTATCATCAACTATCCACCACCTTCCTCAGTCACAACTATTACCACCACCAGCCATTATTAACTATAACCACACACCATCACTATTCTCAATCATAATCGCCACCATTATCAATTACTACTAGCTACTAGCATGAACCGCCATCATCAACCAAAACTACAACCAACCACCATGTCTAGTCGGCATTCACCTGTTAGCCATTACCACTAATAACTATTATATTTTAATAAATTATATATTTTATTGACATAATATTAGATTAGTTACTATTTTATTTGAATTATATGTTTATTAATTTTCAAATAAAGATAAATTTTTATACATTCAGATGTTGAAAATCAAACAATCATAACTAATTCTATTAAGATCTTAATACATATCTTAATATATTCAGATGTGTATTCAGATTCATATGTCTTAATCTTAATACACATCTTGATATTCAGATGTGTTTTCAAATTCAGACGTCTTAATCTTAAAAAAAAAACAAATGAGACCTAATTCATTTACCAAAAGAAATATGGATCAATTCCCACATTATAACTTTTTTCTCTTTTTTTTTAGTAATGCACTCATGTTCAATAAATTTAGATCCATCTTTTTATGAACACAACTATTAAACATCTTTGTTTTCAGGCTAGAAATTAAAAGCTCTAATTAAGAGTAACGAAACTTTTATCATCATATTATTGTTTACCTGTAAAACGGTACAGTTGAATTTGTAACATGATTTATAGCCACGTGAATTATTTTGACCTAAAAAATAAATAAGATTATAAAAGAAACTTAAAGAAATACAAGCATGCCTATGAATTTAGCTTCTCCGGTACCAGAATTTAGAATAATATTAAGAATATTATTATAGAACAAGACCTAATTTTAGCTTTTGTGTATAGAATATTTCGTGTCGTCCCTTGGATACTAGTTCTCTATTTATAGTTTTATGTAGGGAGGTAAGAATCTCTGTAACAACTATGGATGAGTCAAAATTAGATCGGAGAAATACGACACGAGGTCGTGGGCGTGACTGAGATCAGACCGTCATCAATGGTCGTGGGTGTGACCAAGGTCGGACCGTCATCAATGGTCGTTGGCGTGACCAAGGTCGGCCCGTCATCAATGGTCGTGGTCGTGGCCAAGGTCGGACCGTCATCAAATATCTGGTTTGCTTTGGAAAACTCAAAAGGAATATTCTACTGAATATTCCCTGTAAATTGTACCTTTTTTAGCATTTTCTATGGATACCCCCTTTATAAATAAGTGGGGAGAACTTCAAAAAAAGGGGGGTTGACTCTCTCTCTATCTCCCTCTCTCTCTCTCTTTCTAGAAAATATGTAAACATACCTCTCCAAAGAAATGAGAGGATATGTGATCCAATACTTTTATCAGATCCAAAAAGGGTCATGAAGTTCTTGTACACATCTATTTTCATCTTTATGAAAAGAAAGAAGATTCGTCTCACTGAAGACCGGATAAATATTTTCCTTTATTCATATTTTTGTTACTTAATGAATCTTTCTTTATGCTATTAAATCTGATTATAATCGCCATCAACATTTATACTCGACTATATTTTCCTATTTCTCTTTCTCATCTCGGATCTAGAGTTAATCATCTTTACCTAAAATTTACCCCTTCATCTTTTTGATTGATTTGCTTAAAAAGTATTTTGCAACTTTTGAGTCAAACAAGCTACTCATTGAATGATATCTCGATATCACTCCTTCAAATATTTGTTATTGTTTCCCTATCTTTAGAATTCATCCGGCACCGATCACATGCTTGTATTCAATGCTAACTACTTGGTAACTCACATTTTACTTGTTTTCAGTTTCACGTGTCATTTTACAATTTGTCCAACTATCGCTAACTAATTTTAGCTCATACAACTATATAATTTTCTTTTGCTATAATGTTTTTTTAGTAAATGAGTCACGATTTTATTTCATTTTTGCTATATATTCGTGGTCACCCTAAAAGTAGTAGCGTGAAGAATCTTTGTCCAAACGGCTTAGTGTAAGCCATTTGGTCCGTATCGATTGTTGGAATATGCGTTTAAAATCTTCCCCCACTTCCTTTTTTATTTTTTTCTTCTTCTTTTTGTTGAACTTGTCATTACTACAAACTTATTAACTACGCCAATAGAGTAGAGCCAATTCATTTGGCATTTGCCATACAAATGGTACAGCTGTAGTTGTCAAGTAGCTACTCATTTACGTAGACAATTCGATCAAAATAGCGAATGTTAGATTTAATTCTATGAGTTTAATATTTAATATTTTTAATATTGAGTTTATTATATTTTTAAAATTATAAATTCGTATCTACTATTTATTAATTTTAGTAAATTTTTATACAAATTTACGTTCCGTATAAAAAAATATAAGTTTAATTGGACCCGCAAATACAATACTATGCTATATTCGCCCCTGCTGAGAAGTAGGCATCTAAATGTTAAAACACATATAAACTTTAGCTTGCACGCATCAAGTTAAAACACATATAAATTACGAAAGTTGATATTTATGCCATATGTATAATGGTTGGAATCCTTCATCCTTAATAGCTTGTTTGGATGGTTATTACGTAACGTTTCATAATGTATTATATCATATTGTATTATATTGTATTGTACTGTATCGTTTGATGAATATAATATTTGAATGGACCGTGTTATTTTATCGTTATTTCATGGTATCATGCACATGAATAAACTTGCAATATTATAAAGAAAAACACGGTACATGAAAAGGTAGGGTAAATAATAGAATATAATTATTTTATACTAATGAAGGGCGAGATTGAGAGAAAAACCCAAGGAAACGACGTGACCACACCAAATCGGTCGTTACATATATAAAGTGGCATTTTTCATCGTTACGTAACGACGGATTTAATATAATAAAATTTAAGTAACAATTAAAACAAACATTGTATTTAAAGTAACAATACAATACGATACAATAGGTAACAACCATCCAAACAAGCTGTAACTAATTAGAGGTCGTGAGTTTGAGCACGAGAAATAAATCGATTCTTAGTACGGAGGATTTTACTCCCTTTTTGTAGAACTATCTGACACGAATTTAAATTTATCGACTCAGAAATGAAACAGATTGTTTTTTTTATCATTTAGTCATCTTATCTTCACATTGAAAATAATGTTTACAATTTTAGGAAAATTAAACCTTTATTTTAGAAAAATTAAAATTTTGCACTACTTGCATATATAATAAGTCATTGAAAAGGATGGATATTGGAGTAAATAAGCTACCTTTTCGGCTTTTCCCTTAAAATCAATATTTTTATAAGGTAACTCATAAATAAACTTTTATTTCAGGAATAATTTTTTTTCTACAAAAAAAGATGAATAATTATTGGTATAAAAAAGGACTAATTATAACAGGTTGAATATAAAAGGGAAGTGATTGATCATGAAAAGTACACTATCCAACAAAAATATGGGGGAAATGTCTCCTTCCATTTTAAGCCATTTGGTCCGTATAAAATTGATGGAATATGCGTTTAAATTCTTCCTCCGCTACTTTTTCTTTTATTCTTCTTTTTTTGTTAAACTTTTTATTACAAACTTATTAATTAAGGCCAATAGAGTAGAGCCAAATTCATTTGGCAATTGGCATACAACCGGCACAGCTGTAGTTTCAAGCAGCTACTGATTTGCGTATACAATTGGATCAAAATACTAAGAGCCCGTTCGGACATAATTTTTTTTTCTTTTTTTCCAAAAAAATATTACTTATTCGATAATAAAGATCCACTACTTGCCTTGTCGATGTTAAACTCAGTACCTCGCTTCCTTACTAGTACACCTACTAGACCCATACTCATTACGAATGTGTTCACCAGACATCTGACTTAGCAACCTTCTGCTTAGACCGGCAACGATAAGGAAAGAGATCTATGGATAATGGGATTCAGCTCAGTCAGAGCATCGAAATCAGCGTTCGTTCATGAAATTTACGATTTTCATTTGGAGATGCATTTTGAAAATTTTCGAAAATTTGAAAAACTCAAAAAGCGTGTTTTTCAAAATATTCACTCAAATTACTCACAAACTTAAAAAACAACCCAAATATTATATTCATGTCCAAGCACAACGCTAAATTTCAAATACCATTTTCACTTAAAAAATATTTTCGCCCTTTTTTGAAATTTTACAATTCTTATGTCCAAACGCCCACTAAATCTCTCTATAACATCATCATTTGTTCCGATATTTTTTGGCTGCTATAGTGAAGTGTTCTTATAAAGAACATATTTTATAACATAATGTTAAAATCTGTTCTGAATTTTTTTTGACTTTTTATAGCGAATGGTTGTTACATAAGGGCATTGTTAGAAAGGTCTGATTGTACTTGAGAAGTAGTCATCTGTTAATTATTTATTACTAGAACAAAAAGATGGATCATATATTATATTGTTTTTGTTAGAGGCCGAGTTAAAATTTAAAGTTATTGGGTTCGATATTTTAATTCTTTTGTTTTATTGGGTTCTAAATTAAGATTTTATGCATATTCAATAAATTTCTTAAAATAAACATAAAGATTGAACCAAAGTTACTTGCATGGGTGGCAAACTGACAAATCGGGTCGAATAAGGACGGATTTAAAATATGTAATGTAAAAACGGATAAATGATCCGGCCCGACCTATATTTAATACGAATAAAAGATGGGTTAATCAATGGATAATATAGATATCCATATATATTATCTATGACTACTTTAATATGATCATTTTTTAAAGAATTCTTAGTCTCCCAAATGTGAAGCTCTCAATTTGAGGTTTTTAAATGTAAAAGTTAAACATATTAGTTATTCATTGGCTATCCATTTTTTAAGTGAATAATATGATTCTTATTTATATTTAACCCGTTTTTAAAAAATTTATTGTCTAACTTATTTTTTAATAAATAATATAGATGAATAACTAATTTTTTTATTTATTTTACCATCGCTAGTTATAAAATTCGATCGAATCAGAATATGTACATTAGCTCACCATGATTGTCGGCCAAATAGTTTAGTATTTGTCATAGTCATATTGGTGTTTGGCACTCAACTTTTCTATGTACATTTCTAATTTCCAAGGACTCAATCAATCTTTATCAGGCTACGTGGTAAAGTCTGAAAGGGAGGACATTTATTGCAAGAGTTAACATTTTTCATAGGGCAAGGTGGTTCAACTGAATATTTGAATCACATTCATCAAAAAGTATATTATATAAATAGGATAAAAATAATTGTGTTGATATATATAAATTGTTGAATCTTCAAAGTATAAGAAATACCTATGGTGTAAAAGTAAAAAGAGTTCAAAAATTAGTTTAGGTTGAGATTCAAATCTTAAAGGTGACGTTCTTGTATAATTTTTGTTGAGAATTTACTTGTTGAATTCCTGGTTTCATGGCCCTATCCTTAATACATAAAACAATATATAATAATCCTAAATAACTTCATTAGGGTAGAACACAAAACACAAGAAGCAAGTATCATGAACGATATACCTAGATAATATTTAGTCGTTCTTAGCACTTAGTTGATCATTGTATCTTTAAAATTATATGTTAAAATCCGGCTTCTAATATATATATATATATATATATATATATATATATATATATATATATATATATATATATATATATATATATATATATATATATATATATATAATATTCTTCAATGCTGACATAAGATAAATCCTTTGCGGAATGACTAAATGTGCCACTACTAATGTCATGTATCTTTCTTTTACATTTCCGACAATTGTAAAATACAATACGAAATTGATCCTTGATAACCAAAGAGAATGTTCAAGTAATTTCTGGTATAAATAATATTCAAGATGCGTAACACTTTGGTTGGAATGATTATGAACTACAACTAACTATTAAAAGTAAAGCAAATAACAATTGATCGCTAAGAACTATAGACTAGCAGAATTGGATTGTTATCGATGTGAGAAATAAGGGCCATGATATGATAAATGCAAGATTGTTATTCCGGAATTGACAATGTTAAATTTCATTCTTAATGGTTTATTGATTCTCTCGAATTCGACAGGTTATTATCCTGTTATTCTGATTTAGGTTCCTCTCTAGATTAAACCTAAACTGTTCAAATAAGCTAACATGAAGTGCGGTAAAACTTGCAAGAACCTATTGGTAAGAATGGTCAAAGAAAACTTCTCTCAAATATTTCTCAATCTTAATTCAACAGGTGGATCACAAAGCTCTTTCGATTACTTTAACAAAGTACCTCAATAAATAAAGGCATGTATTGCAATAATATTCAGTATTACGATCCTCTTTCGATGAAACACAATAATGAATATAGTCATAACTAGAGTTAAAGGTCTTCCAATAAATTCGAGCTATCAAACAATGATCAAATTTATAGATAACAATCAAGTCAGAAAATCATGTCAAACCCTAATAGAAGCTACTCCATTATTATGAAGGAAGTCATTACAAATAGGATTAAAGAGTAAGAAAACATCAATCCAACTTTACAATCCAAATTTTCCGTGTTGAATTAATTGAAAGATGATGAAATCTCGTGTCTTCAAGCCTCCAATGCTCTCCAAAAGCTCCCAAGGTCAAAAGTCCTCTCAAAATCATGTTTTTGATGTATTTATACCATGTAGAAGGGATCAGGACCAAACTACCATTTCCAAGACGAAATATAAAATTAATTTAAGAAAAATACACAAATGCGGCACCCCGGTTGCGCACCATGCACTGCATTAGTGGAATTTTTCAAAGAGCTAAAATTTTTACTCTATAGGAATTTTGCACTAGCACCTTGTGCATAGCGGTGCGGTAATGTATTTTTTCGGAGTAATTATTGTTTCTCAGTTTTAACATCAGAGTCTTGTTCTTCGAACCCCGAACCCGATCCCAGCTTAATTCTTTGGGTTTTTATTCAGACTTCAAAGCTCCAATTCATCCATTTTAGTTCTAAACTTGCTTCTTAACTCAAAATCACATCAACATTAACACATATAATAATTATAAACTACTAGTAACAATTAGGCTCAAACACCATAGTAATTAGAGTATGAAGTATAATAATATAAAAAAAAAAAGGTGAGTTCCAAGCGTACCATCAACCTATAAGATGAGTTTTAAGTATAAAAGCAGAATACAATAATTTCTCATGTTATGTTTGCTGCACTGGCACAAAGCACTGGGGCAGCCTGGAACAGGAGATCAAATATATATTATTGCTTTTAGAAATAGCTATGTAGTTGAGAAGCTACTTTATTGCGTTTAATGTTCGCGCAATAAATATAATTAAGGCAAATTACAAAAAATAAAATATTTTTGTTAAGATTCGAACTCAAACTTGTTTCAGATCAAAATAATTAATTTTTATTTTATAAATTTGTTATAAAATTCAAATATAACTAGAAATGATAAATTTGACAAAAATATAACTACAAATAGTAATACACAATATAAATATTTAATGTGTCACCTAATTTTCTCTTATTTTAAAATACGATATATGATCCATTTAGGAGGGCTTATGATTGGGCTTTGCATATTTTTATGACGGGTCAATTTTCACATAAATCAAGTCAGTCCATCTAAAAGTTTGGCTGATTTGGGCTAATTACTCAAATTGAATCTTAAGGGGCATTTGTATCTATATTCGTTTTTTGTACTATATTTTAATTTATATCCACTTTATAAAAAAATTGCAAGCGTACTTGCCTTTTCACATAACTTCGGCCTCAAGTTTTTTCTTGTGTATTGAAAAACTTCAGTTGAAGTTTTTGTTTTTGTAATCAGAAAACTTAAGCTCTAGAGCTTAAGTTTTCCAGTTATAAAATAAAAACTTAAGCTCTAGAGCTTAAGTTTTACAATTATAAAATAAAAACTTAAGCTCTAGGGCTTAAGTTTTTCAGTGATAAAATAAAAACGTATACAGTTTTCCAGCTTAAGTTTTCGAGTTATAAAATAAATCTTAAGCAGTTTTCCAGCTTAAATTTTCCAGTTATAAAATAAATCTTAAGCAGTTTTCCAGTTATAAAATAAAAACTTCAGCTCTAGAGCTGAAGTTTTTGTGTGCTGAAAAACTTCATCTCTAGAGCTTAATTTTTTGGAGAAGAAGGGGAGGAGAAAGGGAAGCTGAAGTTTTTTAAAAAATGGGTATGGATGCAAACAAAAAGACTAAGTGGCTACAGGTTAAAAAGGGACGCCTAAATAGGGCACGCCCAAATAGGGCGCCCCGTACAATTTAATGAATCTTAAGGAAATTTTGGGCCAAGTGCACAAAATAGTCCATTTTTTTGGCACCTCAATTTATTTAAGTAGAAACGATACTAGGAGAGCTCTTCATTTGGATCGGATATCCGTAATTCGAACCGATCCATTCAATTTCGGATTTCACATTTTCGATTGGATCAGATTTTGGATTGTGTTTATTAAAATTTTAAATTTCGGATCGAATTTGGATTGGTATATTTTAATCTAATCGGATCCGAAATCCGTAATTATTAGGTAATGTATAAATATTACACTTTAATTTCGGATAGTCACACTTCCATTACTTCTTTCTCCAAGTTATAACCTTTACAATTGCTAGATTTAGCTATATTGGCATCATTGTACTCTCATAATTGCAGTAACATGAATACTTCTTAATGTATTGCCTCTTGTATTTTCTAGAATTCGAAATCCAAAATTCGAATTCAAAATGTGCTAAATCCGATCCGATCCGATCCATATACAGTCCTAAATTACCAGGTAGCCACTCTGAAGGCATAACTGGAGTTAATAGCTTTTTTGTTGTTGTAAATTGTAGCAACTTCAGACATATGCGACTGAAGCTGAAGAAATTTGTGTTTAAACTTACAAGTTGTAGCTGAAGTTTAACATATTGCTTGTGCCAATAAACTTAAGATATTTTTATCTAAAATTTCAACATTTATGCTTGAATTTCAGACAATTTGACTAAAGTATAGCTAAGATAAATATTAAATTTTAAGTTTGAAATACATTTTTGTCTTTAAATTAGAAATTTTGAAACATCTTAGTCTTTAAAATTTATCTTAAGTGAAAATTTCATCAGACTAAGATTTTTACCTTTTATCTTAGGTGAAAAATTCATAAGACCAAAATTTTCATCTTGGGTGAAAGATTCGGCTGACTAATATTTTGACTATAGGAGATAATTCATCAGACAAGGTCCGTATTTGTGTAATCTCAGGAGAAAGACTCATCGGACTGAGATTTTGACTCTAGGAGATAATTCATCAGACTAGGTCCATTTTTGATTGATCTCAGGAGGAAGATCCATCGGACTGGGATTTTGACTCTAGAATACTAGGTCCAGTTTTGAATTCAAACATTCCTTTCCTTCTTTTTCACATTGTGTCTTCCTTTCTTTCTCCCAAATTATGCCTTTCTTTCTTTTTCCAACTTCTACCTTCCTTTCCAAGTTATGCCTCCCCTTCTTTCCCAACTTATGCCTTCCTTCCCAAATTATGCCTTCTTTATTTTTTCAACTTCTGTCTTTCTTCCCGAATTATGACTTCCTTTCTTGTCCCAACTTCTACCTTTATCTTAGGTGAAAGATTAATCAGACTAAGATTTTTATCTTAGGTGAAAAATTCATCGGACTAAGATTTTCTTCCTTCATCTTTGGTGAAAGATTCATCAGACTAAGATTTCTCTATCTTAGGTGAAAATTTCATCAGACTAAGATTTTATCTCAACCATTTTCTCTGAAACTTGTTTTATCTACCTTCTAACTTGAATTACCTTCCTTCGCTTCCAAAAAAGTTGGTGTTGCCCTCCTTCAAAAACCGCTTCCCTAACAACTTGGTGTTCCAATGCTCCGAAATTACTTTCCTTAAAACTGGTATTTTTTTCCCGAACACTACTTCCCTTTTCTTCTTTTAACAAACTTGTATTTGACCTTCATGTTCTTCGAATGGGTACCTGACTTCAAAAACGATTTTTAAAACGGCAAAAAATTTTCAGCCCCAGCATATCTTTCCGCCATCAACAAGATTTCCACGGCCGTGTTTCAAATCAAAGAAAATTTTGTCAGTGTAAAGTGTGGTGGTTGGTTGTGGTACTTCCGCTGGAGATGGCTTTCCATTTCCTTCTTTCCATGCTCTGTGTTGTCCGACCATCTTTGGAACTTGGCTGATGACTTTCAACTTTCTTGGCGACTCCTGATTCACAAACTTCCACATTTTACCCTTCCTATCGGCTATGAATCCCAAAGCACGTCTGTTTCCCCCACAGGATGTTGTTCTTTCTTGGCTAATCTGATGGCCTTGCCCTTGAGGTTTGTTGGCTTATCCGCTTGTTTCCCCTAACCTTGAAACTTATTGCTTTTTCCCTTCATCACAGAAAATATCTATTCCCCCTTCAAACCCAACACCCTTTCTCTATTGCATTACTCCAGAATCAACATCTATTACCAGCTCAGTGCTCTTGTTGTTTTTCTTGACTTGTGACACTTTGACATGCTAGCCAGATCTTGTTTTGTGCAATTGGAAAGCTGGTGTCAAATATTAATGTCAGTTCTCACTTGTTATAACCAAACCGACTCAGAGAGAGGAAGTGACTGAAATAGAGGAACAAAGTGAAGGAAAAGGAAAGAGAAGAATCCTAAAGAGAAAACTATGAAATAAAAACCTATCTAATGACCATGACATGCACCTGTAGATATTCTGCCAATCAAACCCGATGTTCAGCTTGTGTTGTACCTTTTTTGGTAGCGAAACTAGGCTCCAATGCTCTATTTATCCAATCCGATTTACATTCCTTATTCGGCTTGTAGTGCCCGAAGGGTTTTCACCATCAAGCCTCTCTCATTTATTCTTTCTCTCAACTTACCGTCGCCTCAAGGTGCCCGTGAAGGTTTTCACCAATAAGACTCTCTCATTTTTCTTTTCTCTCCACTTTATCCCCTTGCGGTACCCGTGAAGGTTCTCATTGCAAATATTCTTTCACCTTTATCTCTCATCAGCTTTCGTCGCCTTATGGTATCCTTGAGTGTTTTCATCACTAAGACTTTCATTCTCACTTTCCTTGCTTGGACCGGAGTGCTTCTCCTGACATGAATTACCATCACCTGCTTGACCTGGCATTTCTCGTAGACTGATTGGAAGGTCTTTCTTTTGACCGTAACGTGGCTTTTGGATGGGGTTAGAAAGAAAGGTATAAAAGGCTCAAAACAATTTCAACATGGGTTAAAACTTACAACTTTCGAAATTAGATTTCTTTTAACAATCACAACTTCTGCCCTGGTTGCTTGGTTGGGGGCCTTTGGAATTTTATTTTGGTATGACTGAACCTCAGAGAGGCTACCTATGTACCCTTTCGCGATCAAGTCAAACGTAGTTCACGTCATGGAAACTACGTTGTTGTGATTTTCTTTCTCTTCTTTTCTTTCTATTTTTTCTTGCTTTTTCCTTTCTTTTCTTCATCATTTTTTTTTTCTTTTTTTTCTTTTTTTCTTTTATTTTTTCTCTTTTGGTTTTCTTCCTTTCTTTTTTTCATTTCCTTCCTTTTATTTTAATTCTTTTTCCATTTGCTTATCTCTGGCACTTGTGTTTCTTTGATTGTGCCGTTGATTCCGAAAGAGGGGTATGAAAGAAAAATAAAATCGGCTAAAAGGGATGACAATGGAAAAACGTGTTTGGATAGCTGAAAAAAACGTAGTCGTCATTTCAACCCTCAAAGTATGCCAAGCACAAACAGGTACAATCAAAATACAGAAACCATGCACAGTATCTCTTGACTGCATCGGAATTGACGACCATTTCCAACATTTCTTTCTATATCTGTCAGATGTAATGTGTCATTGGGCCACACTCTTACTCTGATTACCACGACCGGCCCCCTGTCAATTTGGCCAACTTATTTTTGTGGGGATTTTTTATGTTTTACTTGCCCCAGTTTCACACAGTTTGGGAGTCAAACAATCTCACAACGTCCAAATCTATTCTTATTTCCTCAAGTGCTCTCATCATTTTCAAAATTTCTTCCCGACTAACATAGCTTTTTAAGGTCCGATTGAGAATTATGCGTGCATGTCATGTCACTAGAACCAGCAGGAAAAGAATTGTAGAAAGAAAAGATAACTAAACAAAAAATGACTAGAAATGGCAGAACACAGATGATTGTATTAAACAGACGGTGGAAGGGTTTAACTACAAAACAAGCAACACAACTGGGGTACAGTACTAAAACAAACCTAGATAACACTACATAAGATATGACGACTAAAGGAACTAAACACATAAAAGGATAGAAGGGTTTGTATCACAAGATAATATCCGGATTACAACCCTGAAAATAACCTGGACAACAGAAATGACAACAAAATACACCACCGAAACTTCTCTCCAGCCGGCCAAGAGATGAAGCGTATTTCCAATTACCAAGCTCGACATCTGAGCCACTGAGTTCTGCATTAACAACATTAGGAACTTTACAAACTTTCATCACATCATCCTCAACAAGTTGTTTTTGGGTCTTCAAGGTTCTCAAAGAATTGTCACATTCCTTTTCACAACAAATTATACCCACCATGTCTACCTCATTGTGCACAAGCGATGGCTGGTGTCTAGTGCATCCGGATTTTGTACGATGATGTTACCTGCGTTAATAAGCTCCTGAATTGCTTTCTTCAGCTTTTAGCACTTTTTCGTGTCATGACCCGGAGCATCTGACTTTAGAGAAAAATCACATTTCAGAGGGTTTGGCATTTTTATTTGAATTGGCTTCAGCATGCCCACTTTCTTCAATTTCTGGAACAAACTGGCATATGAATCTCCAATAGGGGTGAAAGCCTTTTCTCGTTTCAGCAACCTCTCATTCCTAAACGCCTGGTTTGGCCTAAAACCTGACCCAGGGATTTTCTGGTATGCTCGTGGGGGTGGATAGGCATTTTGTGGAGCTGGGTACTTAGAAAGTAAGGTATGTCTTTGGGAATTCTATGGAGAAAAGTAATGTTGGGGAGGGCCATCCAGTGCATGAGGATATTCACGGGTACGATGTCGAGGTTGGAAATATTGATCAGGAGAGTCATTTGGATCATCCTTTCTATTTCTCTTTCTCCCTTCCGAGCTTAACGAGATGTCTTGAATGTCTTTCGAGCAACTCATTATTTTGTCTGACTTGATTCACTATTCTACGAACTCCCCCATTCTTAAGACATCACCAAAAGGTCTACCCACAACCGGGATCAAATGATTGAAGTAAGTGGGCCCCTGGGCCTGTATGAAAATTTCAACCATCTTTTCTTCACCAATCGGGTATTGACTCAAGCAGCTTGCTCTTTCCATCTGATCCCAAACTCTCTAAAGCTCTCCCCTGGTTTCCTTTCCATTCTAGATAGGGAGGAGCGGTTTGGGACAATGTCTTTATTGTACTGAAAATGTCGTACAAAATCTCGAGCCATGTCGCCAAACGTGTGCCACTTCCCAATATCTTGACGATCATGCCTTTCCAAGGCTTCCCCAGTCAGGCACTCACTGAAATGCGACATCAACAACTCATCTTCCGTGCCGACGTTCCTCGTTTTATTGCAATAGTCCTTCAAGCGGGCTATTAGATCTCCCCTCCCATCATACAAATTAAACTTCGGCATCTTAAGCCCTTCCAGCTTTCTGGATATCTCATCCCGCTCCACTATTTTAGCAAGCTTCGAAGTCTCACCGGGAGACTTAAAATGAAGAGTGTGATAATGTTGGGCATCAGGGACTGATGGCGGAGGATACCCGCTGGCCCAAGATTTGTGCATTTCGACTATTTGCCTTTTCAACCTCAAAATCTCTTCTTTTAACTCAAACTCAGATTCAACAACTCCCCTAGACGGATCAGTAATACATGTGTTCAACCCTTTGCTAGCCATGGCTGCCTTGCTTTTCGACCTTGTCTTGTATGGATAAGTTACCACAAACCAACCACCTCAAATCTATTTACAATTCAAAACAAGACATGTTAGAATGGATTGAGTCGGTCCGCATTATTAACAACATCTTTTTTTCCAGTTTTCTATTCAAAATTCTTCTTTTTTCAATTTCTTTTTGTTGTGGTCGAATCTTATGGAGATTGCCTACGTATCATGACCCCGCATGAATCAGACCATGCATAGTTCTCTCAAATAAAAGGTAACCGACAATAAAATATTTTTGGAATTTTCCATTTTCGTAATCACAACAAAACTGGCCAACATAACGATGAATTACGCACTCGAAAATCAAATTACCCATATATTCTAATCAAAAGAAATATAAACCCTAAACATAAAATGACAGATTCCTTTCCCTAAAGGAAAGGAATCTGTCATTGTAAACACGGCCTTCCGACGCCTCGAGGACGAAGACTTTAAGGTTGTGAGGGTCAAAAATCAAATTATGACCGAAGGTGGCTGTTTGTGCAAAGTCAGCCTTCCGACGTCCCGTTTGGGAACATTTGGCTATTTTTGACAAAACGGCATCACCTGGTTTATTTGTGATAGAAGTTAAAAATTTTGACATTTTATTGGGTTATTTTTGTTATGGGGAGGTTGGCCCGGATGAGGGTTGACTACGTATCTCACGCTATGTGAGAATCAAACCATGCGTAGTTCGGGCAAATAAACTAACTAAAATTTTTTAAAACAAAACTTTCTCCAATCTTTTCTCCATTTTCTAAGTTTTGCAATCAAATCAAAATGACCATTTTTTTTATTTTTCAAACAATTTTTCCCAACATAATGTACTCTTTTTTTTTTCTTTTGCTTTTAATAAAACAAAAAACATTTTTTTTCTTTTTTTTTCAAAATTTCGGCAGAGTTTCGACTGTACTTGGGCATCTGATTTTATCCAAACATTAACTCCCTAACTGCTATTTTCTCTATTTTTCTTGTCTTTTCTCAAATTCTGACATTCCAAGATTTAAAACCGGTCAACACGTAGGTTCGAACAAATAAATGTACAGAACAAGTAGGATGCACCAGGATGATCTTTTTCATTTTAGGTTGCTAGCCCTAGATGGACCCAACCCCTGTGTTGAGTCCCCTAAGTCAAATGCAGCACGATGCAAATAAGCGCTCCTACTAGGGATCCAGCATGAAGTCAAGTTATTCTATGTTCAAAACCTGGGTCAGTGTTCTAGATAGTGTACCCGAGCGGACTGCTCGAATCGAGGAGGGGCAACTTACCGGTGATTCGCGGGGTCGTCCGGCTTCGCAACTTATCCGTCCTCTTGCTTATTTCAGGATATGACACTAATAGAATAGGGAGTCTCAACCAGTAAGCACATCCCCAGAGGTGAAGAGAGAAGGGTATCGACACAGCTTATATACAGTTCAGATAATATCAAAGCAGTAACATTTAGCACATTAAGCATGAAACATGTAGGAAAATCAGATATAGCCAAATACAACAATTTATCTAAGCTCGAATTCTGAACCCTGAACCAGAGATTCTGGGTTTTTATCCCCAGTAGAGTCGTTAGAGCTGTCACACCTCCTTTTTTTCGCTATACACCCCCGCAAAGCGGTGTAACGGCGTTTTTCCACTTAAAGGACAATCGGAACAAGGTTTGGTTATCATTTATTCAGAGTCGCCACTTGGGATATTTATGGTGTCCCAAGTCATCGATTTGATTCCCGAACCGAGGAAGATTTTGACTCTCTCAACAGTCCGCGAACCAGAAATCTGGATAAGAAATTCTGTTAACCCAAGAGAAGGTGTTAGGCATTCCCGAGTTCCGTGGTTCTAGCACGGTCGCTCAACTGTTGTATTTGATTTTATCTGATTTTAATACATGCTAAATTTTTGTGCCCTTTTATTTATATACCGCTTTTACCATTATTTATTTTAAAATAATTGCAACGTCGTGAAAATGCATCTTCGACCACGTCGCCATCAAGACACCTGTGTTCGCCAACACAGTTCGACTTCGTCGAGATTTGGATTTTGGTCGTATCAATGCGCACCCGAGTCTAAGGAAATAATTTAATTAAATCGCGCTTAAAGGTTCTAGTGTAATATCGTTTGGGAAAGGCCGTTGGAATTCACTAAACGACCCATCCGAATTCTAATCAGTTTTAATAATCAATTATTGATAGCCCCACATTTATTCTTGTTCGATGAGGCTCGTCTTCATTTTTGAACCAATTTTTGATCATTATTTATTTATAAGAATTACGACATCATGAAAACGCGTTTCTAATACCGTTGCCATCAAGGCACCCGTTGTTATTAACACATTTCGACTTTGTCGAGTTTTAGATTTGGGTTGCATCAATGCACACCCGAATTTAGGAAAACAATCTAATTAAAACGCGTCTAAAGATTCTATCGCAATATTATTTGGGGAAGGACGTGAAATTCGCTAAACGGCCCTCCCGATTTCTAAGTAATTTTATGTAACCATTAGTGAAGGCCCCGCAATCGGGAGGGCCTTTACTAATGGTTACATAAAATGCCTAAAACAAGAGTGGTTATTATTTAACAAATGCATAACAATTGTCCACTAATCAAAATAATATAAAGCAAACTCAGATTTTTAACGCATAATCCAGAAACCCCAAAAATGAAGACCATAGACTTAATCTAATATTACTAAACTGATTAAACAAGACAAACCATGATATTCAGAAAAACAAAATATGAGCTTTAAACAATACGAAGAAAACTGGGCTAACAACGTAAACAATGCAACAAAACATACCCGGGAAATTTTAATGGGGTCCATCCCATTTAATTATGGAAGAAAGTTCTTCCTTCTCTTGTCAAAAAGGGCTGCAAGCAGCCTTATTGTTTTTCAATTTTGGTGTGCTGAAATGTCAATTTAGGTGTGCTGAAGGCTGTCTTCTTTTGCCTATAAAATGAGAGCTTCGGCTCTCATTTTTTTACACCAACAGAAAGAGAGAGAAAAGAGTAAGGTTTCACAGACAGGGTATAAGAAAATAGTCTGTGAGGAAAATAGAGAGTGAGCGATATTGTGGTGAGGTAAAAATATCAAAAGAGGGTTATTTTCTTTTGAGTGTTGTAGTGGTCTTTGGAGTATTTTACTCGGACCTACAAAGTGTAAAATTCCTTACTATAGTGATATCAGTTGCTCCTCTCAGGGCCGTGGTTTTTTCCCTTATTCAGAAGGGTTTTCCACGTATAAATCGTGGTGTCATTATTACTCTTTTGTTCTTGTTAATTACCGTATCTCGGTGCTATATTGTTATTCCGCTTTTATTACCGTGAATATTATTTTGGTAGGGGATTTATTCCCAACAACTGGTATCAGAGCACATGTTCTGCTCGTTCACTAAAATACTATTCACTGTCGGTAGTACTATACTCAGTGAAAAATAAAAATGTCCGGAGTAAAGTACGAGGTAGCTAAATTCAACGGAGATAACGGTTTTTCAACATGGAAAAGAAGGATGAGGGATGTGCCCATCCAACAAGGATTACACAAGGTACTAGTTGCTGATACCAAAAACCCTGCCATGAAAGCTGAGGATTGGGCTGACTTGGATGAAAGAGCTGCTAGTGCAATCAGGTTGCACTTATCTGATGATGTGGTAAATAACATCATTGATGAAGACACTGCACATGGAATTTGGGTAAGGTTGGAAAGCCTATACATGTCCAAAATGCTGACAAATAAATTGTACCTGAAGAAGCAGTTATACGCCCTACACATGGGTGAAGGTATAAATTTTTTGTAGCATTTAAATGTGTTTAACGGACTAATCACACAGCTTACCAACCTCGGAGTAAAAATCGAGGAAGAAGATAAAGCCATCTTGCTATTGAACTCGTTGCCATCTTCGTACGATAATTTGGCAACAACAATCCTGCACGGTAAAACTACTATTGAGTTGAAAGATGTCACATCGGCTCTTTTACTCAATGAGAAGATGAGAAAGAAGCCTGAAAATCAAGGACAAGCTCTTATCACAGAAGGTAGAGGCATGAGTTATTAAAGGAGTTCGAGCAACTATGGTAGATCCGGAGCTCGTGGAAAGTCAAAGAATTGATCCAAATCAAAAGCCAGAAATTGCTACAACTGTTATCAACCAGGTCAGTTCAAAAGAGATTGCCCAAATCCAAGGAAGGGCAAAGGTGAAACTAGTGGCCAGAAGAATGACGACAACACAGCTGCCATGGTGCAAAACAATGACAATGTTGTCCTCTTTATAAATGATGAAGAGGAATGCATGCACCTGTCAGGTCCAGAGTCGGAATGGGTGGTTGACACAGCGGCATCTTACCATGTCACACCGGTAAGAGATATTTTTTGTAGATATGTAGCAGGTGATTTCGGCACCGTGAGAATGGGTAATACAAGTTACTCAAAGATTGCGGGGATTGGTGACATTTGTATCAAGACAAATGTCGGATGCACATTGGTTCTAAAGGATGTGCGGCATGTACCTGATTTGCGGATGAACTTGATCTCGGGAATTGCTTTGGACCGAGATAAATACGAGAACTATTTTGTAAATCAAAAAAGGAGACTCACCAAGGGATCATTGGTGATTGCAAAGGGAGTTGCTCGTGGCACGTTGTACAGGACAAATGCAGAAATATGCCAAGGAGAATTGAATGCGACACAAGATGAAACTTCTGCAGATTTGTGGCATAAAAGAATGGGTCATATGAGCGAGAAGGGATTGCACATTCTTGCCAAGAAATCACTCATTTCTTATGCCAAAGGTACAACGATAAAACCTTGTGACTATTGTTTATTTGGTAAACAACATAGAGTGTCATTTCAGACATCGTCTGAAAGAAAGTTGAATATACTTGATTTAGTATATTCTAATGTTTGTGGCCCAATGGAAATTGAATCAATGGGCGGTAACAAATATTTTGTTACTTTTATTAATGATGCTTCACGAAAATTGTGGGTTTATATTTTGAAGACCAAAGATCAGGTGTTTCAAGTTTTCCAGAAGTTTCATGCTCTAGTAGAAAGGGAGACAGGTCAAAAGCTAAAACGTCTCCGAAGTGACAATGGAGGTGAGTACACTTCAAGGGAATTTGAAGAGTACTGTTCAAGTCTTGGGATCAAACATGAAAAGACAGCTCCTGGAACCCCACAGCACAATGGTGTAGCAGAGAGGATGAACCACACTATCGTGGAGAAGGTGAGAAGCATGCTCAGAATGGCTAAATTACCTAAGTCATTTTGGGGTGAAGCAGTTCAAACAACATGTTACCTGATCAATAGGAGTCCATCAGTTCTATTGGCGTTTGACATCCCAGAAAGAGTTTGGACCAATATGGAGGTGTCCTACTCGCATCTAAAGATGTTCGGTTGTAGAGATTTTGCACATGTACCGAAAGAGCAGAGAACAAAGTTGGATGATAAATCTGTTCCCTGCATATTTATCGGATATGGAGATGAAGAGTTCGGATACAGATTGTGGGATCCTGTAAAGAAGAAGGTCATCAGAAGCAGAGATGTAGTCTTCCGAGAAAGTGAAGTTCGAACTGCTGCTGATATGTTAGAAAAGGCGAAGAATGGTATAACTCCTAACTTTGTTACTATTCCTTCTATTTCTAACAATCCCACAAGTGCAGAAAGTACGACCGACGAGGTTGCTGAGCAGGGGGAGCAACCTGGTGAGGTTATTGAGCAGGGGGAGCAACTTGATGAAGGTGTCGAGGAAGTGGAGCACCCCACTCAAGAAGAAGAACAACCTCAACCTCTGAGGAGATCGGAGAGGCCAAGGGTAGAGTCATGCAGGTACCCCTCCATAGAGTATGTCCTCATCAGTGATGAGGGGAAGCCAGAAAGTCTTAAGGAGGTGCTGTCCCATCCAGAAAAGAACCAGTGGATGAAAGCCATGCAAAAAGAGATGGAATCTCTACAGAAAAATGGCACGTACAAGCTGGTTGAACTTCCAAAGGGTAAAAGACCACTCAAATGCAATTGGGTCTTTAGACTCAAGAAAGATGGAAATGGCAAGCTGGTCAGATACAAAGCTCGATTGGTGGTTAAAGGCTTCGAACAGAAGAAAGGTATTGATTTTGTTTCTCACCTGTTGTCAAAATGACTTTTATTCAAACTATTTTGAGCTTAGCAGCTAGCCTAGATCTTTAAGTGGAGCAGTTGGATGTGAAAACTGCATTTCTTCATGGAGATTTGAAAGAAGAGATTTATATGGAGCAGCCAGAAGGATTTGAAGTAGCTGGAAAGAAACACATGGTGTGCAAATTGAATAAGAGTCTTTATGAATTAAAGTAGGCACCAAGCAGTGGTACATGAAGTTTGACTCATTCATGAAAAGTCAAACGTACCTAAATACCTATTCTGATCCATGTGTATACTTCAAAAGATTTTCTGAAAATAATTTTATTATATTGTTGTTGTATGTGGATGACATGTTAATTGTAGGAAAAGACAAGGGGTTGATAGCAAAGTTGAAGGGAGATCTGTCCAAGTCATTTGATATGAAGGACTTTGGCCCAGCACAACAAATTCTAGGGATGAAGATAGTTCGAGAGAGAACAAGTAGAAAGTTGTTGCTATCTCAGGAGAAGTACATTGAACGTGTACTAGAACGCTTCAACATAAAAAATGCTAAGCCAGTCAGCACACCTCTTGCTAGTCATCTAAAATTAAGCAAAAAGATGTGTCCTACAGCAGAGGAGGAGAAAGGGAACATGTCTAGAGTTCCTTATTCTTCAGCAGTCGAAAACTTGATGTATGCAATGGTATGTACTAGACCTGATATTGCTCATGCAGGTTGTGTTGTCAATAGGTTTCTTGAAAATCCTGGAAAGGAACAATGGGAAGTAGTCAAGTGGATACTCAGGTACCTGAGAGGTACCACGGGAGATTGTTTATGCTTCGGAGTATCTGATCCAATCTTGAAGGGCTATACGGATGCTGATATGGCAGGTGACAATGATAATAGAAAATCCACTACTGGATATTTGTTTACATTTTCAGGGGGAGCTATATCATGGCAGTCGAGGTTGCAGAAGTGTGTCGCACTCTCTACAACTGAAGCAGAGTACATTGCCGCTACAGAAACTGGCAAGGAGATGATATGGCTCAAACGGTTCCTTCAAGAGTTTGGATTGCATCAGAAGGAGTATGTCGTCTATTGTGACAGTCAAAGTGCAATAGACCTTAGCAGGAACTCTATGTACCATGCAAGGACCAAACACATAGATGTGAGATATCACTGGATTCGCGAGAAAGTGACAGACGAATCTTTACAGGTCAAAAAGATTCACACAAGCAAAAATCCCGCGGATATGCTGACCAAGGTGGTACCAAGGGACAAGTTTGAGCTATGCAAAGAATTTGTCTGCATACATTCAAACTAGAAACTGCGGTGTTATTCCCTATAGATAAATGGGTCTGGAGGGGGAGATTAGTGGGGTCCATCCCATTTAATTATGGAAGAAGGTTCTTCCTTCTCTTGTCAAAAAGGGCTGCAAGCAGCCTTATTGTTTTTCAATTTTGGTGTGCTGAAATGTCAATTTAGGTGTGCTGAAGGCTGTCTTCTTTTGCCTATAAAATAAGAGCTTCGGCTCTCATTCTTTTACACCAACAGAAAGAGAGAAAAAAGAGTAAGGTTTCACAGACAGGTTATAAGAAAATAATCTGTGAGGAAAATAGAGAGTGAGCGATATTGTAGTGAGGTGGAAATATCAAAAGAGGATTATTTTCTTTTGAGTGTTGTAGTGGTCTTTGGAGTATTTTACTCGGACCTACAAAGTGTAAAATTCCTTACTATAGTGATATCAGTTGCTCCTCTCAGGGCCATGGTTTTTTCCCTTATTCAGAAGGGTTTTCCACGTAAAAATCTTGGTGTCATTATTACTCTTTTATTCTTGTTAATTACCGTATCTCGGTGCTACATTATTATTCCGCTTTTATTACCGTGAATATTATTTTGGTAGGGGATTTATTCATTACAAATTTATCGACCCTCAACGGAACTACGAACAGATCTCACCCGAGAACCTTGAATCAACACCTCGACTTCGAAACGACCTAGCTTAAGACTGTCTTATTTTGGACTGGAGGTTGACGGGGTGTCGACTGGGTGGTGTTGTTCAACGACGTGAAGGTTGTCACCAGTGTGGTCGCTGGAAGATGCAGTAGCGTGTGGTTCAGGCGAGGTAAGTCTGGCAGCAGCGGGCTGGACGAAGGTGGGGTCGCTGCTGGGCAGTGGCGGAGCTGGACGCAGCTGGGGGTGGGGCTAGCTGAAGAAATATCAGCGTTTTTGTTTTGGGTTAGAGTCTAGTAATTGGCAATATGATTTCTATAATTGGGTGTTTTATATAAAGGTTGGAAGGATTATGACCATCGGATTAGAAGAAAATATATGGCTAGTATTAGATCTTGCACTTTAATGGGCTAATGGGTTTGGAATAATGGGCTAAGGGCAATTGGGTTGGACCATGTCTTTTTGGATTTTTTGTCTTTATTTATTTTCTTTTATTAAAAAGATGAATTAAAAATAGCTTTATATAGATACTAGTATATTTAAGATAATAAAAATATTTAGAGAAGACATATAATTACTATATTAATGAAATTTAAATACTGCTCAATATATACTAAAATGTAAAATATTTTTTTGAACTTTTTCTTCTTATCCTTTTCGGAAAATACAACGAAAAACTATTTTTAATATTTTCTTTCAAAAATAAAACTAACTAGACCAAATATCAACTAGCTACAACAAGGAAAAATATTTTTCTTAGAAAATAACTAAAAGAGTCAAAACTAGTTAAAATAACTATATTAGGACTAAATTGAATATTTACACGCTAAAATATATAAAATCTAGGGGAGGATAAAAAATCACGTGTCTACAACCATCACCACTCACTATCCCACCACTCTGGTCACTATTATTCTTACCTGTAGGGGTCAAAACTTGACTTCACGGTAAAAAATAAAATCAATGCATTTTTTAAAGCCTATTTGTGCTTAATAAATGATACAATCATTTACTCATGAGATTACCGAGCAATTATCCAATTTGACTACTAAGGCCACGACCTGGCCGCCCGTACGAGGGCGTCTCCTCCAGAAGGTCCCAATCCCTAGGCGCCAGCTGACAGATTTCCTTGCTATTAATACTAAGAGAAAGAAACCTAAAAGGGGGGCTTCTTCTTCTTCTTCTTCTTCTTCTTCTTCTTCTTCTTCTTCTTCTTCTTCTTCTTCTTCTTCTTCTTCTTCTTCTTCTTCTTCACATATCCTTCTAAAAGAAGAGAGAAGACATCATTGTAAGGCTCTGAACCTCTCCATGGAGAGGCAGACCAAACCAATATCATTAATAAAAGATCTTCATCCTCCTCCCTTTAATCTATAACCGTTGTCTCTTGCACCTTACTCATTTGGTCTTTTGGTTTATTACGACCTGCTATGATTGGCCTTTCATTTATTTTGATTGTTTTATGCTTACAAAGTATACGAGAACTTTTGAGCTAAATAATTTGGCGCCTTCTGTGGGGATTTCATAGCAGAGTCACATAGTTTATCCTTAGACCGGAAAAGAAAAATGAACAACACAGCTCGAACGAGCCCAAACGACATATCAGATCACAGGAAGTCAAAAACATCGAGATGATCTTGCTTCCACATCCTCGCGTCTCCGAGCAAAGGGAAGAAGAAGAAGAAGAAGCAGATCCCCCATCCCTATGGGGAGAATAGGCCTAAGGTACCTCACCCCCCTTTTCCACATAGGATCCTTCCAAAAGGAGGAAAAAAAGCACAAAAGCATCTCTCGATCGAGATCTGTAACGGGGTAACCCGCGCGAGCCAGTCGAGAAGACCACAAGCGCAAGTTAGGCAATATCTGAAACCAGAAACAAATCCCAACGCCCAACACGAAGGGGGTTATATGGGAAAACAAAAAGATTCAACTACGGTTGAACACTAATTCAGGATATGCGCCTTTCGGCTCAGGCTACGCGCCTCCAAATATTACAATATTTCAACTACGGTTGAACGAAAGTTCAGGCTATGTGCATTCAGTTCAGGCTATGCGCCTTCACCCAAAAAGTTCAACTACGGCTGAAATGGGACTCAGTCTATGTGCCTTCAGTTTGGGCTATGCGCCTTCGGCTCAGGCTACGCGCCTTCAAATATTACAATGGTCCAACTACGGTTGAACGACAGTTCTGGCTATGTGACTTCAGTTCAGGCTATGCGCCTTCGGCTCAGGATACACGCCTTCAAATATTATAATGGTTCAATTACGGTTGAACGGCAGTTCAGGTTATGTGCCTTCAGTTCAGGCTATGGGCCTTCACCCAAAAAGTTCAACTACGGCTTAACTGGGACTCAGTCTATGTGCCTTCAGTTCGGGATATGCGCCTTCGGCTCAGGCTACACGCCTTCAAATATTATACGAGTTCAACTACGGTTAAACGACAATACAGGCTACGCGCCTTCACATAAAGGTTCAACTACGGTTGAACTGGGACTCAATCTATGTGCCTTCAGTTTGGGCTATGTTCCTTCGGCTCAGGCTACACGCCATCAAATATTATACGAGTTCAACAACGGTTGAACGACAATACAGGCTACGCGCCTTCACATAAAGGTTCAATTACGATTGAACTGGGACTCAGGCTATGTGCCTTCGACACAGGCTACGCGCCTTCGACACAGGCTACACACCTTCAAATATTATAAAATTCAACTACCGTTGAACGACAATATAGGTTACGTGCCTTCACATAAAGGTTCAACTACGGTTGAACTGGGACTCGGGCTACGGGCCTTCGACAGAGGCGACGCGCCTTCAAATATTATAAAAGTTCAACTACGATTGAACGACAATACAGGCTATGCGCCTTCACATAAAGGTTCAACTACGGTTGAACTGGGACTCAGGCTTTGCGCCTTCGACACAGGCTACGCGCCTTCAAATATTATAAGAGTTCAACTACGGTTGAACGGAAATACAGGCTACGCGCCTTCACATAAAGGTTCAACTACGGTTGAACTAGGACTCAGGCTATACGCCTTCGACACAGGCTACACGCCTTCAAATATTATAAGAGTTCAACTATGGTTGAACGGCAATACAGGCTATGCACCTTCACATAAAGGTTCAACTACGATTGAACTGGGACTCGGGCTATTCACCTTCGACACAGGGTACGCGCCTTCAAATATTATAAGAGTTCAACAGTGGTTGAACTGTAATACAAGCTAAGCATCTCCACACAAAGGTTTAACTACAGTTGAGCTGGAACTCAGGCTACACGCCTTCAAACACTGCAAAGATTCAACTATGGTTGAATGACAGCTCTACGGGACTTCACCTCTGTCACAAAGCAGCAAGCTCAACCACGGACGAGTCAAAGCCAAGGACAAACGTCCCCGAGGCTATAAGACGGGCCGCAATCAGACGAAAACAAATCTACCCGAATGTCCAACCACGGACAAACCCCAGGCGGGGCCAAGCGCCCCATATTTCAAGTAAGTACGACTAACTCAAATCAAAGTATTGACCCGCACAAAGTTCGGCCACGAGACCGTGCTTTTCATTGTTATGGCCAGTAGTTCTACTAAGCCCGAACTGGGACTAAGGCCATGTTCCGCCCCTGCCCAAATATGGCCACAATACGCTCCCAATAAGTGGAGACCAAAAGCGTCTATCTATGGCCAAGTCCATCCACACAAACTTTCCTTGAGGCAAGGAATCAGTTCGACATTGGTCAAAATCACCTAACCGATCGAGACCATTAACATATCCAATTGAAAAACTCTGAAGCAAAACCCTCGCAAACAAGCACAAAAAAAATATATAATGTATTCGACGCAAAATGAAAGGAAAAGAAGAATACAAAATATATTCATAATATTTACATGGGGTTATCCCCAATTACATTTGCCCAAGGCTGGCAGAGAAAAAAGAGAAAAAGAAAACAAGAACTAAACAAATATTACAAATTTTCTTTTCACTCGGCGTCCCCAGCGCCCCCTTCAGCATTATCAGCACCCTCAGCGCCATCATCTCCCCGGGGGTAGACGGATCAAAATCACAGTCAAGGCGGGCTTCACAGGCCTTTTGGCGTGCCTCCTCATAAGTGGCTTCAGACATGACGCCAGCCTTCCACAACCGCCTGTACACATCAAGCTGGGCCTTGGAATACGTCCAAAGCTCGCGAGCAGGACCAAAAGCAGCTGCCTGATCCCTCAAGCGCCGGTTCTCGGCCTCCAAGGCTGCAATCCGGTATGCCGCAGCACGGGCGTCCCGATCGCAGACGTCAATGCACCCCTCCAGCGACCGTTCTCAAAAAGCAGCGGTAGCCCTCTCTAATCCGCGCTCCCTTTCCTGTGCACGGTTGGTCGCCTGCAGCGCTTCAGCCCTTGCCAGGGCATCCTATGCCTACGTCCCTTAAGTGGCAGCCTCAGACTCCAGGGTAGCCACCTGCCTGGTATATGCCTCGGCGGCCTCCGCCGCTGCAGCCTGATTTTGGCGCTCCCTCTCAGCAGATGCCCTTCTCTCAACATCCATCCCTTCGTTCGCTTGGCGTAGCTGCTCCTCAAGAGTGGATACCCTACTGAGCGTCTATTGCATGTGAAGCTCCCTACGCGCTAGCTCTTTTACCAGCTCCCGGTTCCACGGGTCATTCCTTATTCTGTCACGCAAGCCGCGGCACTGTTCACGGTAGCAGTGGTACTTCCCCAACAGCCGCGCAAAAATCACCGAACGGACATTAGCCTGCCAGATTCTCTCCACCTCTAGCATAAATGTCTACAACGAACAGAGTGACAGTTAACACGAGAAGACATACTAAGAAAGAAAACAAACCAAATTTTTGCACATACCTTTATACTTAGGGCGGCCACCTCGCCCATCACTCCGACGTCCGAAATGCCCCGCACGGACATGCTCTTCACTTCCGAGCACAGGACCCCGAACATCGTCACTAGGTTCTCCTTCTCGAGCAGTAGGTTCAGGCCGTTAGGAATCTCCGGATAACGATAATCCCCCTCGGCTTACACGGTCAAGCGAGTATAACCCTTCCGAGCAAGACGAATTTCCTCGGGATCCATATCGGACTCTGAATCATCCCTTATCCTGAAACACCCATTTCTCCTGCCGCCCTGGAAGTTGAGGCTTCCGCCGTCCGGGACGTCGACGCGCCCGCATTCGCCGTAACGTCGTGCCTGCCATCTCCACAAAAATAGTTGCCGAGGAACCGCCTTCCCTCACAGGAACAGAAAGTTGAGTCACCGAAGCGACTGTATCACCTTGGCCTAAGCCAACTGGGGCAACCCCCACTGAGAGCTCACCTTTTGGTGAAAGGTCCTCTGCGCCTCCCTCCTCCGGCGATGGCGAAGAATCTAAACTGATCATCAGCGGGAGGGCTGGGGTGAACGCTACCCTGTGCCGAGCCAGCAACCTCTCATATTCTTCTTCATCTCCATTCGACGATCGCTCCGCCCTGGAACGCAAGACCCCTGGAGATTCTTCAACTCGAGGCACGGGCCGTACCGGAGAGTGTGCAGCTGAAGACTCCACCGAAGTCGCTCTCAGAACCGGACGAGGCACCGACATGATGATCATTCGGGCAGTCTCCCCAGGCCTGCGAAAAGCAAGTTGAGGAGCCCTCCTGCGCCGTGGTCGTTCTGACCAACCAAAGAAGAAGGGTTAGGCCAGAAGATCTAAGGACTACGAAGAAAAAGCAAAAAACAACAAATCAGATTCTTACCAGCAGCCGGCCTACAACCACAAACCTCCCAGAAAGAGGCCCACGTGCGAATCCCCGTTGTAACAGGGAGCACGGCCTTAACCCACTCGCGGATGCCTGAAATTGGCACTGGTGGCCCATCTCCCGCTACAGCACTAAAAGACGATCATTATGCACAAACATGAAGCATGACAATTAGCCCAAAAGAAATCAAATCCTGCATTAGAGAAACTTACGTGCATGGTTCCACTCCACCAGGAAGTTGGTGGCACATGCCACCAGGTGCTTAGTCCTGATGTAAAATAAATACTCGAAGGGACGGGTAGCGACCTCATCATCGAGTTTAGAAGTCAAGCCGTCGGTCCCACGAGAGACCAACCGAATCATAGTACCATGTACCCTCTGAGGAGCGTACACAGTCAACACGTGCCCAAGCGTAACTTCCCTCCGCTTCATCTCCGCATATTTAATCAGCGTCGCCAATAATTTGTAGCAGGAGAGGACGAGCTGACTAGAGAATACTCTGTAGTAGAGGCAAAGGTCCACCACCAACATGGGGAGAGGAAGCCTAAATCCCAGCCTGAAAGGGTAGGCATAGAAGACGTAGTAACCTTGGCGGTCGATATGCACCCTGTCGCCGCTTCTGGCCAGGATGATGTCAGCAAAGCGTGGGATCTCACATTGCTCCTTCAGTTGAGCAATGCTGACTTCCCCCATCAATGGGGCCTCATCCACTTGATCTTCTCCCTCGAGGTCGGTGAAATCGGTCACCGGAACGCCGGGCAGGGAAAGAATGTCGGTCACCGACGGGAACCGATCAACAGTCGACGAATCGATGGATCCCACCAGTGTAGGTGGACCCTCCGCCGCTGCAACCGCCAACGGAGCTATATCGGTATGGGAACTACTCGCCATTATCAATATAAAAGAAGAGGACGGTAAGATTCACCGGAAAAACAAGATAATACAGAAATCCGACGAAATTGACGAAGAATGAATCAACAAGGGATGAAAAACCAGGCAATCTGAAAGCAAGAAAGGTTGTCTCTCTCAGAAATACACTTAGACAGACACTGAAGAAGTGAGAACTGAGCAACACAACCCCTTATTTATAGGAAAAACGTGAATGACCCTCACGAACCCCAAAGGTCACCATTAACTACCCGACCAACCGCAAAATTGTTTATACCTACGGTAGTGGGCACCACTATAACAGAAACCATTGAAGGATCATTCAACCGTCAATCAGTACGTCCCCAATGAAACACTTGTGACAACCTCAGGGTGCCATAAGCACGCCCCATGTGTCACCATGCACATGATTCCCCCCTTACACGCAACAAGCGTAATCATACTCTCTCCAAGCACTTATAAAAATGGCTACGACCGTCTCAGTGGTAAAAATTGCTACGACAATATCCAAAGTAAAAATGACTACGACCATATCCAAAGTAAAAATGGCTACGGCCATATCCAAATTAAAAATGGCTACGACCATATCCAAAGTCAAAATGGCCACGGCCATCTCAGAAGTAAAATTGGCTACGACCATATCCAAAGTAAAAATGGCTACGACCATCACTGAGGTAAAAATGGCTACGACCATATCCAAAGTAAAAATGTCCACGGCCATCTCAGAAGTAAAAATGGCTACGACCCTATCCAAAGTAAAAATGGCTACGGCCATCTCAGAGGTAAAAATGGCTACGACCATATCCAAAGTATAAATGGCCACAACCATCTCAGAGGTAAAAATGGCTACGACCATCTCCAAAAGATAAAATGGCTAAAGCCATCTCTAACAGATAAAACGGCTACGGTCATTTCTAAATAAAAAATGGCTACGACCACCACCCAAGTAAAAACAAATGGTTACGGCCATTTCCGAGGAACTATGGGTCACGATCGCCCTCATCATGTAAAAAACCATGGTTATTGTCAGAATCCGCTCATCGAGTTCGGCCTAAGCCCGATCTTAATAAGCGGAGGGACTATCTGTAGTGGTCAAAACTCGACTTCATGGTATCAAACGAAATCAATGCATTTGTTAAAGCCTATTTGCTCTTAATAAATGGTACGGTCATTTACTTGCGAGATTACCAAGCAGTCATCCAATTTGATGATTAAGGCAACGGCCTGGCCGCCCGTACGAGGGCGTCTCCTCCAGAAGGTCCCAATCCCTAGGCGCTAGCTGGCAGCTTTCCTAGCTATAAATACTAAGAGAACGAACCCTAAAAGGGGGGCTTCTTCTTCTTCTTCTTCACATCTCCTTCTAAAAGAAGAGAGAATACATCATTGTAAGGCTCAAAACCTCTCCATGGAGAGACATACCAAACCAATATCATTGATAAAATATCTTCATACTCCTCCCTTTAATCTATAACTGTTGTCTCTTGCATCTACCTCATATGGTCTTTTGGTTTATTACGACATGCTATGATTGACCCTTCATTTATTTTGATTGTTTTATGCTTACAAAGTATACATGAACTTTTGAGCTAAACATTACCCACAATCATCACTCATTCACGTCAATTACCATAATTGACCACCCCATCACCATGAACAACCGCAACCAGCACTATCCATTATTGTAGCCTACTACTATCCATCCACCACCTTCCTTAGTCGCAATTACTACCACCATGAGCCATTACGAACTATCACCCCCACCGCCACCATCTTCAATCGTAATCGTCACCACTACCAATCACAACTAGCCACTAGCACGAACCACCATCATCAACCAAAACTACCACCAATCACCACCTCTGGTAGGCATTCATCCGTTAGCCATCACCACCAACAACTATCATTTTTTTAAAAATTATATATTTTATTGATAAAATATTTGATTAGTTAGTATTTCATTTGAATTTTATGTTTATTAATTTTCAAATAAAGATAAATTTTATACATTCATATGTTTAAAATCAAACAGTCTTAATTATTTAGTATTCAGAACTTACGCCTCACTATACAAAGACGCGCCTCAAATGCTCGGGTGTACGTCCGGAATTGCTGGGCACACGCCTCTTGAGACTTTCATCCCATACCATCCCCTCGAGGCATTTTTGGTACGCCTCACTCCGGAAATGCCTTTTAAAACAATGCTTTCGATATGTATTGCCTTCACCACCTTATTATCTTCAAGATCTTTTATGGGCCTATTTAAAGGGGCTGAAATGGCTTGCTTTAGGGGTGTTCACGGTTCGGTTTAGCCGATTTTTTATTAAAATTAAAACCAAACCAATTTAATCCATTTAAAAATTGTTAAAACCAAAACCAAACCAAATTACATACAAACTATCGGTTTGATTATTGTTGGTTTGGTTCGATTTTTTGATTCCTAATAAGCTAATGATAAGTCGATAATAGTATAAAACAATACTAGACAACAATCTGAAAATAATTTGCTAATTTATGCTTTTTATATAATATTATTTCAAAACTAGAAGTTTATTTACCTGTTTATAAGGAAAAAATGAACAAAAAATAAACTAAAAAGCTTACTTTCTCAAGCTTTAGATACTATAGTCTTGCAATTTGAGTTTTCTTTCTTTACTTTTGTTTTATTTTCTTTTCTAACTCTTTTATTAGGAAAAATATGTGTGCTGGTTAGAGAATTAGATTCTCTTAAAGGAAAAGAAAATTGGCCAATTCCTATTCTTTTGGGCTTAGGTAATCTTTTAAGATATAAGTAGGATAAATCAAAATTTAAAATAATAATTAAAATGCATAAAGTATTTAAAATTATTTACGAAAAGATATTATATTATATTATATATCAATAATTATTAATAGTTTTATATAATTAATTGGTTCGATTTTTTAGGTTTTTTTATAGTAGAACCAAAACCAAATCAAATATTATCGGTTTTCAAAATTTAAAACCAAAATCAATCCAAATCAAAAAACATATCGATTTACTTAATTGGTTTGATTCGATTTGGGTCACTTTCTATCGAACCGTGAACAACCCTTGCTTTATGTGATATCTTATTTTTGTTGGTTTATTTTCACTTCAAGATATTTTATTTTATTTTATTTCCTGATATTAAGATATTGTAATTCTTTTGGATTAGGAATTTGTATTATGGGGCTTATTTTTCAATGTGTATTTGTTAGGCTTGTATTTTAATTTTTTAAACAAATGAGTCTTGAACCCAGTTGCATTTTTTCCGCACGAATCCGCGAAAGATTTTGTTATTGACTCAATTTGATTAATAAGCGCATACATACTGTACTTTTTTAAAAGAAAATGTTTGAGATGATGGTAACCACAAATTTTTTCATCGAGAAAAATAAATAATCGTGACTTCTTTTCAAAAGTAAATATAACAGTCTTCGAGCTTGATCTCGAATTGTCTTTTATTTTAGAGATCTTCAATCAAATAGCTGGCCGTATTTATTATTTCCTTTTTTAGCCATATAAATACTTTGTACATTAATTATACATATATAATATGTCACGATCCATTTTCATAATAGGTTGTGAGGGCGTCCGACACCGTTGCCAGGCCAGTCACTGCGGAACATTTCTAAAATCTTGTATTTGTTTTATCAGGATTTAAGTAAAATAACCATGTCAAATTCGGATTTAAGACCAAAGGAGATAGATATTGAAAGTAATATAATATTACAAATCCAAAATAAGTCTACCAATGTGTGTGACAGAGCCTGGTGTCACAAGCTACGGACGACTAGTAAAATATACACAAAAGAATAATACACTATCCTACTGTCTGAATCAGGATAGATAGAAAACAAAAGTACAAAGAAAGACTTCTTCGGCTGGTCAAAGCAAAGCCGATGCACCTGATACGACTAAAAAAGAGAGCAATGGTCCGAAACCCCAAGCAATTGACCAGGAGATGATCATCGGGAATGGTCGGATCAGCATTAACGAGAAGCATGCTCACCGTAGAAGTCCCAATCGTGCTCACTGACGCACACCAGAATGATACCCAGATCCACCTGCTTCAGATCCTGTACATTTAGGTATAGAAGTGTAGCATGAGTACATAGGCAACATGTACTCAGTAAGTATCCCGTCTAATCTCGAAGAAGTATAGACGAGAGTTCGACTTGATACTTACTAAGGTCAAAATAATATAATAATAGCGTGCTATATAAAAAATGAAACATTTTCAACAACAACAAGTTGAAATGAAAAGACATAATCATGTTCTTGGACATAATTCAATTACCATTTTCCTTTTTACATACTTAACAAGTAATCATGTCACGTCTAAGCTTAAGCATATATATCATGTACAATCATGCCGAGGTCGACGGTCCGCTCCAACAGAAAATAAACTGTGCATTGCCGAGGGTTGAACGACCCGTACCATAGGTGCATCTATTCTCACCGAGGCGATCGGCCCGATCCATAATTATCAAAAGAACATCAAGAATGCACACAAAGGCTCATTTGAAACTCCTACATAGGTTCAACAAGTTCATATGTTCACTTTTCGTTTTCCCAAGTCTCTAGAATATCATAATTGATCATATTGGCAATTAAATAAAAGATATCTCCAAATTAGGCATGATGTGGGGCCTAAACTACCCAAGCAATTAACATTATAGTAGCTACGCAAGGACTCTTGTCACCTAGTACGTAAGTAGCCCCCGCATTTAGCAGCAATTTCTCATTTATAAATTCAATGGGGATAATTCACTCTTACAAGGTTAGAAAGGAGACTCACCTCGCTCCAAAGTGCACTTCCATTATAAAAAACAAGCCCAAGCCCTCAAGTCGTAGCCAAACGATCACAAACTAGTTAAAGGAAGTAAGAACTAATCAATATAAGTTTTCAAGATCAAATTCTAGCTATTTAAGCCATTTTCAACCTTTTTCACAAGTTTCCTAAATTTCGACCCTGGGCCCACGTTCCCGGATTCGAAAATTTTTCGAAGAAAGTTGTTCTATGTAATCTAAGGATCACTAATATATGATTTCTAGTTCATTACATAGCAAATTACATTATTAAATCTTAGTTTTGTTAAAATCCTAGGTCTAGCTCTAACCCTTGATTTTTACTTAATTTTTAGTGTTTAATCTAGCTAATGTACATGTATTTAAACTAAGCATGAAGGGAAATTACTTATCTTACAAAGTTATGTTGAAACCCTCTCTTTGGAAGCACCCAAATCGCCCAAGTATGGAGTTGTAAATGGAGTAAATGGCTTTGAGTTTTAATTAAATGAATTCTTCCCCCAGCTATTTTCGCTTTTGCGGTACCTTTTCCGCTTCTGCGGAAACAACTTCTACGGTTTTGGGCCGCTTCTGCGGTTTTGGCCCAAGTTGGCTGGACCACTTCTGCGGTCGAATTACCGCTTAAGCGGGATCGCTTATGCGATTTCAAGAACGCTTCTACGATTTTTCCTGGGTTGCCCTTGGTCGCTTCTGTGGAGGTCTGACTGCATCGTCAGTACCGCTTCTGCGGTCCTAGAACCGCAGACGCGGTTATGACAGAAGCAACAAAAACTCAGCACTTCTTAAACTTTTAACTTCACTTGATCCTCGCTCGTTTGACGTTCGGGGCTCCCACGCCCTGTCCGAACATATTGACAAGTCTGAAATCACGAGGAAGACATACTCGAACCCTCATATCACTCGAAACAACGTTAAATCTAAGAATCATGCCCTTAAACCAAATGAATCAATCTATTGAACTCCAAGTTCTTATTTTACTTCTAACGGGTCAAAACGCCCTTTCACTACTCGGATTGACACCAAATTTTACAGGTAAGTCTTAACTGATATATCGGACTCGTACCAAGTTTCAGAACCAAATCCGAGCTCGATACCTAGGAAATCAATGAATACTTAGTTTCTTTAATTCTTTAAAACCTCAATTAACACTTTCACTAAAAAATTCATTACTCGGGCTAGGGACCTCGTAATTAAATTCCATGCATACGCCCAAGTAGCATATTTTTCCACGGATCCTCTGGGACCGCCAAATAATAAATCCGAGTTCTTTTCCCAAGAAAGTTGACTGAATTCAAACTTGGCCTTTTAAGAAAATCTTAAAGAAGCAAATGAGCATATTCTTACTCAAAACTTTGTCAACTTTCAAACTAACTGTCCCCGCAGGTCATAAATTAGCTAAAGCAAGTGTGAAAAATTTAAGGAACAAGGTTCTAAATGGTAAAACAACCAATTGAGTCGTTACATAATATATAAATTATGCATATATTATATCTCCATCTGCTATTTTAAGCTTAAGCGATTAGGTGAACGACTATTTGAGTTAATTAATCAAAGTGCTTGAAGTTTGATCTTGACGTATTTTAATCCAAGGGCTTGCAACTTGTTTTTGAATGTTCATCTTGATCTTTTAATTCTCAGAATACTTGAATGCTTATAGCTTTTAGAAAAATATGTAACGTTTGATCCACGAGCTCTCTCTTGATTTTTGTTATGAATTCTCAATGTCTTTCCTGAGTTATGAAGATCTATATTTATAGTTATGAAAGAGAAGAGTTGTGATAAGAACAAACTCTTTCCGATCAATCAGATTGAAGCGTGATATTACCTCATTTGATTGGCCAAAATATATCACTTGCACACGAGGCGTAGAGTGCAATTTTATTAGCCTTTTGATTTGACTTGGAATGCCTTGTCATTTTGACACGTGGCATAATCTTATTGGCTCTTTCATTTGACTTGGTGTGTCACGTAATTTGGTACGTGGACCCAAATTGAACCTCTAATAAGATGATATATTGAGCTTTAATGAAGTGGGGTCATCACTTTAGCCTAATTAAATGGGCTAGCGCAATGGATGTAGACGTACTTATTTTAGGGGTTTTTACCTTCCTATACTATATAAAAAACCTTATTACCCTCAATGTTTAAGGTTTGGTATAATTACATTTAGTGTACCAAATTATCAAATTCTATACCATAGTGTATTTTAAGAGTACAATTAATGCAACATATATCCCTCCTTAATTCAAGGTTCCAAAAATGAGCCCTTTTTTTGTTCTATATCTTTTAGCACCTAAATTTAAACCTATTATTTTAGTAGCTAATTGATCTTTTGAATAAGAAGAAGGGGTGCCGCACCTGGCACAAGAGAGAGGAGCTGCCAAAGCCCAAAAATGTGTGAATATTTCCTTACCAGGACAACATTGTGGATAAGGAAAACAGTCCATGTTCCTTTCTTTATCACTATACCAAATTAGTCCTCTCATTGCATTTGCAACATTTTGTTAGGTACATAAATACGGCAGCTGCAACCTGCTGGTTCTCTACCGGCACTACAGTATACTCTCTAACGTCCTACCGCTTCTCAACACCCATAAGACCTTTTTCTTCTTCTTTAACGTCATGTCGACACTTCAAAACGAGTTTTCTTTAATTTTTCAGTTTTTCATAAATATTCTGGACATAATTGGTTTTGACTGAAATTCAGACTGAAACTCGAAGAAAAGAAGAAGAATTTCAATCTGAAATTCGGTCAAAACTAAGTCTAATCTTCACCAAAACCCCTCAAAATTAAGATATAAACTCCAAACCATATTCCCAATTATTTTCAACAACATCCAATCCAAACAATAGTGGAAAATATCTTGAAGAATATTTACTTCCATAATAGCTTCCCGATTTTACGCAGGTGATTAACGCAGAATTTTAATGTAGACTCAATCAATCGCAAGATTTTTTCCTAATTTTTAGCTCGTTAAGTATAGAAGATTCTGCCCAATTAATCGTGCAAAAATTGTAGAAAAAAATATGGACTAGGCAGGTAATTTAGATATTATGCACATTTTTGGTAATAAGGTTTCAGATATGGTATAGTTAAAAAAAAATTCCTTTATTTTATCCATATGTATTGGGGCATTTCCATCTAGATCCAGTTTTAGGGTCATTATTGAGATTATACTCGCTTTTCACTAAAAATTGTAAGTCTACCAACTTTTCGGATAACTTCAGACATACGGGCATGACGTAGCAAAAAATTATGTTTGGAGTTTGAACTTCAGAATTTTTTGGTTGAAGTATGACCTTATCAAAGCGAAACTTCAGATATTTTCGCCAGAAGTTTGGTCTGACTTGCAAAGACAATCGAAAAAGCTTCAGTTCAGAGTACAAACTTCTGACAAATAAGTCTAAAATTCTTCAGTTTGAAGTGCAAACTTCTGACTCTCTAAAGAACTTTAGACTTGGAATTAGCCTAAGAACACAATCAAATTAGATAAAGGAACAAGAAAAAAAATTCTTGCTTATAAGTATAAAAACCACAATCTAAGGGACTCCAACCCAAGGCAGCTAATAATTTCTCACTATGAAATTGAAAACAGTGAAATAAGATGCATCCAAGAAGTTAATCTTACCACGATAACCAATCTATGTAATCCTGTTATTGGTATTCGATCCTGGACTCGTGTTCTTATATTCAGAATAATACAACATACTTAACGCAAAACTCACACCAAAGTGGTAAATCATTGTGTATTTCATATTCAATCTATAATACTTATACAGAGTCTCATGAAGAAGAAGAAGAAAAAGAGGGAAAGAAAAGAGTGCACAGGTCGCAGGAAGAAGAAGAGAGGGCATATGAAGTTGTAAAAATTAGGGTATATGTTAAATAATTTTAAAAACTATGAGTATAGGTTAAGTGAGGGCGATCAAATAAAATTCCCCGTATAATTTTTACATATATATTAGACTAATATAATTAATCAAATTACACTAGTCTTTAATATTTATTTGGACTAATTTATCTTGAATTAAAATATAATCTAAATTAATTTTTAAATTTAAATCCAGTAAATTTTAAATACTTAGGATGATGTAGCCCAAAAATCAAGATGGTCCATAGTTTGAACTTTGAATAGGTTAGCAGAAAAAGACCTTTTTTTTTTGCAGTAAACGTGGAAGATTTTTTCATATGGTTTATACTGGTCATGATGTTGGCAATAAATTTCCTCTCGCCGGGATGTCGTGGTTGACCAGACAAAAATAAACTAATTTACATTATGTTGTAAAATTATTTATTTTATTTTAAAATTTATATTCACATGAAAAGCTAGCAACAATGGTGGCCGGTACTGATAGACGTGATGTGGAGGTGAATGTTAGTAGTGGCCGACCGGCAGAGCCGAAATTTGGATTTTACTCTTATGAATTTTGACATTAGAGCGACAATTTCAAGAGTTAAAAATGCATTCTATATTTAATATTTATATATATTTAATAAATTTTTTAATATAAAATATATTATTTGAACAAAATATATTTAATTTGACCAAATATATCGCTCGACTTCTGCCTCCGCCCTTGCCTGGCGGTGAAGATATGGTGATTGGACAGTTTGCCACAATCTTTATGTGTCGATTCGTTCAACAAAGGCGTCTTACGACTTCCATCAGTAACAACTATAGGGTGTGTGAAAAGGAAGAATTGTTGCCTTCTGCTAATGTGGGGATCCCGGTCTCAATATATTCAAGGAAACTTCTTAACTCATTCGTTTTAAAATATTTAGAATTTTAAAATAGTACGAAGTAATTTTAGTACCTTTTTTTTTACAAAATTATTTTTTATTATTTCAATTACCGGAGTATTGTAAACCAAGTAAGATATTTAACAAGAGATGAACATAGTTTAGACAAAATACCCTAATGATTAAAGATGTTAAATATATATCGATATTCTTAGGAATACAAAAACCTTAAAAATAAATAATATGAATCGGGAATAATTTTATTTACGTGATTGTCTCTCTTTCATTCGGAGCAAGTATCATAATCGTACCACAGATTGTGATTTTTTTTTCTCGATTGCGTTCTCTCTTTGAGCAGGCCAATATTGATTGATTGAGACAAAACGAATCTCGTAATAAAACTTCGCTCCCTCTTCACACTTGATTGCTCAAAATCTGACCGCTTAGGTTAACCCAACGGAGATCTCGTCCAAGTAGCGAGACAGTGGAAGACGACATGGTTTGCTTCAAACTTCGTGCTTATAATACCCAACAAGTCAAAAAACAACACTCGGAGAATGAGAAAGCGGGAGTGATATGAAAGTGTACTAACCCAAGAACGTAGCAAGAATTCCATAACTATATATAATGAGGGAACCTTGCAAGAAGGAGGGGGGAGGGGGAGGGGTTCTTTCCCTCTCTCTTTCCTCTTCTCTATGGCAAAAAGAAGGAAAAACAATCTTCCATGAAATATATAAAACAATTATCTCCACCGATTAATGAGAGGAGAAATGAAAAACATCAATAAGACTGATTGCCCCTAGTTCGTCTTATGCATTATTTTTTGATTTGCTTGTAGATATGGAGTTTGTTATGTTTGACTAAGATTTACCTCATCATCTTTTCTAATTGATTTAATAAAAAATGTTTCAATATCTTTGCATCAAACAATTGGCGCCGTATGTGGGGAATTCTTAGTGAAAACTTCATAGCCTCCTTTAGATAAAAAATCAGAAATATGATCACCCACCGAAACGAATAGTAAGTAAACCTCACAAGCTAACCTAGACAATGATGCTATACACAAGCAGAAGTTTCAACCAACGTCCTCCCTCGCACGTCGAGAAGCCCACGAGCCAGCCAAAACGAGCCTAGCCTGCACATGAAAAAGTCGCAAAAAAAGGGAAGGGAAAGAGAGCTGAATACAGTTGTTAAATTCAGAAAACATCACCACCATCAACCACTGAAATTCCAAGCAAAGTGTCCAACGCCACAGATCCACCTTCTGTTGATTTCTCAAATGAAAATGCAAGCGTCATGTGGGCGAGCTAGCAAGGAAAAAACCAACTAAAGAATGGGGAATTACTACAAAACGATCGAAATATCATCCGCCAGACAAACTTAACTCCTAGGAAATGATACCCCTTAACCGATACCCCATCTACCTTACCAAGAAGGTGTCTCAAGAGAGCCCTCACGGGGGATTTAAAGACTGGGCCGACGAGGGGGAACTCCCCCAAGGTCAAAGGACCGACGAGAGGAAACTCCAATAGGTGCTGAAATAAGTATGAGCAAAGCAGCAACATTTTTTGCTCTCCAACACCGCGGTCCTCGATATAAATAAAATAAGGCGAACAAGGACTCCCTCAGAATATATCCAACTATTCGGGAAATTGGGACTCACAACGTGTTAATATTTTGACGAAAGTTCGAAATAACACCCTTAAGGCCAAATGCCTTTGCCAAAAAGAGAAACTCGACCTCGATCGAATGGCGACGGGTTAATATTTCAATGAAAGTTCGAAATAACATAGTTTGATCTCGATCGAACAATGCCCTTATTGACATTTTGACGAAAATTCGAAATAACACTCTAAAGGCCAAGGACCTTTTCCAAAAAGAAAAGTTCGACCTTGATCGAACAACGATGAGTTGATATTTTGATGAAAGTTAGAAATAACACTCTTAAGGCTAAGAGACTTCGCCAAAAAGAAAATTTCAACCTCGATCGAACAGCGGTAGGTTAATATTTCGATGAATATTTGAAATAACACCCTTACGGCTAAGGGACTTCGCCAAAAATAAAATTTCAACCTCGATTGAACAGTGACAGTGAAAATTTTGACGAAAGTTCGAAATAACACCTATAAGGCCAAGGTCCTTTGCCCAAATGAAAAGTTCGACCTCGATCAAGCAATGACGAGTTGATATTTTGACGAAAATTCGAAATAACACCCTTAGGGCCAAAGACCTTCGCTAAAAAGAAAAGTTCGGCCTCGATCGAACAACGAGAGGTTAATATTTCGATGAAAGTTTGAAATAACACCCTTAAGGCTAGGGACTTCGCCGAAGAGAAAAGTTCAACCTCGATCAAACAACAACATGTTAATATTTCAACGAAAATTCGAAATAAAACTCTTAAGGCCAAGGGCCTTCGCCAAAAGAACAGTTCAACCTCGATCGAACAATGATGAGTTGATATTTCGACGAAAGTTCGAAATAACACTCTTAAGGCCAAGAGCCTTCGCCAAAAAGAAATTTCGATCTCGATCGAAGAATGACGACTTAATAGTTCGTCGTAAGTTCAAAATAACACCCGTACGGCCAAGGGCCTTCGCCCAAGAGAAATTTTTTACTACGATCGAACAATGACGAGTTGATATTTTGATGAAAGTTTGAAATAACACCTTTAAGGCCAATGGACTTCACCGAATAGAAAAGTTCAACCTCAATCGAACATCGACATGTTAATATTTCAACGAAATTTCGAAATAACACCCTTAAGTCCAAGGGCCTTCACCAAAAAGAAAAGTTCGACCTCGATCGAACAGCGACAGGTTAATATTTTGACGAAAGTTTGAAATAACACCCTCAAGGCCAATAGCCTTTGCCAAAAAGAAAAGTTCGACCTCGATCGACCAACCATGGGTTGATATTTTGACGAAAGATCGAAATAACACCCTTAAGGCCAAGTGCCATCACTGAAGAAAAATAGAACTCTCGATAGGATAATACTTCGATATAGGCTTGAAAGTAACATCCCTACAGCTAAGGTCGCTATTAGCAAAAGAATTCGATACCATTCTGGATGTGATGTGATACTACCTCGGAACAAGCCCAAAAACATTGTCCCATCAGCTAATGACATCATCAAGGCTCCACTCAACCCATGTGACATTAAAATTCCCTAAGAGGCGGGAAATAATCACGCGAAAATCTACTTTGCACCAAAACTATGAAGAGAAAAACTAGAAAAAAGGTATAGAAGGCATATAACAATGGAAAATTCCTCTTTATACAAAGCTAATACGCAAACAGCCGCAGATTACCTACATCTAAAACCAATAGAGTCCGAAAAAAAACAACAATAAAAAAAAAACACAAAGACAATTATTCTTTCATTCAGCACCATTTCTAGGAAATCCTCCTTCTTCCCTGCGTCCTCATCAGCTTACGGCGTCGTAGAGTCATATCTTTAATTAATACGAGCCTCTTGTGCATTCACCCGTGCTCCTTCATATGCGGCCTCGATAACGTTTCCCACCTCCCACAAACTCTTATTGATGTCCCGCTAAGCTTCAGCATGAACCCAAAGCTCGTGCAAATTATCGAGAACGTCGGCGGAGGGAGATTCGAATTGATCAACATTAACTTATTTTCGGTCTCAAGAGAAGCAAATCGATCCCCTAAGGTCGATGCATCCCGATCGATCTCTCCAATGCGTTCCTCGAGCCTCGCCTCCCTTAGTGTGGTCGTCGCCCTATCCGACTCTTACTCGGATTGGAGGATGCAAATAGTGCTCTCCAGAGCTGCCTCCCTTGTCGAAGACGCCGACCAGGCACTCTCAATGTTCTCCAACCCGGAAACCTTTTCTCTAACTTGTCCAATTTCCCCATCCACTCCACACTCATTGCCTTGACCCTGATAAGATTTTGGTCCATATTAGATTACATTAACATCAACTTTCCCTGAAGATATTCACACTGTGCAACAACCCCTTTGACTAACTCAAGCTCTTTGTACTTCGAACGAAATTGCTCCTCGAGCACGCTAATTCTGTGAATAGCCTCCATCAATTGCTGGTACTTCTTATCCAATTCCTCGTTGAGGGATAGAGCACCAAAGTTTTCCTTCAGTCACTTGTAAATCTCACGACACTTATTACAATAGCGCCGATACTTCTCAACCTCTTCAGAAAATTCTTGGCCTGAATGTCAGCCCTACGAGCATTCTCAATTTCCACCATGTACTCTGAAAAATGAAAAGATGGGTCAAGACCATATCGTCCAGAAAAATAAAAAGAACATGAAAGAAAGGCGAAACGTACCCTTAATCCCATAGTGGCCATTTCATGCATCAGGTCATTATCAGGAACGTTCCAAAGAGCCTCCTTCTCGGCAGCATAACACAAAATGTCGAACTGAGCACTAGGTCTTCCGTGTCCCCCAAGATATTAATATTTGATGAGATATCAAGAATACGAAACGGGCCTCCCGGATGAACCACCGAACGGGTAAGAACCTCTTCAAACATCCTAACGTTATCAAGATCAAGGTCAGACTCAGATTCGTAGTCATCGACCACGACACCCTTTCCCCTTCCAGCGGCCAATGAGGAAGCACGATCAGACATCGAGGATGAAGGTTTCCGAAATAGCAACAGCGGCCTCAGAAATCTGAACCCCAGTCACGGTAGGCAGTTTATCAATGGCAGCGGCAGGGATCTCCATCGATGGGGATGATACAACGACTGGCTCCCTCTCTATAAACCCCCCACCTCATACCCCATCAAGGAAAGGTCTTCTTCCAGATGTATCATGACTGGAGGTTCCATTTTGGATCCCACTCGCCGCCTCTTGGATGGCCCCTCTCCTTACTTGACGCGGGAGGATTCACTCGCTGGATAGGAAATATGGGTTAGAATCTTAGTTTGAGGGGAGGACTCCGTGTGTACGGCCACAACCGTAGACTCAACTGAAGCGGCCCTCAACGAAGGTCGAGCAGTAGACACTGAAGTAGGGCAAGCGGATGATATAGACGGATGAAAAGCCAGTGGATGAGCCCTCGCTCTCCGCACTCTCCCTGGCATCGACGAACATTATGTAAGAAACCAAGTAAAAAGGAAAGGGAGAAGAATAGCAAACAGAAACACTCTCACCACCAGTAAGAGGCTTGCGTCTATATCTTTTATCGAAGGACGACCATGTGCGGATCCCCGCCGTATGAGAAAGGATGGCACTCACCCACTCCCGTATACCCTCAACAGGTGCAGGGGGTAGTTTCGCGGCTGTAAGAACATAAACAATTTAGAACTACCCAATGGAAAGCAATTGGACATCATTCCAACAAAAGGTATAGAGATTTACGTGCGAAGTTCCATTTCTCAGATAACCCCGTTGGATCAGTCACAAGGTGCTCGGTCCACACATCAAAGTAATTCTCGTAAAAGCGATGGTTGGCCCTATTGTCCATCTTCACCACTAGAATCGTCGACTCTCAGTGACGAATGTGAATCATCGTGCCACGAATGAGTTAATGAGAGAAGATATTGAGCATGTGCTCCAAAATGCACGACCGGCAAGCTCCGTAAACTTGAGCAGCATGGGAACAATTTGTTCAGATACGATGAAAGTTGAGCTTGGCATACCTCATAATAGCGGCAAAAATTTACCACCAAGAGAGGGAGAGGATGCGCGTATCCAACAATAAAGGGGCAGGTGTAGAACCCACAATACCTTGGGGGGTCAAAATGGACTATGTCGTTCCCCACCGCTGGCCGTATTTCGACATAGCGAGGTATTCCCCACATGGACTTCAATTCTGCAATCCCCTCTTCATTTATGACCGAGGAAGAAGGTTCCAGCTCCTCCACGGCAAGACTGTAGAAATCTGTCCATGTTTTCCCCTGGGCGAGGCAAGAACTCAGCCATCAACAGGACCTCCTCATCTTCTACCACTTTTGCTCCTCCAGTGGCCATAATATCGCTTTCCGGCGTTGGAATTATGGCAGGGAGGTCAGCGCGAGAAGAATCACCAACCATTTGTATCAATTTAATAAAGAGAATGAATAAAGAAAAGGAAAGACGAAAGTTCCTAGCTAACAAGAGAAAATCAAACAATCCAAAGTGTCAGGAGAAATGAAGATTTTCAAAGTTCTTTCAAGTAAAGGCAAAGAAGTGTGTCAATTGAATGGTGCATTCCTTCTATTTATAAGAGATATAAATTCCGCAAGAACGAAACCTAAGAGTCGCCAGTCGACTTTGATAGGGCATGAAACAATTCAATCTCTAGGAAATGTATGTCATAATGGCAGCAACCACGAATAATGTTTCAAGTTAAACGATATTTTGGGTTCTGAAATGGCCGCAACGGTTCAAGGATATCAAAAAGGCGCCGCTATGCTACTTGAAGATAAAGATCATACCCAAAGGGTAGTTAGTCAGATTTCTCTTAGGTATGTAACAATCATAATCCGTATACTAGGCATGACAACCTCGGCATATGGAGGGACTAACCGTATTGGTCAAAATCTGACCGCTGGGATTTACCCAACCGAGATCACGTCCAAACGGGGAGATAATGGAAGAAGGCATGGTTTGCTCCAAACTCCGTTCTCACAACACCCCACAAGTCAAAAAATAATACTCTGGGAACGAGAATGTTGGACGTGGTTTGAAAGTGTACTAACCCAAGAACGTGGCAAGAATTCCATAACTATATATAGAAAGGGAACCTTCCCAGAAGAAGGGGGTTTCTTTTCTTTTCTTTCTCTTTCCCTCTCTTTTTCCTCTTCTCTATAATCTTCTTAGTAAAAAGAATGAAAAGCAATCTTCCATGAAATAAGTAAAGCAGTTATCTCCACCGATTAATGAGAGGAGAAATGAAAAACATCAATAAGATTGATTGTCCCTACTTCGTCTTATGTATTATTTTTTGATTTGCTTGTAGATATGGAATTTATTATGTTTGACTAAGATTTACCTCTATCTTCTTTTCTAATTGATTTTGTGAAAAAGGTTTCAATATTTTTTGGATCAAATAATCCGGGAGAAAATGTGACAAACTCTTTTGTTTTTTCCTTATAGGTATTTCAACAGGGAACATGCGAGAGAACTGAGAAAAAGGAGTTCAGAACTTTAACCAAGAAAAGAGATGGTCCTAACTATTCCATATTTGATTTAACACAATTTAGTTGAGAGAAGTACTTATCTTTGAATATAAACACACTTAGACGCATTTGTCTAGAGTCTCTTCTCGAAGGAAAACCCCAAACAAAAAAAACTCGTGTTTTCACGTAAAATATTATTCAGAAAGATAAATAATTTTTAATTATTTATTTTTTAGTACCTAATTGGTGAGCTTGTTAATTGGGGTTTGGTGAATAATTACTTTTTTTTGTTGTCAAACTGAATAATTGATACTAATTAAATATGGTCAAAATGGATTAAACCTTAATTGATTCGTCAAATATTTGGCATACAATCAGCGGAAAGAAAGCAATCCAGAGGGGATGCTCTTGCCTACATTTCGGCCAAAATAGTCACGTTTTGCCTAACTAATAGTAAACACTAACATTAGATACGGTAAATGGATAGAGAGAAATTTCAAAGTCCAATTGTAACAAGAAATCATTTTGAGTCGAACGAGTTGGATCATGATCCTTTAGCCAACTAGGTAAGAATAGCACGGTCTAGCCAGTTTTCGGACGGCTCATTCAAAAATAGCTAGCGTTTATTAAGTTAATAAAAATAGTTATTATTTTGCTGCAACAGATATCGGTCCAGCATAATATACTGGAGTTCGGTGCACCTTTGTAAGAACTTCAATATATTATGCTGGACCGGTATACTTTGTTGGCTCCAATATAATATACTGGAGACTGGAGCACCGATGCTCCAAACTGCAGTATATTATGCAGGACGTGTATATTATACAAGAACTACAGTATATTAGACTGAAGTTCTAGAATAATATACTGGAACTCCAGTATATTATGATGGAGTCTTTTTTCGAATTTTGAACAGTATTTTTCGTTCAGATTTATCTTTACATGAAAAGTGACATAATTTCGATTACTTTTGAAACTGGGCTATTTTTGAACGATCATTTGTAAATCCGGCTATTTTTTAATTTCGCGCTATGGTAAAAATAGCACGGTCTAGCTAGTTTTCGGATTGGTCATTCAAAAATAGTCAGCGTTTACCAAGTCAATAAAAAATAGTCACTATTTTGTTGCATCAGAGATCGATCTAACACAATATACTGGAGTTTGGTGCATATGTGTAAGAACTTCCAGCATATAATGCTGGACCGGTATACTTTGCTGGCTCCAGTATAATATACTGGAGACTGGAGCACCGGTGCTCCAAACTCCAGTATATTATGTTGGACCGATATTATACTAGAACTCCAGTGTATTAGACTGGAGTTCCAGAATAATATACTGAAACTCCACTGTATTATGCTGGAGTATGTTTTCGAATTTTGAATATTGTTTTTGTTCAGATTTATCTTTATATTAAAAGTGGCTAAATTTCGATTACTTTTGACACTAGGATATTTTTGAACAATCACTTGTAAATCTGGCTATTTTTTTGGAATTATCAATTTATTTCATGTAAACTGCAATATTTATAACTCATAACTATCCTTGGAACCAATTTCATTGTAGCGTACACCATATCTGGACATTGTGTCCCACAATATGGGTACCTAGCACATTCTTTCTGCATTTCATCTTTCTCTACTATCATTTTTAAATACACTATATTTCTGGGTACCAATCTAATGTATTCATCACTCTAGCCAACTTTGAAGACCTTGTTCCTTTTACATGCACTTCCTGAATTATCGGCCTCAGTATTGTTTTAGCAGTTCTTCTTTTCTTCTGAAACACTGCAGAGTTCCTTTCTTGCCAGCAATAGTAAACTGTTGCTGCAAGCACCATTCGACATATCTCAGCCCTTGCACTTTTTCTCTTAGCCTTCTGCACCATCCACACAACAACATTCTACCAGTTTTTCGATAATATTTGAGTTCCTTGCCACTGCAGTTGTCCACCCCATATTCTGCCTATTTCCTCACATTCAAAGAACAAATGATTCACTATTTCATTCTCCTTGTTACACAGGGGCAGCTAGGTTCAACATTAATGCCTCATTTCATCAATCTATCTTTGGTCGCTAGTCTTTGTTGGATGACTAGCCTCAATATAAATGTCCACTTTGGTTGCCCTTGATTATTGCACACCAATCTTCTCCACATTACCTTTGGACATTCTCTTTGCATTATTCTTTACATTCTCTTAATTGAGAAGTTCCGCATTTGTCTGACCTCTTCTTTTTCTAATCCAGCACAATCAAAGTACTTACTTGTTTGAAAGACTTGCTGCATAGCCCATGAAGCATTTTTTGCATTTACCTCCCACACAACCTATCCTTTTACATAGTATGTATGTACCCAATGCACCCATAACTTCTCTATCCTTGTGCAGATATTCCATAACAACTTACATATCGCTGCTTTATTCCATAGTCCTATGTCCATGAAGTTCAAACCTCCTGCTATTTTTTGTAGGCATAATCTGCTCCAGAGCTTTCTTGGTAGGTTCAGCATTCCCAGTCCATAGAAATCTTCTACACACGGTCTCTACAAATTGGATCACTTTGGGCAGTATGAACACTTGTGCCCAGAATGTCTGAATAACAAATAGGACACTCTTCACCAAGATTGCCCTCCCAACATAGGACAAATACTTTGTTGTCCAATTTTGGATCCTTTGTAACATTTTGTCTATTAGAGGTTCACACTGCATGATAGATAATTTTTTCGTTCTAAAGGAACACCAAGATATCTAAATGGTAATTCACCCTTATTGTATCCAACTGCCTTTAGTATTTGTTATTGCATTCCTTCACTCACCCCTCCAAAGTAAATACATCTTTTGTTCTGATTTGCTATTAGCCTAGAAGCTGCTGAGAACTGTTGGAACTGCTCGTACAATGCTTGTACTGACTGCATATCACCCCTGCAAAATAGAAGCAAGTCATCTGCAAACCGTAGTTGTACAACGTTGTGTCGACGCCCCCCTTTTCATTGGACGGGAGTTCGAAATCGGGTATACAACATTATGGGAGGACAACTCTTATTCCCTTGCGAGAATTGGGTTTTGGAGTTTTGGAGAGTCTCCACCTAATGATTGTAGTCCATTATGACACTTTTAAAGTAATGAGCAAATTGAGAAGAAGAAACCAGAGTTTGGGTAAGGGCTTAGAGATTATCTCAAGCGGAAGGTGTTAGGCACCCCTTAAGATCCACTAGTGTGGTTCCCGGCCATGTTATTATTGTGACTTTAGAAGATATAAGAAACAAATAAGGTTTGCGCATAGTAATTACAAATAAGTTTAAAGTGTTTTTAAAAGAAGAAAGGAATATCCAATTTTGTTAGAAAAGGGATTAAAAGGGAAATAGAATTTAAAAAAAACATCGTAGATAAAAAAAGAAAAGAAAAGAGGTCCTAGGTTTAAACATAATATGGATCACATTAATGCAATATCCAGTAATCACTCCTCAGAAAAGGGGTCGCACGTGATATTAGCGCACCGGTCATCATATCCATATTCTAACCATCCCATCCCGTTAAGGTATTAAAGTGCGTTTTAGTCTCGTTTACTTGTTGCATTCTAGTACCCGTCCCAACCTATCAGTCCCGAAGTATTAGGACTTCTAATCCTAAGAGGGAAGAAAGGGATAAGGGATTTTATAGAGTTTAAAGTATAAAATTCTAATTTCGACATTCAAAAACAAGTATCAGATAGAGGAAAAAAATAAAACAAATAAGCGAGGCTCAAATAAACCTCTTAAATAAGACAAACATATAGTTTAGCACGTCTTGACACATACTGATTTGCTCTTAGATTAAATTAAGCGGTGAGTGGACTGGTTCAACACATATTTTTAGGTAGAAAGTCTGCATTTGGCAACCCGGATACTATTGTCAGAGATTAAGGCATTTAAAGCGAGTTGCTTAGGCAGATACTGATTTTAGGAGATAAGCTAATGCAGAAGAGTTTTTGAAAGAAAGAACAGGCTGCAGACTTAATTTAGAAATGAGTTTCAAAAGGATCAGCAGATTGTCCCATTACAGAAATGGTTTTAAAATATTTTCAGAAGAGTCAAAACTTATCTAAAGAAAGAGTAAGCTGCAGAACTGATTTAAACAACATTCAGGAATTGAGTTTAAAAATACGTTGAGGGAGAACATCATAGAAGTCATTTCAGAAAAGGTATACAGATTTGAAAATTTTGATTTTAGGACAAATGTACACTAATTTAAGAGTGAGTTTTATTGAAAGGTTAAATCTTTTGAAAACATTACTGAATTAGGCGTTTTAATATCCAGTTAACCAATTATTACTATTTAGACGGGCCAGACGCGTTTGACGCAAATTCTATAAGCATGATATCTATGTTATGGATTTCCTAGAACTTGTTAGTGAATTTGTGAAAAGATGCTTGTTTAATTAACCCTACAGTTTGCCTAATGAATATGCATATCCTATAGGCATGATATCTTTGGATGAATTTTTTCATAAAGTTTGAACTCTTATAGGCAGTATCTCTATATGTGTAATTACAGAACATGAGCGTTAAATCCTATAGACATACTATCTATGTGATTTGCAGTGTAGTTAAACGTTAAATCTTATAGGTATGGTCTCTATGTGTTCGAATCAGGAGTATGAAACAACCCTATAGGAAAGATTTCAAGTAAAAGTAAAGTCCTAAATCATAATTTCTACTTTGATGCGAGAAAGTAAAGACCCATCTCACACCCTTTTTACTATACTCCCGAGTTTTATACAAGTTACTATTAACCAGAAAAATATATGTAAAAAAATACATCAAAAGCTAACAGCTAGATTCGAGAAGCCTACTTCAACCTTAATGTCCAACAATATGTGATTAACCAATTCCCAAATCCAGATTTTCAAAGTCTTCTCTTTATCCAAATTGTTTCAAAGTTCCAAGGAATCTCAGGGATTCCCGGCATTGCTTACACCCAAGACACCATTAGAATTAGAATAGTGCAGTATGGAAGAGCTAGCCCTCATGCATCCAAGTTCATAGGGAGCTCAGGGGTCCCAAAGCATGGCTTGCAAGAGAGTGGCAGAACTTATAGCTAAGAGTAAGTGCAAAGTGAAAAGGAAATTGGGGAGCCATAAAAATGGTGGTCATGCCTAGCCACAAGTGAGGCTGGTACACCCCTGACCACTTGTTTGGTTAAACAAGTTAGGAGCAGACCCTTGAAGGCCAGACCAAGACCTTGATAGTGATTAGGACACTATCAGACCTAAGCCCAAGGCTCAAACACATAAAAGGGGAAAGGGGAGTGGTAATTGATTGAGTCAGGGATTCAAGGAATCCAGTTCAGAATCATAGACAACAATGTTAGAGTACCGTTATGCCTTGAACCGTACTTACATACAAATGGGTAAAGGGTAAGGGAATTCACATAAGCAAAGTAATGACAAAGTTGCTGAAAACAGTAAGGGAAAGCATAACAGAACTAGAATGTAAATCACAGAGTGGAGGAGCAGTGTTTAAACTAAGATGGACATACCGGTTGCAAAGTAATATAATAATAGAATAATCACAACAAGAAACAATAGGAAAAACTCAGGTTTTCAGCAGAACACTCGAAAATTCTGAGAGAACTCGAAGGCATTTCAGAAAGAAAAGAGGAGAAGTAGACAGATTAGTCTGTGTATTAGAGAGTAGAACAGAGTGGAAAGCAGAGTGCCTATTACTGTGTGTGTAAGAGTGCAATTCGATGTCTTTTCAAGTAAAAAAAGGTAGTCCTCTTTTATAGTGCAGAAAGCAAGGAAGGAAAGGTAAGGAAATAGCCTTGAAATCAATCTCACATGATTTCCCTTCAGGCAAATGACTTGATTTCTAACGGGCAGAATAATTAAGGAAATGGTTTTATTCAAAATCTTTTCCAAAGCAGTACAATAAGGGTAAATACACAGAAAATTAGTTAAGGAAGGAGTTTAGTAGTACACGATTTGTGCAAATAAGGAAAGGCAATCAATCAACAGCCAGTAAAAATCAAAAGTTGAGTTTTGTTATGAATGAATCCAACCAGAAAAAGGTGAAGAGAGGTTTAATTTAAAGAAAAATCAGTAGCAATCAATCGAACCTTATTAAAAGAATTCGGAATCAATCACAAGTTGGCAAAAATCATTTGAAGGGAGAATTTATCATATGTAAACCATACATACATGTGAGTCAAGAAAGAACTGTCACACCAATTAGAAAAGAGTATAGCATATAAAAGTTCAGAGTCATAAGCAAAGAGATTCAAGTTCAGTTCATAGACTCAGAATGAGTCTGATAGTTCAGGGTTCCAATGTAGAACCCTAGTCCAAACGCCAAATCAAACTTGCCAAAAAACCCCTAAATACTAGGGTTTTCAACTCGAATCAGACATAGAGACGAGAACGACAACAATTGAATCAGGCTCAGAGGTCTCTTTCAGAGACTCATGAGAAACAAACAGATATGATTGCAGGTTTGAAACAACAAAGTAAGAAAGCTTATTTGAAGCAGAAAGAACACATTTTAAGAAAAGCTTGGAACTTAAGCAGGCTCAGAAAAGAAAAGAGGTGATATAAACTTAAAGAACACAATAGATAAAACATGTTTAGAAAGAACTCAAACAAAGTCCAGAAGAAAGCAAATAAAGAACCAAAATCTCAGTAGAGAGTACAGTAACAGAACTCAGAGGTAAAAGAACACATAAGATAAGCATGCCATAGAAACTAGTAGAAGAAAGAATAGAGTATAATATAAGAACATGCATAATACGACAAACATAAGAACATAGGAGAAAAACATGTGAGTTAGAAAATGAGAACACAAGAACATAACGTAGACAGATTCACACAAAGAAAATGAGAAAAGGAGTCAGAAAACATTTTAAAACTCTTCAGAAACCCTAAATCGAAGAGAAACAAATTTAGAAAGAAAAGATTGGAGGAAACTTTTTAAAAACTACATTAGAACACAAATATAGCATAGATCTAAGAAAACAACCAGAGAAAAACCTCTAGTAGCTTTAAGGTTTCAGAGAAACCTTAGAAATGAGAAGGCTTGGAAGAAAGTCTGGTCTTGAGTCGGGTGAGTCAGAAATAGGCTCCTAATGCTTGGACACGCTGGAGCAAGGCCGGAGAGGCCATAGAACATTGGATCTGAGAAGATCTGAACGGACATCACTGAGGTCAGACCTCAATACTTCAAACACCCAAGGTTTAAGGGTGAATGGAGGTTAGCACAGATCGTCCATGGCTTGAGAAGCCATGGACTCCGGTGAGGTTGTGGTTGAAAACAGGTGAGAGAGTCTAGGGTTTCAGGACCCTTCGAGAGAGAGTTTGAGAGATGAAAGTATCCAAAGGCGTCTATCAGAGGGAAATGGGGGATTAGGATTGGCTTAAGTGAGTTTAAAAGGAAAGGGGTAATCGTGGTCGTTGATCAAAAGGATCAACGACCTAGATTAAAAGGAATCCGGGTGGGACGGATATACGGGCTGAGGGTTTGGGTTAAATGGGATTGGGCTGGTCTGATTTTGGGTTTGAAATTGGATCAATTTTAGGCTAAAATTGAAATGAAAATGGCTAACACTTAAATAGCCACTTTTTCCTTGTTTTAATTTATAAAAATAGCAAAATGATTTTTGGAAATAAATCAAGTTTGCTAAAATGATTATAGTACATAATTATCAAATTAATAGTATTAGATTCAATTTTATTAATATAATTACAATTAAATCTTTAAAGAGGCTAGTATTATAATTATATGAAATTTAGTTTTTAAATTATCAAATGGATTTGTAAAAAATATGCAAAAATTATGTTAGCAATGTTGATGCAAATATGAGTATAAAATAAAATTTTCACCCAAATGATAATTTTGGGAATAATTATTGGATTTATGATATAAAAATAGGTAATAAATTGGTTTAACAAATCATTAAAAATGCCAAAACCTTTTGATGTGCTTATATATGCACATATATACTATTTTGGAAGTATTTTGGGTGTAAAAATACATAAGAAAAAATTGGGTATCAACTTTGAACCTTGCACATCTAGGGTGATATTTGAACCTCTTATCCTCCTTCACGTTCTTCAATGATCTACTGAGATACTTCGTAGCTTAGACACAGAGAAATGGTGATATTGGGTCCCCCTATCTAAGTCCTTTCTTGGCCTAAAATGGTTCAGTTAGCCTCTTATTTAAAGCACAAAATATGTCACTCTATTGAGACATACCATAATCCATTTTACAAAATTCTCAAGGAAGTTCAGTGCCCTCGGTACTTGCTCTATATATTTCCACTCCACAGAATCATATGCCTTCTGCATATCAATTTTGAGCATGCATCTTGGGGAAACATTCTTCCTACTATAACTTTTCACTAGCTCATGACTCATTAGGATATTATCTATTATTAGCCTCCCAGGCAAAAATGCTGCTTGATAATTGTCCACAAAGTAGTCCATTACTCCCTTCATTCTAATAGTAATAATCTTGAAAATGATCATATACAAAACTGTGCAGCAAGAGATAGGTATATACTCTCTTATATTTGTTGGATTCTAGACTTTTGGTATGAGTTTGATTGTTGTGCAATTAATTGCTTTACACATGTCACCACTATAAGAAAATTCTAACACCGCAGCTGTTATTTCCTCCCCTAAAATATCCCAAGTTGTTTTGAAAAAAGAATGCATTGTATCCATCACAACCTGATGCCTTGTTGTCATCAATTCCCCATAGAGCCTTCTTTGCTTTTGTCTTGCTAACTTGACTAATTAGCTGGAGTTGCTGCCTTCTATTTATGACCTTTCCATTTTGCATTATCTCATAGTTGATCATTGGTAGCTGTGTTGATGAGCTTCCAAGCAATCCCCTATAGAACAGTAAAATCTCTTCTTCTACCTTCTTTGGATTCTGTATTGCATCTCCTCTGCTATCAACAAATATGCCAATTATATTTCTTGACTGTCTTTGCTTCAAGCAAGCTGGCTATTTTTAATTTTATGAACAACATAATTTTGACGAGTTGAATTCTATTTTGTACTTTTACTTAACGTGTTTTGATTTGTCAGTTTGGATCTAATTCGTTAATTTAATATCTTTAGGAGTCATTTGTTAAAATTTTTTTGGTAATTCATTAGGCTTTTTATTAATAAAAAAAACTATTACAAATCATTAGCTTAGCACAACTCAGCTGGATAATCTCAAAGAAAAGAAAACATTAGCTTTTTCATTAAGTATTTCAGCTCCCCAGTAGCCTTGCAGCTACAACCATATGCTATCTCTTTTGCCACTCCTCCATAATCTCTTGCCACCCCTTCAAAGACTCTTGCATTCCTCTCCTTCCATAAGGCATATATAATTTCAGCATATATCATCTTAATGAGTTTAGCCTTTGTTGTCTTCCCTTGTATATTTTTAAGAATCTCTTGGAATTATAATTCCTACTTACTGCCACCATAGAGTTGTTGTTGCGCCCACTTGCTGACTCTGTTCCAAATTGCCTGAGCATATATGCATTCAGCAAATAAATGGTTTCTTGATTCATTGTGAGCTTGACGTATTGCACATATAGCTTGTACATTAAGCCCCCATATCAACAATCTATCATATGTTAGTAGTCTGTCATGACATTGCAGACACATTGTGAATAAGGCTTTTGGTCTTGAAGTTCCAGAATATTAGTTTTCTCCACCTTACCTTTGGGTATTCTAGTATCAGCTGTAAGTATATATGTTGAATGACACTCTTATGTTGAGCAATGGGTCTGCTTATCTGCCCAATTATATCTCTTTCCACCAGAAGTTTTCTAACCATCCAGCTAGAGGTTTGTGGAATGGTCATTGTTCCCACACTCTAATCCTTGATGTAGTATACATGAATTCATTTTATCCAAAGTTTATCCTACTTGTGAGTCAAATCCTAGTGTGTCTTTGCAATTGCAGCATAGTTCCATACATGGGGATTATGCAAATTAAGCCCCTTGTAGCCTTCGGTAGGTAGATCTTCTCCCAAGCAATTAAGGCCTTCTTTGTGATTGTATCACCCTCAAACCATAAGTAGTTTCTACAATGGGTTTCAACTATTTGTATCACCTTAGCTGGTAAAGGGAAAAGTTGATCCCAATAAGATTGGATCCCAAATAACACTGTTTGAATCAATTGAATTCTTCCAACATATGATAGCTTCTTTGTAGTCCATAAAGCGAGTTTAGCCACAATCTTTGCGATGAGGGGTTGCCACTATACCATGGTGAGCTTCTTAGTGTTTGGAGGTACCCTTAGGTATTTAAAAGAAAGTTCACTTAGTGAATAACCTAGCAGTTGAACTATAGCCTCTTTCTCCCCCTGTACCATTACCCCACAATAGACTACACTTTTGGTTAAGTTAGCTTTCAAGCCCGAGGGTGCTGAGAAAGTAGTAAAACATGCATGAAGTCTCTACAAAAATTCTCTGTCTCCTCTGGAAAACAACAACGGATCATCGGCAAAGCTTAGATGAGTGATCCCCAGCCTTCTACACCTTGGATGGAATTTATAACGTTTCTCATGTTGTAGGTCTTGTGAGTAGCCAACTCAAGTACTCCATGGCAATGGCAAAGAGAAAAGGAGACATATGATCTCCTTGTATCAAGCCTTTAGTTGCATTAATGGTGCAATTGATTCTCCATTGAGTAGAATATAGTAATTAACTATTTTGATACAGTTAGCTACCTATTTAATGAACTTCTCTGGAAACCTCAGTCCTTCCCTAGCTTGCTCTAGGTAGATCCACTCCAATAAGTTAGCTTTTTGTAGATCTACCTTTATCATACATTGGGGGAGATATGCTTTCGACCATAGAATTTGATATGTTCATGTGCTAGAATGATGTTGTCTGCTATCTTCGTTCTTGGAATAAACCATGCCTGAGCCTCTGAGAAGATGTAGGCCATTAATTTATGTAACCTACTAGTGATTACCTTAGTATTAATCTTGTATAACACTATACAGTAAGTTGTAGGCCTATAGTCTTTGGCTGTGTCTGAATTTGGAACTTAGGCACTAGTGTAAGTGCAATGCAGTTTATAGCTTTATACTAGTTCATGTGGTGAAAACATCTTGCACAGCTTCACAAACTACATTCTTAACAATGCACCATGTTTTCTTGAGAAAGACAACATTAAAGCCATCAATTCCTAGAGTCTTATCATCTCTAATTGAGCTCAATCCTTCATGGATTTTCTCCTCTGTAATTGGGGCACAAAGCTCTAGTTGTTGAGTATGTGACAAGGAAGGGTCATTTCTCATTACCAATCTATTCACTGCTGGTAGTTTTGATGCTGCAGTTCCCAACAAAGATTCGTAAAAGCTAACAAATTCTTCTTTGATAGCTTCAGGATCCCGAAGATTGACCTCAACAATAACTTGATCTCAGTTATTTGCTTCTTCTATTGTTTTTTTTTCATTACAGCTAAATATTACTAAGTATTTGAATCTCCTGGTTTGATCCAAGTGGCTATTGACTTATATGTAGTGCACTCTCCTCTATCAAAAAACCATTTTTCCATCTGATCATCCAATGCATCAGAGTAAGCACCCCCCAGTTCTTCTTGAATCCTTTTGAGGTTTGATCTTTCTTAGTTCATCTTCTCTGTAATCCCCTTGAACTCTTCTAAGTTCAATTGTTTAAGTGCAGGCTTCAAGCCTTTCCATTTGAGCCAGATATTCTTCATTTTCTCTATAGCCTTGTTTCTACCCCACTCTGTTCCCACAACTTACTTGAATCTGGGATGTTCTATCCAGACATTGAAGAACCTCAAAGGAACTTTGATGTTTCTTCTGGATTCTCTCATTGGGATGAGAATGGGTGTGTGATCAGATATGAAGGTTTATCCATATACTACAGTAAAGTGCCCATATTGAAGCATCCTTCATTATTGGTAATGTAACGACCTGACTGGTCGTTTTGTGTTTAAGAACCTCGTTACCTTAAATAAAATTTTTTGCACTTGCTTTAACTAAATTATGGCTTGAGGGGATGAGTGATTTGTAAGTTGAAAGAGTTTTGAGTAAGAATATGTCCATTTGCTTCTTTAAGTTTTTCTAAAAAGGCCAAGTTTGACTTCGGTCAACTTTCTTGGAAATTGGATCTGGATTCGTAATTTAACGATACCAGAGGTTCGGAATTTAGGGAACTTGTGGAAAATGTTGGAAAATCAGTTAAATAGTTAGAATTCAACTTTGTAAGCCTTTATTGACTAGTTCTTACTTTATTTTAATTAGTCGGTTCTCGTTCGACTACGCATTGAGGGTTTGGGCTTGTTCTTGATATTGGAAATGTGCTTCGGAGGGAGGTAAGTCTCCTTTCTAACCTTGTGAGAGGGAATTGTACCCAGAGGAATTAAAAATGAGTAATTATTGCTAAATGCGGGGGCTACGTATGTACTAGGTGACGAGAGTCCGTGCGTAGCTACTATAAATGTTAATTGCTTGGGTAGTTTAGGACCCACATCATACCTAATTGGGGAATAAATTTTATTGTAATTGCCGATATGATCATTTATGATTTTCTAGACACTTGAGAAAAATGAAAAGTGAACATGTGAACTTGTTAAGCCTTGGTAGGAGTTTCCTTATATATAAATGAGCCTATGCGTGCCTTCTTGATGTTTTCTTGATAATTATGGATGAGGCCGATTGCCTCGATGAGAATAGATGCACCTATGGTTCGGGTAGTTTGACTCTCGGCAGTGCATAATTTATTTTCTATTGGAGCGGGCCGTCGACCTCGGCATGATTGCGCATCATATATATGCTTAAGTTTAGCCAGACATGATTACTTGTTAAGTATGAAAAAGGGAAAATGATAATTGAATTAGGGTCAAGAACATGAATATGTCCTCTCATTTAAACTTGTTATTATTGGAGATCTTTCATGATATATATCTCATATTATTATTATTATTATTATATTATCTTAACCTTAGTATGTATCAAGTCGACCTATCGTCTCTACTTCTCCGAGATTAGGCGGGATACTTACCGGGTACATGCTGTTTATGTACTCATGCTACGGTTCTGTACTTAAATGTATAGAATTTGAGGCAGATGGATCTGGACACCTTTCTGGTACGCTTCAATGAGCACACTCGAGACTTCTACGGTGAGCTGCTTCCCTTTCATGCCGATCCACAGCCGAAGAAGTCTTTCTTTGTATTTTTGTTTCTATCTATCCTGATTCAGACAGTAGGACAGTGTGTGATTCTTTTATGTATATTCCGCTAGTCGCCCGTAGCTTGTGACACCAGGTTCTGGCACACACAGTAGTATATATTTATTTTTGGGTTGTATAATTATTTTGATACATTATTGATCTTTACTGGTCTTGACTTTAAATTTAACAATCTATTATAAGTTTTGGCATAGGTAAAATGAGAACTTAAATCACAACTCTGCAATCGGGTGGCCTGAAAACGTTGTCGGGTGCCATCATGACCTATTAAGAAAAATGGGTCGTGATAACATGGTATCAGCGCACTAGGTTCACGTAGGTCTCACAAGTTATGGGCAAACCTAATAGGGTCTTGTAGATCGATACGGAGACAGTTGTATTTATCTTCGAGAGGTTATAGGATGTTAGGAAAGACTACTCTTTATTCATTTTCTATCGTACAGTGGTCAGTGCACTAAAGTTTCTCTTCTATTCTCTCATAGATGGTGAGGACTCATACCGCCGACGTTCCGGACTCGGGAGGAGCTCCCCCGGTTGCTAAAGGTCGAGGTAGAGGTCGGGGGAGGGCATCGGCCCATGGTAGGGGTTGAGGGTGCCCCGGGGCTATTCCAGTTGCACCACCAGCAGATCCTGCAAGGATCTGATCATTGAGGAGTAGGGCGAGGTGCCCGCAGCTGAGCCTACCCTGGCTTATTTCATGACAACATTGGGATTTCAGGAGGTCATAGGCCGCATGCTTCGGCTCGTGGACACTATGACTCAGGCTGGTTTATTTCCAGCAGATCTAGCTGCCTCACAGGCAGGAGGGGGAGCGCAGACCCCTACATTCAGGCTCCAGGTCATACAACCGTAGTTTATCATACTCCGAGTGCACTAACCATGGAGGGGGTTCAGCCAGTTGCTGTAGTGGCAGCCCAGCTCAGGCCAGCTGTGGACGACAATCTGCATAAGTTATTGGACAGATGGACCAGGTTGCACCCTCCAGTCTTTAGGGGTGAGCGTCATGAGGATGCTCATGATTTCATTGACAGGTGCAGTGATAGACAGCAGAATATGAGGATATCGGAGTCTCATGGAGTTGACTTTACTACTTTTCAGCTGGAAGGCAGGGTCCGTAGATGGTGGCAGTCTTATGCACTTAACATGCCAGCATGTGCTCCTCCCCTTACTTGGGGTGTGTTCACTCAGTTATTCTTTGATCCGTACATTCCCCCCTCTGAGAGGGAAACGTCATCAGTTTGAGCATCTAGAGTAGGGTCAGATGTCAGTGACTGATTGTGAGGCGAGGTTCTCTGAGTTGTCTCTCCGTGTACTTATGATACTTCCTATAGAGGGAGAGAGAGTACAAGATTCATTACGGGGTTACACCCTACTATCCGATTGTGTATAGCCCGAGAGGTAGAGATGGGCACTCGGTATCAGCTAGTACTTGAGATTGCTCGCAGGATTGAGTGTTACCGTCTGAGGGGTAGAGAGAAGATGCAACAGGATAAGAGGGCCAGTTTCTTCGGAGAGGCGCCCTAGCTAGGGGTAGTGGTCAGTTTGGAAGGGTTCAGCCCAGTAGGCCCCGAGTTTCAGCACCACCACCCTCTCGAGGTGCTCCAGCATGCTCCTATTTCAGCGCCATGCCAAAGAGTTCTTATCGTCTGTCAGTAATTCAGGGTTCACCTAGTGGGTATCCAGGTCCTCCAGATTCCTCCAATTCTTACTTCAGTGTTATGCCAGAGAGTTCATACCGCCTATTGACTATTCAGGCTTCTTCTAGTGGATCTTCTGGCATTCAGAGTCAGCCATCTTGACAGTAGGTCACCACACCATGTTGTTTTGAGTGCGGGGATACGATCCATATGAGGAGATACTGCCCCAGGCTTAGGGGCAAGGCAGTACAGTAGGGGCAGCAGCCCATGACTCCAGCACCAGCGGCCTAGACACCTAGAGGTAGAGGGTAGACTGGTAGAGGCCATCCCAGGGGTGGAGACCAGATAGGGAGAGGTCAGCCAACTACTCAATCAGGTGAAGGCCAGACAACCGCTGCTCCAGCTAGATTCTATGCTCATCCAGCCAGGCCAGATGCATTGGCCTCAGATGCCGCTATCACAGGTATTATTTTAGTCAACAGTAGGGATGCATCGGTATTATTTGACCCAAGGTCTACTTATTCATATGTATTATCTCTGTTTTCCCATTTCCTAGTTATTTCTCCTGAGCCTTTGGGTGCTCTTGTCGATGTGTCCACTCTTGTGGGTGATTCCATAGTTTTGGATTGGATCTACCGATCTTGTGTGGTTACTTTATGTGGTTACCAGACTAGAGTAGATCTCCTAATGCTTGATATGATTGATTTTGAGATCATCCTAGGCATGGATTGGCTACCTCCCTATCACGCCATCCTTGATTGCCATGCTAAGACTATTTCACTAGCAATGTCATGGTTGCTGAGGTTGGAGTGGAAGGGTTCCACAATTGATACGCCTACCAGGGTTATTTCTTTCCTGAAGGCTCAGCGCATGGTTGAGAAGGATGTTTGGCTTATTTATCTTATGTTTGAGACACCATCGCAGAGTCTCCGACGATCGATTCAGTGCCAGTAGAACAAGAGTTCGTCGATGTTTTTCCTTCTGATCTTCCTAGCATGCCTCCGGATTGTGATATTGATTTCTATATTGATTTGGCTCCGAGCACTCAGCCTATATCTATCCTACCGTACTGTATGGCTCCCGAGGAGGTGAAGGAGCCGTTGGAGGAGTTGCTAGCAAAGGGTTTTTTAGGCCTAGCGTGTCGCCTTGGGGGTGCACCACTGCTATTTGTAAAGAAGAAGGATGGTACTATTCGGATGTTCATTGATTACCGCCAGTTGAACAAAGCCACCATCAAGAACAAGTATCCATTGCCTCGTATTGATGATTTGTTTGACCAGCTATAGGGTGCTAGGGTGTTCTCTTAGATTGACTTGAGGCCAGGGTATCATCAGCTGAAGATATGGGATCAGATGTTCCGAAGTATGCATTCAGGACTAGATATGACCATTATGAGTTCCTGGTGATGCCATTTGGCTTGACTAATGCCCCAGCGGCATTTATGGATGCGATGAGTAGTGTTTTTAGGCCTTATATTTATTCCTTTGTTATCATCTTCATTGAATACATCTTGATATACTCTTGTAGCTTGGGGGAGCACGATCACCATTTGAGAGTAGTGCTTCAGATCTTGAGAGAGCAGAAGCTATATGCTAAGTTCTCCAAGTATGAACTTTGGCTAGAGTCAGTGGCATTCTTGGGGCATGTAGTGTCGGAAGAGGGTATTAAAGTGGATCCTAAGAAGATTGAGGCAGTTCAGAGTTGGCCACGTCCTACTTCAGTGATCGAGATCAGGAGTTTCCTGGGGTTAGCAGGTTACTATCGGCGATTTGTGCAGGTCTTTTCATGTATTGCCTCACCTCTGACCAGATTGACCCAAAAGGGTGCCCCATTCTGTTGGTTCGATGATTGTGAGGAGGTCTTCCAGAAGCTCAAGACGTCTTTGACTACGACACCAGTTCTTGTATTGACTTTCAGTTCACGGATGTATACGGTACATTGTGATGATTCTCACTTTGTCTTGGGATATGTATTGATGCAGGAGGGGCAATTTATTGCATATGCTTCACGTCGGCCTAAGGTTCATGATAAGAACTACCTAGTGCACGATCTAGAGCTGGCGGCGATTGTTCATGCTCTTAAGATATGAAGGCATTATTTGTATGTGTTGGAAACACGTTCTCAAGGCTATATACTAAAACGTGTGTTCTTATGTGTAGGTTTTGATGAATGACAAACAAGCGCAAATTGATATATGACGAAGTTCAAGTACAAGCGCACAATTGGTGGATAACGAGATTCAAGCACAAGACAAAGTTTTATAGTTTAAATGAGTCGTTCTTAATTGTGATCTTGATCCGACAACTTGACTCATGACATGGCTTCTCTCGTAAAATTATTTTTACAAAATCATGCATATTTAATTTAATGCTAAATGATTTTAAATCATGCATGTTTACTTCAGTCAAAATGATTTTTAAACATGCCTCTAAAATCTGGACTAAGATAATCGATTATGTACTTATGATAATCGATTATGTTAAGCCAAGACTGCATGACAATCGATTGTGAACTAATGATAATCAATTGTGTTAAGGCAGTGAGCATCAGGTTTTTCAAACCTGCATGACAATCGATTGTGAACCTTATGACAACCGATTGTGATGAGGCAGTGTACATCAAAGTTTTTCAAAACTCAGAATAATCGATTGTGAACCTTATGACAATCGATTGTGATGAGGCAGTGTACATCAAAGTTTTTCAAAACTCAGAATAATCGATTGTGAAGCTAATGACAATCGATTGTGAAGAGACAGTGTCCATCAGTTTTTTAAAAGTCACAAAATAATCGATTGTGAACATATGACAATCGATTGTGTTGAGGCAGTGTCTTCCGGACTTTTTCAAAATTATTAAATAATCGATTGTGAGTATATAACAATCGATTGTCAAGAGGCAGTGTCTAAAATGTATTTCAAAGTCTGATAAATAATCGATTGTTAACATTGCACAATCGATTGTGAAGCTGACCGTTGTCGTAATATTTTCAAATATCGTCAGGTAATCGATTGTTGATTTTGTACAATCGATTGTTGAAATTAAAATCTGGAAAAGATTTTTTGAACGTTGCTGAGTAATCGATTGTTGATTTTATACAATCGATTGTTGAAATTAAAATCTGGAAAAGATTTTTTGAACGTTGCTGAATAATCGATTATTGATTCTGTATAATCGATTGTTTTACGTAAAATCTGGAAATGATTTTTTGAACGTTGCCAATAATCGATTGTTGATATTGGATAATCGATTGTTAAGCGTAAAATCTGGGATTGATTTCTGGAACGATTGGCAAACAATCGATTGTGGCTTCTTGACAATCGATTGTCACTCAGTAAAATCAGCAACTCTTAATTGGCAATTAGGCAACGGTAATGCCAAGTTTTTCAACTATAAATACAGCTTCATTTCAGTGTTTTAAATACAACAACATACAACAACTGATCATTCTATTGCTATAAGCTTGCATACTATTGTTTATCATTTTATATTCATTTCATAAAGCTTTTGAGAGCCAAAGTCTTGTCCATAGTTGTTGTGATCTTGAGCTTACTTCTTTTACTCATATCTACTCGTAAAGGAGTGTATTGTTTGAGTGTTTAGTGTTTTGTACACTTGAAGAGAATTGTGATTCTCTTGTTGTAAGGAACTTGTGTTTCCTTGGTCGAAGTCTTGGAGTGTTGTATCTCCGAGCAAGATTGTTGAGGCTTGTGTCCTCAGATTGTAAAGGTTGGTTAGGCACCCATAAGCTTAACAGTGAAGTCTTGGAGTGTTGTATCTCCGAGCAAAGGTGTTAAGGCTTGTGTCCTTAAGTTGTAAAGGTTGGTTAGGCACCCGTAAGCTTAACAGTGAAGTCTTGGAGTGTTGTATCTCCGAGCAAAGGTGTTAAGGCTTGTGTCCTTAAAGTTATAAAGGTTTGTTGAGCACCCGTAAGCTTGACAAGTTAGTGGAAAATCTCGAGAGAGTCTCTCGGGGACTGGACTAGCCACGTGTTATGGTGAACCAGAATACATCGGTGCGTACTTTATTGTTTATCGCACTTATTTACTTCCTGCAATTTTTAAATTCCGCAAGTTTACGTTAATTCTTATTATAATGCTATTCACCCCCCTCTAGCGTTAAGCGTATTATCTAACAATTGGTATCAGAGCCCAACTCTCTGAAGACTTAACAGTTTGAGAGAACCATCCATGGCTTCTACTCGTGACTCTTTTGCAGGAATAGGTGAAGGTGATTTTAACATGTTGCCCCCAATATTTGATGGAAATAATTACTTATATTGGAAAGATCGGATGAGAATTTTCATCACAGCCAACAACTTTTATCTATGGCAAATCATCAAGCATGGTGGTCAAATGACAACAAAAGTTGGGAAAGCCAAGGTAAGTGAATACAACACTAATGCAATAAATATGTTGTATAGCGCCTTGAATCAGAAAGACTATCAGAAAATTTCCCACTACAAAACCGCCAAAGAGATGTGGGATAGGCTGGAGGAAATGTATGAAAGCATGCCTCAAAAAACGGACAGCTCAACTGGCCAATGTCTCATGGCAAATGAAGAAGAAGAGGTAAGTACGTCCAACTCTCACTCGCTTGAAGAAATGCAAAATGCTTATAATAAATTACATAGTGAGTTTGTTGATGCTTCCAAGACTATTAAAGATTTGAAGAAAACTCTGTCATTGCAAGAAAAAGATTTTCAAAAGCAACTCTCTCTAAAAGAAAAAGATTTTGAAAAACTGGTTTTAGAAAATGAGAAGTTGAAAGAGGAAAACAAGTTTTTCAGAAAAAGAAGCGTCGATAAGCCCGAAAGCTCTATTAGAAAGTGTACTTCTTGCTTGCATCTCAAAAATGAAGTAGAAAGGCTTAAAGGCACATTAGATAAGTTTAATTCTTCGTACAAAAATTTGAATGATGTTCTTGATAATTTGAAGTCAACCAAGCATGGCATAGGGTTACGAATGAGCCTAAAGAAAAGGTTGAAGCTAAACCCCAACAACCTAAGGCTCAACCTAGGACTAATAATAAAAATGCTTATCCTAGAAATATCAATCCTAGAACCAATATGCATGCTAGACTAAATGTTGAACATTTTAGAAGATCTAGCAATGACTTACCACCTAGAAATAACTACCCTAGAAATGATGCATATTATAGGCCAAATACTAGAAGGATTTTTGAACCCTTTAGAGCACCTAGAAATGATTTCCAGCGTAGAAATAATTATTCTAGAAATGCTGCTCATAGTAGGAGAAATGATGTTCATAAAGCGCGCAATAGTCATAATGCTGAAAATAGAGTAAACCATTTTCATCCGTCAAGTTACTATGAACCTAGAAGGATGCATAACCCCAACGTGACTTGTCATTATTGTAGACGTATTGGTCATATTGCTCCTGCATGTTTTACACGACATAGACATATCACTCAATCACATCATTATGATATGCCTAACCCCCAAGGACCCAAAATGGCATGGGTACCAAAAGATCATTAATCTGTTTTGCAGGTGTGCTTGAAAGGCTACAATATTGTAGTAGATGCACCGAGCACGACACCTCATTGCATCAAGAGGAAATATCGGTTAGTTATCCTTTTTGACAAAAACCGAATTGTTGATATGTGCTAGCAACCAATATTAACTTATTTGTTGTTAATTTGGTTCCCTTATTGTTGAATCTTTGATAAGCTGAGTCGTAATAGTTGATGTGCGTTAACAATTGAGATATCCTTATCAACAATCAATATCAATTAGCTTTGTTGATTCATATGTTGAAAACGTGTTGTTAAATGACAATTGGTGTCAATTAGTTTACTTGTTAGCTATCTGCTTTTAAAAGATCAAAACTGTTGATATGTATTAACAGTTAGCTTGATAAAATCATTTCATTCATGATTTGATAATTGCTATCTGTGGCTTAAATAACTATTAGTATACCGTGTGGTGTGTATTATCTATTAGCATATTCTTCAAAAAGTTTTCACTCACGTTTTTGATGAATGCTATCATCAGCTTTGAAAAATAAATGAGATGTCTCATGTTTCTAAAAATTGACAAAAATCCTTCTGTTAAAAATCGTCTCTTGATGAACACATCCTTTGGTCTGGATAATGGTTGGTATGTTCTTCAAAATTCGATGTATGGTTGATCTGTTAACAGTCAACACTCGTTTGTAATATGCTTTACTAAAAATAACAATTTGTATCACTGTTAATAAAATAACTTTTGGTACACTTGTTATGTCATCCAACAAATGGGTTTATCATTGTTTTATAACAATTGGTATATCTATGTCTTGTTAGTATGTCTTGATAAATTTCTGATTAAGGGGAAATAGATTGCATGAAGTTTACTATCTTTTTGATGACAGAATTTCAAAACAACTCTCTATATTGGCAATGTTATTTTCTTTAAACTCTCATGCCACTAACATCTTGCATTCCAAATCTTGTGGAAAATGATATCTTAGAAAATATTTGTATTTCTTTGGAGCAACTAATAAGTGTCATGCAAGGAATCTGTAAATGGCATTTGAGATATCATTGATAGACAAGCTCAATTTCTTCTTGGAGCTGCAAATTAAGCAAATGAAAGAGGGAACTTTCATTTGTCCATCTAAATGCCGCAAGGAGTTGCCAAATCAATTCGAAAAGAGCAACACCAAACCAATGGTCACTTCAATGAATTTAGATGACCATCTTGACAGAAATATGAAAGGTAAGACGAGCAATACCAAGAACTACACAGGTATGATCGTTCCTCACGTTACCTTATTGCTAGTAGACTTGATAAAATATTTAGCGTTTAATGTTGTGATATAAATCATGTCCAAATGAAGTATTGAATGCGGGTAAACGTTGATCTAAATGCATACATTTTAGGTTGCATTTATATTTTAATTACTGACTTGAGCGTCTGAGACGTTTAATTCTATTTTGCAGGTATCACCCTAAAGTTAGGGGGAATTATTAAGTTTTGGCACAGAACAATCGATTGTTCCAAGCAAATAATCGATTATTTTACTGTGCAGAAAATCGATTAGCAAGTATCACTAATCGATTATTTATGGTTTATGCTTATTATGCAATGTTGTTTAATAATCGATTTTTTAACTGTATAATCGATTACCGTCTCAGCCGTTCAGTACTGCTTTTCCAAAACAATCGATTGTTTCAAAATATAATCGATTATTCTCAAAATCAGAAAATTTCTGTGCTCATTGTAACATAACAATTGATTACCATATTTTGACAATCGATTATTTCATGTCAGTAATTCAAAATTTGTTACCGTTTGGTTCTGCAATCGATTTGTGTCAGTTCCGAGATTCAGTCAAAGCTTAATGACAATCAATTATCTCATTCCAAAAATCGATTGTCTAACGGTCAGTAAGATTTATTTTTACCGTTTCTGACTGTTTCAGCTTTCAATTTTCTGCAGATTTTTCCGTTAATGAAATGCCTTTCTCCCCTCTATAAATAGGCTCCATTTATGTGCATTTTTGTTCACTCAAGCATCAACTTTAGCTCTCAAACTATCAAAATTCTTTCAAGTCTCTTGCAAATTCCAGTAATACTCAGTGAAAATGTCGGGCCGTCACTCCAAATGTTCCCATTCTGCTAGGCATGGTGCATCCTCCTCTGCTGCTCCAAACTATCCTTACCAAGATGGTTCTGTTCTTTATTTTAATTCTGACATCGAGCTTACTCGATTTTTAACAAAATTTGAAAAGCGCGACATTCTTCCTCCCCGCTTTTCAACCAACAAGTATCTTGAAACTTATGGCCCTGCTGCAAATATGCTCAAAAATTGTCAACTTCTTGACTTCTTACTTCTTACCCATCCTTACATCAATACTATATTGATTCAAGCATTTTACTCCAACCTTCATGAGGATGATGACGGTGAGCTTGTGACAAATATAAATGGTGTTCAAATTCTTCTTTCCGATGAAAACCTTCATACCATTGCCCATCTTCCTCATAGTGGCGAAGACATTTTTCAGTACATCGGCGAGGCCGGAGCCCTTTTTGATGAAACAGTCCTCCTACATCAAACCGGACTTACTTCTTATGATCCAAATCTTTCTTCCCGTCGTCCTACAATTACGGGAATGGATCCAAATTATCGGTTGATTTTCTATTTCATCACCCGACTCCTCAAGCCTCGTAAGCATAACCATACTACCATTTCCCAAGAGGACACCAAGCTCATGCATGCCATAATAATCGGAGCTAACATCAATTGGTGTCGGTTCGTCAAGATTCACATGCGTGACGCTATCGGAGATGATAGGCCTCTTCCTTATGCTCTCCTCATCATGAATTTTCTTGAAGCCTCCGGATTCATCACTTCCAACGGTCCTCTCAAAAAGAGTACCAAAAAGTGGGAAATTTCAGAATCCTCCTTTCATCATGACGGTGATCATGCAGCGCCTGCTCCTCCTCCAACCCGTCGAACTCGTCCGCCTCAAGAGCCCACTCTCCAATCCATTTCCGACCAAATTGCTTCCTTGACCACCTCTGTTGGTCAATTGACTCTTGAGATCCATGGATATTTTGACCATGTTCATTATCCATATGCGGGTCTTGTTCCCTTCAAAGCAGTGCCGGATGATGAGGCGGGAAATGATGATGAATGATTTTCTTTTATTGTGATATGTTTTATTGTCCCCTCCTTATGTAATTATTTTTTCTTTCCAATAAATAAACAAGTTTTATTTACATCTTTGGCATCTTCTTATATTATTTTTGCTAATGGCAAAAGGGGGAAGATAACGGGTATGCACTCTCAATATTAATAAGCTTAAATTGAGGGGGAATTCATATATTGAGGGGGAACTAATCGCATACTTATTGCATATCTTTACTTGTCTTGAATCGTCATTATAAATTGTTTAAGTTGCATATCCCGCTTAAAGTTTGCCATTATCAAAAAGGGAGAAATTGTTGGAAACACGTTCTCAAGGCTTTATACTAAAACGTGTGTTCTTATGTGTAGGTTTTGATGAATGACAAACAAGCGCAAATTGATATATGACGAAGTTCAAGTACAAGCGCACAATTGGTGGATAACGAGATTCAAGCACAAGATAAAGTTTTGTAGTTTAAATGAGTCGTTCTTAATTGTGATCTTGATCCGACAACTTGACTCATGACATGGCTTCTCTCGTAAAATTATTTTTACAAAATCATGCATATTTAATTTAATGCTAAATGATTTTAAATCATGCATATTTACTTCAGTCAAAATAATTTTTAAACATGCCTCTAAAATCTGGACTAAGATAATCAATTATGTACTTATGATAATCGATTATGTTAAGCCAAGACCGCATGACAATCGATTGTGAACTAATGATAATCGATTGTGTTAAGGCAGTGAGCATCAGGTTTTTCAAACCTGCATGACAATCGATTGTGAACCTTATGACAATCGATTATGATGAGGCAGTGTACATCAAAGTTTTTCAAAACTCAGAATAATCGATTGTGAACCTTATGACAACGATTGTGATGAGGCAGTGTACATAAGAGTTTTTCAAAACTCAGAATAATCGATTGTGAAGCTAATGACAATCGATTGTGAAGAGACAGTGTCCATCAGTTTTTTAAAAGTCACAAAATAATCGATTGTGAACATATGACAATCTATTGTGTTGAGGCAGTGTCTTCCGGACTTTTTCAAAATTATTAAATAATCGATTGTGAGTATATAACAATCGATTGTTAAGAGGCAGTGTCTAAAATGTTTTTCAAGGTTTGATAAATAATTGATTGTTAACATTGCACAATCGATTGTGAAGCTGACCGTTGTCGTAATATTTTCAAATACCGTCAGGTAATCGATTGTTGATTTTGTACAATCTATTGTTGAAATTAAAATCTGGAAAAGATTTTTTGAACGTTGCTGAGTAATCGATTGTTGGTTTTATACAATCGATTGTTGAAATTAAAATCTGGAAAAGATTTTTTGAACGTTGCTGAATAATCGATTATTGATTCTGTATAATCGATTGTTTTACGTAAAATCTGGAAATGATTTTTTGAACGTTGCCAATAATCGATTGTTGATCTTGGATAATCGATTGTTAAGCGTAAAATCTGAGATTGATTTATGGAACGATTGGCAAACAATCGATTGTGGCTTCTTGACAATCGATTGTCACTCAGTAAAATCAGCAACTCTTAATTGGCAATTAGGCAACGGTAATGCCAAGTCTTTCAACTATAAATACAGCTTCATTTCAGTGTTTTAAATACAACAACATACAACAACTGATCGTTCTATTGCTATAAGCTTGCATACTATTGTTTATCATTTTATATTCATTTCATAAAGCTTTTGAGAGCCAAAGTCTTGTCCATAGTTGTTGTGATCTTGAGCTTACTTCTTTTACTCATATCTACTCATAAAGGAGTGTATTGTTTGAGTGTTTAGTGTTTTGTACACTTGAAGAGAATTGTGATTCTCTTGTTGTAAGGAACTTGTGTTTCCTTGATCGAAGTCTTGGAGTGTTGTATCTCCGAGCAAGATTGTTGAGGCTTGTGTCCTCAGATTGTAAAGGTTGGTTAGGCACCCGTAAGCTTAACAGTGAAGTCTTGGAGTATTGTATCTCCGAGCAAAGGTGTTAAGGCTTGTGTCCTTAAAGTTGTAAAGGTATTTTGAGCACCCGTAAGCTTGACAAGTTAGTGAAAAATCTCGAGAGAGTCTCTCGGGGACTGGACTAGCCACGTGTTGTGGTGAACCAGAATACATCGGTGCGTACTTTATTATTTATCGCACTTATTTACTTCCTGCAATTTTTAAATTCTGCAAGTTTACGTTAATTTTTATTATAACGCTATTCACCCCCCCTCTAGCGTTAAGCGTATTATCTAACAGTATGGAGTGTTGTGTGAGGTTTATACCAACCATCGCAGCTTGCAACATTTGTTCAAGTAGGGGGATCTTAATTTGAGGCAGCGCAGGTGGCTTGAGTTACTAAAGGATTATGACATTACCATTCTTTATCACCCAAGTAAGGCGAATGTGGTCGCGGATACCTTGAACAGAAAGGCAGAGAGTATGAGTAGCTCGTCATTTATTCCTGTTGCAATGAGACCATTAGCTTTGGACATCCAATCTTTAGCTAAGAGACTTATGATATTGGACATTTTGGAGCCCAGCCGAGTTCTAGCATGTGTGGTTGCTCAGTCTTTATTATTCGATGACCATATTTGGCGGTTCTCAGAGAGAAGGTACTTCAGGGAGGTGCCAAGGAAATTTTTATTGGCGAAGATGGTGTGTTACGTCTTTAGGACCGTGTATGTGTTCCTAATGTGGATGGATTAAGAGAGAGGATTCTAGAAGAGGCCCACAGTTCGAGGTACTCCATTCATCCGGGATCCACGAAGATGTATCGTGACTTGAGACAGAATTACTGGTGGCGGAGAATGAAGAAGGACATCGTAGAGTATGTATCAAAATGCTTGAATTGCCAGCAGGTCAAGTATGAGCACCAGAGGCCAGGTGGCCTCCTTCAGCAGATGCCCATTCCGAAATGGAAGTGGGAACACATCACCATGGATTTCGTGGTTGGGTTGCCGCAGACTTTGCGGAAGGTGTATTCAGTGTGGGTTATTGTGTATAGGTTGACCAAGTCGGACCACTTCATTCTAGTAGCGACTACTTATACTGCAGAGAGATATGCTCAGATTTACATTCAGGAGATAGTTTGGTTGCACGGTGTGCCGGTAGACAGAGACCCTCGGTTCACTTCCCATTTTTGGAGACCTATTCAGAGTGAGTTGGGGACCCGCGTTGAGCTGTAAAGCTTAGCACGACATTCCATCCTCAGACTGCCAGGCAGTGGAAGCGGACATTTAAGATTTTAGAGGATATGCTTAGAGCATGTGTGATTGACTTTGGAGGGCAATGGGATCAGTTCTTACCCTTAGAAGAGTTTGCATACAATAACAACTATCAGTCCAGCATAGAGATGGCCTCGTATGAGGCGTTGTATGGTCGGCGTTGTTTGAGCCAGGTGAGGCTAATTTACTTGGTACAATTTTGGTATAGGATTCCTTGGATAAGGTAAAGTTGATTTAGGAGAGGCTCCGCACAGCTCAGTCCAAACAGAAGAGTTACGCGGATTAGAAGGCGCGTGATGTATCATTCACGACTGGCGAGAAGGTTCTCTTGAATTATCGCCAATGAAGGGAATTATGAGGTTTGGGAAGAATGGCAAGCTAAGCCCAAGGTTTATTGGTCCCTTCGAGGCGTTGAGACGGGTTGGAGAAGTTGACTTTGAGCTTGCTTTACCTCCCTGTTTATCGAGATTTCATCCAGTTTTCCATGTATCGATGCTTCGGAAGTATCATGCCGACCTATCACATGTGTTGGATTTCAGTACCATTCAGTTAGATGAGAGCTTGGGCTACGAGGAGGAGCCAGTTGCCATAATTGATAGACATGATTGCCAGTTGCAGTCCAAGAGGATTTTTGTGGTAAGGGTCCAGTGGAGGGGCCAACCGGTTGAGGAGGCGACCTGGGAGCCCGAGGAGGATATGTGGAGCAGATATCCCCACTTATTCAGCAGTCCATGTACTTTTCTTTGTCCGTTCGAGGATGAACATTTTCTTAAAAGGTGGAGAATGTAACGACCGACTGGTCGTTTTGCGTTTTAGAACCCCGTTCCCTTAAATAAAACTTTCTACACTTGCTTTAACTAAATTATGACTTACGGGAATGAGTGGTTCGAAAGTTGGAAGAGTTTTGAGTAAGAATATATCTATTTGCTTCTTTAAGTTTTTCTAATAAATCCAAGTTTGATTTTGGTCAAATTTCTTGGGAAATGGACCTGGATTCATGATTTGACAATCCCATAGGGTCTGTGGGAAAATATGGGACCTGGGCGTATGCCCGAAATCGAATTCCGAGGTCCCTAGCCCGAGTAATGAATGTTTCTGTGAAATTGTTAACTTGAAGTTTTAAAGAATTAAATAAACTATGTAATCATTGATTTCCTAGGTATCAGGCTCAGATTTTAGTTTCGAAACTTGGTATAGGACCGAAATATCAGTTAAGACTTACCCATGAAATTTGGTGTCAATCCGAGTAGGTTAAGGGTATTTTGACTCGTTAGTAGAAAATTAAGAACTTGGAGTTCAATAGATTGATTCATTTGGTTTTAGGACGTGATTCCTAGATTTCATAAAGTTGTGTGTGATTTGAGGGTTCGAGTAGTTGCGCTTTGTAATTTCAGACTTTTCGGTATGTTCAGGCGGGGCACGGAAACCCCGAGCGTCAAACGAGTGAGGCTCGAGTGAAGTTAGAACTTACAAGGACTGAAGTTTGCTGCTTCTATCATAACCACATCTGCGGTTCTTGGACCACAGAAGCAGGACCGCAGATGCAGTCATTCGATCACAGAAGCGGAAGGGCAGGCCATGAGGAAAACCGCAGAAGCACAGCCCAATATCCGCCATCTTGGGCCAGAACCGCAGAAGCGAAATTAGCTAGGCGCAGAAGAGTTCATTTAATACGCACTCAAACCCATTTCTCTCATTTTTCAATCCACACTTAGGCGATTTGGGTGCTTCCAAGAGAGGGTTTCCACATATCTTGGTAAGGTAAGTAATTCCCCTTCATCCTTAGCTTAAATACATGAATATTATGTAGATTAAACACTAAAAACTAAGTAAAAATTAAGGGTTAGAGATAGACCTAGGGTTTTAATAAAACTAATATTTAATCATATAATTTTTCATCTAATGAACTAGAAATCATATATTTGTGATCCTTAGGTGATAGAGAACAAATTCCTTCAAAAACTATCGGGATCCGGGCATGTGGGCTCGGGGTCAGAATTTAGAAAACTTGTGGGAAAGGTTGGGAAATCACTTAAATAGTTAGAATTCAACCTTGTAAGCTTTTTGTTGACTAGTTCTTACTTTATTTTAATTAGTTGATGCTCGTTCGTCTAGGAATTGAGGGTTTGGGATTGTTCGTGATATTGGAAGTGCACTTTGGAGCGAGGTGAGTCTCCTTTCTAACCTTGTGAGAGGGAATTGTCTCCATAGGAATTATAAATGAGTAATTATTGCTAAATGCGGGGGCTACGTACGTACTAGGTGACGAGAGTCCGTTCACAGCTACTACAAATGTTAATTACTTGGGTAGTTTAGGACCCACATCATGCCTAATTGGGGAATATCTTTTATTATAATTGCCGATATGATCATTTATGATTTGCTAGAGACATGAGAAAAATGAAAAGTGAACATACGAACTTGTTAAGCCTTAGTAGGAGTTTCCTTGTATATTAATGAGCCTTTGTGTGCCTTCTTGATATTTTCTTGATAATTATGGATCGGGCCGATTGACTCGATGAGAATAAATGCATCTATGGTTCTGGTCGTTCGACTCTCGGCAGTGTACAATTTATTTTCTGTTGGAGCGGGCTGTCGACCTCGGCATGATATATATGCTTAAGTTTATCCATGACATGATTACTTGTTACGTATGAAAAAGGAAAAATGATAATTGAATTAGGGTCAAGAACATGAATATGTCCTCTCATTTAAACTTGTTATTATTGGAGATCCTTCATGCTATATATCTCACATTATTATTATATTATCTTGACATTAGTAAGTATCAAGTCGACCTCTCGTCTCTACTTCTCTGAGATTAGACGGGATACTTACGGGGTACATGTTGTTTATGTACTCATGCTATGCTTCTGTACTTAAATGTACATGATTTGAGGCAGGTTGATCTGGACATCATTCTGGTGCACGTCAGTGAGCACACTCGAGACTTCTACGGTGAGTTGCTTCCCTTTCATGCTGATTCGCAGTCGAAGAAGTCTTTCTTTGTATTTTTGTTTCTGTCTATCCTGATTCAGACAGTAGGATAGTGTGTTATTCTTTTGTATATATTCCAGTGGTCGCCCATAGCTTGTGACACCATGTTCTGACACACACAATAGTAGATATTTATTTTTAGGTTGTACAATTATTTTGATAAATTATTGATATTTACTAGTCTTGACTTTAAATTTAAAAATCTATTGTAATTGTTTGGCAAAGGTAAAATGAGATCTTAAATTACAATTCCGCAATCGGCTGGTCTGAAAATAGTGTTGGGCACCATCATGACCTGTTAAGGAAAATGGGTAGTGATAGGCAATTGCCCTATCAATCCTGCTGCACACTCTATTATTCCCTCTCTGGTTTTTTGTCCAAGTGTATTCCAAGGAATCTCATTTAGAAGTAGTGTGCTACAACATTCAAAGAAATCTTTTAACTCAGCTAATTATACAGTTGATCCAGATGGCCTATCAGTGGGGTGTAAGATTGCATTGAATTCTCCACTAATTAGCCAAGGTTTATTGATAATAGGGGCCATTGCTTTCAATTTATCCCTTAATGTTTTCCTTTCTTCCACTTTATGAAAGCCATATACTGTTGTGAGTATACATTCTATTCCATTCTGCCTTTCTGTCACTATACAATGAATAAATTGACTTGTACTAGCTAGATGTCATATGTTATAGGCTTTAGCATCCCATACTATCCATAATCTTCCATTCCTTGCATCTCTGTAGTTGCTTATTCTCTCCCAGCCAGAAACAATCTTGTAGGCAATCTATTGTGCTTTGTTTTCTTTCACTCTAGTTTCTAGGATTCCAGCTATTTTTATGTGATTTTCTTTGAGATACTGCTTTAGTTCCTTCTGTTTGTACATCTTATTTATTCCTCTTATATTCCAGATAATCCAAGTCATTGGGTATGTTATTTCTCCCCTCCTGTATTTAGGGGGTTTCTGGTCTTCTCCTATGTGTCCTCCTTCATGTAGTACTTGAAATTTATTCTTTGGCGAAACAGCTACATCTAGGCTTGGCCAAATTAAGTTGTTTATTTGTTGTTCTAGACTTTTTACTCCCACTTGTTGTTGGATAATCGACTTGTTTGTAAATTTGTGGTATTCCTTTGCTTAACCTACATCCATTTTCCTCCTTTAGCCTCTTTACCCTCATTGGTAGGCTGTTGATCCCTTTGACCTGTTGCAGGGTGTTGTATCAGCTACCCAGTTGGCCTCCATGTAGGAACTAGTCTTGGTCTCCTTCCCCTTTGTAACTGGTATGCCTTCTCCTCATGTGGTTTTTTTTGGCACAATCATGCCCCAATTTTAAGCACTTGGCATCACAAAGCAGGCTTCCACTCAAATTCAATAGCCTGCTGAAATTACTTACCAGAGGGATCATTCATTATTATTTCATTAGGTAGCTCCTTTGTGACATTAACTTCAATGAGGATTCTAGCATAAGATATCCTAGTCTGTTGGTGGTGCATCCATCGGCAAATAAAGAGTTGCCTAGTATGCTAGCCATCCTGCTCAATGAGTTACTCCCCTAGCAATTCATGGAACTTGGCCCACAGGGGAATTTTTGTCAGGAACTCAACTTTAAAGTCAAAATCAGGAGTCCATTGTTTGAGAATAATTGGTCTGTTGCTTATGCTGTATGGACCTTCATATAGTATGTCTTGCAGATCCTCAATACTCTAAAATCTAACAATATAATAACCCTCTTCGTGTGGATAAATTTCAGGTTCTGCAACAACATTCCAATATTGAGCAATAATCTACACATATAATTATAGCCCGGCTTTTCCCCAATTACATACACAATGAGTGATTTCCTTCATTTTTTAGTTTTATTTTCTACCCCTGTTTTATCTAGGTTAACCACAAATTGGCCATCCGCAATTTCAGGCGGGATATAGGTTAGGTTTATACCAACTATTCAATTCCCAGTAAATAAGGTTGTCCATGGAGCTTCAGGTATAGCTTCCGGTGCCGAAGTAGGTGGGTTAGCTTTCTATTTGCCTTTGTCCAATGGAATCTCTGGTCTGTCCTACATTTCCTTCATTGCAGTCGTTGCCCTATCTTCCTCATTGCTCTTAGCCGAATTTGCTGACTTTGGTACCTCAATCAGTTGATTTGGACTCAAATTAAGCCTCTTCGATGCCATTACTTTTATATTCTGTGATCCCAAATCGAGTGATCTAGCTGGAAGATTCCCAATTTGGGTCACTACCTTTTGTGTACTTCCTTGTTCAAGAGTTTCTACAATCACACTTGCACTGATGGAGCTTCCTATAGTAACAAGTGGTTGATTTTGAATGGTCTTCTCTCTTTTTAGCCATGGCGTCCACGGATCGGTGCAGGTTAGCATAACCTAAGCTTTAGTTATAATTGTATTGGCATAATATATCCCAATATAAACTTTCACGTAAAATAATACAATATTTAATTATTGGCCATAATAAGAAAAATAATCACTGCCTAATTAGTGCATTATTTGATAGTCAGCATTAAACAATAAATATATTAAATTATATAGAAATTTATGTGTTATAAAATCTCCTATTTTAGGTGAATGTCCATAATTAGAGAGATTCTAGGGTTTACTTCTCCCTATACAAAAAGGGGTCTTCTACCATTGTAAACCATCCCTAACCATCCCAAAGTATCAATAAGAATACTACTCTCTCTACTTTTCTCTCTATTGTTCTTGATTCTTGTATTATTGTTCTAGTTCTTATATTATTTCATAACACGTTATCAGCACGAGACTCTACCGTCTCAAGAATCGTTCTCGAGAAAAACTAAGGTATTTCTCTCTTCCTAATTTAGTTTTTCGAGTATGTCTGACATTATGAAAAGAAAGTTCGTTGCCCTTGAAATTTCGGGCAAGAACTATATGACATGGGTGTTGGATGCTGAAATCCACTTAGATGCTATGGGTATTGGAGACGCCATTAAAGATAGAGATAAAGCATCCACCCAAGACTGTGCGAAGGCCTTGATTTTCTTGCGCCATCACCTTGATGAAGGTTTGAAGATTGAATATCTCACCGTCAAGGATCCACTCATCTTGTGGAAAGGCTTAAAGGAGAGATATGACAACCTGAAGTTGGTCACTCTGCCACAAGCACGATATGATTGGGCTCATCTGAGGCTCCAAGACTTTAAGTCTGTTTCTGAATATAATTCTGCAATGTTCAGAATTACTTCTAAATTGAAGCTATGTGGAGATAAAATCTCCGATTATGATATGCTTGAGAAAACTTTTACAACGTTTCATGCCTCCAATATGGTACTGCAACAACAGTACAGATAGAAAGGCTTCACAAAGTACTCTGAACTGATTTCTCTTCTACTTGTGGCTGAGTGAAATAATGACCTGCTCATGAGAAATCACGAAAATTGACCCACTAGGTCCACACCACTGCCTGAAGCAGATAAGGTGCATTCTCATTATGCCAATCATGAAAAGGGCCATGGATCTAATCATGGTCGTGGTCGTAATCGGGGTCATAGCCGTGGACGTAGACAAGGAAGAAATCTCCATGATGTCCGTCACCCCCCGAGGAGAGAAAACCGCCGAAAGCAGAAACGAGATTATGAGGATCCTAAGGCAAATAGTTCAGAAACTATATGTTATCGTTGCGGTGGAAAAGGGCACTGGTCAAAAGCTTGCCGTATACCAAGACATTTGGTTGACCTTTATCAAGCATCTCGAAAGAGTAAAGGCCTTGAAACAAATTTTGTCTCTGACGACAACTTTGACATCACCCACTTGGATGTGGCAGACTTCTTTGAGCAACCTGATGGGAAAATAGACCACCTAATCGGTGATGGATCCGTGATGAAAGGAGATGGAGTTGTTTGATTTTATTTCACTTATTTGTAATAGTTAGTGAATAAACTAATAGTCATTAGTATCAGCTCGTATTAGTTAGTTTATGATATAATGTTAGTATTAGTTCGTTAGAATGTTTCAATATGCTCAAGTTTCAATAATATTTTTATTTTCCAGTAGAGGTAATCGACTAACCTAACAGTTAGTCCATTATCCAATATTTCGCAATAAAACTAAATTTTTCCGCAAGCTAAGATAGTCGACTATCTGATTTAGATAGTCGACTATCCTTATAACTGTTTTCTGAGATAGTCGAATATCAACTTGGTTAGTCGACTATCTAATATTTTCGCATTAAAACTGGACTTTTCCGCAAGGCATGATAGTCGACTATCTGATTCAGTTAGTCGACTATCCTAAATGACTGCTCCCCAAGATATTGTTTAAATGTGAAACAAACGAATTGAAGTTGTTTATTCTCATGTTCGTGTATTTCTTTTGTATGTCAAACCATGGGAAAGCAAATATGGATATCTCACAAAGCAAGCTTGGATCAACGTCCAACTGTAAAAATATTTGTTTAGTTGATTCATGTACTACACATACGATACTCAAAGAAAAGAAATATTTCTCTCAACTAAATATGTGTAAGGCAAATGTTACTACAATCTCTGGTAGTAGTAAATTGATTGAAGGCTCCGGAAGAGCAACTGTAACTCTGCCCAAAGGCACGATGTTTATCATAGAGAATGCAATGTTCTCCTCCAAGTCTAAGAGAAACTTGTTGCGTTTAAAAGATATACGCCGGAATGGCTATCATATTGAGACAATAGATAAAGATAATCTTGAATATCTCATCATTACAAAGAATGTCTCCGGCCAAAAGAGGGTTATTGAGAAATTCTCATCTTCATCTTGTGGCCTGTATTGAACAAGAATTAGTGCAATTGAGGCACACTCCACAGTAAACTGAAGGGTTACTGATTCCAATACTTTTGTACTTTGGCATGATCGATTGGGACACCCTAGATCGATCATGATGAGACGGATTATAGAAAGCTCATATGGGCATCCGTTAAAGAATTTCAAAATTCTTTCAAATAATGAATATCCTTGCACTTCCTGTTATCAAGGCAAGTTGATTATCAGACCATCACCAACAAAGGTTGGGACTGAGTCACCCATGTTTTTGGAACGTATACAAGGGGACATTTGTGGACCTATTCACCCACCCAGTGGGTCCTTTAGGTACTTTATGGTCTTGATAGACGCATCCTGTAGATGGTCTCATGTGTGCCTGTTGTCATCACGCAACCTTGCGTTTACAAAATTAATGGCACAAATAATTCGACTACGAGCACAATTTCCTGATAATCCAATCAAGTCTATTAGACTGGATAATGCTGCTGAGTTTTCATCCCAAGCATTTAATGATTATTGCTTATCAATTGGGATAAAAGTGGAACATTCTGTAGCTCATGTTCACACTCAAAACGGTCTTGCAGAATCGTTAATTAAACGCCTGCAGTTGATTGCAAGGCCATTACTCATGAAAACGAGGCTGCCCACTTCGGTATGGGGTCACGCCATTTTGCATGCAGCAATGCTAATTCGTCTCAGACCGACGATTATCACAAATATTCCCCGTTGCAATTGGTTTTGGGTCATGAACCCAATATATCCCATTTAAGAATCTTTGGATGCGTAGTATATGTGCCTATAGCACCGCCGTCCCGCACCAAAATGGGTCCGCAAAGAAGGTTAGGAATATATGTTGGGTCTGAATCGCCCTCCATCATTCACTACCTCGAAACATTGACATGGGATTTGTTTACTGCACGATTTGCAGACTGTCGATTTGATGAGACACTTTTCCCAAAATTAGGGGGAGAAGTTGGTGAAACCAAACGGGAAATTTTGTGGAAAAATGCATCATTATCTCATCTTGATCCAGATACCTCTATTTGTGAAAGAGAGGTACAAAAGATTATCCATTTGCAAAGAATAGCAAATCAAATGCCTGACGCATTTACGGACTTGAAAAGGATAACGAAATCACACATCCCCGTGGAAAATGTTCCAATCCGTATTGATGTCCCTGTTGGACAATCATCTAGTGTCATAACCAATGAGTCGAATGCATGCATGAAGCTTGGCAGGCCATTAGGTTCTAAAGATCGAAATCCTAGAAAGAGGAAAGCAAATGATAAAAATGACACTACGAAAGAATCTCATGAGGAAATTCATGATTTAACAAATTCTGAGATTCATGAAGAATCCAGTGAGCCCGAGACTCTGGAAAATACGGAACTATCCATAAATCCAATGATATTGAGGCAAATATTAATCGAGTGGATGTAGTGGTGGATAATGTCTTTGCTTATAATGTCGCATCTAGCATTATGCAAGAATGTGAGGATCTCGAACCTCAATCTGTTGAAGAATGTCGAAAAAGACATGATTGGCCAAAATGGCAAGAAGCAATTCAATCAGAATTGAATTCGCTGGCAAAACGTGAAGTTTTTGGCCCTGTAGTTGAAACACCTAATGGTGTTAAGCCTGTTGGCTATAAATGGGTCTTTGTAAGCAAGAGAAATGAGAAAAACGAGGTACAAATATATAAGACACGCCTTGTTGCACAAGGTTTTTCTCAAAGGCCTGGTGTCGATTATGAAGAGACATATTCGCCTGTAATGGATGCGATAACCTTTCGTTATCTCATCAGTTTTGCTGTCCTTGAAAAGCTTGACATGCATTTAATGGATGTGATTACTGCCTATCTTTATGGCTCACTTGATAATGAGATATACATGAAAATTCCCGATGGACTCAAAGTGCCAAACGCTCATAATTCAAAGTCTCGGGAAATATTTTCAATTAAATTGCAAAGATCTTTGTATGGTCTAAAGCAATCAGGACAAATGTGGTATAATCGTCTTAGTGAGTATTTGTTAAAAGAAGGCTATATAAATGACGCCATTTGCCCATGTGTTTTTATAAAGAAAACAACATCGGAATTTGTTGTACTTGCCGTATATGTCGATGACATAAACCTTATCGGAACCCCCATAGAACTCCAAAAGGCAATTGATTATCTAAAGAATGAATTCGAGATGAAAGATCTCGGAAAGACAAAATTATGTCTTGGTTTGCAAATTGAATATTTGGCAAACGGAATTTTTGTCCATCAATCTACCTATATAGAAAAGGTACTGAAACGGTTTTACATGGATGGAGCACTTCTTTTAAGTACACCGATGGTTGTTCGATCACTTGATGTGAATAAAGATCCATTCCGACCACAAGAAAGGAATGAAGAGCTACTTGGTCCTGAAGTACCATATCTTAGCGCAATTGGCGCACTGATGTATCTTGCAAATACTACAAGGCCTGACATATCCTTTTCAGTTAATGTCTTAGCAAGATTTAGCTCGGCTCCTACAAGGAGACATTGGAATGGGATCAAACACATATTGCGGTACCTAAAGGGGACTACCGATATGGGCTTATTTTATGGCAAGAATTTCAGTCCTGATCTTGTTGGTTATGCTGATGCTGGATATTTATCCGACCCACACAAGGCTCGATCTCAAACGGGTTATGTGTTTACCTGTGCCATATCTTGGCGATCGACTAAGCAATCAATTGTGGCTACTTCATCTAATCATGCCGAGATAATGGCTATTCATGAAGCAAGTCGGGAGTGTGTGTGGTTGAGGTCTATAATACATCATATTCAAGACAAATGTGGTTTGAAGTGTAATAAACTACCCACGACTTTGTATGAAGACAATGCAGCATGTATAGCTCAATTGAAGGGAGGATTCATCAAAGGAGATAGAACAAAGCATATTTCACCAAAGTTATTCTTCACACATGATCTTCAAAAGAATGGTGATATCAATGTACAACAGATTCGTTCAAGCGATAATATGGCTGATTTGTTCACAAAATCTCTACCATCGTCAACCTTCAAGAAGCTAGTTCACAAGATCGGAATGCGAAGACTTAAGGATATAAATTGATGTTCTTATCAGGGGGAGTTAATGCACGTTGCACTCTTTTTCCCTTACAAGGTTTTGTCCCACCGGGTTTTCCTTGCGAGGTTTTTAACGAGGCAACCAATAGGCGCATATTCAAACATGTGTACTCTTTTTCCTTTTCTTTAAATTTTTTCCCATTGGGTTTTGTTTTAGTTAAGGTTTTAACGAGGCACATTATTGAATAGACATTCAAGGGGAAGTGTTATAAAATCTCCTATTTTAGGTGAATGTCCATAATTAGAGAGATTCTAGGGTTTACTTCTCCCTATAAAAAAAGGGGTCTTCTACCATTGTAAACCATCCCTAACCATCCCAAAGTATCAATAAGAATACTACTCTCTCTACTTTTCTCTCTATTGTTCTTGATTCTTGTATTATTGTTCTAGTTCTTATATTATTTCATAACATTATGTATTATTTTATGGACGATAGAATATGAATTAAGTGAACATACATTTAGCAACAAGTGAATAAAACTTTTTAAAGACAAACTACCAATTTAAACTAATTCTTTTTTATAATAAGTAATTTATGTTTAACAATCTTCTCATTGTGTTACTTTTTCCTATGAATAATAATATCTTTATTATTAACTACCGCATAACAATTAACCATTGCATAAACAATCTATACACTATAATCCCCATATAATTAACGAGTCAATTCCTTAGTCAAAGTCAACCTAACTAACAATGGGCGTCCAGGAAGAAACTGAATGGAAAAGAACACAGTATTTGAATTTTAATTAAACAAAAAGCTTATAAAATCAAAGTTGACCAAATAGTATTCACATTTGTCCCACCACCTTATACCAATCTACGACAAAACATCTTCTTAATTCTTGAAAAAACTCTGCTACATGTAAATTCCCAGCATCCTTAGAAGCTAATTTCTTCACTGGAAAATCACAAAAATGTCCAAAAAAATAATAATCTCAACTCCCAAAATCCTTTTTTCCGTTCTCACCTTTATATTTTACACATTCAATGCAAATTCTCAACCAAATCCCATTCAAGAAAATACCATTTTACTCAAATTAAAACAACATTGGTCTAGTTCTCCTAATATCACAAGCTGGAACTCATCTTCAAATCATTGTTCTTGGCCTGGAATAATTTGTAACAATAATTCAGTTACAGGAATTCAGATTTATTATGCCAAAATTTCTGAACCAATCCCATCATTCATTTGTGATCTTAAAAATCTCACCTTTCTTGATTTGAACCACAACTTTATTCCTGGACCTTTTCCTACCGTACTTTACAACTGTTCAAATCTTGAGTTTTTAGACCTTTCTTTTAACTTCATGAATGGTACATTACCTGATGATATTAACCGTCGTTTGGTTAATCTTCAAGTCCTTAACTTGACTTCAAACAACTTCAGTGGTGATATCCCTTCAACAATTGGTGACTTAAGTCAGCTTAAAGAACTCGTGCTCGCGGGGAATTTATTTGGTGGTAGTTTTCCTATAGAAATAGGTAACTTGTTGAATCTTGAATCTTTAGTATTAAGTTTCAATGGTTTTGTTCCACAAGAAATACCATCAAGTTTTACTCAGTTAAAAAAACTGAGGAATTTTTGGATGACAGAAGCAAATTTAGTTGGAGAAATACCTGAAAATATTGGTAATATGACAAGTCTTGAATTTTTAGACTTGTCCTTAAATGGCTTAAGTGGTAATATTCCTAGTGGATTATTTCAGATCAAGAATTTGACCATAGTTTATCTCTACAACAACAGATTATCAGGTGAAATTCCTCAGTCCATTTTGTCACTGAATTTAGATGTTATTGATCTGTGTAATAACAGCTTGACTGGAAAAATACCTGAAGATTTTGGAAAGTTGACAAAGTTGACTGGTTTGTCTTTGTTTTACAACCAATTATCAGGAGGAATACCTTTGAGTATAGGCAAATTACCATCATTGATAGTTTTTAAGTTGTTTGGCAACAAATTATCAGGTGAAATTCCGCCTGATTTTGGTCGATTTTCGAAGCTTGAAGATTTCCAGGTTTCACAAAACCAGCTTGTTGGTAATATACCTCAGGGTATATGTAACAACAAGGTCTTGTCTAAGATGATTGTTTTTGAGAATAAACTAACAGGTGAAGTGCCTGATTCACTTGGAAATTGTGACAGTTTGAAGTCCGTTCGTGTTGAGAATAACCGTCTTTCTGGTGAGATTCCTGATGGATTATGGACAGCTGAGAAACTTTCAACTTTGTTGATCAATGATAATTTGTTCAGTGGTCAACTTCCAGATAAAGTTGGATCAAATTTATCCTTAGTTGATATCAGAAACAACAAGTTTTCGGGCGAATTACCAACTGGAACGGGTAGTTGGTACAGTTTAATTGTATTCAGGGCAAGTAATAATCTCATAAGTGGTGAAATTCCTCAAAAATTGACTGCTTTACCAGAATTAACTGAACTTTTGTTGGATGGTAATTTACTTTCTGGTAATTTTCCATCTAATATTACCTCATGGAAATCTCTTGTTACTTTAAGTTGTAGCAAGAATCAGATATCAGGTCAAATCCCATCTGCACTTGGCCTATTACCAAAACTCAGTGTTTTGGACTTGTCAAGTAATCAATTTTCAGGTGAAATTCCAACTGAATTAGGTAAGTTGATTCTAACTTCACTTAACCTGTCATCAAATCGCCTATCGGGTAAAATCCCAGCGCAGTTAGAAAATGCAGCTTTCGATAAGAGTTTCTTGAATAATCCTGGACTTTGTGCGAGTAATCCATTAGTTGGACTTAGTTCTTGTAAAGGGAAAAAGAAGTCGGACAGGTTTCCAGCTAAACTTGTTGCTGTTCTTGGTAGTGTAGCAGCAGTTGCTTTTCTGGTGGCAGTTTTGTATAGTGTTTTTGTGTTAAGAAGTCATAGAAAAAGAAAGCAAGAACTGGTCTCGACATGGAAACAGACATCATTTCATAAGCTAGACTTCACAGAATCAGACATTTTATCATATCTGACTGACAACAACGCGATAGGAAGTGGAGGATCAGGACAGGTTTACCTCGTGCCCTTAAGCCGATCAGGAAACTGTGTTGCTGTTAAGAGGATTTGGAGCAGCAACCAAAGGTTGGATCAGAAACTTGAGAAAGAGTTTGTAGCAGAAGTTCAGATATTAGGCACGATTCGACATTCCAATATAGTAAAACTGCTTTGTTGCATTTCCAGTGAAGAGTCAAAGCTTCTTGTTTATGAATATATGGAGAATAGGAGTTTGGATATATGGCTTCATTCAAAGAAGAGGTTGAATAGTGTCTCAGGTTTAGCATCACATCTGGTGTTGGAATGGCCTAAGAGGCTGCAAATTGCTATAGGAGCTGCTCGCGGTCTTTGCTACATGCACCATGATTGCTCGCCACCTATTATTCATCGCGATGTGAAGTCGAGCAACATCTTATTGGATAGTGAATTCAATGCAAAAATTGCAGATTTTGGCCTAGCCAGGATATTACTCAAGCCTGGAGATAACACAGTGACAACAGTTGCTGGCTCTTTTGGGTACATTGCTCCAGGTATAGAACTATTAACTTATATTAGCATCATTAACTTTAAGAGTTAAAAAGTTAGCTTGATCTCTTACATGGCTGATTTTCCCATCCTCCAAAACAAAGTTCAAAACCACATAAACTTTTTGGATGATTTTAATATATTTGGGGAGGGGAGCTTGGTGTCATGTGACTAGGAGGTCACGGATTTGATCCGTGAAAATAGCCTCTCGCAGAAATGCAGGGTAAGACTGTGTACAACAAACCATTGTGGTCCGGCCCTTCTCCAGACCTCGTGCATAGCGAGAGCTTAGTGCACTAGGCTGCCCTAAATTGTGTGACGATCCAATCTAAAAACTTAAGTTATTAGATAACACATTATTATTTACTTAATTATGTCTTGATATCGACTCTCATGTCTAAACCTAATTCCTTTTCATGGACTAAATACATGAAATTTCTTGTTGATAATGAATGGCGGTGAAATTTAAACTTAGGGCCTCTGCCTACACTAATACCATATTTAGTTGTGTAATCATCTCATCTCAGAGCTTACTAAATCTGAACTTAGGATATCTACATGCTCTGATACCTTATCAATTATGTGATCAACAGATTAAAAAGCTTAAACTATTAGAAATAGCATACTGTATTTACTTGGTTATGTCGTAACGGTTGACATTCTCATGTTGGTGTTGCAGAGTATGCGCGTAAAACAAGAGTGACTGAGAAAGTTGATGTGTATAGCTTCGGAGTCATCCTTTTAGAATTAGTGACCAGAAAAGAAGCCAATTTTGGAGACGAAGATTCATGTCTTGCAGATTGGGCATGGCGCCAACTACAAAAAGGACACCCTATAGTCGACGTCTTGGATGAAAACATCAAAAAATCGCGATACTTGGATGAAATCTGCACTGTGTTTAAGCTTGGAATCTTTTGCACAAGCACATTTCCTTCATCAAGGCCAACAATGAAGGAAGTTTTGCAAATCTTGCTCCAATGTAACAACAATTCACCTGCATCTGGTGAAAAGAAAGATGAAACAGAACATGATGTTTCACCACTACTCAAGAACTCCAGGAGTGAAAGGATTGCAGAAAATGATGATGGTTTTACATCACTTATTTGATGGCATTAGAATACATGATAGGGTGAGAATGGCAAAGAATAAAAGGACATACTAGTGCACTAAGCTTCCGCTATACACGGGTCCGAGAAAGGGCCGGATCACAAAAATCTGTTGTATACAACCTTACCTTGCATTTCACCAGGGTCACATGGCAGTAACTTTACCAATTACGCCAAAACTCCCCTTCAGAACAGCAAAGAATAAGACCAAAGATAATGTATTAGATAGTGAAAAAACTAGGATTGTACATATTGTATTAGATCCATACTGTTGCTTGGCATTGTTTTGCTACAGAAATTTTCCTTTTTCAATGTTTTCTTTTCTCATTAATAACTGACAAAAAGGAATATTAAAGTCCTAGACTAATTGAAAGTAGGATAGCCTTCCTAACAAATAAAAAAAAAAGAAAAAAAAAACAAGATTGAACTACCTCACTACTAAAACTTATTGGCAACAGAGAATCTTGTAAAGATTACAAAAAATGTGGCAATTAAACAACTATTCCTCAGTCCCAAACATATTGGGGTCGACGATATGAATCTCACTTTTTCATTAAGCTCAACTCATATCATTACCAAAATGTACGGAGCAAAAGAAGAGGGTTCTCTTTTACGAGGTATGGGCGATAATACATGTAGAAACCATCTCAGGCTTCTTTTATCACTCTGACCATGATCAAGATTCCTCGAGTCCGAGGTACTGCGAATGAGAAGCAGCCAATAGTGCAGCTCCAACGCCAGAACCATCATTCGAAAGCTCAACGAATATGTTTTCTGCAGCGTCTCCCAACAACTCTTTAATAGTTCCCTCCATGCAATTTCTGAACTTGGTGTAATGTTCAAACAATGCACCGTCAACAGCTATGACTGACCTCTGCTTCTCTCCATCCTTCAAAGTGTCTCTTCCCAATTTCTTGAGGATACCCACGATTCCAGCAGCAGAAAGACGAGCTCCACGAGAGGTAATAATGTCACATAGTTCAACAATGATTTTCCTCATTTTCCAGGTAGAATTAGGTACCTGTGACAAAAATATATATAGCAAATAGGATGAGTAATATGTCGTTCTCCACTTAAGTTTAGCCAGCTTTAGGAGTGTTTCGTGGTTTAACTCATATAAAAGCCGAAATAGATGACAAACTTCAAAAATTGATAATGTTTCACTTTAGTCTAATGTTTGATATTAATAAACACAGGACTCCATTTACCTCTAAGATATCCTTCAGCTTGTCGCCAACCACCTTGAGATCAGCAGACTTGTCGTGATGCATAGCAGACATGTCCTGAGTCCTGCATGCATGGCGATAAATAACCTTTTTTCGCAAGATTTAATGCTTCAAAGCTTACATATGCTGAATAATTATATGTAAATCTAGTCCAATTAGAAGCATAACTTACAATATAAGAGATTAGTGTAATGACGTTAACTTATATATTTTTCAGATTTTCCCCTTCTCATCATGTCTCCTATCTGCTGTTTTTGTGTTGTGGATTTTTTTTTTTGGGTTGCGGAAGCCAAAAACTAGATCGTTTCGAGAGCAACCACAATAAATGTCAATTAAAGCAATATCCTACCTTAAAATGAATGGAGTTTTCAGTTTTGGTGGGACATAATCATCAAAAAATGAAGCTTCTTCAGCCATTCTACACAAGACTCTGCGCAAAAGTTCTCCAAGATACATCCCAGAAATCATCTTCTCATAAATCTGCTCAGTTGCCAATAGTTCAAAATCAGATGTACGATAGAAAAATGTAAAAAAAATGAAAGGGGGTTGTTTTTGTTACCTGCTCCCCGGGGTTTAAACTCTCAGTGTCAAGACTTTGGTCGTATTCTGTTACCGGAAGATGTGATGAGCGGAAATTACCCCATTCCATGTTAATAACCTTCAAATACCAAACAAAATTACGTTAAAAGTTACAAACATGCGATTCATGCTTAGTTTGATAACAGCCATGAGGAAAATATTTTTGAAGAAATGAATTAGGCATATATCAAGTCACAAACACATTATGAAATGTCACAAGCATCTACCATATCTCCTGATTTAGGCAGCAGACCATGCCATTTGGGAATCGTATTTGCCCGCTCAACATATGCTGCATTGGTTCCAGTACCCAATATTACTGCAGCAATGACATCAGGGTTGTTATACCGACCTCCTGCTAATGTTCCAACCGTGTCATTGACCTAAACACCCAAGAATTACATAAGATTAATAATCAGAAATGTAGAATGAAGTTATTCGAGAGAAGGTGGGGGTGACCCCGGTAGACGAGAAGATGCGAGAAGCGAGGCTCAAGTGGTTCGGGCATGTGCGGAGGAGAAGTCCTGATGCCCCGGTGAGGAGTTGTGAGCGGCTGGCGGTGGTCGACATGAGGCGAGGCAGAGGGAGACCTAAGAAGTATTGGGGAGAGGTGATTAGGCATGACATGGCTAGAATGCAGATTTTCGAGGACATGGCCCTTGACAAGAAAGTCTGGAGGTCTAGTATCAGGGTGGTAGGATAGGGGCTCCTAGAATTTTTCGTACCCCTTTCACGAAGCTGGGGAGGCTTGGCAGGGCTATCCATAGATGATTCGTGTAGTGGATTGTGTCCCCCCTTATGGTAGTTACAGTTTGGTATTATTTATGGTAATTACTGTTTAATATTATTGCATGTCATTATATTTATGGTTCTTATATTTAGATAATTATTGATGCGAACTAGAAATACTAATGATCTTTTGTTTTTATTTTTGTTTTTCCTTTCCTTCCCTGAGCCGAGGGTCGATTGGAAACAGTCTCTCTGCCCTTTCGGGCAGGGGTAAGGCATGTCTACATATTACTCTCCCCCGTCCCCACTTTGTGGGACTGTACTGGGTAGTAGTTGTTGTTGTTGTAATAATCAGAAATGTCAGACATACAAAAAACATAATACACGAACATCATCAGCAGACTTCTTCTTTATAGAAATTCACACAGTATTAATCGGGAGCAAAACTTACCAAAGCAGCCACGCGCACGTCAAGACCGACCCTTTCCATTGCTTTTGTTAACTCTCCAACAACATCTTGGCCAACCTATGTTAGATTTCATCAGGAGTAGTTCAGCACTGCAATAAAATATAGTTTGAAAAGGAGATTTTCTAACGCACTTTTAAATCAAGTCGGTGAAAATGCAATCAAATAATAGTCGGTGAAAATGTAATCAAATAATCAATCAACTACGCCTCAACTCCGCTTTACTTTGCATGTATAAAGTGTTAAATCCCAACTTACATTAAAATGAGAACTAAATCTAGGTTCATTGTTGGCATGACCGATGGCTGTGAAAATCAGAAAATTGAATAACTAACCGCATCATCTATAGAGAAGCCCTTTGTCCATTTAATAAGAGTTCCTGATGCAATTGACAGTTGTTTAACCGGGAAAGAGAAGGTGAACCCCAACTCTCTTTGTCTATCAGGTGGAAGATGAAAATCGTCGCCTTCTGTAGCAACAAATTTTGCAAGTGCATTGGCAATAAAATCAAATAATGCCTGCAGTTCGCAGTTTGAAGTTTAATCATATGGTAATAAGCTCGAGTAGATGAAACAAGTTGCCGGTTGCAAAGATGATACAGCTTATACTTACATCAGATGATGATCCAACCATCACATTCTTTGGAATTGAAACTTCTTTAACTTCGTGTTTAACTATACGCTTGTCTTTCCCTCCCAACTGCACACGCATCACACGAAAGTTTGTGCCGCCAAGATCCAATGCATAAAATAAACCTTTTTCGTCCCTAAGATGAAGGAATAAAATTAGTACCATAGAAAAGAAAGCTGCTATAATTCTCTTGATTTCTTATTTTGACAGTTGCCATTTCTTCCATATATAGGATACAAATATATACACCCCAGAAGCTAAAATCAACAGCCAATTTGATATAATCCCTCTCCAGAAGCTAAAATCAACAGAGCAAGATTTCCAAACATTTAGCGCATCCAAGATCATAGCTTAATTGAAAACGACATATTGTTTGGCACCTAAATAAGCAAAAATCAGCTTAAGCACATATATGCGCACAAAAATCTGATATAACTCCACTCCAGAAGCTTAAATCAACAGACTAACATTTCTAAAAACTTACAACACCTCCAAGATCACAGCTTTATTGAGAAAAGACAATTTTTTTCAAACCCAAATAAGCAAAATTCAGCTTAAGAACATATATACACACAAACAATCTGATATAACTCCACCCCAGAAGCTAAAATCAACAGCGTAAGATTTCTAAATATTTACAACACCTTCAAGATCACAGCTTTATTTCAAAAGAAACAATTATATGACACCCAAATACGCAAAAAATCAGTTTATGCACATATATACACACAAAAAAATCTGATATAACTCCACATCAAATCAACAGAGTAGATTTCTGGACATTTACAACACCTCCAAAATCACAGCTTTATTGAAAAGACACAATTTTTACACACCTAAATAAGCAACAAAACAATTTATTCACATCTATACTCACAACAACTCACCCAAAGGGGAGGTTATCATTTATCAAACATAGTCAATAAGCATTTTGAGCTTGCTGCCACCTTTAGACTAACAATTTTATCTCCACAATGAATGAATCATATGGAAGACACTAACAATCCAATATATCAAATGGGCCCTACGTGGCGCGCATCTAGATTAGTCGGGACCGTGGACGGATACCATATGGTTATACCCACAAAACTCTACCCCAAAGCTAAAATCAACAGAGTAAGATTTCTAACTACTTAAAACACCTTTAAGATCACAACTTTAGTGAAAAAGACACAAAATTTTCACACCCAAATAAGCAAAAAATCAGTTTAAGAACATATATACACAAGAACAATCTGATATAACTCCACCCCAGAATCTAAAATCAATCAGAGTAAGATTTCTAAATACATACAAGACCTCCAAGATCACAGCTTTATTGAAAAAGACACAATTATATGACAACCAAATAAGCAAAAATCAGTCTCTACACCCCCCCAACCCCCAACCCCCCACACACATGAGTACTCACCCAGTGGGGAGGTTATCAACATAGCTAATAAGCATCTTGAGTTTGCTGCCACCTTCAGAAGCAAGACCAGCATGCATCTCTACAGTCATAGCATCAGCCACTTGCCTTAATTTTCCTATTGGAGTTTCAGATTTCTCCTCAAACTCTTTCAATATATCCATAGCTTTAGCCCATTTACCTGAATTTTTCATTTTGTGCCTCATTAACAAAACAGCAGCAGCACATACTGCAGCTGTACATATAACTGCTGCACCCACCACCACTTTTCCCATATTACTCACTTGTAACACAACAACACACAATTGTTCTTTGTTTTTGTGTATTCAACTGAATATGCTACCGTAAAGTTGTAGCTTTTTGGTTTATTTGTAATATTAGTTTGTTAAAGAATATTCATTTTCATAGTTTCTTGGTATATTTGTGTGTGTGTGCGTGTGAAAAAGAGGAAAATGGGAGAGATCGATGCAGAAGTTTTTTAAGGTGACATGGAAGAAGACAAGAGTGGGTCCTACAGATATAGATTCTTATTTACTTTTTATTGTAAAATTAATTGACTAAAATTGTAGGTAAGAAAATTGCTATTTTGATGCTTATCAAAACTCTGTTAAAGAATCTTTATGTGTCTGTCTCAATCTATATATATTTTTGAGATGTGCACCAAATATTTATATTATTACTGACCTTTAATTTAAAACCCCCCACCCGCCCCCTCCTCCCCAAAAAAACTTAATTTTAGTATGAATAATACGTGTACTTTAGTATTATTATCTTGTTTGATAGTATTTTTAATATATTTTTGTTCACAACAAATATAGTTTTTAATATATGGATAAGCATGTATAAAACAGAATTGGCCTTCAAAAATTTTATTATGCCAAATTAATAATTAATAAATAATAATTTCAGCATGACTAATCATAACATAACCAATTTCAATATTAGTAATATTAACTTTTTTTTTGATAAATAAAATTTTTATTTCATCAAAGAAATTATGTACAGATATCTAAGCAACAAAAAAACTCTAGAGTTAGGCATAAAGTTTTACTAATTTCAATATTATAATATACTTTATTCAATCCTTTTTTTATATACCCTATCGAACGATCTTTTAGTAGAGTCAAAAACCTAAATAATGATATTTTGGAATCAAAATACCTTTATATTATTAAAATAAATCACCTTTTTAATTAAATGCGGTATTATACTGTATTTTAGTTTAACAAAAATTTAGCCGTTAAAGAAAAACATAATATAATACTGTATTTTAAGAAAATATGCTATAATACTGCGTTTTCCTATTAAATTATAAACTCACCTTCTTCCCCATGACAGAAACCTTTTGGTTTCAATTTAAAACAACCCTACCCCTTTTCTTCGATTGGGCTCCATCAGTCACACAAAAAGTGTAGAGTCTTTAACGGCTAACTTTTCGTTAAACTAAAACATGGTATATTTGTATTTTAGTTAGAAAGATAATTTTTTTTAGTTGTATAAAATATTTTAAATTTAAAATACCATTATTTCGGTTACGGACTCTCCCTTAGTGGTAGCCACCCTTGGTACTTCAACAAGAATATCTTCTTGTGTGCTAAAGTGCAAGCCTTGAATCTTCTTTCACAGAGGTTGACATACAACGGGTAACTAATATTTCGAGACAAGTTCAAGAGTGATTTATGAAATTTTATGACATGGCTATTGGTATTTACGTAAAAATACTCACATAATTCAACTAAGCATTTGACATTTTAAGTAGGGGTGCTTATCGGGCGAATTTGGCGACTTTTTATTTTTAACGATTTGGCTTAACGGTTATCGGCTTTTAAATGTATTAATCCGTTAGCCACCCGATAAGATATCGGGTGGATTGGTATCGGGTTAGCTCTTATAAGGCGGTTAATGGGCGGTTTATCGACGTAACATTGTTCACTAAATAATTAGGAGCTGAAAGGATTGCAGAGTCTTTGCTTTTCTTAGTGCATATGCAACATTTTTTTGTTTCTGTTGCATCTAACTCCTAATTGTCTTCAGTCTCCTGATTCTTGTATTTCCATCATCTCAAACTCATATTTAATATGCTTGATAGAGAGTTATCATTCAATTATTCTCTCTCTGATTGAATTAGTTCAAGCATGCGAAAAAATAAATAAGTTCAAGCAGATAATGTGAACTGAAAATTAAGAAATGCTTTTCGCTCTAGTTGGAATAGAATAGCAAAGTTTCAATCTTTAGGAAAGCACCCCCTACCATGATTTTCTTAACGGGTTAACGGATTAGCCGTTAAGAAAATTGAATAATCCATCCCCAAACCGATACGCCGTTAATAAAAAAAAATTCAATCCGTTCCCCGTCCGTTAAGCCGTTACCAGTAAGTCGTTAAACTTCAGTTTGGATCGGTTTTCGGTTTCGGATCGGTTTTGAACACCCCTAATTTTAAGTGTACTTTCCACTCATTCACCATTTTTTTTGTTTAGTACATGGTTTTTGTATTTGTATTGGATCTGATTAAATGTGGATTCGCATTAAAAAATAAATTACACGTTGGAGATAAATTGCTACCTAACAAAGATTATTTCATATTCAGTGGGACTCGAATCCAAGACCTCTGGCTAAATATGAAGAAATATTTATCATTTCATCACAATCCTTATTGGTACTTATCCACCATTAATCTCCTTTTTATCTTCACCAATATATAATTATGTGACACAAGCATTACACTTCTAAGAAAACAGCTCCCAGTTACAATTTAAGTACCTGGGGTTCCCTCTCACTGCCAAAAAGATGAAGGTAACACAGTGACAATCATTTATTGATAAAATAGTAGCTAAAATATCATCTTGAACTGCAAAAAAGTTATCATATGTAGGTAGAGTTCAACTTATCAGAATTGTTCTTTTTGGAGTTCAATCTTATTAGTCTCAAATATTCGTAATATCCTTCAAGATAATCAAGCTTATTGAAGCCTACTACAGGAGTTTCATGTGGTCAGGAACTAATGTCATTACCAAACGTGCCTTAATATCCGGGGACAAAGCCTGTCAACCTAAGAGTGTTGGTGGACTGAGCATCCTAAATCTTAAAAGCTAAAACAAAGCTGTCATTTTGAAGCTGCAATGCAACTTGACATCAAAAGCAGACAGATTGTGGATCAAATGGGTTCATATGTACTATATAAAAGGGTATCCTATAGCTACAGTCAAAGTGCCAAAGCAAATGAGTTGGATGGTTCAAAAGATCATAACGGTTGTTGGTCCAAACACACAGATGCAGGGAGTTAATGGCAAATGTAGCAAGATCAAGCAGCTATACTTACAGCAAATTGGATCATTACCTAAAGTTGAGTGAAAAGAAATCATGTTCAAGAATCTAGCTAGACCTAAATCATTGTTCTCCATGTGGTTGATTATACAGGAAAGAATGATGACAACTGACATGCTGAGCAAATGAAACATTAACATGGATCCAATATGTGTTTTTTGGGAAAATCATCCAAAGACTCATGATCATCTATTTTGGGAATGTACTATCACAATTGGACTATGGGCAGAAATTTTCAATTTGCTACATATGCAAGGTGTAAATTCAAATGTGGGATCACTTAATAGCATAATTTGTAGAGAAAGCAGAGAAAAAATCTATTGAAGGGCAGCTCTTGCGAATGGTTCTAGCTGAAACTTTGTATAGTATATGGAATGAAAGAAACCATAGAATTTTTGGAAAAGTTCACAAAAACACTGAGTGTATCATTAGAGAGATAGTTTACACGTGTAATATACGGATTGTAGGCAAGCTTAGAGAAGTCATGCAGCATAGACCTCTATAGATATATAAGATCTAAGTGTGTAGAAACAGGAACTCAGTCTGTTAAAGATATGAGTATAGGGTAAAGTTGTGCATAGTGCGAGATGGCCGTTATACAATATAATTTGATTCTTTGGTGATTAATAATATTGTGACTTACATAAAAAAGGCTCCCATTCATTTATGACTAGGCACAAATTGACTACTAATATTTGTCTACATTCTTTTTCCTCTCCCTATTTAGAGAAAGAAAATCTAGCAGCTCTCCATACAAAGATGTACTACCAAACAACAAGACCGCATATATTACTTTCTTGAGTTAAACTTATACATATTTAAAGCATAAAAAAACTAGTAATAAGGAAATAAGCCAAATTATGTGTTATAACAAATTAACATACATTGATAGTTTAATTTTTTTTGTACAATAACCATGCTTGTATCAACATAAATGCCACCGTTAGAAATGAATTCAATTTTTTATAGTTAAGGGTAAAATTATATACATTTGATAACATTATACTTTCTTAGCCAAAAGAAAAAAAAGAACATTGCCTATATCAATTACTTATTCATAAGTCATTTGTATAAAGTAGCATAATTTTATAAAGGGGCGGATGCATACATGTATAACTTCATTTTGCAATTAGGCAAAATATATAAGTTGCCATTTAACCTATGATTAAATTCCTTTTACATATTTTTTTTTGAACAAAAATTATTTTATACACGCAAATTTTTTAAAGTATATCTGAGACACATTACTTTTGTCAGATAGGAATCACGTGTTTAACAAATAAAAGTGAACACGTTAGATCTACACATGTTTCGTCAACATGCTCATGTGCAGCTTTATTCGAACGACTCAAATTTAATTAAGTTGATCCGATAGCCTACATAATTCTTTTCTTTTTACCTTTTTCTTTTCACCAAAAAATATCTCTCCACTCTCTAGTCTCTATTTTTTTCTCAAGGTATCGTACAATAAATTTATTCGGATAAACACAATAAACTCCGACGAAAGTATAATGCCATTATTTTTTCTAGTCATTAACGACGTATCTCGATGTTAATTACTCCAGCAAAGAACTAGCGTTTTTGTGCATTTTAAACTTGAAAGAGAATCCGAAATTATAGATTTTGATTTTGATTTTGGTAAATAGAATTTCAAAATTTGATAAGTTTGGATGGTTCAATAGTATAGATAAGCGTTTGATTCAATATTTTGTTCTGGTGAGAATTTTCCATGGCTATTGGAGTTTAGTGCAGAAAGTAGATGGGTATGGGAGGTTAGAAGAAGAAGATGATGAGAAATGTGGGGGTGAGGGGTGGGGGAGGGAGGAGCCTTTATTTCTTTTGTGTTTGTTTTCTTTTAAATATTATCAATTGATGTAAATTTAATATTTTTTTCTTGAGTTAGACACATATTACGATTTTATTAGCGTTTGACCTTACACATAGTTTGAAAATCTGGTAAAAAAAAGTAATGTATTTTAATAAAAATATTATATATATTTTGCCTTGCAATTATATTGAAAATTGGACCAATTTGCACATATAGTGCCAAATTTGTCAATGAACTTCTGAGGTCACGAATATTCTATTGGCTCCACGTTTGGTGCCTATAGCACGCATCTCGAAGTGGTGCTGATCAGATTTAAGCGGTGTAACTTATGATTTTTTTAGTACAATTGACTAATATTTTTTAATATACCAAAACAAAAAAAGCGATACTGGATAGAGTTTTGTCATTTAGGAATTAAATATTTCGGAAAAATGGTTATCGAAAATTAATAATTTGGGGATTTGTTAAAGAATAGAATTCTAATTAGAGTGAATGTCTATCTTGTAGAGATTTTTATTTTGAGTCTAAGTTATTTTTCCTCCTATAAATAGAGGGGTCTTACCCCATTGTAAACCACCCCAAGATTCAATAAGAATTTTCTCTCTCTTTCTCTGCAATATTGCTCTTGTTCTTTTATTGTTTTATAACACGTTATCAGCACGAAGCTCTACTATCTCAAGAATCTCTTTGAGAAAATTAAGGTATTTTTTCTCCTCCTAATTTTGTTTTAATTATGTCTGACATTATGAAAAGAAAGTTCGTTGCCCTTGAAATGTCGGGCAAGAACTACATGACATGGGTGTTGGATGCTGAAATCCATTTGGATGCAATGGGTCTTGGAGACGCCATTAAAGACAGAAATAATGCATCCACCCAAGACTGTGCTAAGGCCTTGATTTTCTTGCGCTGTCACCTTGATGAAGGTTTGAGAATTGAATATCTCACAGTCAAAGATCCACTTATCTTGTGGAATGGCTTAAAGGAGAGATATGACAACTTAAAGTTGGTCACTCTGCCACAAGCACGATATGATTGGGCTCATCTGAGGCTCCAAGACTTTAAGTCTGTTTCTGAATATAATTCTGCAATGTTTAGAATTACTTCTAAATTGAAACTCTGTGGAGATACTATAACTGATTATGATATGCTTGAAAAAACGTTTACAACGTTTCATGCCTCCAATATGGTTCTGCAACAACAGTACAGAGAGAAATATTTCAAAAAGTACTCTGAGCTGATTTCTCTTCTCCTTGTGACTGAGCGAAACAATGACCTGCTCATGAGAAATCACGAAAATCGACCCACTGGGTCTACACCATTGCCTGAAGTAGATAAGGTGTATTCCCATTATGCTAAGCGTGGAAAAGGCTATGGCTTTAATCATGGTCGTGGTCGTGGTCGGGGTCATGGCCGTGGACGTGGACAAGGAAGAAATTTTCCTGGTATTAGTCACCCCCCAAAGAGATATAACCACCAAAAGCGGAAATGGAATTATGAGAATCCAAAAGCAAATAGTTCAGAAACTATATGTTATCGTTGCGGTGGAAAAGGGCACTGGGCAAAAATTTGCCGTGTACCAAGATATTTGGTTGAGCTTTATCAAGCATCTCTAAAGAGTAAAGGCCCTGAAACCAATTTTGTCTCTGACAATAATTTTGACATCACCCACTTGGATGTGGCAGACTTCTTTGAGCACCCTGAGGGGAAAATAGATCGCTTGATCGGTGATGGATCCATGGTTAAAGAAGATTGAGCAGTTTGATATTTTTATTTTTACTTATTCGTAGTAGTTAATGAATAAACAATTATCATAGTTTACATAAGTTATCTATTATTGTGATATGGTTCAAATTTTATATAACTTTAGATTACACATTCATCTTATGCTTTATTTGTAATGATTTTTCAGTAAGTTAATCGATTAACATAACAGATAATCGATTAACCAATATATTCTATTAAACTGGACCTTTTCCGCAAGGCATGTTAGTCGACTATCCGATTTAGTTAATCGACTAACCTAATGACCGTTACCTAAGTTAATCGATTATCACTTTAGTTAATCGATTAACCTTATGTTCGTTGCCTGTTCATCGACTAGTTTTTCTTAAACGTTGAAACAAATTAGTCGATTATCTATTTTGGTTAATCGACTATCCTCAGCAGATTTTGAAAATATTGTTTAATTATTAAGCAACTGATACAAGAGTATTAAATCATAGACTTAAATTTGTTTATTCTCATTTCGTATATTTCTTTTGTATGTCAAACCATGGGAGGAAAATATGGATATCTCACATAGCAAACTTGGATCAACGTCCAATTGTGAAAATATTTGTTTAATTGATTCATGTACCACACATACGATATTCAAAGAGAAGAAATATTTCTCTCATTTAAGTATGTGTAAGGCAGATGTTACTACAATTTCTGGTAGTAGTAAATTGATTGAAGGCTCCGAAAGAGCAACTATAACTCTGCCTAAAGGAACAATATTTATCATAGAAAATGCAATGTTCTCTTCCAAGTCCAAGAGGAACTTGTTGAGTTTTAAAGATATCCGTCAAAATGGATATCATATTGAGACAATAAATGAGAATAATCTTGAATACCTCATCATTGCAAAGAATGTCTCTGGCCAAAAGAGGGTTATTGAGAAGTTCCCATCTTTATCTTGTGGCCTGTATTGGACAAAAAATTAGTGCAATTGAGGCACATTCCACAGTAAACCAAAAGGTTACTGATTCCAATACTTTTGTACTTTGGCATGATCGATTGGGACATCCTGGATCAATTATGATGAGACGGATTATAGAAAACTCATATGGGCATCCATTAAAGAATTTAAAGATTCTTTTAAATAATGAATTTTCTTGCACTTCTTGTTATCAAGGCAAGTTAATTATTAGACCATCACCAACAAAGGTTGGAACTGAGTCACCTACGTTTTTGGAACGTATACAAGGGGATATTTGTGGACCTATTCACCCACCTAGTGGGTCCTTTAGATATTTTATGGTCTTAATAGACGCATCCTCTAGATGGTCTCATGTATGCCTATTGTCATCACGCAACCTTGCGTTTGCAAAATTAATGGCACAGATAATTCGATTACAAGCACAATTTCCTGATAATCCAATTAAGTCTATTAGACTAGATAATGCTACTGAGTTTTCATCCCAAGCATTTAATGATTATTGCTTATCAATTGGGATAAAAGTGGAACATCCTGTAGCTCATGTTCACACTCAAAATGGTCTTGCAGAATCTTAATTAAACGTCTGCAGTTGATTGCAAGACCATTACTCATGAAACGAGGCTGCCCACTTCGGTTTGGGGTCACGCCATTTTGCATGCAGCAATGCTAGTTCGTCTCAGACCGACGAATTATCACAAATATTCCCCGTTGCAATTAGTTTTGGGTCATGAACCTAATATATCCCATTTAAGAATTTTTGGATGCGCAGTATATGTACCTGTAGCACCGCCATACGCACCAAAATGGGTCCGCAAAGAAGGTTAGGAATATATGTTGGGTTTGAATCGCCCTCCATTATTCGCTACCTCGAAACATTGACATGGGATTTGTTCACTGCACGATTTGCATGTCGATTCGATGAGACACTTTTCCCAAAATTAGGGGGAGAAGTTGGTGAAACCAAACGGGAAATTTTGTGGAAAAATCCATCATTATCTCATCTTGAACCAGATACCTCTATTTGTGAAAAAATGGTGCAAAATATTATCCATTTGCAAAGAATAGCAAATCAAATGCCTGACGCATTCACGGACTTGAAAAGGATAACAAAATCTCACATCCCCGCAGAGAATGTTCCAATCCGTATTGATGTCCCTATTGGACAATCTTCTAGTGTCATATCTAATGAGTCGAAAGCACGCCTAAAACGTGGCAGGACATTAGGTTCCAAAGATCGAAATCCTAGAAAAAGGAAAGCAAATGATCAAAATGACACTACGAAAGAATCTCATGAGGAAATTAACGATTTAATAAATTCTGAGATTCATGAAGAATCCATTGAGCCCGAGACTCAGGAAAATAAGGAACTATCAATAAATCCAATCGATATTGAGACAAATTTTAATCGAGTGGATATAGTGGTGGATTATGTCTTTGCATATAATGTTGCATCTAGCATTATGCAAGAAAGTGAGGATCTTGAACCTCAATCTGTTGGAGAATGTTGACAAAGACTTGATTGGCCAAAATGGCAAGAAGCAATCCAATCAGAATTGAATTCACTTGCAAAACGTGAAGTTTTTGGGCCTATAATTGAAACACCTAATGGTGTTAAGCCTGTTGGCTATAGATGGGTCTTTGTACTCAAGAGAAATGAGAAAAATAAGGTACAAAGATATAAGGCACGCCTTGTTGCACAAGGATTTTCTCAAAGGCCTGGTGTCGATTATGAAAAGACATATTCACCCGTAATGGATGCTATAGCTTTCCATTATCTCATTAGTTTTGCTGTCCTTGAAAAGCTTGACATGCATTTAATGGATGTGGTTACTGCCTATCTTTATGGCTCACTTGATAATGAGATATACATGAAAATTCCCGATGGATTCAAAATGCCAAACACTCATAATTCAAAGTCCAGGGAAATATTTTTAATCAAATTGCAAAGATCTTTGTATGGTCTAAAGCAATCAGGACGAATGTGGTATAATCGTCTTAGTGAGTATTTATTAAAGGAAGGCTATATAAATGATGCCATTTGCCCATGTGTTTTTATAAAGAAAACAACATCGGAATTTGCTGTACTTGCCGTATATGTCGATGACATAAACCTTATTGGAACTCCCATAGAACTCCAAAAGGCAATTGATTATTTAAAGAAGGAATTCGAGATGAAAGATCTCGGAAAGACCAAATTATGTCTTGGTTTGCAAATTGAATATTTGGCAAACGGAATTTTTGTTCATCAATCTGCCTATATAAAAAAGGTATTGAAACGGTTTTACATGGATGGAGCATATCCTTTAAGTACTCCGATGGTTGTTCGATCACTTGATGTGAATAAGGATCCATTCCAACCGCAAGAAAAGAATGAAGAGCTACTTGGTCCTGAAGTACCATATCTTAGTGCAATTGGCGCACTAATGTATCTTGCAAATACTACAAGGCCTGACATAACTTTTTCAGTTAATGTCTTAGCAAGATATAGCTCTGCTCCCACAAGGAGACATTGGAATGGAATCAAACATATATTGCGGTATCTAAAAGGGATTACCGATATGGGCTTATTTTATAGCAATAATTGCAGTCCTGATCCTGTTGGTTATGCTGATGCTGGATATTTATCTGACCCACACAAGGCTCGATCTCAAACAGGTTATGTGTTTATCTGTGGAGGCACTGCCATATCTTGGCGATCGACTAAGCAATCAATTGTGGCTACTTCATCTAATCATGCTGAGATAATCGCTATTCATGAAGCAAGTCGAGAGTGTGTGTGGTTGAGGTCTATAATACATTATATTCAAGACAAATGTGGTTTGAAATGTGACAAACTACCCACGATTTTGTATGAAGACAATGCAGCATGCATAGCCCAATTGAATGGAGGATTCATAAAAGGAGACAGAACAAAGCATATTTCACCAAAGTTATTTTTCACACATGATCTTCAAAAGAATGGTGATATCAATGTGCAACAGATTCGTTCAAGTGATAATACGGCTGGTTTGTTCACAAAATCTCTACCAACGTCAACCTTCAAGAAGCTGGTACACAAGATTGGAATGCGAAGGCTCAAGGATGTGAATTGATGCTCTTTTCAGGGGGAGTTAATGCGCGTTGCACTCTTTTTCCTTTACAAGGTTTTGTCCCACTAGGTTTTCCTTGCAAGGTTTTTAACGAGGCAACCAATAGGCGCATTACTAAATATGTGTACTCTTTTTCCTTTTTCTAGAATTTTTTTTTTCCCATTGGATTTTATTTTAGTTATGGTTTTTAATGAGGCACATTACTTATTGAGTAGACATTCAAGGGGGAGTGTTAAGAATAGAATTCTAATTAGAGTGAATGTATCTTGTAGAGAGTTTTACTTTGAGGCTAAGTTATTTTTCCTCCTATAAATAGAGGGGTCTTACCCCATTGTAAACCACCCCAAAATTCAATAAGAATTTTCTCTCTCTTTCTCTGCAATATTGCTCTTATTCTTTTATTGTTTTATAACAGGATTAACTTTTTCGGGGCAATAAAAGACTTTTATTCATAATAGTGAACTTCAAGAGTTATTACAAAGGGAGATTCTCCTAGGTAACAAGGTACCTATTTCATCTCTTTATTTTAACTTTTTATGGGGATAAAAAATAATATTAAAATTCTGGAATAATTAATTTCAAGATTAATTATACTATAATTTTTTTTTCAATCAAACACAAAATAAATTCGTCTTAAATTTAATAAAAATGAATCAAATATATCCCTATACTATTGAAAATATTTAAAGATACTCTCTGTACTATTTGGTCATATCAACCCATACCATTATACTTTCATTCAAATATACTAACATACCCTTAATTAGATACGTATCCGACCAGTTAAAAATACCCCTATCCAATTAAACCTCTCATTTCAGTATTTCATTATAATGATTTTCTGTAGCTGCCAAACCAACAATCCCTTTTCATGAAATACTTTGAATAAGTCGTTAAGTTCATGCAAAAATAAGCATTAATATTTTTCGACCCAATATCGACAGCTTCAACCATAAACTTGCCTCTGTGTGTGTGTTTTTGGCACGTTGCATTTTCCTCTTTTTGAGTAATAGAGCCAGTGACAATTTGTAACTTCTATGCTGTCAAAATTGGGTTTTGAGACAATTCACAAATGATTTTGCAGCCATGACATGGTTGCTTTCTATTTGCCTTGTCACATCTCTTTTTTGTCGAACCAACTTCACTAATTCTCTTAAAAATAAAAATAAAAATTTGTAAAGATCGAAAGGATTTTTAATTAAAAAGCAACAAAATTGTGTATTCAAAAAAATTAACTCAAAGTCGGCACCTGATATCGATTTCGATGTGTCAGGTTAACGTTTTTTAAAATAATTTTTGTTTTTAAAATATTTTGGACTCCAAAACCAAGTTCGCACCAGACATTCGGGTAAGACGGTTCATTTGACTCGGGGAGAAGATGTTAGGCACTCCTCAAGTCCCGTAAATTTTATACAGTTGCGTACTCAATCTAATTGCCCTTTAAAATATTCGGATTGAGGTAAAATCACGAAAAAAATAAAATAAATATACATGAGGCTCGAGGTCGTCCCTGTCTAATAAAAGGAAAAAAAATAAAAATTCTACGAGTTCTACTATCGATCTCCAAGTACAAATACTTAGGGGCGTATCCCGGAATAAAATATATACAAGTCCTTCGAGGCTCCCCAAATAAACTTAATTAAGGAAATAACCTCTCCCCTCGATACCAACAAAATCCTAAGACTTGCCTACCCAAATATTGCCGGCCTAAACATGCTACTAGCGGATAATGGAAAAGTATAATATAATAAAATAAAACTAAAAATAAAAGTCAGTCCATGCTCATTTTTCTTTAACTTCTTGTTTTATAGTTTAGACAGAGCCCGTTTCCTAAAGCACGTGAGCAATGTTTAATCCCTAACGGACTTCGATCTTGCCAACTTCCCACGACTCAGTACTCCCTAAAGAGAAACATACACGATATTCTGAACACAAACATTCGAACATATAAAGCACATGAACAGGCGAATTCATTTCACTGACTCCATAAGGTATTTATCATGTACGCATCAAATATAGAAAATGAGAGAAAATCAGATCAGTCCATGAGCAGACAGAGAGTAGGATGAGGCATATCAATCACTTAAATTACTCAAAATGCATTTAACAGTCTCACGATATTCAAGTCACGATCAAACCAAATCAGATCATCAACGGGAACTTAAGAGAAAACAAGCATCTCAAATTCATATTTTGATCAATACTATAATAAAATAAAAGAAAGAGCAAGGACGTGAACCTGAGTGCTAGCAACTTTCGATTTAATATGTTCAAGAACGAATACAGGAAGACTGGCGTCAGAAATTTAAAGTGCGATAGAAGATGAATAGGAAAACAAAAATCGAAACCAGAACCGTGAACCTCAACTCCGAATCCCACTCGAAACCACCCCGGACAGCGTCGATTTCAATAACCTTAGCTTGACTCCATATTTTAAATTTTCTCATTCTCCTCACTATTTTTCGGAGCTCATGCTCTATTTTTCGTCCCCCTTCTAGCCTCTATTCTGTTCTCACTTCCTCCTCTATGTGTGTGTGTTTGAGTCTGTTGGGAGATAGGGCTAGGTGGGTGGACGAATCAGGGTGGGACGGTTGTTTTGTTGGAGGAATTCGCGGTGTCAATGGAGGTGAAGAAGGAGGTCTGGTCGCTGGTTGTTTAGAGAAGGTATGGCAAAGGCTTAGTTTGGAGAGAAGGGTTGGCCGTTGTTTTTGGGATGAAGAAGAAGTGGCGATCTGAGGGGTGTTGTTTTGGGCGACGACTGATGGGGTGGTGTCTCTAGGGTTCCGCTATGGTGTTGTATTCATGAAGAAGAGGAATCATCTCCAAAAATAAAAAAACCTGATCTCCCTCCTTCATGAAAATTTAATTTGCTTTTTTAAAAAAATCCTTATAACAAGGTAAAAAATAACTCTCAATTAATTTTAATAAACTATTATATTTAAAATAAAATTACAAATTAAAGTTGAAACTATTTTTGGCATTTTTAAAGATTATATTAAAATAAAGTAAAAATAGGTTCAAAGTAATATATCCTTATAAAAATATCTAATACGTGAATTAAATACAGAAATATGAAACTAGTTTTAGTATTTTTCAATTTTTGATAAAAATAATATAAAAGAGTCAATATTAGTTGAATTAACTATATTAGATCTAAACTAAGTATTTACGCTAAAATGAGTAAAATTTCAGGGAGGGTAAAAAATCACATGTCTACAACTGCCCCTCTTTGACTGGAAACGCGAAGAATTTTCAGATAAAGAATGATTACATATATTTTTTTACCCGACCCTTATTTAAAGAGACCAAAAGCTAGAATAAAGGAGAATGTGACCGAGCTCTGGTATCTGAGCTTCCTACATATCATTGATTATAAAGGAATCATGCCACGTGTAGTTCAGAAGTGAGAAGGATGATGTGGTACCGAGGTGGAGAGTCGAGTGAAGTGCCGTCGAGGTTCCAGTCCACGGTTCCTTCCATTACATCAAATATAAAAGGAAAAACTATAGCAAAATTAAATGAAAAATACAAGAACATATCTACTTCTTATCTTGAATCTTCCTTAAATCTCTACTTTAGCCTTTAACATGAAACTAAAAAATGGGCCCTGTTCCTCAGGCGGGCTCCTGATGCTTCTTGAATTTGCAAATTGAAACTAACTCTAAAATGGATTCCCTTGTTCTCTAGGTAGGTGCCTGCTTACCAAAAACTTGAGTTGTATTCCCTCGTTATCCAGGTGGACTCCTAATTGCCAAAAACTTGAATTGTATTTCCTTGTTATCCAGGTGTGTGCCTGATTACCAAAAACTTGAATTGTATTCCCTCGTTATCCAGGTGGGCGTCTGATTGCTAAAAGCTTGAATTGTATTCCCTTTTTATCTAGGTAGGCGCCTGATTACTAAAAGCACGAATTGTATTCCATCATTATCCAGGTGGAGGCCCGATTGGCAAAAACATGAATTATATTCCCTTGTTATCCAGGTGGGTGCCTGATCATGCCCAACTATGCCTTATAAAAGAACGTGCGAACGTTGCAAATATAATCTGACTATGTATACCTAGAGTCAAACCCACAAGGAATTAACCTATCAATTACTTTCGTTGGACTTACTAAATTCTATGGAATCAACTTCCCAAACGTTGTAAATAACAATTGATTATATTTCTAATAACTAATACTGAAAGTAAATAAACAACTGGAAACTAACTATGATTGAGTTGTAAACAATTATGAGAAGGTTCTAAGGTGATGATTTCCCCTATTGGTGGAATCCCTTCCGGTTACGTTTCATATAGATTCACCAAAATATCTCTATCGATCATGAGCAATCCTTTTACCGTAAATCTCTTCCGAGTAATCACGATAATTTTCTAGACGCACTCTCCCAAGATACACTAGTTGGCTTTGTTTATTACAACTCACTTTAGATTGCACCCAAGGCTTCGTTATCCCTAATCTCGCCTTTAAACCCGCAGTTATAGATCCCTCTTATACTTTGGGAGTAGTGTTGTTCAACAACTACCTAAATATGCACTCTCTCTCCAGTTATGCATACTAAATAGGCACAACTAATTGAGGATCCTTTCAATTAACTACAAGAAATACGTAATTGAGTAAATAAAGATTAAACCGACAAACTATAATAACATAATCAAGAAGTTCATCCTTCAATAGGTTCCATCAAAACCCTAGACAAAGGAATTAACTACTCATGAAAAAATGAGAATAAACTACTAAAATATTCATAGTGGTTAATTGCAAGAAAATAAAAGAGATGGAAAAACTCTATTGTTTTGGTGATCTTCTGACACTTGTTCTTGCCTACAAAAGTAGTCTAAAACAAGCGTAAAAATAATCTTGGGTGAGTTTCTAAAGCTTTCAAGGGTTTGGCAAAAGTTTCCCCGAATTTACACTTTGGTCCCCAGATTTTCCGATCGTGTGAATAGTGCACCGCGGTCGCGGCTGAACCGCAGCTCGACCGCAGCTCGACAGTCGCATCGCGATCGCGGTGGAATTTTGCCCATGCTATTTTCTACTTCTTTGTGCCCGGGCACTTTTCGAGTGGGCATTTTTTTCACATTATTTCCTCCAAAACACTCACTGGTGCTTCCTCACTTAGAATATTCCATGCGAAACAAAAGAACACTATTTAGAGCATTTTTGTTGGCAATTTACCTATAAAACAACAACAAATCATGGTATTATTAAGGTGTAAACATCATCTATATAGTCTAATATCAACACCCCACACTTAAATCATTGCTAGTCCTCGAGCAATCCACCACATTCCATTAAAGTTCCTTCCCTAAGCTTTTTCCTTAATGACTCACAGCTCAAATATTTTACCAAAGTTGCACCTGGTAGTGAACAACCTTTACCTCAAAAGTCAAAATCCTTCGCACCATGCCACATTCACACTTACTCAAACCACTCTATACAAGATTCAAGACTTACCTTTCCTTTGTGAATCATATGACCTCACATCACACAAGAGAGTAGTTCCATATATAATGATATTTAGAACAATTGGGAACTCAAATATACAAAATTCGTTCACTCTCAAAAAGTACATTCACATGCCACAAAGATGCACCATAGGCTTGCCCGTAATGTAATACTCTACTAATTGAGCCCACTCAGTCTAAGATCAATATGACTTCACTTGGTTGTAATGTAGGCTAAAGTACGGGCATGATATATTTAGATATAGTGACTAACCTCCCTAAGCACGTTTAATACAATTACATTAACCTTCAAGACCATCCTTATGTCAACCAAACACTCTATCACATTCACTTAAAACATTACCATCCATTAGGTGCAGTTGTACAAACCACCACTTATCAATTACTACATTTCGTTATAACATTTTTATTCTCATGGTCCTCCTTCTTTTATTCCTCAAAATTCTTCACCTTTTCTCTATTTCAATGGTTCCACTCAAAAACCAAACCACCACCCACACTTTTTTCTTTTGCATATTTTTAATACCATTCAAGTGCTTATGAAAGGTAAAAGGGTTCAAACAGCAGGCTATTCAAACAATTGAGTAAGGTTCGCAATGTGGTTGCCAAAAAAATAAGCTTATAGGCTCAATGGAGTTAACTACGATGTATTTCATTCAGGTGGGTTTACTTTATATGTCTAGCTCAACAAAGAAATATCTCTATAATTTCTAAAACTGAATGAAAGTACTATTTCGCATTGCAGACACACATGGCAAGTTCTAGGAATCAAATGTGAATCATGGAATATAGTAAAACTCACACAGACATGGCACATGACTTAGTCCGGATTGGTTTATCAAGACATTCTCGTTTGAATGTTCAAGTTAGATACAATCATACAATTTAAAGGCACTTTAACAGGATTCAACTATTGAAGCTAAGCGTTCCACTCTAGAGTCTATTGTATTCAGGTGTATCAACGCTAAGGGTTTTCCTTCGAATTTAGCCCGCAGCCCATTAGTCCTAATATACAAACTAACAAGAACAAAAATAAACAAAAACTACCTATAACCGGTTCAAGCTAAATCCATGAAAAAAAATCGTGGCCCAAGGAAAAACCAAGGGAGAATTACTACACTACCTAAAAATAAAATAAAAAATCTTTTTGGTCTTTTCTCTTGACTAACTTCCCTCAAGAAAATTGTCTAATGGATCCGTCATCAAGAAGAGTCTCCATATTCCACTTGTTTCTCGGCTTAGTCGCGCAAGAACCCCGCCGAAAGAGATCCATCATCGGGACAAGTCACTTACTATTTTAACTTACCTAGTGAATTATTACTCATACAACAACACAATCAAAGCAAGATAAAATAAACAAAATCAAACAGTCAATTGTTAAAATTACAAATATACAATGAAGTGTCCCCACCCCACACTTAAAATGAAGCCATGTCCCCATGGCTTAAAAATTAAATGAGCAGTGAGGTAAATGAACTTTCCTGAAGGATCATTCCTAATCGGAGACTCTGTCTAGTTTCACGTTGCAAGCGCGACCCAGATCTCTCAACCAGCCCAAAAAATTCCTTTCCGACTTCACCTGCCAGTTAGCCACCACATCAATACGGGCACCCAAATCAGTGACTGAGGTCCGCAACCCAGCCATATATTGCTCCAAAGTTGTCATGCGGATGCTCCTGCGTGGCTGTAAAGGTCCTGCGTCGTCAACTCACGGAGGAAGGGGAACCTCAACTGCCGCAATATCATCATTATCATCCTTTGATTCGACATGTGAGTCATCCACATCAACCACCGGCTCTCGCCCCTCGAGCCCAATTTTTCTTTCCAGGAACGGGGCTTTCAGGGGCAGTTTCCCGTCAAATCAAAGGTCCTGAGGGACAATATCCAGATGGCACGGTCGGGTTATAAGCGAAGGGAATTAGTGGACCTTGATTAGCTCATGCAATCTTATGAACATCTCATCGTGGATGAGCCGGGATACATCAAAATCCTGGTGCATCATCAAGCAGTAGATAGCAGCTGCCCGTGGCCTATTCACATCAGTGGTGTTGCTAGAGGGTAGCATGTGGGTGTTGATGATAGTGAGCTAGCACTTTGCCGCCCAATTAAGAGACTGTGAGTTCAGAGTGATCAACTTCTTTATCCATACAAACGACTTGCCAGGGACACAAATAACATCAATAATTAGTGTCCAATAAATCTTTGGAAGGTGATAAACTATATAATGATCCATGTCACCCGTGAAAGTTGGGAGGCAATACACCCAGTGGATAGCCTCAATGGATGCATTTACCCGGTTATTGCGCACAGTGACTGTTGAAACACGTTCTCAAGGCACTAAACTAAACGTGTGTTCATATTTGTAGGTTTTGATAAATGACAAACGATGCGCAATTGACATATGACGAGGTCCAAGCACAAGCGCGCAAATGTCACGTAACGAAGTTCAAGCACAAGACAAACAAAGATCAAGATTTAACAAAGTTATACATGAGTCGCTCTTTAATTGTGATCTTGATCCGACAATTTAACTCAAGACTTGGCTTCTCTCGTAAAAATATTTTTATCGAATCATGCATACTTAATTTAGAGCAAAATGATTTTAAATCATGCATGTTTATTTTAGCAAAATGATTTTTAAACATGCCTCTAAAATCTGGACAAAGATAATCGATTATGTACTTATGATAATCGATTATGTTAAGGCAGCTGCAAGACAATCGATTGTGTACCTTATGACAATCGATTGTGTTGAGGCAGTGTCCATCAGATGTTTGAAATCTGCATGACAATCGATTGTGTACCTTATGACAATCGATTGTGTTGAGACAGTGTCCATCAGATTTTTCAAAGCTACAAAATAATCGATTGTGAACCAATGACAATCGATTGTGTTGAGGCAGTGTCTATCAGATTTTTCAAAGATACAAAATAATCGATTGTGAACCTTATGACAATCGATTGTGTTGAGGCAGTGTCTATTAGATTTTTCATGAATGAAAAATAATCGATTGTCCATATAGCATAATCGATTATGTAAATGACCGTTGCCAAAATATTTTCAAACTCCGTCAGATAATCGATTATAGGATTTTAATAATCGATTGTTTGAAGTAAAATCTGAAAAAGATTTTTTGAACGTTGCCAAGTAATCGATTGTATATTTCTGATAATCGATTGTTTTAAGTAAAATCTGGAAATGATTTTTTGAACGTTGCCAGTAATCGATAATACGTCTTAGATAATCGATTATGCTGCGTAAAATCTGGGAATGATTTTTGGAACGATTGGAAAACAATCGATTGTGCCAATTAGACAATCGATTGTCGTAGCACAAAATCAGCAATTCTTAATTGGCAATTAGGCAACGGTTATGCATGTTTTTGACACTATAAATACATCTTCAAATCAGTCTTCTAAATAAAACAACTGATCATATTATTGCTAAAGCTTGCATACTCTCTAATTCATCATTTTCTATTCATTACATAAGTTTTTGAGAGCCAAATTCTTGACGAAAGTTGTTGCGTTCTTGAGCGTATTTATTTTACTCATATCTACTCTTAAGGAGAGTCTTGTTTTGAGTGCAAAGTGTTTTTATACACTTGAAGGGAAGTGTTAATCCCTTGTATTGTAAGAAGGAACGTTGTGATTCCTTTGGTTGAAGTGTTGAAGTGTTGTATCTTCGAGCAAAGGTTGTTGAGGCTTGTGTGACTCAAGTTCTCAGTTTATAACGGTTTGTTAAGCACCCGTAAGCTTAACGAAGTTAGTGGAAATCTCGAGAGAGTCTCTCGGGGACTGGACTAGCCACGGGTTGTGGTGAACCAGGATAACATCGGTGCGTTCGTTCCTTATTATTTACTTATCGCACTTATTTCATTCCTGCAATTTTTAAATTCCGCAAGTTTACGCTGTTTTTAATTGTAACGCTATTCACCCCTCCTCTAGAGTTAAGCGTATATTCTAACAATTGGTATGAGAGCCCAACTCTCTGAAAAACTTAACCGTTTGAGAGAAACAATCCATGGCTTCTACTCGTGATTCTTTTGCAGGAATAGGTGAAGGACAATGCTCCACCCGACCACCACTATTCGATGGCACAAACTATACGTTCTGGAAGGAAAGGATGAGAATATTCATTCAATCGAATAGTTTTCATCTGTGGAAGGTTATAATGAAGGGAGAACAAACTCCAACCAAAAAGGCTGAAAATGAATGGGTTCCAAAATCCGAAGATGAATACGATGCGGATGATATCCGAAAAGTGCAGAACAACGCTAAAGCCATCAACTTATTATATTGTGCTGTAAACGCTGATGATTACAGAAAAATATCATGTTTAAAGCACAACGGCGAAGCAAATGTGGGATAAGTTGGAAATCACGTACGAAGGTACGGACCAGGTAAGAGAGGCTAAAGTTGATTTTCTAACCCATGCATATGAACTGTTTCACATGAAGGAAGGCGAAAGGGTCGATGACATGTTCGAACGATTTTCGAAAATCGTTAATGACTTACATGCTCTTAAGAAGACCTTCACGGATAAGGAACTTGTCCGAAAAATTCTCTGAAGTCTCACTTCGGAATGGCGCTCCAAGGCCGACGCGATTCAAGAGTCTATTGGCATTTCAAATGTCACCATCGATGGATTAAGAGGTAACCGTAAAACTTATGAATCTACTATACTTAACCCTCTTGTTAATGATCAAAGGAAATAAAGAATCGCCCTCAAGGCAAGCACAAGCCAACCTCAAAATAACGAGGACGGAGATAACGAGTTCGGACTCGTTATTAAGAGATTTCAAAAGTTCATGCGAAAAGAGTATGAACGAAAAGGCAAACAACAAGGAGATCAAGTAAAGTGCTATGGGTGCGGAGAAATCGGGCACATTAAATCAAATTGCCCAAATGTCAAAAAGGAGAAGAAACCCTTCAAGAAACAACGAGCATACATATCTTCGGGAGGCGACTCCGGAGACGAGTCGAGTGAGGAAGAAGAAGACGAAACAGCAAATCTCTGTCTCATGGCTCACGAAGACAATCAAGAATAGGTATGTCAAATTTCTTCCAAAAACTTCTATTCTCTTGAGGAAATGCAAAATGCCTTTGATGAGTTGTATAGTGAATTCATTAAAGCTTCCAAAAATGTTAAAAACATTAAGGAAAATGCTTCTTTGAAAGAAAAAGATTTTGAAAAACAACTCTCTTTGAAAGAAAAGGATTTGGAAAAACTGATTTTGGAAAATGAGAAGTTGAAAGAAGAAAACAATTTTTTCGGCAAAAGAAGCGCCGACAAACCCGAGAGTTCTAGTAAAAATTGTACTTCTTGCATGCATCTAAAAGATAAGGTAGAAAGACTTAAGGGCACCTTAGATCTTCTCATAAAAATTTGAATGAAGTTCTTGTTAATTTGAAATCGACCAAACATGGGATAGGTTTTAAAAACGAGCCTAAAAAAAAAGTTGAAGCCAAACCCCAACCACCTAAGGCTCAACCTAGGACAAATAAAACAAATGTTCATCCTAGAGATAACAATCCTAGAATCAACATGCATGCTAGACCAAACACTAGAAGAAACTTTGAACATTTTAGGACACCTAGAAATGGCCTTCAACCTAGAAATAACTATTCTAGAAATGATGCATATCCTAGACCAAACACTAGAAGAAATGTTGAACATTTTAGGACACCTAGAAATGGCTTTCAACCTAGAAATAACTATTCTAGAAATGCTGCATATCCTAGAACAAATAGTAGGAGAAATGATTTTCATGAAATGCGCAATAGTCATATTGTCGAAAATAGAGTAAACAAATTTCGTCCGTCCAACTACTATCAACCTAGACGAATGCATAATCCTAATGTCATTTGTCTTTATTGCAATCGAATAGGACATATTGCTCCTTCTTGCTTCACTAGACATAGACACTTAACTGCATGTCAAACACAACAGCATGTTACACGTAACTCTCAAGGACCCAAAACAGCTTGGGTACCAAAGACTCATTAATTTGTCTTGTAGGTATGTTTGAAGGGATCAAGTGTACTTTGGTACCTTGATAGTGGATGCTCGAAACACATGACCGGAGACGAATCCAAGTTCCTTCAACTAGAACACAAGGAAGGAGGAAGCGTTATTTTTGGAGATAACAACAAGGGAAAAATTATCGGCATTGGATCGGTCAGTAAGGATGAACCTTCTTCCATTAAGCATATATTGCTAGTTAAAGGTCTAAAACATAATCTCTTGAGCATAAGTCAATTATGTGACAAGGGAAATCTTGTTTTATTTGATTCGGATGAATGCTTAGTTTTTCGCGGTAGCGATTTTAAAATTATCCTTCGTGGTTTTAGAATGGATAACATCTATATGGTTGATCTCGAAAATTCTTTATCTGAGTATGTGAATTGTCTTATGAGCAAAGAAGATGATATGTGGTTATGGCATCGTAGAGTAGCTCACATCAACATGCATCTTTTAAACAAATTGGTTTCACAAAATTTAGTTATTGGTCTTCCAAATTTGAAATTTGAAAAAGATTCCATTTGCGATTCTTGTCAAAAAGGGAAGCAAACAAAAGTATCTTTTAAATCGAAAAATATTGTTTCAACTACTAGACCATTGCAACTTCTTCACATGGACCTTTTTGGACCATCTCGCATTGAAAGTCTTGGTAGAAATCGTTATGCTTTTGTTATTGTTGATGATTATTCTAGATTTACATGGACACTATTTCTTGCTCATAAAAGTGAAGCTTTTCATAATTTTAAGTGTTTTCTTAAACGTGTTCAAAATGAAAAGAACACAACCGTCACTTCAATAAGAAGTGATCATGGGGGAGAGTTCGATCACAATCTCTTCGCGGATTTTTGTGACGAACTCGGTATCGAGCACACCTTCTTTGCTCCACGCACACCACAACAAAATGGAGTGGTGGAAAGGAAAAATAGGTGTCTCGAAGAGATGGCTAGAACCATGCTCGATGAGGCTAAGATTCCCAAACATTTTTGGGCGGATGCCGTGAGTACCGCATGCTACGTTTTAAACAGAGTAGTCATAAGGCCAATACTCATGAAAACTCCCTATGAACTCTACAAGGGAAGGAAACCAAATATCTCCCATCTTAGAGTATTCGGTTGTAAATGTATTATTCATAACAATGGTAAAGATAATTTGGGAAAGTTTGATGCCAAATCCGATGAAGGAATTTTTATTGGTTATTCTTCACGTAGCAAAGCATATAGAGTATTCAATAATAGAACCGAAACTGTGGAGGAATCCCCTCATATTGTATTTTCCGAAAATAATGCTCGCTTGGCGAGAAAGGATTCTGGTTTTGAACTTGCAGGTAGTTTAAACTCAATGACTCCTCAAGACAAAGTACAAGAGGAAACTCCTAAGGAAATTCAAGATAAAATCTTGGAACAATTATCGGAGGAAGCGCCACAACTGGAAAAAGAAACGAAACTGCCTAACGCATGGAGGACAATCAAAGACCATCCTCTCGAATAGGTAATTGGCGACATTGAACAACAGGTAAGTACTCGAAACACTCTTAAGAACACCTTAGGACACACTTCTTAAGAGATCACGTTCTCAATTGGCCAACATCTTCACAAGGCCTTTTAGCGAAAAAGTTCTTTTCCGAATCTATAGTAAACTCGGAACTCTTGACTTCACATTCATCTAAGTCATTATTTGTTTACAAATTACTAACTTGAGCGTCGGAGACGTCTAATTCTCTTTTGCAGGTATCGCCCTAAAGGCAGGGGGAATTATAAGGCAATGGTGTAGAACAATCGATAGTTACAGTCAATAATCGATTATCATTCCTTTATGTCTCATGCTTACTGTGCCGGAAAATCGATTAGCAAGTATCACTAATCGATTATTTACGTCTTATGCTTATTATGACGGAAAATCAACATATTGTGCCTTGCAGGTTTTTGATGTTAATTAAATAATCGATTTTTTTGTATAATAGATTACCGTCTCAGATATTCATTACCTTTCTAAAACAATCGATTTAAAATCGATTATTTTCCGAAGTCATAAAATCACTGTGCACACTATGTCAGAACAATCGATTACCATAATTCAACAATCGATTATCTTCAGTCAGTAATTCAAAATCTTTGTTATCGTTTTGGTCCTGCAAGATTCCCACAATCGATTTTGTGTCATTTCCGAGTACAATTCAAAAACTCCATAACAATCGATTGTTTCTATTCCATAATCGATTGTGTAACGGACAGTGCAAATTTTTTACCGTTTCTGACCATTTCTGCCTCTTAAATTTCTGCAGATTGTTACCTTAAATGCAATGTCATCCTTCTCATTATAAATAGGTACCATATGTCTTCAATTTCTTCACTCAAGCATCAATCTTATCTCTCAAACTTTCAAAAATCTCTCAAATTTCTTACAAAAGCTATTACTACTTATTTAAAATGACGACCTCGTTCCGGCAGACATGGTGCATCTTCTTCAGCTGCTCCTCCTCCTCCCAGTTTTCCTTACCAAGATGGCTCTCTCTTACGATTCAACACTGAACCCGAGTTAACTCGATTCATGACAAAATTCGAAAAGCGTGAATTCTCTCGCTTTTCCACCAGCAAATATCTTGAATCCAGCGCCCCCGCTGCAGCTGCAAACATACTTAGGGAATGCCAACTCCTTGATTTCCTATATCTAACCTATCCTCACATTAATCCTCTCTTGATTCAAGCCTTCTATTCCAATCTTCATGAGGACGACGATGGTGATCTTGTGTCAAACATTAATGGAGTTGAAATTCTTTTAACCAACGAAAACTTACATTCTATTGCTCACCTTCCTCGAAGTGGGGAAAACATTTCTCTCTACATTAGAGAAGCCGGTGCCTTATTTGATGAATGAATTCTCCTAAACCAAATAGGACTTGGAGCTTATGATCCTAATCTGTCTAATCGTCGTCCTACCATTACGGGCATGCTCCCCGAATATTGTTTAATTTTCTACTTCATAACCCGAGTCCTCAAACCACGCAAACATAATCATACCACTCTCTCCCAAGAGGACGCAAAACTCATGCATGCCATTATAACCGGGGCTCACATCAATTAGTGTAAGTTTATCAAAATCCACATGCTTGATGCCATCGGGGACGATAGACCACTTCCCTATGCCCTTCTTATAATGAAGTTTCTTGAAGCCTCCGGGTTCAACACCTCTATCGGTCCGCTCAAAAAGGGCACCAAGAAATGGGAAATTTCCGAATCCTCCTTTCCCCATGACGGCGAACACGCGGCTCCTGCTCCTCCTCCAACTCCTCAAACGCGTCAGCCTCAAGCTCCTACACTTCAAACTATTTCCGACCAACTTGCTTCTTTGTCCACCTCTGTCAATCGATTGACATATGAGATCCATGGATATTTTGATCATATTCACTATCCATATGCTGGACTTGTCCCTTATGAAGCAGTACCAGATGACGAGGCGGGAATTGATAATGAATAATGTCTTTATTTGCTTATTATCTCTTTTATGTAATCGCCTTTTTGTTAATCAATAAACAAGTTATTTTCCAATTTTTTTTGCTAATGTCAAAAGGGGGAAGAATAAGGGCTATGCACTTAATACTTATTGGCACAAATTGAGGGGGAATTCATATGTTGAGGGGGAACTAATTGCATATATATATACTTGTCTTGGATCGTCATTATGAATTACCAAATATGCATATCCCGATTAAGGTTTGCCATTATCAATAAGGGGGAAATTGTTGAAACACGTTCTCAAGGCACTAAACTAAACGTGTGTTCATATTTGTAGGTTTTGATAAATGACAAACGATGCGCAATTGACATATGACAAGGTCCAAGCACAAGCGCGCAAATGTCACGTAACGAAGTTCAAGCACAAGACAAACAAAGATCAAGATTAAACAAAGTTATACATGAGTCGCTCTTTAATTTTGATCTTGATCCGACAATTTAACTCAAGACTTGGCTTCTCTCGTAAACATATTTTTATCAAATCATGCATATTTAATTTAGAGCAAAATGATTTTAAATCATGCATATTTATTTTAGCAAAATGATTTTTAAACATGCCTCTAAAATCTGGACAAAGATAATCGATTATGTGCTTATGATAATCGATTATGTTAAGGCAGCTGCAAGACAATCGATTGTGTACCTTATGACAATCGATTATGTTGAGGCAGTGTCCATCAGATGTTTGAAATCTTCATGACAATCGATTGTGTACCTTATGACAATCGATTGTGTTGAGACAGTGTCCATCAGATTTTTCAAAGCTACAAAATAATCGATTGTGAACCTTATGACAATCGTTTGTGTTGAGGCAGTGTCTATCAGATTTTTCAAAGACACAAAATAATCGATTGTGAACCTTATGACAATCGATTGTGTTGAGGCAGTGTCTATTAGATTTTTCAAGAATAAAAAATAATCGATTGTCCATATAGCATAATCGATTATGTTAATGACCGTTGCCAAAATATTTTCAAACTCCGTCAGATAATCGATTATAGGATTTTAATAATCGATTGTTAGAAGTAAAATTTGAAAAAGATTTTTTGAACGTTGCCAAGTAATCGATTGTATATTTTTTATAATCGATTGTTTTAAGAAAAATCTGGAAATGATTTTTTGAACGTTGCCAGTAACCGATTACACGTCATAGATAATCGATTATGCTGCGTAAAATCTGGAAATGATTTTTGGAACGATTGGAAAACAATCGATTGTGCCAATTAGACAATCGATTGTCGTAGCACAAAATCAGCAATTCTTAATTGGCAATTAGGCAACGGTTATGCATGTTTTTGACATTATAAATACATCTTCAAATCAGTCTTCTAAATAAAACAACTGATCATATTATTGCTAAAGCTTGCATACTCTCTTATTCATCATTTTCTATTCATTACATAAGTTTTTGAGGGCCAAATTCTTGACGAAAGTTGTTGCGTTCTTGAGCGTATTTATTTTACTCATATCTACTCTTAAGGAGAGTCTTGTTTTGAGTGCAAAGTGTTTTTATACACTTGAAGGGAAGTGTTAATCCCTTGTATTGTAAGAAGGAACGTTATGATTCCTTTGGTTGAAGTCTTGAAGAATTGTATCTTCGAGCAAAGGTTGTCGAGGCTTGTGTGACTCAAGTTCTCAGTTTGTAATGGTTTGTTAAGCACCCGTAAGCTTAACGAAGTTAGTGGAAATCTTGAGAGAGTCTCTCGGGGACTGGACTAGCCACGGGTTATGGTGAACCAGGATAACATCGGTGCGTTCGTTCCTTATTATTTACATATCGCACTTATTTCATTCCTGCAATTTTTAAATTCCGCAAGTTTACGCTGTTTTTTATTATAACGCTATTCACCCCCCCCCCTCTAGCGTTAAGCGTATATTCTAACAGTGACAACCCCATTCCCATATTCCGGCAAGTTCACGTAAAACTCCCAAACTATCTGAATATTAGCCTCCTCTGGTACCTAGAAGAAGTTGTCCAGCTGACACCTCCTTAAATCAATAAAAATATTTGGGAACTCCACCTTCAGGTATTCCGATCAATATGTAACTTATGGAGCAACTTCTTAGCTGCTTTCGCATTGTACCTATCCTCTGCTGATTCGGATACAAACCGAGTGCTATCCAACTGAGGTGCACTGGATTGACTCCTAGCTCGTGAGGAGCCTCCTGATCCACTAGCGGAGGACCTGGTGTTGCGTCTCTTCCTGGATGAACTCATTGTACCTGTCAAGCAGAGAAACGCCTATTAGTGAGTGCGTGACATATGTAACTATGGGTGGTTACTCAGACTTCACCATAACCATGTCACATTATCTCCTTATAACTCCATTGGGGAAATTACCCAAACACCTTGTGGGCAAGACAAATATCTTTATTTACACAGTCCATGTGAATCTATCAAACTTCCCCAAATCAAATATGTTACTACACCAACACACCCCACACTTACTTCATTCAATCGCCCACCAACAAATACCTTTCCACCACATTTAATACACCCCTTCACCAACATTATCTAAAACAAAATTTAAAAGAAAAAAAAGACAAGAAGAAAAACTAACAAAAATCTACTACAAGTACTACACCGTTACAACAAAAAACTAGCATAACTATAACAAAATACACAAGGAAAAAAGAGGGGAGGGGTGAGTATCATACCTTAATGGAAGTTGGGTTGAGGGGAAGAGAGATGGGGGAGTATTGTGAGTGAAGAAGAAGAAGAAGAGGATTTGAGGGGTTAGGGTTTAGAGAGAGAGAGAGAGAGTAAGAGAGATGAAGAATTGGGAGAGGGAGGTTGGGTAATTGGTGTGTTTTGTGTGTGTGTGGGGGGGGGGGGAGGGGTCAGATAAGGTGGGTTATAAAATTAAAAGAAGAAGAAAAAAACCAAAAAATAAAAAAAATTAAAATACATGGTACCCACCGCGGTCGATCGCAGTCCCACCACGAGCGCGGTGGGTTTAAAAGTATGAGGCAGATTATTACCACTTCACTACGATTTACAGTGGTCCCACCGCGGTCACGGTGGGTTTAAACAGATGAGACAAAATGTTTGTCTCTCTCCGTGGTCGCAGTGCAGGCATTTTTTTTAAGTTCTTGTGGCGTTCACAATCTTGGTTAGCACACTCTTTATCTCTCTGTTAGGCACTTCAACCTGCCCACTAGTCTGCAGGTGATAAGGGGTAACCACCTTGTGACGTACATCATTCTTTGCAAGCAACTTCTCGGAGGCTTTTTGACAGAAGTGAAGTGCCTCCATTACTGATAATCACTCTTGGTGTCCCAAAGCGGGTGAATATGTTCTTCTTCAAAAATCCCACCACCACTCTTGCATCATTAGTGGGCAATGCTGTATCTTCTACCTATTTGGACATGTAATCCACAGCAACAAGTATGTACTTATAGCCAAAGAAGTTGAAGAAGGGACCCATGAAGTCAATCCCCCAGATGTTAAACACTTCCACCTCTTAAATCAGGTTCATTGGCATCTCATGGCAACAGGAAATGTTTCCGTTCTGCTGACATTCATTGCATCCCTTCATCCATTGGTGCCCATATATAAACATTGTTGACCAAAAGAATCTGGCCTCTAGCACTTTCGGAACTGTCCTGACCCCTCCAAAATGTCCTCCATATGTCGATGCGTGACAAGCCTGCAAAACAAACGATTGTTCTATTTTGGGGACACACCTCCGGAGCTTATTGTCAACACATATTCTAAAAAGATAAGGCTCATCCCAATAATACATGTGGAAATCACTATAAAAAAATTTCTTTCGTACAGATGAAAGGTCATATGTAACTATACTGCTGGCCAGGTAATTTCCAAAGTTTGTATACTATGGCACTTCCTTAAGACCAGTAGCGAGCAGCTACTCGTATGGAAAGGTTTCCAGAATATCCTCAAACTCAACCGAATTTTTAGCTCCCTCAAGTCGTGATACGTAATCAGTGAAGTGGTTCTCTGTGCCCTTACAGACACGAATTTCAAGGTCGAATTCTTGCAGTAGCAACACCCATCGAATCAGGCACGGCTTAGATGCCTTATTCTCAATCATGTACCTGAGAGTTGCATGATCAATGTATACAATTACCTTAGAGCCCATCCGATATGATCTGAACTTGTCAAAATAAAACATCACAACCAACATCTCCTTCTCAGTCATAGTATAGTTCAGCTGGGCTCCACTCAACCTTCTACTAGCATAGTAGATTGGATGCATCAACTTGTCTTTCCGCTGTCCAGTATTGCCCCCACAACTTAGTCACTGGCATCACACAAGAGTTTGAATAGATGCTCCCAGTCTGGGGAAACTATGATAGGTGCTGTTACCACCTTTTTTTTCCAGCTCCTTGAATGTTACCTTGCAATCATCAGAAAACAAGAAAGGGTGATATTTTTCTGATAACTTACAGAGAGGATTGGAAATCTTTTAGAAGCCTCTTATGAATCTCCAGTAGAAACTGACATGCCCGAGGAAGCTCCTGATTGCTTTGACTGAAGTTGGAGGGGTAGTTTTGCTATCACATCCACTTTAGCACGATCCATATCAATTTCTTTGCTTGACACCCCGGTGCCCCAAGATTATGCCCTCTTGTACCACAAAGTGCCACTTCTCCCAAGTCACAACCAGGTTAGTCTCGATACACCATTTCAGCATACGAGTCAAATTTATGAGGCAATCATCAAATGAGTTCTCCACTACTGAGAAGTCATCCATGAACACCTTTATTATGGCCTCTAACATGTCAGTGATATGGCCATCATACATCGTTGGGGTGCATTGCATAGGCCAAAGGGCATCCTCTGAAAGGCATAAATGCCATACGGGTAAGTGAAAGAGGTCTTCTCTCTGTCCTCTAGTGCAATAGAGATCTGATTGTACCCTGAGTACCCATATAGGAAACAGATGTGTGACCTACCTGCCAATCTATCTAACATCTGATCAATGAAGGGAAGTGGGAAGTGGTATTTTCGGGTGGCTAGATTTAACTTTCTATAATCCATGCAAATTCTCCACCCAATGACGGTTCTCGTAGAGATCGATTCACTGTTATCATTTTTAACTACCGTCGTGCCACCTTTTTTAGGTACACATTGAAATAGGCTTACCTAGCTGCTGTCTGAGATTGGGAAAATGATTCCCGCATCTAATCACTTTATTACTTCTTTCTTCACCACTTCCTTCATATCGGGGTTCAGCCTTCTCTGGTGTTACCTGGAAGGTTTGCGTCCCTCTTCCACTAGAATTTTATGCATACTGTAGGCGAGGCTGATCCCCTTTATATCTACCATGGTCCACCCAATGGTAGTCTTGCACTCCTTAAGTACCTGCAAGAGTTGTTGTGCCTGCACATCTAACAAACTAGATGAGATAATAACAGGTAATGTAGAGCCAGGTCCAAGGAACTTATACCTAATATTGGGGGGTGGGGGGGGATGGCTTTAACTCCAGCTTTGGTAGTTCTTCGATGGATGGCTTGGCTGGAGGAGATTCTCTATTTTCCAAGTGCAAGAGCTCAAATTCTAGAGCTTTATCCCAAAACCCTCTACCTTCTAATGCCAGCACCAATTCCGCCAGTTCTTCTCCATTCACCTCATCCAAATTCATTAAACAAGCAGTAAGGGGGTCCTCAATAGTCAGCATGTCATCATCAGTCTCTATAACTACACCCACAACATCAATAAGAGAGAATTTGTGAATTCACTTGGTCGTCTCATATATTTTTGCACATTGAATGTTATTTCTTTGTCGTTCAATGTCATCTTGAGCTCCGCAGTCTCACAATCAATGAAAGCTCTCCCACTGACCAAGAATGTCCTTCCCAAAACTATGGGAATCTCTTCATCCACTTTGCAGTTTAAGATCACAAAATCTGCAGGGAATACAAATTTTCCAACGTGAATCAACACGTCATCTAGGATACTAGAGGGTCATTTCACAGTCCTGTCAGCCAGCTGCAACGATATAGAGGTGGGTCTAGCTCTTCCAATCCCCATACTCTTATAAATTGCTAGGGGCATAAGATTAATGTTGGACCCTAGATCACACAGTGCCTTAGAAAAAACAAAATTACCTATAGTGCATGGAATTGTAAAGCTCCTCGTGCCAGACAGCTTTTCCGCAATTGGTCTAGTCACCACTACACTGCAGGTCTGAGTAAGAGTAACTATGACCAAGTCTTGAAAATTAAATTTTCGGGATATCAAGTCCTTAGTCATTTTTGCACACCCAGGAATCTTCTTCAAAGCCTCAATAAATGGTATATTTACCTAAATTTGTTTTAGCATCTCAAAGAACTTCTTGTATTGTTCCTCTTTTTGGCACTTAGTAGCCTCTAAGGGAAGGGTGCAAGAGGTCTCTTCTTCCCAATCATTTGGGATTGATCTTTTTCAGCTACCATCCTGCCACATCAACTACTGACTCCCACACTGTCTCAGCTTTTTTCTAGGTCTCCATATGAGTGCTATTTTCTTCCTGGGCAGGCTAGACTGTCATCTCTGTCAGTTTCGTTGACTCATCCAGCTCAATAAGCACTGGTATGAGTGTTTCGGCCTATCTGGTTTCTCATCGCCATAAGCTATTTTGGGCCTTGATCTTTTGGATTTATCTGGGTGTCTGCAAGTAGTGTCCCATGAGGACGATTCTTCAGAGACATCGAAATTTGGCCCACCAGCACTTCAATATTTATTATCGCTGCATTATGTGCATCTACTCTCTCATTAATTTTTGCATTAGACCCAATAACCTGCTGCATCATTGCCTAAAGTCTAGCACCCCATCTTCCTGGCTTCAACCATGTTGCTGTTGAGTAAGGTGATACCCCTAATGCTGATTCTGATTACTGTATCCCTGTGGCCTTGGGTATGGTGCCATATTGTTAGAGGGTCTCATACCTCCCATGTTCCCAGTGTTGAACTGTGGCTGGGCTGCCCTGTACAGCTGATTCTTCTTGCCTCAATTCTAACCACCATGTCTCTGGCCTCTATAATCAGACACATAGTTCATGTCTTCAAGGTAGTGATGATGATCAGGTTCTACATTCCATTGGTTACCAATTGGCTGATTGATACAAGATGTGCACAAACCCATTGGTAGTATCTACGATGTGTACCTACTACTTCTGTCCTGACTCTTTCACCTTTTTTGGTGTGTATACTCGTTTGTGTCAATAAGGTGGCCATATTTTCAACCATAGAATTCGATGGATAGAAAGGTAGCGAGTGCACCACTGGAGTGACAGATAAATTCCTGGATGTCCATCCCGAATTCTGTGCTATCTTGTCAAATAGACTCTGGCCATCTCTCCATGTTTTGCTTAAAAATGCCCCACCAGCTGAAGCATCAGCAATATTCTTCACGCTATCTGACAATGTAAAATCGCTGCCCCAACATTAGATCTGAAATACCATGGTGTGGACATATGACCAGCATCAGTTTAAAATGCTCCCATGTTTCATGCAGTGTCTCCATTGGTCTCTGTTTAAAACTCAAAATTTCATCAATTTGTTGAGCGGTTTCGTTGGGTGGGTGGAACGTCTTATGGAATTTCTTGACTAACTCATCCCAAGTTCTTATAGAATTTATGGAGAATGAGTTTAGACAGGTCTTGGGAGTTACTATCACTGAGAATGGAAATAATAACAATTTGATTGCTTCCGGAGTTACGTTGGGCTGCCTTTGAGTTTTGCAGATAGACAGAAAATACTTCAAGTGCTGCTGAGGATCTTCGACTTGTGACCCCGAAAATAGTCCTTGTTCTACAACAAGTGCAACATGTTTTCTTGATTTGGAATGATTAAGCCTGTATCTGCGAACTACAATCGCTGTGGACAGATTTTTAGTTGTGGGTTTTTCCCAGTAATAGAGAGCATCCACTGGCATAATTGGTACAACGAGGTTTTCCTCGTGATCTCCCATGACTGTTTCAAACTATTCAATTGTTTTTTCTTGTTTGTTTTTCTGGTTTGGCCGATTCAAGGACTTAAAAATTTTCTCAGGATCTGATAATGTTTCAAATACTTCACCAGTTCTCTTTGAGTTTCTAGGCATGCACCTGTGAAACCAAGTGACCAAACGTTAAAATTTCAATGTAAAAATTGGGTATAGAGAAAACTGACTACGCTAAAAATTTTGTACTTCTTTCAATCATAATTAATAACATCATTAATTTCCCGACAACAATGACAAAATTTGATCACGTCCAACTATGCCTTATAAAAGGACACACGGACGCTGCAAATATAATATGAGTATTTATGCCTAGAGTAGAACCCACAAGACATTAACCTATCAATTACTTTCATTAGACTTACTAAATTCTATGAAATCAACTTCCCCAAACGTTGTAAATAACAGCTGATTGTATTGCTAATAAATAAGACTGAAAGTAAATAAAAAGTTAAAAACTAACTATGATTGAGTTGTAAACAATTATGAGAAGGTTCTAAGGTGATGATTTTCCCTATTGATGGAATCCGTTCTAGTTATATTTCATATAGATTCACCAATATATCTATCTCGATCATGAGCACTTCTTTTACCGTAAATCTCTTTCGAGTAATCACGATAATTTACTAGACGCACTCTCCCGAGGTACACTAGCTGGCTTTGTTTATTACAGCTCACTTTAGATTGCACCCAAGGCTTCGTTATCCCTAATACCGCCTTTAAACCCGCAGTTATAGATCCCTCTTATACTTTGGAAGTTGTATTTTTCAACAATTATCTAAATATGCACTCTCTCTCCCTAGTTATGCACACTAAATAAGCACAACTAATTAAGGATCCTATCAATTAACTACAGTAAATACGTAGTTGAAAAAATAGAGATTAAACTGGCAAACTATATTAACATAACCAAGAAGTTCTTCCTTCAGTATGTTCCATCAAAACTATAGATAGAGGAATTAGCTACTCATGACAAAACGAGAATAAACTACTAAAATATTCATAATGGTTAATTGCAAAAAAATAAAAGAGATAGAAAAACTATAATATTTGGGTGATCTTCTCACACTTGTTCTTGCCTCCAAAAGTATTTTAAGACAAGCTTAAAAACAATCTTGGGCAAGTTTCTAAAGCTTATAAGGGTTTGGCAAAAGTTTTCCCAAATTTACACTTTGGTACCTAGATTTTCCATCCGTGTGAACAGTGCACCACGGTCACGGCAGGACCACGGCTCGACCGCGGTGAAATCTGACCTTTCTGCCTCACGTTCTAATCCGCTACGGTTTCACCACGGTCCCATCGCGGTCACAGTGGAGTTTTGCCCAGGCCATTTTCTGCGTCTATGTGCTCGGGTACTTCTCAAGTGGGCATTTTCTTCACATTATTTCCTCTAAAATACTTCGTGGTGCTTCCTCAGTTAGAATATTCCCTACGAAACAAGAGAACACTATTTAGTGCATTTTTTGGCAATTTTTCTATAAAACAACAACAAACTATGGTTATATTAAGATGTATGGTTATATTAAGATGTAAACATCATCTATATAGCCTAATATCAGTGTCTGATTGCCAAAAACTTGAATTTTATCCCCTCGTTATCTAGGTGGGTGTGTGATTGCCAAAAACTTAAATTGTATTTCCTCGTTATCCAGGTGGGTGCCTTATTGCCAAAAACTTCAACTGTATTCCCTCGTTATCCAGGTGGGCGCCTGATTACCAAAAAGTTGAATTCTATTCTCTCGTTATCCAGATGGGTGCCTGAATGTAGGTGGGTGCCTGATTTCCAAAAACTTGAATCGTATTCACTCGTTATCCAGTTGGCCTTCTGATTGCCAAAAACTAAATTGTATTCCCTCGTTATCCAGGTGGGTGCCTGAATTCAAAAACTTGAATTGTATTTCCTTGTTCTCTAGGTGGGTGCCTGATTGTCAAAAACTTGAATTGTATTCCCTCATTATCCAGGCGGGCATTTGATTACTAAAACTTGAATTGTATTCCCTTGTTTTCCAGGTGGGCATCTGATTGCTAAAACTTGAACTATATTCCCTCGTTATTCAGGTGGGTGCCTGATTACTAAAACTTGAACTGTATTACCTCGTTATCCCAGTGGGTGCATGATTACTAAAACTTGAAATGTATTCACTTGTTATACAGGTGGGTGCCTGGCTGCCAATAAATTGAACTGTATTCCCTCGTTATCTAGGTAGGCGCCTGATTATTAAAACTTGAATTGTATTCCTTTATTCTCTAGGAGGGCGCCTGATTGCCAAAGTCTTGAATTGAATTCTGAAATGACTTCCCTCATTATTCTGGTGGCGTCTGTTATTGACTTGAAATTTTAAGTGACTCTGAAAAGAACTTGAAATGGATTCCCTCTTTCTCCAGGTGGGTGCCTGCAATCAAAACAATAAAATAGACAAAATTTTCTGCTCCAGTTTGCACTAGGAAGATTTATGAGTAATTAGCAAAACTGTAAATTGCCTATTTTAGTGATGTAATGATGAGAGTAAAACTAAAGTCTCGACTAGGATTTGTGTCTCCTATGAATCAAACCAATAATAGTTGACTAGCAAGTGTGTCTGCTAAGGATAGAACCTGAATAACCTAGACTAGGAAATGCGTCTCCTAAATTTAAGATTGAGATTCCCGTAAACTATAAACTAAGCTTGACTTTAGTAAAAGCTGACTCTATTCTCCAGGTGGTACCCCCTGATTTCAAGAAAACAAAAGGTTAATAACTAAAGATCTATCCTAGGAGAAAATTCATCAGACTAGGTTTCCTATCTTAGGAGAAAAATTATTCAGACTAAGATTTCGATCCTAGGAGAAAATTCATCAAACTAGGTTTCTTATCTTAGGAGAAAGATTCATCAGACTAATATTTTGATCCTAGGAGAAACTTCATCAGACTAAGTCTTTTTGTTATCTTAGGAGGAAGATTCATCAGACTAAGATTTTGATCCTTGGAGAAAATTCATCAGACTAGTTATTCTATCTTAGGAGAAAGATTCATCACACTAAGATTTTGATCCTAGGAGAAAGTGCATTAGACTAGGTCTTTTTGTTATCTTAGGAGAAAGATTCATGATCACGCCCAACTCTAGTCCTAAAAAGGATAAGCGGTCGCAGTAAATATAATCTGGTGTAAAAGTCCGAAGTCGAATCCCACAGAGAACTAAGGCTTAGCTGTATCTATTTAATATCAGTAAGAAGACAAGATTGAAAATAAATAAACAGCTGAAAACTAACTATGCTTGAATTGTAAACAATTGGAATAAAGGTCTAAGGTAATGGTTTCCCCGTTATTGATTTCCTTGGTTGTATATTTCTTATAGTTGTGACTTAGTTGCCTCTATCAATCATGAACTCTCCAGCTACCATAAATATCTCTTAGTAAATTATGATAATTTACTAGACGCACTCTCTCAAGCTATGCTAGCTAGATTCACATTACAGTTCACTTAGATTGTACCCGAGGTACGTTTGTTGATACCCAATTTTTTTTTATATATTTTTGCACCCAAAATTGTTTCAAAATAGTATATGTTGCATATATAAGCATGCCTGGAAATTTTGTATTTCTCCTTAATTTTTAAGATTTTTAAAATCAATTTACTGCCTATTTTTGACAGCATAAAGGCCAAAATCATTTTCAAATTATTATTTTTAGTGAATAATGTGATTCACTCTCATATTTATAAAAGATATAATTTATGTAATTTTGGCACATTCTTTACAAATTTATTTAGAATTTTTAAAGCTAGTTGCATGAAATTGCAATTATGGCCTACTTTTGCAATTAATTATGATTTATAGTTATAAAATTATTTCTAATATTTTTATTTTAATATTTATATGTTATTAATTAGTTCAATGCTTTCAATTTGACTTTTTCAACTATTTTAGCTATTTTATAAAATAAGTTGGGAGAAATTGGCTATTTAAAAGTTAGCCAAATTTTGTTTAAATTATAGCCTAAATTGAACCCCCATGTCAGCCCAATTTTTTAACCCAATTACACGACCTAGTTCATAAAATAACCTGGCCCATACCCATCAATTTACCCGACCCAGCCTTGATTCAATCCGAGCCGTTGATCAAATGAGTTCAACGGCCCAGATTTAGTTTCCTAAATTAAAACCTAATGACCCTTTCCCCTTACCCTCATTTGCAAGAGACTGGTCTCTCTCTCTTGAACCCTTCGTCTCTAAGTTTTCTCTAGAACCTTCTGGTTCTCTCGCTAATCTCCGATGGTCTTCATCGCCGTTTCGGCCACCTCCACCCTCACTCCTCTCGACCACCATTCACCATGGAGCCTCACCTCTTTATTTCTCTCTAAGACTCGAAGTCAGAAGCTTTCGCCATGCAAGATAGCCACTGAAGCTTCGCCTAAGTCTGTGCCGGCCTTTCTACAGTGGTTTTTAGTCCGATGATGCCTTAAACCCCGTTATTGATGAGTTTCACGGCCAGGTTCTTCCTTTCTCTAATTCGTTCGCAAACCCTAATTTTTCTACTAAAATCTCTTTAATCTTTGTTCTTTTAAAACGATTTTTAGTTTAAGTTTTGTTTCCTACTCTATTTCTCACTCAATATTTCTGATTATCTCAATTTTTCTAATGATTTTTCTCTTTTTCAAAATTAGGGTTTCTGACCCCTTTCCAAAATCATATGTCTTATGCTTTCTTGAGTGTTATGTGTTTGTTCGTGCTTGTTTGTATTACGAGTTTGTTTGGTTTCCTTGTTAACCTGAGTTCCATGCCTTAATTTCTTGCTAGGTTTCCGACCCTTTGTTGCTCCCATTCTTCTTGCTTAGGGTTCTCTGATTTTCATGTCTATTGTGATTTATAGGCCTAAATGTTCATTGTTCGTATAATATTCTACTGATTTTGTACATCTCTATGAATCTTTGATTTATATGTGATTTTTCTTAGACGTTTTACACTGATTTCGTTTGAATTACTTCCTTACTTAGATAGGTTTTCCTTACTTAGAAACAATTCCCTCTGATTTTTTGGTCTTGTCCGTGACTCTTTGAGTAATTGTCAAAACTAATTTATATTCCCTTACCATATTTGTGCATGAGCAGTCGTTTGAATCTTCAGCATATATTTTCCTTACTTGAATTGTTATGCATCTAACCGCTATTGCATATTATATGCTCTACTACTCTTACTAGGGTAAATGCAGTGTCTGATTGATTGTTTTCCTTTTTTAAACCCACTACTTGTCACCGTATGTCTTTGATTCCTTAGTAAAATAGGAGTCCTTATATTGATTGGATTTTGATTAACGCCAGTTCCTTAATTAGAATTCGATGCCTTGTTTGATTACTTGTTTTAGTACTATTAGTACCCTCTCCCATTCTCTTTGAGAGACACCAACACACATTGCATATCTCTCACATGTTCAAACTCTCTGAACTCTCTCTCACTTTCTCTACTATTTCTATACTCTCTCACTATTCTATTTGAACACTCAATCGGCTGAAAGCCAAGATTGAGTAATCTTTGCTGTCTATTTCTACACTACGGGGTTCCAATGCATTATTTACTTGGGTTTGCATGCTGCTTTCTTCTCTGCACTGCTGTTCTCACACTTCTGCTCTCATTCTCTGCACACTTTGCTCTCTTCTTGTGCATTATTGCTCATTGCTCTTGTGTTCCATTTGCCTGCAACTGGTATGTCATATATTTAGTGTATAGTTTCCAAAACAACATGCTTCAGTTAGTTCTGCACTTCATCTTGTTCCTTGTGTGTTTTTACCTATGGTTCTTCTGCTTTTATTGTCACTAGCGTGTGTTTATTAGTCTGTCTGGTTTAACTCGGCATGCTCCCCTTACCCCATTCCTCGTGTTAATGAATGTTTACTTTTCCTTGTCTATTACTACCATGTATCGAGGTCTTCTTGGATACTTGATTAGCCTAAAACCTCTTCCTTAGGATGATTGTATTAGAGTTTGGTGCAGTAAGAACTGAACTCTTATTTTGCAACCATGTATGATTATGTTACTCCAATGTTTTGTTTGTGTGAGTAGTTTACTTCGCTTATTTGTTCCCTTTCCCTTTGCCCTTGTTTGTGTGATGCTCCGTTTTCTAAGAACTAGCCAGTCCAAATGATTTCAAAAGAACTCTTTCAACTGTTTTCTCAAACTGTCTCAACTGTTTTCAACTCTCTTAGTCCTACCACAATCTTACTACTCTTAGAACATTAGGTTCTGCCCCATTAGTGTAAGCATTTCCTTGGGAGACCTTGAGCACCTATTGAACTTTGATGCACAAGGCTGACACTTCCACACTTGCACTTGTCAAATAATGATCTTTTGGGTGCTTGGTATTGGCCAGAGGTTCAAACGAACTCATAGGGAACTTTACCGCACCCAAGCCTTGGTAATGGCTGTAAAACTCGAAAGAAGTGAGGTTGGAGATGTTTGGCCTGGCTGAAGGCTCCCTATAGAATAACTTCTTATTTTCTTTTTATCACTGTTGTAATTTAATTATTTGGGCTATCATAATTTGTAAAGAATAATGGGTTTTATAGTGAATCGGGAGGGTTATGCATGCTTAGTTAAGGGAATGGGTAGTAAACATGTTCATAGGGCTTTATTTACTTACTTGTGCAATAGATACCATGCTTTAGGACATGCATCTTTACATATAGAAATCACGTTCTTAGGCTTCTCACTCTCATTTTTTATTCTGCACGTCTTCAATTACAAATTAATCAATAATCAACAAGTCATTACCATCACATTTAGATACCATATTATTAGGACTTTTGTGCATTAGATATCATGCCTTTGGGATTTTTACTTGAAACTGTTTAAACACTTCACTAATCTGGGTAAAATTGGTTAATGACTCTTTGTTAAAAATGGAAACAAATGTGCACGTTCACCATCTTTAATAACGCCTAGGCAAGCCATAGGCCGGACAAAAACTGACTATTCACCTTTAAGTCGTATTCAAACCAATCAATCTCTGTCTGAATTCGTTGTCTCTGAAGCTCTTTAAATTTTTATTATTTTGCCCTATTTTTAAACTATCCATGCTAAGGTTTATACTATATTTTCTCTAGAGCTGGACTACTATTTTTTAAACTATCTGAATACTGTAATTTTCAAAAGCTCAAAAACTTGTATGTTCCCTGTCTCTCTTTACACTTCTACAATCTCAAAATATTTTCATATTTGTCCTTTCACTCTGCCTGTCCGAAAAACTGTTTTACCATATGTCCCACAAATGTTTCTCTAAGTAATATTTGCAGATTACTAAAACTGCTACTGCCTTCTTAAAGTTCTGAACGCTTTTCTTACGACCTCTTTTCTGCAAAAACTCTCCAACTTCTGTATTTAACTTATACTCCAGCTTTCTAAAACTCTCTCTCTTCCTTAAGATTTTAAATGTGTCTGAGACTTGATAATTATGTGTTTATTCTTAGGGGGGTATTTGACCCTTTTATATGTTTATATGATCCTCTTATGTGCAAGTCTTATTTGTTCTTGTATGTCGTCTAGCATTTTAACCTCTAAACTTAAGGGTTCAGCCTAGTTCCTGCCATATAGAAATAGTGATCCTAAATGCCCTCTAGGATCTATAGTACGGGACGGGTAATAGCACGCAATAAGCATTCTTGACCAATCCACACGCTTAAATAACCTCTACGGGGTGGGAAGGGCAGAATATGGAGATGATGACGATGCGATAATATCATAAAGCGAACCCTCTTTGGGAATATCTGCGAATATTGTATCGAATGATCCATATTATAGCTAAACGTAGGACCCCCTCCCTTTACTTTGTTTAAATATTTTCTCTAAAATCTCCCTTTTACTTGTGCTATTCTTCTTTCAAAATTGTCCACTAGCTTGTATTCTTTATATGCACATTTTTCTTGTTTATTTCTATGCTTCTTAAAGTCACATCTATGCAAGGTCGGGAACCACACTAGTGGATATTGAGGGGTGCCTAACACCTTCCCCTCAAGATAATTTCAAGCCCTTACCCGAACTCTGGTTTTCATTCAAAATCTTCTTCTTCTTAAAAGTGTCCTAATGCACTATTATCATTAGGTGAAGACTCTTCAAACTCCTTAACCCAATTCCCACAGAAGGGAATAAGAGTTGTATTGTCCATAATGTCGTAAACCCGATTTCGCCTCTTTTTAGGGGGGGGGGGGGGAAGGGGGCGTCGACATCATGGTGACTCTGCTGGGGATTTTCTTTAAGGCTTTTACCATTACTATCTTTTTGTGACTTTACTTGTTTAATTCAATCACATTTATTTCGTGTTTTGATTATTCCATCACAATTACTAACTTGACTCTTCTTGTTTTCTCTTTCCTTTAACTGCTTTCTTTACCACTTTATTATTTCAATATTGTTTTAATTTCGTGCAACCATTGTAATCATTTATCTTATGAACGTGAAAATACATGCAACTTGTTTGATTATTGTAATTGCATTTCTGAACATCATATTCCACTCGTGCCAAAACAAATCCTATAGCAACGCTTACAATGAGTGGTTGCACCATTCCAATATTATGAACCCCCTAAATGTGGTAAAAGCATATTTGCGGTAAAACCAGTCGATCAACAGTGTAGTCGATGGTTCCCCGCCTTTCCTTGTTGAGTTGTCCGCTCAAGGGTACCTTGTCTAGCACTTCAAAAATAGAAACCTTACTCTATTGAACTGTTCATGCTTCATGGTCAACCCTAGCGGAGTCAGTTATGTTGTCTGCATAATGACTCATTAAGATAGCCTAAACCAAAGTCCATCGGGTTTCCTGAAATCCAAATGGACACCTTCACGTTATGTGCATTTATTTGGAGAACTAAATGCTTTTTTCTAATTATTGATTTAAATAGTCAAGTCTTGTGGGGTTAAGGGCCTAACACTTTGTTTTGCAGAAATGAGCCACAAGGTCCCCAGATTCGGTATGGTATCTAACATCCACCCAAGGTTGCTGAGCTGGTGGAAGGATCTTCATAGCAGTGATCAAACCCTCGTCCGTAAGCACTTAGGGAATTTTCCTTCGCTTTTGGAAATCCAACCCAACAACAAAATCATTAAGGCTGCCACTTTGTTTTGGGATGATGATCGATTAGTGTTCCATTTCGGGGATTTGGAAATGACCCCTTTGCTAGAAGAAATAGGGGGCCTAGCTGGCATCCCTTGGGAAACGCCAGGTTTACTCATGCTGGAGAATTGCAAAAGTAGAGGTTTCCTTAAAATGATGGGACTCAAGAAAAATCCCAACCTTTCTTGCTTAAAGGACTCTTACATACCATTCGACTTTCTATACGAGAGATATGGGCACAATAAGTCCTATCAATCCTAAATGGATGAATTCGCCCTCACCTCTTTGGGGCACATACATAGAAGGGTGTTTGTGTTTATATTTTGCTTCTTGGGCATGGTAATTTTCCCTATGAAGAAGGCTAGGATCTACACCAGACTACCTATGGTTACCAAGACTTTTGATGGAAGGAATCGACAGGCAGTCATTCAACATAGTACCTATGATCCTCGCGAAAATATATCGAGCCTTGGGAAAATTCCAACAAGGGACTCCACATTTCGAGGGTTATGACTTACTACTTCAACTATGGCTCTTAGAACACCTTCAGAAAGGTGACTACAGACAGGAAATCATACGCGGAGATTGAGATGACCATATCGCTTTCCATCATACAAAGCAAATGAACGACTTAATTCGATGTATATGATGTAATTTTGGCAATTTGATCGCAAGGATAAGTCCGTAGGATATTTTTGAGGTTGTGTGTATGTTTGGTTTAGAGCCCCGAGGGCTCGGGTGTGTTTTGGATAGGTCGTAAGTGTATTTTTGAATCTTTGAAAATTGCTGGTATGATCTGACCTGCAGGCTTCACATCTCACAAAAGCGATCTTGCAAATGTGAAGGACTGCTCGCAAATGCGAAAAGCCCCCATAATGCCTGGGGTTGCAAATGTGATCTGTATATAGCAAATGCGAACATCGCAGATGCGATGTAAGTTTCGCAAATGCGAAGGTTCGGGATTTGGGTAGTTTTCACAATTGCGAAGAATTTTCTTGCAATTCCCGCACCAACAAGGTCGGGGTTCGCAATTGCAAACCCATGTTCGCATTTCCCATATCTGCAACCGGCAATTTTCGTACTTAGTCTAATTTTGAACCATTTTCACCATTCTTTCAAAACCTAAACACACTTAGGCATTTTTCCAAGAACAAGACTTCTTCCAAATCATTTTTAAGTTGGTTTTTAACAATTTCTTTTAACATGTTTTCAACTTAATATCAAAGAATTCCATAGGTGAAATTGGGAATTTTGGGTAGAACTTAAATGTTTCTAAAATTGGGATTTGGACCTCCATTTGAGGTCCAATTTCAAAACAAATCATCAATATGGATTTGTGGGGGAAAGGGCAATAGGGTTTTTGTTCAAACCTAGGGTTTTGACCATGTGGGACCGGGGTTATTTTTGGACTTTTTGGGATAAACTTTGGGAAATTCATTTTTACGCATTCAAATTGATTCATTTAGCATTTATTGATGTAATCAAGTAACTTGTGACTAGATTCGAGCGGATTTGTAATGGAATCGAGGGGTAAAGCTATAATTAAGACTTGAGTTGAATTTAAAGCATCGAGGTAAGTGTCCGGTCTAACTCTAGCTTGAGGGATTAGGAGATGAGTCATATTCGCTACTTGTTTTATATCGAGTACAACATATAGGCATGGTGACGAATATCTATACATTGGTGTCTAGCATGAACGTGAGTCTATAAATTGTGAATATCTTGATTCATGTTATATATTTCATGCCTTAGAGATGGTTTCGAGTTGCTGTGAACATTTGTGGAAAGGATTATGACTTTCAAACGTTGAAGGGCATTGGCTCAATTTATTCTATGAATTGAGAAAGTATATGAATTATTGTACCCTTTGGAGCATTGGCTCAAGTGGTAATGAGAGTGATGATATGAAAGTGAAAGAAAGAGGAAGAATCATTAATTGCACCCTTGTCGTGTTGTTTTTGTCTATTGATTATCTCCCTTGCCGGGATCTAAAAGTTATTGATGTTGTAAACTTGCCATGATTTAACTATTTACTTGTGTTTCTTTGCCAGGATTTCTATTATACTTTGTTTACTCCATTGCCCCCTTGATTGTGATTGTTATTTGGGCGAGGATGAGTATTAAAGCATGAATGGTAATGCCATGCATTGTTTGCTATTGTGAGGAAAGAGAGTAAAGAACGAAGGGTGATTTCGTGCCGTACTATGCACCATTCCATGCCTATTATATTGATTTCATAGTGAGAAAATAGCATAAAACGCGAAGGGTAATTCCGTGCCGCACAATTTACCATTCTGTGCCTATTATATTGATTTCATAGTAAAGAAAGAGCGTAAATCATGAAGGGTGTTACCGTGCTATTCAATGTACCATTCCACACCGATATTCATTTATTATATAGTGAGGAAAGAGAGTAAAAGCACGAAGGGTGATGTCGTGTACTTTACATGATTGATTTGGTGAGAACGAGAGTAAAAGCACGAAGGGTGATGCCGTACAAACTGTTGATTTCTTACTCTTGTTGATATTCTAGTTGTACAGTTTCATTCCTTATTTGGTGTTTCTATCTATGAACTATTTGGTGTTGATATACATATATATATATATATATATATATATATATATATATATATATATATATATATATATATATATATGTACTCTGGTCCTACACCCGATACAACCTCGCCGGGGTTAGGTCAGGCACTTACCAGCTCCCATTAGTGCACTGCCACTTTAGAGTTTCTGAGGTTTTCATTCAGGTCAACAGGGTCAGGGTCAAGTCCCTCAGCAGCCGAGGTCTTGTTACATTTGATCCGAGTCATATTGCCAGATTTTTCCCTCGAGCACTAGGTAGTACTTAGAGCAGGGTTCTCGTGCCATGGTACAGGCACCAGGTGTTCCACAACACGCCCAGCCAGTGGTAGAGGTGGAGGTAGAGGTCATAGAGGTGGAGCTCAAGCCATCCAAGCAGCCGACTGTCCCAAAAAGATGTTTCAGGGTGGTGGGGCCCAGCCCCGATGTTATGCTTTCCATCCAGTCCAAAGGCTGAGTCTTCAAATGTAATCATTACAGGTACTATTTTGGTTTGTCATAGATATGCTTTAGTGCTATTTGATCCAGGGTCTACATATTCGTATGGGTCATCCTATTTTGCACCGTACCTAGTCATGCCTAGCGATTCACTGAGTATTTCGATTTATGTGTCTACATCGGTGGGTGATTCTATCGTGGTTGAACGATTCCATCGCTCTTGTGTTGTGGTGATTGGGGGTCTTGAGACCCGTGCCAATTTGTTGCTTTTATATATGGTCGACTTCGATGTTATATTGGGATGGAGTGGTTATCCCCATATCATGCTATTGGATTGCCATGCCAAGACTGTGACCTTGTCTTTACCGGATTTGCCCCGTTTGGAGTGGAGAGGGACTCCTAATCACTCTAACCGCAGTGTTATTGTGTACATGAAGGCTCGGCATATGGTCGAGAAGGAATGTTTGGCTTAATTGGTGTATATGCGCGATTCCAGTGCTGAGGTTCCCTCTATTGATTTGATACTAGTGGTTCGTGAGTTTCTTAAGGTCTTCCCTTCAGACCTGCCAGTGATGTCACCCGACTGGGATATTGATTTCTGCATCAATCTGGCTCCGGGCACTCAGCCCATTTCTATCCCGCTGTATCATATGGCCCCGCCAAATTTGAAAGATTTAAAGGATCAGTTGCATGATTTGCTTGAGAAGGGTTTCATTAGACCCAACGTTTTGCCTTTGGGTACGCTAGTGTTATTTGTGAAGAAAAAATGATGGTTCAATGAGAATGTTCATTGATTATCGGCAATTAAATAAGGTTACAATCAAGAATAAGTATCCACTGACGATGATTAACAGTTTATTTGATCAGCTTCAGGGTGCAAAGGTATTTCCAAAGGTAGACTTGAGATCTGGCTACCATCAGTTGAGAATTAAGGCATCAGATGTCCCTAGGACAGTTTTCTGCATTTGACACGGGCATTACGAGTTTTTGGTCATGACGCTTGGGTTGAAAAATGCCCCAACAGCTTTTATGGACTTGATGAACTGAGCGTTCAGGATTTAGTTGGACTCGTTTTGGATAGTCTTCATTGATGACATATTGATATACTCCCGAATCCAGGAGGAACACGAGCAGCATCTTAGGGTGGTTCTTCAAACTCTGAAGGATAGTCAGCCATATGCAAAATTTTTGAAGTGTGAGTTTTGGTTGAGTTCAGTTGCATTCATGGGTCATGTTGTATCATCAGAGGGTATTCAGGTTGACCCGAAGAAAATTGAGGCAGTCAAGAACTGGCCTAGAACACTATTAGCTATATAGATCCGAAGTTTCCTGAGGTTGGAAGGCTACTATGGTTGGTTCATGGAGGTGTTTTCATCTATTGTAGCCCCGATGACTAGGTTGACCCTGAAGGGTGCCCAATTCAGATGGTCGGATGAGTGTGAGGTGAGTCTTCAGAGGCTCAAGACAGCTCTGCCTATGCACCGGTGTTGGTTTTTCCCACAGGTTTAGGGCCTTATACAGTCTATTGTGATGCTTCCTGTATTAGGCTTGGTGTAGTATTGATGCAGGATGACAAGCCTATGCTTCGATGCAGTTAAAGATTCAAAAGAATAACTATCCAGTGCACGATTTGGAGTTGGCAGCCATTGTTCACGCATTGAAGATTTGGAGGCACTATTTGTATGGCGTGGCATGTGAGATGTTCACTGACCACAAGAGTCTTCAGTACTTGTTCAAGCAAAAGGAGTTGAATTTGAGGCGTAGATGGTGGTTGGAGCTGTTGAAAGATTATGACATCACCATATTATATCACCTGGGGAAGGCCAATGTGGTGGTCGATGCTTTGAGTAGGAAGTCAGCCAGTATGGGCAGTCTTGCATATATTTCGGCCAGTAAGAGGCCGCTTGCTTTGGATGTTCATACGTTGGCCAATTGATTTGTTAGGTTGGATATTTCTTAGCCTAGTCGATTATTAGTCTGCACAGTTGCTCGTTCTTCATTACCACGGGAGAGTCTTTCTCCAATGAGAATAAAGAAAGTTTTTGGGCAAGACAAGAAAGGAACTCTCCCTTTACAGAGCATATATGTGATCAACAGTTTGAGGATCCCCATTTGTGTGTCATTAGAGACACGGTGCAGAGAGGAGGTGCCAAGCATGTTACATTAGATGCTGATGGAGTCTTGAGATTGCAGGGGCGAGTTTGTGTGTCCAATGTGGATGGACTTTGAGAGTTGATTTTAAAGGAGGCCCATAGCTCCCGGTATTCTATTCATCTGGGCACCGCGAAAATGTATCAGGATTTGCGGCAATATTATTGGTGGCGTAGAATGAAGAATGATATTGTGGTATATGTGACGTGGTGTTTGAATTGTCTGTAGGTTAAGTATGAGCATCAGTGGCCTGGTTGTCGACGCCCCCTTTTTCTACCACTTTGAAAGGGTGAAATCGGATTTACGACATTATGAACAACAACTCTATATTCCCATTTGGGAATTGGGTTACGGAGTTTGAAGAGTCGCCACCTAATAATTATAGTGCATTAGGACACTTTTAGGAAGATTTTGAATGAAAATCAGAGTTCTAGTAAGGGCTTGAAATTATCTCGAGGGGAAGGTATTAGACACCCCTCAAGATCCACTAGTGTGATTCCCGGCCTTGCTTAGATGTGACTTTAAAAAGCATGGAAATAGACAAGTAAAGTTTTTGCACATAAGGAATATGAGCAAACTGACAAAGAAGGATGGCACAAGTAAAAGGGAATTTTAAAGAAAGCTTTTAAACAAAGAAAAATAAGGAGGGCCCTAGGTTTAACTATAATATGGATCATTCGATACAATATCCGCACACATTCCCAAAGAGGGGTCGCTTTATGATATTATCGCATCGTCATGATCTCCATGTCCTACCCTTCCCACCCGTAAAGGTCATTTAAGCGTGTGGATTTGTCACGAACACTTATTGCGTGCTATTACCCGTCCCATTCAATAGATCCTAAAGGGAACATAGGATCACTATTTCTATAAGGTTGGGACTAGGTTGACCCTCTAGTTTCAAAGGTTAAAATGCTAGGAGACGTTCAAAAGCAAATAGGACTTGCACATAAGGGAATCATATAAATCATATACCGGCTGATATATCCCTCTACAAACGAACACGTAATTAGCACGTCTCAAATACATTTAAGGTCTAAGGAAGGAAGAATTTTTCAAAAAGCCGGAGATTAAGTTAAAAAAAACTGGAGAATTTGCAGAAATACTTGCAAGAAAGTCATTTAGGACTTGAAAAGAAGCAATAGAAATTTTAATAGTCTGCATAAGTCACTTAAAAAAACATTTGCAGAACAATATTCGGATGGGCAGAGTAAAGAACAAATAGAAAGGTATTTTGAGATTGCATAAGTGTAAAGGAAACGATTAATATTATTAGATTTCAAAATATAGAAAATATAGTATTCAGATAGTTTTCTTAAAAAATACATTAGAAATATTTTCCTAGATAGTTTGAAAATAGGGCAGAGGTTTGTATAAAAATGAGAAAGCTTCAGAGACAAACGAGTTCAGACAAAGGCGGATTGAACACGACTTAAAGGTGATTAGTCTTCTTTTATCCGGCCTAAGGTTTTCCTAAGTGTTATTAAATATGGTGAACATGCAATGTTTCCAGTTTTAGCAAAGAGTTATTAACCAGTTTTAGTCTAGATTTATGAAGTGTTTAAACAGTTACAAATAAAAGTCCAAAAGGCATGGTATCTAATGCACAAAAGTTCCTAAAAACATGGTATCTAAATGTGATGGTATTGACTTGTTGATTATTGATTAATTTGTGATTGAAGACGTGCAGAATAACAACTAATTGTGATAATCCTAAGAACATGATTTGTAATATGAAAAGATGTGTGTCCTAAAGTCCTATATACATGTTTTCTACCCATTCCCTTAATTAAACATGCATAGCCCTCCCAATTCACTATAACCCCCATTCTTCTTTACAAATTAATACAGCCCAAATAATTTATAGCACTAGAAACGAGTACACAAACAAAACAACAATCATTAATTAAGGAACCAGTGTCAATCAAAATCCAATTATGATTAGGACTACCCTTTAACTAAGGAGTCAAAGCCAAAGGTAATAAACATTGGTTCAAAAAGGAAAAGAATCAATTAACTGCATTTAATCCTAGTAATTGTGGTAGAGCATATAATATGCAATTATGGTTAGATACACAATAATTTAAGTAAGGAAAATATATGTTGAAGATTTGAAAGCCTGTTCATGCACAAATATGATAAGAAAATACAAATTAACACTGAAAGTTAGTCAAAGAATCACGAACAAAACCAAGTATAGAGAGCATCTCACAAGTAAGGAAATAATTCAAAATTGGTGTAAGAACCTTTAAGGAAAATTCATACAAATTAGGGATTCAAAGAGATGTACAGAATCAGTAGAATATTGCATGAACAATGACCAATTTTGGCTCTATAAAGTCCAATTGACATGAAAATCAGATAACCCTAGGCAAGAAAGCATGGTAGCAGTAAAGGGTCGGAACCCTAGCAAGGAATTAAAGCATGAAACTCGGATTAACAAGGAAACAAACAGACTTGTAGCACAAACATACACATAATACTCCAGAAAAGTAGGAGAAGCAATTTTGACAAAGGGGTCAGAAACCCTAGTTTGAAAAAGAGTAAGATCATCAGAAAGCTTGGAATAATCAGAGATATTGAGTGAAAATTAGAGTAGAAAACAAAGAATCTGACCGAAAATCCTTTTTAAAGCACAAAGGTAAAAGAGATTTGAGTAGAAAGTTAGGGTTTACAGACGAGTTAAAGAAAGGGGCCGTAAAACTTATGAATAACACCATAGAGAGCATTATCATGCAAAAACCATCAAAAAAAGCCAGCACATACTCAGGCGACCTTCCACCGACTGTCTTCCATGGCGGAAGCTTCTGGACTTCGAGTTTGAGAAAGAAACAGTGAGATAAGGTACCATGGTGAATGGTGGTCGAGAGGAATGAGGGTGGAGGTGGCCGGAATGACGATGAAAGCCATGGAAGAAGTGAGAGAGTCGGAAGTTTCTAGAGAGAACTTGGAGACGAAGGGTTAGAGAGAGAGAGACCATTCTGAGAGAATGAGGGGGTGGAAAGGGGGTAATTAGGTTTATATTATGGTGACTTAATCTGGGCCGTTGATCTCATTTGATAAACGGCTCAGATCAAGTCAAAGATAGACCGGGTAAAATTGAACGGGTATGGGTCGTTTGAATTGGGTTTAAAATTGGGCTGAAATAGGGTGCAAATTTGAGCTATATTTTAAACAAAATCTGGCCAACTTTTAAATAGCCAGTTCTTCCCAATTTATTTTATAAAATAGCTAAAAAAAATTAAAAAGTAAAATTGAAAACATATAACTAATTACTAACATATAAATGCCAATCTAAAAATATTTAAAGTAATTTTATAGCTATAAAACATAGTTAATTTGCAAAATAGGCCATAATTGCAATTCATGTAATATTTTTTTAATATTCCAAATAAATTTGTAAAAAATGTACAATATTACATAAATTATATCTTGTTGTAAATAAGAGAGTGAAGCGCATATATTCACTAAAAATAATAATTTGGAGATAGTTTTGGCCTTTATACTATCAAAAATAGGCAGTAAATTGATTTCAAATATCCTAAAAATTAAAGAAAAAATACCAAAATTTCTAGGCATGCTTATATATGCATTCATATACTATTTTGAAAGTATTTTGGGTGCAAAATATATATATGAAAAAAAATTGGGTATCAACACTGGTGGTTTTTTTCAGAGGATTGAGCTTCCCCGGTGGAAGTGGGAGAGGATCACTATGGACTTTATTACCGGACTTTCGTTGACCCGAAAGAAGTTCGAGGTAGTTTGGGGTGTTGTTGTTAGGCTGACCAAGTCAGACATTTCATTCTTGTGGCAGTCTCTTATTCATTCTAGAGGTTAGTTGAGATCTATATTCGAGAGATTGTTCGCCTTCATGGTTTTCCAGTATCTATAATTTGGGACTGAGGCATGCAGTTTACCTCGCATTTTTTGAGAGCATTTCAACGAGATTTCGGCATCCAGGTTGAGTTAAGTACATCATTTCATCCTCAAACGGACGAAAGTCCGAGTGGACTATTCAGATCTTTGAGGATATGCTCTGAGCTTGTGTTATTTATTTTGGAGGTTCATGGGATCAGTTCTTGCCTTTAGTAGAGTTTGCCTATAACACAGATACCAGCCAAGTATTTAGATGGCTCCTTATGAGGCGTTGTATGGTAGACAGTGTCAATCTCTAGGTAGATGGTTTGAGCCGGGAGAGGCTCAGCTGTTGGGTACGGATTTGGTTTAGGAGGCCTTGAACAAGGTCAGGATAATTCAGGATAGGCTTCGTATAGCTCAGTCCAGGCAAAAGAGTTATGCAGATCATAAGGTTCGAGATGTAGCTTTCATGGTTGGTGAGCGGATATTGCTCCGTGTGTCGCCTATGAAGGGCGTGATGAGATTTGGAAAGAAGGGCAAGCTTAGCCCTAGGTTCATTGGTCCGTTTGAGATTCTGGATTGAGTGGGAGAGGTGGCTTATAGACTTGCATTGCTTCCTAGCTTATCAAGCGTGCATCTAGTTTTTCATGTATCCATGCTTCGGAGGTATCAGGACGATCTAGCACACGTGTTAGATTTCAGCACTGTCCAATTTGATAAGGACTTGTAGACCGGCACGTTCGTCAGTTGAGATCCAAGAGTTTCACTTCTTTCGTGTTCAGTGGAGAGGTCAGCCTCTGAAGCATCGACGTGGGAGACCGAGTCCGATATGTGGAACTGTTATCCCCATCTATTCCTCGACTCAGGCACTTCCTTCTTTTGTCTGTTCGAGGATGAATGGTTGTTTTAGATGTGGAGAATATGACGACCCAAAGGGTCATCACCTATTTCTAACTGAATTCTATCTCTTCGAGGCCTTAAAAATCTTATTTCGAGTTACCTTGATTTGCGTGCACAGTCCTAGCTCGTAGCCGGAAAGCTTAAATATGAATTTATTGAGAAAAATGCTAAGTTTTCATATTTAAATGAATAAACTTGACTTCGGTCAATATTTTGAGTAAACGGACCCAGACCCAAGATTTGATGGTCCCCGAGGGTCCATAAGAAAATATGGGACATAGGTGTATGCCCGAAATCGAATTCCGAGATCCTAAGCCCGAGAAGTGAATTTTCAAGTGAAATTGTTTTTTCGAAATAATTAAGGAAATTGGAAATGAAACTTGATAAGAAGACTATGGTATCGGGTCTGTATTTTGGTTTCGGCACCTAGTACAAGTCTTATATATAGTTTAAGTACTTTTTGTAAAGTTTGGTTCGACACGGACGTCGTTTGACGTGTTTCAGACTTAAATTGGAAATTTGATGTTTTATAAAAATTTAAAAGGAATCATGGATTTTGAGGCTTAATTTGATGCATATAATATTAATTTGGCGATTTGATCGAACGGATAAGTCCATAGGAATTTTTTTAGGTTGTACGTATGTTTGGCTTGGAGCCCCGAGGGCTCGGGTGAGTTTTAGATAGGCCGTAAGTGCATCTTTGAATCTTTGAAAATTGCTGGTATGATCTGACATGCAGGCTCCGCATCTCGCAAATGTGAAGGGCTGCTCGCAAATGCGAAAAGCCCCCATAGTGCCTGGGATCGCAAATGTGATTTGTGTCTCGCAACTGCGATGGTCCGGGAGTTGGGCAGTATTTGCAATGCGAAGAATTTTCTCGCAATTCCCAAAACTGCAGGGTCAGGGTTCGCAATTGCAAACCCATGTTCGCATTTCCCATATCTGCAACCTGCATTTTTTGTACTTGATCGAATTTTGAACCATTTTTACCATTCTTTCAAAATCCAAATACACTTAGGCGATTTTCCAAGGACAAGACTTCTTTCAAATTATTTTTAAGTTGGGTTTTACTCATTTCTTTCAATCTTTATAATCATTTAACATGTTTTCAACTTAAAATTCAAAGATTTTCATAGATGAAATTAGGGGTTTTGGGTAGAACTTAGGTTTTTCTAAAATTAGGTATTTGGACCTCAATTTGATGTCAGATTTCAAAATAAATCATAGATATGGATTTTTGGGGTGAATAGGTAACCGAGGTTTGGTTCGAACCTTGGGTTTTGACCACGTGGGCCAGAGGCGTTTTTGGACTTTTTGGGTAAAATTTTGGGAAATTTATTTTTATGCATTCAAATTTATTCATTAGTATTTATTGATGTAATAAAGTAACTTGTGACTAGACTCGAGCGGACTTTTAATCGAGGAGTAAAACTTCAATTGAGACTTGAGCTGAATTCAAAGCATCAAAGTAAGTGCCCGGTCTAACTCTAGCTTTAGGAATTAGGAGTTGAGTCATATTTGCTACTTCTTTTATGTCGAGTACAGCGTATAGGCGTGGTGACGAGTATCTATACATTGGTGTCTAGCATGACCATGAGTCTATAAATTCTGAATATCTTGATTCATTTTATATATTTCATTCCTTAAAGATGATTTCTATTTTGTTGTGAACATTTGTGAAAAGGATTATGACTTTTGAACGTCGAAGGGCATTGGCTCAAGTTATTATATGAATTGAGAAAGTATATGAATTATTGTACCCTTTGAAGCATTGGCTCAAGTGGTAATGAGAGTGATGAGATGAAAGTGAAAGAAAGAGGAAGAATTATTACTTACACCCTTGCCGGGTTGTTTTGGTTTATTGATTATCTCCCTTGCGGGGATGTGAAAGTTATTGATGTTGTTCCCTTATCGAAATTTAACTATTTACTTGTGTTCCCTTGCCGGAATTTCTATTATTGTTTGTTTATTCCCTTGCCTCTTTATTTGTAATTGTTATTTAGGCAAGGATAAGGGTTAAAGCACGAAGGGTGATGCCGTGCATTATTTGCTATTGTGAGGAAAGAGAGTAAAACACGAAGGGTGATGTCGTGCCGCACGATATACTATTTTGTGCAGATTATATTGATTTCATAGTGAGTAAAGAGCGTAAAATACGAAGGGTGATGCCGTGCCGCACGATGTACCATTTTCGTTCCTATTATATTGATTTCATAGTAAGGAAAGAGTGTAAAGCACGAAGGGTGATGCCGTGACGTACGATGTACCATTCCGTACCGTTATTCATTAATTATATGGTTAGGAAATAGAGTAAAAGCATGAAGGGTGATGTCGTGTACTTTACATGATTGATTTGGTGAGAACGAGAGTAAAAACACGAAGGGCGATGTCGTGCAAACTGTTGATTTCTTACTCTTATTGATATTTTAGTTGTACAGTTTCATTCCTTATTTAGTATTTCTATCTCTTAACTGTTACTTTCCCCACAGCATGTTCCCCTCCCTTTTTAACTGGTTATTTTTTGTATTTTCATTCCGTCGCATATTTATAAGTTGATCTGCACAGGTTTGATTGGTAGTCTGGTCGTAGTCTCATCACTACCTCGTCAAGGTTAGGTCAGGCACTTACCAGCACATAGGGCTGGTTGTGTTGATGCTACACTCTGCACCTATGTGTAGATACCAGAGTAGCATTTGGAGCACAGCAGTGGCCTGGGAGCGAGCCTTCAGTCCGGTGAGATACCGAGGTAACCTTGCAGGCGTCTGTGGACCCGGCGTCTCCTCTATCTTTGATTTCAGTCTGTCATCTCTTGTGGACAAATAATTTATATTTTCTTCGTCATTTTCTTTCAATCGTTGTATTTAGCACTCTTAGTAGTTCGTGGGTATGTGACTCCAGATTTTGGGTAGAGGCTTATGTTATATCTCCGCATTATTATTCAGTTTCTTTATGTTAAGACTTCCGCTTATCTGTTTAAATTCTGATGTTTCGTATTGTTATTGATAATCGTGAAAAAGGTAATTCGTTAATGAAAACGTTTGTTGGAGGTTGGCTTGACTAGCTCTCAATAGTAGGCTCTATCACGAACCCCGAAGGTTGAAAAATTCGGGTCCTGACACCAAACATGCACATAGGTCTTAAAAGATCATACGAAATTGCTCGCATGACCAAATTGCCAAAATAACACCTAGAACTACAAATTTTGCACCAAACTGCATGAAATATTCAAGAAAGTTTCAAAACGTCTATTTCTCAACCCAAGGTCTGAATCACGCCAAATACACTCTGTTTTTCACCAAATTTTACAGACATGTCTTAAATATTATATTAAACATATATCGGGCTTCGAAACTAAAATAAGGTTCCGATACAAACAAGAAAATATTAATCAACTTCTTTAATTACTTAGATTTTCAGTCATACAATTTTCATCAAAAATTCATTTCTCATGCTTGGGACCTCCGAATTTGATTTCGGGCATACGCCCAGGCCCCATATTGTACTACAGACCTATGAGCACTGTCAAAATATGGGTTCGGGTCTGTTTACCTAAAATATTGACCGAAGTCAACAAAAATGAACTTTTTAGGCCAAAATTTTTTATTTCACCAATTTTCCACATAAAGACTTTCCAAAAATACGGCCAGACTACACATGCAAATTGAAAAGAGATAAAAGAGTTTTTTAAGGCTTCAAAATACGGAATCGAGTTTTAAAATATAAGATGACCCTTTGGGTCATCACAAAAGCGAACTTGAGTCCTTTTATTCTTGAAAATTTATTTATGTTTAGTTCAAATTTTAGCTCAAGTTTCATGCCAAAAGAATGAGGTGTCCAAGAATATTGGTTCTGTGACGACCTGACCCATTATCTCTTGTATTTCAGCCCCTTTATTCCCGTTATATGTTTCCCCGTGCGTTATTATATATGCCTGGTAAGTTTGAAGTGGTTTGGTATTGAAATTTGATATAAATGAGACGAATAGTCTCTCTAAGTAAAGCTTAAGTTGGAAAAGTCAACCGGACATTGACTTATGCGTTAGAGGGCTCGGAACGGATTTCCGATGGGTCGATTAGTTTCGGGGAATGATTTGTGACTTAGGAGTGAAAGAAGAAGTGAATTCGGAGGTCCAAAGTGAAATTTAGCCTATTTTGGCGAAGTTAGAATTTCGGAGAAATCCGGTTGATAGGTGAAAATTTGATCCAAGGATCAGAATGGAATTCCGAGAGTTGCATTAGCTTTGTTAGTCGAATTTGAGTATGTGTGCAAATTTTCAGGTCATTCGAACCTCGTTTGGTTGGTTTCGACATCAGATATGTGTTTGGAAAGTTTAAGTTTAACTTAGAATGAAATTCAATGATTTTGGTGATCTTTGATGTTAAAGATAGAATTTTTATAGCCGGGGCGAGTTTGAATGAGTATTAGGGCATGTTTGTGTTTTTGCCTGAGGTCCCGGGGGCCTCGGGGTGATATCGGGTGGTTAAACGAGGAAATTTGGAGTTAAGCATCATAAATGATTGTTGCTTCTGGTATTTTCGTGGAAGCAGCTGGGAGATAGATTAAGCGGTGTCCGCAGAAGCGGAAAATAAGCCGCAGAAGCGGAAAATAAGCCGCAGAAGCGGCCAAAAGGAAGTCAGAGACAACAGAAGCAACCAAAGGGACCGCGTTCGCGGTAGTCACGAAAGCGGAAGATCAACCGCAGAAGCGGCCGCTGAGGAAATGGTCAGACCGTGGAAGTGGTCAAATGGACGCGGAAGCGAGGACCGCTGAAGCGAAAAAATATCATGGAAGCAGAAATTGTCCAGTTTTAATGATAACAGAGGGTTTAATATTTTGAAAAGGAGAAGAACAATAGAACTTCGGGCTGAGGCAATTGTAGGCAATTTTGAAGAGGGTTTCTTTCAGGTAATGATTCTTGGTCTTGGATTATGTCTATATGGTGTAAAATAGTAGGTTAAACAATGAAAATTCAAGGTTTTGAGGCAAAAAAAATGGTGGTTAGGGCTTGAAGCCTAAGAGAGAGTAAAATGGTGATTTGAGAGGGTAAACGAGCTCCGTTTTTACCTTATATGTACGGACTTGTGGCTAGACGAGGAATCCAAAAATATAACTTTCTGAATTTTTTGAGAAGTGGGCCTGAGGATCGGGTTTTACCAACTTCGCGATTTTTACTGTTTTTCGAATAATTTCAATTGGGTTATGTTTGTGTACACTATAATAACCTATTCATTATGGTTTTGAATAGATTCGATGCTCGTAGGAGAAGATTTGAAGGGAAAGGGCATTGCAGACCAGGCTACGACCAGTTAGAGGTGAGTAGCTAGAATAGATGATAGCATGAGGGTTTGAAACCCCTACTTATCACATCGTGACGCTATGTTAGGGCGTGACTCGCACCCCATGGCAGGTGCGGGGTTGTAAATAATTGGGGATTGTGACTTGGTCCATCCCGTGAGATGAATCAATTATTGGCGTCTGATACGCACATTGTGTTGTTGATAATTGGGCTTAATGCCATGTTTGGGGCCTTGTGCTGATCTGTAGTACCCGTCTAGGGTAAATATCTGTGTGATAACATGATTGCATAACCATGGATCTCAGTCCTCTGTTTAAACACCGAAGTGAATTGCTAAGTCACCTTATTTCTGAAATTGATTAATCAAATTATATTTACCGTAATAATTGGAAAAACGGGAATTTAAATTGACTCTGTTTATGTGACTCATATGCATATTGTGGAATGAGCTTGGGTCGTGCTGCACGATCTGCAACGGATACATATATTGATATTGCGCTTGGGCTGAAGGAGCCCCTCCGGAGTCTGTACACACCCCCAGTGATCGCCGTCGGCGTTACACGGATTGGGTTGCACGTTCCGCAGCGAATTCATGTTCATTTCATTGCATATTTATCTTATACTTGGTTGTTGTTGTGATAGTGTTATGCTATTAGCTTGTAGCGAAGTTATAGGATTGTTAGTTATAGCTTTGTGTTGTGGTACTTTGTGGATTTCCTGCTTCCAGTCATTTTCTATACTTATTATTCACAGAGTCGGTAGTACTCACCCCTACTCCCTGAACCTTGTGTGCATATTCAGGTACACCGGAGGCTTAGTTGATTTTCGCAATCTCCAGAGATATATTAGAGTCGTTGAGGTAGCTGCATAACTTTCGCAGGACCTGGCTGCTCTTCATTTTTTTTCTCCATATGATTATCATTATATATTTTCCCGGATATTTTGGTTTTAGTATTCAGATTCTATTATCATTTCTCAACTTTTTTTAGAGGCTCTAGACTCGTGACCCCCAGATCATATGGGTGTGTTTGATTTTTTTTGTATTTTACCTATATCACTTTACTAATATTCTTGGATTATTATTTTGTTAAATTCGCGGTTTGAGACTTAAATGTTACGTTAAAAGCGATTGCTGGTCAGGCTTACCTAGCCTTAGGGCTGGGTGCCATCACGACCGGGTTGGGTCATGAGAAGTTGGTATCAGAGCCTAGGTTACTAGGCCTCACGAGTCATGAGCCAGTTTAGTTGAGTCTTTTTTATGGGTGTGTCGTGCACTGCACTTATTAGCAGGAGGCTACATAACCTTTAGGAAACACTCCACTTTCTTGAAATCTTATCGTGCGTCCTTGATTCAATCCGAAAGAGTAACCCTTGAAATTCCTTCCTCACGTTGTATGCGTCCGTGAGCGTCCAGTATTATATGTGCCTTGATGGCTGGTGATTCCCTTATCGAGGGGCGAATTATGATTCCTATGCGTTGATGTTGGGCCAGTCTAGAGGACTTGAGGCCGAATCTCTGTCTATGGCATGTGTACCAAGGTGCTGATTGAGCGAGCTAGTGTTATGAGCTTATAAGTTCGGTATTTTCCCTAATTGTGGTGATGGCGGCTGGATAGATACATGGTGTGTATGTTGGTGCCGTGTATTGTGTCCATATGACTTGGAAGTGTTGAAGAAGGTCTGCTAGGTGGAAGACGAACCACTAAATGTTTGATTCTCATTGTGAAACGGAGACGTGGCCCGAGTTATGGGGGCGTGAAGAATCTTTTCGAGTCTCCTAGATGGGCGTGTGTGTGTTGTGGTATGAGTCTAGAATCACGAAGACTAATTGACTGCGTGAAGAGTATGATGGTGGATGATGTACCGAAATATTAAATTGAAGCAAGTAGGTGGGTATCTCGCGCAGATTATTCCAAAGTGGTATGATCATTATGTGCATGTTAGAAGACTGTATGTGTAATTAAGATGTATTTTCTATATGTTATGATTCGAACAGGTGCAGCGCATGTTCAGGTATCAATTTTGATAATATAATACATGTAGTATCGAGATTAAGGTTGTTGTTATACATTGTGATGCTACATCTAGTTGTGGATGTGTTTTCAGGTTTGGCAATTCTCTGACAGGTGGATACGCTCAATTATAAAGGAAACTCTGCCGAAATTTCTAGAAAACAAATTGAGACTTTGTAGAAATTTTGTCGCCGAAAGAGTGGGCTTGTCGGTTGTGTGAATGAATGCAAGAATTGGAGAAAAGTTAGAATTTCTGATGATTCGTTTTTCCACAAGCTTATGAAAGAGCGAGTTTAATCTCTCCATGATGTTTCGAGGGCTATAGAGTATGTGTGCTTTAATATATATATATATGGCTTCGAGCTAAGTTGGGGAGGTTGTTGTTGATGGGCTGGTGATACTGTTATGTAATGTGTTAGTCCCGATTTGATGCATGTGAGAGAATCATTTGTGGTTGCAGAGAGTGGGCCGAGGGTGGTACAAGTGAAGCAAAAAAATTCAAAAGGTTATATGGTGCATCGTAGATGCGAGAAAAATAAGAGAAAGTCTTGAGTTGTTGATAAGGAGTGCTTAGAGTAAAGGGAAGGAAGTTGTTCGGTTGTATCAGAATGAGCTCTCGTCTTGTGGTGTCAGAGTGCCGATAGTCACGTGTGGTTCGATTCATTAAGTCAAGTGATTTGAAGTGTGTATAAGAGTGGATGGCTTTTGAGAATGGCTTTTGGGGTGTTCGAGATTTGATATGTATCTCAGGTGCTTTAAGGTTGAGTATGCGACTAAGGCGTAATTTTCTTCGACTGGTCCAGACTCATGGTATTTTTATGTTGATTACAGGATTTCTAGGTATCAGAAATTGGGAAGTAATGGCAACTAATTCAGGGTCGCAGGAAGTTCTTTGGGTAAGGTACTTGGGAACATGGTATTTCTGAGGACGTTTGAGGAAGTATTCAGTGGCCTATGGGTCTTAAACAGTGTGGTTTGGTGTTCTGGTCTCATGTAGTGAGCCTGGGTTGAGACATTGTGGTGCTGCAGCAAGAGAGTATATCTAGTTGAAGATGAATCAGGTGGGAATCTAGGCAAATGAAGTAGCTTGTTAATGGACTGGATTCGGCATGGTAAGGGTATGGTTAGTTCTCGCTGTGTATTCAAGATAATGGATTATCACATGTAATTTTTGCGGCAATGTTCTTGGGTATTGACGATTCTCTTAGATGTAATTAAAAAGGATTCAGTCACGGCGGTTTAGTTGTGCAGATGGAATTGGGAGAGTTCTCATTGATTAAGACAAGGTTGAAGGGATGCATTTCTAAGGCTGTAAATTGGCATGAGGGTATAATAATTTTTCTCCTAAATGGTATCAATGGAAGTTCCAGACTATTTGGGTGTGTCGATGTCTGCGGTGCAGAAGGGAGATGAAAGTTCTCGTGTTATCCTTGGAGGGTATTGTGTCTGCGGTATGTTGTAAAGAACCGAGATGGGCGTATGCGAGATTTTGACTCAGTTCTGAAAGGTATACTAGATTTGCTATGTCTTAGGTAATGAGTAGCTTCAGATAATCAAGGAAATTTTTTTTGGTCCACTAGGCAAGTGCCTAGGGTTAGAATTCATTAATAATAGGATAAAGAAAATTACAACAAATAGGAGAAATAAAATAAGGCGGATTACACCGGTATTGTTACCCATATAACACATCCGGCGTAGACCTTACCTCAGCTATCCTATTGAAGCAAATAAAAGCCTCCTGAACCAGCAAGCATGTAAAAGGAAAGAACTAGCAAGAACTAAGAATTGAATGATCATCATAGAGTTTATAACATGCTCTGTGATGATATTACATAGAATAATACTAATGTGATGGTAAAATAAAAAGATGAAGAAGCCATAAAGGTGCTCTCTTTTCTCTATTTTTGAGAAAACATCAATTTGTAGATTGTTGTCTTCGTCAACATATTTTTTCAAAATGTCTTCAAAATTCATGCTTTATTCTTCACGCAATTGGACTTTGAAAGTATTGTTTGAGCGACCTGTTTTTGTTTTGCATTTCTCATTGGAGGCCTCCTTATATTTGCGTCTTCAAACACCCTTCCGTCCCAACTTCTTTACCTTTGATGGGAATTCTTACTTCTTGCACTATGCATTGGTGACAAATCACCTTTTGTTGAAGCGTCTGCTCGACATTGCTTTAGGATATCCTCTTCTTCCCCTTCTTCATATATATGTCTTCCTGCCAAAATAGGATTTGGCAATTCTAGAAAATCGCCTTGCGTTGTTAATTGTGCATTAGCCATAACTGCATCTTTTTATTGTTTTTGCGATTTGTTCCTGCTCATGATACAACGACCAGTACTAGGATTATTATCTGTTTTTATCATCACATCCAAGAGTTGTCTTTCCTCGAAAGAGATTTGTGTTGTTACGAGCTGCCCCGTCTGTGAAAATGCTATTGTATTGCTATTAACAGAAGGAGTGTTAGATGGTGTATTTGCATTCCTTTGCTACTTCTGATTTGAAAGCAGAGTTTGCGTCATTGCATCCGAAAATTTCTTGTCCTCCAAATTAGTGAATGGTTCTGTTGCTGTAATCCGATTCTCGGTAGTATATAGCAGCGCTGTTGCGATTCGATCACCACCTGATGTTTCGGCTGATCTTAGTTGAAGAATATGAGTTGTTTCGTTATGGTCTAACTTTGATGTCGCTGCATTTGAAATAACTGCTTTTGCATTATTTCTTGGAACAAAAACTGTAACATTATGGTTCAAGTTGCTGTTTGGATTTGTTGTTTGTTGCAGAATTGCACGACGGTTCTTTGTTGCAGATTTCCCTTGAAATTTTTGCTTGACTAGATCATCAATGTACTCTCTAGTACTATCCTGATCACTCTCTTGGTCGTCTTCTTCAGATGAAAAACCAGCGAGTCTGTCACCCCAGCCATCCTCATCATCATAATCTCGTTGGTCTTTCCACAGTTTTGATTTAATGACCATGTCCCTCCTCTTTGGTTGAATAACTTCTTTGTTACTTGCACTGAAGGTTGAAAGTTCCCCATAATCTTTGATAATGTTGTTCACATGAGGAGTGGAGATGGTTGGAGAATTTTGAACTTTGGACTATATTTGCATATTTGGAGCATTAACATGAGCTGTATTCATTGCCTCTGTATTCGCTGAGCTATTTTGACTGCCAAGCATCTACAAATTTTCACCTAAGAATTTTCCCTCATCATCATTGACATTGGCAAGTGCAGCAAATGAGTTTGAATTTGAAAGTAAAGCTGGATTGTTTTCTGCGATCTGGTTTTTTTTTTTGGTTTTTGGCGTTACTTTTTTGTTGGACATCGATGACCAATTATCCTTTGTAATATATTGTCCAGCTTCCCTTGTGTGTTGTCGAAAATCAGTAGACTCTAAATCAAAATCAAAATCTCCTTGAGCTAATGCAGCATTAGAGACATCATCAGCAGTTGTATTTGTCAAAATGGTCACACTGCGTTGTTGAACCCTGCCATGCTGGTTAGAGGTATCTTGTCTGAACGACTTATGTGCAACATCTTCATCTGTAGAGGCTGCTGTTATGTAAAGAATTTCATTCACTGCATCATGGTTGTCAATCTCTAATGCAGCTCGATTAACAGGACTTTGCAAAAGAAAGTGCAGATGCTTCATTTTGTACTGTCCAGTTGGTAGTCTTGCTATCCTTTGTACCAGATGCTGCAAAATCCAATTCCATAACATCATATTGGACATCCACTTCATTTTTCCCAGTCCATTTATTGACATCCCATGCTATATATGGCTTAAAATTGGATCTACACTAGCTAGGACATTTACCTTCGCTGTTACTAACTACTGCACAGTGGAATTAAAATGCTTCCCTTTGCATAACTCATTTGAATTAGTATGCTTAAAGATAAACAAAGTTGATTCTTTTTTAAAACCATTGCATCCTTCAGTAATGTTTGAAGCATCAAGCAGATTTGGAACTGCCGACTTCTCCCCTGGTTGAGCTGGTAAAACAGTAGGATCTGTATTAGCTTTGACAGGATCCAGATCCTCCAAAATTGTATCATTTCCTTGACAAAACAGTGTAGTTTCTTATTGTTATTATTCTGCAACAAATGTTGCTGCTTAATCAATAAGTGTTTAGTCCTGTTTGCACTGTGAGTTGCTGCCTCAGCATATGCAACAGCAGGATCCAAAGTTGACACCACCTGTTCACTGAGAACATTCAAAGGGAAATTCAATGGAACAGTAGATGAATTTTTACAAAGCTGCGCAATATCAGCATTTGGCATTGAATGAGCTTCTGCAGCTGGAACAATTGGAACAGAATCTATGTTTTATCCTGCATCATCAATCACATTAAGAAGAACCCCTTTACTGCTTCGTGCTACAAGATTAGCATTCAAGAACTCCCTGGCATCACCTCCTAATTTAGTCAAGCTGCCCCGGCCTTCAGATTCTCGAACATGAAATGCTTGTTCATTCAATTCCTCTGTACTCCAACGGCACGATTTTACATCATGACCTTGATGATTACAATACGTGCAGTATTTAGGTAAATTATCAAAGACGATCCGCTGGTCGTATTCGACTATTTTTCTAGATTTCATATCAACTATCTTGATCTTGATTTTCTTAGGATGTTTGTCTAGTAAATTAATCAAGACTTTAACTCGTGTCGTACTAGGTCGCGTTCGATCTTTAGTAACCTTATCTACTGCTAGAGGCTTTCCCACTACAGCTGCGATTGACATTAATGATTGTATTGTGAAGAAATTTGCTGGTAGTTCAGGAAAAGAGATCCAAACGACAGCCTTTGACGTTTCTTCACGTGGATTAAGTCCCATTGTCCATGGGAATGTCCTAAAGAAGAACTCGTATCCTTTTGCCATAACATAACCAGTTGTTCTTGATACGACATGAGCAAAATCTTCATATAGATCGAATCTTACCAGAAAATGCCGATATTCTAGCTGTCCAATATTGCAATTACCTTTGACATCGAGTTGCTTCGACAAAATCTGTCTCAGCTCCTGAAGCTCGGGTTTTACATATGAGAACTTAATCACAACTTCTTGTTGAAGACCTTCCTCCCTGGTGAATGAATTCACTTCATCTACTGTGAATTCAATAGTAGGTATTCCATGGTCAAACGTAACTGGACAGAGTTCAAGATTTGAGTTTGTTTCGGCAGATTGTTGTCGAAAAAGTTGCGATGCGTATGTTTGTTTTGTATCGTGAGATGTGTGATTTTCTGTATGGTTTTGAATATCCTCTCCCACAGAGTAAAGCTGGGGAGAGGGAGAATCTTCCATTGTTGCCTTATACATCAACCAGGATTCATCAGAATCCCTCTATCGGAAAGCAGTAGCGCTGAAAATTTCAAAAGTTGAGAGTGCTACAGTAAATCGATGAAACAAGATCTAAGATGTAGGAAAAGTGGCTATAGATTTGAGGTAAAAATCAATTGGGGATTGTTCGAAAGGAGAAGGGGATGTCGTGATACCAAAATTGTGACAATCCACAACGAAAATATGCCCGATGAATAGTGACGGAAACACTATTCACCCTTCTTCCTAGAGAGAATCTGTTAGGGTGGTTTGGTTTACGGACGTGAGGGTTTTTTGTTGTGTTTTGTAATCAAGGAATTGGTGTTGTTAAATGGAAGTTATTTGACGATGGCTTATGTTTCGGAAGAGGGTAATTCCAAAAATTATACATCAGTTGTGTTACGGCATTTCCATATGGGACTGACTGCGGGTATCTGAGTTGTTTGATGGCAATGGAGCTTTAGAGTATCTTTTGTGTAATAGTTGGGTACTTTAGATGTAATCGGTATTTCGCATTGTGGAAATTTGGATCGGGTTCAGTGATTCGTGTGCTATGAGTAGTCAGAGACTGGGAGTTCTCCGGTGCAGTCTATGTGGTGATTGAGGATCGTGCGTGTTGCATTGGTACTGTCAGCGACTATTGGGAATTCGGAAGCCGAGTGGATCTTTCCGTGCTTAGTATATTAAATTCCGGATATATTATGGGGATGTAGAGTGATTGTCTCAGTGTCGAATTATTCTAAACAATTGTGCTATGAGTCATGTTGGGAAAGGCCACAGGTTATGTGGCGGGTTGTACCGGACTATGTTCTAGATTGAGAGTTGTGTTCCAGAGACTAGCGGTTGGCTGGGAAGGATTGCGTTCCATAATTGGGCCTTCGAGGCGGATATCGGTATAGAGGTTTCTACCATTGATTTCGACTCCAGTATTGAGGGACTTTTCAGATGCGTCCTTGTGGTCGGGTATGTCGTCGGGCGAGACTGTGGATTTCAGTAACTATTTGGTGTCGGGCACCATATCATATGGCTCTGGTATGAGTATAGAAGTGGAAGTGGAATTTGTAGCTTACAATGCTTATATGAATATCTTTTTGCACTCAGTTTCTTACGATATTGGTATTTTGTTATTATAAGAAATTTGGCTCGATGTGTACCTCCATATGTGAGGCATGTTGTGTGGATCGGGTGGCACGCCGCCACGAGTATGTTATCTAGATCGAGTTGCGCGCCACAACCGTGTGATGCTGAGAATAGCTATCCACGTGAAGATTTGTATTCCTTGCTTCCTGGATTCCGAGGGAATGTCAGTATTGAGAATTGCTTGGCGGATAGCGTATCGGTTATGTCCTTTCAGGACGGAATGATGTATATTACTTGTTTCACCGTGAGTGTGATGTGTGATTGAGTTTCGGGCATCGATCTGTGCATGGTTGTCTACTTTGAGCATGGTAGCACGAGGTGATTCATGTGTAATAGAGTTGAGTTAGGATCGCGTGTTGTGGAAAGACCACGTGGAATTAAGACCCCTCGAGGAGGAGTTAGGAACTCTATCCCTATGATGGGAGACGTGGTCTCAGCTTGGTTTTGTAAAGGTATTGATGAACTTGAGGTATAACTCTTCCGGTTGAGTCATTGGCCCTGATTTGGGGAATGTTTAGATTGATTCTTATTGGCGCATGTGTTATGCAATTGTGGCTTAGGCCTGTATTAAGGTATCAGATCACCAGAAGTAGTGTGTTAGACCCGAGGTGATCATTGGGTTATTAATGAGCATGAGCATATTTGATTTCGGCAGGTTAGAAGGATAATATTGAGGTTTGACTCGAAAATCTGTTGTGGTAATAGTCAACTTGGAAGTGACTTCATGAATGATTTATTTTAAGGCCTGCTACTGTTTGTCGCGTTTTAGTTATCGTTGGAAATATGCGAAAGTGTTGAAATAAGACTCTAGCTAAATAAGAGGTTATCTATTTATATTGAGTACTGTGGGCAGCTGCCATGAATAAAGACTATCATTCCGAGTGTTGTAATGTGTGGTATATTGCATGAACGCACCTGAGGTTGCAGGTGTGAGTTGTTACAGCTGGTTCGGATTGATTCTGAGTATAGATGTGAGGTTCTGATCTTGTGTATGATTTCGGGTGAGGCAGTGTGGTTCTACGGTTTATGGGCCAGATGGATTGTGAAATTTCAACTGTGTTATATTTTCGGTACATGTGTGAGTTAGGGTGACGTGGGATCACCCCGGGCATGTCCCTAGTAATGTCATTTGGTTATTGGGTTGCTTCTAGTACAACTCTGGATACGCTCGAGGACGAGCGTTTGTTTAAGTTGGGGAGGATGTGACGACCCGACCCGTCGTCTCTTGAATTTCATCCCCGTTATTCCCGTTATATGTTTCCCCGTGCGTTATTATATGTGTCTGGTAAGTTGAAGTGGTTTGGATTGAAATTCGATATAAAGGAGACAAATAGTCTCTTTAAGGAAAGCTTAAGTTGGAAAAGTCAACCGGATGTTGACTTATGAGTTAGAGGGCTCGGAATAGATTTTCGATGGGTCGTCTAGTTTCGGGGGATGATTTGTGACTTAGGAGTGAAAGCGGAGGTCCGAAGTGAAAGTTAGCCTATTTTGGCGAAGTTAGAATTTTGGAGAAATCCGGTTGATTGGTGAACATTTGATCTGTGGGTCGGAATGAAATTCTGAGAGTTGCATTAGCTTCGTTAGGCGAATTTGAGTATGTGTGCAAATTTTCAGCTCATTCGGACCTCGTTTGGTTGGTTTTGACATCGGATATGAGTTTGGAAAGTTTAAGTTTAACTTAGAAAGAAATTCAATGATTTTGGTGATTTTTGATGTTAAAGATAGCGTTTGTATAGGCCGAGTGAGTTTAAATGTGGTATTAGGGCATGTTTGTGTTTTTGGTTGAGGTCCCGGGGACCTCGAGGTGATATCGGATGGTTAAACGAGGAATTTTGGAGTTAAGCATCATAAATGACTGCTGCTTCTGGTATTTTCACGGAAGCGGCTGGGAGACCGCTTAAGCGGTGTCCGCAGAAGCAGACAATAAGCCGCAGAAGCGGCCAAGAGGAAGTAAGAGACTGCAGAAGCGGCCAAAGGGACCGCCTTCGTGGTAGTCGCGGAAGCGGAAGATCGAGCGTAGAAGCGTCCGCGGAGGAAATGGTCAGACCGTGGAAGCGGTCAACTGGACGCGGAAGCGAGGACCGCTGAAGCGGAAAAATATCGCGGAAGCGAAAATCGTCCAGTTTAAATGATAACAGAGGATTTAATATTTTGAAAAGGAGAAGAACAATAAAACTTCGAGTTGAGGCGATTGTAGGCGATTTTGAATAGGGTTTCGAGGGTTTCATTCAGTTAATGATTCATGGCCTTGGATTATATCTTTATGGTGTAAAATAGTAGGTTAAACACTGAAAATTCAAGGTCTTGAGGCAAAAAAAATGGTGGTTAGGGCTTGAAGCCTAAGAGAGAGTAAAATGGTGATTTGAGAGGGTAAACGAGCTCCGTTTTTTATAAACCTTATATGTACGAACTCGTGGCGAGACGAGGAATCCAAAAATATAACTTTCTGATTTTTTCGAGAAGTGGGCCCGTGGCTCGGGTTTTACCAACTTCGCAAGTTTTAATGTTTTTCGAATAATTTCAATTGGGTTATGTTTGTGTAGCCTATAATAACCTATTCGTTGTGGTTTTGAATAGATTCGACGCTCGTAGGAGAAGATTTGAAGAGAAAGGGAATTGCAGACCAGGCTATGACCAGTTAGAGGTGAGTAGTTAGTATAGATGATGGCTTGAGGGTTTGAAACCCCGGCTTATCACATCGTGATGCTATGTTAGGGCGTGACTCGCACCCCATGGCAGGTGCGGTGTTGTAAATGATTAGGGAGTGTGACTTGGTCCATCCCGTGAGCTGAATAAATTATTGGCATCTGATACGCACATTATGTTGTTGATAATTGGGCTTAATGCCATATTTGGGGCCTTGTGCCGATCTGTAGTACTTGTCTAGGGTAAATATCTGTGTGATAACTTGATTCCATAACCATGGATCTCAGTCCTGTGTTTAATCACCGAAGTGAAATGCTAAGTCACCTTATTTCTGAAATTGATTAATTAAATTATATTCACTGTAATAATTGGAAAAAAGGGAATTTAAATTGACTCTGTTTATGTGACTCATATGCATATTGTGGATTGAGCTTGGGTCGGGCTGCACGATCCGCAGCGGATATATATATTGATATTGCTCTTGGGCTGAAGGAGCCCCTCCGGAGTCTGTACATACCCCCAGTGAGCGCGGTCGACGTTAAATAGATCGGGCTGCACGTTCCGCAGGGAATTCATGTGCATTGCATTGCATATTTATCTGATACTTGGTTGTTATTGTGATACTGTTATGTTGTTAGCCAGTAGCGAAGTTATAGGATTGTTAGTTATAGCTTTGCGTAGTGGTACTTTGTGGATTTCCTGCTTTCAGTCATTTTCTATACTTATTATTCACTGATTCGGTAGTACTCACCCCCTACTCCCTGCACCTTGTATGCAGATTCAGGTACACCGGAGGCTTAGTTGATTTTCGCAGTCTCCGGAGATATTTCAGAGTCGTTGAGGTAGTAGCATGATGTTCGCAGGACTTGACTGTTCTTCATTTTTTTTTCCATATGATTATCATTATATATTTTCCTGGATATTTTGGTTTTAGCATTCAGATTCTATTATCATTACTCATCTTTGTTTAAAGGCTCTAGACTCGTGACCCTCAAATCATATGGGTGTGTTTGATTTTTTTCGTATTTTACCTATATCACTTTACTAATATTCTTGGATTATTATTTCGTTAAATTCGCGGTTTGAGACTTAAATGTTACGTTAAAAGCGATTGTTGGTCAGACTTACCTAGCCTTAGGGCCGGGTTCGGTCGTGACATGTTCCCTTTCTTCTTCTATAAGACCATGATTTCAAAACCAAAACACTTTGCTCTCTCATTGGCTGTGGTCGATATATATATGTGTAGAAAATTTCAGGGGTGGATCAAGGGGTAGGCTAGTAAAATATTTGCTTTAGGCCCACTAAATTTGGGGCCCCAAAAATAAGTGTGAATTTTCTATTTTATTTTTGCTTAGACATTATTGAAGTTTATACAAACTCCTTATAAATGTAGAAATAAAGACTGTCTGTTTTTTGACAATAGAAATATTTTAAAACTTTGAATTTAAGATACTCAAATCTTTATATTGGTAAATAATATTTTTTACAATAAGATTCATGATAACACATTGTAAATACGTGGCTAACATCATAGTGACTTGAATTTTCTTACTAATATAAATATTAGTACTGAGTATTGTATTTTGTAAGACAACTAAATTACAGACAAAAATAAAGTAAAAGATTTTCAAAGTAAATATTAGTATTACATTTTGATATTTTTGTAAGATAACTACAATATAAACAAAAGAAAAAAGAAAAAAAGACTCCTTACTAAAATTTGACTTTAGGCCATGAATTTTATTTAGAGGTCCTTGAAAATTTTTTTGAATTCATGTGAACCCAAATCAATCTATGAAGCACAACCGTTTGTGTTATAGCAGGTAATGAGTAAGAAAAAATAGAAGAAATCAAAATAAAAGAAAAGAGAAAATGGAAGATGATTCCACTCGTTTATGGTTTTTGAAGAGAAGGGCTGACTTTGGGTAGGGTTATGGGTAGAGAAAAAAATGAATCGGATAAAAAAAGGGATGTGTCTCTTTAATCCTAATATGTCACATGGAAATTCGTCCAATTAAGGGTTATATTTGAATGACAATATAACGGTTGGGGCAGATATGATCAAATAATATAACGGAGGATATTTTTAAATATTTTTCGATAGTATAGGAATATATTTGGCCCTTTTCTGTAAGTTTAATCCCGAAATTAATTGTTCTTTATTTCTCAGCCCTTACGCGTTCAATTAAATCTCTTTCAATATATAAATTGTATATTTTATGAATTGAGAGTATAAAGTTTTTTTTTTTACTTATGTGTAAAGTATTTAAGTTTCTTGACATAAGAAAAACTTTAGTGCAATGACAAGGGGTTTAATAATTGCTTTTGATCACAAATTCATATCCTAAATATAATATTTACAAATTTTTTTTGGATTTTTTTATATTAATTTCTGGCTTCGCCACTACTTTTATGGTAACATTTTATTGTCATTTTTGTATATAATCATTTATATGGGTAGAGGTAGTTAATGTGCAAGCATTCGTTTGAGTCGTCCTATTTGTTATTGTGATATTACATATTAGATACATTTACATCTTATTATGAGTACAGTTACTAGGTGTGTGTGCTGGTAAAGGCCAGAAGGTTACAAATAATTTAATAAAATAATCGAAATATGAAGCGGGCCCAACAGTATCTAAGTATAAAAAAGGGAGAAAAAAAGCTTTTGATCTTAACATTTGATTTTAGATATTGCAAAACACTTCAAGTCTTCAACTGAGTTAGTACTGCACATCCTTGATTAAGAAAACCAATGAGCATATAAAACTTTATTATGATTGCTGAAATCACTATCCAATATTCCAAATTAGGCAATATCTTCCTATGTTGCTCGGGCTTTTAAAAATATCGTCAAATGCATGTCAGATCTACTAAAAATAATATATATTTAAAGAAGCCGATACGTATACTGCACCATTTTGGAGAGTCGGCCAAAAGAGAATTTTAAAAAATAACACTATATAGCCATTATAAAAATAATAGCTGAAATAATGTATAAAATTTATATATTTTTTGTATATATACACATTCTGTATATTATATACAAAAATTATATAAATTTTCTACACTTTGTTTTACTACTAAATAAAATTAATCTCTATCGCAAGTTAAAAGTGATAATACCTCTAGAATTTGCTACCCTATCTGTAGGAGGAAACTACACAAAATGCCTATATCGGCCATTTATATTACCCGTCTCTACCCATTCCTAAAATAATTACATAAACTGCCTAAACGATCAAAACAAATTACCCACCTACTCACAACCTATTCCTTAAGCCACGAGACCCTTTTACAAATATTTAATGGGTTATTTAATTCTCTTTTCCGCTTGTTTGTTATTAATTTAAAGGATTTATAGTCAAATCCTTATATAACTATCAACTGCCACGTAACTTTTCTTGACCCTTAGCCCTTTTTGTTTGCTAATTAACCTTTTATTTAATTTACATGTACGTTAGGTCCTTCACTCAATAACTTGTAACTTAACATATCCCAATGTTGTTTCATTTGTTACACTCATGTAATGCCATATATCTCATATTTAGCTGTATTATATTCTCAAATTAAAATTAGCCAAAAATAATTATAAAAATTTGCATGACAGACACGTCATATTTCAATGGATATCAAGGAAAAAGTAATATCCGTTTAGAATATAGTGCAACGGTGTATAGTAATAATCAAAGAAGAACACAATTATGTCACGATATACTGCTATAGTATACTAATATATTAGTAGGAGTATATAGTTATACTACAACAGTATACCATTATAGTATACAAATATATTGTTATGATATACTGTAATTATATGCAAGATATTATAACAATATGCTGTAATAGTATACAATATAATATAATAGTATACTTATTACCCATTAATTCACTTGCCTTTTTTCTTTTAATTTGTTTTAAGCTTTTACCTAGCTTCAGCGGCAAATTGAAACAACAACAACAACAACCCAATATACTTCCACTTATTGGGGTCTATGGAGGGTAGTGTGTATGCAGACCTTACCCCTACCCTGAGGTAAAGAGGCTGTTTCCAAATAGACCTCTGGCATCTTTCCCTCCAAGAACTTCCCACCTTGCTCTTGGGGAGATCGAACTCACAAACTCTCGGTTGGAAGTAGGGGTAGCTTACCATCAGAGCAACCCCTCTTGTCTAAGAGAGGAAAATTGAAAATGCAAAAAAAAAATAAAAAAATTATAGTTCGCTATATAATGTATAATAGTATACTCTTACAATTAGATCCTTTTAGATTTTTTTAAAATTTTTTTTATTGACAACTGATATTATTTTAGTTTAATAATTGAATTAAATTTTTTTAACTCTTTACGTACAATTGTATACCATGTTGGTATAATTAATATTTTTTTGGTTGTATCTACGTTCAATTGGTACACGATTTGATTTTTATTTAGTAATAATATATATTAAAAAGAATAATAAAAAATAGTGAAAATAGTAAATGAAATTAGATTATGAAGAGAAGAATCATATAAAAAAGAAGTTAAATGAAATTAGAATAGGAAAAAAGAAAAAAATAAGAAGAAAACGAGGGGAAAAAAAAGGAGAAAGGAAAAAAAGCATAGAAATAAAAAATAATTGAAGATTAAAGGAAAAATTCCCCCACAAAACCTATTATGGTTAGGAAATATAATTAGTTTATGAATAGAAAAAAACAAATGGGTAGACAAGAGTAAATAGTTTTGTTTTTGTAGGTAGGTATGTCAAAACCCCTTTTATTATCTGTAGTCGAACTGTATTATTATTGGGCTTGTTGAAAATTGAGGCCCATTAATATTATACTTTCTACAAGTGGGCCAAAATGAAGATCGAAATCCAATTCTTGCTTCATATAGTGATGTGTCCTTCTTTCCAACAAATCTCACATAGAGCTATTGCATTACTTTACGGGCTTTTAACGTCTTATATTCTTGAAAAAATAGCACGGTATAGTCAGTTTTCGAATTGATCATTTAAAAATAATTAGCGTTTATCAAGTCAATAAAAATAGCCATTATTTAGCTGCAACAGAGACCAGTGCAGCATAATGTACTGGAGTTCGTTGTACCTGTGTATGAATTCCAGCATATTATATTGGACCGGTATACTTTGCTGGCTTCAGTATAATATACTGGAGACTGGAGCATCAGTGCTCCAAACTCTAGTATATTATGTTGGACCGGCATACTAGCTGGAACTCCAGTATATTATGTTGGAGTTCTATTGTATTTATGTTGGAACTCCAGCATAATATACTGACGTATTTTTTGGGTTTTGAACAGTGTGTTCACTCAGATTCATCTTTACATGAAAAGTAGCTAAATTTCAATTACTTTTGAAACTGAGTTATTTTTGAACAACCAGTTATAAATCTGATTATTTTTTAATTTCTCCCTACATCCCTCTGTAGATCTCTTTACTCGCTATGCTTTAATTATGAAAGTTTATTGTATACCCATAAAGAAATTATGTGGCATGTCTTGATAGAGAATTGTATGCGTGTAACATCCCCTATAAGTAAGGGGATAATGTCCCTTAAATGTAGCCTTAATTAATGAAACATGTACTTAGTGAATTTTGAGATTTACTTTCCAAATAAACAATATTCCTATTTTCAACGAGAACTTCATTTATGATATTGTATACTATATATCTTCAAATCTTCCCATATATTCTGAACATACCACATATTCTAATTTGCAATACAATTCAAATCAAATATATCACAATATTTTAATGATGGCAATTGCCTTTTTTCCACAAGAGATTGCTCTCCTCCGAGGCTTGAGAGCTTATTCCCTTCTTGTTCACTGTGATTCCTGGCATATGTACACCATAATAGCTAAGTAGCTTAAGTTTTTGAAGAAAAAGGTAGAGAAGGAAGGGTGGTTGAAGTAGGACCACACAAACAAAACACCTTAGTCAGCGGAAGAAGTCTATTTATTTCTTTTTATTGTTGAGTTTTTTCCACCACAAACAGACTTGTCGCATAGATTGGATAGAGTCCCCTGATCTCGACATTCAAGCACGAATCCCTTGACTCTAAGGAGAGGAGCTTCGAGTGACATTTTTCTTTTCTCTTCGACATCCCTAACAAGTCACTTGAAGCTCTGCCATTTGCTTTGCCCCGTGCTGTCTTCCTCCAACCTATTGATTCAATTCCTAGCAAGTCATGTCTCTCTCCTTCACATGGCAATCTACGTATTTGAAGTATCGATGAAGCTGTCCAAGTGTAGATCCAACGCACTACTCAAGTAGGCTTTCCTACATGCGCATAGGGCGAAGACATCAAGGTCTCTTTTAATTTCCCTATACGTTTTTCCTATGAGCATGGTTTTGGGCTAGCTTACCAACCTCAAGAGGAGGATTCCTTTTTATTTTTAGCAATGGTTTCATTCGCGCTAAAGCAGCAGCATTCTTTCAAGGTTGAAGGAAGATTTTTCAAGCCCCTCGGAACGAACGGAGCGGAAGGGATCAAAAGTTCCAGGGAGAAAAAAATACGAGCACTTTGGGGCACTTTGCTCCTTCTTTCTGGAGCGCACTAACGGAAAACCTGAGATAATTCTTAGCTGCCTTCTTCGAGAGACATGGAAAAAGTCAAGGCTCGAGAGACCTAGCGCTAAAACAATTGTAGCGGCCCTTGCTCTATCTGCTTCTTTCTCTTACCAGGCTTACATTTGAGTTCCCACTCTGACTATTTAGAAGGCTATAATGATACCTTAATAAGCGAATAAAGCTCAGCATTTCACAAATTTGAATCAACTATCGAGATTGAGATGTCTGCCTCAAAACCAGTCATCTGAGTGAGGCCCTGCGACATGTGCCATATTTAGGTTGCTTGATTCCTTACACTAAGACCACTATCAGGATTAGAGCTAAGGGGACACTACTTGCACGGACATAGGGGCATATAGACATAGGGACCTTGGCTACAATCAAAAGGTGGCCTTATTTCAATTTGACGTGAAGAATAGAATGCCTTTCAATAACATAAGCCTCTGGCCCATGCCTCTTATTTGTTCAGGGCGGGCGGCGTGAATTATGATTCGATCCGGGTATTCAATCCCGCCACTGAGATGTCGAAACCTAGAATAAGGAAGTTTTAGACCCACTCAAGGGAACTAGCAAATAACCAAGATGTCCAGTCACATGGTCTTTAGGATTCTTACGATAGCAGACGAGACTAAGCAGAAATACTACCAACGTAGCAAGTCTGGTCACTGGTGTGTTGTTCGTTCTAGCGATAGGCTCCAAGCGCGATTTTAAGAGGAGCAATCATCCACTTTGGGGCAACGAATCCACCTCATAGGATGGCGCCTGTCTTCCAACCAGGACTATGTGTAGATATCACGAGAATTTGATCATTTGCCCAATTGACCTGCCAAAGCACTCAATAGTCAATCAATTAGATTTTTTCGCTTTCTATCGCACGCTTCACTATTTGTTTATATAGCATGTTGGATTTACCGAAGTGGACGATTGGAAAGAGCCTGGTTTGAAGAGGCTCATATACGGAACGACGCAAAATAATACTCGGGGCGGGAGATTCAATTAACCAATGCAGACGCTGAAATTTAACTCCAGTGATAATCCTCTAGTACTCTTTCTCTATTCAAAAAATATAAAAAAAAGAAAAAGAAGCCAATTTTTTTCTATGGTGGGGAAGAGGAGGGAAGGGTTGACGCTTAAGCATCGGCTAGTGGAACCACTCATGTCCTTCTTTCGTATCCGAGGTGGCTCTTTACCCCAAAGCTTCAACTCAATCACTTGGACAGAAGGATTTGACCTACCAACTGCAGGCGAAAGGGAAATCAACCGAGACCCTGTTAGTAGCGGCGAGCGAGAGCAGATTGGGGGTTTGAAGAAAAACAAATACGAAGTTTCGTTCCTCAGCAAATTATTCACTTCTTTTTCGCCAGGTTTCATTCGATTTGTTGTGGATTGGAGGATGGAAAAACCAGTTTTTTTTTTTGGCAAGAAAAGGTGGGCTTACCGTATGGCAATTGCTGGGATTATTCGGTCAAGTTAATCCGTAACTACAGCTTCAAGTTTGGTTATGTTAATGATGGAAATTGTTTTGGTATCAGACCAAAATGTAGTTCTCATGGCCCCTTTTCTTGCCACTATAGTGGAATCTTGTGAGCTAGCGGACGGTCCTGCCTCTGATCAGCATTCCGATACTCCGAAACACGCATATAATATCTAAATCAATTATATAATAATATTTTAATTTAGAATATATTATTCAAACTAAATATACTATAATATTATAATTTATAATATATTATTCAAATACTATAATATTCTAATTTGAATACCATATTCAAACTAAATATGCTATAACATTCTAATTTAGAATAAAATATTCATACCGAATATACTATAATATTCTAATTCGGAATACAATATTCAAATAGTATTTTAATTTAGAATACAACATACAAACCAAATATTCTATAATTTTCTAATTAAAAATCCGGTTTGAATATTGTGCTTTTTCCACTTTTGATTGTGGAGGAACCCTTAGTTTTTGCTGCATTCTTAAGACTTCCATGCAAGATGAGTAGAATATTGAAGTATATTTGATTTGAATACTATATTCGAAGCTAAAATATTATCGTATGTTTGATTTGAATATTGTACTGCAAATTAGAATATTGTATTATGTTCAATTTGAATATTCTATTTTTCTATTGCTTTCTGTGGTGTATTAGTTTGAATAGAATATTCTAATATTTTATTTTATTTTAGATATTATATTCCTAATTAGAACATTTCACATTTTTTTGTTTGAATACATAGTGAAAGAGAAGAAAAAGATTATGAAAGACTTCATAGAAAAATATTAGGGGGTAGACTTTTTGGTGAACAAGTATAATCTCAATTCCTTAAAATAAGGAATGACGGAGTATTTTAAGGGATTTATTAAGTTGGAGTGAGAGTTAATTTAGTTCCTTAAAAGGTGAGATTTATCTAATAACATATAATGATATTAACAGTTTAAAAAGTAATAATCTTTTATAAAGTAGGTATTCAAGATAAAATAAATATTTTAAAGATATATGGAATCAACTAGCATTTTCACTGGGCATACCGTGTAGATTATTTCTCATGATGGTTTAACATTACTCATTAGTCATTAGCAATCTAAGAACCCATGATTTAGATATAGGCCTTGATAAAAGCGTGAAGGAAAAGTATATTTAGTAAAAATAGCATGGGCTAGCCAGTTTTCGGATTGGTCATTCAGAACTAGTTATAGTTTGTAAAGTCATTAAAAAATAGTCACTGTTTTGCTGTAACAGGGACCGGTCCAGATATTGGAGATCGATGCACATGTGTATGAGTGTCTAGCATATTAAGCTGAAACTTCAATATGTGGAAGTTTCCAGCATAATAATTCGACATTAAAGCACCTATGTATGAACTTCCAGCATATTATGTTGGACCAATATATTATACTGGAACTCCAGTATATTATGCTGGAGTTCCAGTACACTTATGCTGGAACTCCATTATAATATGTTGGAGTTCCAGTATACTTATGCTAGGACCCCATTATAATATGTTTGAGTTCCAGAATACTTATGCTGGAACTCCAGTATATTATGCTGGAGTATTTTTCAAATTTTAAATAATATTTTTTTTCGGATTTATCTTTACATGAAAAATGGCTATATTTAGATTACTTTTTAAACTGTGACTATTTTTGAATGAGCACTTGTAAATCTGGCTATTTTTGAATTTCTCCTGTATATTTAAGCTTATTAGGGGTCCTTCAATTTTAACTTTAGATCTTTTAAAAGATTTGGGAGAAAAACAACGGAGAAGTCATCTCCGTCATTTTAGTATTTATCCTATGTTTAGTAATCCGGAGATTATTATCATATCCTCAATGTACATCAACAACAACTACCCAGTATACTCCCACCAGGTGGGGTCTGGGAAATATTACAATTTTAGTATTAAATCCTGGAATTGCTAATTTATATTCGAAAATCCAACCAAATACAGAATAATTTAATCTCTGGCCCATGATGGAGAGCGAGTTGATAAGGGCGGGTGAAGCATGATTGACAAACTTCTAGGCTGACAAGCTTTTAAAAAAGGCGTGCACATGTCACCTTAGGAAAATCCCACATTAGAATGAGAGAAAAGTTGTCACGACCCTAAATTCAATCCTTTAGTGATGGCGCCTATCAATGGTACTAGGGTAGCCGATTATCACAATACTTCAATAATTCATTAAATGATAATCCAAAAATCTTTTTATAATAGGATTTTCATAAAAGAAGTACGAGTTAAACTCAATATAGAAATACTAAACGAAAGCTCAAAACATCGGAGTATCACTAAGTCAAGAGCATATAGTAGAATTGGACCGACAAAAAAAAGATTTAACATAGTCTGAAATCCAAAAAATAGCTCAAGAAAGATAGGGAAGAAGAAAAGCAAGGCCGCGAATGTCGGACAACTACCTCACTATCTCTAAACTGTTGTGAGGACTCTCAACAACCTCCTCAACCAACTACTCCTATATCTGCACACGCGGCGCAGTGATTAATGTAAGTATACCAACTCAGTAAGTAACAGAAAAAAATAGCAAACTGAGAAGTAGTGACGAGCTATGCAAATACAATTTATTTTCATAAAAATTAGGTAAAGCGTAGGCACGCTTTCAGTTCAGAGTTTAAATCAAACCAGTTGATTTAAATTAAGTTCAAGTAGAGTCAGATAAATTATCTTTCAACAGTTTTCAAAGCAATGCTATAAGGCAACTATGTGCAACAATGATGGAATTATATACTGCAACTCGGGCAATCATCACTCAGTCCTCTCAATCACTCCAACCTCACATCCCCTCATTCCTCACATTCGCTCAGCGCTCGACATTCGGCTTTCACGACTCGGATTTTTCCCACCATCGGGAGTCGTGATGGCGCCTACTGTCGGAGCTAGTAAAGCCAACTCTTTTTAAGCATTTCACAAAATCTTAATCTAAAATAATATAATAACTGAAATGGTTAATTAAAACCACGCAGAAGACTTTTAGAAAAAACAACAATAGTAAAATGCGAAAATTTGTAACATGTCTCTACCCAGTATCTGGTGTCACTACTCATGGACTACTAAAAGAGTACTAATAACATCAGTCTGAAGGAAAATACATAATAAGTCTGTTTCGAATCAATGAAAACAAACAGAAATAACTAGATGAGACTTAGGGCTCGCGAACTACCTCGGAGTCTCTGGACTGAAGACTCTACCCTAGCTACTGCTGCGGTCCATAAGCTGTATCCTGACCTGTTCACAATAGGCACATAAGTGTAGTATCAGCACAACCGACCCCATGTGCTGGTAGGTGCCCGGCCTAACTCAGGCGAGGTAGTGATGAGGCTGAACCGGACCTACCATAATCAACCTGTACAGATATATGTGCAATAACGGAAAAATAAATAAATTTAAACAGATAATGGGAAGGGGACATGCTGGGGGTGTAACAGTTCAATTATAAGTCCAATGAACAAGAAATGGAAACTGAATATTTAACATCAATAAAAGAAAGCCAGTGAATCAACAACTGCACGACACCACCCTTCGTGCTTTTACTCCCATTTCTCACCAAAACTGTCAAATATGATACATGACATCACCCTTCGTACTATTACTCTCAATACATAATGCACGGCATCACCCTTCGTGCTTTCCTCACATAACTCTCACATCAAGGTACGGAATTACCCCTTCGTGCTCAAATAATCAAGAAACGTGGCACGAAAAGACCCTTTGTGCATAATCATCAAAACGTGGCACGGAAAGAACTTTCGTGAAAAATTATCGAAACATGGTACGGAAAGACCGTTCGTGCATAATCTCTCTCTTCCTCACCCAATCAACAGTCACAACCAAACCGGAAAGGAATATACAACAAGTTAAAATATCCCGGCAAGAGAGAATAACTCTACAACAAGTTCCGGCAAAGAAGAACAACTCATCAATAAGTCCCGGCAAGGGAGAACAGCTCAACAATAAGTCCCGGCAAGGGAGAACAGCTCAACAATAAGTCCCGGCAAGGGAAATACCAAATTCTTTCTTTAGCTCATTTGCTTCTCAACTATCACTTCATAGTTCATTTAACAAGTAATTATCATAATTGTTCACTTCTTTTGAAATTTTAGTAGCAATTATGACTCACGGTCATGCTAGGCTCGGGCGCATAGGTAACCGTCACCATACCTATACACCGACTCCACATAGCACATAGAAAATATTATCCTAATCCTATTCCCTCAAACCAAAGTTAGATCAACCACTTACTTCGAAATCTTTCAAACTCAACTCACGCCTCTAGAATAGCATTATCCCTCGAATTCGCCTCAAAACCAGTCAAATCTAATTACAATTTACTCAAATATATCAACAAATACTAGTTAATCAATTTGAATGCATAAGAATGAAATTTCCAAAGTTTTACCAAAAAATTCCTAAAATGCCCCCGAGCCCACATGGTCAAAACTCGAAGTTCGAACCACAACCGGGTTACCCATTCCCCCACGAGTTCATATGTGCAATTTTTTAAAACCCCAAATTGAGATCCAAATCCCCAATTTTAAGAAAACCTAGGTTCTACCCAAATCCCCAATTTTTACCCATTGAAAGCTTTGATTCTAAGATGAAATCATGATAAAAGATGTTAAAGATTGAGGAAATGGAGTAAAAGTTGACTTACAATTGATTTGGGAGAGAAAGAGTCGAGAGAAAATTGCCAATGGAGGTTTGGGTTTTGAAAATATGAAAAATGAGGTTTGAAATCGTCTAAGTATAAGATGCACAGTCGCAGATGTTGAAATTGCGAAGTCTTATTCGCAATTGCGAATAATGCAGAAGGAAATGCGGATGTCGCAATTGTGAGAAATTGTTCGCAATTGTGAAGAGAGCAGATTTTGGGCGGGACTCGCATTTGCGAGGATGTCTTCGCATTTGCGAAGACTGGGCTATTAAAAGGGGATTGCATTTGCGAAGATGTCTTCGCATTTGCGAAGACTGGATATAAAAAGGAGGGATCACATTTGCGAGTTATTCCTCGCATTTGTGATATAGTAGGCCAATGGGGAAATATCGCATTTGCGAGGCTGGCTTCACAAATGCGAAACCTACAGATACGAGCTGCTACAATGCTACAAAATGAACCCAACACCTATACGAAACTAACGCGAGCCCTCGAGGCTCCAACCCAAACAAGCACACAACCTCAAAAACATCTTACGGACTTACTTGTGCGATCAAATCGCCAAAATAATATCAAAATCAAAGAATCAACCTTCAAAACTCATGACTTTCATTTCAAAGTTCAAAACTTCAAAATTTTCCATTTTTAGTCCGAAACACATCAAACGACATCCGTTTTCAACCAAACTTTACAGATAGAGCTTAACGCTCATTTAAGACTTGTACCAGGCGCCGGAACCAAAATACGAGCCCGATACCATTACTTTTTATCAAATCTCATTTTCATTTTTCCTTCAGCACTTTCAGAAAATAATTTCACGAAAAAAATCCGTACTCGGGCCTAGGACCTCGGATTTCGATTCCGGGAATACGCCCGGGTCCCAAATTTTCCTATGAACCCTCCGGGACCGTCACATCACAAGTCCGGGTTCGTTTACCCAAAATGTTGACCAAAGTCAACTATAGCAATAATATCAATAATTCATAGTTTTCAACACAGAATTCAAATATTTCCACATAAAAAATTTTTGCCCGGACTGCGCACGCAAATCAACGCAATCAAATAAGAGGGTTTCAAGGCCTCAGAAGCACAAAAAAGGGAGAAGTACGGTGATGACCCTTTGGGTCGTCACATTGCCACTCGGCACTTAGTAGGTACCTGCGCTCACTGGGGGTGTGCAGACTCCACAGGGGCTTCTTCAGCCCAAACTATATAACAAGCCAATCATGTCATAAATCAATAAATTATGACGCGGCATGCATCCGTATCCCATAAGTATCCTTAAAATCAGGCCCTCGACCTAACTCAGTCATCAATCTCTCCATTCTCTCAGTTATCGGGAAAACAGATCATCCCAAACAGCAATAACATGAGGCATTGAATAGAATAACAGAGACTGAGATATGATATGCGAGTAAAGACTCTAACTGAGTACAATTAGCATTTAAAATGCAAGTCAACATGTAACACATTCCCTACGTAACCCAACAGGGCCAACATATAACACCAGCATAGTTTCTAACATGATTTATAGGCAATTTTCCATAACACATAGAGAGCATATAGCTAACAACATATTGTTCAACTTTATAGTTTCTACAGGTCGGATCAAGTCATAATTCTCTCGGTGCACACCCACGCGCCTTTCACCTAGCATGTGTGTCTCCTCCTAAAACAATTTCATGACATCAAATCCGGAGTTTCATACCCTCAGGACCAGATTTACAACTATTACTTACCTCAATCCGAGGAAAAATTTACCCTGCAATGCCCTTTCCTCTTGAATCGGCCTCCGAGCGTTCCGAATCTTGCCACGAGCAACACAATATGATTAATATAGTCTAAAGGAACCAATTTCACAAGAAAAATGCCAACTTATAACCAAAATCCGAAAATCGGCGCATCGTGCCCACGTCTCAAAATCCGACAAAAGTCATAAAACCCGAAAGCCCATTAACTCACAAGTCAAACCATACTAATTTTATCAAAATCCAACATCATTTGCCCCTCCAAATCCCTAAAACTCACTCTCCAATTCTAAAGTTCTGACCTCTTACATTCCACCTCAAAAATTCACCAACTAGGTGTAAATCAATGGGGAAACACCATTATTGAATATAGATAAGCATAAGGAACTCACCTCGGTAATTGCTTTGATATTCCTCTTAAAACCCACCAAAATCCGAGCTCAAAAATCTGAAAATGGGAAAAAACGACACAAGTCAAAAATGACACTACAAACCTACTTCAACTTGTGGAATTCCATTTTAACCCTGATATCAAAATTTTCACTGCTAATCAAAATCGCCAAAATTCTAACTTTCGCCAATTCAAGTCTAATTCCACCACGGGTCCGCACTCTCAAGTCCAAAATCACCTAACGAAGCTAACTGGACCATCAAAATTCAATTCCGAGGCCGTTTACACATAAGTCAACATCCGATCAACTTTTCCAACTTAAGCTTTCACATAGAGACTAAGTGTCTCAATTCACTCCAAAACCGGACCTGAACCAACTAATTCGATTATCATAATATAGTGGTAGAACACAAAAGAATTATGGAATGGGGGAACGGGGCTATAATTCTCGAAACGACTGGTCGGGTCATTACAAAAGTAAAAAGCTTTATAGGATATGACAAAAGTTCACACAGTATGCGCGTTTTTAGAGTTCACTGTATTATAGCCCCAAAGAAAAATTTCGTACGAGTCTAGGCCCAAAGAGACAATACGTACCATGGGTATGAGTCGTGACTTAAATTTTTCACATGAAATGCACCTTTACAATACAACTTCAACTTGACATTTTCTTTAAATAAATTTTAAATATTTTTTTCTAATTTTTTCTAACGAAATTCATCTTGCAGTCGAAACCTTTCTAATTGCAAGTGAAATCTTGAAAATTTTACATGAAATACACCTTAGAACCACAACTTGGACTTAAAATTCTTTTTTTTTTTCTTCAAAATTTGTTCTCAATTTCACGAGCAGACGTCAAACCTGCAAACTGAAACATTTTTATTTGCAGGTGAAATCTACAACCAGACATAACCTACATTTCCTTGTTGCTTTGACCCAAAAAAGAAGAGAAGAATTTAAATTAGCAATATCACAAAAAATTAAATACACAAATAATTAAACCGAACAAGACAGGAGTTTTTTCCGAATCCAATAGTTTTGGCCCAAACGTTGTATCATCTCAAAATTTTACTTAAAATATATTGACAATTTATTTAGACCTCATCAAATTATTTTTTTCTAAATTATAAATCCATAAACTCAAAATTCAAACTTTGTCTCCCATCGCACATACTAGAAGTGTTTAGTTTCCCACAAGTCACAAAATATACCAGAAGTTGACAAATAAATTCAAACAAAAATGTTTGCCATATGATGTTGAGAGTTATCTTATTCTCAGCCAAAAATCTATCCAATCATTAAAATTTTGAATTTTGAAACCAACTACCATGAATTTTGGTGTAGTGACAAACAAACTCTGTCCTATTTTCCAAAAAAAATATGAAACTGACTTTACCCGTAATTTGAGGAATTATTTATGCATTTTATTAACAAACATTTGATTCTTTCACGTAAAAGACAAGAAGTGGCATTGGCATTTGTGTTCTAAGATACTTAGATTAGACTTCATTTAGAAACAGAAATTGCCTAATGATTCAAATGAATAAACAAAGCATTGTACTTTTGAATTAACTTTTTTTATAATTATAGTTTCTAGTCAACTTACACTTGTTTATTTTAGAAATTTTTTGAAATCTATTCAGATCTCTTACATACAAAAATAAAAATCCTTAGAAAGATTTGACATTTTAAAAAACTGTAATGTGCCACAAAACTGACCCCCTCCTGTCACAAGTTAAATTATTATATAGATATTTCATACTTATAGTAAGAGTGCTATTTTCATATTTCATATTCTTAGTTGGTATCTTGGGTTTTGGGCTCGAGTCACGTTGAAGAAGAAGTGTGAAAATACTGTAGATTCTCCTAAATTGGGAGAGAATTTTAAAATAAAAATATATTACTATTTGTTGGTTTTTTCTTTTTTCTTTTTATAGCGTTATTGTTATAAAATAGAAGTCTATTTAGAGTGAATGTCTAAGAGTTTTAGCTTGAAGCTAAGTCATTCTTCTCCCTATAAATAGAGGTGCTCTCTACCATTGTAAAACACCCCAAGTATTAATAAGAATACTTCGCTCTCTCCCTATTCTCTCTCTATTTGCTCTTGTTCTTGAGTTATTGTTCTTGTCTTTTATGTTATTTCATAACACGTTATCAGCACGAGACTCTACCGTCTCAAAAACCATTCTCGAGAAATCTGAGGTATTTCCCTCTTCCTAATTTAATTTTCGATTGTCTTAACTTTTGTTTGTGCAAGGTTTTGCTTCAAAGAAAGAATGAAGAAAGAAGGAAAAGAAACGAAAAAAAAGGGAGGAAAAGAAACGAAAAACAAAGAGAAAAGGAAGAAAACATTGAAAATATAATTGGTATACCTTAAAGGTAAGTAATTTACTTTTCCCTTTCAAATTCTTGAAATTCTACGATTTGATTTAATATACAAACAAAGTTTGATTATAACTCTAATGGAGTTTGTAAGAAATTATAACCACATGAAGTGGTAAAATCTCTATGTCCTGCCATGATTAAATTCATGTATGATTGTGGGCAAATAATTGAAAATCCGTCCCATTGAATTTGCTCCATTCCCTTTAGAGAATGTGGAAGCAGTATATGATAAGTCTGAAAGAAGACTAAAATATTACCATGAAGGTATCAATGAATGTGGACGTGGCAAAGAATTCCGTCCAATTGAATTTGCTCCATTCCCTTTAGAGAATGTGGTAGCAGTATGTGATAAGTCTGAAAGAAGACTAATTACCGTAAAGGTATCAATGGATGTGGAGATGGCAATAGACGAAGTTATAATCGTCATTATTGTGGTAATGAGAACAATAAGGATTCTCAAAATAATCTTTCACTTTATGAAAGTAATATTTGACATGAGATTGTGTAAAGCACATGATTTTGATCCATTCCCTGAAGTGAACGTGATAATTGTAATAGAGCCCGTAAGTATGAACACGCTCTTGATGTAATTTTGGTTTATGTCTGACATTATGAAAAGAAAGTTCGTTGCCCTTGAAATTTCGGGCAAGAACTATATGATATGGGTGTTGGATACTTAAATCTATTTTGGATGCTATGGGTCTTGGAGACGCCATTAAAGACAGAAATAATGCATCCACCCAAAACTATGCTAAGGCCTTGATTTTCTTGCGCCATCACCTTGATGAAGGTTTGAAGATTGAATATCTCACCGTCAAAGATCCACCTATCTTGTGGAATGGCTTAAAGAAGAGATATGACAACCTGAAGTTGGTCACTCTGCCACAAGCACGATACGATAAGAAACCAAAAGCAAATAGTTTATAAACTATATATTATCGTTGCGGTAGAAACGGGCACTGGTCAAAGGCTTGCCGTATACCATGACATTTGGTTGACCTTTATCAAGCATCTCGAAAGAGTAAACGCCCTGAAACGAATTTTGTCTCTGACGACAACTTTGACATCACCCACTTGGATGTGGCAGACTTCTTTGAGCAACCCGAGGGGTAGATAAACCACCTAATTGGTGATGGATCCGTGATGAAAGAAGATGGAGCTATTTGATTTTATTTTACTTGTTTGTATTAGTGAATGAATAAACTAATAGCCATCAGTATTAGCTCGTATTAGTTAGTTCATGACATAATGTTAGTATTAGTTCTTTAGAATGTATCAATATGCTCAAATATCAATAATATTTTTACTTTCCAGTAGAGGTAATCGACTAACCTGAAAAACTAGTCGGTTATCTCATATTTCGCATAAAAACTGCAAAACAATCGATTGTCAATGATCAACAATCGATTGTCTTTAAAACAGTGATCTGGAATTTTACAAAAACAGTCAACAATCGATTGTCTATGATTAACAATCGATTGTCTTTAAAACAATGTATTCTGGAATTTTTCAAAAACAGTCAACAATCGATTGTCAATGTTTAACAATCGATTGTCGTTAGACAGTGTAATCTGGAATTTTTCAAAAATCATCCACAATCGATTGTCTATGTCTAACAATCAATTGTCGTTAAGACAGTGTAATCTGGAATTTTTCAAAAATCATCCACAATCGATTATCTATGTCTAACAATCGATTGTCGTTAGACAGTGATCTGGAATTTTTCAAAAATAACCAACAATCGATTGTCTATGTCAAACAATCGATTGTCTTGAAACAGAGGTCGAATTTTTCAAAATAAGCCAACAATCGATTGTCTATATTTAACAATCGATTGTCTTAAGACAGTGTGATCTGAAGTTTTTCAAAAATAACAAATAATCGATTGTGTGTGTTTAACAATCGATTGTCTATGTTCAAACAATCGATTGTGTGTGTTTAATAATCGATTGTCTTATGAAAAACGCTGAAAATTTTCAAACTGCAAAGTAATCAATTATGGATAACATATCTGATTTTGTTAGTCAACTGTTAGCAGCAGATTTTGAAAATATTATGTGACACAAACGAATTGAAGTTGTTTATTCTCATGTTCGTATATTTTCTTTTATATGTCAAACCATGGGAATTAAATTGATTGAAGGCTCCGGAAGAGCAACTGTAACTCTGCCCAAAGGCACGACGTTTATCTTAGAGAATGCAATATTCTCCTCCAAGTCTAAGAAGAACTTGTTGAGTTTTAAAGATATCATTCAAAATGGATATCATATTGAGACAATAGATGAGAATAATCTTGAATCCTTCATGAAAACGAGGCTGCCCATTTCGGTTTGGGTTCACGCCATTTTGCATGCAGCAATGCTAGTTCGTCGGCTGCCCACTTTGGTTTGGGTTCACGCCATTTTGCATGCAGCAATGCTAGTTCGTAGGCTGCCCACTTCGGTTTGGGGTCACGCCATTTTGCATACAGCAATTCTAGTTCGTCTCTGACTGACGAATTGACACAAATATTCCCCGTTGCAATTGGTTTTGGGTCATGGACCCAATATATCCCATTTAAGAATTTTTGGATGCGCAGTATATGTGCCTTTAGCACCGCCATCCCGCACCAAAATGGGTCTGCAAAGAAGGTTAGGAATATATGTTGAGGTTGAATCGCCCTCCATTATTCGCTACCTCGAAACATTGACATGAGATTTGTTCACTGCACGATTTGCAGACTGTCAATTTGATGAGACACTTTTCCCAAAATTAGGGGGAGAAGTTGGTGAAACCAAACGGGAAATTTTGTGGAAAAATGCATCATTATCTCATCTTGATCCACACACCTCTATTTGTGAAAGAGGCGCAAAAGATTATCCATCTGCAAAGAATAGCAAATCAAATGCCTGACGCATTTATAGATTTGAAAAGGATAACAAAATCACATATCCTCGAAGTGAATGTGACAACATTTGATTCACGAATACATATTCATTATTGGAAGAATATGAAGATGAAATTGGTATTAAATATACCACACTCACCCCTAGATGGAGGTTTGAGATGATACCACACTCACCCCTAGAAAGGAGGTTTGAGATGATATATGGCATGAATGATCGTTGGTCACGTACCTATTGTACGCCAAAGTATTTTGGAAATATGACTATTAAAGGACAACGATAATGCAAGAAACATATCTTGCATATAAGTTTGACATGACCATAATGGTATAACTTTCTCTTTAAGAAAGATATTCACCACATGGATGTTGATGAATCTGTGGTAGTACAAAATTAATTGAGAGCTCTAGAAGAGCCAATTATTACTATGTTGGAGAAACACAATTGAGTATTGTGTTGTAGTAAGTCTCAAAGAAACTTATTCAGTTTCCAAAGTACACGCGAAAGCGATTGATTATATTGAGACTATAAATAAAGGAAGGCTTTGATATCTCCTATTACTACAACTTGTAGCGGGTTAATTTGCATATGAAAAGCTACCCGCTTTGTTCTCCAGTTTGTACTACACAAACGAAAAAAATGCCACAATAAAGTGGATATCTATTGGTATAAAACCCATGTCATAATAAACCTGAAGTTTATTGATAAGTGCACATGTCATGGTGTAAATTTGAAGTTTACCAATATTGATAATTTATTCAGTTGGCATTCGTGTTAGCCATCTCATTTTAAGTATGATGTGCAAATTCACATAGGTGAATATCAAAGAACTAGAAAGTTCTTTACGAATTCTCTTGTATCACTTGTTCTCATTAATGAACTGACCAACTAAAGAGTTCGGGTTGAAGCCCATAAATTCTGGAAATATCAAAGGTGAATATGGGCCCATTCACCTGCCATGTATACCACATATGATGCATCTATGATATGGTTACATGCGCAATTGTTATTAACCCGCAGCCTGGCCGGTGCTTGCGAGGTAAATTGCTCAGTAATCTAACTTCGAGCATAATTTCCAGATTCTCTACTCAAGATAGTTCATCTTGATAAGTTGGTTTATATCAAAGTTGGTTTAGCAAGATAATTATTGAGTGCTTCCACTTAATAGCTAAACTGTTTCTTATGAGAACAAAGTTATATATATATCAGTTTGATATACGTTGTATGCGAGAGTATATTATATTCTCCCCTCACAAGTGGTTTCAAGGTCAGGAACCAAATAATTTCATCTTATTATTAATGTGCCGTGTATATTGACATGATAATGCACAAAGATGATTTCCCAAAGTTGAGGAAACAAGTTAGCTTTACTAACATGAGGGGGAGACATGATAAACACTTGAGAAAATGTTACATGGGATGAATTATCATTTGTATATGTATATCCCCGAATATCATGATATGAACCTAAAGTTCATAAAAGGGATAATTCAATTGCAACATATTGCAAAGCATGCTATACGCATTTACTGACCCAAAGAAAGTAACTAAATGGAAGAGATACAATTCAAGAAGAATTGATTCCATATGAAAGACATGTAGTTTTGAACCTATAGTTCAAATGCTTGAAAGTATAAAGTCAAAGGTATGTATAGTCAGTTTTCGATATCTTATTTGTCTAGCATGACATGGAAAACTTGATATGCATCTAAAGTCTATTATATGGCTTATATGACTTAACTTGAAAGATTTATGTTGCTTGAAGCATATGCAATTCGTGGTCCTGAAGTACCACATCCTAAAGTACAATTTGTGTACATATGTATCTTGCTATAACTATAAGCATGATGGCATTGAGAATGCATTTATGAAGATATTGAAGAGTCATTCCGCGACATTATATGAAGATGTTCATATCTATCAAGAATGATGATTTCAAGGTGCGGAATATTTATTCAAGTCAATATGGTTGATTTGTCAAACGTCTACCAAAGATCGTTTTGAAGATGATGCACAAGATTGGAATGCAAATGCTTAAGGATATAAATTGATGTACTCATTAGGGGGAGTTAGTGCGCGTTGCACTCTTTTTCCCTTACAAGGTTTTGTCCCACTGGGTTTTCCTTGCAAGGTTTTTAACGAGGCAACCAATAGGCGCATATTCAAACATGTGTACTCTTTTTCCTTTCTTTAATTTTTCCCAATGGGTTTTGGTTTTAAGGTTTTATGAGGCACATTATTGAATAGACATTCAAGGGGGAGTGTTATAAAATAGAAGTCTATTTAGAGTGAATGTCTAAGAGTTTTAGCTTGAAGCTAAGTCATTCTTCTCCCTATAAATAGAGGTGCTCTCTACCATTGTAAAACACCCCAAGTATTAATAAGAATACTTCTCTCTCTCCCTATTCTCTCTCTATTTGCTCTTGTTCTTGAGTTATTGTTCGTCTTTTATGTTATTTCATAACAGTTATCTTATTTTTATGGTTGTGATTTTCTATTCTTGCTTCTTCGGTACCTTTTTTCTGTTGTAAAAATATTGTGATTACACCTTTCTTGAGCCTCTCGAAAATAGCTTCTCTATTTTAATAAGGTAGATGTTAGGTTTTCCTATACAACATTCTTCCCAAATTCTATTTGTAGAATTACACTGGATATATTGTTGTTTTGTTTATATAACTTAAATCCACGTGTCATATGAGGATTTGATACATCAAATTGCTCTAATATTCCTCAATACGAGTATATATAGTGGCTTGGCCAGTCAAAATCTAGTAACAATAGCTATTATTAATCAAAGGAAATGATTGTTCACATGATTAGTCGTTAAATAAAACAAGCTTTAGATTAATAATTACAATTACTAATACTAAAAATCAACCTCGAAAACTTGTTAAATGCAATCTTAACATCACATCATGCCTATAACTTTACATACATTCCCTTTTGTTCTATCTCTATCAACTATTCTCTTTCTAGGTTAACCACAAAATATAGCCTTTAAAAAAGTGCTATATTTGGAATATTTTTTTGTCTTGAAACTTTCATCACATTGAATAGTCTCTTTCACCTTCTTGCAATCTTGTGAACTCTGTTGAATTTCCAAGTTTACCCATAATAGTATTCTTGAAATTGATTTTGTCTTGAGCTTGTGAACATGACCTTTGCATTTTTACACCACTTAAAGAAGCCCTTGACTCCATCATTTCATTTAATGACACATTTTTCATCTTAGCACCAACTACATGCTCTAGCCTTTGTTTTGGAGCACTTTGAGACCTTAATTTAGCCTTAAATGATTGTGTTTTAGCCATATAATTAGGATAATAATAATAATTATTATTGTCATAGTAATTATTATTATTCCTAAAATAATAGCTTTCCACAAAAACACTTTTGGCTGGTGTAATTGGTATGTTTGAACCACAAGAATTTGCAAACCTTGGTGTACTTTGGGCTGTTATGGCTAAATCTGCAAATTCTGGCATTGGTTTGAAAGAATTATCACAAGAATCAGAAGAAACCCAAGTGTTTGTTCTTCTTGATCTTGATTTTGGTCTTCCAGTGTCCATTTCCACAATTTTTGCACTTTCTTCACTTGCATTTATGTTGTTAGCCTCAAATGATGCAGATAGCCTTCTGCTATGACTTTGCATTGTATGGCCACTTCTTGATTCCTCAAAACGTTCCTACAAATTAAGTCAGAAGTTAGAGGCAGATCTAGGAGTGTTCTGCACGTTCAACAATATCTAAAAAGGACAGTTTGGCACACAGAGTCAAGTATCCCGTATTCACGTAAGGATTCGATAAGAGCTGCACCCCAAGAAAATATGATGTAGGCAGTCTATACTGATGCAAGCATTGCTGGCTGATTCCAAGTTTAACGATACATACATATACAAAAAAGAATTTATTGTAAAATATACAAACATGATAATTATAATCATTCAGAACTCACTAATTCTAGATTCTGAATTCGCTCTATGTTAACAACATTAAAGGGCAACACGATGCACTAAGCTTCCGTTATGCACGGAGTTCGGGGAAGGACCGGACCACAAGAATCTATTGTACGCAACCTTACCCTGTATTTCTGCAAGAAATTGTTTCCACGACTCAAACCAGTAACATCTTGGTCACACGACAACAACTTTACCAGTTTACTCGTATGTTAACAACACTAAATTTTTAAAAAGTTAAATTAAGGGACTTACAATTGATTTTCTGGCTTGAAATTGGGGATGAGAATTTTGATTATTTATGAAGAAACCTCCTCGAGATTTTTGGGCACGAACACTAGCTTGTGCTCTCATTAAAGCTTGCATACGATGAAGTGTAGCAGTGGCTTGCTTCCTTACCAAATAACCCCTAACCAATGCTTGTAATTTCACTAATCCTTTTAATGCTCTCAATGCCTTTCTTGCCTGTTTCACATTTAAACAACAAAAATTCATTAAAAGAATTTATTAGAAAATTGGACAGACATAATATAATTAAGTAATAAAAAATATTATGTCTCTAAAGATTAAAACTTTTAAATAAGATGGTCATAACACTACTAAAAAAAACTGAAATTAGGTATGAAGTTCGTCGCCAATGATCTGACGGTATATTGCTCGTAGCAATAGAATTTTTTGATAATTTATCGCTAATAGTGCTAGATTTCATTGTTTAGCTACTAAATTTATCTATCGCTAATATGATATTAAAATATATAAAGATTCTAAATACACAAAAAGTAAAAAAAAAAATTGTAGGTATTTGACCAATAAAAAGAATTAAGACGGATAACACCACTATAAGAGGTCGTTTTGTAAACGGGATAAGGATACTAATTATTAGTATAATTTAAAATTATATTTATTTTATATTTAGTTGTGGCCATTAACTAATATTGGGATAAATTTTATATCAAAATCTTGATAATAGCTATGCTATATAGAATATGAAATTCTACTCTTCGAATTATAATTCCAGGATTATATATAATAGCTCGCAAACCAAACGACTCCTCAGTACTTTAGTTAAAAATAAAAGTGGTGCTATATTAATGAGTCACATTAAATAAAGAGGTAGTACTATAGTATGAACATATGACTAGGCAATTATTATGAGATTTTGTAGGTACCAAGAATCCACGGAAGACGTTTTGAATCTTTGTAGCAGCCCATTTTTCCCGGCCAAACACGGCAGTGCTTCTACCTTGACTAGTTAATCTAACCACTGCCACCGCCGCTTGTGCAGCGACGACAGCAGCATCAGCGGCAGCAGCGGTGGCTGCTGCCACTGCAATTGCATGTTTGCTTTGTTCCTTATCAGAATCTTGACCATAAAAAGAACTTAACCACGCAGCTTCAGCAGGTGTAATATTTGGCGGTATAGTGGTGGGGTTGTGACATAATCGGCCGGCAGCGGCGGAGACGGCAGTGGTGGTGGCGGTGGTGGTGTCTCTACCTGAATGGCCAAAGCATGTAGTACTAATTCTGTCCTTTTCTTCAGTTTCTTTGTGGTTATTCTCTAATTTTCTTATCCCAAACAACCCCTTCAACCACCTTATTGCTTTGCCCATTTTTTGAAGAGTTTGTGTTTTGTGGGTGGGGTGGAGAAGGGGGGTGGGTTGAAGGAAGGAAGGAAGGAGAAGACAATGAAAATTAACTTAGGGAAAAGATATAACGTAAAGGCTTTTAAAAGAGTGAAAATGAGAGGGAGAGATTTTGCCATATGGTTGAAAAGTTGTCATATAAAGAACTGCAAAAAGGAGGAAAAAAGGTAATATGAAAATGAAGTTCAAACCTGTTCACATATTTCAATAGTGTTTGGCAATAGATTATCAAATTTTATTTGAAAAAAGTTTAATTTGAAGATGAAAATTTTGATATAATTTTTTAAAATATAATTTTTTTTCAAAAAATTATGTAATGTGACTTATACCCATAAGTTTTAAAAACTATAAAAAATACCTAATAACTCTGGATAAAAATTATACGAAACAAGCGAAACAAATTTGAAAAAAATTTGCACAAAACAAGTGAAACAAATCTGAAAATGTTCTACAAACATTAGCAGATTTTAGTAAATTATCTTCAAATTTTGTCTTTGCGATGGATTGCCACAACAACTTCGGGGAATGTTTTCATATGTTTATAGAGAAGGACAAAGTCGCGCGAGTTTAATGAGGAAAAAATGAATCAGTTGGATCATAATAACAGAAAATTGGGCTTTTTCAAAAATACATAAGTTTGGGATAATTTTTAAAAAAAAAATAAAAATAAACGGTAATATTTTGGGCCAAAAATAGCTCTTGAGCTGGTTTTGAGATTTGGAATTTGAAAATTTGCCAAAATATGGATAAAATTTATAAACAAAAACCTAAATTTGCTTTTTGGAAAAATCTATATTTAGTAATACACATTATATGTATGTTGAAACTGGTATAGGAGAGGTTTATTAATACACTTAACTATACATGACCTATGTTGTTCGGACTTTCTAAAGATATCACCGGATATGTGTAGGATCCTTCAAAATTTGTATATTTACGACTGATCCGACACGATTAGGTTACTATTTTACAGAGTTCGGAACATAATGTACTTTTACTTCAATTTATTGGTTGACCACGAAAAATTAACGTAATTTAGTGTAAAGGTCTGTGTATATAAAGACATATCAACGTAATTTAACTTGTTATAACGTATTTCTGAACTCTATGTTATCTATAATGTTTTTAAGTTGAATTACTTGCAATTAATTTTCAATTGACCAAATATTTTGAATATCTTTTTGAAAATACCACTTAAATGAAATGACAATGATAAGTAAGACTCCTTCTAAGGATGGAAAAGATCGTTTGAAATCCAAATAGGTACTTACCTTATCACTTAATGTTGATATTCAAATTCAAAGATTTGGGTAGAATCCATCAATATGCATATATGGAAATAAAATAAAAGCAGCTTAGTAGAGTAGGTTGTGAGCTAAACCTATAAAATTTTAAAGAGAGCAAATGAGAAATTAATTGACTGCCCCCTAAAAAACGAAAAGAATCAATTCCTTTTTTAACTTGCATCTATTTTTTTATTTTTTATTTTTTATTTTTTTGGTAATTAACTTTCTTTTATTAATCACCAAAGATAGAGTCATTACATTTCCATAATTCAGCTAACACAGCTGATTATCTATAATAAACTCCTCTCCTACTTCTATACTATGCCTCTATATCTAATTACATGAAACCTGTTGAAATTGTAGGCTAAACTCAATAGGACTTCTAACATGACAGATGTAAGCAGTGTTTCTAAGTAATTGCCCAACAAGATTTGACACATTTGTGAACACTCTGGAGTTCCTTTCTAGCCAGAGACAATAGCATAATTCAGCAAATAACAGCTTAAAGTTGTGAGCTCGTGCAGTCCTTCCCTTAGCCTTGGTAACAACCCACTGTATGTACTGATCCCAGGATTGACAAGCAGGCTGAGTAACTCCAATCCAACTCATTGCTTGATGGATCATTATGGTGGTGAATGGACACTGATAGAAGAGATGATCTCTGGATTCATCACTTTTTTTACACAAAATGCATAGGCTGTCAATGTTTGGATTCCATTGCTTCACTCGATCTTTAGTAGGCAGCCTATCCTGCAGTATTAACCAAAGGTTAAACACTGCCTTAGGCCTTGCATGATTTGTGATAGTTAAGTTCCTCCATATGACTCGTGGCAGCTGACCAATTTGATGCAAATATAGCTTCCTTACAGACCATTCAGTGTGGGACAACTGCTGCATTTGGCTCAATGTAACAGTGGCTTCAACTATTTTCCTAACCATCCAGCTTGCCTGGTTAGGAATTTTGATGTTATGGACCTGCTGTTGCTTAATGTACACAGAATGGATCCACTTGATCCATAAGATATCTTTCTTGTTAGCTAAGTCCCACCCTAGCTTAGTAATAGCAGCTCTATTCCATAGTTGCAGGTTCATGAGACCTAACCCTCCAGCAGATTTAGGTAAACACATTTTCTCCCAGGCCACATATGCCTTTTTTGAGATGCTGGCATTACCAGTCCAAATATAGGATCTACATATTGCATCTAACATCTTCAATATCTTTGAAGGAATAAGAAAGATTTGTGCCCAATAAGCTTGTATGCCAAAGGTAACTGTTTGGACAAGCTGTATTCTTCCAGCATAAGATAACTTCCTGGCAGTCCAAGAGGTTATCTTAGCAGTGATTTTATCCACCAAAGGCTGCCACTGTAGAAGAGACATCTTCCTTGTAGATAAAGGAATTCCCAGGTACTTAAATGGTAGCTCACCAGATGCAAAACCCAGCTGAGCTAGGATAAGCTGTTTGATCTCATTAGTGACTCCACCAAAATACACAGAACTCTTGTTTAGATTTGCCTTCAGACCAGATGCCTCTGTGAATTGAGTAACATATTTGAACATAGTGCATACAGATAAGAGGTCTCCTTTTGCAAACAATAACAAATCATCTGCAAAGCTAAGATGTGTAATACCCAACCTTTTGCAACCAGGATGAAAAGAGAAGTTTGAATCCTTCTTAAGTTCATATAGAGCTCTGCTGAGGTATTCCATCACCATGGTAAACAGAAATGGAGACATTGGATCTCCTTGCCTCAGACCTTTGGCTGCTTGAAAAGGTTCTGTGGTTTCCCCATTCACCATGATTGTGTAGCTCACTGTTTGAACACATTCCATGATCCATCTGATGAACTTCCATGGAAAATTTAGAGCTTCCATCACCTGTTGTAGGAAAATCCACTCCACAGAGTCATAAGCTTTTTGTAAGTCAATCTTTATCATACATCTGGGGGAAATATGCTTCCTTGTGTAATGTTTGATCAATTCATGAGCAAGGATGACATTGTCAGCTATCCTCCTTCCAGGCATGAAGCCTGCCTGTGTCTCACATATGATACTTGCTATGCACTGCTGCAATCTATTGGCCAAGATCTTGGAGATGATTTTATATAGCACTGAACAACATGATATTGGTCTGAATTCTTTAACTGATGTAGGGTTAGCAACTTTGGGAAGTAAGGTCAGGGAAGCACAGTTAGCTGGTTTATACATACAGTTGGTCTGGAAAAAATCTTGGACAGCCAATATGATCTGCTCACCTGTAATATTCCATGTTTGCTTGAAGAAAACAGCATTAAAACCATCAATGCCTGGGGCTTTGTGATCACCTATAGACTTTAGGCTGTCAATAATTTCATCCCTAGATACATCTGCAACTAGCTGCAACTGCTGCCTGTGAGTGAGTTTAGGACCATTATCCATATAAGACCTGTTAATTGCTGGCAATGAGTTAGAAGCTGTTCCCATCAATGATTTGTAAAATTGCTTGACTTCCTCTCTGATGGCATCTGGATTGGTGATTCTTGTGCCTTCTGTTGTAACTAGTTCTGTGATACTCTTGTGTTGGTTCCTTTCTTTCATTAAAGCAGAAAAATATTTGTTATTTGAGTCTCCTAATTGAATCCATTTAGCCCTTGATTTCTGTTGAAGTATACTCTCTTCTATCAGTGACCATTTCTCCAATTGTACTATTAGCTCCTTTTCTTTCAGCTGTAGTTCATCAGTATAGTGCAGCCCCATCTGATTTTGAATGCTAGTCAGCTCCACCCTGCTATCTATAATTCTTTGTGTAATGTACTTAAATTCTCTAGTATTTAGAGATTTAAGGACAGGCTTGAGTGCTTTGAGATTCTGCCATATCTCCCTGAGAGTAGCTTGATCATTAGACTTCCAGTTCTCCTTTACAATGCATTGAAAATCTTCATGATTAGCCCATACATTGTAAAATCTGAAGGGAGCTTTCCGGAGCCTGCAATCTTCATATATAGTAAGGACCATGGGATTATGATCAGATATTAAGGGAAGACCATATACAGTTTGTATATGACTCCACTTAATCATCCATTCATAGTTCCCAAAAATTCTATCCAATCTACTATTCACTCTATCAGATCCAGCTTGTTTATTAGACCATGTATAAAAAGACCCTTTCCAAGGTAATTCTGACAGTCCTGCAGTTTGTATACACTGAGTGAAATCCTGAATTTCAGCTTGTGTAACCTGATTACAAGATTGCCTATCTGTGATGGACAACACAGCATTGAAGTCCCCTGCAACCAACCAAGGCTCATTTATGCCAAGAGCAAGATTTTGAAGCTGCTGCCATAACACCCTTCTTTGATCCAAGGCATTGCTTCCATATACTATAGTGAGTAGACAAACCAGCTCTCCTGTAAGAGTAAGGACTTTGCAGTGAATGAATTGATCTCCCTCTTGACAATCAGTGATAATAATCTTCTGTTCATCCCAAAGAATCCATATTCTGCCTCTTGTAGAATCCCTGTAGTTAGCTTGCAATTTCCAGCCAGGTAATAAAGTATTAGCTATTCTCCCTGCATTATGTTCTTTAACCTTTGTCTCTACTATACTAACTATACTAAATTTATTTTGTTTAAAATATTCCCTAGCCTCCTTTTGTTTGTATCTCTTATTTACACCTCTAATGTTCCATACTAACAGCTTCATTTAGTATAACTAGGTCCTCCTTTATCAGGAGGGTTTCTAAGTTTACCATCTGACATGCTTTGGAACCTGTTGCTCAGCACCATAGGTGATAGAGGGGGGAAGTTGGTTATATTGAACTCTGGCAGCACTTGCTTCCCATTATCTGTCTTCACCACTGCTATGTCTTCATTACTATCAGCTGTCTTACTTGGTACCATCATCTGCTCTTGAGGAGTTTGCTTACTTGTGGCCATCATCTGCTCTTGAGGACTAGAATGTTGGACTTGCATATTATTCTCAGTCACCACTTTTGGTCTCCATTGCTGTATTACTTTGGGCTTGTTGACATGTTGAGTTTTGGGCATAGCAAGACAATTATGTCCCACTTTCAGGCACTTCTCACAATATATAGGTTTCCAATCGTAAGCCACATCCTGAAAGAATCTATTACCAGTTGGATCAATGAGTTCAATCTCACTAGGTAATGGCTTGGAAACATTGACTTCTATAAGCATGCGAGCAAAGGAAATCCTGGACTGGTTAGTAGTACATTCATCTGCAAATAAAGGCTTCCCTAGGACACTCGCAATCCTACTAAGTGACTTAATCCCCCAACATGACATGGGCAGGTTAGGGAATTTAACCCACAGTGGGATTTCATTTGGGAACTCAAGTGTGAAATCAAAATCTACAGACCAGTGTTTCAAAATCATAGGTCTATTAGCTATCGTATATGGCCCAGCATACATTACTTCTTTAGCATCCTCTATGGTCAGAAACTTGGCTACATAGTAGCCCTCCTCATGATAGTATAATTCTGGCTCAGGGACATGTGACCAGTGCTGATTAATAAATCGTTTCATAGCATTAAATCCTGGTCCATTTCCAAATACAAAGATTACTAAAGCATTCTTCCATTTCTTCTCTTCCTCCTCCACTTCCTCTTTCATCAATTGCCCTACAGGCTTGCCATCCAGCATAACAGGTGGGATATATTCCAATGCCATACCATTCGAAGAGAATCTGTTCTTCTGGAATAAATTTGCCCAATCCTTAGGGGCATCCTTAACCTCCTTGTTTAGATCTGACTCTACTATTTGTTTAGGACTCTGCATGGGAACATTTGGTACACCCAGACATGGGGATGATACCATATGTTCATCTTGTTTAGTACTCTTCTCCGATTGTGCCAATGCAACATCATTTGATGGTACAGTACTTAATGTAACAGTACCCTCCTCCATTTGTACCAATGAAACAGTGTTTGCTGAAATAGTTGTCAATGTAGCATTATTCAATGGACTAGCAGCATACTTTGAGCTGTTATCACCCTTTCCAGTTGAAGAAGTTATGGAATCTCCAGCTACCTTCAGATCTGTAGTGGATTTAGCAGGGGAATTCACTATAGTTGAGGGGTTTGTGTTCGCATAGATTGGGACTAGAATTTTCTTTGGTCTACCTCTTCCTCGACCTCTTCCTCTTCCTCTTGCCATCGATCTCAGTGTATGTTCACTTACATGCACAGAGCAGACATGGAAGAAGACGGTTGCAAGGAAGATGAAGCAATTTCTAGAGAGAAGTTAGAGCCAAGTGGGCCACTCTGACAAGGAAGATGCAATATATGTAGATTTATAATAGTTGTCAAGATCAGTGTTTTAAAAGACTTTCTTGGGACTTGTATCGGAACTCGCACCTAGTCAGGGCCAAGGTTCACGTGTGAGGTTTAGTTCCGGGAGAGTACGTCTCAAGCGTCCAACTATGCGTCCCAAATACGACTAACGCTTACTGCTCGTAGCTCGTTCCTAACGCAACCCATGCATTAAATTCCCTAATTAGCAATGCTGACTGTCAAAATTCTTTAATAGATAAATGATTAAGGTTACATTTATATAAAAAAACAATAGTATATTTTATTTTTGTGATTTCTTAAATTTTTTGTAGTTTTCTTAAACTTTTCATGTACTTTATATTTTTTGTTACGCTATTTTATTAATTAAAAAAAATTAAAGAACTATGGGACTTGCGCCTCGCCAAACATTAAATAAAATGTCCCGTCTCATATACCCGCCTTTTAAAACACTAGTTAAGATTCACCAAATAATTAAAAATAAGATCAGCTTAGTAGAATAGGCTGTTAGCTAAACGTAATTAAACAATTTTAAAGGAAGCAAATGAGAAATTGCCTGTGCCTGAAATAACGAAAATAATTGCAAAAAGCAAATGAAAAAAGGGGGAAAAGATGGATTATTATTAGATAAATAGTCAAAGCTCGAGGAAAATGCGCCCCCACTTAAACTTTCATTAGGATTCAATAAAGAGAATTAGATTCTATATAGAAAACTGAAACACTTGTAACTTTCAACTTTCTACAATCAGAAACTCAAGAAAGAAAAACTAAAGATGAAAAAGAGAAGGAAATTACTTTATGGAGCACAGTGTCTTTATTAAACAAATAATTGTTGGGTGGGGTATAGTGAGTAGGCTGGGTGGGTGAGTACTCACACTGGAGTCAGAATATAAAGCTTATTAGTTTGAAATTTTAGCTATCTTTTTAAATTGTTGGTTCTAAAACGATGGATTTTTTAACACCATATAAGATTTGAACCAAAGTTACTGATCTCGTAACTTAAAGGTTAGCTCCGCCCTGTAGAGGATTATGGAGTATAGTGTATAAATAATTATATACTACTATAATTGTTATTAACAGTAGTATTTGGGTCAACTTGAGTCCCCATGGACAAAGTATTACGTATTCGCATAGGATTCAGAGAAGAGTTATTTCTTTAAGAGTGTGATGGCAGCTTATCCTAATGCAAACATTACAAACTATTTTCACAGCAAAAATTCACGACTTATAAGTCATATAAAAATAATTTTACCGCTACTTCAAGAAAGATACTTTTGTTTGTGTGAAGAGCACTCATCAGAGGCTTTCTGACACTCTCGTGAATGCTTGGACAAATTTAGAGGTACATATTCCCTACATAAACACATCCTTTCTTGACTTAGCACCAGATTTCGTATTCTCAAGTTGTACTTCTCGCTATACTTGGCTTAGGTAAGGATTTATTTTTGACAGATTTATTTTGAGTTATACCATTTTAATTAATAGAGAAGTCAAGAATTTGTACAAAAAACTTCATTAAAAAAAATGTCACGTGTGGATTCGAATCATACGACTTAAAGTAATTTTGAAGTTCCTTTCTCATTCACTTGATTTTTTTCTTATTTCATGGAGATTCAATAATTTATATATAATTAAAAAAAGGGAAATTATCAGCTATGTCCATTTAGAAGTAGTTTATTACAAAAATTGACCAGTTGATAAAATATTACTAATATTAGTCAAAATGGCCAATTAGCTATTTGTAGCAAAAAAAAATCAAATTTTTACTTTCTTTTGAGTGGGTGCTATTAGAATAGATTGGGTATATCTTAAGGAGCTTGAATTTCAGTTTTGGGATGATTTGGTGAAATTTTGAGATGGTTTGAATTGAAAATTCGAAGTAAAAACTGAATATGAAAGAAATGATACGTGTATCACACTATGTATCACATATGTATCATATTTGTATCGATTGTGTATCACATGTATATCCATGTATATCTGTGTGTGATACATGCGTGATACTTGTTTGATACATGTGTCACAGAAGAATTTTTTGACATCGATTTAATTATGAATTTTGATACAAAATCAGTCCAAATCACCTTCAATCTTCCTCAAATTTTGTATATTGATTTATGTATATGTTTCCAATGAATATTGACTAATACTCATTAGAAAAATTTCTTATTTATTTAGATTTTTGGAATATTGGCTAGAGGTTATGTGACATTTCTGTAAGTTTTCGTCTTTGTTTTATTGCGCTGTATAATTTTTTAACTAAGGAGATTCAATTCCTTTCCTCCACTTAGTTCTACGCGACTACGCCTCTACCCCTGCTCCTCATATTTATATTATTTTGCTTTTAAGATAACTAGTGTTAGTGTACGTGCGTTGCACGTGTACATCGCGTCAATTATTATTAAATATATGCAAAATAAAAAAAGATTATTGAAAAATAGCAATTGAAGTTAAAATAAAATGTAATATATGTTTAAATAATAAAAACTAATTTACATTGAAAGAGTACTTAAATTCAATATCTTTTAAACATGCAAAAGATGATGAATTTTGTTGGATTAGTACGTACGTTCCGTATGTGCGTTGTACGTGTACCTCATTTCAATATGTATAAATTTTATTAAACAAATGTATAAATATAATATCAAAAATCGTATTTGAGTTATTATAAAATGAAAGCTGAAAAATTTATAAGTTAATTAAAATGATGATTGTTGTTCTTATTTAGCTAAGCCAAGGAAGAAATTCAGTCTGCAGATATTTTCAATCATCTCAATCGGTTACTTCGACATAAAATTTATTCCAATTTTATAATTTGAACTTCAAGTTTACAAATTAAAATACTTCCTTTTTAGTTTCAACAAGAATGATTCTTCTTATTTTTATTTTTATTTTTTGGGTACACAAATGTTTTAAGTTTAATTGTAAAAAAAGAAAAGAAGATCTACTAATTGACACAAGATGTCTGTTTTTTGTTGTCAAACAAAATAAAAATTACTCTATTCCTTGTCAATGACAAATACTATAGGAATTGTTTCCAACTTATCAGAAAGAATTAATCTCTATTGCAAAAGTAGAAATTGCTAAATTTTGATTAATTTAAGCTTTTATTTTTATTTTGAGAGATTTTTCATTCTCTGTCCAAGGACATAATCATGCATCCAAATATTGTCTTTTTATAGAAAGGAGATTTATGATTGAAAACATATTTAGAATTTAATACCATCCTAGCATATGAGTGAAAATATAAGATTCACGCATGTGAATATCAGATTTAGATTTTTTTTTTTATCAATTATCACGAATATAGTATTTTATTTTTGCATGTCTACAGTTGGTTCACATTTAATTTCAATTGAAACTTTTTAAAAGTAAATTCAATTTAATTTAAAAGATATCTTTAATTATCTATATTACGAAAAATACATTTTTGTCTATATTTAGTTCTCATTTAAATTGGATCATTTTAATAGTAACTCCAATTTTATTCAGAATAATATATTTAATTATCTATTTTGTGAAAAAAAATATTTTTGAGAAATTTTTTACATAGATACTTTGCTTGCTTATTTTTCTTAAAAATATTTATTTATGATATTTTCCTGTTTGTATTAATTTTCTACTTACATAAAACATATTTATAAATGGCGCCATCTAAGTTTAACCTTACATTATTTTATTACATTCACGAATAAAATGGAAAGACCTTTAATATTGCTTAGATTTTTGCAGATATTGTTATTCATAAAGTTATATCTTTAAATATTAATTTTGAACTCACTTTTGGACAAAGGTTGGTGCAATTATTATTAATAGATTTCAACCGTAACATTATGGTGACATCATCATAAGGAAATCATTATTCAATTACAAGTTTAACAAGATATTTGTACCTAAAATAAAGAAGTATTTTAATTAATATTACATATTATCCTAAATAATAGGAGTTTGTACATAGTTTAAATAAGGAAAATATTTAATAACCCTAATTCTAATTGATTTCAAATTAGTCCTAATTTGTAGTAGTAAATTAATTAAATTATAAGTTTACAATTTTATCCAATCTAAAAGTTATTTTAAAGGGCAAAAAAAACGAACTACAATTTTCTAAGGGCATCCTGCTTTTAATATAGTATATAGATATAGATATAGATTTTAAGCATAAGAGTAATTGTCCAAATTATTTTTATCTCCCCGTAAAACATGTATTTTAATAAACACTTTGCTAATTGCAACTGTAAGCATAAATTTAGAGAAAAGAATAATAAATAACATCTTATTTTTCACATACATAAAATATTTCAAAAAAATTCCAACAACTAATATTTGAGACCAAACTAATTATATTTACACAGAGTTGATACCGATTATTATGAAGAAGTATTGTCCGCAGTGATAATGTGCATTTATTGGCTCATATCAAGTTCAAACTCTGTAATTCTATGACCAACTACTCTTTATTTTTGTAACTGTCATCCTGAGTCTATTTTTAGTGATTTTTTTTAACCCCTAGTAATTTAATGCTGCAAATCCAAAAGCTTATAATGTTAGTACTGGTTTGGAGTTATTCATTGGCTTTGGTTTACCACATATACATAATCTTGGAAGAATCAACTGATTATCTTCTTGTAACATCCTTTTCTTATCTTGTAATAATAACTGACCAAAACTTCTTCTTGTACTCTAGGCTGGTAAAAGATTACTGTGGTCACAGAAGGCTTTTATCATGTATCAAAACGTAAAAAGCTAATGTAATTTTTTGCTTTCCCATTAGATGTTTGTATTCGTATTGGGAGTTCTAACTAATCCAAATTCGCATAGTGCAAGACTAATGAAGGGAATAACGCTCTTTTTCAAGATATTTTCTATTTTCAACTTATAAGTCAAGGTTCGAGATGTGGAAGCAGACACTAATACTTTCATATATTGGGTATACCATCTATATCACAACCCTTGGAGTGTGATCTTTCCCTGAACCCTGCGTCACTGTGAGATGTTTCGTGCACTGAATTGCCTTCTGTGCACTGTTTACCCTTAAATATGGATAACAACTGAATTTGCACTCGATTTTAAGAATACGTGATTTAATTCAATACGATTGATTAATGACGTTAGACAAGCAAATAAAAGATAGAGCAAATATTTGAACCAATAGTAGGACTGAGTCCGGGCTCTGTTAAAAGCTTAATAAGAAACTTGTCTTTGGTTCCGAGCTTGGCACTTATGAAGAACTTATGAACCAAAACAAGAACTTTCAATAACCTTTAGAAACAGAGAAAAATAGATGTATATTGCCTTGGTATGCTTGTTATAATGTGTATGATGAATAATCAGCTTCCCCCTTTATATAGTAGATGAGTTTTACCCTAAGTACATTTCTAAAAAGGTAAAAATCTTTCTTCTTGCAAATCACTGATCTAGCGCTGATACGGACAGAGATTCACGTCGTAATATCCGATTGGGCATGGATATCACGGCTCTTTGTTAATCGTGTGCGGTCGTTTGGCAATGCCTTTCGTGGTTTCGTTAGTTGAATCAGGTTCGGGGGCATGATCTCGATGGCTCCGGGGGCAGGTGTTTTGTTCGAGCTTTGATACGGGTGGCTCCTGGCTTTGATCTCGACTATACGTAGCTATGTCCTCTCTTTGTTCACCCCACCTGAAAAATGGTGTACTCGTTACCTCCGGTCTTACCCGCATACATATAGTCCCCTCGTTTCTAAGAGGGTAGGTCTGATGAAATGATGTGAAACGATAGATGTTCTTCGGTTCCTTCTTTCGTACGTTATAACAGAAAACGACGAAGAAGCCGACACGTCCCATCAGTCGTGTCACTCTGGCTTCTAGCACGTGTCAACCATTGGTTTATTACCTCTAAAAGTGAAGCGTCACAAACTTATATATATATATATATATATATATATATATATATATATATATATATATATATATATATATATATATATATATATATATATATATATATATATATAAAAGGTTTTACCCCTTGTTCTTTTTTACTTTTCGACCAAGCTTCTACACTTGAACTTTCAAACTATCATTAGCCTTCTTAGACTTTCATTTCTTCTCCCTTATTCTTCAAGATTTCACATTAATTTCCAACCTTTCACCCAGATTTTCTCCAAATCATATACTCTACTCTTTATCTTTCAAAATCTTCTCTTGAGTCTTCAAATTTCTCCAAATAACAATGGTTAAAATATCTAAATCTGTTCCTTAACAAGTTTCGTATTCATCTTCTCAATCGGCCGCTGGTAACGAGGCCATTTCTCCTAAAGTAGTTTCCCTCGAAATGGCTTCTCCCGAGGTGGTTGCTGATAAACCCGCCCTTGAGCTCCCTTGAAAATGTTTATTCTCGGGGGATGCTCAATTACAGACAACAAGGTCGAGAAACCCTTACGCAAATATGACCGGAGTGAAGGAGCATCAAGGTACATTTGCTCCGTGACCGAAGACGTCCTTCCCGTGGTGAGAAAATACTGGAATTGTGAAGGGAAGGATGTATTAGTCCCTGTGCTCGAGGACACCACTATCCATATAAAGGGGTACCTAAGTGTTTGCACTTACCCTTTCACACAAGGCCTAGTGGACCCGTCTATCCTGAATTTTTGCAAGAGGTACAAGGTGTGCCTTGGGAAAATCCATTCGTCTTCTTGGAGGATCATGATCCTCCTTCGTTACTTCGTGAACAAGAATTAATGCTTTCAGTTCATCATCGATCATCTACTACTGTATATACAGTCCCCGAATCTTCCGATGAGGACTAATAAAGCTTATTCGACGGGCCAGCAAGGCCCTATTTTCAAGCGTTGATGAAGACCGAGACTGGGGTTGGCAGGGACGCTTCAAATAGTGAAGACCAAAGACTTGATTCCCTTGATTTCATGCCATTCCTTGAGAAGTGGAATGCATCTCGTGAGTACCGTCTTTCTTTAAGCATCATTTTTTTTATTTCCTTTCTTCTCATTGGCATTGTGGTAATGCAGCCGTTGCTCGGGTTCCAAATGCTATCCCTCGGTTCAAGGAGAGGATCGAGGTTATTTGTATACAGATGGCATATTCCGAGCGCGCATGACGCAAGCTCTCAAAGGGCTGATGGGAGGCACGTTACCATGGTAAGGCCTTTCCCCGAATAGGTAATATCAGGCTTTTTAATTGACATTCTACTGACACTTCTTTCCTCTCTTTTCTTTTTGTAGGTTTGCCAAAAACCACTAAACTTAGGCCTTTATAAGGGGAGGAGGATGTGTCCTTGTCCATTGATCCCTCTGTTTCAGGACAACTCGAAGCTGCATCTGGGGAGGAGAAGAAGAAGAAGAAGAAGAAGAAGAAGAAGGCGTCGGGCTCCCCGAGCTCCGAGGTAAAGAAGCCAAAGAAAAGCTCTGGATTCCGAGCACTTGAATCGAACTTGCTTCTTTGGTTCAGGAATGAGTTTGAAGAAGATGTTATTTTTGTGTCACACGGATCTACCCCTCCCGAGGAGCAGGCAGCAACCGAGGGGGAATTCCGTGAAGCTGATCTGCCTCAGATTCGCGAGATTGATGTGGAGATGAGTGCTGAGACCCCAGATATACCGGCTGCGCTCCAATGGAAGCACCCTATATAATAGAGATTTCAGGTATGCCCTCATACATCGAGTCCATGCTCGAGAAGGCCTAAGCAGGAAGGGAGAGGTCCAACGAAGGGGTGCATGGCATGGACGATCCCCTTCATTCCTTTTTTGATGGTGTGGACTAATCCACTTTAGAAGATTATTTAGGCTAGGTGACCTGGAAGTTTCAAGTAAGGACACATCCTCGAAGGTTGACGGGCCGATTTCAAGCTCGAAATTGATCAATCGATTCCCTACTCCGAGTGCGGATGCCCGGTCGCAAGAGATCGATTATCCTTACCATCCCAGAGGACGACCAAGTTCTGTCTGTTCCCATGGGAGTAGTAAGCTACCTCCAATGCCTGGTGACTGAGGAGAACTAAGTAAAAATAAATGAGGTAAATGTGTCGTGCCTTTTCGATGAGGCGCAGGTGGCGCTGAACTAGGTAAGGTATCATTGCGTCCTTTTGAAATTTACTTAGGTTTTGATATTTCTCACATGTTTCATCTTTTTGCAGGTCTTAGTACTTCATCATGAGAGCTTCTTTCGGTACTAGGCCAAGGTTAATCAGCTTGAACTCGAGGTCATTGAGCGAGCCCAAAAAAAGGTATACGTACAAGCTCCTCAGCGAGCAACAAGAAGTGGTCATTAGGGACCTTCAGGGCAAGCTGGATATGGCTCATACAGAAGCATCAGTCCTAATGGATACCCTCGAAGAGATCCATGATCGAGGCTTCGACTTGTATGCCAAGGTCGAGAAGGCAAAAAGAGTTGAGGTTAAGGCCAATAAACTAGCCGACTCTGAAGGTGAAGAGGGCTCCGAGGGTTCTGAAGAATCCAAAGGCCCCGATGGTTCTGGTGACAAATCAGGCTCCAGTAAAGATCAGGCGTGAATGCCTTAGGATTTTGAGTTTTTGTGCGTGGTCCTTCTTTTTGGGCCAATGCAAAGATATTCCAGAATATATAAAATTTCTCCCATTGGCAATTTCAACTATATTAACATCTATTCACGATTTCTATTCTTGAAAATGTTTCTAATACTTTAGCATAAAATCTAATTGTAATAAGTCATTTGTTTTTTGAACGTCCAAATAGAACCTGACCTTGATACAATCTTTTATTTGCTCGAAGCTTTGAAAGCTCTAAGCGACCGAAAGTTTTCTATTAATGCTTAAGTGTTCTTGGATGATGCTTTTAACGAGGGTAACGTTTTGGCAGGTTTTAAATTTTTATTAATTGCCTTATGTTTTGATCACGGGCTTCAAACGTCTCTGAGCTGTTTTTTACCATGATTGTAGCCTTTTGGGTTTAGGTACTACCTAATAGGTTTTGTGCCTCCGGGATTTGATAGCCCGAGATGCCCGGACTTAATTTGGATGACAGTCCCCAAGTGGGGATAGCCGTTGGGCTCGATAGTCCTCGAATAAGGATAACCCTTATGCTTGGTTAGGGGTAGACCTCGGGCTCGATAGTCCCCGAATAGAGATGGCCCTTAGCCCTTAGGCTCGATGCTTTGAAAGGCAATAATATGTAATAGAAAAGTGGGAACTTTCTTTCATTTATGTGTGTAAGTTATATGATCGAAGGTGAGTAAAAACTTGCATTATGGCAACGGTGGCCTATGCCGGCACGATTCATTTGACTGTTTTCCCCTTACAATATTTCCTAACCACTGAGCCTAAGTTGTTGAAATACAAAGTTCCCTTCTTTCTTTGCTGAGAAGTCTAACCCAATGGTGATCTCCCTCAATATTAGAGGTCGATCTTCGAGAGGGCTCGAATACTGTTGATTTGACCATTGAATCCGATTTAAAATCGGTCTTTAAATCTAAGTTAGCAAAATCCAATATTTCCTTGTTAAAAACCTTACCGAAAAATTCATTTGGGATAAAACCAATTCAAGGGAAAAAGAGTGCAACACGTGCTTTTAGACCTAATAGTCATACTTTCCCTTGGACATTTCCTGCAAGCATTAGCTTGATTCATAATAATATAAAAAGGTAAATGAAAACGTACCATATAAATAGTATCGCCTTAAATGTGTCACGTTCCAGTTGTTTGGTAGTTGTGCACCATTTCCTGCTTCAAGTTTGTACGAGCCCTTGACGGTAATTTCGATGACTTGATGGTTCTTCCCAATTTCGCCCTAGCTTTCCCTCATCCGGGTTCCAAGTATGCAACGTTACTTTCCTTAGCAGCAAGTCCCCGATTTTGAAGTGTCATAGGTTGTCTCTTCGGTTGTGATATCTTTCTATCAGCTGCTTTTGGACAACGAATCGGACTAGGGCTGCCTATGGCTGTCCAACGAGGCGGGATGGGATGGGATGGGACAAAATTAACGAGACGGGACAATATTTAAGAAGGACGGTGGAGGGACGGGACGAAATGAGATGGGACAAATGGGACAAAACGGTCAGCCCATCCCGTCCCGCTAATAAACGGGATGTGACGGGTTGTGTCCACGGGCCTTAAGTGTAGTTTTAAAAAAAAACGTCTAGGTTTTTGAAATATGACTAAGTTTTTAAAGTTCGCAAGGAACTACCTTTCCTTCTTACAACAAGGGATTAGAATATCCCTTCAAGTGTGTACAAACCAAGGAACTACCTTTCCTTCTTACAACAAGGGATTAGAATATCCCTTCAAGTGTGTACAAACACTTAGCACTCAAGACAAGGCTCTCTTTATAGAGTAGATATGAGTAAAAGTAATACGCTCAAGAACACAACAATTTATTCAAGAATTTTGGCTCTCAAAAATTATGAAATAGATATGAAATGATGAGAGAAGAGTATGTAAGCTTTATGCAAGAATTATAATCAGTTGTTGTGTTTAAAAACGTGAATTAGAGGTGTATTTATAGTGCTCAAAGTCACCAAGACCGTTGCTTAATTGCCAATCACTAATTGCTGATTTTGTGCTTGCATAATCGATTATATGATCTGCATAATCGATTATCTGCAGATCGTTCAAAAATCATATGCGGATTTTAAGAAGAATAATCGATTATTCAAGTTGCATAATCGATTATCTGTTAACGTTAAAAAATCGGATTCAGATTCTGTGCAAGCATAATCGATTATTGCCTTGTGTATAATCGATTATATTTCAGCGTTTCAAAAATACTTTGGCAACGGTCAGTGAATAATCGATTATGCTATCTCGTATAATCGATTATTTTGTTGCTTTGAAAATCCGGTTATACACTGTCTTAACATAATCGATTATAAGTAAGACATAATCGATTATATTGCTGTCTTGAAAATTTTCGGTTAACACTGTCTTAACATAATCGATTATAAGTAAGACATAATCGATTATATTGCTGTCTTGAAAATTTCGGTTAACACTGTCTTAACATAATCGATTATAAGAAATACATAATCGATTATGTATGTCCAGATTTGAAAAACATGTTTGAAAATCATTTTGGCTAAAATGAAAATGTTTGAAAATCATTTTGGTTTAACTCAACGATGCATGAAAATAATTTTACGAAAGAAGCCAAGACTTGAATAAGTTGTCGGATCAAGATCACACTATAGCGTGACCCATTTATAACTTTGTTGTTATTCTTGATCTTGCTCTTTGTTTCTCATGTTCTTGGACTTTGGCATATGTCGATGTTCCATGCGCGTCGGTTTGTCATTTATCAAAACCTACAGAAATGAACACACGTTTAGTTTTAGCGACTTGAGAACGTGTTTTAATAATTTCCCCCATTTTGATAATGGCAAACCAATATCGGGATATGCATAAGATAAGTATAAGTTCCCCCTCAATTTATGAGTTCCCCCTCAATTTATGCCAATATGTATTAGTGTGCATAGCCCTTATTCTTCTCCCTTTTGACATTAGCAAAAATAATGAACTTTTCATTAAAAATATTAAACATACATGAGAAGGCAAGAAAAATAGACAGAATATAATTCAAACGATACAAAGAAATTTTATTATTCATTGTCATCATTAACATCCAGCTCGGCATCCGGCACACCATCCGGAAGAACAATTTGGGCATATGGATAGTTGACATGATTAAAGTACCCATGAAGCTCATAAGTCAAGCGACTGACGCTTTGATCAATACGAGTCACTGAGGTTGATAAAGAAGCAAGTTGGTCTGAAATGGTTTGAAGAGTAGGAGCTTGAGGACGGCGTATTTGAGTAGGAGGAGGAGGAGGATGTTCACCAATATTGGGAAATGAAGATTCTTGAATTTCCCAATGCTTTGCTGCCTTTTTGTGAGGACCGACGGAGGTGTCGATACCGGAGGTTTCAAAAATAGCCATTATGACAAAAGCATATGAGAGTGGCTTATCGTCCCCAATTGCATCATACATGTGAGTCATTACGAACTGGCACCAATTGATGCGAGCCCCGGTGATAATTGCATGCAAGAGTTTTGAATCCTCATGAGAGAGGGTGGTATGATTGAATTTGCGGGGTTTGAGAACTCGGGTGATGAAATAAAATATTAGACGATATTCTGGGAGCATGTGCCTAATGGTTGGGCGACGATTTTCCGGACAGTCGCCAATACCAATTTGGTGGAAAAGAAGTTGTTCATCAAATAAAGAGCCTTGTTCTCTAGTGTAGAGAGATGTCTTCACCATTTCGTGGAAGGTTAGTGAGGAGTTGCAAGTTTTCCTCATTTACAAAAATTGGAACTCCATTGATGTTAGAGACAAGGTCACCATCTTCGTCCTTCTGTAGATTTGAATAGAAGGCACGGATTAGAGCAGGGTGAATGTAAGGAGTTTGAAGATATAGAAAGTCAATGAGTTGGCTTTGTATAAGAATATTTTCTATTGATGGGGGTGCGCTATTTCGAAGATATATTGTAGTTGAAAAACGAGGCGGAAGGATTTCTCGATTCTCAAATTTTTCAATGAATCGAAGAAGTTCGGGTTGAGTATCAAAACGCAAATAAGAGCCGTCTTTATAGTGGAAAACGGGTGGAGGAGCGGCGGAAGAGGAGGCAATATGTTTGCCGGAATGAGCGCGTTTGGAATTCTTGCCCGTCATTTTTATGGAGGAAGAAGAGCTGTTACAGAAAGTTTGAGGGCTTTTGAAGATTGTTTGAAGCTAAGAGTGAAGTTTGAAGTGAGAAATTTGAAGGATGAACACACCTATTTATAGAATTGAAGAAGTGAGGCATTTATGGAGCAAAAAAGCTGCAGATTTCATAAGCCAAACGGTCAAAAACGGTAACAAAATTAAAAACACGGACCGTTGCTAATCGATTATGGAGGCTGAATAATCGATTATTGCCAATATTTTGAATTGTAGTCAGAGAAGAAATCGATTATGCGATAGGAGATAATCGATTATTTGAAGACAGAAAGTATTATGAGGGTCCGGACTCGGGGAATAATCGATTTTGGTTAATATGATAATCGATTATTTCAGTCCAGTGATATGACGAAAAGCCGAGACGGTAAAAGGTAATAGATTATGCAGTACTAAATAATTGATTATTATAAAACCTGTAACACTGAATCTCAACTTAATCGATTAGTAATATATGATAATCGTTTATTACCAAATTCCTGCAAACCGAGATGTTAGAAATAATCGATTATTCTTAGTTTATAATCGATTATTTGGTACCAGTGCCCGAAAATACCCCCTGTCTTTGGGGCGATACCTGCAAAAAAGAATTAGGCGCCTCCGACGCTCAAGTTAGTAATTATTTAACGAAAAATGCGATGCATGAATTAGATCATCGTGGAGTCAAGAATTCCGAGTTCACTACGAATGCGGAAAAAGGACTCTTTCTCTAAAGGCTTTGTGAAGATGTCGGCCAATTGATTTTTGGTTTCAACAAATTCAATTTCGACATCGCCCTTGAGAACGTGATCTCTTATAAAGTGATGTCTAATTTCTATGTTTTTCGTTCTTGAGTGAAGAATAGGATTCTTCGTCAAGCTTATGGCGCTAGTATTATCACATCGAAGAGGGATATGATTGATACTAAGACCATAATCCTAGAGTTGTTGTTTCATCCAAAGGATTTGAGCACAACAACTCCCCGCGGCTACATATTCAGCCTCGGTTGTGGATAACGCAACACTTACCTGTTTCTTGCTAAACCAAGAAACCAGAGAGCTACCGAGCAAATGGCAAGTGCCACTAGTGCTCTTGCGGTCCAATTTGCAACCCGCAAAATCGGAATCGGAATAGCCAACAAGTTGGCATGAAGAACCTTTGGGATACCATAATCCCACATTTATAGTTCCAACAAGATACTTCATTATCCGTTTTACCGCAGTTAGGTGCGACTCCTTCGGACATGATTGATATCGAGCGCATAAACACACGCTAAACATGATGTCCGGTCTACTTGCAGTAAGATAAAGAAGGGATCAGATCATACCTCGGTATTTCTTGGTGTCTACTTCTTTACCTTTCTCATCCTTGTCAAGATGGTCGGATGTGCTCATTGGAGTGGCCATTGCTTTGGCGTTGCTCATTTCAAAACGATTTAGCAACTCCTTGCAATACTTAGATTGACAAATGAAAGTTCCTTCTTTCATTTGTTTCACTTGCAACCCCACAAAGAAGTTTAGCTCACCCATCATTGACATTTCGAATTCGCTAGTCATTAATTTAGAGAATTCCTCGCATAAAAGATCATTAGTAGCACCAAAAATAATATCATCGACGTAAATTTGAACTAATAGAATGTCATTGTTTTTATTTTTGATAAACAGTGTAGTGTCAACTTTCCCCCTTTCGAACTCATTGTCCAAAAGAAATTTGATTAAGCGCTCGTACCAAGCTCGAGGAGCTTGTTCAAGTCCATATAGCGCTTTCTTAAGCTTGAAGACATGATCGGGAGATGTAATGTCTTCAAAGCCCGGGGGTTGTTCAACGTACACTTCCTCTTGAATAAACCCATTGAGGAAGGCACTTTTGACATCCATTTAAAATAATTTGAAATTCATAGATGATGAAAAAGCAAGTAATAAACGAATGGCTTCTAGGCGTGCAACGGGTGCATAGGTTTCTTCATAATCAATGCCTTCTTCTTGATTATATCCCTTAGCAACTAGCCTAGCTTTGTTTCTAGTGATTATACCATTTTCATCTAATTTATTCCGAAAAACCCATTTCGTACCAATTATGGTGTGATTATCGGGTCTTGGCACCAATTCCCAAACATCATTACGTTTGAAAGTTAAGCTCCTCTTGCATTGCCAAGGTCCAATGTTCATCCCCAATTGCTTCGGAATGGTTTTAGGTTCTATTTGAGAAACAAAAGCCATATGCCCTACGGTGTCTTTAAGAAGATTTCGTGTACTTACCCCTTTCTCGATGTTGCCAATTACCTTGTCAAGAGGATGGTCTTTAGACGTCCTCCAAGCCTTAGGCATCATCGATTCTTCTTCTTGTGGTGGTACTTCTTCCGAAGGTTGTTCCATGACTTCATCTTGAACTTCCTTTGGATCCTCCTTTTGTACCTCGTCTTGAAGATTGATTTTCTTTAAAGCATCTGCAAGATCAACACAAGAATCCTTTCTCACCAAGCGAGCATCATTTTCACAAAATACTACATGAGGAGATTCCTCACCAGTTTTGGTTCGATTATTGAAAACTCTATATGCTTTGCTACGCGATGAGTAACCAAGAAAAATTCCTTCATCAGATTTCGCGTCAAATTTTCCCAAGTTATCTTTTCCGTTGTTGTGAATAAAACATTTACAACCGAAGACTCTAATATGGGAAAGATTTGGTTTCCTTCCCTTATAGAGTTTATAGGGAGTTTTTATGAGTATCGGTCTAATGACAGCTCTGTTTAAAACATAGCTTGCGGTAGTCACGGCATCCGCCCAAAACTTTTTGGAAATCTTAGCCTCATTGAGCATGGTTCTAGCCATCTCTTCGAGACATCGATTTTTACGTTCCACCACTCCATTTTGTTGTGGTGTACGTGGAGCCAAAAAGGTATGTTCAATACCGAGTTCGTCACAAAAATCCGCGAAGAGATTGTGATCGAACTCTCCCCCATGATCACTTCTTATGGAAGTGATGGTTGTGTTCTTTTCATTTTGAACACGTTTAAGAAAACTTTTAAAAGCACGAAAGGCATCACTTTTATGAGCAAGAAATAACATCCATGTGAATCTAGAGTAGTCATCAACAATTACAAAAGCATAAAGATTTCCACCAAAACTTTCAACACGAGATGGTCCAAAAAGATCCATGTGAAGAAGTTGTAAAGGTCTAGTGGTTGAAACAACATTTTTGGATTTAAAAGAGGCTTTTGTTTGTTTCCCTTTTTAACATGAATCACAAGTAGAATCTTTTTCAAATTTCATGTTTGGAAGACCAATTACTAAATCTTGTGAAACTAGTTTGTTTAAAAGATTCATATTTACATGAGCTACTCTACGATTCCATAACCACATGTCGTCTTCTTTACTCAAAAGGCAATTTACAAAACTTGATGAAGAATTTTCAAGATCAACCATATAGATATTATCCATTCTAATACCACGAAGAATAATTTTAAAATCACTACGACAGATAACTAAGCATTCTTCGGAGTCAAACAATACAAGATTTCCCTTGTCACATAATTGACTTATGCTCAAGAGATTATGTTTAAGACCTTTAACTAGCAAAATATGCTTAATGGAGGAGGATTCGTCCTTACCGACCGATCCAATGCCGATAATCTTTCCTTTGTTATTGTCTCCAAAAATAACATTTCCTCCTTCCGTGGGTTTTAGTTGAAGGAATTTTGATGCATCCCCGGTCATATGTTTGGAGCATCCACTATCAAGGTACCAAAGTACACTTGATCCCTTCAAACATACCTACAAAACAAATTAATGAGATTTTGGTACCCAAGCCATTTTGGGTCCTTGTGTGTTAGGTGCAGAATAGTGGTGTGATTGATCCGTAGTGAAATATCTATGTCTAGTGAAGCATGCGGGAGCAATATGTCCAATTTTTTTGCAATAATGACAAATGACATTCGGATTGTGCATTCTTCTAGGATGATAATAATTTGGGGGTCTAAATTTATTCACTCTATTTTTAGGAATATAGTTTTGATGTAGTTTTCGAAAATCTTGTCTAGGTGGTCTATACATGCCAATGTTTCTTCTAGCATTCACTCTATTTTTAGGAATATAGTTTTGATTCAGTTTTCGAAAATCTTGTCTAGGTGGTCTATACATGCCAATATTTCTTCTAGTATTTGTTCTAGGATGAGTTTCAATTCTAGGACTAAAATTTCTAGGTTGAGTGTTGACATTTATTTTGTTTTGCCTAAGTTGAGTCTTAGGTGGTTTAGGAATGGACTCAACTTTTTCTTTTGGCTCGTGTTTAAAGCCTATACCGTGCTTAGTGGATTTCAAATTTACAAGCACTTCATTGAGATTTTTGTGTGAAGAATTGAATTTGTGCAAAGTGCTTCTAAGACTTTCTACTTCTTCCTTTAGAGATTTGCAAGAAGTACAATCCTTATTTGAGCTTTCGGGTTTATCGGCGCTTCTTTTGCCATAAAACTTGTTTTCCTCTTTTAATTTCTCATTTTCAAGAGTTAGTTTTTCAAAATCCTTTTCTTTTGAAGAAATTTGTTTTCTTAAATCCTGTATAGATTTAGAAGCACTAATAAACTCTTTATACAACTCATCAAATGCATCTTGCAATTCTTCTAAAGTGAAATAGTTCTTAGAAGTGGTATATACCTCATTTTGAGTTTCTTCGTGTGCCATAAGACACAAGTTTGCGGTCTCGGTTCCTTCTCCATCACTTGATTCGTCTCCGGAGTCGCCTCCCCAACAGATGTATGCTCTTTGTTTCTTGACGGGTTTCTTCTCCTTTTTGGTATTTGGACAATTTGATTTGATATGCCCGATTTCTCCGCATCCATAGCACTTTAATTGGTCTCCTTGTTGCTTACCTTTTCGTTCATACTTCTTTTGCATGAACTTGTGAAATTTCTTAATAACGAGTCCGAACTCGTTATCTTTGTCGCTTGAATCCTCATTATTTTGAGGTTGAGCCGTGCTTGCTTTAAGGGCGATTCTTCGTTTCCTTTGATCATCCAAAGGAGGGTTAAGAATAGTAGATTCATAGGTTTTGAGATTACCTCTAAGCCCGTCGATTGTGACATTTGTAATGCCGATTGACTCTTGAATAGCGTCGACTTTGGATCGTCATTCCGGAGTGAGACTTCGAAGAATTTTACGGACAAGTTCCCTATCCGTGAAAGTCTTCTTAAGAGCATGAAGATCATTAACGATTTTTGAAAATCGTTCGAACATATCATCTATCTTCTCGTTTTTCTTCATATGAAAAAGTTCATATTCAAGGGTTAGAAAATCTATTTTAGCTTCTCTTACCTGGTCCATACCTTCGTAGGTAATTTCCAATTTATCCCACATTTGCTTAGCCGTGGTGCTACATGAGATTTTCCGATAATCATCAGGATTTACAGCATAGTACATCATGTTGATCGCTTTTGCGTTGTTCTCCACCTTTCTAATATCGTCTGCGTCATACTCATCTTCCGATTTTGGCACCATTTCATTTTCTACCTTTTTGGTTGGAATTTGCTCTCAATTCTTGATAATTTTCCATAGTAGAAAATTATTTGATTGGATAAATATTCTCATCCTTTCCTTCCAATAAGTATAGTTTGTGCCATCGAATAGTGGTGGCCTTGTGAAGCATTGTCCTTCACCTAGTCCTGCATAAACGTTACGAGTAGAAGCCATGGATTGTTTCTCTCAAACTGTTAAGTCTTTCAGAGAGTTAGGCTCTGATACCAATCGTTAGAATATACGCTTAACGCTAGAGGGGGGGGGGGTGAATAGCGTTTTAATAAAACTCAATGTAAATTTGCGGAATTAAAATTGCAGGAATAACGTAAGTGCAGTAATTAAAATAGTAAGGAGAGAACACACCAAGTTTATCCCGGTTCACCACAACGTGTGGTTAGTCCAGTCCCCGAGAGACTCTCTCGAGTTTTACACTAACTTCGTTAAGCTTACGGGTGCCTAACAAACCGTTACACTTGCTTGTAGATATACACTCTACAAGACTTCAACCTGCTCGAGGATACCGCACCTCAAGACTTCAAACCAAGGAACTACCTTTCCTTCTTACAACAAGGGATTAGAATATCCCTTCAAGTGTGTACAAACACTTAGCACTCAAGACAAGACTCTCTTTATAGAGTAGATATGAGTAAAAGTAATACGCTCAAGAACACAACAATTTATTCAAGAATTTTGGCTCTCAAAAATTATGAAATAGATATGAAATGATGAGAGAAGAGTATGTAAGCTTTATGCAAGAATTATAATCAGTTGTTGTGTTTAAAAACGTGAATTAGAGGTGTATTTATAGTGCTCAAAGTCACCAAGACCGTTGCTTAATTGCCAATCACTAATTGCTGATTTTGTGCTTGCATAATCGATTATATGATCTGCATAATCGATTATCTGCAGATCGTTCAAAAATCATATGCGGATTTTAAGCAGAATAATTGATTATTCAAGTTGCATAATCGATTATCTGTTAACGTTAAAAAATCGGATTCAGATTCTGTGCAAGCATAATCGATTATTGCCTTGTGTATAATCGATTAAATTTCAGCGTTTCAAAAATACTTTGGCAACGGTCAGTGAATAATCGATTATGCTATCTCGTATAATCGATTATTTTGTTGCTTTGAAAATCCGGTTATACACTGTCTTAACATAATCGATTATAAGTAAGACATAATCGATTATATTGCTATCTTGAAAATTTTCGGTTAACACTGTCTTAACATAATCGATTATAAGTAAGACATTAATCTATTATATTGTTGTCTTGAAAATTTCGGTTAACACTGTCTTAACATAATCAATTATAAGAAATACATAATCGATTATGTATGTCCAGATTTGAAAAACATGTTTGAAAATCATTTTGGCTAAAATGAAAATGTTTGAAAATCATTTTGGTTTAACTCAACGATGCATGAAAATGATTTTACGAAAGAAGCCAAGACTTGAATAAGTTGTCGGATCAAGATCACACTATAACGTGACCCATTTATAACTTTGTTGTTATTCTTGATCTTGCTCTTTGTTTCTCATGTTCTTGGACTTTGGCATATGTCGATGTTCCATGCGCGTCGGTTTGTCATTTATCAAAACCTACAGAAATGAATACACGTTTAGTTTTAGCGACTTGAGAACGTGTTTCAACAAAAATTAAATAAACTTCAGGAATAGGAAAAAATACTTTTAAAATTTGAATCATTTCATTAATGGCAGGTGCATAAGTTGGATTTATTTTATACTTACCAAGTACAACAGAAATCCCACAAATTTACCATAGTATTTGTGTAACATTAGGATAATATACACCAAAAATATTTTTTGTAGCATAATAAAAATTTTCGGAAAATTTAGTAAGCTCTTTGATCGCATCCCAATCAGAATCAACAATTTGATCAGCGGGGATACCATTATACGTATTAAATACCTTTTGGATAGGCATCCGATAATCATAAGCAACATAAGCATCTCATAAATAGAATTCACCTAGTACAAATATCTTTTGGTACTTTTCTAAATGGAAGGTTAGCACTAGTACATTGTTGAGAAAATTTACGAATTCTAGTCGCTTTATTAGCACAAAAAATACAGGCGCAAACATGTTGTATTTTGCTACAAACATCAGAAATAAATAAGATCATCTTTTACAACCAAGTTAAAAATATGGCCGCTGGTAACGAGGCCATTTCTCCTGAAGTAGTTGCCCTTGAAATGGCTTCTCCCGAGGTGGCTGCTGATAAACCTTCCCCCGAGCTCCCTTGAAAATTTTTATTCTCGGGGGATGCTCAATCACAGACAACAAGGTCGACAAACCCTTACGCAAACATGACCGGAGTGAAGGAGAATCATTTACTCCGTGACCGAAGAAGTACTTCCCGCGGTGAGCAAATACTAGAATTGGGAAGGGAAGGATGTATTAGTCCTCATGCCCGAGGACACCACTACTACCCATATGAAGGGGTACCTAAGTGTTTACACTTACCCATTCACACTGGTCCTAGTGGACCCGGTTGTCCTAAATTTTTGCAAGATGTACAAGGTGTGCCTCGGGAAAATCCATCCGTATTTTTGGAGGATCATGATCCTCCTTTGTTACTTCACAAATAAGAATGAATATCGTTAGTTCATCATCTATCATCTACTATTGTATATACATTCCCGGAATCTCATGATGAGGACTAATAAAGCTTATACGTCGGGCTAGGCTCTACGTTCGAACATTGAAGAAGATCGAGATCGGGGCTGGCAGGGACGCTTCAAACAGTGAATACCAAAGACTTGATTCCCCTCATATTCATGTCATTCCCTAAGAAGTGGAATGCATCTCGTGTGTAGTGTCTTTCTTTAAGTGTCAATTTTTTATTTATTCCTTTCTTCTCATTTGCATTGTGGTAATGCAGTTGTTGCTCGTGTTCCAAATGCTATCCTACGGTTCAAGGAGTGGATCGAGGGAATTTGTACACAGATGGAATATTCCGAGCGCGTATGACGCAAGATCTCAAAGGGCTGATGGGAGGCCCGTTCCCATGATAAGGCCTTTCCCTGAATAGGTAATATCAGGCTTTCTAATTTACATTCTACTAACTCTTCTTTCCTCTCTTTTCTTTTTGTAGCTTTGCCATGAACCACTGAACTTACGCCTTTAGAAGGGGACGAGGAAATGTATTTGCCCATTAATCCCTCTGTTTTGGGACAGCTCGGAGCTATAATAGGGGAAAAGAAGAAGAAGAGGAAGAATAAGAAGAAGAAGAAAAAGAAAAGGAAGGTGTCGGCCTCCCCGAGCTCCGAGGTGAATAAGCCAAAGAAAATGTTGGATCATAAGCCAAAGAAAAGCTCTTGCTTTCGAGCACTTAACTAGGAATCGATTCTTCGGCTCAGGGATGAGTTTGAAGAAGACATTATTTTGTGTCCCACGGATCGACCCCTCCCGAGGAGTAGGCAACAACCGAGGGGGAAATTCGTGAGGCCGATGTCCCTCAGATTTGGGAGATTGATATGGAGACGAGTGCTAAGACCCCCGAGATGCTGGCTTCGCTCCAAAGGAATCACCTTGTATAATAGAGATTTCAGGGATGCCCTCATACATCGTGTTCATGCTCGAAGAGGCCTAAGCAGGAAGGGAGAGGTCCAATGAAGGGGTCCATGGTGTGGACGATCCCCTTCATTGCTTTTTTGATGGTGTGGACTCTCCGTTTAGAAGATCTTTTCGGGATAGGCGACCTAGAAGTTTCAAAGTAGGACACAACCTAGGAGGCTGGCGGGCCGAGTTCAAGAGTGAAATTGATCAATCGATTCCCTACTCCGAGTGCGGACCCCCGGTAGCAAGATATCGATTAGCCTTACCATCCCGGAGGATGCCCGAGTTTTGTCTGCTCCCATGGGAGTAGAAAGATACCTCCAATGCATGGTGACCGAGGAGAAATAGGTAAAAATGAATGAGGTAAACGTGTCGTGCCTTTTCAATGAGGCACAACAGGCACTGAAGCAGGAAAGGTATCATTGCGTCACTTTGAACTTTACTTAGGTTTTGATATTTCTCACGTGTTTCACCTTTTTGCAGGTCTTGGTACTTGATCATGAGAGATTTTTTCGGTATTGGGTCAAGGTCAATTAGCTCAAACTCATGGTCATTGACCTAGCCCAAAAAATATATACGTACAAGCTCCTCAGCGAGCAACAAGAAGGGGTCATTAGGGACCTTCAAGCTGAGATGGATAGGGCTGAGAAAGAAGCATCGGTCCTAAGGGATACCCTCAAGGAGATCTATGATTGAGGCTTTGAATTGTCTACTGAGGCCGAGGAGGCAAAAAGAGTTGAGGTTAAGGCCAAAAAACTAGCCGACTCTGAAGGTTTAGAAGGCTCCGAGGGTTCTGATGACTTCGAAGGACTCAATGGTTCTGGTGACAAATCAGGCTCCGCTGAAGATCATACGTGAATCCCTTAGGATTTTGAGTTTTTATGTATATATTTTTGTTCAATTTTTGGCCATTTTTTTGGGCCTATGTAAAGATATTCCAAAATATATAAAATTTCTCTCTTTGGCAATTTCAACTATTTTAACATCTATTCACGATTATTATTCTTGCAAATATTTATAATATCTTAACATAGAATCTAATATAATAATAAGTAGTTTATTTTTTGAACGTCCAAATAGAACCTGACCTTGATACAATCTTTTATTTGCTCGAAGCTTTGAAAGCTCTAAGCGACCAAAAGTTTTCCAAAAATGCTTAAGTATCCTTGGATGATGCTTTTATCGAGGGTAACCTTTTGGCATATTTTGAATTTTTATTGAATGCCTATGTTTTGATTACGAGCTTCGAACATCTCTGAGCTATTTTTTATCATGACCGTAGCCTTTTGGATTTAGGCAATACCTGATAGGTTTTTTTCCTTTGGGATTTGATAGCCCGAGATGCCCGGGCTTATTTTGGATGACAGTCCCTGAACGGGGATAGCCCTCGGTCTCGATAATCCTCGAATAGGGATAGCCCTTAGGCTTGGGTAGGGGTAGCCCTCGGGCTCGATAGTCCCCGAATAGGGATGGACCTTAGCCCTTAGGCTCGATGCTTTGAAAGGCAAAAATATGTAATAGAAAAGAGGGAACTTTCTTTCATTTCTGTGTGTAAGGTATATGATCGAAGATGAGTGAAAGCTTGTATCATGCCTACAGTGGCCTATGAATGCACAATTTATTTGACCGTTTGACCCTTACAAGAATTTCTAACCATCGAGCCTATGCTGTTCAAGTACAAAGTTCCCCTCTTTCTTTGCTAAGAAGTCTAATCCGAGGGTGATGGCCCCCAGTATTTGGGGTCGATCTTTGAGAAGGCTAGGATACTGTTGATGCGACGATTGAATCCGATTTACAACCGGTCTTTAAATCTAAGTTAGCACGATCCATTGTTGTCTCGTTAAAAATCTTGCTGAAAAACCCATTAGGGACAAAAGCGATTTAAGGGAAAAAGAGTGCAACACGTACTTTTAAACCAAATAGTCATACTTTCCCTTGGCCATTTCCTGCCAGCGTTAGTCTGATTCATAATAATATAAAAAGGTAAATGAAACAGCAACTTAAAGAAGTTAATGCTTATATGACCACATACAAGCAAAACTTGTACAGGCCAGAGAGACTCTGGATATCATTAAAAATCAGATGCAGAATTGTCTTTTATCACAGGTGTTATTTGATGAAGAGAAAGCAGTATTAGAAGACATTGAGAAATGGAGTGCTGTGGAGGAACAAGTTATGAGACAGAAATCCAAAGCATGTTGGATTGACTGTGGTGATGCCAATACTAAGTATTTCCATGCCCAGTGGAAGATCAAAACATCCCAAACCAACATTACTTCCATATACACTGACACAGGCCTGAAGCTCACAAAACCTGAAGATGTAGAGCAAGAGTTTATAAAAGTATTCAAGTCATTGATGGGAGATTCTGAAAAGGAGTTGCCTTGTGCTAACACAACTATTATCAGAGAAGGGAAATGCTTATCAAGGATACAACAAACAATGCTGATCCAGGAGGTTACTATGGAGGAAATCACTGAAACTATTAAGGAGATGCCAAAGGATAAAGCACCTGGAGTGGATGGCTTTCCTGTGGAATTTTTTACCAGAAACTGTGATATAGTTAAAGAGGATATCTTTCCTGCAATAAAGGATTTCTTCAACACTTGTAGAATGCCTCCAATAATTAATACTACTGCTATAGCTCTTATTCCCAAAGATAAAACCCCAGCAACTGTGAAAGATTACAGACCTATAGCTTGCTGCACCACCTTGTATAAGATCATCTCCAAAGTCATCACTAGGAGGATGAAAACTATGATAGGTGAATTGGTGGGACGGGCTCAATCTGCTTTCACTGAATGGTAGAAGTATTGTGGATAACATCATCCTCAGTCATGAAATCTTCAAAGGCTATTCTAGGAAAGCCATGTCTCCTAGATGTGCCTTGAAGGTAGACCCGAGGAAGGCTTATGACACATTGGACTGGAGGTTCCTTAATCAAGTATTAATTGATCTGGGTTTTCCTGCTATATTTGTGAATTGGATAATGGCTTGTGTCACAACTGTCTCATATTTCCTCATGCTAAATGGAGGTCTTACTAAGCCTTTCAAAGCCAAAAGGGGTATTAGACAAGGTGACCCAATGTCACCCTATCTATTTGTGCTAGCCATGGAATATCTCAATAGGGTGCTGGGACAATTGCACAGTAATGGAGACTTTAATTTCCATCCAAAATGCAGAAAGCTCAACTGTACTCATGTCTGTTTTGCTGATGATCTAATAATGTTTTGTTGAGCTGATCCTGTTTCTGTTCACACTCTGAAGGAAGCTTTCCTCAGGTTCTCTAAAGCCTCAGGTTTACAAGCTAATCCTTCAAAAAGTGCAATATATATAGCTGGAGTTAGACAGGATACCAAAGAATAGATACTGGAGACACTTGGATTTACTGAAGGCAAACTTCCTTTCAAATATTTGGGGATTCCTCTTGACTCCAAAAAACTTTCTGTTAGCCAATACTTACCTGTAATTGAGAAGATTACTGCTAAAGTAACATGTTGGTCTGCAAAACTGCTCTCTTATGCTGGAAGATGTCAACTGATAAAAATTGTTATATTTGGCATTCAAACCTACTGGCTCAAGTCTTCATTCTGCCTAAGAAAGTATTGAAAATCAATGACAAAATTTGCAGAACCTTTCTATGGACTGGGAGTGTCAATCTGTTCAGAAAGGCCCTAGTGGCCTGGGACAGAGTTTGTATGCCTATCACTGCTGGTGGACTTAATATTCTAGACGTGACATTATGGAATAAGGCAGCAATTAGCAAGCATCTCTGGAATTTGGCTAAGAAGAAGGATTGCTTGTGGATAAGATGGGTACACAGCTACTATATCAAAAAGCTGGACATTGAAACAATGTCCATACCTAAGGCAGCCTCCTAGGTTGTAAGGAAAATACTGGACAGAAGAGAGGACATTATGGGGATTCAATTGATTCAAGGTAGCCTGATCAGTAGATTGCAAAGCTTCTGCAAACTAGAACAATTCCATATTCAGAAACTATATCTGGCATTGGTTCCTACTTTCAATAAGGTTACATGGAAGAACCTGATGCTGCTTACACATGCTCAACCTAGACACAGGTTTACTGTCTGGCTAGCTGCTCAACAGAGGCTACCTACAGTAGACAGATTACAGAAAATTGGCATCCAAGTTCCTGGAAATTGTGTGTTTTGTGATCAAAGTACTGAAACTTTTAATCATCTGTTCTTTGACTGCTCAGTTACAAAGGGTCTGTGGAATAGGTTATGCATCTGGTTGGGACATAACAGGCCAGTTGGAGATTGGGAAGCAGAATTGCAATGGGTGTGCAGAAAGGCTAAGAGTAGAGTGGTGCTTAACAGTATAACAGCTTGTGTCTTCATCAACACAGTTGCACTTATCTGGCGAGAAAGGAATAACATTAGATTTGACATGAAAAAATATGAAGAGTCTCAACTGTGCAGAGAAATAGTCCTATCCATCCATATCCGAGGCAGAAATTGCAGGCGTTGGCAAGATGGCTTGGGCAAAATAAATAAGTTTCCTTAGTTTTCTTGGTTGCTATAGGTTACTAGTTGTTCCTATACTAAGTTGTAACTAGAGGCAATGATAGAATTGAGTATAGAAGATTGATGTAAATGAGTAGGAGTAGTCCAAGCTCTTACTAAAGCTTCAACTTGTAAATATTTTTTTATATTAATGGATATACTGATTACCCAAAAAAAACGTACCTTAGCAATAGTATCTCCTAAAATGCGTCACGTTCCAGTTGTTTGGTAGTTGTGCGCCTTTTCCTGTTTCAAGTTTGTATGAGCTCTTGTCAGTAATTTCGATGACTTGATATGGTTCTTCCCAATTCAACCCTAGCTTTTCCTCATCCGGTTTCCATGTATGCAGCGTTACTTTCCTTAGCATCAAGTCCCCAATTTTGAAGTGTCATAGGTTGTCTCTTCGGTTGTGATATCTTCTATCCGCTGCTTTTTAACGACTAACCGAAGTACGGCTGCCTATGTCTATCCAATGGACGGGATAAGATGGAACGGGATGGGATCAAATTAACGGAGGACAGCACATGACAACTCTTAAGCAGGACGGTGGCGGGATGGGACAAATGGGATAAAATGGTCAACCCATCCCGTCCTGCTAACAAACAGGATGGGACGGGACGGGACGGAACATGACATGACGGGACTGGTTCGCGGACCTTAAGTGTAGTTTTTTTTTAAAAAACATCTAATTTTTTGAAAATGACTAAGCTTTTTGAAATTTACAACGGCTAGTTTTTTGACTTATTTAATAAAATTGAATGTTAAAACAGAAATTAGAAAACTAAATAAAGAATTATAATATATTAAAACAAAAGACTTGTAATGAAATATTCTAGTAATTATAAATTTATAATAGAGTTATAATTTATTTAATATAATTTTAAAGTATTAAGTAACTAAGATAATTCATAAAAAAGATTAAACGCTTACAGCCTTTTATTTTAATAATAGTACTTTCAAATCTCAAATACAAATATAATTATTTTGAAGAGCACCTAATCTACGGAGTCACCTTCTAGGAAGGATTCTATTTGAACTAGGCCTCTTAGTAGCCAATTATAAATTATCATACTAATATTTGTAAGCTCCTATATAGCTTCTTTGTAACTTATCAATAATATATCTCGGACACTGTGCTGAAATTGGCAATATTGATTGATGTTATGTGAGCTCCATACCATCATCGCTCCTAGTGCTAAATATCTCATTGTATTCTTCTTCTTCCTCAGTGGTTAATTTTTCAAAATCACAATTTTTCTTTCTGAATTAATCCAATCTCTAAATAATACGGGAATCTCTAGACTGTTCTCCGCTAATGCATGTCTATGATCTCCAATTTGGAATCTTGTCGCGCTAAAATCACTCTTCAATGCCGCTGATGATGCTTGAATAGCCAGAATATCTCGGGCCATTACTGAAAGTATTGGAAAAGCCTTGCCATGGTCCATCCACCATGCCAAAAGTTATTTGTTGCCTTCTTCGTCTTTAATACTTTTCAATTCTTGATTAAGATAAGAATCAAGTTCATCATCAATAGAGGAATAAAAACATGTTATATCATCCATATCTTTCCATAAATGTCATGACCCAAAATTTACTAAGAGTCGTGGTGGCGTCGGACACTGCTGTCAGGCAAGCCAACCAAATTAATTAATAAATTCTCATTTTTAACAATCTCGAAAACTAAGATTTTCCTTCAATTTTTGTAAATAAAAAAGGATAACTGCTTCAATTCAAATTAAATAATAAGCAATTAATACGAAATATTTCAGAATCATCCCAGAACCTGGTGTCATAAGTGCATGAGCATTTACTAAGAAAGAAATAAAATACAACATCCGCCCGGAATACAGTGGACAGAAAGTAAATACAAGATACTCGAAGGGACTATACTAGCTGTGGGCCGCATCGAATAATGCAGCTCACCTAGTCTCAGTATCATCCGTGCTGCTACGCCCAACATGCCACTATAGATGCATGAGCATGTGCAACGAAAATGCACAAAAGTGTAGTGTGAGTACGAAAGTAACGTGTATCCAATGAGTATCCTATCTAATCTCGAAGAAGTAGAGACGAGAGTTCAACTTCGACACTTACTAATGGTCCAAAGATAATATAACGAAAATATGTGGAAATCATGGATTTATATAGCAGTTCTAACTCACAAGCCGGAAAAATAAGTAGACATCTTCAACAAATAACAAAGGATTTCCCAGATTTACTTTTCGTTATCTTTATCAACTTATAGCGAGCTATGAAAGGCAATATCTACATTTAAAACTCTCAGATAAGCAATATAAGCATGCGCATATCATGCCGAGGTCGTACGGTCCACTCCAACAGAAATGAAAACTGTGTACAATCGTGGGTCGACGGACTCGAACAACAGATGCATTTATTAACCCGCTCGTGAACTATCATGCAACGCTGTCAACATAAGATAAATATATATCCTTCTCGCGAATCATACATGTGATGCAGGTACACATAGAGATGCATGCTCAAATAACCAATTAGATATTTATCGGGGAACATTTATCCAAATAAAGGCCAATTCTCTTTTATTAATTAACAAAATGAGGATTAATCCTTCTATAAATTCATTTGCTAATTCAATGTGATTTAAGCAATTCAAGCAGTCAATAAGTTTACAATTAATCCAAGTATAGCATGTTTTTGGATACTAGGCTACTCGGATAATAGCATGATAGTAGGTAAGCACGAACTCTCGTCACCTCATGCTAAGTAGCCCCCCTCCCAAATAGGAGCACATATTCAATTATTTCACCTATGGGGACAATTCCCTCTTACAAGGTTAGAAAGGAGACTCAACTCGCTCTGAACCCTATATTCTAATTCAAGAACGCGCTCAAACCTCCTTTTTGAAGTCGAACAATCCAAAACTAGTCAAGCAGGGAAAGAACTAGTAAATACAAGCTCAAACATTTATATTCTAATTATTAAACCAATTTTCCAACCCTAAATGCTAGGTTCCTAAAATTCATCCCAAGGCCCAAGTGCCCGGATTGCGAGAATTTTTGAAGAAAATTGTTATCCATAACCTAAGAATCAAGAATATATAATTTTTATTGCATTCCCTAACAACTTTTATGGTTAAATCTTATTTTTTTACCAAATTCTAGGTATTTCATCTACAACCTTTGATTTTCCTTAATTTTCACATGTTAATCTACCCATATTCCATGCATTTAACTTATGATTCATAGAAATTACTTAGCTCTTTGATGATGATGGAATCCCTCCTCAAATTCTCTCAAAAATCGCCTAAGGCCAAGTGGGAAATGAGAGAAATGGGCTAAGACTCGGAATTAAAAGCCACAGCTCCAGACGTAGAAGTCTTATTTGCAACTCCAGGCTCGCAATTGCGATGTCTCATTTGCGACGAAAGCACCGCAAATGCGAAGGCCGGCTTTCCCTAACATGGTCGCATTTTCCACAAAAGTTCTCGCAAATGAGAAGAGGACAACATCGCAAAAGGGATGGCCCCCTCGCAAATACGATTCCCCACTCAGTAGCCCCAGGTTCGCAAATGCGAAAAGGAAGTCGCAAATGCGAGGTCGCATTTGCAACAAATGCATCGTAAATGCGATCATACCAGTACCAGCAACCCTATTTCTTAGCAAATCACTCTAAAGCTATCTTGAATCACACTCAAGCCCCTTGGTGCTCCAAACCAAACACCCGCAGAAGTCTAAAAACATAATTCAGACTTGCTTGAAGCCTCAAAACACATTAAACAACGCAAAAATCACGAATCACTCTCCATTTCAAACTTGAAGAACTTAGAATTACAAACTTCTACATTCAATGCCGAAACCCATCAAATCAAGTCCGATTGACCTCAAATTTTACACAACAGTCATATTTGGCATTACAGACTTACTCCAACTTCTGGAATCGGATTCCGACCCTGATATCAAAAAGTCCACTTCCGGTCAAACTTCTCAAAAACATTCAAATTTCTATCTTTAGCCAAATTTCCAAAATAACCTACGGACCTCCGAATTTACTTCCAATCGCGCTCCCAACTCCTGAATCACCATACGGAGCTACTTCTAAACTCGGAATCCTAAATGGACATCAATAACACTAAATGTTCTTCAAGCCAAACTTATGTTGTTTCTCCCAACATGCTACTTCCACAAAAGGCGCCAAAATGCTCCCGGCAAAACCCGATCTGGACAAACACCCAAGTCCAAAATCTTCTTACGAACTTGCTGGAACCTTCATATCCTGATTCCGAGGTCGTTTACTCAAAAATCCAATCCTAATTAATTCTTTCAACTTAAGCTTCCGAAATGAGAATTCTCTTTCCAAATCAACTCTGAACTTCCCGAAATTCAATTCCAACCACGCGTACAAGTCATAATACCTGAAATAAACTGCTCATGGCCTTAGACTGCTGAACGATGCTCTAGAGCTTAAAACTATCGGTCGGGTCGTTACATTCTCTCCAAATTAAACATACGTTCATCCTCGAATGTGCTGGGAACTACACTGAAGTAATCTTAAATAACTGTTTAGCACCTCATGCACCTTCCCAAGTTGAGCACCTTAGCTCGATCAATTTGAAGATATTCCCTTTTATTCAAGCAAATACGCCTTAGAGCCCAATTCCAACATCCAGATTTCTATGCCAGACCTGTATCCAACATACGATCACCATATCAATCACTTCACGTTGTACCCAAAAATGACTGCACAATTTTGCTGGATTCACACATTGCATCACTTTACTCACCAGACCACAATAACACTTTTTGATCAACTTAGTCGAAATTCTACGAATTTGATGCTCCCATTGCACCTCATGACATACATGAGTCTTACTCTAACTCTTACAATACCGCTACGACGGAAGAGATACGTAGAAACTCATAACTAACTACCGAATACACAAATCATTGGGTTTATACCCCTGACAAGAACCATCACTTCATTCTGAACTGAATAATGGCCTTAGCTCTTTAATGTACTTTATACAATCAGATTGCACTGATCCTAAATCCAATAATCCTATCTCACCCAGTTTGAACAGCTCAGGTGATAGCCATCCCAACCATGATCAAAAGTCTCATATGATGCCACAATGTGCCAATAGGCTACCAACTAGAGTGCGATACAAAAGGAAAATGAACTCTGAAAAGGAAATCCAATTACCCCGCTCGCGAATCATATATGCGACGCGGGAAACATACTAAACAGTCACCCCGCTCGTGAATCATACATGCGACGCGGGCTCACAGCTAAAACGAGCTTTCCTCAGAAAATAGGGAACAAAACACATAAAAACAGATATGGGGAAATTTACTGAACATCACACTGTTGCGGCGCACAACCCGATCCAAGCAACATATCCGTAGCGGTGTGCCACCCGATCCACACATAAAACTCACATAAGGAGATATACATCGAGCTAAATTGCTCATTGCTATAAAAATATCGCATTTCAGTCACAAGAACGCTAGGTTCATAATACCATTTCCCGTGGGAGACACATAACTCTATGAGCTAACACTCAAACACAACTGATATGCGATATGCAATCTGAGTCTCAAGAGCCATCCTGCTCACATAACATCATCTCTATGTGAAACCTCAACACATATGAAATTCACCAAGACGTCTCACGATTCATACGACGCAATATATCATTACATAAAAGAGTTGACGATGAAATAACATCCCGACTACTCTTCCACAAGGAGCGCTTTGCTGAAATGAACACAACTGGCCTGACATAGAGCTCATATTCACATTTAAATCCATCCATCGACCTCAAGTCGATCCTGATCGTACCAAACTAGGCCAATAACCCTTCAAAGGTCCATACTAACTTCCCTCTTCTTATAACACACAAGGAAAATCCTTATAACAAGAGTAATCCTCCACAGTCCACAACCCAATATACCAAGTGCCTTCCAGGCATCAAGTCTTAATTTAACGACACCACTACAATATTCATTCTTGGTTTGACTTCTTCAATCTATCAAGTAGCTACACGCCACACTTATACAACCTTCTAGTGGGACACACTCCCATAACCTTCCATAACAAATAACAGGTCTGTACGGCCAAACCATCGGTCAGCCTAATGCAGAAAAGAGATCAAGAATCCTTAATCAGGATGCAAAACCTTTTTCACAAAATATCGATCTTAGGTGATGCTGAAGACAATACCAATTTACTTTAAACATCAAAACTCCTTTACTGCTCGTCCGAGTTCGTGGCATCCTTGTCAGCACCGAACTGCAACCTTGATCCTCACTTAAAATTCCATATTACTCACTGCACCCCGATATGCCAATATATGATAGAACACAATCTTCATCATGACTCCGGAGCTACTAATAGATTAACACTTCATCAGATAAAAACTTTTCACTTAACTCACTTCAAGAGAAATATACTATCACACAGGTGAATCCTCATCATGGAATAATATGCAAATCTCTAGGTAGCGGTCTAAGCCGCCATATCCCTTCCGGAATCCGCCTCCACATAACGAGCCATAACAGTAGAATGCTTCTGAATAATATCAATTACGGCAGCCGACAAGCCTCACATGTACCATCTCAAATTACTTGCATAACTTGATCATACTGAAGGAACTGATTTCTACCACCAATATGCCAACCCAACTATGGCTAACCGATCTAGTTTCTTTTGAGTTACCCTTATTGCCTTAGAAATAATAATAACTCTATTCAACACATAACACACTCCTTCCGCACTCTTCCCGGGTGACCTAAAATCACGAGACCATGTTGTCTGAAATCCTACGAATCATTTTATACTTTCCATGAACTACCAAAGTTCTCGGAATCTTTCTGTAACCCCTTCCCCCTTTTTACACTCTGAATCAGCAACCACATTCGTGTGTCGTCGTCTTTTTCTAAAGGTGACATCGGATTTATGATATTTGGGAGGACAACTCGTTCCTTTTTGGGAATTGGGTTTTAAATTGAAGAGTCGCCACCTAATGATTAAGTGCATTAGGACACTAAGAAGAGTTTTGAGTTGAAGAACCAGAGTTTGGCAAGGGCAAGAAATTATCTCGAGGAGAAGGTGTTAGGCACCCCTTCAGATCCACTAGTGTGGTTCCCGGTCATGTTATAATTGTTACTTCACATAATCAAGTAAGCAGTTAGGGGCTCAAATAGAAGGAGTTTGAATACAATATTGCAAAGAAGTTGAAACTTGGGGAAAAAGAGGGCAGAAATTTAAAGTTTTAAACAATTTTTGAAAATAGATAAAAGCAAGTAAAAAAGGAGCCCTAGGTTTGTGATTAATATGGATATCATCAATGCAATACCCGGCAATCACTCCTCAGAAGAGTGGTTGAACGTGATATTAGCGCACCAATCATCATATTCATATCTACCCTTACCGCCCCGTTAAGGTGTTAAAGCGCGGAACGGTATCGTTACTTATTGCATGCTATTACCGTCCCAATTCTATCAGTTCCGGAGGCATTTAGGACTACTAATCTTAAAAGGAGGGGGAATTGGGGGGTTTTCAGAGTTTAAAAGGATAAAAATCTAAGGGGACAATCAAAAACACATAAGCAGTTAAGGGAAGAACAAATTGCAATTAAAGCTCAAATAGGCCTCCTCACTTAAAAGAACAGATTGTATATCATGACTTCAAATACTGGTTGTGCTTTGAATTAAATTTAAAGCATTAGGACATGCTGACTTATCACATATTTTCAAAAGAGGAGTTCGAATAAGTCTTTTCTAGTTGTAGTTTATCAAAATTGACGCAGTTAATTAATTACCTACTAGTTTGCCAAAGTAAGACCTATAGACATGATATCTAACAGAGGTACTGAGTTTTAAAGAAAGGATTACTGGTTTTACAAATAAAAGATTAGTAGATTTTAAACGACCTTATGACTAATTTTAGACTCATAGATTAAGCTGATTCAATTGACTACTCCTACATGCAAGTTACCTAAACGTTATTGGTTTTTTTAGAACGATTACATAAATGCAAGAGTCTTATAGGTATGGTCTCTAGAATGCAATTAATTATTATTAAGCCTACGATTGTTTGCCTAATAACATGTATATGCAGAAGTGCAGAAAAACTAAGATCATGATTTCTATATACCAAAATGTTGAACTTATAGGCAGGATTTCTATATGCAGAAATACAGAAGTGCAGAAACTTTGAGACATGATTTCTAAGATGAGAATGCAGAAGTGCATAAAACTTATAGGCATGATTTCTAAGATGAGAATGTAGAAATTCATAAATAACATATAGGCATGTTTTCAACCATTTTCATACATTCATCCCCATCCCTTTCCACTAGCCATCCCTAATAATTATTACAAATTATTACAGACGCGAATGAATCAGAAAAAAAAAAAGAGTAAAATTACATCAGAAGTTCAAGCTACATCCAAATAGCCTAATTCAGACTCAAAGTTCAACAATATGGCATAAACCAACTTTCAAGATCAGATGTCCAAAAGTCTTTCTCATATTTGGGATGTGCCAAAGTTCCCAAGGGCCTCAAAGGGCTCCGAGCAGTGCTTACACCCCAAATACATTGCAAATTTAATATTATAGTGCAGTGTAGAATGGCCAGCCCTCAGATGTCCAAGTTCAGAGAAAACTCAAGGTCCGAAAGCAAGGCTCATAATTGGGGGGGGGGGGGGGGGGAATCAGGGAAAGCCATGCAGGATGGTGGTCATGCCCAGTAATTGGGATGCAGGCACACCCCTGACCAACCTATTAGCCAAACTTAGGAGTTAGGATCCATTGTGGATCAAGTGATGGCCTGAGCAGTAATTTGGATACTGTCAGGCCAAAGACCTTAACTCAAGCACATAGAAGGGAATAAGGGTAGGGATTCACAATGGAAAAGATGCAAGGAAAGAATATTATTAGCATGAATTACTGAACATGAGCAGTAAAGTAAACAAGAATGTCGAAACTGTAAAGTAAACATATAGGGGTGAGACAGAAAATTAAATCAAGAACATATCAGTTTTAGGGAAAACAAGAAAAAATAGTATTCTTGAAAAAGCCAAGTTGCTTTATTTTTCAAAAAAAAATGCCACATAGACAGGAAAAATCCACGTGGCAGGCGAGTGCACCCACATTTTTTGTCACATCAGTGTCTAGGGATAATGGCACTCAAAAGGTCAAGTTGAGGGGGTAATTAAGACCGAAAATAATTCGGGGATGATACTAATAATCTAAATCAAATTTAAGAGTGGTTTAAGGTATTTTGCCATAATAAAATAATTATTGTTATACGAGAATTACTTACTGTAAAGTCATTTATCGTCTTTAAATAGTCTTATAATCCCCGTAATGTTAACATACGTATTCTTATTCCATATTTATCTATTATAAAGTAATACATTAAAGTGAATAAGTGTATTATTTGATACCGCTAACCGATCGCTTGATTAATAATGGGACAATTATTTTTTCTTATGTGACCAACCAATTGTTATATTATTTTATACATGAATTTAAATTGAGATTAGTTATACAACCACACAACAATTATGAATCAAACGACTCCTACATACCAATTGCTTTCGACTTGAACACAATGTATTTTTTCTGCACCTACTGCGCCTTAAAGTTCTAACTATATCCAACTGATTGATTTTAAAAGATATGCTAACTATACACACTATTGCTATATAGGAGTATTAAATGATACTAAGAAATATGCAAAGTTTGTGCACTATTGCCAGGTGTGTTCATGGTTTGATTTGCATCAGTTTTTCTCTAAAAAACAACCAAATCAAGTAAAGTTTTTCAAATATTAGAATCAAACCAAACCAATTATGTTGGTTTTTCTCGATTCGGTTTATGCCCATTTTTTGGCTTTTTTGGTTATTTGTCGGTCTTTTCTTAAATATATGACATACACTACAAAACACATATTTCGGCGACCACATTTTCAATATAACACTATCAAATCAATTGTCTTTTGAGAAATCTATTATTTATCAAGATATATTGATGATAATTGAATCAGATAGTGATGAATAATTTAAGGACTCAATTAAAAATATGTAGGACTGTTACACTAAATAAAAGAAAACTGTCAATCAAACTAGAATGTAAAGATAAAGAACTATATTAAAAGTGCAAACTATCAACATTTATCATAAATTTTTTGAAACTTTGTATAACAATATACATATTTATAGGTGCAATAATAAATTTGAAATTAACTACTCCTATAATCGGTTTGGTCCGGTTTTTTTATTAAAACCAAAATCAGACCAGATTTAATCGGTTATTAAAATTCAAAACCAAAACCAAACCTAATCAAAAAGTGTGAGTTTTTTTAGTCTATTTGATTTGGTTTTCAATTTAGTTCGAATTTTTGGGTTTTTATTAATACCCCTAACTATTGCTATAGAGTAGTGAGTTTACTGGTACTCTGCGCCTATTGCCTTAACCATAATCGGCCTAAGCTATAAATTCTACGAACCAATTACTTCCAAAAGAATAACGTGTATATTATGTAACTTTATTCTGCTGTAGTCTGTACATTGAAAACTAAAAATACCAAATAGATTGTGACAAAAAAGATGTAGTAATAAAGCCCAATGACGTAAAAATAAAGGGTGAAATTCAAAAATAACCAAATTTATAAATGGTAATTGAAAAATTGCCACAATTTTAAAAGTAATTAAAATTTAGCCACTTTTCATGTAAAGATAAATTTGAAGGAAAATAATATTCAAAATCCAGAAAATGCTCCAGTATAATATATTGGTCCAGCATTATATGCTGGAAGTTCATACACAGGTACTCTAATCTCTAGTATATTATGCTGGAACTTTCTATGTTGCAGCAACATAGTGGCTATTTTTTAAGGAATTTTTACATACCTATGCCATATATCAAGCCTTATTACCCTCAATGTCTAAGGTTTGTGCTTATTACATTTAAGCATACCAAATTACCAATTATATATCATAATTAATTTAGAGATATAATTAATTGGCAGTTTTTTACTCCTTAATTAAATGTGTCCATATATCTCACGTTTCTCTCTTCCCTTAATTACCAAGATCTGACCTGACCGTTTTCTATCTCCCATTTTTTCTCTTATCCGTTCTTCTCTTCTCCATTTCAAATTCCACAAGTTCGCCTCCATTCAAATTGAATAGCTTTACAACTTGTGAATTAAGATTCTGAGTTGCCTCACTATAATAAAAATTGTGGAGTATTCCGAGACCTATTCGTTAATGGCAGAATTGTATCACTAACATTAATGTGGGTTGAAGCACTAGACCTCATTCTCCACAGACTTGGAAAGTCGAATTTTGACTTCGGAAAAATTATAGCTGTTTCTGATAGTGCTCAACAACATGGTAGTGTTTATTGAAAAAATCTGAGTTTTAAGGTATTATCATCTGTTGGAACACACTTTCAAAGACGTTGAACTAAAGCCGTGTTCATTTTTGTAGGTTTTGATGAATGACAAACGGACGTGGATGCAAAGTTGACAAAGGCCAAATCGTCGTGAATACGAAGATATCATTGAACAAACAAAGCGAGAATTATGGCTAACGGACCATGGAATAGTCCAAGTAAAGAAGAGTCAAGAACAAGACCAAGAGATGTATTGAAGACATTATTGAGTTGTTTGCATTGTGATCTTGATCCGACAATGGATTCAAGTCTTGGCTTCTCTCTAAAATCATTTTATCAAATCATGCATATCATAAATATTTTTGTTGACCAAAATTTTGTGACATGCCCAAACCAAAAATCTGACCGTCGGCTACCGTCGACTAGACGTTGGCTAGACATCGTCATGGTTTTTGACGTTTTCATTTTAGCCAAAATGGTTTTTGAAATATTATCATTGGTAATCACTTCTGGGCATATTTAAACATATTCCAAATCATTATTTCATAAAAACCACACTTGATTTATGGTCGTCGTCTAAACACGTGAAAAACGTCTTTGACAATGTGACGCGACGTTTATGACCTTGGAGACTTGGTTTTTAAGAACTAAGTCTTGATTTTCACTTTTTATACCTTAAACAAGCTTTTCCAATACTTGGTTTTTTATTTGGAACACTTTGATTTTTGGGTTGGTTTTCAAGGTTAAATAATCGATTATCATGTTCCATTAATCGATTATCTTGCTAATGTAGCAAAACCCCAACTTACAGAAGGTCCAAATAATCGATTATCACCTTCAGATAATCGATTATCATTATCCTATGTTTCTAGCCCGAACTTGAAACTACAGAGAGGTTGAATAATCGATTATCTAGTTACCGTTGCCATCCAACGACTAGTTTTTTGAACGTTGAAGTAAGATAATCGATTATTCTGTCTTTAATTCAAAATTCTTGTCTAACTATTGAGCAACGGTTACTTGATCCTTGAGGGCTATAAATAGACCCCAAAACCTCTCATTTCTACAACAATTCTTCAACAATCTATTATACTTTCATTGCATTTAATTCATTCATATTTCATAGCTTTTGAGATCCAAAATTTTGGAGAAATTGTTGTGTTCTTGAGCGTTCTTAAGTCTACTCATATCTACTCTATAAGAGAGTCCTGTTCTTGAGTGCTAAGTATTTGTATACGCTTGAAGGGAAGTCTAATCCCTTGTTGTTGTAAGAAGGAAGGTTTCATTCCTTCGGTTGAAGTCTTGGAGTGCGGTATCTCCGAGCAAACGTTGTTGAGGCTCGTGTGACTCAAGTTCTCAAGTTGTATTGGTTTGTTGAGCACCTTTAAGCTTAACGGAGTTAGTTGCAGCTCGAGAGAGTCTCTCGGGAGACTGGACGTAACCACACTTTGTGGCGAACCAGTATAAATTTGGTGTGCTCCCTCCTTACTCTTTTTATTTCCGCATTTACTTCGATTTTATTCCTGCGATTTTTGTTAAACGCTATTCACCCCCCCCCCCTCTAGCGTTGGGCACTTATTCTAACATCATCTTTGTAGCTTTGCTTTCAACCATCTTTTTATTTTATTTTACTTAAACTGATTTGTAATTTATTTGTAGTTTTTATGTAGATTTGTAGATGAAAAATATATTTTGATGTCAATATTTTTTTTGACACAAGATTGTAGTTTAATTGTAGTATAAATGCAGTAATTTTGTAGATACTCTTAAAAATAAATACTGCTTTATACACATGTAAACTGATTTGTAGTTTATTTGTAGAAATTTTATCTACAAGACATCTACCAACTGAATACACTGAATGTTAATATCCCAATTTCCATTTCAATTGTAGCATAATTGGCATTTTCGATATAATTGCAGAAGACTTGTAGAAGTTTTAGTCTTCTCAATTTACAATTTATCTACAAATTATCTATATCTCTACAATTTATCTACAATTTATCTACAACTTATCTACAATTTTTGGAAATATTTCTTCTTCTTCTTCTTCTTCGACGACGAGTTTCAATGTGAAATTCAGTCAAAACCAAGTCTAATATTCACCAAAACCCCTCAAAATTGAGATATAAACTCCTAAACATATTCCGAATTATTTACAACATCACACAATGCAAACAAATAGTGATTTTTGAATACTCAAATTTGAATTCAAAACTTTCAAGCTTTTTAATAGCTATCAATGGTGGAAAATATATGGAAGCTCAACTTTGAGATCTCCTTCCGTTTCAAATTTCGTATTTAATGTTGACTGAACATACGCATATCTGGTACCTTCATTTTAGGGCGTTATTTATGGCAAAATCCACCGATTTTTGGATTGGCATATAATTTGTAGAAAAAATGTGCACAACACGGGTAAATAACAAACTAAGAACATTTTTGGTAATAAGGCTTGACATATGGTATAGATAGGAAAAAATCTCATTTTTAATGACTTTACAAATGTTGGCTATAAACTTATAGAAATGTCCAATATAAGTTTCAACTTACCAACCTCTCGCAAATATTTCAAAAATCGAAACAAACAAGGTATTTTTAAAATGGGTATAGTCGAAATTCATTGAAAACATATAGATAAGTCAATATACAAAACTTGAGGAAGATTGAAGGTGATTTGGACTGATTTTGTATCAAAATTCATAATTAAATCGATGTAAAAAAATTCTTCTGTGACATTCAAGAGTCAATTGGCATCACATACGTCACTATAGATGGACTTCGGGGGAATCTAAAGACGTACAAGTCCACCATTCTTAACCCTCCTTTGGAAGATCAAAGGAAAAGAAGCATTGCACTCAAGGCCTCCACATCACAACCTCAAGTCATTGATGATTCAAGCGATGAGGATAACGAGTTTGGACTCGTTATTAAAAAGTTCCACAAGTTCATGCGTAAAGAGTATGAATGGAAGGGAAAGAGGCAAGGAGGTCCACCCAAATGCTATGGGTGTGGAGAAGTTGGGCACATCAAACCTAAATGCCCAAACACAAAGACGGAAAAGAGGACCGTCAAGAAACAAAGAGCCTACATCTCTTGGGGAGGCGACTCCGGGGAAGAGTCAAGCGACGGAGATGAAGATGAGACCGCCAACTTATGTCTCATGGCACATGAAGAAGCACAAGAAGAGGTATGTGAAACTTCTTCTAAAGATCCTTATACTTATGAAGATATGCAAGACGCCTTTGATGAGTTATATGGCGAATTTGTTAGCGCTTCTAAAGCCATTAACGATTTAAAGAAACACTCTCTTCAAAGGAGAAGGAGTTGGAAAAATTGAGCCAAGATAATGAAAAATTAAGAGAAGAAAATAAATTTTTTGGCAAAAAAAGCGCCGACAAACCCGAAGGCTCAAACGAAAGTTGCAAGTCTTGCAAATCTCTCAAAGACCAAGTTGAAAAACTTAAGGGGACTTTGAACAAATTTAATACTTCTCATAAAAACCTCAATGATGTACTTGATAATTTGAAATCTACTAAACATGGCTTAGGTTTCGAAAATGATATTAATATGAATGAAAAAGTTGAGCCAAAACCTAAACAACCTAAGGCTCAACCTAGGAAAGATAAAAGTAATATTAATAGACAACCTAGAAATAATAATTCTAGGAACACTAGACAGCCTAGAACAAACACTAGGAGAAATGTTGAGCACTTTAGAACACCTAGAAACGATTTTCAAAAAGTGCATCAAAACTACGCTTCTCAAAATAGGGTAAATGAATTTAGACCACCTAGAAGCTATTATCAACCTAGGAGAATGCATAATCCGAATGTCATTTGCCATTATTGTAATAGGATAGGTCATATAGCTCCGGTTTGCTTTACTAGGCATAGGCATCTCACGATTAAGCAATCACACTACCACATTGCACCTAACACCCAAGGACCCAAAATGGCTTGGGTACCGAAATCTCATTGATTTGGTATGTAGGTGTGCTTGAAGGCATCAAGTGTACTTTGGTACCTTGATAGCGGATGCTCCAAGCACATGACCGGAGATGCATCCAAATTTTTACAAATAAAACCCGCCAAAGGAGGAAACATAGTCTTTGGAGACAACAACAAAGGAAAAATAATCGGCATTGGTTCGGTTGGTAAGGATGAAACCTCCTCTATTGATAATGTTTTATTAGTTAAGTGTCTTAAGCACAATCTCTTGAGCATAAGTCAATTGTGTGACAAGGGAAATCGTGTGATTTTCAATTCTAAATCATGTACGGTTGAACGCCTTAGTGATAATAAGGTTATTTTACTTGGTGATAGAATTGATAATATTTATATGGTTACCCTTGAAAATTCTTCATCAAACTTTGCTAAATGACACATAAGTAAAGAGGACGATATATGGCTATGGCATCGAAGAGTAGCTCATGTTAACATGAACATTTTGAATAAATTAGTTTCACAAGACTTAGTAGTTGGTCTCCCAAAACTCAAGTTTGAGAAGGACACCATTTGTGATTCATGTCAAAGAGGGAAGCAAGTAAAGGCCTCTTTTAAATCGAAAAATATTGTCTCAACAACAAGGCCTTTACAACTTTTGCACATGGATCTCTTTGGACCATCAAGAATAAAAAGTTTTGGTGGGAACTACTTTGCCTTTGTCATTGTTGATGACTACTCTAGGTACACATAGACATTATTTCTAACTCACTAAAGTGAGGCGTTTCAAGTTTTCAAAAGTTTCCTTAAATGTGTTCAAAATGAAAAGAGCACAACAATTACATCCATAAGAAGTGATCACGGTGGAGAGTTCGAAATCTCTTTGTGGATTTTTGTGACGAACTTGGCATTGAGCATAACTTCTCCGCTCTACGTACACCACAACAAAATGGAGTGGTGAAACGTAAAAATCGAGGTCTCGAGGAGATGGCTAGAACTATGCTCGATGAAGCAAAAATTCCTAAGTATTTTTGGGAAGATGCCGTGAATACCGCAAGCTACGTGTTAAACCGAGCCGTCATAAGACCGATACTCATGAAAACGCCATATGAACTTTACAAGGGAAGAAAGCCAAACCTCTCCCATCTTCGAGTTTTTGGTTGTAAATGTTTTGTTCATAATAACGGAAAGGACAACTTGGGGAAATTTGATGCAAAATCCGATGAAGGCATCTTTCTCGGTTATTCATTGCGTAGTAAGGCCTATAGAGTCTTTAATAAACACACCTTAAATATTGAGGAGTCCCCTCATGTTGTATTTTCCGAAAATGATACTCGTTTGGCGAGAAAGGATATTTGTGATGATCTTGCAGATTCATTGGAGAAGATTAATCTTCAAGGCGATGTGGAAAAAGAGAGCCCAAAGGAAGTCCAAGACGAAGTCATGGAACAACCTTTGAAAGAGAAACAACCACAAGAGGAAGAGACCGTGATGCCTAGAGCTTGGAGGACGTCTAGAAATCATCCTCTCGATAAGGTAATTGGTGACATCGAACTAGGGGTATGTACTCGAAACTCTCTTAAGGACACCGTAGGACACATGGCTTTTGTATCACAAATTGAACCTACAACCATTTCCGAAGCAACTGAGGATGAGCATTGGACCTTGGCAATGCAAGAGGAGCTTAACCAATTCAAACGTAATGACGTTTGGGAATTGGTGCCAAGACCCAATAATCATACCGTAATTGGTACGAAATGGATGTTCCGTAACAAACTTGATGAAAATGGTATTATAATTAGAAACAAAGCTAGGCTCGTAGCTAAAGGCTACAATCAAGAAGAAGGCATTGATTTTGAAGAAACTTATGCACCGGTAGCACGTTTAGAAGCTATTCGTTTATTACTTGCTTTTGCTTCATCTATGGATTTTAAACTATACCAAATGGATGTCAAGACCTTCCTCAATGGGTTTATTCAAGAGGAAGTGTATGTTGAACAACCCCCGGGTTTCGAAGACCTTGAGTCCCCCGATCATGTCTTCAAACTCAAGAAAGCACTCTACGGTCTTAAACAAGCTCCCCGAGCTTGGTACGAATGTTTGAGTAAATTTCTTTTGGACAAAGAGTTCAAAAAGGGGAAAGTTGATACAACACTTATTATCAAGAGTAAAAACAAAGACATCCTCTTGGTTCAAGTTTACGTAGATGACATTATTTTCGGTGCTACTAACGAATCTTTGTGCAAGGAATTTTCGAAAATGATGACAAGTGAGTTCGAGATGTCAATGATGGGTGAGCTGAATTTCTTCTTGGGATTGAAAGTGAAACAAATGAAAGAAGGGACATTCATTTGTCAATCTAAGTATTGCAAGGAGTTGCTCAAACGTTTTGAGATGAACAATGCCAAAGCAATGGCTACTCCCATGAGCACATCCAATCACCTTGACAAAGACGAAAAAGGTAAGGAAGTAGATGTAAAGAAGTATCGAGGATGATCGGATCCCTTCTTTATCTTACCGCAAGTAGGCCGGACATTATGTTTAGCGTTTGTTTATGCGCTCGGTATCAATCTTGTCCGAAGGAATCGCACTTAACTGCGGTAAAACGGATAATAAAATACCTTGTTGGCACTATGAATGTAGGACTTTGGTATTCCAAAGGTTCTTCATGCCAACTCATTGGTTATTCCGACTCTGATTTTGCGGGCTGCAAATTGGACCGCAAAAGCACGAGTGGAACATGCCACTTACTTGGTAGTTCCTCAGTATCATGGTTTAGTAAGAAGCAAGTAAGTGTTGCGTTATCCACCACCGAGGCCGAATATGTGGCCGCGGGGAGTTGTTGTGCTCAAATCCTTTGGATGAAGCAACAACTCTTGGATTATGGCCTTAGTATTGATCATATCCCTCTTCGGTGTGATAATACTAGCCCCATAAGCTTGATGAAGAACCCTGTTGTTCATTCAAGGACGAAACACATTGAAATTAGGCATCATTTCATTAGAGATCATGTTCTAAAAGGTGATGTCGATATTGAGTTTGTGGAAACAAAATATCAAATGGCCGACATTTTCACAAAACCGTTAGAGAAAGAGTCATTTTTCTGCATTCGTAGCGAACTCGGAATACTTTATTCCACGATGATCTAATGCGTGCATTTGTGATATATTTTATTTGAACTATCACTAACTTGAGAGTCAGAGACGTCTAACTCTTTTTTGCAGGTCTCAAAATGGCCACAAAGTCAGGGGGAACAAATTCAAACCATTTTGAGTTGCATTGGAAATTTTCTGGAATTTCAGAAGCGCATAATCGATTATCAGACACTATAATCGACTATTCAATGCTTCTGCGTGACCAAAAATTTGGTGCAAAAATCAGGATAATCGATTATCCAATCGATTATCCCAGTGTTCTGCAACTCCAGGAATTTAGAGCAAAGTACAGATATGGAAAATGTTGACGAGGTGCCGGAAACCGATGATGACGGTGACAGTGATGATGATGATGACGGAGATTACGACAGCTCCTAGAAGCTTTTAGGGCTCAAGCTCGGCTCTCTTTCTCTTTATTTTATGTTTTGAGTAATTTTTTAATGCTTCAATTATGTACTCCATCTTTATTCCCTTAATCAATAAAATTTTTGCTAATGTCAAAAGGGGGAAGAAAAGGGCTATGCATAAATTGAGGGAGAACTCATTACGTATTTGGCACAAACGTTTAAACACATATGCATATCCCCATCTCGGTTTGCCATTATCAAAAAGGGGGAAATTGTTGGAACACACTTTCAAAGACGTTGAACTAAAGTCGTGTTCGTTTTTGTAGGTTTTGATGAATGACAAACGGACGTGGATGCAAAGTTGACAAAGACCAAATCGTCGTGAATGCGAATATATCATTGAACAAACAAGGCGAGAATTATGGCTAACGGACCAAGGAAGAGTCCAAGTAAAGAAGAGTCAAGAACAAGACCAAGAGATGTATTGAAGACATTATTGAGTTGTTGCATTGTGATTTTGATCCGACAATGGATTCAAGTCTTGGCTTCTCTCTAAAATCATTTTATCAAATCATGCATATCATAAATATTTTTGCTGACCAAAATTTAGTGACCATGCCCAAACCAAAAATCTGACCGTCAGCTACCGTCGACTAGACGTTGGCTAGACGGCGGCTAGACATCGTCATGGTTTTTGACGTTTTCATTTTAGCCAAAATGATTTTTGAAATATTATCATTGGTTTTCACTTCTGGGCATATTTAAACATATTCCAAATCATTATTTCATAAAAACCACACTTGATTTATGGTCGTCGTCTAAACACGTGGAAAACGTCTTTGACAAAGTGGCACGACGTTTATGACCTTGGAGACTTGGTTTTTAAGAACTAAGTCTTGGTTTTCACTTTTTATACCATAAACAAGCTTTTCCAACACTTGGTTTTTTATTTGGAACACTTTGATTTTTGGGTTGGTTTTCAAGGTTAAATAATCGATTATCATGTTCCAATAATCGAATATCTTGCTAATGTAGCAAAACCCCAACTTACAGAAGGTCCAAATAATCAATTATCACCTTCATATAATCGATTATCATTCTCTGATAATCGATTATCCTGTGTTTCTAGCCCGAACTTGAAACTACAGAGAGGTTGAATAATCGATTATCTAGTTACCGTTGCCATCCAACGACTAGTTTTTTTAACATTGAAGTAAGATAATCGATTATACAGTTAAGATAATCGATTATTCTGTCTTAAATTCAAAATTCTTGTCTAACTATTGAGCAACGGTTACTTGATCCTTGAGGGCTATAAATAGGCCCCAAAACCTCTCATTTCTACAACAATTCTTCAACAATCTATTATACTTTCATTGCATTCAATTCATTCATATTTCATAGCTTTTGAGAGCCAAAATCTTGGAGAAATTGTTGTGTTCTTGAACGTTCTTAAGTCTACTCATATCTACTCTATAAGAGAGTCATGTTCTTGAGTGCTAAGTGTTTGTATACACTTGAAGGGAAGTCTAATCCCTTGTTGTTGTTCCTTCGGTTGAAGTCTTGGAGTGCGGTATCTCCGAGCAAACGTTGTTGAGGCTCGTGTGACTCGAGTTCTCAAGTTGTATTGGTTTGTTGAGCACCTTTAAGCTTAACGGAGTTAGTTGCAGCTCGAGAGAGTCTCTCAGGAGACTGGACGTAACCACACTTTGTGGCGAACCAGTATAAATTTGGTGTGCTCCCTCCTTACTCTTTTTATTTCCGCATTTACTTCGATTTTATTCCTGCGATTTTTGTTAAACGCTATTCACCCCCCCCCCCCCCTAGCGTTGGGCACTTATTCTAACATCATCTTTGTAGCTTTGCTTTCAACCATCTTTTTATTTTATTTTACTTAAACTGATTTGTAATTTATTTGTAGTTTTTATGTAGATTTGTAGATGAAAAACAAATTTTGTTGTCAATATTTTTTTTTGACACAAGATTGTAGTTTAGTTGTAGTATAAATGCAGTAATTTTGTAGATACTCTTAAAAATAAATACTGCTTTATACACATGTAAACTGATTTATAGTTTATTCGTAGAAATTTTATTTACAAGACATCTACCAACTGAATACACTGAATGTTAATATCCCAATTTCCATTTCAATTGTAGCATAATTGGCATTTTCGACATAATTTCAGAAGACTTGTAGAAGTATTAGTCTTCTCAATCTACAATTTATCTACAAATTATCTACAATTTATCTATATCTCTACAATTTATCTACAACTTATCTACAATTTTTGAAAATATTTCTTCTTCTTCTTCTTCGACGACGAGTTTCAATGTGAAATTCAGTCAAGACCAAGTCTAGTATTCATCAAAACCCCTCAAAATTGAGATATAAACTCCTAAACATATTCCGAATTATTTACAACATCACACAATCCAAACAAATAATGATTTTTGAAAACTCAAATTGAATTCAGAGCTTTCAAGCTTTTTAATGGCTATCAATGGTGGAAAATATATGGAAGAATAGATTTTTTCAACTTTGAGATCCCTTCCGTTTCAAATTTCGTATTTAATGTTGACTGAAAACACGCAGATCTGGTGCCTTCATTTTAGCGCGTTATTTATGGCAAAATCCACCGATTTTCAGATTGGCATATAATTTGTAGAAAAAATGTGGACAACACAGGTAAATAACAAACTATGAACATTTTTGGTAATAAGGTTTGATATATTGTATAGATAGGAAAAAATCTCATTTTCAATGACTTTACAAATGTTGGCTATAAACTTACAGAAATGTTCCATATAAGTTTCAACTTACCAACCTCTAGCCAATATTTCAAAATCGAAACAAACAAGGAATTTTTTAAATGGGTATAGTCGAAATTTATTGAAAACATATAGATAAGTTAATATACAAAATTTGAGGAAGATTGAAGGTGATTTGGACTGATTTTGTATCAAAATTCATAATTAAATCGATGTCAAAAAATTCTTCTGTGACACATGTATCAAACATGTATTAGGCATGTATCTCACACACAGATATACATGGATATACATGTGATACACAATCGATATAAATATGATACATATGTGATACACAGTGTGATACACGTATCATTTTTTTTTCATATTCAGTTTTTACTTCAAATTTTCAATTCAAACCACCTCAAAACTTCAATAAATCATCCTTAAACTGAGATTCAAGCTCCTTAATATATACCCAATCTATTCTAATAGCACCCACTCAAAAAAAGTAAAAATTTGATATTTCTTTGCTACAAATAATTAATTGGCCATTTTGGCTAATATTAGTAGTGTTTTATCAATTGGTCAATTTTTGTAATGAGCTATTTCTATATAAACATAGCTTATAATTTTCTTTTTTAATTATCAGTCCAAAAATTGACTAACCCATGTTATTATCACTGAAAGACTACGAATATCACGGGCCCATTGCCTCCAGTAGGTTCTGAGCCCATTTCTGGAATGGCCTAATTTAGCTTCAATTAGCTGTTAACGTGGGGTAGATTTGCACAAATAGGATCTTTCGGTACCGTGATTTAAATTTGAGAAAATAATCTCCACACCAGAATCTAAGAACTCGTTTGCCCATGAGTTTTGCTAAAATAAATTTGAAATTTATTTTAAAACTAATGTTTGGCCATTAATTTTGCCCATGTTTTGGCAAAATCCCAAATCCCAAACCCCAAGGCCCAAACCCCAAAATCAACCAAATTGCTGATTTTGGGCCAAAATCTCAAAATTTGGGAATTATATACATATTTTTTTTAAATAAAGTTGGAAAATGTATTTTAAAAATATATGTCCAAACACATTTTTATCTTCAAACCAAACTTCACCTAAATTAAATTTGTCAAAATAAATTTAAAATTTATGACCAAACGTTAGCTAAAAGCACATTCCAGCCAGTCACCAGGCTTTCTTAATTGCTATTGGGCAAGACTTGCCTTAATAACATGTCATGGTGATCGTTCCAATTTCTGGACAAATCCTGGTGATCACCTTAACATGTTACGTAGAAATTTACCAACACAACATGTTTACGGAATTAGCCAACAAATCCTGAAGAATATTTCAGCATTTCTGGCTATATGTTTAATTCGTGAGTAACTTGATTTATGTATTATAATATAATATGACTCGATTGTATTAGAGCGTTGCTTATTTGAGATAAACGTTGATTGTTCTGAATATGTATTCTACAAAATATTCATCAATTTTGTAGTCATATGTGTTAGGATTATGATTCCTACTAAAGACAACAACCTTCATTTGAATAATCGGATTTACAACTACATGAGCGGAAGCTAACCTGAATCCATATGTGGAAAAGTTGAGCCTCCTTCTTGATGATTGTCCTTGAGCTTTTGAACCTCTTGATTATTTCTTCAAGAATGACTTGTGGTTTGTATGTTACCACAAGAATGAATCCTCAACAATAACAATATATGAAAGGTTTACAAAATAGTATTATGACAATGATCAAGGTTTTGGCTTATGGTTTTCCACTCTATTTGCAAGACAATGGACAAATGGTTCTTACTTCAATGGGTAGAGAAAGAATTTGTCTTGTTAAAGAATGGGAACCATAACCCCACTTTATAACTCTAGGAGTTACATAACCCAAGAGACAAGAGTTACAAGACAAGAGTAATGTCTTGAGTAATGTCTTGCAAGAGTTACAAACCCAAGAGTCACAAGCAAGTAACCATAGTTACTTATGTAACCTTAGTTAGCCCATCATAAACTAAGGTTACACTTTTGGGTATCTACACATTAGTCCTACACTTTAGTATGACAATACATTGGCCCCCTTAACATAATGTCCATAAGACCACATAATTAGGCCAAACCTTAAGATAGCACATAACATATAATTATTCATGTATTGTTCATATGTGTATAGATATAAGTCCATATATCTAGATATAAATCCATATATCTTACAATCTCCCACTTGGACGAGATATACAAACATATGTACAATCCTTGATATTATAAGTTACAAACCTTAGTTGCGCAAAATTGCTATCACAATAAAATTGTCATGAACAATCCGGTCCATCAATCATACCAACATAGGACCTAAGGGCTCGTCGTTACTCATTCGTAACTAGAACCAATCATAGATCACGTATATCAATATAACCAACGACATGGATCAAGTGTGGGTATGTAGCATGGAAATAACATAAAGTGTGGTCAATAGTATGTCTATTTACCAACTGGTTCACTTAATTGAGATCAAACAGAAACTGTAAGAGTACAATAAACTTTAAAACTGAATATCTGCAGATATAACTGAATTACTGAATTTCTGAATATAATGAACAATTACAAAAATGTGCAATACAAAACTCCCACTAAAATACATAATCCTTATCTGATTTGACACCCATACAAGCAACATGCTCATGAAAAATTTTTGGTGTCAATCCCTTAGTTAGCGGATCCGCAAGCATGGAGTTTGTACTAATGTACTCAATGAACAATTGTCCATTTTGTACTCTTTCTTTAACAACCCGAAATTTGACGTCCTTATGTTTTGCTTTCGTCAAATTACTGTTGTTATTAACATATGCAACTATGGTTACATATGTTATTAGCATAAATGGCAAAATTGGAGTCGGTATACCTGATGATCTCAAACTGGTCCGAACTCCGATATGTAAGCATGTAATCCTTTGTTCTATGTATGTTCCTCATGACCCTTTTGGCTGCCTACCAATGGTCCATACCCGGATTGCTTAGATATCTGCCTAACATCCCAACAATGTATGCTATATCAGGTCGTGTACATACCTGAGCATACATCAGACTACCTACCGCCGAAGCATAAGGTGTCTTCTGCATTTCCGAAATTTCATAAGAATTGTTTGGGCACTTTGAGACTAAATTTGTCTCCCTTAGCAACAGGGGTGTCGCCTGGTTTTATAATCCTGCATGCCAAATCTTTTCAGAACCTTATCGATATAGCCCTTTTGTTACAGACCGAGAACACCTTTAGAGCGATCTCGTTGTATCTGAATTCCTAATACAAAAGAAGCTTCACCAAGATCTTTCAATTCAAATTTCTTTGAAAGAAATTTCTTAGTTTCAAGTAATAATGCTATATCTTTACAGGCAAGCAGTATGTCATCGACATATAAAACCAGAAAAATATACGTCCTCCCACTGAACTTATGGTATATACAGTCATCAGCAATATTCGGTTCAAAACCAAAAGATGTAACGACTGCATGAAACTTAAAATACCATTGACGAGAAGCTTGCTTGAGCCCATAGATGGATTTCTTTAATTTGCAAACCTTTTTCTTTGATTCATCCGAAACAAAGTTTTTAGGTTGCACCATATAAATTGTTTCCTCAATGTCACCATTAAGAAAAACAGTCTTAACATCCATTTGATGAAGCTCAAGATCAAAATGTGCTACTAATGCCATTATAGTCCGGAAAGAGTCTTTCGATGAAACTGGAGAGAAAGTCTCTTAATAATCAATGCCTTCTTTCTGAGTGTAGCCTTTTGCGACAAGATGAGCTTTGTACTTAATAACATTGCCCCCTGAATCCCTTTTGGTTTTAAAAATCCATTTACAACCAATAGGTTTCGTACCTTCGGGCAACGTAACAAGCTCCCAAACGTCATTATCGCTCATAGACTTCATCTCATCATTCATGGCATCAATCCACTTTTGAGAGTTAGAACACTTAATGACTTGACGGAAGTTGATTGGATCATCTTCCTCAAGTCCAATATCACTTTCTTGTTCTTGGAGAAATACATAATAATCATCCGAAATTGCATTTCTCCTCTCTCTAGTGGATCTCCTTAATGGCATTTCAGTTTCTTGAGGTTGTTGAGTTTGATTTTCATTAGTTATATCAGGGTCCTGATGAGGGAGATTTTCGAGATTGTCTTGAACCGGAGTTGTATGATCCAAGTCAGTAAGACCAAGATCAACAATTTGAGGAAAAGACACATGTTCTTCCTCAAAGACAAAATCTTTAACAACTTTATCTCCCCACCCCCCAAACTCAATATCCTCAAAGAACCTAGCATTTCCCGTCTCAAAAATAGTTCGTGATGTGGGATCATAAAACTTAAAACCCCTGGATTTTTCAGAATATCCAACAAAATAGCTACTAACTGTCTTAGCGTCCAGTTTCTTTTCATTCGGCCTATAAGGCCTTGCCTCAGCTGGACAACCCCAAATGTGAAAATGCCGAATACCGGGTTTATGCCCAGTCCAAAGTTCATATGGGGTTTTTATTGTAGCTGCAGTTGGAACTCTATTAAGAATATAAGCTACGGTTTTTAATATGGATTGGGACTTTTCATGAATAAGATACAGGTTCCCATAACGAGAGTAATCGTCTTTGAATGTGATAAAGTATTGTTGACCATTCCGACAAGGAGTAGGAAATGGCCCGCAAATATCCGTATGTATCAATTCTAAGACGTCCGAAGCTCTCATAGCACCTAATCTAGTTCTTGTTTGTTTGTTTTCCCTTGATACACTCAATACAAAATTTCCGAATTTGAGGAATCAAGAGGATCAAGAATTCCTTCTGACACGAGTTTCTGAATTCTTTGAATGGATATATGACCCAAACGTTTATGCCAGAGTGAAATAGAATTCTCATTAGTTAACTTTTGGTACCATTAAACTTGTATGCAAAGTTTCTTTATTTGAAGTTATTGTATCAACCAAAAATAAGCTATCAAATGTTGATAAAACACAAGTACCAATAAGATTTGAATTCCGAAAGAGACTAACTTTATTGTCCCCAAATGTACATTTATAACCGGATATGTGCAATTGGGGAACTGAAATTAAATTCCGTCTAAAAAACGGTACAACAAAAGTCTCATTCAAATCTAAATGAAAACCGGTCTTAAACAACAGCCTAATTTTGCCAATAGCTTCAACTGGCACCTTCTTGCCGTCACCCTCATAGATGTATCTTTCACCATCTTTTGGTTTTCGGCAGTTCAGGCAACCCTGCATTGATATACTTATGTGAGTAGTAGCAGCAGAATCTACCCACCAAGTATCCTTAGGTACCGAAATTATATTAACTTCAGAACAAACAAGAGACAGAAATGTACCTTTTTTCGCACGCCAGGCATGGTACTTGGTACAATCTCTCTTTACATGATCAGTCCCATTACAAAGAAAGCAACCTAATTCAGTAATTTCAACCTTAGGTTCCTTATGTTGCTTAATCTTGGACCTTGCCACCGCAACTTTTTTACCTTTCCTCTTCTTAGAAACCCTTGAAGAGGATGCCTTAGAAGAAGATGCCAAGTGAGCACTTTCTGCCTTATCTTGCTTCAGCCTTTCCTCTTCTTGCACATAATGTGAAATGAGCTCATTAAGAGTCCATTTCTCCTTCAGGCAGTTATAACTGACCTTAAACTGATTAAAGTGTGCAGGAAGAGATATCAAAACAAAGTACACAAGCAGTTCCTCAGGTAAATCCAGCTTGAGTGACTTTAGTTTCGAAGCAAGATGAGACATTTCCATAATGTACTCCCTAATGTTTCCCTTGCCCTTATACCTCATGGAAACAAGTTTACTCAATAGTGTACTTGTTTCCGCCTTTTCGTTTTGAATAAAACGCTGTTCGAGGTTATCAAGGAAAACTTTGGCAACAGGTTCATCATTCATAGTGCCCCTGAATGACTCTGGAATTGCACGCTTCATGATCATGAGACTTATCCTATTCGAGCGTTCCCACTTCTCCATCACCCTCCTATCATCAGGAGAGGATGTATCCTCAAGAGGAGTGGGTTGCTCAATCCGAAGGGATAAGTCAAGATCCATGCAACCGAGAACGATTAATACATTCTCTTTCCATTCCTTAAAATTAGTGCCGTTTAGCACTGGGATGCTATTGATATTGGCAGAGATCGTAGAAGCAGAAGAGTTTACTGAAAATAGAACAAAAGGATTACTAAATACATGCTTACATAAACTTGAACTTTAACTTTATAGATTCAAAATTAGGCAATTCCCATTACAAGATACCTAGCACAACATTGCTTTTAGTCTTTGGACAGAAAAACAACTTGCAAGTGGTACTCTTGGTGTAGTGATCAAACATAGACAATAAACTCCTGTCAAACATTAAACCTTCCTTTGGGCCGATTTAATATTCACATGGAAAACCAAATAATCGTCTCATATTTACCACCACAAGAATGTTCGAATTCCTGCCAAATAACACCTTCCTTTGGGCCGATGTTAAACGCATGGAAGACTAACATCCACAGTCATCTCATATTTTAAAATTAATCAATCTACACAATAGAGGTTACTTTGGCAACTTAATGCTTCAATTGAAAAACTAAAATATAAGATGCTATAAATCTTAGTTCCTTAAGCCATTTTATGAATCTCAACTTAATGTGTTACAAGATTAGATGTGTAACACTTGAATATTAATTGTTGATTGCTTGATAGGACAATTCTAGATATATAAGAATTGATGGACTATTAAACAATTAACATTCACTGAAACTTAAGAGAGTTGAAACATTTTTCTTAAACATTACTGGACCAGACAATCGATTGTCAAAACAGACAATCGATTGTCTGATATTTTCTGAATTTTTTAAGTCACTGGAAGTCACGAGGAAAAATTTTTCTAAGTCATTTGGGCCAGACAATCGATTGTCAAAACAGACAATCGATTGTTTGACGTTTTCTGAAAAATAGTCTTTAGACCAGACAATCGATTGTCAAACCAGACAATCGATTGTTTGGTTTTTTCTAAAAAACTTTTTAAGTCTCTGTAATTGACAAGGAAAAATTTTTCTAAGTGTGGATCATCCAACAATCGATTGTCAGGCTAGACAATCGATTGTTTGAATTTTTTTTCTGGAAAAATTTTTCAGTCTGGAAACGTTTCAACTCACAAAAGTTAACTGCCAGAATTTTAAACGATTCAGACAATCGATTGTCTAGCCTGACAATCGATTGTCTGACTAGTTGTGACAAAAAAAAATTTCTGAATAACACATGATTTTCAACATGGATCTTAAAAAAAAATAAACATGTTGTCAACCTACTAAAATCATGCTGAATCAATGATATAATAAACAAATACATCATCATCATAACAATCATAAGATCATGCTATTTCATGGTAGAATTTCTTGAACAAAGTTCTAAGTAAACTTAAACATGATTTCTTAAATAACATAAACCTTATGATCATCCAAATTATCCAAAATGAAGGGCGGCTCTGATACCAATTGTTAGGATTATGATTCCTACTAAAGACAACAACCTTCATTTGAATAATCGGATTTACAACTACATGAGCGGAAGCTAACCTGAATCCATATGTGGAAAAGTTGAGCCTCCTTCTTGATGATTGTCCTTGAGCTTTTGAACCTCTTGATTATTTCTTCAAGAATGACTTGTGGTTTGTATGTTACCACAAGAATGAATCCTCAACAATAACAATATATGAAAGGTTTACAAAATAGTATTATGACAATGATCAAGGTTTTGGCTTATGGTTTTCCACTCTATTTGCAAGACAATGGACAAATGGTTCTTACTTCAATGGGTAGAGAAAGAACTTGTCTTGTTAAAGAATGGGAACCATAACCCCACTTTATAACTCTAGGAGTTACATAACCCAAGAGACAAGAGTTACAAGACAAGAGTAATGTCTTGAGTAATGTCTTGCAAGAGTTACAAACCCAAGAGTCACAAGCAAGTAACCATAGTTACTTATGTAACCTTAGTTAGCCCATCATAAACTAAGGTTACACTTTTGGGTATCTACACATTAGTCCTACACTTTAGTATGACAATACATTGGCCCCCTTAACATAATGTCCATAAGACCACATAATTAGGCCAAACCTTAAGATAGCACATAACATATAATTATTCATGTATTGTTCATATGTGTATAGATATAAGTCCATATATCTAGATATAAATCCATATATCTTACAATATGATAATACGACTTGTCACCAAGCGTGTCTTTAAGGGCGTATCCAGTGCAGATGAACTCATAGCTTTTGCTCATACTTTGTATTTTTGCCTAAAAAGTATTAAATATTTATAACTATCAAATTTTAAACTCATTAAATCAGATGTGATGTAATAAAAAAGCGAATTTAAATACATAAAGTTCAAAATTCTGAATCCGCCTCAACCGGTGTGTTGTCTATATCTTTTAGATTGTTGCTTTCATGTTCGATATTTGTACACACAACATTTTGTCAAATAATTACTTGATGTATCGAAACCCCATAATTCGGTAAGTTAGTACTGATTAAAAGTGTAAATTCTGATCATTGTAATAAGTCGGTTTTGTCGAGGATTTGAAGTGTATATTACTTATGGTGTTAATTTTTGAATGACTTACATAAGTTTTCTTTTTTTTCATTATCATGTACACTTAATAAGGGTAAAAACTTGTTCAATTTTATGTCTCACTCAAATTTTGTTGAAAGATTTGATTTAATACATGCATTTGAATACGGAATGGGAGCCTTGAAGCAACATTAAAGTTATCTTCGCGTGTTTTATAAGTTATGGGTAGAGCCATGGAACCTGTCAGTAATATTTGTATTAGAGTACTATGAAGACCTGAAAGGTCATATTATATTTTAGAATTCAATTCTGTGCTTTTAAACTTTGAACATCTCATTTTATCCCTCCTCGATTTTTGTGTGCACAGTCCGGGCGTATTTTCGGAAAGCTTTTATGTTAAAAACTGATAAAAATAAGAATTTTTGCCTAAAAACTTTATTTGAGTTGACTTCGGTCAACATTTTTAGAAAACAGACCCGGATTCTTGCTTTAACGGTCGCGGTGGGTCCGTTTCGTGATTTGGGACTTGGACGAATGTCCGGAATCGAAATAGGAAGTCCCTAACCCGAAAAATCGGACTTTGTCGAAATTCGAAAGTTAATGGCTAAATGAATTGGAAATGTTTGACCAATGTTTGAATTTTTGGATTTCAAGTCCGTATTTTGGTTCTGGAACCCGATATAGGTCCAATACCATATTCATGATTTGCTTGTAAAATTTGGTAAAAAACGAAGTTGGTTCGATGTAATTCAGACGGCTGGTTATGAAAATAGAAGTTTCAACGTTTTCTTGAAAAATTCATTTGATTTGGTACTCAATTCGTAGTTTTAGGTATTATTTTGGAGATTTGGTTGTGCGATCCAGTTCGTATGATGTTTTTTGACTTGAGTGCATAGTTAGTCTAGAGTCTCGAGGGCTCAGGTGAGTTTCGGATAGGCTACGGAGAGAAAATTAGACTTAGAGCATCACTGGTTCTTTAACTGGCGTCTGATCAGTGTTCGCATTTGCGAACATTCCCCAAGCTGACAGGCTGGCAATTGCGAGCAAATTCTTCATATTTGTGAAGAGTACTTGGGCCAGCCTTAATTCACAATTGCGATCCAGAGGTTGCATTTTGCGGGGAGTCAGTTAGCGCATTTGCAGTCAAAGCTATTTGCGATGGGAATCGGGAAGGGACATTCTTCGCATTTGCAACCATTGGGTCACATCTGCGGTCCAGTCAGTGTTCGCATTTGCAAACCTTTCATCACAAATGTGATGATTGCAGAGGTGTGGGAGTCTTCGCAAATGTGATGGATTTCTCGCTTTTGCGGGCCTCGCATTTGTGAAGCTCAGGGCGCAAATGCGACATCTGTACCTGAACAACATATGACTTAAACGAGATTTTTGGTTCATTCTTCAAATTTTCAAAATCTAAAACCTTAGAGGCGATTTTCCCAAGACTCTTTCTTCCCCAAATCGTTTGTAAGTGATTCTAACCTATTTTCTTTCAATCTTTCACTATATTTCACAAGTTTTCAACCTAAAATCTAGAATTTTTATGGTGGAATTAAGGATTTTTATAAATTGGGGATTTAGACCTCAAATTGAGGTCGAATTCAAAAGTAAACTATATAACCGGGCTCGAAGGTAATAGGTAGACGGATTTTGGACCGAATTTGGGGTTTGAACCAAGCGTGCCTGGGTGTTGACTTTTGTTGACTTTTTCAATAACGATCAAAATTGAATTCTTGCAATCGTGGGTAGTTCCTATAGCTTAAGTTTAATCGTTTGGTTGGTAGATTGCTAGATTCTATTGGTTCGGACACGTGTTTGAAAGGAAAAGCCGTGGTTGAGCTTTTAGTTTGGTCTTTGAAGCGAGGTAAGTGTCATGGCTAACTTTGACTTGAAGGAATATGACTTGTTTGTCTATTTTTTACATGTTTAGATATTGGGTACAACATATATGTGAGGTAACGAGTACTTATACTTTGTCGTCGGGTTAAAGCATGCGGGTGTGACTTGGTTTCTTGAAATTATTGCTTTCTTTGATTATGTTATTCATGCTTAGACTATTATTGTTAAATTGATCATTTTTATCATGTTTTCGGATCTTTTCATGATAACTGAATATTGATTTCAAAGTTCAGGCTGGTATTGTGGAACCAATATTGAAGTAAGGCTTGTTTTTGCTATTTTATCTCCCCGTTGTTAATTGATCTTGCTTTATGGTAAGAGAGAGTGCTAACGTAAGAAGGGAGATGTCGTGCCATATTGTGAGTATTCACGCATGAAGGATGATGTCGTGCCATATTGTGAGTGTTAATGCACGAAGGGTGATGTTATGCCATGCTATGGGAGTAAACGCACGAAGGGTGATGCCGTGCCATTTCTGTTGATCTATATGCTGATGTTGAGAGTAATAGTACGAATGGTGATGCCATGTGTTTTCCTTTAGTGTGTTTACTCATTTTTATTGGTTCAAGTATATTGGCTACTCAAGTTATCATTACCGTTGTGATCCTCTATCTTGTATTTCCCTCGACATGTCCCCTTCCCGATATCACTTGTCTAGCTTTTACTTAATGTTATTTTGTATGTATATTGTTACTTGCACAGGTTGTTTAGTAGGTGTCTTGTCATAGCCTCGTTATTACTTTGTCGAGGGTAGGCTCGACACTTATCAGTACATGGGGTCGGTTATACTGATACTGCACCCTGCACTTCCTGTGCAGATTTTGGTATTGGTCCCAGCTGATCGAGAGTCGTAGCAACTCGAACTGGTTCATCGGAGACTCAACGTAGATTTGTTGGCGTTCGCAAATCTTAAAGTCCATGTCTATTTTTTTTACTGTTTCTTTCTTTCAAATAGTTGTATTTCTTTCCGACTTTTACTTGTAGTAAATCTTAGAAGTTCATGAATTATGACTCCAGATCCGAGTGGTGGTAAATATTGAAGCTTTTATATTCGCATACTCGTTGTATTTTCATTTTAGTTTATTTGCTGTTATGTACTAAATTGAATAAGGATTGGCTTAAAATTCTCTAACGTCGACTTGCCTAGCAAGTGGAATGTTAGACATCATCACGGTCCCGATGATGAAAATTCAGGGTCGTGACAAATACGTCGTCTACATCACACCGTTTGGGTGCAGCCCTTCTCCAAACTCAGCGTGAACACGGAATACTTTGTACACGAGGCACAAAGTATGATACATTATACTCTGCTGATTTCATCAATTTTTATTCTGAAAAGAAGATGTGGAAAAAAAAAACAGAGTATATTTATATATAGAAGCTAAGAAATTCTTACTATTTTATTGTTTCAACATTTAATGGTTGAATTGCTGATATGAAATTCATATACTCCATTCAAAAGAAAATCTCACTCGTGTTATACTCTTTGAATTTTATTATTCATACGAACACTTTTCTTATCTATGCCTCTTTGAACAACTACCAGATACATGGACTTTACAAAGTAAGCCAAATAAATTTTTTAAAAAAAACAAAAGAAAGAAAAATTTGTAGTGCAGATAATTTATTTCTTTTAAAAATTAATCCATTCAGAGCCATCAATAAAGCTAAGTGAAATAAAAGGCTTAGCTTCTTGATCAGTTAGCTCTCTGCACCACGAAACTCTTCCTGCAAAACTTGCCCCTGGTCCACTACATTTATATTGCCCAAAAAATACAGTCCTGCCCAAAAAAGTAACATTAATTATTAATAATAAAAAGACAAACGGAATTAAATAAAAAAATAATATTATCTGTATGAAGATCAGTCCATAATTAGTCAATGATTACTACTTAAGCATAACCAATTAGTTGTATGTATATGATACATTATCTGCATGCATAAGGTCATTAATCTCCCCAATTAAGCTAAACATATCCTAAAAGAATAATATTATTTTTTGGTATGTAGTGGCTTTTTAGCATACCCCTTTACATGTTGTGCATTACAGTTGATAATATTTTAAAATGTATACTCAACACATACTGACTTCAAATTATATTTAATTTTTCTTCAAAATATTTCACAAAATACTACATAATCATTTGATATTCGAAACTTACTGGTCGAATTAATCCAAAGTTGCACTATAAAAAGTAAAAAAAAAAGTACATTGTTTCCAAATAGACCCCCGGCATCCTTCCCTCCAAGAACTTCCCACATTTGCTCTTGGGGAGACTCGAACTCACAAACTCTTGGTTGGAAGTGGGGGTTGCTTACCATCAGAGTAAGCCCCTCTTGTCCCCAAAGTTGCACTATCTATAAAAAAAATTTAATCCAGTTCGAACTGATGGCCCCAGTAAGAAATGATGATTGATGACAATGTGTATATTATTAAAAGATGATGGACAAATTTGTATAGAGATGGTGGAATATTGAAGCTAGTGCTACTCTGGAAAAGGTTAATTTGACAAATTTCCAATACAATTTTGTAGTAGGTAACAGAAAGAACAGATAAAAAGGGAGGGTCACCGTCCCACGCCAACTATATATTATAGCAAAAGGTAATTCTATAATTAATTTTGTGCTTTATAAGCTTAGCCACACTTTAGTATGTGGGATTTGTTAGTTTTGGTATTTTTGGCATGAAAAAAAGGAACTTATCTAGTCTAGACTCAATTCTTTAATGAAAAAGTGTAAGGCCTTCCATATTGATCAAAAGGTTAAATCTATTTTTTTTAAATATTAGGTAGGACTTGCACTATTTTTTTGTGGTACTACAAGATCGATTATATATATATTTAAAAAAAGTTTAGATTTCAGTCTGTCTAAAGTTTATTTGGATCAGCCAACTGAGGAATAAGTTAAGACACTTTTTTATGTTTAGTATATCTCACAAAAATTGATATATTTCTATATATTAGAACTCTTTAATCAGTAGCAGAAGCATAATTTTCATCAAAAGAATAAAAAAAATGAAGATACCAAGTGAATTTGACATCTAATATATACGCATAAAAGTAACTTTAACCTTAGTGTAATTTTCAGGCGGAATAGAATTCATGCGGCGAAGGGGTTCGATGAACCCTCTTCCGCTCACTAGCTCTGACCCTATCTTTGTAGCTTTAAAACTTGCATTTTAACCTTAATGACATGTTAATATAGCTATAGAAATGTCATTTAGGACCAGAAGCGGATCTAGGATTTGAAAGTGACGGGGATACCATAATCGAATAAAAATTTGAGCAAATCCTGTATATATATATATATATATATATATATATATATATATATATATATATATATATATATATATATATATATATATATATATATATATATATATATATATATATATATATATATATATATATGGTATTTAAGATATATACACATATTCTTTTGAAGTTACCGAGGGCCGGTGATCCCCTTACTCAAAGGATAGGTTCACCTCTACCTTGGACTACAAGTGTGCTCTTGATAAACAAAAAAAATCGTATTCAGTTAAACACCGACATATAAAATAAGACTGGACGACAAAATAGATAATAGTAGAATGAACGTACATTTCACGAAGAGGGTCACCCCAATTATGCCAACCTTTAGGGATGATAATATTGTCCATATAAGTGTAGGCAAAGACAACCCTAGAAAAGGGACCCCAAGCTCTTCCAAGGTACAAAGCACCAGAACCCGTGACCTTACAGTAGACAAAGCTAAACCCAGTGTCCTCCAACATACTGCTTCTTCCCTGTGCTGTTACTGCCCCTGTCACTGGTGCTATTGCGTGCAAATGACATCCCTGAATGATTTACCACCACACACCATCAAACTCACATGATTTGACTATATCGCTACTCAGTAACGAATCTAGGAATTTCTCCAGGGGTAATCAAATTTAAAAAAAAGTGAAACGAATTCCCGTTAAAAGGTGTTTAATATGTGTTATATACCCTAAAACGTAATACTTTACCTATATATACAATATAATTTTTCGACAAATGGTGGTCAATTGACCATTCTTATGACCATGTGGCTTCGCCCCTCTTGATACTAGCGTACGTAGGATCTCTAAATCGTGGGCAGAGACAAATACAGAATTTGGAGTTTCCGGATACTTTTGTAAGTAGAAGTGTTGCTATTTACACGATTCAAATAGAGTTACAGTTACATCTAATCGATTTAATCAACTTTAGCTTCGGTTCGAGTTATTAGTCTTTTCAAATTATATATAGACAAATACACAAATAATATTCCAATTATTATATAGAAAAATTCGTTCTCAGATCTATGCATCAACTCAAGCTTACATGCATGGTTTCAACTCAACAGAGGCATCCGGGTGGCGCGGCACCCCCACCCTTAGAGGAGGAGCTAGGGTGCCGGGAGCGGGTTCGAGTGAACCCAATAGCTTTAGTTCTAACCATATATTTGTCTTAAAAAATTCATTGAATATATATAAATTATTAATTTAGAACATAGTAACTTTAAACGATTAAAATGTTGAACCCATAAACTTGAAATTAACTTTAAACGATTAAAATGTTGAACCCATAAACTTGAAATTCTGCTTTGTCTCTACCACCCTTGTATATAGTGATCGTGGATGTTCAACTGTCTTTCACTGGACTTTCTACTTTCTAATATTGGATGCTCATTCGAATACTAGCTTCCAACATAAAAAATATAACGTTTGAGTAAAATATAATGGGTGCTCAAGCACCCATAAGGTTCAATGTAGGTCTGATATCGGACAAGATTGAGTTTAAGGGTAACATTTTTCTTATATTAGTAGTGTAATTTAATCGATTATAGTATGTTATTATTCAATTTTTCATGTTACCATATATTAGACTTGAGTTGTCTATTATTCCATGTTTTTCATGGTTCTATTTAGAGAAAATATTATCATAGAGGGGACAATTGATCCCCTAATAATACAAATAGAGTATAGATGTGACAGACATATAAAAAAATTGATTTTGCAAATATAATTTGACTGAGATAAAACCGAATAAAAAAGAGGGGTCCATTCGAAATCATGGTAATCTTTTTATGGAGATATTGGGTACAAAAATATGCTTGGGATTAAGAACAACGACCAAACTATTTGTAAATCAACTTAACCTAATAATCTTTTAAAAAAAAAAACAACTGTTAGTGCATAGAACACAAACTTTTTTAACCTATAGGCTAAAGGAATATTCCATAACACATAGGTGGATTCTTTCAATTTAAAAATGTAGATGAACATCCCAAAAAAGAAGAGAGACCATAAAGAGCAAGTATTTTGTTCAATAGAAAGATAGTAGCAATATGGGAAAGCTTTATCAAAACTATCAGCTCCGTGCACTAAACTTTTGCTATGCGCGGAGTCTACGAAAGGACCGGACCATAAGAATCTATTGCTGTAACATGTTAAAGTACACTAATACTATAAATTTGACATTGTCTGTTTATAACTTAAATCCTTTCAAGCATTAAGCGATTAAGATTTTAGATGATCAAAACAACATAGAATTAAAACGAACATCAACGTTTTCATGTAAAGTAAGTGATTACCTCAAAGAAAGAGAGGCCATTGCCAAAGATGAAATCCACAGAGCCTTCAATATAACAATCTTTGTAATAATGTCTACCCAAATGATCATAGAGTGTATCTTGAGCTCCCAAGAATTTACAACCAACAAAAGCTGCTGTATCTGCCGATATTCTAAATGCTACTGCTTGTTTTCCTATTGCTCCTGCTGCTGGCACTGGTGTTGTATTCTGCATTTTAATTATTCTCATAATTAGTTTAGCTTTCACAAATTAAAGCCAAAACCAAGAATTTCCAATATACACTACATTGGACAAAAAGAAAAGTAATAATAGTGTTGCAGATTTTAAATACTACTTCTGTCCGGTTTGTGTGACATACTTTTCTTTTTATTCTGTTGAACAAAGGATCGATATATATACCTTTTCATGTTAAAAAATAATTTAAATTTGAAACTTAAATTTACCTTTATTGACATGACTTTATAGCTATTGAAATGTCATGATATATTTAGGAGCACAAATTTAAACTTTTAAATTAATAAACGAGTTTAAGTTCTATGTACTAACTGCATATATCAGTTACACAACCAGGTTATTTGTAAGGTCAATTCTTGTAAATTTTTAAGATAAACTTTGATTGGTAACTTAATAAAATAGTAACTAGCCTACTATCACATATTAAAATTCATTGATTCAACAAAAGGAATTAGACTCATACATATTGATACTTTTTTCAGGCCTAAAATAAATAAGGGATCTTTATAAAAATAGCCGGTCATATTTACTATTTATTTTTTCTAGTCATATACATTGATTATACATAATTATACATATATAAAACATAAGTTATTCATATATTATATATTTTAGTGATTATTTTCAATTTAAGCGGTTGGATGATCGGTTATTTGGGTGTTAGAGTGCACATGAGAAAGAGAAAATGTATTAATTTGTTGGATTCCAACTTTTTCGTTTTTAAAAAAAAAAGGCCAAGCAAGTGAAAAGGCAAAAAAAGAATGTTTGTACCTTGAAAGTAATATTCTTGGCCTGGAAATAAGGGGAATTCACAGCAAAAGTTGCAGAACCAAAAGTGCCAAGGGGTTTTCCATTGGGTCCAGGAGTTTGTGCTGTATCTCCCCACTGAATTATTGTTTTATCTGCTCCTGCTCCTTCTATTGTTATAAATGATTTAAATGGTGGTATATTTACTTTCTCCCTGCAAAATATTTTATATTTTCAGTTAAAAATTGAGATAAAATTTTAGAGTTGAAGACATTATCTTGAATGAAAAAATATAAATAAAAGGCAAACTCAGTGCATTAAATTCCCATTATGCACACGGTCTAGAGAAGGTTCGGATCACATTTGGTCATGTGTATGGGCCTAATCTTGCATTTCTGCAAATGGCTATTTTTGCAATTTGAACTTGTCACCTTTCTGATTATATGGCGACTCTTTATGCGAACGTTTAGAGAAGGATAGCATCACATTGGCTCATATATATGCAGCCTAATCTTGCATTTCCGCAAATGGCTATTTTTGCAATTTTAACCCATAACCTTTTTGATTATATGGTGACCCATTATGTGCAGGGTCTAGAGAATGATCGAATTACATTATGTCATATATATGAAGCCTAATCTTGCATTTCTGCAAATGACTATTTTTGCAATTTGAACCCGAAACATTTTTGATTATACGACAACAACTTTTACGATTGCACTGAAACTCCCTTCAATCTCGAAGAAATATATGGAACAAAATAAAAGGTAATGTATGAACCACTTGTCATTTTCATAGTCCTAATTGAAAAGAACATAACTCTTAACTACTCATATGTTTTTTACATTTTCTATCTGATCACAATTCACAAGAGTATACACGACAAAAGAAAAGGACAGAAAACAAAAAGGAAATTCTTTTCATCACAATTCCAAGAATTGACAATTGACTACAACTGCAAAACATTACAGCATGTAAAGGCTAAGAAAAGACAGATGAATGAACAAAGAAAAGGAGAGTCACACACATGATACTACACCAAGACAAACACTTTTTAAGGAGAAAAACTTAAATTCAATAAATTATGAAATGGATGGTTAAAAATTAGTACAAATTAATGTCTAAATTTCAATAAAAATCACAAAATGTAGAATGTAGATGTTCAATGACAATCACTCATCCAAAGAAAGGGGAAATATCCAATTTTATAATTTGAAAAAAACAGCATTGTCAGCTTTCGCGCATCTCGACTATAACTATCCCGTAGAATAGTTGAAGTACGCGCAAACTGACTTGAACACATTCAATGACAATCACTCATCCAAAGAAAGAGGAAATATTTAATTTTATAAATTGAAAAAATAGGAGTGTTAGCTTTCAGACATCTCGGCTGACCTAAATAATTCAGGTACACCTAAAAAATAATGCAACTTACGTGTAAACTCCTGCATGGATTTTGATAACAACTCTGATAAGATTGACAAAAGGGAGAGAATCAATGGTATCTTGAATTGAAGTAAAATCACCATGAGAAGGATTTTTATCAACAGTAAGAGTAAAAGAAGGGAAGATTTTATTTTTGGCTGTTTTGAAAAGAGAATGTTTAAGGCTTCCAACAAATTGAACCCATTTCATAAATTGTTGTTCTGATTGTTGAACTTGTGTCATATTCACTGTTAGTTGTTTTCCTTTGGCATTTCTCTTTGGCCTAAGCCCTTTGGTATGGCAAAGAATTAGGCCAGAATTGATGAGAAGAATGAGAATAGCAAAATGAAGAAATGGTCTAAAATTTGGCATTCTTATTTGAGAAGTAGTAATAGTACTATCAAATGAGAATAAAAAGTAGAAAAAACAAAAAGTGTCAAGAACTTACAAAGAGAGATGTTGAAATGCATTACAAGTTGGCTATATATACATAATTACATGTATGTGTCTATGTGGTTTTGGGGCTGCTTTGGAAAGTTCAAGCGGTATTAAGTAATGACTCATCTCCTTCCTCTTATTTGTTTTTTTAATTGTTGCGTTTGAGTCAGCTTTCATGCATCTTGATTATCTTTGCAGATGTCGGTCATTTTTTATTAATATAAATATTGAATAATTATGTCCATCAAAATATAAACAGATAAAAAAGGTTAATACAATATTTAACTAACTCGTCTCTTTCTCTCTCTTTTCTCCTACTTTATCTTACTAATGTTCAGATTAGTTTGCGTGTGTCTCGATTGATTTTTCACATATATGTTATTTTTACTAGTGTAGATATGGATTACTTTGTCCATAAAAATTTAGACAGTTGGAAAAAAATTTATCTATATTTTGTATCTCTACTATGATTTGAATCATGATTATCGAGTTACTTTATCCTCTAGAATTTAAACATATAAAAAAATTACCTAATATTTGTTTATAATAGTAATGTCCAGACCAACTTGTGCATACCTAGATTAATTTCACGAGATACATGTTGTCTCCCACCAACATATGTACCAAACAACTCTATTCACTAAGGCTTGAATAAATGGTAAAAAATCACAAAATATTTTTATTTTTACTGGAAAAATCACAGAATATTTTTTCTCACTACTAACATTATAACCACACTTTTTCTTAATTTTTTATTTTATTACTATTAGATCACACTCTTATAAGTGCTCCGTGCACCGGAATAATGAGTCATCTTTTTAGGTAGAAAGTGGAACAAATTGGAGAATAGGTCACGGGTGCTTCCACTGAAATGAATGCAAGAAAAGTTGGCATTTAGGGGGGGGGGGGGGGAGTGGGGGTGGAGATTTGGGGGGGGGGGGGGGATAGGAGTGTTCACAGGAAAGAATTTAGGCCACAAAGACAGCTTCATAGGACTGCACTTTTTAGGTTATTTAAATTTTTTTGTTTTCGTAAAAGTATTTGCTTTTGCACTTTGTTGAGGGTGTCTTTTTGTTGTTTTTTATCTCCCGTGAGTGTTCTTTCTGTTGCTGTATGAAAGTGAATATATTTGAATTAGAAAAATGATTCAGTAACTAACATTAGTTGGGTTTTATGTACTTTATTTTGTATTTACTATTTAGCAAAAAGTGATTATGTTTCATAATTAAAAGCCACTATGCACTAATATACCAGATTTAAGGACTGCTGTATAGTCAGTCCAAACAGTATAAAGCTTTTACACTTATTGTTGTTAGGCTTGGGGCAGAGCTAGAGGTAGATGCAGACCTAAAATTTGAAGGTTACGGTTATACTTTTAAATTTAATAAAAATTTATTTTGTATATAAGATGTCACTAGTAATTTATCACTATTTTAGGAGACACATGTTGTCATAAAAAATATTCACGCAAGTGCACGTGATCGTCAAGTAATAAAGTAGTGAGTAAAATATCGTTTCCACGAAGACTTGTGATTAATTGTTGACTGATTCAAACTCAATTAGCTTATTTATCCAAGAGATTTTTCACAAAATAGATGTAACTAATTTACTACCTAAACTATCAAGCAATAATTTAACTAGAACAATTAACCAAACAACCAGCAATTTGAGTTCAATTCACGATTCGTAGATAGTATTCATTGGTGATCAAGCAATCAAATAATTTAGCATAAGATTAAATAAATAAACCAATATGATAAACTAAGAAATCAAAATCAATGTCTGAATAACAATAGTCATGAAAGAACCACAACCCTAAAACGTGAAGTTTAGCTCCACATAGACATGGTAGCAAAAAAACAAATCATACAGAGAAACATAAATTTACCAAGTTTGATGGAAGAAAAGATGAAACCCGGCCTCCACGGCGGCTCTGTGCTCTTCCTAGGTCAAAAATTACTTTAAAAAACGTTCTACTATGTATATATTCCAAGTAGGGTTAGGCCCAAACAATTATACCTTCTCCAATGTGAAAAAAAGACACTTTCCCCGGGTCAAATTAGCGGTCGCGCATCTGGGCAGCTTTCTGTCCGGGCGCGCTAAAACTAGCGCAGCCGCTCTAGTGCGAATTTTTTACCCTGTTCCGTTCTGAAGTTTGAAACATGTAAAACATAAACGTTGTAGCCCTTTGAGTCATCTTTCCAACCATATATTACGGAGCCAAATTGGAGTTCTGAGCGAAAAGTTATGTCTATTTTACTAGACAATGCGCAATCTACCCACTGGATGCTTCGTTCTCTCTAACTATCATCCGTTGACCACCAAACGCGATCCCGACTTAATTCCTTGAGATTTTACTCAGATTTCAAAGCTCCAGATCATTTGAATTCATTCCATAACATCTATATAGCTCGGAATCCCTCCTACAAGGCATACAACACAACGTTAGTGCATGACACTAGCGATTAAAGCGAAAACTCAACCAAAGTGCAGTAAATTTGAGTGTAATAAGCGACTAAAATACACAATTATAACCTATCATAATTCAGCAATTGAAGCCCTATGGAATTATTTTTCTTTTTTAAATGTCAAAGTATGTGGCATCGCTAGTAAGCGCGTTTTGATTTCCATTTTATTACTCTGCTCATCTCGATCTAGCATGAAATACATGTTGAAGTAAAAGCTGGTTCCACTACACACAGGACCATCCCTTTATTCAGTTTATATAGCCTCTCTATAAACCTGTAGCTTCAACTTCAAGATCCCCAACAGCAGCAAGAATCTCGTATGAATTTGGGCTGGTCACAAAGTTTGAAGCGTTTGGTCGAACACTCTGATTTTTGACTGTGTGACACCCCTTGTTTCGTAGGTGATTTTCTTGTTGCAATGACGATCCAAACCCCCTCTTTTTTGTTTGTATTATTGCCCTTACCTTCACTAACTAATTTACTAGTGTTACCTTCCATATGTACACCCTTTTGCCCAGTCGTTTTAACGCCTAAAATCTGGTCCTTAGCAACTTGTTGAACCAGAGTCCCCGACTCGATTTCAGCTAAACTATTTGATAGATTAGCCTCTATATTGTTGGCCTTAATGCCTGAAGACACTCTGGATCCTTAGCATCTGAATTCTGTCCCATATCATGTCTATCACCACCTGCCTTAAGTTGCCCAGACTCACTATCTCGATCAACAGCTTCTATTAAATGTGCAGCAGTTGGCACAACAGTTGCATCATTAGAAGAATGCAACTTATCATAAGCCAGAACCACTGGATTTACAACGTCAAAAATTCTTGCCAAAGCTTGTCTTGCAGGAACATCAGGAGAAGGTTTAGAGGGACCATTATCGGCCATTGAAGCCTCACCAACTCCTTCCCGATCATGACCTGCATCTCCTATAGACATACCTTTAGTTATTTGATTCTTCACAGGCTTATTGTTCATGTTACTAACTTGACTGCCTTCTGCAATTTGCACAACCTGCTGCTCGACTTTTTCTCTTGCTGCTTCACCTCTTTGCTTCCCCTCCTTATTCACTCTTATAGAATTAACAACATGACTAGCTTCCACCACATGATGATCAGCCCCTTTGGACGTGTACCAGGTGATAATAGAGCGGCAGCAGTAGCAAGCTTATCATAAGCTTGAACTATTGGATTTACAATATTGGACACCCTTGCTAAAGCCACCTTAGCAGGCACATCTCGAGAAGGTGGATACGGACCTTTGACAAACTGTGAAACATCACCAGCAGAGTCACCAAAAGCAACTCGATTATCATTGTTCTGATTAACAACTTCTTTTCCTCCTTTATTTTGTAACACCTGTTTTCTCAACCAATTTTTTTTTCTTCTTCCTCTGTCAATTTACCTTCTATTGTTGCTCTTTTCTTACCTCTTTGTTCTATTCTTTTAGCAGTTAGATAATCCCTGGCATCCCCTTTCAGCTGGTCAGTCATGGAGACATCAACAATTGGCAGATTACTCTCCACTGGTGCACCAGTTTTGTCCATCTCCTCTGCAACTTGACTCTTCATTACTCGACCCGATTTTTCCCTGTGTCCTTGATGCTTGCAGTACGTGCAATAACTTGGAAGATTATCATATACAACTTCTTGATACAACATGACTGTTTTACCCGTAACTCTGTCCACCATCAGAATATTCTCCTTTTTAGGGTGTTAGTCCAGGAGATCAAGAATGATGTTCACCCTTGCAGCGCTAGGCCTTGTTCGATCCTGCTTTGCCTTGTCGACAGCAAGAGATTTATCCACAGCAGATGCAATAGTCATCAGTGACCTCTTAGCAAAAAAATTAGGCGGCAATCCTGGAAACGAAATCTACACAACTGCCACATATGTTTCCTCTTTAGGATTGAAATCCAACGTCCACGGGAAGGTTCTGAAAAAATTTCATCCCTTAAGCTCTATATGCTGTTATGTCTGCGTACTTGAGATGTTTTTATTAGTTTTCTTGTGGCGTAATTGTGGTTGGAATTTCATCCCTTTGCCTTGAATTTTATTTTAGTTGTAGGGGTCTATTCTCTTCTCAGTTTGCTTAGCATCTTCTATAAAGAATCTGCTCTTACTTATAAATTGAGTATATTATTTATCTTTGTCTAGCTCTTGAACAGAACTGAACCAGGATCTCTTAAGTTAATTTTGAATATTTATTTAATTTTGTTGATATGCTACTTGTAGAGATATTTTCTTTAGTATGTGCGTCCGCTAATTTTGTTCATTATATTTATTTTACAATGACAGGAACAAAGAACTTCAACAATGAAGAAATAAAGTTTCAGTACAGCAGTTTACAAACATTGGAGTAGTTTGAAGTTTTTGAAGTATTTTAAAGAAATTTTATTCTTTTTATTGAGGACGTGCAATGACAATGTTACTTTAATTTATATTGTTTACACTTTTACTAATCAAAAGATTATATACAATTCTACTTCGTGAATGTATTGTTAGCACTATAAATAGGTTGTTTTATTATTGTTTGACTACTAGTATGGATCTATAGGTTTATATAAATATTTTTTAAAACAGAAAATTTTATTGTAGCGACTATTGTTGTCACGAAAATAATAGTAATGTAGTGATATTTCGCCGTCACAAAACGGTTAGTTTTGGTAAAAATCCCCTGTCGCCACAAAAAGTAAGTGAATATTAGTGACGATAAAAGTTGACACAAAAAGGCGAGGAATTTGGGGACACTAATGTTGTCACGAAAGATAAACCTTTTTGTGGCAACAATGATTTGCTACCAAAGAAGACTATTCAATGGCGGCTAACGTCTCTTGAAGGTGTATTTTGTGTCAATCTTAGTTAACTTTTGTAGCGATTAATGTTGCCACTGAAAGCATATCTTTTCTGTCGACCAATTTAGCCGCGACTATTGAGTATCAGCCACTGACTATAGCCAACGATTATAGAATCACCATTGATGGTCTTCTGTGGCGACATTTGCATTTTCGGTGGCGAATTTGGTCGCCAGAATAGACCTTTTTTCTTGTAGTGGTTCTTGGCTTAAAATGACTAATTGATTTATCTAGATTGTTGATTGACAGGGTTGATATTACTCATAAGAATCTGTCGAGTTCTTACTCGCCTATTCAAGCTAATTCAATGCCTATATGTCTATGGAATTAAGATTAACAAGAATGCATTTACAATTCCTGCATTCCAACCAAGCACGACAATTAGGTATATGTCTATCCTAATTGTGAATCCGTTCTCCGATGCTCGGGTGTAAGAACTTGCTCTATTTAATTCTATATGAAATCTAAAATTTTCACTTTCGAGTTCAACTAGAGATTCGTAGATAGTATTTCACTGTTAGTTACTCAGCAAAATAATTAAAAACAGAATTAAATAAACAAACCAAAATGATAAACCAATTTTATCAAATTACACTTCGAACCACAACATTCATGTTTCACTCATGACCCTAGAACAATGGGTTTTAGCCACTTATACTAGTGTTCATCACGAAAAGGTTCAATTTTATCACAAAGAGTAAAAACAAAGGAAAGAAAAGAAGAACTTGATGGTTAAATCTCCTCCTTGTATCTTGCCTCTCTATTTCCTGTACTAGACTATGAAAACCTTGATTAATAATCCTTGGGCGAGCTTCACTTTATATAGGTTAAGTGGGATTTTCTCTAGATTTCCAATTATACCTCTGAATAAGTCTTTCTAGAACTTGGACTAGTGCGGTCACGCACTTGGGAGTGCATCTGGCGGCACTTGTTGGTTGATTTTCTGTAGCGGACGCGCTAAAAGTTGCGCGATCGTGCACCTAAGAGTGCTAGTCCATTTCTTTGTTTCCTCACTTCTTTTTCTCGTCTTCAAGTGTACTCAGCTCCTAAGGGTCTTTCTTGCTCCAAAATAGTTCTAATCACAACTTTAAGGAATCACGTAAGCTCCTTATCCTGCAATATATAAAATTCAAAATTAGAGCCTATTTTTTATCAATTAATCATATTTTGACATTGGAATATAATCAAGTGGGAGCATATACAATCGCCAGATCACCTAGATTTATCCTATTATCAACACCCCACAATTAATTCATTGCTAGTCCTCGAGCAATCAAACTATAGAGGTTCCTTCAATCAACCATTTCCCCTAACGCATTACACCCAAAATAATTTACCTACATTAAGCCTAGCAGTGAACAATCCTAGCCTCAAAAATAGACTCTCAAGTGCCATGATGCAATATTCATACTTCCTCAAAGTACTCTATACAGAAGTCAAGACTTGCTTTTCCTTCACGAGTCACATGCCCTCACAATCACATCAAAGAAAGTAAAATCAATCCATAGATTCAAATATTATGCTCACATATATCAAAGAAAATCGTTCACCCTCATAAAAGAAGTCACATGCATGTAGTTGGTTCCATAAGCTTGCCCTTAATGTAAATCTCTACTAATGTAGGCTTGCTCGATCCAAAATCAATTAGGACTTTTTCATGGTTGTAATGTGGGCTAAGGGACGGGTAGGATATATTTAGGAATAGTGACTAGCCCTCCTAAGCACTTTAACATATCACATAATCAACTTTAAACGCAAATTCTTTAATTCACTTTACTTTCACAAACAGTATCACCCCAAAAATGCTCCCTTATTCTTTAAGAACTAAGTTAATTCATACACACTAGCTGGAACAAGACAACAATGTATTTATCTATTTTTTTTCTTTCTGATTATTCTTTTCAATTTTCGCTAATGGTGTATTATTTTACAAAGCAAGTGCATCTTTCTTCCTTTTATTGGTTCCACTCAAAAGCCACCCACACTTAGTTCCTTCTTAATTCTTTTAGCGCTCATCTCACAATTAAAGTGCTTTAAGAGGTAAAAGAATTAAAATAATGTCAATTAAAAACAACGAGGGTATAGTCTTGTAATGCGGGTGCCAAACAAAATTCAATAGGCTCAAAAGGGTGAACTAGAGATAAATTTTATTTGTGATAAGCAATTAAGTTCAAAAGCATCAAAGACAACCTAAAATCATTTTTCAAACCGAGCATTACCAAAAATTTTGCTTGAACTCGCATACCGGAAAAGTTCTAGACGCAAGTACAATACATGGACTACACAAAAACCTCACCACACAAGGCATATGACTCATTCCATATAGGCTCATCAAGATGCTCCATTATGAGCATTCAAGCTGATAACAAACATACAGATTAAGGCACTCTAGTGAGATCCAACAAATAAGACTAATTGTTACACTCTAGGGTCTATTGTGTTCAAGTGTGTCAACGCTATAGGTTCTCTTTTGATTCTCTAGCTCGTAGCCCATTCGACCTAATCTATAACTCAAAAAGAAAACAAAATAAAAAAAACTACCTATACCCAGTTCAAGTTAAACCCTTGAAAAAAAACCGTGGCCCAAAGAAAAAAAACCAAGGGGGAGTTGCTACACTATCTAAAAAATAAAAAATCTTTTTGGTGTTTCTCTAGACTAACTTCCTCATGAAAATTATCTAAAAGATCCGTCATCAGGAAGAGTCTACATATTTTCCAATTTTTTTTATTTTTTCTCGACTTTGTCCCTCAAGAACCCCGCCGTAAGGGATCCGTCGTCGGGACAAGCCACTTATCTACGTTAAACTAATGATTCCTACGTAACACCAAAACTATCAAAGTCAAATAAAACAAAACAAAAGCAACATACAACTACATACATACAATGAAGTATCCCCACCCCACACTTAAAAATGAAGATATGTCCCCATGGCTTAAAATTTTAAAAGAGCAGTGAGGTAAAGGAACTTCCCTGAAGCTTCACTCCTGGTCGGAGACGGTTTCTAGGTTTACGTTGCACGCACAACCCAGGCTCGCAGCCAACCCATGAATTTCTTCTCCAACTTAGTTTGTCGGTCAGCTACCACGTCTACCCGGATACCCAAATCAGTCATGGAGGTTCGTAAACCAGTCATCTCCTGCTCCAAAGTAGTGAAAGGGGTTACCGGGTAGCTCCTAATGATATCGCAGTCCCACATGGTCCTACAGCTGTTGCACTTTGCTCCTGAGCCTGTGGTGAGTCTTCCATGCTCTCCTTAGCGTCCTCCTCATCCTCCGAATCCTCGGAGCTACTACTCTCTGTCACCTCTGATACCACCGACTCCTTACCTGTTGTCACCTTATCAGCATGGAACTTTCCCTCTTTTTTGACCAACCCATCCATAGCTAGATTTTCTGGCATATGGGCATCCCTACATAGATGAGTAACTAAAGAACGGAAAGAAACCATACCTTCTGACTTGGCTTCGGATGAACATCTCTTCGTGCATCACTTTAGCCACATGAAAGTCGTGACCATTAACAAAGCACCCAATCAGAGAAGCTCGGGGCCCATTGACCTCTGTAGTATTGTGCGATGGAATCTGATGGTTGTTTATGAGATATAGCTAGCAATTCCCTTCAAAGTTCAGTGCGTCGGAGTGAAACTTCTCCCCATATTGCATCCACACCACTTCTTTTCTCTGTGCACAAATTGTCTCAAAGAATCATGCCCATTTTTCGTTCGTTGGGTTGCGGTCGTACTCATAGAAGTCCTCATAACCAATCGGAGGAGGAGGAAGCTGGTATGCTGTCCGTATTGCCTCAACAGAATCATTCACTTCCTTTCAGCGCACTGTGACTACTCCATTATCATGCTTCGGCACATTGGCATAAAATTCTCGCACTACTATGGCATTGCCCTCCCCTGGCTCATTAATGAATATGTGCAACCCCCGCCTCACCAACTCATCGTACTTGTGAGGGCAGAAGCACCGGAGCCTTCTGATGTCAATACCCCTCTCCGGAATTGGCTTTTTCAGAGCCTTTTCCTCAAAGCAGTCTTGAGTAGACGAAACAAATTTGGAACTATCAAAGGAGCGTGTAGTTGCAGCCCTTCGTGGCCTAGCTAAATCATCCTGACTGCTCGAAGAGGCCCCTGTGGCTTGTCGTTTCCTAGGTGGAACCATTATACCTGCAAAACAGGAACACATTAACACAACCCAACAAAAATTTGTGACGCAATGCGGCTACTCATACTTCACAAGCATAAGTGGTCACAAACTACATAATCACGTTCAGTGGGGCCTTTCTACAAACACCTTGCGGGCATTAGACTTTCATAACCTCTTTTAAGCTTTTTAGAACAAGAATCACCCACATACACTCACCAACATCACAAATCAAGTGGAATTCTACCCGACACTTATCCCCATCAACACCACAACTTATTGCACTAATTTCTCTACACAAAATCTAAGTACAAGTACTACAACTAAGGTATTTGAATACAAATAAAATCTAAACAAATAAAAATAGAAAAGATAAGAAAAAGAAACTAGGGTTCATACCTGTGGTGGAAGATGGTGGTCAGTAAGAACTGTTAGATGGGGGAAGGGATTTGGTGCTGGGGCTTTGGTTGAGTTCAAATGTGGGGAGTACTAAGGAATGGGGTTTTGTTTGAATGGGGGACTTAGAGAGGGGGCCGGGGGTGGGGGGAAGGGGTAATTTAGGACAAAGCCTAGACAAAATAAAAAGAAAAATGAAACTTAAAATACAAAAACCCCAATTTTAGACGGGACTAGCGTGCACAGATGCACGAGTGCCATCGCTTTAGCGCGGCCAAGATAGAACTCAGAGCAACTATAGCGCACACTAGCGCGGGCGCACTAGTAGCGTGTCAGGTAGCACGACCAGATGTGCGGCCCAGGCAGAAAGTTTGCTAACTAGCGCGCCCAGTAGCGTGTCCAATAGTGCGGGCGCGCACCTGGGCAAAATATTTCCTTAAGTTTTCACCTGTTCTTACCATGTTTGGTGGCCTTAGCACATGGCCATTGTCACCTGCATTTGTTAGTGATGATAGGCTATAATTACGTATTTTAGTCGATTACTACACCCTAATTTACTGCACTTCAATTGAGTTTGAACTTTAATCGCTAGTGTTTTTCACTAACAGTGTGTTTTATGCCTTGTGGGAGTGATTCCGAGCTATGTAGATATTATAAAATGAAATTAAGTGATTTGGAGCTTTGAAGTCTGAGTAGTAGCTCAAGGAAAAGCCGGAATCGCATTCAAATGTCAAATTTGATAACTAAGTACGAATGAAGACTCGAAGAGGTATATTATGCACTGTCTGGTAGAATAGACATAAATGTTTTTTTTTCAGGACTCTATTTAGGCTCTATAATATATTGTTGGAAAGATAACTCAAAGGACTACAACATTGATGTTTTACATTTTTCCAAATTCTAAATAGAATAGGGTGAAAAACTTCGGTTACGGTTGGACCACGGTGGGACCGCGGCAGATAAGGCTGCAGATTCATAGGACCTATTTGGCCGCGGTCCCAGCGTAACTGCGGTGGGACAGCGGCAGGACAACTAAATTTCAGGGACCAAAGTGCAAAACACGGTATTTTAAGCCTTAAACCCTATAATAAACCAAGGAATCCGGTCAAGAAAAGGGAGAGGACATATTTTGGACATAAATTAGACCTAAGGAGGCAGAGACACTACTTGAGGGTTAGAAAACACCCTTAGAGGGGAGCACGCGAGGAGCAAGGCGGGGAATTCTTCTACGAGTTTTTCCTTCCTCTTCCTATTTTTCATTGTTGGTTATGACTTTTAGTATTGTAGTTTAATATACTATTATGAATAGCTAATTTGTTATCTATAGATTTGGTAGAACCTTTTGTAAGATAAATTCTTTTTATGGTTTTATATAATTGAGCCATATGTTTTATCTGTTTGTTCAACTACATTTATATTGTGGTTGGTTGAAGAGCTCTCAATTAGTTGAGCCTATTTAGTATGCATAACTCAGGAGAGAGTGCATATTTAGGTAATTGTTGAACAACACCACTCTCAAAGTATATGCGGCATCAATAACCGAGCGTTTAAAGGCAGGATTAGAGATAACGAAACCTTGGGTGCAATCTGAAGTGAGCTGTATTAAAATCCAGGTAGAGTAGCTGGGGAGAGTGCGTCTAGTAAATTTTCATAATTACTCGGAAGAGATTTACGGTTATAATAGTGCTCATGATCGGTATAGAATACTTATGTAAAATTATAGAAGACAATTCGGGAAGGATTCCGACAATAGGGGAAATCATAACTCTAGACCTTCTTAATCTTTTCTCTAACCCTCAGTATCGTTAGTTGTTAATTTACTATTTTAATTTATTAGTTAATTAGTTAAACACAAGAATCTAAGTATCTATAAGTTAGGAATTGTTCAAGCTTGTCTTGTTGATGATAGTGAACAGTTGTAGCTAAACCTTAGTTCTCTGTGGGATTCGACTCCGGACTTGTAAATCGGATTATATTTGCAATGACTGCGTTGTCCTTTTTATAAGGCATAGTTGGGCGTGATCAGTTATCACTTCCTAAAACACAAAATAAACATCTACTACTATCGTTGGGTTGCCTCCCAACCAGCGCCTTATTTAACGTCGTGGCACGACGATTACAACAATTCAATGGGTTGCCTCCCATCCAGCGCCTGATTTAATGTCGCGGCACGACTCAACATGTTCTCGAGCATCCGTCAAGTCCACCGAGGTCTTGTGACGTGCAATGTCACCACCCCGATAATGTTTTATCCTCTGACCATTTACCAAGAAAGTACTAGTTGAACTCATATCCCGCAACTCCACAGCTCCATAAGGCTTCACACTTACCACAACAAAAGGGCCTGACCAACGAGACTTTAGCTTTCCCGGAAAAAGCTTCAACCTCGAATTGAACAAGAGAACTTCTTGTCCTGGCTCAAACTCTCGATGTTGGGTGTGCTTTTTATGCCACCTCTTAGTCTTCTCTTTATACAATTTGGCATTTTCATATGCGTGCATTCGGAACTCATCAAACTCGTTGAGTTGCAACAATCTCTTCTCACCAGCTAAGTCCCCATCCATATTCAGCTTTTTAATTGCCCGATAGGCCTTGTGTTCATGTTAGAGGGGCAAGTTACATGCCTTCCCATAAACTAATTTATATGGATAATCTCATATGGGAGTTTTGTATGTAGTTCGATATGCCCACAATGCGTCGTCTAACTTCCCGGCCCAGTCCTTTCTATTTTCCACTCACTGTTTTCTCAAGAATCTGCTTTACCTCTCTGTTTGACACTTCCACTTGACCACTCATCTGGGGGTGATAGGAAGTGGAAACCTTGTGCTTGAATTCGTACTTTGCAAGAACATTATTCAGCAATTTGTTGCAGAAGTTCATTCCTACATCACTTATCAACACTCTTGGAGTTCCAAAACATGTGAAGATGTGCTTCTTGACAAAGCTTACCACAACCTTTACATCATCAGTAGGAAGAAGAACAATGGCCTCCACCCACTTGGACACATAGTCTACCACCACCAAGATATACCTATGACCATTAGAGTATGGAAACGGTCCCATGAAATCAATCCCCCACACATCAAAAAGCTCCACTACCAAAATGTTTTGCAGTGGCATCTCGTGCTTCTTTTGTGATCGTTCCGGTTCTTTGGCATCTGACACATTTTAACAAAGGCATGTGCATCCTTAAACAATTTTGGCCAGTAGAAACCTAATTGTAGAACTTTCTGGGCGGTCATATCTCCACCGTGATGACCTCCATATGGCGAAGCGTGACAGTCATGAAGTATGTCATTCATCTCCTCCTCAGGAACACATCTCTGCACCAACTGATATGCACAGAGCCTGTATAAGAATGGCTCATCCCACATGTAGAGCCTCACATCATGCAGGAACCTTCTTCTATTATCAGGTGTCAATTCTGGTGGTGTCACCCCACTTTCAATAAAATTCACATAATCTACATACCATGGGGCTTTTCTTGAGGTAATCGCCAGTAACTGCTCATCAGGGTATGTTTCTTTGATTGCACCCCCTTCATCCACTTGACTCCGATTTTCTAATCTGGACAAGTGATCAACCACTTGATTCTCTGTCCCTTTTTTATCTTGGATCTTTAAGTCAAACTCTTGCAAGAGGAGGACCGAACGAATCAACCTCAGCTTGGCGTCTTTCTTCTCAAACAAGTATCTGATAGCTGAGTGATCTGTGTAGACGATGACTTTGGTCCCCATAAGATATGACCTGAACTTGTCAAACGCCCACACACTGCAAGCAACTCTTTTTTAGTAAATGTGTAGTTCATCTGAGCTGGATTCAGAGTTTTGCTTGCATAGTAGATGGAGTGGAAGATTTTATTTATCCTTTGCCCCAAAACAACTCCAATAGCTAAGTCACTGGCATCGCACAAAGGGCTGCTCCTAATCCGGAGCAATTATGATTGGTGTAATCACCAACTTTCCCTTCAGCTCCTCGAATGCCTTCAGACAGGCATCATCAAATTTGAAGGAAACATCTTTCTCAAGCAACCTGCACAAGGGAGAGGAAATTTTCGAGAAATCATTAATGAAACGACGATAAAAACCTGCATGGCCCAAGAAATTGTGAATGCCTTTGACAGTCATCGGTGGGGCAATTTTTCAATTGCTTCCACCTTTACCTTGTCCACTTGCAAACCTTCTTTGGACACCTTGTGCCTCAAAACTATAACTTTACGTACCATGAAATGGCACTTTTCCCAGTTTAGTACCAAGTTCATTTCTTCACACCTAGCAAGCACTTTATCAAGATTTATCAAAAGAATATCCAAACACAGAAAAAGGCGTAATGCTTTCTGGCCACTTAAACCTTTACTGAATTTTAAAGCCGATATTCAAACTTACATTACTCCTATTTGAACACTCGAACTTGAAGGAATGAGTACAAATAAATACATCCAGTAGTGTGTGTATATCAATTGCTATGACATGTACAGCACGTCATCTACTAGACTATTTATTACTTGACATGTGTTATTTCTGGGTCTTATTCTTAAATACTAAATAAGAAAAAAAGAAGTCACAAATTAATATATATATATATATATATATATATATATATATATAGAGAGAGAGAGAGAGAGAGAGAGAGAGAGAGAGAGAGACCTGACACTTCCCTCTGTTCACCCACCTCTCCTTCTTCTCCGTTCACCCACCTCATTTCCTTTCATTATTTTTTTTTCTTCTTCTTTTCCTTTACTTCAGTGTTCTTTCTCTCTCTTATTTCTAAATCAAATTTCGTTCTTCTATTAAGGATACAAGTAATTTCTTTTTCCTTCTCATATAATGCAATTAACGCATATCGAACTAAATTTATTTCATTTGCCAAATCCTGCAATTGTATATGTTGACGAAGAGAAGTGTTTGGTTTCCTCAAATCTACACACTATTTCTAGCTTTTCTCTATGTTGGTTCTTATCAGGGATTCGGAATGTTAGAAAGTAAAGAGTCAACGGAGGAGAAAGTTTTCAATTTATCCGTCTAAATCAACTTGAGTCGTTGAGTCTTGAAATTAATTTTTGAGGGGTATTAGTTGAAATTTCACCAGCGACCGTTTCAATTTGTACACACTGCATTAGATTAACCTATCAGAAGTGAGATTTCTGGACAACGTTGAAATCTTTATAAGCAAATGTTGAAATCAAAGAATTTAATTTTATCCCCAAAACTTTTGATATGAATCTGTAGAAAATTCCACCCAAGACAATAGAAGGAAAGGGTAGATTAAGGGGGAGAGAGGGAGGGGGAAAGAGAAACAGGGGATGTGGGGGAGGACGATAATATGGGAAAACATAGGGGGTAAAGGGAATTTTCCTGGGGGATGGGGAAGAGGGTTGGTTAATTTTCTTTTTGTTTAATTTGTATTTTTTTGGTTCTATACTTTTTAAATTAAAATTGTTATAGTCACACACGTAATTTTTGTGACTTGCACACATGTTGTCCACATCATTTCTGTCACCAGCACATGTGTATGGTGAACAGTCAAATATGTTTATTAGTTATCGAATATGTGAGTTTGAGTGTTCAAACTGGAATAATGTAAGTTTGGATATCGTCTTTGAAATGCGGTACAAGTTTAAGTGGCCAGGAAGAAACTTCGCTCACAGAAAAATCATCCATGAACACTTCCACAAACCTCTCAACCATGTCCGTAACAATTGTCATCATACACCTTTGAAAGTCACAGGTGCATTACAAAGACCAAAGGGCATTCTCTTGAACGCATACGTGCCATAAGGACACGTAAATATGGTCTTCTCTTGGTCCTCTAAGGCTATAGAAATCTGATTATGCCCCGAGTAACTATCTAAGAAGTAGTAGTTCTCCTGGATAGCTAATCTATCAAGCATTTTGTCAATAAAGGGGAGGGGAAAGTGGTCCTTTCGGGTGGCATTTTTCAGTTTTCTGTACTCTATGCAAATCCTCCACCTTGTGACAGTTCTTGTGGGAATTAAGTCATTATTTTCATTTACCACTACACTCATCCCCCCTTTCTTGGGTACACATTGAATGGGGCTTACCCATTTGCTATTTGAGATAGGGAATACAATACATGCATCAAGCCACTTAATCACTTCTTTTCTTACCACCACTTTCATGATTGGATTTAGTCGGCGTTGTTGCTCTACACTGGGCTTGTGTCCATCCTCCATGAGGATTTATGCCCTTAATGCCAGACATCATCACCCAAGTGCTTGCTTGTGCTCTTGTAGCACTCTCAACAGCTTCTCTTCCTACAATTTAGACAAGTCAGATGTAAAGTGTCGGAGTCACCCAAATAAGCATATTGAAGGTGAGATGTGAGAGGTTTAAGCTCCCATTTTGGGGCTTCCTCAATTGATGGCTTTGGAGGAGGTCCCTCTGGCCTATTCAAAGGCTCAAAGGGGTGTATCCCTTGCATGTACGCACAAAATATATCTAGGATGTGCATCATCTCTTCAACTTCATCATGACTCCCCAGACTATCAAACAACATGAGTGCTTTCTCTAGAGAATCGTCTAGATATACACTCGGGTCACGAACTTGCTCATCAGCCTCAACAATATATATCATTGAGAGCTCCTCATAGTGGCGGGGAAGTTGGATTGCTTTGTAGACGTTAAAAACTGCTTCCTCATCATCTACCCTGAAAATCATTTTTCCCTCTCTCAAAGAGCATGACCCACAACAATATTACCAATTCACACAAGGATGGTAAAGCTGCCAGGATACTTAAGCTTTTGAGGGAGCTTATTGTGGACCCTTGAAGTGCAGTCCTCAGTAAGTGCAACAGTCTCAAATTCAGTGAGTCTTCTCTTGTGAGCCACTATATCTTTTATGTACTTAGCATACTTTGGAATTTCACGAAGCACATCAACAAGTGGGATATTCAATTGAACCTGGCTCAACATACAGCAAAATTTGCTGAACATGCGATCATCATTCTTTTTCTGCAATCTCTAGGGGAAAGGGGGTGGTGGCCTTGGGGCCTCCACTGGCTCGGGAATTTCAGCATCATTCTTTGGTTCGTGTGTCAATTTAGTTATCAACTCCCCCCTCAGGTATGGGCTTGTTTTTTCTCTTCTTTGTAACTTCCTCTAACTCCCTCCCGTTTCTAAGTGTAACTGTATTCACTTGAGGGTACTTCTCTGTATCACTTGGGAGAGCGCCTACAGGTCTAGTGTTTTGATTTGTTGCTAATTGCCCCATCTGCCTCTCAAGATTTTTGAAGTCGGTCATGAGCTGCTGATTGTCAATCAACAACTTCTTTAGCAAATTATTGGTACTTTCTTCCATTTGTTGGGGTGGTTTCTGAGGCTGATTAAAACTCCATTGGGGTCTATGATGATTATGATTCTGCTGATTTCCACCCCACGAGAAGTTGGAATGATTCCTCCAATTTGGATTGTAAGAATTCTCGTATTGTGCATGCTGATTCGGTGGACCTCTATTCTGTTGCCCCACATAATAGATGGATATAGGATTCGTGGGGCACGTATCATTCATATGACTGTCGCCACACAATTCGTAGCAAATAGACATCTGCTGCACATGTTGCATCTGTTGAGGTTGCTGCATTGTCATCATAGTCATATGGTTGTCCAGCTTTGCAATATCGGCTCTCATGGCTGACAAGTCGTCGAGCTCAAGTAATCCAGTTGCTTTTTTCTTAATTGCCTTTCGTGAATCACCCTCACCTTGTTAATTATGATCATTGCCAGTGAAGTTATTCAACAAGATTTGGATTTCACTGTACGGTCTGGCCATGCAACTACCCTCACAAGCTGAATCAAAATTCATTTTCTATGCCTCATCTAACCCATCTACGAAATTGTGATCCAATATCTCATCAGTCTAACAATAATGGGGACATTCTCCGAGAATCTTCTTGTACCTTTCCCATGCTTAACGAAGTGTCTTGCTAGCTCGTTGTTCGAACCCAAGAATTTGACTCCTCAACATCTTTGTTTTCTTAGTGAGGAAAAACTTGATTAAGAATTTCCTTGCTAGATCATCCCAAGTGTGGATTGAATTCACTGGCTCCTTATTCAACCACTCCTTAGCTTCCCTGAGCATTGAAAAGGGAAAATGTATCAGCTTGACATAGTCCTTGGAAACATTTGGATAATTGTAAGTATCCGTAATTTTCAGGAAATTCTAAATGTGCCTCTGCGGGTCTTTATGAGGTAAACCCACAAATTTCCATGTGGACTAGATCAGCTGCACCATGTACTTTTTTGAGTTCAATCTGCCCTGTGATATCAGGCTTCACAATAGCCTGAGTCATATTAGCCAGACTGGGCCTTGCGGCTTCAACCACCGCGCGCTCCTCATTACTTGACATCTCAATTGGCTATGGTTAAACTAAGATGTCCAACTCTCTTTCAATTCTGGTTCGAGCTTTCACCTCCCTCCTCACTCTGTGAAGTGTTCGTTCAATTTCGGGATCAAGAGGAAGGAGATTATTTGCACTTCTACTTCTTCGCATTCAAGAAAAGATCTTGCATTAGCAACACAAAGTGAACTGAAAATAAAACATGAATAAATAAATAACAAAATCTCAACTCAGTCAAGTAGTTAATTTCTAAGTCCCAGGCAATGGCGCAAAAACTTGTTGCGACCAAAAACACTCACGCTAGTGCACGTGATCATCAAGTAATAATGTAGTGAGTAGAGTACCGTTCCCATGAAGACTTGTGATTAACTATTGATTGATTCATACTCAATTAACTTATCTATCCAAGAGATTTTTTACAAAATAAAGATGTAACGAATTTACTACCTAAACTACCAAGCAATAATTTAACTAGAATAATTAACCAAATAACCAGCAATTTCGAGTAACAATCAGTATGAGAGGATATTCCAAGTAATTACCTTCCTTGGTTGGAATACAGGATTTGTAAATGCATTCTTGTTAATCTTAATTCTATAGACATATAGGCGTTGAGTTAGAATTAAGATTAACAAGAATGCATTTACAAATCCTGTATTCCAACCAAGGAAGGTAATTAGGTATATGTCTATCCTAATTGCGAATATGTTCCCCGATGTCCGGGTTCAAGAACTTGCTATATTTAATTCTATATACAATCTAAAGTTCCCATTTTCGAGTTCAACTAGAGATTCGTAGATAGTATTTCACTGTTAGCTACTCAGTAAAATAATTAAAAATAGAATTAAATAAACAACCCAATATGATAAACCAATTTCGTCAAATTAGACTTCAAACCACAACATTCATGTTTCACCCACGACCCTAGAACAATGGGTTTTAGCCACTCATACTAGTGGTCATTAAAAAAAGGTTCAATTTCATCACAAAGAGTCAAAACAAAGTAAAGAAAGAAGAACTTGATGGTCAAATCCCTTCTTCCCTCTTGCCTCTCTATTTCCTATACTAGACTATGAAAACCTTGATTAATAATCCTTGGGCAAGCTTCACTTTATATAGGTTAAGTGGGATTTCCTTCAGATTTCCAATTATACTCCTGAACAAGTCTTTCCGGAACTTGGACTAGTACGGTCGCGCACCTGGGCGTATCTGGCCGCGCTAGTTGGCTGACTTTCTGTAATGGACGCACTAAAAGTAAAGCGATCGCGCACCTGGGAGCGCTAGTCCAGTTCTTTGTTTCCTCGCTTCTTTTTCTCATCTTCAAGCATATTCAGCTCCGAGGGGTCTTTCTTGCTCCAAAATAGTTCCAATCACAACTTTAAGGTATCACGTAAGCTCCTCATCCTGCAATGAATACAATTCACAATTAGATCCTATTTTTCGTCAATTAATCATATTATGTTATTGGAATATAATAAAGCGGGAGCATAAACGATCGCAAGATCACCTAGATTTAGCCTATTATATACACAAACACACACACACACACATATATATATATATATATATATATATATATATATATATATATATTGTTGGAAATCATGTATATCTATGATGTGTGCGCTTTGGTTGTATGAGCATGATTTTCAGGTATAGGTTTTGATGAATGACAAACAATGAAGTCAAGCGTCTAACAACGATATAATATGACAAACTATCAAATGGCGAGAAAAATATTGATGACGGGATTGCATAGACAAGCCAATTCGAGCCAAAGAGTTCAAGACCGAAGACCCAAGACGTAGGTCGTTAGGTAGAACCAATGTAAGAACAACGTTTAAGTTATCTTATCTTTTGGCTCAACATTAGGTCATCATAAATATGCATAAAATTATTTTATTTAAGTAAATCATTTTATTAAATCATATATATCATAAATATTTTTAATATACTTCAAATAAAATGATTTTAACGTTTTCATTTTTAACCAAAATGGGTTTTGAAGTAAGTTTTCAATTCTGGTATACATAGCGTATATCAAGTATATATAAATGGTATATAATCGATCCGTTGCCAAAGTTTTGAACACTGGAATAACATAATCGATTATATGAAGTACACAATCGATTATATGAAGTCAACAATCGATTGTCTACTTTTAACAATCGATTATTTTGAGACAGTGTGCAACCGAAGTTTTTAAACATCAAAACGATCGATTGTCTTGTCATACAATCGATTGTCAACAATCTATTGTCACCTTAATACAATCGATTATATTTTGACCGTTCCCACAGAATCCTAAATTGATTTTTGAACGTTGAAGAACAATCGATTATTCAGGTTTAACAATCGATTATTTAGCCTAAAATCAGGAATCTGTTTTTTGAACGTTGGGCAGACAATCGATTGTCACCTCCAAACAATCGATTGTTTGAGCACAGAATCAGGGATTTTATTTGTCAATTAAGCAACGGTCAGCACTACTTTTCACCTATAAAAAGAGGTCTTTTGAGCTGATTTTAAACACACAACTCTTGCATATATTGATATACATATTGATCATTTTCAAGCATCATTTTAGAGCTTTTGTTGAGCCATTTGATAGACAACTTTGTGTTGTTCATAGAGCTTATTTTGTTTCTCTTTATCCACTCTATTGAGAGAGTATTTGTTGTAAAAGAGAGTTGTTTTGAGAAGAACATATCTTCTCATTTGTCGGGTTTGCTAAGTACCCAAAGTCTTAGTGGTTGAAGTCTTGGGGTGAGGTATCCTCAAGCAAGTGAAGTCTTGAGGTGCGGTATCCTTGAGCAACTGTAACGGTTTGTTAAGCACCCGTAAGCTTGACGAAGATAGTGGAAATCTCGAGAGAGTCTCTCGGGGACTGGACTAGCCACGGGTTGTGGTGAACCAGGATACATCGGTGCGTTTGTTCTAATTTATTTACTTATCGCACTTATTTATTTCCTGCAATTTTTAAATTCCGCAAGTTTACGCTAATTTTCATTATAACGCTATTCACCCCCCCCTCTAGCGTTAAGCGTATTATCTAACAATTGGTATCAGAGCCTAACTCTCTGAAAGCCTTAACCGGTTGAGAGCAATATATATTTTTCTGTTGAGAATATTGAACGCAGGAACGATGGATGAAGGACAATCCACCACTTGCCCTCCACTATTTGACGGAACAAACTATACATATTGGAAAGATCGGATGAGTATCTTCCTCAAAGCAAACAGTTTTCGTTTGTGGCAAATCATCAAAAACGGTGAACCAATGCCGACAAAGAAAGTTGGAGAAACCACGGTTCCAAAGGAGGAAAATGAATATGATGCCGAGGACATCAAGAAAGTTGAAAATAATGCAAGGGCCATCCATGTATTGTATTGTGTGATCAATGCGGATGACTATAGGAAAATCTCGTGCTGCACAACCGCCAAGGAGATGTGGGATAAACTCGAGATCATCTATGAAGGTACGCCTCAAGTCCGAGAATCTAAAATTGATTTTTTAACTCATAAATATGAAATCTTTAAAATGGAGAAGGAACCCATTGGTGTTATGTTTGAACGATTTTTAAAAATCGTCAACGATCTACATGCTCTCGGGAAAGTTTACACGAACAAAGATCTTGTTCGAAAAGTCCGACGGAGCCTCACTCCCGAATGGCGTTCCAAAGCCAATGCCATCCAAGAGTCGATAGAATTCACGAATATCACAATTGATGGACTAAGAGGTAACCTCGAAACTTATGATAGCACAATTCTTAATCCTTATCTTAGAAGTAATTCGAATTTTGCCTTCAAAGCCTCATCCTCTAAAAGAGAAGAGGTAAGTGATTCGGAAAGGGATGATGATAATATTTCCAATGATATAATTGAAAAGTTTTTTAGGTCTATGAAGAAGGACAAGAAAAAGAAGAAACACCATAGGCGCGTATCACGGGATTCGGACAGCTCAGGCGATGGAACCGCCGCATTGTGTCTCGTGGCAAACGAAGAAGAGGTAAGTACATCTAACTCTCACTCGTTTGAAGAATTACAAAATGCCTATGATGAATTGTATGGTGAATTTGTTAATGCTTCCAAAATGATAAAAGATTTGAAGAAAACACTTTCTTTGCAAGAAACAGATTTTCAGAAAACACTTTCTTTACAAGAAAAAGATTTTGAAAAATCCTCTTCTTTGAAAGAAATAGATCTTGAAAAATTGACTAATGAAAATGGTGTTCTTAAAAATAAAATTGAAGTTCTAGAAAAAGAAAATAAAAAATTTTTGGAAAATGACATTGTTGATTTCAAAAATAAAATCAAGGAATTGAATGAAGTCTCTTCTATTGATAAATGTTCTAATTGTTCTTCTTGTAGTTCCTTAAAATTAGAGAACATAGAACTTAGGAACGCACTAGAAAAACGTAGTGTTGATAGTCCTAAAATTGAAGAGAATAAAAAGGACATAAGTAATGAGGTTGGTCCATCTAGAAAGAATTCTAGGAACCTCACAAATGAGTCTAAGATTAATTATTTTAGACCACCTAGACACAATTCTAGGAATTTTGTAAATGAGTCTAGAATGAATAATTTTAGACCACTTAGACATGAATCTAGGAAATTCAACGCTTCTAGGGGGAACAACTTTAGATCACCTAGAACGCATTTGGCTCAACCTAGACATATGCACAATCCTAATGTTATATGTCACTATTGTAATCGGGTAGGACACATTGCACCCGTTTGTTTTGCTAAACATAGAGATTTATGTATTGTTTATGATTATTATTATCCTAACCCCCAAGGACCCAAAAGAAGTTGGGTACCAAAAACCTATTTTTAGGTTCTTTTTGCAGGTGTGCTTGAAGACTACAATATTGTAGTGGATGCACCAAGCACTAAACCTTAATGCATTAAGGGGGAACGTCGGTTAGTTATCGTATTTTGAATAAAAACGAAATAAGTTGATATATGCTAATAATCATTAATTATTTTTGGGTGATACATGTTTTAATAAGTTTTATTATTGAAAAACAATTAGTATCAATTAGTTTTATAATAAGTGATTGATTCATGTTTTGATGAATATTTTTAGGTTAAATAACAATTGATGAATTTGCGAAAAATGACCGTTATTATGGTGTTACTAATATTTGGAATTATTTGATTTTGTTTATAACAATTGATATCGTCAATGGTTTAAATAACTTTTGGTATACTCTTTTTGCTAATGCCAAAAGGGGGAAGAATATGGGCGATATGCATGCCTTAATTGAGGCGGAATATTCAACTAAGGGGGAATTATATTGAATTGATTATATTGAATTGGTTGCATAAATTGTATGTTGAGATATAGCATGAATTTACGGGGAATTCAATATGCATATCTTCCGTTGTTTGTCATTATCAAAAAGGGAGAAATTGTTGGAAATCATGTATATCTATGATGTGTGCGCTTTGGTTGTATGAGCATGATTTTCAGGTATAGGTTTTGATGAATGACAAACAATGAAGTCAAGCGTCAAACAACGATGTAATATGACAAACTATCAAATGGCGAGAAGCATATTGATGACGGGATTGCATAGACAAGCCAAGTCGAGCCAAAGAGTTCAAGACCGAAGACCCAAGACGTAGGTCGTTAGGTAGAACCAATGTAAGAACAACGTTTAAGTTATCTTATCTTTTGGCTCAACATTAGGTTATCATAAATATGCATAAAATCATTTTATTAAAGTAAATTATTTTATTAAATCATATATATCATAAATATTTTTAATATACTTCAAACAAAATGATTTTAACGTTTTCATTTTTAACCGAAATGGGTTTTGAAGTAAGTTTTCAATTCTGGTATACATAGTGTATATCAAGTGTATATCAATGGTATATAATCGATCCGTTGCCAGTTTTGAACACCGGAACAACATAATCGATTATATGAAGTACACAATCGATTATATGAAGTCAACAATCGATTGTCTACTTTTAACAATCGATTATTTTGAGAGAGTGCAACCGGTTTTTAAACATCAAAACAATCGATTGTCTTGTCATACAATCGATTGTCAACAATCTATTGTCACCTTAATACAATCGATTATATTTTGACCGTTCCCACAGAATCCTAAATTGATTTTTAAACGTTGAAGAACAATCGATTATTCAGGTTTAACAATCGATTGTTTAGCCTAAAATCAGGAATCTTTTTTGAACGTTGGGCAGACAATCGATTGTCACCTCCAAACAATCGATTGTTTGAGCACAGAATCAGGGATTTTATTTGTCAATTAAGCAACGGTCAGCACTACTTTTTCACCTATAAAAAGAGGTCTTTTGAGCTGATTTTAAACACACAACTCTTGCATATATTGATATACATATTGATCATTTTCAAGCATCATTTTAGAGCTTTTGTTGAGCCATTTGATAGACAACTTTGTGTTATTCATAGAGCTTATTTTGTTTCTCTTTATCCACTCTATTGAGAGAGTATTTGTTGTAAAAGAGAGTTGTTTTGGGAGAACATATCTTCTCATTTGTCGGGTTTGCTAAGTACCCAAAGTCTTAGTGGTTGAAGTCTTGGGGTGAGGTATCCTCAAGCAAGTGAAGTCTTGAGGTGCGGTATCCTTGAGCAACTGTAACGGTTTGTTAAGCACCCGTAAGCTTGACGAAGATAGTGGAAATCTCGAGAGAGTCTCTCGGGGACTGGACTAGCCACGGGTTGTGGTGAACCAGGATACATCGGTGCGTTTGTTCTAATTTATTTACTTATCGCACTTATTTATTTCCTGCAATTTTTAAATTCCGCAAGTTTACGCTAATTTTTATTATAACGCTATTCACCCCCTCTCTAGCGTTAAGCGTATTATCTAACATATATATATATATATATATATATATATATATATATATATATATATATATATATATATATATATATATATATATATACATACATATACATACATACACACACATGAAAATTTTGTCAAACTTTTCGAGTGCCAATGATCTTTCTCTGTAGTATAGGCCGCCTCTAGCTAGTGGTTTAGATGAAATTTTTATCAGAAAAATTTCATCGTATATATAAAGTTAATTTTTTTTATGCATATATATAGTAGATATTGAATTCCCAATAAAATATATATAGTAAATATTAAATTTCCAATAAAATTTCTGCCTTCGCTACTGATTACGCCTCCAAGTTTAAGGCAGATTTGAATAGCATTAAGCTTTTGAACTTTGGAGAAGATGATATTATGGAGTTAACTTTCAAACACGACATTATTGTAATGGAATTTTAACCATATCGGTGTAACTTAACTTGTTACGGATTATCAGTTTGCTTTATTTTTAAGGTTACTGTTTTCCTAATTACTTTTATGACCTAATAGTGTAAAAAATTTTACACTATTAACGTGTATAAAAATTAAGACATTATTCATATGTCTTACTAATTTTATGGTAGTAATCCAAACTCTGGCTTCATCTTGAGCTTCAATAGTAACCAATTTAGTCTTCTACTGTTTGGTGCCTTTTGTCCATTTTTCCCTTTTTAAAAGACATAGTCTGAATAAAAAAAGTTAGATCCCCCAGCATGATGCACAAAAGAAGAAATGCAAAATGCTAATTGATGATCAGAAAAGAACAAAAAAGAAATTAGAAAATTGGAGGTAGGACAATAAAATGATTTAAAGAGGTGGTAAAGGATGAAGTACCCAGTATTCATTGTTGGTATTAGATTAGAAAAATAAAATTCTTAGCAAAAGAGGTATAATCTTTTATAGATGGTTTTTTGTTTTAGTATTATTCATTTTTTGTTTTAGCATTATTATACTTCAAATAGAAAAAAAATTAGTTGATAAATTATTGGTATTAATTATATGAAAGACCATTAATGAACAAAATCTTAGAGAATTTCATTTTAGAAATATTAAACTTATACCAATGGGTGAGAGCCGTAGTCACGTAATAGAAAAGTGATCAATTGAACACTCTTTATTAAATAATTATACCATATGATAAAAAATTATATTTTATAAATATATATTAAATCTTAATTATCTCCCACGAAATTTTTGGTTTCGCCACTGGATTATACAATGGTGTCAATGAAATTAAGAAAAAGAGTTTCTTGGCCTTCAATTAGTGCTAATTGCAAAACTATTTTAGGAAGAATGGAGACAAAGTGTTGGAATAATTTAGATTCTAAATGAAGTTAGGAACTTTTTGATTAGATACATTGTTAAGTTTATGAAATTGAGAAAAAAGCCAAGAATTGGTTACTTTTTTGTGAATTTTTAGTAGACAACTTCTTTTATGAAGTATATGGTTTCTATTATAATATCAAATTAATATACAATAATAAGTAGATTCATAATTATATATTATTAATATTTAATAAATTTTTAATAAAAATATAGGATTTACGTAAAGTTACTTGGTTCCTGGAAATCCAGTAACAATATTCTACATCCGCCACTGATTACATACACATTGTTACTGAAATAAATAAATATGTCACTCAGCAACTCGTTTTTTCTTTTTTATTTTCCTTTAGTTTTAATATTTTGTTAATTATCCATGTTTAAATATGACAACGTGGATTTTTTAATAAAAAAATTTCATGTGGCATGTACGTAATGGCAAAGTGATGATGTGGCAATAACATGTTATTTTCGGCACCGAAAATCTGATTTCCTAGTGATATGTATTTTTTGGGCCACTAATATATAATTTAGTGACTTTACTATTACAAAAATTAATTTTGTTACTTAGTTATTACAAATGGCTACTTTTATTACTTTATTGTTACAAAAAGCTAGTCTTCTGACTTTATTGTTACAACTAACTATTTTAATGATTCTACTATTACAAAATATAGTTTTGTGATTTTAGTATTATACTGAGGAAACTTAGTGATAATCGGTAAAATTAACTTACTTAAGCTTCTAGATAAATTAATTATACAATTCAATAAAGTATTAAAGTAAACAAATGTTTTGAGTTGAATTTTCATTGAGCCATTGTCAAAAAGAACTTTTATGTATTTGGACGAAAGAAAAAAAAAGTCAAGTTCCCACATGAGCAGTGTTGCAGATATAAAATAAAGTTTCTTAAGAGTGGACTAACTTATTGCATAAACATACTAATAACCAATGGTATATTTACCTAAGGGGAGAGGAACAAGCTTCTAATTATCACTCGCATATATAATAGATATCTCGTTAACGTAGAGATCCAAAAAGTCATCACCTATTTTCTTATTTATTCGGTGTCTTCATGGCCTTGAAACCTTCATTTATAGTTGCCTCGACTTGCGTATGCAGTCCGGACGCGTAGCCGAAAAGCTTAAATATGAAAATATCTGAAAATGCTAAATTTTGATGTTAAAATAAATAAATTTGACTTCGTTCAATATTTTAGGTAAACGGACACAGACTCATTATTTGACGATTCTAGAGGGTTCGTAGTAAAATATGGAATTCGGGCGTATGCCCGGAATCGAATTCCGAGGTCCTGAGCCCCAGAAATGAATTTTTAAAGGAAATTATTTTTTTGAAATTGTCAAGGAAAACTGAAATAAAATTGATTAGAACGTATAGGTATTGGGCCCGTATTTTGGTTCCGGCGCCTGTACAAGTATTATAAGTGATTTAAGATGTTTCTATAAAGTTTGGTTGAAATCGGACGTCGTTTGATGTGTTTCGGACTTAAAGTTCAAAATTTGAAAGTTAATGAAGTTTGAGGAAAAACTATTGATTTTGAGATTTGATTCGTTGTTTTTGATGTTATTTTGGCGATGATCGCACAGTTAAGTTCGTAGGATGTTGTTGAGTTAGTGCTTGTTTTTGGTTAAGAGCCTCGAGGGCTCGGGTGTGTTTCGGAGGTGTTTCGAAGTGGTTTCAAACTTAGGAAAATTGCAAATTTTGCTTCTGCTGTTGCAGATCCCATTTCTTCTTCCCCTTCGCGATCCATCTCTCGTGTTTGCGAAGCTTCAGCTTTTCTTCCTTCACGTTCGCATCCCTGCCCTCGCGTTCGCGTATGGTTATTTGACCCTGAGGGTTTAGCCTTATTTTTTCCTCTTCGTGTTCGCATACATGCAATCGCATTCGCGTATCTTGGCAGGACTTCTTTATCGCGTTCGCGTGAGGGCCCACGCGTTCGCGTAGTTCAATTTCTGGACCCCAACCTTTTTACTCTCCGCATTCGCATTCTCATCTCGCAAACACGATGGTCTGTCAAGTGCTACCTTTCGCTAATGCGACTAGCCTGTCGGGAACGCGAAGAGCAATTTTGCCCAGTTATTTTAAAATTCCAAAACAGAACCAGTGACGGGAATTACATAACACTTCACGAACTCCTTTTTCTCCAAGGTTCTCCCCCGACTTTTTGAGCATTATTTCATCAAAGCTTCGTGGGTAAACATTGTTTAACTTGTTTTCTTCATTTTCCATAACTATCTATTGAAATTCTAGGCCTAAAATATGTAATTAAGGGTAGAAATTAGGGAATTTGGTAGAGTTAGGGCTTTTAGATTTTTCTTGATTTAGACCTCGTTTTTGGGATCGCATTTGAAAATAAATTATATATTCAGGCTCGTGGGTTAATAGGTGATTTGATTTCTATCTGAACCTCGTGTTTTGACCAAGTGGGCCCGGGGCCGATTTTTGGGATTTGGGAAAGAATGCTTGGAAATCTATAATTAGGTATTGGGTTTGATTTGTTTATCATGTATTGATGTTATAAAGTCATTACTCTATAGATTTGATTGATTTGGAGTCGAATTCAAGAGGGAAAGCGGTTGTTGTGGACTGAATTGGTCGTAGAAGTTGAGGTAAGTGTCTGGTCTAACCTCATCTTGAGGGATTAGGAGTTGAGTCATATTTGCTACTTGTTTTGTATCGAGTATGACGTATAGGCATAGTGACGAGTATCTATACGTTGGTGTCTAGCATGACTGTGAGTCTTTAAATTGTGAATATCTTGATTCTTGTTGTACCTTTCATGCCTTAGCGATGATTTCTAATTGTTATGAAACGTTTGTGGAAAGAATTATGATTTTTGAACTTCGAGGAGCATTGGCTCAAGTTATTTTACAAATTGAGAAAGTATATGAGATTATTGTACCCTTTGGGAGCATTGGCTCAAATGGTAACGTGAGTTATGAAATGAAAGTGAAAGGAAGAGAAAGAATCATTAAATTGTACCATTGCCGGGTTATTATTGCTTTATTGATTATTCTCCCTTGCCGGGATTTAACTGTTTACTTGTTGCTCCCTTGCCCGAATTTATTTATATAGATGGTGTTCCCTTGCAGAGATTTCTGTTATTATTCTGTTTATTCCCTTGCCCTTGTTTTGGTTGTTTTTAGGCAAGGAAAAGTGATAAAGCACGAAGGGTGATGCCGTACAAAGATTGATATTGTGAGGAAGGAGTTTAAAGCACGAAGAGTAATGTCGTGCCGTATGATTTACCATTCCATACCGACTTTCATTGATTATATGGAGAAGAAATTGTCACGACCCAAACCCGGTCGTGATGGCGCTCAGCCACAAGGCTGGGCAAGCCCGACCAATACCTTCCCAAATTCAGCGATTCAGCCAAAAACGAAGCAAGCAAGGAAAAATATGACAACTTTAACACTAAAATCCCAAATAACTGGAAAATGTAACTGTACGAATAGGAAACCACAACTGAACAAACTCCCAAGACTTGGGGTCACGAGTATCGAGCCTATAACAATACCGAACAAGAGTCTAAAAAGAAAGATACATATGTCTGAATAACAAGAGATAGCTGGTAAGATCATAGTAATCGGTCCTACGGACGCTGGCAGCTACCTCAATACTCTGGCAACTGGAAAAGCAACAACGACAACGCTAGACCTTTGGAGCACCTGGATCTGCACACAAGGTGCAGGGAGTATGGGGTGAATCTACCAACTCAGCAAGTAATAAGCATGTATAAAAACCCGAAGACAAGAAAACACGAAATAACACAAAATAAAGCTATCTAGCAGTTCTATGAGAAATAAGCAACAGTAAATAAGTGCATGAGATGCAATGCAATGAATGAACACTGCGGAACGTGCAGCCCGAGCCATATGGGTACCCGCGCTCACTGTGGGGATTCAGTCTCCGGAGGGGCTCCTACAGCCCTAGCTCCATATCATACAGTGCCAATAGTTACCACTGTTTCCATCACAATACACGGTGTCCTTAGTTACCATCGTTTTCATTAGGTGTCCTTTGTTACCATCGTTCCCATTTAAAATACACAGTTTCCTTAGTTACCACCGTTTTCATTTAAAATACATGTTGTCCTTAGTTACCACCATTTTCATTGCAATATGCGGTGTCCTTAGTTACTAATTTCATTTTAAAATAATATACAGTCCAAAAATAGCGAGATAGTACTCGTCAGTCCGAAATATCATTTAAAATCATTTGAGTACTCAAAACGTATAAATATGGTTGAGTTTGCAAAAATAGTATTTAAACTTGGACTGATATCAGATAATATTCAAATCATGAAAATTCTGAGATAACGATCCCTGAAGGATCCTACAAATCGGCACAAGGCTCCAAACATGGCATCAGGCCCAAATATCATCAATAAAGTATGCGAAGCAATCGCCAACATAGTACAATATATCCCTCGTATTGGACCAAGTCAAAATTTCCAACATATACGACCCCGCACTAGCCATGGAGTGCATGTCTAGCCTTATAATAGCGTCACAATGTGATATACCGGGGTTTCAAACCCTTGGGTCATTATCTACACTCATTACTCACCTCAAGCCGGCCACAAACTAGCTCGCAATGCCTTTCCCTCGAGAATCAACCTCCGCGGATGCCAAATCTGATCAAAACCCATAGGAATACGTCAAAATAGGTTATTGGAACATAACCCAATAAAAATAACTCGAACTACACCCAAAAACACGAAGTTGGCAAAACCCGAGCCCCGGCCCCACTTCTCGAAAAATTATGAAATTCATATTTTCAGAATCATCGTCTCGCCACGAGTCTATACATATCAAATTTACAAGAATAGGAGTCCATTTGACCTCTCAATTAACACTTTAAGCATCACTTGGGTTTCAAGCCCTAACCACCATTGTTGACATTAAAAACCTTAAATTCTTTGTGTTTAATCCATGATTTCTCAATATATTGATATACTATAGGTCCAAGAGTTCTTACCTGATTAATTCCCTTAAAAACCTCTCCAAAAATCGCCCACAATCACCTTAGCCCGAAGTCTAAATGTTCTTCTCTTTTATGTTTTGAAAACCTACTGTTGCAATAAACCCAGGCCGATTTACGCTTCCGCGACCTATTCTCCGCTTCAGCGAGTCCGCTTCCGCGACCTCTTGACCGCTTCTGCGGTCTAGCTTAAATCCCCAGAGACCGCTTCTGCGGTCATTAACCGCTACTGCGGTCCCAGTTTTTCATCCTTGGCTGCTTCTGCGGCTCAAATTTTGCTTCAGCGGACGCCGCCTACGCGGTCCAATGTCCGCAAACGCGGAAATACCAGATGACAGCCACCAAAATCTTATGCAAACTCCAAAATTCTTCGTTTAACCATCCGGAATCACCCCGGGGCCCCCGGCACCCCAACCAAAACCACCAACCTACTCCTAAACATCATACGAACTTGTTCAAATCATAAAAACATGTCCTTAAACACAAAAATCATCAAATCATAGCAGACTCAAACCTAAGTTTCAACTAAAACTTCCGAAACTAACATTCGACCAAAACCCGACCAAACGACGTCCGAATGACCTGAAATTTGCAGACATATCTAAAATCACCTAACAAAGCTATTGCAACTCTCAGAATTCCATTCCAACCCCCGAATCAAAATCTCACCTATCAACCGGAATTCACCGAAATTCAACTTAGCCAATTCAAGCCTAATTCTACACCGGACCTCCAAATTCAACTTCTCTCCCAAGTAATAATTCACCATCCGAAACTATTCAAATCATCGGAAATCCATTCCGAGCCCTCTAACTCACAAGTCAACGTCCGGTTGACTTTTCCAACTTAAGCTTTCCTTAAAGAGACTATTGGTTTCATTTCTAACCAATTTCATTCCAACACACCTCAAACTCACCAAACACATATATCAACACACGGGGAAGCATAGTATGGGTATAACGAGGCTGAAATGAAACAGACAATGGGTCAGATCGTCACAAAAATAGATTTAAAGAGGGTGATGTCGTGTACTTGGTTATTATATGATTGATTTGGTGAGAACGAGAATAAAATCATGAAAGGTGATTCCATGAAAATGTTGATTTTTGAGCCTAGTCGGGTGTTGGCTTGTGTGGTTTCCCGATCTTCTTTGTATGACAGCATTAGAGAGCGCCATTATGATGACCCGCATTTGCTTGTCCTGAAGGACAGGGTCCAGCATGATGATGCCAGAGATGTGATCATTAGAGATGATGGTGTGTTGCAAATGCATGGCCGGATTTGCGTGCCCAATGTGGATGGGGTCCGAGATTTTATATTAGAGGAGGCCCACATCTCGCGGTATTCAATTCATCCTGGTGCCACGAATATGTACTAGGATTTGAGACACATTACTGGTGGAGGAGAATGAAAAAGGATATTGCGAATTATGTGGCTCGGTGTTTCAACTGTCAGCAGGTTAAACATGAGCATCAGAGACCCAGGGGTGTACTTCAGCGGATAGATATTTCGGAGTGGAAATAGGAGAAGATTACTATGGATTTTGTGAGTGGTCTTCCTCATACCTCGAAGAAGTTTGATTCAATTTGGGTGGTCGTGGATAGGCTGACCAAGTCCGTGTACTTCATTCTGGTATGTACTACCCATTCTTCGGAGAAGTTAGCAGAGATTTTTATCCGGGAGATTATACAGTTGCATGGGTCCCAGTTTCCACTATCTCAGATAGGGGTACTCAGTTCACTTCCCAATTCTGGAGGACCTTTCATCAGGATTTGGGCACACAGGTACAATTGAGCACGGCATTTCATCCTCAGACGGACGGATAGTCCGAGCGCACTGTCACGACCCGAATTTTTCCCACCATCGAGAGTCGTGATGGCGCCTACTATCAAAGCTAGGCAAGCAAACCCTTTTTAAACATTTTCACAAAACCTTAATCTAAGACAATATAAATACTGTAATAATTAATTAATATCACGCGGAAGACTTTTAGCCACAATGGTTAAACAACAATAGTAAAAATGCGGAACTTGCTACATGCCTTTACCCAGTATCTGGTGTCACTACTCATGGACTACTAACAGAGTTCTACAAACATTAGTCTGAAGGAAATGTATGACAAGTCTGTTTTTGGTACAATAAAAACTACAGAAAGAGATGGATGAGACTCAGGGCCTACGAACACCAACGACCTACCTCGGTGTCTCTGGACTGAAGGATCTCTCCCTAGCTACTACTACGGTCCGTAAGCTGTATCCTGACCTGTGCACAAAAGGGCACAGAAGTGTAGTATTAGCACAACCGACCCCATATGCTGGTAAGTGCCCGGCCTAACCCCGGCAAGGTAGTGACGAGGCTAAACCGGACCTACCAAAAAAACAACCTGTACAGATATATGTGCAATAACGAACAGATAACAAAATTTAAATAGCTAATGGGAGGAGCATGCTAGGGGATGTAACAGTTCAATTATAAGTCCAACGAACAAGAAATGGAATTGTATATATAACATTAATAAAATAAAGCCAGTGAATCAACAACTACACGGCACCACCCTTCGTGCTTTTACTCTCATTTCTCACCAGAACTGTCAAATATAATACACGGCATCACCCTTCGTGCTTTTACTCTCAACACACAGTGCACGGCATCACCCTTCGTGCTTTCCTCACATAACTCTCACATCAAGGCACGGAATGACCCTTCGTGCTCAAATAATCAAGAAACATGGCACGGAAAGACCCTTCGTGCATAATCTCTCTCTTTCTCACCCAATCAATGGTCACAACCAAACAGGAAAGGAATATACAACAAGATAAAGTATCCCGGCAAGGGAGAACAACTCTACTACAAGTCCTGGCAAGGGAGAATAACTAAACAATAAGTCCCGACAAGGGAGAATAACTCAATAATAAGTCCCGACAAGGGAAAAATACCAAAATTCCTTCTTTAGCCCATTTACTTCTCAACTATCACTTCATAGTGCATTAACAAGTAATTATCACAATTGTTCACTTTTTTCAAAATTTTTAATAGCAATTATGACTCACGATCATGCTAGACTCGGGCGCATAGGTAAATGTCACCATACCTATACACCGACTCCACATAGCACATAGCAAATATTATCCTAATCATATTCGCTCAAGCAAAAGTTAGATCAAACACTTACCTCGAAAGCTTCCAACTCAACTCACGCCTCTATAATATCTTCACCCCTCGAATTTGCCTCAAAACCGGTCAAATCTAACCACAATTTACTCAGATGTATTAACAAATTTTAGTTAAATCAATTTAAATGCATAAGAATGAAATTTCCAAAGTTTTACCCAAAAATTCCCAAATTGCAGCCGGACCCACATGGTCAAAACTCGGGGTTCAAATAAAAACCGGGTTACCCATTCCTCTACGAGTTCATATATGCAATTTGTTTTAAATCGGACCCAAATTGAGGTCCAAATCCCCTATTTTAAGAAAACCTAGGTTCTACCCCAAATCCCCAATTTTACCCACTGAAAGCTTTGATTTTAAGATGAAATCATGATAAAAGTTGTTAAGGATTAAAGAAATTGAGTAAAAGTTGACGTACAATTTGTTTGGGAGAAAATGAGTCGAGAGAAAATCCCCAATGGAGGTTTGAGTTTTGAAAATATGAAAAATGAAGTTTGAAATCGTCTAAGTATAGGTTGCACAGTCGCAGATGGCGCAATTGCAAAGTTTTGTTCGCAATTGCGAAGAATGCAGAAAAGTAGTGGATGTCGCAATTGCGAGAAATTATCGCAATTGCGAAGAGGGAAAATTTTGAATGGGGTTCACATTTGCGAGAATGTCTTCGCATTTGCGAAGACTGGGCTATAAAGGTGGGATCGCATTTGCGAAGATTGCTTCGCATTTGCGGAGTCTGGCTATAAAAAGGGGGGATCGCATTTGTGATGAGGGAGGCCAAAGGGGAGGTCTCGCATTTGCGAGAATGGCTTCGCAAATGCGAAGACTGCAGATACCAGCTGCTACAATGCTTCAAAATAAGCCTAACACCTATCTGAAACCCACTCGAGCCCTCGGGGCTCCAACCCAAACATGCACCCAACCTCAAAAATATCCTACGGACTTACTCGTGCTATCAAATCACCAAAATAACATCAAAATCAAAGAATCAACCTCCAAAACTCACGATTTTCATTTCAAAGTTCTAAACTTTAAAAGTTTCCATTTTTAGTCTGAACCACGTCAAACGACGTCCGTTTTCAACAAAACTTTACAGATAGTACTTAACGCTCATTTAAGACTTGTACGAGGCGTCGGAACAAAAATACAAGCCGATACTATTACTTTTGATAAAATCTCATTTTCATTTTTTCTTAAGCATTTTCAAAAAACAATTTCATAGAAAAGTTCTGTACTCGAGCCTGCGACCTCGAATTTCGATTTCGGTAATACGCCTGAGTCCCAAATTTCCTTACGGACCCTCCAGGACCGTCATATCACGGGTTTGGGTCCGTTTACCGTAAATGTTGACCAAGGTCAACTATAGCAATATTATTATCATAATTCATAGTTTTTAACACATAATTCAAATATTTCCACATAAAAAAATTCAGGCTTCACGCCCGGACTGTGCATGCAAATCGAGGCAACCAAATAAGAGGCTTTCATGGTCTCAAACGAAGAAAAGAAGAATTAAGGTGATAACCCTTTGGGTCGTCACATCTTCCACCTCTAAAACAACTGTTTGTCCTCGAACAGACAAAAGAAAGAAGTACCTGAGTCGGGGAATAGATGGGGATAACAACTCCACATATCAGACTCTGAGTCCCAGGTCGATGCCTCAGCAGACTGACCTCTCAACTGAACACGCACTGAAGGAAAATTCCATGACCTCAACTGGCAAACCTGCCGGTATAAAATAGCCACTGGCTCCTCCTCATATGATAGATCCTTGTCCAATTGGACAATGCTGAAGTCTAACACGTGGGCGGGATCGCCATGATACTTTCGAAGCATGGATACATGAAAAGCCGGATGCACAGATGACAAGCTAGGCGGCAAGGCAAGTCTATAAGCCACCTTCCCCACACGGTCAAGAATCTCAAATGGGCCAATAAACCTAGGGCTGAGCTTGCCCTTCTTCCCGAATCTCATCACGCCCTTCATAGGCGATACACGGAGCAATACTCGCTCCCCAACCATGAAAGCAACGTCCCTAACCTTACGATATGAATAACTCTTCAGCCTAGAATGATCTGACCGAAGTCTGTCCTGAATGATCTTGACTTTATCCAAGGCCTCCTGTACCAAATATGTAACCAATAACCAAGCCTCTCCCGGCTCAAACCATCCGACTGGGGACCGACACCGCCTAGCATACAACGCCTCATACGAAGCCATATGAATATTGGACTGGTAGCTGTTGTTGTAGGCAAACTTTGCTAAAGGAAGGAGCTGGTCCCACGAGACTCCAAAATCAATAACGCAGGCTCGGAGCTTATCCTCATGAATCTGAATGGTCCTCTCGGACTGACCGTCCATCTTGGGTAAAATGTTGTACTCAACTGGACCTGGGTGCCCAACTCGTGCTGTACCACTCTCCAGAAATACGAGGTAAACTGCGAAACCCGGTCCGAAATAATAGATATGGGCACCCCATAAAGGCGAACGATCTCTGTGATATAAATCTCAGCATACCTATCGGACGAATAGGTGGTGGCAACTAGGAGAAAATGTGCTGACTTGGTCAACCTATCAACAATAACCCATATAGCATCAAAATTCTTCCGAGTCATCGGAAGTCCAGTAACAAAATCCATGGTGATTCTCTCCCACTTCCATTTGGGAAGCTCAATCCTCTGAAATAACCCACCGGGCCTCTGATGCTCGTACTTAACCTGCAGACAATTCAGACAACAAGCCACATATGCAACAATGTCTTTCTTCATTTTGCACCACCAATAATATTGTCTCAAATCCTAATATATCTTCGCGGCGCCCGGGTGAATAGAATACCGAGAACTATGGGCCTCCACTAAGATCAACTCCCGAATACCATCAACATTGGACACACAAACTCGCCCCTGCAATCTCAATACGCCATCATCTCCTAAATTCATCTCCCTGGAACCTCCTCGCTGCACCGTGTCTCCCAAGACACACAAATGGGGATCATCAAACAGTCGCTCCCGGATACGCTCCTTCAATGAGAAATATCCAATCTCACAAATCTATTGGCCAAGGCCTGAACATCCAAGGCAAGCGGCCTTTGGCTGACCGGAATATAGGCAAGATACTCAATGCATCGGCCACCACATTGACCTTTCCCGGGTGGTATAAAATAGAAACATCATAGTCTTTCAACAACTCCAACCACCTTCGTTGTCTCAAATTCTACTCTTTCTGCTTAAACAATTATTGAAGGATCTTGTGATCCGTGTACACCTCACACGTCACACCATACAAATAATGCCTCCAGATCTTCAAGGAATGAACAATGGCTGCCAACTCTAGGTCATGAACTGGATAATTCTTCTCGTGGATCTTCAACTGCATGGAAGCATATGCTATGACCTTGCCATTCTGCAACAACACTGCGCCAAGCCCAATATGGGAAGCATCACAATAAATAGTATAAGGCCCAGATCCCGTAGGGTAAATCAATATCGGTGCCATAGTTAGAGCTGTCTTGAGCTTCTGGAAGCTCACCTCGCACTCATCTGACCACCTGAACTACCCACCCTTCTAAGTCAATCTAGTCATCGGGGCTGCGATGGATGAAAACCCCTCCACGAAACGTCTATAGTAACCAGTTAACCCCAAGAACCTCCGGATCTCTGTAGCTGAAGCTGGTCGCGGCCCGTTCTTGACTGCCTTTATGTTCTTCGGGTCCACCTAAATACCCTCTGCTGATACGACATGACCCGGAAATGCGACTGAACTCAACCAAAATTTGCACTTTGAGAACTTGGCATACAACTGGTTATCCTTCAGAGTATGAAGAACCACTCTGAGTTGTTGCTCATGCTCCTTCAGGCTGCGGGAGTATACCAAGATGTTGTCAATGAATACAATCACAAATAGGTCCAAGTAGGGCCTGAACACATGGTTCATCAACTCCATGAATGCTGTCGGGCCATTGGTCAACCCAAACGACATGACCAAAAGATCAGAATGCCCATACCGAGTATGAAATGCTATCTTAGGGACATCAAACGCCCTAATCCTCAATTGATGATAACCAGACCCTAGCACCCTAACTTGCGTTTCCACCCAACTTGTCGAGACTTCATCCGGTGTTCCATGTTTCTATGCTCTGAAAGTACTTTGGGGACCCGTCTCATATATTAGACTTCAGCACTATTCAGTTGGATGAGGTTTTTACCTACGATGTGGATCCAGTGGTATTTTGGGTCGTTAGATTCGAAAGCTGAGATCAAAGGACATAGCTTCGGTGAAGGTACAGTGGAGAGGTCGGCCAGTAGAGGAGGCCACTTGGGAGACCGAGCAAGAAATACGGAACATATATCCTCACTTTTTTGAGACTCTAGGTATGTTTCGAGGATGAGCGTTTGTTTAAGTTAGGGAGGATGTAATTACACGATAGATTTCAGTTAGAAATAAGACAACTAGTCTCTTTTTGAGAATGTTAGCTTGGAAAAGTTAACCGGATGTTGACTTATGAGTTAGAGGGCTCGGAATGGAACTCTGGTGATTAAACTAGTTTTGGGTGATGATTTGTGACTTAGGAGTGCAATCGAAATTGAATTTGGAGGTCTTGTTTAGAATTAGGCTTGAATTGGCTAAGTTAGAATTTTGGCGAATTCCGGTTGATAGGTGAGATTTTGACCTGAGGGTCAGAATGAAATTTCAAGAGTTGCAGTAGCTCCGTTAGGTGAGCTTGGATATGCGTGCAAAGTTTTAGGTCATTCGGAAGTGCTTAGATCAGGTTTTTGATCAAATGAAAGTTTTAGAAGTTTTAGTTTAACGTAGGCTTGAATCCGTTGTAACTTGATGATTTTGATATTAATGATAGTGTTTTTATTGCCCGAGCAAGTTTGAATGAGGTATTAAAACATTTTTGTGCTTTTGGTTGAGGTCCCGGAGGCCTCGGTGTGGTTTCGGATGGTCGAACGGGAAGTTTGGACTTATTAATGTGCTGCAAAAAAATGCACAACAGTGCAGACCAACAATTGGTCATCGCGGGAGTTGGTCCGCGTTCGCGAAGGGATGGTTTGGCAGTTCATCCCATTCGCGTGGGAGTCCTCGCATTCCGGTAGAAGGGCCTAGGGCCCTTCCTGGCTTTGTTCAATGCGTTCGCAGAAGAGGGTTCGCGTTCGTGTAGTGAGAGGACTCAGAGCATCGCGTTCGCGATAGTGTGTCCACATTCGCAAAGTGTGAATGGCAAGTTAGCGGAATTTTTTCATCGCGAATGCGTGGCTTGGACTGTGTTCGTGTAAGGTTAAATCTGGGGGACATAAGGGTTTTTATATGTTATTTCATCGCGACTCATATCATTTTTCCACCATTTTTACTCCGCCAAGAGAGCTTTTTGACCGATTTGAAGAGGGTTTTCGATGTCTATTGATTGGAGGTAAGTCTCTTAACTTAGAAACACCATTTTATTGAAGAATCAACCATCAAATTCATGAAAGTGGGTTGAAATTGTGAAGAACTAGGGCTTTGTTTTGAAAATGAATTTTGGGGATTTCAAAGGCCATTTGAACTCCGTTTTTGGTAAACTTTATATGTACAGACTCGTGGAGAGACGAGGAATCCGTTGATGTGACTTTTGTAATTTTTCAAGAAGTGGGCCTGCGGCTCGGGTTTTACCAACTTCGTAATTTTTAGTGTTTTTCAAGCAATTTCGATTGGGTTATGTTTCTTTAGCATACAATAATATATTCGTTGTGATTTTAAATAGATTCGATGCGTGAGGAGATCAATTCAAAAGGAAAGAGCACCGCGGACTAGTCTACAGCCGGTTTGAGGTAGGTAATAAATGTAGACGATGACCTGAGGATTTGAAACCCCGGTGTCTCACATTGTGACGCTGTATTGAGGCGAGATACATACTCTACTGTGAGTGTGGGGTCGTTCGCGTATGGACTATGGCCTAATCCGTCCGAGCAATGTCTACACGGTGTTAATTGCCTAGAAATTGGCTAGTAAACATCATGCTTGGATTTTTATGAGCATATTTGATTTGCGAGCCAAATGTTTAGATCCCTTAGGGATTATTATCACTCTTTAGATGATATTGGGCATGTTCCCATGATATCAACCCTGAGTTAAATATTATCTAAAAATGAGTAGAAATCTTCTAAGGCTTTAATCTTAAACTATAATACATCTTAAATGGAATCGAAAATGGTAATTGATTGTGCTCGTGTGGCTTGCCTGCATATATATAGTTGGATTGATTGTGGATCGGACTTCACGCCGTAACGAATGCTACTATGTCATTGCACTTGGGCTGTATAAGCCCCTCCGGAGTCTGAACCCCCACAGTGAGCGCGGGTAACCACTAGATCGGGATGTATGCCGCAACGGTCATATGCATTGCATTGGATTTCATACATTGATATCTCTCTGTCGTTGATTTATTGTTATTTATTATTAGCGTTGTTAAAATGGTAGTTTCAGCTTTGCATTGTGGTATTTCAGGATTTCTTACTTTCAAGTCGTTATACATGTCTATTACCACTGAGTTGGAAGTACTCACTTTACTCCCTACACATTGTGTGTAGATTCAGGTATTCCGAAGACTTAGTTTAGCAGTCGCTGTCTTTCAGAGTTTATTCAGAGTTGTCAAGGTAGCTGCCTGACGGATGCGGGACCTGACTTCTCCCCTTTATTTCAGTCTTATTTTCACTCTCTAGACTTATATACATTTTCAGATATTGTTACTCAGTTGTTTTAGAGGCACTAGGCTCATGACCCCAGATTCTATGGGAGTGTTTTTGTAAGATATATTTTGGTCTGTTCCATACTGTTATATTTCAAACATTGACTTATTATTCTTAAGCTGTTAAATTCTCTTAAATTGTCGGTAATGAGTTATTAGATTGGGTTCTTGAGAGGTAATTGATCAGGCTTGCCTAGCTATATGGTGGGTTGCCATCACGATCGGGTGTGGGTCGTGATAAGTTGGTATCAGAGCCAGGTTACTAGGCCTCACGAGTCATGAGCTGGTTAGTATAGTCACGCGGATCGGTACGTAGATATCCTCGGGAGGCTACAGAACCTTTAGGAAATGCTTCTCTTCTTGAAATTCTTGTCGTGCAACTTTTTTGGTTCGAGGACTAAATTTTCTGTATTCTATTCTCTCACAAATGACAAGAACCCGTGCTACCGAACGTGGCGGACGACCACCTTTGGCACCCACTAGAGGTCGTGGTCGCAGTCGTGGTCGACGCAGACCAGTAGGGGCAGCACCTGCAGATGCACCAGTTGCCCAGGTCTAGGACCAGCCTCCAGCTATAGATGCTCCAGCAGCACCTGTTCAGGCACCGACAGTGCCTTTTGTGATTCCTGGTCTTCAGGAGGCTTTGGCTCAGATCCTATCCGTCTGCACATGCCTGGCTCAGGCCGTATCACCCACTACTGCAGCAGCTACTTCTCATACGGGGGGTGGTCAGCAGAATACCCGCTACTAGCACACCCAAGCATGGTGTCCAGGGATTGCAAACACCAGTTGCACCAGTGGCACCAGTTGCTCTTGTTGCACCACTTGCTCCAGTTGCTTCGATTGCTCCGATTGCCCCAGTTGCACTAGCTCAGGATTTTGTAGTTCCGGATATGCCAGATGACGAGCAGCGTCGACTGGAGAGGTTTGGCAGGCTCCAGCCTCCGACATTTAGTGGTACAGAGGGCAAGGATGCCTAGGGATTTTTGGACAAGTGTCAGCGTATGCTCCGAGCTACAGGGATATTGGAGTCGAGTAGGGGTAGCTTTTATTACTTTCCAGTTCTCAAGGCCTATATTTACTTGTTGGGAGGAGTTTGAGAGGCGTAGGCCTGTTGGAGCAGCGCCTCTTACTTGGCAGCAGTTCTCCGCTCTATTTCTGGAGAAGTATGTTCTGTAGTCTTGCAGGGAGGAGCTGCGTCATCACTTTTAGTGGTTGGTTCATGGGGACATGACTGTGACCCAGTATGAATTGAGGTTTACGCAGCTAGCTCGACATGCTACTTGGATGATCCCGACTGATCGGTAAAGGATTAGGAGGTTCGTGAATGGCCTCAACTATCCTATTCGCATTTTGACGACTAAAGAGAGAGTTGTGGCCGCCTCGTTTGAGAAGGTAGTTGATATGGATCGTCAGATTGAGATAGATCATCGTCGGGAGTGTGAGGAGAGAGAGGCTAAGAGGCCTCGAGGTTCAGGTTGCTTCAGCGGTGCTTCGTCTAAGGGCCAATTCTAGCGCAGCAGAGGTCGTTCCTTCACACCTCCACAGTCAGGTCGCACAGAGTACAGTGTGGCTTCTTCAGGCCGTTGTCATCGGGGTTATCAGCAGGATCAGTCTTCACTCAGCGCCATTCCAGTTCAGAGTTCTACTCTTGCTTCTTCATCCCAGGGTTCATCTGCAGAGAGGGGTTCCCGTCAGCCCCCTTCTACATCTCCAGGTTGTTGCTATGAGTGCGGTAAGTTGGGTCACATGAGGAGACAGTGTCCTCAGCTCCATGGTAGACACTCTCAGCAGAGGGATCAGCCCTCATCTTCTACTCCTATTTCTTCAGCACCCACCTAGCCAGCTAGGAGTGGAGGTCAGGTAGCCATAGGTCACCCCAGGGGTAAGGACCATATTGGCGGCAGTCAGGATCGATTCTATGCTCTTCCAAATATGAGGGATGCCATCGCATCAGATGATGTCATCACATGTAAAATCTCAGTCTGCCAGGGGATACTTCTGTCTTATTTGATCCTGAATCTACCTATTCCTATGTACTTCATATTTTGCTCATTATTTAGGTACGACACGTGGTGTCTTACCTCGCCTGTGCACGTATCTATGCTGGTGGGTGATATTATTATTGGGGATCATGTATATCGATCGTGTCTGGTGACTATTAGGGTCTGGAGACCCGAGTTGACTTGTTATTATTAAGTATGGTGGATTTCCACGTGATTCTGGGTATGGACTGGCTATCTCTGTACCATGTTATTCTGGACTTTTATGCCAAGACAGTTACGTTTGCTATTCTGTGTATTCGGAGGATCGAGTAGAGAGGCGCGACTGATTATGTGCCTAGTAGGGTAATTTCTTTCTTAAAGGCCCATCTGTTGGTTGGGAAGAATTGTCTATCATACCTGGACTTCGTTAGAGATGTTGGAGCTGAGGCTCCTAGTCTTTATTTTTTTCCCGTTGTGAGGGATTTCCCTGATGTGTTTCCAGCAGACCTGCCAGGTATGTCGCCGGATAGGGATATTGACTTCGGTATTGATCTGGTGTCGGGCACTCAACCCATCTCTATTCCTCCCTATCGTATAGCACCAGCGGAGCTAAAATAGTTGAAGGAACAACATTAGGAACTCCTCGATAGGGGGTTCATTCGCCCGAGTGTATGACTATGGTCTGCACCAGTCTTATTTGTATAAAAGAAGGATACAATGAGAATGTGTATTGACTATAGGCAGTTAAATAAGGTGACAGTAAAGAACAAGTATCCACTACCCCGTACTGAGGATTTGTCTGATCAGCTTCAGGGGGAAAGGGTATTCTCTAAGATTAAGCTCTGATCAAGCTATCACCAGCTGAAGATTAGAGAATCCGACATCATGAAGATAGATTTCAGGACGAGATATGGGAACTTAGTTTCTGGTTATGTCATTCGGGCTGACTAATGCCCCAGCCGCATTCATGCACTTGATGAATAGTGTATTTCGGCCATATCTGGATTCATTCATGATTGTGTTTATTGATAACATACTGTTGTACTCGCGTATCCAGGAGGAGCACGTGCAGCACTTGAGGGTGGTATTGTAGAGGTTGATATAGGAGAAGCCTTATGCAAAGTTCTCCAAATGTGAGTTTTGGCATAGTACTGTGGCTTTTCTGGGACACGTGGTGTCCAGTGATGGTATTCAGGTGAACATAAAGAAGATTGAGGCAGTGCAGAGTTAGCCCAGACCGTCCTCAGCTACTAAGATTCTGGGCTTCCTCGATTTAGCGGGTTATTACTGCAGGTTCGTGCAAACATTTCCATCTATTGCTCCGCCTTTGACAAAGTTAACGCAGAAGAATGCTCCATTCGTGTGGTCAAATGAGTGTGAGGAGAGCTTTTATAAGCTCAATTCAGCCTTGACCACAGCTCCGGTGCTAGTATTACCATAATCTTCAGGTTCTTACATGGTGTATTGTGATGCTTCGAGAGTTGGGATCGGTTCTGTATTGATGCTGGAGGGTAGAGTTATTGTTTATGCTTCTCGTTAGTTAAAGCCCTATGAGAAGAACTACCATGTTCATGACTTAGAGTTGGCTGCTATTGTTCATGCCTTAAGTATTTGGAGGCATTATCTATATGGTGTATCTTGTAAGGTATACACAGACCATCACAATCTTCAATACTTGTTTATGCAGAAGGATCTTAATTTGAGACAGCGGAGATGGCTTGAGTTACTCAAGGACTATGATATTACCATTTTGTATCATCCCGGAAAGGCCAATGTAGTGGTCGATGCTTTGAGCTGGAAGACTATTAGTATGGGTAGCTTGGCGTACATCATAGCTGGGCAGAGGCCCCTTGTAGTTGATGTTCAGGCCTTGGCCAATCAGATGGTGAGGTTAGATATTTCTAAGCTTAACCGGGTGTTGGCATGTGTGGTTTCCCGACCTTCTTTGTATGACCGCATTAGAGAGCGCCAGTATGATGACCCGTATTTCCTTGTCCTGAAGAACATAGTCCAGCATGATGATGCCAGAGATGTGACCATTGGAGATGATGGTGGGTTGCGAATACAGGGCCGGATTTGTGTTCCCAATGTGGATGGGCTCCAGGAGTTGATATTAGAGAAGGCCCACAGCTCGCGGTATTCAATTCATCCAGGCTCCACGAAGATGTACCAGGATTTGAGATAGCATTACTGGTGGAGGAGAAAGAAAAAGGATATTGCGAATTATGTGGCTCGGTGTCTCAACTATCAGCATGTTAAACATGAGCATCAGAGACCTGGGGGTGTACTTCAACGGATGGATATTCAAGGGTGGAAATTGGAGAAGATTACTATGGATTTTGTGAGTGGTCTTCCTCGTACCTCGAAGAAGTTTGATTCGATTTGGGTGGTCGTGGATAGGCTGACCAAGTCCGCGCACTTCATTCCTGTATGTACAACCTATTCTTGGAGAAGTTAGCAGAGATTTTTATCTGAGAGATTGTATGGATGCATGGGGTTCCAATTTCCATTTTCTCAGATAGCGGTACTTAGTTCACTTCCCAGTTCTGGAGGAATTTTCATCAGGAGTTGGGCACACAAGTACAATTGAGCATGACATTTCATCCTCAGACGGACGGACACTCCGAGCGCACTACCCAAATTTTTGAGGACATTTTACTTACATGTGTTATTGATTTTGGAGGTTCTTCGTCTGAAATCTTGCCACTTGTGGAGTTTTCTTATAGCAACAGCTATCAATCACCATTGAGATGGCGCCGTATGAGGCCTTATATGTGAGACGGTGTAGATCTCCAGTTGGTTGGTTTGAGCCCGGCGAGGCTAGATTGTTGGGGACATAGTTAGTTCAAGATGCTTTAGAGAAGGAAAAAGTGATCCATGAGAGACTTCATACAGCTCAATCGCGTAAGAAGAGTTATGCAGATTAGAAGGTTCGAGATGTAGCTTATGCAGTGGGCGAGAAGGTATTGTTGAAGGTTTTGCCTATGAAAGGCGTTATGACATTTGGAAAGAAGGTAATGCTTATCCCACGGCTCAATGGATCCTTTGAGATACTTAGGAGGATTAGGGAGGTGGCTTATATGCTTGCATTGCCACCAAACTTGTTGGGACTTCATCCAGTGTTCCATGTTTCTATGCTCCAGAAGTACGTTGGGGACCCGTCTCATGTATTAGACTTCAGCACGATTCAGTTGGATGAGGACTTGGCCTACGATGTGGAGCAAGTGGCTATTTTGGGTCGTCAGGTTTGACAGCTGAGATCAAATGACATAGCTTCGGTGAAGGTACAGTGGAGAAGTCGGCCCGTGGAGGAGGCCACTTGGGAGATTGAGCAGGAGATGCGGAGTAGATATCCTCACTTGTTTGAGACTCTAAATATGTTTCATGTCCCGCTCGAGGACGAGCGTTTGTTTAAGTTGGGGAGGATGTAATGACCCGTTCCGTCGTCACGTGAGTTACCGCCCCGTTTTCCCCGTTTTATGCTTCTATAAGTTTCAGTATATGTGTTTGGTGAATTTGAAGTAATTCGACGGTTAGAAATGAGACAATTAGTCTCTTTTAGAGAAGGTTAGCTTGGAAAGTCAACTAGACGTTGACTTATGAGTTAGAGGGCTCGAAATGGATCTCCGATGATTCGACTAGTTTCGGGTGATGATTTGTGACGTAGGAGTGCAATCGGAATTGAAATTGGAGGTCTGGTGTAGAATTATGCTTGAATTGACTAAGTTTGAATTTTGGCGAATTCCGGTTGATAGGTGAGATTTTGACTCGAGGGTCGGAATGGAATTTTGAGAGTTGCAATAGCTCCGTTAGGTGATTTTGGATATGCGTGCAAAGTTTCAGGTCATTCTGAGGTGCTTGGGTTGGGTTTTTGATCAAATGCAAGTTTCGAAAGTTTTAGTTTAACTTAGGCTTGAATCCGTGGTAACTTGATGATTTTGATGTTAATAATAGCGTTTTTATGGCCCGAGCAAGTTTGAATGAGGTATTAGAACATTTTTATGCTTTTGGTTGAGGTCCCGAGGGCCTCGAGGTTGTTTCGGATGGTCGAACGGGAAGTTTGGGCTTATGAATGTACTGCAGACAAATGCACAATAGTGCAGACCAAAAATTGGTCATCTCGATCGCGGGACTGGGTCCGCGTTCACGAAGGGATGGGTTGTCTAGTCATCGTGTTCGCGTGGGAGTCCCCGCATAACAGAATTTGTTCATCGCGAACGCGTGGCTTGGACCGCGTTCACCTAAGGTTAAATCTGGGCGACAGAAGGGTTATTATATGTTATATCATCCACGACCCATATCACTTTTCCACCATTTTTACTCCGCCAAGAGAGCATTTTGACCGATTTGAAGAGGGTTTTCGACGGGTATTGATTGGAGGTAAGTCTATTAAGAAACACCATTTTATTGAATAATCAACACTCAAATTCATGAAAGTGGGTTGAAATTGTGAAGAACCAGGGGTTGGTTTTGAAAACGAATTTTGGGGATTTGAAAGGCCATTTGAACTCCTTTTTGGTAAACTTTCTATGTACGGACTCGTGGCGAGAATAGGAATCTGTTGATGTAACTTTCGTAATTTTTCGAGAAGTGGGCCCGAGGCTCGGGTTTTACCAACTTCATAATTTTTAGTATTTTTCGAGTAATTTCATTTGGGTTATGTTTCTTTAGCATATAATAATATATTCGGGTGATTTTGACTAGATTCGACACACGAGGAGGTCAATTCAAAAGGAAAGAGCATTGCGGACTAGTCTACGGCCGGCTTGTGGAAGATAATAGATGTAGATGATGACCTGGGGGTTTGAAACCCCGGTGTCTAACATTGTGACATTGTATTGAGGCGAGATATGTACTCTACTATTAGTGCGGGGTCATTTATGGACGGGACTATAGCTTAGTCTGTCCGAGCAATGTCTATACCGTGTTAATTGCCTAGAAATGGGCTAGTAAACATCCTGCTTGGATTGTTATGAGCATATTTGGATTGCGAGCCAACTGTTTGAATCCCTTAGGGATTATTATCACTATTTCCATGATATTGAGCATGTTCCCATGATATCAGTCCTGAGTTAAATATTATCTAAAAATGAGTAGAAATCTTTTAAGGCTTTAATCGCTTAAACTATAATACCTGTTAAATGGAATCGAAAATGGTAATTGATTGTGCCCCTGTGGCTTGCCTGCATATATACATTTGGAATGATTGTGGACCGGGCTGCACGCCGCAACAAATGCTACTATGTCATTGCGCTTGGGCTGTAGGAGCCCCTCCGGAGTCTGAACCCCCATAGTGAGCGTAGGTACCCACTGGATCGGGCTGTACGCCGTAGTGGCCATATGCATTGCATTGCATTTCATGCATTGGGATATGTATGTCATTGATTTATTGTTGTTTATTATTAACTAAGTTAAAGGGGGTAGTTTCAGCTTTACATTGTGGTATTTCATGATTTCTTTCTTTCAAGTCATAATACATGTTTATTACCACTGAGTTGGAAGTACTCACTTTACTCCATGGACCTTGTGTGCAGATTCAGGTGTTCCGGAGACTTAACTGAGTAGTCGCTGTCTTTCAGAGTTTATTCAGAGTTGTCGGGGTAGCTGTCTGGCGTTCGCAGAACCCGACCACTCCCTTTTTATTTCAGTCTTATTTTCACTCTCTAGACTTATATACATTTTCAGATATTGTTATTCAGTTGTTTTAGAGGCTCTAGACTCGTGACCCCATATTTTATAAGAGTGTTTTTGTCAGATATTTTGGTCTGTTCCATACTGTTCTATTTTAAACATCGACTTATTATTCTAATACTATTAAATTCTCCTAAATTGTCAGTAACGAGTTATCAGATTGGATTTTTGAGAGGTAATTGGTCAAGCTTTCCTAGCTGTATGGTTGGGCGCCATCACGATCGGGTTTGGGTCGTGACATGAACTGTACATGTTTGTTTGGTAGTCTGTCCTAGCCTTGTCACTACCTCGCCGGGTTTAGGCCAGGCACTTACCAGCACATGGGGTCGGTTGTGTTGATGATGCACTCTGCACTTATGTGCAGATACCGGAGCAACTTTTGGAGCGCAGATAGTTAGGGATCCAGCCTTCAGTCCAGCAAGACACTAAGGTAGCCTTGCAGGCGTCTGCAGGCCCGACGTCTGCTCTATCTTTTATTTCAGTCTATTATCTCATGTATTCGAGTAATGTGATACCAGTTCTTGAGTAGAGGCTTATGTTGAATTTCCGCGTTGTTATTCAGTTTCTTTAATTTAAGTCTTCCTCTTATTTATTTAATTCCGACGTTTTCCATGCTATTATTGATAATTGTTAAAAGAAGTATATTATTAACGAAAAAAGTAGTTAAGGGTTGGCTTGCCTAGCTCTTATTAGTAGGCTCCATCACGACTCCCGAGGGTAGAAAATCCGGGTCGTGACAATCAACCATAGCTTGTCGTCAACTGGGATATAAGAGTGCTTCAAGTGTAAACTTAAGGATGGAAATATAGGAAAAAGATACAAAGGCGTAGGGTAATAATAGACGATAATAACTTAAAAGAGTATAGTGAGGGATAGTATTACGGGTGAATCGTATACCTTTCCGAATGTAGGGTTCGGTGAAGGACATGAATCATCTAGGCCCGACGCTGAATGTAGGCAACAATGATAAGTTAGAAGTAGTGGCGTGTGGTTATGGATGTAGGAGAACAAACATTACTCCTCAAAAGTTGGTATTTTTAAGGCCTCAGAGATAACAAAATGATAATAAGGTGCAAAGTAAGTTCGAGAATAACAAAATGTATGTTTTCTTTACCAACATTATTATCATTAAATTATTTATATCAATACATATTTTCCCCTTATTTTATCACTAAGTCATAATAAGTTAATATGTTTTGGGTAAACACTAGGACAAGATCCCAATTTATCATGCTTGGAGTGGCTCACTAGGATATTTAATATTATTTCTAAGGTAAAGAAGATACCCGAAGAATGAAGGTGGAATACAATGATTCCGCTTTACAAGAACAAGGGGGATATCAAAAATTGCAACAATTATAGAGGTATTAATTTATTGAGTCACACTATAAAGGTCTGTGAGAGAGTGGTGGAGGCCAGGGTGAGGAGGTACGTGTCTATTTATGAGAATCAGTTTAGATTCATGCTGGGACGTTCGACTACGTAAGTGATTCATCTGGTAAGGAGATTAGTGGAGTAGTACAGAAAAAGGAAGAAGGATTTACATATGGTTTTTATTGACCTTGAGAAGGCGTACGATAAAGTTTCGAGGGAGGTCCCATGGAGGTTTTTGGAGGTTAGCGGCGTTCCTGTAGAATACATTAGGGTGATTAAAGATATGTATGATGATGCTAAGATTCGGGTGAGAACTGTAGGTGGTGAATCAGACCATTTCCATGTGGTGATGAGGTTGAACCAGGAATCGGCTCTTAGCCCATTTTTGTTTGCCTTGGCGATGGATGTACTATCGTGTCATATCTAAGGGGAGGTGCCTTGGTGCATGCTATTTGTTGATAGTATTGATAGACGAGATGTGTAGCGGAGTTAACACGAGGTTGGAGGTTTGGAGACAAACCTTGGAGTCTAAAGGTTTCAGACTAAGTAGAACCAAGATAGAATATTTGCAGTGCAAATTCAGTGAGACCCATGACGCAGACGTAGAGGTTAAGCTTGATGCTCGAGTTATCTCCAAGAGAGCGAGTTTTAAGTATCTCGTGTCTATTATCCAGGGTAACGACGATATTGACAAAGATGTCACACATCGCATTGGAGCGAGGTGGATGAAGTGGAGGATCCCTTCCGGTGTTCTATGTGATAAGAATGTGCCGTTAAGACTTAAGGGTAAGTTTTATCCAGTGGTGGTTCGACCTGCTATGCCGTATGGGACTGAGTGTTGGCCAGTCAAGAACTCCCATGTACAGAAGATGAGAGTATCGGAGATGATGATATTGATATAGATGTGTGGGTGTACCAGGCGAGATAGAATTAGAAATGAAGTTATATGGGACAGAGTGGGAGTAACCACCGCGGAGGACAAGATGCGCGAGTCGCAGCTGAAATGGTTCAGACATGTTAGGAGAAGAAGCATTGATGTTCCTGTCAGGAGGTGTGAGAGGTTGGCCATGGAGAGTTTGAGGAGGTATCGAGGTAGGCCTAAGAAGTATTAGGGAGAAGTGATTAGGTAGGACATGGCACTGCTTCATCTCACTGAGGACATGACACTTGATAGGAGGGTGTGAAAGTTAAGGATTAAGATAGATGGTTAGTAGGTAGTTTATAGTATTCACGGATAGGGCTAGTAGCATGCATTTTCCTTCATATTCTTTGCTTTTTATTACGGCGTGCGGTTTTGTTTGCCTCAGATATTATATGTCTTATTGCTATTATTTGATATTGTTTTCCTTCATTGCTTCCTTCTTTTTCTTCTTGCCCTTCCTGAGCCGAGGGACTTTTGAAAATAATTTTTCTACTTACATTAGGTAGGGGTAAGGTTTGCGTACATACTATCCTCCCCAAACCTCATATGTTGGGATCAAACTGATTTGTTTTTGTTGTAGGGGATCTTTGGCAAATACCCGGACGGAACAAAATACTTACTCGCCCCTGCCCATGTGATTTTCCCTCTTTGATACCGAAACAAAGTCGATCAAATAAAGTCAACTATGTTACCAAACAAAGCCAAGCCAAAAGGGTAATGAGTGAATAAGTAGGGGTAATTATTTTAATTAGGTAGGTATATATTATAAATAGTTTTCAAATTGGTAGAAAAAAATAATTATTTTTAAGTTCAATGAGTATTTTGCATAGATTGCTCAATTGTTATCACAAAATTAGGCTAACTGGCAAAGATAGAATGGAACCAAAAAGTAGACTTTAGATAACTGTCAGTTACGTCTATTTATAAGTAGCTCATTACAAAAATTGATCAATTCATAAAATATTACTAATATTAGCCAAATATTACTGATAATAGCCTATTAGCTATTTGTAGCCAAAAAGGTCAATTTTTTGCTTTCTTTTGAGTGGGTGTTATTAGAATAAATTGGGTACATCTTAAGGAGGTTGAATCTTAGTTTTGAAATAATTTGGTAGAGTTTTGAGGCGGTTTGAATTGAAAATTCAAAGTAAAAAATGAACATCAAAAAAATAATATGTGTATAACATATGTATCAGTTGTGTATCATACACACACACTCACACATACAAACACACACACACACACACACACATACACTTGTGTGTGAGAGAGATATATGCGTGATACATGTATCACTGAAGAATTTTTTTTAACTCGATTTAATTACGAATTCTGATACAAAATCAGCCCAAATTACCTCCAATCTTCCTCAAAATTTGTATATTGATTTATCGATATGTTTTTAATGAATTCAACTATACCCATTGAAAAAGGTTATCTTTTGCTTAGATTTTTGAAATTTTGTATATATATATTTTTTTTGTATTTTATTACTTTGTTTGCTAACTCATCCAAGAAATTTCCTCTCCGTCTTACATCTAATTTGCGAATCACTCTTAAAAATATGGAAGGAGATTTTTGCGTGTGAATCTTTGAGAGAAAGAACCTTATTTATTTGATTTTTTTTATTTTTATATGAGATTAACTAGTTTTGGTAAATTTATGACTATTGGCTAGAAGTTATTAAATTGAGACTTATTTTGGATATTTCTATAAGTTACCCTGTCATCAGATCTTCCCAAATTTTATGAGCTAAGCCCAGCACAAGGAAACATCTCAGGCCCAATATTAATTGATTTCCTAAAGTTGAGAAATAAATGAAAAATTCTATTAAATTCCATAATACATTTTTCTGATTTAGCAATAAATAACTTGATTTCTTTTTAATTAATTCTTACTGAATAAGAAATGATTTGATTCCTTTATACCAAGATATATTAGTATTTAATTGTTATAATTTATATAAAGAGCAAAATAAGGCCTCTCAATCTAAAAAATCAAGGTGCAAATATTGTTACATACAAAGTACAATAACCATAAGAAAGGTTGTCAAAATAAGCGTCTGAATAAAAAGACTCTGTCCCCGTGAATGACCGGATCCAACAATGTTCGCAAATACAACAAAACCTTATATATTTAAAATTCGCTATATTATTAGCATTAGCGAATCCACTCTCTCAACTCAAAACTAAAACAGCTAAAAATAGTTGATAGATATATAATTTATGTATAATATTACTTAAAAAAAGCAAATGATAAATTTAATCGATTATTTATATAAAGATCTCAATTAGGTTTATGTCTAAAATATGTAGTTGTGATAATGGGTGAGCACATGTGCCATAGTCCTATTATTCACCTTAGCTACTTGAATAAAGGGCATGAATATAATGTTTACATCATTTGTAGGCCCATCCATGCCTTGGCTCCTATTGATGAAACACACAAACATCCAAGAATCCTAGCATTTCTTTATGACATCTTCTGAAACTACCTTGAAAAGATAAACATCAAATTTTGTTTTAAAAGAAATTTTAGTGGAAGTTGATTCCCTAAAATTTCTAAATCACGAAGAATCTTTCTAAATCACTTCGTGTCAGCGGGGTCTTCAAGCATCCGAAATACGCCGGATTGATTGTTATAGTGAAGTGTGGTTATAAAGCAAATATATTATATTATAATATAATATTTAATTTCGAAAAAACTTAGTTTTATAATGAATGATTATTATATAGGAATATTGTTATAAACTTTATTTATTCAGTACAATTTTCCAGCTGGAGCCATCAAGTAATCAATCCAATAACCATTTCTATCCCTTTAAAGATTATTGTCATACCTAAAAAGCCCTCCAAAAAAGACAATTTTGACATTGAAAACCATTACTATAACATAAAGGAATCAACTTTCTTTTCCCACTTCACCTTTACACCATTTCAGCAAAAATTCAAGAATCCACTATCTCTACTCTTTGTAAAAATCTATTGACAAATTCCAACAACCTAATTCAAATGTATAATTTAGCAATTTACACTTTCATAGCCATAGCCACTTCAATTTCCTTTCTTTTCTTGCCATGCCCACCAAAACCCTACTATCACTCTTTATTCATATCTGATTCTTTTTCTGATAATTCTTCTATAGCAAATAATCTTTACATTTTAACTAAGAGACCTCATGTTGCTGGTTCTAAAGCTAATGCTGAAGCAGCAAAATATGTTTTATCAATTCTCAGTTCTTGCAACATAAAATCACATGTAACATCCTATGATGTTGCCTTAACTTATCCTGTCTCAAGGTCTTTAATTCTAACACCTTCATCTTCAGAAAAACCAATAGAGTTTGGTCTTTTTCAGGAGATTTATGAAAATGATCCATATGCAGATGTTGCAAATGAAGTTTTACCTACTTTCCATGCTTATGCTAGATCAGGTAATATTAGACTACGTTTCCAAATATTTGAAATGATGGATTTTAATTAAAAATATGTAGGTCTATTGTATTTCTCATGAATATTGAAAAGTAATTGAGGAATTACTTTTATTGATTCTTGGTTTCGACGAATCCATTATGCTTGTTGATGTTTTAGGAAGGGGAACCTTGTCGTAAAGTTGCTGCTATGTTTAACCAGAAGATCACGGGTTTGAGCACTGGAAATAGCCTCTTGCAGAAATGCAAGGTAAAGGTGTACATAATAGACCCTTGTGGTCTGGTCCTTCCTCGGACCCTGCACATAGCAGAAGTTTAGTGCATCGAGCTTCAATTGAAAAACATTTTTAAGAGAGCCATTGATAAGAAGGAGAAATAATAGATTCAAGAATAGAAGAGCAATACCCTGGAAGCTACCTTTTGTGTAGTTTAGTTGAATACCGGAGATAGTGCTATTATTATTCTTCAATTTGCTCGTGAAGGAACGTTGTTATGTGCTTCTAAGCCAAGTAAATTTTATTTAGGTTCTCCTATAGTATTTGCATTTTAGCAAATAGAATATATTTCAATTTCACAAATTTAAAGATTTTAATTATCTTGGTTTTATAGGCAATGCAACTGGCCCCATGGTATATGCAAATTATGGTCGCGTGGAGGACTACGCAACGTTGTTCGAAATGGGAGTGAATGTATCAAATACTGTTGTATTAGCTAGATATGGAAAAATATACAGGGGAGACATTGTACATAATGCTTATGCTGCTGGTGCAATTGGAGTGTTAGTTTTTACAGATAAAAAGGACTATGGTGGTGCAAAATGGTTTCCCGACGATAAGTGGATGCCCCCAAGTGGAGTTCAAGTGGGATCAGTGTATGACGGAACGGGTGATCCAACAACACCAGGTTGGCCTAGTACTGGAGAATGTGAGAGATTAACAAATAAGGAAGTGGGTGATTCGGGGAATGTACCGTTGATACCTTCATTGCCAATTTCTTCGGCTGATGGAGATGCAATCATAAGGACTATTGGTGGAAAAGAAGCAAATGTGGATTGGCAAGGAGGAAAAGATAGTCCTATTTATCGAGTAGGTCCAGGACCTGCAATTGCAAATCTCTCTTATGAAGTAAGTATGAGAAATACTAAGGTTTTGTAAGTCATTATCATAATTAATTGTTATTTGTATATGTTGTGTTTCGTATATACTAGGGTGTATGGTGGGATGGATATGATCCTTGCATCTTTAATCAGAGGTCTCGGGTTCGAGCCTTGGTAATTGAGAAACTCCTGGTAGGGAACAGTTCCCCCTTTACTGGGCCATGTGTGGCACGAATCTGAATTAGTCGGGCCAGTGAGTTTCTAATACCGGATGGTTTATCGTTCCTTTAGAAAGCAACATGAGTTCTAGTCTATAGATCAATTTGGGATTGTTGAATGGATGTAAGTTTTTCAGGGACAACAAGTCATAAGCACAATTCAAAATGTTATTGGAGTTATAGAAGGAGAAGAAGAACCTGATCGGTACGCCTCTAACATACAATTTTTCATGAGTTAGTTGACTGCTGTTCAGCCTGAAAATGCATAATATCTATCAGTATTAGAATGAAATTGGTTTGAACATGAGAGAATGAATGATTAGAATGAATTCATATAATCGACCCCAACTAGTCAGGATTGAGGCTTAGTAGATCGACTGATAGATGAGTTAGCTGATTCATGTGCAAGCATCCGCAAAAAGATTCAGAACAACTATCATAAAACAACGGAAAATTTACAAAACATGGCCACAAATATTTGCTAGGAAATGTTTGCGTCGCTTGAGGGAATATGTTTCCAGGTTTGTTATATTAGGTAATCATCGCGACGCGTGGACATTTGGAGCTGTTGATCCCAATAGTGGCACAGCAGCCCTACTTGAGGTATTATGTCTCAATAAAACTTACCCTATCAGTTACTTAAATTGTCAAGGACATATTTCATTCATTCAAATATGTATATGCATATATAACAGATTACCTGATTTGCTTGTGAGAATTCAGATTGCACAAAGGTTAGAAAAGCTGCAGAGAAAAGGGTGGAGACCGCGAAGAACAATTGTCTTATGCAACTGGGACGCTGAGGAGTACGGCCTGGTCACTCTCTCCCTCTTCTCTTAAATATACAAAAGCATATTATATTAAAAAACAAAGCATTCGCATCACAACAACAGACATGGAATTCAGTACATTTTAACAAATTGCTCGTTTCAGATAGGTTCAACAGAGTGGGTTGAAGAAAATAGGGAAATGCTAGCGTCAAGGGTGGTCGCCTACTTGAATGTTGATTGTGCAGTGCAAGGGGGACATTTTCGAGCCTCTGCAAACCCACAGCTTGATGAACTAATCATACAAGTTTCTCAGCAGGTATCTCCTTATTAGCCCCAAAAAAAATGTCAAGCAGACTCAGAGGCGGAGCTAGGATTTAAAGTTTATGGGTGTGAGATTCTGGTCTGTTTAAGTTACTGGCTGCTAAATTGAAAATTTGTACATATTCAATGGATTTCTTAAACCAAATACCGGGTTTGGACTAAAGCTACTTGGTCAGGCCGAACCCGTATCCAGCATTCTAGCTCCACCCCTGAACAGACTAATGCGACGCCTATTTTATTGTCAACAATCCATATCTTATGTTGAAACAAGAAACCCCAAAAACATGCAAGTAATTGCAGATTATTTTGAACATGTATTTGTAACTTCTGACTCATCTTGAACTAACATCTTCCTTGAAAGATAAAAGATCCTGATAACTCCTCGCAAACTATCTACCAATCCTGGCTCGACTCTGGCAACGACACAACAGTAAAGGTGAGAATGGTAAAATGCTTGCCTAAGTTCATTTAAGAGCATACAACTCTGACCAAGGAAGACAGACTAATCTTGATTATCTTTTTTAATGAAGCTGGGGAGATTAGGAGGAGCTGGATCAGATTACGCGGCATTTGTTCAACACATTGGCATTCCAGCACTCGACCTGTCCTTTGGCGATGGTAACAAATTTATCAGTTCCCTGGCAAAAGCATGTTCAGTTATTTTCTCTACGCTGAGATAGATAGAGCTTTTTATTGCAGAAATTGCTTAAAGTGTAGGCAACCACGCTTTAAATAAGAACAGAGTAGACTACACAAAAAATAAAGAAATAACACGAATAATAACAAGGGGTAAACACAGAATAAGAAAGCCAGTTAAAAGAAGTTGTAAACTATCAGAAACTTCTAACAAAATGAATAGATTGAGCCTATTAAGATGCTAAAACTGTTCATTATAGAATGAACTTGTGGCTATCCTTCTTGAGTTATAAGAACTAAGTTTTGAAGCATAATTTTTATCGGAAACAGTCTCTCTTCCTTTACCAAATAGGGGTAAGGTTTGTGTATACACTACCCTACCCAGACCCCACTTATGGGATTAAACTGGGTTTGTTGTTATTGTTGTTGTAATGACCAACTCGAAGTGTAGCAGACAATTAGGTGTCCGAGAATAACTTGAAAAATGCATGAATCAAATATCACTTTAAGAGTGGGCAAGCAATGCTCGCTTGCTTCAAATTAACCATAGCTATATCGTCGAGCCATCTACAAATTTTTAAGTGCATTCACCATTTGATTGTAGGTTACCCAGTCTACCACTCAATGTATGATGACTTTGTGTGGATGAAGAAATTCGGAGATCCAATGTTTCATAGGCATGTAGCAGGTTCGTTATGCCTTTTCTCGAATTACCATATTTGGAAATGTGGATGACACAATTAAAGATGTCATCTTGGATTCAGTCTAATTTGATTATATTTTTACAGTGGCAAGCTTTTGGGGTTTATTAGCACTTCGGCTTGCAGATGATGAAATTTTGCCGTTTAATTACCTAACCTACGCGTATGAGCTCCAGGTAGGAGTAAAGAGCTTTGGATTCTTTCTCTATAGCAAATTCATTACTACCTTGTCCTTTTAGCTACAACTAAAATTCAACCTAATGTTAGCAATATTCATTGAAACAGAAAAGTGCAGTACAGTTGGAAGCTGAAATATCAGAAAATGGCATCAAACTTGTTCCCTTGTATGTTTCTATTGAGAAATTCCGAAAAGCAGCTATAAGAATTGAAGACGACGTAAAGGTACAAAACGAGCTCTAATATAGAGATCAATGTAATACATTGACATGCTAATAAAGTTCATTCAAGTGTGATCTTTCTAACAGCTTAACATTTTAAATGAGGTGATCACGCAATTCGACAGTAATAGTTAAACTGCGCGTCTGGAGTTAACAAACACATTGAATTGTAGGCAGTCAAAGCAAAAAGAAGCTGGGAATCACTTAGAGAGTTGAACGACAGACTAATAATGACAGAACGAGCATTCACAGATAAAGACGGGCTACCTTCAAGAACATGGTATAAACATTTGGTAAGTCGTCTTTCAACCTTGCTACGAAACCAAATGGTATAACATAATTATCCATCTCATGACATATACATTGGATTTACTTACTGCAATTTTTTACTCAGATTTATGCACCAGCAAGGCACGACGATTATGGATCTAACTCTTTCCCTGGTGTATCTGATGCTATTGAGAAAGCAAGGAGCCTGAATTCTACAGACTCGTGGCGTTCTGTACAACATGAAGTTTGGCGAGTTGCTCGAGCCATCACACAAGCATCACTAGTCCTTATTGGTCGATTAACGTGAATCTTTGCAGTATCATTTACAATGTTATTGTGTTCAAAATTAAATGATATGATGCAAGTGGTTGTATGGTTTCACAAGCTTGGTTTTAAACAGGTTGTGAAATTTTGCTAAAGATCAAACATGAAGTGATCTTACTGAACAACACAAAATATAGAAAACTTCTAGTACTCTTTATTTTTTATTTTTTTGCATAATATTAGTTCTAAATGAAACGACATAGTTAGCGAGGATTCATATATATAGCCAATCTGACTAAGAAGGTTGCTGCATAGTTGTTGTATGTCTTTGATACAATATAAAGAGCCAAAAGCTAGTTATTGAGGTAGGAGAGTCAACAATCCAGTATAATCCCACTTAGTGGGGTCTGGGGAGGGTAGTATGTCGCAGACCTTACCCCTACCCTTGGGTAGAGAGGCTGTTTCCAAATAGACCCCCGGCATCCTTCCCTCCAAGATCTTACCACCTTGCTCTTGGGGAAACTCGAACTCACAACCTCTCGGTTGGAAGTGGGGGTTGCTTACCATCAGAGCAACCCCTCTTGTCCTGAGGTAGGAGAGTCCAATGTTATATATATCCAACAGCAACAACAACAACAACAACTACCCAGTATACTCCCACCATGTGGGGTCTGGGGAGGGTAATATGTAGACGAGCCTTACCCCTACCCGAAAGGGCAGAGAGGCTGTTTCCAATCGACCCTCGGCGCATAGGATAAAAGGAAAAACAGCTGTAAAACAAAAACAAAGACAAAAACAAAAACAATAACAACAGAGCATTAGTAACTCCCGCAGAAATAGCGTAAATAATTATCTAAACATAAGAAACATAAATACAATCGCATGCAATAATATCATACAGTAACTACCATAACTAACAACCATTGGGGGGACATAAGCTAAAACACAAATCATCTATGGGTATCCCTGCTGGCCCACACCCAACCCCGGTTGAGGCGTACGAAGAACTCTAGGAGCCCCTAACCTACAACCCTGATTCTAGACCTCCAGACTCTCCTATCAAAGGTCATGTCCTCGGAAACCTGCATTCTAATCATGTCCTGCCTAATCACCTCTCCCCAATGCTTCTTAGGCCTTCCTCTGCCTCACCGACCGCCAACAATCTCCAGCCGCTCACAGCTCCTCACCGGGGCATCGGGACCCCTCCTCCGAACATGCCCGAACCACTTCAGCCTCGCTTCTCGCATCTTCTCATCCACCGGGGCCACCCCTACCTTCTCTCGAATAACTTCATTCTTGATCTTATCTAACCTGGTGTGCCCGCACATCCACCTAAGCATCCTCATCTCCGCAACCCTCATTCTCTGAACATGAGAGTTCTTCACGGGCCAGCACTCCGCCCCATACAACATCGCAGGTCTAACCACGGCTCTATAGAATTTTCCCTTGAGTTTGTGTGGAACTTTCTTGTCACACAGGACCCCTGATGCAAGCCTCCACTTTGTCCACCCCGCTTCTATACGATGGGTGACGTCCCCGTCAATCCCTCCGTCCCCCTGAATCACAGACCCAAGATATCGGACACTGTCCCTCTTGGCGATGGCCTAAGAACCAATCATCACGTCCCTGCCTACCTCACTCGGCTCGGCCCCAAACTTGCACTCCAGGTATTCTGTCTTAGATCTGCTTATTTTGAAACCTTTAGACTCGAGAGTCTGTCTCCATACCTCTAACCTTTCACTAACACCGACCCTCGTCTCGTCTATCAATACTATATCATTAGCAAAAAGCATACACCAAGGCACATCCCCTTGAATATGACGTGTCAGAGCATCTATCACTAAGGCAAATAAGAGGGGGCTCAGCTCCGATCCTTGGTGGAGCCCCATAACCACAGGAAAATGGTCTGATTCGCCACCCACCGTCCTAACCCTAATCTTAGCTCCATTGTACATGTCCTTGATTACTCTGATATAGGCTTCCGACACGCTCTTCGCCTCCAAGCACCTCCAAAGCACCTCCCTTGGGACCTTGTCATACGCCTTCTCCAAGTCGATAAGCACCATGTGCAGGTCCTTCTTCTTATCCCTGAATTTCTCCGCCAGCCGCCTGACTAGGTGGATAGCCTCTGTGGTGGAGCAGCCCGGCATGAAACCGAACTGGTTCCCTGATATAGATGTCACCTCCCTCACCCGCGCCTCAATCACCCTCTCTCAAACCTTCATCGTGTGACTTATTAATTTGATACCCCTATAGTTGTTGCAGCACTGGATGTCCCCTTTGTTCTTGTACAAGGGCACCACTGTACTCCACCTCCACTCATCCGGCATCCTTTTGGTCCTGAAGATCGCATTGAACAACCTAGAGAGCCACTCCCCTCCTGACTTACCCATGCACTTCCAGAACTCCACCGGAATCTCGTCAGGCCCAGTCGCTCGACCCCTACTCATCCTACGCAAAGCCCCCATGACCTCCTCCACCCTAATGCGCCTGCAGTACCCAAGGTCTCTATGCTGCTCTGAATGCCCCAACTCCCCTAGCTCAATGTTACGATCCCCCTCCTCGTTAAGTAGGTCCCGAAAGTACGCCTGCCACCTCTGTTTGATTTGAGATTCCCCCATCAGAACTCTACCATCCTCGCCCTTGATACACCTAACTTGGTCTAGATCACGTGCCTTCCTTTCCCTTGCTTTAGCTAACCGGAATAATTTCTTATCCCCGCCTCTCTCCCCTAGTTCCTCATACATGCGACCGAACGCCGCGTTTTTAGCTTCCGTGATTCCCATCTTCGCTTCTTTTCTCGCCTCCTTGTAGATCACCCTGTTCGCTCTCCGTTCCTCCTCGCTTGTGCTCCCTGCCAACCTAGCGAACGTCGCCTTCTTCACCTCCACTTTTCCTTTGACTACATCGTTCCACCACCAATCACCCTGATGTCTGCCTGAATATCCCTTGGCTACCCTGAGCACGTCCCGTGCAACCCCCCTAACCAAGTTCGCCGTCACTGTCCACATAGCGTCCGCTTCCCCAAAACTTCTCCAAGCTCCGCCCTCAACTAACCTCCTTTCCAACTCCTGTGCCTTCTCCTTAGTCATAGCACCCCATCTAATCTCCGGTTGACCCCGAGCGCCCCTCCTCTTCCTCTTCACCCAGAGACCGACATCCATCACTAGGAGTCTATGAAGAGTTGAAAGAGACTCTCCCGGAATATCCTTGCAGTCCTTGCACAAGCCCCTATCGCTCCTTCTGATGAGGATGTAATCAATCTGAGTCCTCGTCGCCGAACTCTTGAAGGTGACCAGGTGCTCCTCCCTCTTCCGGAATGTCGAGTTCGCAATCAGAAGCTCGAAAGCCCTGGCGAAATCTAACAGCGAAGTGCCTCCTCCGTTCCTGATCCCAAAGCCGAAGCCACCGTGCACCTCATCATAGCCACCAGCAACAGCCCCAATATGACCATTAAAGTCCCCTCCAATAACTAACTTCTCAGATTGGGGAATACTACCCACCAGATCATCCAAGTCCTCCCAAAAGCCCCTCTTAGCCTCCTCTTCTAAGCCCGCTTGCGGCGCGTAAGCGCTGATGACGTTGAGGACGCAACCCCCAATAACCAGCTTAATAGACATTAACCTATCATTCACTCGCCTAACCTCGACCACAGACTCCCGTAGGTTCCTATCCACCAATATGCCCACTCCATTCTTACCCCTCACGGCCCCAGAATACCACAGCTTAAACCCATCTACATTCCTCGCCTTCGACCCTTTCCACCTAGTCTCCTAGACACACGCTATGTTAACCTTCTTCTTCTGAAGAACCTTCGCCAACTCTATGGACTTACCCGTCAGAGTGCCTATGTTCCATGACTCAATCCTTAATCTATGGGTCCGCTATCCTCTTCCCACCCTTACCTCCTGCCCTACCCGTAGGACCACCCCCTGCTCCCCTACTCACTCCCGCTACCACCCCCACCCCCCGAGGACATGACCTTACGCTATCATCCCCCGCCGCGGCCACTATCCCTCCAACCGACTATGGGGTACAGTGGCACACACACGCACTATAGCGAAAAATGCAAAAAGGTGCAAACTAGATAGCAACAGAATAGACCACAGTCGAAATGCTAGCTAAAATACGTAAAAAGGTGCACAAAGTAAATAAGAGAGCGGGAGGTACCAACTCCCGGTGGAAAAACCTGAAAGTATGCTTTGATGCGCCCAAGTTTTCCTGAAGCTTAGCAGAACGTGTAGTCCTATTGCGTCCTGCCGCGAGTCTGAACTGGAGTCACTGGGAGTACTGTGTCTTGCCGGAAATCCTCGCCGGTAAAATAGGCACCTGTCCAAGAAAACAGAACACACCCATAAAGAGCAGGGGAAAGAATAGAAAGAAAAGAGCAGGAGTTGCCGGAAAAATTTTCGGCGAAAAGCAAGAATTCCAGACCTCTAAACAGTAACAAGATTTGCTGTGAATAAGCAGTGAGAAGAAGGAGATGAGGTGGCTAAGGGAACAGTAGAGAATGAAAGTGACCAGGGGAATATTCCGGGAGTACCAAGTTGGTCGGAATTGTGGGGGGAAAACTGTCTAAAAGGAGCCGGGGGAAAAGTGACGGGAAGTACACTCACGCGCGCGACGCGTGGCTGGCAGTGGCGGCGCGTGGGTGGGCAGTGGCGGCGTGTGGGGATGATTCCGGCGACGGAATTTGCAGGGGGTGTGCGCCTGACGTTGTGTGTCTCGATGGTGTGGGAGGTGACAAAGAGAGACCACCGTGAGAGACCACTGTGGGCTGTTGACGGAACAGTGTTCCGAGCCGCGAGAGAGAGAGATAGAGAGAGCAATAACAACAAGGGACACAAGTCTCTGGATGATACCTGCCTTGTAGAGAACTTCTCAGTCCTTTTCTTATTTATAATTGTGGTGTCCAAATCAACTTATGCACAACAACAACGATTCAGTAAAATCTCGCAAGTAAGGGATCTGAGGAGGATAGTATGCATGTAAATCTTACCCCTACTCCGATGGAGTAAAGATGATATGTCTGATAGACGCTCCACTAAAGAAAACAAAAAAGATTGAAAAAAATAATATATCAATACCATCAACAGAGACCATTTCAGGAAATACATACTAAGCAACCATATCCAACACTAGTATCCAGGGACGGATGCACATTTATAGAAGTGGTGTCACGTGATATCGCTTCGTCGAAATTTTTTACTAAATATATGTGTTAATATCATGAAGAAGCAAATGAGTAGACAGAAATACACCGCTTGACATAAATTATTTCTTGGTGCATTGGTTATGTGTGTGCAGAGCCGGAGCTAGCCTTATAGGGCAGGTTCGGTCGAACCCAATCACTTTTGCTTGAACATTATATTTATATTAAGAAATTCATTAAATATATACAAATATTTAATTACGAATCCAGTAACTAAGATGATTTATGGGTTTCGAGGCAAATTCAAAACCCACAAACTTTAAATCTTGGCTCCGCGAGTGCTTGACTTTGATTTATTTTGATTTAAGAGGTAAAAGGTTCAAACCTCAACTAGCATTATTTTTTTGTAAATATTTGTGAGAATCTATGTGATTAAAAGCTGTGATAAAAGTAAAATTTAATTCAGTGCTTTTTCTAAAGTAAAATTTAAGTCAGTACTTTTTCAAAGTTAAGACTCAACATAACCAATAGATTAAATTGTTTCTTGTGTATGAAGTATGATAACTAAAGTTATAATTGCTATTTCTTCTTTAAATTTTAACACTACTTATTAAAATTTCTGTGTACACCCTGCTAATATCAAATAACTAAGCAAAATTTGGGAGTTCATTTTTACATGGATTATGAAGGGTTACTCTCAAATTTTGCAGGATACATAACTGTTTATTCACATTTTGCAGCATATTCATTGCATCCATTTTTAACCTAACTGATTATTCACATTTTTTCTCTAACATTGAAGATTTAGCACTTCTTAATTCTAACCAATAGGGACATAGGGTTTAAGACATGTTTGAAAGTAAAACTAGTACAGTATTGTGTAAATTAAGAGAAAAAAATGCATCTTTATTTATCAAACAAGGTGACAAACAGATAACAGATCCTATCTATTCTGCATAGATCACCAAACATTAGCATATTCTTGAATATTTACATCTCAAAAAGTAAAAGAAACTCAATCATTATTCAAGTCAATCTTCAGCAAAGATCCAGATTCAAGATTCAGTTTGATTCTCTTCTGGTTCATCAAAATTGGGATCATTTGCATCAATAGCCACTTTCTTGATCTGACCAATTTCATCATTTGAGTAGTTTCCATCACCAGCCCAAGTAAACTTTCCACCATGGCCACCTTTTTTTGGTGATCCATTCATTCCAGTAGCAGATCTTCTGTCCTTTCTTGCATCTTGCCCTGATTTTTGGCTAATCTTGGAACTTTTTGTTGTGTTCTTCATTTTGATACTGATATTTTTTAGTAATAAGTGATGAGTGTGGACATTGGATATTGGCTAGAGTAATATATAGAGGAAAAATGTGATTATTTTAAGGTGGTTTTGTTGGCTTGATCATGTGAGTTGAACATGGGCAAAGGAGAATTGGATAAGAACAAACTGTGGGACTCGTTATAAACAAAGGCACAGTACATTGAATTGCCTTAAATTAAGTACTCCTTATTAATATCTAATTTAATGTACGGATAATAGAGAAAAATCTTTCTAAACTTGGGTAGATATGTAATAGGGACACAAACTTCAGATAAACAATTTCTTTTAAAAATTTCATACTCGGGCCTGAGATCTCGGATTTCAATTTCAAAAATATGCTCGGGTCCCATATTTTCCTACAGACCCTTTGGGACCGCCACATCACGGGTCCGGGTTTGTTTACCTAAAATATTGTCCAAAGTCAACTATATCAATATTATTATCAAAATCTATAGTTTTTAACACAAAATTCATATATTTTCACATAAAAAAATTTCGGCTTCGCGCCCGGAATGTGCATGCAAATTGAGGCAACCAAATATGAGGTTTTCAAGACCTCGAAAGCACGGAGAAAGGGAGAGTTGCGGTGATGACCATTTGGGTCGTCACATCCTCCACCTCTAAAATAACTATTCGTCCTCGAACAGACAAAAGAAAGAAGTGCCTGAGTCGGGAAATAGATGGGATGCCTCCCAGGTCGATGCCTCAGGAGGCTGACCTCTCCACTGAACACGCACTGAAGGAAAACTCGTCGACCTCAACTGTCGCACTTGCCGGTCTAAAATAGCCACCATCTCCTCCTCATATGACAGATCCTTGTCCAATTGGACAGTACTGAAATCTAATACGTGGGGTGGATTGCCGTTATACCTCCGAAGCATGGATACATGAAAAACCGGATTCACGACTGACAAGCTAGGCGGCAAGGCAAGTCAATAAGCCACCTTCCCCACGCGATCAAGAATCTCAAATGGGCCAATAAACCTAGGGATAAGTTTTCCCTTCTTCCCGAACCTCATCACGCCCTTCATAGGCGATACACGGAGCAATACTCACTCACCAACCATGAAAGCAACATCCCTGACCTTGCGATCTGCATAACTCTTCTGCCTAGACTGAGCTGACCGAAGTTTGTCCTGAATGATCTTGACCTTGTCCAAGGCCTCCTGTACTAGATCCGTACCCAACAATCGAGACTCTCCTGGCTCAAACCATCCGATTGGGGACCGATATTGCCTACCATACAACTCCTCATACGGAGCCATCTGAATGCTGGACTGTAGGAACACTCTGCTAAAGGCAAGAACTGGTCCTACGAGCCTCCAAAATCAATAACGCAGGCTCGGAGGATATCCTCAAGAATCTGAATAGTCCTCTCGGACTGACCGTCCGTCTGGGGATGAAATACTGTATTCAGCTGGACGTGGGTGCCCAACTCATGCTGTACTGCTCTCCAGAAATGCGAGGTAAACTGTGGACCCTGGTCCGAAATAATAGATATGGTCACCCCATGAAGGCTAACAATCTCTCTAATATAAATCTCGGCATACCTTTCGGACACGTAGGTGGTGGCAACTGGAATAAAATGCGCTGACTTGGTCAGCCTATCAACAATAACCCATATAGCATCAAACTTCTTCCTAGTCATCCGAAGGCCAGTAACAAAAACCATGGTAATCCTCTCCCACTTCCACTCGGGAAGCTCAATCCTCTCAAATAACCCACCGGGCCTCTGATGCTCGTACTTAACTTGCTGACAATTCAGACAACGAGCCACATATGCAACAATGTCTTTCATCATTCTGCGCCACCAATAATGTTGTCTCAAATCCTGATACATCTTCACGGGGCCTGGGTGAATAGAATACCGTGAACTGTGGGCCTCCGCTAAGATTGACTCCCGAATATAATCAATATTGGGCACACAAACTCGCCCCTGCAACCTCAATACGCCATTATCTCTCAAAGTCAACTCCCTGGAACCTCCCCGCTGCACCGTGTCTCTCAAGACACACAAAACGGGGATCATCAAACTGCCGCTCCCGAATACGCTCCATCAATGACGAACGAGCAACCGTGCAAGCTAACACCCTGCCATGCTCAAAAATATCCAATCTCACAAATCAATGTGCCAAGGCTTGAACATCCAAAGCAAGCGGTCTCTGGCTGACCGGAATATAAGCAAGACTACCCGTGCTGGCGGACTTCCTAGTCAATGCATCTGCCACCACATTGGGCTTCCCCGAGTGGTATAAGATAGAAACATCGTAGTCTTTCAACAACTCCAACCACCTCTGCTGCCTCAAATTCAACTCCTTCTGTTTGAACAAGTACTGAGGCTCTTGTTATTCGTGTAAACCTCACACGTCACCCCATATAAATAATGCCTCTAGATCTTTGTTTCTTTCAGTTTGGTTCTTTTCCTGAAACAGAAAAACATATGAGACTCGGAGGTGTGATTATTGATAAAGACTGCCTAATTCGTGTGTATTTCCATCAGATTAATTGTAACCCTGGGCTGGGAATTTTAGAATATTCCATTTTGTCGTGCAGGTCATGACTCATCATTTGACACGAGTTAGGGTTTTTGCCTAGCATCTAAAATCGTTAGTAAAACTTTAATAATTCAAAAGAAAAGATTTTAACATGGCGATACATGGCTGTTGGTACTGTCTCAGAAGTAATATCTCTTTAAGTGGACAACATTCCAATGTGAGGTCAAAACTTTGCCATCTATTATCTCCAACTCATATGCTCCTTTCCCGCAATGTCACGAACTCTGTATGGTCCTTCCTACGTTGGACTTAGCTTTCCTGAATTAGCAGCCTTTGCAGATTGGAATACCTTTTTAAGCACGAAATCCCTAATTTTGAAAAATCTGAGGCGTGCTTTCCTATTATAATATCGTTCAATTACTTGCTTTTGCGCTGCCATTATTATTAATGTAGCTTCTCTTCTTCCTTCAAGCAAATAAAGACTGATCCGCATTTCTTCATCATTATATTCCTTCGTTGCTTGAACGTACCGTGTGCTTGGTTCTCCTATTTCAACTGGTATTAAGGCCTCCGCACCATAAACCATTGAAAATGGTGTTTCTCCAGGGCTTGTTTTTGTCGTTGTATGATAAGCCCATAATACTCCAGGTAATATGTCAGGCCAATTACCATTTGAATCCTGTAACCTCTTCTTCAAGTTGTTGATAATGACTTTTTTATGGATTCCGCTTGTCCATTACCCACTGGATGGTATGGCGTAGACGTTATCCTTTTAATCTGCCAACTTTGAAGAAATTCTGTGATTTGAGCTCCTATGAATTGCGATCCACCGTCACACACGATTTCCTTTGGTGCTCCAAAACGGCATATTATATTCGGTTAAGGGTCAGATTTGCCCTTGTACTATTCAAAATAAGCTACATTTATCCTCCGTTTGAATTCTTTAACAAATATGCCCCCACCGTTACACTTTCTGGCCACATTTACCCTTCTACCGTTAAAACTTGTTTCCTCAAAATTTTTAAACACGTGGCATTCTCTCATTGTCCATATTAGCCCACCCATTTGAATTCTTTAAACCCGACCGACCCGTTTGAAGGTGTCACAGATCTCTCCCATCCTTATTGGATTCGTATGTGCTACTGTTCTTCTTTTGGCATATGTGAAAAGCCTCTTTCTTTCTCCAGGTTTGCATAAACCCTCTGATGTACCATTGGTTGTTTTTCTTTTCATTTTTCCATTATGGGTTAGCTAATATCTTCATCAAGTTTAAAGAATATGGTAGTATTTAGCTTTGGAACTCTCTGCTGTTTGCGACCTCATTAATGATTCAACCATTTTATATATATTTTGAGTACAATAGGTCTTTCTTCAGTTGAGATGCATTTATGTGTCAAAGCTTGCATAAAGCATCAGTATTATAGAATCAGGCAGCTTTGACTGTGTCTGAAGAAAACTTGTCTCACTGGGAAAGTCACACTCCTTGGAGTGAACACGTCTAATTTTTTTATGTGAGTTTAAAGTCACATGCTTACTTGGCGGACATGGAGTCTCTAATACATGCACCTTTTTGTCAAAGGGTTTTGGCTGGATCTTTGCCACAGTGATATTATTTTGTTGTGGGCACACTGCTGACCTTGTTGATCTAGCTACAAATTGCTAAACCGTAGTTTTTTCTGTTCTCAATTTCCTTATCTTCTAAGAGAATGGTTAAGTTCATGTATTTCAACTACTTTTTGAAAGGACTATTCTGAATTAGGAGTTTAGGATTGAACTCCTTGGTGGAAATGTTGCAGGATCCTTTTGGATTACTTATTTATAATCTTTTCTCTGGCAGATCTTAAAGTGAAAGATGAAGAAGCTGAACCCTTGTTCTTCAATGGAATGAGATAGAACCCTAGATGAAAATAAGAGGAAGATGAAGGGGAAGGGTTTGGAAAAGGGTCTGGAAAGTAATGATGGAGTATATAAATACCTGGGGGTCGGGGCGGGTTGTGTCTTCGGGTCGGTCGGGTTTAAAGAATTCAATGGGTGGGCTAATCTGGACCAATGGAGAATGCCACGTGTTTAAAAATTTTGAGGAAACAAGTTTTAACGGTGGAAGGGTAAATGTGGCCCGAAAGTGTAACGGTGGGGGTATATTTGTTAAAGAATTCAAACGGAGGATAAATGTAGCTTATTTTGAATAGTACAAGGGCAAATCTGACCCTTAACCGTATTATATTTAGCCATATGAAGTCTTTAACTTCCTTCTCTCATACCTGTTTAAATGCTCCCGCTTCTACCCATTTAGTGAAATAATCTGTAAGTACAAGTAGAAACTTCACCTGAGCTTTTGCTTGTGGTAGTGGACCTACGATATCCATTCCCCATTTCATAAAGGGCCACAAGGCTATAACAGGGTGTAGTAACTCAGTCGGTCTATGCATATTATTGTTGTATCTTTGATATTTATCACATTTGGACACGAAACTATTTTTCTCCTCTTCCATCTTAGGCCAATAATACCCTGCTCGAATCAACGTTTTACCAGCGACCTTCCCCATGCGTGATTTTCAAAATGTCCTTCATGTACTTCCCTCATCACATATTCTGTTTAAGAAGGTCCGAGACACCTTGCTAGTGGTCCACTGAACACTTTCGATAAAGATTTCCTTGATATAAACAATAACGAGCAGATTTTTTGCGAAGTGCGTGAGCCTTTCCTTTGTCATTAGGCACGGTTCCGTGCTATAAAAAAGCAAAAATTTCATTTCTCCAATCCCATGTTAAATGATTAAAATTTACCTCATTCTTATCAAGTTCGACAATGGAATGAAATAAATGTATGACTGAAGCATTTTCGTCGTTTGCTACGTTAGCTACAGATGCGAGATTAGCTAAAACACCTGCCTCTACATTCTCATCTCCTGGGATCTGCATTACCTTCCAAGTTTGGAATTGCTTTATTAGTTCCCATACCTTTTCGAGATATTATTGCATTCGAGTTTCCCTGGCTGTATAAGTCCCCATCATTTGAGTCATCACAAGTATCCCTATCATGTCAGCATGGGACCACGCAAAACAGTCCACGTTAGATTTTAGAAATTCAACTAACATACCTCGCATGTTTGAGTTTAAATTAGCTCCAATATAAACTTTCCGTTCAGGCCACTGCTCAAATAATATCACAACCTCGAGTTCTTTGATTATTGTTTTGATATTTTTATTCTCTTCAGGTTCTTGAATTGTATCACGTCTCGAGTCTAAATCTATTTTTTCTCACTCAGTTGAGGTTTGATTGCTGACACCTTCAACATTTTCCTGTAATTGCTATTTTTCTTTATTTACGGTGCTCGTATCTGTTACATTGTTGATACTCCTGACTATTTGTTGATCCCCCGAATTTGACAAATCCCCAATGGTGATGAAAATTTAATAACTTGATGCAGAGTTGATGGAACACCATTCATATCATGGATCCAAGGCCTCCCCATGATCATATTGTAATCCATTTCCATTTCAACTTCCTGAAATTTAGTTTCTTTAACAATACATGCAGCAAAAGTTGTTTGAATTACCTCTCCTTTTGTTACCACACTTGAATTGTCGAACCCGGACATGATATGCGCCTTGGGTATCATTTTGTATTCAGCTTGCATTTCACGTAATACCTTTAGTAGTATAATATTTACAGAACTTCCTGGATCAATCAGAACTCATTTTACATTAGTATCATGTATAAGTAAAGATATTACCAGTGCGTCATTATGTGGGGTTATTACTCCTTGGGTATCTGCATCATCGAATGAAATACTTTCGTTTTCTAAAACCCGTCGTACATGTTTTCCCTATGTAATTGTTACTTTAGAAACCTTGTTGGAAGCTGTATAGGTTATGCCGTGAATATCTTCTCCCCCACTTATCACATTCACTGTTCTCTTGGGTGAAGGGGGATTTGGCGGCTCTTGCCTATTTTTCATATAGGCTTGTTTACATTTCTCACTAAATAACTCAGTGAGATACCCTTGCTTCAATAGATGATCCACTTCACTTTGTAACAATCTACATTCTGAAGTTTTGTGCCCGTGATCGTTGTGGAATTTGCACCAATGGTCAGGATTGCGTCTATTTGGAATTGACCGCATCTCTTTTGGCCATCGTACCTTATCTCCCATGCTCCTCAAAACAGCTGAGCTCGGAGGTAGTGACATTAAAGTTATATCCACCGAACCTTGCCTTTAAACTTCTATCATCATCTCGTGACTCTTGTCCGTTCCGATCATTTTTGAACCTTAATGAAGAACGAGATTCCATGTTTCTCGATTTTTTATCATATTTTTGGTTATCCTGTTTTGAACACAAGTCTTTTTTACCTAATCTTTTTTCGATTTCTGATCTTATGGAACCACTCCTTTCTTCGTGATGAAAGTTAGGTACGGTATCTTCTTCAATTCGCAGCTTCGTACTGTACCTGTTGTAAACATCATTCCATGTGGCTGCAGGGAATTCTGGAAGGCTTTATTTGAGTCATCCCGTGGCTTCAGAACTTTTGTCATTCAAATTACTTGCAAACACTATTGCAGCTCAATTGTCAGGTACACGGGGTAAAGTCATTCTTTCACGCTGGAATATATCAACAAAATCACTGAGCAACTCTGAATCCCCTTGTTTGATTTGGAAAATATCTTCCATTCTGTTCTCAACCTTTTTGCCTCCCGAGTGTGCTTTAATAAAAGAATCTGCAAGATCAGCAAAAATTTATAGAATTTTCATGTAAAAGAGAATACCACGTTAATGCACCCTTGGTGAGTGTTTCTCCAAATTTTTTGACCAGTACTGAATTAATTTCTTGTTTGGTCAAGTCGTTGCCTTTCACGCCTGTTGTAAATACAGTCACGTGGTCACGTGGATCTGTTGTTCCATTGTATTTTGGGATGTCAGGCATTTTGAACTTTTTCGGAATTGGAAAGGGAGCATCACTTGGCTTCCAAGGTTTCTGCGCGTATTTGTCCATACTACTCCTTTGATTACAGGCGGAACTCCAGGGATTTGCTCAATACGCTCATTTTGTTCCTTAATCTGTTTCTGCAAGGTTAGTACTAAATTTTGCAAATAAGAATTATTTGAATTACCTGGTTCCCCTTCCTGTAATTCACTGGTGGTTCCTCCATTTCCAGAATTAACAAGACCAGAACGAGGATTCTCCAATGTATTATTATTAGGCGTTGGTGTGGATGGTGTAGCAGGCAATCGACTAACTAGAGCATGAAGAACTTTGCTGACCTGTGCATCAATTAATTTTTGTAAAGCTTCATTTGCACCTCCTTCAAAATGTTTAGATTGCTCTTGTTGATCAGCACGAGATTCAAGAGTAGGAGTGCCTTCACGAGATTGACGTGGTGAGTTTTGAGGGGAGGAAACCACGTCAATATTTGGTAGATCTCCTTAATTTTGCTGGATTGGATTTTCATGGTTTCCCAAGATGTTTTCACGGTTATTGTTGTTGTTGTTATTTAACATGATGATAACAACGGATAGGATGTAGTTTAAAAGAAAAAATTATCAGATTCCCGGTAACGAAACCAACTTGTTTAACCAAAAATATGACTCTTTGGTCAAAGCTTAAGATAAATAGAAATTCGGGTTACTGATAATCAGGAGACGAAAAGAATAATAGACTTTTGATAATAACAATAAAGCAGTAAATAAGTTTGTATTTCAGTGTCATATCAATGATCTTTTGTATCCTTACAAATGCTGAGACCTCCTCCTTTTATAGTTGATTCTAGGAAAAGGTGTAATGCCTTAGTCTTAATGAGGCAATTACGAGTAATAAAAGACATTAAATAAAATGTTATATAATTATTCCTATTTAATACTAATTGTCTAATGTATTGAGTATTTAATACTAAATTTGGACTACTTTTCGTCATGAGATCTTTATATTTAATGCCTTTTGATTTTCTGGCTTTAAATGACTTAAATAGGTACGCAACTTGTATTATTCGAATTACTTCTCGTGCCTATTTAGTTGTCTTCTCCCCGTATCTGTTGTCACTCGTGCTTCTTAACTGATTATTATGTTTTAACCATTTGACCAGTCCATGTGTCATGCCATGTCATCTTCAATATAAATTCAGTTTTTTCCGAACACAGCAGCAAGTAAGGCGTATTATATTTAAGAGAAGAGGGAGAGAGTGACCATGTCGTACTCCTCAGCGTCCCAGTTTCATAAGACAATTGTTCTTCGCGGTCTCCACCCTTTTCTCTGCAGCTTTTCTAACCTTTGTGCAATCTGAATTCTCACAAGCAAATCAGGTAATCTGTTATATATGCATATACATGTTTGAATGAATGAAATATGTCCTTGACATTTTAAGTAACTGATAGGGTAGGTTTTATTGAGACATAATACCTCAAGTAGGGCTGCTGTGCCACTATTGGGATCAACAGCTCCAAATGTCCACGCGTCGCGATGATTACCTAATATAACAAACCTGGAAACATATTCCCTCAAGCGACGCAAACATTTCCTAGCAAATATTTGTGGCCATGTTTTGTAATATTTGGCGGTTGGTTATGAATTTCGGTGCTTCTATTCCGCCGTGTTAGTGGTATAGAAGTTAGAGTAAGACCTACATAGGTCATGAGGTGCAATGGGAGCATCTGATTCGTCGAGTTTGGGCTAAGTTGATCAGAAAATATTATTATGGTTCAATGAGTAAAGTGATGCAAAGAGTGGATTAAACAAAGTTATGCAGTCATGTTGGGTACAACGTGTGGTGAATGATTTGGTGGTATTATGATGAAAACAGGTCTGGCAAAGAATTCCGGATGTTGCAATTGGGCTCTAAGGCTTAATTGCTTGAGTAAAAAGGGAATATCTTTAGAATTTATCGAGCTAATATTCTCAACTAAGTTGTGATAGCGCGGGAAGGTGCATAAGGTGGTAAACAATGATTTCATGCTACCTCAGTATAGTTCTCACCACGTTCGAGGACGAACGTTGTTTAAGTGGGAGAGAATGTAATGACCCGACAGGTCGTTTTGAGTCCTAGCACGCCGTTCAGCAATCTGAGACCATGGGCAGCTTCTTTTCAGGTGTTAGGACCCGTTCGCAGGGTCGGAATTGAAATTCAGAAAGATCGAAGTTGAATTTAAATGAAAATTTCCATTTTGGAGGCTTTAAGTTGAAAGAATAAACTAGGATTGGATTTTTAGTAAACGACCTAGAATCGAGATCTGAAGATTTCAGCAGGTTTGTATGATGATTTCGGACTTGGGCGTATGCCCGGCTCGAGTTTTGGATAATCAGGGAGCGTTTTGGCGCCTATTGTGGAAGTTACTATTTTGGGAAAAAATTCCTTAAGTTTGGCTTAAAGTGCTTTTCAATCTTATTGATTAGGATTCCGAGACTGGGAGTAGCTCCGTATGGTGATTCTGGAGTTGGGAGCGCGATTTGAAGTGAATTCGGAGGTCCATAGGTCATTTTGAAGACGTTTGGTTAAAGATAGAAATTTGAAGGTTTTGGAAAAGTTTGATCGAAAGTGGACTTTTTAATATCGGGGTCCGAATTTGATTCCGAAAGCTGCAGTAGGTTCGTAATATCAAATATGACTTGTATGCAAAATTTTAGGTCAATCGAACGTGATTTGATAGGTTTAAGCATTGAGAGTAGAAGTTGGAAGTTCTAAAGTTCATAAAGCTAGAATCGGGGTGTAATTGAGGATTTTAACATTGTTTGATGTGATTTGAGGCCTCAGGCAAGTCCGTAATGTGCTTTGGGACTGGTTGGGGTCCCGGGAGGCCTCGAGTGGATTTCGGGAGGTTAACAGATCGAAAATAGAATTTTTGGGAAGGCTGAGTTTGCTGGTATCTAATATTTCTGCTTCTGCGAAAAAGGGACCGTAGAAGCGACACTATAGAAACGTTTGAAGGGACCGTAGAAGTGGTTTTGATCGAAGGGGCATTGGACCACAGATGCGGTCAAGGTTCTGCAGAAATGGGACCGTATATGCAGAAGAGGGGATCGCGGAAGCAGAAAGGAGGGCTGAGCCCAAGACCGCAGAAGTGGTCGTTGACCACAAACCGAAACCGCTTAAGCGGGTGAAGTTCCGCTTAAGCGGAAAACAAATGGGACAGAAGGCTTTTATAACCCGATTTTGGGTCATTTCACACCACATTTCTCTTGGCTTGAGGGCGTTTTGGAGAGCTTCAAGGAGTATTTTCGTCATCAATGTTAAGGTAAGTTAAATACAAGATTATACCATGGATTTAGGCATGAAAATTGTGGAAAAATTGAGGGTTAGAGGAAAACCTAGAAAACTATTGTTTTTGGAATTTAACCACGATATTGAGCATGGAATTTAGCAAAAATTATATATTTGAGTTTCTAAGGTTATGGGTAACATTTATCTTCGAAAAATCTTGGATTCCGGGCACGTGGGCCCGAGGGCATTTTTGTTAACTTTCCGAGCGGGGTTAGGAATATTATAAAATTGGATTGTAATGAGTACCGTAGCATATATTAATGAATGTGTATCATCATTGGTAGTATTGGAGCATTTGTTCGTTGGTTCAAGTCTTCAGAAGGATGTAGAATGCCGGTTGCGGATCTTCAGAGCGAGGTGAGTCTCCTTTCTAATCTTGTGAGGGGGAAATTACCCCATAGGTGAGTTAAATTGATTATGTGCTCCTATTTGTGGGGGCTACGTATGCACGAGGTGACGAGAGTCTGTGCGTAGCTGCTATTATGCTATTGTTCGGATAGTCAAGGTCCCAAAAGCATGTTATACTTGGATTAATTGCGAACCCATTGATAGCTTGAATTGCTTAAATCATGTTAAATTTATAAATGGATTTCAAAAATAAAGACTTAAGATTTGTTTTCTCAAATTATTAAAGAGAATTGACCTTTCTTCGATATTTACCCCATGTTGACTGCTTGACTGATTGTCTGTCTGTGCATGTTTATTTTGGAACGGGCGGTACGCCTTGGCAGATTAATAGATGCATCTATAGGAACGTCGTCGACCCTCGACAAGTGCACATTTATTTCTATTGGATCGGTCGTCACCACGGTATGATTTGCACATGTTTGTATTACAGCATGGACTCATTTGAGTCATTTTATGCCACACAATGGCTCGAGATTTATACTGTTAATAATAACAAGAAGTCTAAGGAAATTTTCCATGAAAGAATTATGTGTATACATGTTCTCTTTATCTGGATTAGAATCATGTTTATAAAATAAATCCACTGTTTAATATATTTATTATGGATAATAATCATTGGACTACTAGTGAGTGTCAAAGCTGACAATCTCGTCTCTACCCCTTTGGGATTCGGTGAGACACTCATTGGATACACATTTTTTTGTACTCATACTACACTTGCTGTGCATTGTATTACACATGTATATGTGACTCCAGTGGTCTGCTAGGCATAGCAACGCAGGTAGATGAGTTGCATTACTCAAGACGGTCGCAGCTAGATAGTTCATTCCTTTGCACTGTATTTACTTTTCGTCCATTATTTTATGGGCGGATGTTGTATTTTTACTTGTGACTCCGGGTTCTGGGAGGGTTTGAAATATTGTGTTGCTGGCTTAACTTTTAAATTTAATTCGAAAATCTATATTCCTTAAAAATTTCTAAATATGGAAGAAAAATCATGTATTTCAAAATTGTTAAACTAGATTTGATTAAGTAATTGGGTTGGCTTGCCTGATAGCAATGTTCGGCGCCACCACGACCCTTAATGGATTTTGGGTCTTGACAATTGTCGTGTATGTTGATGATTTAAATATCATAGGAACTCTTGGGGAGCTTCCAAAAGCAGTAGACTGTTTGAAGAAAGAATTTGAAATGAAATTTTTTGGAAAGATAAGATTTTGTCTTGGTCTGCAAATTGAGTATATGAGTGATGAAATATTTGCCCATCAATCAACATACACTGAAAAGATTTTAAAGCGATTCTATATATATAAAGCGCATCCATTGAGTACCCCGATGGTTATGAGATCACTTGATATAAAGAATGATCCATTTCGATCTCATGAAGATGATGAAGAGCTTGTTGGTGTCGAAGTACCATATCTTAGTACAATTGAAGCATTAATGTATATTGCCAATAATTTCCGACCAGATATAGCTTTCTCAGTAAGCTTATTGGCAAGATTTAGTTCTTCGCCAACACAAAGACATTGGAATGGTATTAAACATATATTCAAATACCTCCAAGGGACCAATGATATGAGTTTATTTTATTCAAATGGATCCAAGTCATCATTAGTTGGTTATGTCGATGCAGGATATTTATCTATCTGATCCACATAAAGCTCGATTTTAGATATGCTACTTATTTATGTATGGAGGTACATCCATATCATGGCGTTCCATGAACCGACTATGGTTGCTACTTCTTCAAATCATGCAGAGATAATAGACATTCATGAAGCAAGTTGAGAATGTGTTTGGTTGAGATCAATAACTCAACATATTCAACAAACATGTGGTCTTTCTTCGAAGGAGAATATTCCAATAATATTGTATGAAGACAATGCTGCATGTATAGCTTAACTGAAAGGAGGATACATTAAAAGAGATAGAACAAAACATATTTCACCTAAATTCTTCTTCACTCATGATCTTCAAAAGAATGATGAAATAGATGTTCAACAAGTTCGTTCAAGTGGTAATTTGGCGGATCTGTTTACTAAGGCATTGTCAACCTCAATATTTGAGAAGTTAATATACCAAATTGGAATGCGCCGTTTCCGAGACCTTAAGTGATATTTTAATTAGGGGAAATAAAAATATGCGGTGTACTCTTTTTTCCTTTACTAAGGTTTTGTTCCATTAGGTTTTCCTGGTTAGGTTTTTAATGAGGCAGCAAGTAAGGCGCATTACAAATAAATATGTATTTCCCATGTTTTTCCTATTAAGCTCTTAATGATGCATTTTCTTTACATGGTCATTCAAGGGAGAGTGTTGTAAATAATATGTAGATGAAGTCCATGTATGAATAGTTTGTGGATTTATTTTTATGCCTATCAAAAGCTATGTAATTGCAGTGGAAAAATACACAAAAAAAAGAATTGAAATACTCCGTCTTTCTATCTCTATTTCTTATTTATATTTTACTAAATTATTTTTATTTTATAACAAAAAAAGAATTATACCCCGTTAAAAGCTAGACTTTAGCTTATGACAAAAATGAGAAGAAAAAAAAAAGATAAAGGAAGAAAAAAGAAAACAAGAAAGAAACTGATGTTTGACTGTAGCTTAAATCTGTACCAATTGTTGGGTCATAATATACAATAACAACAACCATCGCCTGTGTATTTTCATAAACAACAACCATCTGAAAATGATCTGAAAAATTGAAATAAAATTGAGTTAAAAACATATGTATCAGGCTCGTATTTTGGTTTCGACGGCCGGTACATGTCACATATGCGCATTAAGTGCTTTCTATAAAATTTGATCGAAATCGGACGTCGTTTGACGTGTTTCGGACAAAAAAATAGAAAATTTGGAAGTTATGAATTTTGAAATGAAATTTTTGAGTTTTAAGATTTGATTCAATGATTTTGATGTTATTTTAGCGATTTGATCGCTCGAGCGAGTTCGAAGGATGTTATTAAGTTAGTGGGTGTGTGTTTGGTTTGGAGCCCCGAGGGCTCGGGAGTAATTTGGAGGTGGATCGGGATGATTTTTGTCTTAAGAAAGTTGCAAAAAATCTGTTCTGTTGCAACCTATGTAGGTGCTCTATGCGATCGCAACATCCTTCCGATATCGCATAGTGTTAGGGTGTGGAGCCACTAATTTCTCTTATGCGATCGCACTTCTACTTCGCGATCACACTGCATGATAACCAGCCCCTTCTAATTACCCTATGCGTTCGCACCTCCCTCTGCAATCACAAAGTTCCCAGTTCCCCTTCCCTATGTGATCGCAAGCCTCTTTGTGCGATCGCATAGGGCAATTTCGCCCAGTGAATTTTCTTAAAACCAAAACAGTGTGCACGGGATTTTCACACTCTTCTCACACGAACCCTTCTTCTTCACCCTCCATTGACGATTCCCAAGCTTCCCTTCCTCCATAACTCTTTGGGTAAGTAATCTTAATATCGTTTCCTCATTATTTCTTCATCTAATCACTAAAATCTTAGCCTAAAAATATGAAATCAAAGTAGAAATTAGGGTTTTGGATAGAGTTAGGTTTTTAGGAATTTTGGGCGATTCAACCTCAATTTTGGGTCGAATCTTAAAACGAATTATATATTTGAACTCGTGGGGTTATGGATGATTGGGGTTTGGTCGGATCCTCGAGTTTGGACCATGTGGGCCCGTGTCAGATTTTGGTATTTTTTGAAGAATGATAGGAAATTCATTTCTAGGCTATGGAATTGTGTTTTTAAGCCATTGTTGATAATATTGAACTAATTATGGCTAGATACCGTTATTTTGGAGTTCAATTCTAGAGGAAAATAGGTGCTAGAGGATTGCTATTTTCAGACCGAGGTAAGTGTTTGTTCTAAATTTGGCTTGAGGGATTAGGATTAGGATATTATTTGCTACGCGATAACTGTGGAGTACGGTGTATAGGCATGGTGACGGTTGTCTATGCACCGGAGTCTAGCATGACTGTGAGTCGTTGTTGCTTTTAAATTCGAAGATGTGAAACAATTGAATTAGTTACTTGCTAATTTAATTATGAAGTGATAGTTGAGAAGAAAATGTGTTAAAGAAGGAAGTGTGGTATTTTTTTTCCCTTGTCGGGACTTATCATTGACTTGTTTCCCTTTGCCGGGACTTATTGTTGATTTGATATCCCTTGCCGGGATGTTTAATCTTGTTGTACATTCCCTTCCCCGATTGGTTGTGACCGTTGATTGGGTGAGGAAGAGCGATTATGCACGAAGGGTCTTTTCGTGCCATGTTTCGTTCGTTATGCACAAAGGGTCTTTCTGTGCCATGTTTTGATAATTATGCACGAAGGATCTTTCCGTACCACGTTTTCGATTATTTTAGCATGAAGGGTCATTCCGTGCCTTGATATGAGAGCTATGTGAGGAAAAGCACAAGGGTGATGCCGTGCACTATATTTGACGGTTTTGGTTAGAATTGAGAGTAAAAGCACAAAGGTCGGTGCCGTGCAGTTGTTATTTTACTGGCTCTCCTTTATTGATGTTAATTATTCAGTTTCCATACCTTTGTTCGCTGGCCTTATATCTATATCGTTATACCCCACAGCATGTCCCCTGCCTATTATCTGTTTAAATTTTGTATATCTTTCCGTTATTACACATATATATGTACAGGTTAATTATGGTAGGTCCGGTCTAGCCTCGTCACTACCTCACCGGGGTTAGGCCAGACACTTACCAGCACATGGGGTCAGTTGTGTTGATGCTACACTTTTGTGTCCTTTTAGTGCACATATTTAGGAGCAGCTTACGGACCGCATCACAGTAGATCGGGAGCGTGCCTTCAGTCCAGAGACTCCTAGGTAGTTCGTTGGCGTGCGCGGGCCCTAGGTCTCATCTATTTCATTTCTGTTTGTTTTCATTGTATCGAAACAAATTTCTTATGTATTTTATTTCCGACTCTTATTTGTAGTATTTCATAGTAGTCTGTGAGCATTGTGACACTAAATCTTAGGTAGATGATGATGTTAATTTTTCCGCATTCTTACGGTTAATATTAAATTGAGACTTCCGCTTAAATTTACTGTTTTTATTATTATCTTGTCGAATAAAAGTTGAAAAATGTATGTTTAAGTTGGCTTTCCTAGCTTCGATAGTAGGCGCCATCACGATTCCTGATGGTGAAAAATTCAGGTCGTGACACAATGTATTTTATTCCTATTCTAATTGTCATTAGCACAAAGATTCCTTTTCAAACAATGATTCTTCAATCACACTTCATTCAATCACACGTCATTCTCAATAGATCAAGTGGCAATAGCATGATACAATCTTTAATGCCTCTTATACGTAAAAAAATCGTATTTATCACAAGTTCTCTTTTTGGTGATTTTTTTAGTGTATTCAATTCTCTAGAGAGTTAATCTTTTTTTAATTTAATATGCACTTTTGATTTTTAAAAGTTTGAAGAAAAGTTTTACAACATATATTATGTTGACTTTCTATTTCACTTTGAGTGGGATAGTCAAATCTTATTCTAATTAAATGTTCTTATTCGTATGCCCTTCAAAATATATGATATGCGTGGAAATTTGAGTGATATTTTCAAACATAGATATATTAGTATTAGTATTAACTCAACCAAGAGTGCAATTTTGTTTAATGAATTCGAAGTCCTAAAGACTCTATAACAACTAAAATTATGGACGAAAAAAATTCAAATTTTTGGAATATTTTTATATACCAACACACTAAATCCTAAAACTAATAGGATTACAAAAGTAACGTCTAGAATTTCAGTTATATCCTTTCAATATGAGTTATTATAAGTTAACACCGGATAATTTATACCTTATAGAGAGTGGGGTAATTAGCACCGGTATAACTTATACATTCTTCTTACAAATTATGGAATTGCCATATTTAATACAACATGCCAAACAATGGATAAAAAACGATCCCAGCATAACTTATCACATCATAACTTATACATGTATAACTTATTCCAGCATAAGCCGTATTCAAACCAAACGACCCCTTGGTTGTTGTTTAATAATTGGGTATTTTTTAATATAACACGAAAATTTGATTAAAAAAGTATTATTTGAGTAGGAAAATAGTTTGAATATAAAATAAAATAATTGTGGGGGTATTTTTTCTCAATTTCAACTCTTTATGCAGTCCATTTAATATTACTTTTATTTTTCTTCGTATTAGACATTATGTATTGGTAATGTACTGCCAATACGGAGGATTCTTATAAAATTTATTTTACTAAACCTTCCTACATATTTTTAATGAGAATTGAATAGATAAAATTTTATTAATTTTAAAATCTTAAATATTAAAAATTAGCATAGAATGTATGTATTCTAAAAGTAGGTTATTGCAGTTATGTCCTTTCCTCATGAATTCTTTCATTTAATATTTTAGGGCTATTTTAATATATTAATATTGTATTATAATTTTATAATAATATAAGCTCTCATTTTTCTAAATGGATTTGGATAATATAATATTCTTAAATTAAATTAGTAATAGGACATTATAAAATGTTTTCAAGTTAAATTAATAATTGGAATTTTAAAGAGGTATATTCTAAAGGTAATATGATTATATTATACGCGATTACGATTCCGTCCTTATATAAATTAAATGTTTAAGGTTATTTTGGTAATTCGATATTGAGATTAATGCTTTTATAATTATATATCTATATTTATATTATATTAAAAGCACGAAGGTCCTTGGGGAAATGTCGTCGCCTTTTTTACCCTTTAAAAATAAATTTTACATTGAACAAGAGTGTAATTTAATAATTTCTTTCTAATATTTAAGATTTTGAAATCAAATAAAAAATTTCTTATTATATTTTTCCTTATTTGATATATGTAAAACTCTTAACTTTTAGGGATTCAAAATCAATTATAATTAAGAAGATCGTTTTTATATTTGGTAAGTTTTTGTGCTTTTCTCAACGCTTTTTCCTTGAAACTACACACGTTTTTATTTTTCAAATAGTTTCATTCCTACTTAATTCTACAATTTCAATTACATTTGATTAAAATTTTGTTCCTACTTAGTGTTAGAAGAATTATAATTTCAATCTTAATTAATAAACATTTCGTTCCTGTTATGAAATAATATAAAAGACAAGAACAATAATTCAAGAACAAGAGCAATAGAGAGAAGAGTAGAGAGAGTTCTTCTTATTGATACTTAGAGAATGTTAGGAGTGATTTACAATGGTAGAGGGAACCTCTATTTATAGGGAGGAGGATGATTTAGCTACCAATAATAGGACTCTAGAATCTCTCTAATTAAAGACATTCACCTTAAATAGAAGTGTATTTATAACACTCCCCCTTGAATGTCTATTCAATGATGTGCCTCGTTAAAACCTTAAAACAAAACCCAATGGGAAAAATTAAAGTAAGGAAAAAGAGTACACATGTTTGAATATGCGCCTATTGGTTGCCTCGTTAAAAACCTCGCAAGGAAAACCCGGTGGGACAAAACCTTGTAAGGGAAAAAGAGTGCAACGCGCATTAACTCCCCCTGATAAGAACATCAATTTATGTCCTTACGTCTTCGCATCCCGATCTTGTGAACTAGCTTCTTGAAGGTTGACTTTGGTAGAGATTTTGTGAACAAATCAGCCATATTGTCGCTTGAACGAATCTGTTGAGCATTGATATCACCATTCTTTTGAAGATCATGTGTGAAGAATAACTTTGGTGAAATATGCTTCGTTCTATCTCCTTTTATGAATCCTCCCTTCAATTGAGCTATACATGCTGCATTGTCTTCATACAAAGTTGTGGGTAGTTTATCACACTTCAAACCACATTTGTCTTGGATATGATGTATTATAGACCTCAACCACACACACTCCCGACTTGCTTCATGAATAGCAATTATCTCGGCATGATTAGATGAAGTAGCCACAATTGATTGCTTAGTCGATCGCCAAGATATGGCAGTTTCTCCACAGGTAAACACATAACCCGTTTGAGATCGAGCCTTGTGTGGGTCGGACAAATATCCAGCATCAGCATAACCAACAAGATCCGGGCTGCAATTCTTGCCATAAAATAAGCCCATATCGGTAGTTCCCTTTAGGTACCGCAATATGTGTTTGATCCCATTCCAATGTCTCCTCGTAGGAGCCGAGCTAAATCTTGCTAAGACATTAACTGAAAAGGATATGTCAGGTCTTGTAGTATTTGCAAGATACATTAGTGCGCCAATTGTGCTAAGATATGGTACTTCAGGACCAAGTAGCTCTTCATTCCTTTCTTGTGGTCGGAATGGATCTTTGTTCACATCAAGTGATTGAACAACCATCGGTGTACTTAAAGGATGTGCTTCATCCATGTAAAACCGTTTCAGTACCTTTTCTGTATAGGTAAATTGATGAACAAAAATTTCGTTTGCCAAATATTCAATTTGCAAACCAAGACATAGTTTAGTCTTTCCGAGATCTTTCATCTCGAATTCATCCTTTAGATAATCAATTGCCTTTTGGAATTCTATAGGGGTTCCAATAAGGTTTATGTCATCAACATATACGGCAAGTACAACAAATTCTGATGTTGTTTTCTTTATAAAAACACACGGGCAAATGGCGTCATTTATATAGCCTTCTTTTAACAAGTACTCACTAAGAAGATTATACCACATTCGTCCAGATTGCTTTAGACCATACAAGGATCTTTGCAATTTAATTGAGAACATTTCCCGAGATTTTGAATTATGCGCGTTTGGCATCTTGAGTCCATCGGGAATTTTCATGTATATCTCATTATCAAGTGAGCCATAAAGATAGGCAGTAACCACATCCATTAAGTGCATGGCAAGCTTTTCATGGACAGCAAAACTTATGAGATAACGAAAGGTTATCGCATCCATTACAGGCGAATATGTCTCTTCATAATCGACACCAGGCCTTTGAGAAAAACCTTGTGCAACAAGGCGTGCCTTATATCTTTGTACCTTGTTTTTCTCATTTCTTTTGCGTACAAAGACCCATTTATAGCCGACAGGCTTAACACCATTAGTTGTTTCAACTATAGGGCCAAAAACTTCACGTTTTGCCAGCGAATTCAATTCTGATTGAATTGCTTCTTGCCACTTTGGCCAATCCTGTCTTTTTGGACATTCTTCAACAAATTGAGGTTCGAGATCCTCACATTCTTGCATAATGCTAGATGCTATATATTATAAGCAAATGCATTATCCACCACAATATTCACTCGATTAATATTTGCTTCAATATTAATTGGATTTAGGGATAGTTCCGTATTTTCCAGAGTCTCGGGCTCAATGGATTCTTCATGAATCTCATAATTTGTTAAATCATGAGATTCTTTCGTGGTGTCATTTTGATCGTTCTTTTTCCTCTTTCTAGGATTTCGATCTTTGGAGCCTAATGGTCTGCCACGCTTCAGGCGTGCATTCGACTTTGGTTATGACACTAGATGATTGTCCAACAGGGACATCAATACGGATTGGAACATTTTCCGCGGGAATGTGGGATTTCGTTATCCTTTTCAAGTCCGTAAATGCGTCAGGCATTTGATTTGCTATTCTTTGCAAATGGATAATCTTTTGTACCTCTCTTTCACAAATAGAGGTATGTGGATCAAGATGAGATAATGATGCATTTTTCCACAAAATTTCCCGTTTGGTTTCACCAACTTCTCCCCCTAATTTTGGGAAAAGTGTCTCATCAAATCGACAGTCTGCAAATCGTGCAGTAAACAAGTCGCCTGTCAATGTTTCGAGGTAGCGAATGATGGAGGGCGATTCAAACCCAACATATATTCCTAACCTTCTTTGCGGACCCATTTTGGTGCGGGATGGCGGTGCTATAGGCACATATACTGCGCATCCAAAAATTCTTAAATGGGATATATTGGGTTCATGACCCAAAACCAATTGCAACGGGGAATACTTGTGGTAATTCGTCAGTCTGAGACGAATTAGCATTGCTGCATGTAAGATGGCGTGACCCCATACCGAAGTGGGCAGCCTCGTTCTCATAAGTAATGGCCTTGCAATCAACTGCAGGCGTTTAATTAACGATTCTGCAAGACCGTTTTGAGTGTGAACATGAGCTACAGAATGTTCAACTTTTATCCCGATTGATAAGCAATAATCATTAAATGCTTGGGATGTAAACTCAGCAGCATTATCCAGTCTAATGGACTTGATTGGATTATCTGGAAATTATGCTCGTAGTCGAATTATTTGTGCCATTAATTTCGCAAACACAAGGTTGCGTGATGACAACAGGCACACATGATACCATCTACAGGATGCGTCTATCAAGACCATGAAATACCTAAATGACCCACTCGGTGGGTGAATAGGTCCACAAATGTCCCCTTGTATACGTTCCAGAAACGTGGGTGACTCAGTCCCAACCTTTGTTGGTGATGGCCTGATAATCAACTTGCCTTGATAACACGAAGTGCAAGGATATTCATTATTCGAAAGAATTTTGAAATTCTTTAACGGATGCCCATATGAGCTTTCTATAATCCGTCTCATCATGATCGATCCTGGGTGTCCCAATCGATCATGCCAAAGTACAAAGGTATTGGAATCAGTAACCCTTTGGTTTACTGTTGAATGTGCCTCAATTGCACTAATTCTTGTCCAATACAGGCCACAAGTTAAAGACGGGAATTTCTCAATAACCCTCTTTTGGCCGGAGACATTCTTTGTGATGACGAGATATTCAAGATTATCTTCATCCATTATCTCAATATGATAGCCATTCCGGCGTACATCTTTAAAACTCAACAAGTTTCTCTTAGACTTGGAGGAGAACATTGCATTCTCTATGATTAACGTCGTGCCTTTGGGCAGAGTTACAATTGCTCTTCCGGAGCCTTCAATCAATTTACTACTTCTAGAGATTGTAGTAACGTTTGCCTTACACATATTTAGTTGAGAGAAATATTTCCTTTCTTTGAGTATTGTATGTGTAGTACATGAATCAACTAGGCAAATACTTTTACAGTTGGACGTTAATCCAAGTTCGCTTTGTGAGATATCCATATTTGCTATCCCATAGTTTGACATACAAAAGAGATACACGAACATAAGAATAAACAAGTTCAATTCGTTTGTGTCACATAATATTTTCAAAATCTGCTGCTAACAGTTGACTAACAAAATTAGATATGTTATCCATAATTGATTACTTTGCAGTTTGAAAATTTCAGTTTAAGCATTTTCTTCAAACAATCGATTGTTAAACACAAACAATCGATTGTTAAACATTGACAATCGATTGTTAAATACACACAATTGAGAAGTTCTTGGAGGGAATGATGCCCGGGGTCTATTTGGAAACAGCCTCTCTATCCCAGGGCAGGGGAAGGTCTGCGTACATATTACCCTCCCCAGACCCCACTAAATAAATTATACTGGTTTGTTATTCTTGTTGTCAAAAGACAGAGTTGAGTTGCAAGTTGCCAATTCATTCAAACCTTCATGATCTCATTCTTGGATAACCTTTGACAAAGATGAGCTCCAAAATACTATTTACAAAATAGTTGCATGGAGAGTTATGTGTTGTGAGCCTTCTCTTATAGCTTATCTAATGATTCTTCTAATATAAAGATCTAAAATGAAATGTTAGATAAATTTCTACCCTTTAAGAATATAATTTTTATCGCATAATTAAAACTCAGAAGGAATTGATACTAAGAATTTGCAAAAAAATACTTTATTTCCTTTAAAATTAAGGAAAAAATGTTTAAGTTCTAAAATTAGCTAGAGAAAAAGATCCAGTTTAATTATTTTTAAACTAATTATCGTACAATAAATTATTTTTTAAGTAGACAAAACTCTTAGGATATAAAATAAAGTAAAATCACTCATAGTATAGTAACTTTAAATTGGCTAAGAGAAAACATAAAGCAACAAGGATGCAACAGTTGAAGACAAAATATATTCTAACGAATGACAACACATTATATTTTATAATTAAGTTACTTCTTTTGAATAATATAAAATATATATATCTATCTATCTATCTATATATATATATATATATATATATATATATATATATATATATATATATATATATATATATATATATATATACGCGCTCACACATACTTAGTTTCAGAAAAAAGTTATTCATAAAAATAGGTTACACGCCCATCATGTCTGAGGTGGTTCGGGCATGTGCGGAGGAGAAGTCCTAATGCCCCGGTGAGGAGTTGTGAGCGGCTGGCGATTGTCAGCGTTCGGCGAGGCAGAGGGAGGCCTAAGAAGTATTGGGGAGAGGTGATTAGGCATGGCATGGCTAGAATGCGGGTTTCCGAGGACATGACTCTTGATAGGAAAGTCTTGAGGTCTAGTATCAAGGTTGTAGGATAGGAGCTCCTAGAGTTTTGCGTACTCCTCACCCGGGGTTGGGTGAGGCTTGGCAGGGCTATCCATAGATGATTTGTATTTTGGCTTGTGTCTCCCTTACGGTAGTGATTTATGGTAGCTACTGTATCATATTATTGCATGCTATTTTATTTATATTTCTTATGTTTAGATAATTATTTACGTTATTTCTGCTGGAATACTAATGCTCTCTTGTTTTTGTCTTTCCTTTCCTTCACTGAGCCGGGGGTCGACTGGAAACAGCCTCTCTGCCCTTTCGGGTAGGGGTAAGGCTCGTCTACATATTATACTCCCCAGACCCCACTTTGTGGGACTATACTGGGTAATTGTTGTAGGTTACACGCCCATCATGTGTATCCTAAGACTAATATATATATATATATATATATATATATATATATATATATATATATATATATATATATATATATATATATATATATATAGATATATAGATAATGCAAAATTGGAAAATGAGACCTAGCTCCTATACAAATGTCCAAATCCCTCCAAAAACCCTAACGAACAGAAGACCAACGCAACACTGCCCCATTTACCAAATAAAAGTAGCCAATACTAAAATGGAAAAACAGAATTAAAAAAAGAAAAACCAAAACCCCAACAAAAGCTTAATAGGAATGAGCAGCATCATCTTGTCACTCAAACTTCCACCTCTCCTTTCACTTTCTCCGCCTCCCTCTGCTCAGCTCCTAAACTCCAATTTCTCCCCTTTTTCTCTCAATTCCCGTAAGCCTCTCTCTCAGTCTGTTAATGGATTTCCTTTTTTTAAAGTTTTTTTTATTGTTCCTTTTGGTTTTTATTGATTAAATTACGATAATGGTGTTGTTTTCTTTAATTATTTAGCCATTGTTAATGTAACTTATTGAAAAGTTGTTGCTTTTTGGAGAAATGAGTCATATAGCCGACCCATGCTTGTTTGGGACTGAGGCGTAGCTATTATTATTTTTGTTTTTTGTTTTTCTTTAGCGGGATAACGTTATTATTTTCTTTAATTATTATCAATGTAACTTATAGAAAGATTGATTTTAGCTGTTGGTGGGATTTTCTTGAGTTGGGCAGTTTGTAACTGAGTCAAAAGTATGAGTGCAATTTATAGTATTCTTTTTTTTTTCTTGAAAAGTTAGGGACTTTATGTTTATTTACTGCTTAGACTTGGTTGTTTGTGCTTTGATGGGAATATAGCCCAAGGATTGAGCTTAATTACACTGAACTTTCGTTCTATGTGTTAGATGTTTACTATTGAAACTGGAATTGTATGTCTATGTAATGCTAACCCTAATTTAAATGGGTCCGTTTTATCTTCTCTGCCTATTTTTCAAGGTAATGTGGCTGAGCACGTGTAACTTTGGCCAAGTTTGTAATGTAGTTCATGATGAGTGGAATATACTGTATTGGTCCAGACACCTGTTTTTCCGTTTTAATGATTGTGGTGTATGGTCCAATTTGTATACACCTCAACTAATCCATCAGACAACCTCTTTCAATCAATTAACCCGCACCTTATGTAAGATTTCTATTCGTCATTGGAGCTTTGGTCTAGTGGTAAGAGCGCAACGCTTGATGCGTAGGTTAGGTGTACGTCAGAGGTTCCCGCCATAGAGGTGTAGACAAAAGCATGGTACCTAAGGAATAAAAAAAGGAATAAGCTCTTTTCGTTAAGAAAGGTGCTGTAGAGCTCACAATTGAAGCTCATTTAAGAAATGAAGTAACATTTTTGGACGGACGAAGAGTTAACACAAAAAAAGAAAAGAAAAAGAAAGAGGTAGTGTGTCTTTCTGGATAGTAAATTAAACAGTTGTATGCACTTTAATTTATGTCAAATGAGATGCTCACATGAATTATTATGATCTTCCATGTTAACCACCACCTTCTAGAAAAGCACATTGCGACATCTGAAGTTGTTGGCATTACATTGTGTGTTCAACTATCTAAATTGTTCCCAAAGGCTGATTATTCCAGTGCACTTTCATCTATTTCCTTTATATGCAATGTAAGATTGCTTTAAGTAATTTCTGTTATGGTTGTCGTGGCACTAGACAGGTATTCTGATAGCAACATCTAGGAGATTTTTTGGTGCGGTCGAAGTATCTTCAAGGACAATATCAACGATGGAAACTGTAAGTCATGATCTCATAATATTGCATCCTTGTAACCATCCCTAAATAGTACAGATAGGTTCTGCGCTCGAAAGTTTCTGCTGAAACATGGACGTTATTTATACCCACCTCTTCTCTGAACAGGATAAAGAAAGTATTGGGAGTCTAAAGCAGCAATTAGCGAAGCTATTTGAGGAATCACTTCGAGCAGCATTCCCTGATATTTCAGATGTGCAGCCTTTGGTTGCTATTTGCAATGATCCAAAAAATGGTGACTACCAATGGTACGGTTTTCTCCGATTATGCTCTCAAGTTAAAGGCTATTTATTAAGACTTCTAGCTGTTTGTTATGTAAGTAATTAGCATCAACTTGTTCCTCTAAGTTCTCATGATGTAACTTTGGACAGCAATAATGCAATGAGCTTGTGGAATAAAATTAAAGGCAAAGGCACACAGTTCAAGGGTCCTCAACCTGTTGGAAAGGTGATTTGATATCCTGCTAATCTCTTATTTCTTTTCTAAACATGGTACTAGAAGTGAAAGGTAACTGCTAAATATCAGTTTTTCAAAATTTAGGCAATTGTAGAAAATCTTCCGGCGTCGGACATGATAGAGAATTGCTCTATAGCAGGACCTGGTTTCATTAATATTGTATTAGCAAGGCAATGGATTGCAAAGGTAATATTTTTAACCAGCTCTATTTTAGTCGGCAGTTGTTTTTAGTCGGTTGGTTAGAATCATATGATAACACTTCTGTCTTACTGGTGCAGAGCGTTCAAAAGATGCTAATAGATGGCATCGAGACATGGGCACCGAAGCTTCCTGTTAAAAGAACTGTCGTTGACTTTTCATCACCCAACATAGCAAAAGAGATGCATGTTGGTCATTTAAGATCTACTATTATTGGAGACACTTTAGCCCGTATGCTGGAGTTTTCCAATGTTGAAGTTCTTCGGAGAAACCATGTCGGTGACTGGGGCACACAGGTAGATTTCATGATCTATAATCTCTCATTCTCTTACCCCATATGAGTAATACCTACGGGATATATTTGTTGGCAACTTTGCTTACAAATCTTTTTATCTTGCGGCCGTCCTTCAACGTAATTATATGAGAGAACTGTAAGTGTTGTTTTATCTTCAAATCGATACAATAGTATCTGAGCTGCTTGATCAGCTATCGTTCTTTGCAAGCTTATTATATGGAGTCATTTAGATGTATAAAAAAATTGTCTTGGTGTCAGTAATTTATTAAATGTATGTAACTAATGGTTAGAAGCCCAGAGACATCTAACTTCAATTTGTTTTCAAGGGGAAGACTTAATTCTATGTAATTCATTAGATTTTTACCATGGCACATGATCTCTTTTCATCTACATATGAAGTTTCCTTTCTGGAGAAGTATGCCTTTCACTAGAAATGTTTGTTGCCTTACGGATTTGTTTTAGGGCCTAATACCTGTTATATCTTTTGCAGTTCGGAATGTTAATTGAGTTCCTTTTTGAAAAATTTCCTAACTGGGAAGCTGGTAGTACTCCAGAGATTGGAGATTTGGAGGTGAGTCTATTGGCTCTTATTCACTACAGCTGTTTTTTTTTATGAAGACTACAGCTGTTTTTCTTTTGTCATCTGCATTTGAATTCTGATAAAGCATGCAACGTACATGTTATAGATTAGCATTGGATAGAGATTTCTTATTTGATTGGCGTTCTTTCCCTTGTTTATTGATGCTCTTTCTTTGCAGTTATTCCCTGACCGATTATTAAGTATTGATACATTGAGTCTGCAATTATTGGCCATGACTAGCAAACTGTAAAAAGTTGAGATTTAGAAATGCACATATTTGGCAACCTCCAATGCTTAATATGCAAGTAATATTGTACTTGCTTGTTTTCAAAACATGTCTTATATCATGTTTCTTGAGATCCTTGGGAGAGCAGGTGTTTCTGTCGATAGAAAGACAGAAATTTATGTTGCTTGACGTGGTAATCATTGTTCTCATTTATTGCTAGGCATTCTATAAGGCGTCAAAACAAAGATTTGATATTGATCCCGATTTTAAGGAAAGGGCGCAAAAGGCAGTTGTTAGTCTTCAGGTGAGCTTTTATTTGTTAATATTTATTTATTTTCTACATTTATCATGTTTATCTTTTTTGAGAGCTCATGCACAGTTGACTAGTTATTTTGTCGTCAGGGGAGGGGGAGGGATGAGTACATTTTTCGGGTTTCTGTTGCTTCTCTTGTGTTGCTGCTCAAGGAAAAAAGAGATCATATATCATACTTGTATCTGATGCATTTCTCTTACCTGTGCATGTGCGTGTCTCACAGGGTGGGGATGAGAAATATAGAAAGGCATGGGCGCAAATATGTGAAATCAGCCGAAAAGAATTTCAGAAGGTGTATGAGAGACTTGGAGTTCACTTAGAGGAAAAGGTACTAGACTCAACTTTTCTCCTTAAATGCTTAGAACTTGGGATGACTTTATGGAAAACATGCAGTAATTCCCTGGTTTTGCCTTTTGTCATGCGATTGCTATGCTAGTTTTGTTTAGCCTCCTCGTAGATTGAGGTCAAGCTTTTCTATTGCAGCATGCTATTTAAAATGACACAGGTAGTGTGCGCCAACTGTAGTATCTGATAAGTGTGAATCTGTTTTGGATATCAGGTATTGAAATGAAACCAGATTTGAGTGTAGTATATGGCAGATTTTGGCAGGCTGCAATGTGTGTTATGTTTTCTTTTACTTTCTTAAAAATAAAATAAAATATGTGCATATGTTAGTTACCGGGACTAGAACGTAGGACGATCAATTCAGGTTTAGTTTATTTTATGTAGTAAATTGTAGTTTGTTAGTATGTGCAGGTATCATAACTGCACTAGTGGTACTCCTTAGAAAGATAACTGCTTATTTTATTTTTGAACATGGCTGTCCTTTCTCCTTCTTTTGAGAAGGAGAACTCTCAAAAGAAAAAAGATTGCGTTTAGTGCTTAAATATTACTGGAATTTGTACTGTTTATTTTGCAGCTCCCTTGTGATTTGAATAAGTGATAATTGCTGAAAAAGAAAAAAAGTGAATTAATCTGAATAGTGAGTTGTCATTTCACTCATTATTTGATGGACGAATATTGGTTTGTAAATGCTGTTGCCTGGTCTGGTCACGTCACTCTTAGACTTGGTGGTGTTATAGATTATTATTGATGATGCAAACTTATTCAAGGGTGGAGCGACTAGTAAAAGAACTCGGCATATATTCTAAGCTAATTTCGACCGGACTTTGGTTTACAACTTGCCTGTCAAAGAAGCTGGTGTATTAAGTCAAAGGAAACAGTTTATGGTTTTGTTGAAATTGGACCATATCATCTCTGGTATTGAATTATTTTTCGTTAAATTAACTATTTGTTTTCTGAATGTATAGATAGTCTGTTATATGTTGTAGAGAGACTCCAGACAAATTGATTGTTGTTGGAGGGTTTCCAGCTGATTTCTGCTTTTCGTTTTCTATTGAGCCTTTTTTGCACATGTTTTAGATTGAACCAAAAGCTCATGCATTAATTTGGTGCTTCTTCCTTTTAGGGTGAAAGCTTTTATAATCCATATATTCCCAAGGCTTTGGAGTTGCTTAATGAGAAAGGATTAATTGAAGAAAGTGAAGGAGCTCGCGTTATCTTTATTGAAAGGAAGAAAATACCTCTTATTGTTGTGAAGAGGGATGGTGGTTTCAACTACGCTTCAACAGATCTTACTGCTCTATGGTTAGTTTTAGTTGCAATTCGTGTTTCTTGACCGGCTTTGCAATTATAGCCTATTTTCTCATCAAGGATATAACTAGAGTTTGTACAGAAGCTACTAGAGTTTGAAGAGATGTGTACTTTTCACTTAGGCGTCCTATCTGCAACTTTGTAGGTATCGGCTTAGTGAAGAAAAAGCAGACTGGATGATATATGTGACTGACGTTGGCCAGCGAGAGCACTTTGAAATGTTCTTTTCTGTAAGTTTCTGATATTGATACCCGTTATCTTTTTCCGCAGTTGGTGTATGAGATAATCGAGCAGCTTTATTGGGGTTGAGCGTTATTCTCATGTTTTTTTTCTTCCAGGCTGCAAAACGTGCGGGTTGGCTTCCCTCAAACGAGAATGATTATCCTAAAGCTAGTCATGTAGGATTTGGTCTAGTTTTAGGCGAAGACGGGAAACGGTTCCGTACGCGAAGTACTGAGGTGGTGAAGCTGGTTGATTTACTTGATGAGGCCAAAAGCCGGTGTAAATTAGCACTTGAAGAGAGAGGTCTGCTCTATGTTATTTGTGGTTATTCTCTTTTCTACTTGTTTGTCTTTTGCCTGTAATAGCATCTCCCTTATAAATACTATTGTGTAATAATGTTGTGCAATTGTTCAAGACTGCCACTTCAAGTTTATATCATGTTTGTCTTATCAGGTAAGGCTAAAGAATGGACAGCTGAGGAACTGGATCAAACTGCTGAAGCAGTAGGATACGGTGCTGTTAAGTAAGTTTCTTCATGCTTGTGTATTAATAGCCGTTGTCTTTTCCATGTAAGTACTTTTAGCGAAAGCCAGAAATCTAAAAACTTTTTCTTGGAAGAAGGTTTTCTTATTCTGTAGAAGTGGAGGTATTAATTGACTATCGAAAAATTAAAGACTGTTAACTTGGAATAAAGGGAGTGTGATATGTAAGAAGAAATCACATTGTTAGTTATACGTAGAAGTGAACGTTTTCTTTTTCTTGGAAGAACGTTTTCTTATTCTGTAGAAGTGGAGGTATTAATTGACTATCGAAAATTAAAGACTTAACTTGGAATAAAGGGAGTGTTATACGTAAGAAGAAATCACATTGTTAGTTATACATAAGAAGAAATCACATTGTTAGTTATAGTAATGCGCTTTCCAATATCTGTTGAGTAAAATACTTTGTGTGTATCAATTTTATTCCAATAAAAATATTACAAGTTTTAAGAAATCAACAAAAACAACAACAACATACCCAGTAAAATTCCACTAGTGGGAGGTGGGATGGTAGAGTGTACGCAGACTTTACCCCTACCCAGGAAGGGTAGAGAGGCTGTTTCCGGGAGACCCTCGGCTCAGCAGAACAAGTTTTAAGAAATCAAATTCATTTAATAATTGAAATTTAATCCATAATCTGTAATTCTACCTATCAAATCAAAATATTATCAACTGACATAAACAACTCAAATTAACTCTTTAATCTATGTGTCTAGTCAAATTATGCCATATAGAATGAAAAAGTAATTCTTAAAAAAGAGTGCTAAAAAGAACATTTACAATCTTGGCAAAAACATAGTGAGAGTTTTGCTATGCATTTGCTTTGATGCTTTTCTTGTTATCTCAACAGGGTTTTGACCCTTTTTTTCCTTTGGTACCCAAAACAGATATGCTGACCTGAAGAACAACAGGTTGACTAATTACACCTTCAATTTCGATCAGATGCTTAGTGATAAGGTATGTGAATGGATATCCCTTTCATGAAATGAATTTATCTGTTAAGTCATTTTCAACGAGTTATTAAACCCAAGTTCAATTCTTTAATTACACCAGACTTCTTTACAATTCAAAGCACATGAGTCTCTACATGGTTAAGTAATTGATTCTGTTTTGAGGAGTCGATGTTTTTTCATTTATGGACGATTTCAATATGTAGGGATATGTTTGTTCGATTACTTATTTTTGCTGCAGCCTTTGTATTCTATTACTCTGTTTGGAATTTGATTCTCTTATTTTTGTGTGATGGGCAGGGAAATACCGCTGTGTATTTGCTGTATGCACATGCTCGCATTTGTTCAATTATCAGGAAATCCAGTAAAGACATAGAGGAGTTAAAAAAGGTAACGTTATCCATTTTATGTGCTCCAACTGAACTCTTTATTTATCAAGAGTTCCAACTGTTTGCTCTGAGGCCCCTTGTGGCCGCCCAAGAATCGTTGAAGTAGGCAAGAACATGATAACGTGGTAGTTTGTCAATGTTAACTGATATTTAGATCATGTTTAAATTACAACAGTGGCATTAGAATTACTATTTGTGGTTATTGAATTGTATTCGTTGGACAGAGTGGGGCGATGGGTTTGGCTCATCAAGATGAACGCATGTTAGGACTCCATTTGCTCCAATTTCCTGAAGTAAGAATTTATGGAATTTTACTACTTGTTAGCACTTAAAACGAGTTTTCATTTATTCTAGGAACAAATTTTTAATCAAGTAAATTTTGCCATCGCATTTTGCAGATCGTTGAAGAAGCTTGTACCAATCTTTTGCCCAACTTATTGTGTGAATATCTTTACAAATTATCTGAAGACTTCACTAAATTCTATACCAACTGTCAGGTATGAATTTTTCCTAGCAGCAAATAAATCAAAACAAAGAAATAGTGAAAGCAATATTATGCACCCTTATAACTTGCGGCTTAAGTTGCAGTAGACCAGCTCGAAACCACCTATAAAACACCAAAAAATAATAGTTCATTGTCTAAGATTCATGAAAATCTTGAAAAGTGGTGAACATACTATGTAGAAATCGACAAGGGGTGCAGTGGGATGGTTGAGATCCCTCCACCCTTAACCAGAAGGTTTTTCCAGTAGAGAGCGCTTTACACCTTTTGCAGGCCTCTCTGGCGCGAAATGCAGATCAGTTGGTCCAATGACTTTGGATATCGGATTATTTAACCAAAAGAAAGATACTGTGTTGAGTACATATGGTATTTGAGTTGATAGCTAGCATTTACAAATATACATTTTGGAACTTTGGCAGGTCGTTGGCTCGGATGAGGAAACAAGCAGGCTCTTGCTTTGCGAAGCAACAGCACTTGTCATGAGAAAGTGTTTCCATCTTTTGGGTATCACTCCTGTTTACAAAATATGATCTCGTATGAGTTTCTTGTATTCTTCTTCAGTTAGTATTCAAAATTGAAATGTATTTGAACAGAGCGATGCAAAATGTTACTACTAATATGTAGTCGATTTTGACAAGTTTGAAATTTTGAGGAGTAATTGATCGATCAATTGATCTATATGCCAGCTTCAGTTTCATCGATACAGTTTGGGATTGAGGCGTAGTTGTGTTGTAGTTTCATCGATCCAGTGATGGTTAAGTCAAAATTTTGTAGTCAGTTGTGCCCATAAGTTAGTGTGCTTTTTTTATATATAACCTGATATCAATATTGGTGTTTTTTCTGTTCATTGTATGCTAAGCAGCTCGGTGCACTAAGAAGGGCCGGACCACAAGGGTCTATTGTACACAGCCTTACCCTGTATTTTTGCAAGAAGCTCTTTTCACGGCTCGAACCTGTGACTAAAAACATGACAGCAACTTTACATGTTACTTCACGGTTCCCCTTCAATGATATACTTTTATATTCTTAGAAATGTCAAGGCATGTTTAAAATTACAAGTATTGTTATGAAATAATATAAAGACAAGAACAATAATACAAGAACAAGAGCAATAGAGAGAATAGAGAGAGAGGAGTATTCTCATTGATACTTAGAGATTGTTAGGGGTGATTTACAATGGTAGAAGACCCCTTTATTTATAGGGAGGGGGATGATTTATCTACCAAGAATAGAACTCTAGAATCTCTCTAATTATAGACATTCACCTTAAATAGGAGATTTCATAACACTCCCCCTTGAATGTCTATTCAACAATGTGCCTCGTTAAAACCTTAAAACCAAAACCCAATGGGAAAAATTAAAGAAAGGAAAAAGAGTACACATGTTTGAATATGCGCCTATTAGTTGCCTCGTTAAAAACCTTGCAAGGAAAACCCAGTGGGACAAAACCTTGTAAGGGAAAAAGAGTGCAACACGCATTAACTCTCCCTAATGAGTACATCAATTTATATCCTTGAGCATTTGTATTCTAATCTTGTGCATCATCTTCAAAACGATCTTTGGTAGAGATTTGATAAATCAACCATATTGACTTGAATAAATATTCCGCACCTTGAAATCATCATTCTTGATAGATATGAACATCTTCATATAATGTCGTGGAATAACTCTTCAATATCTCCATAGATGCATTCTCAATGCCATCATGCTTATAGTTATAGCAAGATACATATGTACACAAATTGCACTTAGGATGTGGTACTTCAGGACCACGAATTGCATATGTTTCAAGCAACTTAAATCTTTCAAGTTAAGTCATATAAGCCATATAATAGACTTTAGATGCATATCAAGTTTTCCATGTCATGCTAGACAAATAAGATATCGAAAACTGACTATGCATACCTTTGACTTTATACTTTCAAGCATTTGAACTATAGGTTCAAAACTACATGTCTTTCATATGGAATCAATTCTTCTTGAATTGTATCTCTTCCATTTAGTTACTTTCTTTGGGTCAGCAAATACGTATAGCATGCTTTGCAATATGTTGCAATTGAATTATCCTTTTTATGAACTTCAGGTTCATATCATGATATTCGGGGATATACATATACAAATGATAATTCATCCCATGTAACCTTTTCTCAAGTGTTTACCATGTCTCCCCCTCAAGTTAGTAAAGCTAACTTGTTTCCTCAACTTTGGGAAACCATCTTTGTGCATTATCATGTCAATATACACGGCACATTAATAATAAGATGAAATTATTTGGTTCCTGACCCTGAACCATTTGTGAGGGGAGAATATAATATACTCTCGCATACAACGTATATCAAACTGATATATATAACTTTGTTCTCATAAGAAACAGTTTAGCTATTAAGTGGAAGCACTCAATAATTATCTTGCTAAACCAACTTTGATATAAACCAACTTATCAAGATGAACTATCTTGAGTAGAGAATCTGGAAATTATGCTCGAAGTTAGATTACTGAGCAATTTACCTCGCAAGCACCGGCCAGGCTGCGGGTCAATAACAATTGCGCATGTAACCATATCATAGATGCATCATATGTGGTATACATGGCAGGTGAATGGGCCCATATTCACCTTTGATATTTCCAGAATTTATGGGCTTCAACCCGAACTCTTTAGTTGGTCAGTTCATTAATGAGAACAAGTGATACAAGAGAATTCGTAAAGAACTTTCTAGTTCTTTAATATTCACCTATGTGAATTTGCACATCATACTTAAAATGAGATGGCTAACACGAATGCCAACTGAATAAATTATCAATATTGGTAAACTTCAAATTTACACCATGACATGTGCACTTATCAATAAACTTCAGGTTTATTATGACATGGGTTTTATACAAATAGATATCCACTTTATTGTGGCATTCTTTCGTTTGTGTAGTACAAACTGGAGGACAAAGCGGGTAGCTTTTCATATACAAATTACCCCGCTACAAGTTGTAGTAATAGGAGATATCAAAGCCTTCCTTTATTTATAGTCTCAATATAATCAATCGCTTTCGCGTGTACTTTGGAAACTGAATAAGTTTCTTTGAGGCTTACTACAGCACAATACTCAATTGTGTTTCTCCAACATAGTAATAATTGGCTCTTCTAGAGCTCTCAATTAATTTTGTACTACCACAGATTCATCAACATCCATGTGGTGAATATCTTTCTTAAAGAGAAAGTTATACCATTATGGTCATGTCAAACTTATATGCAAGATATGTTTCTTGCATTATCGTTGTCCTTTAATAGTCATATTTCCAAAATACTTTGGCGTACAATATGTACGTGACCAACAATCATTCATGCCATATATCATCTCAAACCTCCTTCTAGGGGTGAGTGTGGTATATTTAATACCAATTTCATGTTCATATTCTTCCAATAATGAATATGTATTCGTGAATCAAATGTTGTCACATTCACTTCGAGGATATGTGAATTTGTTATCCTTTTCAAATCTATAAATGCGTCAGGCATTTGATTTGCTATTCTTTGCAAATGGATAATCTTTTGTGCCTCTTTCACAAATAGAGGTATGTGGATCAAGATGAGATAATGATGCATTTTTCCACAAAATTTCCCGTTTGGTTTCACCAACTTCTCCCCCTAATTTTGGGAAAAGTGTCTCATCAAATTGACAGTCTGCAAATCGTGTAGTGAACAAATCTCCTGTCAATGTTTCGAGGTAGCGAATAATGGAGGGCGATTCAACCTCAACATATATTCCTAACCTTCTTTGCAGACTCATTTTGGTGCGGGATGGCGGTGCTAAAGGCACATATACTGCGCATCCAAAAATTTTTAAATGGGATATATTGGGTCCATGACCCAAAACCAATTGCAACGGGGAATATTTGTGTCAATTCGTCAGTCAGAGACGAACTAGCATTGCTGTATGTAAAATGGCGTGTCCCCAAACCGAAGTGGGCAGCCGACAAACTAAAATGCTGCATGCAAAATGGCATGAACCCAAACCAAAGTGGGCAGCCGACGAACTAGCATTGCTGCATGCAAAATGGCGTGAACCCAAACCGAAATGGGCAGCCTCGTTTTCACGAAGAATTCAAGATTATTCTCATCTATTGTCTCAATATGATATCCATTTTGAATGATATCTTTAAAACTCAACAAGTTCCTTTTAGACTTGGAGGAGAACATTGCGATTGATATCATTAAAACTCAACAAGTTCTTCTTAGACTTGGAGGAGAATATTGCATTCTCTAAGATAAACGTCATGCCTTTGGGCAGAGTTACAGTTGCTCTTCCGGAGCCTTCAATCAATTTAATTCTCATGGTTTGATATACAAAAGAAATACACGAACATAAGAATAAATAAGTTCAATTCGTTTGTGTCACATAATATTTTCAAAATCTGCTGCTAACAGTTGACTAACAAAATCAGATATGTTATCCATAATTGATTACTTTGCAGTTTGAAAATTTCAGTTTAAACATTTTCTTCAAACAATCGATTGTTAAACACAAACAATCGATCGAAAACACACACAATCGATTATTTGCTATTTTGAAAAACTTCAGATCAAACTGTCTTAAGACAATCGATTGTTAAATATAGACAATCGATTGTTGGCTTATTTTGAAAAATTCCAGAGCACACTGTCTTAAGGCAATCGATTGTTATGCATAGACAATCGATTGTTGGCTATTTTGAAAAATTCCAGAGCACACTGTCTTAAGACAATCGATTGTTATGCATAGACAATCGATTGTGGATGATTTTTGAAAAATTCCAGATTACACTGTCTAACGACAATCGATTGTTAAACATTGACAATCGATTGTTGACTGTTTTTGAAAAATTCCAGATCACACTGTTTTAAAGACAATCGATTGTTGATCATTGACAATCGATTGTTTTGCAGTTTTTACGCGAAATATGAGATAACCGACTAGTTTTTCAGGTTAGTCGATTACCTCTACTGGAAAGTAAAAATATTATTGATATTTGAGCATATTGATACATTCTAAAGAACTAATACTAACATTATATCATGAACTAACTAATACGAGCTAATACTAATGGCTATTAGTTTATTCATTCACTAATACAAACAAGTAAAATAAAATCAAATAGCTCCATCTTCTTTCATCACGGATCCATCACCGATTAGGTGGTCTATCTTCCCCTCGGGTTGCTCAAAGAAGTCTGCCACATCCAAGTGGGTGATGTCAAAGTTGTCGTCAGAGACAAAATTCGTTTCAGGGCGTTTACTCTTTCGAGATGCTTGATAAAGGTCAACCAAAAGTCATGGTATACGGCAAGCCTTTGACCAGTGCCCGTTTTCACCGCAACGATAATATATAGTTTATAAACTATTTGCTTTTGGGTTCTTATCGTATCGTGCTTGTGGCAGAGTGACCAACTTCAGGTTGTCATCTCTTCTTTAAGCCATTCCACAAGATAGGTGGATCCTTGACGGTGAGATATTCAATCTTCAAACCTTCATCAAGGTGATGGCGCAAGAAAATCAAGGCCTTAGCATAGTTTTGGGTGGATGCATTATTTCTGTCTTTAATGGCGTCTCCAAGACCCATAGCATCTAAGTGGATTTCAGCATCCAACACCCATGTCATATAGTTTGAAATTTCAAGGGCAACGAACTTTCTTTTCATAATGTCAGACATAAAACAGATTTACATCAAGAGCGTGTTCATACTTACGGGCTCTATTACAATTATCACATTCACTTCAGGGAATGAATCATAATCATATGCTTTACACAATCTCATGTCAAATATTACTTTCATAAAGTGAAAGATTATTTTGAGAATCTTTATTATTCTCATTATCACAATAATGACGATTATAACTTCGTCTATTGCCATGTCCACATCCATTGATACCTTTACGGTAATTAGTCTTCTTTCAGACTTATCACATACTGCTACCACATTCTCTAAAGGGAATGGAGCAAATTCAATTGGACGGAATTCTTTGTCACGTCCACATTCATTGATACCTTCATGGTAATAATTTTGTCTTCTTTCAGACTTATCATATTCTGCTTCCACATTCTCTAAAGGGAATGGAGCAAATTCAATGGGACGGATTTTCAATTCTTTGCCCACAATCATACATGAATTTAATCATGGCAGGACATAGAGATTTTACCACTTCATGAGGTTATAATTTCTTACAAACTCCATTAGAGTTATAATCAAACTTTGTTGTCTTTGTTTGTATATAAAATCAAATCGTAGAATTTCAAGAATTTGAAAGGGAAAAGTAAATTACTTACCTTTAAGGTATACCAATAAATGTTGTTATATCAAATATACCTCTTGAATTTCCATTACTTTATGATGATTCCATCTCTTCTATTTTTCCGTATAGAAATTCTCATACGGAGCAGTAACAATCGTTATTACACTCTTTTGCTTGGAAATTCACCAGTACTTGATCAAACCATCCCAACCACAAGTAGCAACTTTACTTTGTTCCAGAGGATGCCACTCTGCACCAATACAGACCCCGTCATGACACTTGAGAGTTCTGAAGACCTTACACGATTTCCAATCCCAAAACCAGCATCTTCCATTAGTCGTTACTTAGACAGCAAAATACCGATCACAAACAAAAATTAAAAGAATCGAAAATTTCAATTGGTTAGAGACTCGTGCTGATAACGTGTTATGAAATAATATAAAGACAAGAACAATAATACAAGAACAAGAGCAATAGAGAGAATAGAGAGAGAGGAGTATTCTCATTGATACTTAGAGATTGTTAGGGGTGATTTACAATGGTAGAAGACCCCTTTATTTATAGGGAGGGGGATGATTTATCTACCAAGAATAGAACTCTAGAATCTCTCTAATTATAGACATTCACCTTAAATAGGAGATTTCATAACAAGTATTAAATAATAATTCTTCTCTTAAAATTTGTATTTAGTTAAACGGTATCACATTAGATAGGATAAAGTTAATTCCTTTTAACAAAAAATTGGAAAAAAGGTTGGTTATCAAATTACTCAGATCTCTGCTTTCTTTTTGTGACAAATATTATTTTTTTAAAAAAATTGAAAAAAATGTTGCCAAAATTTATGGCCAAACGGGAGCTTAGGGCGACCCGTTTGGTCATAGATTTGCCAAATTAATTTAGGTTTTATTTGGCAAACGTATGTTTGGCCATAGATTTTGCCTATGTTTTGGTAAAATCCTAAATTCCATTTCAAAACCAGCTCAATAGCTGGTTTTGGGCCAAAATATTTACGAACACTAATAAATATTTTTTCAAAATAAATTTGGGAAATATGTTTTGAAAACGTATGTCCAAATACATTTTTATCTTCAAACCAAACTTCATCCAAATCAGATTTTTCAAAACAAATTGGGAATTTATGGCCAAACATTAGCTTAATATCTTAGAACCTTGGCAACTCCAATACTTTTTTGTTTTTACCTTTTTTGTGGTGGTGGTAGGCTAGTAGCTAAAAAACTACAATTTAGACTACAATATATCATGAATTTAAGGTCCCGTTTGGACATGAGTTTCGCCAAAATAAATTTGAAATTTATTTTCAAAATTTGTATTTGACCATAAATTTTACCCATATTTTGCTCAAATCCCAAATCGCAAATTTCAAATCCCAAAATCAGTTATTGAGCTGAATTTGGGCCAAAATCTCAAAATTTGGGAATTATATACTTATTTTTTTAAAATAAAGTTGGAAAATATGTTTGAAAATGTATGTCCAAATATATTTTTATCTCCAAACCAAATTTTACCCAAATTAAAATTTTCAAAATAAAATTAAAATCGATGACCAAACGTTAGCTAAAACTTGTATTAGGTGCCATTGTTGTCCATCCAACTCAATTGCTTTATCAAATCAATCAATCATTTTTTCTTTCAATCTCAAACTACAGGGGTTCCCACTTCACTCTACGCCACTACATTTTGGTCATTGTCTATTATTTGATTATTTATTTTTAAAGTTAAGGTAAGTACTAATATTTTTTGAAGTAGTATATTATACTTAATTTTTTTAAATTCTGACATTTTTTAAAACGAACAATATGATGACAGAAAGTTATCATCTCCAAAAGCAAATAACCTAGTGAAATAGAGATTGTGAGTGTCCTTGGCAAACCTATATATGCTGATGAGTGCACTACTAAACAGTCTAGAATCTCTTATGCTCGTATGCTCATTGAGGTAAATGTGTCCAAAAAGTTACCTAGTGAAATAGAGATTTTAGATCCAAATGGAAAGAGTTTCATACAGGATGTAATATATGAGCGGAAACCTTTGTACTGTGAAAAATGTTTGGAGGCTGGACACAATTGTCTAACCAAAGCTACCCAACCTACACAGAAAGGTAAAGTAACACAAGAATGGAGAATGAAAGCACCAGTTGAAACAAGCAAAAACAACCAGATGCCTCACAGCCAGAGTCTAGAGATAATTAAGGAGACAATTACCAAACCTACAACTGATGTTGGGGATAGACAGAAGCAAGTTGTTCAAGACTCTCCAGTCTTTAACATAACCAATTTCCCTCCCTTATCTCCTCTTGTTATGTCTAATAGATTTGAAATTGGGTCAGTTAGGTGGGCTGATCATCCCCTAGATGAAGGGGGAACAAGTAAAACTCAATGAAGTGGATCATTTGGAATATTAGAGGTGTAAATAAAAGATTCAAACAAAAAGAAGCTCAAAATTACTTTAGGAATAATAAGTTTGACCTGGTGGGGCTAGTAGAGACCAAGGTTAAACAACAGAATGCTAGTAGAATAGCTAGTTTTTTATTGCCTAACTGGAACATAATAACTAATTATAGTGGTGCAGTAAATGGTAGAATTTGGATCCTATGGGATCCTACAAAAATTGTGGTTTCTGGTTATCTTGAGGAGGCTCAGATAATCCATTGTCAAGTTCAACACATCACTGGTGAGGTTATCTGCTGGCTCTCAGTAGTATATGGATTCAATGATTGTGATCAGAAGAGGATGCTATGGAATTCTATCTTGAACTTATCAACTGGTATTACTGATCCATGGCTCATTGCAGGGGATTTCAATGCAATTTTATCCACCAAAGAAAGACAATCCTGCCAACAAGTGAAGCAAAGGGACCTTGTGGATTTCAATAATTGCATTCAGCAATCAGGACTAGTAGAGCTGCCTTGGGAAGGAAACTATTTTACCTGGTCTAATCAACAAAGTGGTAATGATAGAGTATGTAGTAGACTGGATAGAGTGTTTGGTAATTTTGAATGGCAGATGAAGTGGAACCATGTACACACTGTATATGGTCATCCCCTTATATCTGATCATAACCCTATGCTACTAACTCTTACAACTGATACAGCTACAAGGATAACACCATTCAGATTCTTCAATGCTCGGATCCAGCATAAGGAATTTCATGTTATTCTCTCAAAGTACTGGAGTGTCAAGGAGCAGAATACTCTTCAAGGAGTATGGAATAATCTTAAGTCCCTCAAACATCCCTTAAAATCTCTTAATGTTAGAGATTTTAAGAATATTTCTCAAAAGATTGAAAGTAGCAGGAAAGAACTGGAAGATGTGTAGCATCAACTGGCTACTTCTTATTCAGATACACTTCAGCAAAGAACAAAAGATATGGTACAGCAGCTGGAGAAATGGTCACTAATTGAAGAGTCAGCTTTACAACAAAAGTCAAGAGCTAAGTGGATCAAGCTAGGGGATTCCAACAATAAGTATTTTTCAGCAGTCATGAAAGAGAGGAGCCAATATAAGAAGATTATTGAGCTCTCTACAGAAGGAGGCATGAAGATAAATGATCCTGCAGAGTTGAAGAAGGAGATTAGGGATTTCTATCAAGCTCTAATGGGAACTGCAGCCAACACACTTCCAGCAGTGAATAAGATATATATGAGGAATGGACCAAAATTATCTCAATCACAAAGGATGGATCTTGTAGCTGATATAACTGATACAGAGATAATTGACAGCTTGAAGGGTATAAATGATAAAGCTCCAGGCATTGATAGTTTTAATGCCATGTTCTTCAAACAGTCTTGGCATATCATTGATAATCAGGTGATGTTAGCAGTCAGGAATTTCTTTCATACTTCCAAAATGCATAGACCAGCTAATTGTGCAACTCTCACTTTGTTAACTAAGGTTCCTAATCCTCAAACAGTGAAGGAGTTTAGGCCTATAGCTTGTTGCTCAGTCTTATATAAGATTATTTCCAAGCTGTTGGCTAATAGACTCCAAAAAGTTATGAGTAGTATTATATGCAATTCTCAGGCTGGATTTATACCAGGAAGAAGAGTAGCAGATAATGTGATATTAGCTCATGAGCTAATAAAACAGTATTCCAGATCACATATTTCTCCCAGATGTATGATCAAGATTGATCTCCAAAAAGCTTATGATTCAGTGGAATGGTGCAGTCTACAACAGATTATGGAAGAGCTGGATTTCCCTAGCAGATTTATTAGATGGATCATGGAATGTGTTCAAATTGTTAGCTATACTGTTGTAGTTAATGGTGAAACAACAAAGCCTTTTCAAGCTGCCAAAGGATTGAGGCAAGGAGATCCAATATCTCCATTTTTATTTGCTATTATAATGGAATATCTTAGTAGATCTCTGGCAGAGTTGAAACATACTACAAGCTTCACATATCATCCAGGGTGTAAGAAGTTAGGAATCATTCATTTGAGTTTTGCAGATGACTTGCTATTATTTGTCAAAGGGGAGCCTCAATCAGTAAGTTCTATCTTCCTATTCTTTTCTCAATTTCTTGCTGCTACTGGGCTTAAGGCTAATCTACACAAAAGTGCTGTGTATTTTGGTGGGGTGTCAAATGAGAGTCAACAACAAATTCTTGATCTTCTTGGTTATGTTAAGGGGGATCTTCCTTTCAAATATCTGTGAGTCCCTTTAACTGCCAAAAAGTTATCAGTTGCTCAATGGCAACCTCTGGTTGATAAGATTACTGCAAAAGTTACTTCCTGGACAACAAGGTATTTATCATATGCAGGCAGATGTCAATTGGTTCAATCAGTTATTCTTGGAGTTCAAGCTTACTGGGCTCAATTATTTATCATGCCATCTAAAGTTGTTAAGCTGCTGGAGACTATATGCAGAATATACATTTGGTCAGGGTCTGTTAACATCACTAAGAAAGCATATGTGGCTTGGGAGAAAGTTTGTATGCCTAAGTCTGTTGGAGGACTGAACTTAACAAATATATCAATGTGGAATAGAGCTGCAATAGCTAAACTTGGTTGGGACTTAGCTCATAAAAAAGACTTGTTATGGGTGAAATGGATTCACACTGTCTGTGTCAAACAACACCAGTTGGAGAACCTTACTATCCCAGTTAATGCTAGTTGGATGGTAAGGAAAATTGTGGAAGGAGTTAAACTGCTGCAACAACAAAATCTGCTAGGTGACACTGTCTGCTCTATAAGGAAGGTATACTTGCAGCTGCTGGGAGATTCATCTAGAGTTTCATGGAAGAATATGGTAATGCAAAATGCAGCTAGACCTAAAGCTATCTTCAGCTTATGGTTGCTACTGCAGGATCGACTTCCCACCAAAAACAGGCTGTTACAATGGAAGCTGAACATCTCAGGAGTGTGTGTTATGTGCCAACAAGAATTGGAAACTAGAGATCATTTATTTCTGCATTGCTCCTTTGCTTCACAGTTGAGATATCAAACAATGCAATGGCTGAGAACTGATGATTTCACTGGACAAAATTGGATACAATTCTGTCAATGGATCATTATGCAGTCCAAAGGGAAATCTGTCCGAGCCCTCACCTTCAAGATGACTGTCACAGAAATGCTATATAGTATATGGTTAGAAAGAAATGCAAGAATTTTTGAAAACATTTATTGTAATAGTGATAAACTCTTAAGTAGTATAGCCTATATTTGTAATGTTCGAGCTCCTCCTAGGCTTAGTTCACATATTCAGCATTTCATGATATAAATGCTGAATATTAGAGTAGCATAGATACTTCATGTTCTAATTTGATAGGCAGTTGAGATTAAACTGTCCTATGATTTTGTAAGGCATCCTTTTGGTGATTAATAAAAATTTTAATTACCAAAAAAAAAAAAAAAAGCAAATTATAGAACATTAGGACAACTTACTCCAACAATTTTCCTATTTTTCCTTTTTTATATTTTTTTCTCTCTTCTATATATATTATTATCTTATATTTTAATTTCCATTAAACAAATTTTATCTTTTATTTTATTATTTTGTAATTTCCGTTAATACAATTTCATAAAATTCTAAATAATATAATTTATAAGCAATTATTATAGATTAACTAATAATTCAAATAAAAGTGAAATCATTCAGCATTTAATATTTTATATTCGTACATTTCAATTTAGCAACATCTAATATTTTCTGTTTGCACCATTTATTTTTTGAGATAATTATATCTTTTTCTACAATTATAATTTATAATAAAATTAACTTATAATTTTATATAAAAATAATAAATGCACGAAAATTAATTTATCAAAATTATACACCAAGTTAAGATGTAAATTAATATTATAAATACATTAAATAAACATAATTAGGTATACATAAAGAAATAAATTTAAAAATTAAATAATTAAATAATAAAAAAAATAATAAATAATAACGTGAAGATGAATAGTGTACCCATATTTGAGGAAACACTATTCATCCCTCATTTTAGGGATAAAAATGGAGGATGGTTGGAGCTATATTACCCCAAAAATTACCTCCAGGGAATGTGGATAAAGTTGAAAATGACATTAGGATTTCAAGTTTGAGCGAAATAAACATAGGCGTCTTTTGGTTACGTACTATCAAATTATTGAACATAAAATAATATATATTTCCTCCGTCTCAATTAATGTGAATATGTTTGACTGTGTATGTAGTTGGAGAATTGAATTTGTGGTCATAAGCAAGTCAAAAAGTGGTCTAGAGTATTTATGTTGTTATAAAATCTTCTCATTAAAAGTAGAATTAAAAGTTTAAACTAAATTGTTTTCAAATTTAAAAAAGAATCATTCTTTTTGGAATATACCGAAAAGAAAATAAGTCCACATAACATGAACAGAGGGAGTATTTTTTTTTTTTAAATGAAGGAAATTATGTTTTAATTAGTATAGCGAGCGTGCAAATTTTTCTTTGCTACATCTGTTTGCAATAAATTTTCGACAATATGAAAAATAATCAGCCACAAAAATATAAGGAAGAAGAGATTTTATTGATAGAAACTTTGTGGATACATTTTATTTGTTCCTCTTGATTCTTCTCTCAAGATCGTTCTCCGTAATTTAAGGGTTTAAATAACGTATTTCTCAAATGTAGGATAATTCTAATTTTCTTAAGATGTATTTGATCTCCATAAAAATAAAGAACATTTATTGATCATTTCAATGACTTTGAAAAGGACAATATTTAATGTCTTTAATCTCCTTGTAAAAATTTCATGAATTTATGAAATTTTGACATGTATTGTTTCATATGTTTAACCAAACACTATATCATTCGTGACAGTGGTTTTTTTTTTAATGCAGCCAATATTACATTTCTTATGTTGAATTCTATGTTTGGGGTTAATTCCTCCAAATTATCAACCTAATGACCTCGTAGAGTATTCTTAAATTAGATATATTAATTGATATTTATTAAAAATATGCCAACATCGTTTTTTTTTATTTCTTTCTTACTTTTCCAATTTCCAAGGGGTGAAAAAGCAAATTGCCAATGCAAATTTACTTTTATTTTTTTTAGAACATTTCCTTTTTGTGTCTGATTGTCCTTACAATCTTGTCCACTCCCTTAAAGTGATTCTTTTTGTCATTTCATATATTGTTCGTTTCCTTTTTCTTTAACTACTTATATTTTATTTCAGATTTTTCTTGTAATGCCCCTCTTTATAATAAGGAGAAATTTTATGAGTTTCGAAGACAAAAAAAAAAAATCAAATATAAGGGAGTTTAAATATTCACTAACTGAGACAAGATGAAAAAAACATAGAATATAATATTGATGTACTCTGAGATCTAAAAAGTCACATGTTAACCCTACGACTAAATAAACCTACTTCTCTTCGTAAAATATCTTATTTGCTGCAATACGATTAAATATCTATTATATAACAACACAATATTCCTAATTTTAGAATAATAGTTAGATTAGAGAAAGTAATGATATATTAATACATTACAGTCTCATTCAGAATTTTAATTCAATGAACGGGGAATATCACAAGCAATTAATTCTTAAAAAAATTAAATATGGTATTAATATAAATATATATGTTTCTTAATTTTTTCCGATCACATAAATATGTGTCACGACCCCAAATCCGATCGTAATGGCGCCCAACACACTGCTGGGCAAGCCCGACCAAACCACAACCTTAACCACTTCTACACAGTTCATAATTAATCAACATAGATAAATTACTAAGTCGAAAAGACTGGAAATATGAAATAGAGTTAAAATATGCGGAATCAAAATAACTATACTATTACATAGACCCAATAGAATATGGTGTCGCAAATCTAAGCCTCTAATACAGGAGTATCCACCTAACAAATATCAAACTAGGAAATAAGAAAGAAAACAAGAGATAGAGGGGAGAGATCGGACTGCGAACGCCAGTGCAGCTACCTCGATGCTCTCGTATAAGTGCTGCTAGCTGGACGTCCTCAACAATGTAAGAAGCACCTAGATCTGCACGCAAGGTGCATGGAGTAATGTGAGTACTCCGACCCAGTAAATAATAAACATAAATAAAGTTTGAGAAAAAGAAATCCTGAATAAACACATTAAAATTTATAATGAAGCAGCTTAATCTATCAATTATGAATCAGTAAATCGATGAAATCAAGTATGGAAATGATACAACAAATAAGACACATAAATGACAGCTGAGTAAGGAAAATGCAACACATAAAATGGTACTCTCTAATATCTGCTGCTGCGTACAACCCGATCCATTTATTGCGCTTACTAGGGGTGTACAAACTCCGGGAAGGGGCCCCTTACGGCCCAAGCACAATAACAAGCCATCTCGTGGCATCAACTAGGCCCTCGACCTCAATATCAATATAATATGTTGCGGTATGCATCCCGATCCAATACCCAGTCCAGAAATCACATAAGCCCCTAGGGCAATAATAAAATTAGTAGTTTCTCCGCCCAAACATCATTAGAAATATTATTTAAGCTTTCAAATCTGAGTAAAAGTGGTTGAGTTTGTAAAACAGTATTAACAACAAGACTGAGTAAAGTAATGTCTCAAAATAGCAAGAAAACAGTAATAATAAGCCCATAAGGGTCCCGAACAGTTGACACGAAGCCAAAATATAACAAGTAATCCAAAAAACGCTTCTAACAATTAGGATTCAGTAGAATACGCAGTAAAAATATCACTCGGGATGGAACAAGTCACAATTTCCAATAGTAGCCGACCCTGCACTCGCCATTGAGTGCGTGTCTCGCATCATTGTAGCACCACGATATGCAAATTCGTGGTTTCAAACCCTCAGGAAATTATTTACATTCATTATTCCCCTCAATCCGGCCAAAACTCTAGCTCGCTATGCCCTTGCCTCTTGAATCAGCCTCCTCGCGCGTCGAATCTGACCAAAACCATAATGAATACGTCACAATAAGCCAAAGGGAAAAACCCAATCGAAAATATCAAAAAATATCAAAACTCCTGAAATTAGCAAAACCGAGCCCCGAGCCTACTTCTCGAAACTCATAAATTTTTACATCAACGGATTCCTTATCTCTCCACGACTCTATACATATTAAAATCACAAGAATCGGAGTTCAATTAGCCCTTCAAATCCTCAATTAACTCTCTTAAGTTCAAGGCCTAAACCACCATTCTCGCCCATTAATTCCTTAAATTTTTCTGTTCTAATTCATGAAATAACACCATGGATTCGTGTTTTAAGTCCAAAATCCTTAACTTATCGAAATCTCTTGAAATCCCTCTTCAAAATCGCCCAAAATTCTCCAAGTCCGAATTTAGAAATGACAACCCTTCAAAAATTTGCGAAGATGAATTAAATACTTCTGTCCAGCAGAAACCGTTTTTGCGGTCATTTCTCGCTTCTGCAACTTCCGCTTCTGCAGAAACTCACTTAAGGTCCAGAACTGCATCCGCGATCCATTCCCACATATGCGAACCCAGCTCCGCTCCTGAGGAAACTTCTCTAAGGTAACATCTGCTTTTGCAATCCCAATGCCACGTCTGTGAGACCGCTTCTGTGGTCCCAAATCCGCAGAAGTGAAAATACCAGAAGCAATAATAATTTTTCCAATTTTCACAAGTCCAAAACTTTTTGCTAACCATCCGAAATCATCCAGAGGCCCCCAGGACTTCAACCATAAATACTAATACATCCTAAAACATTATTCAAACTTGTTCCAATTATCAAAACGCCTCAAACAACACAAAAACAATCAAATTACATCGAATTCAAGCCTAAGTTCTTCTAAAATTTCTGAAGCACACATTTGATTAAAAACCCAATCAGATCACCTCCGAATAACCTAAAATTTTGCACACACATCCCAACTCGCATAACGAAGCTGCTGCAACTCTCGAAATTTCAATCCGACCCTCGGATCAAAATCTCACCTATCAACCAGAATTCGCCAAAAAATACTAACTTCGCCAATTCAAGCCTAATTCTACATCGGGCCTCCAAGATCACTTCTTATCATACTCCTAAGTCACAAATCATCCCTCGAAGCTAACAGAATCATCAGAAATCACATCCGATCCATCTAACTGATAAGTCAATATCCGGTTGACTTTTCCAAACCAAACCTTCCTTAAAGAGATTAAGTGTCTCATTTCCTACCAAAACCAATCCAAATCAACTCTATCACACCAAAATACCGATAATAAAGCATAAAGAAGTAGAAAATGGGAGAAACAGAGTGGTAACTCATGAGACGATGGATCAGGTCGTTACAACATAAAACAATGAATCACCACCTAAGATTTGCAATATGCGATATGGGTTCGAGCCTTGAAATTAATGTTTTTTTGGTAGGGAGGCTTCATCCTAAAAAGGTAGTTTATCTTACGTGATTCAAATTAATGGAAATTCAAAAAGAATTAATTGTGCCCTAAAGTAGATACGGAACATCGAAAAAAAGCAGATTCAATATGCTAAGTACTGCACTATTGAATTATATTAAAACAAATGTTGGACCTAACTCACAACCCCAAAGCTAGCTCTCAATGTGAGATTCATTGCATTCATCATCCCCTCATGCCTAGATTTAAACATTTTTATCCGGGATTCCACGGTCCGGTCTGGAGTGTAAAAACATGGACTGGGAGTATTTCGACTCCGCTCAATTGGTCAGAGGGAAAATTGCCCCCACTTTTGGGGAGGCGACATTGATCACGAATACGTTGATATCATATAAATAAGTCTTGGTCTTAACTTCATATTCATTCCAAATGCTGTATTGTGGACCGAGATGAGATCGGGATCGGACCAGGTCCACGGTCCTAACGGTCCTAGTGGGCCAGTCCTTAATGGTGCAGGAGGCCCGTGGCGGGCCAGTTCAATACATTAAGCCCACGAGTCTGGGACCGCTAAGCCTAGGACTAGCAGGCGGGCCTGGGCTGGTTCAATCGGGCCTAACGGGCTCCAACGACTATATTTTTTTAATTTTTTTTTTAAAAAAGACCAATGGTCAGATTTTTAAATCTACCCGTTGGCCTTCATAATTTATCCGTTGACCACTTTAAAAAATAGTCATTTGGACCCCAAAATTTATTTAAACCCCAATCTTTATATAATTATACTTTTTCCCAATTCTCAACTAATGTTGTGCTGTGGGACGGACCCAGGCCTAAATGGGTCAGACGGGCCGGGCTAAACGGGCTCGGTCTTAACGGTTTGGGCTTTGGCGGTCCCGGGATTCATGGGCTCAACGGGTGGACCAGCCCATGATGGGCCTAAGCCCATATGGTCATGGGCTATATGGGCCGAGCTCGTGTGCTTAGCGGGCCTAACATACTTTTTTATTTCCGTTTTTAAATTCTTTTTGCTTAAGGCAATTTCTTGTAAACCATATATGTATGTATATATACAAATTGCTCTTATACATGGCTATATAAATATATGTAATATATATGATATAAAAGTTAAATTATTAAAGTGCTTGACGAAAAAGTGAAATAATAAAATAATAGTAAAACTAAATTGTCATGCATAATAAATTAATAACAAAGTACAACATGAAGCATAAATACATCTAATAATATTAAAATAACACAAATTATTGAAAAATCTTAAAGACGAATTGGTGGACAAATACCATCAACATAATACTTTATATGCCTCATTAAAATGCCTGTGGTACACCCTGAACGAAAATTGAAGACTCTTCCACAGTTCTTGCACTTTAATATTTGGCCTTCTTCATTTTTTCAAGCACATCATAGTATTGCGAAACAAATAAGCGCACTCTTTCCAAATGAGGCATGATTCAACTTGAAAATTGAGATTGAGACTTGAAGTTTTGAAAATTGGAGATTGAGAAATTGAGAGAAATTTAGATTGATAAATGAGTATTGAGTATTGAAATGAAGAGGAGGGAGGGGGTATTTATAGTGTTAGAGAAGGTTAGTTTTGTAAATTAAAAAAATGGCTATTTGTGCAATATGACCGTTGGTGGTGGGGCCCTCATTTTAAAAAATCTTATTTTATAGTATATATAGTATATAGTATATATAATATATATATAGTATACTAGTATAGTATATATAATATATATAGTATACTATATATAGTGTTATTTATATATTTCCAAATATAATTTCTTGTAATGTTTTGTAGTGTGTGTGTGTGTGTGTGTATATATATATATATATATATATATATATATATATATATGTAGTATGTTATGTTATGTATATATATTTTCTTGTAGTATATATTATATGTTATGTATATATATTCCCTTATATATTTTCTTGTATTATATATTGAATGTTATGTATATGTATCATAGCTTATAAACAATTGTAAGTTAAAGAAAAAAAAATATTGCAAAAAGATATTTAAGGGCATGTCTTATAAATTTTATCACCAAAAAGAGCATATCTTTCTTAGTCTTCTCCCCCCCCCCCCCCCCTCCCCCCCACAATGGAATGAGCACAACAAGGTACTAATACCACCATTAAAAGAAAAAAAAATTAAAGAAGATGTGCCAAAGTACAAGTTATACCATAATCTACATTGTATCTCTAACAAATCTCATAAAATCTTTCAAGGTTCGGAGGAGGTTCCGTTGGTGGTGGTGGAAAAGAAGCTTGTTCATCACCACTTCCAGGCGAAGCAGCATCCTCCGCAAGTTCCGTTATCATTTCTTCATAAGCTTCATCTATCTTTGACCTGGTGCAACATTATGACAAAATTCACTATCGGAAAATTAAGAACAAGGTTATCACTATCAAGAATAATATGAGAAGCATGGCGGGTAACAGGTCTAGGTCGGGGAGCCGGGGGAAGGGTAGTAGGTAGGTGACTACTTTCACCAGTTTGGGATTTTCCCTTATCACCAAATATTTTTTCAAAGAAAATGCCATATTAATTACAATTATGCAAACTAAAACACACAAAAATATATTCTTAAAACTTAAGAGTTGGAACGAGTTTACCGAACAACTTCTTGAAAATTGAAAATCGTTAAAGACTTGAATATTTCAATTCACCAACTTCACAATTTTTCACGAAATTTTAATAATAAAATAAGCAATTATAGATAAGAGATTGAGAGAAATTGATGAATTGGTGAGTAAAAATAAAAGAATAAGAGGTATTTATAGTTGAGAATAATGCTGTAATGTGGGACACAAACCAAATACATACAGATTCTTTTTTAAAATTCATAAGTAGGAGTAGTACAAATTTGGTTTTTGTTAAGAATAGAATTCTATTTGGAGTGAATGTCTATCTTGTAGAGAGTTGTACTTTGAGGCTAAGTCATTTTTCCTCCTATAAATAGAGGGGTTTTACCCCATTGTAAATAACCCCGAAATTCAATAAGAATTTTCTCTCTACTTTGCTCTGCAATACTCTTCTTCTTCTTCTTTTATTATTATTTATAACACGTTATCAGCACGAGACTCTACCATCTCAAGAAGCTCTTTGAGAAGATTAAGTACGAGAAAGATTTCAAAGAATAATCATGGCGAAAAAGGGAAGAACGTCAAGTGCAATACGTAGCAATAAATCCAAAGAGTCATGTCGAATAATGAACAAATCCACGAGGAAAATAGAGACGACGACAACTAGAAGAAGCTGTACAGATCCTACGGTTTGCATGAACATAATGATTATCGGGCTACTGTTTGGATGTTTCGTCATAGATTAACTGACAAGCCTTGTTTTGCACGGGAAGCACGATCCGATCCGATCGCCATTGCCCAAGTCCAAGAACAATAACCGAAAGTGATGCAACATTTATACAGAATTACTACTTGGAATGTTAGCCTTAAATTTAAGAGGACGTTCATGAAGAATATTACGCTTATCTTCATAAGAGGGGCTTACGCAAATCTTCAAAACTATGGCTTTGGATACATACACGATGCTCAATTTTTACATAATATTGAGCATACTGATTGTTAATCGTTCTATGAACTTCATTCAAGATTAATTCTGGATTTAAGGTAAGTATTTCACTTTTCTTTGTTAATTTTTTTTTGAAATTTTATAATTTGATTTTATATACAAGCAAAGACAACAAAGTTTGATTATAACTCTACTGGAGTTTGTTAGAGATTACACCCACATGAAGTGGTAAAATTTTTATGCCTTACCATGATCAAATTCATGTATGATTGTGGGCAAAAGAATTAAAAATCCGTCCCATTGAATTTGCTCCATTCTCATTCCCTATAGAGAATGTGATAGCAGTATGTGATAAGTCTGAAAGAAGACAAAATTATTACCGTGAAGGTATCAATGGATGTGGACGTGATAATAGACGAAATTATTATCGTCATTATTGTGGTAATGAGAACAATAAGGATTCTCAAAATAATCATTCACTTTGTGAAAGTAATATGTCATCGATTTGACATGAGATTTTATATAGCACATACAGATTATTATGGTCCATTCATGGTGTGAATGTGACAACATCTGATTTATGAATACATATTCATTATTGGAAGAATATGAACATGCTATTGGTATTGAATATACCACACTCACCTCTAGAAGGATGTTGAGATGATATAAGAAAATAATGTCATTATTATGGCATGAATGGTCATTGATCATGTACCTATTGTACGCCAAAATATTTTGGTAATGTGATTATTAAAGGACAATAATAATGCAAGAAACATATCTTGCATATAATTTTGACCATGACCATAATGGTACAACTTTCTCTTTAAAAGAAATATTCACTATATAGATATTGATTAATATGTGATAGTACCAAATTAATTGAGAACTCTGTAAGAGCCAATTATATTATTTTGGAGAAACAAAATTGATTACCAATAAGGTATTGTGTTGTAGTAAGTCTCAAAGAAACTTATTCAGTTTCCAAAGTATATGCAAAAGCGGTTGATTATATTGAGACAATAAATAAAGGAAAGATTTGATATCTTCTATTACTACAACTTGTAGCGGGATAATCTGTATATGAAAAGCTACCTGCTTTATTCTCCAGTTTGTACTACACAAACAAAAGAATGACACAATAAAGTGTATGTTTATTGATATTAAAATCCACATCATAATAAGCTTGGAGTTTATTGATAATTTCACACGTCATGGTGTAAATATGAAGTTTATCAATATTGATAATTTACTCAGTTGGCATAATTGGTTTAGCCATATCAATTTAAGTATGATGTGCAAAAATAATAGAGAATTCACATGAGTAAATATTAAAGAAGTGGAAAGTCATTTACGAATTCTCTTCTATTGCTTGTTCTCATTAATTAATAGACCAACTAAAATTGGGATTGAATCCCATGAATTCTGGAAATATCAAAGGTGAATATCGGCCCATTTACCTGCCATGTATACCACATAAGATGCATCTATGAGATGGTTACATGTGCGATTATTATTAACCCGCAACATAGCGTTTTGCGAGGTAACTTGCTCAATAATTCAATTTAGAGCATAATTTTCAGATTTTCTATTCAAGAAGTTCATCTTGATAAGTTGGTTTACATCATAGTTGGTTTAGCAAAATAATTTATTGAGTGCTTCCACTTAATAGCTAAACTATTGCTTATGAGAACAAAGTTATCTATATCATTATGATATACGTTATATACGAGAGTATATTATATTCTCCCCTCACAAGTGGTTCAGGATCAAGAACCAAATAATTTCATCCTATTATTATTGATGTGCAGTGTATATTAATACGATAATGCACAAAGATGGATTCCCAAAATTGAGAAAACAAGTTAGTTTTTCTAACATGAGGGAGACATTATAAACAGTTGAGAAAACGTTAGGTGGATCGGATTATCATTTGTATATATAGATCCTCAAATATCATAATATGAACTTGAAGTTCATTAAAAGATAATTCGTTTGCAATATATTGCAAAGCATGCCATAAACATTTGTTGACCCAAAGAAAGCAACTATATTCTCATTGCAAATGCTCATATTAAGTCCTGGAAGGACAAAGTGCATGGTCACTTAAAGCGTATAAACAAATCAATTTCAAATAAACTTCTTGATAAATAAGATGAGCAAATGATCAAAGTGATCATACGGAAGGAGGAAAGTGATCTAGAAGGTCACACGACATAACACTTCATAAAATCTCATGAGAGATTTAGGTACTTGAATATATGAATGAAGAGATCTCTATGTTATGTCTTTATGAAAATTTATTGGAACCGATATAGCATGTTCGTCGACGACATCTATCATAGCGCTAAGTTTTGATGAGGATCTTAAGTCTATCGAACATAGACACAAAAGTATTGTCCAAATGGAAGAGAAACAATTCAAGTAGAATTGATTCCATACGAAAGACATGTAGTTTTAGACATGTAGTTCAAATACTTAACAGTATAAAGTCAATGGTATGTCCAATCAGCTTTTGATATCTTATTTGTCTAGCATGACATGAAAACTTGATATGCATCTAAAGTCTATAATATGGCTTATATGACTTAACTTATATGACAATCCATGAAGGATTTAAGTTGCTTGAAGCATCTACAATTCTTGATCTTGAGGTACCACTTCCTCAGTGCAATTTATGCACAAATGTATCTTGCTATAACTATAAGCATGATAATGTGATAGCGAGGATACCTTTATTGAGATATTGAAGAGCCATTCCACGATATTTGTGAAGACAATATATATCTATCACGAGTTATGATTTCAAGGTGTAAATATTCATTCAAGGTTTCATATGCCGTGGTTCTGAGCTTAGAACCAATGCTGTCTGTTCGATCAGCCGTTGAAATAAGAGAACCAATAATCTGAGTTACAAATGGTGTCAGCAGAGACGAGCTTGGCCCAGCATCTTCATATCCTTGAGAGAGAAAATAGATAGCCCCACAAACTTTCTCAGCAACATGAGGGACATCTTTTATACTCTCTAACAGCACGTCCACAATCTGTTTAAGGTTGTTTGGTGAAACCACTGAAAATCCAGAAGCTGGAGCGTGCAGTAACTCAAAGATACGGCTAAGAGTCCATGCTGTGCTATCTCTTATGTGCTCATTGTTACCCTTCATCGCATCAAGCAGATGCTTTAATCCAGCATGGACCATGGGGGATAGCTTCTCAATGCTCGGGCCTTCAAGTATTGAGCCAAATGCATATATGGCAGCCTCGCGGGAGTGCCAATCAGATTTCATTATGTTAGCCTCCACAAAAGGCATTACAAGGGGAACAACAGAATCTCCAACAGTTCTGGCAACAAGACCAAGACATGTTCCACCAGCCATAGCCAGATTCCAGATTTCATCATCCTGGTCCTGTTCCTCATCTTGTTTCAATAATGTTTCCAACAGCATTGGAACTAATACTTCGAGAGCCTTCTCAATGAAATGGGAATGTTGCACACTGGAATCCCCACTGTCAGGGACCTCATAATCTTGAAGCTCTATCTCTTCATCACAGATAGAACTCCAGAATTCAATTGCTTGAAGGGCTACAGCTTCCTCATCTCCTTTTACTGCTTTAGCTGTCAACTCGAACAGAGTCTGCATGTAAGGCTCAAGCAATTCGTAATATGTTGACGCAATAGAAACAAGGCATTCAAAAGCTGCTTGTCTTATCTGTTTCTCCTTTGCTGTGGCTGCCTCACAGATGACCTTCATAATATAATTTCTCTCAATCTCATTATCAAAGTTCGTCTGAGCAAAATCAAGAGCATTATACAAAGCTCTCGCTGCAGCAAGTCTGACTTCAGGGCTTTTCTCCTCAACATTCATACCTTGCACAACAGCAGTGAGGACAGAGTTTACTTCATCTTGGACAATATCGTGGTGAGATATCTCCTCACACACATAGCCAAGTGTTTCTAATGTGGCCTGTTTAAGGGATGCAGGCCTTCCATGTTGAGTCATATTAACAAGCAAAGAACCAACAAGCTCTGGCCATTGTTTCTGAGGAACTTCGATGGAAGCTATTTTAGCAATCACTTGGGCAGCAGTGTGGCTTACCTCAAGTACAGACGATCCAAGGCAGCTCAGAAGCAAGCTATTAATTTGGGACTTATAAGATGATTCAATTACCAGCCACTCTTGAACAAGTTGTTGTTTCCTAACAGTTTCTTTAGCATCCAAAGAGTTCTTCAGCACAATACCTGCCAGCCTCCGGGATTCAGTGGGTTTTACATCGGTTGAGAGCTCAACAGCCAGTGAAAGAAGAAATCCCGGTAGGTTTTGCTCTCGGAACTGACTAAGGTTAGCCTCTGCCTCAGTTCGAATCTTGGCATCGGCTGATTGAGCAGCCAATAGAAACTGAGTGATCTCAAGAGCCATTTCTCCTACAAAACTTGAATTAAAAACAAAAGTTTCTTGGTTTCAAACGGGAAAGCACGAACTAGGGAACAAAATCAATCAAACAGTAATTGATTGATACAGTTCCAAAATATTCATTCAAGTTAACGTGACTGATTTATTTACCAAATCTCTACCAACGATCGTTTTGAAGATGGTGAACAAGATTGGAATGCAAATGCTCAAGGATGTGAATTGATGCTCTCTTCAGGGGGAGTTAATGCGCGTTGCACTCTTTTTCCCTTACAAGGTTTTGTCCCACTGGGTTTTCCTTGCAAGGTTTTTAACGAGGCAACCAATAGGCGCATTTCTAGATATGTGTACTCTTTTTCCTTTTCTAGAATTTTTTCCCACTGGGTTTTATTTTAGTTAAGGTTTTAACGAGGCACATTATTTATTGAGTAGACATTCAAGAGGGAGTGTTAAGAATAGAATTCTATTTGGAGTGAATGTCTATCTTGTAGAGAGTTGTACTTTGAGGCTAAGTCATTTTTACTCCTATAAATAGAGAGGTTTTACCCCCATTGTAAATAATCCCGAAATTCAATAAGAACTTTCTCTCTACTTTGCTCTGCAATACTCTTCTTCTTCTTTTATCATTGTTTATAACAGTTCTTATTTAAATGTATATATTATACTTTCCTTTTCGTGGGGAACAGACATACCAATATGCCAAATATACTACTGTACACTGTATAACATTATTTTAATGCAGCGGAATCGAAGCTAATTCCCTCAACTCCATTTCATAAATAATTCTTGAATCCGCTGACACACACACACATTCACAAAAATACAGAGTCCTCTATTTCTCTCTGCAATTTTTGCAGTGTTAACACTCCTCTCGAGCTCAATGAATATAAGTACTACACTTTACAAATAGCCGTTGTAAAAAAAGAGTACTTACAAATAAAGGAGTGATCATTTTTATTTTGTATATTGAGCTAAATAACAACTCTGAGCTGAGCAGTGAAGAAAGAGCAAGATTTCTTAGAAGAAGTAAAATGATAAGAGGATTTAGAGTCATAATTTTTTCAACTTCTCTGCTCTTATTGATTCTTGGTAAGTTTACCCTTTTGCATTTCTTGAATGAAAAGTGCAGTTTTTTTTAAATTATTTAGGTTCTTGATGCTACATTTCATTCATATTAACTTGTTGTTTCAGCTTCCATATCAAGTGTTCTGTTGAGTGTTCCATTGTTGCTTTAGTCATAAGTGTTACTCCATCCGTCTCAATTTATATGATACATTACAGAATAATATTTTTATATATTTGAAAATATTTAAATTTAAAATTTTCATTTTACTATAGTTAGACAAATGAGAGTGAACATTGGTGTAATTGTTAAAGTTGTTATTGACATATGACCAAATGGTTCGAGTTCGAGAGCCCTGAAAATAACTTTTTGCATACCAGTATCCTTGTATTCTGACCCTCACCGAACCCGTGGCCCTCCTGGACCGTGTTAGTAGCGGGAGCTTAGTGCTATAGTCAGACAAATATTTGTGGCTTATTTTTACCCACTCTGTCAAATAAGTGGGAAGGAGGGAGTAATAATTTTTCTAGTAACCAAGAACACCGCCCCCCACCCGCCTCCCTCTTTTGTAACTCCATTTTGTGTATTTATCTATTCTCTGGTATAAAAGAGTAAATGTTGCAGTAAACTTTGACCAGGTTATTCCTTGCTTCATTTTGGGGTTTTCATTTAAAAAATGTAAAATTTCACTTTGAAAATTTAGGTGTATTGAAATGTTAGTACCATGTTTTTGCTCCTGCTTATAGTGTGTATAAATGTGTTAGAGGAACTATCCCCTTTTTAATTTGTTTCATTTTGGTTACCTCTGCTTTTTGTATGTGGGACAGTGGGACGGTCAGTTCTTCTACATGACTTATCAGCATATGTAAAAGGACAGAACCTGTTAGCTGAACAATTATTGATCCATTATTTATGCATTAATGTTTTGTAACTGTTTTTGTCTACTTTGAATAATGCTGACTTTAATAAGTAGTGGCGGTTGTATTTCCAATACTGTTCCTCCAGGTTTACTACAAGAGTTTAAGTTGTATGCACGGATCGTGTAAAGGAGTTGTTGGTAATTATATAACGTGCGATGATGGGAAGTGACAATATGGACCAGTTTATATTACTAGTGAGCGTTTATTAGTAATATAATTTAAATGTTAAGTAACCTGCTATAACAAGTCAAATCACACAAATGGTGTGAAGATTTTTTCCACATTGTTTGTGTATATAACTTAAACGTTATTGATAGTGTTGATTGAGTTTGTATTATAACATGATTGTGAATTTGTTGTTAAATAATGTGCCATGATGGAAAGTGACAATGTGGGAAACAACCTTGACCTTCATAAGGTAGGGGTAAGGACTGCGTACACACTACCCTCCCCAGACCCCCACTTGTGGGATTACACTGGGTTTGTTGTTGTTGATGCAAAGTGAAAATGTGGAACAGTTAATCAAATCTCATGTGATTAATTTGCTTTTTTCTGGAGATCACAGATCACAATTCCTAGTTAGTATTTGGTGCTTTTTGCTTGGGTTTGTTTTGACGGTTACTAGATTTCCTCTTCATGTTTGTCTGCTAATAAATTAAAATTCGACCTGAGGGAGATTTAGAAGTTGGTTCCACTAGATTTGCATACAATTTTCCATCTTTAACGAGTGAAGATGAATGAATTAATTGTCAAATGGATTCATTCGCCTGATTGTTTCTTTTTATCAGCGCCCCACATTGCAAATCAAAGCAATGTGTTTCTTTGGCTGTATTATTTGTTTCTCTGAGGCGAATGGTCTCATACTATCCTTTGCATGACCAATGCTTGACCAACGACGTTAGCAAAATTATCAACTCCTAGTTAGAATATGAGGTCTTATCGTCTTTGCTTAAATATTCCTTTGCTGTCTATTGACCATTCTTCACTTAATGGCAGGCATTTGCAGAGCAAGCAGAGTTGGAGTTTGCTATGGACGAAATGCTGACGATCTTCCTACGCCTGATAAAGCTGTGCAGCTCATTCAACTGCACAACATTAAATATGTAAGGATATACGACTCTAATATCCAGGTCCTCAAGGCCTTTGCAAATACCGGAATTGAGCTTATGATTGGAATTCCAAACTCAGACTTGTTGGCGTTTGCTCAGTTCCAGTCCAATGCTAATACATGGTTAAAAAACAGCATACTTCCTTACTATCCAGCCACAAAAATCACTTACATAACTGTTGGTGCTGAACTCACGGAAGCCCCAAATAGTACATCTGCTCTGGTCATACCTGCAATGCAAAATGTGTTGACGGCGTTGAGAAAAGCTGGTCTTCATAAGAGGATTAAAATCTCTAGTACGCATTCATTGGGCGTATTATCCCGGTCATTCCCACCTTCTGCAGGGGCATTTAACAGTAGTCATGCCTTTTTTTTAAAACCAATGTTGGAATTCCTTGCAGAGAATCAATCGCCTTTTATGATCGACTTATATCCATATTACGCATATAGAGATTCTTCGAATAATGTGTCCTTAGACTATGCTCTATTCGAGGCATCTTCCGAAGTGATTGATTCCAACACTGGTCTACTCTACACGAACATGTTCGATGCTCAGCTTGATGCTATTAACTATGCTTTAATGGGTCTAAATTTCAAAACAGTTAATATCATGGTCACTGAGACAGGCTGGCCATCTAATGGATCTCCAAAAGAGACGGCCGCAACTCCAGATAATGCACAGACTTACAACACTAATTTGATACGACATGTTATCAACAATACTGGAACTCCCGCTAAGCCAGGAGTGGCAATAGATACTTACGTTTTCTCGTTATTCAATGAGAACAGGAAACCTGGTTTAGCATCTGAGAGGAACTGGGGTTTATTTTTTCCGGACCAGACAAGTGTATATAACCTTGATTTTACTGGAAAGGGTGCTATAGACGTGACTACGGATGGAAATGCTACCAGTTCAAATGGAACTTGGTGCATCGCTTCATCTTCCGTGTCTGAAGCTGACCTTCAGAATGCCTTGAGTTGGGCTTGCAGTTCTGGAAATGTAGACTGCTCCGCTATACAGCCTAGCCAACCTTGTTTTGAGCCTGATAACATTGCATCTCATGCATCTTATGCATTCAATAGTTACTACCAGCAAAATGGAGCTACTGACATTGCTTGCAGTTTTGGAGGAGTTGGCATCAGAACGAATAAGAACCCAAGTATGTTAACAAAGATCTCTCTCATTCATATACACACTCTCACCCAAGTCTATTTTCTATTAGACTGCAGGTAGTGTTAGATGATTATATCTCTTTGCCTTAAATCTGATCTTATCTCAATTCTTCCTAGTCAAAGACAAAAAGTCAAAAATTCGGATTTATTTAACTATCACAGAAGTTACTGCTCCTATCCATCTATATTTTTGCCGGCAAATTTTAAAACGGCTCATATTACTTCAATTTCACCGATAATGTAGCCCATACGTTTCTAGAAGCACAAAAGCAATAAGTATATTTTCTGCAGCTACCTGGATGTTGTCATTGATGAAGAACAGCCTTTTTTGTAGTTGAGGCGATAATAATTTTCAGTTGACGTTTTATAACTGTTAATGAATTTTTGGCCTCGGGGCTTTGGTCTAGGCGCACGTCATGAGTTCGAATCTTGTGGGAGATATTTAAGTTGAGAATGGTGGAGGGGTGGACATTATCCCTGAGTTTTGAACTGTGCGCCAACTGGCCCTCAGGGATTACTCGGTTATCAAAAATTGATGAATTTGCTGATGGACAAAAAACATCAGTTTCCTCTGTGAGTAAACAAATATATGACGTTTGAAATGTCACTTTTGTTGGCTTGAGTAAAGGATGCCGAATATCTTCTTTGTGCTTTGAGCTTTTCGCAGAACTTCTTAATATGTTTCCATCTGACTGCTCTTTGCAATGCAGGTTACGACAACTGTCTCTATGAGACCACTGGGTATGTACATCTAACTAAATCATTTTTCAACTGCACATACATATATTCTTTCCCTTCATTGTGATATTCGTTATTGGTCTCAAATTTCGCAGGGGTAAAAAGGCTATCGCTACTAATGCAACGGCTAGTCCGACCAAGTCTTCATCATCGCATCGTAGGAGTTCCCAGTGGACTCAGCATATACTTCTAGCTTTTCCTTTGTTCCTCCTGGTACTCTTCTGATATAACTTGGTTGGAGAAGTCTTGCGTAAATGGACCCTAGATTAATCCGAAAAGGAAAAAAGAATTAAAATCAAGGATAGTGCAAGGAATCATAAGTTTGCTTCTCAAATATATTGCAGATTCCCACAGATGCACAAATTTTGTATGATAGCCAAGGTGTTGAACTTTGGGAGATGTAAAATAGAAACCAGAATTATTCGAACTGGAAACATTAGTAAACTATTTTGTTGATTCATTGGCTAGCAAACTTAGTACTAATTCACCTTAGTGAATCATGAATCAGTTAAGCTAGTTTATTACATTGTTGTTTTACTTTTCTCATGGCCTAGTTGTGTAATGAGGTTTTCACAATTTTCCTCGTTCGTTAGTATTTCAAAAAGCAAGTTACATAGTACTTCTTTTAGAACATATGCAATATTGAAAGTTCAAGAGCAGAATTTTTGGCATGTCGACAGCTACAAGATTTTATTAGTTCATTTAAGGGGAAGAAGTATGGCATACAAGATTTTATTAGTACATGTCTTCAATAGGCCAAATACATTGGCAGCCCCATAAAACTGTCAAAATAGCACGGTATATCCAGTTTTTGGACTGGTCATTCAAGAATAGCCATCGTTTATGTTACGACCCAAAGGGTCATCATCATTATTCTCCCTTTCTTTGCGCTTCCTTGAAAACCTCTTAATTAGTTGCCTCAATTTGCGTGCGCAGTCGGGAAGCGAAAACAAATTTTTTTTATGTGGAAATATTTGAATTCTTAAAAATTATGAATTTTGATAATAATATTGCTATAGTTGACTTTGGTCAAAGTTTTGGGTAAACGGACCCGGATTCGTGATGTGATGGTCCCGGAGGGTCCGTAAGGAAATTTGGGACCCGGGCGTATTTCCAGGATCGAAATCCTAGGTCCCAGGCCCGAGTACGGAGCTTTTCTGTGAAATTATTTTTGAAAATGCTTAAGGAAAAATGAAAATGAAAATTTGCTCAAAAGTGATGGTATCGAGCTCGTATTTTGGTTCTGACGCCCGGTACAAGTCTTAAATGAGCGTTAAACGCTATCTGTAAAGTTTGGTTGAACACGGACGTCATTTGACGTGTTTCGGACTAAAAGTGGAAAGTTTGAACTTTGAAATGAAAATCATGAGTTTTGGAGGATGATTCTTTGATTTTAATGTTATTTTGGCGATTTGATCGCACGAGTAAGTCCGTAGGATGTTTTTGAGATGGGGTGCATGTTTGGGTTGGATCCCCGAGGGCTCGGTTGAGTTTTGGATAGGCGTTATGCTCATTTGAAACATTTTTAACTCCTGGTGTCTGCAGTCTTCGCAATTTCGAAGACTTATTCGCAAATGCGAACCTCCCTTGTTTGGCCAGATATCGCAAATGAGATGTTTTTCTCGCAAATGCGATCGTCCCCCTTGGCATCCAGACTTCGCAAATGCGAAGTCAATCTCCCAAATGCGACTTCCCCCGCCTAAGCCATGGGTTCGCAAATGCGAACCTTTACTCGCAAATGCGAGTTCCTCCTTCCCATCCCAATTCGCATTTGCGAACAACCTCTCGCAAATGCGGGTTTCCCTTTAATTTTGCCCAGTTCGCAAATGTGAAGTCAATATCGCATTTGCGACATCTGCAACTGTGCAACTTATACTTAACCGATTTCAAACTTCATATTTCATATTTTCAAACCCAAACCTCCATTGACGATTTTTTCTCGACTCTTTCTCTCCCAAACCACTTGTAAGTCAACTTTTACTCAATTTCTTCAAACTTTAACATCTTATATCATGATTTCAACTTAAAATCAAAGCTTTCCATGTGTAAAAATGAGGATTTGGGGTAGAACCTAGGTTTTCATAAAATTGGGGATTTAGACCTCAATTTGGGGTCCGATTTCAAAACAAATTGCATATATGAACTCGTGGGGGAATGGGTAATCCGGTTTTGGTTCGAACCTCGAGTTTTGACCACGTGGGCCCGGGGGCATTTTGGGAATTTTTTGGGTAAAACTTGGAAATTTCATTCTTATGCATTCAAATTGATTTAACTAGCATTTGTTGATACATTTGAATAAATTGTGGTTAGATTCGATAGGTTTTGAGGCGAATTCGAGGGATAAAGCTATTCTAGAGGCGTGAGCTGAGTTGGAAGTTTTCGAGGTAAGTGTTTGATCTAACTTTGGCTTGAGGGAATAGAATTAGGATAATATTTGCTATGTGCTATGTGGAGTCGGTGTATAGGTATGGTGACGGTTACCTATGCGCCCGAGTCTAGCAAGACCGTGGGTTATAATTGCTATTAAATTGCCGAAAGAAGTGAACAATTGTGATAATTACTTGTTAAATGAACCATGAAATGATAGTTGAGAAGCAATGGAGCTAAGGAAGGAAATTTTGGTATTTTTCCCTTGCCGGGATTTGTTGTTGAATCGTTTTCCCTTACCGGGACTTATTGTAGAATTGCTTTCCCTTGCCGGGACTTGTTGTTGAAATACTCTCCCTTGCAGGGATGATTAATACTGTTGTCTACATCCTCGGCCCCAATATTTGTGATCATTGTTTGGATGAGGTTGAGCGGTAAAGAACGATGGGTGATGCCGTGTAATCATTGATCTCCTTATCCTTATGGCTTGGGTGAGGTTGAGCGATAAAGCACGATGGGTGATGCCGTGTGATCATTGATTTGCTCCATACTATGGACTGGGTGAGGAAGAGTGACAAAACACGATGAGTGATGCCGTGTAACTGTTTTATGCTATTGATTGGGTGAGGATGAGTGATAAAGTACGATGGGTGATGCCGTACACTGTGATGGATTATCTTGGTGAGGACGAGAGTAAAAGCACGATGGGTGGTGCCGTGCAACGTTGTTTTACTGGTTTTCTCTAATTGGTGTTCGTTATAGCGTTTCCATTTCTTTGTTGTTGATGATTAGATAATTGAACTGCTATATCCCCAGCATGTCCCTTCCTCATTATCTGTTTAGATTTTGTTATTTTTTATGTTGTTGCATATACATCTGTACAAGTTGGTTGTGGTAGGTCCGGTTTAGCCTCGTCACTACTTCGCCGGAGTTAGGCCAGGCACTTACCAGCACATGGGATCGGTTGTGCTGATACTACATTTTTGTGCCTTTTTGTGCACAAGTCAGGACGTAGCCTACGGACCGCAGTAGTAGTTAGGGGGCGATCCTTCAGTTCAGAGATTTTTTAGGTAGATCGCTGGCGTCCGTGGGCCTCGAGTCTCTTCTATCTTTTCTAGTTTGTTTTTATTGTGTCAAACAAACATGTGATGTATTTCTTTCATACTATTGCTTTTAGTACTCTTTAGTCGTCCGTGAATAGTGACACCAGATACTGGGTAGAAGAATGTTGTTAATTTCCGCATTTTGTTATCGCTACTGTTGTTAAAAGACTTCCGCATGTTTTAATTAATTATTTTAGTATTTAACTTGTTTAGATCTAAGTTTGGTGAAAATGATTAAAAAGGTAGGCTTTCGTAGCTTCGACAGTAGGAGCCATCACGACTCCCGATGGTGAAAACAATCTGGGTCGTGACAAGTTGGTATCAGAGCACTAGGTTACTTGGGTCTCACAACTCACAGACAAACTCGGTAGAGTTTGAGGGATCGGTACGGAGACGTCTGTATTTATCCCTCAGAGGCTACAGAGTTTGGAAAAGTTTCACTTTGTTCATTCTTGTCGTGCGATTCTGTTTCTCAAATATTGATTGTCGTTCTACTCTGTTCTTTCACAGATGGCGAGAACACGTGCATCTTCTTCTTCCGCGCAGCAGCCCGAGCCCCCAGTAGCAGCTTCCGCGAAGGGCAGGGGCCGAGGCCGTGGCAGGGGCAGAGCTCAGCCCCAGGCAACAGCTCCAGGGGTGGAGCCTCATATTGACTTTGATGAGGAGGTTCCAGCTCCACCAGCTCCAGTGGGCCTAGCTCAGGTCCCAGGAGGAGTGATGTTTTCTTCGAATCTTCAGGATGCTCTTGTCCGCATAGCAGGCTTTATGGACAGTGTGTCTAGAGCGAGATTGCTGCCAGTAGAACCAACCACTTCTCAGGCTGGAGGAGGGGTTCAAACTCCTGCTACACGTACTCCGGAGCAGGTAGCTCCCCAGACTTAGGTTGCATTGGTTCAGCCAGTAGTGGCAGCTCAGACAAGCATTATAGCCCAGGCCGGAGATGGGACGGCCATGTCATCGGATGCTTTGTGGAGACTTGATCGATTTTCCAAGATTTTCACTACTTCTTTCAACGATGCTTCATCGGAGGATCCCCAGGACTTTCTATACAGTTGTCATGAGATCCTCAGGACTATGGGGATAGTAGAGACCAATGGGGACGATTTTTGCACTTTCAGGCTTGTGGGGTCTGCCAAGACTTGGTGGAGGGAGTTTTGCTTATCTAGACCAGCAGGGTCACCAGCTTTGACATGGGATCAGTTCGAAGAGTTATTTTTGGAGAAGATTTGCCCCGTTACTCAGCGTGAGGTACTTCGCAGACAGTTTGAGCGCCTTCAGCAGGGCTCCATGAAAGTTACACAGTATGAGACAAGATTTGTTGATTTGGCTCGCCCTGCAGTAGTGATACTCCCTACAGATCGGGAGGGGTCCGGAGGTTCATTAATAGATTGATTCAGCCCATTCGCATACAGATGGCTGTGGGAGTTGGCAGTGATATTAGGCGGCCAATGCGGCCCGCCGAGTAGAGATGGCATTGGTTCGAGGAGGTAGTCAGGGTTCAGACAAGAGGCCTCGACATTTTGGCAGATTTAGTGGTACCTTATCTGGAGGTAGGGATTTCAATGACAGAGGCCATCCCCCGAGACCATTCCAGTCGGTACTTCAGGTTTTTCATGGTACACCAGGCGGTGATGGCCATCAACAGTATTATTCGCATCAATAGTCTTTCAGCGCACCACCAGCCCCCATCAGTGCACCGCCACTTCAGAGCGTTAGGGGAGGACATACAGGTCGACAGGGCCAGCAGTCTCAGCAGCCGAGGGCATGTTATGGATGTGGTGACCCAGGTCATATTATCTGGTATTGCCCTCGAGCCTCGAGTAGTTCTCAGCAGCAGGGCCCTCACACTACGATTCAGGCAGCAGGTGATCCACAGGCCGCCCAGCCAGCTAGGGGCAGGGGTAGGGATCATAGAGGTGGAGGGAAAGACTGTAAAGGTAGAGCCCGGACAACCAGAGGTAGAGGTCAGCCCGCAGCAGATCGTCCCAGAGATACAGTTCAGGGAGGTGGGGGCCAGCCCCGTTGTTATGCATTGCCAGCCAGGCCGGAGGCCGAGTCATCTGATGCTGTGTTTACAGTTACTATACTGGTCTGTGATAGGGGTGCTTCAGTATTATTTGATCCGGGATCTACTTTTTCTTATGTGTCATCCTATTTTGCACCCTATTTGATCATGCCTAGTGAGGCTCTGAATATCCCTGTATATGTGTCCACACCGGTCGGTGATTCTATAGTGGTCGACCGAGTGCATCGTTCTTGTGTGGTGGTATTTGAGGGTCTTGAGACCTGTGTCGACCTATTGCTTTTAGACATGGTGGACTTTGATGTTATATTGGGGATGGACTGGTTGTCCCCGTATCATGCCATCTTGGATTGTCACGCCAAGACCGTGACCTTGGCCTTGCTAGATTTGCCCTGACTTGAGTGGAGAGGGACCCCAGGTCATGCCACCTGTAAAGTTATTTCGTATGTCAAGGCTCGACGTATGGTTGAGAAGGGGTGTCTAGCATATTTGGCGTATGTTCGCGACTCCAGCGCATAGGTTCCATCTATCGACTCTGTTCCTATTGTTCGGGAGTTTCCCGAGGTTTTTCCTCCAGACCTGCCGGGTATGCCGCTCGACAGGGATATTGACTTCTGTATTGATTTGGCTCATGGTACTCAGCCTATTTCTATTCCTCCATATCGCATGGCCCCGCCATAGTTGAATGAGCAGCTTCAGGACTTGCTTGATAAGGGTTTCCTTAGACCTAGTGTGTCACCTTGGAGTGCACTATTGTTGTTTGTGAAGAAAAAGGACGGGTCAATGAGGATGTGTGTTGATTACCGGCAGTTGAACAAGGTGACAATAAAGAACAAGTATCCACTGCCAAGGATTGATGACTTGCTTGATCAGCTTCAGGGTGCTAAGGTGTTCTCGAAGATAGATTTGAGGTCTGGTTATCATCAGTTGAGGATTAGGGCGTTTGATGTCCCTAAGACACCTTTTCGTACTCGGTATGGGCATTATGAGATTTTGGTCATGTAGTTTGGGTTGACCAATGCCCCGGCAACATTTATGGAATTGATGAATCGAGTGTTTAGGCCCTATTTGGATTTGTTTGTAATCGTATTCATTGACGACATCTTGATATACTCCCGCAATCAGGAGGAGCATGAGCAGCACCTCAGAGTGGTTCTTCAGACCCTGAAGGATAGTCAGTTGTACGTCAAGTACTCAAAGTGCGAATTTTGGTTGAGTTTAGTCGCATTCACGGGTCATGTTGTATCAGCAGAGGGTATTCAGGTGGACCCGAAAAAGATAGAGGCAGTCAAGAACTGGCCTCGACGAGCTTCAGCTATAGAGATTCGGAGCTTCTTAGGGTTATCTGGTTACTACAGACGTTTTGTGGAGGAGTTTTTATCCATCGCAGCCCCGATGACTAGATTGACTCAGAAGGGTGCCCAGTTCAGGTGGTCAGATGAGTGCGAGGCGATCTTCCAGAAGCTCAAGACAGCTCTGACTACAATACCGATATTGGTTTTGCCCACGGGATCTGGGCCTTATACTGTATATTGTGATGCTTCCCGCATCGGACTTGGCGCAGTGTTGATGCAGAACGACAAGGGCATAGCATATGTTTTGAGGCAGTTGAAGATCCAAGAGAATAATTATCCAGTTCATGACCTAGAGTTGTCATCCATTGTTCATGCCTTGAAGATCCGGAGGCATTATTTGTATGGTGTGACGTGTGAGGTGTACACGGATCACAAGAGCCTTCAGTACTTGTTCAAGCAGAAGAATTTTAATTTGAGACAGCGGAGGTGGTTGGAGTTGTTAAAGGACTATGATGTTTCTATTTTATACCACCCGGGAAAGTCCAATGTGGTGGCCGATGCATTGAGTAGAAAGTCCGCCAGCATGGGTAGCCTTGCCTATATTCCAGTCAGCCAGAGACCGCTTGCCTTGGATGTTCACGCCTTGTCCAATAGATTTGTGAGATTGGATATTTCTGAGCCCAGCAGGGTGTTAGCCTACACGGTTGCTCGTTCGTCATTGATGGAGCGTATTCGGGAGCGGCAGTACGATGATCCCCATTTGTGAATCCTGAGAGACACGGTGCAGCGGGGAGGTGCCGGGGAGATGAATTTGGGAGATGATGGCGTATTGAGGTTGCAGGGGCGAGTTTGTGTGCCCAATGTTGATGGCATTCGAGGGTCGATCTTAGCGGAGGCCCACAGTTCTCGGTATTCCATTCACCCGGGCGCCGCGAAGATGTATCAGGATTTGAGACAACATTATTGGTGGCGTAGGATGAAGAAAGACATTGTTGCATATGTGGCTCTTTGTCTAAATTTTCAGCATGTAAGTACGAGCATCAGAGGCCCGGTGGGTTATTTCAGAGGATTGAGCTTCCCGAGTAGAAGTGGGAGAGAATTACCTTGGATTTTGTTACTGGCCTTCCGATAACTCGGAAGAAGTTTGATGCTGTATGGGTTATTGTTGATAGGGTGACCAAGTCAGCGCATTTTATCCCAGTTGCCACTACCTATTCATCCGAGAGGTATGCTGAGATTTATATCAGGGAGATCGTTCGCCTTCATGGGGTGCCCATATCAATTATTTTTTATCGGGGTCCACAATTTACCTTGCATTTCTGGAGAGCGGTGCAGCATGAGTTGGGCACCCAAGTCCAGTTGAGTACATCATTTCACCCCAGACGGACATTCAGTCCGAGAGGACTATTCTGATTCTTGAGGATATGCTCCGAGCCCGCGTTATTGATTTTAGAGCTCGTGGGACCAGTTGTTGCCTTTAGCAGAGTTTCCCTACAACAACAGCTACCAGTCCATTATTCAGATGGCCTCGTATGAGGCGTTGTATGGTAGGCGGTGTCGGTCCCCAGCGGATGGTTTGAGCCGGAGAGGCTCGGTTATTGGGTACAGGAGGGCTTGGATAATGTCAAGATCATTCAGGACAGACTTCGGTCAGCTCAGTCTAGGCAGAAGAGTTTTGCAGATCGTAAGGTCAGGGATATTGCTTTTATGGATGGTGGGCGGGTATTGCTTCATGTATCGCCTATGAAGGGCGTGATGAGGTTTGGGAAGAAGGTCAAGCTTAGCCCTAGGTATATTGGCCCATTTGAGATTCTTGACCGTGTTGGGAAGGTGGCCTATAGGCTTGCGTTGCCGCCTAGCTTGTCAGCTGTGCATCCAATTTTTCATGTATCCATGCTTCAGAAGTATTACAATGATCCTACCCACGTGTTAGATTTCAATACAGTCCAATTGGACAAGGATCTGTCATATGAGGAGGAGTCGGCGGCTATTTTAGACCGGCAGGTTTGACAGTTAAGGTCGCGGAGTTTTCCTCCAGTGCGTGTTCAGTGGAGAGGTCACCCTCCTGAGGCAGCAACCTGGGAGTCCGAGTCTGATATGCGGAGTCGTTATCCCCATCTATTCCCCGACTCAGGTACTTCTTTCTTTTGTCCGTTCAAGGATGAACGGTTGTTTTAGAGGTGGAGGATGTGACGACCCAAAGGGTCATCATAGTAATTCTCCCTTTCTTTGCTCTTCTGAGGCCTTGAAAACCTTTTAGTTGTTTGCCTCGATTTGTGTGCGCAGTCCGGGCGTGAAGCCGGAAAATGTTAATGTGGAAATACTTGAATTCTGTGTTAAAAACTATGAGTTTTGATAATAATATTGCTATAGTTGACTTTGGTCAATGTTTTGGGTAAACGGACTCGGACGCGTGATGTGACAGTCCCGAAGGGTCCATAAGGAAATTTGGGACCCGAGCGTATTCCCGAAATCAAAATCTGAGGTCCCAGGCCCCAGTACGGAGCTTTTCTGTGAAATTGTTTTTGAAAATACGTAAGGAAAAATGAAAATGAAAATTTGATCAAAAGTGATGGCATCAGGCTTGTATTTTGGTTTCGATGGCCAGTACAGGTCTTAAATGAGCGTCAAGCGCTATCTGTAAAGTTTGGTTTAAAACGGACGTCGTTTGACGTGTTTCGGACTAAAAGTGGAAAGTTTGAAAGCTTTGAACTTTTAAATGAAAATCATGAGTTTTAGAGGGTGATTCGTTGATTTTGATGTTATTTTGGTGAATTGATCGCACGAGTAAGTCCGTAGGATGTTTTTGAGGTGGGGTGCATGTTTGGGTTGGAGCTACGAGGGCTCGGGTTAGTTTCAGATAGGTGTTAGGCTCATTTGAAACATTTTAAATTGCTGGTGTCTGCAGTCTTCGCAATTGCGAAGAGTTATTCGCAAATGCGAACCTCCCTTGTTTGGCCAAACATTGCAAATGCGATGTTTTTCTCGCAAATACGATCACCCCCCTTGGCATCCATACTTCGCAAATGAGAAGTCAATCGCGCAAATGCGAAGTCAATCGCGCAAATGCGACTTCCCCCGCCTAAGCCATGGGTTCGCAAATGCAAACCTTTACTCGCAAATGCGAGTTCCTCCGTTCCCTTCCCAGTTCGCATTTGTGAACAACCTCTCGCAAATGCGAGTTTCCCTTTAATTTTGCCTAGTTCGCAAATGCGAAGTCAATATCGCATTTGCAACATCTGCAACTATGCAACTTATACTTAACCGATTTCAATCTTCATATTTCATATTTTCAAAACCCAAACCTCCATTGGCGATTTTCTCTCGACTTTTTCTCTCCTAAACCACTTGTAAGTCAACTTTTACTCAATTTTTTCGAACTTTAACATCTTTATAATGATTTCAACTTAAAACTAATGCTTTCCATGGGTAAAAATGGGGAGTTGGGGTAGAAACTAGGTTTTCATAAAATTGGGGATTTGGACCTCAATTTGGGGTCCGATTTCAAAACAAATTGCATATATGAACTCGTGGGGAATGGGTAACTCGGTTTTGGTTTGAACCTCGAGTTTTGACCACGTGAATTCGGGGGCATTTTGGGAATTTTTGGGTAAAACTTGGGAATTTCATTCTTATTCAAATTGATTTAACTAGCATTTGTTCATACATTTGAGTAAATTGTGGTTAGATTCGACCGGTTTTGAGGCAAATTCGAGGGGTAAAGCTATTCTTGAGGCGTGAGTTGAGTTGGAAGCTTTCGAGGTAAGTGTTTGATCTAACTTTGGATTGAGGGAATAGAATTAGGATAATATTTGCTATGTGTTATGTGGAGTCGGTGTATAGGTATGGTGACGATTACCTATGTGCCTGAGTTAGCATGGCTGTGAGTCATAATTGATATTAAATTTCTAAAGAAGTGAACAATTGTGATAATTACTTGTTAAATGAACCATGAAATGATAGTTGAGAAGAAAATTAGCTAAGGAAGGAAATTTTGGTATTTTTCCCTTGCCGGGACTTATTGTAGAATTGCTTTCCCTTGCCGGGACTTGTTGTTGAAATACACTCCCTTTCCAGGATGATTAATATTGTTGTCTACATCCTTGCCCCCAATATTTGTGATCATTGTTTGGGTGAGGTTGAGTGGTAAAGCACGATGGGTGATGCCGTATGATCATTGATCTACTTATCCTTATGGCTTGGGTGAGGTTGAGCAATAAAGCATGATGGGTAATGGCGTGTGATCATTGATTTGCTTCATACTATGGTCTGGGTGAGGAAGAGTGACAAAGCACGATGGGTGATGCCGTGTAACTTCTTTATGCTATTGATTGGGTGTTGATGAGTGATAAAGTAAGATGGGTGATGCCGTACATTGTGATGGATTATCTTGGTGAGGACGAGAGTAAAAGCACGATGGGTGGTGCCGTGCAACGTTGTTTTACTGGTTTTCTCTTATTGGTGTTCGTTATACCATTTCCATTTCTTTGTTGTTGATGATTAGATAATTGAACTGCAATACCCCAGCATGTCCCCTCCCCATTTTCTGTTTAGATTTTGTTATTTTTTATGTTGTTGCACATACATCTGTAGAGGTTGATTATGGTAGGTCTGGTTTAGGCTCATCACTACTTCGCCGGGGTTAGGCCAGACACTTACCAGCACGTGGGATCGGTTGTGCTGATACTACGCTTCTATGCCTTTTTGTGCACAGGTCATGATGCAGACTACGAGCCGCATCAGTAGTTAGGGGGCGATCCTTCAGTCTAGAGATTTTTGAGGTAGATCGATGGCGTTCGCGCGCCTCGAGTCTCTTCTATCTCTTCTAGTTCTTTTTTATTGTATCAAAAAGACATGTGATGTATTTCTTTCAGACTATTGCTTTTAGTACTCTTTAGTCGTCCGTGAGTAGTAACACCAGATACAGGGTAGAAGAATGTTGTTAATTTCCGCATTTTGTTATCGCTATTGTTGTTAAAAGACTTCCGCATGCTTTAATTAATTATTTTAGTATTTAACTTGTTTAGATCTAAGTTTGGTAAAAATGATTAAAAAGGTTGGCTTGCCTAACTTCGATAGTAGGCGCCATCCCGAATCCCGATGGTGGGAAAAATCTGGGTCGTGACAGTTTACGAAGTCAATGAAAATAGCTATTACGAACTTCAGCATATTATGCTGGATCGGTATACTTTGCTGACTTTTGTATAATATACGGGAGACTAGAGCACCGATGCTCTAAACTCCAGTATATTATACTAGATAGTATATTATGCTGGAGTTCTAGTGTACATATGCTGGGAGTCCAACATATTACGCTGAAGTTCCAGCATAGTTATCTTGGAAATCTCGTATAATATGTGGGAGTTCAAGCATACTTATGGTGGAACTTCAGTATAATATACGGGCGTATTTTTCGGGTTTTGAATAGTGTTTTTGCTCAAATTTATATTTACATGAATAGTGGCTAAATTTCGATGACTTTTTAAACTTGGCTATTTTTGAATGAACAATTTTAAATTTGGCTATTTTAAAATTCCTCCTGTAAACCTGCCCTCACTTTTCACTAACACGCTCTATATTAACTCTGTTCCATTTGAACACTTTAACCATATCTCATATGTGACATTTAGACACAATTTGGTGATGTGGCATAGTGCGTGTATCACACCTTTTTTCAAAGCGTGATAGATTTATTTTTCTTTTTTTTTAAAAAAAAAATTCTCTTTCTTTTTCCTCTTGTTCTTTCGCACCATGGTTTTAGATTTAATTGCCGGAATAAGTGAAGATTACTAGAAAGCTTTCACACATTTATTCTTCTTCCAGAAATGATTCATGTATATATTTTACAGAAACGTGAAATCAAAGTAGGTGATAAAGTAGCTGGAAGGCACGGAAATAAAGGTATCATTTCCAAAATTTTGTCTAGACAAGATATGCCTTATTTACAAGATGAAAGATCCATTGATATGGTCTTTAACCCATTAGAAGTACCTTCATGAATGAATTCAAGACAGATATTTGAATATTCACTAGGGTTAGCAGGGAGTCTGCTAGACAAACATTATTGAATAGCATCTTTTGATGAGAGATATGATCAAGAAGCTGCGAGAAAACTTGTGTTTTCTGAATTATATGAAGCCAGTAAGCAAATAGCGAATCCATGGGTATTTGAACCCAAATATCCAGGAAAAAGCAAAATATTTGATGGAAGAACGGGGAATCCTTTTGAACAACCTGTTATAATAGGAAAGGCTTATATATTGAAATTAATTCATCAAGTTGATGATAAAATCCATGGGCGCTCCAGTGGACATTATGCACTTGTTCCACAACAACCCATTGGAGGAAGAGCCAAACATGGGGGACAACGAGTAGGAGAAATGGAAGTTTGGGCTATAGAAGGGTTTGGGGTTGCTCATATTTTATAAGAGATGCTTACTTATAAATCGGATCATATTGGAGCTCGTCGGTCTACTCTTTTCTCAACTTAAATTCTTTCTTCTCCAATTGGTATCATTGGTATTAGAGCACTCATTCCTTGGATCTGTGATAATTGGAAATCATAACTCCCTCTCTCTCTCTCTCTCTCACACACACACACACAAACACAATCAAACTCCATTGTTGACATTTCGAGCACACCGTTCAAGGGTAATTCTTCATGTTTGCCCTTTAGGGGAGCTTCATTTTCATTCCTTTTCTGCAATTAGATTGAGTTCCTATCATTAGTATCAGAGCACTCGTTCCTTGGATCTGTGATAATGGGAAATGATAACACTCAAATGCATGAGTTGAGAAAAGAAGTCGATAGCCTCAAGGGATCGATAGAAGCAGTTACATTCTATGTCGGAATTATAATAGGGTAGCTCAGGCTATGGATGAAATTAGAAAGCTGCTGGTGGGTAATCTAACTATAGATGGAGTTCAAAACCATGAGCTTCCTATGGAGAACAAAAGACCAGATGTGGTATCCCCTCGTCCTAGAGGCTATCAAAATCCCAATCATGATTATCATACGAAATTTCCTATTTTTGATGGAATAGGGTTGAAGGATTGACTGTAGTGAGGGCATGTTCATGCAAGTTGGAGGAAGGGCACTACAATGACACTATTCTTATATGAAGCACATGGTGACTAGAGATTGGCCACGATAGGGTGAGTATGTGGCTTACTTGTATGCCAGATTTGGATCGGATCTATTCGATGATCCCATGGGAGATTTCAAAGATTTAAGGCAGGTAAGTTTAGTAAGACTATGATGACTTGTTTGATGAATTGCTTACTATGGTGGAATTATCGGAAGAATATGTTGTTAGCTATTTTATTAGAGTTTTGAAGCCAGATATTGGCTTACTTGTGAAGATGTTAGCACCTAGAGCTTTATCTAAAGCAATTAGTTTAGCGAAGATTCATGAGCAAACACTAGTAGTACAGAAACAAGTCTTCATGATTCCATCAAATCTCCCCTATTCAACTAAGAATACCCCAAGGTTTTCATCTGTTAATTCCCAGCCTTCCCAATCAAATATTTTGATAGCCCCCAAATTTAGTCAACCCTTCAGTAAACCTCCTAATTCCCAAACTTTATCTACTAAACCTACCTATAGAAATGCCAAAATACTACCCCTGCTAAAATGGAAGGAAGGAGAAGTAAAAGGCTTTGTTACACTTGAGGTTAGAAATATAGTTTTGGTCATGTGTGTAAAAATAGAAGGCAGTTGTTTTCTATAGAGGTGGAAGAGGGATTAGAAGAAGTGGAGCTGGAACAGATGTGATGCTAGATTCAGCAAAATTATTAACATGATTGGTCAAGGATGGGAGACTGATGCCAAGGGATACATTTTGCCTCATGTGTTAGTTCATGCTATAAATGGACTGTATGATTTGAGGACTATGAGGGTAACTGTGCCAGTCATGGGAAAGGCTATGCAAGTCCTGATTGGTACTGGCAGCACTCACAATTTTTGGACCTTAATACTGCCAAGAAATTGTGGTATGTATTAACAACCATAGCTGATTTTGATGTGTCTATAGAAAATGAAAAGAAAGGGCAAAGCAACTACATATGTAAGAAGCCGATGTGGAAGATGCAAGGTGTATCCTTTGATTCAGACATGTTGGTATTACCAATTTGGGGGATTCAACATGGTTTTGGATATTCAGTGGTTGGTTATATTGGGGGATATCATGTGGAACTTCAACAAGCTTAGAAGGGAGTTCAACATCATGGGGCACAGTGTATCATTAAGGGGAATGCAACCTCCAGCAACCAAGATAATTCAATAAGGCAGCATGGACAAACCTGCAGGATTGTGCATGATATCTATAGGGTTGTTCATTGAGCACCAGCAACAAAGAGTGGAAGTTAGTCTATTAGCAATGGAAAGCTTACCCCCAAGGAGCCTAGTATGAACTGGGAATTACAAGCTATGCTGCAGCAGTACAGTGATCTCTTTGAAGAGCCAAAACAACTTCCTCCTTCTAGATTGCATGGCCATAAGATCATCCTCAAGGAAAAATATTTCTCCTATCAATATTAGACCTTATAGGTATCCTAATGTGCAAAAAAATGAAATTGAAAAAAATAGTGAATGAGATGTTAGATTCTGGGGTTATAAGGAACAATACTAGTTCTTATTCATCCCCAATTGTGATGAACAAGAAGAAGGATGAATCCCGCTATTTATATGTGGGTTATAGAGAGTTAAACAGTTTCACAGTTAAGGACAAATTCCCAATTCCTGTAATTGAAGAGCTGCTAGATGAATTACATGGTGGTAAGTACTTCTCTAAGTTAGATCTAAGGGCTGACTACCATCAGATTAGGATGTTTGAACCAGACATACCCAAGACTGCCTTTAGAACTCACCATAGCCACTTTGAATTCATGGTTATGACTTTTGGATTAACCGATGCCCCTTCTAATTTTCAAAGCTTAATGTATCAGATTTTCCACAAATTCTTCTCTGAAGTCATCCTCATATACAATCAAAGTTGTACTGACCACTTAATACATTTGGAAGAGACTTTTAAGGTGCTGAGATCCCACACCTTGTTCATTAGAGTAAATGTGCTTTTGGGGTCACTTACATTGACTGCTGAGGCCACATTGTCTCTTAACATGGTGTGTCTATGGACAATTAGAAGGTACAAAGAGTGTTGGATGGGCCACTACCTTCTTCCATCAAAAGTCTAAGGGGATTCTTGGGATTGACTGTTATTATAAGAGGTTTATCAAGGGGTATGGTATTATTGCAAGACCTTTAACTGACTTGCTCAAAAAGGTAAACTTTCAATGGTATGTTGCAGCCACTACTGCTTTTGAAGAATTGAAGAGAGCTATCACTTCAGCACCTGTTCTAGCCGTCCCATATTTTTCAAAAACATTCACAGTTGAAATTGATGCTTCTTGTGGGGGTAATTGGAGACGTTATGTCTCAAGACGATAAACCTATTGCTTTCTTCAGTAAGGGTTTGTCAGCCAAGAGCATGGCATTATCAGTCTATGAAAGAGAGTTGTTAGCCTTAGCATCTGCTGTGTAGGAGTGGAGACCCTATTTGCTGGGAAGACCATTCACCATCAGAACTAACCATCACAACCTTAAGTATTTGTTGGAGCAGAGGATTACTACTCCAAGCCAGCAAAAATGGATAGTCAAGTTACTTGGATGTGACTATTCTATTGTCTACAAGAAGGGAAAATAGAATATTGTGGCTGATGCTCTACCAGGAAGGAAGAAGACGTTCAACTCTATAGTATTTCCAGTGTTAGCTCAGATATTTTGGACTCAGTCAAAGTTTCTTGGACTAAAGATCCTACACTCCAACAACTTATCAAATCCATACAAGAGGGAAAAACCACTAAACCTTACTATAGGTTTCACAATGGCATTCTAAGAAGAAAGAATAAATTGGTGATTGGTGTTGATCATGTATTCAGAATTAAAATTTTAATCTTATTACCATGACAATCCTATAGGAGGTCATTCTGGCATTACATACACCTTGAAAAGGCTCAAGCTAGATTTCTATTGGAAGAAAATGAAGCAGGATGTTTACAACAATTAAAGGAGTTGTGATGTTTGTCAAAAGTGCAAAAATGAAACTGTGGCTTATCCACGATATACTTTATTGAAGGGCTTCCTAGGGTTGTTGGAAAAGAAGTGATTTTAGTAGTGGTGGATCGATTGGGAAAGGCTGCCCATTTGATAGCTCTCAAGCACCCTTATACTGCATTGGAAGTGGCTTGGATTAGGTGTTTAAACTTCATGCAATGCCTAAATCAATCGTGTCAGATAGGCATCTTGTGTATACAAGTAAATTTTGGAAGGAATTGTTCAAATTGCAACATGTTTCCCTCCTAACTTGAACATCTTACCATCCTTAAACAAACGGCCAGACAGAGATGGTTAACAGATGTGTGGAATCCTACCTTCGATGCATGACATTTGAAAAACCAAGAACAAGGCCGCAGTGGTTGCCACTAGCTGAATGGTGGTACAATACCTCCTGTCACTCCTGATAACATCCTAAGAATCTAAATTCTATTCAAGGACAAGGATGAAACTTTGGAATCTCAAAGAGGTCCTTTAACAAGGTCTCAAGCTAAAAAGTTGCAAAACAAGGTCATTGGATTTTCGGAATGATAAAAAAAGTTATAGTTGGGAGGAAGAGCTTAAGGATAAAGGATGTGACTTATCTAGGTGTTGTAATTATTTTATGGCCCAAATTCATGTCAATAAGAGCTGGATTAGATCCCAAGAACATCCTCTGAAGAAGGTTCAAATCAGGCCTTATTGGACCAATTTAGCACCTGAAATGTGTCCAAACTTGCAGCCTACGAAGTCCTACATAAAACCACATTTTAATAGCATAAAAAGGATTTACTTGATATCCAATAAGGGTTAAATAGGCGTGCTAGATGTTAAGTGCAAGTTGGTGCCAAGTTGTTTGCAAATTTCCTTCAAGATTTTCAAGATTCTATCCAAGATTGGTTTGAGACTTATTCCCATATATTTTAGGACTATATTTATTGCTTTCCTAGTTAGTTAAGGTTATGTTTCCTTTCCTAAGATTTTTGGAATCACTTTCCAAGAATTACTTGGTTTTTGCTTCCTAGGATTTTTCTTTTCCTAAGGTAGTTGGACTTGTTGTCCAAAGTAGTTTAGGACTTTATTTTCTTATTTTTTAGCCATAATTTCGTGACCCTCTCCTACCTATATACGTGGTATCTTCTTTATTTTTAGACTCAGATTATAATCAATAAAATTTGTGAGATTTTTCTTGCACTCTTGTGTGTGGCTAATCTTTGATTAATTATTCAACCTTCAAGACTCAACTTAAAGTGGTAATATTAAACCTTTTTTGAAATCTTAGATCATTTCTAGGTATTCAAGAAAGGTGATAAGTTTAGGCTTATTGTTGTTCTTGTTATTCTAAAAGGTCAGATTTCACAATCTATCTCTTATTTTTAATTCTTCACCAAAGGCGATTACTTCTTTGTTAACTAATTGTTGTGTTAGGATTCAATTTTAAGAATAGACTTCTTGAATTCAAGAAACCCATTCTTGTATTCAATCTATCTTTAATTTTTCGTCCTTTTTTGTTTTTTGTTTTCTTTTAGCTTCCGCACGTTTCTTGATTTTTTAGTAACTTTTGAATCCCCTATCGTGTTGTTATCAAGTGAATATCATAGCATAGGCTAATCAAGACTTTAATCTTGATAATCATGGGAGATTCTTGAGCAACAAAAAAAACCAAAAAATAAAAAGAAAACAAGCGAAAAATAAAAAGAAAAAAAACCATCCCAAAAAAAGGAATGTGAATATGTCATTATTTCAAAGTTCAAGTATTATTTGGTTTCTAAGTCAAGAAATAAAATAACAAGAGGGGATCTAGTTCATAAAGATTAATGTAACTTCTTTCTTTATTCTTTTGGATTTTGGGTTTCTTAAATTTTTTCCTTTTTTTCTACTAACCAATTCTTATTCTTTCTAGGTTTGGTCTTCCACTTTCCTTTTCTTTTTCTAACTCTAAATTCTTATCACTAAGGGTTGTGACTAGTAAGGTTTATTAATAAATCTAAAGATTAACGACCAAGAGTTGCTTTGAGTGAAAAAAGCAAGAGAGGTGAGAATATTAGAGGGAAAAATCCAAATTTGAAAGATACATATTTCTTCTAATCTTTGTTCAAGATGTCTCAAACAGGTTGTTATGAAGAAAGGAGGCGAGCTATGACTTAACAACTTGAAAGGTCGAACTCTCAGTATGGAGAATGGAAGTAACACGATGGTAAAGTTATTTTTCAAACTAGAGCTAAAGTGATGTCAGCAATTTGTGCCCTTAGAATTGGCAAAGAATTTGGTTATAACTCAATTCACACATATACGGTTGAGAAACTAAACTTGCCTTGTACTGAGCATATTGATCCCTAAATGTTGAGAGGAGTAAAGGTAGATAAGAGAGTCTTATTACTATTCTCAATTGGAAGGTATGACAATGCGATCTGATATAATGTGATTACCATGAATAATTATCATATCTTGTTGGAAAAACCATGGTATGTCTATAGAAGCGCTTCATATAATATGAAAAAATAGATGCTCTTTTGAGGTTAACAGAAAGAAACTCATTCTTGGACCTTTGACTCCCTCACAAATTTATGAAGATGAAAAGACCGTTAAAAAGAATATGAAAAAATATGAGAGGAAAAAAAGAGGAGTAAGGGAGTGCATGTCGACATCCCAAGAGAGGAAAAAGGAGAGGTGGTGTTGAGTGAAGAGAATGGGATGTCAAGTGAGAAAAAGAGCGAACTTGAAGGAAAAGAAAAGAGGAAAGGCAATGAGATAACAAAAGTATGTGAGGTAGAGAGAGAAAAATATGAGGCTTTGAGTGAAGAAAAAGAAAAAACGTTAGTGAGAGAAAAGAGGCTACGAGTGAGGAAAAAGTTAGTCTTGAGATAAAAGTCAAAGAGAGTGAAAGTAAGAAAACATGTTCTTTACTTTCTAACACGCTAAATCTTTCTTGTTTTAGTTCATATGTTTTTGTACAACCACATATTGAAAGACCTTCTAAATGGATAGGTGAGACTCAAGAGATGGTGTCAAACGATCCAACTAGATTCCAATATGAATTTAGCAAAATCAATTTTTGTTGGATGGTGGATGATAAAAGCTTTGTTAATTTTTTTTAACCTTTTGACCCTTTTTGATCCTCATTTACATGTTTATAACATAGCATTCCCTAAGGGCATTTCCAAGTTAGAGCCATTGTATAAAAGAATAAAAGGTGGTGTTATTCTATTAGTAAATAAGTCCAAGTATGATACGTATAATTGGTTTATTTACACTCTTTGCCTTTTGAGAACACCTAATGTATTTTTGGAGGTAATTAACTATACTTTTATTTCTTATGTTGATGACTTCATAATTTTTTTGGATAATGTTATTTTGATGCATATCAAGTCAATAATAGTAATATCTAAGTTCAAATGTAAGAGTAATTTGCTTCCTTTTGAAATTGAGTATGACATAGATGATTATGCATTCCAACTTGGTGAAAAGAGGCATGAAATTTATGAGAAGAGACTTGCTAATGAGTTAAATATTCTTTGTTCTCTTATTCAAGTGCCTAATGAATTTTTATGTGAAATTGCTATAATGTAAGTTTTGTTTTTTTTATGGGAAATCATTCCTCTTGTCATGTTGATTGTGAGCCTGTAAAAGTGCTTGCTTCTAGTAAAGAGAATATGCATGATTATTGTGACATCAGGCATCAAATCCCTTTCATGAAGCTATCAATGACTCTTTCTGTGACGCTTTGAGAAATTATGTAGAATCCATTGATGTTGCAAATATTATTTGGGAAAGTTATAATCATGAGCTTGAATATATTGAAATTTTTATTTTTGAATTGATGGGCTCTTTTAACCTTCTTGTGAATTTATGTGCTTCTTTGAATAGCTTACATGTAAAAGAATTCATGAAATTTGTAATTGATACTTGACATATCATTAAAGTGTCTTATTTGATACATGTGGTAGAGATATTTGTTTTAAATAGATGCATGCTCAATCTTTTGTAATTTCACAGTCATGCAAATTTTTTGACTACCTTAGGACAGGTTTTTATTTGACAAGTTTAAGTAGGCATAAATTTTATTAAGATGATGATGTCCATATAATTTATAAAGGAGTATTTATGCCTATTAGGCTTAATTAGATTAAGTGGATGTGGTCACTATCTTGTTTTATTCTTACCATTTTAATTGGATGATGATGCCAATTACTAGACACTTATAAATGGCATCCACTAATCTGAAAACGAAGAGGGGAATGATAGCATCCTAGGAAGCTCAAATATATTTAAGAACAAGGATGAAAGTTTGGAATCTCAAAGAGGGCCTTTAACAAGATGTCAAGCTAAAAAGTTACAAAACAAGGTCATTGGACTTTAGGAACGATCAAAGAAGTTGCTAGTTGGGAGGAAGAACTTAAGGGTAAAGGATGTGAGTTATCTAGGTGTTATAATTATTTATGGCCCAAATTCATATCTAATAAGAGGTGGATTAGACCCAATAACATCATCTGAAGAAGGTCCAAATCAGGCCATGTTGGACCAATTTAGCACCTGAAATGTGTCCAAACTTGCAACCCATGAAGTCCTACATAAAACCATGTTTAATAGTATAAAAAGGACTTAATTGATGTCCAAGAAGGGTAAAATAGGAGTGCTAGATGTTGAGTGCAAGTTGGTGCCAAGTTGCTTGCAAATTTCTTTCAAGATTTTCTAGATTCTATCCAAGATTGGTATGAGACTTATTCCCATATATTTTAGGATTATATTTATTGATTTCCTAGTTAGTTAAGGTTATGTTTCCTTTTCCTAAAGTTTTTGGAATTGCTTTCCAAGAATGACTTGGTTTTTGCTTCCTAGTATTTTTCTTTTTCTAAGGTAGTTGGACTGGTTGTCCAAAATAGTTTAGGACTTCACTTCTTTGATTTTTAGCCATAATTTCGTGACCCCTTCCTACATATATAAGGGGTATCTTTTTTATTTTTAGACTCAAATTATTCCGATTATTATCAATAAAAATTGTGAGATTTTTCTTGCACTCTTGTATGCGGCTACTCTTGGATTTATTCATCAACCTTCAAGACTCAACTTAAGGTGGTAATATTAAACCCCTTTTGAAATATTAGATCACTTCTAGGTATTCAAGAAAGGTAATAAGTTTAGGCTTATTGTTGTTATTGTTATTCTAAAGGGTTCGATTTCACAATTTATCTCTTATTTTTAATTCTCTACCAAAGACGATTAGTTCTTTGTTAACTAATTATTGTTGTTAGGATTCAATTTTAAGAATAAACTTCTTGAATTCAAGAAACCCGTTCTTGAATTCAATCTATCTTTAATTTTCTGTCCTTTTTCGTTTCTTTATTTTCTTTTAGTTTCTGCACGTTTCTTGATTTTCTTTAGTAATTCTTGAATCCCCTATCGTGTTGCTATCAACTCCACCACCAACATGACCCCTTATGAGGCAGTCTATGGTCTGAAGCCTCCTCCCTTGCTTCCTTATATGAGTTTCGACTCCCAATTGGACTTGGTCGATAGAAGTCTTCAGGCTAGGGAAGCCACCCCTCGACTGCTGAAATCTCAATTGGAAAAAGATCAGAATAAAATGAAGATCTAAGCTGACAAAGGAAGAACTGACAGAACATATGCAGTGGGAGATTGGGTTTATGTCAAGCTACAATCTTATAGACAGCTCTCTCTTAAGTCACATGGCTTTCAGAAACTCTCACCAAAGTTTTTTAGACCTTTCAAAATCCTTGCTATGGTAGGAGCAGTTGCCTACAAATTAGATCTGCCTACTGGTACAAAGGTTCATCCTATTTTCCATGTTTCCCAACTGAATAGGAAGATTGGATCTCACTCATCCATAGTTATTTTATCGGTGGTGCTCTCAAATGAGGATCATGTTCTATTGGCACCTCAAGCTATACTGAATAGACATACGATTCAAAAATATGGACACATTGTTTCTCAAGTCTTGGTCAAATTGTTTAATACTGCTAGCACATGGGAGGATTACTATGTCCTTAAGCAGAAATTTCCTTTGTTTGATCCTTGAGGACAAGGAATGTTTGTAGAGGGGGAAACTGATACGATCCTATTAGCTAAGGCAGTTGTAGTTAGCTGCGTTGATAGTTAGAGTCAGTTAGTTGTTAAAAGTTTGTTAGTCAAACTCACATGAATTGCACGTGTTAGGCAGCTGAACTATCCAGAACTCCATTGCTGAGTTCATTTTGAACACACTGTTCAAGGGTAATTCTTCATATTTGCCCTTTAGGTGAGCTTCATTTTTGTTCTTTTTCTGCAATTAGATTGAGTTCCTATCAATGATTGGGAGGTGAAGATTAAGAGGAATAGGAGTGAGTCTGTGAGAAATGACATGAGTGCTTCGTTCTTGGCAGAAGAAGACGGTGGGAGGGGGGTCGTTAGGAAGATGACAAAGGGAGGTGGGGTTCTTGTATATCTTATAATTTTCGTTTGTCACAACTTTTTTTAATTTACTTAAGTTAAATCTATGTGTCTGCATCTTATTCGTTATCCTAGCGTGTGAGTTACACGTATTTTTTGATTTTGTGTCTAAATGACACAGTTAATACCCAGTTAAAGTGTTCAAATGAAACAAAGTTAAGATAGAGTGTATAAGTGAAAAGTGAGGACAATTTTAAGCTGTTGCTCATGTAATTGGCCGTCTTCAATATTAATACGACAACCTTATTGTTCATCATACCATTCAAGTTTTCGACCGAATTTATGGAGATTAGAACATTGAGTAATTGAAAATCATTCCGAATTTCTATTTTATGGCCTTAAACATCAAAAAATGAGAAACAGTCATGGCAAAGTGATAATTATTATTCATTAGGCTGTTTCTGGTGAACTCACAAAATTTTAGGCAATTTGAATCATCGTTTGAATTCATGAAAATGTCCTGAATTCCCATGTTGACTCTAATATGCCAAAAAACGAGCAATAGTCATAGTGAAGCCACGACTATTATTCATTAGGTTGTTTCTCATGGGCACACACAATTATAGGCGATGTGGAGTCCGTTACCCGAATTTATGAAGATGGCATGGGTATTAGTACACAAAAAATTGAAATCGTTTTGAATTCCTGTTTTACGACCCTAAAATGCCAAAAAAAACAAAGAAAGATCATGGTGAAACAATGACTATTGTTCTTTAGGCCGTTTTTGATATGCCCACAAAATTTTTGACGTGGAACCCGTAGCCTGAATCCATGAAGATGGTGTGGACATTAACACACGAAAAATTAAAAATCGTTCTAAATTTCAGTTTATAGCCCTAAAATGCCTAAAACGAAGTACAATCACAGCGAAACGATAGACTATAGTTACTAAATCGTTTCAAATGGGCCTAGGCAATTTAAAGCTCATTGCTCCAATTATGAAAACGGCGGGGACTAATAGGAAATTGTATGCTGAGCAGCTGAGGAAAGCAAAACGATCTGGTCCTTTGAATAAGATGTCCAGCATATTTCTAAACTAAGTTTTATAAAGAAAGATTGCAACTAAAGGTGTGACTAATTGGTCAAAGAAGTGGATAAAAATCATGGAAGAACATAGTTCAGTACCAACAGAAGCTATATATATATAATGAGGAAATAGCAAGTATCCAAATAGACCCGGCATCCTTCCCTCCAAGAACTTCCCACCTTGCTCTTGGGGAGACTCGAACTCACAACCTCTCGGTTGGAATGGGGGTTGCTTACCATCAGAGCAACCCCTCTTGTCTTGTATATTACACAAACCAAAAAGTGAAATCCATTTTTAAGTACCAATAACATTCCACAAAAAAATAATCAAGAGTGTCTCACTTTAAATAATTTAAATCAATTCTTGCAAAACCAAAATACAAAGAGAACTGTTTGAATCCAGAAAGTAATCATATCTACCACTTTCCAATTCTTGAGTATCCATCCATTATCAGCAAACACCACAAACTTCAATACAAACATATTGAAAGAAAATTCTGCAACCATTTCAAAGGAAGGCAATTCATTAGAAATTCAATCATGCAGAAAATATGAAAGGAAACCAAAGGTGAATCATACTTACATTGAATTAAAAACCTTGTTCAAGGAGATAATCGCCGAGCCTCTCGACAACCAGGTTACACTGTCCTGGAGTCATTGGCTCATCATAGATGCCAATAAGTATAGCCATATTAGTCTTTTTGATAGTAATACCACCCGGTCCCTGAATTAAAAAAGAATGAAATATCAAAAACAGCCTTTTGAAGTATGGCATTTCCAATAAACACTTGATTCAGTTGTAGATACTACAACAACAGCAGCAAGAAGTACGCCTCAATCCTAAACAGGTTGGTTCGGCTATATGAAACCTTACTGTCCATATAGCTCCATTTACGTTCATTTCAGGTCAATATTACAACAACAAACCAGTAAATTCCCACAAGTGGGGTCTGGGGAGGGTAAGATGTATGCAACCTTACATCTACCCTAGAAGAGCATAAAGGTTGTTTCCGATAAACCCTCGGCTAATGAAAGGATGGAAAGAAGTAAAGGCAACAACAACAAGAAGTTAAAAAGAGAAGACTGAAGCCAAAGATAACAATTATGCGCTAGGAAGCAACTCAGGTCAATCTTATCCAAAATAAAAATAAAAAGTACTAGAAAATTCTCCATTCAGTTCTACATAATAATCTCGAATTAAGCATCATCCTCAATTTTCTGAAACTAGGTATGACAGACTCTCCTGCATTAGGTAGGGGTAAGGTCTGCGTACAGACTACCCTCCCAGACCCCACGTGTTGCGATCAAACCCGATTGTTTTTTTTTTGTTGTTGTTGTTGTTGTTGGGTACGACAGACTCTGGTTGTTCAACAAGTAAGAAAAGATCTTGAATTACTCCATCATCTTTAAGAACACTCTTTAAATTGCATAGGAAGAAAATCACACAACTGCATTCTACTAACTCAAACAGTATGCAAAACATATTTTTTGCAGTTTCATTTCAACAACATTCCGAATGTACATAAAAGATACCTTCTTTCCGCGAATAACAACACCTGCTTCCCCTTGAAGGACCATGTATTTTGTGCCACCAAGATGCAGGCCAGTCGGAGCAAGTGTACCGGGTTCTTCAAAATCATTCATGATAGCCTTAATCTCCTCGGGTTTGAACTACAATAACATGAATATCAATAAGTTACAAAGTCATCGACAAAGAGGTAAGATGCAAAATTAGGAGGAAAACACATTCATAAACAATTGTTCTTGTCTATTCACACACTGATATGTCAAAATCAAGTCTATATCATTGGCAGATCTAGTACGACTTCTGTTAGTTCAACTCAATCCATTACTTTTTGGCTCGAACTATCTATACATATGCCAAAATAATAAAAAATGTATACATATAGAAAAATAGCATTCATTCTGAATGCAATGACTCTAAATCCTAAATTTCAACAAATATTAGATCTGAACTTTTATCTAAAATAATAAATATTAGATTTGAACCCATAATTTTAAAAGCAAAATGAGTTCTATGTTAGCAAGTCCAGAAGCGGAAGTAGCCTTTCGGCTACGGGTTCATCTGAACGCAGGACTTCTAATACATAATATAGATATATAAAAACCTACTAAAATCTTAATAAATATTAGATTTGAACCCATAACTTTAACCGTATAATTAATTCAATGCAAAATTGAACTCATTAAATTTCAATACTAGATCCGCCTCTGTTAACAACCTCAAAGATCAAACTCCTCTAAGTTTAAATTCTGGATATGCTTCTACTCACCATCTACTAAGAAAGCGACAATAAATCCAATAATAATAAGATATGTTCAATATTAACTAAGCATCTCAATGGTCAAATAAATTCTCCTCAAGTCAACGGCTTTATCAAAAAAGATTTTGGATCGGATTTGAATAAACCAATCTAGATTTATCATCAAAAGCAAATTGAACTTAAAATTTTTTTTATTAATAATTCGCTAAATCACAAAAATGGGAAAATAGATGAAAGACCTGAGGGAAATTGGAGCTTTGAGCCCAAACGGCGCCGTCGTGACCGACGATAGCCGCGGCGGTCAGGTGGTTGCCTTCAATGTCACACAAAAGGTGCTCATCGACGTAAGTTTGCCACGACATGTTGATTTTCCGATGATGTTTTTTTGACAAAATGTGTGTGTGAGGAATATGTCTGAACTCATCATCGGAATTTATTTAAAGATGAAATGTGTACTTCGTATGTGGCTGAAAAGTCCTTAATAACCCTTAGTGATATTATTCTTTTATTTTTCCAATAATTGCATAGAGGTTTAATGACTTAATCTACGGAAAAACGTCCAAAAATACCCTTTTACTATTCCTCCGTCCGATCTAAAATAAGTAATTTTTTATCTTTTTTGTGGTCCAAAATAAGAAATTTTTTCATATTTCAAAAATGAATTAATTTTTTTTTACATTGCCCTTGTGATAAATAGTGTTGGAGTATTTATGTGAAGAGATAGTAAAAGTTAATATTATCAATTTTATTGTTAATTAATGTTAAAAGGTGAATTTCTTAATTTGTATGAAAACAGTTAAAAAATCACTTATTTTGTACCGTAAGAAGTATAAATTATTTAAAATTGCCTCCCATTATACTATCGAACCAGAAAGACTCTTACCGTCTTATTGTTCGAATAAATATACCCTCATCATCCACTTAGGGTTATATGCGTGTGTGAATAGTAAGACTATAAGGGTCTTTTTGGTTATAGTATAACGGGAGGCCATTTTAAATAATTATAATAGCTGAGAGGTATTTTGGGAATTTTTCCCTTAACTTATACATGTTTACGATGTAAAAAAAATTTCAATGTCATTCAACTTGTAGTAGCAGATTAAATACTAAATTTATCATATTAGGAGTACTAATTAATATTTATCAAATTTTTAATGTAATTACCTAATAAATAACTTGATTGGATAAATTCTTTATACCCGTAAGCTCGGTGAATATTGCTAATGTTAGCTCAACTTCTTTAAGAATAAATAATTTCTTGGTGTAAAATTTTTATTCTTTTAGTGGATTTATCATACACGAATTTGAATAAATTAAATAGCAAATTTGAATTTTGGATGCTCAAGGAAAAAAAAATAGACAATCTTGAGCTTTCTAAAACATAGATAGTTCTAGACAACGTGCAAATGATGGTTTAAATTGACAACAGGTATAGCATTGTTCTCATTATTATGAATATTTTGGATAGTGAATGAGTTAGATATTTTTAACAAATTATAAGAATGAAATATACATGGATTATACATTAATTTTTTTTGCGATTATACCTCTATTAGTGAGATCACACTATTTGATAAAACGGCTATTTTTTTTGTTAGAAAAAGTTATTTATTTTTTATTTTACAATAACAACAATAACAACGACAATAATAATAATACACAATCTGTTATGAAATAATATAAGAACAAGAACAATAATACAAGAACAAGAACAATAGAGAGAAAAGTAGAGAGAGGAGTATTCTTATTGATACTTTGGGATGGTTTACAATGGGGTAAGACCCCTCTATTTATAGGAAGAGAAATGAGTTAGCCTCAAAGTAAAACTCTTCTATAAGATAGACATTCACTCTAATTAGAGTTCTATTTATAACACTCCCCCTTGAATGTCTATTCAATAATGTGCCTCGTTAAAACCTTAACTAAAACAAAACCCAATGTGAAAAAATTAAAGAAAAGGAAAAAGAGTACACATGTTTGAATATGCGCCTATTGGTTGCCTCGTTAAAAACCTTGCAAGGAAAACCCAGTGGGACAAAACCTTGTAAGGGAAAAAGAGTGCAACGCGTATTAACTCCCCCTGAATAGAGCATCAATTCACATCCTTGAGCATTTGAATTCCAATCTTGTGCACCATCTTCAAAACGATCTTTTGTAGAGATTTGATAAATAAATCAGCCATATTGATTTGAATAAATATTCCGCACCTTGAAATTATCATTCTTGATAGATATGAACATCTTCATATAATGTCGTGGAATGAATCTTCAATATCTCCATAGAGGTATTCTCGATGCCATCATGCTTATAGTTATAGCAAGATACATATGTACACAAGTTGCACTTAGGATGTGGTACTTCAGGACCAAGAATTGTATATGCTTCAAGCAACTTCAATCTTTCATGGATTGGCATATAAGTTAAGTCATATAAGCCATATAATAGACTTTAGATGCATATCAAGTTTTCATGTCATGCTAAACAAATAAGATATCGAAAACTGATTATACAACCATTGACTTTATACTTTCATGTATTTGAACTACATGTCCAAAACTACATGTCTTTCATATGGAATCAATTCTTCTTGAATTGTATCTCTTCCATTTGGCCAATATTTTGTTTGTATTCGACAAACACAAGATCCTCATCGATATTTGGCGCTATTATAGATGTCGTCGACAATCATTTTATATCGGTTTCAGTCAATTTTCATAAAGACATAACATGGAGATCTCTTCATTCATACATTCAGGTACCTGAATCTCTCATGAGACTTTATGAAGTGTTATGTCATGTGATCTTCTGGATCACCTGCCTCCTTATTATGATCACTTTGATCCTTTGCTCATCTTCTTTATTAAGAAGTTCCTTTTGAAACCGATTTGTCTATACGCTTCAAGCGTATCCAAGACTTTGTCCTTCTAGGACTTAATATGAGCATTTGCAGTGAGAATATAGTTACATTCTTTGGGTCAGCAAATGCGTATAGCATGCTTTGCAATATGTTGCAATTGAATTATCCTTTTATGAACTTCAGGTTCATATTATGATATTCGAGGATCTATATATACAAATGATAATTCATCTCATGTAACCTTTTCTCAAGTGTTTATCATGTCTCCCCCTCATGTTAGAAAAGCTAACTTGTTTCCTCAACTTTGAGAAATCATCTTTGTGCATTATCATGTCAATATACACAGCACATTAATAATAAGATGAAATTATTTGGTTCCTGACCCTGAACCACTTGTGAGGGGAGAATATACTCTCGTATACAACGTATATCAAACTGATATATATAACTTTGTTCTCATAAGAAACAGTTTAGCTATTAAGTGGAGGCACTCAATAATTATCTTGCTAAACCAACTTTGATATAAACCAACTTATCAAGATGAACTATCTTGAGTAGAAAATCTGGAAATTATGCTCGAAGTTAGATTACTGAGCAATTTACCTCGCAAGCACCGGCCAGGCTGCGGGTTAATAACAATCGCGCATGTAACCATTTCATAGATGCATCATATGTGGTATACATGGCAGGTGAATGGGCCCATATTCATCTTTGATATTTTCAGAATTTATGGGCTTCAACGAACTCTTTAGTTGGTCAATTCATTAATGAGAACAAGTGATACAAGAGAATTCGTAAAGAACTTTCTAGTTCTTTAATATTCACCCATGTGAATTCTCTATTATTGCACATCATACTTAAAATGAGATGGCTAACCCGAATGCCAACTGAATAAATTATCAACATTGGTAAACTTCAAATTTACACCATGACATGTGCACTTATCAATAAACTTCAGGTTTATTATGACATGGGTTTTTATACCAATAGATATCCACTTTACTGTGGCATTCTTTTGTTTGTGTAGTACAAACTGGAGAACAAAGCGGGTAGCTTTTCATATACAAATTATCCCGCTACAAGTTGTAGTAATAGAAGATATCAAATCTTTCCTTTATTTATAGTCTCAATATAATCAGCGGTTTCGCGTGTACTTTGGAAACTGAATAAGTTTCTTTGAGACTTACTACAGCACAATACTCAATTGTGTTTCTCCAACATAGTAATAATTGGCTCTTCTAGAGCTCTCAATTAATTTTGTACTACCACAAATTCATCAACATCCATGTGGTGAATATCTTTCTTAAAGAGACAGTTATACCATTATGGTCATGTCAAACTTATATGCAAGATATGTTTCTTGCATTATTTTTGTCCATTGATAATCACATTGACAAATTATTTTGGCGTACAATAGGTACGTGACCAATGACCATTCATGCCATAATAATGACATCATCTCAAACCTCCTTCTAGGGGTGAGTGTGGTATTATCTCAAACCTCCTTCTAGGGGTGAGTGTGGTATCATCTCAATACCAATTTCATGTTCATATTCTTCCAATAATGAATATGTATTCGTGAATCAGATGTTGTCACATTCACTTCGGGGATATGTGATTTTGTTATCCTTTTCAAGTCCGTAAATGCGTCAGGCATTTGATTTTCTATTCTTTGCAAATGGATAATCTTTTGCACCTCATTTTCACAAATGGAGGTATGTGGATCAAGATGAGATAATGATGCATTTTTCCACAAAATTTCCCGTTTGGTTTCACCAACTTCTCCCCCTAGTTTTGGGAAAAGTGTCTCATCGAATTGACAGTCTGCAAATCGTGCAGTGAACAAATCCCCTGTCAATGTTTCGAGGTAGCGAATAATGGAGGGCGATTCAAACTCAACATATATTCCTAACATTCTTTGCAGACCCATTTTGGTGCGGTATGGCGGTGCTACAGGCACATATACTGCGCATCCAACAATTCTTAAATAGGATATATTAGGTTCATGACCCAAAACCAATTGCAACGGGGAATATTTGTGACAATTCGTCAGTCAGAGACGAACTAGCATTGCTGCATGCAAAATGGCGTGACCCCAAACCGAAGTGGGCAGCCTCGTTTTCATGAGTAAATGAGGTATTCAAGATTATACTCATGTATTGTCTCAATCTGATATCCATTTTGAATGATATCTCTAAAACTCAACAAGTTCCTTTTAGACTTGGAGGAGAACATTTTGACTGATATCATTAGAACTCAACAAGCTCATCTTAGACTTGGAGGAGAACATTGCATTCTCTAAAATATTGTTCCTTTAGGCAGAGTTATAGTTGCTCTCCAGGAGCCTTCAATCAATTTAATTCCCATGGTTTGACATACAAAAGAAAATATATGAACATGAGAATATACAAATCTGTTTGCTTCATATTTAAACAATATTTTCAAAATCTGCTGAGGTTATTCGACTAACTAAATCAGATAGTCGACTATCATGCCTTGCGGAAAAGTCCAGTTTTAATGCGAAATATTAGATAGTCGAATAACTAAGTTGATAGTCGAATAACTTGGTAAACAGTCATCAGGTTATTCGAATAACTAAATCAGATATTCGAATAACTTAGCTTGCGGAAATTCCAGTTTTTAATACGAAATATTAGATAGTCGACTAACTTATTAGTTAATCGACTAACTTTGCTGGAAAATAAAAATTTCTTCGAAATTTAAGCATATTGAAACATTCAAAAGAACTAATACTAACATTATATCATAAACTAACTAATACGAGCTGATACTAATGACTATTAGTTTATTCACTAACTATTACAAATAAGTGAAATAAAATCAAACAATTCCATCTTCCTTCATCACAGATCCATCACAATTTAGGTGGTCAATTTTCCCCTCATGGTGCTCAAAGAAGTCTGCCACATCCAAGTGGGTGATGTCAAAATTGTCGTCAGAAACAAAATTTATTTCAGAGCATTTACTCTTTAGAGATGCTTGACAAGGCTCAACCAAATGTCTTGGTACACGGCAAATTTTCGCCCAGTGCCCTTTTCCACCGCAACGATAACATATAGTTTATGAACTATTTGCTTTTGGATTCTCATCATATCGTGCTTGTGGCAGAGTGACCAACTTCAGGTTGTCATATCTCTCCTTTAAGCCATTCCACAAGATAGGTGGATCTTTGACTGTGATATATTCAATTTTCAAACCTTCATCAAGGTGATGGCGCAAGTAAATCAAGGCCTTAGCACAGTTTCAAACCTTCATCAAGACGATGGCGCAAGTAAATCAAGGCCTTAGCACAGTTTCAAACCTTCATCAAGGTGATGGCGCAAGAAAATCAAGGCCTTAGCATAGTCTTGGGTGGATGCATTATTTCTGTCTTTAATAGCGTCTCCAAGACCAATAGCATCTAAGTGGATTTCAGCATCCAACACCCATGTCATATAGTTCTTGCCCGAAATTTCAAGGGCAATGAACTTTCTTTTCATAATGTTAGACATAAAACACAATTACATCAATAGCGTGTTCATACTTACAGGCTTTATTACAATTATCACATTCACTTCAGGGAATGGATCATAATGACGATTATAATTCCGTCTATTGCCACGTCCACATTCATTGATACCTTCATGGTAATAATTTTGTCTTCTTTCAGACTTATCACATACTGCTACCACATTCTCTAAAGGGAATGGAGCAAATTCAATGGGACGGATTTTCAATTCTTTGCCCACAATCATACATGAATTTGATCATGGCAAGGCATAGAAAATTTACCACTTCATGTGAGTGTAATTTCTTACAAACTCCATTAGAGTTATAATCAAACTTTGTTGTCTTTGTTTGTATATAAAATCAAATCGTAGAATTTCAAGAATTTGAAAGGGAAAAGTAAATTACTTACCTTTAAGGTATACCAATAAATGTTGTGATATCAAATATACCTCTTGTGTAAATTCTTTTCTTTCTCTCACGTTTTTCTCTTTCTGTTTCTGTATTCTATGACACAAGATTCCACCACAAAAGTTATTTGATCAACCATCCTTTTTTTCCTTCACGATTAATTTTCAGTGTATCCCTTCCTTGTTTTCAATTTCAATTGCTTTCAGTTGCTTGGCCGATCAAAGTCTTTGTCTTTTGCCCAAATATTAATACGTTTCCTTTTTCTTCTATTTTCCGTATAGAATATTTTGGGATTTGGTTACGGCAGAACCTCACGTGAAACCTTACACAAACAAAAGTTAAGACAATCGAAAATTTCAATTGGTTAGAGACTCGTGCTGATAACGTGTTATGAAATAATATAAGAACAAGAACAATAATACAAGAACAAGAACAATAGAGAGAAAAGTAGAGAGAGGAGTATTCTTATTGATACTTTGGGATGGTTTACAATGGGGTAAGACCCCTCTATTTATAGGAAGAGAAATGAGTTAGCATCAAAGTAAAACTCTTCTATAAGATAGACATTCACTCTAATTAGAGTTCTATTTATAACACAATCCATGTAATTTTACGAGTTGGGCTTGAGAAAGATAAAAATTTTAATTTTTTTCCTTTTGATTTAGAAAATTTTAAGCTAATTCAGAATTGAGGCAATTGATGAATACATAATTACTTTAGAAGAATTGGAATCAATATTATTCTTTTTTTTTAGAATCGACTATCAAAAATGGTAATATTTTTCTAATTTTATTTGATTTATAGAACTCGATTAATTTAATGGTGGAATACTGCTTAAAATAGTAACCAACCACTACTCTCCATAATTGATTCTCCAGCTATAAGATCTCCTCTCATTCTCATAGGGGCCCCACTATTATTATATTACTATCAGACCCTCAAAGTTTTTAGTAATTGCAACATCACTTTCTCTAGAGTCTAGACTAAAGTTAATAGTTTATACTAGTGATTTATGTTTTGACTTTTCTCATTTGAAGTTTGTAATTTGACAATGAGGAATACAAATTCGTATACACGATTATTACGGGGAACAATGATTTTAAATAATGTTTTCTTACGATTAACACATGGTGGAGTAGTTGTAATTTTTCTTTATGTATTCCAAAATAGTATTAACGAATTTATTAATAATGTCAGCAAGCTCACACAAACATAATTATTAGATTCGAAGTTTGCCAAAAATTGGGTAAGGTAAATTTAAGTGTCATTTATTATTTTTTGTATAATATTGGCTCGAAATGAAATAATAAATTTAAATGTAAAAACATGTTCAGTTTTTTAATCCGAAAAATAATTATTGATGATTGGGCGAAGTGTATCAATAATCACTTTTTAAGCCGACTATTTAAAATATATTCATAATCTACAATGAATTTAAAGATTAGTCAATTCACCCAAACTTTAGAACTAAGTGTTCTGAATTTGTTTTTGAGCTATTAATTTAAAATTCAGGACTAAGTGTCTTGAATTTCTGAACTACTAATTTAAAATTCAGGAACATAAGATTATCTGGATACAATTTTTGAATTTTACACAATATCCTGAAGTTTGAATTTTGAAGTTTAAACTCTAGGACGTCGTGTCCAAATAAAAGCCTAATCTTTAAATACATTAATATATATATATATATATATATATATATATATATATATATATATATATATATATATATATATATATATATATATCTATATATATATATATATTTCTTTTGGTAACTATAAACTTTTATTACCAAGTAAATATTCACACAATTTTTCAAAACAAATCATGAAGTTGGACAGATGCTCCAACCTTCATTACACTACTGTATCATCTAGACATACTATTAGCAGCCTATACATCATGCTACATCCTTTACTCCTCTAAACTAGGATAGTAATCTAGCTGCTTCAACATGGGCATTAACTTCTTGCTCCTCCTTCCCTTGCAATGTATCTCTTGAATAATCTGTTTTATCATCATTGTTGTTGTCCTCATTTTCTGTTGAAATATTTTGTTGTTCCTCGCTAGCCATATGTAATACACACTACCTGCTAGGGCCATTCGATAGATTTTTGCACGTGCACTATTTCCAGAAGCATTGTTCCCAGCCCATTCCACTTCTTCCTTCCATCCCATAGCTTGTCTTTGAATTCCTTGCCAATCTAATAGTTTTTGCCAGACTTGAGAAGTAACTGGACACTTAAAAAATAACTGCTGGATGTCTTCTTCCTCACTGTCACATAAAGTGCATGTTGTATCATTTCCCAGGTTCCACTTTTCCTGTCTTTTCTTTGTATACAACCTGTCATATAATGCAAGATACAATATGAAAATCCATTTTGGGCATCCCTGATTATTACATATCAGTTTCATCCATTGCATTTTGGGATGTTCTTCTCTCATCCTGTTGTACATTTTCATCATTGAGAATTTGTCTTCTTCCAGGAATTCTTCATTTGTTACCCCTGTTTCCTCCAAATACTGTTTGGCTTTAAGAATCTTCTTTATTAGCCATGAAGCCTGCGTAGCCTTGTTGTCCCATACTTGTGCTCCTTTTATGTAATAGATGTGCACCCTTTGAATCCACAACCTGTCATTTTTCTACCATACATTCCAGTAGTGTTTAAGTATAGCTGCTTTGTTCCATATGCATATATCAGTTACATTGAGCCCCCGGCTATTTTTGGCAAAACATATTTTATCCCATGCTATTAAGGCCTTCTTGGAACATTCATTATTCCTATTCCACAAGAATCTTCTGCAAATCAGTTCAATATTTCCCATCACATTCTTTGGTAGTATAAAAATTTGTGTCAAGAATTGTTGAATAGCTGTAAGAACACTTCTAATCAGCTGTAATCTTCCTGCATATGAGAGCATTTTTGCTGTTCATGAAGTTACTCTTCCTACCATTCTTTTCATAAGTGGCTGGCATTGCCCAATTATTAATCTCTTTGAACTCAGTGGTACCCCCAAGTATCTGAAGGGTAGAGCTCCTGCAGTAAAGCCTAGCTCCTTCAAAATTTGTCCTTGTGTTTGTTCTGGTACTCCCCCAAAGTATACAACACTTTTTCCTTGATTTGAAATTAGTCCAGATGCCATAAAAAAATGTGAAACTGTTTGTAGAATTGAGCAGACATTACATCCCCTCTACAAAACAACAGCAAATAATCTGCAAATCCCAACTGTATTATGTTCATTTTAGCACATCTAGGATGATAATTGGAGTCTGGATTCCCTTCCAAAGTCTTGATAGATCTGCTTAAGTACTCCATGGCAATCACAAACAAGAAAGGTGATAGAGGGTTACCTTGTCTTAGTCCTCTTTTAGCACAGAATGAAGCACTTACCATTTATGATGTCTGAGTATGACACTGTTGTTAAACTCCCATTATCCATTTCACAAACATTTCTGGGAAGTTTAGTGCATTTAGTACTTGTTCAAGAAGCACCCATTCAATAGAATCATATGATTTTTGCATGTCCACTTTGATCATTCATCTTGGTGACACCCCTTTTCTCCCGTACCCTTTGACTAGTTCATGACTTAGTATTATATTGTCTGTAATAAGTCTACCAAGAACAAAAGCTGCTTGAATTCTATCTGTGATACTATCCATAACCCCCTGCATTCTACTGGTAAGTATTTTGGATAAAATTTTGTATAGTGTGGAGCAACATGAGATAGGTCTATATTGTTTCACTGAGGTAGGGTTCTTTATTTTAGGCACCAGTGTTATCGTTGTACAATTTATTGGTTTGTATAGGCTTTGAGAATAAAAAACTCTAACACAACTTCAGTTACCTCTTCCCCAATTGTGGCCCAAGCTTTCTTGAAGAAGACTGAGTTTAATCCATCTATCCTCGGAGCTTTATTGTCATCTATTCCTTTGAGTACTTTCCATACTTATTCTCTGCTAACTGGCTGGATAAGGTCCATTTGTTGTTTCCTTGATAGCACAGACCCTCTCCTCATGACATTTAGGTTTATAGCTGGTAATGTAGCATTAGCTGTCCCCAGTAATCCCTTGTAGAATTGCATTATCTCCTCTTCTATTCCTTTATCAGTGCATATAATCTCTCCTGCTGCATTTGTAATAGCATACTTAAAATGGCTATTTAGTGTCGTTGCAACTTGATGGTTCATAATTTCATATTAACCCATTCAACTTATTTGGGATCGAAATATAATCCTAATTCGTTATGAAGCGTTATATAGGTGCATTATTTTTATAAATATATAAGTTTAATGTTTTAGCAGAAAGTGTTCAAAATCCAACTAACATACTACATTTATTATATGTATTTTCTCGACTCATTTAAATTTTCAGTAACTGAACTAATATCTTCAATTTTTTTTTCACGTTGCTAGTAAGGAGTAAAAAACTAATTAGATAAGAATGATAACTGTAAATGTTGAGCTACAAGATTATTTAGCTTCAAATCCCATACACATACATTGAGTTTCTGATGTATATCTAATATATATTACTTGTATATCATGTATATCTTGTAGTTGGGATAGTTTGTATGTTTCAGCCCATTTTGTTTTGGTTTTATTTCCAGTTTTACTTCTGGCCCGACTTGGCCCATTTATGTAATATATACACGACCCCTTTTAGATTAAGGGGTCAGTCGGATATTTTTTTAATTGAGAAGTCTCTCTCTTTCTCTAAAACGCTCTCTAGAAGCTTCTACCTAACCGACTCTTTTTCATCTTGTTCTTCGATTTTCGTCTGGATTTCTTGATGTTTTCATGGTATCAGAGCAAGGACGATGAAACGACAATACTTTCCTGTATCTTGTTGTCCCATTCGAAATCTCGTTGGAAATTTTTGGAGGTGTTTCTGACGTATTCGGTCAATGATGATTCCGATCTAAATCAGGTGTTGATCTGAGACTTTTATCACGATATCTGGTTGTATCTTCACTACTCGAACGTTTTGGGTTGCTTTTCCGACGTTCTCGAGTCGATTCCGGTGAGGCTTCAGATTTTAGGGTTTCTGCTGGGTTTATGCTGTTCGGAACTGGCATTTTTCTGTTAATCGAAGACCGATCTTCTCCGGTCACGAAGAAGGAGGGTAAATCTGTTCCTATTTTAGGTGTTATATGATTTGCATGAAGTTTTTGATACAACTTTAGTTTTTCAACATACTTGCAGAGATTATATTTTGACTTTGAACTCATTGTTCTTCACGACTGCTAACATGAGTACTAATACGACTCCTGTTGACCCTACCAGTCCCTTATTTGTTTACTCCTCTGATGTTCCTGGTGTTTCTCTTGTGTCCACTCCCTTCTCGGGTAGTGGTTATGGGGGTTGGAGAAGGAAAATGATTGTAGCGTTGTCTGCTAAAAATAAAATTGGCTTTATTGATGGTACATGTCCCAGACTAGACACTAATGTGGCTGAACAAAAGTTATGGGACATATGTAATAATATGGTGATATCCTGGTTGACTGCTTCCTTATCCCCTCAAATAGCTGAGAGTGTGCAGTATTCTGATACTGCATAGAGCATATGGGCACATCTCGCAGCTAGATATGGTACTGCTAACAGAACCAAAATTTTTGAACTAAAAAGATAACTCTCTCATACCTGTCAAGGATCTCTTGATGTAGCTTCATATTTTAACAAACTTAAAGGTCTATGGGATGAATTAGGAACAATGTGTGCAAACCATGGACAAAGATGCATTTGTCCTGCCAGAAATGGCATCATACAGGAAGATGATGAGAATAAGGTGTTTCAGTTCCTTATGGGCCTTAATGAAGCATACATGGGGGTAAGGAGTAACCTATTGATGATGCAGCCTCCTCCTACCCTTGACAGTATCTACAATATGGTCCTCAATGATGAGAAGCAGAGACAAGTCCAGTCCCTTTCCCAGTTTAATCAAGACTCTATGTCTTTCAATGCCCACACAAACAAATATTCAACTAGTTTCAATAAGGCCACAATGCCTAATTCTTCTCATTTCAGACAAAGAGTTAACTTTGACCAAGCTAGGGACTCTTTGTTCTGTAGATACTGTAAGAAATCTGGGCACTTAATTGATAAGTGTTACAAGATTCATGGGTATCCACAAAGTATAACATTTAACAAGGGGAGGAGACCTGATGCTGCTCATCTAACTGCTGGTGTGGATTTCTTTTCTTCTGAAAGAAATATGTCTGTTTCTCATAGAAATCCTCCTGAAAGTCATCAACCTGTTCCACACATTGATGGCCAGAGTTTTGTGATACCTGGGTTGAGCAGACAACATTATGAACAATTGATGACCCTGCTCTAACAAACTCAGTTAGGGGACTCCACTGCCCAGTCTCCTTCTCCCATGTATGATGCCAATTTTGCTGGTACTATGCTAACTGAGAGCCCTGTTTCTGATTCCAAATTTGCATGTTAACTCACATTAATTCTGGTACCTGGATAATAGATTCAGGGGCATCTAACCATATGACCCTTAATAAGGATTTACTCTTCAATCTCACACCTTTAACTGTACCATATCTTGTTACTCTTCCTAATGGATATAAAGTGAAAGTGACATGCACATGATCTTTTGCATTAAATCCATTCATCACTCTTCATGATGTCCTACTTGTTCCTTCTTTCAAACACAACTTGATTTCTGTCCACAAATTAGTAAAACTGTTGCATTGCATAGTATTGTTCACTGCAACTTCATGTTTCATTCACTTGTTACAGGCCCCTTCTCTGAGGATTCCTCTGGATCTTTGTAAAGAGGAGGCTGGTCTGTACAAGCTTACTTGGGTGCCACCTTCTTCTTCTTCTAATTGTTGTTCTTCTGTTTTTGTATGTTCTTCTTCTTCTAATTCTTGTAAACCTGACTATTCTAGTCATCAAGCTGTTAGTTTGCCTTTGAATGTAAACAGTTCCATGTGTAATAATACTGTTGTTACTGACATGAATTACATTTGGCATTTGAGGTTGGGTCATATCCCTTTTGCAAACATGAAACACATTTCTGCTTTATCTTTTCCATTTGCTTCTAAACAGCCTTTTCAGTGTTCTACCTGTCCTATGGCCAGGCAAACTAGGCTTCCCTTTCCTGAAAGCACTACTAGTACATCTAGACCTTTTCAATTGATTCATGTAGATACTTGGGGCCCTTATCACACTCCCACCTCTTCTGGATCTAGATATTTTCTCACAATAGTTGATGATTTTTCTAGGGCAACCTGGACACATTTGTTAGGGTATAAAAGCAATGCTTTCTGCATGCTTCAATGTTTTCTCTGTATGGCTAAGACCCAATATAATGCAAATGTTCAAACTATTAGGAGTGACAATGCTTTAGAATTGGGATCTAGTATTGCTGGTGCATCCTTTTTTAGTCAACATGGCATCATACACCAAACCACTTGCCCACATACTCCTCAACAGAATGGTGTTGTTGAGAGGAAACATAGATCTCTTCTTGAAACCTGTAGAGCTTTCTTCCAATCTGGTTTACCTATTTCTTTCTGGGGAGATTGCCTATTAACTGCTACCTGTCTTCCTAACAGAATACCCTCCAGGCTCCTTCATGGTAAGTCCCCTTATGAAATATTGCATGGTAAGGCACCCACTTACTCCCATTTAAAGGCTTTTGGCTCCCTTGCCTATGCTACTGTCCCAATTCCTCAAAGGGACAAGTTAAAGCCTAGGGCCATTTCATGTGTTTTCCTGGGGCATCCTTTTGCTAAAAAGGGCTATAGACTGTATGATCTCAGTTCCAAAAAGTGCTTTGTATCCATGGATGTTATCTTTCATGAAACTTCTTTTCCTTTCAAATCTGCTTCTTCTGTCACCTCTGCTCCTCCTGTTTTTCCTTCTTCTTTTCATTCTGTTCCTCCTCTTGAGCATTCCCTTTCTGAGCCAGATTTCTCTATTCCCATCTCTTCCTCTCCACCTTCACCTTCTGTTCCAGTTTCTCCTTCTTCCTATCCAATTTCCAGTCCTCCTTCCAACCCTGACATCTCACCTCCTGCTTTACCTTCTTCCACATCAACAGATGTTCCTAGGAAATCTGGAAGACAGAACAATCCTCCTTCTTTCCATAAGGATTATGTCTGCCACCTTCCTGCTTTCTCTAGGTCTTCTTCTTCTCTTCTGGAGACTGAACCTCTTTACTACTCTCAAGCTGCATCAGTTCCAGTATGGCAGGATGCCATGAGAAAGGAGTTTGATGCTTTGGATGCTAACTGTACCTGGGATATTGTTCCCCTTCCTTCTGGTAAGAAACCCATTGGCTGCAAATGGGTTTATACAATCAAGTATAAGGATGATGGTAGTGTTGAAAGGCACAAAGCCAGACTTGTTATTAGAGGGGATACTCAAATTGAAGGGGTTGATTTCACTGACACTTTTTCTCCTGTGGTTAAAATGTCCATTGTGAAGTGTCTTATTGCAGTGGCTGTTAAGAAGCATTGGAAACTTTTCCAACTTGATGTTAACAATGCTTTCTTGCATGGTGATTTGGATGAGGAGGTTTATATGAAGCTTCCTCCAGGTTTATCTGTTTCTGTATCTTCTTCTGATTCTGTTTCCTCTCTATCTCTTCCTCTTGTCTGTAAGTTGGAAAAATCTCTATATGGGTTGAGGCAGGCATCCAGACAATGGTATGCTAAGCTGTCCTCTGCCCTTTATTCCAGAGGCTATACTCATTCCCTGAATGATTATTCTCTGTTTATCAAAGGCCAGCCTGGTTGTCTGGTTATTGTAACAGTCTATGTGGATGACATTATCATCACTGGGGATGACAATGATGAGCTATCTTCCCTGAAGCTGTTTCTGGATGATCAGTTCAGGATCAAAGACCTTGGGTCTTTGCATTATTTTCTGGGCATTGAGATGTCTGTAGTTCCTGGTGGGATGCTCCTTAATCAGCATAAATATGTTTATGACCTGTTGCATCAGTTTGACTTTATGAATGTTTCTCCTGTTATTTGTCCTTTGGATCTTAATGTGAAACTCCATGCTGATTCTGGTGACATTCTCTCCTCCCCTGATCAATATAGGAGCATTGTTGGTAAGCTCTTATTTTTGACTCACACCAGGCCTGGCATCTGCTTTGTTGTTCAGCATCTGAGTCAATACTTGAAGTGTCCCAGGGTCCCTCATATGACTGCTTCTTTACATGTTCTCATATATCTTAAAGGTTCTATGCATTTGGGTTTATTCTATTCTGACAGTTCTGATTTATCTGTCCATGCTTATTCTGACAGTATTGGGCTGCCTGTCCAGATACTCGCAGATCTGTGACTGGGTTTTGTGTTCTTTTGGGTGGCTGCTTGATTAGTTGGAAATCTAAGAAACAACCTGTAGTCTCTTTATCTCCTGCTGAAGCAGAGTATAGGGCTCTCAGTAAGGTAGTTGCTGAACTGTCTTGGCTTTCCCGTTTGCTCACTGACTTTGGTGTTTCTGTTTCTCTCCCCTTTTCTGTTTTCTGTGACAATTAGGCTGCTATACATATTTCCAAAAATCCTGTATTTCATGAGCGGACCAAACATATCGAAGTGGATTGCCATTTTGTGCGTGATTTGTTGGCTGCTGGGCTTATTACTTTGTCGCATGTCTCCACTTCTCATCAGCTGGCTGACCTTCTCAACAAACCACTCCCTGGCACCATTCTGCATCCCTTGATGTTCAAGTTGAAGGTGGTTTCCCCCTCCAACTTGAGGGGGGGTGTTGAGCTACAAGATTATTTAGCTTCAAATCTCATACACATACATTGAGTTTCTGATGTATATCTAATGTATATTACTTGTATATCATGTATATCTTGTAGTTGGGCTAGTTTGTATGTTTCAGCCCATTTTGTTTTGGTTTTATTTCCGGTTTTACTTCTGGCCCGAATTGGCCAATTTATGTAATATATACACGACCCCTTTAGATTAAGGGGTCAGTCGGATATTTTTCTAATTGAGAAGTCTCTCTTTTTCTCTGAAACGCTCTCTAGAAGCTTCTACCTAACTGACTCCTTTTCATCTTGTTCTTCAATTTTCGTATGGATTTCTTGATGTTTTTAATTTCATATTCAACTTTTGAGAAAGCTAAAGTCGACAATGACTTTGAAAAAAACAGTCGATAATGACTATTACAATGCCATTTTCTCCTCAATTTGCTGGCCATTACAGTTGCCAACTCAAGATTCCATTATTGATATTTTCCATTTGCTGCTTTTGTCAAAATTATGTACGGGCAAGCCTTCTTTTAGGTATAGCGATTGAATACCACTTTTTAAATGTACTTTACAAAGATCTTATAATCTAGTATTTAATTAAAATAGTCACGTTTTTGCTTGCCTCAAAAGTTAACAATATACTTTGCAAGCAAAAAAAATAAGGGTAAATCGTAATCAAATATAATATGACTTAGAGACGGAGATAATATTGATCTTAGTAGATATGAAGATATTTTAAGACACTTGCTTAGAGATAGAAAGAATAGAAAATATAGAGAGAGAAATAGAGAGTTATACTATCCGAGAATAATAATGAGCTTTTACAACGTTAGGGGCTTCTTTATATAGTAGGAGACACTCCTCGAAATAATAAAAATAGTACAAAAGTAGGTGATATCCCCTTAGTTGGGACGCTGAATCAAAACGACGTCTTTCTCGTCCTCACGCCTGACTCGGCGTACGTCCGCTGGTCGTACCCATTAATGCAGAGACGTTGAGAGTCGAATATGACCCCATACAGATAGATCCACCGTCTGTTGGGTGATGCATTGGGAGGCGTCCCAGGGGACGGAACTGCAAACCTCGTTTTGTGGGAATTTGACCTTACTCGACGGCGGTAATCGTGAATGAGATAAAAAATATGAGATTGTAGGGATGATGACGCATGACTTCCTCTTTTATAATGACGTTATCGCCCGCATATGTCATTATTACACCGATTCAAAGTATTGGAAAAAGAGAGAAAAGAATGATACGAAAAGATAGAAAAGAAAAGAAAAAGTGCATTCAAATTCCTGCAAATTGAAATGACCGAAAATTATGCTCAAATAAAGTTCAAATTTCAATTGAAAAAAATATTAGGTAATTTCTTTTTTGTATATCTAAGTTTAAAGGAACAAACTTACTCAATGCTTATGTTATTGGAAGATATTAGTTACTTGATAGAATTGTCAAAAATACGTACAAACTAATCTAACATCTGCACTACAAAACAATTATGGGATTGACCGAATTCACTGCTTACTTTTTTAGCCAAATTACATCAATTATACAATAATTATACATGGTATATACATATTATACATATAGATGACTATTTATGCATTAAAAAGATTATATAGTATGGTAGCAAAGTGATAATGTCATTGTCAAATAACAGTTGTGAATAGAAAAAAAGGGCAAATAACAACTGTGGATGAAAAGCATAAAGCTAGTATATATGGTTGGTGATAAAAGATTATTAATTAGCAAGATTTGGTAAGGGATTTAACAATAAAAGAAATAGTCTCAAATCTCAATGGTTCCATTATGACCAGGCAAATCTTGTTGCAAAATAGTTGTGCCTAAATCACTAGACATAGACTAAAGTACTGCTGTCATGATACCTAATATTAATCAAAAAATAATTATTATTTTTGAAGAAAAAAAAACAGTTTGGTGTACAATGCACTTTGCGTTCATGTAAGATCCGAAGAAGGGCCACACTCAAAAAGGTATGATGTAGACCGTCTATCCTAATGCTTGCATTAATGACTACTTTATAGCTCGAACTTATGACCTATGGACTACACGGAGACAACTTTACTATTACTTCAAGGTTCCCATTCATTAACCAAAAAAGATAATCACTAATTATTTCGGTTGTATTGTAGAAGAGTTTTAGTGCAACGATAAAAATTATTGTTGTGTGCTCATGAAGTAACGAGTAAAGTCACAAAAACAATTTTAAAAAATAAGAAAATAAGAATTGTATACATAATACATTATATGTTCCAGCTATTTCCAAAAATCCATTAATAGCATAATTTTAGTGCACCGATATATCACTTTATTTTCTTCATATAATTGATTTAGAATTATTGATAGAGCCGCCGCTTAACAGCCGTCAAAAAATTCGGATAATTTGAGCTTGCACACAAATGACACGTCATACACTTTTCCGTTAAATGCCTAACGACCAAACTGAAAGAAGAAGGAAAAAAAAAGGATTTTAGTTCTAAGACAAATTAAGAAAAAAGGATGGTGACAACCTTTGCCAAGCTGTTATGGGACCTATAACTAAAGACCGAAGGAGACTTCAAAAATTCATGTCCTTTTCCTATGCAATTTATCGTCAATTTCAAAAGACAAAATACATAATTTATCCCTGAACTATGAACCAAATTTCCATTATATATCTTTTCTTTAAAAAAATAAAAATGATCAAAAGACCCCCTCCCCAACCCGTTTCTCATTTTTCCCTATCTTACTCATAGTCAACTCCTCCATTAAAATTTGTTCCTCCGTTAGAATCCACTGGAATAATCCCTCCAAATCACATGTCCTCCATTTTCCTCCATCATCTTCTCACTTCACACCCAATAGCTGGCCAACTCTTCTGCCACAACTATTAGCCACCAAACAACTTGATTCCAGATAATCAGATAATCGGATCTGGAGGAAACCCGCCGAGGAATGGTCAGATCTTTGCTAGTTCTGCTGAATTTTGACAAGAAACAGAGCTTTTTACTTTTTATTTTTCTGTCTCTTCTTCTTACTTTTTTGTTTCATCTGAATATTGGTAGGAAAATTAAAGACTTCGGCAACCCATAGTTTTGATGTCGTTTGTTTGTTTCATGGTTGCCTTACCATCGGAGCTACGGCGATTGCCGACTTACTTATGTTATCAACTGAGATCTTCACATAATAATTTGCTTACATCTCCAACTTGAACAAATTCATTCTTTAACAATATGCCATTTGTTAATTTGCGGACAGATTAGTGCAATATTATATGTATTAATCATCATTAGTGTGGTATAAACGTCATCCAAATGACTCTAGAATTTTTAAAATAAAAAAGTCTGAATATATGGCATTTAGATAATGGTCCAGACCCAAAAGATTTAACTCCACTCGCCTCTTTTATGTATAGAACGTGTGCCCGCCAACTGTTAAAAATAGTGTGTCTTAGACACACTTTTAACAGATTTAGTGTGTAAGAATTTTTGTTTGCAAAAAGTGTAACAGAGATTTGGTCCAAAGTTCAGGGGGTAACTTATGTATTTTGCCATTTCAAAACTAGTTTTTTTTCCTCCCAAGTGTCCGGTATTCATCAATTTCAGATTATGTTTGGATTCGTGCCAGATACGGTTCCATTCAGAGGAAGCGCTCCCTTACCAAAGATTTTTCCATACCCAGGATTCGAACCCAAATTTCAGAACTCATCAATATATACTATACAAAATAAGAGCAAAAATCTCAAAAACAATTTCTGGAAAAAAATTATGTCATATAATGGAATGATCTTGCATGTTATTTGGTCGACGATAATTTAAGAATGTAAATATTAATATTTGACTAAGGGTAGCAATTAGTTTTGTCTATGATATTGTGAGCGTTACTGTGTTAAAACAAAAATCAGAAAAATTATTAGAAGAATAAAAAAATCTAGAAAATAGTAAAAAATCAGAAATATATTCCGAGTCCACAAATTCTTGTGCGTCCTTAAGGAATTTTAACCCCCTCACACGCTTTCAAGGTAATGGACTAAATCCTTCCAGGATAAAACGGAATAAACCTTCCTGCAACAGTGGCAATACAAACTGCAGCATACCAACGAACTCAAAGAAGGGAGCAAAATTACACTTACAAATTTGAGAGAGAGAGACTGCGAATTAGAATGCAATATATTCAGAAAGAAAGAAGTTCTGAAGTATTTTTCGTGTGTAGAAAATGGAGCCTTACTTCAGAATTTATAGGCAATTATCAGAAGAGGTGTCTGGAAAATGTGCCTTTTCAGAAGAATGTGCTGCCTGCCATTTCGATGCGTGGAGAGTAAGGGGCAGCTTTGGTGAATAATGCCATTTTCCAAATATATTTCTTCAAAAGGAGATTCATATTCGTCAGCTCTATCACTTCTTATCATTTTGATCTTTTTGTTTAGTTGCGTTTCAACTTCACTCTTATATTACCTGAAAGCATCAATTGCCTTATCTTTACTATTAAGTAAATAAATATAGTAGTATTCTATCGTCAATAAAAGTAATAAAATACTTTTTCTACCGCGAGATGGTGTTGACTTCATGTCGCAAATATCTGTGTGAATTAAGTCTAAAGGACTTGAATTCCTTTTAACGGACTTATAAGGATGCTTCGCGTATTTTGATTCCACACATATTTGACATTTGGAATTAATGCAATTAAATTTTGGCAATGCTTCTAGATGTATCATCTTTCGCAATGTTTTGAAGTTTATGTGACCTAAACGCGAATGCCATAAAATATTTGACTCAAGCAAGTAAGAAGAAGTATTCACTTTATTGATAGGAACTGCTATTACATTTAGCCTAAAAAGGCCCTCATTTAGGTAACATTTTCCTACATACAAATCGTTCTTACTTAGTACAACACTACTAGAAACAAAAATATATTTGAATCCATTCTTGACAAGAAGTGGAGTAGATACAAGATTCTTGCAAATTTCTTGAACATGGAGGACTTGGTTTAGAGTAACTATTTTTTCTGACATCATCTTTAACGCAATCTTGCCAACTCCTTCAATTTTAATCGTAGATAAATTTTCCATGAAGATTGTCTCGTTGGGACCTACGGGGGAATAAAAAGAAAATAACTCTATGTTAGCACAAACATGACGGGTGGCTCCAGAATATATCCACCATTCTTTCGGATTTCCTACTAAGTTGCATTCAGACAACATGTCACACAAGTCTTCCATTTCATCTTCAAGCATGTTGGCTTGATTCTTTTTCTTCTTATCTTTATTTGTTGCACGACAATCCATTGCCTTATGCCTAGTTTTTCCACAGTTGTGGCAATTACCCTTGAACTTCTTATTGCTTTGGTAATTTTTTGGTCCAGAAGCCTTCTTCCTCTTTTTATTTTGTGGTGCCTCCTCAACAATATTTGGCCCCATTATTGTTGAGTGTCCACGTGGCTTCTTTTCAGCATTTTTTTTGTTCTCTTCTATCCTCAAACGAACAATCAAGTCTTCTAGTGTCATTTTCTTTTGTTTGTGTTTAAGATAGTTCTTAATATCATTCCACATCGGAGGTAACTTCTCAATGAAAGAAGCGACTTGAAAGGCATCATTTATGACTATACCTTCAATAACAAATTTATAATTAATAATAAGATAAATCTTATTAATAAAATTATTGATTTGGGTTATACCTTCAGCAAGGAGGTCATGTACAATGACTTGTAGTTCTTGGACTTGAGTTATGACTAACCTAGTGTCAATCGTCTTGAAATCCAAGAACCTTGTAGCCACGAACTTCTTAAGTCCGTCATCCTTAGTCTTGTACTTCTTCTCAAGTGCATTCCATAATGCTTTTGAAATTTCCATGACATTATAGAAATTGTACAAGCCCTCTTCCAAACATCTCAAAATGTAATTTTTGCACAGGAAAACATAATGTTCCCATGCTTCAGTTACAATAAATCGTTCATCATCCGGAGTATTTTCAGCCATGATCGGAGGATCCTCCTTGATGAAACGTTGCAAACTCAACGTAATAAGATAGAAGAGCATCTTCATTTTCCAGCGTTTGAAGTCAATACCGGAAAACTTTTCGGGTTTTTCTGCCGGTGCCATAGCATGAGCAAGAGTAGAACGGATTGACGAGGCAGTAGCACTCGTAACAGTAGCACCCATTCCCGCAACACTTCCATTAGTTTGGCTTTCATTCGTCATATTTCTTTAAAGCTGAAAACAATATAGAACTTCGTTATATCTGTGAAGTTTTGATATCTTCAAAGTGAATACGAAACCAAACATACAACACGCAACAATGGTGAAGTTCTTATATACTTCAAACCCGTACGTTTATTATTCCGGCAAAGTTAGTTTTTATGTACTATTAAACAGACAGAAATAATTGTTGGAGTAGAAAACAACAAGGCTTTAGTCTCCAACAAAGTATATAGAAAAAGTTTAATATATAATCAACACAGACACATTAGTAATTATAAAATTCCGTAAGCTTGTAAGCATTACTATGTTAAAACAAAAATTAGAAAAACTGTTAGAAGAATAAAGAAATCTAGAAAACAGTAAAGAATCAGAAATATTTCGAGTCCACAATTTTCTTGTGCGTCCTTATGGAATTTTAACCCCCTCACACATTGTGTGACGATCCGACGCTTCGTCTTTTGTATTTCATTCCCCGTTAGCCCCGTTTTATGCTTCCCTGTGTGTTGATATATGTGTTTGGGGAGTTTGAAGTGTGTTAGGTTGAACTTGGTTAGAAATGAGACCAATAGTCTCTTTAAGGAACGCTTAAGTTGAAAAAAAAGTCAACCAAACGTTGACTTATGAGTTAGAGGGTTCGGAACGGATTTCCGATGGGTCGACTAGTTTCGGGGGATGATTTGTGACTTGGGAGAGAAAACGGAATTGAATTTGAAGCTCCGGTGTAGAATTAGGCTTGAATTGGCTAAGTTGAATTTTAGCGAATTCCGGTTGATAGGTGAGAATTTGATCCAAGGGTCAGAATGGAATTCTGAGAGTCGCAGTAGATTTGTTAGGTGAATTTAGATATGTGTGCAAAATTTCAGGTCATTCGGACTTCGTTTGGTTGGTTTCAGCATCGAATGTGATTTTGGAAGACTCTAAGTTATCTTAGGCTTTGATTTGAGGAAAACGATGATTTTTGGTATTAATGTTGGTGTTTTCAGGGCTCAATCAACTTTGAATGAGGTATTTGGTTATATTTGTGTTTTTGGTTTGGACCCCTGGGGCCTCGGGGTGATTCCGGATGGTTAAACGAGAATTCTTGGAGTTTGCTTCAAATTTGGGATTTTATCTTCTGGTATTTCCGCGTTTGCGGACAATGGACTGCGTAGGCGGTGTCCGCTGAAGCGGAAGATGAGCCGCATAAGCGGTCAAAAAGGACGCGGAAGCGGGACTCGCTGAAGCAGAGAAATGGCCGCTGGAGCGGAAACCGGCCTGGTTTAATGAAACAGTAGGTTTTCAATTTTTAGAAGAGAAGAACATTGGAACCTCGGACTAAGGAGATTGTTGGCGATTTTTAGAGTGATTTTTGAGGGAATTCATCAGGTAAGAACTCTTAGACCTAAAGCATGTTATCATAGTGTAAAATCATGGATTAAACACAAAAAATTCAAGGTTTTTAATGTCAAAAATGGTGGTTACGTCTTGAAACTCAAGTGGACTTAAAGTGTTGATTTGAGGGGTCAAATGGAATCCGATTCTTGTAAATTTGATATTATGGACTCGTGGCGAGACGAGGATTCTGAAAATTTGAATTTCGTAATTTTTTGAGAAGTAGAACCGGGACTCGGGTTTTGCCAACTTTGTGTTTTTGGGTGTATTTCGAGTTATTTCTATTGGGTTATGTTCCATTAGCCTATTATGACGTATTCCTATTGGTTTTGGTTAGATTTGGCATCCGCAGAGGTTGATTCTCGAGGGAAAGTCATTGCGAGCTAGTTCACGGCCGGCATTAGGAGAGTAATAGGTGTAGATACTGACCCGAGGGTTTGAAACTCCGGTATATCACATTGTGAGCCTATCATGAGGCTAGACACGCACTCCATTGTTAGTGCGGGGTCATATATGTTGGGAATTGTGACTCGATCCAATCCGAGGGATAAATTGTGCTATGTTGGCGATTGCTTCGTATACTATATTGATGATATCTGGGCTTGACGTCATGTTTGGGCCTTGTGCCGACTTGTAGAATCCTTCAGGGATCGTTATTTTAGAATTATTATGATTTGCATATTATTTGAATTCAGTCCAGGGTTTGAAACACTATTTTTGCAACTCAGCCATATTTACACGTTTTGAAAACTCAAATGATTCCTAAATGATACTTCGGTCTGACGATTACTATCTCACTATTTTCTGGACTGTATATTGCTATTGGAACGGTGGTTACTATTGGCACCATATATTCTCATGGAAACAGTGGTAACTATTGGCACTATATGATGTGGCGCTTGGGCTGTAGGAGCCCCTCCGGAGTCTGAACCCCCACAGTAAGAGCGGGTACCCAAATGGATCGGGCTGCACTTTCCGACAGTGTTCATGCATTGCATTGCATCTCATACATTTATTTCCTATTGCTTTATATGTATATCTCTGAGCCTTGTACTGTATAGATCTGCTAGATAGCTTCATTTTGTGTTATTTCGGGTTTTCTTATCTTCGGGTTTTCATACATGTTTATTACTCGCTGAGTTGGTAGACTCACCCATACTCCCTACACCTTGTGTGCAGATCCATGTGCTCCAGAGATCTAGTGCTGATGCTATTGCTTATCCGAGCTATCAAAGTATTGAGGTAGCTGCCCAGCGTCCGCAGGACCGCTTACTCTGTCTCTATCAATCTATTTCTTTGTAGTTTTGTCAGACATTTGTATCATTTTCCATTCAGACTTGTATTCAGTATTGTTAGAGGCTCTGTACTTGTGACCCCATGGTTTTGGGAGTATTGTTGGCTCATATGTATTTTCATTCGTATTGCTTATCCCTGGCTGGAGTTTATATTTCAAAATTTGCTGTTTAATCTTAAATTTTTATCTCTTTGGGCTGGAATGTCGTTCTTTGGAAGATGTTTGGTCGGGCTTGCCTACTTGCGGCCGGGCGCCATCACGATCGGGTTAAGGGTCGTGACACATTGCCAAGGTAATGGATTAAATCCTCTCAAGATAAAATGGAATAAACCTTTCTGCAACACTGGCAATACAAGCTGCAGGATACCACACACTTACGAATTTGAGAGAGAGAGACCGCGAATTAAGATGCATTATATTCAGAAAGAAAGAAGTTCTGGAGTATTTTTCATGTGTAGAAAATGGAGCCTTGCCTCAGAATTTATAGGTAATTATCAGAAGTGTCTGGAAAAGGTGTCTTTTCAAAAGAATACGTTGCATGCCACGGTTCTACCGCGTTTACGGCAGAACTGCGGCCAAAGAGGCCCTCTGAATATTCAACTAGGTTCTTGGCATATTTTCAGCAGTGATTTAGCATTTAATTAATTATTAAATAATTAAATAAATTTTATTCAAAAATAATCTTATCGATCGAAAAATCCAAATCCAAGCCGAAGCCGAGCGAGCGACAACGACAACGCGAGGATTCATTCTCTTTAACTCCTTTTAAGAGCTTTAAGAAATGATTCTATATATAAGCACACAAATGTGGTTGTCCCTCACCAATAAGGGACAAAGTGCAAGACAAAAGTTCACTTCTTCAAATTTTTATTTTTCCCTCCATGTTATTTTCCTCCATTTCCAATTCACGCTTCTTTTACTTTAAAGCCCAATGACTTAAAAGTCCAACATGTATTTCTAATTCACGATTGTAATGCGAGAATTAGAATGCAAAGATTAATTTAATAATATTATAATATTTGAATTATTTTGTTGAATATTCAGTTTGATACGTTTGCTATCATGAGGGTTTGATTTGTCAGCTATTAGATTTAATCCATGTATTATTACTATCCATATTCTTATTAATTAACATATTAGTAAATTTTTGGATGACTTATGTAAGTATTAATGTATTATGAAGGAAAATAAAATTAGCAATCAAATGTTATAATAAGTTATTGTTGATATATATATATATATATATATATATATATATATATATATATATATAGTTTTTAAACTTCTGCAATTCTTATTTTCAAATGTAATATTTATTTAATGCCGCCACAATTATGGTCATACGGTATTCATGGCCACTCTATGAATTATTCGAATGCCAAATAGATGTTTAAGTTTAAGATAATATAATTAGACCCCTAAGCTTAAGGTATAAGAAATTATGGATTAGTACTTAATAAGTACTTGAGTACAAACGTCTTCTTATATAGTTCTTGTACTACTAAGGAAAATTTGTTCAATTAGTTATTCTAAAGTCATAATTTTTTTAAAAAAATAAATGATTGAACTGCTGTGCAATTTTTAAAATAATGCCCAATATCCTAATTCTATGTTTACCAACTGTTTTTTGGTGGAGAATCGTTAAGACTTTAGAGAAAATTAATCATTAACCATTATTAATTTGAGCGGATAAATTATTTAGTCAAAAATAAAATGCTATGAAGATATATTCCATATCTTCACTAGATACTTGCGCAGTTGCTATACAATCATTATATTTGGAAGAATCAATAAATAAACTTTTCCAGTTTTAATTATTGTGATATTAGAATAACTTACATTGGTTGAGAAAACATTATTTACTTTTAATTATTGGAATTATAGGAACAATATTCATGATCCTCATAATGCACCGATTCGTTTGGTGCTCAAATTTCCAATTAAGCTCTGTAACTTTAGCTGATTAAATATATAAAGATACGCGTTTGTAGATTTTTATCATTTGAATAGTGGTCAATTAACATATATTTTCACCATATTAAATCATTTAATCAATACTAAGTTGATAATGATTGGTGTAAACTGGTGGCATGGGAGGTAGTTTGTAGTCCAAAACAAAAAGGAGAATTAGGGATCTGGGACTGTATGGTATGAAATGAGGCTGCCATTGCTAAATACGTATGGAACATTGCTCAAAAAGCTGATAACCTGTGGGTAAAATGGATGGATCATATATATTTAAAAGGGAGCCAATGGTGGCAATACAATACAAGCCACCAGTAGTCTGTCGCTGGTACTGGAAAGAAATATGCAGCATAAAGGATAGAGTGAAGGAGGAATATTGAGGGAATGAGTGGCAAAAGATAGGGGAAAAATACACAATACAAGAGGGTTATAAATGGATCAAAGGTGAGATGAAGGACTGGCCATGGGCTAGATGGATATGGAGTTCTGTAAACATTCCTAAGCATAGTATGATATGTTGGCTAGCTGTACGACAGAGACTGCTAACAACAGAAAAAATGGGAGTATACAAAGAGACACAATGTGGAATATGTGGAGAGAATAAGGAAACAATACACCATCTATTCTTTGAATGCAAGTATTCATCAAGTTGCTGCTGCAATGGCTAGGTAAAGGGAGCCAACAACCAAATATTGCAAACATATGGAAGAGATTGACAAGAAGTGTGAATAGTAGAATCAGTAGAAAGTTTATTATAGCAACATTGGTGTACAGAATATGGATGGTTAGAAATGAGGCAGTTTGGAGCAATAAGGTGATACATCCATAAGTGATTTGTAAGCAGATAAAACAGGAATGCAGAATCAAAATGAAGATGCAGAATGTTAGTAAAGAAGGCAAACAAAGTAGAGACTGGTTAGAGCAGTTATATGTAGCAGCCTAGAAAGGAAGTTATAGATTTTGCGACTAGAAGAATTCTTCTAGTTTGTACAGATTTTCAAAAAATGTATACAAGTGTTATTGAGGAATTAATAAAAAATTTCTTTACACCAAAAAAAAATAATTGGTGTAAATAGTAAATTGCATTAGGTGCAAGTAAGTATTAAGGAATAATAACTTAAACTTTTTATTTTATATTAGACGACAAGTTTCTATTGTTGCGCAAATATTAAACATATTTAATAGGCAGAATTTTGGTTTAAATGGCACATATACTTATGTCACTTTATCATGCCGGTCCTCCTACTTCGCTTGTTTTTATCTAGACACTTTAACTTGATCAAAATCTATTATTTAAACCCCTCTGACCGTTGACCAAGCATATATGAAAAAATAATAGTTGACCTGGACAAAGTGGGTGCAATCATGCGGATAATGAACGTGAATATAAATATTTTGAAACCAAAAATAATTATAATAAGAAGAAAATATCATTAAAATAAGAATGAAAAATAAAATACGTAAAAAAAAAAGCAAACGGGTGGATCCAAATAACTAAAGCAAACAGGTGGATCCAAATAAGTATTATGTTCTTCCACATACCCACCTTTCTCTTTCTCCTTATTACTCATATTATTCAAGAATTATTACCAGAAAACCCTCTGGAAGCTCAAGACTTTCAAACTTTTGTCATATTTACTGAAATGTTATGTGTCGGCTAAGAAAGAGAGGAATCAGGAAAGTCAATAAAGAAGAAGAAGTGTTAGGTTAGAAATAAAACTACGTGAGTTGCACATGGGTTACATTGGATGGCTAGAATAAAAGGAACCAAATAAAAGGTGTAGATTAAATGGCCAAAAGTCGGTTGGGCCAGCTTATAACCAATTTTGGGCCTAACATATTGGAGTTATGATCGGTATTTTTCTAACCCTTCTCAATTCTCTCTCTTTCCCTATCAAATTCAATTCTTCTACTCTTCTTCTTTCTTAACCCCAATTCTAATCAATCTTGTATCCACAACTATTAATAGTAGATTACAATGGAGTTTACAATTATTTGTTCATTGTAATCATTTAGTTGAGAAGTTATTGTAATACTTGATTCAAATTTATCAAATATTCTATTTTCAACCTCAATTTCTATATTTTTTTACAAGTACATTACAATTGGTATCAGAGCAATTCCTGGCCAACCATAGTGACCGGAGCAAAAACCCGATCTAAACCTATAGATGAATTGATAAAAAAATTGGAATCACAATTTCAGTAATATACATCTATGAATGACGTGAGATTAGAAGACTTAGGAAAGAAGTTGGAGTTATTGGATAGAAAAGCTCATTCCTCCACATGATGGAATTATGGGCAGTGCTCTGATGGAAGGTCCTCTAGATGCAGGTGTGAGCAACAGATCGCGGCTGGGAGAGAACATGGAGGCTCATGGTAGCAGGAATCTGGGCCATTCTTCACAATCTCGAGTTGACATTCCCTACTTTGAGGGGGTGGATCCTTGTGCAGGGTTGAGAAAGTGTGAGAAATGTTTTCAGCACAACAACATCACCGATCCTCAGCAGAAGTTGAAAGAGGCAGTCCTCCATCTCAATGGTAAGGTTGACTCATGGTATTTTTTCTATCACATAAGCAGATGAGTTGTTAGATGGTCAGAATTTACTACTGAAATTTATAGCAGATTTGAGAGTGAATCTAACAGCAAACTCAACCTAATTTGGGAATTTAAAAAAATAGAGCAAATAGGAATAGTAAATGAGTACTTGGAGAAGTTTGAGGAGCTAAAGGCATGGGTGTTGATTGGAAATCCTACTATACCTGAAGAGTTTTTCTTAGAATTCTTTTGAAGGATTAAAGGAATAAATTAGACATACAATAAAGATGTTGGATCCTTATTCTTTTATCAATGCAGTAGAAAAGGCTAGACACAAGAAGAACATACTATTACTAAAGGGGGTAAAACAAATGGAATAAATGGCCAACTCCAGGGTACCCTGCCCAAAGGATACATACATACATACATACATATATATATACATACATACATACATATATATATATATATATACATACATATATATATATATACATACATACATACATACATACATACATACATACA